>OY998254.1:5613798-8158798 GCA_963922045.1 Persicaria maculosa | reverse complement strand
CGAGGAGGGAGGGGCAGTGGATCGGAGGACCCACGATGAGCCAATGTAGCCCCAAATGTCGAACCAAGGATGAACCGGAAGGACCTCGAGACAACAGAGGGGAGCCAAGGGACAGCGAAGTCGAGGCGTGCCCTCCAACGCCACCGATCGAGAAGCCCAGGAGGACATGAATTGCAATATCCATGGAAGGGGAAAGAGATGGAGGCGGAGAGTACTCGACACCCCAAATCAAGCCCCACCACAACCAAAATTTATGAATTAGAAGGTATGACAAAGGGGCACGAGGACGATGGCATAGGCCGCCGGACAACCCCAAAATTAATTTTGATTTAAACGAAACTGGCTATGGAAAGCATAGAACCTAATCCGAACCGAGAGAATCGGAGTAAGGATTTAGACACAAATCCGATCACCCCGCACCCAAACAGGCCATGGGCCAAGGCCGAGAAGGAGGAGGGCAGAACAGAGGCTTGAATGACGCCGGTCAAGCCGACGACGCCGAGGCAGAACAGCCCGAGAAGAGTCGGGCAACCCAGCGGCTGAGCACTCTCCGAGGAGAGGAGTTGGGGCTCTTCGAAGAGAGATTGGGCTCTCCGGAGAGAGATTTAGGCTCTCCGAAGAGAGAGATTTGATCGGAGATTAGTTGATGATTGGTCGGAGCGATTCTTCAACCACGTCGGAGATGGAGAATAGAGCCGACGGTGTTTTTTGGAGGAGCTATCAAAAGAGAGCTCATATAAAGTGTATTGTTTGATTACTTTCATATTTTAGTATAGTGGTTTGTTATAGGTTCATGTAAGAAGAGTTATAATTTGAATCTTTTGTAAATATAGATTCGTTAATTTATAATCAACTTTTTAAATGAGTTACAAACACTCGATTCATTTGAAGAATAATTAACCTCAATTGAACTTGATTAAGGGTCTGTTTGGATTCCCTTTCATTATGTTTATAATTACTTTAGATGTATTAAATAGAAAAGTTTAGGGTGTCACTATATACACCGCAAATCCGGATTAATGATTTGCACGTCCTTAAGGACGTGCTTGCACGTCCTTAAGAACGTGCAAGTGTGGGACGGTGCACGTCCGCTAAAAACGTCTTGCACGTCCTTAACAACGTGCAAGCACGTCCTTAAGGACGTGCAATACTTGCACGTTGTTAAGTACGTGCAAACCCTAGTTAGGGTTTTGCGTTTAGGGTTTAGGGTTTAGGGTTAGTTAGGGTTTAGGTTTTCCTACGGTTTTGAAATGTTAATTGATAAAATTGAAGGGTTTAGGGTTTAGGGTTAGTTAGGGTTTAGGTTTTCATTCGGATAATATGCGAATAACGTTACAAGGAACGGAAAAAAAGGTTTACATTCATAATTTTAATAAAGTTGTGGAATACAATCTAGGAAAATAGTAAAGGATGGCCGGACTTGGCACGCAAGGCTCTAAATCTCTCAATCTGAGCTTGAAACAGAGCATCCCATCCTTCGACGCTTGGATGATGATGTTCGACCCATTCTAGTGGAGGCGGCGGAAGAGGAGCGTTAGGACGCAACCAGATCTATGAGAACAAAAATTTAGAGTTAGAGTATTGACATATGTATGAAAAGCATGAATAGGTAATAAAAAAGACGTTTGAAGTCGTACCGCGGCAAAATGGTCTTGGTTTCCGATGTAGGCTACACCAAGAGTTGCTGATTGGGGAGGGTTGTTAGCAGATGTCGGCGAGATCATGGGAAGACATGTGAACGGATGATGCCAAGCTAGGACGACGAGAGGAATCTGATATACCGTCGCAAATACTAAACCCATGATTGGTAGCTCTATCCACCGTCTCCTATCACCATGTGTGGCTCCGGCCCATCTCTGGTAGTCGACGAACTGCTGGAATGGGTACTCTCCCGTATAACAACCGGCGTACAGATCGGCGTGATCCTCCAAGTGATTGCATAATAACGTTTTGAGTTCCGGGAAAGCAGTCTCGCCGATCAGTGATGTCAAAGCCGCCAAAGCACGGTAGCCACAATGACCATCTCCAACAGTGTCCCTCTCCGTCTGAATATGACCGAGCATGAAGGGATCAACATTGTTTCGACCCCAGTTGAACCCTCCGAACACATCATCACGTCCACGTCGAGTTGAGGTCGCTTGTGGACGAGGCCGAGCAGCATTTCGAGCAGCACGCGCTTCTTCTCTCTCAAACCTTTCCCTTACCTCCTCGTATGGCAACGGGTTGGTTCTGCAGGCATTCCTCGACCCCCGAGGCCTCCCCTTCCTTCGGACGCTTGCTAATGAAGGTGGGTGCAGCTCATCCTCACATACATCGTTGGAAGCCGTGTATGAAGATGACAGCTCATACGGCAGTGGAATGTCGTCGAGGTCAGTCCATGTCAAATCCATCCAGAACGGGTGGATGTCTTCGGCGGGTATCGGAGTACCGGAGTTGACGTATGCCTGAATCTCATGGACACAAGGGATCCCGTAACAAACCCTCCAATGTCGGTCCGTGCATACCGGAGGAACCTTTTCGTTCACGACGTCCTGCCACATCTTGTACAGATAATCGAAACACTTTTTGGAGATTAAAGTCTTTACCTCATCGAAAAGGTTGACTTTATACGCCGTTGTTGGCCATTTGAAGCGGTCGATCTCCAAAGCCGTTTGCAGCTCATGCAGTTGACAATCGTTGACTCTATGGATTGCATCGATCACGATGCGGAAGTCACCAGTCGATGAGTGAAGTGCCTCCTTCAGAACCTTGTGTTGACCCTCAACTCTGTACACATTGAAATGCATACCACTAAATATTCGATATTATATCATATTGTAATGGGAGATATGAAGTAAGGTTGTACCTGTTTGTCGTACGGGTGCCGAGATGGAAGACATTATCTACGTAGCACCGTACTATGCTCCTGCTGTATGGAAGCCAAACCGACTCCAAATACGCCACCACACCTGGGAATGGGTGCCATGCAGCTCGTAGCCCCCGACGACGTCGGTTGAATGATTCCTCCGACCTCGATTCGAACAGCCCCCAACAGTTGCCCTTAAAGATGCCAGCGTGGTTTAAATTCTTCGTGATCTTCAGAGCTGCTTCCTCGCATCTTCTCGTAGTGTGTAACCAACAAAGGAGATGTTGGACGTCGGGGAAGACAACATTCAGCGCCGCCAAGAGACCTAGCTCTCGATCAGTCATGATAGCTTGAGGCTGAACCGTCCCAAGCAAGATCTGAAGTTGTTGCAACACCCATGCGTATGTGTCTTCGTTCTCTTGCGACATGAAGGCATAGGCGATGCAGTAAGTATTGCCTGAGGGTGTGAGCCCGACCACCTCGCACAAAGGAATCCCATATCTGCAAGTGTAAATATGTTACATATAAAATACTTTATAATTGGCTATATGTGCAATAATGTAATCATAATTAAGTAACTTACGCATTTGTTTTGTATGTCTGAATAGGTAAATATATAGCTATGGTGGTGAAACCAAAAAAGTGTAACAAAAGAGTAAGACCAAACTCAGGGTCTTACGTAAGAAGGGAAGAAACTATACCCAAAAGTCCCCTCTATACCCACCAGAAACCCACTAGTGCTACCATGTACTCAGAAGCACTCAACGAGACACAAGAGTCCCTCAGACGCTCCACCGTTACCCAAAAGGTAACCAACTCTATGACAATCTGAAACTAAACTCCCTGTACTCCTCAATCTAATCTAACCACATGCACTTTGCCTTTGTACAACGTGGTTAAACGAGATCGACAATTAGTGATAATACTCAAAACACAACTAGTGACATCAAAAGGTTCATTATGGAAGCGAAATTTGTTCCTATATAACCAAGTAAAATAAATAGTAGCTTGGAAGACCATCAACTTGGCTTGGAACATCTGAGATTTCTGTACTCTTCCGGGTTCTCTAGCAAACCAGCAAAGCCAATCTCCGATGGTGTCAAACCTACACCCAATGCCGATCCAATTGAAGGTTCTGAGCTGCACTTCTTTGATGACTGCACAATCCATGGTTATGGAGGGCTGTACAGCATGTCAGAGATGAGCTGCAGGCTAAATTTGTTTTGTATGTGCTGTCCATTATGATGACGTAATGGAACCTTCGGAGAAGGCGTATCCCGTCGGGATGCGCCAGGAAGAGGTAGCTCAAGACGTTGTCGTCATCCGGATGTCGTCTGAAGTCGTAGTAGTACCTTCTTTCCCGCAGATGGTGCAAGGTATCCTGGGTCATCGTCCGACTACCTCTTTCTTCGGCGACCATCATGGCGAGCGTGTTGGTAAGGCTCTTCCTTGACGTGACGCTGGTATCATCCAACTGCCTCAATTCGTACCCAATGGATTTTGGAGGAGTGCCAACTTCCTTCATCCACCTCGCCATCTTCTTTTCCCCCTCTGTCATCTGTCCGGCGATGGCGTGACCCTTCAAGCTCCTGAAAAGCCCGTGGTTATGAACACCATGGGTTACCGTCATGCGCCACTGAACCGGCGGAGCTTCGTGTCCGTGTAGAGAGAATGGACAACCACTTATCTTCGACTGCGTGCTCCGGAGCTTCCTCCCGCGTGGTCGGTACTCCCCAAATTGCTCGCAAGCAAGGAGAACCCCGCCTGGACGATTCGACGCCCCCGTCCAAGACCGATTGATTACTAAAATCATGCAGTGTCTCCGACCCAAGTCCTTGAAATGCATAACCATTTCGTCACGGTCATTCCAAACCCTTGGGTCCGAGAACTCAGACGTAAAGTCTCGAAACTGTATTCACATAATTGGAAATATGAACAAAGCGGAAGGAATACGAAATATGTTGACTCTACGAAACCTATCCGTACCTGGGATACTTGGAGACGGGGATTGCTTTGCGGCTCGGCCATAACGATTCTAACGGCGAAAGAATATATCGAAAGAAGTCGGACTTTGTTTTGGAGTGCGGAATGAAGCTGTCCTCCATCGCTTCAAATAGGCATTGTTGCGTTAATTGTAAGCAGAACCCTAGCACGTTCTTAAGGACGTGCTAGGGTTTAGGGTTTGGCTAGGGTTTTAGGGTTTGGGTAGGTTAGGGTTTTAGGGTAAGGAAACTGCACGTCCTTAAGGACGTGCAGTTTCGACAAACCCTAAAACCCTAGCCAAACCCTTCAACCCTAGCCTACTCTTAAACCCTAGCCAATCCGTAAGGTAGTTGTATCAAGGAGCACAGAAATAAATTGTCGATCTACTTCGACAATCTGTTTCTGTGCTCCTTCACAAATCCTGCAGGAAGTTCCTAACCAAAATATGCAGGAAAACAGTATAAACAACATAAACAAATAGCCCTCGACCTTATCATATTAACGTTTTCGTTTTCGTTATCGGGCAACCTTATCATATTAACGTTTTCGTTTTCGTTATCCGGCAACCTTATCATATTAACGTTTTTGTTTTTGATGTTTACGTTCAATATGACTCTGAAGAAATGAGAAGAGTCTAATAGAAATATAGAGATAGATACAAAATCCGTAATATAAATGTATAATATCAACATACAAACTGCAAAAGTACATCACTCGCCAGGTGGATGGCGTACAGCATGATCCAAAATACTCGTAACCTCGTCTAATAGCTCCTCAATGGACCGACGCTTCCGCGGCGGTTCTGCCTCCTCCTCGGCCACTGCTCGGCCTACGTCGCCGGCGCCAGACGCCGCCCCACCACCACCACCCTCCTCCTCAGCCACTGTTCGAGCTCCGTCGCCGGCGTCAGACGCCGCCCCACCACCACCACCCTCCTCCGCCGCCACAGCCGCCAGCACCACCAGCCCCTCAGCCACCGGCGCCACCGCCACCGCCTCCCCCGATGCTCCACCCCCACCACCACCCTCCACCTCCATCCCTGTCGCCTCCGCCTCCAAGGCCGCCACCGCCGCCTCGAGCTCTCTCTCTCTTTCTGTCTCCATCTCTCTCGGTCTCTCTCTCTCTCTAGGTCTCTCTCTCTCTCTAGGTCGCTCTCTCTCTCGGTCTCTCTCTCGCTCCGGCTCCGGCTCTCTCTCGCAAGGGTGCTGACGAAGAAGAAGACGATGAAGACGAAGAGGCATGTCCTCTTCGTCTTTAAAGGACGGGCTTGCACGTCCCTAAGGACGTGCAGCACGTCGTTAAGAACGTGCCCTATTGCACGTCCTTAAGGACGTGCAAGCACGTTATTAAAAAAAAAAAACGTGCTTGCACGTCCGGGTTTGGGTGGCTCTCACCCCACTTGCACGTCCTTGAGGACGTGCAAGCACGTCTTTAAGAACGTGCAAGCACGTCCTTAAGGACGTGGGGATTTGCGGTGTATATAGCCGAAACGAAAGTTTATTTATAAACATAATTTGCTTTTACTTTTTAATTATTTTTTGGAGCTAAAAAAATTTAATTATTTCTTTCCACGCATCCCATCTGCCGCCATTCAAGAGGGCATCGTGCTCGGCTTCACTCCTCCGCTCACCTCCATTGGAGCTCTCAAATTTGAGCTTCAAAGACCCCACACGACCACAGCTTGAAAATAGACCGCCGATCTCACCTCTTTGACCTCCCTCTCCAACCCCACGATCTCGAATCCGAACCTAATTGACCCAATCCTTGACGAAATCGGTCGAATCGTCTCCTTCGCATCCATTGATTTGATCTCAAACTCCATCTACGACCTGACCCCGCCCTCAATCGGAAGCCTCGGAAGTCGAAAACCTCCAAATCTAACCCTAAACTCCAACCAGCATACCGGGAAAATCTCCACCGATCACAAGCATTGACAGTGGAAGCAGGAGGTGGTTGACACCGATGAGCCTCCTCCAAGCCCAACAGACGTTAACTTCGTACTCTCTCTCTCTCTCTCGACAGGAACTGGTGCGGTGGTGCCTGGTGGAACTTGAAAGTGTCCCTCTCTCTCCCTTCAGTTCCCTCTCTCTCCTCAAGTCTGAATAATAGATTATAATTTAATTTGTTAAATTACCATCCAAACGCTGTTTTTCTGAATAATAGATTATAAACTAAATGCATGTATTATAATTAAAATACAAAGGAATCCAAACATATCCTAAGTCCAAAAAATAATAATAAGAGGGTCGCTAAGTGCATGTCAATAATAACTACACAGGGCTATTAACTTAGTAGGAGGGTTTCGGTTACCCTTGAGGCCTTGAGGATTGCATATCAATTAAGGTACGCCAATCAATAAAATATAATACTCACTTAGTCTCGTAATTTAGACTGTTTGATTTTTCGACACAATTTTTTATGTGTTAAAACTCTATCAAAAATAATAAAAAAAATTAATAAATTTTAAATTACTTTGAAATTTTAGAAAAATGATACTTTATAACGTTTTTAACACATTAAAAGCATATCAAAAAGTCGAATAAAAAAAAGCATATCAAAAAGTCAAACAACCTAAATAGTATTGAACTTGAATTTGATCATAATTTTTTTTTAAAATTTCTACTTAACACATAGACACGGACCCAAGGCCCAAGGGTGGACTCTCCAAAAAATCCAGAATATAGATAATAAGAAAAAGTAATGGGACGAAAAATGAAGTTAGAGCAGTTAGTAATTCCTTTGGGCTTTGGTAAAAGCAACCCAAGTTCGGATCCCTTACAAACACCTTTTTTCCCATTTCTCTTTATAACATATACAGACTACAATATATTCCCTCCGTTCAAAATTATAGGTCTTTTTAAGTGTTTGCACACATATTAAGAAAAGCACAAAAGTATTACTTTTATATACCTCATTAATTATCCACAACCACTAACATTTCATAAAACAAGTCAAAAAGCTACTTTTCTCTTAACCCAATGCGTAGAAAATCTAAAATGACTTATATTTTTAAACAAAATTTTATGCCTAAAAAGACTTATATTTTTTAACGGAGGGAGTATATTAGGTGTTTATTTGTCATATTTTTTTTAATAATTTATATTTCATATTAATCACTCTTTTATAAAATAAAAAAATATGTGTTATATACTTATATGTGATATTTATACTTATGTAAAATTAAAAATTAAAAAAAAACATGTGTTATATTTATGATATTAATAACTCTTTTTTTTTAAAAAAAATTGTATAAGGCGATCCTGGTCTACCTCAAATTTCATTCCTTGTTCCGTGCCGGTTAACACGTGCTCTATGGGTATATTTTTTTTAAAAAATATCGATTAAGTCTCTACAAATGAAGAAAAAAAACTCTCCTAGATTTTATTAATCTTTTTTTAAGCTTATTTATAGAATTATGAATTTTTAATTTAGGGTTTTCTTTTAAAAAGAGTAAACATTAGAAAAATCTTATATTTTTTATTTTATTTTATTGTGGGTGATACATAAATTTTATTGTAAATCCTAATTCATTATGAAGGTCTACCCAACATTTCCCCACCTTGCCCTTGAGAAGATACCAAGGGAAGAATTGTGGTCACTTGCACCTATATGAGGCTATAATGCAGCCTTGTAACATGACTCTTAATGGTACACCAAAATTGAAAGTTTGCTTTTAAACATTACACTTTTGTTTTACCAATAACAATCACAATCTTAATAAAGTTGCTACCTTAGCTGATAAAAATGATATACATTGACTTATTAAGTTCGATTTCTCCTCTATTTTAATAGGTCAAGTGTCTTCCTATCAATTTTTGTTATCCGGGGCGTCTTGATTGTATCTCAAGGGGACCATTTCGAAACAAATAAGGTCTATACAACACCTCCCTTCTAGCTTGGTGTCGAGTCAAATGTGGTACATTGAGCTTGAGGGAACACCCAGAACTGGCAGTTCTGGGTGTTCCCTCAAGCTCATGGAATATTTCCAGAGCCATCAGTTCGGCATATGCATAATAGGCATTATATCCAACAGTAGCGCCTCATGGACTTCATAGAGGGTGCAGCAGAAGAACAGTAGTTGTGCAGCAAATACCAATTTGAGCTCTAACTAAAATGATGGAACCAATAATGCTTCTTTTGGGGGTGGTTGGATTGCAGTTCTTGGTCATCCTGAAAGTAGGTGGTGGTATCGCCTTAGAGATGGAATGACATTAATGTTTGGGCATTGCAAAGTCTAGGTCGTGTCCATTGGCTTTTGCCCAATAAGTACACGTATATGTTTGAAGTGGCCACCAAGCCATATGGCGTTTGCCCCATACCCATACAAAACAGATCGATCAAATAGTGATGTTGAGCTTCTTGGGTTTTGCTGTCAGTCGCCCCCACATTATCTCAGTGTTGCTTTGTGGGCCCTGGCTGAAACTCCTGTATAATCCTCCATCCGTTTCAAAATTTAAGTCGTTTTAGGATTTTGCACTAGCAAATCTTTAAAAAAAAAAAAAGGTCAACAAAACAAATCAATACAAATCATTAATATTCCTTACTTAGAAAACCTATAGAATGACATTTATTTTGATACAAGAATAAAGACCTAAAACGACTTAAATTTCGAAACGGAGGGATTACATAGTATAGGATTATGATGCCCATCATATAGGATTAATCATTGACATGTGAAAGATGCCCTAATTGAAAATCTATGATGTCCTAATTGGTGCTAGAACTGATTACAACTACTGAACCCAATCAACAGAAGCCCTCAGTAGTCAGTAGGGTGTCCACCCTTGGATTAGCATACCATATGGACTAATTCAACTGATAAATAAGCCCATACTAATAATATAGGATTATGATATGATACCATATTTCAAAAACAAAATACTATAGGACTTGTTTGTTCTTTTTGAAAAGAAAACAGTAATAATAACGTTTTTGAAAAGAAAATTCATGAGTAAATCTCAACGGTTAACTCGTATCTCCATCAACCGGTCCAATTAACAGTGTATATTTAACGAAATTTTTTAATTTTAGCGGTTTATTCAGTTAACTGAGATTAGCAAATACAAACCTGAACAGAAGGCAGCAGATATTAGCATTCAAACTTTTGAGCTGATGCTGAATTTGATGGATTCAATACCAACTACACCTTTACAAGATGGCAGCCTAGTTAATTGGTGTTTTCTTCCTACATAATACTATTCCCATTGCCACTTCAGGATTATCTGACTACTCAACATGATCAAGCACAGAATGCATCGGGTTTTACAGGAGATGGGGATACCGGCATTAGCCAGATACAGGTTGCATCGGTGGCCTGATGGGTGTGAGATGAGGGCAGGGAGGCAGTTCAGCATGATCCAAGTCTGGCACAAGACAGGCTAGGATCAAAAGGTGTCACCAAGGAAAACGAGAGCGTGAACTGATGAGAAAGGGCATATGGTTTCAATTTTCGACAGCTACAATAAAGGACATGCCACATCCAACAGCTAGCCAGCCTTATAAGAAATCCTTAACGGGTAGAATAATTCGAAACTCAAAATTAGCTGCCACTATTTGTCTATGTACAAGATTGTGGGATAGAGGAGAATGAAATAAGAAAGCCTAAGCTTACAACTATAGCTAGTTTACATCTACCCTCACACTAAATAACCAAAGCTACCTGTATATTAATGATCTAAACTCCTGACCAGTTCCCAATAGTCTTTGTTCCAATGAGCTTCTCATCTGAGATGGAAGTGAAATTGGCCTGTGTATATGGGTTAGGTAACAATGCAAGGTTATCACTGGAATGCAGAAAACTGAAACCCTAAGAGGGGACGGAAGCAGGGCAAAATAGTTGCTATGTGTTGGTTGTATGTTATGTGTTTGATCGGCCTTACCGGATTGCACCATACTGATGCTGCTGAATGTTAGAGAAGGTTGGGAACCGACTGACAGGAGACTAGACATCAGCTTGGACCAGGCTGATCTCCAGGAAAGAAGGACCAGTTCTTGCCGGGCGGCTCACCTTCCTTGCCTGAGAACTGGTGGTCATTATTGGTCCACCAGTTGGGACCAAGATATGGTTTTTGAGGCTCTTCCTTGTTCACATTGTCGAAATTGAACTCCTTGATCGATCCCAAGCTCACAGATCGTTGCCTCTGGCATCGTTGTCCCTCTTCCACATCAGCTGAGGCTGGAAGTTTCTCTGCTGCATCCTGCCGAGATGTTTCACCAATCATACCAGTACTCTTGTCATCATCGACCAAGGTATTTTCCCCTTCATCTCTGCCTTTTGAGGCAGCAGTCTGTAGTGCTTGAGGTATTACTGTCGGGTCCTTCTCGACGCAACTGACAACATCCTCTGACTTCAACTCAAAAGAAACCCGATGAGTAGCCACACTTTCATGGCTGTGATGGCCACTGGTCATACTCGGAAGGAGTGAAGCTGTGGTATTCTGATGATCCAAAACGTAGCTGTCATGTAATTTATTTACACTGCTGTCAGGGGTCAAGGAACCAGATTCCCGACCTGCTCCCCAGTTACAGGCAGGCAGCAACTGGAGGTTAAGGAGGTTGGGAGGAACCCCAAACCGCACATCAGGGTAGTAGAATCCACCAGCAAAATGTTCCTGGTCTGGAAGGGGAGACGACGTTCCTGATCCAGATATAACTGAGCCAGGGGAGATAAGCTGGCGTACTGGGCTTCCAGGATAGAACTGGTAACTTTGGTAGTCATATTGAGATGGCATGAACCTACGACCAGAACTGCTGTGGGAACCCAGATCTAAAAACTGAGCAAATGGTACCTCAGGAGAGGAAGGTGTGGTTAAATGAACAGATTCGGGAGGAGGGGTGAAAGGAGCAGTAGAAGGCTCAGTAGTATAGGTCGAGAAGGCAGGAGGAGAGACTAGCTGGGTTTCATGGGCATAAGGTCCAACAGCAAACATTGAACGCGGTCCACCTGGAGAGTATATGCTAGCAGCAATTGAGGTAAAGGACACCAAGGTAGCAGGAGATTGCGCAGCAGATGGTGGTTCCGAGGGAACAAAGGATGCAGGGGAGGAGGGAGGAGCAGTGAAAGGTGCTAAAAGGGGAGGTGGTAGGACCAAATTTTGAGCAGGAGGAGCCTCGGGCATTGCTGATGTTGGTTCAGGAACAAGGACAGATCGTCCAATGCGCTTGTTGTGCTTCTGATATCCAAAACACCAATATGCACTCAGGCAGCCACCCCATCTCCTTTTCTGCAATTAATCAATGACCACAAAACAAGCTTTATCATTGTCCACAAAGTACAAACTAATATACATATAAATGAATCCTTGACGTACAACAAGCTCCCTAACCATCCGTGAATCAGTATAATGCTCTGGAAGCAATTCAGTGAGGTATCAGGCTCTCCATATAACTTTCGTGATTCCAATTGAAAGAAATGTAAAATTCAGTTTTTCATACAGAGAGAAGATGGGAGACTCACTTAAATAGATTTAAGTTCATGCAGTAACAAAAGGGAAAAAGGAAACTTCTTTCTGTAAGATTGCAATTATAATTTAGGGAAAAAAATTACAATCAGGACTAAAGAGGTAAGGTTGCCCCTTTTCAAACTATATTGCTGTACATTAAAAATTGTATACCAGTCATTTGCCATTTGGAACATCAAAATACCAACCCGAAAAAACTAGACATCATGTGGTTCTGCAGCTTACATCAGCTTAATCCTGAAATAATTGAGAAATAACCAAAAACAGTAACCTATCTACTACTACGTATATGTTAACGGTAATCAACAGATCTTCACCTAGTTAGTTATTTTTACGACTAACGCATGTGTAATCTCTAGGTGTCATTAGAAACCACTATGAAAAAATTGTCCGCTAATCGACAAAGGCTAGAAACTGTTAAAGTAAAAAGAGAAAATGTTCCCATATCAGATAGATACCCTTCTCTTCCCTATAATTTACGAAATTAAATAACAGAAGCAATTAATAAGAACTAGTACCAGTAGGCGACAAAAAATTAGCTTAGCCTCCACCGGGGTGGGGAGTCGGTTAAACAGAAAAGCAACAACAGCTAACAGCAGTACAGCACTCCTCAATTTTCATCTTGAAAAGGATCATCAATAATTTAAGATTAAAAAGGCGCTTGAAAAGCCGATTCAACAAAAGCAGAAGCTGCAGTACTCATAAACCAAGAGATTATATTCCATATACAGAATGATCCACACTCAACAACAAAACAATTAGCGAATGAGATTTACATCAATGTTAAGATATTGTGACTATAGGCCCTAAACATATTTCCTACGTAGTTAAAACTACAAGACTTGAATGACTAAGCAACAGAAAACTAAAAGTTGGAGAAATGTGATAACCATAGATTTTAAGTTACAAATGAAGTAAAGAAAGCTTACAAAAAGGAAATGAATCCCTAACATCATCAAAAGGCAGACAGCCAGCACAACTTCCCTAAAATGAATCCCTAATTAAATTTGAATCATCCAAGTTATTCAATCCCCATACCGGATACAGTCATACATAATAATCCTCAATGATTTTAGAAAACCAGTCATCATAAAGTGCTCTCCCTTAACCAAGCAATCAAAGGTCTGCTACCTGATGACTAACATCTTGACCCGTTTAAAAAGATCAGTTCAACCAATGATCATTCCTAAAGAAACATAATTATCATATACAAACATCTAAACCAAAATCAACCAAAAAAGCAGGAAAAGAGTTTATGCAAATGCAAAGTACCAAACATGGCAAATTTTGTAAAATTTTAAGACCAAAGAGGAAACATAATCCACAAATACACTCCCCTGAAACAACAACATTCAGACTTTGGAGCTCTGAAACCAACATCACAATGGAGCAGAACCATTCGACAGAGCGTCACCGTACATGGACTTAAAATCGGCAAACAACTAGAGCGTCCAATAAAATTCCACTTCCAAACAGAGAGATAATTGCATAAAAATGAATTTCTCCAAAACTCGAATGAAACAACAGCGACAACACCTAAACACAAAATCAGAGACCAATTGAAAGCTTACAACTCCGATAAACAAACGTAATCAATCACAAAAATGCATATTCTAAAAACAGTAAAAAAGGAAAAGAAAGAAAGAAAAACAGAATAGAATAAATCACCTGAGAAGTATCCGGAGACGTACGAGTTTCAGCTAAAGCGATCGCGTTAGCAGCGGCGTTCACGGTATCCACAGCGTCGTTCGCATGCCACATATCCCCATTCACACGTCTCATCTCTCGCGCTCTATCTCTCCTTCTCCTTCCACAAAAATTCGCATAAGACAGCAACTCCGAAACCAGAAAAACCTAATTTCAGCAACAACAAACTGCCGAAATCCAATCGAAATTCGTCCAAACACACATGAAAAACACCAAGCGCAAGCTCGAATTTAGGAACTCCACCGATCCACAAACAAGCAGGCGATTGAGAGTGAAAAAGAGAAACAACAAGGAGGAATCTATGGCCGATTTCTGTACAAAGCTAGACAGGAACATCAGAAATCCCTCTCCGCGGCAAAGCCTCTCTCTCTCTCTCTCTCTCTCTCTCTGAGAGTAAACCCACTTGCTTTGGGGTCAAACACGGCAATGACTTTATATATTTATTTTATTCTGATTTAATTTAAAATGTGATTACAAATTAATTACCGAAAATGCCAGTGCTCAAACGACGTACGGCGTCCGTTTGACATAAATACCCTCCTCCTCTTGTCGTCAAAATTGATCTCCCGGGGTAGTTTGGTCAATGAAGAATGTGGGGCCCATGTACTTTCTTAGAAGGTGTAATTAAGTTAATGATTTAATTAGGAAAGTATAAAGCGTGTAGCTTAATCCACATTACCGAGAAATCCCCAACTTTTATTTTTAAAGTCATTATTGTTTTTTTTAAGTGCGCACGTGTGACCATCCATGGCCTTTTCTAGGTGACGTGGCGCAAAATGCGGCATGGGCCCCACCCCCCGACCTACTTCTCTCGGTCTGATAAGGGTTGTATTAATTTAAATTATTTTTATTAGTGAAAAAGTTACGTAGTAATAAAAATAAAACAAATCCACTATAAAATGAAAATACTCGACTCGTGGGAAATAATAAAAATAATAAAAACAAATCTATTTCAACAATTTAGATGAAACCCACTATAAAATGAATCCGGAATATGGATTAGATAGATGATCGTTGTCCGTCCTATAGTTTGCTTTCACAACTTTTCTTCTTCCTTTTTTTTTTTGTTTTTGCATTTGTAAAGGAAACTTCCTTATCAAATTTTGGATATATATAATCGAATAAATTAATTTTCCTATCGGATGGAAAATAGATTATAACAAATATATTGATACAGTCTGAAATTTCACCAGAAAGTGAATGTAAACAAATAAACTACCCCTACGATAAAGATTTTTTACTTTTTGCTTTTAGCCCTCTCGCGGTCGTGCTTCATTTTCTCAGGTTGTTTGGAGTTCTGTTTGTTGGTTCGTGGTTAGTTTCGGTTGAGGAGCAGTTCTGCGGCCCTGGTTGATCGAAGTGATCGTGTTGATGGTGTTCGTGGTCTCCGAAGATCCTTCATCTAGGTGAAGGGAACGTCGTGTGATCCGCACTTCCCCAGGAGTCGTCTTTGCCCTTCGTGGATTGCTGCTTTCCGTCTTTCCGGCGGCGAGACATCGTGTCAGTTGTGCTGTCCCATGCGCTCGCTATCCACTTCACTACGCCGGGTCTCCACATTCTCGTTCCTGTGTCCACGTGTCTGCTTAGGGTTTGGGGTTTTCCGGGTTTTTTAGTGTGTTTCTTTTGTTGTATCTCTTTTGCTTTTGTTGTATTTCCTTTGCTATGTTGTATGTTTAGACGGCTTGCCATCTGCCGACTTTGTCGGCCTCTTGAGGTCCGGGCCTGTCCGGCCTCGAATTATTTACTTATCAAAAAAAAAATAATAATAATAATAATGAGTTAAAAATTATATAAAATATTATTTTTTAATTAATTTTTTTTTACAATTTAATACTTCTTACTAATAAATATTAAACTATAAACAAATATTAATAAAAAAATAATATTTTATACAATTTTTTAACACATTAAAATACGTGCAAGAAAGTAAAAAAATCTAACATACGTAGTATTTGATAGGAGGGAGTAGTAAATTGTGATAATTGTGTTAGTAATAACTTTTACGGAGTACTAAGATTAAAATATACATAATTCTCCTTTTATAGTGGAGATCAATTCCTATAATTATAGAATATTTCTAAATTTAGGGATATTTGCCTTAACGTGAAATATTCATCACACATTAATATATTTACAACATAAGCAACATATTGTGGCGGGTACAAAATAAGGGGTTCAAATCTTCTGTCTCGAGCTTGTCCTCTTTTTCTTGTTAACTGTCACAAAATCCCTCTCATTTTTTTTAATCTACTGTTTTTTTTTTCCCCTTTTCAGTTAAGGCTTCTGAGAGGTAGAGATGACAATGAGTTGGATGGTGAATGGATGACCTACTTCCATCACCCGACCCACCCCCTAAAAACCCCACCAGATTCAATCATCACCCGCTTCTAGTTTCACTCGCCTCGCCCACCCATTGTCCAATGGTTAATCGAATGGATCATGTGAAAACGCGGGTAAACCACATCCTATCAAATTCAACAACAACAAAAACATTAATACAATTATCAACACTTCAACGAGTAAGCAACTAACACCATAAAAGAGATAAGATTAAATAAACGAGATCATTGAGGCTATGTTAAGTTAAATGGCTAGCAGATCCGACCAGTAGCTGAAGTTGATGGATTATTTTATTTGTGTTAAATATAGGTTAATAAGCTGGGATGATATTTGGGAAACCTAACTGATAAGCTAGATAGCGGATGAAAACGTACTCGTGAATAAAAGTCATAAGCTCCGAAAAGCTTGGGTGAGTAGCTGATGAAAAACTATGATTCCAAAAGCTAATTAAACTAAAATCTTATATTTATTTCAATTAAAACTATATAATATCAAAACCACAACCTCCGAAAAACTACTTATTAGTCAAACATACCCTTAATATACTATAAAAGTAAATGTAAAACAATATTATTTAATACTCCCTCCGTTGTTTTAGGAGTAAAATCTTGTTAAGAAAAACATGTCGTTTTAGGTATTTTGGTGTTCACTTTTCAAAATTACCCTTGTCATGATTAGATGTTTGTTAGTTGTAGTGTTCAATAAAGTGGAAAAGTAAAGTAATAATTAGGGGTATAAGTGTATTTTTGTTTGCTTTTATTTGTTTTCTTAAAAAATGTGCAAATGTCTAAAACGACATGTTTTAATTAACGGAGGGAGTATATATTAAACGAGATGCATATATATGACTATATAATATGTGTCGAGTAACCAGTGGGAAAATATCTTCTCTCCTATTCGGCCCAACCCATTATCCTTCCACCCATCACCCATTTAATATCCGAATTATATCAAAATTCCACCCACTTTTCGTGGAGTCACGTGAAACGGAATGTCATCCCCAATGAGGGGATGAGATTGGAGTCGGGGATAAAGGAGGGAGACCAAGTTGGGAGGACATGTGATTTAGAGTCCAAAACAAGGGATTGGTGTGACTTTTGGAATCAGGAATAAGATTGCCTCTAATTGATATAAACTATTTTTAAAGCATTTTATTTTATTTGGTATATTATCAGAAAAAAAATCATTCATGGAACAATATTTTCTATGGGGTGTTTTTAGATACACCGTAAATTCACCATAAAAAATGCACGTCAAGCCCTTCTGATTAATTAGCACTTTTAAAAAATTAATTAACCCACTTTAACCCTGCACGTCGGAATTGACGTGCATGATTTGGGGTGTATATAGCGGAAACGTTTTCTATGTAATGGATTTTCTAACGCCCTAATAGGCAAACCGTTTTAGCTTGCTTGTCTACGAAGGCTTTAGCATTGCTATGACCCATTTAAGCCACTTGATTGGGGATTATAAACATGATTATTGAAGGAGATACCTCAACGGTTATCAACACTTTGAAGTTTCAACTGAACAAGGAACAACCCTATGAAAATGTTAAAATATTTGTTGCATCTGTTAGGCTCATCCCTCTCGACTTTGTGTAATTCTAAGTGTAACAATTGGATGTTTATGTGTAAGGTTGACTGAATTGGTTTTGGGCCAATCAGACCCAAAACCGATCTCAACTATCCATGGGCTTTGAGCCCACTCGGATAACTTGTGTCTCTCTTGAGAGCTTGAGCAACGTCGTCGTTCAGCTTATGCTCTCCCTTATATGGGTTTCCAAACCCTAATCTGAGGGTTGAGAGAGGTGCTTGCTTACTGTAGCTCTATTCTTGACTCCGAAGGCGATTTTTAGGGTTCTATCCCTATCCGGCCTTTGCGAGTATAGATCGAGCTCCCTTCCATCCAAATACACTCGGTGACATTGTGTTCAGAGAGATTTGTAGCCTCTTTTCCCTTTAGGTTCTGACCTTAGTAGCTGGTGTCCTCGTTGAGGCTAATCGCTGCTACAAATCTCTACTTTCTCTTTTGCTTTGGTTTTGATTTGGTTGTAACTTATTTACATTATCATTGCATTAGTTTCTGTTTATGTTTCTGGTGTTTTGGAACGATTTTCTTCAACTTGGTATCAGAGCTTTCAGGTTTTAAAGGGTTTTCTCGTCTTAAAACCGGATTTGTTGAAGCTTTTGAGTTCTTAGTTCTCTTAGGCTCCAGATCTATTATTTTCTTCGAGTTTCTGTTGAAGCTTAGAGGGTTCTTCATCCTTCTAAGCTCCAGATCTACGGAGATAAAGCGTCACTTGTCCCGGATCTCTATATCTGTTGAAGTTTCTGGAGCTTGCACTCCTTAAGGCTCGAGATCTTTCAAGATCTGAGAGCTCTTCCGATAGAAACTCCATATTTGAGGTTTTTTTAGGACATACCCTTGTCGCTCGTCTCTGATTCTGTTGAAGTTCCTGGAGCTAGTTCTTCTTAAGGCTCTGGATCTCAAGGATCTAGTAAGCTCTCCTGAAAGGAACTCCAGATCTAGGGTTTTGAGGACATATTCCATCGGAAATTTCAATCTGTTAAACCATTTCAGATCTGAACAAAAACCCTCGTATTAAACCATTTGTAGGGTTTGAGTGCTCACCTCTCTCCAATATTTACTGATTTGATCTTTCACTTGTTGCAGAAACTTTGATTCATCATGTCTGATAACTTCTATCGTATTAAACCATTTGATGGCACTACTGACTTTGCCATGTGGCAAGTTAAGATTAAAGCTATTCTAATCAAAGAAAAATGATGGAAAGCAGTTGCTAATGAGCTTTCTCAAGATATGACTGCTGAGGTTAAGAAAGAACTTGATCTCATTGCACACAGTGAGATCATGATTCGAATATATCGGATGAGGTAGCTAGACAAGTAGTAACTTGTGATACTTCTATGTCTTTATGGAAAGCTTTGAAAGATCTTTATCAAGTTAAAACTTTGTCCAGTAGAATATCTTTGCTGTGTCGTATTTTCAATTTAAAATGGATGCTTCTGTGTCTTTGTATGATAATATGGATAGATTTCTTAGGATGACACAAGAGCTTGAACGTTGTGATGATAAAATTGATGATACTCACCAAGCTGTTATTCTCCTTAATGCTTTGCCATCTCAGTTTGATACTTTTAAGGATGTTATTCAGTTTAGTAATGAGTCCTTGACTAAGAAAAGAATTGTTGTGGCTATTGCTCAGAAAAATGAAGTTATCAAAGTGTTCAAAGTGAAGGTGATAAATCTGATAAATCTGGTTCTAAAACTGATGTGCTTTTTACTAAGGGGAACTCTAAGAATAGAAAGAGGAACAAGAAAAAGGATAAGGACAAGGCTCCTGAACCTGGTAAGAAGCATTGTACTTACTGTAAGAAAAATAACCATGTCATTGCTGATTGCTATAAGAAAAGAGATGATGAGGAAAAGAAATCTAAAAATGGTACTACTGTTGTGCTTGATTCCTCTGTCTTTTATTCTTTTGAGTTGCTTATGGTTGCATGTGATAGTCCCTCTGATGCTTGGCTTTTGGACTCTGGTTGTACTATGCATGTTACACCTCATAAGCATGTTTTTTATTATCTTGATGAGTCTGCTAAGGGTGAGGGTAGACTTGGTGATTTATCTGTTCTTAAGATTAAAGGCATAGGCAATGTTCCTTTTAAAATGCATGATGGTGTCATTAGAACCCTCCAACAGGTCAGGTGGGTACCTGACTTGAAGAGGAATCTGTTATCTATTTCTGTGCTTGATGACCATAACTGTGATATTAATACTAAAAATGGAATCAAAACTGTCTCTATGAATGGTAAGATTCTCATTAAAGGTATTGAGAAAGGTGGCTTATATCATGTTATTGGAAACCCTATTCTTTGTGCTTCATCTTTGTCTGCTGAGTGCTCTGCTTCTATGAATATGCATAAAACTATGTTGTGGCACTCTAGACTTGGTCATATTGGCAACAAAGGGCTCAATCATTTGTTCAGACAAGGTATGGTTGAAGGTAAACCATCTGAGCGTAAACACTGTGAGAACTGCATGTTTGGTAAGCATTCTAAGTCCGTGTTTGCTAGCTCAAAGCTTGTTACTCATAAGCCCCTAGAATATGTACACGCAGACCTATGGGGACCTGCCCAGGTGGATACAATAGGTGGAAGGAAGTACTTCATTTCACTTATTAACCAATGACCACTATTTCAGGAAGGTTTGGGTGCATATTCTTAGGGCTAAGAGTGATACCTTTGATGCTTTTAAACTTTGGAAAACAAAAGTTGAGGGTCACACCACCTTTAAACTTAAATGTCTTAGAACTGATAATGGTCTTGAGTTTTGCAACAAAGATTTTGATGGTTTCTGTCATACACATGGTATTAAAAGGCATCTCACAGTTCCAGGTAATCCACAACAGAATAGTACATCAGAGAGAATGAATAGGACCTTGCTTGAAAAGGCAATGTGCCTTCTCATTAGCTCTGGTCTGAAACCTTCATTGTGGGGGGAGGCAGTCACCACTGTAGCCTACCTGATTAACATATCTCCCTCTTCTGCAATTGGTTTCAAAACTCCACATGAATTGTAGAGTGGAACCAAGCCTAATATAGCATACTTGAAACCTTTTGGATGCACTGCCTTTGTTCACCAGAACATTGGCAAGTTGCAACCAAGGTCTGTCAAGTGTGTTATGATTGGCTATCCATAGGAGGTCAATGGTTATAAGTTACTTGTTATCCAACCAGGAGGGTACAAAGTAATTATTAGCAGAGATGTCATTTTCATTGAAATTGAATTTCATTTCAGGAAATCTTCTAACATTGATTCTGATAATGCAGATGTTCAGTTCTATGATTCAAGTGCTCAAGAAGCAAATTTGGATGATGAATTTGACATCACTGTCCCCATTGGAAGCATCTCCACTTATGATGGTAATGTTGAGCAAAATATTGCTCCCTCAAGTACTGATGACAGCCCTCACCAATCAGGTGGGGAGGTAAGCAACTCTAACTCAAGTTCCACCTCTACCTCTTCTTAGTGCTGATAATTATGAAAATGCCTTGTCTGAAAATGAATCTGAGCATGATGTTTCTGATTCCCCTGAACTTGATGCTTCTGATCCTTCTTCTGATTCTGAGCATGTTTCTGAAAACTTTGATGAGGTGCCTGATTTTTCTGATTACCAGCTTACTAGAGATAGATCTCCTAGAGTGAAAATTCCAAACAAGAAATATTTCACTAATGAGATTGAGTTTGCTTTTGTGATTGCTGAGGTTGTTGATGCTTTTACTCCTGAGTTGTTTGAACATGCTGTGAAATGTAAACATGCTGATAAGTGGATGCTTGCTATTAGGGTTGTTCAAAACGTGGCCCGGCCCGAAAACCGACCCGAACCCGAATCGAAAAATCCGGTTTCGGTCCAACCCGAATAATAACAGTTCGGGCCTTAAAAAAATAAAATTTCGGTTTCGGGCCAAAAACCGGAACCGAGAAGTAGCTACACACATATAATAATATATATCTAATATACATAAAAGTACATATAATATACTCGGTTTGATGCAAATTGAAAGGGTTTGGTCTTTTCAGTTTTTTCGGGCCGAGAACCGAAAAAACCGAAAACCGAATACTCGGTTTCAGGCCGGGCTTCGGTTCGACCCCTTTGAAAAATCGGGTCGTCGGTTTTGGCCCGAACCGTTTGACTCGGTTCGGTTCGGGCCGGTTCGGCCCGTTTGAACCACCCTACTTGCTATGAAAGAGGAAATAAACTCTATGATAGCCAATAAAACCTGGAAATTGGTTCCAAAGCCTAAAAATGCTAGGTTAATTGGCTGTAAATGGGTTTATAAGCTCAAAAACAGTGTGGAACCTGGTGTCCAACCTACCTATAAGGCTAGGTTGGTAGCCAAAGGATTCACACAAAAGAAAGTGATTGATTACAATGATGTTTTTGCTCCTGTTGTGAAATATAAAACTTTGAGACTTCTGCTTGCTATTGCTGCTATTTATGACTATAAAATTGATCAAATGGATGTTAAAACTTCCTTTTTGCATGGTGAGCTTGATGAGATGATTTATATGAGACAACCCAAGGGTTTTGAGGATCACTCTAAACCTGATCATGTTTGCTTGTTAAAAAAATCTTTGTATGGCTTGAAGCAATCCCCTAGGCAGTGGACTAAGAAATTTGACAATTGCATGTTTAAGCTTGGCTTTAGAATGAGCAGTTATGATCCATGTTTATATTTCATGCATGTGAAAACTGAATATCCCTTATATGTCTTGCTGTATGTTGATGACATTCTCATTATATGCAAGTCTAGAGCAAAGGTACTTGATGTTAAGGAATCTCTCAAGAAGTCTTTTGACATGAAGGATTTGGGCCCTGCTCAGAAAATTATTGGCATTAAGATTTCTAGAGATAGATCCAAACATCAAATATTTTTGTCTCAAAAGGATTATCTTGTGAAGGTCCTTAACAGGTTCACGATTTCTAATGTCAAGCCTGCTCCTATGCCTTTAGGAGGTCACCTGGATCTTACCAAGACCAGGATGCCCCTTGGGAAGGAGGAGGAAGACTATATGAAGTCTGTTCCTTATGATGCAGCTGTTGGGTCAATTATGTATGCTATGATATGTACCAGACCTGATCTTGCTTTTGCAGTGAGTGTGTTGAGCATGTATATGTCTAACCCTGCAGAGAAACACTGGGTGGCCATGAAATATCTCCTGAGATACATTGCTGGTACCCTTGATATTGGTTTGGTTTACGGTTTGCATACTTCACCCTCTGAGTTGTTTGGCTTTGTGGACTCTGACTATGCTAGCAATAAAGATAACAGGAAGTCTACCACCTCTTTCTTTTATTCTTGGTGTGGGAACTGTATTTCTTGGAAGGCTCAGTTGCAGCCTATTGTTGCTCCGTCTTCTACAGAAGCAGAGTACATAGCAGCAACTGAAGCCTCCAAGGAAGCAATCTGGTTCCAGAACATTATGAAAGAGGTGGATCGAAAAAACCGCAAATCTATATTGCATACAGATAGCCAGAGTGCCCTTTATCTGTGCAGAGATCCTGTCTGTCATGAGAGGACTAAGCATATTGATGTTCGTTACCACTTCATACGTGTGTTGGTATCCAAAAATCTTCTTATTGTTAAGAAGATTGATGGAAAGCTTAATCCTGCAGACTTTGGTATTAAGATTGTAACCACTGATAAGTTTCTCTTTTGTAGGGAATTCCTGCACGTGATCAAATCCAACTGATGTTGAGAAGGGTATGAAATAGCTGATGATAGACAAAGGAGTAAAGCCAGCCCACATTCAACAAGGAAGATTTACGATATGTGTAAACTCAGAATTAGGAGGGTAAATTGTTAGGCTCATCCCTCTCGACCTTGTGTAATTCTAAGTGTAACAATTGGATGTTTATGTGTAAGATTGATTGAATTGGTTTTGGGCCAATCCGGCCCAAAACTGATCTCAACTATCCATGGGCCTTGAGCCCACTCGGATACCTTGTGTCTCTCCTGAGAGCTTGAGCAACGACGTCGTTCAGCTTATGCTCTCCCTTATATGGGTTTCCAAACCCTAATCTAAGGGTTGGGAGAGGTGCTTGCTTACTGTAGCTCTATTCTTGACTCTAAAGACGATTTCTAGGGTTCCATCCCTATCCGGCCTTTGCGAGCGTAGATCGAGCTCCCTTCCATTCAAATACACTCAGTGACATTGTGTTGAGAGAGATTTGTAGCCTCTTTGCCATTTAGGTTCTGACCTTGGTGGCAAGTGTCCTCGTTGAGGCTAATCGCAGCTACAAATCTCTACTTTCTCTTTTGCTTTTGTTTTGATTTGGTTGTAACTTCCTTACATTATCATTGCATTAGTTTCTGTTTATGTTTCTGGTGTTTTGGAACGATTCTCTTCAGCATCAAAGAATGAATTCAATCCATGAAGTTTTTTTTAGCTTAAAAAGAATTTAACTCTATTACCTAATTACCGCAAACCGTCTATACTCTAAATAGGGACTTAGGCTTCATTTGCATAGTCATATAGTATGACTTATAATGCCCAATATGTGCTATATTGTGCATTATAAGTCATAATATATGACTGTGCAAACGAAGCCTTATTATCATCTGCAAAGATGATCTTGACCGACATTTTGAAAGCAGAATAAATTTTTGCATATTATAAAAATTAAATAAAAAAGGATTTCCATTTGTCAAAAGTGAGCAAAAATGCCAACTCAAAACTTTGAATTCCCCAAGATTTTAAGCTCTGCGTTGTAAGATTTGCAAAACAAATCAGCCACCAGGCCTAATTAATTAATTGAAGATGTTTCAATGTCATTAAACTATTCAGCATTTCACCTTTGATCAAGATACATTTTGCCTAACATGAACATTTGGAACAATAATACATAGTAAAACATACCTGTGATAATGTCACAATATACAAAACATAACTTATAATGAAGGAGCAGTTCATTAACCCTGAATTTCAAAGATCAGCTTTCCCTGCGATTTCGTCGTCGCTGGAGGTATAATGGCCATCACTCGGTTCCTCGTCGTCTGATTCCTCCTCGACCCCTGCACCGATATCCTCTGGCTTCGCGTATTTTTCACAGTATTCTGCAAATGATTACCCACATAAAGATGAAATTGAGAAGAGAGTTTGGTATTTCATCTGGAATCAATCCAGTGAGGGAGATTCAAAGCTGAGCAAAATGCATTGTGGCAGGCATAGTGAAAGTTGAATTTTCAGTGCTTTCATTGGTGTGTTAGTTTATAAGTGAAGCTTTGTCACTAGCGCTCCTACTATGTGTCCGGAGACTGATTCACAGAGTTATCCTTTGCCAATGGACCATGAACAGAGGCAATGATTAGATTATCAGTTCAAGGCTCTATTTGGCACGCAAAGTAGCTTTTCGTACCTTGTGGTTTTGATATTGTATAGTTTTAAATTAAATAAATATAAAATTTTAGTTTAATTAGCTTTTGAACTCACCCAAGCTTTTTGGAGCTTATGTTTTTTTATTCACAAGTTTTCATCAGCTACCATAAAAGCTAGGTTTCCCAAAAACCATACTAGATTATTAACCTATACTTAACATAAATAATTCATCAGCTTCAGCTACTCCAACAGCTACCCTTTTGCCAAACATAAGTTGAATTTTGGTACACGTTATCGGTTAGGATCAAATCACTTTTTTCCAAAAACCCTGTGTCACCCAACATTTGCTTTTAAAGCACAAAACCAACTCTTAAAAGGTTAGCTGAGCAAACATTATCAGAACAGGAAAGTTATCTAGCTGTCTAGCATCTAGTTCTATGGAGTAGTAATGTATTATGATTGAAAGGGTATTCATTAGATATTTTAGGGGAACTGCTGTCTTTAAAGTAACCTAGTGCACTGTCCAGAAGTCAATCTTGTTTTTATAGCAAGGGAAATAAACTCAGCCATTAATTTCTTCCAAGAAAAATAAGACAATAAGGAGGAAAGTTACTCGTAATATTCAACAGAGAGAACAAGCAAATGTGTTGTACTAGCTACTTGAGAGTTTTAACCAACAAAAGGTAAATTCAAGCATGACACAATTAAAGTGCCTGAGAGGCAAAGGTACCTCAGACAGGTGGAAGATCTTTAGATCTGGTGCTGGTATGGAAAGGAATGCAAAATGATACACCAAGAGAGAGACGAGAGGACACAATCCAGGTACTTTACGAGCTATGGATAGGACATTGTGAAGTGGCAACCAAGAACCATATAGAGACAACACAAAGTAGCATGAGTGCAAAAGATGAAAAAGATAGACCATGTTGGGATGTGCTAATAGAGGAATAGATCTGTACCTTAATAAAATTAACTCCCAACAAGACCACCACCAGACGTCCAAGACTCTTAAGGCAGTTTAAAGTTCAAAAGGACGTAAAACATAGTAAATTTGTGCAATGAGAGAAACGGTTACCAGGAATTTATGAGCAAGAAAAAAAGGTTAAAAACATTTTGGACATAAAGAGCTACATCTTTCCAAATTACCTCTCACCATTGCTCAGAAGAAGCTATGGTGTCTTGGACAGAAAGATTAAAACTTCGTAACTAGAAGAAAGGGGGCTGAAATGTGGTTTATTACCTCTAACTCGTTACCTCTCACTCATTGCCTCTCGCTATAACAGGATGAACTGTGGTTAAAACTTAGTAACTGGAAGAAAGGGTAGAGAAAGGTTAAAACTTATTACCTCTCATTCCAAATTATCTCTCACTCGTTGCTCATAAAACTGTAGGCACTGAAATGTGCTTGTTTGTAAACAGTTAGGGAGATACTAGGATAACCAACTGTGGGTAGGAAATTTTCAGCTCACAACATTGGGGGTAAAAATTATAAACAAGGGGTTTCTAACCCTGTAGGATGTGTATGCCGTCGGCAAGTAACCAGTTTGAGGTGATCCTCATATGGAAAGCTTAATGGATTCCTTATGGGCTTCCATAAGATTTCCTTTATTTGTGTTCTTTGACTATTTTAAGGGAATAGTCCAATTTGTGGCAACTTCCTGATTTTCTACTCTATCAAACAGCTACATCTTTTCAAGGCAATCAGGTATCTTTGAAGTTCTAGAAACATATTACCTCTCACTCGTTGCTCATATAAAGCTTTATCGCGCATCATCAAGGCTGCGGCATCTCCATTTAAAGGATCCGAGGGATTGGGGTATAATAGAAGCTGTGGAAGGAACACTTCAAAAACATTTACCAAATCTGGAACAAAAGAGCACATACATTTGGGCATTAGTAATCAGCTCTCGCAAAAACACGAAGTTGTTCTATGAGAAAGCAATCAATCTAAGAAAGAGGAAAATTTGAATATTATCATACCGAACATTGGACTCCATGTCTGATTGATTACATCCAAACAAACTGAACCAGACCTGCGAATCAGCCAACAGAAAGTATAAGTACTAAAAAAATATCCACAAAATCAAAATTCATTGCAACACTTCACATCTCACTATACAGGATACATCACTTGATCTAAGCAAATCCACTAGTAACCCATGCTTGATATTCAGAAACTCACGTTTCATCTACATTGGGGTGATATATCTTATTGACGAAGGAAATAGAAGGAGATCTGTACGGATATGCGTCTGGTAGCTCCACTTTAATCTTCCATACACCCCCTTGGTAAGGACCTGCCCAAGCGAAAAATGTTGAAAAGACATCTCTTGCCTCCATCGAGTAAAAAGAATTTCAGAAGTTCTAATTGGGCCAGAGAGAAGTCAATAAACAACCAACTAGCCATAGTTGCTAATTATATCTTTTTTCCTTCTCTACAAAAAGCTAAGAAATTTCCACATAAAGCTTAGATCCAATCCAATTTTTGTTCCACCTTTTGATGCAATACATACAACCCAACTTAATTGCATACAAAGAGCATAAGGAAAAGCAATAAGGACCATCAGACAAGATAACAACAATTGAAGCTTCAAAACTGATTTGTGAATGAATGATTGTGTTGGGTCTTGCTGATAGCTGATAAGGGTTTATTTGGTATGATAAGGAGCTAGGAATTTATTTCTCATAAGCAATCTGCGTGAAGCATACATCGAACAGAACCTAAAGCTCGTACTCATTCAAGAGGCAAGATCAACAAAAATGGATGCTTTATTCAAGTCATCAGTAGGCACAATCTCATAAGCTGTTCATCCGTGGTCAACAAAAACCCCAACTGAGATAAATCAGACAACATGAAGAAACAAAGTAAACTCTACAAAACCCATAAACAATTAAAACAACAAAGAACAAGAACCAAATTAGAGAGATATGTTTATGCTAGAAGGAAAAATAAAGAAAAGTGATTAGATCATTAGATGAAGTACTGTCACTGGGTCCATGAAACTCCACATCAAATTCTTGCATTCCATCATTGGCCATCTCCACCTTATAATCACCCATCAACCTGATCCAATCAAGCAAATTCAACCCACCACAACAGAATTTAATACTTTAGATGAAGAGGGTTGAAACAAAATCGAAGAATCGGTCAAAATTGATGGAAGAGGGAATCTATGTATTTTACAGTTTCATCAAATCCATCTCGCGGCGCTTGCTTGGGGAAGACATTTTTCACTTCTCAATCTCCTTGTTGCTTTGTTTCAGCGGCCGGCAACCAAAAAGGGTTTGGGGGGTTGTGAGGAGAGAGAGAGAGGATATCAGAGCTTTGTCACAACTCTCAATTGAAAATGAGGCAAGAGGCTTTGCAGACATCAATGGGAAAAAGTAGCACAATCTCGGACGTTATATACGGCAGTATGTTTTTTTTATAAAAAAAATTAAGGAAAAAAATTCAGATACTCCCTCCGTCTCATATTAAATGTCGATTTTTTTGCACGCTTTTTGACGAGGAAAAAACTCTATAATATATTTTTTTAAATAATTTCATACTTGTTTTTTTTTATTGGGTAAGAATTCGAGAGTGTCAAGCTACCCGATAGCATCCTTACGGATGAGGTCTGCAAGACCTGGATCAGAATCAAAGGCGGTGGTGGTGGCAACTAGAGCAAGGTGTGCTACCTTATCTGCTACGGCGTTGCCGCTTCGAGGTACGTAGGAGAACGATACCTCGTAGAAACCCATAATGAGGGAGCTAATATCTGACATAATTAGCTCAAATTCTCAATGACATTTTGTTTTGGACTTCAAATGATTTATGATGATCAACGAGTCACCTTCAATAATGAGACTAAGGATTTTCAAATCGCGAGCCCTGAGAACTCCTTCTCTCAAAGCTAGTGCTTCTGACAGTAAAGGTTTCTGTAACCCGATTCTTCTCCCTCCTATTGCCGTGACTGCACCATTGTTGTCACGGATAATATATCCTATAGCACTTTGTGTATTCCCTCCTGCTGAGCCATCAAAGTTAAGTTTCCATTTACCCGGTGGTGGGGTTTTCCATTTCTTATCCTGTTTTGTCCTCTGATGTTTTGAACTTCTATTACCTACAATGCCAGTAACGGTAATGTCATCTTCTGGCACTCTTCCTGCCTTTTCCCACTCTCTTAGAACCGAATTAAACATTTTTAGAAATCCTTCTGTATTCGGGAGTTTTATCTGTTGGAAGATGAATTTATTGCGACAAAGCCAAGCAGTCCACCAACTAATTGCCATTCGAGATCTTTGCTTGGAATCAAGTTGACTCGCCGCAAAGGCCATTAGTGACTCAATGTTTCTTGATTCTCTGATTTTTTCATAGATCCTTGATTTTACTATAGAGGGGACACTCAGCCCACACCATGAGAACTTGCACTCGAACAACAGATGGGCTGTGTCCTCTTCATGGTGGTTGCAGACTGCACAGTACGGGGGGATGGCCACTCCCCTCCGCGCGAGTCGTGCAGCCGTTGGTAGACCATTGTGGCAGACTTTCCAAATGAAGTTCTTTATCTTTGGTGAGACATCGAGTTTCCAGATCCAGTCATTGATGTCGTTGGTTAAATTTATGGATTTTGTGGTTAGTTTATATGCGCTTGACGTTGTGAACCAGCCTTTTTTGTCTGGCCACCAGTACATTCTATCACGGATCTTGTTTATTGGTAACGGGATATCTGCAATCCGTTGAGCCGCTTCAATTTCCAGGGTTGCTTCCAACTTTGTCCTATTCCAGGCACCGTTAGTGATATATTGGTCCACTGTTTCATCTTTGTTGATATTTGTCGGGTCCAGGCTTGCCAAAGTGATATTCGAAATGGGTGCCCATTTGTCTTGCCAGAACTTAATCGTTTTACCGTCCCCTACCGACCATGCCAACCCTTCCTTGAATGGCTCAATAATTTTCCTTAGTTGTGACCATTGCCAGGATGCATTTCCTTTCTTTGCGTAGTTTAGAATAAACTCCGTTTTAAGATATTTGTGTTTGATAATTTTCACCCACACGTTATTTGGTTCCACAATGATTTTCCAAATAAGTTTCATCTGAAGTGCCTCGTTCATTTCTTTTGTTTTCCGTAGACCCATTCCTCCTTTCGCTTTAGGTCTGCAGACCTTGTCCCATCCAATTAGCGGCTTATACTGTAGGTCTTTATTCCAGAAAAAAGTTCTGTTGACTTTATCTAACGTTGAGTGTATTGACGCAGGTAGCATGAAGCTTTGCATTGAAAAAAGTGGCTTAGCTGCTAGATTCGAGTTTCTTAGTACTGATCTCCCATGCTGTGAGAGTGAATCGGCCTTCCATTTTGATAGTTGTCCCGTTGCTTTGCCAATTAGACCATCGAAAATGTTTTTGTTCATTCTGCCATTAACAATTGGACATCCCAAATAACTATCTAGTTTTGTTTGTCGCGCTATATTGAGTGATCCTTCAATGGTGGTAAGCCGTGATGGCGTAATCCCTAGTGATGTTTGAAAGACAGATTTATTGTAGTTCACTTTTGCCCCGAAAGTCTGCAGTAATCGTCTACAATTTTGGTTACTTTTTCGCAAGCTGTTTGGCTTCCTTTAGCAAAAATAATAATATCATCTGCGAAAGCAAGAAATGGGATCTTGAGACCTGAATGGCCAAATCGGAATCCAATACCAGATTGATTAAGATTGGATTCCGAATGCAGTTTCCTTGCCAGGATTTCTGCGCCAATAATGAACAGAAAAGGGGATATAGGGTCACCTTGTCTCAAACCACGGGAAGGTTTGAAAACCTGCGTAAGCCCATTGTTGACAAGCACTGAAAAATGACACAGTAGTTACGCATTCTATTATTAACCTAATGATTTGATCACTAAACCCGAATTTTCTCATAACTGCCTCTGTGAATGTCCAATTGTCCAATCGACTCTGTCGTAAGCCTTCTCCATATCTAGTTTAATTGCTAGCCATCCCTCCGACCCTTTCCTTGTTTTGAAAGAATGGAAAATTTCATGAGCAATCAGAATGTTATCCTGAATAGCTCTATCTGACACAAAGGGCCCTTGAAACGGATGAATAAGCTTTCCAACCACTCTTTTAAGCCTCTCAGTAAGAATTCTCGAAATTATCTTATATATCGTGTAACAAAGACTAATGGGTCTATAGTCTGCAGTCTTTGACGGATTATCACATTTAGGTAATAGGGTTATGAAAGTGTGGTTGATCTGCTTGAGTAGTTTTCCGGAATGAAAAAAAGCCTTGACTGCTTTGGTGACATCACTTCCAACTATATCCCAGTAGGATTTATAAAATTCAGCTGTCATACCATCTGGACCAGGGGATTTGTTTCTACCCAAAGACCAGACGGCGTTCTTAACTTCACTATTGGTAGGTTGCTGGGAGAGACGACTATTTTCTTCATCAGTTATAGTTGTCGGTATTAATTCAAGGTATTCATTGAGTAAATTCATATTAATCTGCTCTTTAGAGAAACGTTTATTAAAATCATTTCTCACTTCTTGTTTAATGTTCTCGTCACCTATTATCTGTGTCCCTGTGGTTGAGATGATACTCCTTATTATCTTCCTATTTCGTCTTCCAGATGCTATTTTGTGAAAATAAGCAGTGTTAGAATCTGCCATCTTGATATGCTTTGACTTCGCCCTTTGTCCCCAGTATTCTCTTTGAAATTTCAATAATTGTTCTTTTTTCTTGATCAGTTGTTTCTCCACAATGTATTCCTTTCCCGTTCTAGGGGTTGCTTTTGATTGTATATTTATCAGCTCTACTTCAACCTTATGAATTTGTCGAAAAATATTTCCAAAAGAGTTCCTGTTCCACACTTTGATTTTATTTTTCAATAATTTTGTTTTGTATAATAGTCTATCCATTGCTGAACCTGAGCATCGTACTCTCCAAGTTTGCTTAACAATATTTCTCAAATCCTTCCGCTGGAGCTACATATTCTCGAATTTGAACGGTGATGGAGTAAATTCTCGTCCCGAATTTAGATCAATCGATATCGGGCAATGGTCTGAGCTCGAAAAAGTCCCATTAAATGTAATTAAATCGGGATATGTACTAAGAAATTCATGCTGTACTAGGACTCTATCAAGTTTTTCCCATATATTGTTGTCCCCTTCTCTTTTTTTACGCCATGTGAACTGGTTTCCTGAAAACGGAATTTCAGATAGATTGCATTGGTCTTTAAACTGATTTAATCTCGAATATCTAAGGATGTTATTTTCCACCCCTCCAACCTTCTCATTACTGTTGCTTATTTCGTTCATGTCTCCGATAACTAGGCATGGTAACGGTTCATTGATGATTATATTAGTAAATTCTGACCAGAAGACGTCTTTATCACTTTCGTGTGGAGGTGCATAAACAAAAAAAATCACACCTCTGAAGTTTTTATCGTGGCATACGTATTTAACTCGGATTACTCTAGAAAGAAGCACTTCAGCTTCAATTGTTTCATTACAGAGGGAATTCTCATTCCATAATAACCCAATTCCACCCGATCTATCTTCCCTAATTGACCAGATAGCGTGATTGAACCCTGTCGCTTTCCATAGTCTGTCTTGGGGGATTTTACATGTTCTCGTTTCTGCAATTGCCATGAGATTAATGTGTTCGTTAATCCTCATTGCTTTTAAGTCTGTCCAGATATCTCCTCTTCCTAAACCTCGAATGTTCCAAAATCCTAATTTCATTTTGTAACCTCTTGGACTGTTAGAAGCCTATGGTGGGGAACTTCTAATAGAAGAAAGATATGTCCACATTTAAGCAATGTTCTTGATTTATTTTTAGTTTCACAGAACCAAATCTCATGGGTCAATTGAACATTGGTAGAGGCTAAGCATTTGGATTTTATTATGTCAATCCCACTCCAAACCTTTATACTCAATTTAGATCTCATCTGCTCCCATTTTAGGCCAGCTAGATCGTGTTTCCACACATTCTGTAATGGACTCATGTCATCATAAAACTTATAACTATTAGATTGATTTATCAAAAAGTCCCAATACAACCGATCATAGTCACAACAACTTAGCCTACATTTGTTCACAACACATCCTTCATTACATTTAGGAATAGAAGACACCATACATAACAGACTATAATTGATCAAAGTTCGACACACATAGAACAAACATAAAACGAGTTTAGATAGCAGATTCGGACACAAAGATAACATTCCTAGCAATGGCCTTATTCGCTTGAAGGCAGGGAGAAACTCAGAGCCAACACCGAGTACTCCCCATCGCCCTGGCTTAGAAGTCCTACACATGCTTCCCTTTTTTCGAGCTACCACCCATCAGAGTCATGGTGGAGCATGCTGAGTCACCTTCCTCGACCTTCATCTTTCGCTTTCCGGACTCAGTTCTTGATGCATCAGCAGGGGAGGGCTGGTTGACGTGAGCTGGTGAGCCAATTGGGGACACAAGAATCGCTTGAAGGGACTGCTCAAGGCACTCAAGCAGATCGAGGTTGGGTAGATTAAACTCAATAGATGGTGAAATGTCTCGAAAGATTACCTCATAGTCGGCCTGAGTAAGCCCAGGATCAGCAAGCCCCTCATCAACCAGACACTCTTCCATAAACTCATCTTCATCATACTCAAAGTAATCTTCATCGTCGGCTGCAAAAGGATGAAGATCGGGTTGCGACTCATGTTTGGAGAACTGGTTCTCATCACTTAGGGGCACTTCGGATGTGGGAAGCACAGTAGGCGCATTCTCAGATGGGATTGCAGGCTGCACTATAGTGATAGGCACAGGTGCAAGCACCTCACCAGCAACACACACAGGAGTGGTAGAAGAAGAATTACCAGCCGAGCCAGTAGCCGACTTAGAGGAGGAGGAGTCAGAGGATAGTGTAACATTCTTACCAAAGCATCTCAGCAGCTCGTCTTTGGGGTGTCCAAACATGGGAGGAGGGCGCACATGGGGTCGCCGAGCAGCCACACGCACCCACTCACCAACACCTGGCTCTTGTGCAGGTTCCTCAGCAGCAGAGAATGGCATCACAGGAGGCTGCCCCCCAAAGCCAGCAGCCAGATTACAAGTGCTTCTACTAGGACAGTCATCAAACATGTGATTGGCGCCACAGCCATCACATCCTTGTGGGAAATCTTCAAACCACATGGGAAAGGAGTCCACCTCCCCATGTTCATTTATCACAAATATCTCCCGCCCAACAATCTTTGTGATGTCAACCGAGACACACACCCTTGGATAGCGAAACCGAGCACCTTTGGCATTGAAAGCTGAAACTTTGATAATTTCTCCCAGATGGTTAGTTTTCACAATATCTCTTAAAATCTCCTCATGCACATACTTAGTCGGAAGGCCAGGGAATCTAATCCACATATCAAGCATAGTAATTGACTCAGACCAAGGATCGAAATCCAACCTCCAGGGGGGCAACAAGATCAGTTGCCCAGAGACATGGAAAGGACGGTTGTCCCAAACCCATGCCCGGTCCTCAGAGAGATCGAATCTAAGCTCAAACCAATTGTTTGCAATTGGTATGAGCTGAAACCCACCAGAGAGAGATTTCCAAACGTACCTCATCCGCTTTCTAACTTCCTTCGCTTCCATGGGTTCACCAATGATGGTGGCAAATATGGATGACTGATGTAGCATGGATATGTTCTCCTGCACTTTGCCTTGCAAAGCCAGAAGCTTTTCCCGGTTCATAGCCGACCTCCGGACTCCACCATCATTGGAGATGAGAACCTCCTCAGCAAGTTTAGAGCCCTTCGGCTAGACCTGGGCAAACGCGGGCGCGGGCCGGGCTTGGGACGGGCTTTGGCCTAAAATTTGTCCCGTTGTTGCGGTTGCGAGCCGGGCTAAGCCCGCTTAACGGGTTGAAAACCTTGTCCGATCCCGTCCGCTATTGCGGTTGCGGGCAACCCGCGGGTACCCGCTTAAAACTATACTAATTAGGTTTTTATTACATATACATGCATTGAAAAATTATTAAAATGAATAATTAATATTATTAATATGTATATATATATTATTAATACATTAATAATAATAATAATAATAATAATAATAATAATAATATGTATTGAATCCTTCAAAAAAAAAATGTATTGAAGAGGGCTGATACAAGCTACTGTAATATGTATATATATATACGTAGTAGTTTAGTGCTACATAGTTACTGTTGTAAGCGGTATACAATACATATATATACGTAGTACTACATAGTTACTGTTTTAATTTAATTTATAAATGAATAATTAATATTATTTATTATATATATTATTTTTAATTAAAAAAGGCGGGTACCCGTTACGGGCCGCTAGGCCCGTAACGGGTTGATTGACCTGTCCAATCCCGCACCTGCTGCGGGCGCGGGCCGGGCCTAGCAGCCCGCGTGGGTTTTTCCCCATGTCCAAGCCCTCCCGCTAATGCGGGCGGGCGGGGCGGGCCGAACGGGCCTACCCACGTTTGCCCAGGTCTACCTTCGGCTTGCCTTTAGACATGGCAATTTGGCACACTTTTGGAGCAGGATCTTCTGCAACCATAGGGCTTTTGCCCTTATCAGCAATTGTTGGAGCCATCACCAAAAACACAAAGAGAACTTTTATTAGAACAAGTGCTCTGTAGTACTTAGAAAAAGATGAGAAGAGAAGAGAGGTGTGCAGAACAAGCACAACCAAAGGGCATAATTTATAGAGGAACTTTTGTGGAAAGAGAGAAGGAGAACGATCAGAAAACTCACACTTCCAAGGATCAGGAAAATCACACTTCCAAATCCACACACGCTTGCAGGCTGAGAACCCATCCATGTTGCAAAGCCCCCTTTCGATATCCTCTTCGACACAGTACGATCGGCCAATCGTAAGTGCCCAGAAAACCCCCAATTCGCGATCCGTACAAAGGAAATCAGGCCAAGGAGGAGGCCGATTAGACATCTCGGCACAAATCATCGCACCTTGGATCGATCTTAAGCAATCCCAGGAACTCAGAGATAAGATTAGGGGATTACGCCTAATCCCACACGAAATCCCATTATTTGAACTCATACAACCATCCAATTGAAAATCGCCATCGCAGGACCTCTGCTGGTACCCGGTTGCGAAATTAGGGGTAGAAGTAGTGTAATCATTGTTTACACACAATAGAGGCGGCTGGGATTTTGGATTTGAGATAGATAGGCCATAGATTAGGGATTCAGAAGAAGCAATCGCCATTAGGTTTTTCATCGCTTTTGGAGGAAGCAAAAGGGGGTTTTTTCTCACGGCACGTGAAGCGCGTACTCCGAAAAGGTTCTCAAAATCCTTCGATGGGGTTGTGTTTATATAATTTCATACTTGTTGGTAATAAGTATGAATTTATTAAAAAAATCATTAAAAAATAATATTTTATAGAGTTATCTCCTCAACATGTATGCCAAAAAGTAAAGTGATATGTATTATACGGAGTATGAAACAGAGGGATTAATTAATTAGGAATTAGTCATTTGTCTATCGAGCACGATAGATAGGATGAGATTAAGAAAACCCGAGTGACTCAACCTTCGTACTTCATTGATAGGATGACTAAGATGTGCAATCTTATCCATCATCAAATTGCATTTGCAAAACATATATCATATGGAAAGGGTTCCTTACGAGGACAAGTGAAAAAATTAATATCCCATGAGCACTTTCATAATCCTTTCAAAGAATTAACGAAAGTGAGGTTATCACATTCGATTTCAATTTGATCATATCTGAGCTCTTTTGATGCACGAATACCTTCCAATAAGACTAATGCTTCGAATTCGAGTGTTGTTTATTTACCATATATTTTCTTGTCCTACTAAGATATTTCTTCCTACTTGATTTCTAATGATGAAACCAGTTGTATTTTTCCCTAATTAGAGAGTCGGTCCATCAAAATTTAGTTTTACAAGGCCTTCTTTGTTCAGTTTCTTGTCTTTCGTTTTCGGCTATGTCAGACCTATTAGAGGGTCTTCTTCATCTTCTTGAAACTTTTTAGATTCTTCGCAATTTTGAGATTGTGTCTCTATGAATCGTTTAATATCTTGGGTGATTGGTTGTTTTATTTCTAAAATACTACAAAGTAGATACTACATCATGTAATTGCTGGATTGATTAACTTTTTTCTTCAGTCTAACTCCTAACTCCCCCATTAGGTCTCCAATGTTTCTACTTGGTGTGTCCAGACTCCTAAGCATGTGGGTTATGTTGGGTATTAATGTACATGTTCATAATTTGTTCGATATAGTTGCATATGAAAAAGATATGGACTTCATCTTCACATAAGTGTCTGCATATGGACCAATTGAGGGGTATAACTACATCTTTTCTGCACTTACATTGCCTTTGTCGGAAGTCCTTTTTGGCCTAGTTTCGGCGAAAAGTTTTAAATTCTTAGAAATGTATCCATCTTCCATATCCATTCGAATTTGCCTGGTGTCAACGATGCCGATTTGGTAATGAAACTTGTATCATTGAACCACCCATCTTGATTTGACCAGCAATAGAGTCTATCTTGCATATCATTATCCAGTATGCGTATTTACGAAATTCCTCCGCTAATTCTCTCAAAGGTGCTTGGCATACTCTGGTTTTGACCCATTTCTTATTGTGGTCTATGTATTCACTTACTTTCTGGTTGATTACTGAACCAACCGTGGGGTTGCATTTCTCCATAATCGAGACAGTTAAAACTCATCTATTTGTCTATAAATTGATTGATTCTCCATTTTCTACATTCCAAATCAATTCTTTTTGTATAGTATTGTTATGGTCCATGAGCTTGCCCCATTGCCACGAGACATTCGATTTTTCCCCTATAATTAAGGATCTGGGTAGTACGTTTTAGATACTTTTTCTTAGGGCTGGCAAATGGTACGGAAATTACCATACCAACCATAAACCGACTATGTTGGTAACCACACTTCTGGTAACCAACATGCTGGTAACCATCTTGGTGGTAACCACGTGAAGGTGGTACGGTAATGGTAATGAAATCTGAATACCATGGTTACCGAGTATATATATTAATTTTTTTAATTTAATGTTTTATTGTTATTACCTTTGAGTTTTAAGTTTTTAATTTATATTTTGTGTTTTGATTTTGACCTAAATTGGTCATTTCTACTAGAAGCAATAAGAACATTTTGAATGTTTTAAGACTTTGAACTTGTTTTTTTTTAATGTATTTTGACTGTACGTATTGGTAACCACACTTTGAACTTTTTTTTTTGAACTTGTTTTGTTTGAGAACTTGCATGAACATTTTGAATATTTGAACAATTGAACTTTATTTGTTTCTTGAACACTTTAAACTTGGTTGGTTTGAATTTGTTTGTACTTTAGGTTGTGAACTTGATTTCTTTGGACTTTTAAAAGATGGTAACCATATTATTTTTTGTAACCATATTTTTTCGTTCGATAACTTTGATGACCATCGAAAGGTAGCCAAGGAGTTTCAAAAAAAATACAAACAAAATTAAAGCTTGGTAACCATGGTAATGTACCGATGGTAACCACAAATCGTGGTTACCACATATGCGGTAACCATGACTTGTGGTTGGTACGTGGTATGAAAATTTGCGTACCACCAGTTTGTGGTTGGTACGTGGTAATTACCATTTTTTTTTTGGTAACCGTACCATGCCAACCCTACTTTTTCTTAATAACTATAACTCAGGTGTTCTCTGTTTCGACCAGATTTTTTCAAAGAAGTTTCATATATAGTGCTTCATTTATATCATTTGTTTTCCTTAATCTGATACCTCTTTTGTCTTTTGGTTTACAAATTATGTCCCAATTAATCAATGGTTTATGAATTAAATCATTGTTCAAGAAAAAAGTTACATTGACCTGGTCTAGCTCATGATGAATGCTAGCCGGAAGCATGAAACTTTCATTAGGTAGATCGAGTTTGGTTTTGCTTCCTGATTAGCTCTTATAAGGATTGTTCTTCCTTCTTATGAAAGGGAATTAGCCCTCCATTTACTTGGCTGGTCATTTGTTTTGCACGCAACTTCTTTAAATGTTTCTTTATTTACTCTTCCATTGATAAGAGGAAATCACAAGTATTTTTCCAAAACAATCGAGTTAGTGATGTGTAGGATATGTTGTAATAAGTCCATAAGCGGTCAATATATCGATTCTCCTATTCCTCGAGTGTGTGAATGCACGCACCCAAGCAAGAAATCTTTCTATTGGGAGCTGATCAACATGTCCAAGGCCACCAATAAATGTTGCTCAAACGATACACCGGTGACAAGTTCAGAAGTAGTCAATATATCGATTCTCCTATTCCCATTGTCTCATCGATTTGACACTTGAATAACAGGTAGTATCTCATTCTCTTTTTAGCTAGTCCGAAAACATCTAGTTATCCTTTCCTAGTGTTTGAGAGTGCCTTTTGTCACTTGAATTGCTAATTCATAAAATTTTACTTTTTGTTTAATATTTGGCAATATTCATTCAATGATCTGCTTAACTCTTATGCACAAAGAGTTGGTTGCTTTTGCAAAAATCATGATATCATCGTCAAAGGTCATGAAGGGGGTTTTGATGCCCCCATCCCCATGAAAAACATTAAAATATTAAATCTGATTAGACTGTTGTTTGTCAATGCCCCTTGTTGTAGTTTTCTAACAAGAATTTTTGCACCAAAAATAAACAAGAAAAGGTGAGAGAGGGGACTTTCAAATGTGATCATATAAGTCTATGATACTGCAATTAAAACTCACACTAAAATGTTTTTAATTTCCATGATTAATCAATTGATATGTTTTTTCATAGCATGTGAACTATTCACCATCATTCGGCCCGAGCTTGCATTTTCTGTCAATCCCGTGTGTGTCTATTCACACATTGTCCTACCACTGACCACTGCAAGGCTGTCAAATGCATCCTCCACTATCTCAAAGGTCCTCTTCCTACCATGCTTCGTGTACGTACGTCCTATCACAGACCTTTGTTTGGTTGCATTCTCTGATTCTGGTTTGGCCTCTAATTCTAATGACTGTCGATCCCAACATCGTTTCTCTATTTATCTAGTTTGGAATCTTGTTAGTTAGTCATCCCGTATACAAGTTGCTACACGATCCAACACTGAGGCTAAACATCTTTTGTGTGATAATCTTATTGCAACATATGTCTGCCAATCGTGTTCTTTGTCTAAACACATTAAAATTGACTATTACTTTGTTCGAGAGCAAGTTGAATTTGGTGATCTAGTTGTATACCATGCCCAATCTGTTGATCAAATCATTGATGTGTTTACCAAGTTTATTGGCACAAGTCACTTTATCAGTTTTCGATTCAATATATTAGGATATAATCTAGCAGTTATGATATGTTCTATCTATGTAAATAATATTTTTATCGCGTGCATATATTCTTAGAGATAGATATAAGAAATGCATTTTTCTTTAAGTATTCTACCCATTGAGGTTAATAAGAATTTCATAAGTTCATCTTCAGTTCTTGTTCAATACTTTCAAGTCTCACTTTCACCCTGGTCCATCAAAGTCAGTTCCCATGAGATAAATTAGGCCAAATGGACTTTTGCACTCCCAAAACAATAAAGTACCTGCAAGTGCAACTGCAACACAAAGGCCAAGTGCCTTCACTTGTCATAGTGTACCCTTTTTAACCACACAATCAATGTGGGAGGACCATGCCTCAGAATCTGCCCTTCATTTTTAACTAACAAGTAATGTGCAGCAGCACAGCAGAGATGCAAGCAATATGCCAAACAGGCTATGAAATTACACAGTTATGAACACTCACTTTTTCAAGTCTTCTGAAACCAAAGATGAGTAAAAATTGCAATGCCTAATAGCTCTTGGCGCGCCTACTAAGACGGTGAAATGAAATCTCTTAAACCCTGAAAGAGTACATTTGCATCTACATGTTCTTTCAAGGGAGATTTCCAAACAGGCCAACAAGGTCAGTAAAATTAGCCTTTACAAACTGACCCAGCTAGATGTATGACTTACCCACAAAATTTTTGGCACTAAAAGGCCATGAGATCATGAAGAAACATGCTTTAGCTCTTCTTTGCCTTCACGGGCATGCCTAAATCCATACACTGCTTGTTTAGGATGCAAATCCCAGGGTTTGATCCAGATGCGTTGCTGGCTGTATGGCCATACAATCCACCAACTGATCCGAACTCTGATAACTCATCATCACTGTCTACAGAAGTTGGACTCACCCGGTTTTGGTAACTTCGCTTGCACTGGAGAAACACATTGAAGTAATAGTCGATGAGTTCCTGTCTTGTCTTCCTGCGAAAAGATGACCTACCTCTAGAGAGTGGGGTGGTACTCATGATTGACTTGAACTTTTCTTCTTCTTGTGGAGTCCAGGAGAGTGAAACCACCTCACCCATTCGATCAAATTTCCATTGGTAAAATGCTTTTCCCAGCTCATGTTTTAGCTTCATTTTGTTCTCTGCGGTGTGAAATCTAACACATGTCACTGAACCAGGAAATGGGCAATCACACATGCTAGGTCTACCCACTCCCAACTCCAACCCTGGGTGAATCTCTGTGGAAGTGTCCTCTTCCCAGCTTTCTGGTGGCCAAACTCTGATTCCTACCCGATTGCAATCTGTATCCGAAACTTCTCCTGTCCAAGGAGGGATTTCAGCTTGAAATTGAGGTCCTACATTGACATGCTTTTCAACAGGCAGTTTATCCAGAGAGGATCTATCTGTTGGTTCACTTGGCTGTGAAAAATCAGGAGTCTTATCCTTTTTAGTTTCTTCAGGATCTTTTTTCAGGTGGGAAACCTTGCAATGTTTTTTTTTAGTTTCTTCAGGATCTTTTTTCGGGTGGGAAACCTTGCAATGGTTCGCAAGTTTGTTTTCTTTAGTCGAGGACGAATCACAACAGGAGCATTTGGGACTTTTCGCCAAGGCAGGGACCCGCTTGCTGAACCTGACGCCCTCCAGATTACCAGATCCACGATCATCGTAAATTGTAGGATGAACCTTCTGCTTCTTCTGCACATTTTGGAACTATGGAAATCATACTCACATCTTATAATAAATGAAGAAAATAAAATAAGGCTCCATTCAAGAAAGCTTTATGAAAAAACACATTTTCTTTTACCTTGTACGGTTATATTTGAATAGCAAGTCTAGAACAAGCCCTTGGTTAAGGATTCATATGCAATAAACTCCCATTTAAGGAAGTTATCATACCGTCAGAGTCAAAACACAAAATAAGGTACACTATCACAGCTTTAGAAACATATGTAATGTACCCTCGGATACTTATCATTGTTTTAAACAGCATTGTGCAGTAAGTTTGTTAAGATTTGGAAGCCAATAATGCAAGAGCCAACACATCATCTACAACTACAGGATAAGCTATAGAATATGATTCTTGATCTTCCTTTAAACCGAGAGGTACCCTTCAAAAGTTTCCTTTGTCCCATGAAATAGAAGTAACCCTTTCAACAACAATAGGCTTTAGTATACTTATTCATCAATCACTCACCAAAATATTGATAAAAATGACACTACTTGTTAGTATATTGACCTCAAAACTCAAAGAGGAAAGCAACAATATACAGTCATAGTTCAAGATACCTATTTTATATAGATTGGCCATCAAAACTCTCCATTCCATCAAATGGTGAATCCAAAATTTATTTTATATATGATAATGCAAATGAATCCTTTAGCGCTATCCACAGTGGCACTAATCATAAACAGAAGTTCCTCACACTCAAGTTCTAAGGTAACTGAGACACTAACAGATGCTTAAAAGGAGGATACATCATATTGAAAAAATCAAGCCTCAAGAAAATACACAATAGATCAGCATTAGATGTCATCACAATAATACCCATGTCAACTCATCATTTACCCAAAGCTTTCATTTGATGTAATTTCGTAGATATATTTGGCAATAGAGCTACACGATGAAGGCTAGATTGTGTACCTGATTTGAAAGATCTCCATCATTCTTTGAATTAGGATACCTTCGCTTTAACATTGCTTCTCGCACGAAGAGGGCCAATGACCAAGGTTCCTTTCCACCATTTTCGTTCCACTCAGATCTATGTGGTATTCTCCCATTGGATAGATCTAGTGGGTTCCTTGCGGCATTTTTCAACCAAATCAGCATTCCCTGCCAACCATGTCGTTTCCTCTTCCGATTGTTGAAGTCTCTCTCAAAAGGAAATGGATCTATCCTCCCAACACTTCTATCAACTTCACACTTACTATTTTTTTCATCATCATCAAGAATGGGTACATTAGCATCAACAAGCAATTTGCTTTCCCTTTTGTCCCCAGGAATTTGCAAATTACCCCTAATGGCCACATCTACACGATCACAAATCTCATCACATTCACCTAGTATGTCCTCAGTCTCTATCTTTACCAGCTTAACAACATCCATGAACAACCCTCTAAACCTCTTCTCCAACTCAACTAACAACGGCTCCAGTTCCCCACCATACTCAACACCCTTGTTCGCGAAATGCCCATCTCCATTGATCTTATCCAACCACTGATCCAACTCATGCAAATACTTGAAGTACATCAACTTGAGTGATGCAGAAAACCTGAAATCTAAATCCAGACTTTCTGCAACCAAACCCCAAAGCTTTTCTTTGGACACCGAATTGAACCCACCTCTCTTCCTCACCAAACAGAACAACTTAAACAAGTCTATAGATTGACCGTCACCTACCAGCGCTGGAATTGGCCTAAATGTATCCTTCGCACATAACTCCTTCAAGAACACGGCAAGAACCTGATCAAACAGCCCACGTAGCACCTCAATCCCTTCCTCTTCATCTTTTCCCTCTTCCATTGAATTCACATTCACAGACTCAACCCTAAATTTAAGCCTCCCCTGGCAAATTTCATCACAATTCACACCATACCCATCTCTCAAGGTAGACCATCCAGCCATGAAATTCACAAATTTCACACCATTCCAAACCCTCTTTCAAACCCCCTCAATCTTAAACAGCAACCATATGAAAAAACACACAATTTGAAAAATCTGCAGTTGGGTACAAGGGTATCACAAAACCCCTATGACAGAAAACACAAATGGGGATTGCAAGGGGGTAGAAACAAAGAACTCGTGAGCTGACAAACTGAAGCCGCCAAAGAATCACTTAGTAACAGAGCCCAAAAATGGTTCTGAGCAAAGAAAACGGTGGGAGTGAAATTAGGGCATGTCTAATTTGGGGGAAACCTTGATGCATCATCATCTGATGATTACCCATTTAATTTTGCCCGTTTTATCCCAGGTCAATTGGGGAATGAAATCGGCTAATACATCAAAGATTAAGTTTTTATCTAGAACAGTGATATACTAATCCTTAATCCGAGCTGTAAAATTAATTACAGGATGATTAAGGGACGGAAACGGATAAAGAAAGTGGGGAAATGTCAAACGGGGAAGGAGTAGTGGCAAGATTTTACCTGAACGAGGTGAGGTCAAATTTGCAATGGAGGCGTTGTCTTTGTGAGTCCCCGAATAAGGAAGGAACCCACAAATAGTATGTACAATTTTGGCGAGTTATGCAATTGCTAATAATATTTCAAGATTTGAAAAAAAAATACATTTCCAAAGTTATAATCCTGTAATGTTTTTTTTTCCATCTTTCTAAAAAAATGTAGGGGGTTTCAATTGGGATGAGTGGATGACCCATTCGATATTTATGGAACGGGTTAATTAATACTACTTTCGATCCAAAAAAGATGTCGTTTGACTTTTTAACACATATTTTAAGGAGCTAAAAATTATATAATATATTAACCTTTTTATTTTTTTTTATAATCTAATACTTATTACCAACAAATATTAAGTTGTAAAAAAATAATTTATAAAAAGTTGATATTTTATATATTTTTTAGCTTCTTAAAATGCGTGTTAAAAAGTCAAACGATATCCTTTTTGGATCGGAGGAAGTATATGCGATTTGAATTTTTTTTTCAATTTAACATTCGGTGTTTATAGGATATAGATATGGTTATGACTAGACCTGTCAATCGAATCATTCGGTGTTTATAGGATATAGATACGGATTCTGGGTAGAACTAATCTCGGGTTAACTCGAACACGGGTTTGACCCGAAACTGGGTCAAATCGGATCAATTTCAGGCTTGGCAATTTTTTTATTTTTTAATAAAAAATTCGTATTTGGATGACTTTATAATAATTTTAAAATTAAATTTAAAGTTGTGATTAATAAGTTTTTTTTTTGGGCTATATACTTATTAGAAGATGTCATCTAAAGCTCGAACACTTGTAATTATATACTATCACCGATCTAAAATATTTGATTTTTACAATTACTTATTATTTTTAATAAAATTTAAAACTCTATATAATATCAAAGTTTTAATTAACTTTTTGAAATTATTTCATACACATTAATCACATTAGTAATGACTAATGAGTATAAAGAGTTATATATTTTAGCTTTTTAAAAACATGTTGAAAAATAAAAAATCAAATATTACCGATCGGAGGGAGTAATATGCAATACAAATATATATAAAAGTTAATTTGAAAAAGAAAGATCGAGTGTTTGTAATTATAAAATGTAATAAATTGGAATCTCCATGAATAATTTTAATAATATACAATTATAAATTAATTAATTTTAATAATATATTAATTACTAAACTTAACCTAATATGAATTTGAGATTTTCTTGGCTTTTTATTAATTTGAGATTTTGAGGTAAAATTAATTAATTTAACAAATCGGACGGGTCAGTCGGGTCAATGGGTTGAAACCCATTTAACCCGAAAAAATACCGATTTTTCGGGTTCGGGCCCAAAAAATTTCCCGGGTCAAAATTTTCGAGTCTTGACTCAAAAAATCCAGGCGTTCGGGCCGGGTTTTCGGATCAGGTTACGTTTTGACAGGTTTAGGCATATCACATGACTCCTTTCTCCTCTCGCTCGCTCTCTGCTTCGCCTCTCCTGGGCGTATGGTTCACTGCTTCTTCTGTGCTTCTTGCTACTTCATATGTGCTGCTACTTCTGCTCGCTGCTTGGCTTCATTTCCCATGTCGACTTGCCCCTCTTCTCCTCAATTCAGATCTAGGATTTCCGTGTCGACTTGCTCCTTCGCTTCGCTTCGTTTCCCATTTCTGTGCGGCTGGTCCATGGCTTCCTTGTCGACTTGCCCCTTTTTACTCTCTTACTTCTTTTGTGCTGTGATGTTTGTGAGATTCATGGATGGGGTGGAATCAGTTTTTGAGTGAGATTTTTATTCAATTTTGGATGTTTGATTCTTCAAGCCCAAACAACTCCTAATTGAAACCCGTTTACCCATATCTCAATTTGCTGGCTTTTCGGATTTCCAAATAACTCAATAGGCGGTGGTTGTAGGCTTGCATCCATGGTGGATATTCGATTCTTCCAACTCAATTAGGGATCATGATTCACTCAAAAAAAAATCAGGGAACAGGAGAATTTTATTTTATTTTTTCCAAATCTCATATCAATATGATTTCTCATAACTAGTTCCAAACAACCTATATAAGATATCAGATTCATACCCATATCTCATACTCATAACTTGATACCAATGTCCAATATCCATATCTGATATCTTATATTTGTATACCCTTTCCAAATAACCCCTAAAATAAGCATAGAAATCAAAATCATCACTCAAGATTAAAAAAAAAAAGCAGAGGAAAGAAGGAAAAAAAAAAGAGAATAAGGCAAAGACAATATAAACTGCAAGATCAAAAATTACCAAGGATGAAATTTGGCATTAGCAAAGAATTCACCTATATATATAGTAGTAATCATCAACAAAATATGACATCAACAATACCCATAGAATAAATATGGGCGGGCTTTAACTGTTTTAAGGACTAGTATAAGGCCCAGTATCCAATTGAAGACTACAGCCCATAACATAAAAAAAATAAAAATAGAGTGAGAGTGAGAGTGAGAGTGAGTAATTTGTAGTTTGGTCTAGAATGATCAATAGGGTGGTGATGTCGCCTTGTAACTTGCAAGGGTAATAAGCAAATCGTCTTCGCCATATACACCACAAACTCTACACGTCAATTCCGACGTGCAGGGTTAAAGTGAGTTAATTAATTTTTTAAAAGTGTTAATTAGTGATGGTGGCTTGCACGTCGAAAGCAACGTGCATTTTTAGTGGTGGATTTGCGGTGTATCTAAAAAGGAAAACTAATTAAAATATCCCAACCTTTAGGGGTATGGTAAAAATATATCCTCAACTTTCAAATGTAATAAAAATATCATGACCTTTGATGGTAGTGGTAATATACTACCACGGGTTTTCTCACCGATAAAAAATGCTGACAACGCAGCCTACATGGATTTTTTTTACAGGGGTTTTCTTGACCGGTTTAGGGAAAAAATAAAGAGTTGGACTAGCCGGGTTCATACCCAACGCATTTTCCTCCCTCTTATCTTCTCCCGTGGTCGCTTATTGAACCGTCTTCTAGGTCTTCCAAGCAGCTTATGGTTCCTCTTCAATGTCAGTCTTCCTTCCTCGTCGCCTATCTTAGATGTATCTCTCACATCTTCTTCCTCTTTAATTTGATTCGTTCATGGACTTGATTGAGTAAGTTTTGTTTTTTCCACTCTTCATTGTTGATGTTTTTGTCGGTTTAGTTTTGCTGTTGTTTTGGTGTTAGGAATAGTTGTTTTGTGTTAATTTGAGGCGATTTTGACCGAATTAGTTGTTTGGTTGAATCAATATCGCTTTTTGGATTTAATTTTATTGTCGATTTTTTTTCTAAGAAAACGGTTAAAGAAAACTCAAATTTAGTGCTAATTTGTAAAATGACTTCTGCGCAAGCTGGCTTGTCAAAAAAATATACGTAAGCTGTCTTGTCAGCATTTTTGACCCATGAGAAAACTCAGGGTAATATATTACCACTACCCTCAAAGATTGGGATATTTTTATTACATTTGAAAGTTGAGGATATATTTTTACCATACCCCCAAAGATGGGGGTATTTTAATTAGTTTTCCCTATCTAAAAACACCCTAAGCATATATATTTTTATCCTCTCCTTTTGCGATGTATTTAAAAACACCCTAAGCAAATATATTTTTATCCTCTCCTTTCAATTTGCGAGAAGCCTCAGCCAGGTGATGCACGAGGAATTTTGACGACTCCGAAGACGTAAAGGACATGATAAAGCTGTCGTTCGATGGTAATTTACAAGACAACATAACATTTTTCCAAAATAAAAAGACATTGGTATATCCATGCCAAATACTCTATAAGTTTAATACACAAATATTTCTGACTTTCGATTAGAGTATTTTCTACCCGAATTCTTAATTACCTAAGTAAAAAAGTACAAATATTCCTCACATGTAGGAGGAATGTTCTCTCCAACAAATTGATATGTCAGCTTGGAAAGGCCAAACGAGATGTTATTTAAGAGGCTAAAGGGCTAAAGATCAAGTGCTTTAGGATTTTGACTTCTATAGACTATAAGCGAATGCACTTTAATTAATTTGACTGCTTTTACTTGGGAAAATTCCTTGTTGCTTAATTATCACCTTGCACTTGATATTTATTTTTTAATTTTATCAATTTGCTTAAACTTAAACAACGCACTCATTGCACTGCAACTCACAATAATCAACTACCTTTGACCAAAAAAAACAAAAAAAAAAACAATAATTAACCACCTAAACACAAGTTACACACTGGAAAACAATCAAAGTAGTCATTTTGTGAGAAAAAGCTCTCTTTTGAGAGTTGATAAAAATCCCCAGTACAGGGGCGGAGAACACCCCCACCACCACACATATTGTCGGAAAACCGTCCTCTTCGGAGGCCGGAAAACCAACTCCTCAAAGGTTTGGAAACCACCTCCTCGGAGGCCTGAAAACCACCCTCTTCGAAGGATTGAAAACTACCTCTTCGGAGGCCTGAACACGATGTTGTGCTAGGAGTGAAACCCATTGTTGGGTGTTTATCTTTGGTTGTAAATCTTTCCTTCATACTCTTCTGAAGATCTCTTGCCTTTGGGGTTGTCAAAATCAAATGAGATTCTATCTGGCAAACCCTTGTTAAGACCCGGATTCGTCCCGTCGACACCACCTCCGCCTTGCCAATCCATCTCCTCCCCGTGCTGAAGTCTGGCGGCTGTCCTCCGCCTTCTTCTTCTTCTTCGGAGGTTGCCGAATCCTTCGCCCGCCCTTCGTCCAGCGCCCATGGTTTCGTTACCCGCTTCCTCAACCTTTTGCTTCGTATCCCTAACCTGATTGGAGTCCTCCGTGCTCCTATTAGCCCAACCCCATGGTGGATTGGAGTTCCTGTCCTCCTTTCTCCCTCTATCGTCTCTCAATTTGGGTCCGTCGGCGCCGCCGTGGTGTTCGCTGGGTCGGGGCGCGCTTTCCCTTGCCCTCCGTCCGGCGGTTTTGCTCCCGGTGTACACCCACCTCCTTGTACTCGTCCCCGGGTTGGCGGATTCCCTTGGCCGCCTCCTCCCTCCGCGGCTCCGTTGTAGCCTATGCGCCGACCACTTTCCGTTGGCGGTCCTTGGGCTGCTCAACTGATCCCGGATCTCCTCTGCACATCTTGGCGTGCAAGGATCAATTTTGGCCTTGTATGCCAAGGTTGTAGGAATTAAAAAAAATAAAACATTAAAATAAAAATAAAAAAAAACTGGCTTTAATATATATATTTATTTATATTCGGAAAAAATAATTAACCCCGAAAGGGTATTTTTGAAATTCCGTTTGAAAGAGTTTTAACCAAATCCTGAAAGGGCTAGAACCAAATCCCGAAAGGGGTAGAATAAATCCCGTAAGGGCTTGGTTAAATCTTTTGGCGTCTTTGCACGAGCGGTGTGGGGCTCTACTTTCGGCGTTTCTAGGAGTTCTTCTACTTGGTTGGGGGAGTGGAGTCTGGAGTCGGGACTGGCTAGGATCGAGGTTGTGCGTTATGGGCAACTCTGTATTCGAGATGTTGTTTCCTTGGAGTTTCGTTTGCACTTCCACAGGAGATAGAGTCCTGCTGTATTGCTGGCTCGCGGTGCTACTGATTGGTGGTGCTTGGCTTCGTTTTTCGTCGTCGTCCGCAACTGTTAGGAACACAAGTTCTTGGATCTAGTCAGGTATGGTAAGAGGGAAGAGATGCAATCAAGACTCTGACCCTCCCTCTGGCTACAACTTGAAAGTTGGAACACAAGTTCGTTTGGACACCCAGTAACATATATAGACTTGGGAAAGCAGGGTCGATCAGGCGATTGACATCGATTGACGACATCGCCTCACAACATATTGATCGAACCCAAAATTCCACATCTGCACCGTATGAAGTGCGATAATATTTTGTCGTGCGAATAGAATGGGTTGGCATATTCGTACCATCAATTCATATACGGAGTAGCTCGCAAATTAAAGGTCAAGAATATCGGCCATGAGAAGAGAAAGCCTCACCGAATGGCTCTTAAGTTACGTGCAACCTAACATATACTGTATGATATTATATGCGACGACAGCCAATAAGATGACTAACAAAATTCAACCTCTATGTTGGATTTCGAACGGTAGTGCTCCTAATTAACTAAACAATATTATCAGCGGAATAAATCATAAAATTATAAGTAGGATCCGTAATTTTTAGGTCAAAATCTTCACTAATCATCACTTTTTTTTTTCTTTACCAGTTCAAACGGGCTTAGCTCATTCTACATCTGAATCGGGTTACTGTAGGTCTATTAAGGGGTTGACTCTCCCACTCACAAGCGTCTTAATGTTAATCATCACTTTCTTTGCATTTGTGTTGAATACTTCTTTTATTAATTGTCTTTAGGAATATTTTATAAAAAAAATTTGAACTATCTAAAATTTATTTGATAAACAACCCTAAACATGTAAAAAACCGTAATGCTTCAATAAATCATCTGTACAATAATCTATCCAAAAGAAACTAAGGGTGTGTTTGGATTCCAAATGCATTATGTTTATAATACAAAATAATAAGTCGATGTTGGTTACTAAAATTTTTAAGGTGTTTAAATTATAATGTTTTTGGATTCCACGATATATTAATTAAAATACAATTATTTTACTCGATATATGTGATTATTTGGTTAAATTACAATTTTACCTCGGTTTTTACAAAATTTTTATTTTTACAACCAAACAGACACATAAAACGAGGTCAAATAATTGCATTATAATAAAAATGCAATGGAGTCCAAACACACCCTAAGAAAGATGATAATCTTATTTTACTTTTCAACACAAAATCAGAGTTATCTTCAACGTACGTAAGAGGCAAGTGTCGCCTCTCCAAAATGCGACCGAAAAATGTCTTCATAAAATCATCTAAATGTAAAAATAAAATATATTTTTCTTTAACCAAATATCTCCACCATTATCAATTATCTATAAATATGGACACCGTTAAAATGTCTTGAATCTAATTGGTTTAGATTTGAGTTTTATTGATAGACCTAATTTAGATAGAATTATATTTATAACCAATCACAAGTTGGTGTAGTGGTTGTGAGGCTACATCCCATGCCAAGAGGTTCGAAGTTCGAATCTCATTGGAAACATGGAGATGTTAAGAGGTTCGAAGTTCGAATCTCATTGAATTGGAAACATGGAGATGCTTGTGATTAAATTGAATCCCGACTGAGTGAACGGTAACCATCGGGAGCAGGTCCCTAACCAACAGGAATGATGTAAGATGTAACCAATTTGGTGAATCACGATAAATTGTATATCGATCTTGTATGTTTGATTTTTTTTTTTTGATACAAGGTAAGAGTTTGGGTGGAGTCAGACCCTGCTGACCCACCACCCAAGGGCGTCCTTTCGGACAAGAACCTGGAGCTCGGGATGAGAAACCGGGGGGGGGGGGGGGGGGAGGGGGGTCGTGATGGAGGAAGTGCCAAAGGTGCGCCACTTTGTCCGCAACCATATTAACCTCCCTGAACACATGGATGCAAGAGAAGGAATGAAAGTCCTTAATCATCTTCCGAGCGTCCGCCATGATGATCTCGATTTCCCAAGGACAGATCCAAACATTATTGATAACATTGATGACCGCCAGACAATCACCTTCAACCTCGAGCCTCGAAATCCCGAGCTGGCGGGCAGCAACTAAACCTTGGTGAAAAGCCAAAGCCTACGCCTTGAGAGCAGATGAATCCCCACAAAGTGAACCATGGCAGCAGACAATAGAACCACAGTGGTCTCGAATTACAATCCCCGTAGTCGCCACACCAGAAGAACTGACAGCCGCATCAAAGTTCAGTTTGAAAGATCCTTACGCTGGTTTTTTCCATCTTAAGTTTTTCCTTTTCCTTTGGGTTAGATGTGTTGGTTTTTCCTTGCGTTCCTCATCCTCCCAAAAGATTTTTTTGGATTCTTTCCACTGTGTTGGTTTTTCCATCTTGTATGTTTGAATATCTGTTCTTTTGTCACAATAGACACCTTCCAAACCCAATAATTAACAAATTCCAACGTACCCATCGATCTTTTTTTTTTAATCTTAATCTAGTTCGATCGACTCAGTCACTCTACATCTAGATCGAGTACTGTTGAGAATATGAGTTGTTGGATAGATCCCACATTGATTAAAAAGTGAATCCAAGCCTTGTTGAGAATATGAGTGGTGGGATAGATCCCACATTGATTAAAAGTCCGTTCGACTTAGACGTTCTCCATCTGGATCGGATACTGTTGATAACGGGTACTGTATGACTATGACCCACTAAATTAAATCAATTGCGGGTGATTGGAAATGCATGGATCAACAAAAACATCGCGGAGCTTGTTGTTGAAGAGATTCACATTCGGTCCTGGTTTTAGTCTCCATCTTTACCCCTTTCTAGCTTTTTTTTGCCTTTTAAATACATATACATAGATGCTTATTGCTGGCTTCTTTATACATCACAATGACAAGTTGACAACTGCACTTTTTATAACATTTCAGGCAAATTGATTAGTACTGTATTAATTAAGCATATTTATTAAGTAAATATACCCTAATTAGGATAGAGACCGCTTAAAGGGCTTTCATTTGGTATATATAAAAAGCTTTTTCTAGGTTGGGTTCTGCTTCTGCACATTTGTAAAAAAAGGTAAACAGCTAACCAAAGATTCGATGTAACATCTTATTACGGCCACTAGTATATATCATTGACCTACCCTTAATTCCTAAACACATCTTGGGCATTGTTCGTTTTTAGAGAGGTTTTAGATTTCGGGAAATTCAAATTCAGCCGGTTCGAACAAATTGATGGAGCGATTTCCTTTCTTGCCTAGATTCCCCGAAAATTAAATTTTACAGTTTCTTTGTTTCACTTCTCTCTTTCTTTAAAAAAATTTCTCTCCTTCCATTTCTTTATTTTACAGATCAATATAGAGGAACAGTTGGGGCTGTTAAACTGTCATATATTTTCTATAAATTCTTGAGATATATTTCTATATTTTACTGTATATGTTGGGCTTGCTCCAAACAAGCTATTTGAGAGCAAGTTCAACAGTTTCCCTAAAACAATATCTAAAATAGATAATTATAAGTTAAATCGTTCGAATTTTTTTTTGCCCTATTCCAACAGCTTCCCCATTATAGAGTGAGATTACCTCAAAATATATAGGGTTTTCTCCAAATTTAAGGAATGATCTTCATATTTTCTTTCCATTATTTATTTTGGAGAATGTAATGGGGAAATTCTTGGACAAAAAAACTATCCCAATATTCTCCAAAAAATCAAGATGGAGAATCTCTTAGACTTGCTCTGAATAACATTATTATTAATTATTTTTATAATAAGAGAAAAAGAACTGTATAATGCATTAAGTGTACTGAATCGAACCGAAATAAGCATGTAGTACATAGTTACCTACAAGGTATGTTAAGCTTCAATAGGGCAAGGGAAAAATTGGCCAAATTGTCATATTGGTATAAAAAAAATCCGCTATAAATGACAAACTGGTACATATAAAAAAAATAAAGCGAAAAATAGGTATAAAAATGATATCAATGCGACAAATTGGTATATTTTCTTAAAAATGATTTTTATTAAATTAAGTCAATTTATACTTCTTAAACTTATTTCCGTTTGAAATATAAACAATTAAAAGAATCTACATTCTGTTTTTAATATTTTTAGTTTTTTTTATTTAAATTTAATACTCAAATAGAATTAAAAGTCTATTTGAATTATATTTTTTAGACTATATATGTATTTAAAAAATATGATTTATATATCGGTATCAGTTCTTCCATTTTATTATTTAAAATTTTCAAAAAGGTAAACAACATTTAATTTTATTGTTTACAATTAAAATTGAAATAATTGTATAAATTATTAACATTATATTCTTAAATTTAATAATAATGTAAAAGTTAATGTTAATGTAACATTTTCTTCAATTTGTAAACACCTGCATTGTATAGTAAAGTGGGGAAAAAGTACTTTTGCAAAATACTCCCTCCGTTAAGAAAATCATGTTGTTTTATGAGTAAAATCTTGTTAAGAAAAACATGTCATTTTAGATATTTTGGTATTCATTTTCCAAAATTACCCTTGTAATGATTATAGATTTGTTAGTTATAGTTTTAAAAAAAGTGAAAAAGTAAAGTAATAATTAGGGGTATAAATATATTTTTGTTTGCTTTTATTTGCTTTTTAAAAAAATGTGAAAATGTCTAAAACGACATGTTTTAAGACTAACTCCAATGGTTAAATGTGCAAATGTACATATTTGCACAAGGTGTTTAAAAATGCACATCACTTTTTGATATTTTACTCCATTGGTTAAATGTGTATTTTATACACACTCATCTCTAAATAAATATGATTAAATTAAAAAGAAAAAGAAAAAACTCAAAAACAACCTATAGAAATGACTTTACTTTATTGAGAAGTGATAAAAAGTTTTTGTACATAGGAGAGATGATGTGCTTATATTTGAGCACTTTATGTGCAAATGTGCACATTTTAAACACTCAAAAGTAACCATTAGAGTATAATTTGCATCAAAATGTGCATATTTAAGCATTTGCACCATACAATTGGAGTTAGTGTAATTAACGGAGGGAGTATCTATCTTAGCCTTTTGAAAAGATTCTATGTTAAACTTATTTTTCAAAAGTTTGCTGAAATCTTGAAATAAAATTCAAGAACATTTTCAAAATTTATAATCCCCTACTAATATAATTATAAATTTAAAATATTTAATTTTTTTGACAGATCTATTTTACTCTTACTGGCCTAATGTTTTTTTATTAGTACTGGTCTAATGTTTTTATTTAAAATAAAGTATGGAGTAGTTGATTTATTAAGTGAATTGAACTTAATTTATCAAAAACTGGATTTCTTATAGTAAAGAGGTTGACGATCGAAAAGCATACCAATAATAATATGTTACTTCCGTCGTTTGACTTTTTCTATACATATTTTAAGAAGGTAAACACTCTATAAAATATTATTTTTTTAACGAATTTATTTTTATAAGTTTATACTTATAACTAACAAATAGGAGTAATATGTATGAAAATATTTAAAAAAATTGATTAAAAAAATAATATTTTTTATAATAGTGTTTTTAACTCGGTGCACTAACAGATTAATTTGGAACCGAGGGAGTAAGTGATCAATCATGTTAAGCCGCAAAGTAAACTGTATGATTGGGACGACCGAAAAGCATCGAATCACAACACTTTGTCAGCGTGGTCTGACATAAAAAGATAACAACCCCTACGTGAAAATATTTATCGTTTGTCTTGTAATGCACGCTTTTTAATGAGCTAAAAACTCTATAAAATATATTTTTTAATCAAAATTTTGTATATAATTTCATACATATAAGTAGTAAGTATAAGATTATAAAAAAAAAATAATTAAAAAAATTATATTTTATAAAGTTTTTAACTATTTAAAAAACGTACCGAAAAGCCAAACGACAAATATTTTCAAACGAAGGGAGTATTAAACTAATCAACCGTTACATTACGTAATACGTATACTATACCAAAAGGTTAATGTTGGGATTGATGACTTTTTTTTTTTTGATTAGGAAATAATTCGAGATCATACCTGAATCTCGAAGGCCGATAAGTCGGCAGACGGAAACCCGTCAATACATACAAACGAAAGCGAAAACAAAAAGTGGAGCAATACAACAAGTGAGAACGCACCCTACAGGAAAACGAGTCAAGGAAAACTAAATCTAACACGAAGGGGACATAGACTACGGACGAAAGCCAAGCACCGTCCTAACACAGCACTGTTGCCCGGCGATACATCAGAAAACCATGTGGGTAGTGAAGACGAACCTCCAAGAAGCTCTGTTGGGATTGATCACTTAACTACACTATACTCCGTATATATTAGAAATTATATATAAAAAATATACTGTATAATTTTGTAGAGATTGATCAGTTGAATGAATTAATGTTTAGCCCAAGAAAAGTTTCCTATTCAATGGCGACCTCAGGATTTTGACTAGGGAGTTGAAACCTATATTGAATTTTTGTCTCCCACTTCTAAGCATTGTCGAAACCTGACCTAGAGGTGAATCTTTAGAGTGGGAGACAAAATTCAATTACTTAAGTAAAAATAAAGAAAGCATGTGGAAAACAACCATTGAAGAAAGGGGAAAAACTTCCTCTAATAAGCTCATCAATTTTAATTTCAATTTCACCGAACACAACACAACTTACACAAGCATGCTAAACAAAAAGCCTGTAGAGAATTCAGTTTTCTCTCTCACCCAGGCACAAATCTTGTATTACTACAGCATCAAACATGTTTAGGGAAAAACCACAAGAAATTGACATACCGCCACGGATAAATATGGTTACAACCCTTCAATTTGCACAATGCTCTCTGTAGTGCCAACTGTTTTCTCTTTAACCAACCCAACCTGAAATTTAAAACAAAAACCAAGCAATAATCACATTTACATCAACAAATTAAAGAAGATAAACTACAGGAGGAAAGCACAGTAATTAACCAATAGTTCACTAATAGCATCTAATATTAATATTAACATTAATATTAACATTTCAATTCTCGTATCCTAAATTCAATTCACAAAACTGATTCTCAAAATCACAAACCCTAAATTCAATTCACAAAATTGATTCTCAAAATCACAAACCCAAATTTCACAAAATTGGTTTTCAAAATCAAAACCCTAAACCAATTCTCATGTCCTCCGTGTAAATTGAATCTCAAATCAAAATTTAGAGCACCAATTGACAAAGTATAAGCTATAAGGTAAAAAAAACTAACCTTTTCAATCAGATTTAGGAAAAATATTCAAGGCTAAATCGGATTTAGAAACATTGTACAAAAAACTAAGCTTTACAATAGCACACAATAGCAGGCCAACAGTCTTGGAGGAGGAGTCGAGCGGAGTTGCCATCGCTGCCATGGAGCGGGGTGCAGTGCAGCTGCGGGAAGTGTGAACTGTTGGCTAGAGGTAGCTTTAGGTTAAAAAAACACCACTTAAGCATTATAGAAAAAAACAACAAAAAAGACGGAAAAAAACAAAAAGGGACCTGATGCATATGGGGCTTGAACACGAGTTTGTAGACCTCGCTTTCTTTTCTTCCCTTCCCAACTGCCATGTGAGCTAAGTGGACTTCTTGATATAATGTTCATCTTAGTTCTACTTATTACAAAAACTTGAAATGTGGTTGTCCCACATCGGTAATCTAGAGAATGCTTGAACAACATATAAGGTTGAAGGGCTATTCCTCTTATTGCCAATTGATTTTGAGATGGAACCCCGTCAGGTTTATAGGTTGTTCATGTCTCCCGTATGCGGGCCCGCACACACGATCTCCCCCTCCAGCGTCTTGACACCACTGAGCCCAGCTGAGTTAACACACCATATATACATATAAATTATTTTATCTTCCGGACTCCAAAGGGGAGCTAAGCCACCCCGAGCCCCTAGGTTAGCCTCTGTTCCTATTTAGCTCAAAATTGTTTGCAATGGACATATTACAATGTCCATTACATACAATTTTTTCTGCAAAATAAGTGTATATAGTGTTCGCAACGGATAAAGAGAAAATTGTTAGTTGCTAACACATTTTTTATTTATTTTTAGAGTAATGCTTTTTAGCTCGGTCCTAAAGAGAACCAGGCTAAAAGGTGTGTTAAAAAATACGTAAAAATAAAAAATACAGAAGAAAAATCTTCTTTCTTATTCTTCAATGGCAGTGTACTGTCGACTTGCAGAAGACCTTTGGCGTGTAAGTTTAATCTTTCATCTTTATATATACTAGTTGCACTCGCGTGCTTCGCACGCGAGTGACTGTAAACTGTGCCAAACTATATACAAAAAAAAAATTCTACTCTATAATTTATATAAGCAATTTATAGTAGAAGCATATATGTTAATTGATAAATACAAGGGCAAAACCCCAGCTTTGCATTTTATGCAATTAGTAGGAAATTTTTCTTGCTCAAAGTGCATAGATCTTGACCCATGTAGTACCTGACCACAATTGCATATACTCGTGATCGATTATCAAATTCGAAGAAAAATATACAGTTAACAGTTGGGGAAGGAATACATCAGGCATATATTGGATTAATGGTGAGAGTTGAAGAGGGAGATTAACCTGTTGTTTCTTAGCAGAAGTTCAACCTTCAACTTAAGCTTGGCATATTCATAGGCCCTCCTCGAGATCGACCTCTGCTTTGTCGAGATCGACTTGCTGTTCCTCGTCGTTCTGCTGCTTTCCGACCTCTGGCTCTTGTAGTTGATGGCCGCTTCTGAGTTTTATAGCAGCGATATGTCCAGTCTTTCCCTTAGGATTTGGTTCTGAAGATCCAGGGAGCGCACCTGACTGTCTGGGAATTCCTGCTGCCAGCTGACCAATCTGTGTATCAACTGATTTCCGCCAGATATCAATTTCCCCAAGCCTAGAGTTGACACCTTGCATCTGAGTATAGACGGAGTTGAAGGATTGCCTAGTTTCTGAGTGATTCCTCCGTATTTCCTCCAGGACTGTCTGTATATCATCCTTTTTCTGGTCCCTTTCCGGATGTCCTGGAGCTCTGTAGGGCGGGGGGTTCCTAGGGACACCTTGGTTCCATTGTGGTTGCTGAAACCTTTGGTCCCCCATGTAGCGATTGGGACCCCCTGCGTAAGCTGCCTCCTCATGATGCTCTGCCATCCTGACTTGCTCTGTGTGTGGGCACTCAGGAGTGGTGTGCCTTTGCGATCCGCATTCTATGCAAGGCTGGTTGACAGAGAGATACTTTACTTGCTTGATGAGCTTCTTATTCTAGTCTCTGTAGTACTGCTCCCTAACATCTGGATCAATCTCCTTAGGTGGATCATATAGGGGCATGGATGGTGCTGGCCTGGCGTATGGGTTCTCTTCATAAGTTGCAGTAGACCCATACTTGTTGTCATAGGTAGTGAGCTTCTCTAGCACACCCCATGCGTCACTTGGCGGCATTGTCAGATACTCATAGCGAGTATAATGATTGATTCTATCCTTAGTGCCTTGATCAAGAGAGTTGAAGAAGATCTCCTGAATGACGTAAGGTGGCTGTCCATGAGTAGGGCAAGATCGCAGAAGTTCCTTGTAGCGCTCCCATGCCTTTGCCAGCGGTTCCCCTTGCTTCTGTCTGAAGGCGGTGATTTTCTGGCGGAGATGTGCTGTTTTGGCGGGTGGGAAGAATTTGTTCAGAAACTCTTGCTCTACTTGGGCCCAGGTTGTGAGTGATTTTGGTTTCAGCCCTTCCAGCCATTTCAGTGCAGGCCCAGCGAGAGACCAGCGAAAAGATTTCATCTTGACATATTCCAAAGTTGTACCTTCAGCAAGAGTACGGCATATGTCAGCAAAGTTTGTAATATGTTCAAGAGGACACTCATTAAATCTACCATAAAAGGCATTATTTTTAAGCTCTATAAGAAATTGAGTGCGAATTTCAAAAGAGTTATCAGGGATAAGAATCGCCGATTCAGGCACAACGAGAGTTGGGTGCATGTAGTCCTCTGCCGTGGTTGGATATTGGGCAAGCTCAGCTTGTGCTTGTTCCCTTGCTGCTTTCTCAGCGGCGATAGCAGCATCTTTAGCGGCCAATTCCATGGTAAGCCTAGCGATCAGCTGTTCCTGTGTTTCAGCGGCCGCCATGGCTCTTTGTAGTTTAGCTCTGATGTGAAAAAGGCGTTCTGGTTCGTCTAAGGCGTCAAACTCAGGTGTTTGACCAGAACGACGCATACACCTGCAAAGTAACTCAAAGAAACAGTGAGAACTGACTACCTAAGGCGCGATTGATAGCTTCCCCGGCAACGGCGCCAATTTGTTGTAACAGGAGTGAATCAAGTATGAAATATAATGAAAATAGATCAAACCAGACTTAGGCCCCAGCAAATAAATACAAGACTCCTCCAATGCAGTAAGAGAAAGTCAGGATCGAATCCACGAGGAAGCACGTCAGCAGTTCTCAGGTAGCTGTAAATTCTCACAGGCAAAGCAGCAGAAAGACAGAAACACAGAAAAGAAACAGAAATAAAAGCAGAAAAACAAAAGCAAAGAACAAAGCAGAATAGAAAAGACAAAGCAAAGCAGAAACTAAAAGCAAAGGCAGAGGCTCGTCGATCTCGACAAGAGTCAACTCGAGATCGACCACAGCAGTAAACAACAGAAACTCAGAAAGTGAAAATCGACGAAAACAGAAGAAAACCAACTCGACCTAGACCAGCTCCTACTCGAGATCGACAAGGGCAGTACTCGATCTCGACAAAGGTCTACTCTATGTCGACTGGAAACAGAAACTTTAAATTGCAAATTTCGAACCAAAACTCAGATTTTTGACAGAAATAAATCAATATGCTAAAAGACTTCCAAGACCAGGGTTTCAACACCACATCGATAACCATGCAAAGTAACACATAAAGGCACAAAAGATCATGCTTTCCATCAAATAACTTTCGTCATTAACAAATAGGCATATAGAGGCTTTCGCATAAACCCTAATTGTTACTAACCCTTTTTCACATAATTAATCCAAGTTGCATTAAGATCACTTTCGCTTCAATAATACAAACAAGGATCACCTTCAACTCTCGCAAAAGAATCATGCTCATAGGGATAGAAGATGAATTGCACAAAAAGATCTGACCTTTATCGCATCGCCTCACATGGCCACCGTTGGGCTCACCCCAGCCCCAGAAGTGGGTGGACTACTCGCTCTTCATCATCAAGAAAGACATTAAATAACAAAAGAAAATAACTTGCATTAAATTAAATAAAGAAAGCTTACAACCGACAAGACAAATTCGCTTTCGCCTCTCCACCTTGCTTGCTACAAACTCTCTCTCTCTATCCTACTTACTTGAATGGAATTGTGTCTTGGAATTGGAATGAATGAAAAACCAGCCCCATGGGCTTTATTTATAGCCTTCTAGTCCTTGCTAGTCAAGGATAGAATCTCCTATCTTTATCTAAAATTATATCTAAAAGCATAAAAGATAAATAAATTGCATAATGGAAATAAATCTATAAGGAAAAGATATTCTAAACTAGGTAAGTCTTCATGATGTTGATAGATTTCCCTCCATGGATAGACTTTGATCAACTTTGGATAGATCTTCGGCCATTCTCGGATTCCTTCATGCCCAAGTAAAGCTAAACCGAGTAGGACTCGTCACGACAACGCGTTTCTAGAAACTGGGTCTACTCGACCTCGACAAAGGCTTGTCGATCTCGAGTAGAGTTCGTCGTCTCGGCTAACTGGTGCTCGATGTGGCTTGGTCTTGGCTCACGGTGCTCGTCGACCTCGAGTACCTCTTGTCGATGTCGAGTAGGAATGGGTCATCGACTAGGTCTCCTCGGGTGGCTCTACTCGACTGGCTCGGATCTGGACTCAGGGGCTTGTCGATCTCGACAAAGCTTTGTCGAGGTCGAGTAGAGGTGTGCTCGGCTTCTCGGTCAGCTTCTTTCCTTGTCGACTCCGGGTGTGGCGCTGGGCTTCGTCGATCTCGACTAGGGCTTGTCGAGATCAAGTAGACTTCCAGAGCTGGGTTGTCTGGCTTTCTCGATCAGGCTCTGTCGACCAAGGCTGTGCTTGTACATGCTTGTCTAGATCGAGTAAGGTCTACTCGAGATCGAGTAGCCTGGGTTCTCGGCTCGATTTGACTGGTTTCGCTGCTTCTTTTGACCTTGGACTTCTGTAGTGGTTTTCCGACCCTCTGTAGAATTGCTGTAAAATGCCTCGATTTCTGCGAATTAAACAGAAACTGGTGTAGATTCCATAATTTGGCAAATAAACATAAACTACATAGGTTCTGTACTATCTTGGCCCAAATGAATGAAATGTATGCAGAAATCGATATAAAAGTTACTGTAAAACATGGCAGATTCAACTCACAACATGAACTATATAAGAATCTCATATAATAAGTCAATAAACATGTATAAATACTGAACTATATACAAGAATCTCATATAAAAAGTCAATAAACAAGCACAAAGGCGATAACCGACTCAAAATTTGTAAAGCAATAAATTTGTGTGCCTATGTTTGGTTATGTAGATTAACTAAATGTTCAAGCCTTGACTAAAAAAAAAGCAAAAATAAATCCGTAAAGCAATCAATTTGTGTGCCTAGTTAGTTCTTTGTCTTGAATTAGATTCCACAGCCTTATTTGCAAACATCTGGGCTTCACTTATAGAGTTATCTCATTATGAATTTCGAATTTGTTCATAGATCTATCTCATTATCTCATCTTCACACTACTGAAGCAACATTCCTACTGTCAGTGATTAAGTAAAACAAGTACAAACACCACTGATAGAGTAAAAAACTGACAAGAGTAAAAATTCTAACAGAAATCAAATTGAAACAGACATTAACTTCACACAACAATAAAATTGAAACAAACATCAAATTGACACAGAAACTGAATAACTGATAGAGTAAACATTCACGCAGAGTGTCATTAATATAAAATTCACACAGCCATCAGTCTGACACAGAGTTCCACAAATTCGAAATTCACACAGAGGTGAATTAAATGCCTAAATGTCCAAAAATCAAGCACAATAAGAAAGAGGTGAAGAACCGCCTATATAGATCAAACTTTATACAAATCTACAATGCGAGGTAGCTTACTTAGAACAAATATAAGAACTATGCAGCCTGATACTGAACATTCTCAAGAACACAATGCAAAGAATAGCTCAAGAGTTGCCGTGGGCATTCGGTTATTCACAAAACTCTCTTCATCAAAGTATTCTAAAATTTAGAATGCAAATTTCACGCAATCAATTCACGTTTAGAGATAGCAAGATCTACACATCACATTCCACTGGAACACAAACAAGACTGTAAACTGATGCCACATTTGTGAGAATCGAAAGCAGCTAAATCCAACGAATTGTAATATCAATACCTAAGGTTATGATTTGCAGCCCAAAATATGTTTGCAAGAGAAAAAGATGCAACTTTTTTTATTTCACATTCAAAGATGAATTCAGCAAAACAATCAATTCCTTCAGCAATCTCAATCCAAAAAAAAAAGAGGCCTATCTGAGCTTTTATAGTAAGACCATAACTCATAACACTTAAGCAAAGTAAATCTGAACTAATGGAACTTTCAAAATACATGCTAGATGGAGGTTTAAATGCGGTTTTTAACCAAGGTTTCTGTTAGGCATTTTATCGAACACGTGGAGTGCGTACTCAAGGCACAAACAAAACCCTTGTATTTCAATAGTTCTCAACCTTTTTTTTGGTAATGAATTCAATAGTTCTCAATAGAGCAAAAATTTATATACTTCACAACCACAACAATTAATAAAAATACCCAATTCATAAAAACTTCAAAATCAACCAATCCAACAAATAAAAACTTACATGAATAATTTAGGATCGGTGCAATTCCAAAAATTGGCAGCACCACAGTGGCATATGCATCACGGAGAAGGGAACCACCGAACCAATCAAGCATGAGGTTTTTAAAAAGCTACTCAAAGTGTTCGCTCATAGTGGTTTCCTTCAAGCCTCTATCTAAAAGGGCATTTGGCGGAATGGGAATAGATGTGAGATTAGGTCTACAATTTGTATTAGAACCGAACAACAAGATCGAATTGAAAGAGGAAGCCAAAGAATTAAAGGAAGGGAAGGAGGAGCAAGAAGATGCAATGAGAATGGGAAGAGAAGCCTTTGCAGGAGAAACCTGCGCTAGAGAGTAGAGACTACAGATGGGAGATGAAGCGGACGGTCTGAAAAATCATGGCAATTTTGTAATTTTTAAAGCACAGTGGCAAATTTAAGGGCTAAATGGTAAGTCAGTTTTGTGGCAAACTCTCCCTTTTATATATATAGATTAGACCTGTCAAACGGGTCATTCGGGTTGGGTTCAGGTTGGGTCACTTCGGGTCTCGGGTAAAACGAGTCCCGGGTAAACGGGTTCCGGGTATTTTCGGGTTGACTAGAACTCGGGTTTGACTGGGTTTCGGGTCATTTCGGGTCGATTTCGGGTTTGTCAATTTTTTCTTTTTTAAATTAAAAAAATCATGATTTTATAATTTTGCGATAAATTTTAATTATATATAAATAAATTTAATTATATTTAATTATAAATCAACCGGGTCAATCTGGTCAAAATTACCGGGTCAATCGGGTCACCGGTTCGAAACCCAGATTACCCGGAAAATTTCCGGATTTTCGGGTTCGGGTCGAAAAAAAATTCCGGGTCTTGACCCAAAAAATTCTGGGCGGTCGGGTCGGGTTTTCGGGTCTGGTTATGTTTTGATAGGTCTAATATAGATGTATGTATGTAAAAGTTCCACAAATCCCAAAAAGAGCTTGCATTCCCGCTCGAAAGGGCTTAAATTAAATCCCGAAAGGGTGTGATTAAATCCCGTATTCGGTTCTTGGTGGACAAAACGGTTTTTGATTATTTTCTTATATTTATCCCATGAACTATGTCTAAAACACATATGATGTAATAAATTATGCATTAATTTCAAATATGTAACATATCAAATAAAAAAATCATCATAGTCGTTTTAAAGTTGTCCACATCAAACATAAAATCACATAGATATGTTCAAATGAGTATCATAGCTTCATAATTGAGAAATTTAAAACCATAAAAACTAAATAATCTCAATTTAAAATCGCCAAGACCGCTAAGCTTATGTCCAACGCCCACCCAAACTCTCACCCGCTAAACCCGATTTTCACCCGCCAACGCTGTCAAGTCTTCATTTTGCACCCGCCAAGGTGTCGTTCCATTCCCACCAAGGTCCTCCCCCTCCAAACTACCCGCCAAGGCCAAATTTAGAATAGTGTGGATCCGCCAAGCGTCTTGGCAGCTGCCAAGGCTTTTTTTTAGAACATTGATTTGGAGGGTATTTATATTTTGCCCTAAAAAGCATTTTACCTTATTCTAAATATAGTAGAAGGAATTAATATCAATTTTTAGCTAATTTAAAATGTATCTTTCTAATATTATGAATGGATCACAAATCTTCTTCATGAAGTCTCACACACATAGTAGACGAGTTGTTTAAAAGATTGTCTTTGTTGAGCTTAAAAAAATATCTCCCATAGGCTACCTAGAAAGATCAACATGATCAATACTTATTTACTATATTCATTTTTTTTGGTGAGAATAGTACTATATTCATGAAACATAGAGGAAGAGCCCCCAAAATTGTGCATCAAGTGTCCTCTTTGATCTCCATCATTACCATCGACATTCATTTTTCCTTCGTGATCTCCTTCTTCGTGAAGACAATCACCCTACAGAGGAAGACGAGCACTCAATTATAAGATGAAAAAAAAGGTGCATTTGAATGTTGAAAAGAATAGTCTCTTGTAGTCGTAGCGTTGTGATGTTATCAGAGAATATTATGAAATGCAAAAAAAGATTGATTTTGAGAATCTTTTGATCATTGTCAATTGATCAAATATGCATAACAACTTTAGTAGTTTAATACTTTAATACTTACGTGATGATTACAAAGTTATACTTCAACCAAGTGCTTCTCACATTCCTTGGGATCTTTATCAAAGAGACCCTATTTGACCTACCCTTTTGTTAAATAGTAGTAGCTTTGTATATAAAACACAACCTACCCAAAGATCATCTTCAATGTCATATTGATTAAACCAAGTAGTCGACTTAGCCGTCTCATCATTGCGAGCAAACCTCCCTCGGATGCGCAACCTGGTGTCTGCTAACGTCTTCCGACACGCGTACTTCTCTCAAACAAAAATACACAAGAAGTTAACATTGATGAGACCATACAAGTATTTTTACAAAAATCATACTATGGTCTTATCATTCATACCTTGATGGTCTTGTTAAAGTTTCTTTGGGTGCGCTTGGCTTTGTATCTATCAATCCTCTCCTTCCTCTCTTCAGCACTATACCTTCCTACTTTGAAGTTTGTATCCTCCATGAATGTTGTGGTGGTGCTCTCACCTCCCAAAACACTTGATCCCACCTTTTGAGTTGTTGCTTGGTTACTCCTCATCTTCTAAAATTACATAACCACAAATAAAATAAATGAATAAAACACACACACAAATTGAAACTTTAGTTAGCTAAGGCAAGAATAGAAGAAAAACATCATTAAAACTTTATAGAATTAAAAATGAGATTTTTTTTTTTCATTTGGAAAATGTTTTGGTAGTTTAGCTCTAGTAACGTTTATCATTTATTTACAAAATGAGTTGAATATGAGCACATTTTTAAGTTTGATTCAAAATGAGGGTTGACCTAACTTTAGCTTGAATATCTCGAATTTTAATAAATCTATAAAAATCTCCATTAACTACTATATCGGTCAAGCTCATTTACTTATTAAACTACCCGAGTGTATGAGGTCATCTTAAAGTTTGAGTCCAAATTAAGATTCAGCTCATGCTCAACTCGTTTTTGTTTTGGTAAACAACGAGAGGCAAGCCTCTCCGAACAAAAGAACAACTACACATCCTACACTAATACAATAAGGCGCAGAGTAGCATTTCCCCTAGAATCAACGTGTAACAGCGGTCCTAATCCGTCAGGTGACTCCAATAAAGGATGATCACCTCTTAGGTAGAATGTCAGAGCCACCCAATGAATTAGGACCGCTTAACTCGTTTCTAAACAAGCTAAATATAAATAATAAATACTCAGCTCGTTTCGTTCATCGACACGAATTAAAATGATACTCTTATTTGAAGTTAGGTTTTGCAACATGAATTAAAATGATACCCTAATAATGCTCGTTTCTATCTTTCTATGGATCACCTATCAATAACAAAAATAATAAGTAATGAAAAAGGTTAAGGTTTAGAGGATAACCGGTAAATCGCCGGTGCTGGAAACCCTTCTAATGAGGCCACCGGATGGCCCAATCGAGAAGCCGATTTCAGGGGGCTCAAACAGAGTACCCAAAGGAGGTTGAAACAGAGTCCCCTGTTTCTCCCCATCGCCGCCGCAATAGCTGTAGCTTCTCTGCAGAAACCTTATCATCAAGCTCTGCCCGCTGCATCCTCCATAGATCTGGCTTCCGGGGAAGTACGCGTTCGAACTCGGTTGAATCTGTGGCTCCTCTGTTTTGATCCCAGAAACAGGGCATTCGGTGTACCCGTTTCCCAAATCAGGTGAAATTGAAATGGGCAGTTGGGTGAATTGGGTTTGTTGCTGCAGTGAAAGACTCTCCATTTCGTCGATTGGAGATGAATCCGATAACAGAGTTTGGGCGATTTGATCCAGCGATTGAGCTTGTGCCAAATTTGTATTGACTTGTGTATTCGGAATGGTATTTGGTTCTTGGAGGATGTCGCTGATGGAGGAGTCAGACAGAAACAGAGTATCCGAATCAAACATCGGTATCGGATTCGAATGCTGCTGCTGCTGCTGGTAATGTAAAAAAGGCTCGTCGAACATAAAGAGATCAGAAGACATGTTTTTTGCTTCTTAATGAAACTCAAATTTGGGGATTTTGTTCTTCGTGTTTTCGGGTGTCGGTTTCTGGGTGGGGTTTCGAAACGGGCACCTGAAAGAGACGATTGAAAGGAGAGTTTGAACTCTGAATCAGATTTTTGGGGGTTACTGACAAACCAAGTTTTTTTTTGGCCGTTGCAAATTGCAGTTGCAGCTATGGAGTATGGACCATTTCAGTTTTGTATATATAAAGGAGGAAACTAACTTTAGCACCCTCCAATTTTAATCATATTTATATTTGGGTGCTTTTTTAGGGTCCGGTTATTTTAGAATGGACAATCACAATGGTGTAAAATAACTTTGTTAGTTTTAGTGAGAATCAGGTCAAGTCAAATGACTTTTTAGTTTATGCTTGTAGGGTTGGTCATGGTGTCATTGGTGTGTGTTTTTGTTAGTTTTGAACTTTTAGGATTTCATCATACTAGTGTTAGTGTATTGGTATTCTTAGTTGTTGGCTATTTTAAAATGTTTGTGCTTACAAGAAGTATTATTTTGTGTGTATATGGTGACACCTTCAAACCTACAACTCTACAAGGAGCTAATATCATTATAACTAGAATATTTCCCATAACATGTGAGGGTCGATTATTTTTTTTGGTAGAGAATCTTTTTCAATTTATGATCTTATTATATATTCTTAGGGCATAGAATAGAAAGACCGTTAAAAAGATATACGATACATATGATAAAAAAATTTGAGAGAAGATAGAAAATGTGCAATATTGTATTTACAGAAATAAGTTACATAAGATTCATTATAATCAAAGTTGTTAAAACTCCACTTGTATGTGGTTCTTAGATTGATATGTAATTTGTATATTTTTACACAAATATTTTCTAACTTGAATATGTAATCACCAGTATCCGATTGACTTGTAAATTATGACCAAAATTAACAAAATTAATAGTGATCTGGGATATATGACAAAAATTAACAAAAAAATAAATTTTTAGACCGGTTGATAAGGTTTCACACATTTGCTGCTCTGATAGAAAAATTGACATTTATAATGATCTTGGTCTTCGTGATCACATCTACAAGAATGTTGCCGTATAATACTCTCTTCTACCAGAATTCTTAACTAATCCGAAAAAAAAATAGGGACAGGGATGGGTTTGTGCTTTTCAATTTTTTAGGTTGATCGCCCTTGTTTTGCCTTTTAAATTGCCCTCTTTTGGTCTTGCTTACGGGTGGGTGTGTAGTGTACTACGTAGTTGCAGTGGCGGATCTAGTATATCAAAGCTAGGTGAGCGGAAAAGTTTTAGTTAGGACAAAGAGAAAAAAAACCTAACAAGGCAAATTACAATTATTATATAGTACTTCATAAAAACTACGAAATATTCTTCAATCGTTTGGGTTTCGGATCATCAGACATCCTATTGAATCAAAAGTTACAAAAAAATAAAAATAAATAATAAAGTATACAAATTCATTCGAATGATGTTGTATTACAATTGACCACTTGGTAAAATGATATATAAGCATAAAAATACATGATATAAAATACTAATCTTAATGTCTATAATCAAATTACCAAACCATTCAAAACCCAATTTAGTAACTTAAAAATTAAATAAAAAATAATTAGAAGAGAGTAAAAAAACATACCTTATGAAATAAATTAAAGAAGTGATAAAGGAGTTCAAAAATTGAAATTGAACGATCGAAATTGAAGTTTGATAAAAGCCAAAAAGCGTGCTGCATGTTAATTAAATTGAATACTAAAGTTTTGGTACCGTAGATAGAAGGAGGGTGGGCAATGTATCAAATTAAGCCCAAATCAAATAAAATACCCAAGCTTTTGAATAGCCCACCTAAAATATATATGTCCCAACAATTTTATTTTATTTTACCTAACTTCTGAATTTTTGACCCAGCAGTGGCTGGGCAAGCTCCCTCAACCATCCGCCACTGCGTAGTTGACGAACAACTACGAGAGTTTCGATAAGACGACTCTCATACTCATACCAATTTGTACATCTTTGCAATAATGTGAAAATCAATTTGCCAAATAACATTCACTTTATTGCTTTAAGCATCTCCCTGCAAAAGAAAAAACCTTTTTCCATTCCATTTAATTAAATAAAGGGAGGATTTTCAGAAAATTAGCCATAAATTTTAAAAATTTACCAAAAAAACTAGACTAAACAAAAAAGGGTAGCAATCTCATCAACATGTGAACTATGTGATCTATGCGAGGGAACTACAAGCCACCTATTTCTCTACTGTCATCAACGTAGAAATTTAATACAGAAAATTGATCCATTGGTTGAAAAAATATTACAAGAAATTGATAGGAATGATCAAGACATCAAGAACATGATAAACATATTCAAGAAAATGAACCCAGATCAGAGGAAAAAACTAGCAACAATTTGATGGAGTATTTGGATATCCAAAAATAGAAAAATCTTTGACAACATAATCATAGCGACAATCCAGAAAATGGAAAATCTTACACGACAAACACTTATTAACTGGGAGAAAAAAAAAAGACAACTCAAATGAAAAAAAAAACAACGACAACATTCCAAGGAAGAAAAGACACCTAAGATGGAATAATCCATCGGAAAGAACATTTAAAATAAAGTTCGATAGCAGCAATAAATTTCGATGACAACTCAAATGGTATTTCTGGTGCAGGTTTCATTATTCATGACCATAAGAGAACAATGATTGACTGCAGACGATCGCAACTTTGACACAAATCGTTGCTAATCACTAAAGTTATGGGCTTGAAGATGGGGATCGTGATGGAAAAGGGGCTAAGATTGTCCAAGATATAAGTGGAGAGTGACAACTTGACTATTATCAACGCTCTCACGAGTTGTTGGTCCTGTCCGTGGAAGATAGAGATTCTCATCATTGATATCCTCCTCCTGCTTTAATCGCTTGAGGGTGTGATCTTCATGCATTGCTTTTGGGAGATCGATTACATCTTCCGACTCTTCCAAGCAGATACCTCTCCAGAAATTCGGTCAGATAGAAAACTCAATATCCTCCTCCACAAGGATGCCCTTGGATGGTAGTCTAATAAGACCGGCCTCATCCAAATTCTTATTTGTATAAAAAAAAGGGAGGATTTTCACATAATCACCCATAGATTAAAAAAATATTGAAAAATCACAACAATTTTTTCTCTATCAAAGAATTTATCCATGGACTCTTTTGATGCTAAAAAAATAAATAAATAAGTAAATTTTACCTTGCTCCTTACCAGTGAGTCGAACCCATCGGCGCAAGCTGGTTTACCTAGTACGTGACTCTTGCCGACTTGGTCACGTATTCAGGGTTTACCTCTGAAGGTGGGTTCCTCGTCATAAATAAATAAATAAGTATTCACTAAAAAGTTATTCATATTACAGTATTATTCACTTCCGATAAGTGATATTTTTTTAAAATATCTTTTAAGCATAAAAAAAACCATGGGTGATTTTGAAAGAAACCCAAATTTAGGGGTGATTTTTTACAATATTCCAAGTATCCATTTTAAGGGTTATATTTGTAATTTACAATAATCTATGGAGAAATAGAGCAGGGAGGGCGTCGCGGGCTACCAAAGCGCCGGTGCCGGGGGAGGGTGACGACTGACGGCCACTGAATTGATTGATACTCTTGATCTCTAATTGAAGAAGCTTTCAACAATGGAGCACCTCCACCACATCGATGCAGCTTTCATCAACTTGATGCTTTGCATTTCCTTCACCAATGGATGAAGATTTTAATCTTCAAACCACACTCCGATGCCGTTCTAGTAACGCTGAACCTCTTAATTTTGCAAACAATTAAATTTAGCCCCAATTTCGATATCAAATCCATGGATACCCTAGAACGTTCCAAATTAAACAATCACTTTCTATCAGTTAGGCGTTATGTAGTGTAAATCAAGAAGAAACAGTCGTAGCCGACAACTCCGATTCAACCACTCAAGTTCTTCCGTGTTCCGGTGGGAGAAACGTCACCATTGACTTTTTCTGTTTCCATTGCCTCCGATTTGAAGTTTCATCAAGTTTTAAAAACGCCGAATTTGCGGAAATCGGACAGCTATAATACAGGTTTATGCTCCACGTCTTTCTCCCTGGAGAAAAATTTGAAAATTTGATCCCGAGGAAGACGAAGAAGAAGATCGATAATGGTGAAACAGCACAGGCGGAACTATCACAATGTCTGGCACTCTGATCTCCTCCACACATTCCAGGCTGATACTCCTTGTAACCTCTCTCTTGTCTTGCCTCAATTCCTTCATTCGATTGCTGGTTTTCACTAATGTATGATATTTCTTTTTTTTTTTGATCCGAATAATGTATGATATTTCTCTGGTGCAGATTTTTGCTTTTCACTGTTCTGGTGAGTGTTGTTCATGGACCAAGGCTTATAGATCCCTTCCTTCTTTACTGATTTTTTGTTTTGTATATCTCGATCCTGTTTGATATTTGTTGGCATACACGGGCCATTAGGCTAGGCTAACCGCTCTGATACCATATCAAAGTTCGACTCGAACCGATGGGGAGCACATGCGCTAGTAGCTTAACACACAAGCCGAGTGAGGTTCCATTCTAAAACAATTTAAAAATAGAAGGAGTAGACCACCGACTCATATACACTATGGCTTGTTATGTTCAACTTTCGATGTGGGACACTTTTGGTCTCATTCACATCTCTCAACATGATCATAAACTTGCAGCATATGTTACCTATAGTTACAATGATATCACAACTTATGTTACCTTTGTTATCTTAGACAACTGATTCGACAATGGCTTGATGCCTGGATCTTGTATGCGCTATTCGTGTGGCTATGGATTGCAGCCAATTTTCAAGATCACGGTCATAACTACCCTCAATTATGTTCTTTATCCCATCACTATATCTCTATCATAATGCAAAGAGGGATGAAATTTTCTCAAGTTGGCTTTTTTGATATGTCTTTGTTCCATTATAGTGCACCGTGTGCATCATACTTGCTGCGGAAGCGTGCTCTCCACAACGACATGTCAAGGTAATCATTGTTTTTAGTCCATAAGTAGAGTCTCATATGCAGTGAAACTCGAATCTTTTGAGCAAATTTTCTCACTGGTATGTCATAGGTATGTGTGTTGTGCTGGATATAGGTCTCGTAGTGGCCGATGTGGTGAGAGTCACTGCCCGGAGTTTTGTCTTGCTACTGAGGTATGGAAATATTATCAAACATCATGTTGTTACTTTGGCTTGTGCTTTGTCGAAAAATGAAGATACAGTCTAAGGCCCCATTTGATATTGATATCTAGATATCAGATATCGGATATCAACCTCCAATATCTGATATCTAGTGTTTGGTATGACTAGTGTTTGGTATCTATCAGATATCAAGCGATAATTAGGCTAATTTGATATACTGATTTTTTGAAGGTATCACTTGATATAGATAACACCCGACATCGATATCTTGATATTGAAACCGATACCCTGATACTGATACTGATATCTTGATATCAAGATATTAACCGATATCGATACCAAACGAGCCTTAAGACATTTATGCCAATGAGAGACTAAAAACTCCTTACTTTTCATTACTTTGTTAACATGAGTAGAGATTAATTGTGTGTGAAAATATGTAGGTTTGTTGTTGTTTCGGAGATTCAGTAGCCTCTACGCGGTTTCTGATACAAGACGAGTTCAATATACAAACGACGCTGTGCGATAACTGCATTATCGTACTCCCTTCGCTCTTTCACTCTTTCCTCAGACCAATTTCACACATTACATAGTTTCCTCAATCAACCTTCTTTCATGATAGCAATTCATGGTCTGGCTGAACCAAGTTGCCTACTTATTCTGCTTGATCGCAATGAGAGTTGTAGACGATGACGCACAATTGGATTGCTCTAACAATGATTGCTCTGACAATTCCGTTTATTGCACGTACGACATCTTGGTATTTGGCCTCCTTCGTATATAACACACTCAAAAGATATGCTAATACTGACTAGTCATTTTGTTGTATTGCAGGGTTTCTGTTTGTATGCAGGTAATAATCATTACAACACCTTGTGTTTCTCGATACTTACAATGGGTCGTATTAAGTTGCACATTATCCGCAGACACAACACAAGGTTGAGATGGACAAAAAGGATGGGAAGTTCGAATCACAACAACCGACAGCGGTGCCCCCGTTCCAGCAGATGTCTCGTATCGACCAACCGTATCCTCCAACGGTTGGTTACCCGGCTCCTGCACCGGGCTATACCTAGCACTACCCGCCAGCTTCTTGGTTAAAAAACAAGGACCATTTTGGTGATTTATATTCATTCGTATGTTGAGTGTTTGTACTAATTCTTATAATGTGTGAATGTGATGTTTTTTTGTGAAGGGAACTGGAATTAATTGTCATAAGACTCTCCATTTCGTCGATTTGAGATGAATCCAAGAGCAGGGTTTGGGCGATTTGATCTAGCGATTGAGCTTGTGCCAAATTTGTATTGATTTATCTGTTCGGAATGGTATTTGGTTCTTGGACGATATCGTCAATGGAGGAGTCAAATAGAAATAGAGTATCTGAATCGAACATCGGTATCGGATCGATGGATTTGAATGCTGCTGCTGGAAAGGAAAAATAGACTGTCGAACACAAAGAGATCAGAAGACATGTTTTTGGCTTCTCAATGGAACTCAAATTTGGGGATTTTGTTCTTTGTGTTTTTAGGTGTTACAAACAGCAACTTACTTATTATATTAATTTTTTCAAACAACGACTTTATCCCAGTTTGGCTAAATTCTAAAATACTTTGACATTTTGACTAATCCGAAAAAAAAAATCATGTTTAAAACCTGAATCATACTTTTTGGGGTTACGGACGAACCGTTGCAAGTTGCAATTATGGAGTATGGGCCTATCGGGTCGGGCCTGCCGACCCGCTTGGGCCGACTCTTCTACCCAAGCCAGATTTTAAGGGATTCAAATGATAAGAGCATCCCCAATGGCGGGGTTCTTCAAAATTTCTCTTTCATTTTCTCATTCGTCCACCTTATCTTTCACTAACTTTATTCTCAACCCTTGAATTTGTAAATAAAGAGCGGTCATATCCGGGGTTTGAACTGGGGACCTTTGGGTACTACCCGCAAGTCCTTTCCAGTGAGTCATTCCGGAATGGTTATTCTCAACCCTCTCCAATTCATTTTCCATCCTCCACAATGGTCGGGTTCCCTAACATCACTTTTTCCATACCCTACTATATTTTCTTTATAATTTCAAATATTAAAATAATTGGATTGTTTTAGCAATTAAAAAAATAATTAATTTAATTTTATAATTAATTTTAATAATTTAAAATCTTTTAACAAACTTGTTAATAAATTCGACAATTGAATACTTTCTATCACAAATTTATTTTATATCTCAAAAATCTTATATAAATTAAAATTAATTTAAACTAGTAATTCACACAAGTGATATTAAATATTTTTTTGTAGCAGATGATATTAAATATTATACAAATTACATTAAACATCCATTGTCATTGAAAAAAATGAAAAATTACATAACTAGCTGGAAGTTAAAAAAAAACTGAAAGTTTAAAAAACCAAATAATGAAAAGGGCTGGAAGTTTTTAAAAAAAAAGCTGGAAAGTTTTTTAAAAAATGAAAAGGGCGCTGTAAGTTAAAAAAAGGTGGAAGTTTTTAAAAAAAGGAAAACTAATTAAAATACTCTCACCTTTGGAAGTATGATAAAAATATATCATCAACTTCCAAATGTAATAAAAATATCCCGATCTTTGAGGGTGGTGGTAATATATTACCCTGTGTTTTCTCACGGCTCCAAAATGCTGACAAGACAACCTACGTGGCTTTTTTTGGACAAGACAACTTACGTGGAAGCCTTTTTTTTTTTTACAAATTAGCACTAAAATTGGGTTTTCTTGATCGGTTTCCTTAGGAAAAAAATAAAACGATAACAAATTAAACCCGAAAAACGAAATTGATTCAACCAAGCAATTAATCGGGTCAAAGTTACCTCAAATTAACACAACACGACTATTCCTAACACTAAACTGACAACAAAACTAAACCAACAACAACAACAACGAAGAGGGGAAAAAAAACCTACCCGCCAAAATCCGTGAACGAATCAAAGGGGAAGAAGATGTGAGAGAGACAACTCTTTATTTAATTCACCTATTTTATGGGTTCTAATTAATTTTAAGTAAATTTAATTTGTTTAATAGGATGTTGAAAATTTGAATGTTTTATTTTTTAAAAGTATAAAATATTTGTGAAATCTTATATATTACTAAGGTTGAGAAAAATAATTTGAAATGTCATCATCCTATAATTGAGTCTTTTAGGAGAAAAACATCCAAGATATGCTAAATAAAATAATTAATTATTTTAATATAAATAAATTATTTACTATCATCATAATTAATAATATAGAAGAGGTAATATCTCTAAATTCACTATAATTATTTACTCTTTTTTTCTTTTCTTTTTTGATTAGGTAAAAATTCGACACACCGGACAGGCCCGATGGGTCGATATGCCGAAGAAATCGACGACGAATAAACCGTCAATACAATCGAAAGATAAATACACAACAAAAAGGCAGAAAACCAAAAGGCAGAGATGCAGTAAAAGGCACAGACTAGTACTATTGCTGGAGGACCGAAAGTAGTGTGTGACATCTTTTCTAACAGTTGGTAGAGGCACGCAGGGAATCCCTGGGGAACTAAGTGGAAAACTCATATTTGGACTCTTACATCAAGAGCCTTCAGATTTCGATCACGTCCACGATCTCTCGCGCGTTGACAAAGGAGAAGAACACCGCTCAAAAATCGCTAGCCCTAAACCAAACAACATCACAAGCCATTGGTCCCACACTACAATTAGTCCATCGCTATATATATATAAAAAATATATATATAACAGTACACGACTTTATTTTATTTTATTTTTATTTTTAAATCCTCCTCTATTGGGCAAATACTTGGGCCCAAAGGACAAGCAATCAGGCCTGACAAAGGGGAATGACGAACACAACAACAGGCAGAGGTCATCCAGGAGGACGTCGACGAACAACAGGCCACCAGAGGCACCGACCAGAGCAGCTATATGAAGACCACCACTGGAGGACCCATCCCACCACAGGGATAGACACCCCAGTCGGAGGAGCTGAGGGAAGATGTCGATTCGAGGAGCGAAGCAGCACGCCGAGGAGACAGCCCGCCACAAGCCAACCAGAGGAGACTGATCGGAGAAAGCACGAAGAGCCCATGCCCTAGGAATCGCATATCATGAACACGAGAAGGCGGGGAGGCAATTCGAAACCCCAAGCCTTAAAAACGGACGCCAAAACGATGACTTGAGGAAAGATGCTCGAAGAACAGGGGTACCAATGAAAGGTGCAGACCAGTAATTACACAAAGCGATGGATTTGTGAGGAAATTGACCCGAAATCAGGAGGTTTCAAGGGATTGATAGGAGAAATTAGGGTTGATCGAGATAGGGATTTTAAGGTACGAGAACAAATTGACCCGAAATCAGGAGGTTTCAAGGGATTGATAGGAGAAATTAGGGTTGATCGAGATAGGGATTTGAAGGTAGGAGAAGAGGCGCGTTACCAAGAACCTTTTGTATCTCTTAATTTCCTCTCATACCCATTTGCCAACTGAGGTAAGTGAACTAATTGTATCTCTTAATTTCCTCTCATACCCATTTGCCAACTGAGCTAAGTGAACTAATTGATTAAATGTTCATTCTAATTTTACTTATTACAACAATCCAATAGATATAAATAAATTATTTTTTTCTCTAAACTCCGGGACTCGTGGGTCGAAGGGTGGGGCGACCGCCTACGCGCGCCCCATCCTGGGGCCGCCCCTGCTGACGCCTCTTCTTCCGAGGGGCTCGTCGACTTCAGTGTCGATTTCTGCATCGCCTTCTACCTGTGAGGTCATCTCCTATTGTTGGGCCTCTTTGGGCCCAAATATGGCCCGCTATTGGGATATATGGGCCAAATTTGGTGCTTTGGGCCCAAAGCTGTCCGAAGGAAAAAAAAATCTTATAATAGTTTGATTAAACTCACTCGTAAAAGTCTTGACAAACTCCCGAAAGATCTGGACAAATCTCGTAATAGTTTTAAGTTTTCACACAAGTCCTTTTCAATTGTACAAAATATTTACAGAATTTGACCGAGAGCAAACATCACATATATTGGAGGAGCATTTTGAATTCACATGGATTCATGGCAAATTGAGATTCAATTTAACATAATTTTGATACAATTGTAATCGGTAAAAATTGCTAATTAATTTGTCAAACCGTGTTCTTCTGTACAGAGCATCCAGATTAAAGCTTTTCACCGTGTTCATCATCTTATAGGGTTTAAGAAGGGGCGCTATAGGAGAAGAGCTTTGGCAGACGAAGATTTCGACGACGCGACCACTCATGCCACTAGTTCTTATCACAAACTCAAGCCCCTATCCTCATCGCCGACTTTGATCACAAGCTACAAAGTCGACTACCTAAATCCGTATAGAAGGCTCGGTATGAATCTCAAATTAATCAGCAATTCTAGACAAATCTCAAATTAATTTGTCTATTAATTTATCTAACTGTGTCCTGACTACCGCAACGGTGAATGGTGTGGGTTTCCCTGTCTTCATCCATCTCCTTCAGGTACCAGTTTCAAAACCCCACCCAAAAACCGACCCCCGAAAACACGAAGAACAAAACCCCCCAAATTTGAGTTTCATTGAGAAGCAAACAACACGTCTTCTGATCTCTCTGTCATTGTTCCTTTTTTACATTACCCGCAGCAACAGCATTCGAATCCGATATCAATTTTAGATTCGGATACTCTGTTTCTGTCTGACTCCTCCATTGATGACATCCTCCAAGAACAGACAAATCAATACAAATTTGGCACAAGCTCAATCGCTAGATCAAATCGCCCAAACCCTGCTCTCGGATTCATCTCCAATCGACGAAATGGAGAGTCTTATGACAACAAATTCCAGGTCCCTTCACAAAAAGTATCACATTCACACATTATAAGAATTAGTACAAACACTCCATATACGAATGAATATAAATCTCCAAAATGGTCCTTGTTTTTCAATCACTAAGATCTCACTTGGGAGGATACCCAGTCGGGGGCGGGTAAGATCAGGCAACAGGATATCTCTGGGCCGGGTAGGGCTACGTATTGCCAGGTGCAGGAGCCGGGTATCCGACCGCTGGAGGATACGGTTGGTCGATACGAGACATCTGCTGGAAAGGGGGCACAACCGTCGGTTGTTGTGGTCTGAACTTCACATCCCTTTTGTCCATCTCAACCTTGTGTTGTGTCTGCGGATAATGTGCAACTTAGAATACGATCCGTTATACGTATCGAGAAGCATAAGGTGTTGGAATGATTCCTACCTGCATACAAGCACAAACCCTGCAATACAACAAAGTGAGTAGCCAGTACTAACATATATCTTTGAGCGTGTCATATACGAAGGAGGCGAAAAAGCAAGATGTCTTCGTACGTGCAGTAAACGTATTTGGCGAGGCAACTCAAGACCTGCGCCTGCGAGGCTTCGGTAATTACCTTACTTTCAACTATGCAGGTAACATTAAGGCAGACAATGAAGCCCTATCATGAAAGAAGGTTGATTCAGGAAACTATGTAATGTTTGAAATTGGTCTGAGGAAAGAGTGAACGAGGGAAGGGAGTACGATAATGCAGATATCGCACGTCGTCGTGTGTAAATGGAACTCGTCTTGTATCAGAAAACGCGTAGAGGCTACTGAATCTACGAAACAGCAACAAACCTACATATTTCCACACACACACACACATAAATCTCTACTCAGGTTAACTCAACCAAGTAGTGAAAAGTAAGAAGTGTTCAGTCTATCAGTGGCATAAATGTATGATCTATGACAGTATCTTCATTTTTTGGCAAACAGTTATTTGATGGAAAGCAGAAACACAAGCCAGAGTATCTATAGCAGGGTCGATGATATTTCCATACCTCAGTAGCAAGACAAAACCCCGGGCAGTGTCTCTCACCACAACGGCCACTACAAGGCATGTATCCGGCACAACACACATACCTATGATACACCAGTGAGAATTTGGTCAAAACTTTTGAGTTTTACCGGATACAAGACTCTATGTATGGACTAAATACAATGATTACCTTGACATATCATTGTAAAGAGCACGCTTCCGCAGCAAGTATGATGCACACGGTGCACTATGATGGAACAAAGACATATCAAATAAGCCAACTTGAGAAAATTTCATCCCTCTATGCATTAATGTTCAATTTTTTCAGTTCGATAAAGATACTAATTATGACAGAGAATATAGTGACAGGTTAAAATGATAAAGAACAAAATTGAGGGATAGCCAAGAGCATGATCTTGGAAACTGCAATCCATAAGATAAGAATGTGCAACACTAACTAACTACGAAGCCTGAAACACTCTTGTGCTTGCTCACTTGCGAAACTAGACTGATGCAGAAACAGTGATCTCATTGAATTCACAAGAACCATAGCTAACATATGCCGTGAGTTTATGATCGATGATGAGTATCATCAAGAAAGATTCACAGATTTACGAAATGCTCAATTTCTTATGTAGGAAGGGAATTACTGCATTGCTAATCAAGGTACTCAGATTCAACGAAAGCGAGATTGAGGAGGGAAACCGCACAATGTATGCAACAAGTATCAAATACCATCGAGATATACAAAGCAAAAAATCAGTAAAGAAGGAAGGGATCTATAAGCCTTGGTCCATGAACAACACTCACCAGAACAGTGAAAAGCAAAAATCTGCACCAGAGAAATATCGTGCATTAGTGAAAATCGGCAATCGAATGAGGGAATTGAGACAACACAAGAGAGAGAGGTTACAAGGAGTATCAGCCTGGAATGTCTGGAAGAGATCAGAGTGCCAGGCATTGTTATAGTTCTGCCTGAGCTTCATTTTATCCACATCTGCCTGTGTCACCATTGTCGATCTTCTTCTTCGTCTTCCTCTTCTCCTTCCTCGGGATCAAAATTTCAAATTTTTCTTCAGGGACAAAGACGTGGAGCATAAACTTGTATTATAGCTGTCCGATTTCCGCAAATTCGGCATTTTAAAAACTTGATAAAAACTGCAAATTGGAGGCAATGGAAACAGCAAAAGTCAATGGCGACGTTTCTCCAACCAGAAGACAGAACAACTTGACTGGTCGAATCGGAGTTGCCGGCTACGACTGTTTCTTCATTTACACTACATAACGCCTAATTGATAGAAATTGATTGTTTAATTTGGAACGTTCTAGGGTTTCCATGGATTTGATATCAAAATTGGGGCTAAATTTAATTGTTTTGCAAAATTTAGAGCTTCAGCGTTACCACAACGGAGTGGGAGTGTGGTTTGAAGATTACAATCTTCGTCCATTGGTGGAGGAAATTCAAAGCTTCAAGTTAATTAAACCTGTACAGATGCGGTGGAGCTGCTCCATTATTGAAAGCTTAAGTCAGTTCAGTGGCCGTCACCCGTCGCCCGGTACCGGCGCCCTGCTAGCCCGCAAGTCCCGCGACGCCCTCCTTGGCTCTATTTATTTCACCATAGATTATTTGGTAAATTACAAAAACAACCCTTAAATTGGTCATTAGAATATTGTAGAAAATCCTCCCTAAATTTGGGTTTCTTTCAAAATCACCCCTGATTCTTTTTTAATAGGGGTGGGCACAAATCCCGCAAATCCCGGCCCCGTCCCGATCCCGGTGGGATTTCGAAAAAAAATAGTGAATCCCGTCCCGGTCCCGTCCCGCAAAAATTATGCGGGACGGGATGCGGGACGACCCGTTCCAATCCCGCAAATCCCGTCCCGTCCCGCATATATATATTAGTATATTATAAACACTGTTTCTATATTTTAAATTAGATTACAATATATATTACGTTATTACAGTATATCATATACAATGTTTACATGTGTATTAGATTACAGTATTTACTATATACAATGTTTACATGTATATATACACACTGTTTTGATTAAAAAAAACAACATATATACACTGTAATATATACTAGTCTAATGTTATGTATCGGTGTATATATACACACGTATAGGAGAACCCGTAAAATATAAAAAAATATAGATCTATATATGTTACGTCTTTAAAAATCGTAAAATATATAGATTTTTTTATATTTTTTATTATCTTTTTTATTTGAGGGACGAGGCCCGTCCCGTCCCGGTCCCGTCCCATCCCGCGAGGGACAAGGCCCGTGCGGGATTCAAAAAAAAAAGTGTGAATCCCGTCCCGGTCCCGTCCCGTAAAAATAACGCGGGACGGGACGCGGGACGACCTCAATCCCGTCCCGTCCCGTCCCGCGCCCACCCCTATTTTTTAATGCTTAAAAGATGCTCCGTATTTTTTTATTTTTTTTTATAAATATCACTTATTATCGGAAGTGAATAATATTGAGTTATGCAATAAGTTCAACGAACAGATTCGATCTCATGGAACAACCTCATTTAGAGTCGAGCTTATGCAATAACCTCGTTTGACAACAGCGAGGTTATCACATAACCTTGACCTATATTTTGGCAGACATGAGCGACTAGTCGACTACATATGAGTAAATTGAAACAACCATAACAACAATACATCAATTTGATCATACATGCCGCATTCAGTGAATTTCTACCCACTACAACAATGCAATCTATTTTAGAAACCCTAAAAACAAAACATTTCAATCCCCAAATATTACATGAAAATAGTTATTTTTTTCTGTACAACGTACTTTAAACTTACTAAATACTCCATCTGTTAATTAAAACATGTCGTTTTAGGATGTAAATCTTGTTAAAAAAATATGTCATTTTAGGTATTTTGCCATCCTCGACCTCTTTACAAAATTGCCTTGTAATGATTAAATGTGTATCATTTGAAATGAGGAAATTTGGAATTTGATCGAGAGTTTCTTGAAGTTCAACAATCTGGATTTCATACACTGAAGCTCATGGTTTGTTACAGAGTGGTGGTTGGGCATTTATAGACCCGGGAGATACTTTGTACATATTTACAACTAATGGCTCAACAATACTAAAACTATACAAAATGTCCTTTCATTTCACACACCCCCCCCCCCCCCCCCTCAAGTTGGACTTGATGATGAATCAACAAGGCCAAACTTGAGCATGAAAAACTTGTGATGTGCTTCTCCAAGAGGTTTGGTAAGAGGATCAGCCAGCTGCACTTGTGACCGAATGTATGCAGTGGAGATGAATCCCTCTGTGACCTTTTCCCTCACATAATGACAGTCTATATTGAGGTGCTTCGTCTTCTCATAGAACACCGGGTTAGCATCTATGTGCTAAGCTGCTTTATTGTCTCCATACAAGGTGATTGGTAGAGGTATGTCAACGGCCAATTCTTTGAGCAAATCATATAACCATACCACATCACTGGTTGCTGCAGACATGCTTTTGTACTCTGACTCTGCCGAGGACTTGGAGACTGTCTTCTGTTTCTTTGTCTTCCAAGCTACCATAGAATCACCAAGGAATGTATAATATCCACTTAAAGATCGAGCAGAGAACTTGCAGGCGCCCCAATCTGCATCACTGTAGGTGCTGAGAACCAATTACTGTGACTTTACTGAGTAGAATAAGCCAACATTTACTGTCCCCTTCACATATCTTACTACATATAAGGCAGCTTGCATATGAGGTTCACGAGGGCAACTAAGGAATTGGCTTAGATGTTGCACTGCATAGGAGAGATCAGGTCTGGTGATATTCAAGTACAAGAGCCTTCCCACCAGTCTCCTGTATACTTCAGGCTCCTCCAGTTTCTTGCCTTCATCAATTGACAAGTTCAACCCTTTTGGAAGAGGAAATGAAGTTGCCTTGCATTCTCCCATCTCAACATCCTTGAGTATGTCCTAGATGTACTTCCTTTGGCTCAGGATTGTTCCCTTGTCTGATCTTGCAACCTCAATACCCAGGAAGAACCTCACTTCTCCTAGGTCTTTAATTGTGAATGTTGAGTGCAGACCAGCCTTTGTATGTTGAATCATATCAACATCATCTCCTGTTAGCATCAAGTCATCCACATATACTAATGCAACATCAATTTTCCCATTTTTCTTCCTCACAAACAATGAATAATCCTTCTTACATTGATCATATCCCAACTTGATCAGGTAAAAGCTAAGCTCAATGTTCCATTGCCTTGAGGCTTGTTTCATTCCATATAGGGACCTCTATAACTTGCATACTTGACCTGGCTTGGCCTTAGCATATCCCTGTGGAGGTGTCATGTACACCTCTTCATCAATAAAGTCATGTATGTAAGAAGGCATTATTGATGTCCAACTGGTGTATTTTCCAATCCTGAACTGTTGCATAAGCTATCAAAACTCTAGTTGTTGCCAGCTTTGCTACTGGGAAAATGTTGCTTTGTAATCCTTGTCTTTGACTTGGGTGTATCCCTTTGCCACAAGGCGAGCCTTATACCTCTCCACACTTCCATCTGGCTTATACTTTATACACCCATTTAGATCCCACTGCTTTCTTCCCTTCTGGCAACTCAGTGAGGCTCCAAATCTGGTTGGCCTCTAGTGCATCTATCTCCTTCTGCATAGCTTCTTCCCAAAACCCATTGCCTCTTGCCTGTGCATAGTGAGTTGGCTCAAGCACCTTGCAAGCATTAAACAATGCAGTTGTGTAATCATCTGAATACTCCTTAATGTCCAACAGGTTGTGAGCAAGAAAGGAAATGGAAATGGATTCTTTGGATTTTGGTTTAAGTCCATAGACATAGTCTTGAAGTTTGGTAGGAATAGCTCGTGATCTCTCATATCTTCTTAGGCACTGCTGGGGTATTGTACTCACCTCTACTGAACTAGAGGACTCAACTTAATCAGGAATAGAGGTGTAATGATGGCTATTTTGTGAAGGGGAATTATTTTGAGAGTATAGGTCATTTTGTGGATCTGGGACTTGTGTTTGGCTATTTTGAGAAATGGTGTACGTGCTCAATTAAACCTGTTGGAAGATGTGGTGACACCATCAATCCATCTTCATCTCGTGCTGGATTCACTAAGGGCATTGAGTTACCGCTGGCAGGTTGATAGATTGATATCTCTTTCTTTCTCAAAGGAAACACATCATCTCTGAAGATCACATCTCTACTCACAAACACCTTATGATGTTCCAGATCATATAATCTGTATCCCTTTTGTCCAGAAGGATATCCAATCAACACACATCTCCTTGTTTGTAGACCAAACTTATCTTTCCCATGTCCCTGCATACATGGTTTACCAAAGCACAAACAACCCAGCACTCTCAATTGATCAAAGTCTGCTTTCTTGCCAAACAATGACTCATAAGGAATGCTCCATTACTTATAGGTCTGAATAGAGTAATAATTAAGGGTATAAATGTATTTTTATTTATTTTCTTAAAAAACGTGTAGATTTTTAAAATAACAAATTTTAATTAACAGATAAATTATGTTGTGTCAATAGCATTCATTACTTATAGGTCTGAATTGAAAATCCCTCCCTTAAAACGTACTATATACGTACCTAAAGTAACTTATGTTGTGACATTTTATGTGCAAGATATGTGTCGTTTAAGAATTGACCATCAATTAAGAAAAAAAAGAGTGGGCACGTCTCGAACCCAAAACTAAGTGATAAATAAGAGGAGAGAGTTAACAAATACTCTCTCCGATTCAAAATATAAATCACTTGATTTTTGTGCACGTAATTTAAGGAGCTAAAAACTATATAAAATATTGATTTTTTAATTAATTTTTTTTATATTATAATACTTATTAATATGTATCATAATGTAAAAAAAATTAATTAAAAAAATCAATATTTTATATAGTTTTTAGCTCCTTAAACTAAGTGTATAAAATTAAAAGGCCTTAATCGGAGGGAGTACTACGTAAGATAGAAGTACCCCTTCACGTGAATCACGTCATCTTTCCTCTTCTATTTCTTTTGCATTAGAGCGTCTGCATTGGTGGGGAGGTAACCTCCCCATCTTACTTTTTCAAGTCATTTGGGCAAGCCGACTATTGTGGACAACCTCCCGATTTTTGGGGTGCCCCAGATATTGGGAACCTTCCCAAATCCGGAACCAATCATATTATGCCACGTGTCGATAAAATAAATCATTTTTTAACTTCTAACTTTTCATCATTATTTTTTTTCAACTTCATTTTTTTATTTTTTTAAGGGAAAACTAATTAAAATACCCCCACCTTTGAGGGTATGGTAAAAATATATCCTCAACTTTCAAATGTAATAAAAATATCCCGACCTTTGCGGGTAGTGGTAATATATTACCACAAGTTTTTTCACGAGTCAAAAATGCTGACAAGGCAGCCTACGCGGATTTTTTACAAGGGTTTTATTGAACAGTGTCCTTAGGAAAAAAATAAAGAGTTGGACCGGGTTCATACCCAACGCCTTTTCCTCCCTCATATCTTCTTCCGTGGACCATGGCCGCCTCTTGAATTGTCTTCCAGGTAGCTCATGATTCCTCTTCAATGTCAGTCTTCCTCCCTCGTGGACGACTATCTTCATACTTTTGTCCGTTGATCCTATTGATCATATTTAGGGTATGCTCACATTTTGTGAACATAGGTTATGCATCTTCGTCCACTTGATCATAGAGAACACATGTCAGTGAACAAAAATCCTTTCTTCTACTAGCCTCATCTTTGTTGGGGTTCCATTCACTACTTATTTTCATATAAAGTTTTTAGCTTTCAGAAAGCATTCAATATCCCAAATCCATGTAGATTCGCTTATTTAGTAGTTGTTTTGGTCTATAACAATTTCTCATGCACTAGATGTTGAAAACCATCCATTACGGCTCTATTTTCAACCTAGTCTATCTTCAATTTTATGTATTGGTATTTTAATGTTTTGGATCTTGTGGATGATATTTTCAAGTACTTTTCTAAGTTCGTCGATTTTCCATGTCTTATCTCTACTTATATAGTTCTCAATTTTTTCTTATTCGTTGATAGGACAATTTGATATGTTTTTTTTCCAAGCAATGTTTCTTCTTCCACCCACTTGTCTTTCAAAAACTTTATTGTTTTTTCATTTTCTATTTGTCATATTAGACCTTCACAAAACTTATTCTTTATTTTCTTTATATCTTTTTTCCCCTTTTCATGCTCCCTTGGGCTCACATCCTTCATTTATTCTCATTAATTATTTTTGCTCAAAGATTCTTAGATTTTCCTAGGATTTTTCAGAGCAACACATTTCATTTGCAGGGCGTTATTTATTATTTGATTTATTATATAAGATTTATGTAAAAAATAGACATTCAAAACCTTCGAGGCTTCAACCGCTAATATTCACAACCTTTTTTTGATATTGTTTTCGGCTAATTCCCCAGAGGCCCACAAAATACAACCGTCAGTCGAAGCACCGAATCATGTACAACAACGGCCCAACGGCCCAACTGTAAATAATCTTTAAATGCACAAGTCCAATAACTGGCCCATCTTTGTTAATGGGCCTGATTCCTTAGCGATCAAATATACAAATTCTTTTGGTAAAAATGAACGTTCATACGTAATTTATAATACATTTTATTTAAAATTTGCATTATTTAAACACATCGTAAAAATACTAACCAAACACTACTCAATTGTTTAAGGTACAAATTGAAAATATTTTAGAAAGCTGAAGCTTATTACAAATTGAAAATGTTGAGATATTTGTTTGACTTATGGGTTGACTCGTTGGGTTAACTCGCTGAGTCAACAGGTTTGAAACCGTAACCCTAACCTGAAACTCAACTCCTTCCATTATCCAGGGACTCGCTGAGTTACCCTCCCGTGACCCGTGGCCATCCCTAAGTTGAAGCTTAAATTACAATCATTTTTATTTGGTGTAAACAGCAAGGCAAGCCCATGGAACCATGATTCTTTCCTGGGTCTGCAAGACATTTTTTGTTGGATTCTTTAACCTTTCAAGCATCATTACAATGCCATCAAAAGTGTGTTTCCCTTCTCATAATAGTTATCTCAATTTTTCTCCTCATTTCTTTACAGCTCTTTGTTGGACACTTTGTAGGATCAATCAATATAATAAAAGTATAAAATAAGAACTATCTTATCAAAGCAAAATATATTACAATTACATGCATCCTGTAAACACAAGCGTGACATATAAGATCGTGTAAGATAAATGGAATGAAAACAAATTTTATATGGGAAAATATATTGTATGTAAGTTTTGTGTGTTTAAATAAGAGCAAAAATGTTATTTTTTTTGTATAAATTAAAAATAAGATAGGAGGAGTAATAATTAGAGGATTAGATAGGATATGGTTACCCTTTATTCAAACTGGTGATTGAAAGTGAGTAAACAAAACCAATTTCGTATGAAATGTTAGGAGAAAAAGATAATGATTAACCCCTGTTTGTTTTTAGGTAGAGAAATGTAATGATTACTCTTATGAATATAGTTCATATTTAAGTTTAGATTCCTTAATCACTATTCTAATCATTCTCATTCTTCTCCCATTTTTCAGACAAAATTTGTTACCCTACTATTCCCTAATTTGAAGGAATGTAACTAATACTTCTAAGATGGTTTAATAATCCCCATATCCCTCTCCTCCAAACTCACGAAAATTGATAATCATATACATTTTATATGTAAAATTTAATACCTTACATTTCCATTCCCCTCTTATATAAACAAACGAGTCCAAATTTTTTTAACAATGTGTATTGAATTATAAATAAACATTTTTTTTTGCATTTTTAAAATTTAAATCAAACTAACTCTAAATTGTTATGAGCATGGTTATTAGGATCGCGATCCGGATCGTACGATCCTAACGATCCTACGATCCTAGGACGAGTTCTGATCCGGATCGCTGGTAAATACTCGTTTATACTAGAATCGGGGGTGGGATTGGTAGGATCGGCTAGGATCCTTAGGATCTTATACGATCCTAACGATCCTAACCGATCCTAGTAATTTCAGATGTTTCATGTTTGTGAAATTAGGCCCATCCAGATTTTATTCTACAAAGCCCATGTTGTTATTTTGATGAAATTAGACCCATTTCTATTTTTTTTTTAATTGTGTTTTAATTTTTGGGACATTAAACCCTAAAATCTGGATGTCACTCGTTTCATCGTTTGTTCCCTCAACTCTCAATTCTAAAGACTGAAGCGGTGAGTGAAGCCTGAACTCTCAAAAAAATCCGACGACAACAGTGCATACCAGCGGTGGCTCTTGGTGGCAGCCGACGAGGATGGGAGCATGCTATCGATGTCGATAATAAGCAAAAGAAAGTTAAATGCAAGCACTTCAATAAGGTGTTTTCTGGCGGTATTCATAGGCTTAAACATCACCTTGCTGGAACCCATAATAATGTTGAGTCTTGTGCATCGGTTCCACCCAATGTTAAGGAATATTTTATAGCAATTATGATAGCCGATGCCAAGGAAGCTGAAAAAAAGAGCAGACATATTATCCTTGACCAATTATGAATGCCAAGGAGTTATTATTGGCATATTTTAGTTACTTAGTTTATTTAAAGGAGGAAATGACTAGTTTTGTTTAAAATTTAAGGTATTTGTTTGGTATGTTTTATTTATATTTGATTTTTTATTTGATTTTCAATTTTTACTAGAATCTTACGATCCTACGATCCGATCCTAGATCCTTGCATCGATCCTACATTAGGATCTCGATCCTAAAAACCATGATTATGAGTATTCGCAAAAGTTGAATTATATATTGTGTAATTTGTGTCTTTTTCATCTCATCTTAACCTCTATCACTTGTAAGGACGTTTGTTTGATTGATGCATCTCCATGGTAGGTGAGGTGACCATAAAAGTCTGTGAAAGTAATGTAAATTAAATATATTTGGGAGATTGCATGTTGGAAAAGTGTGATTGCTAGTAGTATTTGCTAGTGTTAAAATTAAAAAGAACATAAACTAAAGTAGAAGCAAACATCAAAAGTTGTAAAATGTAACTAACCTAAAAATTCAAAGGATTGAAAGAAAAAGAACATAAATAACTAATAAATAAATGTTTCTCTTAGGGCTCGTTTGGTTCAATGTGAGAATTGAAATTTTCGAAAAGTTATTTCATGGGAATTGAATTTCCAGGAAGTCTAATTCACGGGAATTGTGAAAATATGTTTAGTTAACTTTTTAGTTTAGAGGATTAAATAGGGGAATTGAAAATTTTTTAAATAGAAAATGGGGGAATTGCAACTTACCTAGGAGGGAGTAGGTGAGTTAAATTCCTTTGAAATGGAGGAATTGAACTTCCTGGGAATTTAACTTCTTGGGTTTTTCTGCGGAAAAAAATTCAACCAAACACATATATTTTAGCTACTTCCTGAATTTTTGTACTTCCCGGGTTTTTCCATTACCAACCAAACGAACCCTTAATCTATACTGGATCTCTTTTGTCCTTCCTTTCACCACATGATCCACATCCATCATCATCATCTTTTTTTTTTTAATTTCTCCTTCCCCTAATTTAATTTGTTTATTTAAACATTACTCGGATTTCCGTACAAGTACAACTCATCCTATGTAAGAAGAAGTTTATAAAATTAACAAGATCTATATCCAAATCATAATAATTAACTTATTAATACGTATTATTAATTTAAGATTAATATTCACATAGTTAAAATCGCATCTAATATTGTCTCACCTATGTTTTTAGAAGAAGTTGTAGGATATTAGAGTGGTCACGATTTCAGAAAATGCGAAGAGCTTGACTGGTAACCGTTTCAAAAACCATGAGAGAATTCCTTAAAATTAGATCTGAAAATTCACAAGTTTATTTAACATATATTTATTAGGAATTTTGTTCAAATAAAAATATTTTACTTGATACTCTAATTTGTTAATGTTTTCACTTTATAATCTAATTCATCGATGTTTTTACTTTTGATAAATTTTTTTTTATATATAACCTTAATTTAGAAGACTTTGCTTACGTGTCAATCTTAGAGGAGTTTTAAGAATATTGACCAATTAATTTTTTTTCCTTCATTTTTTATTTCTCCTTTTCCCTTTTTTCCATTAATTTTTTTTAATCCTCCATTCTCTTTTATTCATAACATATTTACTAACAATTGGGCTTAATTCAAAACATTGAATTCAATCTAATATAGCCATTAGGCTTAACTCACATTTATGTACTAACTATTGATCTTAATTCAAAATATTGAATATAATTATTAGTTGTGACACATCACTTTTAAAAGCATGATTCAGATTTCAAAATTTCTAAAAAAGTTACAATGGTATTGATATTATTATTACCTGGGTGATTTAAAATATCTACATTTATGTATTATACTTTAGACGAGATATAAAAAAATTATTTTAGAATTATAAGATACAATTATGGTAAAGTTTTTTTTTATCTTAACTTTTATTAGTATTTTATAATATATTTATATATATTATTAATATTTTAGTTTTAAAAAACCGCGCCATGACGCGAGAATTGTACTAGTTATCTTTTATTGAAATGAGTGTCTTTCCATTGGTCCTAAAGAAATAATCGATTAAATATGTAATAAATAATCAAAAAAGCTAGCTTTACTGTATAGTAAAAAAATTATCTTTTATTGAAATGAGTTTCTTTCCATTGTTTATAAAGAAATTAATTGATTAAATGTGCAATAAATAACCAAAAAAAAAGAGGCTAAACTTTATTACTCCCTATATAGTAAGGTAAGATACATAAAATAAATAATTTCTTTCTTTCAAAATTGATGTCTATTTTTTTTTTTTGATAAGGTAAGAATTCGAGGGCCAGACAGGTCTGACACCTCGAGGGGCCAATAAAGACGACAGACAGAGAACCGTCTAAACATACAAAGTAAATAACAAAAAGTGCAACTCAGACAGTAACAAGCTAACAATTTCGGACGACTTAGCAAACCTAATCCTAACACGTCGGGAACAACATGGACTATAAATTGAAGCCAAACACCACTAAACAGCGACACCGCTGGCCAGCGATATATCAGGAGTCCTTATGGGCAGTAAAGATGAACCTCGAAGGAAATTGATGTCTATGATTCAATCTAATATTATAGGGAGTAGCATTTTTTGGATGGAGAAAATTTAGTAATGAAGGCGCCCTCATCACCGGAGTGCAGCTCACCGGAGAAAACCCTCACCGTCTCCGACACCAAATCACGGCAAAACCTCCCAACCAAACACCACTTGCCTCTCATCATCTCCTTGGCCCCACCACCACATGCAGTGGGCCCTATTCCCTTCGACACCGCATTAAATCCATCAACAGTTACAGAAAGTGCCTCTGTGTTCTCCAGCTCTCCTCAGTCCTCCCCCATCGTTCATGTCCTTCGCCTGATCTCATCCCCTTGAATTTGCAAAACCCTCTCCAACAATCCACCAATAAACTCCGCCAATTTTGAATTTCACATTGCCATTTTTAAATTCCCTTCACATCGATTCATCAACGAACGAACGGATGCCCGTTAATCCAACTAACAGACAAACAAACTCTTCCCTCTTCCTGACGCCTCTTGATCCTGCAAACCTCTGATTGTTTTTTTTTTTTGTTTAATTGTGGAACCTGCCAAATTAATTTTAAATTGAATAAAAATCTCTGCTTGGAAACAAAGAATCAGCACATGGCAGCTTGTGCAGCAACTCACCATCTCAAGATCCAAAATCAAGCAACTACCTTTACCACCACCGCCAAGCCGAAGCGCCGCAAGTGCCGTGACATCACCGTCTCTTCCTCCGCCGTGGCGAATCCTGAGACGGATTTGCATTCCGACCCGAACTTTCACAGCGGCATTGTGTCGAACACCTCGCGGGCATCCTCACACCATCAACCTCCGATGGAGTTCTCATACGACGTCGTTCGCACCTTCCCGTCGAGCTTCACAAAGTTCAACTCCGCCCTCACCGCTGGCCTACTCAATCCAATGTCTCCTCCTCCGCCGACGACTCCTCCCCAGACGCCGCCGATCGCCCGATCCAGCCCTACGCTCTTCGATATGATGGTCAACGAGCCCGATCCCCATCCTCAACCTCCGCACCCCAAGCCCCTCCAAAACGGCGCCGTTTCGGCTGCCAGAGAGAAGAACTTCCGAATGCAGCAGCGACTTGCAGAGCTGCTGGGGAATCGGAGCCCCGGCAACATGTTCAACGACTCCGCCTCCGGCGACATCAGGCTTACCCTTACTGACAAGGACGGATTCAGCGTCAGTGTCAGCGTTCACCGGCAGATCCTAGCGGCGAACAGCGCCTTCTTCGCCAGCCGATTGTCGGATCGATGGACGCCCGGCGGAGGCGGAAGAAGCGCTCCGTTTGAGGTGGAGATTTCCGATTGCGATGACGTCGAGGTTTATGTGGAGACCCTGAGGCTTATGTACTGTAAGAACTTGAGGAAGATGCTTATCAAGGAGGACGTCTCAAAGGTTCTTGGGATTTTAAAGGTACATTTCTTTGTTGTTTTCCATTTTACCATTCAAATTGAATCAATTTTAGGATTCGGATTTAGGGAAAATCGATGAAATTGATTCAATTTTACCATTCAAATTGAATCAAATGTTCCTCCATTCATCGAATTCATGAGAATTTATGAGGTGCTGCCAGACACAGTAGGTTGAATTGAATCTGTATTATTTCCTGTTTGCACTAGATTTCAGCTGCAATTGGATTCGACGCTGGGGTGTTCTCCTGCCTCGAGTATTTGGAAGCTGCACCGTGGGCGGAGGATGAGGAAGAAAGAATCACTTCTCTATTAACAGACCTCCACCTCGAAAATTTCGGTGCTGGTGAAGTGCTTAAGAGGGTCTATACTGACTATAGTTCTTCGACTGTCGTTAATGGCAGCAGCACTGAAGAAGTGCTGAAGAAGCTCTTACAGGTGGTGCTCGAAGGGAAAGACGACAAGGCAAGGAGAGAAATGAAGGGACTGTTCTTGAAGATGCTCCGAGAGAGCGTAAACCACAATGATATAAGCAAGGAGTCTCTCTACATTGCTTGTGAGGGCTGCTTGCAGCAGCTAAGGCACCACCTCTTGCAGGCAGCTGGTTCCGATCTTCGGGAAGTTAGTCAGGTAGCGAGGCAGGCCGACAACCTGCATTGGCTTTTGGATATCTTAATCGACAGGCAAATAGCCGAGGATTTCGTCAAGACATGGGCTTCGCAGGTGGAGTTGTCGCGTGCCCATCCCAAGGTCCCTTCAGTTCACAGGTACGAGGTGAGCAGGGTTACGGCTAGGCTTTTTGTTGGGATAGGCAAGGGACAGCTCTTGGCTTCGAAAGATTCGAGGTGCTTGCTGTTGAAGACATGGCTCAACCCGTTTTATGATGACTTCGGATGGATGAGGAGGGCTTCCAAGGGCCTCGATAGGCACCTGATAGAAGACGGACTTAGCAATACTATCCTAACGTTGCCATTGTCGTTGCAGCAGGACATTCTCCTCGCTTGGTTTGATCGGTTCTTGAACTCGGGGGAGGACTGCCCCAACATACAGAGAGGGTTTGAGGTCTGGTGGAGGAGGGCTTTCTGGAAGCGAAACGGAGAGCACGACAACTCTCGTGTACGAATCACAAACAGTGAGAATCCATGATAACGTTAACGAGTGCGAGTTCATAAGGTTGGTTATAATCATCCTAAAGGATTTCGGGTTAGGTTTTTCGATCCATGCCCGACTCAGTATGGCTGTTACTTGTTAGTCTTCTTCAAAGCCATTATGATGAGGTAGGTAGAGTAGCATTCGGCTTCTCTTGTTGTGTCACGGTCAGTACCATGGCCATGAGATCCGAAAGGGAGTGCAATTTGCCATGTCGCCTTCATCGGCGCCTACCAGAGGGTAACTGGAGGCAATGGCATTATGCATTGGTTTAACAAGCACTTGCAATCTCAGTTAGCCCTCTCCTGTGGAATGAGTTGCAGCAGGAAATTTTAGTGTACAATTGTATGGAGTTTTGGTTTCAAATTGTTTTGATTATTATTTTTTGTGGTTGGTTTGGTAAGAAATTTTGGTGTGATGTTTTTACATGTATCACTATATGATGTAACAACTTGGTTCCTTCAACTATCTATCTCATGAGATTGCATTGATAACTTGGAATTGATTTATCTCAACTTAATTTCTCCAAATTAGATGTAGGACCTGAATCTGACAAGTTTGGTTGCCCTACTATTTTTTTTTTTTTTTGAAACGGAAAGAATTTGGCTGTGAGGCATAGCCCTACAAGCCAAGAGCATCCTTACGGATGAGACTACGAAGCAGAGAGTCGTCGGGTACAAATGCATTATGGAAAGCAAGGGACAGATGCGATAAACGGTCCGCTACCTGGTTTGCCTCCCGAAAGACATGACGAATCTCAACCAAAGCGAAGAAGCCCGGCGAGACTAGACTGTCTGAGACAATCATTTCAGAGTCTCCAGTAGGCTTCTCAATACCTTTAAGACTGTTGATTATGGTGAGGTTGTCACCTTCTATTACAAGATTAGGGATGTTAAGTTCTTTTGCCGCTGTGATTCCTTTCCAAAGCCCTAAGCCCTCAGCACAGGTAACGGAGGGGAAAGGGCAAGGGCCAGAGCCACAAAAGGTAGGAACTCCTCTGCAGTCCCGAATAATGAATCCATAGGAGCCCTGGGCAGAAGGGGATAGTGCGCCATCAAAGTTCAGTTTATAATTTCCCGGTTCAGGGGGTTTCCATTTTTCACTTTTTCTTTTTGTCTTCTGTGTTACAGTTTTATCGCTTTTGATTGTTGGGTTGTCTATAGGGGCATCAATATTCTTGGCCGAGTTCCACAGAGAAGCTTGTTCTTTTGTGAAAGAAACAATACATCTTATGTTCGGCTTTATGTTATCAAATAGTGTTTTGTTACGGAAGTACCAGATTCCCCACCATGCGAAGGCAATGTTGGCAAATCTAAGTGTTCCAATAGTTTCTTTAATGTCCTGGAGTGTTTGATTTATGTCCTTTCCCTCCAAGAAGCAAGCATTGATCTTAAAGAAGGAGGTTCTGTCAATTGATATGAGTGTTTCTCTGGTGATTGGGCAGCTCCACAGAAGGTGATGCAGATCCTCATAGTGGGAGTCGCAATGTGGGCAGTTTCTAGGTATTCCCAGGTGGCGTGATGTTAATTTGACTGTAGTGGGTATCCCATTCCGCGAGATTTTCCATAGGAATGTTTTAATTTTTGGTGAGACGTCAAGATTCCAAATCCACCGCATATCCGATTTTTGATGATGTTTCATATGGTGAATCATATCTATAGCTGACTTTGTAGAGAACCAGCCATTCCTGCTCCATTTCCAATATAATCTATCCATGTGTATGTTCTGTGGTATAGGTGTAGCTTTAATCGATTCTATTACTGTGTTGGGTAAAATGTGTTGTAGCGAGGTATTTATTTTATCATGGTCCCATGTTTTGTCTGCTTTAATAAAATGATTAACCTTGGTATCTATGTCGTGCTGTTGTTGGCCTGATGATAAATTAATTAGAGGTTCTGTACCTGTCCAAAGATCAGTCCAAAAGTTGATATTTTTTCCATCACCAATGGACCAACGGATACCGGCCTTGAACAAAGGGATTAGCTTTGTTAGTTGGGTCCATTGCCAGGATGAGTTCCCTTTTCTTTGATATTGCAGAATGTCTTTTTGTTTAAGGTATTTTTCTTTTATTATGGTTACCCAGGGGTTCCAGGGTTCTGCTAGGATTTTCCAAAGTAGTTTCAGCTGTAATGCTTTGTTCATGTCTTCCGAGTTTCTAATTCCCAAACCCCCGTTGTCTTTAGTCTTACAGATATCAAACCAGCCGATTAGAGGTTTGTGCCTTGGTCCTTTGTTCCATAGAAAATTCCTATTTATTTTATCGAGTTCCGTGTGTATTGATTTTGGCAACAGAAAACATTGCATCAAATGCAATGGTTTTGAAGATAAAGTTGATTTGATGAGAGTACAACGTCCAGCTTGCGAGAGGCAGTTAGCCTTCCAACGATGGAGCTGTGATTTTGTGGTTGATAATAAATCTCCGAAGTCTTCTTTGTTCATTCTGCCGCTTATAATTGGGCATCCCAAATAGTTACCCAAGTTCATCGTGTTCCTGATTTCGAGATCACTTTGTATAAGAGTCCTTTGTCTTGTTGCCACATTTAAAGAGGTTTGAAAGTGCGATTTATGCCTATTAACTCTTTGTCCGGATAGAGAGGTGTATTCCTTAAGTATTTTATTGATTTGGTTGCAAGCTGTCTGAGTCGCAGAAGCAAAGATGACAATGTCATCTGCAAAGGCTAAGAATGGGATCCTAGTCCCGTTTTTGGTGATGGTTAATCCTAGGTGACTTTGCGGTTGTATAGCTTCATTTTGTAGTCCTCTTGCAAGGACCTCGGAGAGTATGAGGAATAGGTACAGAGATAGAGGGTCTCCCTGTCGCAGTCCACACTGCGGGAAAAACATGTATGTCGGTTCATTGTTTACTAGGACCGAGTATGAAACCGTTGTTATACATTCCTTGATCCAGCCAGAGAATTGGTTGAGAACCCGAATTTTGTGAGTGTTGTTAATAAAAAATTCCAGTCAACCAAATCAAAAGCCTTTTCCATGTCAAGTTTAACTGCCATCCATCCTAAGTTTCCTTTTTTCTTGGTGAAGGAGTGAAAGATTTCCGGGTCCTCCCTCTTTGGGATTAAGGCTATGAAGGTGTGGTTTGTTTGTTTTAGGATTCGTCCGCTTAGGAAGAAGCTTTTGACTGCTTTGACCACCGATGGTTCAATGATGTACCAGTACTTTTTGAAAAAACCAGATGGAAACCCATCGGGACCGGGCGACTTGTCATTAGCTAGGCTAAAAACTGCATTTTTAATTTCCGAGTTGGAGACTTGCCTTGTTAGCCAGTCATTGTCTTCATTTGTGAGTTCGGTATTGATATTGTTTAGTAAATTGCTTGGTATGTGCTGTCTTGGTTGTAGGGTATATCGTTTGGCAAAATCCACCTTAATGTATTCCCTTATGTCTTTTTCATTCCTTAAGGTTACCCCGTCAGCAGATTGAATCGCCTTTATTATATTTTTATTACGACGTCCAGTTGCTATTCTGTGAAAGTACTTTGTGTTAGCATCGTTCAACTTGATATGTGTTTTTTTTGCTCGTTGGCCCAATATTGTTTGGTTGCCCTACTACAGATTCAAATCCAAGGAAACTATTTTTCCTACTCTAATTTGGGAGGTTTTATTATGCCTACATAAGTAGGTGAAGCAATTTGAGAAGTTTAGGGAAGAGTAAATTTTTGTTGATTTTTTATTTGCTAAATCCCTTTATTAGTAATTTTATTTTTTTAAACAATGGGGGTGGGCTAATGGCCATACTCAAACTAAAGGGGTTATGTGAATACGAGTAACTCAAATTCGACTCGTACTCGCTCGATAATAACTCTACTCGAGCTCGTTTATTTTCTAAACGAGCCGAGTATGAACACATTTTTAAGCTCGGTTCAAAGCTCGGCTCGTTCGAATCAAATTCGAATAGCTCGGATTTTATGGAATTTCTAAAATTTCGCTTTGAGTTACTGTGTAATGAGCAAGTAGAACTGCTTAAAACTCAAAAAAAGCTCGACTCGAGCTCGTTCATTTCCTAAACAAGCCGAGTATGAGCACATTTATAAGCTCGAGTTAAAATTTAGACTCGGATCGAGCTCGTTCATATCCTAACTAAACTGAATAGGAATGAGCAATACTCGACTCGTTTGGTCCGAACAACCTACCTAGTCTCAAACCTATCCCTAATTCAGTGCATAGTTATAAATGGGCCGGTCAAAGTAGATAGACAATTGTGTATCCATAACCTATCAATCAAAGGAAGTAAACTGTGCAAATTGTAAGCAAAGTTCTTATTGTAAAGACCAAATAGCTAGGCTTGGAGGAGGAATATGGGTTGCACTAGGAGAATGGAGAGGACGCTTAAACAGATTTGTTGGGAGAAGCTGGGCCGGGGTTGAATTAAGGCTAATGCGGACGGGTCGGTGAACAAGAATGGGGAAGCTACTGCGGGTGGGTGCGACGACAAGTGGATTCGGGGCTTCTCCCAGCGACGACAGTTCCGTCATGTTTTTAGGGAAGCAAATTGTGTGGTCGACTCCCTTGCTAGACTTGTTTTTTCTTTCCCGAGAGGGCCTCATGTGTTAACAGAGCCGCCTAATGGACTGGAGTACGTCGAGGTTGAATGATGATCGTATGGGAAGGGTTACTGATGAAACCCGAAGGATCGATCGACCAAGCCTCGAACTTTCGAACACTCTTTTTGTGGGTGATTTTTGGAAAATAAAAGACAAGGATATGGATTGCTAGATCTTGGAGCATCTCACCACAAGATCTACAAAACTCACTCTCTCAAAGGTCGGAATCTCACTTTCGAATGATTGAGTCTTTGTTTGGGAATCAATCACAAGCATCTCACCGGTAATGATTCAACAAACGGGTTTTTTTTGGCATCTCACCTCAGAGGGCGTTGAAGGCATCTCACCAACAACAATTTAGAATCATCTCGATTCAAAGGAAACACACTTTTCATTAATCTCCAATCTTATTTCCAAGTGAGCATATATACAAGCTCTTTATATAGTAAAAACAATACTAAATGAAAGGCGAAAGGCTAGCTAAAACACTTATTGAGCGGATAATATAAAAGGTCCCTCAGAATGATGGAAAAGGAGGTGGGAAACCAAGGGACGGAAAGGAGAAGAGTCGGCAACCTTCAAGACCATCAATACATATTAAAATATGCATCTTGATTGCACCGATTTATTCGGTCTCATTGAATTCATTCCCTCTTCAATAAAAACATTTCCAACAAGCTGCCAGATTTCATAATGTTGTAACGAACAACATTTTCGGTCACCTTCAAGGCTGATCTGGCAGAAGTGTTCTGCATAGAGGTTGTAGCCACTTAAAATATCTTTCCAACAAGTGCTCATAGGCTTCAATCGAAATTTTATACAGTCCGGAGGATCCAAAATACCGATGTATCGCCAAGCTGTTTTCTCAATTAAAATTTCGTGTGATTCAGACTCATATAGTAATATGATCACATCAGTTACCCCCGCCTTGTTTGTGGGTAGCCCGAACTGTAACCTCTCATTTTTGTTTGACCCAAAAAAAAACCCAAATAGCTAAGCAGTCTATACGATAAAAATGCATATTGGATCTCATAGAGTTTATAGGTGGAGTTGAGAGAATCTCAACCACTGATTTTCAAATTAACGGTTAAAATTTATTCCTCCTCTTTTTCCTCAACCCCATTCGAATCTCACACGTACACGGTGGAAAACTGGAAATCAAGGCTTAGCTTAAAGAGATCTAGAAACAAGTAGATCACAGGTAGAATAGGAATCAGATTCAAGGTAGTCCTTTTCTAGAAAAGTTTATCTTTTTTTTAAAAAAAATACAAAGATAAGATTTCGAAATATTAAACAAATCGTTTTTTTATAAATTGAGAGGTTGAAGAAAACTCGTTGAATGAAATACTATCAAAAGAGATATCAACAACACTGACGAAGCTCCAAATTGAGACTGACTCTCCTGACAAAGACAATGGTGTGGGAAGTCAAGCATTATTGTAGTAGAACCACCGCCACCGGTTGGTAGGTACAGTAAAAATTGATTTTTTGTGAGAAGTGAAGGCGAGACTCTAGGAAAAAGCCTCCCGAAATCAAAATTGTCTAAAATACACAACCTCGATTCTGACCAGACACGACTCGTACTACGACTCGAACAATCAGGCAAAGGTTCTGTATTGTTGCTTTTGTGATAAACCAAAGAAAAGAGAACATAGGTAGAGAGAAGAGAGGAGAAACTGATATGTTTATTGGGGTTCCAAAGGACCCTTTATATAAGAGTTTACACGGGAACTGGGGTTTCTAGTGTTTATCCATCCCAATATAATAATATTATAACACTCCCCCTTATATAAACATCCCCAAATATTACAAAAATTACATATCTTGCCTAGAAAACCCAATGGGACAAAACTAGGAACAAGAGAACAAATACATATGACATTTGATACGCTTTGGTGATCTGCCTCGTTAAAAACCTTGTCAGGAAAACCCAGTGGGACAAAACCTGATCGAAGGGAAAAAGAGTGCAGTGCGTATATACTCCCCCTGAATTCAACGCCCTTCTTGCAGTCTTCTCATTCGGGTAAGCTCTTTGAACTTCTTGATGGTGCTGCCTATATGAGCTGCATAACCGAGTCTCAACATTTCCTTTGACGTGTATAAGTTGAGATGTCTTCATACATTACAATTGACTTCGAATGCTTGACTTCCATTTGCTGGTGTTGAGATGCTTTCAATACACAAACATAAGGTACTTCAGGACCCAATGTGCCATTTAATCATGGGGGATCTAGTGTATTAAATGGTGTCTAAGTTGCCTCGTTAAAAACCTTAACTTGGAAAAGCCCAATGGGATAAAAACCAAGATCAAGGAAAAGAGTACAACATTGTATGGTACTTCGGGACCTAATGCAATGTCACCATTTTCACAAGTATAGGTACTTCTGGTACTCTTATAAGGATCTTTAATCAATTGTATGTGACGAAGCTTTGACATTAATGCTTCAGGCATTTTCAATCGATCATTTCCATTTATAAGGATCTTCATTGCATATGACGGGACTTTGACAATAATGCTTCGGCCATTTTCAATCGATCCTTTCCATTTATATGAGTATGCACCTACCACGTCCGTCATTTCCATTTGGATCCAAAATTATGTTCACTTCTGGTGAATAGATTCTACATATATCCTTTGATTGGTCGGCTTTTGTGCAATCAACTTGGCTTTATATTTTATTTTGTATGAACACCCACTTAAAACCAATTGATGTTGCCCTTTTTGGTGTTGGAACTACGGGTCCAATGTCATCATGCTTAAAGAACCCATTCTTGCATGAATTTTCTTTTTCTAGCTCTTTACAATCATTTCGACGTCGACGCCCATTATTTATTTGATGATCATCATATTCTCATAGGCTCTTTCCACTTCTGTGGAATCATAGACAAAGAGCCTAGTGATCTCCAACACTTCTGGTGTACTTGAGAATCACTTGATATGCATTGAGTTGGAGTTACTTCTGGAACTTCCAAATGAGCTAGTAGCTGTGACTTTGTCACTTTCTTGGCCTTTAGTAAATGCTTTCAATGACATATTTGCTAAACCTTATAATCATTTCATTTATTGAACTTTTGGTTCACTTTTATTTATCCGCGGATATGAAATGATAGAGAAATTGCTTCCGTGCAATCTCTTTCTTAATTGTCTCATTTCCTCTCCCCCTAAATACCGAGCATTTGATCACCATTATAAAGCTCTAGGTATTTGATATCAATAGGGACTTAAACCCCATGTATCATCCAACTGCTTTGTGGTCTTATTGCATGTAGTTCATTTGGAGGAGCTACATCTCGGAACATATGTTGCTTAGTCAAAACCTTTGAATGACAAGCTCTCTTCTAGAGATAATTAGGGAGATGTTATTGTGTCAAATTCGAAATGCAAACTTGCATGGGCCCATTTGACCGACGACTCTTCTGGGTCGTCGTGAGCTACCTTATGCTCAGCAATGTGTTTGATAACATTCTCTACCTTATGTTTCATATGACCAAAGTGTTAAGACATCTATAATATTGGAATTACACTGGTCTATATGATAATGTTCCGTAGTTGTCTCATTGAATCCAATCAATAGACATTAGAGACTTTGCATTTACTCTCAATATAAATGGTCTTATTGTTGATTTTGCCAAGATGATAATAGACCATATATGTTCGGTCACCCTTATAGAGGATCTTCGGGTCCTAGGATCTTCTGGTCCCTTTTAGTGGGTGTGTATGTGAATGTCAATGATCCCGCCCATCATCGTTTCACATGAATGACCGAATGCCACAAAGAAAAATATTTTATCATTAACTAACTTCTAGTTAGTGATAAGTTTTAATGGGATAAATGAGTGTCAAATAAACCATGTATATACATTCTCACTCTGTAAGACTTGCTTCTGGCTAGTCATATGAGATATTGGTGTTCAATACCATGTCAATTCATACATATGTGTCATTGTTACTTCAGGTAAAAAGATCAATGCTCTTCTGGAGCTATATGGTATTTATCCTGGTTTTTCCATTCATGAATATTGTTTGAGAAAACTTCGGGTTTTCAAAGTTGTTTGACACTTATAAAACCATAATATTCAACACCATTGAACTTTGTATATGGTGATCCATTTATTTAATTTAGATGTCATTGAATGAGTATTTTCAGAACTTTCGTCGATGTCATACTTCAGGTATGAGTCATTTATAATATTCTCCAAGACATTTAGAATTAACCGTATAACAGACCTAGCTATAAGCCACAACAATAACTTTGGTCAAGCGCTTAACCATAACCTCTTTCACACTGTCTACCGGAGGGGCATGCTTCAGGCAATGCTTAGAGGATAGTCAGAAAGTGGTCTTCCTAACTGGATGGTGTTATGTGGTTACTTCTATTGGTTGTACCAACCGAATGATAATCGTTCTGAACTTGATAAAAACTCACATTCCATGTACTTCTTCAAGAGTACAAATTATAAGATTAGAATCATATACTCTTCTGGAGCTTATAAGAATCATTAATTCTTCTAGAGTTTAATAAAATTCATTAATAGAGTCTTCAGGCTCTTATGGGGATGATGATTAATCTCACAATTTGTTGGATTATTTAACCATTATATTTAGAGTCTTCAAGCTCTTATACAGGTGCTAAAAAAATTGTCACAATCTGCTGGATTATGATAAGATTTATCGTATCATCACTTCGGGGATGAGATTTATGATTTCATTAATTCGGGGATGAGATCAATTTTATCGTTCATCTATTTTGGGCTTGTTCGATCATCTACTTCGGGAGATGAGCCCGTTCGATCATCTACTTCAAGGATGACCTCCGACATTTTGCCACAATAACCCAAACAAAAATAAGAGGATTTGTGAATTAAGTAGACGTAGATATATGTATATACACAATCTCTGTTAAGATTTGGATGCCGCTCAATATAGTAAATACATGGGAAGAAATAATAAAAGCATGTAAAGAACTAATCTTTCAATTCCCGCAACAACTTAATATATATATAACCTTATACGTACGATTATACATGCTCTGACATTGTTGAATTTTTTTTTTATTTTTTTTATAAAAAAAATACGGCATAACAAAACTTACTTGAAAAAAAAGAACTTTCAAGCCGATCGACAAGAGCATATAAATTGGCAAACCGATTCAACTTGAGATAAAATACAATTAAATCAGCAGATATATGCAACTAATAATAAACACTTATGAACCAAATCCAAATTGATGAAATTGCCTTACAATCTCACCGATCGATATATGTATAAGTGTAAACAATCTCACATATCCAAATCAATGAAAAACAAAGACCAACACCGATTGACATGTGTATATGTAATACCGATCATGAAAGTTATAAATCAAGAATATAGTTACATACCTAGCCTTTTGAATGTGCACAAGGAGAAGAAAAACGCACTGCGGCGAGAACATCGACATCAATTTTCGTTGCATATGTTGATCCATGACTCATATGGAGTAGAATAATTAATATACCGTAAAAATCAAGTCTTTATAGATGCACAATATCCGATTCTAGTTACGGTGGTTATAACAAATATATATATATATATATATATATATATATATATATATATATATATATATATATATATATATCTTGTAGGTCCATAACCAAGCATATACACGCACATGTTTCAATTCCATTTCAAATGAAGAAGTTGGGGCATTTCATATGAAGAATTTGGGGATACCTACCAAGGCATAGATATTGTAGGGGTACGTGGTGCTGGTATTCGATCTCCAAATATTGGATGTTAGCCGATCGAACGCCGATTGCAAACGATTGGAGTGTGGCGGTACTAATTAAAATAACCTATTTTTATTTCTATATAGCAAAACTCATGGAGAATATTACGATGATATACTGCGATATGGACAAAGACTTATCTATTATGATGATATACAATATGGATGATATATAATATCACAATGATATACAATAGAGGTACTATATCAATTAAAGAGAGTCAAAGAACAAGATGAAGGATGAATGACCATGATGAGGTAATCAATTGTAGTGGAGAACAGTGGTAATCAATTTTATATGCAACATTAATTGACAGTGGAATGGTATTAAGAACGCTCATACTAATTCAAACTAAAATCCGATTTTAAAAAAAAAACAGAATGTTCCTATTAAACTTTTGCATGTATGTATATATTGAATTGATTGCCGTAATGGCCGGAAACAGTAATCAGATTTATTGACAGCCGATATAATCCAATTTTGTTAATTGCCGAAACGAAGATATAACACAAGTGCCGTTAAGCCGTTATCAAACCGCTAAGTTTGGGGTTATCGTTCGAATACTGGAGATAAATTATCACGATAGATTGATTCAAACGCTTTTGAGATTGAAAATTAGTTTATCCGTTTCGGGGATATTACAAACATAATTAATTTAACACTTTTGAGATTGAAAATTAGTTTATCCGTTTCGGGGATATTACAAACATAATTAATTTAACACTTCAGGGTTGAAATTAGTTTGTATCCACTAATTTAATCATTTCAGGGCACTTCGGAGGATACTATAAATTCGATTATCCGCTTCAGGGGATAGTGCTTCAGGAGATACTACAAATTCTATTATCGGCTTTAGAATCACTTCAGGGATTGAGATTATTTTATCCGCTTCTGGGGATATTACAAATTCGCTTCAGGGGATAGTGCTTCAGGAGATACTACAAATTCGATTATCGGCTTTAGAATCACTTCAGGGATTGAGATTATTTTATCCGCTTCTGGGGATATTACAAATTCGATTGATTCAATCACTTCAGTGATTGAGATTATTTTATCCGCTTCTAGGGATATTACAAATTCGATTGATTCAATCACTTCAGTGATTGAGATTATTTTATCCGCTTCTAGGGACATTACAAATTCGATTGATTCAATCACTTCAGGGAATGAGATTACTTTATCCGTTTCAGAGGATATTGCAAATTCGATTGATTCAATCACTTCAGGGATTGAAGTTAGTTTATCCGTTGCAAGGGATGTTTAATTCAACCACTTCAAGGGTCGAAATAATATTAATTGATCCACTTCAGGGGATACAATTCTATAACTTTAGGGATGATATAACGATAATTCATCCATATCCAATTCGGGAGATCAAGGGTATATAAAATAAAATTAAACATGCACATTGATGAAATAAAAAAAACTTTGATCGGCAACAGTAGATGAGGGTGTGAGATATACTCGATCCATAGCATGTAGGATAATGATCGAACATGGAATTTATAAAGCAACCTACCAATCTATTTACCTTTTCTCTTTAGAGCCACTCGTGCTACCAATCTATTTACCTTTTCTCTTTAGAGCCACTCGTGCTGATAACGTGTGATAAACCAAAGAAAAGAGAACATAGGTAGAGAGAAGAGAGGAGAAGCTGATATGTTTATTGGGGTTCGAAATGACCCTTTATATAAGAGTTTACACGGAAACTAGGATTTCTAGTGTTTATTCATCCCAATATAATAATATTATAACAGCTTTTAAATTATTCGACAATTAATTTAAAGCAAATTTTGTTTTCTGCTTATATAAGTAGTGAGGACATTAGTCCATCCACAAGTAATGGGCCACCTAAGCCCAATCCATCACTATAACTAGTGGTGGAGCCAAGGTGCGGTATGAGTAACTATTCCCTTAATTGATACAGTATCTTGGTTTTAATACATACGGAGTAATACGCATATATAACTTGATATTTCTATAGAAAGTTATAGATATTAAAAAATTAAAGATATATTAATTACTTTAACTTTATTTCAATAAACTATAATAGTTTTATATTTTACTTATATTGCCATTTACATATTATAATTTGTCTCAAAAACTTAAAAAATAAAGGTTATTCATTTTGACAATTAGGTAAGAAGTTATGCAAATTTAAAATTTTTATATCTGTTTATTCATCATTACTATTTACTATATGCCCAGAGTCCCTAAGTTTTAGGCTTAAGCGTACTCAACCACTTGAAGATCCGCCTAATAGTTTTTAGACAGGCAGGATCCCCTGCAACCCTTCGGTACTCCCCTCGGTGCAACACAAAATTATATGGGTATAAATAAACATTGAAAAAAAATTAAAAAAAAATATTTGTAGATTCTATACCCTTATATTAATATGTTTATAAAATTTTATTATGAAAAATCATGTTTTAAAAAATAGTAAAAATTATTTTCTAAAAGAATCGATATTTTAATTGTCTATATTTTTAAAACATGAGTTTTTGTAATAAAATTTTATAAACATATCAATATAAAAGTATAGAATCTATAAATATTTTCTTAATATTTATTTATATCAGAAATAATTTTTTGTTGCACCATATGAGCCAGGGGCGGATCCTGGACCGCCATTCCGGGGATATTTAAAGGTAAATTTTTCATCATTTCGAGAATGCTTAAAGGTAAAAAAAATTCTTTTGTAATTTTTTTTCTCGGGTTGGGGATGCTTGACCGAAAATATTAAGAAATTAACACTAATTTTTTTTAATTTTTTTGGGATGCTTGAGCATCCCAAAACATACATAAGCATCCGCCCCTGATATGAGCAACGAGGGGAGTAGAAGATCCGGACTGGTATTTAGAATACCGTTCAAATGGGCGGTTTATCCTCTACCTTCACCCTCTTGTTGAGAAAAGGTCAAAAGGTTGTGGCCCAATCCAGTTTTAATGTTTCTACATGGGTCTCCCCTTATCCCCTCTGCAGAGGAAACCATGACGAATCTTCGATCAGGAACTCAGAGAACACAGAGACTCAAGAGAGAAAGGGTGGGCCCACTCTAACTCCCAGACTCCCAGTTTCTATCCCAACAGTAGCCACTGTTACAACTATGTGCATTTCCAAACAGTATAACAAATACAGTAGGTGTGGAATTTGAATTGGGAACAAAACAAATATGTGCAGTTCGTTTAATTTGTAACCGCCAATTTGAATTTGTAATCGTAAAATCCTTATTTTTATTAACTATTTGACTGTACCAATTAAGTTAGTTGGTACGTGTTAGTAATTTATCATATTTTGAATGGTTAGAAAAAAAAAATACAAATACAATACAATTTAATTAAAATATATATGTTATTATAATGCTTAGATTTTCGTCTGAATTGACAATATTTAAGTACTAAAGCAACATATAATTTATAAGCTATTACAACGTATTTAAGACTAAAGCAAGGCGTTATATTATGAGATTATTAATCCACTAGTATGCCTTTTGATAAAGGCTTGATTCATATATATATATATATATGATAATACAAACTATCATATATGAACCAAAAATAATATGAACAAAAAATTCTCAAAATAATATAAACTATCAATCTATAAACCAAAAATAATACAAAATATCAACTAAAAATAATAGATCATCCGACTTAAAATAATACAAACTTTTAAATTTGGATTAAAGGAAGATTCAAAACAAAAATTTATTTATCAAAATTACAAAAACAATTCATAATTAGCCATACATTGGATAGATCCATCCTTTATGCAACAAAACCCCATTTTTATAAATTAAACAAAATTGCACGAATTCTTGGTTATGATTATTTTTGTTTTTGATAAGTTATGGATAAATTGGGTGTGATTTTATGTAATTTCAAAGTAAAAAGTGATTTTTTAATCAAGTTGGACAAATAAATAGTGGTTTTGGTGTATTTAAAAATAAAAAGGGTAGATTTGTGTATGTAAAGTATGACTATTTATGAATGTTTTTAGTAATTTTAATAAAATAAAGTTTTGTTTTGATTCATCTCCTAATCCAAATTCAAAAGTTGGTACTATTAATTTTAAGTTAAAAGTTCTTACTTTGTATTATTTTTTGTTCATTCTATAGTTTGTATTATTTTGGTTTATAGGTTGATAGTTTGTATTATTTTGAGAGGTTTTTTTGTTCGTATTATTTTTTATTCATATCTGATAGTTTGTATTATTTTGAGTCATTTTTCCTTAATTTTTATGTATGTCAACTGTAAAATTTTATATAGCCCGATTGAAATAACCTAAAGTACTAAAGGAATTGTAATTTTGGTATTGTTTTGTCCCTTACTACAATTAAACTCGATCCATAATTCTGCTTGCAAGCCAATACTCGAAGCTAAGGTCACTTTAGTTTGGCTTGACAAAAACTACCGGTCTCTCTGCATACCATCAAACTAAGGTCCAAGTTGATTCAGCTCATGCGTTTGAAGGATTCACATTGATCGTACGAGACAACACTATGCTCTAAGTTGTTGCCTCTCTTAATAACAAAATATGTCATACTAGCTAGCAATATCGGGGCACATAAGCGGGTGCTCTTGTACACTTGTAAGAGTGTTAGTTAGGACGTTTTGTAGCTAGCTAGGCTTAACCTCTAGTGAGCTGTATATATAGAGACATAGGTGCAATTGTAACAACATTACATTCATTCTAACAAATGCAACAGAAAATCTCAACCGCCTTTGTTCTTCCTCCTTCTCACTTCTGAGATTGGGGATTCATTGTTCTACAAGCTTAATCGATCCAAGCTTGTTCTCTGGTTGGTTCATGAGAATCTGATCACTATCAGATTCTTTTCATGGTATCAGAGTGAGTCTGATCTAGCTGGAAGAGGTTAGATTCGTTTGATTCGTGTTTCACATTCTTCGTTTTTCGATCTCGGGTTCTCTGTTGCGTTTTGAGTGTTGTGTGCTTGTGATCTGGTTTATCTGCTGTGATCTGGCTTATTTGCTGTGTGTCTGATTGATTCTATTGCTATGGATCAAACTGAAATTCCTGAGAATGTTAGATCTGATACTCCGAATGACAACGATGCTGGTCGTCGGATTTTCGGCGCTAATCATGCTGATCCTCTCTTCCTATCGAACTCAGACCACCCTGGGATGCAACTGTTGGCATCTCCGTTCACTGGTTTGAGCTTTCATAGTTGGAAGAGGGGAGTTCGTATGGCTCTTGGCGCCAAGGAGAAACTTGGATTCATAAATGGCGGATGTCCTAAGCCTCTGGAGATAGACGACAAGTATGATCAATGGCTGAGATGCGACTATATGGTCATGAGTTGGCTCATCAATTCGATGAATCCAGAAATTGCTGAAGGCTTTATGCACGTCTCGTCCGCAAAGGAACTTTGGGATGAGATCCAGGAGAGGTTTGCGGAATCTAATGCACCACTGGTGTATCAGATTAAGCGACGTATTAGTGAGATGAAGCAGGACAATTCGCCGTTTCTGAATACTATGGACGTCTCAAGAAGGCTTAGGATGAGCTGTTGGGACTAGAAAGCATCCCTGTATGCAAGTGTGGAGGTCTGAAGGCTTGCTCATGTGAAATCCTCAAGCAGCTGGTGTATAGAGAGGCTGTGAATCAGTTAATGCAGTTCTTGATGGGACTTACAGATGCTTTTGATCACATTCGTGATAGTATCCTGGCTATGGATACCTTACCTTCCGTGAATTGAGCTTTTCACATGACTCTGCAAGCTGAGAGACAGAAAGGGATCACCGGTGATGGTCAATCTCATGATATACTGGCTGCAGGAAAGCCTTTCCCTAACAATCAAAGTAGCAAGGGATATGGTGGGAACAATTCAGTTTCCACTTCTGGATTTGGAACTCCATCTGGTTCGAATTCCGGTCAGGGACGTAATCGAGATCCAAGGAAGGATTCTAGAGACTTCAAAACGGCTAAGACAGATCGATTTTGCAACTATTGCAAAGAGAAAGGACATTTTAAGGAAACTTGTTTCAAATTGGTGAGATTTCCGGATTGGTACACAGGTCCTAAAGTGAAAACCGATTCCAAGTTTGCTGGGAATGTGCAGGAGATAACTGATGAATCTCCGTCTGCTAATGGGGATAACAAGTTTGCTGGAAATTCGGGATCAAGGGATGAGTCTCATCTGGTGAATGTTGTTGTTGCTGAAGTTTTGCGTGTCATGAAAGGAAAAAGGATTGCTGATGGCAGTGGCTCTGAGTCTGAACATCAGAGCTTCGTGAACTTTGCAGGTACAAAAGATCCCTTGGCTCCTAATCTGATTTTTAATTGTACGCGCTTCCTCTAAGAGGTCTACACAGGTAACCTGGATCATTGATTCAGGAGCTACAGACCATATCGTGTTTGACAAGAGCATGTTCATTGAATTTCATGACCTTGCCAAACCGATTGTAGTGGGGTTCCCTGATGCCTGATGGCATTACACAAGTGGTGAGGCATTCAGGGAAAGTACTGCTAAATGCTAAGATTGTGCTAAACGATGTGTTGTTTATGCCCCAGTTTAAGCACAATCTTCTCTCGGTTTCCAAACTGCTTGATGAAGATGAATTTGTTTTCATTTTCCACAAATACAAATGTGTTTTGCAGGCCACTTCAACTAATGAGAGCATAGCTGTAGGATACAGATCTGCTACGCTATACAAATTTTCAAGTTTCAATTGCTATCCTAAGACAAGTACAGGCTTCAAGCGCCTTGGGGATTCATCTATGTGTGTTTCCTCCTTTACTTCCAATGTTTTTTCTGAGAAATCAATAAGCCTCATACACGCTAGACTAGGTCATGCTTCCTTGTCTAAGCTGAAACATTGTGGCCTTTGGAAAGCTGTTTCCATAGCTTCTCTTGAATGTGATACTTGTTGTTTGTCCAAGATGCATAAGCTTCCTTTTGTTACAAGTTCCTCTATAGCAGAAGGGGTTTTTGACCTTGTCCACATGGATTTATGGGGTCCCTACAGAGAGGCCTCTATCTGTGGAGCAAGGTACTTCCTTACGGCCCTTGATGATCATTCAAGGGGGACCTGGACCTTTCTCATTCGCAGCAAAGATCAAGTGTATGGATTAATTGCTGGGTTTCTGAGATTTGTCATTACTCAGTTCAATACAAAGGTAAAGGTCCTTCGAACTGATAATGGTACAGAGTTTGTAAACTCTAGAGTGTTAGATCTCTTGAGAATGAATAGGATCATTCACCAAAGATCTGTCCCAGGTGTACCTGAACAAAACAGGAGGGTGGAGAGAAAACATCGTCACCTCATTGAGACAACTCGTGCTCTCAGACTATATGCTGGGTTCCCTTTCAGATTTTGGGGTGAGTGTGTCTTAACCTCCACCTACTTGATCAACCTTTTACCTTCTTCAGTCCTTCATCAGAAAACTCCTTATGAGATTTTATTCAAAAAGCCACCAGATTACTCTATCATGAGGGTAGTAGGATGCCTATGCTATGGGTTCATTCTTAAAACCCAGAGGTCAAAATTTGATCCCACAAGTCGCAGGTGTGTGCTATTGGGATATCCACCTTGCCAAAAGGCTTATAAACTCTATGACTTAGAGTCACGAAAGGTGTTTGTTTGCCGAGATGTTGTGTTCAAGGAAGATGTTTTTCCTTTTAAACAACCTTCTCTTGGCCAGGTTAACTTGGGTACTTCGGGGTTGCCTCGTGTAACCTTTGGTAATGACTGTGATTGTCACATTTCACCTCCCCTTTCTGCAGCCTTGCCTGGATCTACTGGAAGTTTGGTTGCCTCTCCTAGTGCTCAGAACTCCTCTTCATTTCAGTTCCCTAATGGTGTCAGTTCTCCCTCTTCTTCACCCTTGGATGTCTCTCATGCTTTAGATAGCATGCCAATGTCTTCTTCATCCAAATATGAGGGTGTCAGGGATGCACCAAGAAGGGTTGTTAGGCCGCTTCACCTCCAGGACTATGTGGTTGGCACTCTTCCAACTCGAAGACCTGCTACTTCAGTTGAGTCACTCTCAACTGCTTTTGTTGTCATTAAGCCAGATGATTTGCAAGGGTACTCATCTGATTACATTCACTCCTTATACAATGTTCTTACTGTTGTGGAGCCTACCTCATTTGCTCAAGCACAGAAGGATCCAGCTTGGGTGAGTGCTATGCAAAAGGAGCTTGACGCTCTTGAGGCCAATCACACATGGTAACTGGTCTCTCGGCCAGCAGATAAGCACACTATAGGTTGTAAGTGGGTTTATAAGATTAAGTTTTGACCCAATGGTGAGGTTGAGAGGTTCAAGGCATGTTTGGTAGCAAAGGGGTACAATCAAGTGAAAAATAGGGATTATAAGGAAACTTTTTCCCCGGTTGCAAAGTTAACCACAGTAAGGTTTTTGTTGGCTCTGGCACCGGTCAAGCAATGGGATCTTCATCAGTTAGACGTCAATAACGCTTTCTTACACGAGTATTTGGATGAAGAAATATACATGTCACCTCCTCCTGGCTACACTCGTGCTTTTGAAGGGCAAGTGTGTAAACTGATTCGATCCCTATACGGGCTCAAGCAAGCCAGTCGACAATGGAATGTCGAGATCACCAAGCATCTTGTCAAAGCAGGTTTTGTTCAGTCCTCCCATGACTATTCCTTGTTTGTTAAGCTGCAAAATGGGTTGTACACTGTGATCCTCCTATATGTGGATGATATGATGATTACTGGAGATGATTCTCAGTCGATTTTGAATATCAAACAGTCCTTGGATTCGACCTTCACGATCAAAGACCTTGGATTGGCAAGATATTTTCTGGGGATGGAAATTTCCCGATCTCCCTCTGGTGTTATGATCAATCAATGCAAGTACGTATTGGATTTATTGTCCAATTCGGCAATGGTCAATTGCAAAATTGCTAAATTCCCTATGCATCGGAATTTACACTTAAGCATCCATGAAGAAGAAGAGCTCTCTGATCCTGAATCATACAAGCGTTTAGTGGGACAATTACTCTATCTCACCCTTACTAGGCCGGACATTACCTTTACCGTTCAGCAATTGACACAATTCATGGCTCTTCCTCGAATGCCTCATGTACAGGCAGCTCTTTTCCTACTTCGCTACCTGAAAGGAACCATTAACTGTTCTCTGTTCTACCCAGCTTCGTCTCTATTGTCTCTCCGGGCTTACTATGACGCTGATTGGGTAACTTGCAGAGATTCCAGTCGGAGTATTACTGGGTATTGTGTGTTCTTAGGTGATTCACTGATATCTTGGAAAGGTAAGAAGCAAAAGACGGTCTCCAAGTCGTCTACCGAGAGTGAATATAGGAGTATGTCTACTACTGGGAGCGAACTGATTTGGCTCACTGGATTACTCACCGATTTACATCTCCCGGTTCACACGCCTATTCCACTGTGTTGCGATAATAAGGCAGCTCAGCACCTGGCCCTTAACCCCATCTTCCATGAACGAACGAAACACCTCCGCATTGACTGTCATTTCATTCGTGAACTCGTTCAGGATGGGTTGGTTTCCACTGTCCATGTTCAATCTGCTCTGCAACTAACAGATTTGCTCACCAAACCTCTAGGGGCGGATCATCATTTTCGGTTATGTTGCAAGCTGGGACTCGTGTTCTCCCCGCGTCCACCTTGAGGGGAGGGTATTGGGGCACATAACCGGGTGCTCTTGTACACTTGTAAGAGTGTTAGTTAGGACGTTTTGTAGCTAGCTAGGCTTAACCTTTAGTGAGTTGTATATATAGAGGCATAGGTGCAATTGTAACAACATTACATTCATTCTAACAAATGCAACAGAAAATCTCAACCGCCTTTGTTCTTCCTCCTTCTCACTTCTGAGATTGGGGATTCATTGTTACAAGCTTAATCGATCCAAGCTTGTTCTCTGGTTGGTTCATGAGAATCTGATCACTATCAGATTCTTCTCAAGCAACAACACACTGACAAAGAGTAGTCCTTTATGAACAATGGGGATTGTAAGTGATCGAAAACTTAACTTATGAGTGTATGATTATCCTTTAATTATAGTCCAGCTAATTCTTTGGTAGACCTTTGCCCTCATATTCTATGTCTTGATTTCAAAGGTATTCAGGTTAATCAACTGTATTTCTATCATGATTTGTTTGATATGTTGTAAATCATGATTTGTATACAACATACTATAAGAGGTTTGTGTTTGAGCTCATGTTAAAAATCCATGTTACTGTTACATTGCTTAGCCTCTAATACATTTGATCGATGGAAAATTTCAGTACTATGTTTTATTCCTCATTTAAAACGCATTGATTAACATGATAACATCCGAAAAATAAGATGAGTATACTTAGATTAATTTTAAAAATCACGTGCGTTGGACACGGGCTATAGGCTAGGCTAGTTATGACTTATTCCTCGAATTTTTTGGGTTTTTATATATACATTTGTGGATTTTTCATCTATAGATAGACAAATGAAGTGGTTGATAGCTATTGAGCATTCTTTTATTGATTTAACTTTACATATAAGTGATATGCAATAATTTGTAATTACTTTATCCAAAAATTTAATAATAATAACAATAATAATACAGTTAACCATTTCGAAATGACTCACTGAAAAGGACTTGCGGGTAGTACCCAAACGTCCCCAGTTCAAACCCCGGATATGACCGCTCATTCAAGGAGAGAGTAATAAGTTAAAGGTCCGACTTAGAGCTCACTTGTGTGTTGATTCTCTAAAAAGCTCATATATTTTAGAAGGCATGGAGCATTTTATTTTGCAATTTTTTGGGTGTGTTTATTTCACCCTACATTGACCCTCTTTTAAGTCCGGCCTTGGAGATTTACACACAAAGACACAGAGACACAGAGAATCAGAGGAGAGAGAAAGAGATGGAAAGGAATCATAAATAAGGTTGAAGTTGATCACATCATTCACATGGGTCTTCTTCTTCTTCTTCCTTGTCTGTTCTTATTTCTCATCTTCTCCTTTCTCCAGAAATAATAAATCTCTTCCTCTCTCTTCCTTCTTAACCTTCCTTCTCTCCCTCAAGACATCAAAGATTTCTACCACTTCACAGGAAAAAAAAAAAGAAGGTGGTGATTTCTCCCCTTTTGTCATTACAGTATTACAGTAATATATCCCACTTAGTTGTAATTGTGATGACTTCAATTTGTGTTTGCTTTTGATCCCAACCACCAACTTTAATTTATGATCATCATTATATATAACACCTTACTTTTGGTGTTTTTTCTTTTAGCTTGGTTTCTAACACTGCTATGGATTTGCAGGCACAAAATTAAAGGGTAGGGCTTTGTTCATGGCTCAGCAATCAGAGGAAGTGAAATCAAGGGAAATGGGATCTGGGTTTTGTAGCTACACACCTTTCAACCAAACCCACTTGGCATCATCCCCAACCCAGTTGCAAGGACTCGAATCGACATCGACACCTTTGTCGCCGATGTTTTTGTGGCAAAACAACACCAATAGACCAGTGCTTGTTGAGGAGGAGTCCTCAACAAGGTGTGTTTTCCCATGTGAAGGGAATGAGAAACCAAGCCAGGGCCTCTCTTTATCCCTCTCATCTGACAACCCCACAACCATAGGGCTTCAGTCCTTTGAGCTGAGGCACCATGGGGATGCGGGTTTCAGCTTCATTCATCCAGTTAGTGATTTCAGAGATGGGTTTGGTGTGAAAGGTACTGTGTTTCAGCAATACCCACATGATCAAATTCTAGTACAAGGACAACAGTTTGATCATGAGGTTGTCAGAAGCTCAAAGTACTTTGTACCTGCTCAGGAGCTGCTCTCTCTGAGTATTGCTGCCTTGAGTCAAATCAAAGTACATGTGTTGATGATGATGATGATGAGATTCAAAGGCAAGGGCAAAAGGAGGCCATCAAGAACAAGGAGATCATCATGTGCTTTGATGGAGATCATACTTATAATGCAAATGGTAGTAAGAAGCAACCATCACTTTTTGGTCTTCATCTCATTCAACTCCACAAGAGGAAGAAAAACCTCATTACTTTGTTGGATGAGGTACACATAAAAACTACCCTCTTTTATCTTAATTAATTAATTTCCCTCCTATTTTTTTTTACTAAAGAAAATTCAAATTTCTTTAGTTAATTAGTACAAAATAATACTTATTAAATTGTAACAAGAAAAAAAAAACCATGATCTAAAAACAAAAGGGCTGCAACTTTTACAAATAGTTTGGTGAAATTGGAAGGATTAATGTAATCACATGGAGGGGTGACAATTAATTTTTTGGGGCTTCATTTTTTTCTTTAGACACCATTTAAAAATTTCATGGAATTAAATTAAATTAATAATATTTTATATTTAATTTCTCCTCCCAAAATTATAATATAGTTGAACAAAAGATACAAGCGCTACAAAGAGCAAATCAAGGCGGTGGCGCGCTCCTTCGAGGCGGTGGCGGGAGAAGGCACGGCGGCGCCCTACACCTGGTCGGCGTCCCGGGCCATGTCCCGGCACTTCCGCAGCCTCAAAGACGGGCTTGTGGAGCAGATCAAGGCGGCGGTGGATGTGGGCGGCGGGGGAGGGGAAACGACGCCGCGGCTGAGGGCGCTGGATGAGGCGCTGAGGCGGCAGAAAGAGGCGTTGCAGCAGATGGGGATGGCGCCGGAAGCGCAGCCTTGGAGGCCTCAGAGAGGGCTGCCGGAGAAATCTGTGTCGGTGCTCCGAGCTTGGCTCTTCGAGCACTTCCTTCACCCGTAATTATTTATTTTCTCCTCTCCTTTTATTTTCTCATTAATTATTATTATTTCTAATTAATCAATATATAACTATGGATACAAACGTGAAATTACTATTACCATGATTTTTAATTTTATCCAACTATAGAAAATGACCTTTTAATTTTTTTTAAAGAAAGACAACCATTAAGTAATTATAAAAGTATTAAAAAAAATTGATTTTCTTACAAAGACATATTATGTGCGATTTTATAATTTTTGAGGTATATCTTTATATTATTTTAAATATAAATAAAAATGATATTATTCTTATTTCTTCAAATATTAATCAGTCAGTCTATATTTATTGGTGAAATATTAAGTGTTCTATATTTCTATCACATGTGATCTCAATTAATAAATTTATGTTGTAATATGTAACTTTTTCTTGTGATTGGGTTATACATTTCTAAATTGAAAAAATATATTTAAATAAAATAATCAAACATAACCAATCAACATATATTATAAATCAATTGTTATACAAATGATGTAATATATAGGAGATTTTTAGACTTGTTATGAATTCCTATTAGCTAGGCTAATTAACTAGATTGTAATAGAAAAAAGGTTAGAAGTGGTCAAATAAAGTGTTAATAATGAATGGGCTTTGGTAGGGATCATCACTTAAATAGCCTCTACTCAGAGGCGGATCTCTTAAAGCGCAAACCCAGCTGATGTTGGGTGAAATTTTTGTTTTTAAGCTTATACTTTTTTTTTTGCTAGGGTAATTATTTTCTTTTTAGCCTTATTTTAATTAGACTCACTTGTAAATTTAAAAGTCTCCTATTTGTGCTTTTTATTTGTAATTAGAGTATTTCTTATAATAAATATTTTGTAACTCTTTTAATTATCAAAATTTAAATCTATTTTATATTTTTGGTGAAAAACTATATAAGAATCATATTTTGCTCTTAAAAAAATATGGATCTCTTCACAATAAATAATTTTTCGCTCACCTAACTTTAAAATATTAGATCCACCACTTCCTCTACTATATATATACCTACTATTATTATGTGGTTAGAAATTGAATTTTATGATCATTTCATAAGCTATGTCAAAAGGATATATAGTTTTGTTACATAGATATAAATTGATAGTAAAATTCATTATTACCCACCACTACATTTTCTTTTCTAATTTTTCGCAAAAGAAAGAAAAATTAACTTTTTTTGCCACTTTAAATTTCCATGTATCATCATTTCTAACATACATGAGATGAGATTCCATTCCAAAAAACTTTCACTTGTCATGTTATATATATTGTAATAATAATAATATCTCACCTATCAATTAATTTGTACTTTCGTTATCCTTGGTTTTGGCCTTTCCCCACCTCTTCGGCCCCTAGCTAGCTAGCTTACCCCACTCTCATTATTCTTGTTTTTGATACCCTTATAGAATAGACCCTAATTATGGATAAAATATCCAAAGAAATCTCCCTTTAATTGCTCACCTAGCTATCTTCCGAGTTACCTAGAAATACTTGAAAATATATAAATCAAATATCATTGATGTGTAAATTTAGAGTTTTCGCCATAAGCAACATCTATTTTCATTTAAAGTTTGAGAAGGTGGTGTAATCATTGACTTTATTCAATAGAATTCGTATGCGTTTTCACATATCCTGAAGGAAACTTCGGAGGAAACCAATAATAGTATTGTCTTTCAAAACATTTGAAGAGAATGAAATTAGAAATTATTAGACTAACTACAACACTATTGTGTAAATGCTTAAATGTGTATATTTTGATACAGGTCTTCAATCGTTATTTTTTAGTATTGCATTTGTACACAAAGTGCTCAAATATGAGCATTTTAATGGTTTTTGCGTTTTTCTTTTCACTTTTTAATTTAATCTTATGTATTTAGAGAAAAGAGAATGCAAAATACACATTTAATTAATAGAGCAAAATATAAAAAAGTGATGTCCATTTTTATACACCTTGTTTAAGGGCGTGTTTGGCTGGGGTGGAAAGGGTAGGGGAGATATGAAATTTGGCCTGGGGAATCGCGCCGGGGTGTTTGGCGGGAGATGGCGGGGGTGGACGAGATGGAGGTTTAGGGGATGGCGGGGGTGGAAAATGGCCAGAATTTGATACCTTCATTTTCTAAGATTGGGGGGTTGGAGAAAATTTTCCACCCCTCCTGGGCTTTTTTGCCCCTGATCGTTCGAATCCACTTCAAGCTTCCTCTTCGTTTCCAAATTTCCCACTGCTTCGTCGTCCGCCATGGGAGTGCACTCGAGGATGGAGCGGAGCTCGTCGAGGAAGTCATCGGACTCGCAAGGATCGTCGGCACCACCATGCAGGTCGTTGGACTCGAGGAAGTCGTCGCACTAGAGGATGGAGTGGAGCGAAGCTCGTCGAGGAAGTCGTCCGCCATGGGAATGCACCGCGAGCTCTGCAATGGGTTGAATTTGGAAGCGAAATGGGTTGAATTTGCTAATCTCCCCTTTCATAATTAAAGTTTCAAATTGTCCGTAACTTTTGGAGAAGAAGATGAATAGTTTGGAGTTTAAGTGAAAAGGTTGGGGTTTTTTTTGTCTTTTCACTTTATTTCATAAAAAATCTAACTCCGTTCAGCCAAACACGCTGGAGCTTATTTTCCAAAAAATATCTCCACCTCTTCCACCCCAAAAAGTATCTCCATCCGCTCCACCCCCTAAAAAAATTTCACCAGCCAAACACACCCTAAATTTATATGCACATTTGCACACGTACTCAGTCATATATTAGAGATATATAGTCTTATGGTGTACTATATGCGTCTATATAAATTTACGTATAATAACTTTACTCATGAAATGTTTACCTGAACATAAAAGAAAATAAAAATCCAGACAAAATAGTTGTAAATCAAAATAAAAAGAATATATTCCGACATAATTTATTATGGATGAATTTGTAAGTAACATATATAAAATTTATATATGCATGGGTGGAGTTATTTTATAATTCCACCCGATAATTTTCATGGTATTAATGTTCCCCAACAATTGTACTCTCAACTTGTTGTTCATTTATTATATGCAAGTACTTTTATACAATAATGAAATTCCAAGAATTTATAACTATTGCTACTAGTAATTAGTTATCTTTGGTAACAAATCTTGATTAATTTTGAAAACCTTCAATTTGCAGGTACCCTACTGATGTGGATAAACATATTTTGGCTCGCCAAACTGGCCTTAGTCGAAGTCAGGTATAATAGCATATACATATACACCCATTCAAACTTACTAACAATATTATTAATTTGTATAATGTGCTAAACAACTAAATGGATATATGTTAACTAGGGTTGTTATTCGAGTCGAATGAGAGTAGTACTGCTTGTTTGCATTCAACTTGTTTAGAAATTAATCAATGAGCCTAAATTTGAATTCGAGCTTAAAAATGTGTTCATACTCAGCTCGTTTAGAAAATGAATGAACTGTAGCTGGGTTTTTTTTCGAGCATTAAACAATCCTACTTTCTCATAACATATTAAAGAAAATTTTAGAAATTTCACAAAATTCGAGCTTAAATCGAGCAAACGGAGTTTTAAACCAATCTTAAAAATGTGCTCATATTTGGGTTGTTTAAAAAATGAACGAGCTCGAGCTGAGCTTTTATCGAATTGAGTCCGAGTTGAGCTCGAGCTACATACTCAGGTCATATAACATCCCTAATGTTTGGTAATTAAAGTAATGTATATTATTAGCTAATTGTATAATAAAATAAAGTGCATTAAACAATTCATGCTAATTAATACCTAATCAAACATAACAAGAAATTAGCTAATTGTACTACTTTCGCCAAACTCTTATATATTTTGCGAGGGTAGACTCCTAATTAAATATTAACATGATTAAACCTATGCTTTCATATTCTCTTTAGTGTTAATTAATAACTTAAATTGACCACTATATATTATATAAAATATATATTTATATGTGGTTTAAAATAATATCAGGTATCCAACTGGTTCATCAACGCAAGAGTTAGACTATGGAAGCCAATGGTGGAGGAGATGTACTTAGAGGAAACAAAAGATGATCAGCAACTCCAGTCTAACGCGGCGGTCTCCTCCTCCGCCACCGACGACATCGTCAGCAGGGCCTCCAATGACGGTTTCGGTCATGGCGGTCCGAAAACCGAAACCCCAAACACTCGAACCATGCTATCCCAAGAAGACCAAAAGCCAACCCTAGATCAAAGAATAATGGATTTCGGGTCCCTCTCGGCCATCATCTCCACTGACAACCCTACCGGTCACCACCGCCGCCACCAGGAGGGTTTCGGTGGGCCCACCTCCATGGAAACCCTAGACTTCTCATCTTACAACAACCACCGCGAGGGTTTCGGCCTAACCCGCAGTGTTTCCCTAACCCTAGGGCTCCAGCAGGACGGTGGGGCCGGGGCGGTGAGCTTGGCGCCGTTCTCGCCCGTGGGCCCACCAGACTCGTCGTCGTTCTATGATCAGAGGGCTGAGTATTCACTACTAGAAGGGGATGAGGATCAAAGCCAAATCAACCTGCCCTATAAGAACTTGATGGATGCGCAGTTGCTCCAGGACTTTGCCTGATATAAATACCGAGAGGAGATCTCCTACAACCTTCAATACACCATTGGGTGTAACACAAAAATAATGAGGGTATATATTTATGATAAAAAAAATTCTAAAAATTATATTTATGTTATAAATAACCAATTATATATATTTATATAATTTTTTCATGAAAAAACATATTTTAAAAAATATTAAAATTATTATCATCAAATAATCATCTTTTTAATTTTAATATTTTTCTAAATATGTTTTTTTCATGAAAAAATTATATAAATATATATAATTGGTTATTTATAACATAAATATAATTTTAAAATTTTTTTTTATCATAAATATATACCCTTATTATTTTTGTGTTACACCCAAGGGTGTATTGAGGGTTGTAGAAGATCTCCTCTCATAAATACCTATAAAAAAAAACTAATTGCCGTAATTAATTAATTAGTATTTTTCAATTTGCAAGCATCATATATATTCATAGAAGTAGAGGTTAGAGATTGAGGTAGAGGTTGCATGATTATATATACATATAGCTAGACATATATCTCTAGTGAGATATGTGTATATATTTTGTTTGAGAATTGATTTGTTATACCCGGATAACCGCTCTTTATTTACCAAATTCAAGGAGGAATAGTGTTATTAAGATTTTAAAAGGCAATAAATTAGTTCTTGTCAAAAAGTAGTAAAACATAAGCCTAGTATATAAGGGCTACTCCTATTGTTGATCAATTGGTTTGAGATTGAATTTATGTGTTGGTTTCACTTTCACATATAAGTTTGGAACCTCGTAACAATTATGTTATGGGGTTCTAGCGACCAGCATATATAGGTGTGCACACCCCTGGTTCTGGTTCTCATTCCCTATGAACTTCAGTATGGTATCAAAATCGAAAAGGGAGTGAAACTCAAGTTTAATATATAAAGTCGACGGTGGACTCGGTCTCTTATTGTCAATTGAATTTAAAATATCATTGAGTTTATGTGCAATCTTCTAGCCAATGTTCTAAAGAACGCTCGGCGAATGCTTGGCGGCAGGGTACCGCTAATCGCCAAAACGGTTTGGCGGCCTTATTAGCAGTTCTTGGCAGATAAAACAGTTTTTGATTATTTTGTTATATTTATCCCATAAACTATGTATAAAATATATATTATGTAATAAACTGTATTAATTTTAAGTTTATAGCATATCAAATAAAAAATCATCATGACCCTTTTTAAAATTGTTTGAATCAAATATAAAATCATATATATATATATATATATATATATATATATATATATATATATATATATATTCAAATAAGTATCATGACTTCATAAGTATCATGACTTCATAACCGGGTGCTCTTGTACACTTGTAAGAGTGTTAGTTAGGACGTTTTGTAGCTAGCTAGGCTTAACCTTTAGTGAGTTGTATATATAGAGGCATAGGTGCAATTGTAACAACATTACATTCATTCTAACAAATGCAACAGAAAATCTCAACCGCCTTTGTTCTTCCTCCTTCTCACTTCTGAGATTGGGGATTCATTGTTACAAGCTTAATCGATCCAAGCTTGTTCTCTGGTTGGTTCATGAGAATCTGATCACTATCAGATTCTTCTCAAGCAACAACACACTGACAAAGAGTAGTCCTTTATGAACAATGGGGATTGTAAGTGATCGAAAACTTAACTTATGAGTGTATGATTATCCTTTAATTATAGTCCAGCTAATTCTTTGGTAGACCTTTGCCCTCATATTCTATGTCTTGATTTCAAAGGTATTCAGGTTAATCAACTGTATTTCTATCATGATTTGTTTGATATGTTGTAAATCATGATTTGTATACAACATACTATAAGAGGTTTGTGTTTGAGCTCATGTTAAAAATCCATGTTACTGTTACATTGCTTAGCCTCTAATACATTTGATCGATGGAAAATTTCAGTACTATGTTTTATTCCTCATTTAAAACGCATTGATTAACATGATAACATCCGAAAAATAAGATGAGTATACTTAGATTAATTTTAAAAATCACGTGCGTTGGACACGGGCTATAGGCTAGGCTAGTTATGACTTATTCCTCGAATTTTTTGGGTTTTTATATATACATTTGTGGATTTTTCATCTATAGATAGACAAATGAAGTGGTTGATAGCTATTGAGCATTCTTTTATTGATTTAACTTTACATATAAGTGATATGCAATAATTTGTAATTACTTTATCCAAAAATTTAATAATAATAACAATAATAATACAGTTAACCATTTCGAAATGACTCACTGAAAAGGACTTGCGGGTAGTACCCAAACGTCCCCAGTTCAAACCCCGGATATGACCGCTCATTCAAGGAGAGAGTAATAAGTTAAAGGTCCGACTTAGAGCTCACTTGTGTGTTGATTCTCTAAAAAGCTCATATATTTTAGAAGGCATGGAGCATTTTATTTTGCAATTTTTTGGGTGTGTTTATTTCACCCTACATTGACCCTCTTTTAAGTCCGGCCTTGGAGATTTACACACAAAGACACAGAGACACAGAGAATCAGAGGAGAGAGAAAGAGATGGAAAGGAATCATAAATAAGGTTGAAGTTGATCACATCATTCACATGGGTCTTCTTCTTCTTCTTCCTTGTCTGTTCTTATTTCTCATCTTCTCCTTTCTCCAGAAATAATAAATCTCTTCCTCTCTCTTCCTTCTTAACCTTCCTTCTCTCCCTCAAGACATCAAAGATTTCTACCACTTCACAGGAAAAAAAAAAAGAAGGTGGTGATTTCTCCCCTTTTGTCATTACAGTATTACAGTAATATATCCCACTTAGTTGTAATTGTGATGACTTCAATTTGTGTTTGCTTTTGATCCCAACCACCAACTTTAATTTATGATCATCATTATATATAACACCTTACTTTTGGTGTTTTTTCTTTTAGCTTGGTTTCTAACACTGCTATGGATTTGCAGGCACAAAATTAAAGGGTAGGGCTTTGTTCATGGCTCAGCAATCAGAGGAAGTGAAATCAAGGGAAATGGGATCTGGGTTTTGTAGCTACACACCTTTCAACCAAACCCACTTGGCATCATCCCCAACCCAGTTGCAAGGACTCGAATCGACATCGACACCTTTGTCGCCGATGTTTTTGTGGCAAAACAACACCAATAGACCAGTGCTTGTTGAGGAGGAGTCCTCAACAAGGTGTGTTTTCCCATGTGAAGGGAATGAGAAACCAAGCCAGGGCCTCTCTTTATCCCTCTCATCTGACAACCCCACAACCATAGGGCTTCAGTCCTTTGAGCTGAGGCACCATGGGGATGCGGGTTTCAGCTTCATTCATCCAGTTAGTGATTTCAGAGATGGGTTTGGTGTGAAAGGTACTGTGTTTCAGCAATACCCACATGATCAAATTCTAGTACAAGGACAACAGTTTGATCATGAGGTTGTCAGAAGCTCAAAGTACTTTGTACCTGCTCAGGAGCTGCTCTCTCTGAGTATTGCTGCCTTGAGTCAAATCAAAGTACATGTGTTGATGATGATGATGATGAGATTCAAAGGCAAGGGCAAAAGGAGGCCATCAAGAACAAGGAGATCATCATGTGCTTTGATGGAGATCATACTTATAATGCAAATGGTAGTAAGAAGCAACCATCACTTTTTGGTCTTCATCTCATTCAACTCCACAAGAGGAAGAAAAACCTCATTACTTTGTTGGATGAGGTACACATAAAAACTACCCTCTTTTATCTTAATTAATTAATTTCCCTCCTATTTTTTTTTACTAAAGAAAATTCAAATTTCTTTAGTTAATTAGTACAAAATAATACTTATTAAATTGTAACAAGAAAAAAAAAACCATGATCTAAAAACAAAAGGGCTGCAACTTTTACAAATAGTTTGGTGAAATTGGAAGGATTAATGTAATCACATGGAGGGGTGACAATTAATTTTTTGGGGCTTCATTTTTTTCTTTAGACACCATTTAAAAATTTCATGGAATTAAATTAAATTAATAATATTTTATATTTAATTTCTCCTCCCAAAATTATAATATAGTTGAACAAAAGATACAAGCGCTACAAAGAGCAAATCAAGGCGGTGGCGCGCTCCTTCGAGGCGGTGGCGGGAGAAGGCACGGCGGCGCCCTACACCTGGTCGGCGTCCCGGGCCATGTCCCGGCACTTCCGCAGCCTCAAAGACGGGCTTGTGGAGCAGATCAAGGCGGCGGTGGATGTGGGCGGCGGGGGAGGGGAAACGACGCCGCGGCTGAGGGCGCTGGATGAGGCGCTGAGGCGGCAGAAAGAGGCGTTGCAGCAGATGGGGATGGCGCCGGAAGCGCAGCCTTGGAGGCCTCAGAGAGGGCTGCCGGAGAAATCTGTGTCGGTGCTCCGAGCTTGGCTCTTCGAGCACTTCCTTCACCCGTAATTATTTATTTTCTCCTCTCCTTTTATTTTCTCATTAATTATTATTATTTCTAATTAATCAATATATAACTATGGATACAAACGTGAAATTACTATTACCATGATTTTTAATTTTATCCAACTATAGAAAATGACCTTTTAATTTTTTTTAAAGAAAGACAACCATTAAGTAATTATAAAAGTATTAAAAAAAATTGATTTTCTTACAAAGACATATTATGTGCGATTTTATAATTTTTGAGGTATATCTTTATATTATTTTAAATATAAATAAAAATGATATTATTCTTATTTCTTCAAATATTAATCAGTCAGTCTATATTTATTGGTGAAATATTAAGTGTTCTATATTTCTATCACATGTGATCTCAATTAATAAATTTATGTTGTAATATGTAACTTTTTCTTGTGATTGGGTTATACATTTCTAAATTGAAAAAATATATTTAAATAAAATAATCAAACATAACCAATCAACATATATTATAAATCAATTGTTATACAAATGATGTAATATATAGGAGATTTTTAGACTTGTTATGAATTCCTATTAGCTAGGCTAATTAACTAGATTGTAATAGAAAAAAGGTTAGAAGTGGTCAAATAAAGTGTTAATAATGAATGGGCTTTGGTAGGGATCATCACTTAAATAGCCTCTACTCAGAGGCGGATCTCTTAAAGCGCAAACCCAGCTGATGTTGGGTGAAATTTTTGTTTTTAAGCTTATACTTTTTTTTTTGCTAGGGTAATTATTTTCTTTTTAGCCTTATTTTAATTAGACTCACTTGTAAATTTAAAAGTCTCCTATTTGTGCTTTTTATTTGTAATTAGAGTATTTCTTATAATAAATATTTTGTAACTCTTTTAATTATCAAAATTTAAATCTATTTTATATTTTTGGTGAAAAACTATATAAGAATCATATTTTGCTCTTAAAAAAATATGGATCTCTTCACAATAAATAATTTTTCGCTCACCTAACTTTAAAATATTAGATCCACCACTGCCTCTACTATATATATACCTACTATTATTATGTGGTTAGAAATTGAATTTTATGATCATTTCATAAGCTATGTCAAAAGGATATATAGTTTTGTTACATAGATATAAATTGATAGTAAAATTCATTATTACCCACCACTACATTTTCTTTTCTAATTTTTCGCAAAAGAAAGAAAAATTAACTTTTTTTGCCACTTTAAATTTCCATGTATCATCATTTCTAACATACATGAGATGAGATTCCATTCCAAAAAACTTTCACTTGTCATGTTATATATATTGTAATAATAATAATATCTCACCTATCAATTAATTTGTACTTTCGTTATCCTTGGTTTTGGCCTTTCCCCACCTCTTCGGCCCCTAGCTAGCTAGCTTACCCCACTCTCATTATTCTTGTTTTTGATACCCTTATAGAATAGACCCTAATTATGGATAAAATATCCAAAGAAATCTCCCTTTAATTGCTCACCTAGCTATCTTCCGAGTTACCTAGAAATACTTGAAAATATATAAATCAAATATCATTGATGTGTAAATTTAGAGTTTTCGCCATAAGCAACATCTATTTTCATTTAAAGTTTGAGAAGGTGGTGTAATCATTGACTTTATTCAATAGAATTCGTATGCGTTTTCACATATCCTGAAGGAAACTTCGGAGGAAACCAATAATAGTATTGTCTTTCAAAACATTTGAAGAGAATGAAATTAGAAATTATTAGACTAACTAATACACTATTGTGTAAATGCTTAAATGTGTATATTTTGATACAGGTCTTCAATCGTTATTTTTTAGTATTGCATTTGTACACAAAGTGCTCAAATATGAGCATTTTAATGGTTTTTGCGTTTTTCTTTTCACTTTTTAATTTAATCTTATGTATTTAGAGAAAAGAGAATGCAAAATACACATTTAATTAATAGAGCAAAATATAAAAAAGTGATGTCCATTTTTATACACCTTGTTTAAGGGCGTGTTTGGCTGGGGTGGAAAGGGTAGGGGAGATATGAAATTTGGCCTGGGGAATCGCGCCGGGGTGTTTGGCGGGAGATGGCGGGGGTGGACGAGATGGAGGTTTAGGGGATGGCGGGGGTGGAAAATGGCCAGAATTTGATACCTTCATTTTCTAAGATTGGGGGGTTGGAGAAAATTTTCCACCCCTCCTGGGCTTTTTTGCCCCTGATCGTTCGAATCCACTTCAAGCTTCCTCTTCGTTTCCAAATTTCCCACTGCTTCGTCGTCCGCCATGGGAGTGCACTCGAGGATGGAGCGGAGCTCGTCGAGGAAGTCATCGGACTCGCAAGGATCGTCGGCACCACCATGCAGGTCGTTGGACTCGAGGAAGTCGTCGCACTAGAGGATGGAGTGGAGCGAAGCTCGTCGAGGAAGTCGTCCGCCATGGGAATGCACCGCGAGCTCTGCAATGGGTTGAATTTGGAAGCGAAATGGGTTGAATTTGCTAATCTCCCCTTTCATAATTAAAGTTTCAAATTGTCCGTAACTTTTGGAGAAGAAGATGAATAGTTTGGAGTTTAAGTGAAAAGGTTGGGGTTTTTTTTGTCTTTTCACTTTATTTCATAAAAAATCTAACTCCGTTCAGCCAAACACGCTGGAGCTTATTTTCCAAAAAATATCTCCACCTCTTCCACCCCAAAAAGTATCTCCATCCGCTCCACCCCCTAAAAAAATTTCACCAGCCAAACACACCCTAAATTTATATGCACATTTGCACACGTACTCAGTCATATATTAGAGATATATAGTCTTATGGTGTACTATATGCGTCTATATAAATTTACGTATAATAACTTTACTCATGAAATGTTTACCTGAACATAAAAGAAAATAAAAATCCAGACAAAATAGTTGTAAATCAAAATAAAAAGAATATATTCCGACATAATTTATTATGGATGAATTTGTAAGTAACATATATAAAATTTATATATGCATGGGTGGAGTTATTTTATAATTCCACCCGATAATTTTCATGGTATTAATGTTCCCCAACAATTGTACTCTCAACTTGTTGTTCATTTATTATATGCAAGTACTTTTATACAATAATGAAATTCCAAGAATTTATAACTATTGCTACTAGTAATTAGTTATCTTTGGTAACAAATCTTGATTAATTTTGAAAACCTTCAATTTGCAGGTACCCTACTGATGTGGATAAACATATTTTGGCTCGCCAAACTGGCCTTAGTCGAAGTCAGGTATAATAGCATATACATATACACCCATTCAAACTTACTAACAATATTATTAATTTGTATAATGTGCTAAACAACTAAATGGATATATGTTAACTAGGGTTGTTATTCGAGTCGAATGAGAGTAGTACTGCTTGTTTGCATTCAACTTGTTTAGAAATTAATCAATGAGCCTAAATTTGAATTCGAGCTTAAAAATGTGTTCATACTCAGCTCGTTTAGAAAATGAATGAACTGTAGCTGGGTTTTTTTTCGAGCATTAAACAATCCTACTTTCTCATAACATATTAAAGAAAATTTTAGAAATTTCACAAAATTCGAGCTTAAATCGAGCAAACGGAGTTTTAAACCAATCTTAAAAATGTGCTCATATTTGGGTTGTTTAAAAAATGAACGAGCTCGAGCTGAGCTTTTATCGAATTGAGTCCGAGTTGAGCTCGAGCTACATACTCAGGTCATATAACATCCCTAATGTTTGGTAATTAAAGTAATGTATATTATTAGCTAATTGTATAATAAAATAAAGTGCATTAAACAATTCATGCTAATTAATACCTAATCAAACATAACAAGAAATTAGCTAATTGTACTACTTTCGCCAAACTCTTATATATTTTGCGAGGGTAGACTCCTAATTAAATATTAACATGATTAAACCTATGCTTTCATATTCTCTTTAGTGTTAATTAATAACTTAAATTGACCACTATATATTATATAAAATATATATTTATATGTGGTTTAAAATAATATCAGGTATCCAACTGGTTCATCAACGCAAGAGTTAGACTATGGAAGCCAATGGTGGAGGAGATGTACTTAGAGGAAACAAAAGATGATCAGCAACTCCAGTCTAACGCGGCGGTCTCCTCCTCCGCCACCGACGACATCGTCAGCAGGGCCTCCAATGACGGTTTCGGTCATGGCGGTCCGAAAACCGAAACCCCAAACACTCGAACCATGCTATCCCAAGAAGACCAAAAGCCAACCCTAGATCAAAGAATAATGGATTTCGGGTCCCTCTCGGCCATCATCTCCACTGACAACCCTACCGGTCACCACCGCCGCCACCAGGAGGGTTTCGGTGGGCCCACCTCCATGGAAACCCTAGACTTCTCATCTTACAACAACCACCGCGAGGGTTTCGGCCTAACCCGCAGTGTTTCCCTAACCCTAGGGCTCCAGCAGGACGGTGGGGCCGGGGCGGTGAGCTTGGCGCCGTTCTCGCCCGTGGGCCCACCAGACTCGTCGTCGTTCTATGATCAGAGGGCTGAGTATTCACTACTAGAAGGGGATGAGGATCAAAGCCAAATCAACCTGCCCTATAAGAACTTGATGGATGCGCAGTTGCTCCAGGACTTTGCCTGATATAAATACCGAGAGGAGATCTCCTACAACCTTCAATACACCATTGGGTGTAACACAAAAATAATGAGGGTATATATTTATGATAAAAAAAATTCTAAAAATTATATTTATGTTATAAATAACCAATTATATATATTTATATAATTTTTTCATGAAAAAACATATTTTAAAAAATATTAAAATTATTATCATCAAATAATCATCTTTTTAATTTTAATATTTTTCTAAATATGTTTTTTTCATGAAAAAATTATATAAATATATATAATTGGTTATTTATAACATAAATATAATTTTAAAATTTTTTTTTATCATAAATATATACCCTTATTATTTTTGTGTTACACCCAAGGGTGTATTGAGGGTTGTAGAAGATCTCCTCTCATAAATACCTATAAAAAAAAACTAATTGCCGTAATTAATTAATTAGTATTTTTCAATTTGCAAGCATCATATATATTCATAGAAGTAGAGGTTAGAGATTGAGGTAGAGGTTGCATGATTATATATACATATAGCTAGACATATATCTCTAGTGAGATATGTGTATATATTTTGTTTGAGAATTGATTTGTTATACCCGGATAACCGCTCTTTATTTACCAAATTCAAGGAGGAATAGTGTTATTAAGATTTTAAAAGGCAATAAATTAGTTCTTGTCAAAAAGTAGTAAAACATAAGCCTAGTATATAAGGGCTACTCCTATTGTTGATCAATTGGTTTGAGATTGAATTTATGTGTTGGTTTCACTTTCACATATAAGTTTGGAACCTCGTAACAATTATGTTATGGGGTTCTAGCGACCAGCATATATAGGTGTGCACACCCCTGGTTCTGGTTCTCATTCCCTATGAACTTCAGTATGGTATCAAAATCGAAAAGGGAGTGAAACTCAAGTTTAATATATAAAGTCGACGGTGGACTCGGTCTCTTATTGTCAATTGAATTTAAAATATCATTGAGTTTATGTGCAATCTTCTAGCCAATGTTCTAAAGAACGCTCGGCGAATGCTTGGCGGCAGGGTACCGCTAATCGCCAAAACGGTTTGGCGGCCTTATTAGCAGTTCTTGGCAGATAAAACAGTTTTTGATTATTTTGTTATATTTATCCCATAAACTATGTATAAAATATATATTATGTAATAAACTGTATTAATTTTAAGTTTATAGCATATCAAATAAAAAATCATCATGACCCTTTTTAAAATTGTTTGAATCAAATATAAAATCATATATATATATATATATATATATATATATATATATATATATATATATATATATTCAAATAAGTATCATGACTTCATAATAGGGAAATTTGAAAGCATAAAAACTAAATAAGCCCAATTTAAAACCGCCAAGACCGCTAAGCCTCCGTCCCGTGCCCGTCAAAACTATTCACCGCCATGCCCGATTTGTACCCGCCAAGGCCGCCAAGTCTCCGTCTTGCACCCGCCAAGGCCGCCAAGGTGCTGTTCCATTCCCGCCAAGGCCGAATTCGGGACGATGTGGGTCCGCCAAGCGTCTTGGCGCCGTCTTGACGGCCGCCAAGACCGTTTTTTAGAACACTGCTTCTAGCACTCGTGGATGACCCTTAATACGTCATCAGTCTGGATCAGACTTTTTAATAAATAGAAAATTATAGTATAGCAAGATTAAAATTAAACCATTTTTCACTAACTAAATCCCGTTATCGTCTCAATTATTGAATCTCTCTTTGTTTCTATTTATTTGTCATGTACATATTAAAATTGAAAAACAAAACCGAGAGTATATAATATGTTACCTCTTTTGTGATTAATGAACTTGCAAGGTAATTGATTTGGTATATATACATGCATATATGTTCATAAAAATTTGAAAAACAACAAATATATTTGTTCAAACACTATATATATATATATATATATATATATATATATATATATATATACATTTAGATTACATTTCATGAAAGAGTACGGAGTACATAAAATTATTTAGATACGTACAAAATACAAATCCACCCCTTATACTTATTATTTTAGAAGCAGGCTCTTTGTAAAAGAATGAGCCACGTGTCCACCTTTTCACAAAAATAAAAAACTGTCTTTCCCTTTCCTCCAAACCCACGTTCTTCCCATCCATGCTCAACGATTTCAATTTCCTCCATCCATGCTCAATTTCCTCCTCCATCCATGCTAATCTCAAGTGCTTAGATCCGCCGACGCTCAACGATTTCAAAGTCTGCTACACTCTCTGTCATCCTCAAGACGAACACATGAGACACCAATTGCGATTTGATCGCCAGGTCTGCGGCGCCTTAATCTCCACAAGCGACCGAATCACAAGCGGTTACTCTGGGAGGCATGGTACTTGATCGGAGTAGACGAGGGTGCTACTCGATCTTCATCCACGGGTATGTATTCAATTTGAAGCTATCAAATTTGTCAAAAATTAGGGTTTACGGGATTCAATTTACACTATTTGTGCATATCGGATTCATGTTTCTCTGGAGGTAAAACGCTCTGTGTTCGCTCTTTGATTACCAACTGGATCTGTGTACTAGGTTTGATTAATTTGGAGGGTTTTGATTAATATATTTCACACAAGGTGTTCGATGAAATGCTTATAGGTTGATTAATTTGGAGGATTTTGATTGATATTGCACACAAAGTGTTCGATGAAATGCTTATAGGTATATTTTGCGTTAATATATTGCACTGCCTTCTTGAGTGTCAACTAGATCAAAAAGGCTTCATAGTATATCCCACCCTAATACTAAAGTCGGACTGAGAGGAAAATAATCCATACTAAAATGGACTTGGGTTTAGGATTTGAATTAACAATGCATATAAGGTGTTTGATAAAATGCTCAAAAGAAATTATATAGAATCTTATTTGTGTTGTTTTGTTTTGTTGATGGTTGTTGAATTTTTTTGCCTATGCTAATTTCTAATTTCAGCTTGACGTAATTCCACCAAAACCTTATCACGATTTGTTTATTTGATGATTTTTCAAGTGTTATGAGTGTTTTTGAGCTATCCTAACACCCTTGATCTACTCAAGGTGGATGCAAGCTCCTATTATCTTAATTGTTGTTCTTCATTGATTTTGTTTTCCTGCTAAGGATGAAGGTTATATAGTCTTCTCTACTCTTAATGCAATATTTATGTTGTGCCAAATTTGATCCATATTGATGAGTGTTGCTTTCTTTAACCGATGATCGATTAGGAAGATGGGGTACAAAGATTATTCACGGGTTCGTCATCAATCTCTTCTTCAGAGTTAGTCATTGCCTACTTCTTTGATCTGCGTTTATATTTTTTGTAACTTCATTTCTTTAACTCCGTGACACTCTTTATGGTCGTTTAAAATTCAATTGTTATTCTCTCCCCACAAGTCACACACACACACAATATATCACACATTTTACTTCTATAAACAAACTTTTGATCTTCCCATGTGCCTAGACTTTTGTTTGTAGCTTATGTCATAAACAGGGTTGAAAAGGATAATAAGACATTTACCAATATATAATTTAAATATAATGCTTACATTTTATTGTTCTTATTATGATCATATTTTTTTTCATGGCACCCCTATGAAATGGCCTGAAAGAAGTAATTATTTTCAACTATTTTGGATTTTTTTTTGTCATTTATTGTTTAATTACCCACCTTTAATTTAAAATAAAGTACATAATTAGATTCCCCCGTAGAAACAAGTGTTAAGCTACCTAATACTTGTACGTGATAAATTTTTCTGCTAATTGCGGTAATTTTGTTCTTGTGTAGTTCAATATATAGAAAATATTAAGGATTAGTGAGGACTTCGATCATTTGTCATGTTTAGCCTCTATATATGGTTATTTAGTAATAGACTATCGTTGATGCCATAATAGTGATTAAAAAAATAAGGAACAACTATAACAATTCTATTTGACTTAGTGAGGTTCGGCTCTAATTGGTTAGTCATGTTCAATTCTATTTCTAATTCAACAATGTTTTCTAAATAATCAATAAATTAGAACCTTTCTTTTCTCTATCAGTTAATACATCGAGGGGACCTTCTTATTTTGTACTATATGGATTTTATTGACCCAACATGTGCTACAATTGCTATGACTGCCCTAAAGGTGAATTGCATGTTCTACTAGCTCAAGTGTTGCTAATCGGTAGTTATGGTGGACTTATTATTTTGGTTTGATACGGTTACTAAGGTTTATAAAATTGCAATATCCAATTGTATGTTGTACTTTAACTTATTTCGAAGCTTCAATTTTCTTGCTCCCTTTTTGGATGCTTACAAATTACTTATGCCTGACTGTGGTTCCTGGTTGAACTTAGTACAATTTTGATGAATTCATTCTTTTAGTAGATTCATTGTATTCGTAATTGTGATTTGCAATTGCTTCTTTTGGATATGTGCTTGGGGTTTGGGTGTTTCGATTCGGGGAATTCGGATCCTCTTCAAAGAGTTTTAATGAAGCATTGCCTATTGAAACAATGGTTTGGGCATCACATCACTCAGAGGAGCTATGTAGACAAGTCTACATTAGTTTCGGGTTTGAAACTGTGGCTTGGGCATGACTTTGTCTTGGTTTTTTGTGTAGTTCGGTTTATTTTGGCGTTTAGTTTGGGATCTGATTTGTTTTCTACTTGATTAAAATTAAATAATTTTGTCGTCATTATAAATATAAACTGAATATATATGGTTTTGTAAAGAATGTTAATCTTCCTCTTTAGCTCATTGAGTATTTTGGATTTTTAGGGCTTGAATTAGGTTTTGGATTGTTGGGGCTTGAATTGGAAATTGATACGGTCAATTACGCTGCGAGGAAGAGAAGTTGCAAGAGAAGCCACGAGGAAGAGAAGTTGTACACAATCCACTCCCGTCTCCCGCTCCTCCCGGCGAGTCACCCAGCTCCACCCAGCAATCCACTCCCGTCTCCCGCACAGGTGCGCCGCCCTCCATCCAGGACTCGGTCCACACTCCAATCCCGTCTCTCCCACAGGTTGCGCAACGACCTACTCAAACAAGTTCTTCTTCGATCTAGAGCTTCAATGTTAGTAATTTTGTTCCTCTACCTTTTCATTTGATTGTTGTTAACTTCAATTGGTTGAGATTAGAATGAATTTAGATTAGACTTAGTGGATTTGAGAATCAATTTGTGGACATTTCGATTAGGGTTCGTGATAAAGAAATTTGTGAATTTGTGCTTTGACATTGGAATTGTTGTTTATGTGTTTTATAAACAAATTTGTGTATTTGTGGTTTGTCAATCTATACTGAAAAGATTCTACTGTAATATGTGAAAATACAAGGAAGATCACTCTTTGAAAATCTAAAGACATTAGATAGTTTTCCCAAGTTCCTCGGACATGATTGTTTAAGATTCTAATCGTATCAAGGGCCAGGCGAGATGCCAGTAATAAAAAATGATGGCCTAAATTGTTATGAATACAGGAATAAGCCAAATGTTCATTGCAAAATCTGAACTGATAGTTATGATTAGAAAACATCATGTCACTGTTCTTCAGCAAATTTCTCTCAAGAAAGAATCAGTGACTCAAGATAATATTGAAAACTTTCCAAATTAAAGCCATATGCTCTGGAGTGGACTAAACTGTTTCTTTTTGTTTGAAAAACAGGACTAAAAGTTATGATAAGAAAACATTATGTGACTGTCCTCCACAGATTTATATCTACGAAGCATTGCTTCAGTGACCCAAGTTGGTGTTGAAAACTTTCCAAATTAGAGTCCAAATAGTAGAATTTTTATTTCTTTGTTCTGTTGTAAATTCTTCAAAAATATTTGATAGAATTGGAGTTGGTCAATTTATTTTTGATGTGGTGGGTTCTCTTTCATTTTGTCTTTGAATTTGAATATGATTGTTGATTGCTTTTGTATCCCACTTTCTGTTTCTCAATTGTCAAGATGCATTGTACAATCAACATAATAATCTTACGACTTTGGGGAAAAATTTGGAGGAATTATGGTTGAGCAAATCATGTATAGAAGATGGAATTTGTTTAGGTGTTTGAACATGTTATTGTAAAATGACGTGTCTTAACCTTTGGTGTATTCGATGTTTTACATTAATCTTATACTTGAGTTGAATGGTAATTGTAGATATGGATAGAACTAGAGCATCCAAGACTAGAGGGGCACCTAAGCCCAAGAGACAAAAGGCATCAGCACCAGCCTCTGCAACGCGAAGTCTGCGCCGGAAGGCTTCTGGGGTAAATTCCGGTCCCTCTTCTAGAGCCAACAACCCAACGAATCCTGCTGCTGGGGAGTCTGGAGTATATGATCTTGTGTTCAAAGATGGGGGCAAGCAAAAAGCTCGATACGATGATCATATTATTTTATAGTGAGTTATACAATTACGACTAAAGCTCAAAGATGTGTGATACAATTTTTAAAACTCCCACCGATTACGGAGTATATTTTATAGTGTGTGATACACACAAAAAGCTCAAAGATGGGAGTTTGCGGTATTGAATATTTTAGGTTGAATTATTTTATAGTGAGTTATCATATTTAGCAGTATCTGACTAAAGTTCATTATTTAAATATACTCCGTAAAATATATTATTATGACCATATTTTCTTTCATGGCATGCCAGTGAAGTGTGCTGAACAAACTTGGTATTTCTTTTATTTATGATGTTTTTCACTTGTGTATGTCTAACTTAGCTTTTCTCTCCGTATTTTATAATATGTATTAATATATGTAATATATGGTACAAACTGTGGTTTCCTATCTTTCACACATATAAGTGTTGCTATTTTTATGATTATGTGGCTAGAAAATGATCAATTTGTTACTGTTAGTTTAGTTGATTTGGTGTAATTGGTGCCCTTTCATCATTATATTTCAATATGTAATTATATTTCAATATGCAATATGACTTGTGCCTGATTAACATAACGTTATAGGTGCTCACATTATCGAGGAATATGAGACTGGCAAATAGTTGTTCAAGTGGTGATCATAGTGAACTCAAAAAGTTTGCAGACTGGATTCTAGATATTGGGGATGGTAATATAGATGACAGTGATGAAGGAGATGCAACAATACAAATTCCTCCTTATTTGTTGTTGAATGTCATCAATGATCCTATTTCTACTATTGTTCATGCAACATATCATCAACTTCTTCAGAATTTGAACAATCCGCCATATTTTAAGGAGAGAGCCATTCTAGCACCAACGCATGTGATCGTTGATGATGTTAATGAGTATATGCTTCATTTGATGACTGGGGAGGAGAAAATTTATTTGAGTGCTGATGGCATATGTAAATCTGATGCACGTGCAGGATTTAATGCCTCCGTATATTCATCTGACTATTTGCATAACATTCTCTCTTCCGGACTTCCTAATCATGTGTTGAAGCTGAAGGTTGGTGTACCGGTAATGTTGCTTCGCAATATAGACCAATCTTCCGGTTTGTGTAATGGAACCAGATTGATGATCACGCGTTTGGGAACGAGAATAATAGAAGCACAGATCATTAGTAGTCGAAATATTGGGGAGAAAGTTGCCATTCCCCGGATGGTGCTTAGCCCTTCCGATTCAACACTTCCTTTCAAGTTTCAGCGTAGACAGTTTCCGATTATCCTTTCATTTGGGATGACTATAAATAAAAGTCAAGGTCAATCCCTATCGCATGTGGGGTTGTATCTTCCGAAGCCCGTATTCACTCATGGTCAACTGTATGTTGCCTTATCTAGAGTCACAAGCATTCAAGGGTTAAAGGTCTTACTTCTAGAAAAATATGGGAAGAGTGTGACGGAAACAAAGAATGTTGTCTACAAAGAAGTTCTACAAAACATATAATCCTTCCTTACTTATATGGTAAGTGTTTATATAAAAGTGTTTATTTGATATTTTTCTTCCTTCTTGTGTGTGCATATATAGAATGTGCAATGTATATTAGCATTTGAATACGCTTTGTGTTTGGCAGGACTTTCCGACTTCACTTGTGGGGTGTGGGATATTGTTTTTGCAGTCATACTTAGTGCAGAATGGTGCATCTGGGTATGTCAAATGTCATTGTGATTTGTTACCATAACACCATGTTTGTAACTTAACATATATACATGGGACTTTTGTTTATATATATGTGCATTACGAGTTATGAGATATTGGGTGTAATAAACCCATCGTTCTGTACGTTTAATGATATAATTTTCATTTGTCCTCTTATTAATTATGAGACTTTTGTTTGTGATTGTAAATATTATTGTATTATAACAGGGGTTGTAATTGATAACAGGACAACAATTCAAATCAAATGAAATATATTCATGTGGGAATACTAAAGCGGTAAATTTCAATACAAATACTCACCCGTACAAGGTACGGGAAAAGTACTAGTATCGTCCATATATGAAAACATTAAATTCTAAAAGTTTGCCTCCTTTTTGAACTTTTTTATTTTTGTTTTTATTTTTGGTGGAACCTCTTTTTTGAAACTTTGTGGTCCAATTTTCCAACTAATTTGTTTTGCTTTCTTTAAAGCCGCATAAGCTATTGATTTGTCAATTTGGATCACATGGATATCAACCCCACTTTTTACCTCTTCTGGAAACCACTTGAATTAAATGTACCAACTCCATCAATCCATACTAGGTGGATAATATATTGATTTGTAAATATGTTTTCCCAAATTAAATAATGAAATTTCGAGTTTAAATATAGAGGATTTTTAGCATATGAAAGAAATATTTTGCTTTTTCTTTCATCATTTATAATAATTAGATTGATCAGCACATTTATACATAGGTTAAGGGGGTTTCTAGGGTGAGGAATTTATTTTAAATACTTGTTATTGAAACCTACAGTCATTGTGATGTATATAAACTTGTAATTGGACTTATTGTATTTTAGCCGGGCTAGATACAAAGTGGGCCAAAAGCCCAAAGAAACAACAACTATCTCTTGAGCCAGCCCAGCTAACTTACCTTGACCCAGAGGTGCTCCAAGTTCTTATCTCCCTAAGCTTAAAATTGGGTTTCAACCGCGATTGATTCCTCTGCACAAGCTTGTTCCAACCGCGATTCAGCACATAACACCAATCGCTGCTGATCTCCCAATTGGAGATGCACATAGTCTGCTTCGTCATCGATGGATCGATCACTTCCACCTCTATGTTGTTACCCTCTACTAGCATCAGCTCCTCAGCCGGCGTCAAGAACTCCTCCCTCACTTTGTCGTAGGGTATGATGAGTCGCGCGTAATGAGCGCTTATATCGGTCGCGAAGAGGCTTCGAACATAGATCAGCTTCAAGTTGCGCTCGCCCTCCATTGTTTTCTGAATTCAGAGGAAGAGTGTACTGGAATTGATGAATATTGGGCAAAGGGGTTCATATATATAAGATATAATTCTAGTAGGATTTCAACTGGTTATCTATCTGTGATAGAGTTTCCAAAAATAATATCTATGATATAATTTGATAAGATAGATATATTATATTCGACCAAAAACAAAGATAGATATATTATATCATAAAAATCGTTTTTATTGGCTATGATTCATGAAACAAAGATAGATATAATTTGATAAGATAGAATTATCTTCTCTTAGTCTTTTTTATTCTAGGGTTTCAAAACTGATTCTTTGAGATTAAGCAACTAATTTATTAAAGCTATACTGAGTATAAATGATTTAAAGTGTGTAAAATCAAATATTCTCCGTATTTTCTTTATCTATTTTATTGAATAAAATTTGTCATAATACTAATATTATTTATTTTAATATATTATAAATATTTCTCACTCCAAAATAAATTTCAAATTTTAATAAATTTGATAAAGGAAGAATTAATGATATTAAAATATATCGGTTAATTAGATAGATAGAAAATCTTGCTAAAAAGGAAAGATAGATAGAAAATCTAGAAGATAGATAAAAGGCAACAAGGCTATAAATAAAAGGTAACAGGAGATCAGATTAAACTAGACAACATCAAACAACACCCACCTTGACTTCAATACCTTGATTGATTTTCTGAGGTGCGAAGTAATTAGTTTATTTTCGTTATGTCAAGACAATGGCGGGTGATCAAATGTATGTACCCGATATAGCAGTCGAGTGGATCCCTCCTCCAATTGGCACCGTCAAACTCAATTTTGACGGTGGACTGTGCCGACGCCGAGGCTGCGCCATCTCGGCGGGCATATTTAGAGACCACAACGGCGCCCCACTTTACTCGTACACCTGCGCCGATCCCAGCTACAGCGGCCACACATCTTACGAAGGCGAGGCCAATGCGCTCGCCTTGGGGCTTGACATCGCCCTGAGGCTCGGCTTCACCAGCCTTTGGGTCGAAGGCGACGCTAAATTGCTCATCAACGTCGCATTGGCGAGAAGACCCAACTCTTGGTACGACGAGGGCACCATCAGCAGGATCCAGTACTTGATGGCTTTGATTCCCAACCAAGAGAAATTCATGCTGACGTTCATCGAACGTGAGGGGAACGAGGCTGCGAATGCTCTAGTCCTGCACGCGCGCGACGACTTTTTTGATGGGAGATTCTGGCTACACGGTCAGCCGTTGCCCAATGGAGTAGCCCACTTTGTCAATCAAGAACGCAACGGCAAAACGTACATTAGGAAGGATCGCTACGTTCATCGCCCCAACAGTTGCTACGTACCTGCGGCTTCTATTGTTTAAAGCAATTTGTTTCGGTTATAAATTGATCTATATGATTTTGTCATATTGTATGGTATTGTTTGTAAGGATGATGTAAGAGACATAAAATTAACACTTAGCGGATATTTTAAATAAAATTTTGGAGATCATCATCTCTCCCTTTTTCCAAATTTTCTAGCATCAAGGGTATAATATGCGCATGATTTAGTTGCCAATCTATCTGTATGATATACATAACATCATCTTATTCAGTAGTTATTTACATAATTTGCAACACCCTCATTACTTTACTAAAAAAACAGAAACATCTAGCCTATGAGGCTATGACATTTTCATCATACATCTCTAAAATGGACATCTCAAACCAGTTCAGAATTTTGAGCTTGATGATTATTTTCCTAATGATTCTAGATGATCAGCAAGGAACTATCCATTAAGATTGAGGCAAAAGAATCAGACACTCAAGCAATTGATCTCAGCCGGGTTTCCCAGTCCAGAGGGACTCTGTCCGGCCTCTCCTCTGTTGCCTATAAAACAACAAATACAATTCATTTTTGACAGAAATATAACAAACAGCCTCTTCAGGTAGTAAACAGATAATTCTTTATGCCATTTGAAACCCTGTGAGATGTGAGATGTTGCAGGAGCTAACTGTAACATCTCAAGACAATGATGCAAAGCTTTCAAATGATTGGAGTCTGGAGAACTGGTGAGGTTTTGAATGACCTGGCATATATCTTCTTCTTCTTCTTTAAATGAAGTTTAATTGAATTTAGCAGTTTTACATCTTAATACAATGATGCAAATCTATTTTATTTTTTTCTATTTTGTGTTAACATTTGATAATAGTTTATTTAACTTCATCATAGTAATTTTTTATACTTGTAAAACTTTATTTTTATTGTCTAAAAAGAAAAATATGTGTCATGGCGTGGGGATTGTGCAAGTTTTCATCCAAAATGTTAACAAATTCGACAGATGAGCATTTGGCGAAAACAATGAAAATCTCAGGGGTATTTGGCGAAAAAAATAAAAACCTCAAGAGTCAGGAGTATCTGACGAAATATGTCAAACTTTTATATACTACACGAATTAGCCTTAACCTCAGGACCATTTGGCAAAAATTCCGAAAAAATAAAAAAAAGAGTCAAACTTGAACACTTACTACTCGAGCTCGAGCTCGGCTCTTTTGTGCGTTTACAAACGAGCCAAGCTTAAACACCTAACTACTCGAGCTCATATATCAAATAGCTTAACAATTTTGTAGTTATTATTAATAAGTACAAACTTGTTAAAAAAAATTAAATGAATATTTTATGTACTTTTTATCACTATAAAAAGCGTGTGTGAATAGTAAATGACATGTTTTGCCGATTTTATATACTTTTTATCACTATAAAGAGCGTGTGTGAATAGTAAATGATCTGTTTTGCCGAACGGATGGAATTTTTTTTTTTTTTTTTTTTTTGATAGGTGGCAAGTCTGAATTGCACCATAGGAAAAACTATGGCGCAAAATTATCTAAGCTTCTTAACTTTGTAAACAAATTCAGACACAAAACATTGTAACCCACCAACCGCAATACCCACCTTAAGTATTAACAAACAAACTTGCGATTTCAATAAAAATAAGCTATTTGTACACGAAAATTTTGCACTTGAATTGAAGCAATACAAGTGATGATGAACATTTGAACATTACAACATACAAAGAGTATGAAACAATTTCCCTTTTCGTCAATCCGCCTTTCGATCCGATCCGAATTTCACTCAAATTCAAATTCAGATCTCTACTCTTCTGTGCATCCAGCAACAACGCTTGTTCTCCCTGATTTTGCTACCTTACAATTACAAGACAGGATTTGCAGCGTTTCGACCGGTTTCGGTGTCGAAAATGAACTATCAATCAATAAATGAAATAGGAGCTTGCTAATCAAGTGCAGAACCATCAGAGTACAAAGAGAGAGGGCAAGAGGAGATGCATTTTCGGGGTAAGAATGAAGAGGAAGAAGATTACGCTTCGATCTACACACGTTTGCGTCTTGGGCGTCGACTAGCTATACTTCCGTTACCTCGTCGTCCCTACATACACCGACGTCTATCGTCATCTTTTCTGGGTCCTTTGTTTTCATCACCCTGCAACAATTCCTCCTTGGCGACTGCTCGGATGGCCAAACAAGCACACACAAACAAACAGATTAGTGTCTGCATTCGGGTTCATAACAGTTACATATAAAATGATGTTTTTAATAGACCCATTTTCGACTAGTGTCTGCATTCGGGTAAGAGTGCGTTCATCTTGACCCCCCAGGATATACTGAGTTGTTGTTGTTTGAGATTTAGGATACATACAACAACAACTCAGCATATCCCGCAATTAATCAGGGTATGGGGTCAAGATTTACACACTCTTTTCCCGAACAACCGACAGACCCAGAGCAATAGGACACATGAATCACATGGTAACAAGCCTCCCAGGAGTAAAAAGAGACAGTAAAGAAGTCGAAAAGAAGCATACACAAAAGGACACAACTACAGGACACATGTATCCTAAATCTCAAGCTTCTAAAACTCTTGCTTCCTATGGTAGCATTTTAAGTAGCGTTTTGTCACCACTACTAAGACATTACCGGTACCCTAGCTGTTAACTTTTGACGCACCAAACATGCCCTTAGTAGTGTAATAGAGTGATGTTAATGAGCTAAGAGAAAAAAAGATGAGAGATGAATACTTACCCTATCCCACAATTGTGGATCAGGCGCCTTGTAAACTGTTACTGTTTGGAGGACGTTGGGATTCTTAATCCTCCACGTACAGGTTGGTTCGGGTGATCGGTGTTTCTTGTACTCGCTCACCGTCTTGTTCATCCCGGGATAGGCCTTCAATTTCTCCATGTAGAAGACATAAGGCTTTTGACATGGGTTCCTTGCAACAGGCCGGGTGTTAAACGCGTAGGCTGTATAGTCGGCCCGTTTGTACCAATTCAAGAAAGTCCTGGTGGGCATCTCCATCTCGCGGGGCGAGAGGATTCCCCTGATCACCTGGACGGCGTACCCCCATGAGACGGAGACGGTCCACTGCCTTTCTCGGTCGTAGCAGATGGATTGCTGCATCAACCCAGCAGAGTCGGTCCTCATGGGGTGGAGAAGCCGTTGCAGGGCCTCGACCCGGCTCACACCTGGAAACACGGGCTCGACCACATCTAGGTGGTGTAGGGAGACCAGAGGAGTTACCGGGTGGACTCCAAGCAGTCCCAACAAGCTCCCGTATACGTCATACTGTTTTAGCCATCACGAATCAACAAGTCAATAGACGCCATTGGGGATCTTTCCGGTGATAAACTCACATGAATCATCCAAAGACAACTTAAAATTTAATAAGCTATTTGCAGTCATTTTGGATTACAAAACAGCTTATCGAACAACATACAAAGACATATATATACTTAAAGCCCCATTGCCGAGATCATGTTATACCAAACACTATATATCAGATATCTCTATACCACCCTAAATGGGATAAAGGAGTTCAATTCATACAGTTTTTGCACAACAAAAATCAAACAGAAGATTTCAGATAGTAGTTGCATTATCAAGGCAAACTGCCCTTCTTTCCCCAGCTAACTCACTACAACAATTAGTGGAAAACAGGTGGGGTTTTTGATTCTACACCATGTCTTTTAGTTTAATCTATTAGCTACTAACTTTAGTTACAGTAAGAGGATCGGATCTCGTTCCCGTCCCCACCCCCAATGCCAATCCAAACTCGACTCAATTATTAAGTTGCAAACATAATAATTGAGCCTCGCACTTAGCTTAGCCCATCCCAAGCCCAGCAAACAGACACCAGACTTTAACGCCAAACTCAGCACAATCTCGGTTCCTATAAATAGAGAAACAAATCATGGCATTACAATAACAGAGCTACTAGAAACTGCCCTGCTATAGAACCTTGCTAAAAATGTGCCTCAAATCAAAAATCCCGACAACATCAACATCAACTGCTTTGTGTAGGAAAGGAGAATAAAGTAGGGTTCCTTTACTTGAATTCCATCCCAAATTCAAATGTTGTTAGGTTGTATCCTCCCCCAAAATTTAATGCCTACTAAAAGACAGTAAATGCACATTGCACATTGCACATTGCCTGATTAGGTCACAGGAATGGGCTCAATTCAATTCATTTTCACACAAGTGTCCACCATGCACCTCCCCCAAACCAAGACAGTGTGTCAGCAACCAGAACAAAGATAAGGTTTCAAACCCTGATTTTATCAAAACAAGGGAAATGCAATTGCAAGTTTGCAACAAACTTAGTTCACAACAACTGCTCTAATCCAACCAAACCTAAATGCATTTTTGCAAATAAGAATGCATTTTGCACACACATTGACAATCTCTACTTGCAATGCAAAATCCTAATTCACACTAAACATCACCCAAAACAAAGCAGGAGCAAAAACAAACAAAAATTGAACCCACAACAAAAAGTTAGTAATTAAAAAAAAAAATCACAAACACAACATGGTGGAATCCATCAACAAGCTCAACAAACAAAAAAAATGACACAAAAATCACTCTCACATGCAATGCAACAACATACATATTCACATTTCACAATCACAGTCAACATAAAGCACCGGAAACAGGGGAAGTAAAAGGAAAAAAAACAAACAAAAAAAAAATCAGAAAATAAAATTAAATATAATTAAAAAAAAATCACCTGGTGGAAACCGAGCTCTTTGGTGAGGGGAACGCCGAGCTCCGCCATACAAGCCTGCATCCGGTCATCGGAGCCGTACAAGCCGGGGTACCTCTGGATGCAACGATCCTGCATCTTCTCGAGCGCCACCGCCAAGGGATAGCTGATGGCGAACCCTCCGCCGCCGTAGGCCATGGCATAGGAGAAATAGATGTTCTGCAAATGGCTCTCCGACGAGCTCCCGATGTAGTAGTACTGGTTGTGGTCGTATTTGGACAGGACGCGGACGAGATTCTCGGTGACGAAGACGGTGTCGTCGTCGCCAAGGACGAACCACCGCACGTCCTTGAGGCCTAAGCGCAGCGTTTCGGACACGATTCGGGAGATCCGGATGGCGGAGGGGTGTCCCTGCTTGTTCCGGTACGCGAATTTCTCGGTGTCGCCGGAGATCTGGACCGGCGGGAGGCGATTCGCGTCGCCTGGACTCGCAAGGACGGGGCTGTCGAGCCACACCACGCCGCGCATCCCGGCCTCCGGCTTGTACCAGAGCTTGATGTATTCCTTGCGCTTCTCCCAGAGCTTCGCCGACGCGGCAATGCCGAACACGACGTGCGAGATGTTCGTTGGCGAGGAGGCCTCCAAGGCAAGGCGGTGCTGGATCGAGGCCGGCAGGGAGGAATTGTTGCCGTCGGAGGAGAGGAAGCGCGGCTTGGCGGTGACGAAGGCGGATTCGGGGTCGGCGTCGGGGTCGGAATTGGGGCAGTAAGGGCGGTGGGAGACGAGGCGAACGGTGTAGAGGACGTAGGTGACGGAGAAGAAGAGGATGAGCCAGAGCATGAGCTTGGGGGCGCCGCCGCCGCGGGGGTGGGGGTTCGCGGGGGCGGCGGTGCCCGATAGCTTATCGGAATCCTTCAGGGAGGCCTTCATGGCGAACCAATCCGGAATTTCTCGCCCTGTTTTTTTGGGGTTTTTTTAATTAAAAAATAATAATAATAATTTCTTTAATTTCTTGCCCTCTCCCCAAAGCTTTTCCTGGAGGGTGACCGATTGTGGTTCTGGTGAGGCCCCTTTTGTATCATCTATTTTTGCGAATTGGGTTTCAATTTACTAAATCTGAAGGCGAAAACAGAGAATGTGAAATTGGAAATGGGGGGTTTTAACGGGAACGGAGAAATGGAAATGGAGGAGCTGAAATTGGAAGAGATAATGAGCAATTAGGAAGGAAGAAGGGAGGTTTGGAAGAGAGGAAGGAGAAACAGAGGAGAAAGAGCGCATGGCTGCCAGGTTGCGGAATTTACCCAAAAATCCCTTTATATGGAAATCGGCACTGCCTTTTTATTTAAATAATTAATTAATTTCTGTTTTTATTTTCCATAGATTTTTATGCTAAATGATTTTTTTTGGGTGTGAACTTATGCTAAATGTTTATTGTTTGATAATCCATCTTTTAGTTTTTCGAATTGTTATATTTTATCGGTATTTCAGTTTTATCTCTGATGGTAGATCGGTGTTTGTAATTTTTAAGTGCACATTAAAATGTAACCAAAGTTCAAAATGTAACCAAAGTTCAATTTTCAGTTTTATCTCGATTGCCCACTATTTTTTTATAAGTCTGTTTTTTAATAATAATAATAATAATAATCTATATACACATATACTAAAACCGATGCATTGGGGCCTGCGTGGAGGCACGTGAGTGAATCTGCCTACGTGGCGGTGCGAGAGTGCGTCTCGCAAAGCTTTCTCCCGTCAACAAGGAAATCTAATAAAAATAATTATTTTATTTTACCATTAACACATATAATTGGATATATGGAATATCTTATAAAAGAGTAAATATTATATAAGGAAAAAACTATATCAATATAATTAAACATAGTAGTAGTAATAATAAAAATAATTAATAAAACTAATTTTCATAGTCATACTTACCAAAAATATTAATAGATGAATATGTAATATTTGATAGGTGCTATTTTATTTATATTTAGATTATTTTTTGGTGGAAATAATTATTTATATCAAAATCAATCATTTAATAATTGTTATTTTATATCTATCTATATTATTTTTTGAGGCCAAAATAAATAATTAAAATATTATATAGCTATATATGTAGCCACAATCCATCCGTACATAGATATTTTAGTAAACTAATGTAATAAATATGTACTACATATTTAATAAAAAAGAATATTAAAATAGTTTTAAAAATCAACTATCTAATTAAATTACATGAGATTTAATTAACCATAGATTAGATAAAAAAAAACTTTTACGTAGTACCTTATAATTGTGAATTTTATTTATATTTTGAGAGAATCTAATTAAAAGATATTTTAGATTATATATAACCTATCAAACTAATTTTATTTATATTTATATTATTTTTTGGAGGAAAAAAAATTATATCTAGATTAACACATTTCCCGTACACGGGACGGGATCTGCACTAGTAATAATAATAAATAATGACTCCTCACTTATATTGGTAAAAAAATAGTAGTACTCCGTAACTAAGTTAATCGATTTCACCAATGCTATGCCCTGTCGGTGTTAATAGTACACATCTATCTAGCCAAAAATATGTCCTTCTGTGCCTCAATTTTGCAAAATCTTTGTTCTTTTGTTATTTGCTTATAATAATTAAAATAATAATAATAATAAAAGCAGCGTTCTTAATATCTGAAAGAATTCGAAATACAATAAATATCAATCAATAATTATTGATAGTATTATACGTAGTATTAGGGATGGTTGGGTTAACGTGGGAAGTATAGTTCCCGGGAAGTTACCTTCCTAGAAATTCAATTCCCGTAAATTAGAAATCATGGGAATTGAGAAATAGTGTTTGATTTTGGATTAAAGGAATTGAGATAAGAAAATAAAATTTTCCTATTAAAAATGGTGGAATTGGAACTTACCTATGAGGATTAGGTAAGATCATCCACAATGGTGGTGTGCAGATGTGCAAATGTGTATTTTTTAGACATTTTTTAGCTTCATTGGTTGTTTTGGGTGTGTGCAAATGTGCACATTTGAGCATGTGATGTACAAATTTGAGCACACCATCTCCCATGTGTAAAAACTTTTACAAAAAGTAAGACAATTTCATTGGTTTATTTTTTTATGATTGTATTTTCCTTTTTATTTTAAATGAATTGTATTTCAAGGGTGTGTAAAAAAATGCACATTTCACCAATGAAGCCAATTGCTAAAAAGTGATATATATTTTTACACAAAACCATTGTGGATGGTCTAAGGTAGAGCTGGCAAAATCTGACCCGACCCGACTCAACCGAACCCGAATCTGATCAAAACCCGAAAATCTAGAGTCATTCGTAACCCGAACCCGAAATCAACCCGACTCGAATCTGACTCGACTCGAAACAGACCCGAACACAGACAAACCCGACCCGACTCTAAACCCGACCCGACTATGAACCCGACCCGACTCTATATTATTATATTTTGATAGAATTAATTATTTATATCTAGATTTGTTAAAAACTAATAATAATAATAATGAAAAAAAGCTAATGGGCCAAAAGCTAAAAATGAAATGGGTCAATGATATAATCAAACCACAAATAAGCCCATTCGCAACTTGCTAGTTAAAATAAGGTTAAATCCTATATGTATAATTAATTTGATTTAATTATAGTACCGATTAAGAATGGAGAGTCCCGGCTAAGACCATCCGCAACCATAAAGTTAATTACATCTTCATTTTTTTTCATCTCTCCCTATAATATTTTGACACATCATTTATTTTTTCTTTTAAATAATTTTTCACTTTATCAACCTCTTTCCTTAAGGTTTTCATATTTTTACTTCACAACCTGAGTTTACCTTATCCTTCTCTTTTTCCCATTAATTTATACCCACCATATGATTTTCACCAATCATTTTTTTTAGTTAAATAAAAAAACATAAAAATAAATAAAACATTATGCTTTTGTACATAATCCAAAGCACTCCATACCTCTCCACACTAAGGTAACCCCTTTACTTCTTTTATCTTAAGGTTTTGCCTACAATCATAAAATTAGCTTATCATTACTTTAAGGTAGTAAAAACCCTTGGTTGTAGATGCTCTAACTCTCTCTTTCTTTTAGCTAATATATTTTTATCCATTTATAATATGTCATCTATGTCATAATTTTTAGCATTTTTAGCGAGTAAATGAAAATTTATTGATGGATTTAGAATGATAAAAGTTAAAATATAGCCCAATGGTATACATTAATCTGAGATTCTTTCTAAATTTGTTATTACGATATACTTGGTATATACGGAGTATAAGATATATTATTTATTTATTATATTTAAACATAATTTTTGGCCATTTCATATGTGTCGAATCATACTTTATTTTATATGTGATCTAATAGTGGAAATGGGGCGGGTTATGGTCGTATAAATGGATGAAGCCATTACATCGCCTGTTCGACGGGAAATAGCTTCATTCGCTCCACCCATCACCCACAATTTCAGAAACATGTTCACCCTCATTCAATCCGTGCGTGTCAGTATAGGTAGATCGGGTGACCAATGGGTAAAATAAAAACATCCATGAAAATTAGAAAGTGGAACGTGAAGACTTAATATCAAGAGCACGGTAGAACAAAATGGTGGTGGAACAACAAACTGGAATGCACTGAAATGTGAAAATTGAATACCGGGATGGAGGAGGGTGTTAATCAAGATTAAGATTTAGTGTTTTGGTATGTAAAGACTAAAATAGTATAAAAAAGTCCCAGTCGGGGTGGTCTACTGGTGTGGAGCAAGGGGGGTGTGAAGGGGGTCCCGGGTTCGATCTTTGCCTTCGTCCCTTTCTTTGAGATTTCTATCCAAGGTTTACCTTACTCCTTACCAGTGGGTCGAGCCGATCGGCGCAAGCCGGTTTACCTGACACGTGGCTCTTGCCGGCTGGTTCACGTGCTCGATCGGGGTTTGCCGCCAAAGGTGGATTCCTCATTATAAAAAAAATAGTATAAAAAAAAACACACATATATTTTAGGGTTTTTATGCGGGTATGTAGGCAGAGCGGGTCTGCTGTCCCGAAATCCCCCGGTCTCCATGTACCTTCTCCCAATCCACCCCACCCTTAACCCTTTTTTATTTATTTTTTTAAATTCTAATTATTTTTAAAAAAATTCGAATGTTGATAAGGGACATTCAAGGGTAGGGGTTTTGGCACAGATAATCTCCTTCGTTATGCGATACGGGTGAATGAGTACGTGGACTATTGGAGCGGGTAATAAAAAAAATCTTCACCCATAATACATTTATCACGTACATCCGTATAACTCACCACCAACTTTAGTACGAGTTTTCACCCGCACAATTAATTCGACTATACGAGTAGAGCGAATTGATTGAATGCCCGCAAATTACTCCCCCTAGCTCTAATCTAATGTCACACACTCCATAGTCGAAAAAGTGGATTGCCCAAAAAAAAAAAAAACGGAATGAAGGGAGTACGCGCTCCACGCGCGTTTAGGGAAATCTGTTCTAAAGCGGCCGATATCTTTCTCGAGCACCGACTTCTTCTTCTCTTGGAGATGGAGACCACCAAATCCGTCCTGTGTATAGGCGGCGCAAGTTCCTCCTCTCCTCCCAGGGTAATCATGAATTGGAAAACATCTCTGATTGTGCGTCGAAGTTGGGTCGGCCTATTTCGCCCCTTCTTACTGTTACTAGGCGCAATCTATGCCCTAGATGGATGAATTCACTGTGGCTTTAGACAAATTCTCTGATAAATCTATTGTTCATCTTTAACCCCTCCCCTAGAGCCCTTGCAAACCCCTTCCCCCCCCCCCCCCCTTGGCTCTCCCTGCCTACCAAAGTGCACTGTTCTGAAACTAGAATTTTATGTCGGGGTGCTTGGGTCCTGATCTCAAAGTTGGGTGTAATTCTGATTCAGTACTATTGCTCCCTCCTACTAGATTGGGTTGGGGCTGTTATAAATTGGGGCTTTGGTTTGTCTCTTTCCCTTCTCCACGCTCTCCTTCTAATTCCTCTTCCTCAATTCTACTCTCCCTCTCTGTCTTTGCTTGCTGGTGTCACTGCCGATCTGCTGCTCTGGTTTAGCATGGAGGATTCGCCCATGCCAGCACACCGTTCAGGTAAGGAACCCATTGGGGTTGTGAACTCGTTTTCCTCCCCTCCCAAATCCCGAAAGGGCCCAAACCCTCCTAGCGAGGCCATTAACATAACTGATGCTACCCCTCTTCCGGGAGGGTGTGGTGGTCAGTCCAGTGCAGGAAAAAAGATCAAGAAAAAGAGGTTGTCCCTCAATCTGGAGAAACTGAAGGGCGCCCTAGATGGAGTTCAAGATAATATCATGAATCTTAGCCAAACATCTGTGTATGCCACAATCGTTGGAGAGCCAGTATCGATTGTCACCATCAGGAAAAAAATCTCGTTTGATTGGAAATTCCTGACTGGGGGATTCCAGATCATCCCGATGAGGAACAACTGGATGGAAATCAGGTTCGACATAGCGGAGGATTGCAAGAATGTATGGTTGGGAAGACCTTTCCATGTCAAGAAGCAGATGTTGGTTATCCGACCTTGGAGAATCGATTTCGATCCGCTCTCCGAGTCGCTTACCACATTGGATGTCTGGATTCGTATTCCGGGCTTGCCGGTGAAATACATAAGTGATAAGGTGATGCGTGATCTTATTGAAGGTAATAAGATTGGAGAAGTTATCAGGGTGGCAGCATTCGGAAAGAATGAGGCAAGGTTTCGATACCCGCGGGTCTGTGCAGCAGTTGATATCACCCGGATCAAGGAATTTTGGATCCAGGTTCTGAATGATGCGGAGGAATTGGTCTCCTACCCGATTTGAATTGAAGATATCTCGGAAGGATGTGGTGCCTGCGGAGCTGCCGAGCATGATTTCACTGATTGCCCTTCAAGGTTGGTGAACCTGCCATTAGCACATGATGATCCGCCCTTGGGCGATCAGTCTGTTGGGGACGCTCCGCCTGCTGCGGAGGAATCGGGGTATTCTGGAGAATGGACCAAGATGGCGTCAAAGAAGAAAGCTCCCCCACCAAGGTTTGGTCACTCAAAGGCGGCTCTTCTTGCTCTGTTTGGCTCTAATGTTGACGATAACTCCGACTCTTCAAACTCGGTGTCTTCCGATAGCGCAGCCGACTCTTCCTCGGTTATGCCGGTTCCATTGGCCGTCGCTGGACACGCTACAGCCCCCCCAGTCTCTGTCGAGGGTGAGTTACACCCTGATAATGACGTTAGCGCTTCCATTGCTAACCTCCCCTCTGTTGGTCTTCCTCCGGCTCAAGCCCATGTCAAGGAGCCTACCATTATCTCCACTGTCGACACTACTTCGCAGGCTGCTGGTGGTCAATCGGAGCACACCTTGGTGTCCGAAAACTATGGCTCGCCGGGTTATGACCCGGTGCTCTCCGACTCCACCTTTTATGAGGTTTTCGACCTCGATATGGTGGACTACGATGATGACCCAGCTGTGATTCACGAGTGCGCTGCACTGCCTGCGGATTTCACTAATGACGCGCTCAATCGAATGCTCGAGGACTTCGCCCCTTCCTCTAAGGTGCGGCTTGCAGATGTGGCTGCCCCTGATCAGGTCATGTTGGTTGATGCTACGGTTGCTGAATTGGCTGGATGTTCTGGTGGTTCTGGTAGGGCTGCTCCATCCAATACTCCGGGTTCTATCTCGATGTCGAGATCCTCCTCCTGCAAACGGAAGCTGCATCAAGATGAAACCGACACTGCTTGCTCAGACCTTCCGGCAAGTAGCAACAAGCGCTTCCATGGTTAGCTTTCCTATTTTCATTCGGCTTAATCGCCCCTTTTGGTATGGATGGGCGTTTACTTTTGGAGTGTTGAATCCACCACCGTTTCGGTGCCACTGTCCTTTTGATCTCCCTTTCGGCCTGCTGTCATGGTGGCTCAATGGTGGTTTGTTCAAGATTTCGATTCAACATAGTAGCTGTTATATGGTGATCGATGTCTTTCTATGTAATATTATCGTTTCTGTTGCTCGTTTTCAGCTGTGCTTTATCCTAGCTTGTAGTGTATGGACTCTGGTTCTAGGGGTACTTGTCTGCTCTCGATTTGGTATGCTGTTGTTCCCCTGTAACTATTATCCGTCTTATTCAATCTGGTTTAAGTACTTTTGCTTTGTCAATTGCTCCAATGTGGTTATACAAGGGGTCCTTTCCAGTCCCTCTTGGTGGATCGGGAGCTGTCATGAGTTTGCTTCCCACTTAACTGTCATGACAGTTTACTGGTTGGGATTTCTAGCTGGAAATCCAAGTCGTGGGGAGATATTCTCCCAACTTGCTGCTTGGTCTTTCCTGACTGTCACCTTGCTGTGTTGGGAACCTAGGATTAATTTACTAATGTTCTATCTGCTACAAAGTAATGGCACATCCGGGTGGGTCTCTAAGTGCTCAAAATGTAAGTTTAATCAAATAAGTAAGATGGGCTGGTTTAGTTGGGTTGCGCCATTTGCCTGCCTACACCATTTCATTAGGCCTTATTGCCTTAAAAAACCACAGAAATTGGGGTATTACCATTTTCAAACTTTAAGTCTCAATATAAATAATCAATCACCACATTTGCTACGCCGGCTCGATTTAAGGACTCAAAAAATTTGTCCTTTTATCCTTATAGGTTTTTTATGAAGATTTGTTTCTGGAACTGTCGATGGATTGGAAAACGAACCTTTTGGACAGAAATCGATTCTATGTGCAAAAGCGAACACTTTCAAATTATGTCGTTAGCGGAAACCAAAACATAAAATATTCCCGATGACAAATTATGGAGAAACATTGGGTTTGACGAAGGGGTTTGGTCGCCGGCTACTGGAAGATCTGGTGGAATTGGAGTCATCTGGAAATCTTACCAGTTGCTTAAATTCTCTATTTCTGTAGCTATCCATGCTCCTCGCATCATCGGCCTCCGAATAGAGAGCCCCCAGGATGGATTTCCGATCCTAGTTCTGTTTGTATATGCACCGCCGACACCGACTGATAAAGACACTTTCTGGGAAATGTTAAGAACAACTGTAAATGAGTCCACTATTCTGTGCATTGTTCTTGGGGACCCAAATGAAATCCTTTGCAGCTCTGATAAACTCGGCAGGGCTTCTACCCAGGTCTCCAGGTTCTCTCGTCTAATCGCCTTTAAAAATGACTGCTCTCTCATTGACCTTCCTACATTTGGGAACCCATTCACTTGGAGGAAGAACCCGGAGGAAGACTTCAATATCCGCGAAAAACTCGACCGGGTGCTTGTTCACCAACAGGTTCAAGCATCATTCCCCAATATGATAACCTATCACGGTGCTTTCTCCAGCTCGGATCACTGCCCAATTTCTATCTCTTTAGACGCCAACTCTATCTTCAAAGCCCCACCCTTTAAATTTGAAAACGCTTGGCTGTTTCGGAAAGATTTTCGTAACATAGTCAAGCAGTCCTGGAGAGCATCTTGCTCGGGCTCGGCTATGTTTCGATTAATGTTTAAACAGAAAATACTAAAGAACAAGGCATAAGAATGGAATAAGACAAGCTTCGGCAACATCTTTCGTCAATTAAAAGACGTTGACTCTGAGCTGCTTCATATTCAGTCAGTAGGAGCCGCCTCTTATTCTCAAGCAGTTCAAAAGAGGGAAAAGCAGCTTCTCCTAAAAAGGGATAAAATCCTTCTATTCCAGAAAACCTTCTGTGGAGCCAAAGGGCAAAAACTAGGCATCTAAAACTCTCAGATTCAAACACAGCTTATTTTCATCGAGTAGCCACAAGACGACGAGATAGAAAACAAATACGCAACATCCTCTCCGCCACTGGTACTCTGGTTGTGGGAGAAGAAAACGTCATGACTGAGATAAAACAGGATTTCGAAAAGAGATTCAAGAAAGAGCCAACTGATAACGGGCTACTTAACGAAATGCTAGAACTTATACAACCGTCCATCACGCAAGAAGAAAATTGTTTTCTTACAGCAATCCCGAGTAACTCATAAATTAAAGCTTCTGTTTTTAGTCTAGGCAGAAACAAGTCCCCAGGTCCTGATGGATTCACAGCTGAATTCTACACGAAATACTGGGATATAATCGGAAAATCGGTAATATGTGCAGTAAAAGGGTTTTTTCACTCTGGTAAAATGCTACGACAAATAAACCATACTTTTATTTCCCTGCTACCCAAGAGAGATAATCCCACAACTACTAGTCACTACAGGCCCATTAGCCTATGTTCCAAAATCTACAAAATAATTTCCAAAATTCTGACAAAAAGAATGAAGAAAGTTATCGGTAAGCTAATACATCCTCTTCAGGGTGCCTTTGTTTCAGATAGGGCTATACAGGACAACATCCTTATAGCACATGAAATCTTCCACTCCTACAAAAATCGGAGGGGTCGGGAAGGATGGCTGGCAATAAAATTAGACATGGAGAAAGCCTATGATAGGGTGGACTGGTTCTTCCTCAAAAGTGTGCTCCTCAAATTCGGATTCCATGATAGATTTGTTGCGTGGATCATGGAGTGTATTACGACCGTCTCTTTCTCGGTTCTAATTAACAATGGGCCTACGAAATTGTTTCTCCCATCTCGTGGAATTCGACAGGGTGACTCGCTATCCCACTTCCTTTTCATTTTAGGGGCCGAGATTCTAGCACGAAAACTAACGACGGAAGCTAGCCTAGATAGATCTCAGCTGGGCTTTCCGATTGGACGTAACGGGCCCCGTGTTCCGTTCCTTTCCTTTGTTGATGATATCATCATCTTCTCAAAGGGTAGCATTGAAGCAGGGTTCAAAGTCCGACCGATCATTGACTCATACTGCAGAATGTCTGGTCAAAAGGTAAATTACCACAAATCATGTTTCCAAGCAACTCGAGGGATTACGAATCAAAGGATCCATCAGTTGCGTAGCTGCCTCAACATTACTCAGGAAAACTCAATAGAAAAATACCTTGGATGTCCTATTATCAATGACAGAGTCACAAGTAGTACTTTTGAAGATATCATCTGTAAATCTAAACAACAACTGACAAAATGGAGGGCGAATACTCTCTCTCAGCAAGGTCGAGCCACACTAATAAACTCCAACCTCTCGTCTAAGCCACTTCATGTGATGCAGAGCTTTATGCTCCCTGCTTCTATGCATAAAGAACTTGACCAGATAAATCGTTCTTTTTTCTGGAATAAGGACCTCCAATACCGGCCGCTAATTAGCTGGGACAGAATCTGCAAACCAAAACAATTTGGGGGTTTAGGAATTCGTAAATCGAGTGATATGAACATCGCTCTCCAGATGAAACTATTGTGGAAGATTCTGGCAGAACCTAATAATGTGTGGGTTTCTTTGATCAGAAATAAATATTTGCGTACCACTAATATTTTCGAATACAGAAGATCGGGATCGTGCTCTTGGCAGTGGTCCAAACTATCGGAACTAATAGACAAATTTAAATCTGGACTAATTTGGTCTTTAGGAAATGGACACTCGATAAAATTCTGGACAGATAATTGGATCTCTACCTCCCCTATTCGAGCCAGGGAGGACTGCCCTTTACATTACAACCAGGAAGAAATGGTTAGTGACTACATTTTGGGGGGCCAGTGGTGGAAGGAGAAACTACAACAGAACCTTCCAAGCAATCTGGTTCAAGACATTTTAGAGATCCCGCTTCCGGCATCAGAACTGCAAGATCGTCTTTACTGGTGGCCAGATAGAGAAGGATGGTTTACTACTGCCAGTGCATACAAATTGATAACATCTCAGGTCTCTGCAACCCCGGACAGTAATGACTGGATTTGGAAGATCAATATCCCTCCGAAAGCTAAAAACTTTCTTTGGAAAATGGCTCAGAATGGTCTCCCCACAGCCGCTAGGTTGTCTTCTAGGGGTTCGGAGGTACCCTCCACCTGTTCCCTTTGTAATTCAGCAACAGAGGACGAGGTCCATTTATTCTTGGAATGCCCTTTTATCACATCAATACACCAGCTCCCGATCCAAGATCAATCAGTGGTTGCCTGCCTGATTGCCCAGTCCCGGGATATCGGGCCTATTCTATCTGTTCTTGGGAAGAGCCTGAACTCCTTAGCAGTGACTAAACTTGCCTTCTCCTGGTGGTCGACATGGTATACAAGGAACCAATTTCTATTCCAGCAGATTGCAATCCCAAAGAGAGATATTGCTATAAGGGTGATAAATAATCACATAGATAACTGGAATAGAACTTATGCGCAGGAAACTTAATTCGAAGAGGAGTTGCGCACCCGCAGGCCACTCACGCCAAAACAAAGTTTCAAACAACGTTCCGTTCGCTGGCGGAAACCTCCTAGGGGTACGTATAAACTAAATTTCGATGGTTCCTCTCTTGCTAATGGTGACAGTTCAGCGGGGGTCATTATAAGGGATTGGGAAGGACATCCAATGTCCATTCAGTATCAGCTGCTCGGAAAACAAAATCCCCTTAAAGCGGAAGCTTTAGCTCTAAAATTGGGTGTTCAAAAAGTTCTGCAACTAAAATTCGACAGAATCCAAATTGAAGGCGACTGCAAAATCATCATTGACCATTTAAATCGGAAATCTTCATGCCCATGGGAAATCGAACTAATCCTTTCGGATATTCAACTTCTACTATCGACGGTGAAAGAAGCAAGTTTCTTTCACATTCCTCGAATGGGCAATAGAGTGGTTGACAAGGTTGCACACCTTAGCCATTCTGCCCGAGGAGTCGATATTAACAATAATTTGGGTCTTCTTGACCACATCCGTAAGGATGCTGCCGGGTAGGACCATCCCACCCGAATTATTTCCCAATAAAAAAAAAAGAAAAAGTGGATTGCCCTAGTGGAACATTTGGCATATAGGGTAATACTAGTTTAGTACCCGCACCTTGTGCGGGTTTTTTTAGTTATATATATGCCTGTATTTTATATTATTCATTATTATTGACCAAAAAAAATTATTAATTAATGATTAATTCATTCATAATGTATTGTTAATAATGTTCAAGAAGATCTATCTCGATGCTTGTAACTTGTAGCATGGTTCCGGAATATCAGTTTTATTTATTTATTTTAATTTCATGGTTAATGGTAATATGTATGAAATTATAAAAAAAAAGTAAAGTAATTAATATTTCATATAATTTTGATCCTTTTTAAAAAGCGATCAAAATAGTAAATGGGTTATGTTTTGAGATTGAGGTCGTAACTTGTAACATAAATTATATAAGCATGGATCCTTAATTAAAATTTTTTATACTTGAATTTCTAAATTAAAAATTAGGGAATAATTCTATAAAGCATAAATGGTTAAAAATATCTGATGATTATCTTATTTAAATAAAATATTGAAGTGATACTTATCTTAGTTTTGTTAGATTTTGTTATAAGTTATTATTGAAATAATTGGTGATAACTAAGTGAATTAATAATTTAATTTTTGTATAAAATCAGGATCAGATATTCAAATTCAAATTAGTTTTGAAAAATAAAAAATCATCAAATTTAAAAGCTAGTTAGTTATAATAAATAATAAGATAAGATTTTTATTTAGTAGGCCCAATTTTGTTTTAAAAAATTAAATAACTAAAAAATATTTAAATACCCTATATTAAAGGAGAAATCGTCACGTGATAACGTGACTTCTCTCTAATTAGTACTATAGTACTGAATATTGATAAAAATATAGATATAGATTATCCACGTTATTCTAATATTAAGCCATGTTAATAAGAAGAGACGTTCATTAGCAATATTCTATTACACACAATATAATCAAGTGGATGAAGAATTTAATTCTTTTGCAAGATAATATTGTTGCGTTACATATATCACGTGATCGAATGAAGATTTTCACCCTTTTTCCTTTTTTGGAGAAAAGATAGTATGATGGCAGAGCAATTGTATATTCAGAAGCAATAACAATTATATATTCATAAGTACACAACTATAATAAATATAGTATTTTGCAGAAAAGATAGTATTATGGCAGGTCGCTGCATTTATACCACATAATCAGTGAACGAAAGAAGAAGGTGAGGGAGAGAGGAACTTGAAGGCGGAGAACTGAGAGATTGTTCACAAAACCTGAAAGTATGAATGTTAAACGTTAGTAAAGAAAGGCTGAAATGAGAATATAAATCAGATATGTCAAGTATGAATGAATAAAGATCGAGCATATATATCAGAGGGATTAAAACGGGAAGTGGGATGAAAAAATGTGAGTGAATTGTAACTTTCATTTATAATTTATAGAGGGTTATTTAAAATCCGAGTGGATTGCACATGTTGAAAGATAGTGTTAAAATATATTGATTTTATGATAAATATGCAATATTTCAAATAAAAAAGAGATAAGCATTGAATTTCTGAAATTTTTTTTCACAAAACTTTATCGAGACAGATTGGATGAAATCTCATCAAAAAATCATTTAGTTGAGATTTTATTGAGTCGGATAAGCATTGAATTTCTGAATTTTCAGATTTGATATAACAAATCATTTAGTTAAGATTTTCACCAAAAAAAAAACAATTACTTAAAAAGAAAATATGATTATAAAATAAAATATTATAAAATCACAATGAATTAATTTTTAATTGGTTAAGAAACCTATACTAAAGGAGAAGGCGCCACATGTCTTAGGCGACTTCTCCTTTAGTATTATAATATAGATTTTTTAATTTGGTGATATTAATCATAATTTTTTTAATAAAAAAGATTAACAAATTCTTTTTATGGATGAGAAGAAGAAAAAATAATAATATCTTGTAAGCAAATAATTAAAGATTAGTCAACAGTACATTTCTAATACTCCGTATTCCGTAATTTGTTTTTGACACTAGCCTTATCTGAATAAGGTTCACTTTTGATCATCTCAGAAAATGATGTTAACAAGATCCTCACACAAGGGGAAGTTTGATATGCTACATATGCCTCTATACTCAACGATATAATCTGCTGCTGCATTAGATTTTCTATAACAGTGTCGGCATTCGATTCTTTCAAAATTACTCTTCAACGAGTTGATGTCTTCAATGACTCTATTCGATTCTTTCAAAATTACTCTTCAACGAGTTGATGTCTTCAATGACTCTGCATATCTCCCAGTTAATGTTGATGCCTTCATTAATTACTTTGACGACTTTCAGACTGTCTCCTTCAATTATTACCTTCTTTATCCCCTTCTCAAATGCTCTCTGAACCCCCTTGTAAAAGACAGCTACTTCCGTTTGCAGGGTGGATTCCGTAATACAGTATGTATTAGATTACTTTAATGAATCCAAATGCTAAAGTAACAATTTAAAATTTATGCGAATTGAATAAATAGAGTTGAACTTATGGATCCCTAAGGAATTATCGACTATGTATGGATGCACTGGCGGATTTAGGGGTGGGCTTGTATGGGCCCAAGCCCATCCCAAACTAAAACAAAAATACGTATATATATTGGGAGTATTCAAATTGGTCTAGTGGTAAGGGTGTGTTTTGTTAATTCATTAGGTCCCATGTTCGAATCCCCTATAACATATTTTGTTTCTTATTTTTTATTTCATGTCCCAAGTTTAGTATATTTTTTATAATTTAATTAGAAAATGGTTAGAATTATTTAAATAAAATTATAATATAATAATTACGCAAAGTAGTGAATGAAATTAAAATTACCACAATTTAAGGTTTTTTTTCTCAATATTTATATAAATTATTTTATTTCTTATAAAATATCTCCGATAAATTGGTTTATTCCCCCACGTTAGCTCCTAACTTGTCCATCCCAATATATTTCTTGCCTCCGCCACTTTTAATGGATGGACATATAATCAAATAGATAATTTAAAAATCATTATTAACTTACGCGTTCCCTATATACACCGCAAATTATTGTTCAATCCGACGTTGTAATTTCACTTAAAAATTCGGGCATTGTAACAACGTTGAATTAGACGTTGTTACAACGTCAAATTGAACGTTGCTAATACGAGTCAGATTGGGCGTAATACAATATATTAAAAAAAACAATTTTTTTTTTGATGAGCAACGTCCAAAAGGACGTTGTTTTTTTTTTTTTTTTTTTTTTTGTGGTGGGTGTGTTAAAAATTGGTACCCTAACAACGTCCGATCCGACGTTGTAAGTCCGGTTCGGCCCGATCTGCTCTTTCACTTTGTATATTACAACGTTGGATCCGACGTTGTAATATAATTAACGCTACAACGTCGAATCCGACGTTGATTAGCAGCTTTAATCCACGAATTTGCGGTCTATATAGGGACACTCGTACGTACCCTTAACTTAACATATAACTCAAATAAAGAATTTTATATCAAAATATAAGTAACAAAGTTACATCATGAATCCAACTTGTACGAAACATTACAAAGAAGTAAAAAAAAAATGTGAACATTTTTAAGGCAGAAGTGTAAGCCTACACATCGACGACGCACTTATTTAATCCGGTACTTATATATCCACCCTAGTAGAAGCAATACGTATTCATAATTGGTTATGTAACAATCGAGATTGTCTTTTGAGCATAGGATAAGAAGCTCAATAGTGAAATATTTTCTCCAAATACATCTGGTTTAGTCATTTTTAATTCAGTCGATCACTTGAGACATCCTCTTTCTCACAAGTCAGAAGAGCCACACTAATTAGGACAAACCTTAGCTCAAAAACAAACTACCTAATGCAAAGTTTCTTATTACCCAAAGGAATACTCAACCAAATCGATCAAATCAATAAAAATTTCTTCTGAAATAAATTAAGGACAGAAATATATAGCCCTCTCATTAGTTGGGATAAAATATGCTCCCCAAAAGAGGCGGGTGGCCTCGGTTTAAGAACTGCTGAAGAAAGAAACATTACCCTCCAAATGAAACTACTTTGGAAATTGAACATCCAACCAGACAACATATGAGTTAAGGTAATACAGGAAAAATACTTACACCACAATGACATTATGGATCTACATATCCACAATACCTCTTGGCAGTTTGGCAGACTCCTTCAGCTTAGAAATACTTTTCAAAATGGCCTTCTTTGGATAGTGGGCAATGGAGACAATATAAATGTTTGGAAGGATCCATGGGTAAACAATACCCCTCTCCAATCTTATCAGCAAAATCTTGATCCTAAAATATCAATAAAAACTGGAATGTACAATTACTTACTCAAATTTTCCCTCTGTCAATAGTCAAACAAATATTAGAAATACTCATCCCTAATTTTAATACACTTGATAAGCTCATCTGGAAAATCAATAAAGATGGTGAATTCACTACTAAGTCAGCCTATGACCTTTTAAGGAACAATAACCTCTCGAATACCAATAATGATTGGATATGGAATCTTCGACTCCCCCCTAGAACCCAGAATCTTATTTGGAAAATCAACATGGATGCTTTAGCAACTAAGACGAGACTTAACAGATTTTACAATAGGGTGCCCTCCCAATGTTGTCTATGCGAAATGGAAGACGAGGATGACACACATCTATTTCTTAATTGTCCAGTGTTTAAAACCATAATCAGAAAATATGAATTAACCACCGGCAAGTGTTTCCTGGGTTTGGGAAACTCAAACTCATTACAGGATGACCTGTGCCAGATTAGAAAAAATAATATCTACTTTGAAGATCTATGTATAATCTGTCAGAACATTTGGGAAATTAGAAATTCTATCATTTTTAAGAATGGTAGAATGGAGGACACGGTAAGAATTATACAAAAAATTCTAAAATCCAAGGCTGATTGGAATGAAGCAAGCCATATAACAAAGATGGAAGGTAAGAAACCAAGAGGAAAGCATATAAAATGGACGAGACCGGCTCATGGAGTTTACAAAATCAATGTAGATGGAGCAGTAAACAAAGATGGAATGTGCAAAATAGGGGGTATTGCCAGAAATTGGAATGGAGAAGTAGTCGAAGTCTTCCAAGAAAAGACTACTAAGGGATAGTAATTTTCACCGAAGCCTTGGCTGTGTACAAGGGGATCGAGCTAGCTTGTAGTAGAGGTTGGCAGAATGTTATCATTGAAGGAGACAGTTTATCAGTGATCAAAGCTATCACAGGAGATGCAAACATACCATGGGAAATTCTGAGGATCCTTGAGAGCATTAGAAGAATGAAGACTCAAATTAACACCGTCAGTTTCAAACATATCTTTAGGGAAGCAAATGCAGCAGCATATTTTATTGTTAGATTTGAATCTGATTGTAATCTTAATTCCCTCCCTATGAATAGGGTTTTTTGTAACATCATCTGCAAGGATGATCAAGATCGTTCTTTTCTTTAGAAGACGTTCTAATTTTTGCCCACTGTAAAAAAAAATAAAAATAAAAATAAAAAATAAAAAATAAAAAATTCAGTCACTTTGAGACTTGAGGGGGTGTGATCATTGTCGGTCGGGGACGTGTTACCAACGCCAAAGAATAATCTCCATATTCTCGAGTCTAAACCAGAGTAAGCAAGTCAGGTCCTTTGCTTTCCTGCCGTCAGTAACACGTTGGTAAGCTTGAATGGGCATACATGCTTGTTTTAAGGGATTTTGATATCGGTTCCGATCTATGGTCCTATTTCATAAGGGTTTCACCAGTTGAACTAGGGTTGGCATGGTACGGTACCATGGTAATTTTTTCATTACCACGTACCGTACCGATACCCCTCGGTATGAGATTTTTTGTACCACGTACCAACCGAATAGTTTCGGTACCGAAACTTTTGGTACCGAAAGTATCGGTTACCGAATGTCGGTACCGTGGTAACCGAAGCCACTATTTTCATTCTTCGATTTTCGTTTTATACACTGTGGTACCATCGGTACCGATGGTACCGATGGTACCAATGACAGATTATGCTTGAAAATGAACCGACTATCCTTGGTACCAACGGTACCACGGTATTTTATTTTATTTTTAAAATAAAATATATATTTTATTTTTAAAAAAAAAAATTAAATATATATTTTATTTTTAAAAAAAATAAATAAATATATATTCGGTACCAACGGTACCACGGTATTTGGGTTGCCCATACCGTTACCGTACCGACTATACTTGGTACCGAGACTTCGGTTACCGATTCAGTCGGTTACCGACTTCTTGGTACCAAGGACCTGTTGGTACGGTTGGTAATCGGTTGGTATGGTAATTTTCAATTACCATTCCAACTCTAAGTTGAACAGTATTACACTTAATTATTTTGAGTATAAATCTATATTAACAAAATTATATTTATACTATGTACACTTATATTACCATATTTATAAACTTTTATTATGAATAAAAATTATTGATAATTAAAAGATTGATTATTTTAGATTTTTTTTAATTTTCATTCTTTTATTCTTTAAAGATATTCACAATTCATAATATATACTGAAGTGTAGACCTGGGCAAATGCGGGCAGGCCCGCTCGACCCGCCCCGTCCGCCCGCATTAGCGGGCGGGCTTGGACATGGGGAAAACCCACGCGGGCTGCTAGGTCCGACCCGCTCCCGCAATGGGGACGGGATTGGACATATCAATCAACCCATTACGGGCCGCTAGGCCCGTAACGGGTATCCACTTTTTTATATTAAAATTAATATATATATGTATATATATGTAATAAATAATATTAATTATTCACTTAAAAAAATAATAAAAAACAGTAACTAATATATACATACATATATATAACCTACTATATATATAATATATACATATGCAGTAACTTTATATATTAAAATTGATTTCACTTCAGTGAAGTGAAATCTATTTTTAAAAAAGAAATAAAAAGAAAATATGTAATGTAAAAGGTAAAAAAAATGGCCGTAAATATAACTTCCGTTTACTATTTATACTCCATTGGACTTCGTTTTTCGGCAGCTTCTTCAACTTTCTTAGAGGGTGGTCTTTTTAGATAATCTTATTGTAAAGTTTATTTCTACTTATTTCATTTCGCTTGTTCTTTATTTTTAGGTTGTACGTTTGACGGTTCACCATCGATCGATTTTTATTGGCCTCTCGATAAGTCAGACATATCTGACCTTTGAATTTTTATCTAATTAAAAAAATTATACTCCATTGGAGGGGGCATCGTCACATGTGGCGCAGCTAATAGTAGTACTAAATAGAGTACACGGGAGTAAATCTAGAGAAGAAATAAAAGAAGCAACTATGTAAGGGTCAATGGTCGGGCCCCACATTCATCTATTCAGTACGACAGTGGTTGTATTCGTTGGTGGCGTTTGGTAAGAGGGCGGTCCTGCGTTGTAGGTAATTGCTGCCCCCAAGGCCCCAACACAACTACACATGGATGTTGCTGATTGGTTTCATTGTTTTATGGGGTCCATAGTTTTTCTTTTATATATAACGACGATAACTCACATTTGGTGATAAACCCACGCATCTAATCCAATTGGTAAAATCCACACGTATAAGATAAATCGGATTACGCCAACCGACTAAATCAAATAATACGAAGTAAGGTGAATATTGATTTTTTTAGGCAACAATATTATAATACTACAATAATCAATTGAGAATAAAATATTAACATAAGCACATAATAATGATAATGGTGACATTAATTAACAATGTTTTGCTTATAAAATGGGAGGAAAGGCGAAGATAAATGATTATCCGATGTTCATTCATTCTCTTAATTAATTACAATTAAGTTGGTGTGGGATGAGAGAAAAGTATAATAGACTAGAATCGCGAATAGACATTATAAGAGGATTGGTATGAGATTATCCATTTTAATAATTACAAGTTTTAATTAATAATTACTAACTCCTCCTTCGTCATAAACAATATTTGCTTGGATAGACATCTTAGCAATAGCTCTTTAATTTTGATGATTGTGGGAATGACGAAATGACCGGGTTTTCAGTGGAATGGATGCAAGAAGGGCTTTATCATATGGACGCGTCCGAAAGAGTCTTGCCAGAGAGCCAGCCGAAAAGCAATGTTCTAAAAGGCGCTAGGCGGCCGCTAGGCGGTGGGTGGCTATCTAGCGCCTAGGCGGCTAAGCGGACTTAAAACAAACCTAATTATTTCTTTATATTTTAACATATAACACATATCAATAATTCATATAATGTAATAATAATATATAATATCCCTTATAAACCCAAATTTGTGGTGCTTAACTAACACAAAAGTAAATACACGCCAAAATACGTGTCCGACTAGCGACTTTAAGCCTCCTAAAATCATAAACCATAGATTCGACTCATAACCCGACTTATGGGATCAAAAACTCTAAGTCAACTAATCACATCTCTAGAACCTAAAATTGAATAATTGTCGGGCTAGGCAGGGTCTAGGTGGGACAAGGCAGTGTCTAGGCGGAAATCCGCCTAGAGGTCCGCCTAGGCATAAAGATTCCTAGGTGGCCTTCCGCCTAGCGCCCAGGCGCCGCCTAGACAGTGCATAGGCGCGATTTTTAGAACACTGCCAAAAAGAGAAGGCAATAGTCAAGATTGGGCGAGAGAAACATGCAAGCAGAGGGATGGATCAAAATCAACACGGATAGAGCGGTGCGCCGGTGCGTAGAGATGGGCAAGCGACAACTGCAGAGGTTATTATAAATAATGTTGGTGATCAGTGGCATCGTGGCTTAATTTGTAATGAGAATAGGACCTTGTTCTATCCCCATGGCGGAGCTATGGGTGTCTTGCAAGGGTTTAAACTCGCTTGGGATGGTGGCTTTCGTAGGGTGATTATGGAAATAGACTCACTCCTCACGATGACCCTCTTGAGAAACAACCGTCGCGGTGCCACCCGTTAGCTAGTTTGGTCACCGAGTGCCATGACTTTTTAAGAAGAGACCGGGCCCTTCAATTTTAACATGACTTCCGTGAGACAAATTATGTAGCGTATTAGATGCCCTTATTAAATTTTTATTGGTGGAATTAAGCCCTTCGTATTCGAATAATATTCATCTTAATTTATAAAAATGCATGCGAATTTGGTCGGTAAACATCTACTGGCCGCGTATATAATTTACATATATTTTATTATCAGTTTTTCTATCTCCTGTCTTAAACTAGGGTATATGATAAGAAGTTTAACTGAGAAAGATTTTTTTTCAAATTAAATTATTTTAGCTTTTTTCAAAAATTGCTTTCTTAAAATCGATGCTATATTTAGTAGAAAACATTTTCCAATTAAGATTCTTATCATATACCTAAGAGAATAGGATAGAAAGACCATTTATTTATTAATTAAATATGTGTCCATTTATTTATTAATTAAATATGTGTAATTACAAAGTGTGACTTTAGGGTGAACAACTAAATATAAACTCGCACTAGTTGGGGTGGCTCACTGGTAGGGAGCAAGAGGGAAGTCAGGACTCAGGAGGTCTCGAGTTCGATCCCTACATCCGTCTCTTTCCTTGGGTGAAAATCCAAGGTTTGTCTTGCTTCTTACTAGTGGGTTGAATCGGTTGGCGCAAACCGGTTTACCTGATGCGTGACTCTTGCCGACTCGATCACGTGCCCGAGACTTGCCATCAAAGGGGTTCGTCATTAAAAAAAAAAAAAAAAAAAGGAGGACAATACAAGTTGGACTGGCTATTATTGGAGTGATAATTAATTAGACCCACATATGTAAAAAAAGGATTCCAACTTTCCGTCTTGTGGAGAGCAACCAAAAATAGGAGTTTCATAAGAAAATGAATCACCTTTTCTGCTATTCCTTTCCTAAAACCATCTCTTTTCTTCGTAAAGACCAGGGATGTTCAAAAGTAGATCCGAACCCCAATTTTTTGATACATCAAACCGATCCATAACCAAACTTTGAAGAAGGTTAATTAGGCTGGAATATGAATTGTCCTCACATTGAAAATATTGAGATGTCTGATTAAAATATTGAAATGTCTTGAATAACATATAAACTTAACCGATTATTCATCTCACTGTTAATTGATCTTGATATATAACCCCGTTAGATTTAATATCTTAACTCTTTTGAGGAAAACCAACTTTAACAGGTCAGGAGATTAGTTTTTTTTTAAAAAAAGAAATTTTATATTAAGACATATATTTTTATTAAATTAAAAATATTATATGGTACCATTAATTTAGATTGAAAGAACTCTGGAATAAAAAGTTGTACACCCCTGGAAAATGAGAGAATGGTTAACAATATGAGTAAATTGATTGCACCATTATGTATTGTTGTATGTTTATCTTTAGGCGGTTCTCCGTCTGAACTCGAATTCTTATATAATAAAAAAAAATGAGTGAATTGAAGGAAAAAAATAAAGAGAAAAGATAAGCAAGATACTCCATCCGTCCAAAAATACATGGACTTTTACTATTTATGTACGTTTTTTTAGGAGATAATAATAAGTTTGTAATTATTAAAAAAAATTCATAAAAAAGTTAATATTTTATATAGTTTTTACCTTCTTAAAAAAGCGTGCGTCAATAGTAAAGTCTATGTATTTTTGGACGGATGTAGTAATAAACTGCCTCTCTCTAGGTAAGAGATTTTCTTGATGGGAGGAGAGATACCGTCCACTGCCATGAACCCCCATTATCGACCATCCATCACTATTAACACACACCCGTCATGGTCCCTACTTAAGAACATCACATTGTTGATGGATTTTTTGCTAGATATTAGCCAAACACAGGTGTAATACCCTCATCTGAAAACATAAATAAAAATGTATTTAAGTTGCACTATCTAATTAAAATTTATAAACGGGTTTGTTATATGAACGGTTTCGTATCGCCAAACACAAATGTGGTTATTGACTTTCGATGTCGAAAAATTTTTTTCCATGCCAAAAAAGCTTGCCGATACTGAAAGTCAATGAATGACCGTGCATTTGACGATAATTTGATTGTGTGTATAACATGAATCTTTCTATAAAACCATTAGGGTCTGTTTAACACAAGCTTATTAGAATTTTTTAAAGAGTTATGGTTAAAAAAAATTCACGGTTTTTAAAAAAAAATAGCTTTACAAAACTCAGTATTTGTCATGCTAAAGAAAAATATACTCTTTTAACCACAAACTAGTATGATCCCCGCGCCATGGCGCGATTTTTTTTATAAATATATAAAATCTTACTAATATAGTAAATTAATATTATAACATAATTGTAAAAGTTTAGATAATTAAATATTTTGAATTAAACTCATGGGTTGAGAAACGATTAAAGTAGTATATATAGATATATATATATAGATATAGATGTAGATTACTAATATTAATTTTATAATTTCTTATTATTAATTTTATATTTTTAATTAAGCCCAATAATTAGTAAAATTAAAGGAAAAAGAAGAAAAAAAATTAGAATTAAACAAAATCAAAGAAAAATGGCAAAAAAAAATGATTGGTCGAGACTCTTAAAATTTCTCTAAACTTGACACATCATCCTAAACTCTTCTAAATTAAGAGTTTATATAGATTTTTTTTTAGAGAAAAAACTACTAAAATTATAATTTAGGCTAAGATCAATGTTTTGAATTAAGCCCAATAATTAGTAAAATTAAAGGAAAAAGAGAATTAAAGGAAAAAGGAGAAAAAAAAAATTAGAATTAAAGAAAATCAAAGAAAAATAGCAAAAAAAAATGATTGGTTGAGACTCTTAAAATTCCTCTAAACTTGACACATCATCCTAAACTCTTTTAAATTAAGAGTTTATATAGATACTAAAATTTCATCAAAATTTTGAACTAAATTTTATTCTTAAACTTGATTAATTTCTAGCGCGCCAAACAGACTCATAATACATGGACCAATTAACCTAAAATTCATAATTACAAATTCAAAAGATCCATGTCCACAAAATTACACTCCGACTTTGTAAAAGCCGACAACAAAACTTACAGCCCCTAACAAAATGTCACGATCAAGTTTCTATAGCAATCATCAAATTCCAAAAACGTTACACCCTGGACCGATCCAAATCAACTGTTAAACAACATTAGAGGGTGGGCCCAAGTAACATGTTTGTGCCATTTGGGAAAAACTTAAATGGGCCGGCCCATGAATTAATGGCTGGGTCCATTGTCTATCTGTTTATGGTCATTTTCATTGTCTAGCTTCTAAATGCATCACTTCAAATGATGGGAGTTAATAGAGGTATGGCAATTATTGTGGCTTTAATGGTTATGAAAGGGGAAGGAAAGGAATCGAACATACAACCTTTTGATAGCGAATAATTTTTCCATTGGTTGTTTTTCTTATTTTCTAATTTTACACCTTTCAATGCCAAATGAATTATACTCCCTCCATTCGAAAAAATATGTCCTTCACTATTCACGTACGCATCTTTAGAATGATAAAAACCATATAAAATATTCATATTTTTATAATTTATTTTAATAAGTTCGTAATTATTAATAGTAACTACGAAATTGTTGAATAAAAAAACTATATATTTTATATAATTGTTATCCTCTAAAAAAACGTGTGTGAATAGTAAAACAACATGTTTTACCGAACGGAAGGACTACCTGAATACCTTGATTCAAGTGTCTAAAGTCTGCTCGGAGTGTGCTTGTTTGTGAATGAAATGACACAACTAATTTGGGTTCCATGTTTTTGTTGACTAATTATTCGTACCTGGTCGAGTTGACTATATATATGTTGTTGAGGCTATGGTTAAATAAGGCTGCACAAATTGCTTTTGTGTTTTTTATAAAGAGTTAAGGATGGGATGTGAAATTAAGGGTCCGTTTGGTATAAAATTTGATCGACTCGGAACGGGATGTTGTGAATTGTGATGTGTGGATGATCTGTCCCACATCGAAAAATACGGAACCCCGGGCTTTATATATAAGTCAGTGGGTCACTCTTCTTATTGTCAATTGGTTTTAGGATGGAACCCCGCTGGTCTTGTGTGCTCGGCTCGGGTGTGCATGATGCGCTCGGACGTGTGGACCCCCGCGTTATATGGCCCGCCGCGATTTATCATGGTATCAGAGCGGTGCGGTCCGGGACCCTGATCGATCTATCTACTGGGCCAGCCGGCCTTAAGGCTCAAGACGTCATGTGCAACTGGCCAGGCAGTTGCACTTGAGGGGGCGTGTTGTGATGTGTTGGCACCAGAGTGTGTGGGCGATGAGCCGAAGGCTGTGGGCAGTGGGCCGGAACCGGAGGGTGAGGGTGGGCTGGAGCTACGCGGAGGGTCAGTGCAGTCTGTGACAGGGGTTGGAAGTCGTATGGATGGGGATCGATTTTTATACGTTTTTAGATTTTTTTTTTTTATTTAATTATTTATAATTATTTAATATAATTTAAATATAACAGAAAAAAGATAAATATAAAAAAAAATATTTTACCTTTTTTTATTTTCGGATTTTTTTGGGTGGTGGGGTAGTTTTGCTAATTGAATAGGGTATTTTGTAAATTTTTATGTGGTTGTAATTAACAATAGTAGGTATTTTTACACATCAATTATAAAAGTGGGATATTTATGTTAATTCCCCTTTAAACTAAAACGGAGGGAGTGTTAATATTGTAATTGTATCATGGATCCTTGGTGCAAAACCAAACAAAAACGAGAACGGGCTTGTTTGGTGTGGACTAGCATCATTCCAACTTTTGTTGGGCCAATTGCAGCCCGTAGACAGCTCACAACGCCGGCCAATCATTTTTTTTGGATAGTGCTATACCGGAGGCATGTGTTATATGCCCTCCAACCGACAGATCTAGGATCCGTTTCATCTACAACACGACACATGTCCAATAATTATTATAAGTTTTTTTTAAAAAATACACAGACGGATCCTAGATCCATCCGTTGTAAAAAAAATTATATAGGACGGATCATAGATCCGTCTTATATATGACGATGTCCTGGAAAATAACTCCATCAATTAACAAGGATATGACGTCATAAATGGATCACCCAACGCATAAGGCATCTTGCACACTGCAGATCGCATCGCGAGTCATACATCTTAGCCTCTTAGGGCAAAGGCAAGCAACCCGCTGACCAAGCACCTCTCCGCTAATACAGCCACGTGTAAATACCCGACCCTCTAGCATGAGGGCATGCATTACACGTGTCCCCAGTTAGTCCACGAGGTCACCAACCAGTTGCTCGCTTAGCCTCCCTATAAATACCCCCTTGAGCCTTCAAGGGAGGGATCCGGTTCAAGAGAGAAGAAGAAGAGCTCTACAATTCTACCATACTGAAAACCCTTGGAGCTGTGTTCTTAAGGTCTTTGATCGGAGAAGAACACATATGGAGTAAGAACTTCATCTGAAACGCTTCCTCTAAAGACGACGATTGAATAGTGATTACCTGATCGCGCGCCAAAGGCATCGTAAGGATTACTTGGACCTGTAACACACGAACTAATTATCACCCATCCTAATTGAACTTGCGGGTAATTAAGGAGATCCGTCGTTACCTTGAGGTTATAAGTATAGGTGAAATTTCAGGAACGCGTCAATATAAACAAATAAAAATCCAAAAAAGAAAAGAAAAGGAGAGAACAAGGGCGGATCTATGATTCGCCCTTGAGTTTTTGCCCCAAAAAGCTATTGCACACTTGTAGAGCTTTGCTTTTGCCCTTTTTTTTAATTTTATATACTAGTATATTTTTTTTATATATTAGTATATAATTTACATAGGTATCCGTCCTTATATTTTTTTAAAAAGAATTACAACGAACGGATGCGATGGGTGCATATAGCCACCCTGTTTTCTTAATGAAATTGATTGAGTTAGTGGAATTCTTTTTACATCCTGCGGGGTGAAGGAAGGAATGATCATTGGTCCAATGTTCGGGCAAAACCAATTCCAAAGGTGTGACAAGTGGTGTGTATAGGATCCGGGTACATATTCACTACGGCATATTGATCCCCGAATTACTAGCGATTCCAACTTTATGTTTTGAAGTTGCAGAGAACAATCCAAACCGGCCTGAGGCAATATTTTTGGATTCGCTCCGCCTTACAACCTTTCTTTCGATTGTAATTGCTGTTGTAGCACGTATGTGGCCCAGCCCGTCAATTACTTATTCTTTAGCGATGTAAAGCCATTGGATAGTATATTGGCAAGAAGGGAACAACTGTTTCGATATTCGTTCTAGAATCAGTGACCGAGGGTAAGGGATAGTGATCAATAAAATCAGAGTACTAGTGGGGCATATTGCTTTTCGTAGTAAGCAACTCTCTTTAGAAGGCTATTTATTTATCGAAGTAAAGAGTAGTTTATGTTATTGAAGTAGTGCTCTATCTTTCTCTCTTATTAAAAATTGCAAACCGAAAACTTAACCTAATTTCTTAGTTCGGTTTGATTGGCTTGGTTGGATTTAAAATTTCGATTTAACCGAATATTGAACACCCGCAATGTAAACCAAGTAGGAGAACCACAATGATGACAGGTTGATCGAACTTTGTGTTTTACTTATGTATGAATAGATGACAATGTAGTGACGGATAATGTTGCACATCCGTACCATTCACTCTCCTCTTTCACCACATTACATAATTCGGGTTTCCAAGACCCCTTGGCTCGACTAGACCACAATCTAGCTGACCAAATTGCTTTCCTTATCAATTACAGTAGTAAAAATAACGGAAATTTCGCGGGGTGCCCCTGTGGTATTGCAATTTTCACCGGGTATACAACTCTTTTACATATTTCGCGTGGTGCCCCTGAGGTTTTGGCATTTTTGGCCTCGCGCCCTTTGTCCGTTAAAGTTAATGGAGCCTTCCATCTCCGTTACTTTTCAATTAAAAAAAAAAAGAACGACTGCTCCAGCCACCATCGTCGTTCTCACAGATCGTCGATTCGTGCCCACAGTCACCGGTCACCACCTTCTTTTTCCATTTTCGATTGACCTTCTACAATTCCATTTATCGTTAATCTCCTACCTAACTTCTCTAATTTGGTTTCAATTTGGAGTTTGAGTAGATGTGATTTCTGGTGTTGGGTTTGAGTATTTTTCAATTAGAAATTCAATGCTTTAGGGTTTTGCGTTGAACTCGACTTTAGTTTATGGGATTTATGCTTAATTTTTGATGAAATTCCTACATTAATTTGTGTATATGCAATTTGATGGAGAAAGTAAAGATTTCTCAATTAATTTATGTATTTGCACTCGATTAGAAAAAAGAAATTTATGTTTTTGCGAGAGAGAAGACGAACGAATTTCAATCAGGATGTAAGAAATTCAGTCTAAAGTAGGGTTGAATTTCTATCAGGATCGACAATTACAAAAGGTTTACTAATAAACAAAATCCCCAGGAGTATGCTGTTAAAGGGGAATTTTCAAAAAGTTCAGATGTATCAACGAGATGCGGGCAACGGGTTTGAACTGGAAGGAAGGCTGCTCACTTGCTCATACCAGAAACTGCGGGGCTCGAAATCGCCAATGACCCCATCCGTTTCCAGCTCCAACCAGACGCGAGAGAGGGAGAGGGGAAAGGGCGGCTGGGCTCGGCGCGGGGAGGAGCGTCTCTTTCATGGCTGGCTCCGATGATGACAGGTCTGAGTAGGGCGAGGGTCGACGGCAGGTCGAGATCCGAGAGGGACGGAAGAAGGTGTTTCGTCGGTGGTTTGGCTACAGTTGTGTTCCGCTCCTGAGTTCCGGCTAGGTCTATCAAGGCTACAGAGGACAAGGCTGTAGGTTCGACGAGGAGAGGAAGAAGGCTCCGTTAATTTTAACAAACAAGGGGCACGAGACGAAAAATATCAAAATCCCAGAGGCACAACACAAAAAATGTAAAAGACTTGTATATCCGGCGAAAATTACAATACCACACAGAAGTACCTCGGTGAAATTTCGGTAAAAATAATATTGATGAAGTAATCAATGAGGTGGAAAGGTGGGGTGTCCGCGACATCATCATCTGATCTCCATTGAAAATTTCTACTCAATTAGATTCAGGAAGATATGCGAGGGGGTCCATTCGACGTGCGAGCGCGTCGTTGAGATCTCGGATTATGTTTGACCAGGTCAAATCAGAAATCGGATAATTTTCAAGCTACATTTATTTATTAAGGATTATTTAATATAATCAATCATTTGTAGTTTTGAATTCCCCTAAATTCTTACACTGACAAAATCAAGTCCTTTTCCGTTTCTTTGTCTTGAAAGCGAGAGGGGGATTAACCGCGTTCTTTCACTCTGCCCACTTCTGGATTTTTAATTAACTCCCCACAAATCCACAATGCCCTTAATTAGTTTCACTTAATACCATATTGCATCCACGTACATTTTTGTACTTCAATTAGTAATTGTGTCGAAACATGGGGTTGATTTGACGGTGCAGGTAGCTCATCGAAGCTTTTAATTTTAATCTTCTATAACTTTAAATAAATTAAATACAATATTTTATTTTAATTAACTTTTAAAATTGGATTTTCAACATCTACTCGCCCCAAGATTTTTAGAACTTTATTCGTTTTCTCATATCTCATTAGCTAGTTCGTATCAGTTATTTTATCAGGTGGGTTACCAAACACCTTACTAACTTATAAACACTCTAATTTAACATATATTTAATATGGGGTATGATATGTACACCGCTAATTTTTACTATTTACACTGCTAATCCACCGCATCCCTATGCGGTGGATTAAGAAAATTTTAGCCCGATATACCGCATGTACATGCGGTATGTCGTTTGACTGTATAAAAACACCGCATGTACGTGCGGTGAGTTAGGTTAAAACGGAGTCCGTAATACGATAATCCGGTTGGGTCGAAGCTATCCGAAACCCACCGCATGGGTATGCGGTGGTTTTTAAAATATGGAAAATTTGGGTACGAACATACCGCGTGGGTATGCGGTATGGTTTTGAATTTTGGGTAAAAGAATACCGCATCTCCATGCGGTATTTTTTTTACCGTTGTGGCAACGGTAAAAAACTTACCGCATGGAGAAGCGGTATAATTTTTACCGTTGCCACAACGGTAAAATTATACCGCATGGAGATGCGATATGATTTGTTACCGTTGGGGGCCCATTATAAATAGGCGTGGGGGGCCCAGTTTTCCGACATACCGAATCTTCTCCGATTCCTTTCTTTCCGAGCCCGACTCGAATCTTCTCCCATTCCTTTGTTTCCGAGCCCGACTTTTGGTTCCGTCCATTCCCCGTCCCCATATCTACCACCACTTTGTACCCGGGTTTTAAGATGGTGAAAGACAATCGTGGGAAAGCCGCAGCTGATGATGTCGGTCCTTTTCGGAGACATCCGTTACAAGTAACATTTAATGTTTATAATAATCAATTTGCTTTATTTTTTAATTTGAAGGAAATAGTATTAACATTTCATTGTTATATATAATGTAGCCGGAACCCACTATACAGAGGCGGAGGACGACAGATGTACCGCCACCGCTGGAGACACAGCCTCACCCTACGGTATGTTAAAATTGTTACTATGTGTAGGGAAATTGATATCGAATAAGTATATATTTCTGTTTTCTTAGGAATTGATAGTATGAGGTTGAAATCATTTATAAACCTTTGGAAAATCTTGCACCATTTAGTCAGTCATACGATATAGTATCGTATTCGAGCCATAGGATTCTGACAAATACTAGGTGTAGGGAAATTGAAATCGAATAAGTATATATTTATGTTTTATTATGAATTGTTAGTATTAAGATGATATCATTAATAAACCTTACGAAAATGTTGTCACATTTAGACAGTCATACGATATAGTATTGTAATTGAGCGATAGGATTCTGACAAATATATTTTAAATTACACAGTCTGTGTTGTCGAGAAATTTGGGAGAGAGGGTAGTATTACAATCTGCTAGGAGAGCTGCCATTAGGGAGAGGCAGACGTTGGAGGGTGTATCAGTTCCGATGGAGACGGATAGCGACGCGGTAGATGATGATACCGAGGCTGCCGTCAGGGAGACCCAGACGTTGGAGGATGTAGTGGATCCTCCGGAGAGGGATACTGAGACGGTAGGAGCTGATACTGGGCACACGTCCCAGTCATCTATAGAGACATATCAGAGTCTGGTGCAGATTGAGCTGCACTTGATGTCTGACCACACGGATGACCCAGTGGTGCAGTCGACCGGAGAGTCTGGTCAAGGCGACCAGGGTATTGAGATGCTGGAGGAGTACCTACGAGGGGACCGAGCACGTCAGACGGGTGAGCACTTGCAGACTGGAGCTGAGAGAGTGGTAGAGCAGGTGCAGACTTATCCTGACAGTTATCGGGACTACTTTGGGACTCAGTTTGCGAGCGAACAATTGAACTCGTATGACGACACGGCACCTCTGCTCGGAGATGTGGGTGCTGGGACGAGTCATGCTCGAGGTGGCGACCAGGAGCCATGGGCCGTTGCGCAGATAGATTTTGCGTCGTTCACCCCGGTCGGTTCTACGGGTGTAGGGAGGACGCCTGGGAGTCAGCATGCGGCGCCATCGTCGACGCCGAGGACCGCCGATCCTGAGCCGATCATTGGGAGTCAGCATGCGGCGCCACCGTCGACGCCGAGGACTGCCGAGCCTGAGCCGATCATTGGGAGTCAGCAAGCGGCGCCATTAGCGACACCTAGGAACTTGGAGGGTGTGCCGATTGCCGGGGGGCATGAGTCAGCTGGACTTTCGAGGCATTTGACGCTGGATATGGGAGTTATCCAACATGATCTGATGTATGGGCCATCCGACGATATTCGTCAGGATATGGGAGGAGACCAGGCGGCACAGCCCCCTGTCCGTGTAGTGCAGAGGAGGCGGAGACAGCGTGGAGAGAGCAGTATGGCAGGTGGTACTGGGCAGCATGGTGAGAGGAGTAGTGCAGGGGTCATTCGGGCTGTTCTGCCCGAATGGCCAGGGGGGCCACATATCGTTTCCCTTCTGAGAGACTACGAGACCCACATTGCACAGGCTATTTGGAGACGGGAGGACGAAGCATTGCGTAGGGGTGTGCATGTGCAGAGACGAGGGCAGTCGCTGGGCTGTGTAGAGGCGTTGTTGGAGGTTGATGGACGGGAGTCCTGGTTTCCCGCAGTGCGGGAGATTGGGTTCTGGGACCTCAGAGATTTCGAGTGGGATCATGTGCCAAGTGTACAATGCGAGAGCAAAGTTTAAAGCTGAAGCGAGAGGAGATCGAACAGTCTCCCAGGAAGCACTCCGCATTTTGCGGGATAAGGGTTACTACTATTGTACGAGGAGATCCCCTGACGATCCCAACAGGCTTCAAGATCTATTCATCGCCCATACAGACGCTCGCCATCTTCTAGCCATGTTTCCATATGTCGTCCTCGTCGATAGTACATACCGGACGAATGCGTAAGTTTCTATATACACTTATTCTTTTACCCATTCCCACCACGGCATGCGAACTCAAATATTTCATTGTGCAGGTACGGGATCCCTTTGTGTGAGTTCGTTGGATTTACTTGCACAAACAAGAACTTCGTCATCGGGTTCTGCTTCATGTCGCATGAGAACACAGATACGTACATTTGGGCGTTGGGGCAACTCGTTTACCTCATGCGAGGTAATCTTCCTAACGTTATTGTCACTGATCGAGAGTTGGGGTTGATTGCGGCGCTACGAGAAGTTCTTCCCTACGTCAGGCATATGTTGTGCACAGTGCACGTCCTCCGACGATGCGAAGAAGCTGCTTTCCAGAAGTCAAAGAATCTTGATGTTGCTAGGCGTTTCAAGAACGCATGTGTTGGCCTGTTCCAATCCAGATCGGTTGAAACTTTCGCCGCTAGAAGGAGGGGTATGCATGCAGAGTGGGGGCATATCGAAGGGCTTATGCCGTATTTGGAGGCGACGTGGTTACGAGATTACTCGGAGCAGATAGTTCGTGCATGGACAGACGCAATCCAGCATTTTGGTACGACCACGACAAACAGGTGCGCCTACGTTTTCATTATAAAATTCATTATACACGTAATTTGTTTACATATAACGATCTTCACCTGCGAGTCTCACTTATCTTTTAGGGTTGAGACGGCTCATTCTGTGTTGAAAAAGACCTTAAACTCTGCAGTCGGTGATTTCACTCACGTGATAAACACAATCGATCTGATGATGGCGGATCAAATATGGGAGGTGAAGAATACACTGGGGAGAGCGAACAACACCTGGCCTACAGACTCCCACGACCTATGGATTTTCGATCGAATTCGGAATATTGTGTCGAAGGAATGTTTCAACCTATTGTTCGAAATCTACACAAAGATGGAAGCCGATCCACCTTCGCAACCATGCAGAGATGCATACTGGAGGGACGTTTACGGTCTTTCATGCACACATGACATGCAAGCTTGTCGAGACACGCAGATACCCATCGGACCATCCCAGATACACATTTTTTGGAAGCAATTGGATTTCAAGAGGCCTCATGTTGACAACGTCCAGGATAACACTCCCCTCAGCAGAGCTGATGTGGACATGTCGCGCATGATCAGTTTGTTCCAGAGCGGAGCTATGGACGAGGATACTCGTTGGAGAATCGCGTCGGCATTCAACGACGGGGATCGTCCCTCCCATACACCGTTGACCACCCCTGACCCGGAGGACCGTAGACCGCCCGGGAGACCGAGGACTCGTCACCCCTGTCAGACGAACCCTCTACCTTGGGAACGTGAGCGTGCTCGGGCTGAACGTCGGGCAGATAGACAGGCGACCACTGGATCCGCACGAGGGCGAGGCCGAGGTCGGGGTCAACCGGCATCAAACGAAACAGATGACGTGGAAGGTACTGAGGAGGCCACTGGGTCCAACGACATTGCCATCGACGACCCTCCTAGAGGCCGAGGAGTAGGCAGAGGACGAGGACGGGGTCGTGGAAGGGGACGTGGACGAGGTCGATCAGCGTCGGAGCCAGCTCCGGAGATTGTAGGTGACATTCCAACACCAGCACCTACGGCGCTTCCACCACAGAATCTACCTCGAGTAGAATTCAATTGGGGCACTGGCAACATCGACGAATTCATGATTACTTTCGTACGAGCCGTCACAAATGTTGCAGGTGATGGTCACTGTGGGTATAGGTCTTTAGCTTGTCTTCTGAACTTGGGACAAGACATTGGCTTCGAGTTCGACGAGAGCTGGCCGTTGAGTTGCAGGTGCATTCAGATCGGTACCATTACTATCCGGCCTTAGATGAGCTCATCATGAGGGTCAACTATTTCGGCACGTGTCATGATGCTACGTATTGGATGGAGATTCCGATCATGGGCGAGGTGTTTGCCACGCTTCACCAGCGTCCTTTGGTGATTTTGTCACGGATGATGCCTATGTTGTGCCTACCTCTGTACGCCACCGGTAGCCCGTCAGTACCGGCCTATGAGGAGCTAGATGGAATAGCTTTAGTCGGCAACAGCAACCATTTCGTTCCGGTACGTTTCGTATTTCATATTGATTAATTTGTTACTGTTTTGTTTCTCTTTTCTGACATCAATATTAACCTTGTATTCACAGATTTGGTTGTTGCCTGGTTCACCTCTTCCTCCAGTCTACGTCACATGGACACGGCATCACGATCGCACTGTCGACGGTTGGGACGAGCAGTTTGCAGCGAGGATTGCACGATATAGAGCTTACCGCCGTCATGATGGTGGCCGTCCCCTACCGTATTAGCATTTCCCACTTTCTGATGTCATTTTTCGAACTTCATATGTTCAATTGGGTTGTATCTTTCTCTATTCCATTTCACATCCGAACTCCATATTTTCGTCATCGCTTATATTTATCGCACTTTCGTTTTAATCATCTTTGTTTTCAATTCAACATATGATTTTTTTCAGATCACGGCGTTTATTAAAAGTTAATTCCACTGTAGTAGGATATACCATTGTAGATGTCCATGGATTATATATACGATAAATTCGTAGTGTGGATGAATACCACAAACCCAAGCGGTGTGTATCGGTTCGTATCGGTCCCCTCAGCTCTTCCAAATAGTTAAGCGCAAATCGGGTTATCCGATACCCACCGCATGGGTATGCGGTGGGGTTGAAACGGAACGGAGGTGCTCACCGCATGAATATGCGGTATGTCTCTATACGGTGGCTATCACCGCATATACATGCGGTGACCTACCGCATGTATATGCGGTAGGTCGTTGACCGTCATTAACTCGGTCATTAACTCACCGCATAGTTATGCGGTGATTAGCGGTGGAAATAGTAAAAATTAGCGGTGTTGATATCGTTTCCGATTTAATATACTTAATCAATAAGCTTCGACTATCCTATCAACTTCAGTTACTCCATCAACTAGGTGTTAGTGTTACCAAACAAGTCCATGATCTCCTTCGCTCACTATTCCTGCGAATAAGTGATGTGATAAGTCGGGTTCGAATCTCGATTGAGATAGTTTTCGACACTAAAACCATAAGATCATGTTTATCAAAAAATACAAGAGTATTAAAAATATTAATTTTTTTATAATTATTCTCTATCTGCATCATCATCTTAAAGTCATAATCTTTCTTAATTTTTTCCATCTTATCAGTAATATTTTTTAAAATCCCTTTTTTAATACCAATTCAATGTACAAATGTATCATTCTCCAATAATTATTTCTAATTTCTAATTATATTATTATATTAATTTTTTATTGATAAAATATTACTAAAATATTTTTTCATATTTAACAATTACTTTAATATAATAGACAAACACAACTAAAACAAACATAATACATCATGTAATGATTTAAGGTTTATACAAACAAACATTAATGATTTAAGGTTTAATTTATACTGGAAGCAAAATAAGTAGAATGCATTGCGAGATCATGATATTTAAGAATTTTTTTATATTAATATGTAGGTATTCGGGGCGGGTGAATGAGATGGGTTAATATGTGGCTTATTAGGGCAAGTAATAGATGAAAATCTGTCATGTATAGGGTTATACTGATATATGGGTATTAGTAATATATATACCCCAAGTGTAATGGTAAGGGCATCCAATCAATAATCAAACAATTACTCTTTGCCCTTACTCTCTCTCTTCCCTAAACTCCTTCTTCCCTAACCCTTCTTCCCTAACCTTTCTCCCTAAATCTCCATGAATCATGTTGGAACATGACAAAATCTTCATCTATCATTCATCCATCACCCACTCTCGCACCATCCGTCACCTACTTTAGTGCGAATTTCACCTACAAAATTAATGTGAATGTATCGAATACCCATAGATTATTTCTAGCCTTGCTAGAGAGTTGAGACGATGGAAACCAAGTCCATGCATGTGTACCTAGATTCAATTAAATTTTAATATATTTGTAAAGCATTTTTCAATTTTTTTAAAAAAATATAAGTAAAGAAATTTGGTAATCTCGATAAGTCTAGACTAACTGAAAGATCAAATAAGTTGTTCACCAAAAAATAAAAAAAGATCAAATAAGTCGGTAGATAGACAAATCGTCATGAGAAATAAATAGAAAAGAAACCGCAACCTGACAATTTTTTTTTTTATACAAGCCACACATTTCCAAAAATGTACCAACACAATGAAGCGAAAACGGCTAGTCAATCTTCACAAGCACGGATGATGAATCTTACACGAAGAAGAAGTTGTGATCATCTTAGATTATGAACTCAGAAGAACTCTTCAAATTCAACCACAAATCCCCGCCTTGAATTAGACAGGCCAACAAAATGTTACAACTTTTAAGCCACTACAGAATAGAACGGAAACACGATCCAGGTGGAAAAGCAATGTCAAAATGTAAGACAAAACAATCTTCGTCAAGGGTAAATAAAATAAAATAAAAAGATTGGCCACCATGAGGACCCAACCTACATTTCAGGAGGAATCGAACAATGTTGCCATCAGTGGTGGAGGCAGAGTAACATGAGGTAACTCGAGCCCCAACTCAGAGGAAAAATATTTTTAAAAAGGGGAATTTCGTTTGGTGTCTCTGAGGTTTTGACAATTCCGCTTGATGGTCTAAGATTTTATTTTGTTCGTCTGGTGCCCCTGAGTTTTGTCAAAAGTCCGCATCATACCCAAAATTCATATTTTCACTTTTTTGAATGAATAAAATGGCCCATTATTTTTCCTTATTTTACAAAACCTCTTTTACTTTTAACAACGAGCAAAATTACCTATTATTTAACTAAATTCAAGATAAAATTGAGAAAACCACCTTTATTTCTAAAATTTAACTAAATCACATATTATTTCCAAAAAATTTATCAAAAAATCACCCTTTTTCCAAAAAATTTAAACAAAATCATTATGGTTTTTAAAATTATACGAAAGACATATTAGTTTCCATACTTTGAAAAAATAAAATAAAAAAAACTTGTTATTTTCCAAAACAATATTTAACACCTATTATTTTTCCAAAATAATATTTCACCTATAATTCACTAAATTTTAGCAATTATAAATGCGGTTGATCATATGGTAGCTCAATATTTTGATAGTATATTTTTTTCGGGTCGATCCGTAAACCCAAATTTTTTTTTTCAATTTAATATTTAGCCACAACAGTTCATTGTATAAGAAAGAAATACATTATAATTATCATTTTCTTTTAAAATCGGGTCTTTAGGTTTGACCTGACCCGAAAATGTCGAATCGGATCGAGTTGACCTAACATGAACCATCCTAACTGACTAATCTAACCTAATACTTGATTAGAATTTTATTGAAAAAGAAAAAGTAATGTAAAAAATAAATGGTGGATTGATGAATAAGAGGGTAGATTTTTTTTTTACCCAATACTAAATTAGAATAAAGGAGATTTTTTTTATCCAAAGTGTCGTTTTATGATTTTTTTTCTTTTTGTAACTTATAGGTCAATTTTTTTTTTCAAAAAATGCGAGGGTGGATTGATGCAAAGTTTTTATAAATAATTGATGGTATGTTATGTATGTACAATGTTTGACAAATAATGAGATTTTTTTTGCAAAATATTAAAAATAATGAATCTTTTGTGGAATGTTAAAAATAAAGGTTGATTTTCTTCTAAAATTTTTTGTAACAATCGGTGAGTTTTTGCTAAAATTCTGGAAATTAAGTGTGATTTTATTGAAAAAAATATGTAAGGTGTTTTTTTTTTTTTCACTTTTATGTTGGATTTAGTTAAATAATATGTAATTTTGTTCATTGTTAAAAATAAAGGGGGCTTTGTGAAATAAGGAAAAATAATGGACCATTTTATTCATTCAAAAAAGTGAAATATATGAGTTCTGGGCATTAGACGGACTTTTGACAAAACTCAGGAACACCAAACGGACAAAATAAAACCTTAGGATATCAAGTGGAATTATTAAAACCTCATGGGCACCAAGAAGGTCATGATTTCAAATCTCAATAACTTTATTTTTTTAGAAAATTTTTCTTCTTTTAATTTCTAAAGAAATTATGATTACTTAAAAATCACACAACCCTTCTTTTTTTCCCTGGCTCCGCCAATAGTTGCCATAGAAGAATAAAAAGCAACCCCATAGAGGCACAACGTTGGAAGAGAAGAAGGTTCGTGGTAAAAAATGAGTGGCAAATCAAGGGGATGTCCAAGGATAATGGAGAAGTAGATCGACACACACTAGGATGTGTTTAAAGAAAGGGCTACAAAAAGGGTGGTAGGCGGTCCAGTGATCAATGGAAAGGCGTACGATCAACGGAAATGAAAAGTCACAATTGGGTGTTGTAAAAGAGGGTTGATCAAGAATCAACTCTTGAAGAGAATCAATCTAACAATATCAAGGATTGGGACAAGAAAAGATGTCATTTAGCATGGTATGAGTTTGAAGGATGAATGAAGACCAAGTGCAAAGTAATGGGAACCAGAGAAAGTACTGCACTAGTTCTATTAGGAAAGATCCCTCCCAAGACAACAATAAGGCAACCGATCCCATTTTTTTTGGAAGCTTAATACAAGATTATAACATGGGATCCAATTAGGCATGATTGATTTCTTATAAAAACTTATCCCATTGTCGCAACTCTTTGTAGATGAAAGATAAGGGATTGCGACAATGGAATAAGAGATTGCAACAATTGAATAAGTTTTTATAAGGAAACAGTTCTCAATCATTAAATTTAAGTTATGTGCAACATATTTCATATTGTTGTCTTGAGTTTCGATACTTTTAGCAAATGGTCGCATCTGGTTCAACTTTATTACGATTACTTTGATCTATATATATCAACTCTCTTCCTATAGACGAACTTTCTAGCTCTATTAGATCATCTCTAATAACTTCTCCAATTTTTCTTGTAAACGGAAAAATAAAATTCATATTTTCTAATTTTTTTTCAAACTACAACAACTTCTTTGCTTCGAAGTTTGGAGAATCATTTAGTTTTAAATAATGCTATAAATTTAGAGAAGCTTATCTAATTTTTTTTTAATAAAATGGGGGTTCCGAGGTTGTCGACTAATCTCTCACAGGTTAGAGCCCTAGCCTGAAAAAGAATCGAACCGGTAAGCTAGGCGGGAAGCTACGAGACAAGCTCACCAAGTCATTGAAGGCCGGCCTTGAGCACTCACTAATTACACAAAGTGAGTAAAAAGTGAGATTTAAACCCTTGACCTCTTGGAAGATCCACATCTCTCTTGCCACTAGAGTAAGGGGTTATTGATTATTGTTTTTTTATTCATTTTTAAAAATAAAACATATAATCTATTGAATTAAAAATGCTTAAAATTCTTTAAAAAAACTCTAAAATGAAGATCCATCGGGATGCTCTTTGCATTTGGGTTCTTTTTTTTTTTTAAATCGGGAAAGAATTTCAATTATCCAGACACGTCTAGAGAAATGAGAGAGCGGACAAACCGGTAGATTAACTAACCATCATGTACAAAAAGAAGCAAAATACAAAAGCAAATGACAGAAATGAAAAGACACCAAGTAAATGACATAAAAGAAAATTGCAAAAAGAAACGTACAAGTCATCGTACACTGTAAGCCAAAAACCAGCCGACAAACGAATCAACCGACCCAAGGAAAGACGTGCATAAAAAACTCTTTTTTGATCTAAATACATAAAGAACTCTGAGAATCACTAGCAAACACTTCAGATTATGAATTCTACAAAGCCATCATACATTGATCGCATTTCCACGAAACATCATATTAGCCTCAAATTAAATGTCGTTTAGACTTTTGCACCCATTTTTAACTGAGTTTACGGTATATCTAACAACACCCATTCGTTTAATTATTAAATATTGCATTATTTTTAATTTCATCGATCTCTCCCTTGACCACTTCTCGAATTTCTCTCCCCATCTCCAATCCTCCCCATTTTTTGTCCGGCTATATACCCTCTCTCTCTCATTATCTGTTCTCTGTATCTCTCCCGTCCCTCTCTCTGACGCATTTCGACGAGCACTATGCGGGCAACTTCAACGGAGAATCAGGGGCACTTCCTCGCCAGGATCAGCATCCGTCGCAACCAGGTGGCTTCCGCCGAGGACGCCGGCGAAATCGAAGCCCTCGAATCCTTCCAACGCAAGATCGCCGACCACTTCTCCGATCTCCTCCCATCCAATGACTCTTCTTCCTCCGCCGCCGACCCGCTCATGTCCATCGCCTGGCTCCGGAAGCTTCTGGATGCGTTCCTCTGCTGCGAGGCCGACTTCAAGGCGACGCTCCTCGTCGGCCGTGACCCTTCCCACATTGTCAAACCCCCTCTCGACCGTTTGATTCCTGATTTGCTCGACCGCTCCGTGAAGGCTTTGGACATTTGCAATGCGATCTCCCATGGAATCGAGGCCGTTCGGTTTGTTCACAGGCACGCCGAGATCGCCGTCGCCGCCTTGGAGCAAACTCCCTTCACCGATGGCCAGGTAAATCAAACCTGTCCTGTAATTGCAATTCAATTTCACAGTCGAAAAGTCGAAGCCTTTTTTCCCTCATAAAATTTGTGCGTAAATTGTTCATGGATTGCCATAGGGTAGATTACGAAATTGGATTTTTACAATGAAATTGGTTCATTTTCGATCAATAATTAGTACCAATCTCGCGCAATTTGATCTATCTAAAGCTCGGCAATTGATTTTGAGATCAGCAGGAAAAACCCTAATCCCCAACTTTTCCCCCTTTATCTACAGATTCGAAGGGCAAAGAAGGCTCTGGCCACGGTACTAAGCTCGATCGTGATCGATGAGAGGGAATTCAGCGCGAGCAAGTACACTGAGCGATCGTGGTCGTTCAGCCAAAGAGGAGCCAAGGAACCCCAAATCTCCGGCTTCCAATCTCTGTCATGGAGTGTATCCAGAAACTGGTCAGCAGCCAAACAGATCCAAGCCATCTCCGCCAATCTCTACTCGCCAAGTGGCACGGGCTCCACCGGCCCAGCCACGATGGTCTACACCATGAGCCTCGTCCTAGCCTTCATAATGTGGGCCCTGGTGGCAGCCATACCTTGCCAGGAGCGGGCTGGGTTAGGGACACATGGCCCGGTCCCCAAGCAACTCGGGTGGGCCCACGGAATATCGGGCCTCCAGGAGAAAATCGCCGAGGAGTGGAAGAGGAAGGAGAAGAAGGGCGGATCTGCAGGTCTCATGGAGGAGGTGGCGAAGGTGGAAAAGGTCGCCCATTCGCTGACAGATTGCCTTTCGCAGTTCGAGTTTCCAATGGAGAAGCAGAAGGAGGCCGAGGTGGTGGCCCATGTGGCTGAACTTGCAGATGTTTGTAGGCGGATGGAGGATGGGTTGAGCCCGCTCCAGAAGCAGTTACGGGAGGTGTTCCATCGGATTGTGAGGAGTCGGGTTGAGGTGTTGGATATGATTGACCAAGCTGCTAGGGCATCAGCTCCAAATGTATAGATTTAACCTTTGGGTATGTATCTCTGTTGTCAAATCGAGACCAGCTTGTTCTTGGTTTCAAAACTTCCGCAGAAGCATAGATTCAAGAACGATAGCTTTCGAGTACATTTCATCATATTGTTTCCCACTGTCGAAATTTCACTTAGACTATGGAGTATGCATTCCGAGAAGGTAGGTTGATTACCAGTTAGAGTCTTAGAGAGGTCTGATGTAGGAATGTTTTGCAAATGTAAATGTAATGCAGAGATAGAATCTTTCATAGATAACAAATTTGTTGTAAGCTGTACTTGTAATTCCGTATTTTTTTTTTGCCCTTTTCTGGGCTATGCACCCTGTACTGTATATGTAACAAGCAGAAAGTAATCAAGAAAGTATTAGTATCAATTACTCCATCCGTTCAAAAATACAAGTCTTTTTAGACTTTAAATTTTGTTTAGAAATATAAGTCCTTTTAGGTTTTCTAGGCATTGGGTTAAGAGAAAAATAACCTTTTGATTTGTTTTATGAAATGTTATTGGTTGTGGATAATTAATGAGGGGTATAAAGATAATAAGTTTATGATTTCCTTAATTTGTGTGCGAATGTCTAAAAGGATTTATATTGTTGAACAGAGGTAGTACTATCGTTAAGTTGGGACATTTAATTCAACAAAAAGCACTACTTTTTCAGTCTTTAAGACATTGTATGTACTTGTCTTTCTAGTCTTTACTGTAAGCACATGCCTAGTCTTAACTGCAAACAACTTGTTACTCATGATAGTTTCAGTACCTATGAGCGAAGGGTGGGGACGTGGGGCGATGGATGCAGTGGGGCCGAGTGGTGGTGACTGGTGATGCAGCAGGCACTGATTCAGTCGAGAGAGATGAGAACATAAGCTATTAATGACGTGCTTAGAATACAATTAGCAGAAGCATGTTTGGTTGAACTAGAAGGTAATGTGCATAATACTGATGGCATTGCACAGTTTTCACAAAACCAAATGAAATTCCCTGCTCCAATTTAGATACTTGGTTAAAGTCTTGAAAAGCACCAGGTATGGGTGTATAGCAGATCAGGTTCATTTGCTTAAATTACGCATTAATCGCAAATTTCTGTAACTACAACTTTTTCTATAAATCAGGATCTATGTGAGCTGGCAGAATGAGTTTTTGCTCAATCCTAGCATAACTTACAGATCTCACTAGCAACTGTATAATGGTTCAGCTCTTCATAAGAAGGACAACTGTATGAGCTGCAATGCTTCGGTTCTCTCCAAGACTATCAACCTTCTCATGGGTTTTTGCCTTGAGGTTTACGGCTGTGGGATCAGCTCCAAGAAGCTCACAGACCTTGGCCTTAATAACCTCCTTATGTGGGCTAATCTTCGGTCTTTGAAGAATTAAGGTGGCGTCTAAGTTTCCAAGCTCATATCCGGCCTCCTTCATAAGTCTCACCTGCAAGCACACAAACCGAATATGATAAATTCAAACCTCTCTTTGAAGCATTGACCGTCGTTTACGTCATACTGAATGAAGAAATTTGGTTAAAGTTTTAAAGTGCTTGTGTTGCACTTGAAACTTCTCTACACATCAATAAAATAAATGCCTTAGAATGCATATTCTACAATGTGGAAATCACTGATATAGGCATCTTGATGCCCTGTAAACTATTTTTTTCACCAAGTTTCCATAACATTCAATAGCAGTATGGAGAGGGACACATAAATTTTCATTGTATATAAAGAAAAAAATCAAAATTTTGCTTATCCAGGATGAAAAAACAAAATTTCATAATTCTATTCTATTCAGCATGGTGTCAGCTAGCAACATTAGATAAGCCCCATTTCAGGATCAAATGCAAAGGCAATGCTAAATGTCATACTTCACCACAAGTTTTTGAGAAATGGGCAGTTTTTTTCAAGACAAGAGTTATCACAAACTTATCAACAGATGATTTGGAAAATTAACCCTCTTCTAAAAAATGGTGTTGCAAAAGTAGCCTTCGCAGCCGCAACTACAAGTAAGGTTAGTTTACAAAACTAACCCTTTTCTGTGTGCTGATTGCAAACATAACCTCCATTTTACATGACATTCCAATTTTTAAGGGTTGACAGTTGACACTACATTTTCACAGGTGACATGCTCATTTTGTAATGTCAGGGTTAATTCTGCAAAAGTTCGAGTAACGGTCACTAGTGTCATTCCGACATCATCTCAAGTCTGGGTTGTTTCCCCTTGCAAGTTTGTTTGTTCGATTCTTGCTAATGTGAGGGTTATATTGGTGGGAAATGGGTAAATCTAATGTGAGGTATTAACCCTAAAGCATGATGCCTTAACCTGTCTTGTAACAGAACCGAACTCACCCAAGCTTTATTCACATGAGAATAAATAAAATGCATAAAAATCAGCAGCTGGACTCACAGCTTCTTTGATGAAAACGGAGGAAGGGGCGCCCTTCCACTTTGGATCAGTATCCGGAAAGATCTGCCCAATATCCGGCAGCCCTAGCGCCCCCAAAATTGCATCCACTATACAATGAAGCAACACATCCCCTGCATCAAACAAGACACAATTTTTCAAATTTCGGTCACTTGAATCATCAAAGAGTAAAGAATCCACCAAAAATGACACGAAATTTCAAAAAAATTCATGAATCTCTCGGGAGGTTTGTACCGTCGGAGTGAGCTTCACAGCCTCTGTCATGGGGTATGTTGACCCCTCCAATAATCAACGGGTAACCGGGCTCAAGCCGGTGGAGGTCAAACCCGTGCCCTACCCGGAACGGTAAGACCTTCGGCGGCCCGTCTGAAGAAGCAGGTCGGCCCGTTTCGACGGCGGGCGTGGTCGAAACCGCCGCAATTCGAACCGAGCGAGCGAATTGAACGGCGGGGCTAGAGATTTTGGAGGGAAGAGAGAGGGTTGGAGGGAGGAAATGGGGTTTAATGGCGGATTTGTGAGGGGCGAAGCAGAGAGGATGAGTCGCCATGGCCGATTTCGGTTGGAATTGGGGATTGTTTGGTGGGGGGAGTCGGAGAGAGGTCTGAAAGTATCGATTCATCAAATGGTGTCCATTAAATACAAAATGCAATGTTTTCATCCACTAATTATTTGCGCCAAAGTGCCAAATTTTGCAACTCCGGATATTCTTCATCCTTTTATTATTTATTTTATTTTTTATAAGAAAAGATATCGGAATCTTATAAGAAAAAAAAGAGAAATTCTGTTTGGTGCCCCTCAATTTAAGGTTATTCCAGTTGGTGTCCTAAGATTTTTAGTTTTTCGGATGGTGCCTCTCAATTTAAGGTTATTCCAGTTGGTGCCCCAAGGTTTTTAGTTTTCCGGATGGTGCCCTTGAAGTTTACAAAAAGTTTGGTCTGTGACCTTTATTACTAATATTGTTAACTCCGTTCGTTTTTTATTTGGAAAACAAAGATAATAAACACGAGAGAGGTTCTCGATCCATTTCTCCCTCTGAATTTAAAAGACTAGTCGCGTTGCCTGCCAAGAGCTATGGAGATGACTGACGACAAAGATCGATGGAGAGGATCGTCTTGAGAGCCAAGGCGAACGACCACAACCTCTTCTCAAGCAGTTTCCTCTACTGCAAAGAAGCAAGACCAAGCAAGCATGGAGAACACTTTCTAGCTAGGTTCGGATTTTGATTCTTTCCCCCCTAAAATTAGGGTTAAATTTGGGACAAAACTCGTTGAATTAGGATGATTTATGGTCGAATTTTCTGTATTTTGGCGAAATTAAGATTCAGTGCCAAAATTTTGGTTCAATTTGTGTGAGGTTATTAAACTGTTGTTATTGTTCAATGTATCATATCAATCTCCCCCAAAGGGTTTTTGAATTGGTCTGATTTTTATTTGAATGTGTTTAGGGCCTGATTTTTCCCCTTATTTGAAGGTTAAGGTACACTGATATTGGTTAGTTTCTACCTCTCTCAATCATACTATCGAGATCCATGGATGGGCTAGGAAAAAGTGGGGGATATTAACACATTCAATTATACTTGTTGATTATACAGTAGATTGAAACATGAGGTTGTTGTATAATTTAATTAGTAGCTAGTGTTGAATGTTGTGATATTGCTGATATTTTACAGGACTCATTATGTTCATATTTTAAGTGTAATTTTGTATGTATTCAATGAGCATTTCGATCAAATGACGACCAAGTCTTTTTCTTTATGAATGGAATAGGATATATATGCTACTTGGTGCTGTCATTCTTAGTTTGTTGTCACAAAGAAATATAATCATTCAAGTCTAAATGATGCCAAAGGCACTCAGTTGCACTGGACAACCACACTATTTTGCCTTTGTGCTCTTTTTGATCCATGTACTTTGTACCTATATGTGTAATATAGATCAAGAACCATATAGTTGTTTCAGCATGCATGTGCCACTGCCAAGCTTAGCAGTTTACTTTGATCTATCTTGTTATAGTTCTTCTAATTTCCAACAACTATAATGATATATACTTTAATGCTGCATGCTTGATGTTTCATTTATTTTCCTTTTCCTTCAAGAAATTGTGGATAATTCTTATTAATCTACCAAGCTTAATGAAGGAGATGTTGGAATTGATTTTAAGCCTATTAGCTCAAATGGTAGAGCGATGTGCTCATGCACAGAGATACGGGTTCAATTCCTGCATAGGCTAATTGGAGTTTGTGAAACCTTGTTTTCAAACCTAGTACTAAATACGCAGCTAACACAGAATGATTGGATTGTGATGATTCCATTATATTTTATATATATGGCGCTTAGTTAAACCTGTTTATACACATAAGGCTACAAAGGTCGATCTCCATCAGTCCATATTTTGTAAAAAAAAAATGCAAAATAAGAGCATTTGTTGAGCGTTAATAGGCATGAATGAGCATCGTTTATTTTGGAGCTTGAAATTAGCTTATGCAGGATTCGAACCCTCATCTTTGTGCATAAGCACAATACTCTACCATTTGAGCTAATAGGCTTAAAATTAGTAAGAAGCGCAATGATAAACCAATCTAAAGTTATCAAGTTAATGAGAAAGTAATTGCCAATAAAAACAAGAAAAAACACCGGATTAAATGTGGAAGGAATTAAACAAGACTTTACAAAATAATCAAACAAGCATTTGCCCATCATAGTATCGCAGTTCATTTCTCATCAAACGATCTGAAAAGTCATATACACAATTTAGCAAACAAACATGGGCAATAAACCTAGACAGTCCAAGAGAACAATTAGATTCCAAGCCATTTACCATTGGCAAAACAAGACACGCCAGATTTAAATACATTTATCTATTAGAGCTGGTAAAGAAATATTAAACTCACTGCTATAGATCTATGGGTTAAAGAAAACCTGCCAAGGAAACCAATTCAAAACAAATTGGGGGAGATAAATTGTGTATATGGAAGGCGTGGGAGGCGGATGCGACGGAGGAAAAGGGAAAAGCTTCGGTGGTTGCCGGCGGAGGTAAGGCCAAAGATGAGAAGATAGTCTGGGATGTTTGAGGTCGATGGTCAGGAAGAGATTTTTACAGCTATGGGCCAACATAAGTCCAGTTAAAAAAGCCCAGTAGAAAGAAGCCCAAATAAAGCAGCTTCATCCAATAAAACATTGACAGCTGGCTAAAATTACTGTTCACAAGCCAACTCCCGTTTTTTATATATAGAGATTATAATTACATAAATTAAAGTACATACCCCTATATATATATAGACACGCACTCACACCCGGTGTTACACTTAATTATTTCAAGTATAAATTCGAATTAAATAAATTTAAAAAATTATATTTATACTTTATATATTTATATTAACATGTTTATAAACTTTTATTTTGAAAATATATGTTTTTGAAAAATAAAATATATTTTATAAAATAATCAATCTCTTAATTATCCATAATTTTTCATAATAAAATTTTATAAACATGTTATTATAATTGTATAGAATATAAATATATATATTTAAAAAATATGAATTTATATTCGACATAACTAAGTGTATCACTGAGTGTAACACCCGTCGTTACAGGGGATCACCCTATATATATATAGAGGATGGTTCATGGGTACTCATGCCTTATTGTGTAACATGAGAACACATCTAGGCCATTGATTTGGTGAAATGAATGGCTGAGATTAATATGCAATTTTGTTTTTTTTTAATTGAGAAAATGGTGGGACCCACCAATAATTCTACTTCACTCTCCTTTTTAGCGTGCGTGGGTTTGTTTTGGGTTTTGTTGGGCTAGGTTTTTTTCCTTTGAATTATTCAGTTGTATCGCCCAATTATTCGATCGTAACTTTAAATTATTCAGTTGTATCGCCAAATTATTCGATCGTATCAATTGATTATGCGATGATATCGATGAACTTTTCTAAACGGTTAGCACCATGAAAACGCCCTGAACTTTTATTCGACGGTATCACTTGATTATTCGATGATATAGTTTGATTATTCGATGGTGTTGATTAATTATTCGATGACATCTCTTTTAACTAAAAATTATTCGGTGGTATTGCTTGATTATTCGATGGTAAAACTGGATTATTCGATGGTATAACGATATTATTCGATAGTGCAACCACTCACAAAACCAATTAACAAAACCAATTGAAAGCATCAGGAACGAAAATGTAACTCAATTGAAAGCATCAGGAACGAAACCAGATCCAATTACAAAATCTCACACATATGGCTGCAATTGAAGCCGTCCGAGGTACATTTTGAACCCAGATCCAGTGAAAACTATGCCTGACAACCCGAATTGAAAGCATTAGGAATGAAACCCTTACCAGCACAAATCGCCAACTGCAAAACCACCACAGGGAGTCGCCCATGGCTTCAACAACGCCGCCGCCTTCGGAAATGGACCCTCAGCCATCCTCCGCCCACCAGAAAACCTCCCGACTGGCACCACCAGGGAGTCGCCGATGGCTTCGAAATCGTCGCTGCCTTCTGAAAGTTCTCCAAAGCCCAGATCTGCCGATGATTGAGTCCGCATTCACTCGTCCTCGATTCAACGCCGGCATCGAACTCGCCTTCAATCGCCGCTCGATCATCTCCGCCATGGGAGACTCGCAGTGTAGAGCCCTCGCCGCCTTCGCAATCGCAATCGATGCCGCTGATGTGCCCTCGCCTCCTTCGCTCATCTCCACCATGGGAGACTCAGTGTAGAGCCCTCGCCTTCAATCACCGCTCTTCTCCGCCATGGGAGACTCGCAGTGTAGAGCCCCCGCCGCCTTCGCAATCGCAATCGATGCCGCTGAGTGCCCTCGTCGCCTTCGCTCATCTCCGCTGATGTGCCCTCAGCGATCTAATTGAAGTCATCGCCATTGTCGTCATCATAACCATCGTCGGAGTCGTCCTTCTTCGCCCGCCATTGCCTCCGCCATCTTCCACCGCCAATCGAAGTCCAATCGAGGCGAATTCCACCGGCCACCATCCTCTGCGATCCAATCGAAGTCATCGCCATCGCCTCTCCTCAGCGTGCGCCGAATTGCCTCTTCGCTTCATCGTCTCTGTGTCAATTAGTGTAAATAGGGTTAGGGATTTAAGTGATATCACGCGCTCAGGTGAGAGTGTTTTATTTTGTGAAACCCCAAAATTACAATTAATCAAATATTTTTGAATAATCTCAGCCCTCTATTTTGCATCAATCAATGACCTAGATGTGTTCTCATATTACACAATAAGAGGTGAGTACATATGATCTATCCTCTCTCTCTTCTCTCTCTCTCTCTCTCTCTCTCTCTCTATATATATATATATATATATATATATATATATATAGAGGTTAGGTCATGTGTTAACACCCCTTATGGTGTTAAATGTTAACAAATCTGAGCCATTCATTAGAAACAAATTAAGGGTGGAGATGAAAATGAGATTTTTTTATTATTTTTAATTAATTTTTGGTGGACCCGAGGGAATTCATCCGCCATTCCATATTTGGGCGCGTGTGTTTCATTTGAAAAAGTCAATATTTACAAATCACAAAAGCTTGCCGTGATTATTGTACCAATTGTTTGAAATTTTTTTTCCAACTCTTCCAATTTCGTGCCTTGTTATAACTGTAATATTTGACAGTTATTGTTCACTAGTTTGATAGTAATTAGTAATTATTCGTTAAGTTGATAGTAATTATTCGGTAGTTGATAGTATCACTGTTTGAATTATTCGATTTTTTTGCCCGTTAGTGTTCACTAGTTTAGTAATTATTCGTTAAGTTGATAGTAATTATTCGGTAGTTGATAATATCACTATTTGAACTATTCGATAAGGTATATTAATTATTCGCTAACTTATAATTATTATTCGTGTGTAAAGACAAGTTATCATTTAGATAATAGCAAAATAGTTGGTCAATTATGCAATTATTCGCTAGGGTAATAGTAATTATTCGCTAGGTGGATAGTAATTGATCGCTAGGTTGAAAGAGTATTAAATGTAATTCTTGATTTCCCACATCTAATTAACTATATACGGATGAATAATCCCTTATTATAAACGAATATAAACTCTGAACTTACCGAATAGTGACCCTAAACTGAATCTGAACGTGAAATTAATATAACAAATTAAACTAGAAAAATATAGATCTAAACACAATTTGCATTTACAACAAAGATTTGACATTGACAATAGAGATCAAATAGAAAAACACAATAGAACGAAAAGTTAATTCTTGATTTCCCAGTGGCCATCCGCCATCACCCTCGCATGGACCTGCAAATTCTGCTACTGCGATGATTCCAATTTCCAATGATCGATGAAACACAAGATCTCTGAACACAAAGTTATTTCAAATCACCTTCAGAGTAATCAACAAGACAAATTCCAGTGATGTTAAATTTGATCAATTGCTAAACAAAACACATATTATCGGCAGAACATTCACCCTCGGAAAAGTCAAAAGGAAATAAAGATCGGAAAAAGCTAAAGGCAAAACACAGCAAATCAAGTTTGAATTTCAACCAACTTGAGCCCAAGAAAACAAATTGACCTAAAATTAAGACTCTATACCCAGAGAAAAATTAAAGATAAAAAATAAGTACCTTATGCAAATTAGACGGGAAGAGATTCGTCATTTTGCGGAACAAATTGTGCTTCAAGAGAGGAAATGGGGGAAAGCGGGAGATCTCCGGCCTTGCCCTCGCATCCACCATCGCGTCTGAAATCTCCATGGGAGCAACCTCTCATGCTTCCCATCCCCTCTGCTAGTTCTCTCCTCTCTCAAATTTCAATTAGGGTTTTGTTTAATTAATTGAATTCTTCGGTTGTTTAATGAAACACACGCGCCTTATATAGTGTGGGAGTGAGGTTTTTTTGTTTTTAATTAATTTAATATATTTTGTAGGAATAATCTCAGCCCTCCATCTCCTCATAATTAAAGGTTCAGATTTGTTAACATTTAACACCGTAAGGCTTGTTAACATTTGAACCACACTCTCTCTCTCTCTCTCTCTCTCTCTATATATATATATATATATATATATATATATATATATATATATATATATATATATATATATATATATATATATAGGGAGTGGTTCCAGAGTGCACACCCCTTATAGTGTATCTTGTGCACAAATCTTGACCCTTAATTGATTCGAAATGGATGGTTTAGATTAATAGGAATTTTTTCTTTTTTTTTTTAATTAGAAATTGGGGGACCCACTATCAAAAACTAATCCACCTCCCTTACTACATGCGCGTGTTATCCCCACCTATCCACCCACTCTTGCATTTTTTGTTGAGTTTTTTTTTTAAAAAAAATATAAAATATGGTTTTGTAAAAAAAAAAATTATGGGCGATTCGTGGTGCGACCCACCTGATTTTGTTCGTTTTAAAATTGTGAAAATTTCACCGAATAATGTTTCACATGCTATCGAATAATATTAGATTGTCTTTTTCCATCTAGTTTATATTAAAATTTACCAATCCCACTGAATAATTTGCCACATACTACTGAATAATATTTTTTTTGTTCATCAATTTTAGTTAAAAACAAAACACAAATCCCTAAATAATACTTATGATTTATACGAATAATGTTTCATATTTCACCGAATAATGTTTTACATTTCACCGAAAAATGCTCATACGATGAGGGTTTTATATTGTTTGTCAAATCAAAAACTCCATTACCGACGAATAATAAATCAAATTTCACCGAATAATTGACCAATTCATTACCACTAGTAACCGAAATTCGACACATACATCTGAATAATTTACGACTAATTAATCAAATCATACATTAAATTCAATACATAGTCCGAATAATTCTTCAAGCGTACCCAGATTCAGCGCTCCTTAGGGTGTCGACCTACTGAATTCAACATCCAGATTTTCGAAAGCAAGCGTACCCAAAATTCAAAATTCAGCACATATTCATTCAATAAGAAATCAAGCGTTGATAACTAAGACAAACTGGAGACCAATAAGAAATCGGTGTGCACAGATTCATTCAATAAGAAATTGGTGTGCCTTGAGCGCTGATTCAGTAGATCAACACAGATTCATTCAATAAGAAATCGGTGTGCACATATCCAAAATTCAGCACAGATTCATTCAATAAGAAATCAAGCGTACCCAGATTTTCGAAAGCAACAGCAGTAGATCGACACAGATCAAGGTCGGGATCTCGTCTTCAAGAGCCATTCGACAACAGGGAGCCGCTGAGAGGGAGAAGCTCGCCTCGGGGCTGTAGAGGCGAGAGGGAGCAGCTGCTGTAGAGGTGAGAGGGAGAAACCATTGTAGAGGCTGTAGAGACGAGAGGGAGCATCAACTGAGAGGGAGAAGCGGCTGAGTGATTTAGGGTCACAAAAAGTGAACATATGCCTTTTATACCACCACCTAAATTATCATAAATTGGGGGAACTATGCCGCTTAAGTAAAAAATCAAAATTTTACATTCCCTCCTAAATTTTAATAACCGGGAAAGTATAAATTTAACTGTCTAAATTTATAGAAATAAAATGAACTCTTAGTGTAAATTTATAGAAATAAACTTCGACCAAATTTTTTTTTTCCAATTAAAAGCATTTGAATTAGAAATTCATGTATAACATCTATCAGAAAGTCTAAATAAAAATACATTATTAAAAGCATTTAAAATCTCAATATCAATCTCGATCTCGATCTCAATCTGAAACTCAAACGAAAATTATAAATCCATGTATAACATCTATCAGAAAGTCTATATATCGGAACCAAAATCTCGATCTTGATCTCAATTTCAGTCTCAATCTTGATCTCATAGTCATACAAAATATATAAATTCTCAATATCAGTCACAAGCGAAAATTGGAAATTTATATGTAACATCTATCATAAATTCTACATTTAATAACCAAATTCTCAATATCAATCTTAGTATGAAACTCTCAATCTTAAACTCAAATGGAAATTGGAAATTCATTTAAAACATCTATCACAAAATCTATATTTATCGGCCAAAATCTCAATCTTAATCTCAATCTTGAACTCGATCTCAATATCAATCACAATGAATGTCAATCTCAATCTCAATATCAATCTCGATATTGATATCAATCTCAATCTCAAACTCAAACTCAAATAGAAATTAGAAATTCATATTTACATCAGTTCCTACGCCTCGACTCTTCTGTTAGGTCACGCAAGATCTAAAATTTCGGCTTTAATCAAGACAAGTGACTTTCCGAGCCTTTATGCTCATTTGGTACCTTTCGTGTCAAGTTGTTTTCTTTCTCAATATCAATCTTAGTCTTAATCTCAAACTCTAATTACCTAATATCGATATTACCTAATTATAATTTATAACATTATAAATTATGGTTTTAAAAATTTATAAATATTACTTATAAGAATAAAATTACATAATTGATTTTAAAAAATAGAAAATATTTTTATAATTTATTAGATTTATTAAAAAAATAATTTTATATTGACCTCAATATATCTCAATATCAATATATCTCAAAAAATAGAAAATATCAATCACAATGTCAATCTCAATATATCTGAATATCAATCTCGATATTGATCTCAATCTCAATCTCGATATTGATCTCAATCTCAAACGAAAATTGGGAATTTATATGTAACATCTATCACAAAATCTATATTTAACAACCAAACTCTCAATATAAATCTTAGTCTCAACCTCAAATGGAAATTAGAAATTCATATATAACATCCATCATAAAATCTATAGTTAACAACCTAAATCTCGATCTGAATCTCAATCTCAACCTCGATCTCAAGAGAAATTAGATACTCATATAAACATGATTTTATACAAATATAGCAATAGTATGGTTTTATAAATAAAAAATCACAAATATAACTATATAACATTATAAATTATGATTTATGACATTATAAGTTATGATTATATAACATTATGATTATAACATTATAAATTATTGATTATAACATTATATTTTTGTATGTTTATAACTTATGAGTTATTTCTAATAACTCATATTATATTCATAACATATATGAACATAATATTAACAAATACGCGAACTCATATAAAAACATTATAAATATATAGCTCTAGTTAAGTACCTCTAGATAAGTAGTTTAGTATTATTTTATAAAAATATTATGAATATTACCTAATGAATATGGTGTATAAAAACATTATAGAGATAATAAGATTTTAAATTACATTACTTAATTAATTAATATGATACGTAGTTAGTATGGTTGTATAAAATATTACCCAATTAATGTAAATTTATGGTTTTAACATTATAAAAACATTACATAATTAATTTAAAAATTTTAACATTGTAAAGTATGGTTTTAAAATTTATAACATTGTAAAGTATGGTTTTAAAACATTATACATATAGCTTAAAAGATTTATTACACAATTAAATTATTTTAAAATTATGGTTTTAAATTTTTAAATATAACATTGTAAATTATGGTTTTAAAATTTATAAATATAACTTATAAGATTAATATTACATAATTAATTTCAAAAATATAAAATATATTTTTAATTTATAAGATTTATAAAAAAAATATTTTTTTTGGAAAAAAATGTCTAATGGGGTCACTCATTTAAGCGACCAACATTAAAAAATATGTCATCACCTAAATAATTGCTATTATTTTGTCACTCATTCAAGCGACCAACATAGAGTACATATGTTATCTCCATCGCCTGAATTTAACTCAAGCGACGAACATTCAAAATATGTCGTCACCTGAATGAGTGACCAACTTTTATCACTCATTCAGGCGACCAACATGGACTACACATGTAATTTCCGTCGCCTGAATTTAACTCAAGCGACGAACATTGACCTATGTTCGTCGCCTGAATGGTAGTTCTGACAAAAGTGGATGAGTTCTTTGTTCGAGCAACCATATATTCTTCCTTTGTTGGTCGTCTAAATATGTTCGTCGCCTAAAGTTGATTCAAGCGACGAACTTTGTATAGAATTGGTCGCTCAAATGTGATTTGGGTTGGGGGTCAAGCCTTAGACATTCAGGCGACGAACTCTTCCAAGTTCGTCACCGGAAGTAAACTCAAGCGATGGAAGCTCATGAGTCCGTCGCCCAAAGTGCAATCTGGCGTAGTGACCGATGGTAGCATTTGATCTCAACAACACTCCACTGATTGCTGATGACGTCGACCCTGAAGTGGAAAGGGATGGTAAATCTATATACAAGCAGAATGAGCGGGTGACGATTCAACATCGATGATAATTCGATCACCTTATATGGACACTTTAGTAATTGATCTAAATGTTGATCCACATGAGTTTGATTCTCCATTCATGGAAGTTGATCTGCCTCAGGTGTCTCAAGAAGATGAAGATGTCGATGCCAATCGATGACTTCGAAGCTCCGAAATAAAGGTAAATGACACATGTAGTGCATGACTGTCAAAAGCCAATTAACGTCTTACCTATCAGTTGTTGCACTGAGAAATACCTAAAATATGCATGAAAATGACGTATCATCAACAAAATATAGATCCTTGAAGAAACTGATAACATCTATTTTAGTCATATTTTAAGTCTTCATTTACATATTATATAGTCTAGGTCATTTTTATACATATTTATCATATTTTATAGTTTATTTATTCTGTTTTGTATTTTCGAAATTTACACTATATTTTGTTATATTTCAGATACTTTTGAATAATTTCAAGAATGATTTGCGGATGCTTTATGAAGAGAACTAAGCTAAGGAAACCATATTTGAACACGATTTCTGTTTAGCGCAGGGCATTTTGCCTTTTAGCGCATGCCCACATGGTCGCAACGACCATATGCCAAATGGTCGTTGCGACCATTTTTTTTTAAAAATCAATAGTATAGTTTGGTCGTTGCGACCATTTTTTATTTTACGTCGGGTATTAATAGAACCGGGATAAAAAGCTATTTTTTTTTAAAAAAATGCAACAGCCCTGCGCATATCCTTCTTCTTCTCTCCTGTTTCAATGGCTTAAAATCGGCGGCGAGAACATGTCTTCCATGTGCCCGAAGGCAGAAGAGGACACACCCCACCAATCGCCACCGGCAACCTGATCGAAGAACCACCAGACGTTGCCATAAGTCGTCGTCTATCAAGGGTGAAGTGTTTCTCAAAGGAAAACACCTCGCTTATAGAAACAACAACAAAGCACGAAATTGTTGAGCCAATCAACAAACTTTTATGATCAAATATCAATTTTAGCTTCCAATTTCATGGTTGAATACAACACTAAACACGAATTTGAGATTTAGGGTTTTGAATTTTTGACAAATCAAGGAACTCTAACCTTCAAATTCGCCATTCTCATGAAGAATTCATAATCGATAGTAAAATAAAGCATAAAGAAAAAAGAATCATTACAATCTACATAAAAATCAAGCAAAATTTGGGTTGTTATATCTCCCCTTATTGATGGAGAAGTTTGGGGGCAAAGGTGCCATCGTACAAAACAATTCTAGTGTTCTAAATAGCAAAGGCCTATTTGAATTGAGCCAAGCCGCAATTTTCTAGTGTTTAAGGGCTTGTTTTCTAATTTGGAAGGTTGATGGGCATGCTTTGCAATTTTTATATAAATGCTGGGCCTACTTGAAGAATGCGACTTTATATGAATACGGATACGGGGAGTACAGACTTGGGCGGCAATAGGTTTCGGCCGATGATGTAGTTTTATGTTTACTTTAGGTTTTCTAATTTATTTTTTTTGGTACGAAGACGAAGATTACGGTTTGGATATTATTTTAAATTTTGAATTATTCATTTATATAATCTATTTCATCGATTATTATATTAGGTTTAGGTGATCCCAACAATTATTTAATAGCAGTAATTACAAGTGAGTATGTACATCAATTTTGATTTTCTCCCCAAAATGTCAATTGAGTACGCGCGCCACGCGCTTCTGTCTCCCCCTCTCAGAAAACCCCCAAAATCCCTAATCTCCTTTGAGAAGAAACCTAATTGCAGAAATCTTCATCATCAAAACCCTTCCTCTTGCCAAATCTCCCCAAAAATCCGTTCTGAATTTGAAAGAAATCATGATTATCTATCTTTTAGATCTCCTATTCGAATTTATGGGGGGTTCCGAAGGGTTGTCGAAACAGAAGATTCAAGAGGTGATGTATGGAGAAGGGATATCAGTGTTGGGGATGAGTTATACGGTTCTGAGCGCCGATTTCGTGCCATCCTGGTTGCTTGGTGGATCAGCCTGGCTTTGAGGTTTAGGGGTTTGAGTGCTCGGCCTCCCCCTTGGCCTCACCCACGACTTGTAGGAGTACGGATCTCTAAAATCTGGAGGAGGCATAGTGGTTCTCGTACAATCGGAGAGTTTGCCGCTCTGATTGTGCACTGTTTCACGGCACCGATTCAGTGGTGGTGTGTGTGGGAGGTCAACTCCGGTTGCCTTCGCTCTTCTTCCCTCGACATCTTCTTAAATCAGGTCTGGTATTCAACTCATCTTCACAGCACCTCTTCGCCCTCTTCTCTTACAAACTCTCCTTTCTCTCAGATCCCTAACCAAGCTTGTGTTTGTTGTGATCCTATGGCCTCGTCCTCAATGGACAAAGGCAAAAAACCTGTGGAGGACGATTCTCTCGTTTCTCCACCAAAAAACTCCCGAAAGGGCCCAAAAACCCCCGCCGATGGTGGTCCTACTGTGGAGATTCCTGATCCTCCGGTAGGGCTACCAAAAGCAAATCAAAAGCAGATCGAAAAAATCCTGAAGAAATCCAAGATTGTTGCTCTGTCTCTGAAAAAACGTGGTAAGAAATTTAAGTTTCAAGTAGTCGGGTTGAATACCTTGTATATGCTTCACCCAGTTTATATATTTCCCTCCTTAATCCGATTGTTAACTTGTGAATTGAGTGTGTGGAAAATGGAGATGGTGTCTTCATGGTCTAAGCACTGCTATGGTCATCTAAATATGTGGGAGTATGATTTTAAATTTGCGAACGAGAACATTTTATTGTTCATCTTAACTATGTGCAACTTATGGGTTTCTTCTAAAAATAAAAATAAAAATATAGGCTTTAGTGGGTGGAGATGGATGTGGAAATTTGATCAAGAATCTAATTGCTCTCTTATTGATTATTATCAAAGTGAAAATCATGGTGTGCTCTGGTGGAGTAATTTTGCAAGCATTGATTATAATATCCATCATTATCTGATTATATTAGAGTATGTTTTCATGCTTAGCCTAAGATGTGTTCCTCACTGTTATGCGGTTTTGTGCCATCTCTTTCGAGTGCTTTCGTTCTTTAGAGTAGCTTGTTTAGTGATGCTTAGTTGCAGGGGTATACCTGTGTGTTTCAATATAGTTCCAGTTGAGCTATGTCGATTTGAGGTGTTAGAAAATCATGTCTTGAGAACTAATTGCTTGTCGACACTGCCTTCAATGGTCAAAATGCATGGGATACATATTTGTATGTCATCCCTGATCGTTTATGAAGGAAATTGCTGGGTGGCATTCCATATAAAAACTTGTTTGAGTAAACCCATCTATCGATCTAATGCTAGGCAATATTTGGTGTGTGTATCTTCAGTTAGTAATGGTCAGCTCCTTGTGAAAGTAAGATGCTTATTGTACGATGAAAGGCTATCTTTCACCTGCCGAATAGGGGCCTGTAAGCTTTTGGCTTCTTGTGCAACTGGGGTCGTTGAGAGTTTAATTTGCCTTTGTTTGGACATCTTGTATACCACAACTTGTGGAGCATGGCTTATCGCAATGACAATGTTTATCTCTATTATACAAAAAAAGAATCAAATGAAGAAGATAGGTGACTGGTGTACTTGGTGTTTCTGTGGCTCTAGTAAAAGGCGTGTTTTTATCCTGAGCTATCCTATATATTTGATTATACTGCGAGATAGTTTCCTCTCTATCAAAATCTACCTTGCCGACAGCAAATGGTGTCCTTGTCTGTGTAGAAGAGTTTCTTTTAGTATATGTGGTCTTTGCTTTAAGGAAAAATGGATAGAGAAAAAGTACATGGTAAATCCATGTCCTGTCATGTCTCATTCATCTCGTTTGTTATTATCAATTTTTCACCAACTGCTTTGTGTCATGATGTTGGCTACATCTTGCCTTCCTAGGCCTTTTAAGGTGAAATGCTTTCTCCTAGTTCAAGATCTGTGTTTTACTTTGAAATGTATCACACTTCCCTCTTGTAGGTTTGCAGCCTTGTCTACAAGTTGGGTGGGAGGGGCCCGTGATTACCAATGTTCCCAAAAAATTTCAAGGACAAAAATGCTTTTCATTAACATTATCCATGGGTACAACAGGATCTTGTCTCCCGATTGTGTAAATGGGGTTGTTATGATCACAAATAGGTACGTTTCTTCACTCTTGGAATTAAATCTACTTCTTTGTGGTTTTATTCCTCATAAGAAATCTCTAATTTTGAATTTTATTCTTTGGGGGAACCTTTCAAGTATATATGATTTTGTTTTCATCAATAAACACTTCTGTGCTAGAATATTGTTTTTTGTTCAACCCATTTATAGACTACAAATTACCCAAAAGTGGGTTTCTTTTTGGCATCTACTATGGTGGAACACCTTGAGTGATACTCTTAATAATAAAACTATCTATGGTAAACCCTCTCCTAACAAACTGAACCCGATCCGCCTCAAGCAACCTTTTGATCGGTGGAAACCAACCCATCAACAAACCATCTGCCTAGACCACTGGTGGAGCTTCTCCAATCGTGCTCCCCAATTCAGCAAGCCCATCATCAACATTGCTCAATTGATCAACACAAATTATAACTTCTGTGAATTACTCCCCCCTATCAACCAACAAAAAATCGCTAAAAGTAATCAAAACCCATCTTATTTTTTGCTAAATGATTATACTGTAAAACATTGGCATTGGTGGCATTCTCCCCCTCCTGGGATTAATGCCCAAAAACAAGAAAAGATGGGAAAAAACAACACCGTTACAAAAACTCGAAAGGAAAACATTCAAGTGACACATACGAAACAAAAAAGAACAAACATTAAAAGAACAATAAATGGGTATGGACGAGATCACTCGACGCTCGACCATACTACAAAAAGGAAGTCATGATAATTAGATATTGGAATTGTAGGGGAATTGGAAAAGAAACTCTCTGGACAAACATTAAGGGCTGGCGCACACTAGACCACATACAAATGCTTATACTAGCGGAAACTAAGACGGAAACAGAACCTAAAGATTCTCTATGGAAAAACGCAGGATTTATGAATATGTGCTGGTCCCCGGCCTCCGGTCGCTCTGGGGGCATCATGCTGCTTTGGAACGAAAACTCCCTTATGGATGTGGTTATCTCGATTATTAGTCACCTTCCGAGAATAATAGGAATCAAATATGAAAACGCAAAGGAAAACTTTTCATGTCTTATGTTCTTTGTATACGCTCCCCCCAATTCTACAGAAAAGGAAGAGTTTTGGAGAACTCTAATCAACCTAATTATCCAAAGTAACCTCCCCTGCCTCGTTATGGGAGATTTAAATGAAATAAGTCAAACATCCGATAAGTATGGTGGAGCAGAAACCTCACCTGGTCGATTCCAGCGTTTGCTGGACTTTAAAGATACGTGTTCTCTGATCGAGATCCCCTCCATTGGAAACCCATTTACATGGAGAAAGAAACAAGGAGGTCCAGACAACATCTGGGAAAAACTAGATAGGGTATTAGTTCACCCTGAAGTTCTAGATATGTTCCCAGGGCTAGTGACAAAAAATGGGGCGTTTTCAAAATCTGATCAGTGCCCCATCACAATTACTCTTTCAAAAGACGCTACCTTCAAACCACCCCCGTTTAAATTCGAAAACATATGGCTACAGAGAAAAGACTTTCGACACATAGTGAAACAAGCATGGAGAGCATCATGCGCAGGCTCAGGAATGTTCCGAATCATCCACAAAACAAAGATCTTGAAACGAAAAGCCAAAGCTTGGAACAATAAAACCTTCGGAAACATCTTCCGCCAACTTCAAGAGGTCGAAGAGGCGCTAATAGAACTACAATCAGACCCGATCACAACCCAAGATCAAAACAAATATATAAAAGAACAGAATCTCCTAACAAAGAAAGAAAATCTACTCCTCTTCCACAAAACCTATTGGAACCAAAGAGCTAAATCAAAACATCTAAAATTATCAGATACTAATTCCTCCTATTTTCATAGAGTCGCCACAGGAAGAAGAAATCGAAAAATCATCAGAGCAATTACATCCGCGGAAGGAACCCAAATACTAGGTGACGAAAATATTAAAAAGGAAATACAAAGAGATTTTGAGAAACGATTCACCAAGGAACAGTCTTACACGAACGCCCAACTAGAAGAGTATCTCTCGGCTATTAACCCATGTATAACAGAAGAGGAAAACATGCTACTTATTCAACAACCTACAAATAGCGAAGTAAAAAACGCGGTATTTTCCCTAGGAAGTAACAAATCTCCTGGACCGGATGGCATGACGGCGGAGTTCTATAAAACATATTGGGGAATTGTGGGTGTTGACATTACCAGGGCTATAAAAGCTTTCTTTCACTCAGGCAATTTGCTAAAACAAATTAATCACACATTTATCTCCCTAATACCAAAGAATGACAACCCATCCATGACTACACATTATCGACCGATCAGCCTATGCTCCACACTATACAAGATTATTTCCAAAATTATCACGGATCGGTTAAAAGGAATAATGGGAAAGCTTATCCATCCCCTACAAGGCGCGTATGTCTCCGACAGAGCAATACAAGATAACATCCTAATAGCCCACGAAATATTTCACTCCTTTCGCACCAGAAAGGGCTCCAAGGGATGGACCGCAATAAAATTAGATATGGAAAAAGCATATGATAGAGTTGACTGGCAATACACGGAAAGTGTACTCCAGAGATTTGGTTTCCATAAAACATTTATTGAGATCATTATGGAGTGTGTAACTACAGTTTCTTTCTCCGTACTGGTGAACAATGGACCAACTGATCTATTCAAGCCAACTAGAGGTCTGAGGCAAGGGGATCCCCTTTCCCCCTTTCTTTTCCTTCTCGGTGCAGAAGTCCTTGCTAGAAAACTAACGAAAGATGCTGAAACTAACCACAATAGTGTTGGTTTTAGATTTGGCCACTCAGGACCGTGTATTCCGTTTCTAGCTTTTGCAGACGACATAATAATCTTTTCCAAAGGAAGTAATGCAGCTTGTATAAAAGTTAAAGGAATAATTGAAGATTATTGCAAATTTTCGGGTCAAAAAGTTAACTATCATAAATCTTCGTTTCAAACTACACCGGGAATCATTAGATCAAGAGCAAGGGATCTTGAAGGCCTTCTGAATATACCCCTGGAACGAAATCTGGAAAAGTACTTGGGTTGCCCGATTATAAACGGTAGAGTTACCAAGGAAACTTTCGGAGAAATAATCTGTAAGTCTAAAGATCAACTAAGCAAATGACGGGCTAATGCTTTATCACAACAGGGTAGAGCCACACTTATAGCTTCTAACCTGTCATCGAAACCTCTATATACAATGCAATGTTTCATGCTTCCAGTGGCGGTGCATAAACAACTAGATCAAGTCAACAGAACGTTCTTCTGGAACAAAGACGCCCAACACAGCCCTCTCATAAGCTGGGAGAAAATTTGTAAATCCAAAGCAGCAGGAGGACTAGGAATTCGAAAAACTAGAGAAATGAATGAAGCACTCCAAATAAAACTCCTATGGAAAATCCTGGCAGAACCAGACAATTATTGGGTCAAAATTATACAATACAAATACTTAAAGGAATGTCATATCCTTTCCTATTCTAGGAAAGGTAGTGCCTTATGGAAATGGTCTAAACTAAGCCACCTGATTCCGATATTTAAATCAGGTCTCATCTGGATGGTGGGGGATGGGAAATCAATCAAATTTTGGACAGATAATTGGGTAACAACGACTCCACTTATCAATAGAATTGACGCCCAGCTCAATGTAAATCTAAACGACTCAGTTAGTGATTTCATCATAGGAAAACAATGGTGGGCAGAGAAACTAAGTTCTGTTCTTCCTTCTGCATTAGTAGAAGAAATTATTAAAATCCCTTTACCGATCAACCACCTCAGAGATAGATTGTATTGGTGGCCAGCCAAAAAGGGCTGGTTCACTACCACAAGTGCCTACAACTTAATAACATCCACAGCCCACAGAACAACAGACGAGTTTTCATGGATTTGGAAAATTGACGCTGCACCAAAGGTTAAAAACTTTTTATGGAAGATCAAGCATAAAGGACTTCCCACAGCCTGTCGCTTAGCTCAAAAGGGGGTAGAGGTGCCAAACACTTGCACCTTTTGCAACCAGAGTGAGGAAGATGATATTCATCTGTTCATTGAATGCCCAATCAACAATTTTGAAGAACAATTTCCCAGAGAAATATCTGCACGAGTTGATTCCCTAATAATGGAAAACAGAGATATGAATCAGATTCTGCAAATCTTAAGCTCCTCTCTCCAGATGGACAAGAAGCAATATATAGCAATCAGATGGTGGACTATCTGGTTTATCAGAAACCAAGCAATATTCAGGAATGTCAATATACCCTCTACTGAAGGAATTAAGAAGATGATCAGAGATAATATTGGAAACTGGAAACGAGCAAACATATGGAACCCAAATGAATCAGCAGAGTTACCAAAAAAGAAAGAAGATAAAGGCCTAACCAAAAAATTCAAAAATACATTCCGGTGGAGGAAACCCCCGTTGGGCAAGTACAAACTAAACTTTGACGGTTCATTTATATGAGCTTCAAAGAGCTCTATGGGTTACATCATTAGAGACTGGCAAGGAAATCCAATGTGTCTGGGAGGTGACACTGTTGGCGGACAATCCCCGCTTATGGCAGAAGCCCGAGCACTACGACTAGGAATAGAAAAAGCTAAGGCACTACAGATCACTGATTTAATAATCGAAGGGGATTCCAAAATCATAACAGATTGCCTAACCAAAAAGGTTGGGTGCCCATGGGAAATAGAAATGATCATGTCCGATATACAAGCACTTCTCAATGGAGTACCAAACATAAGTATATCCTACGTTCCCCGCCATGGTAACAGGGTAGCGGATAAGGTTGCACACCTTTGCTACTCGACCAAGGGGCCAGATTTATACTTTCATTCAGGTCTTCTTGACCTCATCCGACAGGATGCATTCGGATAGGCTCCCCTATCCGTTTTGCCCTGTTAGATGCCATCGGAGCGGGTCGCCCATCCGAATCCTTACCTAATCAAAAAAAAAAAAAAGCAGTAATATTGATATTTGTTTGTTTGAAAATTAATTTGTTAGATTCAATTATGATGTGCTTAATCTAATTGATTTCTAATTGATTAGAGTTCATGTTAGAGTTTGAGACCGAAATGAGAGAAGACTAATAGGGCAATTAGATAAGATTTGAGGTTAAAAGTCGATAACAATTACTATCTGAACCTTAGGTTTGAACACGAGATTTTATTAGTGTGAAAGTTTTATAGAATTCCTTGTACGTGGATGAATAACTATCGTAGAAACTCTAGGTTGATGTTGTATTTAGTTGAGCTCAAAAGCGGATATTGATACGGTTGAGGTCTAGGTTTTAAGAGCCTAAAGGGTTTGAATTAGTTGCTTGAGACCGAAAGGACATTGGTAACCAATTTAGGCACAATAATTTGAGACCGAAAGGGGATAGTAAGTATATTAGATAGCCACCTTCAACAAACTTGGGCAAGATAACACGAATATCGATATTAACCTACTAAAGCATTGTTGTGGTGATCCTTTATCCTAAATTTGTTTGTCTCGTATCTATTGTGTTTTAATACCACATTTTGTGTAATTATTTATTATTAGTTGGTTGTTTTCTACATTTATATAAATATTTCTCATTTATTTTCTTGGCTAGCTTAGTTTTAGTTTGACGATACAATCGATACTACATAGTCATGTGATTCGACACTCGATATATTACAATTGAACCCCATACGCTTGTGGGTGTAAGTCTAACTCTATCAAGTTTTTGGGGTCGTTTCCAGGGACTACTGTTAATATTGGTTGTTTATTTTGAATTGATTTTTCTAAGTTGTTCTTTTACTTTTGATTTTTTTTTCATTTTGTTTTTGATTTCAGGTTTGTGCTCTATCACGGATTAGGATTGTGTTTATTTTTTGCGGAGCTACGTAATGATTGATTGTCCAATGTTGAGAGTTCCGTTTGGAATGGATGAGGTGTACTATTAGAGTCTATTTTAGTCATATATTTACATATTATATTAGATCATTTTTATGCATATTATACATATTCTATAATTATTTAGTATTATTTAGTTTTCGAAATCTACACGTGTATTTTATTTATCTCAAGTATTTTGGAGCTAATTTATTTCATGTATTTTGGTGAGCAACATGTCGCCGAAACATGAAAATTATTAGAGAAATACCAACCCAAAAGGGAACTACAATCATTGGCGAAGAAAATATCAAAGAAAAAATCAGGATGGACTTTGAAAAGAGATTCAAAAAAGAACAAATCAACAGACAACTGCTGGAAGAATACCTCTCCCTGATAAACCTGGAGATTATCGACGAGGAAAATGCCCTGATTACAAAACCAATCACAAATCAAGAAATAAAAAACGTTGTCTTCTCCATTGAAAAAAACAAATCCCCAGGTCCAGATGGTATGACTGTTGAGTTTTACCAGCATTACTGGGATCTGGTGGGACCGTCAATAATAAAAGCTATCAAAGGCTTCTTCCATTCTGGACGGATGCTAAGACAAATAAACCAAACGTTTATCACCCTAATTCCAAAATGTGATGACCCGAAAACAATAAATAACTATAGATCAATCAGCCTCTGTACGACCATTTATAAGACCAATATTGCAAAAATACTGGCGGACAGAATGAAACCCTTTTTGAGTAAAATTATCCGCCCATTGCAAAAAGCATTCATTACCGATCGAGCAATTCAAGACAACGTACTAATCGCTCACGAGATTTTTTATACCTTTCGAAGCAGGGAAGGCCGAGAAGGATGGATTGCAATTAAATTAGACATAGAGAAAGCCTATGACATAGTGGATTGGGAGTTCCTCCTTGCCACTATGGAAAGATTTGGGTTCTGCAGGAATTTTGTGAATGGATCAAGGAATTCATCCAAACTGTATTGTTCTCCTTTCGGGTAAACGACGAAACGACTAAAACATTTCAGCCTCGTAGAGGCTTGAGACAAGGTGACCCAATATCCCCGTACCTATTCATCATAGGTGCATAAATGCTAGCTAGGAGAATCCAATATCAATGTGACCAAACTAGAAACTCTGTTGGCTTCAAGATATCTAGAAATGGTGATCATATTCAATATCAAAAACAAACACTTGGTTGCATTAGAAATTGATCTAGGTCTTGGGGCAAGTGAATGCATGTGATTATGGAATCTACCTCTATGGTGAAGGCGAGCTGGAGTCAATCTTTGAGCCACTCTGCACCTTGTTACCTGCTCTTTTGAGAGAGTCAGGTTATTTTTCGTATTTGGGGCAAAGCATTAAGTCCCCTTTCAAAGGTAACAAATTTCGTGATCTCCCTCAAAACAATGATGGGTAAGTGTACGTATTATCTAGTTTAAAGAACATATAGATATTTATTTATAGTATAAGTTGATCTAACCTCTATTTCCTATTTATTGCATTGTAGGGGCAGTTGTGGTGTTTACAAGATTAAAGCTATTGAAAAATTAGCGTTTGGTGGGAATGTGTATGAATTTAATGACAACCATGTTCAAGCATATCGCGGGAAGATGGCAATCGAATTTTCACGTGTACGTTGGACTGTCAAAACTATGGGGTGATAGCGTTGTGTTAGGGATGTTCTGGGGTATTAATTCTTTAGCTTGCCAAAACTATTTTAGAGCTTCCATGCTCTTATTTTTGTAACTATGACACTAGCTTGCCAACACTATCTTAGAGCTTCCATGCTCTTATTTTTGTAACTATGGCACTAGCTTGTCAACACTATCTTAGAGCTTTCATGCTCTTATTTTTGTAACTATGGTACGCATGAGTTTTGGATATTAAGTAGTTCTATTCCCTCTAACAATGTAGTTCTTAGAGCTTGCCAGGTCTCTTTCCCAACTAAGGTGGTTGTTTATATATAGTCTTGAACAAATATATATGTGTTTAGTTCTATGAGCTGTCTAATTACATTAGTTGCATCAAATTAATGGAATTATCTAGCTGAATGTCATCCTAAGTTAACCGTTTGTGACATGGTTTCAATCCATCTTTTGTTTCTAGTTGCCATATCCCAGTAACTGCATCACATTAGGTGAATCACATGTTTTGCATCAAATGAACGGACCCCCCTAAATGTCATCAAACCTACTCTCTCATCCAACGAATAGGTTAGCTTTGCTTCATAAAATCAAGGTCCCTATATACATTTGAAGTTCAACAATCTTTGACATCATCAACATTGTTAGTAACTGAATCACATTACGTGAATCACATGTTCTCCATCAAACGAACGGACCCACCTAAATGTCATCAAACCTAATTTCTCATCAAATGAATAGGCTCACCATCATTTATCAACATCGTTAGGCCGTTAGTGCCATCTTTCATCCAACTGATGACATTCCCATTGGGTTGTTTTGGTAAAAAGGACATCAAGTGATTCTAAATATACAAATGTAATTCCAACACGAATGAAATACCATATTAATTTTGTTTATATCATGAACTTTTGAGTTTTTAATCCATATAAATCCAATGTTTCATATAAAGAAATATAAAAAAAAGATAGAGATATCATGTCTTTGCTCAAATTAATCAATTTGGTTTTATATGTAAAAAAAAAAAGATAATGAGTTTCTTCATTTTCCTAAATGCATTCCTCTTATGTGTGTGTGCTACTTGCTGCTTTATTTGGGCATGTTGTCTTTCTATGACCTTTCTTCCCGCAAATGCCACACTTGTACATCACATGCCTTTTCTTCTAGTGCCCTTCACCAACTGACGGAATCCTGCATTTTCTTGGTCTTTCACTCTTCTTACGAACTGTGGAAGGTGACATCTGATCTGTTTGACATCTTCTGGTATATACCAATTGTCTTGGCAAGGCACCAGGTATATGGTTTCTTGCATTGGTATGCCAAGTTCCAAGCTTGAATTTTGTAGTATTCACTAACAAAATCAGTGATATTGAGTTTCATCCGCTGAATTGCAGCAATAGCATGGACATATGACATATGATCTAAATAAAAAATCCTACAATGCATGTCTTTTATGCCAAATCAACTACCCTAGTAAACTTCCCACCAACTACATTGCATTGTGTATCATTCAATACCTTTACTTCATATCTACCTGAATGATTATATCTTTTCTGTAAAATGTCTTTCACATTGGGTGGCAAATCAATGATCTTTGATGCCTTTCCTCTACGGTCATTGAACTAGTCAGCCATTTTACTCCTTATATACTCAAACAGTGCAACTATATATGAGATACCCTCTTGCTTCCTTCAATATTGCATTCATACACTCGACATTATTTGTTGTCATAAGACTGTACCTGTTACCTTGGAAGTGAGCCCTCGGCCATTTTTGGAAGTCTGCATCTCTGAGATAATTTCCACTCTCGTTGTTGATGGCACAAATGCTTTGGAAATATCCTTCAAATTCCCTTGCAGTGTAGCATTCGGAAGCTTTGGTGACAAAGTGAAGGACCTCACATTGTTTGCATCGTGCCTTTATATTATGTTTCAAGTGTCGTGTGCAGATAACATGTTTTGTTGATCTGTATACAGCTTCTACAACCTTGCTGATGCCCCCATGCCGATCAGATTCAAATACGAGCTCATGTGTATCTGGAATTACAATAACTAAATTTTGAAGGAACCACTTCCACGCATTATCATTTTCTGAGTCCGCCACTCCATATGCAAGTGAATATACATGCCTATCCGCATCTTGCGTTGTTGCTGTAATTAGGATCCCTCTGAATTTCCCATGTAGAAAACTAGCATCTACCATGATAACCTATAAAATGAAATTTATAGTTTTTAATATATTTTAGCAACCTCATTTTTTTTTTAATAAAAAAGAATGCTTTAGTGTGTACTTTTCTCATCATGCTAAATCCTCTAATGGATGCCCCAAATGAGAGGAATACATACTTGAAAAGGTTACAAGTATCAATCTCTATGCATGTGTATGTCCCTGGGTTTACTTGTTGTATCATGTGTAAGTATGATGGCAGCAACTCATAATTTTCGTCCGATGTTCCTCTTATCTAGTCTTGTGCCAATCCTTTTGCTTTCCATGCCTTCCAGTAGCTTACATCTTGCATAAATTCCTTTTGCATTGAATTTCGAATCTGCGTAGGATTTGACCCTTTTGTGACACCTTCATACCTTCATTAGTGATATGGAAAAATTAAGTAATAAACTCAAATTTGATCACAAACTAATTGTCATCTTCATTCATACACAATTGATTTAATGTAGTTAATACAGTTGTCATCAATCATACATTATCTTAATCTTGTCCGCTACTACTTGATATGATGGTTTCCGGCATTGCCTGCATCTAACCGAAAACGAACAGGTGTGCTCTTCATTTACTCTTCTGATCTCAAAGTAGCTTGAGTTCTTGACACAAGTTGCTACCACTGTCCATTTGCAGCTAGCATCAATACAAATCACCTTCTACTTTATAGGTGTTGATTTCTTCACTCGAAATTGGAAGTTGTCTTTCACTGCCATATTAGCTACTGCATTCCTTAGCTGAATCTTTGAGTTGAAAATCTGCCCCACATGAATGAAATCAACCTCATCTTTCTCATGATCACTAAGGTATTCATTTAGATTTTCATCATTGTAGGTCTCTATATATTCTGATGCAAAATTAGTAGTAGTGAGAGCTAGTGTGTCATCAACGTACACTTGTCTCTTGAGCATACTCATCAGACATTGTGCCCACACTTGTTTGCTGCACAATTATTTTTATTTCACTCCCATTGACATTTTTCTTAGCAGATACATATAGTGGCAAAGACCATGCTACCTGAGGCGCATCATTTATAGCTATGAATGCCTTGAGATCTTCATTTTTGTTGATTGTAAATGGATCCTTCGATTTGTGCAAAGGATGCAAGTGGCTTAACTTCAGCTCATATGTTGCTAGACAAATGTCAAATCTGTCACTAATCATTCGTTTGAGTGATTCCAACTCAATTCTACTTTTAATTACAAATGCCTTAGAAACACTTTCTCCCACAAATTCACAGTAACCATTTGCCATCTTTAATTCTCCTCCAAAACAAACTTTCAATATTTTGATTTCCATCTGTTTTCACAACACAGGGTACAATATATGAAGAACAAAGAATCAAATTTCATCATTGTATACATTTCTTGATTCCAATTCTCATTTGGTGCTAAATAACAACAAATCATTTTGAGACAACATATTAATTCATGGCATAGAAATAACTCAATCGAGATTCCAAAAAATACTCTAAATAATGCTAAAAAAAAGTATAAAAGAGTCCAAATTCACTTCCAACAATACCAAATCATGCTCAAAATCAATATTGTTAGATCTACAATAAACCGAACAACAAAAAACAGGCAAGATATGTCAGAACTCTAGGTTGTGCAATCGAGATTCAAATTCTAAATTGAGATATTCAAAGTGATTTTTATGTTGAAATTTCATGTTACATACCTTTATCATCTATAAAATCCGTTATATTCTCGTTGCTTCTGATTCCAGTGTGTGTTTGTTCGTGGCTAACTGGCTATTTGTGACAAAATTTAAATCGTGTTGGAAGCTTGAGTTTGGATGATGCAAGCGGCTGCTGGCTTCGGGAGTGAGTTGGAATCACACTATGGAGTTGGAATATCTTGCGTGATTGTAGATCTGGAGATTTGCGGATGGAATCGCGCGAGAACGATGGAGGAAGGAGAATTGGAGCGCGTGTGTGGTCACGTGTAAAGGTAAAGTACAACTTAGCTAATTAATTAAGTTTAGAGAATAATTAGCTAATTAAGTCTTCATACCGATATAATTACCTAAATCACCCTAAAATTCAACGTAAGTTAACATAAAAGGTCAACTTTAATAAGATTATATATATATATATATATATATATATATATATATATATATATATATATATATATATATATATATATATATATATATATATATATATATATATATATATATACACACACGACAATAGATAATATTTGTTTTTTTGGTAGAGGACAATAGATTTATATAATATATAAAAGCAAAGACTAGTCCGTATAACGTACATATCTAAGCAACCATCGAAACATACCGATCTAGTTGTGAAATTTTTGGACGGATCGAACCAACTTTAAATTCGGAAAGATTTGAGTTATGAATAAGATGATATTAATGGAAATGGATGCACTGTAGTGATCCGAAACTCTTGGAGAAGATCCTCCATGGCAAGCCAAGAGCTTCCACCCTCCGCCATTGCCTTCCTGGCGGCCTCTCCCACCGCCTTGGCCTTCTTCCTCGCCTTCTCCCCGGCCTCGCCCTCCATCAGCTCCCTCACCGCCGTCTCCAATGCAGCTGCCGTCCCAACCCTTATCCCCGTCCCCATCTCCTCCACCACCATCCTCGCGTTCATGCACTGCTCCGCCATCATGGGCCACGCCACCATTGGCACCCCCGCGCACACGCTCTCCGTCACCGAGTTCCACCCGGCGTGGCTCACAAACCCCTCAACTGCTTCGTGGCTAAGCACTGCGTTTTGGTCCACCCAGTCTCCCACCACCAACCCTCTCTCCTTCACTCTCTTTCTTAACCCCTCCACTATCTCCTCCTGTTCTTGATTGATTGCCCTCACTACCCACATGAAATTCACCTCCGATCGCTCCAATCCAACAGTAATCTCCTGTATCTGATCGATCGATACCTCAGCTTGTGTCCCGAACGCAACGTACAATACCTTCTTACCCTGCACTAGCATTTGATCCATCCACCGTTCCCAATCGGGCTTCTGAGAGTCTCCCTTTTCGGGCCTATGGGCCAAGCACAAGGACCCGATGCTCCAAGCCCTCGTCGCACAGTTGGCGTTCCAGTAATCGATGTAGGGCGCTTCGAGGTCTTGGAAACTGTTGAACAAGATGCCATGGCTGGAAGCTTCAGCTATTGTCATCTCCTCAATCATGTCGAGCATCGGGCCGCTGGGATCGCGCATGTTGAATGGGTAAGGGAGGTCATTTCTGGGGAGCTTGACCCAGGGGAAGCCCGGGACAGTAACGGGCTCATGGTCGGGTATGGGCCCGGAGAAAAGCCCGAGCTGGCCCGAAACACGGGTGAGGACCAAGGAGGAGTAGTTCATGCCGTAGAAAATGAGAGTTGGGATGTTGAGCTTTCCGGCTGATTGGAGCGTCCATGGAAGGAAGCCATCGGAGATGAGGAGCTTGACGTTGGAGAGTCGAGCGAGGGCGTCTTCGAAGAGGGGTTTGAGGAGCTTAGTAGAGGCGAAGAAGGAGGGGAAGAGAGACATGGAAGGGAGCTTGTCGGTGCTCTCGACATCGCCGGTGGCGGTGTTGGTGGGGAAAGGGAGGGGAATGATGGAGATTTGGGGGGTTGAAACGACGTCGTTGGAGGAGAAGAGGAAGGAGGAGATGAAGGGCTGGTTTGCCGGGGTAGTGAAAATGGTGAGGCGGAGCGGGCGGTGGTGGAGGAGGAGGCGGGAGAGGTGGAGGAGGGGGACGGTGTGGCCTTTGGACATGAAGGGGAAGATCACTACATGATCGGCTTCCTTCATCCCTTAAATGCCGGTTTTGACTTTGAATAGTTGTTTGTACTTTGTTGTGTTTTCTTAGGAGGATCAATTTTATAGAGCATCATTTACCTAAATGCTAGTAATATTTTAAATTTCATTTAATAAATAATATTTTCAAGATATCTATAAATTTATGATGCAATATTTTTTTAAAATAAAATCTTGTTTTTCACACCATTATTAAAATATATATACATTATGTCATTAGCGTATATGTCATTAGTTAGGCGAAAGAATAGAAATTTTTTATCAAATTTTCTAACTTATGTCATTAGCGTATATGCCATTAGTTAGGCAAAAGAAATTAATTAGAGGTGGTAATGTTTTAGATAAAATTAAAAAATAGAAAGGATTAATGAAATTAATTAATTAAGTGAAAGAAATGTTTAATACTATCTTAAATTCCTATAGTGAAAAAACATGATAATTATTTAAAGCAAACGAATAATATGGAGAATGGAGAATATGGCACATGTGTCATCCGTGATTTGTTTATGTAATTTTTTTTTTCATATATGTGAATTACAAAATAGAATTATGATGTACAATTGAATTTGGTTTTGTTAAATAATAAAAATCAATAGTTGATTAGGATAATTTTGAATTATGAAATAAATCATTTTTAAATATTTGGATAAAGATTTGTATTAACAATATTGAGTTAAATTAGGAAAATTAGAAAATAAAGATTTGATAATGAATAAAGATTTGCATTAGCAATCTATATAAACTCTTAATTTAGAAGAGTTTAGGATGACGTGTCAAGCTTAGAGGAATTTTAGGAGTTTCGACCAATCATTTTTTTGTTGTCATTTTTCTTTGATTTTCTTTAATTCTATTTTTTTCTTTTTTCTTTAATTTTACTAACTATTGGGCTTAATTCAAAATATTGATCTTAGCCTAAATTATACTTTTAGTAGTTTTTTCTCTCTAAAAAAACAATGGAATTAATTCAAAATATAAAATTAATAATAAGAAAACATAAAATTATTCTCTACCCATGAGTTTAATTCAAAATATTTAATTATCTGAACTCTTACAATTATGTTATAATATTAATTTAATATATTAGTAAGATTTTTTTTTGTAAAAAATCGCGCCATGGCGCGGGGATCATACTAGTATTGAGTTAAATTAGAAAAATTAGAAGATTTGGATAATTAGTAGAGATTTGTAAAGATTTTGATAATTAATAGAGATTTGAATTAATTAATAGAATCTAAAAATATGAAGAATGTATCATCCATGATTTGTTTCTGTATTTTTTTTTTTCATATATGTGAATTACAAAATAGATTTATGATGTACAATTGAATTTAGATTTATTAAATAATAAAATCAATAGTTGATTAGGATCATTGTGAATTATGAAATAAATTATTTTTAAAGATTCGGATAAAGATTTGTATTAACAATATTGAGTTAAATTAGGAAAATTATAAAATAAAGATTTGATAATGAATAAAGATTTGTTTTAAAAATATTGAGTTAAAATAGGAAAATTAGAAGATTTGGATAATTAATAGAGATATGTAAAGATTTGGATAATCAATAGATATTTGAATTAATTAATTGATTACGTAAATAAAATAAAATAAAATAAATAAAAAATTACACATCAACATGATGGAAGAAGGAATCGCCACATATGATCTAAAATTATGAAGAAGGTGACACATGGCTAGTGTACTCCTTTAGTGTTAAAGATATAAAGATGTCCCATTTCTCGGATTCTAAATTATATATTGTAGTGGAACGGTATGGATCGCCTCCTTCATGTGGCGATTCTTGAGTGTCAAGTGGTCGAGTTTCAAGTATGTTGTGGGACGAATGGGATCAGCTATCCCCAGAGGGACAGCCCCCTGCTCTCCCCTCCCCTCCCCCGGAATTAAAAAAAAAAAGAAAAGAAAAATAATTGAAATTTGAAAGAAAAAAAATTAAATAATAAAGGGTGGGTTTTTGTGAGGAGGGCTAGGGAGAAAAGGGAACAGCAGATCCTCTCTGGTTGTGGGATGGGGTATGATTGTCACGTGTCTTTGTGGCCCTTTGGTCTTGCAAGTCTTGTTGCCATGTTTTTTGTTTGCGGCTCAGTGTTGACTTTTGGGTAGCCATCCTATTTGCGGAGGATTTCTATGAGCTTCCCTAGCGTGTCACTTCTTTTAAGACGAGACTTTATTAATTATAAAATTGAAATATTCACACACACATATTCACATAACACAATACACAATATTTATTCATTTCAGCGTTACACTATATTTTTTATTGCGATAACTCTTGCCTATATGTGTGAGAAAAACATCTTTTAATTAATTTATTTGAAAAGCCACCCTTTGAATCAAAAATTAATTTATTTGAAAAGATGATTTTAAAAAAAACTATAATTATAATATTTTTCCCAAGATAAATTTATACAATTATACAATTAGTCATTTACAATAAAAATATAATCTATATCTATCCTAAATAATTAAATTGTACACCTATATAGGTAATATAGGTTGCATTTATCTGCACTTAGTATTAGGGTTTAGGACGGTGATATTACTAGTTGATATATTGATATACTAGTATGCTTGCAGATTCGGCTCCAAAGTTGCCGCCGCCTCCATCTCTCCTATCGAAAGTGGTTTGGATGTCATGAATTTGACCATGAATTTGAGTTTTGCTTTCACAAAAGGGTTTGGATGTCATGAATTTGAGTTTTACTTTCACAAAATAATAATAAAAAATTAAAAGAAAAAAGGAAATGGGTGGGGGTGGGGGTGAAGGAGGGGGGCAAATCTAACCGTCGATTATTTTTTTAATGGTCGAGATTTGCCCAACTTCTCCCATAAATTTGATAGCCAAATCCATGAGATCCAATTCCCGGACGCTTTTGGGCTTCAAATCCCTTGTCCTTCAATATGTCCCCTTCCTATCCTTCAACTCCCTCCCCTCGTAAACCCTAATTTAAAAGAAAAAAGAAAAAAGAAAAAAGAAAAAAGAAAAAATAAATTAATTAAAAGAAGGATTAAAAAAATAAAAAATTTATGTGAGAGGGGGACGGGATCGGGGACGTACAGAGGATTTACACCCCTCTATCTCACTAGTGTTCTCTCTCCAATTCTCCATCGTTCTCGATCTCTCTGTCTCTCTCTCACGTCAGTGATCTGATCTCTCGCTCTCTTGGTGGTGTTCTTCATATACAATTAGAGCTTGTTTGGTAGGGGTATATAGATATATGCTATGGGTATAGAAAGCCCAATATCTATATACCCCGTTTGGTATAATTACTTGAATAAGTATATAGATATGGATTCTATATCTCCTATCTACTTATTCTAGGGTAAATCCTCTTTTTTGATATCTGACTAATTTGGGGGATTTAGGAAAAAGACGTACGACGGTTCCTCTCCTTCTGCTCGCTTGCTTTCATTGCCAGGTTCTTCCTCTCCTCCCCCTTCTTGCATCTTGCTGATCGATTGCTAGATTCCTCTTCTCCTTCTTCTTCTCCTCCTTCTGCTTGCTCGATTTTTTCTGATTTTTGCTCCTTTTTTTTTGCGATTATATGCTCCATGTGCTTGATCGATTTCTGCCCGTGTTGCTATCTTTCCTGATCGAATTTCTTGTTCATCTGCTTGATCGAATTTCTTGTCTGCCATTCTATTTTTTTCTTGCTCGATTAAAGTTCTGTATACCCATCATACTGATCGAGTTTGAGTCACACTTGGAGATGGCACTATGGCAGGCAAGCAGGGTCCTCTTGAGACTCAACAGATCACTTGCTTGATCGTATTGCCATCAATCTGCCATCAATTTGTTTTGTTATTTCTGATTTTTGCTGATCGAATTTGCTTGACCATTTGTTTTGTTATTGATCGAATTTCTTGTTCAATTTGCTCCATCTACCCGTATTGCTATCTTGCTGATCGATTTTTTTTTAAAATTTGGGACCTTAGAAATGGACACACTTGAATTGGTCTAATTTTTTTGCTATCTTGCTGATCTATTTGCTCCATCTGCCCCTATAGCAATAAGGTTTGCATGTGGTCTGATATTTTTTTTAACTTTGAATTCCTCTTAGAAATGGACACACTTGAGCTTGATTTGATAAGAAGAAGGGAGGAACGACGAAAAATCATCCTGCAAGTAGTGATTGCAATCGTGAAAGTGATAAACCTTATTGCTATAAGGTTCCGTGAACGAGCCCTACAAATTGATAACTTTCAAATTGAAAAAACGGATAGGATGACTCATAGATTGGGCAACTTACGTAGGTTGATTAGAGAGAGTGATACTACTTGTAGGAATGAGCTTCGGGTCAATAGAGAAACATTTGGAGTGCTTTGTACAATGGTACAAGATATTGGGGGATTACAAAAGACAAAGAACATGGATGTAGAGGAAATGATTGCAATGTTTCTGTTCACATTGGCTCATCATCAAAAGAATAGGTCAATTGCAAATTACTTTGTGAGGAGTGGTGAGAATGTGAGTAGACACTTCAATTTTTGTATTCTTGCGGTTTTAAAGTTGCATCGTCACTTGCTCAAGAAGCCTACACCCATACCCGAGGATTGTGAAGATGGTAGATGTAAACTTTTTATGGCAAATGGAACAAAATTCTTATTAAATTGCTAAGCTAAGTATAATCTTCAATGTTATCAATAATGTAGTCATCCTATCTTGTCATGTAGAATTGTCTAGGAGCTTTAGATGGAACACACATTATGTTCATGTGCCAAATACCCACAGATCAAGGCATCGAACTAGAAAAGGGGACCTAGCGATGAATGTGTTGGGTGTGTGTACACCCAATATGGAGTTCATCTACCTATTACCTGGTTTGGGAAGGTTCAGCACATGATGGTCGTGTCCTCCGTGATGCTTTATCTAGACCAAATGGTTTGAAAGTCCCAAAAGGTAACCATAAAAGTACTATATTATTACTTAAGTCCTTTGTGAAAGAAAAACATACTAATTATAAAATTTACCTTGGTTAGGATATTACTACTTGGTAGACAGAGGCGGATCTGTGGGGGGGCTCGAGGTGGCTGAAGCCCCCCCTATCCTAAAAAAAGGTATAGTATATGTGTATATATCTGTTAAATTAGTAATATATATAATTGAAGTAGAATAAAATCACAAAGACGGAATGGCTCAATGGTAAAGGGCGCGCTCTATATTTGATCCGGAATTGAGTATCCCGGGTTCGAATCCCGCTCAGCCCAGCCTAGCATCATTTATTCCCCTTTTTTTTTTACCCCTTTTTTAACCATCATTTAACCCCTTTTTTTTTTTACTGTTGGATTATATTTTACTGTCAGACGAAAACCTTCCAGCGGACGATTCTCAGCGAAGGCGAGGGCGAAGGCGCACCCCAAAACCGCTGTCTCTCAGCGACTCAGCCTCTGCTTCCGGCGCCGGCGCACCAGCTCCACCTCCGGGCTCCGGCCGACCCTTCTACCGGCGGCGCAACTCCCATCTGCTTCACTAACGTTTGCGCGCAGGCTGCGCAGCGCCTCTGCGGAGCGATTCTGATCGGAGCAACTCCTTCACGCTTTGTTAGTTTTCTTTCTCATCTTCCTTTGAATTTTCCTTTGAATTTCGATTATAATTTGTTGAATTGATTGATTGAGAATCAATTTTGATTATAATTTGTGCCTTTGTGGAATTGAGAATCAATTTGGGGAGTTCGATTAGGGTTTGTGATTTGTGAGAAATAAATTTCGATTGTAGTTTGGTTTGTGATTGTGATTGTGAGAAATGAATTTGTGAATTGTGATTGTGGAATTGTGTTTTGTTGATTTGTTTTGTTATAGGACTATAAAATATGGATAAGTTTGTTATTCGATCGAAGTCATCGATTCGAAGTAGTGGATCTTCAATTCCTTCAACCAACCAGATTCCAACTCCATCTCAGAATGTTGATGATGTGATTGCGGTTGAACAAAATATTTCTAGAGATGATAGAAGGAGCGAAAAAAGAGCCCGGTTGGAGAAAGAATGGGTTATTATTAGTGATCCTGCATTGCGGAAACCCATTGAAGAATATGATCCTTTGATTAGAGATGATGTCAAAAGAGATTATATTCTTAATGGTCCTTGTCAACCTATGTCACATGATTTCCCACAACGTTCTTTTGGAAAACAAAAGAGAAGCTTCCAAAAGAAGTGGTTCAAAGATAGAGAATGGTTGGAATATAGTGTTTCTAAAGATGCTGCTTATTGTTTTTGGTGTTATCTTTTCAAAGGTGACTTAGGACCAAAATATGGAGATGGGGTGTTTGCGCAGGAGGGATGTTCTAATTGGAAGAAGGCTCTTGAGAAGTTTGAAGAGCATGTGGGAAGTGCTAATAGCCAACACAATGATGCAAGAATATTGTTTGTTGGTTACAAAAATCAAGCGCAAAATATTTCAAGATGTTTGGTTACTTCAACAGAAGTACAAAGTGCTGCTTACCGTCTTCGTTTGACTACAAGTTTGAGAGCGGCTAGATTTCTACTTGCGCAGGGGATGGCTTTTCGGGGGCATGATGAGAGAGTTTCTTCCAAAAATAGAGGTAATTTTATGCAATTGCTTAAGTTGTGTGGTGAACTGAATGAAGAGGTTGCGAGGGTCGTGTTAGATAATGCCCCTGGAAATCATCAGCTGACTAGTCCTTCCATTCAGAAGGATATTGCTAAGGCATGTGCTTCAGAGACGATAAATGTCATTATCCGAGAACTTGGGGACAAGTTCTTTTCTATATTGATTGATGAGTCTCGTGATGTCTCAGTGAAAGAGCAAATGGCTATTGTTGTAAGATATGTGGACGACCAAGGAGTTATTGTGGAGCGATTTCTTGGGGTAGTTCATGTTCGTGAGACCACTGCAGTATGTTTGAAAAATGCTATTGATGCGTTCTTTGCTCAGTATGGATTATCATTCAGTAAACTGAGAGGCCAAGGATACGATGGAGCTTCAAATATGCGAGGCGAGCATAATGGGCTGAAGACTCTTATTTTGAAGGAAAATCCATATGCGAGATATATTCATTGTCTTGCTCATCAGCTTCAACTGGTTATTGTGGGATGTGCAACCAAAATTAGAGATGTGGTAGATTTCTTTAATTATTTGATGTTGATTACGAACATAGTTGGGGCTTCTTGCAAAAGAAGAGACCAATTGCGACAACATCAACATGAGGACTTGGTGGAGAAGTTAGAAAAGGGAGATGTGGAATCTGGAACAGGATTGAATCAAGAAAGCACTTTAACTTGGCCGGGAACCACACGTTGGGGGTCACACTATATCACCATTTCTCGTATTCTCACGCTGTGGAAATCCACCACCAAGGTGTTGGAAAACTTAGTTGATGATGGAGGTGATTCAAACATTCAGGCAAATGCCGCTAGCTTGGGTGAAAAGATGGAACACTATCAGTTTGTTTTTATTGCTCATTTGATGAGACTTGTGTTGGGATGGACAAATTCTTTGTCACAATTGTTGCAACAAAGAGATCAAAACATCATTATGGCAATGAATCAAGTTCAGATTGTAAAGGAGAAGCTTCAAGATTTGAGGCAGAATGGATGGGATCAGCTCGTACAAGAGGTCAATGAGTTTTGTGCTGCAAACAATTTGATCATCTTCAAAATGGAAGATAATGTGACAAGTCGATTTCGTTCTAGACGTGGAGGAGAAGAGGTGAAAATGACAAATTACCACCTTTTTCGAGTCAACATATTTTGTCAGGTAATTAGAGTATTGTATTATTTATCAATTGATTAAGTTTTTTTTCATTGTTATTAGAAATATACTTAATATGGCGCATCATTTTTAGGTTATTGACCAAATTTATCAGGAGATGGAGAATCGTTTCAACGAGACAAACACTACATTACTCACATGTAGTGTAAGCCTTAATCCCCAGAATTCTTTCTCCAATTACAATCAGTTTAAGCTACTTCAACTTGCAGAGTTATATCCAGAAGACTTTTCAGAGACTGATAGATCTATGCTCAAGCAAGAATTAGAAGTGTGGGTTACAACCATGAGGGGAACTGAAATATATTCTGCATTGGAAGATCTTGGAGATGTTGCTAAGAAGATGGTTGAGGATGGCATTAGCAAATGTTTTCCCTTGGTATATCGTCTTATTGTGTTGGTTTTGGTGCTTCCTGTCCCAACTGCATCAGTTGAAAGAGCCTTCTCTGCAATGAGTCTTGTAAAGACAGATTTGCGTAACAAGATGGGTGATGAGTATCTAAATGATTCTTTGGTATGCTACATCGAGAGTGATATTTTCGAGAGCATTGACAACGAAGTTATTCTGCAGCATTTTCAGAACATGAAGACACGCAGGATGGCTTTACCTCCTCTACCGCCAAAGTGAACTTCTTTGTAGAATTGTAGTATTGAACTTATGTTTAGTATCAAACTTGTTTTTAGTATTGAACCTATTAATAACCGCATGATAAATTTATTAAATGCCTTTGTAATTTTTAGCCCCCCCTAACAGAAATCCTGGATCCGCCACTGTTGGTAGATGCTGGGTACACAAATTGTGAAGGGTTTTTAGCTCCATATAGAGGTCATAATTATCATTTACGAGAATGGGGTAACTATCAACCAGAAAAACCGGAGGAGTATTTCAACATGAAACATGCAAAGGCTAGAAATGTCGTGGAGAGAACTTTTGGGCTATTGAAAGGAAGATGGGGTATTCTGCGAAGTCGCTCATTCTATCCATTACGAACACAAGGTCGCATTGTTTCAGTATGTGCATTACTGCACAATCTTATTCGCAAACACATGCCAACTGATGTTACACCGGGCCTAATGTTTGAAGAAGATGAGGATAAGTATGAAAATAGGGAGGAAGAAACTTCTAACGACGAGGAAGAGAGTGGTGGGAATGAATAGTCGGCACAATTCATCACTCACATTGCTGTATCGGAGGAGTGGACTAATTTTAGGGATAATTTAGCTCACACTTCTTTTAACAATTGGGTTTCGGGTGCTTAATAATTGATGATCGATTTCCATGTTGTAAGACTTTATGTTAATCTCAACTTCATGTACTACTTTGCTCTTGTTTGTAAGACTATTTCACATGTTTTCAACAAGTACTTTGTTCAGTCTTGGTTGTAATTGAATTTGTAATTGTGTTTAGGATGAGTAACATTATGGATTCATGTGGACGTGGGAAAAAAAAGAGAAAGTGGACGACTCCGGAGGTGGATGTTACCTTAGATTTTGTGTTAGAGCTAAAAGGTGATGCTCGATGGAGATGTGAATGTGGCTTTAGAAATGGGTATCATCAACACTTGGCAGAGAAGCTAGAAAATTTCTTTCCAGGAGTTAGATTGTCAGCTGCGCAGATTGAGTCCAAGTTAAAATTTTTGAAGGAGAAGTACACCGTCATCCATGAGATGACGAAACTATCTGGATTTACCTGGGATGAAGAAACTTCTATGATCAATTGTGAGAGGCAATCTTATGATGACTACTGTAAGGTAATATGCCACTTGATTATGTATTTGAAGAGCTCAATCTATTGTCATTCTTATTATCTTTTTATATTTGGTTCTTTTTATAAATTCTATTTTTTATGTGATGCTAGATTCATCCAAGGGCAGCAGGATTATGGAAGAAACCATTTCCAGAATTCGCTAAGTTGGAGTTGATTTTTTGGTCTGACCGAGCAACTGGTGTCGATGCTGAAGATATGGAGGACGGGGTCAACAACCCAGGCAATGAGTATGTTGACCTAGAACCACCGTTAGAGGAGAGTGACCATCCAGCTAGTGATGAAGGATCACATCCACCACCGTCAAAGAGGCAGAAAAGGGCAGGTAAATCTCCTCTCGGAAACAACCTTGTTGATGCTGAATTCTGCGAAGCCATTAAGGCAATGAATATATGGGCATTTGCATACCCTAACTGAAACCGTGGCGAGGCAAGACAATCGTGAGGAGTATGTGTCTCAACAGAAAAAGATGTTGATGTCTGAGATAGCCATGTTGGACGGAGTTTCTGAACTTGATGCGATTGAGGCTAGTAGAGTTATATCGAGGACTCCGAGTGAGCTTGAGAACTTCTATAGCTGCCCAAATGATCATTGGAAGAAATTATATGTGCAAAGCATTATTTGTCGACTTCGTGCTTCTTCAGGCGGTTCAGGAGCTACGGGGTTGTAGAGGGGGTACTACGGTGGATGGGTACGTAGTGTGTTTGCAAGACCATTTTGATGCCATTTTGTAAAAGTGTATGCCTAAAGCCCTAAACTTCTATCAAACGTACGAGGCTATTACTAGCCTTATTTTTGCACATTTCGGAAGATAGTATGATGATAGGTTGGCAAAACACTTCATATTTTGCAACACATATGGTAATTTGATGAAATATTATGGTATTAGTAATATGCTTGCAGAGTTCTCGAATTTTGATCATTTCGAAAGTTATAAGGTTTTTGGTTCATTTTTATTACATTTTCTCCTTTTGTTTTTACTCTGATATATATATCTATATACCCTTTCCAAACAGCAGATATAGGATATAGATATCAATCTCATACCCATAGCCAATACCCATAGCCTTATATATATATATATATATATATATATATATATATATATATATATATATATATATATATATATATATATATATATATATATATCATACCCATAGCCTATATCCTATATCTATATACCCTTTCCAAACGTGACCTTAATTGTTTATTTTACCTCCAATTTCATCCCCTAATAAATTGAATTAGCATAGGCCGGCAGGAAACCATATTTTCTATTAGGCCTTGTTTGGTTAACCCAAAAAAAGAGGAAGTACAAAAATTCATGAAGTAGCATAAATACAAATGTTTGGTTGCAATTTAAAACTAATGAATTACACACACACAATGTATGAAGTGCATTTACATCAGAGGGGTTCACTTTCACCCTCTTTCTAAGTAAAATTTCTTCTCCTCCTATTTAATTTATTTCTAAATATAAAAATGCAACCAAATATTTTTTCTTCAATATAATAATCTTATGAACTGAAATCCCCGAGACCGAGAGGCTATTTTTTAAAAATTCACTTTTTATGAACTGCACTCCCTGAATTTAATCAAACGAGCCCTTATTAGTTATAATATCAAATCCTATCAATTAAGGAGAGTGAAGAAGGCTTACCTTTATCCTAAGTTCCCCCAACCGGCCGGCAACCAATCATCCATTATCGATTTGCATATAAGTAAACCGTGTTCATCATCGATTTGCACACACCAAATCTGCAAATCATTATTTAATCACATATAGCTGATATGGCCTCTTCCATCAACTACTACATTATTGCTCCCTTGGTACTTGTTTGCCTCGTCGCCAATGCCATTACCGTCTCCGGTCAAGGCTTGGTCAATTTCAGCATCTCCGACAACCTCTTTTGCAGCCCTGGCCTCATCAACTGCCCCGTAGCTGGCGCGTGCCCTCCCTTAGTCGGTGCCAATGTGAGCCTCCTACTCGGTGGCGACCCGATCGCCACCGTCACCACTGGCAGCTCAGGGAGCTTCGTCCTCACCACCATGCTCTCCCTTGAAGCGATTACCAGCCTTGTAAATGGTTCGATCGTCCCTTCCGTCAACGTCTCCCCCTCGTTGAACACTAATTGCCCTCTCCTGTCAAGGCAGTCACCTGTTCAACTCACAATCATAGATATTATCCTTCAATTTTCCCAATCCATACTGTTCCAGGTTATTGGCATAGTCGGCGGAATTCTTGGTGGTATTTAAGGGAATTGGCTAAATGTCCTAATTAACAATAAGTTTACCCTATAAACTTACCCCAGTTCAATAAACTAAATTATACCTCTCTTTCCCTTTACTGCATGCAGTGGCGGTCCGCCACACCTTCGACCCACGGGTGCCCTTTGTAAGAAAAATAATAATAAATAAATAACAAATTTGTTAAGGTCGATTTCGTCGATTTTGATATTGTTTGCTACTTATATATTGAATTGAAATGATGTTATTAATTTGTTTATAATTGAAATTTGAAGTGATTTGGAGAGTTAAAATTTTATTAGGTTTTAGATTTGAGATTTGAAGTGTGAAAATTGGGAACACACTTTTCTAATTAAACCGTGTTCATTTTAAGTTTGTTTAAACATGGTCTAGTCTAAAACCGAGTTAAATATTTTTTAAAAAATAAACGAGAACGGTTTCAAAGACAACCGTGTTCCCAATAGTTAAATTTTGTTTTAGGAACACACTTTTCTAATAAATCCGTGATCATTTTAATTTTTTTTAAGTAACCTTTTATCGTAAACCGGGTTAAATATTTTTTTTTAAAAACAAATGAGAACGGTTTTAAGAAAAGCGTGTTGCTTTTAGTTAAATAAATTTGATTTTGGGAAAACACTTTGCAAATTAAACCGTATTTATTTTAATTTTTTAAGCATGCTTTTCTCGTAAACCGGGTTAAATAGGAGTAAGCGTACCATACTCAACTTACCGTGCTCCACCCCTATATTGAACTAGTGATTGAATACTACTTTGTATTTTGTTCATGAATTGACGATGCAACACTTTCATAGTGTAGAATTTCACCCACCTTTCGAGGATTCATGTGGCCGCCACTGACTGTATGTGTCTCCCGATTCAATGGTAGGGCATGTGATGCATACGTTTGGAATTAATTGCTTCCTTGCGTTATTTTTATATATTAGGTCTCGATCTTCAAATTCATACAAGCACTTTTATTTCAATCAAATAGATCAAACGTGTGACTCGATTCCACGAATTGTGAGTCCACGAACAAGGTGCGACCCTGAGTGAGTCAAGAGAATAATATAAGCAGTATGCGCATAAAATATTATTATCAAAACTTGCCTTTTAATGTCGTCTTACAATCAAATTTATAGAGAGCTAAACCCAACAAGAAAGGAAAAAGATAGAGTTCATACTTTCTAAAATAAGTTTATCTAATCTAATTAAGACAAAACTAGGGCTGACAAATGGTACGGAAATTACCATACCAACCACAAACCGACTGTAACGGCCCGGAATTATGATTCCCGGGTTACGTTTCAAGGGATGAAACCCCTTGTTCGGATCTTGTAATCCAGGTACGGGTCGAGGTTTCAAACTCATTTTGAGATTAGTAGAAAGAGGGATTTCAAACCCTAAAAACCTTGAAGGGCCGTTGGGTACCCTTAACCTGTCCTAAGACTATGTCGCGGAATCCATTTGAAATGAAAGTAAAGCGGAAGCAAAGTAAAGATACAAGTGCCACGGCAGAGCCGGTCAAAACCAAATCATTAGTGGGTAATTACCATTTTACTAAGTTAGGATATTAGCCAGATTCTTGGATTCGTCAAAAGGGAACCCCGTCATATAGACATCGAGCACTCAAAATCTGCAGAAATACCTTAAAAAAAGAACGGGAAAAGGAGTCAGATCGAGCCACTCATGCGGGACCGGCAGTCCTCGCTGAGGCCACATAGTATGTGCTATACCTAATAAAGATGCTATAATGCAGTACAAAAGTCAAACACACTAGCATGCTCCTAGTTATAATAATGTGTACAAAATGCTGTAAAGGGCCCAAGACAATGCCAAGTGGCATATCCCTCTCCTACCTCCACCCCCTTCCGATAGGGCGGAGACTGTCCATCTCGTGAATGCATTCCATCATAATCGGGCGGCACGCATGCCTAACCCGCTCCACAATAAAGCCCGCGGGCATCTCATAATATAAGGAAGTTCATGACTCGATTGACTCAGGGTACCCGATGAGGCTGGGCTACCCTATGACCCTAGCAAAGACTCTAGGACTATAACAGATAACGGCCGTTCTGTTTCAAACGCATAAAGTAAGTAGATGCTCATTCAATTAGTGCAACCTAAACAAGATACTACATGGCATGCTTTTATGCATATGCAACACCTAACATAAAATGCAACAATAGGCATGAATGTCCAACCTGAGTAAGCCCCCTAGGGAACTTACCTGAAATGCCGAACAACAAAAGATAACGCAAGCAAGGGCCCAAAAGCAAATCCAAAGCAATCCAAAAGTGACACACACCTATCAACAAGCCATTTCCATAAGCTACCGGACCAATATTCATACACACGAAACCCAAATTCTCATCATCCTTAAAACCCATCGATAGTAAAAACCGTTTTTCAAAACTTTTCCGATATGATCAACATCAACCAAAATCATTCTTCCAATCAACTCATTGATATGATCATACCAACAATAACTTTCAAACTTCCTTCCCAAAATTAACATCACCAAACCAAAGCAAGGAATCCCGACATTAAACGTTTTGACCTTAAAACCAATCTCTCAAAATCTTATTATAGAATTAATTCCGGCATTTTATTTCAAAACCTTTTGAGTAAATAATCAATCAATATCTAACTAAAATAAACACCAACAAATCAATCCATTTTATCAATCCTCATTTATAACTTAGTAAAATAATTTATTTGATAAATCATCCCCAATAGATCACTTTCCAAAATAAATTTATAAGATGTAAAATTCCAAAAAGAATATATTTCCCAGGATTAATAATTAACACAAATTTCAGCATATGATAATAATAATATTAGTCTAATTCAAATAACAAATAATTAAGGGCAACAAGCTCTTTTAATAAAACACCCCAGCCCAATATGAGTAACCCAGAAAGACCCGGATCCGAGCCCAGACCAAAAGAGAAAGAAAAGGGATGACCCGCTTTGCATCCGGATCCAAGTTCAACCCGCCCCAACCCAGCAAAATAGGCCCGCTCGCACAGAAGAGAAGAAACGCGTCTTCAACCTGGAGCCGCTCCTTGCTCGATCGGAAGAAAAAGGAGAGACGAGCAGGAGACCTCGCCGGAATCTACGACCTACCCCACGACACTCATAGACCCACTACCGACTTCAAACAACACAAAGGATCGAAACAAGAGCAAGGGAGAAGGAGGAAGAGAAGTCTCACCGAGGGCTCGAAGGTTCGCCGGAAATCTTCGTCGGAGACTCGATTCGGGCTCGTCGATGGCGAAATCCACGCCGAGAGAGGCCTAGGACAAAGGAAGGGTCATAAAGGGGCACCTTTAAGGGCTAATTGGCCGGAAAAGACGAAAGGGAACCCATTACCGATCCCTTGGGATGAAACAGGGAAGGCGAGAGAGAAGGAGATGCTGCGGATGCGACGAGGCTCCCGGGCGCCTGGGCTGCGTGGCTTCGTCTCCCCCGTTGGGGAAAGGGCTCGGTGATGGCGCTAGCTGCTGCTGCTCGGGTTGGGATGGTGGAATCTCGGCCTCCTTCTCGTTGAAACAGGCGGAACTCCGGCTGCTGCTGCGCGGACGACGGGGAGGATGTGCTGAAAGTGCCGATTTGAGGGGAGCTCTTGGTGGTTGGAAATCGGAAATGAGGGAAGGGAGTCGAAGGTGGGGCGACGGTGGTTCTTGGCAATTGAAGAGCAAGCCATGGGTTCGTCTTTCTTGGCTACGACGGATGAATTTAGGAGGAGGAGAAGAGCTGAGGGTCTTAGAGCTTTATTGTGGGTTAGAGAGGGTTCTGTGGGTTATTGGGTGGGATCTGGAGTGACAATTGAGGGTAAGAGGGAGCCTATGTAGAAGAGGGCAATAGGAAGCTCCAAAAGTGTGAGCTGTGACTGTGAGGGAGGAGCACTGCCAATTGCAGAATCCCTGTTCTCTACAGTGCAACGGCTTGGGGGGGAGAGATATAAAAGAAAGAAAAAGGAAAAGGAAGTAAATAAAATTGTCTCAAACAGATATTTTAAATACCCGAACAAATATCTTAAAACCCGCTCTCTGCCCTTATCCGACCCAACTTAACAGATTTTTTTTTTTTTTTTCCAATTCCGAATTTAATAAGGAACTCCAAATATTATTTTAAATTTTCGCATATGGAAGCGGGATAAAGCATATTTTAAAATTTCAACTAACTAATGCCGGAACTCGTTTCGAAGGATTTAGAGTAAACCAATAGCTCGAGGACGGAAATTACAACCCTTCCGAATCATAGAAATCGAGATGATTATAAATCATTATTTTAATAATTTAATATTCTAAAATTTCCCGGTCTTTACACCGACTATGTTGGTGACCACACTTGTGGTAACCAATATGGTGGTAACCATCTTGGTGGTAACCACGTGAAGGTGGTACGGTAATGGTAATGAAATCTGAATACCATGGTTACTATGGTTACCATGTATATATATTAATTTTTTTATTTAATGTTTTATTGTTATTACCTTTAATTTTTAAGTTTTTAATTTATATTTTGTGTTTTGATTTTGACCTAAATTAGTCATTTTCTACTAGAAACAGTAGGAACATTTTGAATTTTGAAGACTTTGAACTTGTTTTGTTTAAACTTGCAAGAAGATTTTGAATGTTTGAACAATTGAACTTGGTTTGTTTCAAGACATTTTGAATGTTTTATTGTTGTACTTTAGGTTGTGAACTTGATTTATTTAAACTTTTAATAACCATACGTAGTATTATTTTTGGTAATCATATTTTTTCGTTCAATAACTTTGATGACTACCAGAAGGTAGCCAAGGGGTTTCAAAAAAATACAAACAGAATTAAAGCCTGGTAGCCATGGTAATGTACTGATGGTAACCACAAGTCGTGGTTACCACATTTACGGTAACCACGACTTATGGTTGGTACATGGTATAAAAATTTGCGTACCACCGATTTATGGTTGGTACGTGGTAATCACCATTTTTTGGTGGTTACCGTACCATGTCAACCCTAGACAAAACCCAATAATAGGTAATTATATATCCTAATGCAATTAGATAAAATAAGTCCTAAATAATGAAAAAGATAGAGTTCATAATAAGTCCTAGATAATGAAATATAATAATGCAATTAGATCACACTAAAAAAAATGCAATTAGAAAAAATAAACTAGGATAGATAAAATAGGTTAGACGTCTGCCGGAAGCCAAGTCATCTGTAACAGTCCAAATAATTTTCTAAATCCTCTTTTCCTACACTTACTCTCCACCCGAGTCTAGTAAGGAAAAGAAGATAGAAAAATATTGAGGTTACGTTTAGAGGGAGGGTTTACCCCTCTTCCCGATCTTAGAAATCCAAGTACGAGTTGTATATTGATTATGCTAAGTTATAACCCTGTGAAGTCTTGAGAAATAAGCGATGCAATTCAAGGAAAAGAGGATTTCAAACCCTCAAAACGTTCAAATAATCCAAAATGATTTTGTGCTTTCACACGGGAACCTGTCCTATTTCAACTATTCAAAACTCACAAAGAAACAAAACGAGTTTAAATCAAAGTAAATACAAAACATTTCTAAATGACAACTTAACCAAAACATTTATAAATCCAAGTTGCAATAGGTGCGAAGTCTTCTTAACACTCTCGTCCAATGAAGAAACCCTGCCATAGAAGCAATCAATAAGCAAAAGGGAGCGGGTACCTGAAACTGTTCACGAAGTCAGGCCAAGAGACGCATGCGGGCCCTAAAGACTTCGCTGAGGACATATAATACACCTATACCTAGAATAAAGGATGCTCTAATGCAGTACTGAAATTTAAATCACACAAGCATGCTGACAGTTTATATATGTGCAGAAAGTGATTTAATGGATCCACATAGAATTCCAAGTGACATATCCCCAATCTCTCAATCTGTGCCCACTCTGGGGTCATACATGTCCGTACCCAACTCTAAGGTAGGACGCTCGGTCAGTGTCGCAGCCATTATATGTCTGTACCCAACTCCAAGGTAGGACGCTCGGTCACCGCCACAGCCATATCATAATATAAGACTCGACTGGGACTGAAGCCATACGAAACACGAATGCCTCAATGACCCTATTAGCGACTCTAATGACTTACAGTTAACGTTCGTTCTCTTTTCAAACACATAAAGAACAGATTTAAGAGTCTATAAGGCAATGAATAATACTATAGAAGGGGGGGATGAATAGAGTATGGACGATTTTCGCAACAATAGAAATTTAGTGCAACTTGTCAAGACCTTGATATAGACTATCAGGACTTGACAAAGTAAAATCGAATATGATAATGTAAATGCGGAATATAAAAGATGAACACACGAATTGTTAACGAGGTTCGGCACCAACTGGCCTACGTCCCCGCCTAGGGTTATCCAACCCGTAGGATTCAAACACTTCTTATTTCACTTTTCTTGAGCCTAGAACTTCCTAGAGAAACTACCCTTTCTCTATACAAAGCCTCACCGCTTCTATTCTAGCTCTCAACCTTACAAGTGAAATAAAAGCTCACACCACACACCAAGTGTGCTTTGATCGAGTATGAAAACTCTAAGTGTAAAATGAATGACTTGTACAATAAGTGCTAGTATTTCTCTCAATTCTTAAACAATGATCAACACTTAGGATTTTGGAGAAGGTAAGAGAAACTTGACGAATGCTTTAGGATGCTTATGATTTCTTCAGTGCTTGGTTAGTTAGTTTTCATCCTTCTTAGCCTTCGCCTTTTATAGTCGGAACGCTTGTAGAGCTTTCTTGGAGGGAGAACCGTTTGAATTTCAAATTCTTTCCAAGACATTTGAATTATTTCATAAAATGTTCCTTTGTGTGCCTTCCAAGATTGTTCCTTCAACTTTCTTCATGAGCAAGTATGATCAACTATGGATCGGTTCTTTCCTTGTATGAAATCCTAAAAGAACATACATAATGTATCTAGCACATAAAATGGGTTAGATGAGAAACCCATATATAAATCGAGTAAGTCCAAACCACATCTCATAGCCCAATAAAAAGCCCATGATAATTTAGGCCCAACAAGGTTGGCCTCGGATTCTTTCCTGTGAGAGATCAATTCAAATAGAGAAATATATACGTGATTATTCCAAAACATTTTAGTCTAGGTTTCAAGACCTTGAAACCCAGCCTTTTGTCTTTCATCATCCTTTAGATCACCTGCACGTTAGGTCTCAAGATCTTACAATCAAGGTGGAGTCTTCAATCTCCCCCTTGATGGAAGACAAAACCTGTTTCAATATTCATAATGTATTTCCAGCAATCATTATGAGGATATAAGCATATTATATAAAATGAGCAGAAAATGTTTGGATCATCTAAGTTTTAAAACATCAAGCACTTAACCAAACAGTGCCAAAACGCAGCAACCCAAAATATTCTCCCCCTTTTTGTCTTCCAACAAAAGGGTAGAGAGGTGAAAAAGTCTGAAAACATCAACCAAAAGCCAGAAGTTTTAAGAGACGAGCAACAAAATAAGAGTTTTTATAAAGTAGAGCAAAGAGGGTGGGAGATCAAGGCCTTGAGTCAGAATTCCCATCTGCAGCCTTCTTCTTCTTGCTCCTTAGAGCCTTCTTGCCTTTCTTAGCAGAGGATGGCCCAGCAGGAGAGGATGTACCTGGGGCGCCAGGAGCATTAGGATCTTCAGGAGGGGCAATGCCAGCGCCTTCCTCAACCCATTCGCCGAAGGTGGGGTACTGCTTGTTGGGTGGAAGGTACTTCCTTCTGACCTCATCTCTGCACCTCTTCCTCCACCTATCCAGGGCGTCTTTGGTGACCTTGTCTCCCTCCATTTCTGCAAGTTGTCTCTGACGCTCCACATCCCTGTACTTCTTAACCACACCATACTGCTCGACTGTTAGGATGGTGGGTTCATGATGAGTGGGGCGCAGAATGGGACGTTTCTTCACTTGATTTTCACACATATCTTAACAAATTTTTTATTTCTCTGTTGATTTAAATCAAATATTTCCCAATCATGCATTTTTCATCTAATTTTAATTTTTATAAATTTTGTTCATTATCTTGCTAATTATACCATCAATATCAATATATTTATTGATCAAAAAATAAAATCCCTAAGGTTGGCCCTTGTGGAATGGATTTAATTTCTCCATGTAATTATTTCTATATTAGCGTGATTCATGAAGAAAATCCATTCCACCACTTTTGATTACCGAAACATCATCTACATGAAAAAAATGACAAAACATTACCACAATTACATATTTTGATCTATTTGGAAGACTCGATTTTTTTTTAATTAGCTCAACTGTATCTCAAACATATTATTTAGTTTTAATTTATTTTTTTACATTGCCTTATTTATTTAGTTTCATTATTATTCTAATATTTATTGGCATTATATTGATACTAATAATATTTACAAGCTTTAACAATATTTGCATAACTTTATGCTGATATTAGATTCGAATGTTTAAAGTTTTTTTTATAATTTAGCAGATTTATTTATTTTAGTATTCAATATGTTAGAGAATGTTTTTTTTATTACTTTGTGATACTTATAATATTTATGTCAAAAATAATAAATGATATTATATAAACATATATTTTGAAACAAAGAACCGTGCAATGCACGGGATACTAAGCTAGTTGAACCCCAAAAAAAGATGCGGGTAGAACAAAATTTCAATCAAATGTAATTTCCGGACTTATGAAAATTTAGGAGGCAAAATTTTAATTTTTAGCAGCATATGTGATGTGGTGGTATAAAAGGAACTGTTCCCTTTTTGTAACCCTAGATCTATCTTTTATTCACTCGCCCGCCTCCTTCTCCTTGTTCTCGCCTGAGAGGGCGCTTCTCACTCGGTTTGTCGCCAGTCAGCCGCTTCTTTCATGGCTTGCAGAGGGCTCCTTGGTTCTCAGCCACTCGTCGACCTCTCCGCCGTTTCTCACTCGGTTCTCAGCCACTCGCCGACCTCTCCGCTGCTTCTCGGATGGCTTGAAGACGAGATCTAGACCTATTCTTGCCTCCCTCTCAACGGCTCCCTGTTGTCGCCTCCCTTTCAGCCGCTTCTCCCCGGTGTTGCCGACTTCTCAGCCACTTCTCGGATGGCTTGACCTGTTCTCGCCTCCCTCGCCGCGGCTTCCTGGTTTCGCCTCTCACTCAGCCGCTTCACCCTGTTCTCTCCTCTAATGGAGCCGAGATCCCTCTCCTATTCCACTATGGTAAGCGGTGATCCCTCTCATATCCATCTGTCTTCTATTGTATTTTTGCGTTTATCTTGTTGCGTTTCTATTGAAGATGAGATCCCGACTTCCCCTTTTGTTGTGTCATTTGCAGCCTCCCTTTACATCTTGTTGGTCACTCACAGCCACGAAAACAAGGTTTTTTTGTTGGAAGGATAATTAGAGCCTTGCTCCTCCCTACTGGTTTTGCATTAGCCTCAAATAAGGTACTTTTTTTAATTTCATTTTCTTTTAGGGTTGTGCAAAGGGGCTGCTTGAGAGTTGATTGCTTAATGGCTGTATTTCTCTCACTCGCAGCCACCAAAAGATCTATACTGGTGTATTTCAGCCACCAAAAGGTGCTTCTGTATTTGTGTAAAGGGGTTGCTGGTTGTCGCTCATAGCCACGGAAACAAGGTTTAATGGCTGCCATGTTTTTTGGCTACTATAATGGATCATTTCTATTTAATTTCAGTTTGGTAGGTTTTTGATTAGGTTATAGCTGTAATTTTGCTTCTGGGCTGGTGTATTTTAGTTGTAATTGTGGTACGTACTAAGTTTAGTGCCTATGTTTGCTGGTGTATTTTAGTTGTAATGTGATACGGAGTACTAAGTTTAGTGAATATGTTTGTTGTTATGGTTGAACTAGGCTTTTGTGTATATGTTTGTTTATTATTGTTATTTAAAGTTAAATTTATGTTTTATGTATGCCTAAATTGAAGAATAAAAAAATTAATCCTAATGAATATAACCTCAAATTTGGCTATAAAATTTAGGAAAAATGGACAAAAATAATACCAAGTATCAACTTTTGGCCAAAAATAATACGAACTTTGAAATTGGCCATTTCATATACGAACTATCGCCCTATTAACCGAAAATAATACATATGAGTATTCCGGTGAACTTTCCGACCAAATACGCCACGTGGACGCCGAAAAACACACATGGCATGAATTTTTGCCATGTCACCAATTGTAAGTTATGCAATGTCATAAATTTATTTTTCAGTTTTTTTTTTAAAAAAAAAGAAAAATGAAAAAAATAAGCAAATAGCTACCGTACCTTTCGAAACAATGGAGGAGAGAACGAGCAGATAACATTGAGAAGAAAGTGAAGACGCCCACCCTAGATTCCATTGTTTCGAAAGGTACGGTAGCTATTTGCCTATTTGTTTAATTTTTTTTAAAAAAAAACTGAAAAATAAATTTATGACATGGCATAACTTACAAGTTTGGTGACGTGGCAAAAATTTATGTCATGTGTATTTTTCGGCGTCCACGTGGCATATTTGGTCGGAAAGTTCACCGGAATACACATATATATTATTTTCGGTTAATAGGGTGATAGTTCGTATATAAAACGGTCGATTTCAAAGTTCGTATTATTTTTGGCCAAAAGTTGATACTTGGTATTATTTTTGTCCATTTTTCCTAATTAACCTGAAATTTAGGAACCCAAATATTAAATATAACCTCCAAATTGACTATAAAATGATTTGATAAAATGCCCTCTAAAACATATTACCCTTAAAAAAGCCCTCAAATTCGACCTGAAGTTACATTTCGAGGCGTAGAAGAGGGAGGTTAAATGTGGCATCGAAGAAATTGTTTCGTGGTTAAGTTGGAGGTTATTTTACTCTCGCATTTGCACTTAAATTATTTTGAGGCTATAAATCGATACTAGTTAGCCTCGAAATTTGTACCCTCGAAAATACTTACCAATTTCATTTGGAGGCAATTTGAAGGCTAATAGCACTAAATTTACTCTCGAAATAATTCGATACTAATGATTTCGAAATTGCCCTCGAAATTATTTAGAGGCTATTTTACTCTCGAAACAAAAAATTCGAGGTTAATATTCGAGGCCACATTTAACCTCCCTCCTCTACCCCTCGAAATGTATCTTGAGGTTGCATTCGAGGGCATGTTCGAGGCTAATGTTGAGGTGATGCTCAAGGTTAATTTCGAGAGTATATAAGCGTTTTCTAGTAGTGATAGTAATTTTAGTATCTTGAATAGTAACTGATAAACATGGCCTAAGTTCCCCACTACCCGGCCACCAATTCAATTGGGGCACTTGCATATAAATAAACCGTGTTCATTATCGATTTGCACACACCAAATCGATCTGCAAAATTATTAATTAACCTAATATACAAATTTATACTCACTCCGTAACGAAGTAATTGACCTTTTGACTATTTTTTCTTGTAATAAAATATTTGTCCATTTGAACCTAATTAATGATAAAAATTTCTAATTTTATCAATTAATCTCATTAATAGTATTTGATTTCCAAGATATTCTATTAATACTCCAACTTCTCGTACTATTCTTTTTTTTTTCATTGGTCCATTTTTTTTTCACATTATTTATTTGCTAAATTTTTAACACTATTTTACTTTCTAATTGTAGGTTCCTTAAGAAGTGTGAAAATCCCGAAGTGCCAATTATTTTTGTACCGAGGGAATATAGCTCATGGCCTCTTCCATCAACTACTGCATTAATATTGCTCCCTTGGTCCTTGTTTGCCTCGTCGCCACTACCGTCCCCGCCCCCGCCCCCGTCTCCGGTCAAGGCTGTCATCGACAGTCGGTGTTCAACTCCCAATCCGAGAGATGATCGTTCATTCCGGATTCATACTGTTCCAGGTTCTTGGCTCACTCAGCGGGATTATTGGTGGGGCGTAGAGTCAGTAGTAATTCATCCATATATTTAAGGGAATTTGTATATGAATAATAAAAATCATATAAAAAAAATTGCAAAGATTGCCGACAATAAAACTAATCAAATAGATAGGAGCTAAACCCAACAAGAAATCCCTAGAGTCTAGAGCTGGCAAAACCCGACCCGAACTCAAAAATCCGACCCGGTTGACCCAGAACCAATTGTCCTAAACACCGACCCAACCCAATCCATTTTTGACCCGAAATCCGAATAATCGATAATCGAAACTCACTCAAATCCGAATGAACCGAACCCGATTCAACCGAAACTCATTAAGACCCGAACCCGTCAAAACCCGAAATAACTCGAACTTTAAGTTAAATTTTAGTAAATTTTCAAAAATTAATATTGAAATAATGAAAACCCGAGACAACTGAAATCCGAAATAACCGAAACCCGAATAACCAAAACCCAATACAACCGAAACACGAACTCGACCCAATCGAATGGCCAAATTATTAGACATTATTTAAAACCCGAATAATCCGAAATACGATTAACCGAACCCAAACCCGATCCGACCCGTCCAATTGCCCCTTTAGCTCAGTCTAACCTTCCATTAAAAGCCTCTCATATTTATAGCTAGGCCACATGGCCCACATACCATAATGATGAGACAGGTTTATATACATTTCATAATTAATGGTAACGGGTCATCGATTGTTACGACAACGGCTACAGGACAATAATGGAGGGTCTTTCTATTTGCATTCGAATATACGTAGTATAATTAGTTTTTGAAATTATAAATTCCATCATTGATGTGTCTCGGTTTAAAACCTAACCGAACCGTATCGAACCAATCAAATCGAAATTAAAAATTTCAAAATTTCAAACCGAAAGCTGAACCGAAAGTATTAGGTTCGGTTCAGTTATTTGCCAGTTTGATTTGTGTTCGGTTTAGTTTTAACATAATTAAACCAAATTTCCATAAAAAAATAATTAAAGTATACAAATATATATAGATATACACTGTATTTATGTATGTATATATATACACCTATATACGCATATTCCAATATAAAGTATACAAATACATTATACAAATATATATAAACATGCATACAGTGTATATACAATATATTTGTATACTTTATAAAGTATACAAATATATTTGCATTGCAAATACAGTGTATATATGTGTATATATATATATATATATATACACTGTATATGTGTACGTCACACATACCTAGGAAGTATATGTGTATTAGTGTATATATAAAAGTATACAAATATATATACCATGTATTTATGTAGTGTATAAAAAGATTCGGTTTAACACAAATCGAACCGAAACCGAAAAATGGAAGTTCTCGAACGAAAGTTGAATCGAAAAATTTCGGTTAGGTTCGGTTTGTGTTAGTTCCACCCAAAAATTCGATTTGCACCGAATCATACCCCTAATATATGATCGATACGAGAAAATTGCATCCAACTCCTATCCATTTTCCTGCCAGCATATAAAATAAAAAAAAAATAGCTCCTTACAATGTTTCTCTATGTTCAACTCACTAAATCTACCCCCAAAAAAATCTCCAAAATCTTACAATTCCAAACAATAAACTAAAGGAAACTCATATTCTCAATCTTCACCAATTTAATTAGCTAAATATGCCCTATAAAATTGATCCTCTTTATAATATAAATAAATAAATAAAACTATATCAAAAGAGGAGGAAATCTTATATCAACTACTTTTCTTGGACATTTCCTATATCATCTAACTCGAAGCCAACAGAAAACACTACAAACAAACTACTATTCAAAGTCAAAACCGGCATTTAAGGATGAAGGAAGCTGATCATGTAGTGATCTTCCCCTTCATGTCCAAAGGCCACACCGTCCCCCTCCTCCACCTCTCCCGCCTCCTCCTCCGCCACCGCCCGCTCCGCCTCACCATTTTCACTACCCCGGCAAGCCAGCCCTTCATCTCCTCCTTCCTCTTCTCCTCCAACGACGTCGTTTCCACCCCCCAAATCTCCATCATTCCCCTCCCTTTCCCCACCAACACCACCACCGACGATGTCGAGAGCACCGACAAGCTCCCTTCCATGTCTCTCTTCCTCTCCTTCTTCGCCTCTACTAAGCTCCTCCAACCCCTCTTTGAAGACGCCCTCGCTCGACTCTCCAACGTCAAGCTCCTCGTCTCCGACGGCTTCCTTCCATGGACGCTCCAATCGGCCGGAAAGCTCAACATCCCTACTCTTATTTTCTACGGCATGAACTACTCCTCCTTGCTCCTCATCCGAGTTTCGGGCCAGCTCGGGCTTTTCTCCGGGCCCATACCCGACCATGAGCCCGTCACTGTCCCGGGCTTCCCCTGGGTCAAGCTCGCCAGAAATGGCCTCCCTTACCCATTCAACATGCGTGATCCCAGCGGCCCGATGTTCGACATAATTGAGGAGATGAGGGTGGCTGAAGCTTCCAGCCATGGCATCTTGTTCAACAGCTTCCAAGACCTCGAAGCACCCTATATCGATTACTGGAACGCCAACTGTGCAACGAGGGCTTGGAGCATCGGGCCCCTGTGCTTGGCGGATGGGCCCGAAATCGAAAAGAGAGGGTCTCAGAAGCCCGATTGGGAGCAATGGATGGATCAAATGCTAGTGCAGGGTAAGAAGGTATTGTACGTTGCGTTCGGGACACAAGCTGAGGTATCGATCGAGCAGATAGAGGAGATCGCGGCTGCATTGGAGCGATCGGAGGTGAATTTCATGTGGGTAGTGAGGCCAATCAATCAAGAACAGGAGGAAATTGTCGAGGGGTTGAGAAAGAGAGTGAAGGAGAGAGGGTTGGTGGTGGGAGACTGGGTGGACCAAAACGCAGTGCTTTGGCACGAAGCAGTTGAGGGGTTTCTGAGCCACGCCGGGTGGAACTCGGTGACGGAGAGCATGTGTGCAGGGGTGCCAATGGTGGCGTGGCCCATGATGGCGGAGCAGTGCATGAACGCTAGGATGGTTGAGGAGGAGATGGGGACGGGGATAAGGGTTGCGACGGCGGCTGCATTGGAGACTGCGGTGAGGAAGTTGATGGAGGGGGAGGCTGGGGAGAAGGCGAGGAAGAAGGCCAAGGCGGTGGGGGAAGATGCCAAGAAGGCAATGGCAGAGGGTGGAAGCTCTTGGGTTGCCATGGAGGATCTTCTCCAAGAGTTTCGTATCACTACAGTGCATCCATTTGTTGAGATGGTAATTTAGAATTCCTAAGCTAAGTTTAAGTTAAGTTAGTTGGTTAGTGTTGAACCCGGTTTTCTATATTAGTTTTAAAACCCGGTTGTTTGTTTTTGTTCCAAAACGCGTCGTTTCATTTTAGCTGTATAAGAGCTTTGCCTCTTGCTGTTCTGTGTAACAGATTTTCAGTTGAATAACAAATTCTCCTTCTTCCTCTTTCGATTCCCTTTTTCTCTGCAATTCCAAGCTCCATCAATGGAGTTTTCTTGATTCCAATAGATAACATGGTATCAGGCTAGTCAATTCGATTCTCAATTTCTCAATTTCGCCTTCAATCGTATTTCATTTTTCATTCGTCTTCAATGGAGCAACAACTGGATCCGCCATTAGAGGCCACTACAATTGATCCTAACAGCGAGCTATACCTGCAACATTCGGATCATCCGAATTACATCCTCTCTACTCGTCTTCTAAGCGAAGGCAACTACAACCACTGGAAACGATCTGTCGAAGTATCATTGCTTGCGAAGAACAAGCTTTGTTTCATTACCGGCGCCCGTGCCCGTCCTGAGTCACCACCGATGATGGTCAGACAATGGGAAAGATGCAACGAAATGGTGATCTCCTGACTTCTGCATTCAGTCGGCAAAGACATCGCCGAAAGCGTCATCTACTCTTCAACTGCAAGGGAGACCTGGCGCCTTCTCAACAAGCGCTATTCTCAATCAAATCAAGCCCGGATTTACCAGATTCAGCGAGATCTTGCTTCAAACACTCAAGGTTCTTTGTCTGTAACTGCTTTCTTTACTAAAATGAAGACATTGTGGGATGAATATGTTCTTCTTCTTGAAATTCCAATCTGCAATTGCAATGCTGGATCTGGTGGTGTGTTGACCAAGATCCTTGAGAATCAGCAAACAATGCAGTTCCTTATGGGCCTTAATGACTCTTATAGTTCAGTTAGAGGAAATGTGTTGATGATGAGACCATTTCCTGATATTGATGAAATTTTCAAGATCGTTACTCAAGAGGAGAAGCAGCGAGAGATTACAAATGTTTCTGGTGCACCTTCATCCTCTGATGCAGCTGCCTTTGCCGCCTTTGGCCGAGGAAGAGGCCGTGGTCCTTCCATTCCTAGTTCTTCATCTCCTGGATCCACTACTAATGGCAGGGGCAGAGGCCGTCCTCAGTACTTCTGTGAGCACTGCAAGATGACTGGTCACTCGATCTCTCGATGCTACAAACTGTCAGGTGAATTTTGTGATCATTGCAAGATTCCTGGTCACACCATTGCTAAGTGCTATAAGTTGCAAGCCAATCCTCCACATTTTTCTGAGAGAAGAGTTGCTGCTACCACTTCAGACTCTCCTCCAACATTGACTTCCGAGCAGTACACTCAACTAATGAGTCTCCTCAGTCACTGTCCTCCAGGATCCTCCACCAATCAGCCATCTTCACCTTCTGTTTCTGCAAGTGCACTATTGGCAGGTAATAGCTTATGTCTTCTTACTCATAACATCAATTCATTTTGGATCCTAGACAGTGGTGCAACTGACCATATTTGTCCAAATTTGTCATCCTTTTGCAATTACACACCCTTATTATCTCCACAATTCATGACTATCCCAAATGGTTCTCAAATACCCATCAAACACAAAGGTACAGTCCAGGTTACCCCTTCCCTTAAGTTGGACAATGTCCTTCACATCCCTGACTTTCACTTCAATTTGATTTCTGTACACAAACTATCTTCAGACCTTTCTATGAATGTGGTTTTTACACCAACTTCATGTTTCCTTCAGGCCCCTTCAACGAGGACAACACAGGTGCTTGGTAAAATTTCAAGAGGCCTTTACATCCTGGACTGTCATTCCCAGCCAACAGCCTCCACAAATGACATTTTCTCAACTTTATTACATTCTGTCAATTCAGTACTTTCAAATTCAGTACTATGGCATTGTAGATTGGGGCATGTCCCTTTTGATACCTTGAAACATATTCCATCTGCTGGCAATTGTGTCTTGAATAAAACTGATGGCATTTGCAGTATATGCCCTAAAGCTAGACAACAGAGGCAACCATTTCCTTTAAGTGATCACAAAAGTGACTCTCCTTTTCACTTGATTCATATTGATACATGGGGACCTTACCATTCACCTACCTATAATGGCTACAAATATTTCTTAATCATTGTTGATGACCACTCTAGACTCACATGGACTCATTTGTTGTCATCTAAAAGTGATGCTTTCACTGTCCTAAAGTCTTTTGTTATGTTTGTTGAAACACAGTTTACAACCAAGGTGCAAAATATCAGATCTGATAATGCTCCTGAATTCTCAGGCTCTAATGCTACTTTGTTTTACTCCTCTAAAGGCATTACTCACCAGTCCAGTTGTGTCTATACACCCCAACAAAATGGCATTGTTGAAAGAAAACACAAGCATCTCCTTGAGACTGCCCGAGCTTTGCTTTTCCAATCCAATCTACCTATTTCATATTGGGGTGAATGCCTCCTTACAGCCACATACCTCATCAATCGTCTACCATTACCTTCCCTCAAATACAAATCCCCTTTTGAACTTTTGTTCTCCAAGCCACCCTCTTACACTCACCTACGCACCTTTGGTTGTTTATGCTTTGTTACCAAACCTAAACCACACCAAGACAAACTTCAGCCAAGGGCTGACCCATGCATCTTTCTTGGATATCCTCTTGGAAAAAAGGCTTACAAAGTTTTGCACATCCCCAGTCAGCAAATCATCTCTTCTAGAGATGTTGTGTTCCATTAAAATATCTTCCCTTTCAAATCCATTCCCCACAACAATGCTCCCACCCTACCTGTGGTTGCTCAAGACATTGAATCTAACATCTTTATTCAGACAAACCAGCCAGCAGATGATCCCACATATCAATCAAATCATCCACTGTTTGTCCCTCATATAGTTGATCCAGCTGCTCAGGATATTGATCCAGTTGTTCATTCTTTGAGAAGGAGCACTCGTCCTCACATTTCTCTATCTCACCTTAAGGATTTTATTTGCAATACAGTGAATAACCTTGATGTTCTGCACAAATGTTGTGTTGCTTGTCCCTTAGCCCTCACCACTGTCTCTCCCTCTCCATCCCTCATTGAACCCAGAACCTTCAAACAAGCTTCAAAGGATCCTAAATGGGTTGATGCAATGAATAAAGAGATACAAGCTTTAACTGTCAACAATACATGGCTTTTGGTTGATTTGCCTGCAGGAAAGCATCCCATTACATGTAAATGGGTGTACAAGATTAAGCTCAAATCTGATGGTTCAGTGGAGAGATACAAAGCTCGTCTAGTAGCTCGAGGTTATACACAGATTGAAGGAATTGATTATGCTGACACATTCTCTCTAGTTGTCAAAATGTCCACTGTAAGGTGTTTAATTTCATTTGCTTTGTCTCAGAATTGGCCATTACACCAGTTAGACATCAACAATGCTTTTCTACATGGTGATTTGGATGAGGAAGTATATATGCAAGTGCCACAGGGTATTCCCAATCCCACTAACAAAGTTTGCAAATTGGTGAAATCCCTTTATGGATTGAAGCAAGCCTCTCGTCAATGGTTTGCTAAATTGACTGCAACACTCCTCAAGCAAGGTTTTCTTCAATCAAAAAATGACTACTCCCTATTTCTCAAGTCATCCTCCTCAGGCTCAGTAGTGGTTGCAGTTTATGTGGATGATATTGTCATCACTGGTTCAGATAATCAGGCCATTATTGCACTCAAAGCTCATCTTCATCAGCTATTCAGCCTATTCAGCATCAAAGACCTTGGGCATTTGAATTTCTTTCTAGGAATTGAATTCACTTACATGGAAAATGCAGTTCTGATGTCTCAACGAAAGTTTGCTAGAGAAATTGTGTCAGACAGTGGGATAGAGTTCTCTTCCGATACTAAGCTTCCTCTCACACCTCTACCTCTCAACATCAAATTGGTTCCTGATCAGGGTGTCAAAATTGTCAATCCAGAGTTCTACAGGAGCTTAGTTGGGAAATTGAATTTTCTCACTAACACCCGCCCTGATTTGTCATTCACTGTCCAGTACCTCAGCCAATTTATGTCTGCACCTTGTGAGTCGCATCTCCAGGCTCTTCTTCACACAATTCGGTATGTCAATGGATCAATTGACAAAGGGATTGTTATTCATGGCAAAATTGATCTGGTCCTCCATGCTTTTTCTGACTCGGATTGGGCGGCCTGTCCGACATCTAGACGCTCAGTTACTGGATACCTTGTCACACTTGGAGGTTCCCCAATTACATGGAAATCAAAGAAGCAATCAACTGTGTCTAGGAGCTCTGCAGAAGCGGAATACAGAGCTATGGCTCTTGCTTCCGCTGAGCTCGTTTGGTTGGTTCGTCTACTCAGGGAATTGGGTGTCTCCAACCTCACTCTAGCCACATTGTTATGTGACAACACATCAGCTATGCATATTGCGAAAAAACCCAGTTTTTCACGAGAGAACGAAACACATCGACATCGACTGTCACTTTACTCGTGAGCGCGTTCTCGATGGCATCTTACAGCTGGTCCATGTGCCCACAAAGGAACAATTAGCTGATGTATTGACGAAGATCCTTCCATCTCCTCAACATTCATACATATTGTCCAAGCTCGGAATGTGATTCCAAGCTTGAGGGGGGATGTTGAACCCGGTTTTCTATATTAGTTTTAAAACCCGGTTGTTTGTTTTTGTTCCAAAACGCGTCGTTTCATTTTAGCTGTATAAGAGCTTTGCCTCTTGCTGTTCTGTGTAACAGATTTTCAGTTGAATAACAAATTCTCCTTCTTCCTCTTTCGATTCCCTTTTTCTCTGCAATTCCAAGCTCCATCAATGGTGTTTTCTTGATTCCAATAGTTAACAGTTAGCTTGTAAGAAAAGACAATTTATGATTATGTAAGTTAGGAATCAAGTGAGTGGTTTTATGTTCAGTTGAGTTGTTGTCTAGGAATCAAGTGAGTGGGCAAAGTAGTGGTCAGTTATGGCTATCAGTTGAGTTGTTGTCTAAGAGGCGAAGTGAGATTTGCCCAACTCAACCCATGAATTTGGACTATATTGCCAGTGTTCTTTCATTTCTTCATCGTTCTCTCTCTCACGTCAGTGATCTCTCGCACTCTTGATGGTGTTCTTCATATACAATTAATTGTTTATTTACCTCCAATTTCATCCCCTAATAAATTGAATTAGCATAGGCGGCCGGCAGGAAACCATATTTTCTATTAGGCCTTGTTTGGTTAACCCAAAAAAAGAGGAAGTAGAAAAATTCAAGAAGTAGCGTAAATACAAATGTTTGGTTGCAATTTAAAAATAATGAATTGAAATTCTTATAAATTCTAATTCCCCAACAATGTATGAAGTGCATTTACATAAGAGGGGTTCACTTTCACCCTCTTTCTAAGTAAAATTTCTTCTCCTCCTATTTAATTTATTTCTAAATATAAAAATGCAACTAAATATTTTTTCTTAAATATAATAATCTTATGAACTGAAATCCCCGAGAGGCTATTTTTTTTAAAATTCACTTTTTTTTTGTAGAAAAAAATTCACTTTTTATGAACTGCACTCCCTGAATTTAATCAAACGAGCCCTCATTATAATGTCAAATCCTATCAATTAAGGAGAGTGAAGAAAGCTTACCTCCATCCTAAGTTCCCCCACCCGGCCGGCAACCAATTCATTATCGATTTGCATATAAGTAAACCGTGTTCATTATCGATTTGCACACACCAAAACCAAATCGATCTGCAAAATTATTAATTAACCTAATAATTAATTACATATACAAATTTATATAGCTCATGGGCTCATGGCCTATTCCATCAACTACTACGTTATTGCTCTCTTGGTCCTTGTTTGCCTCGTCGCCAATGCCATTACCGTCTCCGGTCAAGGCTTGGTCAATTTCACCATCTCCGACAACCTCTTTTAATTTGCAGCCCTGACCTCACCTACTGTATCTCTACCACCCCAGCTGGCACGTGCCCTCCCCTAGTCGGCGCCAATGTGACCCTCCTACTCGGTGGCAACCCGATCACCACTGTGACCACCGATAGCTCAGGGAGCTTCTTCATCACCACCAGGCACTCCCTTGAAGCGATTACCATCCTGGTAAATGGTTCAATCTTCCCTTCCGTCAACGTCTCTACCTCGTTGAATACTAATTGCCCTCTCCTGTCAAGGCTGTCATCTGTTCAACTCACAATCCGAGATATGATCATTCAATATTCCGGAGAAATACTGTCCCAGGTTATTGGCTCACTCAGCGGAATTATTGGTGGGGCGTAGAGTCAGAAGTAATCCATCCATATATTTAGGGGGAATTAGCATTATATTATTTATACATCTAGTTACCATTGTACCTTCAGGGTTTTCACCCATTGATATATATATAGGAGTAGCCCTCTGAGATCCGTTAAGGACTCAGTTCTCCAAACACTTACATGGTATCAAGCTTTTGTGTGAAACCCTAATTTTTGTTTCACACCTAACGATCCACTACGCCGCCGCAGCCCCAAGCCGCCGCCGCCGCAATCCCTAGCCGCCGCCGCTAGCCACGCCCTAGCCGCCGCCGTCAGCCCAGCCGCCGCCGCCGCCCCCTGCTGCCGCCGCCTCCCCCTCTTGCCGCCGCCGCCGCTGCCCCCTTGTTCCTCTTTTCTCCCTTCCGTCGCAATCTCCCACCCCTTCTCGATGTCTACCGACGAGATTATCAACCCAATCAACCCCAACCCCATTCCACCCAACCCTAACCCTCCACCACCACCACAAAACCCCTTTCACTCCGCTCAATCCGTCACCAACATCAAAAATCAAATTCCCCTAACCCTAGATCTTAAAAAGGTCCAATACCACACATGGGCGGAGCTCTTCCAAACCGCCTGTAAGGCTCACGACGTCATCACCCACATCGACGGCTCTGATCGTCCGACTGATGTCCCTGAGCCCCTCTGGAACCGCCTTGACTCCATCGTTCTTGGATGGATCTATGCCACCATCTCTGAGGACGTCCTGATTACCGTCCTCCAACCAAACTCTACCGCCCGTGATGTCTGGCTCCACATAAAGGGCCTCTTCCATGACAATCAATCCGCTAGGGCAGCGGATCTTGAGGGCAAGTTCATCAACACCCGTCAGGAAAGCTTCTCCACCGTCTCTGACTACTACCTCGCCATCAAAGCCATCACTGATCAACTAGGCGATGTTGGGCACAAGGTTAGCGAAGAACGCCTTGTTCTTCAACTTATCAACGGCCTTTCCACCAAATTTGATGTCGTCGGTGGCATGATCAGCAACACATCGCCACTTCCGACCTTCATGGTGGCTCGCAGCATGCTCTCCAGGGAGGAGAGCCGTCAGGGACGCCCCCAGGGCCCTTCCCATGTCCTTGTTTCCTCCAAGGATTTCATAGCCCTGGACCCCCTTCCCCACACCCAATCCAGACAACCCCAACAGCGCGGAGGACGCGACAGAGGCGGCAACAGCAGCGGCCGTCGCGGCCGCGGCCACAACAACATGCAGCGGCCGCCGCCAGGGCACTGGTACCCGCAGCAGCAATGGTCCCCCGCTCCGCCACCCTGCCCTTATCCGACGTGGGCGGGATACCCCCCGGCAGGCTTGGTCTTCCCGCAACGTCCGCCACAACAGCAGGCCCCATCCCCGGCGATGTACGCTTCACAGCAATCTCCAGCGCACCCCATGCACACCAACCTCTCCGCCGCTTTCTCCACCATGGGACTTCAGCAGCCGGACGACAACTGGTACATGGATACCGGGGCCTCCTCTCACATGACGAACGCACCAAGTAACCTACAAACTGTTTTTAATTCGAGCACTTTACCGTCTGTTTATGTCGGAAACGGCGATTCTCTTAAAATTGTCGGTTCGGGTCACACAACCCTTCCCAATGCCCCACCCCTACGCCTCAACAAAGTCCTGCTTGCCCCTGACCTTGTTAAAAACCTCATTTCTGTTCGTCAATTTACCGTCGATAATCACGTGGCTGTCCAATTTGACCCGTTTGGTTTTCTTGTGAAGGATCTTCGTACGGGGACCCCAATCATGCGCTGCAATAGTTCTGGCGACCTCTACCCCATCACCAAAGCTCGCCCACAGTCTCCCACCGCCCCCACCGCCTTCGTCGCCCATCGTTCTGACTTGTGGCACGCTCGTCTTGGCCATCCCGGCGACCACGTGCTCCAATGTCTCCGCACTAGTCATTTAATTTCTTGTAATAAAGCCTCTGGCGTTTGCATTTCCTGTGAAATCGCCAAGAGCAAGCGTCTCTCTTTTAACATTTCTCATTCCAGTACATTTGCACCTTTTGATCTTTTGCATTGTGATTTGTGGACATCTCCTATTTCAAGTGCTAGTGGTTTTCGATACTATTTGGTTGTCCTTGATAATTTCACCAATTTTGTTTGGGTTTTTCCCCTACGTCACAAATCGGAAACACAAAGTCACATTGTCAATTTTCACACATTTGTCCGCACTCAATTCACTTTGCCCATCAAGGCTATTCAGTGCGACATGGGAGGAGAGTTTGACAACAATTTTGTTCGCTCCTTTTGTCAACAAAATGGGATATCACTCCGCTTCTCATTCCCCCAAACCTCTCCACAAAATGGCAAAGCGGAACGTATTCTCCGCACCCTCAATGACAAAACTAGAACCCTCCTACATCACGCCTCTCTTCCCCTCCCCTTTTGGGTTGAGGCGCTTCACATGGCCACCTATCTCCACAATATACTTCCATCCAAAGCCATTGGCAACTCCATCCCAACCTTGGCACTCTACAAGCGCTACCCCTCTTACGATCACATTAGAGTGTTTGGATGTCTCTGTTTTCCCAACATGAGTGTCACCGCCCCTCACAAGCTATCCCCACGATCCACTAAATGTGTCTTCTTGGGCATCTCCTCACACCATCGAGGCTACCGTTGTCTTCGCTTGGATACAAATCGGGTTGTCACTTCGCGCCATGTGATTTTCGATGAACAGACCTTCCCCTTCGCCACACCACCCACCCCTGCTGTCCCCAACCCACCCACATCACCCAATTCCGACGAATTTCCACCCCTCCTACGCCACCTATTTCAACAAGCATCATCCGGAACCAATCCCCCGCCCAAAATCCCCACCCAAATCGATTGGCGGTGGGCGCCGCAACACATGCGGCGGGTACACCCCCCCTGGCAGCGGCCGCCGCACCCCCCCCCCCCCCCCCCCCGCCCGCCCATCCCGCAGCACCCCTTGCGGCGGGTACACCACCCCTGGCAGCGCCCGCCGCACCCCCCCCCCCCCCCCCGCCCCCCTCTTTCCCCCTCAGCAGGCAACCCCTCTTAACCACCAACCTTCGCTTGCACCCCCCGCCCATTCCATGAAGACCCGGTCGCAGTCCGGCATCTTCAAACCTAACCCCAAATACAACCTTCTCACTCCGTCTCCCGACATATCTCCTCTCCCCAAATCACCCCACAAGGCCTTACAGGACCCGAACTGGCAAGCCGCCATGATGGATGAGTTTAGTGCTCTTATTAAAAATGGCACGTGGGACCTCGTTCCAAGGCCTCGGGACACTAATATCATTAACTGCATGTGGTTGTTCAAGCATAAGTACAGGTCAGACGGAACTCTAGAGCGACACAAGGCTCGGCTAGTGGTCAACGGCAAGTCACAGGAGGTTGGGGTTGACTGTGATGAGACTTTCAGCCCGGTCGTCAAACCGGCTACAATCCGCACAGTTCTGAGCATCGCCCTTACTAAGGATTGGCCTATCCATCAGCTTGACGTCAAGAATGCCTTTCTTCACGGCAACCTTCAGGAGACTGTGTATATGCATCAGCCGCCAGGCTTCTATGATCGCACCCGCCCATCTCACGTCTGCCTTCTCCGGAAGTCTCTCTATGGGTTGAAACATGCGCCTCGCGCCTGGTATCACCGGTTCGCCACGTACCTCACTAGCATTGGATTTCAGGGCAGTCAGTCTGATCACTCCCTTTTTGTGTTCCACTCAGGGTCTGACGCTGCCTATCTTCTCCTGTACGTTGATGACATCGTGCTCACCACTTCCTCTACATCACTCCTGTCTAGGCTGATGGCCCTGCTGCGATCAGAGTTCGCCATGACTGATCTCGGTTTCCTGAGCTACTTCCTTGGGGTCTCTGTGTCACGCACTCCTACTACCCTGTTCCTTCATCAGCAGAAGTACGCTCTTGAGATCGTCGACAAAGCCGGCATGACGTCTTGCAAACCCGCCACCACCCCTGTCGACTGCAAGTCCAAGCTCGACGCTGCCTCCAGTCCTAAGGTTGAGGATCCTACAGCCTACCGCAGTCTGGCCGGTGCTCTCCAGTATTTGACATTCACCAGACCGGACATTGCCTTCGCCGTACAACAGATATGCTTATACATGCATGATCCCCGCGAGCACCATCTTCAGGCGCTCAAGAGGATAATCAAGTACATCAAGGGCACCTCTGACATGGGTTTACATCTCGCTTGCAGCAGGTTTGACTCCCTCACCGCCTATTCTGACGCTGACTGGGCGGGTTGTCCTGAAACTCGACGCTCTACATCTGGTTTCGCAGTGTACCTGGGCGACAATCTGGTCTCGTGGTCCTCCAAGCGTCAGGCCACCATCTCCCGCTCGAGTGCCGAGGCTGAGTATCGTGGTGTTGCCAACGCCGTCGCTGAGACCTGCTGGCTCCGCAACCTTCTCTGCGAACTTCGGGTTTCCTTTCGATCGGCTACACTGGTCTACTGCGACAATGTCTCCGCTGTTTACCTGTCGTCGAACCCAGTTCAGCACCAACGGACGAAGCATATCGAAATTGACATCCATTTCGTCAGAGAGAAGGTCGCCCTAGGCCAGGTCCGAGTTCTTCATGTCCCTTTCGCACATCAGTATGCGGACATTTTCACAAAAGGCTTACCTACTCCTCTTTTTACTTCTTTTCGTTCCAGTCTTGCTATTCGCTCACCTCTAGCTGCGACTGAGGGAGGATGTTAGCATTATATTATTTATACATGTACAGTTACCATTGTTCCCTCATGGTTTTCACCCGTTGATATATATACAGGAGTAGGCCTCTGAGATCCGTTAAAGACTCAGTTCTCCAAACACTTACACTTATTAGTTATTAATTACTTGTCTACTTTCTAATCCTAATTAACAAAAAAGTCTACCGCATAAACTTACCCCAATTGCAATAAAATAAATTATACCTCTCTTCCCCTTTACTGTGTCTCTCAATTCAATTGTATGGCACCATGTGATACGTTTGGAGGAATTGCTTCCTTGCATATTTGAAATATTAGGTCTCTCGGTCTTCGAATTCATATTTACGAGCACTTTTATTTCAATCAAATACATCAAATAATTCGACTCCACGAATTGTTAGTCACCATTCAATCTCAACGGGTTTCGGGGTCTTGATCGAGTCCACAAACAAGGTGCGACCCTGAATGTTGACAATGTCACTATGAGCTAAGTAGGTGGACTAGTTCTCCTAACACCAATTGGTTTTAGGATGGAACCTCACTCGGCTTGGTTGGCGCGTGTTAATTTAACCGCCTCCGTACTTCCACCCATATGTATATATGCAGTTTTTTTTTGCAAATGTCTGCTATGCCATCTAGCTCTTCTTTTTTAGCTTCTTCTAGAATTAATTGCAGCATCAAATGCTGTCATATAAACGAGAATTCTGCACAAGAACCAAGAACTCGAAGGCCAAACTTTTTGAATCCTTAGATCCCCGCAATCAGAAATAAGTCCCTTTCTTGTTATACGCTCAACCAGGCCCAACACAAAAACTATAACATCACTTTTCTCTGTAAATTGATTTGAAAATTAATGGATTTAGGCATCCGAATTTTCCTTGAATTGGTAAATAAAGAGCGGCCATTCCGGGGTTCGAACCGGGGACCTATGACTATTATCCACAAGCCCTTTAATTTTCCATGAACAAACATTGTCACAATATATTCATAATTAATGATATGAAGCTAGGTTGTGCAATTTTAACTTAACATTGAGCATTTTATGACTATATATAAAGTTAAATTTTACAAATCCAGGAAATGCACAACGTGCCCGGACTTGCATTTTACATATACCTAGAGTATATTGTAATTGAAACAAGGAATTGAAAACAAGTTTTTTTACATATCGAGATCACTACTTAAAGAAAAAGTGCTAGAATATAGAGGCTGCTCTTGCGAATCCCAATCACTTGAAGAATACGTGATTGAATTACATGATGAAAACTCACCTACCAAATCAAGTTTTCCATTGGAAACTTGTTTAGATGAGGGAATTGGGGCACGACGTTGTGAGGTGATCATAAGCAATGTTGTGGCCACTTCTTTCATCGTAGGTCGTTCTCTTCCAGTCATCTGCAAGCATTGTTCAGCAAGATCAGCTAAACCTTCTATCTCTTCCTTTCGGGCTTCTTCTAGAACTCTGGCATCAACAATGTCATACAAACGGCTATTTTGCTTGAGATCTAGGAACATTGAAGCCAAGTTAATAGCCAAAGAATTGTCTTCATAAACCGCTTTTTTGCTTGTTATGAGCTCTAATAAGACAACCCCAAAACTATATACGTCGCTTTTATCAGTGTACTTGCGTGACCAATAAAATTCCGGATCAATATATCCGAACGTCCCTTCAACATGCGTGTTGGTCATATGAGTTTGATCAATTTCAATGCTTTTGGAAATTCCAAAGTCTGAGACCTTTGCTCTATACTTGTCATCCAAGAGTATGTTGGAGGTCTTAACATCCCTATGGTAAACAGGCGGATATGATGATGAGTGGAGATATGTGAGAGCCTCTGCTGACTGAATTGCTATTTGTAAACGCATCTTCCAAGTAAGCTGAAATTCTTCGGCTGGATTGCGAATATTTTGACAGAGGGTACCATTGATTACGTACTCATATACGAGCAAAGGAACCTCGGTTTCCAAGCAACATCCAAGCAACTTAACAACATTTCTATGGTTGATCTGAGAGAGAATAACAACCTCGTTGATAAATTGTTTCAGTTGACTTGATCCGCTAACTTTTTCAGACTTCTTAATAGCTGCAATTGTTCCATCATCCAACATGCCTTTGTAGACTGTCCCCTGGCCTCCGCGGCCAACTATTCTACTTATTTTGAAGTTATCTGTTGCTTTCTCTAACTCATCACTAGTGTATAGTTTGATTCTCTCAAGAGCACCTTCACTGGCAGACAGTTGTTGTTGTAATAATAGACCACCATTTCTCTTGAAATTTTCTTGCTTTTGCCTAATCTCCTTTCTTTGTTTGAGCAATCGATACATGCCATAAAGTAGAATGGATACAAGTAATGTCCCCAAGCTTATTCCGAGGCCTACATTAAGTAACATTGAAATGCATGTTATTTGTAGCTAGTGGGAGATTAATCATGTCTTTTTATATATGAAGATTGATTTGTCAAGGCTAAGAGCATGTCTACTTTAGTATTGGAAGCAAAAAATTAAATAAATTAAACTGTGTGTACATTCGTTCAAGTGTATGTTTTACTATAAATTAAATACTCAATATGGATTAAGATGAGAGATATAGGTAAAAAAAAAAAAGATGAGATATAGGTTATTAAGCATTGTGAATTAGTTAAAATAGTAACCAAATTGTTGTTGCAATTCTAGAAGAATCTATATGGCATAGCACCCTATTGCGGTGCGTTTGAAATGGTTCACATACCGGATCATATCCACTGTTGTATGTTGCGGTGTATGTGATTAGGGGTCATTAACTCACAGTAACATTTTGCAGTTATTAGCGGTGGAAATAGCAAAAATTAGCGGTGAATATCTTTTCTGGTAATTCACACACACACACACACACACACACACACACACACACACACACACACACACACACACACACACACACACACACACACACACACACACACACACACACACACACACACACACACACACACACACACACACAACACACACACACACACACACACACACACACACACACACACACACACACACACACACACACACACACACTCTATATAGGGTGTGTTTCAAGTGTCCACACCCCTTAGGGTGTACCTTGTTCACAAATATTAGTCGATGAAATGTGAAACATTATCCGGTGAAATTTGAAGCATTATTCAGTGAAATGTGAAACATTCTACCGAATACTGTTATATTTTCTTTTTCCGTTCAGTTTAGATGAAAATGTTCCAATTCCACTGAATAATTTGTAATATTCTACCGAATAATGTTTAATTTTTTTATTCATCTATTTCAAATAAAATAAACATCAATTCCCTAAACAATACTTAAAATTTATACGAATACTGCTTCAAATTTCACCAAACAATGTTTCAAAATCCCCTTAACAATACTTACATTTCACCGAATAATGCTTCAAATTTCACCGAATAATATTTCACATTTCACCATATAATATTTGTGAACAAGGTACACCCTAAGACTTGTGTACAAATGATTCATCCATACACTATATATATATATATATATATATATATATATATATATATATATATATATATATATATATATATATATATATATATATATATATATATATTTGTGCATGGGTAACTTTCATATTATTAAAACGAATTTTTCATCCTATGCCTTATGCCGAAGAAGCCTAATTAGGAGTGATTCCCCTTAAGAGCAACTTTAACAATACACAATTCAAGATGCTTAATGAGAAAATAATAATAAATATTGAAGGAGATGGTGTGAGGGATGCTTGAAAGATGCTAAATAAGCATCGATGCTTATTGGTTTTGGCTGATGCAATTATGAAAAAGGGGGGACACGTGTCAAGCTCTCATAGGCAGTGGGAATGAGTGGTTGAGATCGAATGAAATCAATGGTTGAGATTTAATTTGGCCCATTTTAATTACATTCAAATAATGTCATTTTCGCTATTTAAAATGTAAATTTTTTTTTAAAAAAAAAATACCATAATACTAGATTCATTTTTCTCTACACATAGACATCAATTTTGAATATGTTTCGACATATTGCCGGTAAATTGGATCTTGGGCGTTCGGTGCCCGATTACTTATTATACTAACTGTTTTGCGCTGATGTACAAGCATTTTCGGCCATTTGGGGTCGTTTCAGGGCTCAAATACTAATATAATATTATAATTATATTATAAACATGTGGGAAATAATTGTTATAGAAGGGTATATTCATAAATTAAATTGGTAAAAAAATATGGATTGTGGGATGTTATGGTTGCTATTGTTAAAGTGGAAAAGGTAAGGAAGAGATGTTATACTGATGTGGCGGAGAGAGATGAATAAAAAAATAGTAATTTTAGTATCTTGAATAGTAATTGATAAACATGTCATAATTTAATTATTTTAGCTTTTTTTTAATATTTATTTAATTCTTAGGGTCCATACTTTATTTGGCAGAGAATACTTTATTTAGATTTGCTCTCATGTTATCCCCACAAAAAAAATCCTATGTCCCAACTCCCAAGGACATACAGAAAGATGGTTATTAAAATATGTATGATTGCTAGCTCATGGTTAATTACCTATAAACACGGTGGGAACAACATTATATAGTACGTAAAGCATTTGATATAAAAGCTTACCGAGGACTAATGGTAATACAGATTGTTTAGGTTTGGTAGGACATATGTATCCATATCCCATAGTACTGTTTCCAACAATAACTCCCATAGTACTGTTTCCAACAATAACTGCAGGACCACATGTCTCTGGGCACAGCTCACATTCCTTAATCACTACAGTAAACATATAAACCAAATGAAAGGTTAATATGAAAAACCAATTAAGGGATGGTTTGGTATAAGCATGTAAAAAGTAAACGAAATTAAAATAAATTTTGCATAGAAAAATAAATCTACATAAGAGAAAAATGCTATTTTTTGTGTAAAAAATAAGATAGGAGGGGTAATTAATGATCAGATAAGTATATGAGATATATGGTTACCCCTTTTTCAAATGAGAGATTGAAAATTAAAATAAAGGGAACAAAATCAATTTTGTATGAAAAGTTGGGAGAAGATGGTAATAATTAAATTTTTTAACCATGTATTTTAAACTATAAATGAACTACATTCATTTTCTTTCCCTTTATCTTTGTAAAATTTAAACCAAATGAACCCGAGAACCCCAAATGATTTTTTATTATTCATCCACATCAATTTTCATTAAGTTTATTTTCAATCCTTTCTATTTTCTTTCCCACATTCCATAATGGTCGAATTCCTCAAAAATCTATCTCATCAAATATTTATACATAGCATACCATAATTTCCATATAATTTCAAACATTAAAATAATTAAATAATTTAGATATTAATAACTATTAAATTAATTCTATAATAATTATATTTGATAATTTAAAATCATGTAACTTTTTTAATTTGATGAAATAAAATCGTGTAACTAAATTATTAATAAAATGTCAATTGAATACATTATATTATATGTGCTAATGATAATTAGAATTAGTTAAAATCATTATCATTAATCAATTTAATAACTCAAAAAATTGTATAAATTCAAATTAATTTAAACATAAACAATTCATACACATAAGTGATTTTAAACATTATAAAAATCACATAAAATATCCATTTCATTAAACATTATAAAATTTTGAAAAAGAGCAGTTAATGCTACTAGACAATAAAAAGAAATGGTCTACACGTGTCAACTTTTGATTAGCTTCTGATTTGGAGATGTTTTTTAAGGCGCTCCAAAATTGAAAGAAAAAATGAATTGGAAATGGGGCTCACCACCAGTCAGGCAGTCACCATTGTGATTTGTGAATGCTCTAATTAATAGAAGCAGTTCACTAATCTTGGATGTGTTTATGAACTTCAATCTCACCACAAACAATTAACATGATCAAGTACTAGAAAATAGAGATATATATCAATTTATAGTATTAACAAACGTTGGTTGCGAAGGTATAACACACAGACAGACAGATAGATAGATACCTTGACATCCGTTGGGAAGGTAAGGATTGCCTTGATAGTAGTCATATCTGCATCTGCAAGAGTAACCTTTAAGACTGGCATCCCATTCGCACCGGGAATTAGAGTAGTCAGGTGAATGAAGAGGCAAATCAGGAACCGTCCACTGTAAAGTAGTTGGGATATTCCTGTCGAAGTTATACAAGCTGGTGCTATCTGCGTGAAGAGTAATGTTGTAGCTTTCTATGTAAGAAGTATCAGACACAAAACCCATGATAACATCCGAAGTATTGCTACCCTGAAGCACCGTGGTAAGCATCTCAATCCGAAAGAAATCAAGGGAGGTGGGAATAGTAGTTTGGCAGCATCCGATCCCTGAACAGCTCACATTTTGAGTAGTGACGTCGGAGGGGCAGAGTGAGGAGCAAGCAACGACGGTCTCATCTCGGCTATTCTTGAGGATAACGCCTCCACCACAGCCGGCCACCACTAAGGAGTTGGTTTTACCCCCCATGAGGAGATAAGGGCTTCCTGTCATATTTAAACTGACTAGAGGGAAAACCACCTTTTGTTGACTACTATATGCTCCAACTCCGGCAGAACCGGTATAAATGACCAGGGTTGAAGAAGGAATACTGGTAGCGTTATTTGTTGGGAGTAATGATGTTCCTAGATCAATCCTCATGATTTCGGGCTGATAGATGGCATAAGGAGGGTTGGCGAGCCATCTCCACCATAGGGTAGATAGTAAGGCTTTGGGAGGCTGGGAGGTTTTGTTGCAAATAACCTCGAACGAAGACGAGTGAGCGCAGTTTGGGGTGATTCCGAAGGGGTAGGGGATGGAGATGTTTAAGCAGCGGTCCTGGCAACCAGGCAATGCTATGGCAGGATCAGTACTGGTAGTAATAGAGGCTGATGCCATTGCTACTATTATCAACAACAGTACTATCATCATTATGGACATTAAAGTACTCTCTTTTTTGGATATAAGAAGATGCATAATTCTTCGATCTCACCTGCATCTTATATATTTAGTAAAATATTTTCAAGATAAGATTAAAGTATTTAATTTTTTTCTTAATCAAAAGTCAAACAAAAGGATGAAAAAAAAATTGGTCTAAATTTTATCGTCTGGGCATGCATTTGATTAAGCAAGTTTTGTCTCGATTTCATTTTCCATATTGTTTTTATATTTTATTTAATTAGTTTTAGTTTTTTGATTAATTTCAATTTTATTAAATTTAGTTTTGACCAAACTGATTGTTCAAACCAAATTATTGAATATTCGAAGATTAAATTTTGAGAAGAATATTTGAATATTCATAAAGAATACTCCCGCTCAGAGCAGTGTTTGGAGAGATCGAGTTGTAGGCACCCTTGCCCCGACGAGGCCGAAAGGGTATTTCCTAGTGTCCCATGACAAGACATCAAGAAAAGAGGGACGTAGCACATACTCTAGAAACTGTAATTAAAAGAATGAACGTGATTCATAAAGAATATTTGAATATTCGATGAAGATGAAAGGGAAAGCTAACTACAATTCAATGAAGATGAAAGGGAATACAATAGAAGAATAGTAGAATACAATTAATGATGATATTTCTTACAATGCTGAGAGCAAGCCCAACAGCTTCTCTAAAATTTCTCTATTATGGAGAGAAAAATATCAAAATCTCTATAATTTTTATACTCTAACCCCAACAGCTTCTCTATTTTACCTATTTATACATTTATTATACCCTATAATAAATGCATAAATTCATAATTTAATAAATAAAATTTCAATAAATTAATTAAATCAATATGTAACAACCAATGAATAAATGGGTAGACATGGGAAGGAGTGAATGCATTTAATTTTACAGATTTTAAGTCTTCCTCTAAATTTAGAGATTTTTTTTCTCTTTCCTCCCATTTCTCTATTATAGAGATGGTTTTACAAAAGCTGTTGGGGTTAAAAAACCTATATTTTCTCTAAAATTGCCTATTTTCTCTATTTTACATAAGCTGTTGGGGATGCTCTAACTCAGCAGCTGACTGGACAATGTATGCCAGGAAGATATTTGCAATATACAAGCACTAAAGGATGCTCTATATCTCATCATGCCAATGAGCGAAATATTTGGGGTTGAGGTCAAGAAATCTACTTCGCGGTATTTCAGAGCCAAATGCATAGATGCCAACTGTGGTTGGAAATTGCATTAAAAAAAGCTCTATTCAAAATCCCATGAAGTCATATTATACAAAGAAACACACACACATGTAGTTGAGAGATTAGATTTGTATACATTGCAGAAAAGTTTCGTACAATGTTGTTGTTAACTTCATAAAATCAACGTATGTCATCAAAAAATTCATATTTTCAAGATTATTGGTACAAATGTGAATATAGACTGATTACTTTATTATGTTGACAGATCATACAATCCAGCACAAATTAGGGAAAAGATGTAGAAAGATCACAAAATTCCAATTACTTACGGGAAAGCATGAAAAGTAACACAGTGAGGGGAAAAAAGAACACCAAAGTCGAATTGGTCAAAAAAAAAGCTAAAGGGGGGCCTATTTCTCATCCATGCACAACACGAATTGAATTGGTCAAAATTCTTATTTTTCTTTCCCTTTTCCTTTTTCTTTCCATTTTTTCTTTCGATCAAGCACAATCAGGGGCGGAGGGAAGGGGGTCATGCGGTGGCTCAAGCCCCCTTGGAAAGTTTGTTTTTATATATATAGAAAAAGAGGTTCCTATGACACAAGTATACTCTAGCACACTTGGTTGTAGGTTGCAGCAGTTTGGGAACATATGAGGAGTTCGATACCCACTTCTTCCACAAGATATGGAAGGGTTCGCACGTCAGGATGATGCCGATGATGGAAAGGACTTTATCATCCAAGAAGAAATTGTTCAAAATTAGAATCTTGTGTGATTTGTCTATGCATCAAGGGGGTTGAGAAGGATCCCCAAATTAGTCGATTTCTCTTTCTAATTTTGTTGGATATTTGATTTTGTAAAGATAAAACTTTTTAACTTCAACTCAAAATTTTGAGAATTCGGCTCCCGTTTTGCAAGAGATTCCAAGGGAACTTTAAACTTGCGAGATCTTGAATGGGTTGATTCGGAGGACGGATCTTGCATCCGGTTAATGCAAATCTCCTAAATGGCTGAATAGATCGAATTTTAGTCGAATTTGATTCCGCATATGGCCGAATCTCACAAACATCGTTGGAATCACAAGGATGAAAACAATAAAAAATGGAGAGATACAGATTATAAATTATGTGATAAAAGGTAGAAACAGTCATTTGATTCATTCATAAGTGAGAGGAGAGGAAATCTTGGAGGTAGGGATGGCAACGGGGCGGGTTCGGGGCGGGGAGTACCCTCCCCGTCCCCGTCCCCATTTGAAAAATGTCTCCCCGTCCCCGTCCCCGTCCCCGCTCGGGGATCAAAAATAACCCCCGTCCCCATCCCCGTCGGGTCCCCGTCCCCATCGGGGAATCCCCGTCCCCGCTTAATTTTCCCCGTTTGCATTCCCCGCGGGTTTCCTCGTCGGGTTCCCCGTTTAAAACCCATGGTTTTCCCCCATTTAATAGAAAATTATAAGATATTATTAAAATTATGTAAAAAATATAATATAAATATTACATATAATATCTCATAAATGTAAATTATAAGATAAAAGTTTAAAAATAAAAGAAAAAACTATTTAAACTTAGGTAAGATATAGACAACATTGGGGATTTCATACTCACTATCGGGGATCCCCGCGGGGGTCCCCAACGGGGACGGGGCGGGGCGGGGATCGGGGTGGGGACTACTATCCCCATCCCCATCCCCGTCCTCGCGCGGAGAATCACTTTGCCCCCCATCCCCGTCCCCATCCCCATTTAAAATCCCCATCCCCATCCCCGTCGCGGGGATTCCCTGCGGGGAACGGGGAGTCCCCGCCCCATTGCCATCCCTACTTGGAGGTAATTGAAAAGACAAAACTAAAATTTTAATTTTATTGCATATGAGAAATTGAATGATGAATGAAATAATTATAAAATTCAGATCGAGTTAAGCCGTTAGTACAACGTGTCATGAAAAGCACTGAGTTTGACTTTTCAATATACGTTATTAAATTGAATGGGAGTTAAAGTGATATAAGCTTATCTTCGAAAATGAAGATTCTTAGTGCGTGTTCGGTTATGTATTTAAGTGGATTCCATTAGATTAAGTGGATTGTATGGAAAACAAAATCTCTTGAACTGGTGTTTGGTTGTGTATTTCAGGAGATATGGGGATGGGAATTGTGCGTATTCCAGTAGATCAAATTGAGGCCAAAATGCAATCTACCCCCCCCCCCCCCTTCCCCCAAGATTCTTGCGTATTCAAGCGGATTGTATTACAAATTTCACACAAATGCCCTTGTTATCCCCACATTTCTTCACTTTCTTTTCCAGATCTGGAAGCGCTGTCCACTTGAAGGAAGAGGACTCGCCGTCACCATCGTCGCCGACTTCAAGGTAAGCTCTCCCTCCCCCTGCTCTCTCCGATTGCGATGTGTGTCGTCGGGATTGCGGTGGCCAGGATGAGGACTCGGACCGGAAGTACCGCCGGAAATCGAACGGAGTATCCTATCGGGACCGAAACCAGTCTCCGGCAACCATTTCTTCCAGTCACATGCGGGGCCTTGGTCATTTGCAGCTGCAAACTGGACCACCAGTGATCTCATGTTTGAATTCGAGAGGGTTTTGAACTGAGGAGGACGAAGGAGGGGTCTGAGATTTGAATTTGCGTGAGAAATTGGGATTTGGATGGGTGGAAATTTAAGGGTTAGGGTTGGGGATGAGGCGGTGAAATTCAGCGTTGCGAATGAGCAGTTCATTGGGAGGGTGCTCCGAACAGATCATTCGCCGGAGAGGGAGAGATTTTGAAAGTAATCTATCGGCCGCCGGTGTCGTACGGGTGTCTGGATGTAAGAGGCTGACCCAATTTGTGGAGGGGCATGGACCGGGGTATATTTGTCCTTTCCTTTGTTTCAAATACACTCCAATCTTCAACCCACCAAACACCTTATCGAGATTTCCGTCAAATAAAATCTCAATCCACACAATCTCAATAATCTACAAAATTATTATCCATCTACCTCCATCTTCTTATATCTATAAAAATCCCCTTAATCTACATAAAATTAATCTACCGCCAAACACGCGCTTAGTTGGAATCTAGTGACCAGAAAATCATTATCATAAAATGAAATACATATAATTTTGCATATTAATTGTAAAATACGTAGTATAACTTAATTTCTCTGATCAGTCTAAAACCAACACCCCACAAGCTAGTATACGGGTTAATTGCAGCAATCGAGGGTCAAATCTACAGGAACCTTGTGATATCAATTGTATAACCTCAACTAGTTAATCAATCCAAATAAAAGCTATAATTTTGAGGAATTTGTAAAATAAAGAAATAAGAAAAATACCGAGAGCAAGTTTTTTTGTGAATAATATGATGAAAAATATTTTAGAGTTAGGGTTCACCACAACAATGCATCATTATAAATAAATTTAATTTTCATGCTTGAACAAATTAAAATATATTTTGAAGGTAAACTATCTAAATTCATCAATACTCAACATGCACGTGTTGTAATAAATATGTTCGGTTTAATTAATTACCACTTAGCTTTTTCATGCAAGTTGCAGAATTAATCAAGTATATATGTCCAATTTAATAGCCAAAGAATTGTCTTCATAAACTACTTTTTTGCTTGTTATGAGTTCTACTAAGACAACCCCAAAACTTTATACGTCGCTTTTATCAGTGTACTTGCGTGACCAATAAAATTCTGGATCAATATATCCGAACGTCCCTTCAACATGCGTGTTGGTCATATGAGTTTGATCAATATCAATGCTTTTGGAAATTCCAAAGTCTGAGACCTTTGCTCTATAATTGTCATCCAAGAGTATGTTGGATGTCTTGACATCCTTATGGTAAACAGGGGGATATGATGATGAGTGGAGATATGTGAGAGCCTCTGCTGATTGAATTGCTATTTGTAAATGCATCTTCCAAGTAAGCTGAAATTCTTCGGCTGGATTGCGAATATTTTGACAGAGGGTACCATTGATTACGTACTCATATAAGAGCAAAGGAACCTCGGTTTCCAAGCAACATCCAAGCAACTTAACAACATTTCTATGGTTGATCTGAGAGAGAATAACAACCTCGTTGATAAATTGTTTCAGTTGACTTGATCCGCTAACTTTTTCAGACTTCTTAATAGCTGCAATAGTTCCATCATCCAACATGCCTTTGTAGACTGACCCTTGGCCTCCGCGGCCAACTATTCTACTTGCATTGAAGTTATCTGTTGCTTTCTCTAACTCATCACTAGTGTATAGTTTGATTCTCTGAAGAACACCTTCACTAGCAGACAGTTGTTGTTGTAATAATAGACCACCATTTCTCTTGAAATTTTCTTGCTTTTGCCTAATCTCTTTTCTTTGTTTGAGCAATCGATACATGCCATAAAGTAGAATGGATACAAGTAATGTCCCCAAGCTTATTCCGAGGCCTGCATTAAGTAACATTGAAATGCATGTTATTTGTAGCTAGTGGGAGATTAATCATGTCTTTTTATATATGAAGATTGATTTGTCAAGGCTAAGAGCATGTCTACTTTAGTATTGGAAGCAAAAAATTAAATAAATTAAATTGTGTGTACATTCGTTAAAGTGTATATTTTACTATAAATTAAATACTCAGTATGGATTAAGATGAGAGATTTAGGTAAGATTTCGAAAAAAAAAAAAAGAGATGAGATATAGGTTATTAAGCATTGTGAATTAGTTAAAATAGTAACCAAATTGTTTGTTGCAATTCTAGAAGAAGCTATATGGCTTAGCACCCTATATATTGCGAAACGGTTCACATACCGGATCATATCCACCGCTGTATGTAAGTTGCAGTGTATATGATTAGGGGTCCTTAACTCACCGTAACATTTTGCAGTCATTAGCGGTGGAAATAGCAAAATTTAGTGGTGAATATCTTTTCCGATTATTTTATACACATACACACTATATATATAGGGTGTGGTTCGAGTGTACACACCCCTTAGGGTGTACCTTGTTCATAAATATTAGTCGATGAAATGTGAAACATTATTCGGTGAAATTTGAAGCATTATTCAATGAAATGTGAAGCATTATTCGAGTGTACACACCCCGTCCCGTGTACGGAGAATATATTAATACAATGTTATAAATAATTTAGATAGATTTCAATAAATCAAAAATATAAATCTAAATATATGTGTTAAAATAAAAGAATTATTTAATTATTTTTAATTATATAGATTAGAATTATCTAATTATTTTTATTAGATTTTCTTTTTGACGGGAGAAAGTGACAATTAGGTAAACCTAATATAATTTGTATATGCATACGGTAATTGTATATGACAAATTTTTTTGGTGGGGAGATATTTTATTATTATTATTATTATTATTATTATTATTATTATTATTATTATTATTATTATTATTATTATTATTATTATTATTATTATAGTTGTTTCCTTACAAGATATTCCATCTATCCAATTATATGAGTTAATGGTAAAATAAAATATTTATTTTATTAGATTTCTTTTTTGACGGGAGAAAGCTTTGCGAGATCGATGTACTTATGCGATGCCACGTATGCAGATGCATTTACACGTCGCCACATAGGCAATAATGCATCGATTTTAGTATATGTTTATAGATAGATAGATATATAGATAGATTGCTAGTTCATGGTTAATTACCTATAAACACTGTGGGAACAACATTATATAGTACGTAAAGCATTTGATAAAGAAGCTTACCGAGGACTAATGGTAATGCAGATTGTTTAGGTTTGGTGGGACATCTATATCCATATCCCATGGTACTGTTTCCAATAACTCCCATAGTACTGTTTCCAACAATAATTGCAGGACCACATGTCTCTGGGCACAGCTCACATTCCTTAATCGATCACTATAGTAAACATATAAGCCAAATGAAAGGTTAACATGAAAAACCAATTAAGGGATGGTTTGGTATAAGCATGGAAAAGGTAAACGATAGAAAAATTAATCTAAATAAGAGAAAAATGCTATTTTTTGTGTGAAAAATAAGATAGGAGGGGTAATGAATGATAAAGGAAGTATATGAGATATGGTTACCCCTTGTTCAAATGAGAGATTGAAAATTGAAATAACGGGAACAAAACCAATTTTGTATGAAAAGTTGGGAGAAGATGGTAATAATTAAATTTTTAAACCATGTATTTTAAACTATAAATTACGGGTGCCACTATATACACCGCAAATCCGGATTAAGGATTTGCACGTCCTTAAGGACGTGCAAGTCCCCAGGCTTGCACGTCCACTATTTAAACATTGCACGTCCTTAACAACGTGCAAGCACGTCCTTGAGGACGTGCAATGCTTGCACGTTGTTAAGGACGTGCAAACCCTAGTTAGGGTTTTGCGTTTAGGGTTTTTGGGTTTAGGGTTTAGGTTTTCCGACGGTTTTGTAATGTTAATTGATAAAATTGAAGTGTTTAGCTAGTGGATTTGAAGGATTTAGGGTCAAATTAAACAGAACACAAGAATTGTTAAGGTTTTCTAACATTCGGATAATATGCGAATAACGTTACAAGGAACGGAAAAAAAGGTTTACATTCATAAGTTTAATAAAGTTGTGGAATACAATCTAGGAAAATAGTAAAGGACGGCCGGCATTGGCACGCAAGGCTCTAAATCTCTCAATCTGAGCTTGAAACGGAGCATCCCATCCTTCGACGCTCGGATGATGATGTTCGACCCATTCTAGTGGAGGCGGCGGAAGAGGAGCGTTAGGACGCAACCAGATCTATGAGAACAAAAATTTAGAGTTAGAGTATTGACATATGTATGAAAATCATGAATAGGTAATAAAAAAGACGTTTGAAGTCGTACCGCGGCAAAATGGTCTTGGTTTCCGATGCAGGCTACACCAAGAGTTGCTGATTGGGGAGGGTTGTTAGCAGATGCCGGCGAGATCATGGGGAGACATGTGAACGGATGATGCCAAGCTAGGACGACGAGAGGAATCTGATATACCGTCGCAAATACTAAACCCATGATGGGAAGCTCTATCCACCGTCTTCTATCACCATGTGTGTCTCCGGCACATCTCTGGTAGTCGACGAACTGCTGGAATGGGTACTCTCCCGTATAACAACCGGCGTACAGATCGGCGTGATCCTCCAAGTGATTGCATAGTAACGTTTTGAGTTCCGGGAAAGCAGTCTCGCCGATCGGTGATGTCAAAGCCGCCAAAGCACGGTAGCCACAATGACCATCTCCAACAGTGTCCCTCACCGTCTCAATATGACCGAACATGAAGGGATCAAAGTTGTTTCGACCCCAGTTGAACCCTCCGAACACATCATCACGTCCACGTCGAGCTGAGGTCGCTTGTGGACAAGGCCGAGCAGCATTTCGAGCAGCACGCGCTTCTTCTCTCTCAAACCTTTCCCTTACCTCCTCGTATGGCAACGGGTTGGTTCTGCAGGCATTTCTCGACCCCCGAGGCCTCCCCTTCCTTCGGACGCTTGCTGATGAGGGTGGGTGCAGCTCATCTTCGCATACATCGTTGGAAGCCGTATATGAAGATGACAACTCATACGGCAGTGGGGTGTCGTCGAGGTCAGTCCATGTCAAATCCATCCAGAACGGGTGGATGTCCTCGGCGGGTATCGGAGTGCCAGAGTTGACGTATGCCTGAATCTCATGGACACAAGGGATCCCGTAACAAACCCTCCAATGTCGGTCCGTGCATACCGGAGGAACCTTTTGGTTCACGACGTCCTGCCACATCTTGTACAGATAATCGAAGCACTTTTTGGAGATTAAAGTCTTTACCTCATCGAAAAGGTTGACTTTATACGCCGCTGTTGGCCATTTGAAGCGGTCGATCTCCAAAGCAGTTTGCAGCTCATGCAGTTGACAATCGTTGACTCTATGGATTGCATCGATCACGATGCGGAAGTCACCAGTCGATGAGTGAAGTGCCTCCTTCAGAACCTTGTGTTGACCCTCAACTCTGTACACATTAAAGTGCATACCACTAAATATTCGATATTATATCATATTGTAATGGGAGATATGAAGTAAGGTTGTACCTGTTTGTCGTACGGGTGCCGAGATGGAAGACATTATCTACGTAGCACCGAACTATGCTCCTGCTGTATGGAAGCCAAACCGACTCCAAATACGCCACCACACCTGGGAATGGGTGCCATGCAACTCGTAGCGCCCGACGACGTCGGTTGAATGATTCCTCCGACCTCGATTCAAACAGCCCCCAACAGTTGCCCTTAAAGATGCCAGCGTGGTTTAAATTCTTCGTGATCTTCAGAGCTGCTTCTTCGCATCTTCTCCTCACGTGTAACCAACAAAGGAGATGCTGGACGTCGGGGAAGACAACATTCAGCGCCGCCAAGAGACCTAGCTCTCGATCAGTCATGATAGCTTGGGGCTGAATGCTCCCAAGCAAGATCTGAAGCTGTCGCAACACCCAGGCGTATGTGTCTTCGTTCTCTTGTGACATGAAGGCATAGGCGATGCAGTAAGTATTGCCTGAGGGTGTGAGCCCGACCACCTCGCACAAAGGAATCCCATATCTGCAGGTGTAAATATGTTACATATAAAATACTTTATAATTGGCTATATGTGCAATAATGTAATCGTAATTAAATAACTTACGCATTTGTTTTGTATGTGTTGTCCATTATGATGACGTAATGGAACCTTCGGAGAAGGCGTATCCCGTCGGGATGCGCGAGGAAGAGGTCGCTCAAGACGTTGTCGTCATCCGGATGTCGTCTGAAGTCGTAGTAGTACCTTCTTTCCCGCAGATGGTGCAAGGTATCCTGGGTCATCGTCCGACTACCTCTTTCTTCGGCGACCATCATGGCGAGCGTGTTGGTAAGGCTCTTCCTTGACGTGACGCTGGTATCATCCAACTGCCTCAATCCGTACCCAATGGTTTTTGGAGGAGTGCCAACTTCCTTCATCCACCTCGCCATCTTCTTTTCCCCCTCTGTCATCTGTCCGGCGATGGAGTGACCCTTCAAGCTCGTGGAAAGCCCGTGGTTATGAACACCATGGGTTACCGTCATGCGCTACTGACCCGGCGGAGCTTCGTGTCCGTGTAGAGAGAATGGACAACCACTTATCTTCGACTGTGTGCTCCGGAGCTTCCTCCCGCGTGGTCGGTACTCCCCAAACTGCTCGCAAGCAAGGAGAACCCCGCCTGGACGATTCGACGCCCCCGTCCAAGACTGCTTGATTACTAAAATCATGCAGTGTCTCCGACCCAAGTCCTTGAAATGCGTAACCATTTCGTCACGGTCATTCCAAACCCTTGGGTCCGAGAACTCATACGTAAAGTCTCGAAACTGTATTCATATAATTGAAAATATGAACAACACGGAACGAATACGAAATATGTTGACTCTACGAAACCTGTGCGTACCTGAGATACTTGGAGACGAGGATTGCTTTGCGGCTCGGCCATAACGATTCTAGATGTCCTCCTTCGCTTCAACTGTAAGAAGTCGGACTTTGTTTTGGAGTGCGGAATCAAGCTGTCCTCCATCGCTTCAAATAGGCACTGTTGCGTTAATTGTAAGCAGAACCCTAGCACGTCCTTAAGGACGTGCAGCACGTCGTTAAGAACGTGCTGCACGTCCTTAAGGACGTGCTAGGGTTTAGGGTTTGGCTAGGGTTAGGGTTTAGGGTTAGGGTTAGGGTTTTAGGGTAAGGAAACTGCTGCACGTCCCTAAGGACGTGCAGTTTCCTTACCCTAAAACCCTACCCAAAACCCTTAAACCCTAGCCAAAACCCTTAAACCCTAGCTAATCTTGACACAATCGGGCAACCTTATCATATTAACGTTTTCGTTTTCGTTATCGGACAACCTTATCATATTAACGTTTTCGTTTTTTATGTTTACGTTCAATATGACTCTGAAGAAATGAGAAGAGTCTAATAGAAATATATAGATAGATACAAAATCCGAAATATAAATGTATAATATCAACATACAAACTGCAAAAGTACATCACTGGCCAGGTGGATGACGTACAGCATGATCCAAAATCCCCGTCACCTCGTCCAATAGCTCCCCAAGGTGAGGCCTGTAGAAGCGACCCTCGTCCTACAGGTCCTGCCACCTGTTCTCGCCCGGGGCGAACACGGCGCTGTACTTCGAGTTCTTCAGGGTCGTGTCGCGGCAGACCTGAACCGACGCGATGACGGCCTGCGGGATCCCCTGGACCCGTCCGAACTGCCGGAGGCACCTATCGGGCATATACGGCTCCTCCTCCCCGCAGAAGGTGATGGTGCCCCGATAGGTGGACTGACGGTACTGGCCGTCGAAGTCCAGATCACGCCCAAAAGGCATCCACCGAACCTACAATTAAACAAATCAGATTTAATTCACAGATAAGAATTATAAGATATATATAGAGTCTCGAATACATACATCATCGACGGTAAGACGGTCCACCTCGTCCCGCAGCTCCCGCATCTTCGTCAGCTTCGCGTCGTCCTTCATCCGCGGTGGCTGCTTCGGACCGATGAACGTCGCGTAGAAGTGAGGGTCATCCTTCCTAGCCGGGTCGCTGGAGAAATCACCTCGGAAGCGAGGGAAGTACGCCCATATCCAAGCCTTGACACGAAAAAGTATTTCGTTAGCATATAATTTAAATATTTGTAAACTAAAAACTCTAATTCAACGGTCTCGTACCTGTAGGATCGGCGTGCAGCTGTCTATGCCCTTCGCGCCGGAGCGGGTAGCCTCGCCTAGGCCCCTGTAGAGACATGCGAGGGCACCAGCAGCCAATGCAAGGGTGGCCGTACGTGGGATGTCCCAAACAAGGCCCAATACCTTCCATGGGATCCGGCTCTGCGACTTGTCCACAAACAAAGTCGCGGCGAGAGCAATGCCCATGTAGGTCCTGTGCAGAAACAGACGCTGTGCAGGGTCATCCTGGGGCTGCCCCCCTCCCACATGCGTGCGCAGCCGAATCTGCTCAGGATCAGCCGCGGCCTCTGGGTCATCGGCGGGGGCGGGGTCGACGAGCGGCCCATGTCTCTCCTGCCACAGGCGAGTAAACCCAGTCACTGGAGGGCCGCCAGCGTGTCTGTACGACTTCAGAGTCGCAGGGGTGAGCTGGTAGTACTCCGCGATGGTGGGGACCAGAGCTCCCGCGGGCAGATGTGACGTGCAGGGCTGGCCATCAATCCGGAGTCCCATCAGACAGGCAACATCATGCAGCGTGATGGTCATCTCGCCCCATGGAAAGTGAAAGAAGCTGGTCTCCGGGTGCCAATGCTCCAAAAATGCCGTGCAGGTGAACTCGTCGACACACTGCCAGTGGAGTGACCTCAGCTGGGGGACGCCGGATGGGAGCAGATCCTGCACCCAGGTCCCCGGTCCCTCAAATATGTAGGGCTCGAAAGGCACCAAGTGAGTCGCCCGGTGGTGGAACTTCAGCAGCGGCAGCTCCACCGTAGGATCTCTCCACACCTCGTATGTCCGGTGATGCTGGTAAGACAGTAGCAGATCTCCCGGCGGCAACAAAGGGTCGACCTGCGCAGCCGGTGCGGCAGCCTGCGCAGGGATGGGCTCGGGCTCTACCTGTGGGCCCCCCCTGGCCCTGAGCCTGCCCCTCCTGACCGTCGTCAGCATCCTCAACGACGTCAGGGATCACATCATCTCCAGAGGCCAAGGAGATCGTCGCTGGTGTGGCGGAGGTCGAAGGCTGAGGCTCGTGTGTGCCAGATGTAGAAGCCTCTGGCACAGCTGAAGTAGAAGCCTCCGGGATGGTGGGTGGAACACGAGTAGGACGTCTACCCATGTCAGCCCGTCGCCCAGCGACGTAGTCGGTGATGCAGCTACTCAAAACCTCAGGGGGCTCTAAAGAAGGCTGCAACCCCATCATCGCATCGCCAGAAGGATCCCAACCTGGCATACCCGACCAGAAGGTGTCGTTCTCGTCGGCCGGAGGGGTCCCCATCGACTGCTGCAACCGCTCTGCAGACGCGAGCAGATCGTCGACTGTGGATGTCGAACTGTCGGGTACCGTGCTCCCTGGAATCTGGCTGACCGCTGCCCGGTCGGCGAACGTAACAGGCCGGAGGGTACCGTCCCCCCTCATGAGCCTCCCTGCCTGTTATTTTGAAATGTATTTTATTATAATTTATTATATTATAATTTAATATATTGTAATGATTTTATTTTCTTTCCATTTATATTTATTTCTATTTATTTTATTATATTTTAATGTTTTTATTTTCTTTAAATATAAATTTATTTCTATGAATTTTATTATATTTTATTTTATTATATTTTAATTTTTTTATTTTCTTCAAATTTAAATTTATTTATATGTATTTTATTATATTTTATTATATTTTAGTTTTTTTATTTTCTTCAAATTTAAATTTATTTATATGTATTTTATTACATTTTAATTTTTTTATTTTCTTTAAATTTAAATTTATTTCTATCTATTTTATTATATTTTTATGTATTTTGAAGTATTTTAATGTTTTTTATTATCTTTAAATATAAATTTATTTATATTTATTTGAATCTATTTTAATATATTCAAGTATATTTTAATGTTAATTAAATACTTTTGAAGTATTATAATATATTTTAATGTTTTTTATTGTATTTCAATTGTAATTTGTTTCTATGTATTATATTCTATCAAATTACAATTATATTCTCTTCTATCAAACTATATACTATAAAAAAACATTATAATATATAAATAAATCAAAAAATCTATTTTCAATTATATTCTATTAAACAATATATATTATCAATCTTATATTCCAATTATATTCTATCAAACTATATACTATAAAAAAACATTATAATATATAAATAAATCAAAAAATCTATTTTCAATTATATTCTATTAAACAATATATATTATCAATCTTATATTCCATAAATTTTTATTATAAAACTATATTATCTATCAAATTATATTTTCAAACTCTAAAAATAAATTAAACAAAAAGTAATTCAAATAACATACCGGTGGAGTCGGGATCGGGGAGACCTCAATGGACCGTCGCTTCCGCGGCGGTTCCGCCTCCTCATCGGCCCTTGCTCGGCCTCCGTCGCCGGCGCCAGACGCCGCCCCACCACCACCACCCTCCTCCTCGGCCACTGTTGGGGCTCCATCGCCGGCGCCAGCCGCCGCCCCACCACCACCAACCTCTTCCGCCACCGCCGCAGACGCCAGCACCTCCAGCCCCTCCGCCACCGGCTCCACCGCCACCGCCACCGCCTCCCTCGCTGTCGCCTCCGCCTCCAAGGCCGCCACCGCCGCCTCGAGCGCTCTCTCTCTTTCTGTCTCCATCTCTCTCTCTTTGGGTCTCTCTCTCTCGGTCTCAGAGGAGGAAGAAGGAAGGAAGACGAAGAAGAAGGAAGAAGGAAGAAGGAAGGAAGAACGAAGAAGGAAGAAGAAGGAAGAAGGAAGGAAGAAGAAGGACGAAGGAAGGAAGACGAAGGAAGAAGAAAGGAAGGAAGACGAAGAGGCACGTCCTCTTCGCCTTTAGAAGCCGGGCTTGCACGTCCCTAAGGACGTGCAAGCACGTCCCGCTTTTTTTGGCTCTCCCTCCACTTGCACGTCTCTAAGGACGTGCAAGCACGTCTTTAAGGACGTGCAAGCACGTCCTTAAGGACGTGGGGATTTGCGGTGTATATAGCCGAAACGCAAATTAACTACATTGATGAGAGAATATGAAAGATGTGAAGAGACCAAAAGAGTCCCACGTTTAAAATATGAAAGCTAGATCAAACCATGATATATAAAGTTATAAACTAGTGGGTTACTCCTCCTACACCCAATTGGTTTTAGAATGAAACCCCGCTCAGCTTATGTACTAGGCTATTAGCGCATGAGCGCATGTGTGCACACCCACACGACCCCCGATCCCGAGTCCCAACGAACTTCAGTATGATATCAGAGCAGAAAAGTTAAACGGTCCGACTCTCGATTATGGGCTAGCTAAAAAGAGAATGAGATGCTAGACTCAAGATGGGCTAGCTAAAAAGAGAATGAGATTCTAGACCAACTAGAGGCGAAAAAAACAACAACCCTAGTTGTACTTGCGGGGGCATGATGAGAGAATGAAAGATGTGAAGAGACCAAAAGAGTCCCACGTACATTGAAAATATGAAAGATCAAACCATAGTATATAAGCTAGTGGGTTACTCCTCCTATAGTCAATTGGTTTTTAGGATGGAACCCCGTTGTGCTTACGTACGTACTAGGTTATTAACACATGAGCGCACGTGTGCACACGACTCCTGATCCCGAGTCCCAACGGACTTCAGTATCATTTTCTTTCCCTTTACCTTTGCAAAATTTAAACCAAACGAACCCTAAGAGTACCCCAAATGATTTTTTATTATTCGTCCTTAATTTTATTTTCAATCCTTTCTATATTCCTAATGGTCGAATTCCTAAAAAATCTATCTCATCAAATTTTTACATATCACACCATATTTTCCATATAATTTCAAATATTAAAATAACTATATAATTTAGATAATAATAACTATTAACTTAATTCTATAATTATATTTTAAAATCATGTAACTTTTTTTTAATTTGACGAAATAAAATCGTGTAACTAAATTATTAATAAAATGTCAATCGACTACATTATATTATACGGAGTATGTGCTAATGAAAATTAGAATTAGTTAAAATCATTATCATTAATTAATTTAAACATAAATAATTCATACACATGCATCATAAGTGATTTTAAACATTATAAAAATCACATAAACTATCCATTTCATTAAACATTATAAAATTTTGAAAAAGAGCTGTTAATGCAATTAGACAAAAAAAAAGTCAACACGTGTGTCACTTTTAATAGAAGTAGAATGTTAAATTTCGATGGGTCATACGACGTGGGGCATGTACGTCCAAACCCAACACGCGTCGACCAAAGTCAAGCACACAAGCGGTGTTAGAATGTAATTTAAGATTCTTAAGCTAGACTTATGTTAGCTTAAGTTAGTTAAGGTTAGCTATGTTCATGTAATGCAGTTGCTGTAAGCAATGCAGTTGAAGTTCAGTTTATTTTGTCTTAGGAGATCCACTATCTAGGAAGTTATGTTAGCAAGTTAGTGGAGTAGTGGGTGTGTGTTGCAGTTAAGTTAGTATGGGGTATGTAAGACGTTTTCCAGTTGAATCAAGGGGTAAGGCAGTTTGTGAATTATTGTGTTCTCTTCTGTGTGCTACAGAAGAACAATCTTGCTTTCTTTCTCTCGAGTTGTTAAGTGATCAAAGGTGGAGTTTGGTGGTTGAATTCCCTTGCTTAGTTAACATTTGGTATCAGAGCAAAACACTTTTCTGTGTTTCTGGGTTCGAATTTGGGGTTGAGAGTGTGAGATTAAAACACAAAGGGAAACACTTGAGTGAAGTTCTGTTTGATCAAAGATGCAGAACAATAGCAATGGAAATCTGAGCAGCCCTCAACTGCCTATCTTCAAGGGAATTAACTACCACTTTTGGAGCCTAAAGATGACTACTTTGTTCAAGTCACAAGAGGTCTGGAATTTAGTTGATCAAGGATTTGAAGATGCAAATCCTCCAGAGCCAGATCAAGCATTAAGAGAGAAGAGAAAGAAGGACTCCAAGGCACTGTATATGATACAGTCAGCCTTAGATGATGAAGTGTTTCCAAGAATTGCTGCATCAACTACAGCTCATGAGGCTTGGGAGGTTCTCAAGCAAGAGTATATGGGAGATAGGCGTGTGATCACTGTCAAACTGCAGTCACTAAGGAGAGAGTTTGAAACTCTGGTGATGCAAGAGAAAGAGACAGTTCAAGTGTACCTATCTAGGGTGTCAGCCATTGTCAATCATATGAGATCATATGGTGAGAACATGGGCAGTGAAGTTATTGTGAGCAAAGTGTTGAGGAGTCTAACCAAGAGGTTTGACCATGTAGTTGCAGCTATAGAGGAGTCCAAAGATCTGTCTGTGTACAGATTTGAAGAGCTAGCAAGTTCCTTGCAAGCTCATGAGGATAGGTTGACAAGAACAGGTGATCAGAAAGAAGAGAAAGTGTTCAAGTAAAGGATGAAACCTCAAAGGGAAAACCTGAGAGTTCATCAAGCAGAGGAGGTTCTAGAGGTGGTTATAGAGGAAGAGGTGGCCAAAGAGGAGGCTACAGAGGCCGAGGAGGTAGAGGCCAAGGAAGATCACAAGGAAGTGGTTCAGGAAGAGGGAACAACAATGATCAGGGGAGAGATCAGTGGAAAGATTCATCTAAGAATCAAGGAGGTGAATCAAGGTCTTACAAGAGTAACATAAAGTGTTATTATTGTAAGAAATTTGGTCACAAGGAGGCATTCTGTTGGGAAAAGCAAGAGCATGAACAAAAGGGTGCAAATTACTCTGAGAATTGTGAGAAAGATGACAGGCTTTTCATGGCATTGGCATCAGTTGAGGAAGAGGTCAGTAGCTTGTGGTATTTGGACAGTGGATGTTCAAATCATATGTCTAGTTCAAAGAAGATGTTCAAGGAACTGGATGAAGCCAAGAAAGGGAGAGTTAGACTTGGAGATAACAAGGTTCTTGAGGTGGAAGGAATAGGCACATTGGCTGTGAGAAGTGTACAAGGATCAGAGAAACTTCTCTATGATGTGCAGTATGTGCCAAAGCTTGCTCATAACTTGCTAAGTGTTGGGCAGCTTCAAGGATCAGGTTATTCTCTTCTATTTGATGAAGATGTGTGTGTCATCAGAGAAAAGAAAACTGGTCATGTGATTGCAAATGTTTCAATGACCAAGAATAGGTTGTTCCCTCTGGATTTATCAAGCAGTGTTGGCAAGGTGATGGCAGCTAAGAGTGATGAAAGCACTATGCTGTGGCATCAAAGGTATGGACATCTAAATGTCCAAAGTTTGAAGATGCTGAACTCTGGTGAAATGGTTGAAGGAGTGCCTAAGATTGGAGAGCTAGAGCTGTGTGAAGGGTGCATCTATGGCAAGCAAATGAGAGGATCATTCTCAAATAGAGATGCATGGAGAGCTGGAGAGTGCTTGGAACTAATTCATGCAGACTTGTGTGGACCAATGCAAACTGAGTCTCTAGGTGGAAGCAAATATTTTTTCCTCCTCACAGATGATCATAGCAGGCTGAGTTGGGTCTATTTTCTGAGACTGAAGTCAGAAGCATTTGAGTGCTTCAAGAAGTTCAAGGCTCTAGCAGAAAAGCAATCTGGATTGATGGTGAAGGCACTGAGAACTGACAGAGGAGGAGAATTCATGTCATATGAGTTCATGAATTTTTGTGAAGAGAATGGGATTAGGAGAGAATTGACAGCTCCTTATACACCAGAGCAAAATGGTGTGGCTGAGAGGAAGAATAGGACTGTGGTGGAGATGGCAAGAAGCATGTTAAAGGCCAGAGGAGTTCCAAATCAGCTTTGGTGTGAAGCTGTAGCTACTGCAGTCTATGTTTTGAATGTCTCTCCTACTCGAGCTGTGTTGGGAAAGACACCATTTGAAGTATGGAGAAAGAAGAAACCATCAGTGAGCCATTTGAGAGTATTTGGATGTGTGGCTTATACACTGAAAAATTTGAGATCAAAGTTGGATGAGAAAGCTGAAAAGTGTGTGTTTATAGGGTATGCAGCTCAGTCAAAGGCGTATAAGCTATACAATCCAGTGAGCAAAAGAACTATTGTTAGCAGAAATGTGATCTTTGATGAAGGAGTAAGCTGGGAGTGGGAGAAAGAAGGAGGTGATCATGTGATAAGTAGAACTGTGCCAGTTGACAGTTCAAATGAAGAAGCTGAAGATGATGATATGTTTGATGATGATCATCATCATGGAAATAACTCTCCAGCAACACCAGTGCATCAACAAAGCTCCTCAAGCAGTGCAAACTCATCACCTTCAAGCTCCTCTAGTGAAACTCCTCCAAGGAGGTTTAGATCTCTTGTTGATATCTACAATGATTGTGGCTTTGCCCTCACAGTTACAGATCCTGAGAGCTTTGATGAGGCTAAGGATAGCAGTAACTGGCAAATGGCTATGAAAGAAGAGATGAAGGCCATTCAGAAGAATGAAACCTGGGAGTTGGTTGACAGGCCACAGGAAAAGAATGTTATAGGTTTGAAATGGGTTTTCAGGACTAAGTACAAGACTGATGGAAGTGTACAGAAGTTCAAAGCAAGGTTGGTGGCTAAGGGGTATGCACAGAAGGAGGGAATAGATTATGAAGAAACTTTCTCTCCAGTGGCTAGGCTTGAAACTGTAAGGGTTGTGCTAGCTTTAGCAGCTCAATGGAAGCTACCAATCTATCAGTTAGATGTGAAATCAGCCTTCCTAAATGGAGAGCTGCAAGAAGAGGTTTTTGTGGAGCAACCTCTAGGATTTGTCAAGGGTGGAGAAGATGAGAAAGTGTACAGGTTGAGAAAGGCTTTGTATGGCCTAAAACAGGCTCCAAGAGCCTGGTACAGTAAGATTGATGCTTTCTTTCTTCAACATCAATTTGTGAGAAGTGAAAGTGAGCCAACCCTGTATGTGAGAAAGAAGGTGAGCACAAGAGATTTCATTGTGGTTTGTCTGTATGTGGATGATATAGTGTACTTCAGCAACTCACCTGTGATGTTGGGACAGTTCAAGAAGGCTATGACTTCAGTGTTTGAAATGACAGACTTGGGGTTAATGCAATACTTTCTTGGACTGGAAGTGAGGCAGAGCATTGAAGGCATCTTTCTTTGCCAAGAGAAGTATGCTACTGATATGCTCAAGAAGTTCAACATGAAGGATTGTGATGTGGCTCAGACTCCTATGAACACTAATGAAAAGCTGAGAAAGGAAGATGGAACTGCAGGAGCAGATGAGAAAGAGTACAGGAGTTTAGTTGGAGGCTTAAATTACCTCACTCATAGCAGGCCTGATATTGCTTATAGTGTTAGTGTTGTGTCAAGGTATATGCACAGCCCTACAAAACAACACTTGGGAGCAGCAAGAAGAATTCTGAGATATGTTGCTGGCACTGTGAAGCATGGGATATGGTATGAGCATGTGGATGAGTTCAAGCTCAGAGGCCACACAGATAGTGATTGGGCTGGATGTTTGGATGACAGAAAGAGCACTTCAGGCTCTGTATTTGATCTGGGTTCTGGAGCTATAACTTGGAGCTCAAAGAAACAAGATACAGTTGCATGGTTGAAGAAGTTGCTACTGGACTTAGGGTGTGATCACACAGATGCAATTGAGCTATGGTGTGACAACCAATCAGCTATTGCTATGACAAGGAACCCAGTGTTTCATGCAAGAACCAAGCACATAGAGGTGCAGCATCACTTTATCCGAGTACTGGTGGCAGAAGGTAAGGTGGTGCTCAGGTTTTGTGGAACAAACAGTCAAAATGCAGACTTATTTACCAAGTCTTTGAATGGTGCTAAGCATTACTATTTCATGGAGAAGATTGGCATGGAGGAACTTAAATTAAGAGGAGGTGTTAGAATGTAATTTAAGATTCCTAAGCTAGACTTATGTTAGCTTAAGTTAGTTAAGGTTAGCTATGTTCATGTAATGCAGTTGCTGTAAACAATGCAGTTGAAGTTCAGTTTATTTTGTCTTAGGAGATCCACTATCTAGGAAGTTATGTTAGCAAGTTAGTGGAGTAGTGGGTGTGTGTTGCAGTTAAGTTAGTATGGGGTATGTAAGACGTTTTCCAGTTGAATCAAGGGGTAAGGCAGTTTGTGAATTATTGTGTTCTCTTCTGTGTGCTACAGAAGAACAATCTTGCTTTCTTTCTCTCGAGCTGTTAAGTGATCAAAGGTGGAGTTTGGTGGTTGAATTCCCTTGCTTAGTTAACAAGCGGAGTGGGATTCCATTTTAAAATCAATTGGTGTAATTGTGGATACTATTCCCCCCTATATTTCTCAACAGTAGTTCACTAATCTTGTATGTACAGGTGTTGATGAACTTCAATCTCAACTCAAATAATTAACATGATCAAGTACTATAGAGAATAGATAGATTAGATAGATACCTTGACAGCCGTTGGGAAGGTAAGGATTGCCTTGATAGTAGTCATATCTGCATCTACAAGAGTAACCTTTAAGAATGGCATCCCAATGGCACCGGGAATTAGAGTAGTCGGGTGAATCAACAGGCAAATCAGGAACCGTCCACTGCAACGTAGTTGGGATATTCCTGTCGAAGTTATAAAAGCTGGTGCTATCTGCGAGAAGAGTAATGTTGTGGTTTTCTATGTAAGAAGTGTCAGACAGGAAACCCATGATCATATCCGACCTACTGCTACCCTCAAGCACCGTGGAAATTAGCATCTCAATCCGAAAGAAATCAAGGGAGGTGGGAATAGTAGTTTGACAGCATCCGATCCCTGAACAGCTCATATTTTGAGGAGTAGTGACGGAGGGGCAGAGTGAGGAGCAAGCAACGAGGGTCTCATCTCGGCTATTCTTGAGGATAACGCTTCCACCACAGCCAGCCACCACCAAGGAGTTGTTCTTGCCCCCCATCAGGAGATAAGGGCTTCCTGACATATTTAAACTGACTAGCGGGAAAACCTCAGGTTTTTGATAAGTACCATATAGCCCAAGTCCGGCAGAACCGGAATAAATGACCAGGGTATTTGATGGGAGCGGTGATGTTCCTAGATCATCAATCCTCATGATTTCGGGATGATAGGTGGGATAAGGATCGTTGGCCAGCCATCTCCACAATAGGCTAGGTAGTAAGGATTTGGGAGGCTGGGTGGTTGTGTTGCAGATGATCTCGAACGAAGACGAGTGAGCGCAGTTTGGGGTGATTCCGAAGGGGTAGGGGATGGAGGTGTTTCCACAGCGATCCTGGCAACCAGGTAATGCTATGGGAGGATCAGTACTGGTAGTAATAGAGGCTGATGCCAATGCTACTATTATCAACAGCAGTACTATCATCGTCATGGACATTAAAATACTCTCTTTTTTTTTTGGAGGTAATTGGAAGAGGCATAATTCGTCGATCTTAGCTGCATCTTATTATTATATATTTATAGTAAAATATTTTCAAGTTAAGATTAAAGTATTGAATTTTTTTTTAATCAATAGTCAAACAAAAGGATCAAAAAAGAATTGGTCAATATTTTATCGCCTGGGCATGTTTGATTAGTAGTTTTGATGCTTTCTTACCACAAAAATATATGAAGCAAAGACAATCAAATACCTCCAAGTTGAAATCCGTTGTAACACTTTACATATTATACCTGGTGTTACACTCATTATTTTGGGTATAAATTTATATTTAAAAATTTACAAAAATTATATTTATACCCTATATACTTATATTAACATGTCTATAAATTTTTATTTTGAAAATATATGTTTTAGAAAATTAAAAAAAAAACTAGTGTAATACCCGCGCCATGGCGCGGTTGCGATGGAAAAGAATCAATGAAACTGATCAGAAGTGGTAAGTAATAGTTATATTATGCTTTTTTAATGACAAAAGGCAACACATGTAAAATACAACAACAATCCATAAAAATAAATATCCTAGCATTTTGTTCCGATACTCATACAACCTAGGTAGAAACAAAATTAATGGAGATGCTGCCTTATGTTCTTCCAAAGTGTCCATTTGTTTCATTCTCAACCAACCTTGTGAAGAAATGGATAGATGGCAGCTTCTAATACTAACAGCATTCCTCCTGTAGTTGGAGCTGCTAAACCATGAGTATGTCCTGAAGGCTGAAGCTGAAAGATCAGGCATGCACAAGTACAATGAAATGCAAACTATGATAAGAACATTGATCACAGGTTTTGCTTTTAAGGAAATTTTACCGATATTTTTTTTTTAAAAAAAAAGAGTTCCTAGTTATTATTACCCTCTCAAATGAACTGCTCACCATGAACTTCACCTTCTTGTTTTTTTGCTACCTGCATTTGACTTCAGGCAACAGTATCTACAACCAAGCTTGAGGCTAGGTTCGAAGTATGAGAGTCTCAAATGGGTAAATGCCAAAGAACAAAACTCTTATTTGAACAATAAAATGCATGAAAGCCTATCAGTCAAAAATCTTCAGCATTCAAGCATGAGTTCTGTAAAAGGTTTTATTTTTCGTATGTTCTCGGGTATTATAAACCTCAAAGCCAAAATTGAATTTTCTCCTCAAATTCGCATATAAATTCTAAAATTCACGCAAAATAGTCACTGAATTATCATGCTAGGCATAAATTCCTCACGATTGAATTCTAAATTCAAGCTAAAAATCCCCAAATTTATCAAGATTCACTAAACTAAAAAACCTAGAAATCGGGATCGGGGAAGAAACTTACCTAAACTGGGTCTCGTGATCAGCAAACCGATCAACAGCTGAATCACTAAACTCTGAAGACTCGACAGGATCCATGGTATCTTGGGGGTTGACATCGTAGGCCGAAGCAACGATCTCCGCAACTGTCAACACTATCAAAACAAAAACTCAAACACCGACATTCAATCAAAGCGAAACTGGAAGCAAATAGAATGTGAAGCAAAGTATATACGGAGTACATGTTTAAATGATTTTGTCCTGACAATTCATATAGTCATTTAGTAAAGCAAAAGCAAAGTAAAGAGTGACAAATTGACACTTACATAGGTTGTGACAGCAGTTCGTGCCTCCCCTATACTTTGGAGGCCAATTGTTTATTAACCACACTTTTTTCTCCAACAATGCTTGTTTTGAAAGTTTAACAGTAGCAGGAACCTTTGTTGACATATATATGTGTCTACAGAGTAGCTGCAACAACCAAGAGATTGAAAAGTAAGCATAAGGGGTTAACAAATGAACCCACAAACATGGTTGACAGCAATGAGAGCAAATGGCAGACCTGATGGCTTGCCCAGTACATGCACTTACTGATAGCAGCTCAGCCCAAAAATTTGCTGCTCTTTTATACATTCATTAGAAATATACACTGTGAAGGGATTTAGAAGGAGAAACAAACAGTTAAGTGATTCGAACAGATGCATAAAAAAAATTACAGAACCGAAAGAAACAGAAACAACAGGTTAACACATGAGCAGAATAACTGAAAGAAGCATCAGAAGGCTAAGGTGCATAAAACTATCTGATATAAAGCATAAAAATATTTAATTACTTGAAAGCATATAAAGAATAGCCCGCGACAAATATGTCAACATTATATTTTCATATTAAACCTGCTACAACATATGCAGTATTGAGGCCTTTTTATATATTGATCTGGAAGAAGGCTAAGATGCATGAATTATTTGGCACAAGGGTGTCACAAAAAAAATAAAAAATGAACTAAATGATTTCAATTATAGGGTTTACAGCATTTCCAACTAAGGCAAAAATAAATAGTGTTTCAAACAAAGGCTTGGATCCACATTTTCTCCCTAGGAATAATAATTTACAGAAAACTAAATAATAGTCCCAATGTAGAGAAGAGGAAAAGAAAAAGAAAAGCAAGTCCACAATACTAAAAACAGTAACCGAAGATGATAATTTAAAAAAGCATTCCATTAAGAGAACGATCACAAAGAATCAAACAAACAAAAGAATGTGAACGTTGTCAATGCAATAAAAAATTTATAGATGTTGAATTACAAAGAATGTATTATATAAAAGAATCAAGGAAACTGAATAACCAATTGAATTCATCCAATGATTAGTTCTTTAGCATAGATTAAATAGTACCTCAAACAATCTTAGAAAGTACTTTATGAGATGCTGCTCCTAATGGGTTAGCCGTATAACAGGCTCTGGCACAGCGTAAAGCACTCAATCTAACATCTGCTGCCTTGTCAGAAAACCTTTGATGCAGCGACAAAATTCGCTAAGCTGAATTTATAGAAAAGAATGGAAACTGAATTAGCTAAGCTGAATTTTACAACAAAATATATGCGGAATTTGATAAAAACAGATTTGAAGAAGACAGTTATAGATGCTGGAGAAAACAATCGAAATACAGAAGTGGGTCTAGGAACAAAATTACAAAACAGAAAAGATAGTCAACGAATTACCAAACTCAAGTCATATAAAACTCAAAGCCAAAATTGAATTCTCTCCTCAAATTCGCATATAAATTCTCAAATTCAAGCAAAATAGTCAATGAATTATCATGATAGGCATAAATTTATCACGATTGAATTCTAAATTCAAGCTAAAAATCCCCAAATGTCTCCAAATGTCTCACGATTCACTAACCTTAAAAAAGCCTTGAAATTGGGATTGGAGAAGAAACTTATCTTGGGGTTGACATCGTAGGCTGAATGCTCTTGGTATCGAATTGAAGCAATGATCTCAGCAACTGCCAACACTATCAAAAAAAAAAACTCAAACACCGACAATCAAAGCGAAACTGGAAGCAAAAAGAATGTAAAACCCTAAAAAATTCAAGATCGAAACAAAAAAAAAAGAAAAAAAACAGAGACACACAGATTGCAACGCCAAACTTGGAACGGTCTATGTAAATCAAAGCAAAAAAAGGGAAAACCTAAAATAAAAAAGGGGGGAAACTAAATAATGAAAGTGAAGATCATGGAGAAAGATGGAGATGGGGAGAAGGTATAACCTTGGTGGAGGAAGAAGACGATGTCCTAAGGCGGGATAACTTCAGGCGACTGCTACTTCCTACTGAGAAGAGAAAAAGGTAGAATGTCAATCGAAATTAAAAATCAGATTAAAAAGAAGAGAAAAGGCAAAGAAGCAACCTGAAGCAGCCGACGACAAACTTCGAATCGACCACAGTCGGAGGCGTAAGAGGAGCGCAGAACGACGAAGATGAGGAGGAAGGCGTCTAACATTGCCGGCGGAGGAGGAAGAGAGAAGGAACGGAGACGGAATAGAGGAGGAAGCGGAGGAGGGGATTGGGGGGCGATGGAACCTCAGCAAGATGAGTGAAGACGGAATTGGGAGGGCGAGAGGAGGAAGTGGCGGAGGGGCCTTCCCATAAGCGGTCTTCGGAGGAGGGGCGAGCCGCATGAGGAGGAAGACGGGGTTGGCAACAGAGGCAAATGAACCCTAGCGAGATTGGGGCCAAAGGGTGAGGAGGGAGAAAAAAAATGAAAAGAAAAAAAAAAGTCGATTGGCCGGGCAGGAGTGAATTGCGGGTAGATCGCCACACCAATGGAAGATATACGAAATTAAGTAGGTATATAGATATAGATATAGATAGTTAGTAAGATTAAAGAAAAAAAAAAGAATTAAAAGAAAAAAAAAAGAAAATTAAAGAAAATCAAAGAAAAATTGCAAAAAAAAAAAGATTGGTCAAGACTCCTAGAATCCCTCTAAGATTGACACGTCATCCTAAACTCTTCTAAATTAAGAGTTTATATAGATAGTTAGTAAGATTAAAGAAAAAAAGAAAATTAAAGAAAATCAAAGAAAAATTGCAAAAAAAAAAGATTGGTCAAGACTCCTAGAATCCTTCTAAGATTGACACGTCATCCTAAACTCTTCTAAATTAAGAGTTTATATAGATATAGATAGTTAGTAAATGAATTTGAGTTAAGCTCAATAGTTATATTAGATTGAATAAAATGTTTTGAATTAAGCCCAATAGTTAGTAAGATTAAAAAAAAAAGAGAATTAAAAGAAAAAAAAAGAGAATTAAAGAAAATCAAAGAAAAATTGGAAGAAAAAAAAAAGATTGGTCAAGACTCCTAGAATCCCTCTAAGATTGACACGTCATCCTAAACTCTTCTAAATTAAGAGTTTATATAGATAGTTAGTAAGATTAAAGAAAAAAAAAAGAGAATTAAAAGAAAAAAAAAATTAAAGAAAATCAAAGAAAAAATGGGAAAAAAAAGATTGGTCAAGACTCCTAGAATCTCTCTAAGATGGACACGCCATCCTAAACTCTTCTAAATTAAGAGTTTATATAGATAGTTAGTAAGATTAAAGAAAAAAAAAGAATTAAAAGAAAAAAAGTAAAAAAGAGAGAATTAAAGAAAGTCAAAGAAAAATTTCAACAAAAAAAAAGATTGGTCAAGACTCCTAGAATTCCTCTAAGATTGACACGTCATCCTAAACTCTTCTAAATTAAGAGTTTATTTATATAGAATATAGATATATAGATAGTTAGTAAGATTAAAGAAAAAAGAGAATTAAAAGAAAAAAAGAAAAAAAAAGAGAGAATTAAAGAAAATCAAAGAAAAATTGCAAAAAAAAGATAGGTCAAGACTCCTAGAATCCCTCTAAGATTGACACGTCATCCTAAACTCTTCTAAATTAAGAGTTTATATAGATATAGATAGTTAGTAAGATTAAAGAAAAAAAAAAGAATTAAAAGAAAAAAAAGAAAAAAAAAGAGAATTAAAGAAAATCAAAGAAAAATTGGAAAAAAAAAAGATTGGTCAAGACTCCTAGAATCTTCTAAATTAAGAGTTTATATAGATAGTTAGTAAGATTAAAGAAAAAAAAGAGAATTAAAAGAAAAAAAAAAGAGAATTAAAGAAAATCAAAGAAAAATTGGAAAAAAAAAGATTGGTCAAGACTCCTAGAATCTCTCTAAGATGGACACGTCATCCTAAACTCTTCTAAATTAAGAGTTTATATAGATTCTAAAATAATCAATTTTTTAATTATTCCTAATTTTTAATAATCATTTTTCAAAATAAAATTTTATAAACATGTTAATATAAGTGTATAGAATATAAATATTTTTTATTCTTTATAATATAAATTTATACATGAAATAATTAAGTGTAACACCGAGTGTAACACCCGGTGTTACACTTAATACCTGTTTCATAAACGAAACGATTTTTGCTACTTATTTTCAAGGCAAGAGTTTTAAATGAGAAAGATTTTTTAAATTTTAATTATTTTAGTTTTTTAAAATGATTTCTTAGGGTTTTTTTTTAATGGATGAAATCTTTTCTACTTAAGGTTTTAAACTCTTTTTTTTAGAACAAGGTTTTAAACATATATGATATATCCTTATGTTATAATGGTAAAAGAAAATATCATTCTTCAAGCAAGTTTTATCTCTATTTCGTTGTCCATATTGTTTTGATATTTTATTTAGTTTTAGTTTTTTTTTAACACTATTCAATTAAATAATAAATAAATAAAATCATTACTAACTGATAAAGAAAACAATTTATATACTTAATCGATGCCTAATTTTGATTTTATTAAATTTAGTTTTGACCAAATTGATTGTTTAAACCAAATTGTTGAATATTCATTTGAACATTAAATGTTGAGATGAATATTTCAATATTAATTCATAAAGAATATTTCATCTGAAACTAAACCCATACCTATGTTGCACGGACACGCCGACGGCCGCCGTTTTACGTGTTGGATACGGGATGACACGACGACACGACGGATCTGTAGAAGGGAGAACAGAGGAGAGAAGAGATGGGCATGGCACTGAGAAGAGAGGATGAGAACGGCTAATAGAAAGAAGAAGAGGAGGGAAGTGAGACAACAGTTTGCTAACCTAGCCCATTTAGCTAATAAAGCCCAATAAAAACTCTTAAATTTGACCCAATTATAATTACCTAAAAAAACCCTAAAAATAATCTCTATTAATTAAACATCTATTAGTTATATTTAGACCTTTAAAACAACATATTATTTATATTGCCGTGTATTTGACGTATCGTATTTTATGATTTTTAAAATGACATTTCCCCGTGTCCGTGTCGTGTCTCTGTGTCCGAATCCGTGCAACATAGACCCATACACACATCCAAGCTAACAACTGATACCAGACGGTGCCAAGTCAAGCCATAAAAGGGAAGAACGTCGGATAAAGGTTGTCTTTTTTTTTTCTTTTCTTTTTTTTTTCCCCAAAAAAAAGCTAAAGGGGAGCCCATTTCTCATCCATGTACAACACGAATTGAATTGGTCAAAATTCTTATTTTTCTTTCCCTTTTCCTTTCTCTTTCCATTGTTTCTTTCGATCAAGCACAATACATAGCTTGCAAAATAAGCTATGGAAGGGTTCGCACGTCAGGATGAAGAAAACAAGAAAGGACTTGATCATCCAAGAAGAAATTGTTCAAAATTAGAATCTTTTGTGATTGGTCTATGCGTCAAGGAGTCGGGAAGGATCCCCGAAGTTATTCATAAAGAATATTTGAATATAATATTTTCTTATTATTTTCTTTTCATATTCATAACGAATATTAATCCATAAAAGCGTTATTGAATAATATTCATTCATATTCATATTGTTTTCATATTTCTATATTCATTTCCAACGAATATTATCTAATAAGCAATTATAATTTGATGAATATTTGAACATACTGTTTTCTTTTCATATTCATAGCGAATATTAATTTATAGAAGTGTTATTGAATAATATTCATTCATATTCGTGTTGTTTCCATATTCCTATATTTATTCATAACGAATATTCTTTCCATATTCTTTGTGAAAGTAACACCATAATTAACGGGTAGTTATAATTTTTAATTATTATTTGTTGTATTTCTTTTAATTTCCATAAATTCCCTTTTAATCGCATCCCTTAATTTGATTTTAATCTAATGGATGATTATTGGTCTCACGAGGTGGATGCATTGGAAAGTTATTCTATATATATCACACAGTAGATCGATCATATGTACAAAACCCTTATTGTGTAAATCAACGGATGAGATTAAAAGTAACTTCTAATTATTTGTTGGTATTGAGAGATATATTATTCGTTGGAATGAAACTATTCGGTTGTATTGGAAGATTATTCATTAGAATAAAATTTACGTTTTTTACACTATTTGTACGGAATAATTACATAACTATAGACGAATAATCATGTGAAACGGACGAATAATCATGAGCAAATAGAAGAATAATTTATGCGTACATGATAATTAGATATGTCTACACGATAAGGGTTGTACAGCCTGGAACAAACCTATGTGTATGTAAATACCATAAGGCATGCTTGTAGAGTTGTAGATTTATGCGTACAGGATAAGGCATGCATTATTGCATGTAGATTGAAATCCACAAGCATGCTCAAACAAAGATTATAGAATTGAATTGGGATGCTGAAAGAGGCCCATCTTGGCAAACGGTAAGTGATAGGTTTTTGTATCAACAAATCCATCGATCTCCCTTGAATTGGTAAATAAAGAGCGGTCATTCCTGGGTTCGAACTGGGGACCTATGGATACAAGCCACAAGTCCTTTCCAGTGAGCCATTTCGGAATTGTTAATCCATCGATCTCCCGCTTTCTTGAACAAAATGGAGGAAAAAATGTTGTCACAAATGCAGGGTACGTATTGACTCCACCTTGATCAAGATAAATTCGGATACACATATTTATTTTTGGTTCAAAGATAGGCACTTAGGCCATTACAATATTGGGAGAGGGGAGATTCGAACTCGTGACTTATTGGTCATTACATGTCATCCTTACCAGCTAAACTAGTAAGGCTTGACATATACATATTTATTACGTGTTTGATTTCTTGATGAAAGTCAAAACTTATTATGTTGAATTAAGGTTTGGGCTTTAGTATTTTGGGCCTCTATGTTGTCTATAAACTAACTTACAGGTTGGCCCAAAGCAAATTATTCAAATGAATCGGCTGCTTCTAGAAGAAGGAAGAAGATTGAATTGTCTGAGAAGATCTTCAAGTATTCAGGTTGTTACAGGGAGATCTTCAACGCCTTCATCCTCCTTTCCCGGACGTGGTTGAACGGTAAAGTTCAAACGGCTCCTTCGAAGAAAGCCACAGACGACAAACAAGCAACAAATATATAAGTAGATCGACGGGTAGCAGTGAAGAAAAACAACCTTGCTTTCTCAACTCCAAAGCATTCACTGCATTCGATCTCTAATCTCGCAGGGCTTTTTACTTTCGTTGTTTTATCTTTAAGTTGTGAGAGATTTCATTGTGCGTCATTGTACAAGTTATAAGTGCTATGCTAAGAGTACACATCTACTCAAACATATTCACTAGTTTGTTATTTCACGAGAGTTTGGGTTGACTAGATGTAGAAGCGGGTGAGGCTTCAAGTTGATAGAAGAAGGGTAGTTCTTTTAGGTACGTTGTATCTAAGATCCATAAGGAGTGAAATAATAGTGCTTTTGAATCCTACGAGTTGGAGAACCCTAGACGGGGATGTATGCCAAATTCGTGCCGAACCTCGTTAACATATCGTGTGTCCTTGCATTACTTTCTGTTATCTATTTTCCGCATATTTACTTTTGAGTTTTGCAAGGGTCGTAGCCAGTTCCTAGATAATTGACAAGACCTTGAGTTCAATTACAAGACCCTGAAACACATTTCAAAGCCTTAATATTGAGATTGCCAAAATTGATCATACTCTATTCAACCTCTTATAGAGTATTATTTATTCCTACCAAAAAAAATAGAGTATTATTTATTACTTTGTTTTAGTGACTCTTCACATGGGATGTGCATTGAAAGCATATGAACTGCATCTCATAGGAGAATATGAGATGGTTTAGTTTCTATATGTAGTTTCTCCATGTAATAAATAGTGATCACTTCAATACCTTCTATAATGTTGCCATATTCAAGGGGAAGGGGAAATTTGATTCATGTATTTTGCTTCTTTGTCTGAATTAGAGGGGTTTTTCATGGAATTGGAATATGGCCCTACTGATCATCATCAAGTGGAGGTGGCTGCTTAAATGATGGTCATACAATGACAATTTTTTTGTTTTTTTTAGTAGGCAAAATGACAAAAAAAATTGATCACCTGTAAATCTATCATATCATCTCTCCACCAATTATCATTTATCCCTCACGTGGGACTTTTGGCCCCACCATACCACCCACAACCATTTCTTGTTCATTGCTATAAAATACGAACTCCTTTGAGACCTCAAGGTGTCTTCAAAGTTTTCCAATTAGGTCTCCCATTAATCTTTTATTGTCTTCACTTTCTAATAGGTGAAGCTAGTATGGATGGCTCTTCATCTTCATCTTCTTCATACATACACATGGTTTCCTACCTATCAACCTAAAACTTTGTTCATCTAATATATCATGACATTGATTCTGATTATCGATTTCTGTTATGTATAGGTGCAACACTTGATAGAGAAGTGCTTGACCTTCCGCATGACAAAAGAGGAGTGCATGGAGGCCTTGTCTAAACATGCGAGCATCAACCCAGTCATCACCTCTACTGGTTTGTTACCTTCCTTATCGATTTAACTTGCACGGCGTCTTCATGAACACATCAAAAGAATGTAAAGAACGCCGCTAGAGATATTTTTTTTTTTTTAAGATGGATGTGTCATGACATCTCTTGGCCTTGACAGTTCATAATTCGACGTAATGAACTTTTCTTCAATAACCAACCATATGCATAGTTCCTTACCAATAGACAACATGATATATTTGTATCAATTGATCATATTGAAATTGATTAATGATATTTCATATATGTATGTAGTATGGAATGAGTTGGAGAAAGAAAACAAGGAGTTCTTCAAGACTTATGCACAATCCCAATCCAAGGATGACCGTATGTCAGATGCAGAGACAACTGAATTGATTAAAAAGTTGATTGCCGGTTCATCCAAGGACGAATCAGATGATTAATAATGATCCTCTACATACCCTTGAGATAAAGTACATGAACTCCTCCATATGAACTAGTCGTCTCTCCTCCCTTTTGGATTGAGGAATTGGTTGGATGCCCTACTAGTACATATATGTATTCATATATGTACATGTAGAATCATCCACACTAGGAGCCAAACACAAGGGAAGAAAGGACAAGGTATATATACTATATTGTGGTCTCCACTGCAGGTGTTCTAATTGATATGCAGGTATTAATGTATATTTTATTGTGGTCCATCTCAATCTTTGCCATATTTGCATCATGTTTAATAGTACCTTTCCATTATGTATGTCCTTTTCTAGTCATATGAGGTTTCCTTCAATTTTTTTCTGGCGAGAGGTTGTTGACTGATCTTGTTGAATTGGAGAATTTATGAAATTATATGACCACCTTGAGTAAAATCATGAGTACATATATATGCATTATTACCCTGTTACTCGATCTTTTTTGGGCTTTTATCCCAGACTTATCGACTTTGTGGATGCATGGTTTGTAGCTACTTGTATATATGTAGAGTTGTATGTAGAGGTGATAATCAAGTTGTTTGGGTTGGGTTCAAGGCTTCAAGCTAGTATACTAATTTGTAATTGGGTTTGTTCATATATATCTTGGATTGGGTTATATGGCAAGTATATTGTATGTTTAGTCGGGTTCAAATCGGATCGGGTAAGTTCGAGTCAAATGGATTCGGGTTGGGTCAGGTTCGGGTTTGGTTTTGTTCGGTCACATTTATTTTTATTATAAAATGATGAGTCTGGTTTTGTTCGGTCGTGTCAAGGACGTGACGGGTCGAGTATGGTTCAGATTGGGTTTGTCTATATTCATGTCTATTTAGGGATCAGGTCAAAATTGGTCGGGCTCAAGTTTGTGATGTGCATAACACAAAGTTTTTGGGTTTCGGTCAAGCTAGTTTTGGGAGAATCGGGTTGGGTCGGAGTAGAGCTGTCAAAACCTGACCCGAATCCGAAAATCCGACTTGGTCGCCCTGGAACCGATTATTCTGAACATCGACCAACCCGACCCATTTTGGATCCGAAATCCGAATAACCGATAACCGAAACACACCCAAATCCGAATGAATCGAACATGATTCAACTGAAACCCATCAACGCCCGAACCCATTATAACCGAAACCCGAAATAAATTGAACTTTAAGATACATTCTAGTAAATTTTTTAAAATGAATATTGAAATAATGAAAATTTGAGACAATCCAAACCCGAAATAACTGAATCCCGAGACAACCGAAACCCGAACCTCACCCAACCAAATGACCAAATTATTAGACATTACCCGAAACCGGAATGACCCGAAACCCGAATAACCCGAAACCGGAATGACCCAAAACCGGACTAACCGAACCCGAACCCGACCCGACCCGTTTTATTGATAGCTCTAGGTCAGAGTTTGCCAACTCTACTTGCATGTGTGGTTTTCGAGCTTCTATACTCACTCTCTTAATTAAAATATATGTCATTTATTATTAATGCATATACACTTTTTTAAAATGATAAGAACTATATAAAATACCAACTTTTTAATAAAATCGTATAAAATTATTTAAAAAGTTGATATTTATATAGTTTTTACTTTTTAGCGCATAAAAAAAAAAGCACAATGCCATGTTTTAAACGAAGGGAGTATCGATCATGCTTTGAGTTTACAATATATGGATAGTAATTGTGATTTGTGGTTGTTAAGTGACCGACCCAAAACTTTATCGGAGGGGGCACAATTTTGTAATATTGTTCAATAAGATTTTCTATATTTTTTCAGTATTCTAATGGATTAAAATGAAAGTGTTTAATTTATGTTCAAAACCATAGTGTTAATTTGTCAAAACAATCGACATAAAACTTTGTTGTTACTAAAAAAAAGATGGTATATATATTAGTTTTTAAGGATAACGTTTAATTTAAGTTTAAAATGATGTCATTTGTTGCTATATTAAAAGAACAACATGATTTCTTTTTAGTGTACAAGATATTGTTTTGGCTAAGAAGATATCATCTGAAACCAAATGAATCAATATGTAATTAACTTGTCATTCTTTTAGCATGGATTTATGTAATAATGTGTAACCAGTTATAAAAACATTAAACATATAAGGCCTAAGGGCTAAGACATGCATAGTTTGAAATGTTTGCTTTTAATTTAGAACTAGTATAGTTCCCGCGCCATGACGCGATTTTTAAAAAATAAATTGATATTATACCATTTAATAAAATATTATTTACATATTTTGAAGTAAACATATAAAAACAAACTCACAAAGTAAGACATAATAAGCTCAATCAAGATGGACTCCATTATGATAGTATCGAATATTTGCAAATAGACACAGGTTTATATTAATTTAATATTTTGAATTAAACACATTGGTTATTTTAAAGATGAAAATCAATTGGAAGAAATAAAAGGGGGGAGAAAAAATAATTAGTTAAAAATAAGAGAATTAAAGTAAAAATTGGAAGAATTAAAAGGGGGGAGAAAAAATGATTAGTTAAAAATAAGAGAATTAAAGTAAAAAGAAGAAAAAAGGATAATTCAATTAAATGAAAATTAAAATTAAAGAGAAAAATAGGATTGGTCAAAATTTCTAAAATCCCTCTAAGTGTTACACGTTAGCCTAAACTCTTCTAAATTAAGAGTTTATATAGATATAGATTTAAAAGAAAATTTATTTTGTTTGGCAATTTCACACTATTTTTATATTTTACAGGTACATTGTTTTTTTATTACATAAAAAAAAATATTTGACAAGAATTTCAATCCTGTTATAATATTATTATATTAGGGATGGATAAATACTAGTAAACCCTAATTCCCTATGTAACTCCTATATAAAGGGTCCTGAAGACCCCCAATAATACATCAATTTCTCCTCTCTTCTCTTATCTTCTCTCCACCTCTCTTCTCTTATATTCGGTTTATCACACGTTATCAGCACGATAGTTTATAAAAAAAAAAAAAAAAACCCTAATTGTTCTCCGATCATGCCGCAACAACTTCACAATCAAAAACCAGGCCGTAAGTGCCTTTGCTCTCCGACAATGGCTTCCAAAATCACCACCACAAGCGCCACCGTGAAATCAGGCCGTAAGTGCCTCTGCTCTCTGACGAGCCACCCCGGCTCCTTCCGCTGCAACCTCCACTGGAGCTCCTCCACCGCGAAGCGACAATCGAAGCCGCCGGTGTCACAAATCAAGAGTTAGTGGGAGAAGATTCGCCGAAATCGCTCAAGGCGTTCCTCCTACGGATCATCAAGCCGTCGAAACACGATATCCAGCGGCGGCACGATTTCAATCCCAAACCTTCCCGGTTTTTCCTCCGCCATGGATCCGACGGCGTCGCTGTGTCTTGAATTGCGCCGATCGCCATCTTCACCGACCTCATTACTGCACCTCCCCAATTTCTTTTGATTTCCTTCAACTTTGAAACGTTGATTTATTGAATCAATCTAGCCCCTACTGTAATATTCTTTTGATCCATATGAAGCATTAATTGAATTTGATTTTTCATGTTGTTCTTCTTTGGATTGTGAGGTTGGGATCATCGCCGCTCGAAGACGCCCCGCAAAGGTTTGCCCTTTTCGATCAGGTTTTGTCCCACTGGGTTTTCCTGACAAGGTTTTTAACGAGGCAGATCACCAAAGCGTATCAAATGTCATATGTATTTGTTCTCTGGATCCAGTTTTGTCCCATTGGGTTTTCTATCAAGGCACTAAATCTGAAACTAACCGGGTTTACACTGTAAACCCAAAAAAAAAAAAAAACAGAAAAATGTATGCAACTATATTTTCGGTCCAAACGGTCTTTTCGATCCGCGGACCGGAAAACTCGGGACCATATTTATCGGTCCCGGTCCGATCCACGGTCCAAGTTTTCGAAAATTCCGGTCCATCGGATCGGACCGGAACCGGAATGTCCGGTCCGGTCAAGATCGGTTGATCATCCCTAATGTGAACCCCAGAAGAGTAAGTATATATAGAGAGAGGATGGATTTGGTGTGAACATCGTGTGCGGATAGTTTTTTCATATGAAAATTATTCATCTATGGTAACATGATTATTCATACTTTTGCGTATGGATTTTACTAATAATCATGTTATTTGACTTGTTTTAGACGAATAATTTTGCTCTTTAAATTAATCTCAATCGTTGATCTTCTTAATCAAACGCTCCAAATTTATTCACAAATTACAGTATTACACCATAAGATTGAACAACGAATTCTCCAACAAAATCAAGCAGCAACTTACCTCTCACCAGACAAAATTGATCGGCAACCTCATATGACTAGAAAGGGACATAATCGAAAGTATGACAAAGAATGAGATGGACACAATAAAAATATACAGTAATACCAACAGAACAATTAGTCTACCTACAGTGGGGACTGGAGACCTCAATATAGTACACGTGTCATTTTCCCTTTGTGTTCGGCTCCTAGTGTGCAAGATTCTACATGTATATATACAGTGGCGGAGCTAGGGGTGTTTGTGGTGCTCGAGCACCCCCAAGCCAGAAAAAAAAAACAATTTTTTTTTATATTTAGTATTTTTTAAGATAATATAATATCTTCAAATGTCATTTAAAATATGATTGCTATCTAGCTTAAGTGGTAAAGAAATGGAGTGATGTGATCCGAGCTCTTTCGATACATGCTCGGTGTTTTAGTCATAACAGGAGTTATATATGTCCGATGAAGATCCATGAGTACTTGTTGGAAAGCTAATTCGAATGGCTAAATCTTTCATGAAGACCAAAATGCCGAAATCATCCAAAAAGAGGTCTGAAATTGGCAATAATCCGGCAGTTCGAAATCTGGATAGTTTTCCCGACGCATTGAATGAAGTCGGAATAGATGAAGAGGCGTTGAACGGGATTCATTCAATGGAACTTGATGGTTTTGACACTTCATGATGATATCCAACCCTCCATTTTCCACTAGGGGCTGGCCAACTTTCTCCATCAATTCCAGAGAGACTTTTCATGTTTTGCGTCTTTAAATTATTGTTTTAATTGTTGCTTGTTTTATGGCTATAAATGCCTAAACCTTTGTCATCAGAAAGAAGATTTGAGTTGATAATTTTTGGGAAAAAAGTATATGTGTTTGGTTGATTTGGTGAGATGCCATTTTGACACCTCATTCCGGAGTGAGAGGTCGAGCAATGGTCACGTTTGTCTAACTCTTTCCGGTGAGATGCTTGTTAGAGTTGTTCAAACAAAGGCTTGATTGCTCGGGAGTGAGATGCCGACGAGTGATAGAGCGAGTTTGGTAAGTCGATGGGTGAGATGCTTATAGATTTAGCCATCTATATCTTGTTTTTATCTTTCCATAAATCTAGAAAAAATCCAAATAAAAGAGTCGCATGTGTCAAATTTTGGTCTCGAGCTCTGTTGAATCTTTGAAACTTGTTGGATTGATCCTTCGGGTTATATCAGGGAGGAAGTTAGGAAGGTGAATAAAAGGTCTTGGATTCAAATGTCAAGTCCTTCACTTTTTATTTGTTTCATTATCTCATTAATTCTTCTTGATTTCTCTACGTATTTTTTGTTTCTATCAACTATTTCATTCAAAATCCTCCCACAAAGCTCTCTTCCAAAAAACCCATAACCCAACCCTAAAAATTAACCCTCTTCAACACAAACAGCCGACAATGCAACTTCGACTTTGTCCTCCGTCGGCCGTCTGCGGCTGCTACTGCGCGCCTTCCATCTTCACCGGCCTCCTCCCATGGCATCTTCCGACGGCCCTACTCGCCTGGCTCCCCACCGCCCCGATCCACACGCTCTTCAACACATCCAGCAGTCGCCGCCTGTGCAGCTTCTCTTCTCCTTCGGCCGTCAGCGGCTGCTCCACTTCATTAGCCTCCTCCCATGGCGCCTTCAGGCAGTCTTGCTCGCTTGGCTCCCCGCCGCCCCAATCCACACCCTCAACGCAGTCTCCTTGGCCAGACTCTATTCACAGTCCCGCCTAGGTTTGGGCTCCTGCGGCTCCGGTGAGCCATCTAGTGCATCCCTCCTCATACCCTCCCCCATCGCATTCGGCCTAGCCATCTGCGCCTTCACCCTCTTGGGCATCGGTTTCTTCGACTCCCTCGACGACGTTGGAGTACAACCTTCTCCATGCGCCACCCCCCCCCCCCCCCAAAAAAAAGGGATAAAAAAGGGCAACATAGCGCTTCCCAAGTGCATGCGCATCCTTCTCCTCAGTACTGCCTTTTCAGTACCCAATCCGCCCTCTAGATCCAAAGATTTGAGCTTCCCTCAAACCCTTCACACAAAAATCCCCAATTTTTCCAACCCTAAACCTAAAACTTCAAACAAAACCTATTTACAAAAGTATCCATGTCTATTGGATTGTGCAGCTTTCAGATCCCAAATTTTCGTGGCCAAGACATCACATGCAACAAGATTGTTGGGCGAGCTTGCTCATTGCCATATCTAGAACCAGATTCGCATCTGTCACTGCCTTCTAAGCCAGCTATGTCAAAGCCAACCGCTTCCTTGGCTTGCATGTAAGCCAAGCCGTCTAAGCCACCAGATCGAATATCAAGGAACAATGGCTTCAAGATCGCTTAGTCGATCTACTTTTTGCCTACTGTAAAAAAAAAAAAACTATTTCATTCAAAAAATGTCATATTTATTTTTACATTATACATTTAACCTTTTATTTTAATATTGTTTCAAAAATAATTCTTTTATTTTTTTGGTCACTCTCAACTATTTAAATACAAAAAATCATTAAAAATTTTACATTTTAGTGTTTTTTTCAATATTTTTTTTTAAAAAAATATTCTTAATAATATACACCCAAAAAAGTATTTCACGAAATTTTTTTAGCACCCCAATTCCTCGAACCAAAAGGGAGGAGAGACGACTATTCCATATACTTTCATCTCAAGGTAGATTTAGAGGACCTTAGACCTTAGTCATGTGATTTGCCCTTGAATGAATCCACACAAGTTCTAGGTTATTGCAATATTGATGTAAGAAACCATATATGTCTATATCTAATGAAAATGGACATAAAGATGAAGAGTCATCCATAATCACTAATCAGCTTCAATTCCCTTATTAGAATTTTACACGTACAGTAAAGATTTAAAGGGAGACCTAATTGAAAAACTCTGAAGAAATGGGTCAGTGTAAAGAAATGGCGTCTGCGGCTCCGGCGATTCGATCTCCCTTCGCTCTCCTGGCCGCTCGAGCTTCCTCCTCTTCCGATGCATCCCTCCTCATACCCTCCCCCATCGCATTCGGCCTAGCCATCTGCGCCTTCGCCCTCTTGGGCATCAGTTTCTTCGACTCCCTCGACGGCATTGGAGTACAGCCTTCTCCATGCCCCCCCCCCCCCAAAAAAAGGGATCAAAAAGGGCAACATAGCGCTTCCCAAGTGCATGCGCATCCTTCTCCTCAGTGCTGCCTTTTCAGTACCCGATCCGCCCTCTAGATCCAAAGATTTGAGCTTCCCTCATACCCATCACACAAAAATCCCCAATTTTTTCAACCCTAAACCTAAAACTTCAAACAAAACCTATTTACAAAAGTATCCATGTCTATATTGGATTGTGCAGCTTTCATATCCCAAATTTTCGAGGCCAAGGTACATCACATGCAACAAGATATATTGTTGGGCGAGCTTGCTCGTTGCCATATCTAGAACCAGATTCGCATCTGTCGCTGCCTTCTAAGCCAGCTATGTCAAAGCCAACCGCTTCCTTGGCTTGCATGTAAGCCAAGCCGTCTAAGCCACCAGATCGAATATCAAGGAACAATGGCTCTAATTTTTAGACGTTTTTATTAGAATTTTATTTGTAATTGTAGTCCTAGACTTAAGTTAGTGTTTTTTTTCTTTTTTTTTTCTTTTGACGGCGACCCTCTGCGTAGGGTTTATCAAGCCATCTTTTGATGGCTTCAAGATCGCTTAGTCGATCTACTTCTTGCCTACTGTCAAAATCTCGCCTCAAGTGTAGGGTTTGATAAACCAATTTGGTTTGATAAACCCTCTGCGTAGGGTTTATCAAACCAATTTAGATTAGATGTTGTGGAATTAAGAATCAATTTGCGGGAAATTCGATTAGGCTTGGCGATTTTGATAATAAATTTTGAGAAATTGTGATTAGATTTTGTGGTTTTGAGAAATAAATTTGTGGTATATGATTTGGAATTCTGTTATGGTTCTGATTTTGATCAATAGATTTGTGAATTTGGGGTTCGATATTCGCTTTGTTGTTATTGAAAATAGTAGAGGGCCTTATTTTAAAATCTCGCCTCAGGCATTACAAATCTCAGGTCCGACCCTGGGGGGAGTCTACACGTCCGAGCGCATCCTGGGCACCAAAGTCGTGCATACAAGACTAGTTCCATCATAAAACCAATTGACAATAAGAGGAGTAGCCTACCGACTTATATACAAGACTTAGGTTATCGTGTTTTTTTGATGTGAGACAAACATCCTTCACACCACAATATCTTCCTTCATTTTGATCAGGCAAGAGGGAGATTGAGTGTTTTAGTGTTACAAAATCTGACCCATCGCCTAAATAAAGACGAACATAGATAAACTCGATCCGAGTCATACCTAACTCGTACCTAACCATTTAGAACAAGACTCGTCCCATCCTTATAATTACTTTACTCTTTTTTTGATGACGAGGAACCCATGTTCAGTGGTAAACAACCCTGAGTACGTAACCCAGCCGGCAAGAGCCACGTACCATGTAAACCGGCTTGCGTTGACCGGCTCGACCTAGTAGTAGGAAGCAAGGCAAACCTTGGATTTTCATCAAAGAAAAGGGACGGAGGCGCGCGGGAATCAAATTTGAGACCTCTACATCACCTCCTTGCTCCACACTACTAGACCACACCAACTAGGGTACTTTACTTCGCTTATTTCTAAACTATCAAATGACGTTAATCGCATATAATGAGACGCGGACCTAATATAACTAAATGAATGAAGTTAATTTAACATTCAGTATATAAACAAAAACTAATGATCATTTTATAATAAAACTAAATGTGACCCAACTTAACCCAACCCGAAATCTTTTAAACCCAAACTTACTGATCATCCCGACTTTATCCGGCCCGATTCGAACCCGACCGGATATAATATACCTAACATATAACCCAATCCGATATATGATCGAACCCGAATGAATATGCATGAATCTGACCCGAATAACCCGATTTCCACCTCTACGGGCTAATATGTGAAGGGGTATTAAACAGAACTTCACATTAAAATCAAGTCATTAAAAATACTAGTGGACTATCCCATAGGCCATACTATGCTCAGAACTATTGATTTTTGTGTCAATGTGTTTCTACATTCATTCTTTAGTTCGAACAAAAAATCAATTAAGCTTTAAAATTAATTAAAAACTTGACCTAAATTTTTTTTTACACTTTTTTCATTTCGGATTTTGGTTATTTTTTAAATTATTATATAAGTGATTAATTTTCCATCTAGATTATGCTAAGACTATTTTAGTTTAATTTTTCTATAAAATAATTTTTTAACAAAAAAATGAAAATGAAAATATTATCAAAGAGCATATGATATATTTATGGTTATACTTATGTATACCATTTCTACTTCAATTTATTGTTTTCATCATATATATATTATTTTTACTGGAGTGTTGATTTTAAAGTCGGTAATTTTTGTTTACTTTTCAAATATTGCACAAATAATTAATTAGATAATGTTAAAGTAGTCTTTTTAACTTCTTATAAAGATGATTGTTACTTAAGTGTTGATTTTATATTTATTAGATAATGTTAAATTAGTCATTATTATATGTATTTTTTAAATCTTTAATATATTTCTCATTTATTTCTCCTCATTTATGTCAATAAAAAAGACTTGTTTTACTATAGTAAGATCGGTTTGTCTATTGTGTGTGAAAACTCTACAAAGAAATAGGTGAACCTCATAATCTAATTTTAAAATGATTAAATCGATTATATTTAGGAGAAATATTTCTCAATTTAGGATAGAAAAATCGTAGTAAGATAAGTGCAAATAATTCAAATTACACATACCCGGGCACGTGACCCAGCCGATAAAAGCCACGCACTAGGTAAACCGACTTGCACCGACCGGTTCGACCCACTGGTAAGGAGCAATACAAACCTTGTATTTTCAATCAAGAAAAGGGACGGAGGTATGGATCGAACCCGAGACCTCCTGACTTCCCCCTTACTCCCTGCCAGTGAGCCACCCCGACTGGGGCAGTAGTCGGCAAGGAAGAAGCAACAATACTACAATTGGACAAAGCAAGTGGGAATGGAGGAATCTCTATATATAGACGAAAATTTGTCATTAAGCATTTACATTTTTTTGTCCTCCTTCGATATCTCTCTACACAATGCTTCTGCGTGTAGTAGAAACAATAAACGAAAGTGATGTTGGCCTTGTAATAAATGAACATAAATGGTTAATTATAAATTTTGTGGGGACTATGAATATGTCTATACATGCATTTGTCACAATCGGTTAGCTACTTTTTTAAATTTCTCATCATTCAAGTTTACATGGGAGAATAAAGTTGAAGGTTGATTTTAGGCCCATTATCCGTACGTTCAATCTCGACTTTTTTTTTTTAAATATGTTTGGACACTTTAAATTTCTTAAGATTGGACACTTTAAACTTTATCGGATGTTATTTTTCTCCTCACAAAAAAAAAGGTTGGTTAGACCCGAATTGGTGAGATTGGGGTAAAAGAGGAGGTAAGATCATAGGATTACTCGAGTGAACTTAGGTTCGATTTTGGGACATCCAAGGTTAAATTGGGTCGAGTACGAACAATAAATTATTTCTAAAGCGACCTTAGACTTGACAGTAAATCCAATAAATTAAGGGCCCGTTTGTTTAAAAGGATGGAAAGTAAACATAATCATTGCTTTTAAAAGGTATGAGAATATCATGTGCATTTCATAGCATTTCATATGCTTATTTCCCAGTTTTCCTTCTTTGCTGGCTTCTTATGTCATTTCACCTTAATTTGGGACATTGTTGTAATAAGGATAGATGTCATCACGTGATAGACGTGTGACATTGGATTATATAAGCCTTGATTGATCCTTAGTCAGGTAATAGGGTTTTGGGGATTCCCCCATTCAATCAAATGAAAGGAGCTGTCATGGCCTTCCTCTTTTAGAACCTTCCATTTCAAATTTTGGTTTGCTTGAGCTAACCAAGCTGCACACAACTTTACATGATATCAGAGTGCAAGAGATTCGATCCTCTTCTGGCGATTTGATCGTGGTTTATACATGTTCAGTGGCACTGAAAGTGATCATGTAGACAACAGACCACCTGAAGACGAAATGGCAGCTCAAGGTAACATCAATGATCCTCTTTATTTGTTGAATTCTGATCATCCAGGGGCACAGCTCGTAGCTATTCCATTTGATGGAACCAACTTCATGACCTGGAGCAGAGGTGTGACTATGGCTCTAGGAGCCAAGAGCAAACTATGTTTCATCAATGGTTCATGTGCACAACCAGTGAGTGACTCACCTGATCTGCATAGGTGGGTTAGAGCTGACTTTATGGTGAGGTGTTAGTTATTAAATTCTATGGCAAAAAACATTGGTGAGAGTTTTATGTTTGTTAACTCTGCTAACAATTGTGGGATGAAGTGGTGGAACTCTTTAGTCAGTCAAATGCTCCGATGATTTTTAGAGTCAGGAAGAAACTCAGTGAGGTCTCACAGGGTAATATGAGTCTTGCAGATTTATACAACACCTTGAAGCGGTTTTGGGATGAATTGCAAGTATTAGAAAGTATACCAGAGTGCTCTTATGGTGCTATTGCTAGATGTACTTGCAATCTGACTAAGGAAATTGCAGTTATTGATTCTAGAAACAAGCTGATGCAGTTGCTAATGAGTCTGAATGATGGATATGAAGCTGCTAAGAATCAAATATTGGCCATGGATCCTCTACCATCATTGAGTAGAGCTTATTATATCCTTCAACAGGTGGAAAATAGCAATCCAGTCTCTAGAGGGACATAAGGTAGCTCTACTGATTCAAGTGCTTTTGCTGCTAGGAAACATGGACAGAATAATCCACCTACAGGTGCCACTGGGAGCCAACCTTTCAAGAAAGATTGGAAGGAGATCAGAAGGTTACAGAAACTTGAGAAATTGTGCACTCATTGCAACATGAGAGGGCACACTATGAGTGAATGCTTCAAGATTCATGGATATCCTGATTGGTTTAAGTCCACCAGGGACAAGGAAAAGGGAAATTAGTCTGGCAGAGGAGCTATGAATGTGGAATCTAATAGAGGATTTAATGAAGGGGATGGCTCCAGGAACTTAGCTCATGAAAACATTCCTTTGGATGATGTTGTCTATGACAAAAGAGGTTCAAACCATGTTGATTCTGCTATGTTAAATGCTGTTTACCAGGAGATCATGAGGAAAATGAAAGGAAAGAGTCCCAGTGAGAACTCTTTTGCCAATTTTGCAGGTGAAATGGCAAACTCTAATGTCAATATAGTTGCAGTTTCTACTCCTTCATATGAATGGATTGTGGATACAAGTGCCACAGATCATATGGTACCTGCATCCTCATGTCTTTTAAACAAATCTAGGATCAGTAAAGCTGTTCATATTGGACTACCTGATAGCACAATCAAATCTGTAACTGAGATGGGTAACCAGAAGATCTCACACTCAGTAAATTTGAATGATATTCTTATGGTGCCTGACTTCAAGCACAACTTATTATCAGTTGGGAAACTTCTTGATGATCATATGATTTGGTTGCTTATTTTACCCGGACTTCTTGTTACATACAGGACCCTGGAACTAAAAGAGTGGTGCTATATGGAGAGAGAAAGCATGGCCTGTATAGAATCTCAGAAGTGAACCAGAAAGAGAAGCTCAAGGAGGATCATGAAGTCAGTGGAAATAGAGACAGAAATCAGTTTCTTTTAAAAAAAAATTGTAACAAAGTCAGTGTTGACTTTGATATTATGCATGTTAGACTGGGACACAGTTCTATTTCCAAACCGAGGCATTTGAATGTGTTTAATCAAAGAATCTTAAGTGATTTTAGCTGTGAGACTTGTGAATTATCTAAACATCACAGATTGCCATTTGACAGGAGTGAAAGCTTAGTAGAAGCTTTATTTGCTTTGATCCACATGGATCTCTGGGGACCTTATAAAGTTCCTACTTATAATGGCTTTACTTATTTCTTAACCATTCTAGATGATTACTTTAGAATAACTTGGACTTTCTTGTTGAAGGATAAACTGCAGGTGCCTAAGGCAATCTTTGATTTCATTGCCTATGTCAAGACACATTTTGGAGGAAAAGTGAAGTGTGTTAGGACAGATAATGGCACAAAGTTTGTGCAAAGGCAATGTACTGATTTCTTTACTAGAGAAGGGATTCTTCATCAAAAATATGTACCTTACACACCCCAACAAAATGGGAGGGTAGAGAGAAAGCACATGCACCTCATTGATACTGCTAGATCTTTGAGAATTTATGCAGGCTTACCAATCAGGTTCTGGGGTGAGTGTGTGTTGGTAGCAACACTCTTGATCAATAAGCTTCCTAGTGCAGTTTTGAGCTGGGATACTCCTTATGAGAGATTTTTTCAGAAACCTGCCAAGTATGAGACCGTCCGCAACCATAAGGTTACCTCTTATCCAATTTTTTTCCTCTCTTCCTATAATATTTTGACACCTCATTTATTTTTTCTTTTAAATAATTTTCCACTTTATCAACCTCTCTCTTTAAGGTTTTCTTACTCCACAACCATGAGTTTACCTCATTCTTCTCTTTTCCCAATTTATTTATACCCACTATATAATTTCCACCAATCATAATATTATTAGTTAAATAAAAAACATAAAAATAAATCAAGTATCATGCTTTTGCACATGGTCCAAGGCACTTCCTACCTCTCCATACCAAGGTAACCCCTTTCATCTCTTTACCTTAAGGTTTTTCCTACAACAATGAGGTTACTTTTTAGCAACCTTAAGGTGAGCAAAACCCATGGTTGCTCATGCTCTGATGAACTGAGGGTGTTTGGTTGCTTATGCTATGCATCAGTGTCTCAGTCTGAAACAGATAAAATGGGACCTAGAGCCAGAAAATGTGTTTTCATGGGCTACCCTCATGGGCAAAAAGCTTATAAATTGTGGGACATTGAAAAGAAAACAATGTTTATAAGCAGGGATGTGATATTCAGAGAGAATCTTTTCCCTTTCAAAATGAATCAAAATAAGCTTGCTGGTCATGAAACACCAATGCCTTGCCTTCCTTTGGTGAATCCAGCAGATGATCATGATGATTTTGTGGCTCCTATAGTGATGGAAAATTCCTCATATTCTGATCATCATAATGATATTGTTCAGGGCAAACCTAGGCCAGAGAGTCAAGGCTCATCTCAGTCACATCCCACACCTCAGTACTCTCTACAAACATTTGAGGAGTTTCTTCAAGATCCTGTTGAATTTCCTCCCTTAAGAAGGTCCACAAGACCCACAATCAGGCCTGCAAGCATTGTTCTAAAAAACCCTTCAAGACCCGCCTAAACCCTTGAACTCGCCCCACCGCTAAGGCCGTCAGGGTCGTCAAAACCCGCCTAGACGGTAAAGCTTTGCCATGAAATCTGCCTAGACCCCGCCTACACCCCACCTAGACCCTTGACCCTACCCTACCGTCAAGCACCCGCCAAACGTTTTTTGGAACATTGCTTGCAAGGTTGATTGACTTTGTGTGTCCAGACACAAGATAGCATTCCATGTCTCAGTCCTTCCTAGTGACTTGTTTGGGTCCAATTGTCACAAAGGATCCTAGTTATGCTGACACTTTTGCATTGATGAGTGCAGTATATGAACCTTCTTATTACTCTCAAGCTACTTGTGATCCTAATTGGGTTATGGTTATGAAGCAAGAGTTGAAAGCCTTAGAAGCAAACAGAACCTGGAGCATGACTGATCTACCTGATGGTAAGAAAGCAATTGGAAGCAAATGGGTCTATAAGGTTAAGTATAGACCTGATGGGAATGTAGAGAGATTCAAGGCCAGACTGGTGGCAAAGGGCTATAATCAAGTCAAAGGAAAAGATTATAAGCACACCTTTTCACCAATAGCAAAATTTACTACAGTTAGAGTTTTGCTTGCAGTAGCTACCATGAAAAATTGGCCTCTGCACCAACTTGATATCAACAATGCATTCTTGCATGGATATCTAGATGAAGAAGTATATATGAAACCTTCTGAGGGATTTACTCTTGGTCAACCAGGACAGGTTTGTAAGCTTCACAAATCCATTTATGGCCTGAAACAGGCTTCAAGGCAATGGAATGTTGAACTAAGCAAGTTTCTTTTGAAGCTTGGCTTTGTGAAATCTGCAGAAGATTATTCTCTTTTTGTCAAGAGGGTGCCTACAGGGGTGGTAATAGCCCTTGTCTATGTGGATGACTTGCTCCTAACTGATGATGATGAGCAGATTATCTTACACACCAAACAAGCCTTGCATTCAAAATTTACAATCAAAGACCTTGGTGAAGCTAGATATTTTCTGGATTTAGAATTGTACAGAGATAACGCAGGCCTCTTATTACATCAAAGAAAATATGTTGTCGGCATATTGAGAGATTGCAAGCTCACTGATTGCAAACCAGCTTTATTCCCTCTTCCAAGAGGTTTGAAGCTGTCAACAGATTCAGGGATCCTGATGCAGGATGAAGAATCTTATAGAAGATTGATTGGTAAGTTGTTATTTCTCACACTTACTAGACTAGACATTTCCTATGCAGTGCAACACCTAAGTCAATTCATGACTCAACCAAGGGAGCCACACTATGCAGCTGCATTACATGTTGTCAAATATCTAAAAGGAAATCTTTCTGTTGGCCTTCATTATTCAAACAAGGCTTCCTTTACAATCACAGGGTTTTGTGATGCTGATTGGGGGGCCTGCCAGTTCACAGCCAGGTCTCTTACTGGTTATAGTGTGTTTATTGGCACTTCTTATGTTTCTTGGAAGGCAAAGAAGCAACATACAATCTCTAAATCTTCAGCAGAAGCCGAATACATGAGCATGTCCATGACTACTAGTGAACTAGTTTGGATTGATGGACTTCTACAGGCTCTTATGATCAATGTTCCCAGGCCTATTCCTCTATTTTGTGACAACAAGGCAGCACTTCACATTGCTGAAAATCCAATTTTTCATGAAAGAACCAAGCATCTACGTATTGATTGCCACTATGTTCGTGAGAGACTGCAAGATGGGTTTGTTCTTCCCCAACACATCAGGACTGGCATTCAATTGGCTGATCTTATGACCAAGCCATTGGGGGAAAAGCAACATCTCTACCTCTCTTCCAAGTTAGGACTTGTTGGCTTCTCCCCAAGTCCAACTTGAAGGGGGGATATGGAGAATATCATGTGCATTTCATAGCATTTCATATGCTTATTTCCCAGTTTTCCTTCTTTGCTTGCTTCTTATGTCATTTCACCTTAATTTGGGACATTGTTGTAATAAGGATAGCTGTCATCACGTGATAGACGTGTGACATTGGACTATATAAGCCTTGATTGATCCTTAGTCAAGTAATAGGGTTTTGGGGATTCCCCCATTCAATCAATGCAAGAGCCGTCATGGCCTTCCTCTTTTAGAACCTTCCATTTCAGATTTTGGCTTGCTTGAGCTAACCAAGCTGCACACAGCTTTACAACCTTGCCCTGCCAACAAAAGAAAATGGATCAGTGATTTTTAAAATCATATTGAGAAATTGAATCGATTAGAAACCTCACCAAGAGATCGAATTTCGTCATCGTGAGCCTCTCATGGAAGGAGAAAGCGAAGACGGAAATGGGCACGGGCGGGTGAGAAATTGAAGAGAGGAGATGGACAATTTTGTCTTTTTCAATCTCAAATGCTACTGTTTTGGAAGGATGAGTGTATGTAATGCAAGGTAATCTAGATGCTTCAAAAAGTACTTCTTTCGAGCATGGTGAACAAAATAAGATTTACAGTAAAACAAAAAATACGATGTATTGGTGAAATGAATAATATCGTATTATATTAATTTGAATATAATGTTATATGGGTATGAATATGTTAATATGAGTATGGTGTTATTCATTTTAGGTTATGTGATTATAAATAATATTATATTCATATAACCATATTTACATCATAAATCATATTCATATTCACATATGACATAACGTAAAATATTTCATATGAATATGACATAATATTCATTTGTTTTATCATTACATTGTATTATCCGTTTCAATAGAACCATACCCTATTATTTATATTAGTAATAGTGGTAGTATGTCCACCATCTCACCGGCCAGTCCCTGCCTTCAATTGCAAGCTGACACATGTCCCCAACCTTGGCCCTTGACGCCTAATTTTTTCTAGCTAAACGCTGCATTTTAGGCAACGTTGGATGTCAACTGACGTCATTTCAGTACTACCTTTCCAGAAAAAAGTAAGTCTGACACATCATTGTTGTACAATTAATGCACCCAATTCTTGAAATGATGCTAGTGAAAGCATATGTCTTCCATACTCATTAGAGTGGATATGGAAGATTGACTGTCCGCTGAAAATTAAAACTTTTGTTTGGAAAAATATCCTTAATGGAACCCCAACGAAAATCAGACTTAGGAACAAAGGAATTGATGTCCCTCTAGGCTGCCCCTTCTGCAACCATTGCGATGAAGACGCAGCCCACTTATTCAGGAGTTGTCAGACATCTCTAACACTAATCGAAAGAATAGACAAGCAGATTGAAATAATAATACGAAACACTGACAAAACTAACAAGCGACCTACAAGATGATAAGTATTGAAATCTTTTCCCAACTATCATCTACTCAGAAATCGATACTAGCGTTCTCCTTTTGGAGGATTTGGTCTATAAGGAATAAAATTCTTTTTGAAAATCATGATGTCAGAAATATGGAACAATGGATAAAGACCATTACACAATATAGGTTATCTTGGAAAAAAGATCTAGAATGTGATCTAGAAAACGATGATGTTACATCTATATATCACAAACCTCAAAAGAGATCGAAACGCCAGAAAAAAGTTAAATGGAAGAAACCGCCTGAGGGATTCATGAAGCTAAATTTTGATGGAGTCAAGATCGCGTTTGGGCAAGCTGCTGCTGGTTTTGTTATCCGCGATAGCTGTGATAGAGTGGTGTCCTGTGGTGCGTATGGTCTTGGGAGCGCCTCTTCAATCGAAGCTGAGTGTTCTGGTCTTCACATCGGCCGTCTTTCTGATGTGAGAATGGGCTTCTCTCGCCTCGTGGTGGAAGGAGATTGTCTGACCATTGTCAACGCCATGCAGGGGATCGGTACTTGCCCGTGGACTATTGAGATGGTGATCACCAACGTCCTCAGCCTCTACACATCCTTTGAGGCCATCGATTTCTCCCACTTGTTACAGGAATACAACCAGATCGCTGACAGATTTATGCACGCTGGTTTGTTCTCCTCATTCTGTGTTAAGCGATGCCCAGCTGAGATTGAGGATTTAGTCCGTAAGAACGCCATTGGGCAGTGGTTCAACCGAGGTTGACCACCCCCAAACTTTCGCCTCATATCAAAAAAAAAAAATATCTTCCTTACACTTGGATCTTCTCTCATTGTTCAATTTGTATGAATCTTAGACGGTAATGTGTGTGAACCTGTTATGTGTATGTTCTGGGGGGCTTTAGATTATAGACGAATCGTAATTCATTGCTACCATAAATGATAAATCTGAAGTTCACATGCCTAAGCCAAGGCAAGGGTAATCGTTTCCACCCATGCCACATAGTCGACCTATGTGGGTTCCGAATCTCAATCAATCGCCCTGTGGATCTCTCTGCTCTATCAGGCAAAACCGAAGCTGGGGTCTCTGAATTGGGCACCTGTCTAAATGTTGTGCCTCGGTACAAAACTGCCAACAACCGACCTATGTGGGATGCTTTTTTCATCAATGTTGTCATGATATCGAGTGCAATGGGGATGCTTCGGCTGCCATTCGATCTTGACCCGATAGAAGGGTTTCTCAAGTAAGATATACACAAGTGAAGAATGATCTCATCTCTCAATGCACAGAGAGTTCAGGCATATATACGGACCTGAGGATTCTGGCACATTGGTCTTAAAAGCTGTCAGCTCAGGTTTAGAAATTGGAGCGCCGAACTTGACAATAAACTCTCCGAAGCTAGAGGTGACTTACAGCTGTGGTTTGCTCCTCTCAAGCAATGGATTTCGATTATAGCTCTCCTCAGTTATCAAATGTGCAGGTTACATGAGAAATGTTAAAAATGGATAATCCAAGAAGAGACACCTCAATATCTAAAACAGAAGCATCCAGATTACCTTTCATTTCTGATATTGCATTTCTAGGAAACTAAGACTCGGAAGAAATGCAGCTTGAAAAGTGATTTTCAATGAATTTCCTAGTCACATTAACTTCCAAGCTTGAATAGTTCATCTAGAGCCCAACAGTTGCAACTTAACTGCAATGATTCATCATCTTTTTTGTGATCTTCCATGGATATAGATTTCAAACAAGCAAATAGATTTGACAAGAGCCCAAGTACTCCGATCTAGGTTACTCCTACAGTCTTCCCCTATGTATAGTGATGAGGCTTCAAGCTGGGATTGATTATAAATTTGTAAACATTATTTCCAATTTTCCATCCAAACTTCCAAATTACATATGATAAAGAAAACTTCAACATTATCTAAATCTATTTCTTGTTCTTTTGTATTTAAACATACTCTTCCGTGATAGTAATCACGCAGCAGCATATGGAAACTTTAACCACAGCAAAACAAATGCAGCTGGTGTGTATCAACATCAACTGATAGTGGTATTTAACAGGAAGGGATTCAAAACATACATCAATCTATTCAAATAATTCGACAACGATGGACACCAATCTCCAGTTAAAAGGAATTACCTCGCAGTTTGTGCTGCGAGGGCAGTGATGTACAAATCTTTCTGCCAGCTTGAATTTCTTGTCATGAACAATCTCACGAGGCATTCTGTTCAAATCTTTCATGGTATTACCCAACAAATCACAATACTTAGCACCTTAACATGTTATGCTAGAACATCACAAGGTTCATAGAACATTGCACAATAAACACTTCAAGAAGAATCCTCGTCAAGAAATAGAACGCCACCCCCAAAGTTATAGACACGGGAAGGGCTGGCAAAGCTTTCTGGTATACCGCCAGCAGCATCAGTGTCACTCCAAGGCCAGCTATTATAGCAAGATAACATGCATACACGGTCATAAAATCATACATTGCGGCCCTGCCAACTAAAACACTATAGAAGATAAAGTCCCCAAGGCCCAACTTAATTGCACCAGTTGATCCCAATCCAATCCCTTCAAGGGGAATGCTCTCATCTGACACCACAGGCTGGCTCATTCTTTGCTCAATTAAAGGTGCAGCCAGTTCTGCATCCCTGTTCAAAGCTCGGCCTTCTTCAGCACTCGCCAAATTACAGCCAGTTGAGCTATTTCCATCAGAGTGCAACTGATCTGTCGTTGTATTTGATTGCACAGTAGGATTTAAGCTATCTGTTGAATTAATCCCCAGATTTTGGTTTCCATTCTGATTAGCACTGCTACTCTCCCTTCTCCACCTCCTCCGGCTGACGCCCTCCCTCAAATCTGACTCGTCCACAACAGGGCGAGCCTCGTATACCAAAGCGGGGATATCTTCATCTCTGGAGATTGCAAGCTCCACCAACAGCCTCAATGGCCCAACAGGAAGCAAAACAGCAGCCAAGTCATACAATGCCAGAGCAATCAGAAGAGCCCAAGTAGTCCATTCAGGCAATCGGGTAAACCAGTAGGCAACTAAGATTGCAATGACAACCAAATAACTCTGGGTCACAAGAATCGGCATTTTGGGCAGAAACACCGCCAACACACCAACAACAGCAAAATTAACCAAACCCACCAAGAAGGTGACACAATCGATTGGGAAGCTGAAATTATCAATCAACAAGAAGCCCATCTGGCCACCCATAAACCCCAAAACGACGAAAGCAGAAAACCCCATGTAGAATCGCAAGAACTTGGTACATCTGATGTAGAATAAGAACACCAAAAGGAAGGTGACAGCGGTCACAGCCGCAACGAAAACGAGGGAATTCAAGAGAGCACCTTTCAATTTATCCCAGAAGGAATCCGAGCTTGAGCTGCCCTCATCGTAGGCTATGGTGGCCATGCTTGTGATTGACTGTGAGGCGGAAGAGAACGAATCATCGGCGCTGAGGATGGAAACCAGTATAACCACCAAGAACATGCAAGCTGAAACGGGTACCACAATCCTCACGATTTCTTCTCCCAGTGTCTCTATAATGCTTGAGGGTCTTCGATTTCTATCCATTTGAGCCTTCAATTTTAGGGATTTCAATTGAATTCGAGTGTCCGATGCTGCAAGAGAATTAGGGCAATTTCTCAGGTTCGAATTGAGGGTTTTCAGATTGGGAATTCACATTTGGAAAGGTTGACGTTTTGGTGAATTATATATAGATCACGTTTCCTGACAATTAGTTGGCGAAATTGCTGTAAACCACCACTTAAATAGACCATTTTGCATAAAATCACCACTTAAATAGACCATTTTGCATAAAATCACCACTTAAAATTAAAATGTGGAATTTCATCCCTTAAATAGTTAAACACTTAAACTCATCCTATTAAGTGCATGCTCTACGATTTTTTCCAAATTGTAGTGCTTCTGGTATCATCAAGTTTGATAAGTATGTGATGTAGAACTATTTCGTCTTCATCTAAATTATATGCGTACATATAATCCAAATCAACTTCTAACACCTTGAGCAAAGGTAGATTATCTTTTTTTAGAAAGCTATAAGATTCAGAATTACTTAAATTGGTGCTCTATGGTGATCGTCATTCTTCACCCTGCAAATTCAACAAAATCTTGAGCACCAAACTCCGATATCAATGGTACGTTGGACCTCTACGAAGGTTGTGTTTATTGCTACTAGTAAACTAGTCGGAATAAAACAGGCAATAAACATAGGACACACAATTTATGATGAAATCCTGAACTTACGTGTAGATAGGCGAGATAAAAACCATCATATCTCTTTGCCTTGTGGAGGATTTCGAATATGTCAACTTCTTTTATTGATAATAACACCTAAGACTTCTCCAACAAAAGCCCAAAGTACTTAGCTTGTTGAATGTACCCTTACAATAAACCTAAAGCAAACCTACCCAATCCAAACCACGACAAATACCCAAAAAAAGAATGAATGAACAAAGAAGCATAAAACAAACCACACAATAAGTCTTGATCCTTGTCCCTCAGAGACACCATTTTCCTAGATAGCACACCGACGACTTCGACCTCCGTCTTCAAACTCTTCATTCTTCTTAATTTCTTTGATGTATTTTCCACAGTTTTAAGCACGAAAGAAGTCCACCTTTTCCATGGAGCCGCAATGATAGCATTAAGAATTCCTTTCTCTCCATGACAAGAACCTCCTCAAACATGGAAACAGATATTTTTCTCTATAAAATATTTTCCAATTCAATATATATGTGAAAGCATACTTCCCATTCATAATGAGATCTTTCAAATCTTTCGAATTCGGTCTTTATCCAATCTACATGAAAACATAACAAAGATATGTTGTGGAACCCTCCAAAGATTTCGTCAATCTTCTCACCTCGTCACTGGGCAGTATGTCCTCCATGCACTACGCTAGATTTACGTTCGGGAGACGAACATATTCCGTCGCACCAAACGAATTCTGGTCCCCTGCACATTCGGGCGACGGTTTGTTCGTCGCTTGAGAGTCGTCGCTTCGACGTCGTCCAGCCAATACTGATGCGACGAACTGCATAATCTCGTCGCGCCAAACCTCTTCAGGCGACGGATTTTGGTCTTGGTCGCTAGATGATATTGTCAAAAGCAATGAGGCATATGTATTAGGGTGACGACAATGCTCGTCGCTGGAGATCTAACGCGACGGTATAATTCACTTATTTTCTTCACCTGAAGGTGTTTGTATTTGTGTGATCGAAGCTCAGGCGACGGTATCTAGTGATGTTAGTCGCCCTGCATATTTTTTTCCATTTTTTTTTCTACTTGTAGGGATTAGGTTTTTCATTTTGTTCGTCTCCTGAATAGGTTTTTATTTAAAAATATTATTTATTTAAAAATATTATATATGCAATTGTCCTAGCTCCCTGCTTTTGCCACTTTTCAAAAACAATTCACCAATCAAAGCATTCAGAACATGTTTCATTTCACACATTTAAATTCAGAACCTATTTCATTTCACACATTTCAATTCAGAACCGGTTTCATTTCACACAGCAGCCAATTCATTCATCACACACATGAAACCAATTCATTAAAAAGATATGTTTTGATCATTACATAACCAACTATACTAGTTAGCAATGGTTGCCAACATCACACAGTTGACAAACAACCCAAAAAAACAACATGCAGGTAACCTATTTAGTCTCAAAAACAACCTGCAAATCAGTTTAGATATGCATACCATTTCGCAATCTAACTTGCGAGAAACCTACACAAACTTTACCAAAAACCTGCACAATCCATACTAATTCACAAGCAATCTAACTTGCGAGAAACCTACACAAACTTTACCAAAAACCTGCACAATCCATACCGATTCACAAGCAATCTAACTTGCGAGAAACCTACACGAACTTTACCAAAAACCTGCACAATCCATACCAATTCACAATTTAGAATGTTCTAGGGCTGAGATTTAAGCATCTTCTACCCGAGACAAAGGCTGCAAAATAGACTTGGAGGCCATAAAAAATGCCATAGCCTTCTCGAACTTGTCAATGGCTTCCTGAGATTTTTGGGTTGCTACTTGTGCTTCCTGTTTGGCCTGTTGTGCCTCCTCTTTGGCTTGTTGTGCCTCCTCTTTGGCCCGTTGTGCCTCCTATTTGGCCTGTTCAGCCTCCTCCTTAGCCTTTTGCACCTCCTCCTAAGCTTTTTTGGCTCGCTCCTCCAACTCTCTACGCCTCTCAGTAACCTCACTAGTTCCTGGCCCTCCCTTTTTTTTTGCAGGCCTCCTCACAGCTCCACCAAGTCCTGCATAGAAAGCCAAGTATAAACCATTTAAATGACATTTGTGGTGAACCATATCAAAATATAACAAAAAAAAAAACATAAAGATTAAAATTATTGATAAAGCAACTGAAATAGAAAGAAGAAAGAAGAAAAAAACAGAAAAAAGAAAGAAAGTATGAATTCTAAACATACAAACCAGGTGAACTTACTTGAACAGTATGAATTTATAAACAAAAAAAAATAGAAAGAAAGAAAGTATGAATTCTAGTGATAAAGCAGAAAGAAAGAAGAAAGTATGAATTCTAAAGAAAGAAAGAACGTATGAATTCTAAACATACAAACAGAAAGTATGAATCTATTATATACACTACAAAAAAAAAACATATTGGCTTCGGACAGTAGCTTCGGGAAGGCTTTAGCGTAGCCATTGGGGTTGTTTTAGCTTCGGCATAGCTACGGATGAGGTCATTGGGCTAGTTTCAGCTTTGGGGTAGCTTCGGGAAGATTTTGCCGTAGCCGTTGGGGTAGTTTCACCTTCGGCATAGCTTCGGAAAGATTTTGCCGTAGCCTTAATTGAGTTTTTACCTTGGCTTAGCTACGCTGCGGTAGTGCCCGTAGCTAATTTTTTAGGCAAAAACTCAAAAAATTTGATTTTTTGGGCGGGTATAATTCCCGCTGGAGGAAAATTAGGGTTTTTTTTTACCCTTTCCCTAAAATAAAAGAAACTCTAGAAAACTTTTTCATTCCCTCTTCCAAATCCCGACTCAGCCTCCGGCAATCCTCCCTGTTCACCCCCGACCCCTTCCTCCTCCAATCTCGCCGGCTTTCGAACTCGAGGGTGGCTCCGGTGGGGATGTAGGCTCTCCGGACAAAATCCCACTTCTTGTCTCTGGTTTCGTCGAACCTAGGCTGGCTCTATCAGTTGTCGTCTCTCTCGCCGTCGAAACCGAGCCGGGCTGTCAAAATTCATCACTGCCTCTGACTACGCAGCCATTGACTGCCTCCGAGGTAACATGTTTATACTCTTTCCTCTCCAGGATTCGAAAATTGTAGATTCTAGGGTTTATGGTTCGAAATCGTCGATTGAATCGAAAACTTTTGGATTATAGGGTTTAGGGTCCCAATTGATGGCATTGTGACCATCGATTCTTACTGGTTTCTGCAATTACTCAGTATATCCCAATGTTGGGAAGCCATTTAATTTCTAAAGCTTTTTAGAAATGATTTTCTTGTTTAGGGTTTGAACACCTCCAAAGTGTCTGACCGGTAAATTCTTCCTGGTTTAGGTTTTCCCCACTTTCTGGAAATGGGAGTATCTTGTCAAAGATGAAGGACATGATTCAATTGAATGCCGTGGTTTTAGTTGGATGAGATGTTGATGGATTTGAATTTGGAACATCTCCTGCTCTTGTATGATTTCGACTCTCCAAGTCCCCTATGCTGCCTTGCTGAGGATGAACTGGCTGCTAGTGATGCTAATTACCAGGTCTTGTATGATTTCGAAGTGTATTGCTTCCATTGCTACTTTTCGGTAAGCCCTCAAGTTTAAGGGTTTTCATAGTACTACTAATTGTGTGAGATCGTTCATAAGAATCGACAATGTACTGGCAGGACTAATTGGGGTGGATGGAACTATGGTATATCATTTAAGTTCATTGCACAGAGGAGCATATTTATATTCAAGGAATTCAATAACAACTACCAGATGATTACATGATTTTTTTTTTTACTTCAGCTTATTGGGGAAGGTGTACAGGACAAACATTAGAAGTTATGCTTTTTTTTTCTTTTAGTCAGTGTTATGCGCACATGATTATTGATTTGTACCTTCCTGACCTGTTGTTTGGCATTAGCTCATGGAAGATGGTGAAGATGGAAAAGCTCGTACTTTATTGAGGTCAAAGCTTAAACTTCCTGTGTAGGTTGTTTCGATGCTTGTGTGTATTTAATGTTTTCTTGAAGACTTATGCTCAAGAGGTACACAGTTTTGAATTCGGAGTATGTAATATCTTTGGGCTCTTCTATAGAAAAAAGATAATAGCAAAACTTTTGCATGAATGGTGACATAAGTTATCATTTAGCTATCAATTATTCTTATTTTTGCTTGTTATAACTTATGTAAAAAGTGTGTGTGTGCGCGTGCGCACGTGTGTGTGGGAGAGTGATTTATGAGTTTGGGTTCTTTAAGGGAATACACAATTTCATTTACTTCTATTTGTTCAAGTGGTAGATGTACTTTGGATTTTAAGAGTAAACTGATAGCATAGTTTGTAAATGATTACATAATTTGTTGTGGTATTCTTGGTTTTTTTCTGTATGATTCATAAAGAAATTGTGGATCAGACGATATAATCAGTGAATTTGCATTATTATTCTCTTTCTTTTATAATAATGTTTGTGATATCATGTATGGGTAATTGTAATCGTTTTTTCTGTATGATTTATTTGGTTGCAACCATTCTAAAGAAGTCATTGATTGTAATCGTTTAATCAAGACAATAGTCATGGGTAATTGTTTGTTTCAGTTAAAAGGAGAGTTGGTGCAAAGGTGATATCTGAAGCGAGTGATGGCAAGAGCAAACAGTGGAAGGATCGAGTCAGTGATGGCTTTCTACTTCTAGTAATGTGAGTTCATATTTTGCAACCATGTGTAAGACTTCAAGTATTCAAATATTGTATTTAGATGCAACCATGTGTAAGACTTCAACCATTCTAAAGAAGTCAATGCTTGAGAAAATGCGAAAATGTTCTGTCAAACTCTTTCCATGCTTGACCATCTGCAGGGTGCTTCATCCACTCATCATCTATCACCCTCGCGCCATGCCAACGCATCTGCTGCGCAATGCGTAGCTCCATGTACAATCGCTTCAGTCTAGGTGTCAAGGGGAAGTATCGAAGGACCTTTCTCGGAACCTTGCCAGTTTCACGAGCTTCCCATCTCGAAGTGTTGCATATGGGACACACTTCATAATTTTTGTATTGTTTATAAAAAAGCACACAATTGTATTCACAAGCATCAATGTTCTCATAGCCCAAGCCAAGGTCCCTAATAAGTTTTTTCATCTTCAGTAAATCGACTGGGTATTTATGTCCAGGTGGAAGCACTTCCCCAATATAGCGACACATGTCATTCATGCTTTTATCTGACCACTTGTTATCTGACTGAATCTGCATTGCCTTTATAGAAGCACCTAAAACAGTTTCTGCACTACCAGGAAACAACGGAGTTTCCGATAAAAGCCTTTCATATTTCTGGTAATCATCATCAACGACATCACGAAATGTAGGCTCGTCGCCAACATTATTGTCTTCATCATTGCACGCCTCATACCCAGCATGATAAGGGAAAGTATCATGTAGGATTTCCATAACGGGGCCAACACTAGAAGAAGATGCCCCTTCATCCACGAAATGTTGTCTTAGTTGGGAGATTCTCAAATCAGGTGGTGCTTCGCCGTGTTTATTGCAAACTGTGTAACTAGGCCACATTCCCCTATTGGACAAATGTCCATACATCTCAGCAATGTTTACCAAATACCTGTTTCGACATTTTCAACACGGACATGGGAAATGGGTATTACCATTGCTATTCTCAAGGACCCAATTCAAAAACAAATAAATCCCACCAAGATATCCCTTATGAGCGCGAGGAAGTTGCATCCAACTCTTATCCATTGTTCTACAATTTCAGTCATAATCCCATTATCAATCTCACTTTCAAATTCTTATGAAACAAACTCTCAATCAAATTCTACTAAAATCTCAATCTAAATCTCAATCTACAACACAACAAATCTCAATAGAATAGGGAGGAATAAACTTCAAATTAACTATTACTCACATATTCTTATTTAAATACATTACACATTCCATTAAATCACAACAAATCTCTATCGAATCCAAACAAACAATATTTCCTCACTACAAATCTAAAATTTAATTACTCATTACAAAATATAATTGCAAAACAGTTCAATCAACATTTCTCAAGTCTAAATCACAAAGTACCAAATTTTTTAACAAATTCCTCACTACAAATCTAAACAATATTCCACACTTCCCCCCCCCCCCCCCCCTCTATTTTACATTATGTGTATAAAACAAAAATAAAAACCATTACTAACCTTGTTATGAATGCTTCCTCGTTTTGATCTTCTCCAAACCACAATAACCACTACATTCTACAAAGAACATCCAAAATCAACAAACTATTCAAAATTTTACAAATCCGTCAAAATATAACATTATATGTATACAACTACATACCTTTCCACAACTCTAAATAAATTGATTTTGTTGAATCTCCACAACCCTTGTGCAAATTAAAAAAAAAAAAAAAAAAAAACAAGCTTTGAAAAATGGAGAAGGGAAAGAGGATATATGAGGAGGAAGAAGTTTCGATTGGTTAAGGTTACAAAAGTAACCTTAAAAAGTGAAAATATTAATGGGGGTAAGTAAGCTTCATTTATTGTCCGGAATTGAAAATGTTCGGGAGACGAACTTGTACATATTTCGTCGCCCCAATCAGTGTAAAAAAAACAACAAAACCCACTGCATATTCAAGAGACGACTACATGTATATCCGTCGCTCCAATAAATTCAGGAGACGGACTATATATAATTCCGTCGCCCCAATGAGTCAGAAAACCACACAGCCCACTTCCACATTCTAGTGACGGCTCATATATATATCCGTCGCCCCAATATACTCTAGCGACGAAGTAGCTTTGATTCCATCGCCCAAGAGCCGTGCCTCGTTGAGTTATAGCCGGATCGCCCACGCGCGACGGCTCATGTTTTGTTCGTCATGAGAACGTTATCCAAGCGACGAAAAAATTGTTGCCCGTCGCCCGAATGTAAATCTGGCGTAGTGATGGACACCTTCACAAGAATTTCTCTATCCTTCTCTTGTGACACTAATACGTCCCTTGGAGACTTTCTCGATCCGGTGCCTTTTGACTTCTTTGAAATCTTCTTGGTCCATTGCTTAGGTCCTCAACAGTCAACGCCATGTTCCTTTTGAAGTTTGCTAACACCCAAATTAACACATGAATGTGTAGTGAATCATATAGGTGAATATATATATAAGATTAAGGAATGATGACCATATTAATTAGGTATTTAGGTGAATATATATAAGACACCTAATCATATAGCCTCTTTGATCAAAGATGACCATATATATATATAAGATTAAGGAATGTGTGAAATACAAACCAAAACAGACATCCATTAACCATCAAAGTATTAATTAGCTGGTGATATTATAATAGTCCATTCAATTTAAAATGGATTAGGTGTCTTGAAAATTAAGCAAATTAGGTATTTCATAAAGTACAAATTTTTAAAATAACGAAATTGATCATGATGTGGAAGCGTACGCAAGTATAATCTTATATCATGGAATAAATGAAATTTCTGTCAACTACACTGATAGACCACGCAACTTTAATTAATTTATATAAAAATGTAATGTCACTTAACAACTAAATTGACAAACAATATCTTTCAAAAAAAAATTTGATAAACAATAGACAATTCAATTTATTTATTTCTTATACCTCATCTTCTTCAACTGAGAAGAGCATTTGTGTGTCTGTGAGGGGTTGGTGGGCCAACGACTTCCATGGCATCATGTGGGCCCAATTATTCTTTTGGGCCGTGTGTTACATAAGGATCTTCTAGAAGCCCACCTACCCATGGATTGCACCTTGCACGTATCATTTTCTTCTTTTTCTATAAATTTAGTTTTCTTTCAAAGTATTAGATGCAACATTTTTTATGTATAAAAATCATTAATAAAATGTTAAACTACCAATTTATTTATAAAATTGAATTATATTATAAAATATATTTTCTAAAATAAATGTGAATAGAGTGAAAAATTTTCATTTACATAATACTCCATCCGTCTCAAAATACTTATCGTTTTACTTTTTGACACGTTTTTAAGAAGCTAAAAAATATATAAAATATTAATTTTTTTTAATAATTTTTTTCATACTTATATAGATAATTGTATTAAGTATGAAATTATGTTTTTAAATTAATAAAATCATTGATATTTTATATAGTTTTTACCGTTCGTAAAAAATATGCCAAAAGCAAAATGACAAATTTTGCGAGACGAATGTAGTATTATTTGTATATAAAAAGGAGTGTGTTAATGTGCTGATTTAAAAGACAATAAAATGATGAGCTGAGTTTATATAATTTTCTAATTTATGAGTGGTTTTGTGAAAAGTTCTATGGTAACTTGTAAGGTTAATTTTCTATAACACATCATTCCCTTTGACAAAAGTGGAAAATGATTGCATGGCAAAGAGCAATCGCTTTACAATTCTCTAAACTCATTAGAGGCCATAGAGTTGCCACATCAGTAATTAAAAAAAAAAGTAAAAAAAATTAAGAGCCCAGCAAATGAAGAGTAAAAACAAAAAAGAATGTTAAATTGACTAATTGAGGATCATGAAAATTGTTAAATAAAATTAAAAGTAGTAACTTATTATAAATGACTAAATTAATTAATTCCGGATTCTTCTCTCGCTCTTCGCCCTACTCGCGGTCGTGCTTCATTTTCTCGTGTTGGTTGGACGTTCGTCTTTTGGTTCGTGGTTAGTTTTGGTTGAGGAGCAGTTCTGCTGCCCTGGTTGATCGAAGTGATCATGTTGGTGGTGTTTGTGGTCTCCAAAGATCCCTCATCTAGGTGGGGGGAACGTCGTGTGATCCACACTTCCCCAGGTGTCGTCTTTGCCTTACGAGGATTACTGCTTTCCGTCTTTCTGGCGGCGAGACATCGTGTTAGCAGGTGCTGTCTCATGCGCTCGCTAACCACTTCACCACGCTGGACTTCCTTCCTCTCGATGTTATGTCCGCTTGTTTGCTTAGGGTTTGAGTCGTTTGAGGTTTTTCCGGGTTTGTTTTGGGTGGTTCTTTTGATGTACTATGTGATTGTATTTCTTTCAGATCTTCGTGATCTCATCCTTCGGGATGCTCTCGGGTAGGCTAATCACCACCCGAATTTTTATCTTATCAAAAAAAAAAAGTCTCATAGCCAGTATTTTTTTTCTTCATATATTTAGTATTTTTAATGTAATATAACATCTTTAAATTATATTTAAAACAAGAATGTTATCTAGTTCAAATGGTAAAGGAAGTGAGGAAAGAAAGAGATTCAAAAGGTCTTGAGTTCAAAATCTCAACTCCTTATTTTTTTTACTATATCATTAATCCTTCTTAATTTCCATCTATATCTTTTGTTTATATCAATTATTTCATTACAAAATGTTATATTTATGTTTAAATTATAGATTTAACCTTGTCTTTCAAAATTGTTTTAAAAGTAATTATTCGTGGTTTATTTTCTATATTTTTTATTTCTCTTCTATTTTTTTTTTGTTACTCTCAATTATTTAAATACAAAAAATCATTTAAAAAATCACAGTTTTAGTGTTTTTCAATATATTTTTTAAAAATCTTTCTTAATAAGTATACACTAAAAAAAATATTTCACATAATTTTTTTAACACCCCCTAACTGAAATTCTGGCTCTGCCACTGCTCATAGCACAACAATTGAGGGCAGGTGCCACTCACGTGAATTTTTTTGGCCAGTTCAAATAAAATGACGTCGCTCCAAGGGTTTTCCCTAGGGGTGGGTACAAATCCCACAAATCCCGATCCCGTCCCGATCCCGTTCCGATCCCGGTGAGATTTAGGACAAAATAGTGAATCCCGTCCCGATCCCGTCCCGCAAAAATTACGCGGGACGATCCCGGTGGGATCCCGCAAATCCCGTCCCGTCCCGTCCCGTCCCGGATATTATAATAATAATAATAATAATAATAATAATATTATTATTATTATTATATTACAGAATAATAATAATAATAATAATAATAATAATATATTATTAGTATTATTATTTTGAGAAAATATTATAATTATAATTATAATCATAATCTTCCATTTATAATAATAATAATATTTGTTTATAATGATATTATTATTATTTGAGAAAATATTATTTATAATTATAATAATAATTTTCATTTTTTAATAATAATTGATTATATTATTATTATTATATAATATTATAATATAATTTGATGATAATATTACTTTATAATAAAACTATTATTATTATTATTATATTATATTATTTTATTATATCATATTATATTTTTTTTGTAAAGTATGATTATTTTATAATAATAAAAATAAAAATAAGTATTATTATTATTATTATTTAATTATAACGTGGCATTATTATTATTATTATTATTATTATTATTATTATTATTATACCCATTTAGAGCTGCAAGAGACAAATAGCTAAATACGGTATTCTTCCCAACTATCAATCGATAATGAGCTAGTGTCTGGTGAATCTCGTCTCAATCCCTTTCCGTCCCGATCTAGTAAGATAATGTAGGCAAATATGTTAAACATTATAATTAATTATATAATCATTGTATGAATTAATAATAGTATTATAATATTAATATTATTATTATTATTATTGAATAATATAGTTGAGAAGAATACTGTATTCAACTTATTATACAAATTAATGAATTATGAAAGCATTTTTTCACTTTGCAAATTTATATAATATTTTATTATTTTTATTTGTGGGACAAGGCCCGTCCCGTCCACAGAACATCCTGTCTCGATCCCGTCCCCAAAAAAAGTGTCAATCTCGTCCCGTAAAAATTTCGCGGGACGAGTCCCGTCCCATCCCATGCCCACCCCTAGTTTTCCCCTTTGAATTTGTAAATAAAGAGCGCCTTATTCGGAGTTCGAACTGGGACCTTTGGGTACTACCCGCAAGTACTTTTCAGTGAGTCATTCCGAAATGATTCCAAAGGTTTTCCCCTCGAACACGGCGTTTCGTGGCCACTCACGAGCAAAAAAAAAGCGCATAGCAATGAGCTGCCACATGGGCTAGTCATTGGGCACCACGTGGCAGTGATTGGAATACCACATATAAAATGTGCTTTTTACGCGGGTGATGATATCTTCATCGCTAATTTTTACTATTTCCACCACTAATCACTGCATAGGTATGCGGTGGTCTTAATCCACTTTTTCCCAGACCCACCGCATATACATGCGGTGGATCCGTTGACCGTATACAAACCCACCGCATAGGTATGCGGTGGGTTATGGCGACCGTATACATGCGGTCAGTTTTTTGACAATTGAAAACGGTTTGTAGAAGTGGTCCAAAACCGTCGTCATAACTCACCGCATAGGTATGCGGTGGGTTATAGCGACGGTTTTGGACCGTTATGGCGACGGTTTTGACTCACCGTATACCTATACGGTAGGTTATAGCGACAGTTTTGGACTGTTATGGCGACGGTTTTACACTTGTATGCTTCTCGACCAACCGCAATACTTTGCGGTGGGATCGTTGACTGTCATTAAACCCACCGCATACCTATGCGGTGATTAGCGGTGGAAATTAGTAAAAATTAGCGGTGGAGATATCGTTTCCGTTTTTACGCATTCTCTGTAATTAAAAAAAATATTCAAGTGTGAATTAATTTTATCTACCCATAAATACTCATTCTGCATATGTTTTATTAAAAAAATATTTTGCGAACAATACTCATATACTATTATTTTTACTATAAAAAGCTAATTTTTTCACCCATTTCTTCTTCAACAACAATAATAGGCTTGAGACTCGGACTCACGAATGAAGGTGCAACTAAGTTAGGGGCCCGAATTGGCCGGGGCTCACGAATGAGGATGCTCTAACACTCACCTCAATATCTCTAATTTAAATATCAAGAATTCACCATGTACATACATATACATTTAAAATTTTATATAAAAAAAACTTTTATTATTATTATTATTATTATTATTATTATTATTATTATTATTATTATTATTATTATTATTATTATTATTATTATTATTATTATTATTATCATCATCATCATCATCATCATCATCATTATCATTTCTTCATCTTATTATTATTATTATCATGAAAAAAATTTACATAAAGTTAGTTGGAAGTCTCATAATAAATTGAGCTCCAAACCCATATAACTTCATCTTATTATTATTATTTATTCATTATGAGAACCACCCATAACTTCATATTGTCATCCTCAAATATATTTTGAGAATCATCTTTTATCATAAAAGTAGTGTAGAACAGTTATATATGTAATCATATGGCCGGTATTTTAATTAACCTTAGTTTCTTGCTAGAAAAACTTTTCATATGCACACCCAAATGTAGTTTTATAGATTTGAGTGGTGTTGGTGTCAATCAAGAATAAGACCCAACATACAATAACATATATTTAACACCCATGAAAATGAGGAGCTAACACACTGGTAGGAAATTTGCAGCATGCAATATATATGCAAGCTAGTAGTAATTAATTAATTAATTTACACAGTTTTCCCTATATATAATAAATTAAGGACTATATATGGTGATCAATCTTTCAAAGAAGTAGCACGTTATATATCGTTGAAGGTAATTAGATGCATATATGACTAAGAGCGTGTTAGGTGAAATATAGTCATAGCTCAATCAGGCACGAAATTAAAATTAAAACTTGGGTGGACTAGGCTTGGTAGGTTAAAATTTTCTTATATGTATACTTTTTTTAATAAAATATTTAATTTAATAAATAAATAGGTAATTTTTTTTATTAATTTCTCTTAATTTTTAACTAATTTTTTTTTAAAAAATAGAACGGACTGAAGCTGACCCGGTCCACCCCTGAGCTCAATAATCAGTACACCTGCGAGAATGAAGGGTAGAGCTGTTGTAAAATACTAAAATGTCTTAAATAAGATTTAAACTTTGTAGGTATAATTCAATAAAATAATAGTTTGACAAGTTTATAACCCGCCAGATAGCTAAGGACCGTATAACTCAATGGAATCTTATTCCACAAATATCAACATTAATTACTTAATTGACTCATTTTGAAAGAAAAAATGCAAGGGCAGGAAACACAATCCAATTAAACTAGCTATATTGTCTAAGCAACCTATTTTTTTTTTTTTGGAGGGTCATAAATTTAACCAACCTTTTGAAAACCGGTTTTGTAGTTGAAGTTGGTGTGATACAAAGTAGGTATATGAATTTCAAGGTATATATATGCATAGACTTTGACACAACCCTTGATTTTAATGGAGACGTTATATATGCTTGTGCATGCATCAATCATTATATACAAGTACTCTTGTGATCAAAAGTTAGGCTATCCAAATTATAGGCTAGCTAGGACCATAAAATCAAAAGTTAATTTAATTAAGAAAAAATTACCAAAATTAATATCAAATATCGACCTTAAATAAAAATAATACCAACTTTAAAATGGAAAATTTTATATATAAACTATCGTGATGTGGAGCTAGGCGGGGACAAGCGGGAGCATTCGCCCCCGCTTTCATCAGACGAATTGCCTATATTTGTTTTACTCGTCGATAGCTTCGTTTATTGCATGCTAAGAGGACAACAAGTTGCATATGACTTTGTAGGTTTCAGATGATATATTTTTAAACGAAAAGAATATTGTTATAGATTGAAACGGCATCGCTTTTCCTTTTAAAGAGAAAATAGCTATAAAACCATTCCGGAAGAGCTCACTGTAAAGGACTTGCGGGTAGTACCCAAAGGTCCCCGGTTCGAACCCCGGATGACCGCTCTTTATTTACCAATTCAAGGAAGAAAAATAACTATATAACAAATAATGCCATAGTTTTAAACTAAGACATCGCCATTTTGAATAATAAAAAAAACATTGTGTTTTGAACTAAAATATATCATTGTTTAATGTAAAATATCACAGTTTTGCTTCGTTAAACTATAGAAAAATTTACCAAAGAATGAATCAATTTGTATAAAACTTAAAACTTTGCCCCCCTGATGCCGAAAAACGAAGACACGACGATGGAACATGCTTCAACCGGACAACCACCGGATAAGCCGAAATCATGGAAAGAAACTGTTAAAGGGGATGCATATCACAGAGAAGAATGAAGCTTGCACCAGAATTCCTTGAAGGCAAAGTTGATGTATCCTTTTCAGGCAGAGAGGAGGGAGACCCGGTGGTAACCATCTCGTCTGAGGTCATTCATGCCTTTGCGCGCGTTTGACTGACGATCTTCCCTGATCGTGAAAGTCCTGGGGGTTTTGTACCGTACATAGCAATGGAGAAGAAACTCCGAGAGTTATGGAGACCAATGGGGAAGTTACTCATTGCCAATATTCCCAAATGGATACTATGTCATTAGATTTGATATTTGATAATCAATATGATTTTAATAATGCTTTAACAGGTAGCCTATGGATGATATTTGGATACTATCTGGTCATCAAACAATGGTCGTCAAACTTCGACCCCGAGACGGACATCATTGCTTCTTCTCCGGCGTGGGTCAGGGTAAAGACAAGTTTGCATCCAAGTCATATAAATATACATACTGCATTGTTTAGATTTTATTTTTTGATTAGATAATAATTTGAGGACTAGATAAATCTGGTACTATATTGTTTAGATACCCTCATGGTAGAAAATTAAGCCTCAAGATTTAAAAATAAAATAAAATTAAGCCTATAGCTAGGCTTTTGACTTAGCCATTCATAAAGCATTCATGAGTAGAAATGTAGAAGTAATCAAGGAACAAAACTTTATTTTCATATCCCACCCACAAACGCCCCCTCGGCCCTCACACTCAAATAACTTTATCACTTGTCCATCAAACTCATAACCAACCTATGTTACATTCTCTTTTCACATCATATACATGCCCCTGTTACCAACCGATATATGATCTTCTAATTAAGTGCCATATACAACTCTTCAATGAGTAATACCCATTATCCGATTCAACCTCACCGTAGGATCTTTTTTTAAAAAAAGGTAAATAATGGGTGATATCAGGTTGTGTTGGACCAACACCCAAAAGCGGACTAGAGTAACAAGCTCTAGATGAGAAATCAATGAGTGAGTGTTTGTTGAATGTTGTAGACGAGACACTATATCCTCTGTCGAGTTGATCTCTCTAAAGACGTGGAGACAGGTAACTGCATCGAAAAACTGGAGCAGAAGCAACACTTCTGAGATAGCTATTTCAATTTGCACGGACACTTCGAACTACCTTTGAGGGAGTTGATAACATTAACTGTTAGGCTATATCTCCCTTAACCCGATACGTCTAATCCCCAACTCTTGTGATGCCTTGAGCCCAAGAATAAGACTAGAAGTTTCCACCTCCAAGGCCAAAACTGAATCACACTAAGCTGAGTTACAATCCAATATGGAACCAGTGTGGACTTGGATCACGAACCCTGCTGAAGCCTCACCAGAAGCACTTTTGGAACCATCGAAATTCATTTTTAACATCCCTTCGGTAGGTTTTATCCATCGATCTCAGGTTTCGTTGTTTTCTTGGGTTTTGTCAATTAGGTCGTTTTATCTTCTCCATTTCTTATGGTTGAAAATTTTTGGTGTCTTCACAGTTTCTCAAATTATGCCTAATATAGTTTTTTTTTTGGTCATTAAGTCGGGCAAAGCCCGGTTTTATTATAGAATGAAATTAGTTTAGATCTCCATTGATCCTAGCAGGGATCAGGAAATCACGGATACATAAAGGAGCAGTAGTAAACTGAACAAATTGATCATCCTGCAACACTCCCAGCTTGGCTAAGGCATCCGCTGCGCCATTGGCCTGTCGTCATTAGATGGCCAACTGCTGGTGCATAGACGTTGCGCTCATCGGATTGGAGTAAATCACAAACTGTAGTACTGTCTGTTTCCAAAATAAACTTTGATATGCCCATCTCCCTAGCTGTCTTCAGACCATAAAAAGTAGCCCAAAGCTCTGCCGCCAGAGCTGGACAGCTCCCACATCGGAAAGCGAAGGCTCTCAGGAACTCACCGTTGGAGTCTCTGAAGACTCCTCCTCCTCCAGCCAGCACCGGGTTTCCTCTTGCAGCTCCATCCGTATTGAGTTTGATCCATCCAGCATCGGGTGGTGACCAAATCGGATAGGTGGCATGAGTCCCCCTCCGACTATCCTCTGTTCTGGCTTCTTTGTCTCGAATGTGAAAGTAAGTGGACGCCGATCTCCACACCCTGTAGACAATGCCTTCTAAATCCTCATTTCCTTCATAGACCAGGTGATTCCGCTCTTTCCAAATAGCCCACAGCGTTGAAGAAAAAATGGAGCTCCATTTGTCTCCCTCTCTTATGTTATGCGCGCATGATCCATTCTTCAATGTTCATCATATCGAAGAACTCATGAGGCGATCGACCAATTAACAGTCTCTTCCAAACTTCCTCTATGGCATTGTAATCGCGAAGCATGTGTATACCCGTCTCCTCAAGACCGCACCTGGGACACTCGTGGTGGTTTGAGAGGTGTCTCCTCTTCCTATTGGCGTTACATAGCATCGCATCATGTGCTGCAAGAAAGGTGAAGGTTCGAACCCGTTGTTGCGCCGGAATCTTCCAGATTTGTTTCCAATTTGCAGATTCAGAGCGCCCCCAATCCTTCTTCAACAGCTGTAACGCCGATGCCGTGGTGAATAGGCCCGACTGGGTATGGCCCCAGAATAGTCTATCCTCCAGCTCCGGCTGGTTCACAACCTTGATCGCTTGGAGCTTCAATCGAACATCCTCCGGTAAGTAGCCGTTGATGGTAGTCCAATCCCAGTCCCCTTCCTTCCAAACTTCTTCCACTGTCTGACCAAGTAACTCGTCTGGGACGGTCTGAACTGCCGCCTCCTCTAACGGCTTATCCTAGAGCCATGGGTGGCTCCAAAACAAGGTATTCCGCCCATTGCCTATATCAGATCGCAGCCCTGGCGTGAGTAAGGCAGCACCATGAACAATTCCGGTCCATTGCACTGAACCATTCGTTCTCCGTGTAAACATGTCGATGTCTGCCCTGCCATTACAATATTTCCCCCTAATCAATCTACTCCAAATCGACGTCGGTTCCTGCAGTGTCCTCCATCCAAGCTTAGCAAGGGTGGCCTGGTTGGTTTCTCTCATCGGGCGGATGCCCAGACCTCCCTTTGATACATTAGCCTAATATAGTTTTCTAATGAGTTCATATTACATGTGTGGTCAACAAAAAGTGAAAAATAGAAGATCTAAGAATGGTCATACTAGAAAATGTGGTCAACAAAATAGTACAAATTTATATACCATATAACAACATTGAGGATTGACTATACTGGCAAACAAGTAGAAATTGATGGTTTTCTACATCTAGTGCGTTGGAATATATCACCAAACAACATTCTCAATTTGAAAATGATAATTATGATACCAATTGGATATGGAAAATTGATACCTCACCAAAAGTTAAAATTTTCATATGGAAAGTAATGCTAAATGGACTACCAACCAAGAAGAGATTATCGAAAAATGGTATCAATGTTTCCCTCGATCGCTCCTTTTGTAACCATTCGGAGGAGGATGCTACTCATCTACTTATAAAATGTAGATATATGACAAGTATAATATGAAAGATAAACAATACCATTGAAAGAATAATATTAGGAATCAATATAGACAACCAGAATTTGAAGATAATTGTCGTCGAAACTTTTTTCAAAACATTCTACTCGACAACAATCCCTGTAGGATCTTTAAAGAGGTTGTATTAGCACTACTAATAAACTAGATGGAATAAAACGCATAATTAAAACAGGGTATAAGGTTTATGGTGAAAACCCTCTGACTGCACCAACATAACTCATAATATATATTTGTTGTTAACTGAGTATTTCTGAAAAGATCCAACAACAAAATAAGCCAACACAAAGGAGTAAAAGCAAGCAATTAAGCAACAATAAAATAGGGCGACAAAGCACACAAACATAAACTAAACATCATTTAATTTTATGAATACAACGTCGACAATAGTCTTGATCCATGGTCATTTCCTCTGTGAGGGTCAAAAGTGAGAGGTCTTGACAAACAACCTCCATCCAACTCTTCTTTGACCTTCCTCTACCACGTCGGAAATCTCTCAAAGACAACCTCTCGCATCTTCGCACAAGAGGGGATGTTGGTCGCCTCTACACATGCCCGAACCATCGCAGTCTAGCCTATCGCATACTATCTCCAATGTTTGTTAACTCCTACTTTAGATCGAATGACTTCGTTTTCGATCTTATACAATCTCGTATGTCTGCATATCCAACACAACATTCTCATCTTTTCCACCAATAGCTTCTATTGTTGGGCTTTCATGATAGACCAACACTCTAGCCCATATAACAAAGTTGAATGAACAACTACCTTGTAAAATTTTCCCTTCGGCTTAGAGGGTACATTTTTACCACACAAAACTTCTGACACGCCCCTCCATTTCAGTCACCCATCTAAATTCAATGTTCAATATATCTAACGATGCCACCAATATCACTCTACATAACTGAACCTAGATACCTGAAATAATCTGTACGTGGGACGGTACTCTCTCAACTTACCTTCTGATTCAGGCTCCATCTGTGGCTGCAAAATTACACTGCAATATATTCAGTCTTGGTCATACTTAGACAGAAACCTGTAGCCTCGAGCATCGCTCTCCAGTTGTCAAGCTTACTTGTCAACCTTGCTCTCGTCTCGTCTATAAGCACAATATCATCTGCAAATAGCATACGCCACGGGGCGTCTCCTTGCAGTAGTGCTGACAGAACATCCATCACTACGACAAAGAGGAAAGGACTAAGGGATGACTCCTGATGGAGGCCACCCTGCACCTGAAAGTAACGTGACTTTTATTATTCATAAACGTTTTTTAAATGATAAAAACTATATAAAATTATTTTAAAAAATTATACAAATTATAATTTCATACTTTTTAACAATAAGTATGAAATTACTTTAAAAAGTTTAACTTTTTTTTATAGTTTTATCATCTTAATAATAAAATAAAAGTATATGTAAAAAAAATCATACTCATTATATATAAAAAAAAAAAGAAAATAAAAGTATATAAAAAAAAGCAGAGGGGTATTTTAATTAATAAAAAAAGTATATAAAAAAAGCAGAGGAGTATATTTTACAAATATGCATGGATAATATTTACGGCGTATACTTTAAAGTTTAAACAAACTCATTTATGCTTATCCCTTCAATGATTTCAAATCGCCCTCTTCTAATTGTCTTTTCTTCCAACAATAAATTAACGGAACAAACAGAGGGGGGTCGATAGGGTGGGTGCTGGCCGGAACTGGCCGGAGATCCATCGACTATCACCATACACGGCTTCGTATGGTCGCCGTTCCAGATTCTCCTTCTGAAAGAGTGCATTTGAATATTTGGATGCACGAAAAAGGTTTAACCAGATCGGGATTCAGAAGATTGGTATGTAGTGGAAGCAATTGATGCATTTTCCGTTTCCGATGATGCACTCCCCTGCCGTGCGCTCTTCGAGTTTAATTTCCAAATCCGGCGGCGAGTTTTTGATTTTTGATCTGCAATCTCAGAATTGTCAATTTTGTTACACAAAGTGAGAAAGCGAAAGAGGTGTTGAACGGTTTAAATCATCGATTTATGCACTATCAAACGATTCTTGATAGTTCTAGTTTGTTTGATTTTTGACCTTTTGTGTTTGGGAGTTTTGGAGTCGCTATAATGAGTAGAATCGCTAGGCACGGTCGGCGGTGGTCTGACACGATGTCGGCGGATGGAGAGGGCCGAGTTAGAGCGATGAGTGTTGGCTCTTCACCGGCGACGGACCTATCGTCGTCGTCGTCTGCCGCCGGGGAGGATTTCGTTGAGGTAACTCTCGACATAGAAGACGACGACACGATCGTTCTACGGAGCGTCGAGCCGGCTTCGGGATTGAGCATTGAGCCTCATTACGAGACCGCTACCGGAGCGGATACGGAGGCGTCATCTTCGAGGTCGCCGACGATGCGGCGTACGTCGTCAAATCGGCTGCGGATGTTTTCGCAGGAGCTGAAATCAGAGGCGGTGAACAGAGCGAAGCAGTTCTCGCACGAGCTGAAGAACGAGCTGAGGAGATTCTCGTGGGGGCGCGGACACGCGGCGAGGATCCTAGCGCAAACGTCGCAGTCAGCGCCTCAGAACCCCGGCAGCGGGCCGGAGTCAGCGATCGCCACTAGATCTCGCCGGAGACAGCTGGCTCAGCTTAATCGGACCAGGCCTGGCGCGCAAAAGGCGCTCCGAGGCCTGAGATTCATCAGCAGCAAATCCAACAGCGTGGATGCGTGGAACGAGGTGGAGAGTAACTTCGAGAAGCTCTCCAAAGACGGTTACCTGCTCCGCACCGATTTCGCACTCTGCATAGGTGCAAATCCTCACAAAAACAGAAAACAGTGTCAATGCTGCATCGGATTTTGTGCAAGAATTTAAAATTGATCTAATTGCTGATTTCCTTGTCGACTTAATTAATCATCGACAGGGATGGAGGAATCGAAGGAATTCGCGCTGGAGTTGTTCGATGCATTCAGCAGGAGGAGGAGATTGAAGGTGGATAAAATCAGCAAAGGAGAGCTACACGAGTACTGGTCTCAGATCACTGATCAAGGCTTCGATTCCCGGCTTCAGATCTTCTTCGACATGTATGTTTGATCAATTCATTGCTTAATCGATCATATGCTTCAAAGCTAGAAGAATTTGAATCGATAATTGCATTTTAGAGTTAAATCATCCTCTAGATGGTCACATCAGGTTAATTTATTTATTTTCAATAAGATTTATAATCACACTCCAACTTTGTCCTTGTATGTCTTTGGTTACTGATCGATTTATAGGGTGGACAAAAATGAAGATGGTCACATTACAGAAGAAGAAGTGAAAGAAGTAAGTATATATCATAAACAAAGTTATGTAAATTCTCTCTATATATATATATATAGTAATAAGTAAGTCTGAAATTCAATATTCACCTTTTTTTTTTTAATTTTTCAAAGCAAAAATAAATTAAAATTTAGATGTAGCTATAAACTGTATTATTGCCTGTAAACAATAAACATTCCTCTATGGTTTATCATATTTAAAAACACTATACTCCGTATAAAATATTAAATTTTTATAAATTAAATTTTTACAATTTCATACTATTAATAAAAAGAATTAATATTTTATATAATTTTTAGCTTTTAAAAAATATATCAAAAAGTAAATCATATATCTAGTGTCGAATAGAGGGAAAAATTAAGACGAACTATAACCATTAGTTTATCCTATATATGGTTTTTTTTTTGGAGTGTTTGTCCCGTAACGGTCGATACGGTTTTGAAAAATCCAAACACGCCTTGACAAAAATATACGAACTGTGAGAAAATAAATATTATGAATATAAAAATTAGGCTACTAATTAATACTTTTTTGGAGTCTTTTTGTGGAATGTTTGATGATGTGTTTTTTTCTGCCGTGCATATTACTCTCCCACTTGTGTGATATTGGAACTGGGAAATTAGGGGTTTATAATTAGAAAAAGTTGTGTTATTGATGTGTTTTATCTCTTCTTCTTTTTTATCATTTCAATCCGTATAGTTTAGGGCCGAAGCTTCACCTAATCATTTATATAATATGCTATCCCAATTACCAACTATATTTTGAAAATGACCTTTCTTAAGACATTAATTATGCGCCGGAAATACTAGCTATATTTGTTGCTCTTCATGAGGAAATTTCAAATGAATTTGTATCGAGCTATGCAATTTTTCTTCCCATGTTTATTGATATTGTGGTTTCGGCCTTTTTTGGTTTTTGAATTGAAGATCATAATGCTAAGTGCATCAGCAAACAAACTATCGAGATTGAAGGAGCAGGCAGAGGAATATGCAGCTCTGATAATGGAGGAATTGGACCCTGAAGGCCTCGGCTACATTGAGGTGTGTACCACTCCTCTGTCTGATCCACTTCTCTTTTAGTATTTTTTTCACCATATGTATGTTTTAGGTGGTACCTATTGAATTTAATTTGCCATCAAAAAATAGGTAGCTAAACATCTTCTTTTTCTTGCTCTGTTTTGTTCCTTTTTCGTTCTCTCTTCTTTAAATTAATAAGCTTTCCAGCTCAACACCACCTCCTTTCTTTTTCGACCTCTAAAAGTCAAAATTCCACCCAAAATATAGGTGTTTTCACTATTCTAATTTATGCCTATAAAAATCCTAGAGAGACTGAGAGAGAGATTTAATTTTGAGGGGAATTTAATTAACAATATTTTTTGCTGAAATTCTAGCATATGTTTTTGCCCAAAGAAGATCATTTGTCATATTTGGTGTATTAGAGCAACCAACAGATTTTCCATATTGAGTTTTTGAAGAATATTAAGATTGATTTTGGTTCAACAGTTTCCTCATTAGATTCTCCAAAATAGAGAATGAGGATAAAAAATAAAAATCATTTCCTAAATTTGGAGAAAACTCTATATATTTTGGAGTAAACTCCATAATGGATAAGTTGTTCGAATTTAGCCCAAAAAAATTCGGAATATGTGATTTATAATTCTCCATTATGGAGAATTTTTTAGGGATGTTGTTGGGCATGCTCTTACTCTGTTTTTTCCAAAATTATTTTAAATCAAAATTATTAAAAAAAAATTATACCAATGTGATGTTTGATGATTCAAAAAAAACTATTTTGAAAAATCATTGTTGGATAAATAATTTTGACCAAAATATCTTTTTTTTTTTACTTTTACTCGTATTTTTCACAAAAATATTTTCATGATTTTTAAATGTTTTTTTTATAAATGTATATCAATCATCAAATACAACATTTTTATAATTTTTATTTTTATTTTATCAATGATTTTAACCTAACATTAATAAGTTTGTAAAAAAAAAATGTAGTCTAGAGTAGACATTTGTGGTTTCTCATGTTTGGTGTCTCAGATATGCTCCGCCAACTGTAGGTTTCCTTTTCCTTTGTTGTTTTTGTTTTAATTGTCCTTGTCGCCTTTTTTTCCCCGCTCAAATGATGAGCAATGTGCAATGTGCTTATTTGAAGCTCATCGAAAACTTATGAAAGACACTATAACTGCACGTTTTGGCCCCAAAAATGAGTGCATTTTGATTCTTGTGTGCATTATACAAAACTCCTATACATACTAGCGCCATTAATGCTATTCGCTACATTAAAATCTACTTTAGGATATACTACAATTCAAGAATTTTAGGACACTTTTAAGCACTAGCAAATCCATTGATCTTGGTGGAGATTGTCAAACTCAGAATTCCACATATCATATGTAATATGTTGGTGGGTGATGGTGCAGCTATGGCAACTGGAGACACTCCTCTTACAGAAAGACACTTACTTAAGCTACAGCCAGGCTCTCAGCTACACAAGCCAGGCACTGAGCCAAAACCTACAGGGGCTCAGATATCGGACCCCGTTGCAAAGGATGAGGACCAAATTCCTCTACTTCCTCCAAGACAACTGGAAGAGGATATGGGTGTTAGCCTTGTGGATTACGGTTATGATTGGGCTGTTCTCTTGGAAATTCATCCAGTACAAGAACAAGAATGCCTTCAAAGTCATGGGTTACTGCCTTACCACCGCAAAGGGTGCAGCCGAAACCTTGAAGCTCAATATGGCCCTGATTCTGTTCCCTGTTTGTAGGAACACCATAACTTGGCTCCGGTCAACTAGGTTGACTCACCTTCTTCCCTTTGATGATAACATCAACTTCCACAAGGTATTTTTATTTGAATTGGTGTACAGTCTATATAGTATGGAGTATATACTTATATGTTACTGTTAATCTTGCAAAACATATGTGAAAGTTTGTGGATTTGCATGTGGTATCCTATGAATAATTTTGCTTTATTGTGACTTTCAAGTAGAGAATATTAGGCGCATTTTAGTATTGGCAAAGTGCTTTTCAATACTTTTTGCCCAAGTTCTAAATTGGCTGAAATATTCCACTAGTGGAAATACAAGAGCTACAGGTAAAGAGTAAGGACAGAAAAAGTTGGAGGCAACTGGAAAGAAGAAAATACAATTTTAATTGGTGTTAAATATATTTCTGGTTAAATATGGATTGATGTTAATTGGTGCAATTTAACAATTGAGTAGGTATCCAACAAGAAAATACATGACTTGTACAAAGTCAATAAGCTCTGGTGACCTAACTATTGTGTTAACTCACTACCTTCATTTGTTTATTTCAATTTGTTGTACACCTAAAGTGATGTTGACAAAGTTTCCAATTACAAGGTCAAAATTTATTGCTAGCAATATTTGACAGCAAATTAAGTATTAAGACTTGCAGTAAAAGTACAAAATTCTCTTCTAAAAAAAGAGCGCACATTTTCAAGTAAGATGCTTAACTAATGGTCTTAGTTATGGAATTGCATTTCACCCGCCCTCCATGTAATAAAACTAACTGTTCAATTGAGTAAAAAGATAAACATTTTCAGAACTGTTCCATCGCCTAAGCGGATCACCATTGATATTAGCAGTGATCATGATCCTTAAGCTAGATTCTGTTACCTTTGTCAGTAAAAAGACTTAACAATCAAGTTACAACTGACCTATGTTTATTGCTCTGATTCTGTTACCTTTGAATTGTGGTGGATTTCATTTTCTGCAGACTATTGCTGGAGCTATTGTGGTTGGGATTCTCCTCCATGTCGGCAATCATCTTACATGCGATTTTGTGAGGCTTGAACGGTCGTCTGCAAGTGATTATGACAGCTACCTGGGTGATGACTTTGGTCAGCCAAAACCAACTTACTGGGACCTGGTCCGAGGCTGTGAAGGAGTGACAGGGATCCTAATGGTCATCTTAATGGCAGTTGCGTTCATGCTTGCAACTCACTATTTTAGGCGGAACTTGATTAAGCTACGCAAGCCTTTTGACAGGCTGACAGGGTTCAATGCCTTTTGGTACTCACACCATCTCTTCATCATTGTGTACATCCTGCTAGTCATTCATGGAGAAAAATTGTACCTAGTCCATATATGGTATCGCAAAACGGTATTGACTCTATACTGTTTCAACTTCTGAAATGGTTTATGTGTCATCATATAATAAGCTGCATCTTACTCTTACTATATTTGCAGACATGGATGTATCTAGCTGTCCCTATACTGTTATATGCAGGGGAAAGAACTCTGCGAATTTTCCGGTCTGGCCTCTATACTGTCCACCTTTTGAAGGTAATATTGAACTCAAACCATCCTTGTTGCTGGATTGGAATTCCTCAATGTTTCTGTACAGACATCAGTAACCAGGAAAAGCTATCAACTATAATACAATTGCAATGTCATCAACTCTTTGAACTTGATATCTATGTTTGATTTCTTCTTTAATGAAACCAGGTGGCCATTTATCCTGGAAATGTACTCACTTTGCAAATGTCCAAGCCGCCTCAGTTTCGTTTGAAGAGTGGGCAGTATATGTTTGTGCAGTGTCCTGCTGTTTCTCCCTTTGAATGGTAAGGCGCCAATAACTTTTCCTGAATTTGACAGCAGTGTAAATGGTATTATATACGATATGGATCTGAGCAATCATTACACAAGCTGTTTCATCAATCTGTGTTCCAGGCATCCATTTTCGATTACTTCAGCACCCGATGATGACTTTCTTAGCGTCCACATACGCCAGCTAGGGGACTGGACACAAGAACTCAAGAGGATATTCTCAGAGGTCTGTGAGACTCCTTTAGCTGGGAACAGTGGGCTGCTTAGAGCTGATGAAACAACACAAAAGAGGTTTCCGATGTGTCTTAAGTTTCCCCAAATGCTTCTTTATGTTCATGAAAGAATTTGCCCTTCTAACCTACTTTCTTCTTTCCAGTTTACCAAAGCTATTGATAGATGGACCGTATGGCGCTCCAGCGCAAGATTACCGAAATTACGATGTTCTCCTTCTTGTTGGTCTTGGAATTGGAGCTACACCTTTCATTAGCATCCTTAAGGACTTGTTGAACAACATAGTCAAGAACGAAGAGCAAGAAGTAAGTGATTCAAATTCTATAGCTTGCTTATGATATCATGAATCTCATTGAGGATCCATCTAGAAAGCTAAAACATCAAGCACTAAACACAATAGTTTTGATTCTAACTTCTGCAGGATATGGACACGGATTTATCCTCCATACCAAACCTACCTGCTGCCAAGCAAAGGAAGCCTTTGAAGACCACAAATGCCTACTTCTACTGGGTAACCAGAGAGCAAGGTTCATTTGATTGGTTTAAGGGGGTCATGAATGAAGTTGCTGAGCTAGATCAAAGGGTAAGTAAATGACCAAAGCACAAATCACAATAGCTTCAACTACTTGTGAGTTCAAGAGTCATCAAAACATCACTGACCAACTTTTCTGTGGGAATAGGGTGTAATTGAGATGCATAATTACCTAACGAGCGTCTATGAAGAAGGTGATGCCCGATCAGCTCTCATTACCATGGTCCAGGCACTCAACCATGCCAAGAATGGAGTTGATATGATTTCAGGAACAAGGGTAAGTATTTCATACACCTCACAAGCTGTAATCCTTCAAGCTCTTTAATTAGCACATAGTCCAGTTTAACTCAAAAAATCTCGACTGATCTGCAGGTACGCACTCATTTCGCAAAGCCAAACTGGAAGAAAGTACTCTCCAAAATAGCTTCCAAACACATAAATGCAAGGATAGGTAAGTGTAAACATCAGTAGCCTTATTTTTTCAAGTCTGTTTCTTATACCATTGACTCTTTAACTGTTTTGGTCACAGGTGTATTCTATTGCGGGGCACCAATCCTGGCCAAAGAACTAAACACACTCTGCTATGAATACAACCAAAGGGGGACGACAAAGTTCGAATTCCACAAAGAGCATTTCTGAGGTAACTCTTGTTCGCAGCGAACCCAAGATCAGAAAATGAAAGAAGAAAAAACAAAAACAAAATGACGGAAACAATGACACAAGGATTTCAACTGTACAGGCTTAAAGGTGAGATGTATACGAAATTATTTTTCGCCGTATTTTCTTGTAATGTTACTTAAATGTTAAGTCAAAACGTAGCATAAGCACCAAGCTGAGAAAGGCAATGTGGTTTGGTTCAGTGGCTCTACACCACTCAGAGTGCATTGCTGAAAATGACAAATGGATACTTTCACTATACAGATTTGTCTGATTTTGTAAGAAGACAAATTGATATCACTTTGTAGCAAATAAGTGGAGTATGAAAGAGAGAGCTTTATGGGCATGAAGTTGGATGGTGTACATGTAATTGATTCAAGTTCCCAGGATTATAGCACTTGCTGCTTTCATATAATGATTTAAGGATTAATAATGGTATTTGATACTGTATCTTAAATTGTTACATGATAATGTAATGTCTTTGTATAGGATTTCATTTAGTTCATAACATGTTGCAAAACCACCCTTATTTTCGTCATTTTTCGTATCAACAACATTAACTTCAACCCAGTATATCCCGTTGAAGTAGGGTCTTCGAGGTCTAGGTATAGCATCATACTCTAAACAAGTCGAGAAGAGGTATTTCCTAGTGATCCAAGTATTAATACACAAGGCGAGAGGAATTTTCGTAAAACCATCATTAATGATGTAAACACTTATCTTGTACAAACCAAAAGCTTGTGCTGATGTGAAAGAAATGCACATATATGAAAACTCGCTCTAGAGATGTTATAGAAGCTCCACAAGGTGGACAAAATCATGGTCATCATCGGGTTTACAATCCAGTCGAAGCTTTCTAAATAAACCGCTATCTCGATTACGAAGGATCGCCCGCTTAGCACATCAAATGCATACTGAAGCTATGCTAAAAAGAGGTTTGCTGTTCATAGACATGGTACATTGTCTTCCTTGCCAAGAGCAACCACAACCTTGTTCAGAATAGCTTCAACCGGCTGGTGCACATTCTCACAGGCTCACAGCTGCCTGGCAGCTGCCAGCCACTTGTCGCCGTACTTGGGTTCAGTAGCGACGTATCTCTTGAGCACATCTTTCTGGCCGGCTCTCTTGGGTTCCATACTGCAGCTTACAGCCCGGTTGAACCAACTCCTAGACTTGTCCACCTTCCTGTCTTTGCCAAAATAGATTGGCCACTGCAGCTGCGACGTGGGCGTTGTCTTTGCATTTCTTGCAGGCGTCCATACTCTTGGTTTTGCATTGAGGGTGAGGAACCATCTCGATTGAAGCTGCCCACAAGATTCCGCTATCCAGGCCTGAAGTGCCTTTGCCAGTAAGTTTTCGGCATCCATCTTACTCCCATCATGCTTCGGTTCGTATAGCAGCCAGCCAGAGTTGGGGGTTCTTAGGGTTATTCTTCCCCGCCAATGTAAGAACCGTTCGAGCTTGCAAATTGTCTTGCCACAAGTTATTTTATCATCTCGTCACTAGCTCTAAATTCAAAATCTCTCCCAATAAGTTAAGTCCGCATTTTTCTGGATTTGTCCATCTATTTTTTATTTTTGCAGTCTCGATTTACTAATCGATAAGATTGCTGGAATATGAGAAAACAGAGAAACAACTTCTCATGGCATCGCACAGGAACAATCAATATTGAAAAAAGTTCAATGAGCCAAAAAATTCATCGACGATCTGAACTGGTATACAACTGAAAGACTAGTGGTTCAATTCAAGCAATCAACTAAAGAGGGCAAAAGGGGGACAAGGCAAATAAGCTCTTTAAACCCGAAGGCTACACAACTAAAATCAATGCGCCTAACTCCTGGCTCAGATGGGGAAAGTGAATGATAAGCAAGCATATAAATAGCAATTTTGAGAAATACCTGCTTGGGAGGCGGCATGTAGATTGGAGAGGGTGAGAACTAAGCTCTTCTGAAGGGCTGTTACTTGTCCAAAACTCGTTGTATCGATGCTTATTTCAATATGTTCATGTTACAATCTGGACTGACTAGGAAGCAAAAAATGTTTACTTGGTTTTCTTCAGGTCAGAAACTCTGGCTGTCATGATTTTAACAACAGGTTCGTCTTTTGATTTTACAAGCTTCAAGGCCGGATGAACTTTGAGGTCTCCCATTACAATTTTCTGGCCAGCATCCAACTCGCTCAAATCAACGTCTATATAAGGTGGGATGACATCAGCCGGGCAGAGGTACTTAACAGTCCTTTTGATGACGTTTAGATACGAGCCTGCAAAGTTTTAAGGAAATGGGTTATATATATTGATAGTTCAATGCAATGTCATATATATTGATAGTTCGGAGATAAGTAAACTCAAATTTTGAGCACCTTTTCTTATTCCTGGGGAAACATCCTCTCCCCTGAACACAATAGGAATGTCAACCTTCAGCAAAGCATCAGAAGGAGCTCTTATGAAAGTAACATTTAAAGGAGCATCTGTGCCTGAATGCAAGTGGATCTGCACAAACCCACACCCGAACAAAAACAAGAAGAAAAAACAATATTAAATTGACTATACTATAGGAAAAGGTAGTAAGAATTAAGTGCTAATGCAGTAACAACTCCAAGACAAGCAATAAAGATAATTGTAGAGGGAAAAGATAACCAGAAAAGCACCAGTATGTTGCAAGTATAGATTAGTGCGCTCAGCAATATATTATAAGCTCCTCAGCACACATAAGTATATTACCAAGATAGATAAATAAATAAATACCTCTTCATAACCAACATATCGCACCAAACAAAGCCTCAATCAAAGAAAGCCCTCAACGGCTCAACCCACTCAGTCATACTCTATCCAAATAGTAAGCCCCAAAAGAATCTCCCATAGGCCATAACCATGACTATGGCGGTCCTCAATACTTTTTTTGCTAAACTTTGTTGAACACATATTTCACTTTTTATTCCTCATGATTATCTTGATGACAAATGCTAAGAAAACAGGTTGTGTTCGCGATCAAGCTTCATTTGAAGAAGTATTACTCAGGTTTCAGTTTATCACCTTATAAGTTTTCTATTGAAATGGCGGACAATGATGTTGGGTACACAAATGAGGCAAAGGAACCTTATATTTTTGAAGAAAATGGATAGAGGGATGTTGCTCTTCTTTTAAGTACTTTGAGGCATATCCAATGATTGATTACCTTGCAGCATATCCACTGATAATTTAATTTCAATTTCACTATGAAAAACACAAACGGTAAAAAAATAGGTCGAAGCCAGGGCCGAATAAAAGAATAGCATGTTTGCAAGAAGATTAGTAGTAACTCCTAACAAGCACAATGAATAACCTATTCGTCATTTCGCACATAGGTACAATGAAGAAGATTAATGTTTTGAACCCATACTGGCTACCTCACTAACATATCATTTAGATTATCAAACCTTCATCATAACAAGACTAGCATTAAACAGTAAAACTTTGAATGAGAGAAAGTCCAGAAACTGGGTATCTGGTTAGAATTGGTATCAGTCTAGAATAACTTATCTGTTTCAGTACCGGTATCAGTATAGAGTATTCATATTAAATGTGTGTGTGTGCGCGAGCGCGCATTTAAATTCCAGTATAGTTATAACTAATAAAGGCATGGAATGGCTCACACTGGTGTATAATGCCATATCAATTTGATACAGACACCTCACCAATAAAAGATTCAAAACACCAACCGCAGATCACAGAATCAAGGTCATAATGCCTAAGCAACAAGTGAAATTCCACAATGCATTCCCCAACATGATATGAACTCAACAGTCAACATTACGCACAATCCAAAATGTTGATAAAAACCTAATTGACTTACACAGTACAACAATGGAAGCTTCCTTAAATCATCAATCAACAATAACATCTCCATTTCCACATAATCCAAAAACCTCCAAGCCCTAATTGAACCAAAAATTAGGTTAAAATTCAAATGAAAAAAAGGGGAGCAAAACATACCATCCTGGGCAACACGCGGACATTCTCAATGACCTCGTCAGAATCGGAGCGAACCTCGAGATCGAAGAGCCTGGAAAGGAAAAAAGATCGGCCGAGTTGATTAACGAGCTTCTTAATCTGATTAGTCTGGACGGAGATGAGCCTTTTGTTTCCCCCGTACTGGCCGTCCTTCTGCTCGAAGACGATGCTGGGGACCCTACCTGACTTGCGCTCCCGGGCAGCGATCTTCTTGCCGGATTCGGATCTCGGGACTGCCCTAATTACCTCGGCGTACTTGGGGTCGGGCGTTGGGAAACCATCGAGGTATGTGAGTGGGGTATCTGGATCGGGAGGAAGAGCGACGGCGGCGGCGGAATGGCTGAAGTAGCGGAGGTGGAGGGCGGCGGTGGTGGAGAGGATGGATCGGCGAAGCAACATCTGCCGCCGCTGGTGCTGCTGCTGTGTGTAGGAGAGGGAGAGAGGGGTTTGTAGGCGAAGAGAGAAAAGAGAAAGGAAGGTATTTGGGGTTTGCGAGGGTTTTGGACGAAAGGCTCCGGAAATCGGATTCAGAGTGGGACAGTGGGGTGGGACAGTGGATTTATCACTCTCTCGACTAGACCTGTTCATTTTCTTGACTGAACCGAATTTTTGAACAGAACCGAACCACTAAATCAAACCTAAACCAAACCTAATAGTTTCGATTTGGTTTTTTCTTCATACTATATTTTATTTTTTCGGTTATAGGGTTTCGTTCAGTTTGTATCAAATTTTTTTTTAAAATGAAAATAGTTCGACGCACCTAACAAGTCTGGTGGGTTGAGAGATCGAAAACGACATACTGACTAACTGTCATTATACAATAACGGAGCCAAAAAAAAACAACAACAACAAAAAAGACTCGCCCCCAATCGATCACAATAACGAACAACCCAAACAACATGGAAATCAAGGAGGTCCAGGGATAGACCTAAATTTTAACTACTATTTCTTTTATTTTTGTTTTTATAGTTTATGTTGGATAGTAAATTATGAGTCTCTCATTTTCAATTATGCTATTTTTTTTTATATAAGGAAAGGAATTTGATTTTCTAGACAATCCTAGAAAAACTAGGAGATCGGACAAGCCGGTAGATGGACTAACCATCGTATAAAACCTTAATCAAATAACAGAAACAAATAACCGAAAGGAAATAACAATAAGCAAATAACCGAAAGGAAAATGCAAAAATAAAGTAACCAGATCTGTATGGCAAAATTCACATGCCTCTCACCCTTGAACCTCCCACACTCGATCACACACCTCCCACACTTGATCGCAGTTCGAGGATCTCAACACTTCGTCTACCCTTGAACCTCCCACACTCGATCCACACTCGATCGCACTTCGAGAATCTCGACCCTTTGTCTAGTGACACTCGACCCACACTCCTTGAATCTCCCACACTCGATCGCACTTCGAGGATCTCGACCTTTCGTCTAGTGACACTCGACCCACACTCGATTGCACTTCGAGGTCTCGACCCTTCCTCTCTCACTTGAGTGTCTCTCACTATGGTGTCTTCCTTAACCCGGAATCAAATGAAGCAAATTTGCTCAATTTTAAACTCAAAAATTCAACTTATATTTGAAAATGGCAAGCCTTACAAAATATATAGGAGAAAATTACTACCTACTAAGTGTTTAAAATCGATGCGGGGCATTTTTTTTATCGAAAAATGAAGGAAAAATCTATTAGTCTAGATCACATCATCCTCCCCTCCTTTGAAGAAGACGCATCTCGAATCTTGCGTTGTCTTTCCAAAAGGTATGATAGGTATGATACGCCTCTGTACGTTGGATCTGCGTAAAGCGCGCATTGATGGTTGAATCTATATATGGCCTTCCCCTGTACGTTGGATCTGTGAAATGTACTTCAATGGGATGTGTCAGATGCTCTAATACCACTTGATGTGCTCGGGAAACTCTCCGAGCTAGGAGGATCGACGACGAGGTTCCTCCATTATTTGAAGGGATCGTGATAAACTTTCTACTATTCCTCCATTATTTGGGATCGCCATAAACTTTCTACTAGTAACCAGATATATATGGCAAAATTTGCGGGCCTCTCACCTTGAACCTCCCACAATCGATCTCAATCCTGAGGATCTCGACCCTTCGACACCTTCATCTCTCACTAGGGTGTCTCCCTCGGCATCTTACTAAATGGCTCAACTTTTAACTCAAAAATTCAACTTGTATTAGAAAATGACAAGCCATACAAAATATATAGGAGAAAATTATTGTCTACTAAGTGTTTATAATCGATGTGGGAAGAATTTTTTTTTTTTATCGAAAAATGAAGGAAAAATCTATTAGCCTAGATCACATCATTATGTCAAATCCTCGTACAACTATTCTGTTGGATGTATAATTAGGGATAGTGATGGTCGGGTTATTGATTTTTTTTTATTCGGTAAGCATTCGACGCATCGGACAACCACGGTGGGTCGATAGGCCGAATAAATTGACGACGGACAAACCGTCAAATAAGCTGAAGACATAAAACAACAAAAAGCAGAGCCACTAAAATACAAGGGTGAAGTTATAGGCGACAACTAGCACAAATGATGAAGGAACAGGAGCGGTGAGCACAACTCATACGTCAGTTGCTAGAGGCACGTAGGGAATTCCTAGGGAACTAAGTGAAAACCTCAGATTTGGACTCTGTCGACGAGTCTTCAGGTTTCGATCACGTCCACGACCTCTCGCGCGTCGACACATAAGAAGAACCACCACTCAAAAAACTGTTAGTCTCAAGAGCCACATAACCCCAAACACTAAGCACCTCGGCAACCCGCCAAAGACAGCTAATCCAAACCAGTGTTCTAAAAGGCGCTAGGCGGCCGCTAGGCGGTGGGTGGCCGCCTAGCGCCTAGGCGCCGGACTTAGAAAAAAGTTGATTATTTTATTAAATTTTAATATTTTACACATGTCAATAATTCATATAATATAATAATAATCCATAATATTACCCATAAACATACATTTAGGGTCCCTAACTGATACTAGAGTAAATAAACACAAAAACACGCATCTGATTGAGTCGATTGACAACTTTAAACCACCTAAAATACTTAAATACATCATCTAAAACCATAAGTTCAAGGTTTCAAGTCAAAATAAAATACTTAAATACATTTCCATTTGATTAATTGGATTACAAAGCACAACACTATTTCTCTCCAATTGCGAAGTATTAGACGTTAAAACGTTAGAATTCTTTGAGGAAGGTTAATCAACGCCACTAGATATTACCTAAGTGAACAATGTCAATAACAAGTAACAACATAAGTCATTAAATTCCATTTAATATTTTAATGAATTGTGCACAATCACAATGAAAGCTCAATTCCAAATTTCTAAGTACAAGAGGCAAAAAAACAACTCTGCAACTATGGAACACAATTACAAGAGGCAACAAAATCACAGATTCACAAACACAGAACAAAACAGTACAACAGTCATTTACACACTTAAACAAACACAGAACCCAAATTTTTACACACTTTCGAGCATTCTAGTATAAATTGATTAAATTCACAATCACAGATTCACCCTAATCCAAAAAAAAAAGAAAAATCACATATTCACAATGACAGATTGATGAACATAGCAGAGCAACAGTCGAGCATATCATCAACAGTCAAGCACTCGAGCATATCAGAGAGAGGAGAGTGCAAGAAGAGAGTGCCTGAAGGGTCGCGAGGACGGTGAGGAGTGATGGTTGAGGAATCGATAGAAATTAATGAGCGGCGAGGACGGTGACGACTGAGGAGTCTGATTCCCAATTTCAAACGAGGAAGAAGATGAGAGATTGAGAGAACATGACGTGAAGAAGGAGGAGAAAAGCAGTAGAAGATAGCGGGACATACGATACGACTCATACCTTGGAAGGCTGGAACAAGAAGTCGGAGGAGGAAGTTAACAGGAGCATAGAGATGAAGAGGAGTTGTCGTCGGTCGGGGAACTGTCATCGACGGCGGTGTGAGAGACTGAGAGTAGAGAGACGAAAAGGAACGCCGATTTTCCGATTGTGGGGAGCGGCCAAGGAAGTCGAAAACATGAGCTGAAATTGGAGAGCGCCCATTTGAGGGAAAAGTAAAACCCTAGCCCGCCTAGGCGGCTCATTCCGCCTGAGAAGCGCCTAGGCGGCGCCTAGCCCGCCTAGCTTCCAGCTCCGCCTAGATACCCGCCCAGAGTAAAAAATTCCGAGGACCCTCACCGCCTAGCGCCTAGGCGGTGCCTAGGCGCGATTTTTAGAACACTGGTCCAAACCAGGTTTTCTCTTCTTTTTTTTTCTTCCCTTGCTTTGGGCCCAAAGGAAATGACCCGGGCCCAATCTTCGGGCCACACGGGCCCAGAAGACAACCGAAGTGCCATACGCAAGAGGTTAAGAGACGAATTTCATCAGGCGATCGAACCCCAGCCAAACACCGGACTAAACGCCAGCCAGACCGACGGAAAGGGGCGGACGCGATCAGGAGCAGATCGAGAGGGAGGAGACCCAGGAGACGCCAACGGCGAAGTGTGGACACAACTTCGAGACTAAGATGGTGCCAGATGCAGGAACCCATGAACGAGAGGGAGGGAGGTACCAAGGCACCTAGGTAGACGTCTAGATTGACAGAAGATAGAGGAGGTCACAACTCTAGTGAGACCAGGCCGAACCGGCCAGGGCGAGACGGCGCCGACCACCCGGAAGCAAAGGCATCAACCGGAGCCAAACGAAATCCGATCTCCAAATCAACAGCCGAAATAGAGAGAACGGAGGACGAGAACTCACAATTAATCAAGCGCAAGGTCTATTGGAACATGAGAATGATGGATTGAAGAGGATAGTCTGCCATTAAAGGCTAGGTTCTCAATCAGGGTTTCACAATTTTATTGGGGTTTTGCAATTTGGGTTTCACAATGGGAGTTTCTCTCTCCTTTATGGTCGGGTTATTGATATTTTCAAGCAGGTAGTCCATCCTGGTTCAGTTCTTTAAACAGAAGCAAAAAAGGGGCTGGGCATCAAAGCTGCAATTAGAAAGGGCGTTAATAGTCTTATTAGGGAAGGTGACAGTCTTGGGGTCATTATGGCAATCAATGGGTGCTCCGTTTTGTCTCTTGGGAAATATGCAAAATAATTGAAGAAATCAATTTGCAGACAATGAAGTTCAAGAATATAAGCTTCAACCATTGTTATAAGGAAGTCAATAGTAGTGCTGATTTTATAACAAAAACTACTATGATTTGTAATATGGATACTTACGATACCTTAGAAAATAGCCCTCTTAATAAATAGGGGTAGGACGTCATAAATAGGTCGTCTAACGCAAAAGTCACACTAGGTATAATATCATCCATCGCGAGCCCCCTATTCTCCAAACCGTGATCAAAGACCCTCCTATGGAATTACACATAGATCGCGATCAAGGCTCTGATACTTACAAACATACCACTTACGCTAAGTAAACAAAGTCCCCGCACCGTCTAACCCCACAACAAGAGCAAGCAGCTTGCTGGCTAAGCACCTCCTCGCTGACATTGACACGTATAACAACTCAAACCCTCTAGCATGAGGGCATGAGTTACACGTGTCCTCTGCCAAACCACGAGGCCACCGACCGGTTGATCGCTTGGTAACACTATAAATAACCCCCTTAGGACCACAAGGAAATGATTCGATTTTAGGAAGCAACACAAGAGCTCTGCAATCCTCCCCGAGATAAAGTCCTCGGAGTTGAGTTCTTGGAACCTCTGATCGGAGAAGAACGTCTAGAGCAGAACATAATTTAGCAAACTTCATCTAAAGACGACGATTGAACAGTAAAATACCAAACGCGATCAAATCTAATCGCGAGGAACACGTTGTTCCCAAACGCCAACTCATAGCAAATAGCTTGACTATACGAGAACACCCCCTAGTTGGCTTTGCAGGTAATAAAAGACATATGTCGTCACCTTGAGATAATAAGTATAGATGAATTTATAGAAACGCTTCAGATACACTCTAGATGAATCAGAATCTTTATAACATCATCCGTCGGGATAATTAAGATTGAACTTTGCCATGTCAAAGCTGATCTGCTTTTTATCTATTGTAAAAAAAAAAAAAAAACTTAAATTGACTTGATTTAAAACAATGAATTGAATCCAAGCCTAACCCGAATGATCCAAGCCTACCACCCTTGAACTGCGTAAACCCGTATCTTTTTGGGCCCGGACCCTCCGGGTCACGTGTTAGGCCAGGTTGAACTGCAGCAGGCCGCATACTGTATTTGAATGTGCTCGAGAAACAGGTCATGGAAAAATCCAACGGCCAGGATTAAATCTTAAACTCTGAGGGGTTATGTCTCTGTTTGCTGCTCCCTATTAAAAACATCAACGGAAGGCACGTCTTCGTTTCTATTCGCTTTCACTCGCGTCTTGAAGAGAGAGAAAGTGAGTTTCATTCCAGGAGGGGGTACGCTCGGATCGTATTCGTAGGGTCTCAACCATGTCGGAGCACGAGGAATCCAAGGGTGAGTCGATCATCGAGAAGATCGTCGACAAAATCCATCACGACTCCTCCTCTTCCGATTCTGATGACGACAAGCCGGCACTGTCACTGAAATCCAACATTTACCGATTGTTCGGGAGGGAAAAGCCCGTTCACAAGGTCCTTGGTGGTGGAAAACGTACGCCTCTTTCTGATCTCGCTGTTTCGGCTTTCGTCTTTATCTTTTCTCTTGTGCTTCTGCTCGGATTCTCATCTTCGTGTTTGACTGTTGCATTGATTGTTTGATTTTTCCGATTGTTTGATATGAAGTTTGTAAAATGATGTCTGTAGTTGCAATTGTCCTGGATTCGGATTAGCGATAATGCGCAGATCGAAAATGATAGGAAATTGTCACAATTGATTCGATTGATTTTGGTCTTGTAAATGATCGGTCAAGATTTAGATCTGAATATTAGATGAATATACTAGTTATTTTGAATCTTGCTTCTTGCTTCAGCTGGAAAAAGCTCATTCTTGTGAATGCTTTGAATAGCGATGTAGATCTATAAAATGATCTCACTTGCATCGCCTTCCTCTGGTGAATTTTACGCCTGAACATTTAGTTTAAAATGTTTATGGTTGTTTGTGTTGTTAATCTTTTGCCTTTTGTGCTCAAAAGGTTTTTATCCAGCCTTTAATTTATTTGGGAGAAAGATACTTAAAACCTTTTTTTTTTATGTTAATTGTGACCATGTGCTTTGCTGGTGTTGTTCTTTTGCTCAGATATCAGTGTTCGATTGTTAATACTTAATAGTAATGGTTTGGTTTTCCCGATTGTTTGATATGGCATGATTAAAATGATGTACGTATTAGTCTGATATTGGGAATCCCTCTTGGTTCTGTATCTCCTCGGATTCAATATAATGCACAGATTGGAAATACTTGAAAATTGTTGCAATTGATTCAAATACTTTGAGGAATTTAGGTCTTCTAAAGGATCGGATGAAATGCCAGTTTTCTTGAGTTCTGCTTCTTGCAGTAGTTGGAAAAAGCTCGTTTCTGTGAATGCTCCTCGTTGTTAGGTGATCATTTTGTTGATTCTGCATTTTGTGCTCAAAGGGTTTAAAACCTTCAATTTGTTTTGGGGAAAAAATTTCTATCCGTTAAGTTACAACTACCCTTTGTACTATCTCTTTTTTCTTCTTATCTCTTTATGCTCATTCATCAATGCACCATATTATGTTTCAGCTGCTGATGTTCTCTTATGGAGGGACAAGAAAATCTCAGCAGGAATTCTTGGTGGTGTCACTGCTGTATGGTTTCTGTTTGAAGTGTGCGAGTACCACCTCCTGGCTTTCATCTGCCATGCCCTGATAGTCTCGCTTGCTGGAATGTTCTTGTGGTCAAACGCCTCAAGCTTCATCAAGAAGTAAGGGTGCTAAGGATATGGAAGATTTTCCCTTAAATTATTTTTGGGATTGTGCTCCTGTTTGCATATTAACAGTTGCATTTCTAATCTCCTTTTTAGAGCTCCACCTCGCATTCCTGATATTGTCATTCCAGAACAGCCTGTCCTGCAAGTGGCATCTGCTTTGACCTATGAGATTAATCGAGCTATTGCCACTCTCCGGTTCATTGCATCAGGAAAAGATCTGAAGAAGTTTCTATTGGTATGTATTGCTTTAGGAACTTGTGACTGAAATAAATGAGCCGTGCTGCATTATCTCTGCTCCATCTCTTCATCTTATTAATAGTACCTGATTTTCGTTGCCCTTTTTCTTCTGTTTGATGGGCTAGGTGATTGCTGGTCTGTGGATTTTCTCGATTTTGGGCAGCTGCTGCAACTTCTTGACTTTGTTCTACATATGTAACTATCTGCATTCCTATATTCTTTTCCCAATTACATGTCAGTTCAAGTTATTAGATGTGCTGATTCTGACCATTTGCGGATTTCTTTCAATTCCATTTGCTGCCTTAGGCTTTGTTTTGCTGCACACCTTGCCTTTGCTGTACGAGAAACACGAAGATAAGGTGGATGCATTTGCTGAGAAGGCATTGGCCGAGTTCAACAAGCATTATGTAGTGTTCGAGGAGAAGGTCTTGAGCAAGATCCCCAGGGGTCCCTTGAAAGACAAGAAGAGAGAGTAGATTCAGAGTCCATCCAGGTTTTAGGTCTCGTTTGTCAACACTCGAGGTAGGTGTGTTTCATGAAAGGGTTTCACATCTCTTTATGCGTCTTCAACTAGAAATATACACGGTTGGCTTAGGGTTGGAAGCTTTTCTTCATCTTACATGGTAGACAAAGAATGGATAATTTGTCTTATTCCCCCTTTTGAGTCGAGAATGGATTTGACTTGTATGATCAGATGGTGGTAATTCTGTTACATGGTTTTCTGTGTTGGAGTTGTTTGTTCTTCAATCTTTATTATTTCTGTGTTGTTTGCCTCCTAGATCCTCCATTGAAGGTTGTTCCTTCTCCTTCCTAGATCCACTTTCCCCATAGAGGCCGCTCCACTGCTTCAGTTCGTTCATTACTATTCCCCCATATGCAGTAACTTTCATAGAAGGAAACAAGAATCTCAATTGAAGATAAAGACTATAGTAAGATAGGATAATATAACGTAGGAACACTTCTCTGATTCTTTGCCTCCTGACAAAGTGACAATCTTCATGTTCAGAGGTCTAGGTTCATCACTCTTCTCTACCCTCCTTTAAACCGTCTGCAAAATTAGTTGCAATTTACCATATACTGTTGTCTTTCCTGCTGAATCAACTCCTTAACAGGACGGTAGACAGCAGTTATGCATAGATAATAGATTCTATTAATATTCTAAATTTTGAAAAAACCAGCATGAGTCAACAACTACAAGTCTACAAGCATAGGAAAATAAAACGCTGTTGAAAATATTTAAGAGGGGAAAAACAATAATCCTTTGCCTTGAGACCACATCTGCTATACACTTCTACAATTGTTGCAATCTCCTTGAATTCAGTCCTCGTCCAGCCATTTCTTTTGCCAACTAGGTTCTCAGGATTGTCTCTCGGCTCTCCACAGAAGGCAGATCGACCATTATTCCGATGGTTTCAATCTTAAAGAGCTTCCATTTATAGTTGTGATAGATAGTGACAGAACCAGAACTTTATCAGAGGGGTACAGTTTGTGATAGATAGTCACATTTTCATATGCAAATGTGAAGCTAGACGAGAACCAGTTGCAAGATCTGTGAATTTTACACTTACATAAAAATCTGTAGAAAGATTGTTTTCCTTCCCTTCCTACCCTCCATAAAGGAAAGGCATGTATTTGGCTTTTTTTGTTTGTTTATTGCATATGTTGCTACCTCGGTGAACCGGAGAGGGTGCCCGGACACTCAACAATCTACCTACGGGTATCGCGTCTTTATATTCACTAAAGGCAGCAGCTTGAGCTTGGTTCCCATTGTTGCAATACTAGGGTTGTTATGAGTAGCTTGAGCTTGGTTCGAGTTTTGCTTGATCAAAAATTGGCTCGAACTCATGCATTTATCAAACCAGGGGACATGCCCGTGCATACGCACGGGACATAGTTAAATAAAATAGAATTATTAAACTCTCATAACCTTGGTTTTTATTAACGAAAATGAAAATCAAAAGCTCACATGTATATTTTTATTGAAATTATAATTATTATTTTTAAACTTTTAATGGAGAAAAATACTTTTAATAAATTTATGTGACTTATCATTTTAAGTCACTAAGTAACATATGGCTAAGTTTATTTTCAATTAAATTGTACATGACCTTCATATATGGCTACTAAGTTTATTTTTTAATTAAATTGTATGGTACTTAAATTATTGTGCATTGATAAATAATACAATTATATATTTGACCTAAGAATTAAATATCATATAAATAATTATTTCATCGAAGAAGTAAATATCACGTAAATAATTATTTTTCCTCACGATCTTTTGTCTTGCAATACAAATTAGAGTTTTCTATAATTTGTTAGTGTCCAAGTCTTGTCATCTATAATTATCATCTATATAATTTATTGAAGTAATCCTTCAATTAAGTTGGGTGTGGGATTCTTGCACTTCAACTTCAGAGGTCCTCCAACCATATTAGTCATTAGATCATTTACTCATTAGAAATTGTAAGGTTGAGTAAAATCAACCTGGACTGGACCAAATTACGGCTCTCGAATGGTTCACAGCCTAGTCGGCTGCCCTTGGCCTTTTGTGTAATACACACCCTTATGAAATTGGTATATGCAGGGTTGGTTTTATTTTACAATTAATGTTAAAAATGCTCTCAATACTCAATGATATTGTTTTTGTGACATTTTTTTTTTCTGAGTGGTTTTAAGATGTCAGTGCAAATATTATTTTTATCAATATTCCCAATAACCCCACTCAAATAAAATTGACATACAATAACCACAAATCAAGCTCTCAATGACCCCTTTATTTCATGGTTTCCTTCAATAGCTATTGCCCTTCCCGATCTCTTTCTCTTCATGTACACTTTTGACTACTCTCTTCTCGATCTCTTCCCGATCTCTTTCATGGTTTCCTTCAATAGATATTGCCCTTCCCGATCTCATCCTTGATCGAGCCATTTCCCCTTCGATCTCATTCTCCGAGGTCGCCAGTCGTCGAAGATCAGGCTCGCTCCTTGCCTCCCCATCTTGCGAAGAAGAAGACCGACGATGATTCCGATAGAGCCAAGCCCAGGCGTCGCCTCAAACAACTTCTCCATTGGCGTTCGTTCATCCTCTCGTTCTCTCATTAGTCGCATGCCAGGAGTGCATTCGGATCTGTCGAGATGCCGACATTGGACCCTCCAGGGATGTATTGATAGTATCGTCACCGACTTTGAACGTAGTCGCGCAAGCTAGTAGCGGTGATGTCGTCCCGATCAAAGGTTTCTTCTCCCATTATGACTGACTAACACAAGACGGAGTCAAACGCTAGCACCATCACTTCTACGTACGTGTAACTGTCGACGTTGGGGCTGTATGATAAGCTGTGTGATTGTGAATGAAAGATTAGAGGGGCACCCTATATATTATGGTGGAAGAAACGGGTATTAATGCAAAATTAATTTTGTGAGGTATGTGAAACGTATGTGAACTAATTTGTAAAACAGGTGAAAATGTGAACCGCCCAATGTGTGAAACGCCCAATAAATTTGAAAGATACTAAACGTTTAATTAATTGCTCAATACAAAGCAACATAATTAATGTTGATGAAAGATACTAAACGTCTAATTAATTGCTCGCAAGACAATTTAGTTTTGATTAAACCGGTTGAACACAATTTTGTTTGAATTTGTAAATAAAGAGGAGCCATATCCGGGGTTCAAACTGGGGACCTTTGGGTACTACCCGTAAGTCCTTTCCAGTGAGCCATTTCGGAACACAATTTTGTGATTAAACCGGCTGAACACAATTTTGTAAAAATAAATTGAAAAAATAAATTGGATACACATTAATGAGTCTTGCACACAACTTTTCTTGTTTTATATATATATATATATATATTAATATTATAGATAGATAAGGTGAGTATGAGCATATTTTTAAACCTTATTCAATGCTCGCCTCGGACCGATTTAAACTCGACTTTTGTGGAATATACAATTTTTTTTTCAAGTTACTATATCATGAGTAAATAAGGTTGCTTAATGCTCGCAAAAAGAATATCCATTTACTATTGCAATACTTAAGTCAATCAGTAATACCATAGGCTTAGGCTGTGTTTGACAGCAGATGGAGATTGTGTAGATTAATGGGATTTTCGTAGATGGTAAGAGATGAAAATAGATTGTGTAGATTAATGAGATTTCTGTAGATGTTAGGTGATGGAGATTTCGGGGGGTGTTTGGCAAGGGAGTGGGAGTAGATGGAGGAGATGGGGATGGATTTTGGGAACCGTGTCATGATGTTTGGCAAGGGGGTGGAGGTAGATGGAAGGGGATGTAGATGGAAATGAAACACCACAATTTGAGGATATTTTCCCACCTGGTTTAAGGGAGGTGGAAGGGGATGGGATGTGAAACTCCCAACTTTGCCCCCATTATTTTCAACATTCCTCCCTCTCTCCTCCCACCCTACCAGGCTACCACCACCACTAACCCTCACCTCTAGTTCCTCCTTCGTTGTCGCCCTTGCCGACCGACCACCACAACCGTCGACCACCGTCGCCGCCGACCGACAACACCAATAGAAGCCAAAGGCGGATGAATTCCGTGGAATCGGTTGAATTAGAGTCGTCGGAGATCTGAAATTGTAGTCATCGGAGATATGTAACCCCCTCTCTCCCTCTCCCTCTCCCACTCCAAGGCAGTTTCGTATACAACGCAAGTATGCAACACTATCAACCAACCCCCAAATTTACAATCTCTTTATTCAATTTCTCCAAATTTGACAAAAACAAAAACAATCAGCCAAAGTGTGTAATATTTGATGGGGTACCTCTCCTCCTGCAAAGTTGAATCCTCCATCTCCGTCTCCAACTCCCACCACCACTCCCCTTCTCCCCACCGGCACCACCCCAGGAAACAGCAGCAGCATCCCCACCCCCACGCCCACCTCCAACACTTCCATTACAAAGACCTCGAGCTCGCCACCGACAACTTCTCCCCACACAAGCTCCTCAGTCGCGGCAGCCACAGCCTCGTCTGCGGATCGACCTCTGAGAAACGATTGAAGAAGAAGAAGTTGGGACTTGGAGGGATATTTTTGTCATCTCATGGATTACATGATTAGTGGGGGCAATTTGGACTTTGTTCACTTCTCCATCCTTCTAACCATCAAAATACAACCAAACACAAACGAGATTAAACTGACTTCAAATCTCCACCCCGTCCACCCCAAAATTCCATCCCCATCCCTTCCACCCCAAAAATCCATTCACATCCACCTACTCCCATCCCGTTGCCAAACACGCCCTTATTTGGCCAGAAATCTCGAAAAGGTGTTTGGTTGGCAGAAGATTATATTGTATTTCAAAGCTGAGAAATGACCTTTATATCCCCACAATTAATAACCCTCGTACCCCTCTCTCTCTTCTCTCTCCTCCCTCCTCCTCTTCGACCTCACCTTCCGACGACGCAGCCTCTCTCCTCGCCTTCAAATCCTCCGTCACTCTCGATCCTTCCAACCTCCTCTCCAGCTAGGTCATCTGTTCACCAACCACCGTCACTCAGATTCTCCGGTGACTCCTCCTTTCTCGCCGAAACCCTAGCCTCCTCCATTGCTAACCTTACCGAGCTCCGCGTACTCTCGCTCCCGTACCGCTGATATTCCGGTGGGAATCAGTGAGCTAGGACGGTTGGAAGTTGTGGAACTGCAAGGCAATAACTTCACTGGCCAGATACCGCCTGGTTTTGGCGGTCTTAGGGCGCTTAGGTGGCTCAATTTTTCGAGTAACTCCTTGAAGAGCGCGATTCCTGGAAAATTGATTGTTCCAGAGGAACGAGGGTTGTCGATCTGTCGAATAACCAGATCTCAGGTGGGAGACGAGTCCCAACGGAACTAGTACTGGTGTAGCAGTCGAAGCAACCACAGTTGAATGACGGCGACAATGGAGGCAACAGGGGTCTGTGTTCTCCAGATCTGAAGCGTTGCCTGATATGTGGAGAGGGGCAAAATTGGAGAAATTCCAAATCTCCATAATCTTGCCCCCTGGAGATTTCAGTTTCCTCCATTTTTCATCTCCTGAGATCCCCTTAATCCCCATCTCCATGGAGTAGCCAAACACCGTATCAACGAGATTCTTTTTTTTTTTAAATCTCCAAATCTGCTGAAATCTACTCAAATCTACCAGTCGAACACAACCTTAGTTTGATAATACAAGTAGTTTTTCAGATCTTTTGATTTTTTAAATCAATTACATTCCCAAAATTTTCAGAACTTTTTTCCTATCAAAAATCTATTCTTTTTTCTCCTTGTTCATTAGCTACTTTTTTTTTATGACGAGGAACCCACGTAAAGGGGCGGAGGCAAGAATCGAATCCGGGACCTCCTTACTATCATCCTTGCTCCACATCACTAGGCCACACCGACTGGGACTTTTCATTAGCTACTTTGTATCAACTATATATCCTTACAATCAATGTTATCAAATATACATACTAGCTTATGAATAGTTTAATGTAACACACGTTATCTACCAGTTTCAACAACCCTTTCAACTTTAGTTATTTCATTAGCTATGTGTTGATAAACTTGCCCATAGTCAAGGATAAGCTGTGCATAACTTGACCCCTAGACCAGGGGTGGATTTTGAAGCTCTCCTTTGGAGAGGCCGTCTCTATCCCCTTGAAGGATTCACCTACTCTTTGAATGAGATTCTATTGGGTGGTAATTGTTGTTGGAATAGCTCGTAGATCGTGATTGTGATCAACATATAATGTAGTCGACTAGTCGATCAGTTGATAAGTATTGCAACTACATTTGGTCATTTGCAATTTAATTGCAACGTAACCTTCTCCAATAAAAACTCGGTAGTAGATATATAGCAGATGATGAATTGATGATGCACTCTATTATTCCTCATTTCTCATTATGAAGCCAACGATTATCTTCCCAATTTGTCTCCTAGTAACTCCTTTGATTTGACCCTTTCATTAATTCCGAACTAGGTAACTTAATGCGTTAACTATTACTACCTCCGATGCAAAAAGGATGTCGTTTGACTTTTTAACACGTATTTTAAGGAGTTAAAAACTATATAATATATTAACTTTTTTATTATTATTTTTTTATAATCTAATACTTATTACCAACAAATATTAAGTTGTAAAAAAATAATTTTAAAAAAGTTAATATTTTATATAGTTTTTAGCTCCTTAAAATACGTGTTAGAAAAGTCAAACGACAATTTTTTTGAATCGGATGGAGTACTATAAGAAACCAAATACTGTACTGTATATAACAATTAATTTGGTCCAAATTACAGCGGAGTTGTTTTGCACGGAAAATAAAATAGGCCAGGAAGGGAAGGGTCCGAAGTAAGGGTAGTAGGTGAATCCTAGTAGCTCGAATTTGAGTCGTACTTGTTCGATAAAAAAACTCGGTTCGAGCTCGTTTATTTTCCAAACGAGTCGAGTATTAGCACATTTTTAAGCGCGGTTCAAAGCTCAGTTCGTTCGAATTAAGCTTGAATAGCTCGAATTTTATAGAATTTCTAAAATTTTATTTAAGTTACTGTATAATGAGCAAGTATAACTATTTAAAGCTCGAAAAAAGCTCGGTCCGAGCTCGTTTATATCTTAAATGAACTGAATATAAACAAGCAATATTCAGTTCGTTCGACTCGAACGACAACCCTAGTCCGAAGGGAAGAAAAATATAACGGAGAATTTTCAAACAAGCTGAACATGCACGTCGTTCACATTAAGTTTCATTTCGTAACTTATTTAAAATTCTCAATTTTGTACTCTCTATCCCATCAAAGATGGTGCATGCATGACTTTTAAAAGTATTTTTTTTAAAAAAATATATAAAATATCAATATTTTATAATTTATTTTATCATTTTTTATACCTACTATTAGTACTTAATATTTTATACAGAGTGTAGTTTAATACTCGTTAAGTAAGATTAAGATACTTATTACGTAGTAATAAAAATATACTCTATCGGTTAACTAAACCATGTCATTTACTATTCGTACACGTTTTTTTAGAATAATAAAAAATTATATAAAATATCAAATTTTTTCCATAAATTTATAAAGTATGAAATTATAATTTTTTTTATTAAAAACGTTAAAATTTTATATAATTTGTAACACCTTAAAAACGTCATGTTTCGATTAACAGAGGAAGTATCATTTTAGGTATTTTGGTGTTCAATTTACAAAATTGCCATGGTAATAATTAATGAGATTTTAGTTATAGTACATTTTCAAAAAAGTGAAAAACTAGAGTAATATATAATGAGAGATATAAGTGTACTTTTATTTGCCTTTTCAAGAAGTACTCCATTCGTCTTGGGTAAAATATAGGTTGATTGACTTTTTAATATATGTTTTTTTAAAGAGTTAGAAACTCTATAAAATAATATCATATTTATTTATTTTTTAAAATAATGTTAGTAATGTTGTATCAATTCAACCATATTTATGCTCCTAGAGACTCGTGGATTTCGCAGATGGGTCAACCTCTTACCCCTGCTTAGCGACTCCGTAGAGAACTCCACCATTGTCGACGAGTGGCACGTCAAAGACCAACTCGTGGTTGCCATTCTCTCTGTGTACGTAGCTCACAGAACTAGTCATGGTTCAAATCCTTGACTGCGAGACATCTCACTAAGTTTGGGAAAGGCTTCATCGCCTATATGCTACTCGTTCCAACACCCAGTTAGTCCAAACTTGCCTTCACCTTGCAAGCCTCAAGAAGGGTGATGAATTAGTAACCGATTACTTCAATCGACTGATCATCAATCGTCGTCGCACCCTATGCTCACCAGGTCCAAAACCAATAACCACCGACCTCTCACTCACTTTGATGGGATAATCCCATGACCTCAACTGTCTCTTACCAAGATTATGTCTGAGGAGCCAACCTCCTTTACCGAGGCCTCCAAATTCCCCGAATGGACGACGGCTATATGGCCAATGAATTTCAGGCTCTCCTCGACACCCACACTTGGACCCTTGTTCCATCCTCTCCAGCCTTCAATATCTTGGGTGTCAAATAGGTGCTCAAAACCAAACGGAGGAGTGATGGTTCGATCGAGCGTTGAAAAGCTCGACTTGTTGCCAGGGGCTACCACCAGTAACCGAACATTGATTATGATGAAACCTTCAAACCTGTTGCCAAACCCTCTACCACACGCCTTCTTCTTTCACTTGCTGCAATAAACTGCTGGACCACAAAGCAATTGAATATTCAAAATGCCTTCCTCCATGGATCGTCTATTGTGTTCAACCACCCGGGATTGTCAATCATGTCTCTCCTTCCCATGTTTGTAAGCTCAATCACTCCCTTTATGGCCTAAAACAGGCTCCCCCTGCTTGGTTCTCTCGACTCAATGATGCCTTAGTCACCACGGGGATTAATCAATGTCTTGCCGGTAGCTATGAAGCTATCTGTTTACTTATCGATATGGTGATCTGTGTGTCTTCATTTTGGTATATGTCGATTATAACCTTTTGGTTATAGCATCTAATCCTACTTTGGCTACCAAATTTGTGTCAGCAATTTCCAGTGAAGGACCTTTGTACGACTTCATTTTTTTCTGGGCATTGAAATCACTTGATCAGACAATGGTTTGATCTCTACCAATTGAAGCACATTACCGATCTTGTCAACAAGACTGGTATGGCTGCTACAAAGCTTGTTTCCACTTCGATGGCCACTAATTTTGATCTTGCTGAAGAATCTCCTTCAATGGATGATCTGGAGCTCTATCAAAGCACAGTTGGAAGTCTGCAATATTTGGGTTTTACTCGACCCAATGTTGCATTTGCATTCAACCATGTCTCGCAATTTATCCACAATCCTAATTAGCATACTCGTTGGCAAGCTGTCAAAAGGATTCTACGCTACCTCAACCACATCCGTTACTACAAATTCCACATATCCTCTGTTCGCCGTCATGATCGATCTCTCCGCCTTTTCGAATGCTGATTGGGGGTAGTGATGAGTGCTTATTCCATCTTCAATGGTCCAAACCTCATCTCCTGGATTTCTAAAAAGCAAAAAATAGTTGCTCGCTCCTCCACTGAAGTCGAGTATCGTGGTATGTATATATCTCTGTAACTGCCATTATACATACAAATCAATGAGAATCAGAAAAATCGTGCTCATTCCACTAGGTATTCAACAAGCAAAAAATCTTCAAATATGATGCCTGGAGATAGAAAGTGATTCCTCGACAATTATTAACTGTATAAAGGGATATGGAACCTTGGAAAATAGAAATGATAATTACGGATATTATGATACACCTACTCAATTTTCTACGGTTAAGAAGTACGCGTGATAAGGACGAGTAATAGAGTGGCGCCGGAGGAGAAGGTTGTATTCATTTGTCACACAACTCACAACAATAATTATTCAAATGATCAAAGTCTGCAAGATCTTATCCGTATGGATACTTTAAGATGAAAATGACTCGTCGGTTTATCCGAATTCTTTCCTACTTCTATATATATATATATATATAACGTGGTGTTTAGAAACTGAAATATCAAAGTAGGCGGTTTTGTTTATATTCGAAGTACTTTGTACTTTTGTGATTGTGAAGTCTATATAAAGTACTATAGTTGATCGATCGAGATATTAATTAGATTATCAATCAACTAAAGCCCACATCGCGATCGACCATATAAATATGTCAGCCGCCAAGGGGGAGACGGTGTCAAGGCCAGTGGGAGGGACCGAGCTCAGCCTCTGCCGGGCTCTACCGGGCGGCACCGGCGTCACCGTGCTCGCCCTCCTCCTCTCTAAATCCCCCGACCTACAAATTCTCCAAAATGCCCTCCACAATATCCAAAATGCCCATCCCATCCTCCGCTCCAAGCTGCACTACGACCCCTCCTCCCGCACCTTCTCGTTCGTAACTCCCCCCGCCTCGGCCCTCCGGGTCAACTCAATCGAGCTCCGGTCAACGCTGAGGATCCTCCACGGCGGCGCCGATTCTGATCTAGATCTCTCCCCCTTCCAGAAGATCGTGGAGCACGAGCTCAATCTCAACCCCTGGCGGGAGACCAACAAGCCCGGGCCACCGGTCGATTTGTTCGAAGCGAAGGTGTACGAGTTGGAGGGCGGGAGGTGGGCGGTGGCATTGAAGGCGCACGCGGCGGCCTGCGACAGGGTGGCCGGGGAAGCCGTACTGGCGGAAGTGGTGAGGGCGGTGAGTAGTGGTGGTGGTGGGGCGGAGGTGGGAATAAGGGGTAAGGGGGAGGTTAAAATGGGAATTGAAGAGTACGGGTGGAGCGGGAAGGCCAAGAAGTCGTTGTGGTCGCGCGGGGTTAACATGCTCGGCTACTCGTTGAAGGCCTTCCGGCAGGCCAATCTCGACTACGTCGACACGCGCTCCCCGCGGCGCACCCAGCTAGTCAGGCTCCGGCTCGAGCCTGACGTAACCGCCAAGCTTCTTCAGGTACGTGAACATTGAATAATCAATCAGGTAGATTCCGTGTATTGTATCATTTTTCTTGTCTAAAAATGAAAAAACACATTTTGCTGGTGTTTAATTTATTTTTGACCGTTGCAGTCTAAAATAAACAAATCATGTTTTTTGGTATAAACCTAGCCTAGGTTACGAATGTTGACTTAAGTTGACCCCAAAAAAAATGAATAATGACTTGAAACTTCCTTGTAAAAATATCTAAGCTCCATACAAAATAGCATATATAGTTGATAATTAAATAACTCAATTATATAATTTTAATGGCCCAGCTTATAAACCCCGTCCTTGAATTCATAACTTTTTTTTTTTCTTGCGTGTGTAGGGATGCAAGAGTAGGGAGATGAAATTGTGTGGAGCACTAACGGCTTCAGCATTGATCACAGCTCGACGCTGCAGCAAGCGTCCTCTTGAAGGGCAATCGGAGAAATACACGTTCGTAACGATAGTCGACTGTCGATCCCTTCTCGAGCCTCCTCTCAAAAGCCATGACGTTGGTATGGATGTCCCTAAATTAAGTCGAAACATTATCATATCGATCATATCATATCATATTGTATCATATATGATAACAGAGGCGGGGCCAGGGGGCATGGGGAAGTACGTACGTTCCCGGCCCCTCTCTCATCTAGCAAATTACTGAGTATTATCCTCGTCGATAGATAGCTTCGTTTTGATATATAATATAATACGTTATACGTCATAATCTGACATTTAAGTAAACAGTTATGAATGTTTGAAAATTATAAGTGTATTAATCACTTTAATATTATTTTAATAGACTATAATACTTTTATATTTTACTAAATTTGACATCCACATATTATAAATTACGCCGAGAGCTTCGAAACTGAAGGATATTATTACTTATTTTGACAATTTGGTAAGAAGTTATGCAAGTTTAAATATTTTATATCTAGTTATATATACACTATTACATGCATGTTAAGAATATAACAAGTTAAATATATATTGACTCAATATTTATTTATTGCATTTTATATCCTTATTTTGTTAGTTTTCTATTCTTCGACTATTTGATTTATTTATTTATATTTATTATTTTTTTATTTGAGAAAAAATAACAGGATTTTATCATAAATCAAAGTCATGTTATCTTAAATAACAGGATTTTATCATAAATCAAAGTCATGTTATCTTAAATAACATCATTTATAAGTATCATACTATATAGAGATTGTTGTACTACTTTAACCTAAAATGACACAATATATATAATCGTGCCTCTCTGTTAAAAAATTTCTGGCTCCGTCCCTATAATATAATAACGATGATAGTCATACTCACAGGATTCTACTACTCTGGGATCGTCAACTCACACGAAATAAACGGAAGGGAAGGATTTTGGGAGTTGGCAGAGACAACATACAAAAGTTTCAAGGCCGCAAAGATCAGCAACAAACACTTGCGCGAAATGGCAGACCTCAACTTCCTCATGTGCAGAGCCATCGAGAACCCAGGCCTCACCCCATCCTCGGCGATGAGGACCTCTTTCATCTCGGTGTTTGAGGATGAAGCCCTCCAGCACCATGCCGACGACAAGGCCCACCACGAGAACATGGGTGTCGAGGACTATGTGGTCAGCTCCTCCGTCCACGGAGTGGGTCCCACTGTCGCCATCTTCAACTCGGTCAGAGATGGGGGGTTGGACTGTTGGTGCGCCTACCCTGGGCCGCTGCATTCTAGGCAGCAGATGCAGACCCTCCTTGATCATATCAAAACTATATTGACAGAGGCTACCTAATTATGTACTTCTTAATTTCCTTTTATATAATCATCGATGGACAATTATGGATAATCATTCATGTATGGCATGTGATTGGTTTGGTTTCTAACTTAGCTGGTGTAATTAATAGGGTGGAAAGGGGGCAGATTATGAATGAATGTAGTCATCATCAGTCATCTCGTAGGGTCAATAGCTCCATCCATACTACTCATCACTTGCAAACATGTTTACCTTGAATAGGTAAATAAAGAGCGGTCATTCCAGGGCTCGAACCGGGGACCTATGAGTACTACCCACAAGTTCTTTTCGGTGAGCCATTCCGAAATGGTTCAAACATGTTTACCTTCATTCAATCTATGCGGGTGATCGATGCAGATGGAGTGTGTTTCTAATAGGCGAAGCAAAAATAATTGTTTATCATACATAATGGAAACACTTAGAATATTATGCATTTATAGTGAGAGTGTTATATGAGACTAGAAACCATGTCTGAGTGGTTGAGCTGGAAAGGATTTCAGGGTAGTATCCAATGGTCACCGGTTCGATTCCCAGATACGGTCGCTCTCTATTTATCGAAATCAAGTTATATGAGACTAGACTTGAGCATGAGTCGGTGGGCTGGCAGGCTTGGGCCAGTCTTATGTGAAAATCTTGGTTGAGTATAGCGGGTTGGGCGCGCTTGGGCCAATCACAGTTTTTGGGCAAACTGCCTTGTTCAAGCGCCATTAAAAGTTTGTAAAATATTTTTTTTATGTTTGTTTTTTATCCAAATCTTTACAATATGTGCTAAATTTCATACAAAACAAAGGTAGACAAGTTACACAAACTTTGAAATCACACCCTAAATCTTTAATATAGGTTCGTTTCAATGAAAAAAATCTTGAAAATAATTTATTTAATAGTATTGTATCCGCCTCGAAATTTAGGGCGCTTTAGGACTTTGTTCTTGTATCAAAATATATGTCATTTTAAGTTATCTAGGTAAGAGATAGTAATGATTTGTATTGATTTGTGTGTTGTTGACTTTTTAAAAGATTTTGAGGAGAGTCCTATCTGTTGGGCCTAGGGCCCATTTGGTCCAGCCCAAGAATGCCATTTCTTGGCTTTTGTTGGAAGGATTAAAGAAAGGCATGTTTTGCCTTTTGTCTTGAGTGAGCACGGAAGAGCAGGAGGGCTCCAAGTGTGCCGCCGACAACTAGGGGAAAGAGGAGAGAGAAAGAAAAGAGAGAGGAGGGTGATTGGAGAGGAAAGGTAGGAGATTTGAGCGGGTGTTTCGTCTCTTGATCTGGTGATCCGTCTCCTTCGTCCGGCAAGTCAACAACGGGAGTTTGTTGATAGGTATTTTCTCCTCTAGGAAATCTAATCTGATTACAAGTGTTTAGCTAGGTTTTGGAGAGGAATCCTTTCTAGATCGGGTTGTATTTAGATTGATGTTTGAGATCTCCATGTTTATTTGTCTCGGGTTGAGACTGGTTTGTTAAACACTTGTATTGACCTATTGATTAGTGGATTGGTTGCTCTGGTGGGCGGAAGGTGGGTTTTTTGATCCTCTGGTTAGAGAGGGTTTTTCCCACGTAAATCTTGTGTCAATATTTGTGCTTTTATCTGTGTTTGTGGTTGCTTGGTTTGTTTGGTTTCCGGATTGGATATTATCGGTTGGTCGTTTGGTTTGCTGGCTAATTATTGTCGGTTCTCTTATTAACCGAGTTCGCTTCCGGGTGCGGCTGGAAAGTGGTTTCTAGCCCCAACACTATCATCGTGTGATATAGAGAAGATTAAGCAAATTCGGCTTGTCGACCCCATAGTTCGAGACCAACTTGTGCCACTAAAAGAGCGACATCTTCACTGTGAGACCAACTTGGGGTTAACTCAAAACATTGAATTCAATCTAATATAACTATTGAGCTTAACTGAAATTCATAATATCATGTCCTCTCCATGTTCAAAGTTATTTGTGGAAATATTATTTACATAATATCATTTTATTATGGTAACTATATTTTCTAATATTATTTTTTTGAAAAATATTCTAATATTAATTACCCAATATTATTTGATGTTACATTTTTTAACCAATGGTATTAATTCAAAACTTTTATCTTTAACTATTTATTATTTATTTTTCTCTTTATCTTTTTAACCCACTTGTATTTTTTTCTATTATTTTTAACACATTTACTAATCAACAGGGGTGTTATTCGAGCCGAACGAGCCGAGCTTGACATGTTCAAGCTTGTTCATTTGTTAAATGAGCTCGAGCCGAGTCGAGCCCAATTTTTAAACGAGCTTTCTTTTTTGTTCAAGCTCGGCTTGTTTTAGTAAATGAACGAGCTCGAGCCGAGCTTTTTTCGAGCCTTAAGTAGTTTTACTTGGTTATAACATATAAACTTGAAGAAAATTTTAGAAATTTCATATAATTCGAGCTATTCGAGCCTAAATCGAACGAGCTGTAAAGGCTCGGATTTTTAAAATATTAATTTTTGGAAAAAGAAAATCAAAACGAATTTAAAACAAATTCCGGTCCAATATTTTTTTTATATTTTATTTTAAAGATCGAATCCGTCTTTCATTTCGGGTTTTGAATGACCAATCGGCGGAAATTTAAATTCCCGACTCGAGACCTCAATTCCGTCTTTTTCTCACATTCTTATCCAATTCAACATTGGTTTCCACAAATTGAGATTAATTTCAAATTTCCCCATCTCTTTCAATTTTCCCAAAGTAACCCAACACACACATACCCCCCTTCCTTACCTTGTTTGACTTGCCTAGAATGCAAATGGGGTTCCAATATTTTGTCCAGTGGTTATAGGGAAGGATACCCAAAATGTTATCCATAAAATTTTAACCTTTAGCACATCTTCCCATCCAAACACACAAACACAAGGAACCCAAACACTCCCTTTCTCTCTTTTGGAAGGCTGCCGAGCTCCCCTCTATCCCCATCTCGCCTCCTCAGCACCACACCTCACCACCGTCCCACCCTGCGCCACCACCGTGCGCACCTTCACCTCCATCTCCCTCTATCTCCGAGCACCCGCCGAGCGCCCTGGGCAGCGAGCTTCCCCTGTCCCTCCTAACTTGCCGAGCAACAACAATAGCAGCATCTCGGAGCACCCCCGAACAGCCGACGCTGCCAACACTCCTCCTCCCCGCCTCTCCGATTTGAAGTCCGGTAATGGGCTCTTCTTCCTTCTTTTCTCTTTTATTCCACCTCTAGAATCAATAAAAGAGGAGCTTTAACTCTCCTTGTTCCCTCCCTAGGCCGAGCTGCGTGATTCCGACCCCGGCGAGCCCATCGAAATCCCGACGAACTCCGACGAAGCGTCGAAGGCCCTCGGTGAGCCCCTTCTTCCTCCTTCTTCCTTCCTTTCATGTCCGAGTGTGTGCGGGTCGAGGTGGCCGGCGAGATCGGGTGGCCGGAGCCCAGCTCCACCGCCGCCGACGACCTCCCCTCCCTCTTCCTTCCTTCGGCCGACGACCTTCGGCCTCTGTTCTTCCGTTCCATTCGAACAGATAGGGAAGGGGGGAAGAAGAGAGCCTTGTGGGCCCCGTTGCCACCTCAGCCGAGTGGACCCTCCTTTTTTTTTTTTAAAAAAAGCTCCAGCAATCTGAAAAAATAAGTGAATGTGGTGGTCTTTGGGCCTATTTTTGGTTGGGCCGAAATTGGGAGTGTTTTAAAACAAAGTGGGCCGAGATTGGTGTTTAAAGGGGACAAGTGTTTGGGCCTGATTCTTCTTAAACACAACCGGGTTTGGGCTTAATTTTTTTGTTAGAAAACTTGACTTTGGGTTTTATAAAACATGAGGGTCGGTTTTGGGTTTTTGCAAAATAAGAGGGTGTGTTTTGGTAAATTAAAATAAAGTAAGGTTGGGTTGGTAATTTAAAAGGGGATGTTTTGATTTAGCGAATATAGTTGGGATTTTATAGAGATGTTAAAATAAAATGGTGTTAGAAATATTATGTAATATTATTGGGATTAAAATATAAAATGTTGTTTTGAGATTTAAGATATAATATTGTGGTGATTTATTAATTGTGGTTAAATGTTATATGATTATGATGAGGATATGCAATTATATGCTAAGTAAGATTGTGAGATGATAGCGTGCAAATTGGCTAGGTATGAATTGAGATTATCTTAAGTTGATGAATTGGAGAATTATATTTAATATGTTATGAGATAAAGTTAAGATGATGGAAATGGTGATGAGGTGGTTATTGTGTTAAGTTGTGAAGTTGTGTGTGTGACAATTCTATGCCTTTTGTGCCTTAGAAATAGACTCATTCATGTACTTATACTTGTTAGGTGATCATCTGTGACGTGTTGGATTTCATACTGCCTGGTTGATTGCTTTTTGCTGTTCTGTGGTACCAGGTAAGTCTCTTCGGAGCTTACTCAGATTGAATAGAGCTATTCCCTGCTTTAGGTGCATGATATACTAGGTGCTTGCATTCATGATCAGCATGTCATGTAGTACCATGCTAGGTTGCATCGACTGTTGAGCATTCTATTTCTTTATGTGTATGTAAACAGAACGACCGTTATCTGTGAAGTAACTAGAGTCATTGCTAGGGTTATAGGACGACCTAGTCTCATCGGGTCCCGTCCTGAGTCAATCGAGTCATGCACTTCCTTATATTATGAGATGCCTGCGGGCTTTATTGTGGAGCGGGTTAGGCATGCGTGCCACCCGATTATGATGGAATGCATTCACGAGCTGGCCAGTCTCCGCCCTATCGGAAGGGGGTGGAGGTAGGAGAGGGATATACCACTTGGTATTCTGTGCTAAGGCCTTATCATTATTATGTACTTGATCTTAGGAGCATGTTAGTGTGTTATTATTCCGCCATGCATCTAGAAGCATCTTTGTTAGGTATAGCGTATATGTGTGCTTATGGTTGGGATGCAGAGCTAAAGTGGGCATCGATCTGATCCCGCCCCATATCAATTTTTTTAGGTATTATTTATGTTCATCCTATCGGTGCTGTTTGCTTATTGCGCGGGTCATTTTGTCGGCGGAGAGTGAGCGCTGGAGTTACCGACTTCACCAGACTCTGATTATATTTTTGGATTTACACTTAGACTCCGTTTTGACCCGGCTCTGCCGTGGCACCCTCTTGTATTACACTTGTTTTCGCTAGTCGCATGATTTCTGATTTCCACGCTTAGACTTACGACAGGTACAGGGGACTTCCCCGGGGATTCCAACGATCCCTTCGATTTTGGGTATGAAATCCCCCTTTGAAAACATTAAAGTAGGTTTTGAAACCTTCAACCTGTACTCGGGGCGCAAGGTCCTAACGAGGGGTTTCATCCCTCGAAACGTAACTCGGGAATCATAATCCCGGGCCGTTACACGAGCCGAGCTTTCAACCGAGCTTAAAATCATGTTCAAGCTCGGCTTGTTTAGGTAAGTGAACGAGCTCGAGTCGAGATTTTTTTGAGTCGATCCCGAGCCGAGCTCGAGCTGTTCAGCTCATATAACAACCCTACTAATCAACTAGTTTTACAACCCGCCCGTTGTGCGGCTTCTTTATAATTATTTTATGTTTTTTTTTATATTATATTTTTTTTATTAAAGTGTGAAGGTTAAAATAGTTTTCTTGAAATATTTATGTAATGATAACATTATAATATATATATATATATATATATATATATATTTAATTCACATGTAAGTACATACGGTTCTCCCGTCTACTGGTTTGACCGGCCTTCGAGTTTCAGATATGTCTGAACTCGAAGTCTTATCTAATAAAAAAAATGCAAGTACAATTACACTTATACACTTTACACGTATGGAAAGCGCACTAGATGCCCTTTTTATTATAAATTCTTCTTAATTAAAAAAATAAATAACTATTTTAAATGTATCGATATAATATATATTTTTTGGTGGAAATGTATCGATATAATATAAAAATAAATAAAATTTGACTATGATTCTTAATTAAAAAATAAATATATAAATACACTTTTTCTCAAAAAGTGACAATTAATTGCTGACTTAAACACATGGATTACTATTATCAATATTTAATTTGAGATTAATTAAATGGGATCCAAGGTGGATTTGATTTTTAAATACATGAATTTTTCGAGATGGGTTGATTCAAATATACTTTTACAAATATAGAATTCATTCGTAATTCTATTCTTTGTTATATTAATCATATGCGATATCTATTTAACAAACCAAACTTAATCGGACATACAAAATCAATTTGGTATATTTATATTTAAATATATTATATTTAATTTTATCTAAAAGGCTTAATTGACTAAATATTAGATAGTTTATTTGATCTAAAAAGATAAGTTTTCTAACTAATTAAGATATAAGGTTGAATATTTATAAAAATATGTGAGATTATTTGATCTAAAAAGATAAGTTTTTTTATCTAACTATATTGACCTGTTAGTTGACATGGCTAAAAAAGATAATACTATTTTAATCGCATATCTCAATCACTTAAATTGAATATATTTTTAACAAAAAAATATATAAAATTGATTGAAATTACACGTAGATAATTGATTAGACAGTTGTATGACATGGATTAAATTGATTGGACATTCATTAATTGACGTGTCAAAAAACCCGGTCAGAATGCACCAGAAAAAGACACGTAAGCAAATCGCACCAGAGCCCACCACATAGGATTTCCACGCCTCTGTTTTAGTATTATACTAGTCTTATTACCCGCGATCTTCGCGGCTGGTTTCTTCATAAAATTTTATATTATTTTATTATATTTATTACAATTAAGTATTGAAATAAATTTGACTTAAAAGCTAGGGTATATCAGTATAAGTAAACTTGAATCTTTTAAGTTTAATAATTTTATAAAATTTATTTCTTTATGATATTTCATATTTTACCATTTTACAAAATAAACATTTATTTATCAACTATAATGATATCGAAATATTATATTAAAACTTTTAAGATTTAAAACTTAATGCTATTGGTGAAGTCACATTAATTATATTATTTTCTATAGTAATATTGATTATTAAATGCAGATTACAAATCTCCTTATATATTAAATAAATACTTTGGAAAAAGTTATCATAAACTAACACAACAAATCTTAATTACTAAAAGATAAGTAACTCAAGAGAAAATATTTAAAAAATAACTTAAGGTAAAATGATGAGATTTGTAAGATAAGGGGTTGAATATTTATAATAAAAATTAATTTAATCATTAATTAAAATGGACACATGTGAAGACACACGCATAAATAGATGTGGTTATCATCTAACGTGGCTAAAATTTATTGGATCATCATTAATTGACGTGTCAAAAAACCCGTCCAGATTGCACCACAGAACGATACGTGAGCGAATCGCACCAGAGCCCGCCACATAGGATTTCCACGCCTCTGTTTTAGTATTATACTAGCATAGTATCCGTGCGTTACGCACGGGATTTGCAAAATATATTATATTGCTTAAAAGCTATTATCATTTTATATTTATATTAGATATTAGATATATTATAATAATATGAAAATATTATAGCCAAATAATATTAATTTGGAAAAAAATAATTTTATTATAACAATATATAATATATATGTGGCAAAACGTCAATGTCTCATCTTTTTAGATAGAAATAGTTGCATGCACTAATATGGAGAGTGTTTAATTTTTTTTTCCGCCTTCTAATTGTTTTTTAGCAACTTGATTGGTTACTTTTGAACATTAAACAAATATTTGTTGTCGTAATTAATAAGCTGAAAGGTAGAAGCAAATACTTTGTTAGGTGGACTACACATTTGACAAATGCTAGGTTTATGAAATTTTAAGCACTCTGGGATGAAAGCACATAAAAATGTCGGAGAAGATATATTGATGTAATAATATAGAATCACATTAACGACTAAACAACTTAAATTTTAATTATTTTGATTGGACCATCTAACATCCATCCAACTAAAGAAATACCAATCATCCTACAAATAAATCAAATTTTCATATTTAGAGTAATATTTTTTTTCTACATTCATTAACTCTATGAAAACAATCTAGGTTTTATAAGTGGCTAATTATCTGTTTAAACTCCATCTTAAATTAAATTAATTTAAGTTCATTTCAAATGTCCAAAATAAAGGCTAAACAATAATCTACATCTATTTACTGAATAATGAATAATTTTTGTTTTTTTAAATTTATATATTAGGAGTATGTAAACGATTCCTGTTAAGTATTACTCTGTAGTTGATTGGATAAAATCATCATTTTAGAATCTTATTTAATAAAATTTGAAATGAGATTTTATTTAGAAACATTATACATTTTTCATTTGAATTCTAAGCATAGCTTTATATTCATCCGATCACCACACTTTTTCGTAATAAAATAGATTTGATTACTGATTAATATTTTGTAGCATCTTATTTAATCAAATTTGAAATTGAATTTTATTGAGCAATATTATACATCTTTCATTTGAATTCTAATTATAGCTTTATATTTAGTTAATCACCAATTTTTGTAGTAATAAAATAGATTTGAATACTGATTAATATTCATGATAAAACACATAGATAGGTGATAAGCATTCGATTTAGTTTAGATTTTTTTGTTATCAAACTGATATTTTGATTTTTTTTTCAATAAGTTATATTAATGTTTTTTAAAAAAAAGTGAAGTTCAAATATTTTAGTGAAAATGGATTAATTTTAGTGAAAATGGATTAATTTTAGTGAAAATGGATTAAAATATCTGGAAGAAAATCTTTATCAAATTTGTAACTTGAGAAATTTAATTATTTATTTGATAATTGTTAAAATGGGGCCCACAAATAATTATAAACCATTGGAATTTTTGAAGTTAATGGGGTTGTGACATTAGCATATGATGCCATATGACATTTTTAATGTGAGGCCGTCATGTGTATCCTTCGCTTCTGTTTTAGTATTATTAAAAATAAAAATAGAGTTAGCAAATATCTAATAAAAATTATTAAATTTTAGGTGATAAACATTCAATTTAGTTTTTTTTTTGTTATGAAATCGATATTTTGATTTATCAATCAGTTTTATTAATTTTTTTTTAAAAAAGAGAATTTTGAATATTTCAGTGAAAATGGATTAAAATATATGGAAGAAAATCTTTATAAAATTTATAATTTGTGAAATTTATTTATTTATTTGCTAATTGTTAAATTGGGGCCCATAAATAATTATAAGCCAATGAAATTTTTTTAAAAAGAGAATTTCAAATATTTTAGTTTTTTTTTAAAATTAGAATTCATTAAGGTGGACTATTATTTTATGATTAATTAAGATTCATTAGTAAAATAGGAAAATGAAGATCCTTAAATTTAATCTAATTAACCATTGACATTTGATTCAATCATTAAAAAAAATAAACGGTTGATTAGGATAGATATTATGGTAAATTAGGAAAAAGGAAGATAAATTTGATTTAGTTAATAAAAAAAATAACAATAAATCAGCTATTGGGATAATTGATAGTGATTGAGATAATTAGTAGGGATTGATATATAATCGAGATTGATCAGGAAAAGAAATTGATTTCTTATAATATTGACTAATATTAAATTATGCAACTTTGATTTCAACTTTAATTGTAGCTTTATATTCGACTGATTAACATAGTTTGTATATATAGTAGTAATTAAATAGAATTGATTATTGATTAGTATTGGATAAGGAAATCTTAACGGTTGCAATAGAATCCTCAAATATCTAATAAAAAAGTTTTAAAAATTAACAAAATGAATTTCACGTAACATTCATTCAAAAGAGTTTAGTGAAATTTATTTATTAATAATATACTGATTTATTATTTTCTGGTTTTTAAAAATCCTGGATAAAAAATAATATGCAAATTTGGAGAAGTTGTTATGATTTGGTCAATAAAATCAATATTTTAATTAATAAAAATGATTTTAAGTTTATTTATTTTAAATATATATGGGGGTTTGTTAAGTGAATGGCTGCCACATGGCACTTTCAATGTGAGGCCGCCACGTGTATCTATCCTTCGCAGCTGTTTTAGTATTATATTAGATATTGATATTGATATTGATGAGTTTAATTAAAAATATTGAATTAAATATAATGTCTATGATTTATCTATATCTAAATATTATTTACGAAAAAATCACGTCATGGCGCGGGGATCGTACTAGTTATATTTATAACTCTAAATTAAATACTAAATTAATTAATTAAATAGTTGCGCGGCTGTGCCTATATATGGCACGAGTCTAACTCTTTTGTCCGATGGAGAGAAGCATTGATTGATTCAATTCACATATATATTTGGAATTTAATTGCAACCTTCGATCTCCAATGTAGGAGATTAGGGCCTACTTCAATACGGAGTATTATTCTTCATCTCGATCTCATTATGAACTATCAACGTATACTATTTTGGGTAGCGTTAAACATTTATACACGCAGCCCCACCTTACTTGTTACTTCTTACCCACTATGTTTCCTACTAGCTCATTCCATTGGCGCTTTCATTCCTACCTATCTTAATTAAATTACTTCCAAATATACAAGTTTGAAACATAACCTATATATGTTGAGAGGAACGTACGTGCTACGTCAATAATAATAATAATAATAATAATAATAATAATAATAATAATAATAATAATAATAATAATAATTATTATTATTATTATTATTATTATTATTATTATACGATTGATCAATATCATAATTAATTGGTCCAAATGTCATGAATATTGAATCGCAATATTAAAAAATGACAATAGTCGGAGCCAGAAATTTTGTTAGAGCTAAAAAAGGAAAAAAAAAAAAGCAATCCAATTTCAGCAACTCCGGTATCGAAGTGCTGAAGCGAAAAAAGAAAAAGAAAAAAAAACAACTCCGGTTTCAGCAACAATTTCAGCATCTAAAACCGGGGTTTCAGCATCAACAACCCCGATTTCAGCAACGCGAAAAAAAAAACTCACTGAAACAAGGGTTGCTGAAATCGAATATGCTGATAGCAACTCCGATTTCAGCAAATCCGGTGTCGAAGTGATGACACGAAAAAAAAAAACAACCCCGTTTCAACAACACGGGGAAAAAAAGTTAAAACAAGATTTGCTGAAACCGAATGTGCTGAAAGAGGGGGAAAAAATGTTAAAACAAGAGTTGCTGAAACTGAATGTGCTGAAACCCCTGTTTCAGCAACGCGGTAAAAAAACTGAAACAAGGGTTGATGAAACCGAATGTGCTGAAACAAGAGTTTCAACAACTCCGTTTCAGCAACGCGAAAAAAAAACTGGGAAAAAAAAATTGAAACAGTGGTTGCTGAAACCGCATGTGCTGAAAGTTTCAGCATCAGCACATGCGGTTTCAGCAACGTGAAAAAAAAATCTGGAAAAAAAAACAAAAAAAAAAACTGAAAAAGAGGTTGCTGAAACCGTATGTGCTGAAACAGAAGTTTCAACAATTCCGTTTCAGCAACGCGAAAAAAAAACACTGTAAAAAATAAAAGAAAATTCCTGAAACCGAAGGGGGCACAGGGGGCGGTGGACATTTTGCTAATTTGGAGTACTTAGGAGATATTTTCCTAATAAAGTCCAAAAATTAGGCCATCTAAGTAATCCCTTGGACATTTCTTTTTTCTTGATAAATTAACTGCCTCTACAAAATCCTACCGAAAAAAAAAATAGGAAAGGGGAGAAGTTTAATTATAAACGCCAACCAAGCGTTACACCGAATAGTATTAGTATTGGATTTTATTGCAGTAGAGAGTTTCATAATAAAAGCCGAATTAATATGTCCGTATACGTGTTTGTTAAAAAACGAGTGGTTCACCACAATTTTGATTTCTTAATAGCATGCTTTTCTTAAAAAAATCTTTAAAATAGAGAATTAAAAGTAAATATATATATATATATATATATATATATATATATATATATATATATATATATATATATATATATATATATATATATATTATATAATATAATTACTTTTGGTTCAAATCTAACAACTTTTCTTTGAATTTGTAAATAAAGAGCAGCGCGGTCATATCCGGGGTTCGAACTGGGCGGGGACATTTGGATACTACCCGCAAGTACTTTTCAGTGAGCCATTCCGAAATGGTTCTAACAACTTTTCTATTATATGAAATTTACCTCAAATATAGAGTTTTCTCTAAACTTAGGGAACGATCTTTATTTTTTTTTCTTCATTATCTATTTTGGATAATGTAATCAGAAAGCTGTTGGATAATAATAATTATAATATTTTCTGAAAAAATCAAGATATAATATCTTGCCTAAGAATGATGTTCAATATGATTTCTATGATTTTGATTTTGCGACTTCTTATAGAATTGCCTAAGGTAATTTTGATTTGTTGATGACTTTGGTTTTCTATAACTTCTAAGAATTACCATGAAATGAAGTGTAGTTAAAAATAGGCGAAATTGCAGTAAACCACCCCTTAAATATAATGTTTTGCTATAAACCACCCTTTAAAAACGTAATTGCAGGAAACCACCCTTAAAATTGATTTCATTTGCACAGTACCACCCCTTGCACTATTCTGCTGAAAAATCGTCAAACTAGGGCCCACCCGATATTATTTTATTATTTTAGGGTTCAAAACAGATTTTTTTATAAAAGACAAAAAAAAGGAAAAAAATATAAAATGCTCTTGCTTCCTTCCCCTCTTTCTCTCACACCCAAACCCAAACGCAAACCTCCATACAGGGATGGATTTGGGGTTGGCCTGAGCTTTGTTACAACCCACCCCAAAAATCCAAAATATATATAATAGGAAGATATTATAGAACACATAGTCCACTTAGGACATTGGGTTGCATCTTTGTAGTGGTTGATAGCCCACCCGGGATCGAAACCTCCCACCCCTAGCCTTTTTTTATTTCTTTTCCTCATTTGTTCTGAGCCATATATATATATGCATACAACATGCACATCATATATATTTGTACTCCGGTGTTGACGATGTGCTTATCGCCTTTTATATATGTGATTTTTTGGTCTAATTAATATATATGTGATATTAAGACATTAATAACTTAAAAAAATGTACTCCGGTGTTGACGATGTGCTTATCGCCTTTTATATATGTGATTTATATATATATATATATATATATATATATGATATTAAGACATTAATAACTTAAAAAAATTACTTTATAAGGTGATTTCAGCCTATCCCAATTTTTATTCCTGGTTTCGTGTCTGCCTCCATATCTTTGTCAAATAATTTGCATCTCCCCACAAACTAAATTGCAACATCGTCATTCCATTAAAATAAATTTTATACTTTAATTCATCAAACTTTGAAACTAAACAAAAATTGAACCCTAGAATCTGGTGTTGTTGGTCTCAACTCTCAATTCATAAAATCCATTTATTTCAAAAGAAATGTCCGGTATATGCAAATTGGGGAGGGGATGACTAAAAAACAGGGCACAAACACAAGGGGAGAAAGGGAAGAAGAGGGGAGTTGGAGAACGGATCACGCACGAGATACTTGAGGCATTATTGTCGAATGTCGACTCGGTGAACGGATCACGCACGAGAGATACAGAGTAACCGAGTACGTAGAGATCTTCCAATTTTTCTTTTTCAAAATACTACATTAAAGAAAAAATAATAGTTGGTGGGCCCCACTTTGCAATTGGTAGTTTGGTGACGGAATTAGGGTTGGCATGGTACGGTAACCACGAAAAAATGGTGATTACCACGTACCAACCACAAACTGGTGGTACGTAAATTGTCATACCACGTACCAACCACAAGTCGTGGTTACCGCATATGTGGTAACCACAACATGCGGTTACCATCGGTACATTACCATGGTTACCAAGCTGTAATTCTGTTTGTATTTTTTTTGAAACCCCTTGGCTACCTTCCGGTAATCATCAAAGTTATCGAACAAAAAAATATGGTTACCAAAAATAATATGGTTACCCCCTATTAAAAGTTCATATAAATCAAGTTCACAACCTAAAGTACAAACCAATTCAAACCAACCAAGTTCAAAGTCGTGAAACAAACCAAGTTCAATTGTTAAAACATTCAAAATATTTCTGCAAGTTAAAAAAAAACAAGTTCAAAGTCTTGAAACATTCAAAATGTTCCTACTGTTTCTAGTAGAAAAAGTAGAAAGGTCAAATTTAGGTCAAAATCAAAATATAAAATATAAATTAAAAACTTCAAACTTAAAGGTAATACTACCTCCGTCCTAAAATACATGAGTTTTTAGCCTTTTGCACAAGTTTTAATAAAACACTTCGCTTTTTTAAATTTTATTACAGTATTTTTTAACACCCACTACACATTTTAACCAATCAAATTCTTTAAAAAGTCAACAACACACTAATCAATAGAAACCATTACAATTTTCTACATAGAAAACTTAAAAGCCCATCTATTGTTGGACAAAAACTCACCTCTAAAAACCCATGTATTATTGGACGGAGGGAGTAACAATAAAACATTAAATAAAAAAAATTAATATGTATACTTGGTAACCATGGGAACCATGGTATTCAGATTTCATTACCATTACCGTACCACCTTCACATGGTTACCACCATGTTGGTTACCACAAGTGTGGTTACCAACATAGTCGGTTTGTGGTTGGTACGTGGTTGGTATGGTAATTTCCGTACCATTTGCCAGCCCTAGACGGAATAGTGTAATGGGTGGTACTGTGCAAATGAAATCAATTTTAAGGGTGGTTTTCTTCAATTACGTTTTTAAAAGGGTGGTTTATAACAAAACACTGTATTTAAAGGGTGGTTTCCTGCAATTTTACCTTAAAAATAAAACATAACTTCTTAGAACTTATAGTTAATCAAACTTATTGGCTTGTTGCCAATGTTTTGAAATGTGGTAGCGTATGTATATGTAGGGCTTTTGCTACGGCTTTTATTCATGCTAAGATGTTGTTCCTCACATTAAAGAACATGCTCAATCACGGAGTCATCCAACTTAACCCTAGAGAAATGGATTTTCACGTGATCAGGGAACACACATCAGGTTGCTTTGTATTAATAAAAATACATCGACTTTATTATATGTATTTACTATTTTTATTTGAATTGATGTGGTGAGCAATGATCAATTATATTTATATATATACACACTAGGTAGCTCGTTAGTTTAGGTTGATCAATAAGGGTAAAATATTCAAGAAAATGGGCAATATAATACTACTCCGTATTACATATGTATGTAACAATTTTACTTTGGGTGACAACTATACTATCACATCTATTTTATCACAGATATCAAATTTACTACATGTTGAGTCTTTTGACACATTTATTATGATACTATTTTACATTGGTTGATCTACATTACCACGTGAGTAATCCAAGATTACCAAAATACCATTTTACTACAAGACGTCATATTTACCATGGTTCATTTTACATTTTTCCTATGAATAATTTTATTTTACAACGGGTCGTTGCTTTTACCGTAGTTATGATAATTAATCATGGTAAATAGATTTACCACGATTAATTCATACATGTGGTAATTAGTGCATACGTACAAAAGTAACAAAACCGTGGTAAAAGTGCATTTTTGTACTAGTAGATGGGGAGTCTGTATGTTGGAGTAGTGATGGTAGTGTGGCTCGAACTGAAGACTGGTTGTATCCTCCACAAGCTCGCTAGACGCACGCCCCGCTCACGTGCTCGCGCGCTTCTGTTTTGTGTCTCCCTTAGGACGACGTCGTTTTGGTTATTATGTAACAAACAGAACTGAACTTCGTCTCCTTCCCTCTCTGTATAAATTGAAGCTGCGACTTCTGTAACAAACAACTAATTAATCAAGAAATTGTTCGTTTCCTCAGTTTCCATTCTCAATCTTACATTCATCACTTTCGTTTCCAACATGGTATCAGAGCGAAAACTCTGATTTTTGCTCGTTCGGTTGTTTCGATTCGTTTGCTTCCGCATCTTCAGCTTCATCCATGGATCCAGAGAATCAGGTGCTGAATCAAGTGCAGAATGGGGCACAAAATGGAGTGGATTCAAGGAATCCTTTGTATTTGCACCCCTCGGATAACCCCGGTATGATTCTTGTCTCAAAGGTTTTCGAGCATGGATCCAATTTTGGAACGTGGAAACGTTCGATGTTAATTGCGCTTTCAGCTAAAAACAAATTAGGTTTTGTGATTGGTACGATTGCTAGACCTGAAATTTATACAGTTGAATATGGAGATTGGTTGCGATGTAATAATATGGTTGTGTCTTGGATTGTGAGTGCGCTTGGAAAAGAGATCGCTGAAAGCGTGATCTATAGCGACTCTGCGAGCGAAATCTGGACAGATTTGTGCACGAGATTCGGACAATCGAATCTTGTTCAACGGTTTACTGCTCGTAAGGAACTGTGCATGATCTCTCAAGGCGCCGATGATTTTGCCACATACTTTACCAAGATTAAGCGTCTGTGGGATGAATTAAAGGCTTTGCAGTTGGCACCAACGTGCAACTGTGGCGCTCGCCAGGAATACTGCAAGAATGAAGAGGATCAACGTCTTCTTGAACTGCTCATGGGATTGAATGATCGGTTTATTTCAGTACGAGGCCAGATCTTGATGATGCAACCAACTCCAACAGTTTCTCAAGCCTATTCCATGATCAGTCATGAAGAGAAACAACTTGGATTCAAGAGTAACAGTCAGTCTTTTGGAGAATCTTCTGCAATGAATACTCAAGGACAGCGAACCAATGGCATCTCAGGATCAGGCTCACAAGGCAGTTCTCAGAAGCCTAAACAACAGCAATATGGTTTCATACCTGGCAAAAGAGCTCCGTATGTATGTACTCATTGCAAGAAGACTGGACATAAAGTCGAGTTTTGCTATAAACTCATTGGATATCCAAGTGGGTTAAAGGCACCAGCAGCTAAGGACAAGAACTTTGCAGCACAGTCATCCACTTCTGAGGCAAATGGCAACCAGGCTGCATATGCCATTCCAGGTTTTACAGTAGAGCAGTGTACACAATTGCTCAACTTGTTGACAAAAGGAGCACCTCAAAGCCAAAACATGGAGATGGTTGGATGTACAATGGCAGGTACATGTTCTACTCTTGTCAATTACGATAAGTATCTTGCTCTATGTGCTCAGTTTGGTTTAAAAGATAATGATCAGACATGGATTTTAGACACTGGTGCCACTGACCATATGTGTTTCAACAAAGCTTCTTTCCTTTCTCTTGAACCATTGTCCTAACCCCACAAAATAACCTTACCAAATGCCACTTCTATATCTGTCAATTTTCATGGATCAGTACAAATTTTACCTTCAATTACTATCCATCATGTATTCTTTGTGCCTGATTTCAGATTCAATTTGTTGTCAATAAGTAAATTGACAAATCAGTTGCATTGTGGAGCTTATTTCTTTCCCAAATTATGCATACTGCAGGCCCCTTCAATGAAGAGGCCACTGGTGCTTGGTGAACAAAAGGATGGCTTATACTTGTTAAACTGCAAACAACACCATCTTTCTCATTCATTGTCTTTACCTTCTACTACAAATTGTAATGATGATCCAGCTTTGTCTTTACCTACATTGTCTTTTTCTGTTACACATTGTGATGCTTCTTTGTGGCACTTAAGACTAGGGCATATGCCCTTCAATAAAATCAAATTGTTGCCAGTTGATGCTTATGCTTTTCCCAAATCTGATGTCCCTTGTGACGTGTGCGATAAAGCCAGACAACACAAATTACCCTTTCCTCATAGCACAATTAAAACCATAAATGCCTTTGACTTAGTCCATATTGATGTCTGGGGTCCATATCACACACCTACATACAATGGATACAAGTATTTCCTCACCATTGTTGATGACTTTACCCGTTGCACATGGACCCATCTCCTCCTCACTAAAGGCTCTGCCATGTCTATCATTCAGTCCTTTGTTTCAATGGTCCAAACACAGTTTTCTGTTACCCCAAAAATCATAGGCACAAACAATGCTTTTGAGCTTGGACTGAGCAATCAAGGCCAGTCCTACTTTGCATCACATGGTATTATTCACCAGACCAGCTGTGCATACACTCCTCAACAAAATGGAGTTGTAGAACGCAAGCACAAGCACCTATTAGAGACCTCTCGAGCCCTTCTTTTCCAGTCCAACCTACCCATTTGCTATTGGGGAGAGTGTGTTCTCATGGCCACTTTTCTGATCAACCGCTACCCATCTAAACTCCTTCAAAACTTCACACCTTTTGAAAGATTATTTCACACTCCTCCATCATATACCCAGTTAAAACCATTTGGTTGCTTATGCTACACTTCACCTTCTCCTCCCACCAAGGACAAATTTTTACCAAGAGCCCAACCATGTGTCTTCTTGGGATTTCCTTTTGGAAAGAAGGCATATAAACTTTTGTCCATCTCCACCAAAGATATAATCATTTCCAGAAATGTAGTCTTTTATGAGAGCATTTTTCCCTTTAAACACTCTCCTTCAGACCACTTTTCTCCTGCTTCTTCTGTCCATTTACCCATGCCTATACCTGACATACCATGTGATGCTCCCCTTGTGCAAAGTGCTGCTCCCTCTCCTGCACCAGTGGTCCCAGATCAGGTTCCTCTTTTAAGGAGGTCATCTAGGGTGAGATCCTTCCCTTCTCACCTACAAGATTATGTGTGTAACTCCATTTCTTCTGCACCCTTTTGCTTCAACACTATCACATCAGCTTGCTTCAACCCTCCTTCAATCAGTGTCAGTGTCTTGTCCTTGAATGATCACTGTTTTTTGTCTAACCTATCTGTTGCACATGAGCCTGGTACCTATGCAGAGGCTGCTTCTTCTCCTGCCTGGCAAGAAGCCATGGATAAGGAATTTGCAGCTTTGGAGTTAAATAGAACCTGGGATCGATTTGGTTCCACTTCCTACAGGGAAGAAACCCATTAGCTGTAAGTGGGTTTACAAGTTGAAGCTACGCCCTGATGGCACAATTGAAAGGCACAAGGCTCGTTTGGTGATCAAAGGGTGTACACAGAAAGCTGGTATTGACTTTACTGAAACATTTTCCCCTGTTGTCAAGATGACAACTGTTAGAGTGCTCGTTTTTGTTGCTTTAAAGAGAAATTGGACTGTCTTTCAATTAGATGTGAACAACGCTTTTCTCCATGGAGATTTACACGAGGAAGTATACATGAAACCTCCTCAAGGTCTTCATCTTCATGATTCTTCTTTGGTCTATCGCCTGAAAAAATCTCTTTATGGCCTCAAGCAAGCGTCTAGACAGTGGTACGCTAAGCTCTTGGATTCTCTTCGTTCACAAGGATACAGGCATTCTGAGAATGACCATTCTCTTTTCTTTCGGATCAAAGGAAGCTCCATTGTGCTTTTAGCTATATATGTGGACGATATTTTGCTCACTGGCAATGACCTACAGGCCATGATTGAATTGAAAGCCTTCCTAGATGATCAGTTCAAAATTAAGGATTTGGGAACTCTCCATTACTTCCTGGGTATTGAGTTCATTCGTGTTCCTCAAGGTTTAGTACTGTCACAGAAGAAATTCATGTCAGAATTGCTCATTGAGTTTGATTGCTCTTCAGGATCGGCCTCTGCTCCCCTTGAGGCCAACATTGATCTACACAAATCTATGGGCACTTTGCTAGATGATCCTACTAAGTACAGAAAGTTAGTGGGAAAACTGAATTTTGTCACTAACACTCGCCCTGACTTAGCCTTTGTTGTGCAATATTTGATTCAGTTTATGCAAACTCCCACGACTTCTCATTACAGTGCAGCTCTCCATGTCCTAAAGTATGTTCGAAGCACACAGGATTTTGGTATCCTTCATAATTCATCTTCAGCAATGGATCTTCTTGGTTACAGTGACTCTGATTGGGCTGCTTGCTCCCACACACGTCGGTCCGTCAGTGGTTTCATCATTTTTTTTTGGTGGATCTCCCATTTCCTGGAAGGCCAAGAAGCATTCGATTGTATCTCTTTCATCTGCAGAAGCAGAGTACAGGTCACTTCGTCGCCTAACAGCAGAGCTTGCTTGGCTATCTCGGCTCCTTCACGAGTGTGATGTGACTGGGATTCTCCCAATTCCTGTCAAATGCGAAAGTCAAGCTGCCATCCATATTGCTCGCAACCCAGTCTACCACGAACGAACAAAACATGTAGATCTTGACTGCCACTTCGTTCGTCACAAGTTATGTGAGGGCCTCATTAGTCTCTCGTATCTCCCCACTGTCGATCAATTGGCGGATATCTTAACCAAGAGCTTGCCTGGTCCTCGCCATCGATCATTAATGCTTCCCAAGTTGCAGTTGGTTTCTCCACCTTCAACTTGAGAGGGGGGGGGGGGGGTGTTGGAGTAGTGCTGATAGTGTGGCTCGAACTGAAGACTGGTTGTATCATCCACAAGCTCGCTAGACGCACGCCCTGCTCACGTGCTCGCGCGCTTCTGTTTTGTATCTCCCTTAGGACGACGTCGTTTTGGTTGTTATGTAACAAACAGAACTGAACTTCGTCTCCTTCCCTCTCTGTATAAATTGAAGCTGTGGCTTCTGTAACAAACAACTAATCAATCAAGAAATTGTTCGTTTCCTCAGTTTCCATTCTCAATCTTACATTCATCACTTTCGTTTCCAACACTGTAAGGCTTGCAGGCACAAAGTAGAAAATCTCCCGAGTTTATTTGCTTTAAAAAATAGAAAAAAAAAGAAGAATATCAAATGTGTTGTTTTTTGCAATAGAAATTTTAGGCAAAAAAACTCCTTGTAAATTACGTGCATACTGAAGTATGTGAGGACTCGTGATCGGGGATTGTGTATATGGATGTTTCTGCACTAGCTTAGCACATAAGTCGAGTGTGTGTTCCATCCTAAAACTAATTGACAATATGAGAAATGTCAAATAATTTGTCTATTAAGACCATCAATAACAAAGAGTCACACGAATCAAAACTCATTTCAACCACATTAGTAACTATTCCTGTCACGTCAGCTTTCCACTAACTTTTCAGCTTTTTACATTTTTCATCCATAACAAAGAGTCGCGCGATTCAAAACTCTCTTTACACTTTTTATATTTATTAAGCTAAATGTTGATTTATTTTACTGAATTTTTTTTTGTTAATGATATTATCAATATCAATATTAATATTCATACGTATAATTAAAATAAAAAAGGCACACAATTAAATTTAGAAATATTTTATTAAATTGATAAATTGGGAAACAAAAAAAAATTACACAACTTAAACTTGCATACAACATATTAAATTTGAAACAACACACACTTGTACAATAAAATTAAACGTCGTCTGCAGTTTTATCTGTGTCTTTTAATATTCCAGATGTAGTGGCTTCGCTAAATTTATGTTGAAACATATGTATTTTTTATGGTCTAAGCTTATGTTGAATTAATAAGTTAATGTTGTCCGTGACTATAAATCTTTAACATATGTTAAACTTAGCGATTTTTTTTTCCACAAATATATGCAAAATGGGTGTCATTGGATAGAGAAAAATAAATCCTATTCAAAAATATTTTTTCTTTTTTTAAAAAAAAAATATTTAACAGATAAACGAGGGAATGTAATTTAATTAAACCCCTGCCATGTGGCAGGTTCCCATTGCCTACAAAAAAAAAAAAGTAAAACCCGGATGATCCGACGCTCTCACTTACGTATTTCCCCTCGAATCACCGTTTTCTCTTTCCTCCAAAATGCCGAAAGTGATGAGCTGGAACATATTTTGATTCGGGGGGAGCTCCTTGTTAATTAAGTTCAAGTACTATTTAAGAGTTAAAGACTCTTTGATCTCTGTCAACATCTATTCTTTTTTTTTTGGTGAAATGTCGACGTCTATTCTAACACTGCACAACTCCACCTAATTTTTTCTTTACTTCATCTTGATGAGACTTGAAAGAAAGGGTTATATTATGTAATTTAAATGAATTCCCAGGTTATTATTTCTGGTTGTAACTATAAAAATGTTGTAAACATACAGCAATGACCTCTCCGAAGAAACTAGTGAATTAAGTCCATGAATACAAATTAAAGTTGATCGATAATGGATTATAAGGCGGGCGGAGCTTCAGTACTAATCAATTAAATCCCACATCGCGATGTCGGCCGCTACGGGGAAGACGGTGTCAAGGCCAGTGGGAGGCACCGAGCTGAGCATGTGCCGGGCACTACCCGGCGGCACCGGCATTACTGTGCTCGCCCTCCTCCTCTCTAAGCCACCCGACCTACAAATTCTCCAAAATGTCCTCCACAATATCCAAAATGCCCATCCCATCCTCCGCTCCAAACTGCAGTACAATCCCTCCTCCCGCAGCTTCTCGTTCGTCACTCCTCCCACCTCCGCCCTCCAGGTCAACTCATTCGACCTCCGTTCAACGCTGAGGATCCTCCACGGCAGCACCGACACTGATCTCTCCCCCTTCCAGAAGATCGTGGAGCACGAGCTCAATCTCAACCCCTGGCGGGAGACCAACAAGCCCGGGACGCCGGTGGATATGTTCGAGGCGAAGGTGTACGAGTTGGAGGGCGGGAGGTGGGCGGTGGCGTTGAAGGCGCACACGGCGGCCTGCGACAGGGCGGCCGGGGAAGCAGTGCTGGCGGAGTTAGTGAGGGCAGTGAGTAGTGGTGGTGGGGCGGAATTGGGAATTAGGGGTAAGGGGGAGGTTAAAATGGGAATTGAAGAGTACGGTTGGAGTGGGAAGGCAAAGAGGTCGTTGTGGTCGCGTGGGGTTAACATGCTCGGCTACTCGTTGAAGGCTTTCGGGCAGGCCAATCTCGACTACGTCGACGCCCGCTCCCCGCGCCGCACCCGGCTAGTCAGGCTCCGGCTGCAACCTGACATCACCAGCAAGCTTCTCCAAGTAAGTGAATACGTAGTTTAAAGAGTAAAAAACTATATAAAAAATTAATTTTTTTTACATTATAATACTTATTACGAAGTATTAATAAGTATTGAACAAATTAATAAGTTATATTACAAATAAGTTTTTTTACGTACAAATTTTAGTAAGTCTTTTATTATATTTAAATATAATAATACATAATACCTTAATTATATATAAATATATAATGTAATTTTTCTCCGAGACCTTACTCAGTACGGGGCTCTAGGCGACCGTCCCTTGGGCCTACCCCAAGGACTAGTCTCGTCGTTTATTATTCAAGCGTGCTTTTTTAAGATGATAAAACTATAGAAAATATCTATTTCTTTATAATAAAAAATTACCTAATTTTATAGTTATTATTAATAAGTACGAAATTGTTAAAAAGATTTTATAAAAACGTACGTTAATAAGAGATGACATATTTTTCCGAACGAAAAGATCAGTATCGAAAAGACCTTCATCTGAATTATGATCACAAGGAAACTTCCCATCAATTAGCATCTAGCTATTATCAACTCATGTAAACTCCATCCACAATTTGAACGAGTTAGTAACCAAGTCTCAACAATGTCTGAACGAATCAGATTAAATTTTTTGTTTCAGATTTTGGGTATAAAACACTTAATTAATTTCCTGATTTTTAATTGTGCTACTACGGCAAACACTTAATTAATTTAAAGCCTGAATTTTTCGAATGGTATAACGTAGTATTTTGGTAGGTGTACTTATTATATCTGGCACAGCCATCCAAATCCGGTGCAAATCCTCTACCTCAAACCCTTACCCCAACTCCCTACCCCACATAATTATTTTACATCTAAATTAATATTAAAAAAATAAAAAATATATATTTAGCTTCTACGTACTTATGATAACATATTTGAAAAAAAAAATCTTAAAAAATCAACTTATAAAAATTATAATAATTCACAAGAGATAGAAAGATTTTTTTAAGTTTTAAAAAGATGTGAGTTTACTATATATTTTTTAAAAAAATATATAATTTGATTTTTTAAGATTTTTTTTTCAAATATGTTATCATAAGTATGTAGAACCTAAATATATTTTTTTTAATTTTTTTAATATTAATTTAGATGTAAAATAATTTTGTGGGGTAGGGGTTTGGGGTAGAGGATTTGCACCGATCCAAATCTACTAATATACCATCATTTATATTCTCGTATATATTATGGGACAACGATTTATAAATTATATATAAATAGGAAATGAAATGTGTTATTTTCGACTTTAATTAGGAATATAATTAATGCGGTGTTAATAGCTACTGTATATTGGACCAGTACTCTAGTAGTGTAAATGTGGATGTGAATTTGTAGGGATGCAAGAATAGAGAGATGAAGTTATGTTCTGCACTGACAGCTTCAGCATTGATCGCTGCTCGACGCTGCAGCAAGCGTCCTCTTGACGGCCGATCCGAGAAATACGCCGTCGCGACTGTAGTCGACTGTCGACCCCTTCTTGACCCTCCTCTCAATAGCCATGATGTCGGTATGGATGTCCTAAACTCTATCATCAAAATATTTTCATACCGATCATATCATTAGGGCTGTTATTTGAGCCAAACAAGCCGAGTATTGCTGGTTCATATTCAGTTCATTTAGGATATGAAATGATCTCGAGTCGAGCCTAAATTTTGACTCAATCTTAAAATGTGCTCATACTCGTCTGCTCGTTTAGGAAATGAACAAGGTCGAGCTAAGCTGAAATTTTAGAAATTCCATAAAATTCGAGTTATTCGAGCTTTGAACCGAGCTTTAAATTTGTGCTCATACTAGGCTCGTTTAGAAAATAAACGGGCTCGAGCCGAGCTTTTATCGAGTAAGTACAAGCTACTCGTGTTAACATAACACCCCTACATATCATATCGTATCGTATCGCATCGTATTAATGCTGATAGTCACAGGTTTCTACCACTCCGCCATCCTCAGCACACATGACATAAACGGGAGGGAACGATTCTGGGAGCTGGCCGAGAAGGCTTACAAGTCTTTCAAGGCCACAAAGAGCGGCAACGACCACTTGCACGACATCGCGGACCTCAACTTCCTCATGTGCAAGGCCATCGAGAATCCGAGCCTCACGCCCTCATCGGCGATGAGGACCTCTTTCATCGCGGTGTTTGAGGACGAACCCCTCCAGCACCAGGCCAACGACAAGGCCCACCGCGAGGACATGGGCGTCGAGGAGTATCTGTATAGCTCCTCCGTCCACGGGGTGGGCCCCTCTCTCACCATCTTCACCTCGGTCAGAGACTGGGGGTTGGACTGTTGGTGCGTCTACCCGGGGCCGCTGCATTCAAGGCAGCAGATGGAGGCCCTCCTTGATCAGATTAAAACTATATTGATTGACGCTACTTGCTGATCGATATCGATCGTAAACCTTGTGTGGTTGTTTTCTGTAATCATTGATGGAAAATAAAGGGTTGGTTTCTGTCACTGTCGTCGACCCTAGCTTATGTAATTCCATTGGTTTCGAAGATATTAAATGTTGAATTGATCTAGCATGTCTCAAGGAAGAGAGAAAAAAACAGTGAATTGGGGGGAAAAAATCATGTTTGATTGCGATTTCTATATGCTTCGTTCTCTGGCGGAAAACAAGATCTTTGGCTATGCTGTCACACATTAGAGGGATGTTTGACATTTCTTTGTGAGGAATCCTGCTTAACCATGCCAGCTCTGCGGCGAATCGTCTCATGGATGATCCATAGCTGAGCTTGGCAATGAGAAGTGGTGGGCAATTGCATAAAATTGGCTGAGATATTGCACTGTAAATGCCAAATCTGGGCGTGTGTTTGTTAAAAATTTGAGCTTGCCCACAACTCGTATATACATAGTTGGATCTGTCATAGGAGTTCCTTCGTCTGCAGCAACATATATGGATGGATCAAGAAGTAGAGAGATTGATTGAACAGCCTCCCCCTTGAGCAAATCACCTAATTTGATCTCTTGCCAAAATTGATTCTAATTAACTTTGTCGAGATTAGAAGCAACCCTTCTTCAGACCACATCAAAAACTTTGGTAGTATCCAACATATATATGAAACAAACAACACACAACACCTACGAGTCCCAGTGTATTATACCGGAGAGAAGTCTGGAGCGTCGAGATAGTCTGGAGGGTCTGGGTTCAGGATGGACGCACTCTTTTCTCTGAACTAGTCGAGGGAGTGTTTCTGATAGACCTAAAAATTAACTGAACGGATTGCACAAAGTGAACAGGAAAACAAGGAAATGAAGAGCCAGAAGAGAGACATAAAAGCATAGCAAAAGGACACCCCACAACCACTCAAGATACTAAACATATGCTGCCTGGATGCACCTCGCCAGCAATAAGCTTTAAAAAAGGCTAAATATTTTTATGGACAGAAACGAAAGACTAATTAAACTAGCTTTGAAATTTATTTCTGAAATTCGAAATCCAGATGTTATTTCATAAGGTCTAGAAAAACAAAGCAATTCCACAAGCTATGCAATAACATGGAAGGCAACAGGTTCCTAGACCTCGCAAACAAAACACCCATCACCACTCCGAGGAGAACAAGAGGAAACATCCTCTGTACATTGAAATGGGCAAGAGCAAATACGACGGAACTCACCAATATAGAGGACCACACAGGCATGTACCTTGTCAAGGACGGAAGGAGGAACCCTCGGAAGAGAATCTCCTCCCATATTGGTGCACATACTGAGACCACCATCACGTAAAGCCCCATTGCGACTTTGTCCCGGGCCAAGATTGATTGCTCGACACTCGAGAGGATTACGGGTGTAGATGGCAAATCGGGCAAAAGATCGACGTTGAACAGGGATAACCGGTTGACCAAGGGAAACATGAGGCATCCGAGAACAACATCAATTTGCCAGTTCCCTTTGAGGCTGAAGTTGAACCATCCCGATGGGAGGGGGCGGAACCGAGAAAGGCAACGATAGAGAATTGCAATACCCGCAAGCCCTTCAGTGGCGTCAGTTAAAAGACTGTACAACGCCTGTCCTCTGTAAGTCAAGGTCTCTTTGTTGAAGCCCACCATGTGAGCCGTAAAAGGAATCATCCAAGAACCCACAAACCAAAATGCAGCTATCCAAAGGAGCATAACCTGAAGTAGAACGCATAGGCAGTTGAAACGAAGCATTTAGAATAAGTAATGAATCCTAAGGTGACAGTAAAACGATCTCAGATCATCAATCAACATGTCAACTCAGCGGGGACTACCCTCCCCATTCTAGTCCCTATTTGGGGATCAAAAATCACCCCCGGCCCCATCCATGCCAGGTTCGCATCTTGATCCCCAACCGCAACCCTGCCTAATCTTCCCAGTTTATGTTCCCACGGGTTTTCCCGTTTAGATGTTGAATAACTTATATATTGATCATTCACTATTGAACAGCAGAAACCGTGACTTGATATGAAAAAAAAAAAAAAATCATCATAATCTGTATGAAATCCCACCAATTTAGTAATTTTACACTATTTTAATAAAATGAAATATTACATCATGTTTTCTGTAGTTTAATAATGAATACTCAACATATAAGTTATTCAATATCCAAATGTAATACTAGTGTCACAGTATAGGATGGGGATTTCCCACGGGAATGAGGGAATCCCTCCCCATTGACACACTGACTCAGTTAGTTATAGGAGTTGGGATAAATGAGGCCACATGTAATGATCAGAAGCATCACATAACAAGTGATGAAGAATGATTAGTTCAGTCACTTTAGTATGCTTTGTAATTCACTCATCGAGTCCTTGCCGATTTGATCTGCCTCTAAACCCTTTAGTAAAAGACATGCATTAAAAATTAAACAAACAACATCTGTAAGCTCGTCTAGTCCATTTAATACTTTTTAGCATGACACTTTCATATAGTACCATTTAATCACAACTTTCTTAAGTAGCTTAATTGTTTGACCATCAAATAGAAAATATCAACTTTTTGGTCATTAATTGAACAAAGGTAGAAAACAATCAGGCAGCTGTAAATGATCCAGAACATGCACAAAAAGCTCAACAAATAGAGAAAGATGCTTGGCAAAAAAAAAACTCAAAACTATGCACAACGTCTGGTTTTATATATAGTCAACCATATAACACATTTGATAGTAAGAAAGGAAATTGTTGAAGGTGGTTAAGGGTTCAGTTAGCAATATTATTACTTATGAGGATTCACTATAGACTGATACGTTCTGATACAGGGTGAGAAGAAGCTTCTAATCTATATGAGTGCACACTAAACAAACCATTGAACTTTATTTTTCATGGAGAAATAATTCATGGTCTATAGCACATGATCAACAATTATCGAAAAAAGGTTGGCATACTGATAAACTGATAAATAGAAAAGAGTACTGCCTACCTGCAATATAGTTTCTCCAGTCCATGGAACACTCCACGGTGTTGCAATCGTCCTAAGGACTGAAACAATTGCCTGCAACACGTTTAAGTGATTAGTGAGCATCAGACACTACTATACAATCAAGTAATATAGCAACCATGACTAGGTGAAACACTTTCACATTCCTATCTTAATAGATAATACAAAGTAGAACATTTTCACATTTTCTTTCTCATCTTTTTACAAGAAAGTATGTTCATATGTTTATAGTTTTTGTCATCTTAAATACATAAATTGTCTAATCTTGTTCTGTCCAAACTTTCCAGTAACTTCACAGTTACACTTGACTTATATGGACAAAGCATATTCTCTACTCTAGCCTCTATTCTACAAGAATAACTATCAAAGGTATGTAGGATACTTTACCACTGAAAAATAATCATGACATGGAAATCTACAAAGTAAGAAAAACTAACTGAAAACGCAATGGGGAAGCAGACCTTTATATCAAGGCAGTCTTACCTCAATGGATCGAGCACAGGCTACCTATTCTTTAAGCTATTATTTAGCATCATGACATCAATCACAAAAAACCAAAACAAATGGCATCCTTCTTCTCAATAAATGATCAAAGTGTCATAGTCAAAGAATAATCTATACAAAATATACTCTACATTCAATAAATACTTAAACACTGACATGACATGTTCATTCCACTATATAGTTAGTTCTCATTCGTTTTCCTCGACATAACCAGCTAGAGGTTAAAATATTTGTCCTATACTTCAAATCGCATGCTTTATCAGCATCTCTGTGACAATATAGTATAACAAGAAAGCTCCAGGTTTTTGCATCAAAGGTGAATCCTATACAATGGCTAGACACTCAATATACTCTTGTTCACTACTATTGATCAGCTGATTCCCAAACACAATATTTTACAAGGAATGTCAATTGATATTAAGCCCACTAGCTTTATGAAGTACTATCAAAAGAAACTCAGTTGAATCACTATAAGTATAGACAACCTCCAATTTCAACATAAGCTAATTTACTGCAAGTGAGAATATATTTATTTGCTGATTTGATTTGATTTGATCAGAACCAAACTATTAAAAATAAATGTTGCAGATTCACACACCAATTACAAAATCAACATAGCAGATGAAATTCACTGGTTAAATTAATGATCATCAACACTCAGTCAAATTACCTCGCTAACATTGGAAGCCCAGCTCTTGTTCACAACCCTGGCTTCTTCAAATTTCCCTCTAACCAATTCTTCGGCAATTTCCTCAACGACATCTGGCTTCAAGTTCTTCGAAGGGATCTCTTCTTGCCTAAAGCAAGATACCTTCCATTTCTACATCAAACGCAACAAATCGAGAGTCAAATCAGACCAAAAATAGAGCCTTTTTTAAAAAAAAAAAGAAAAAGAAAAATCAAAGCTCAATCAACAATACTACAAAGAGAAAATTACCTTAACTGGAGACTTGGATAACGAGTTAAAGCTCCGAACGCCACGCGAAAGAGGCGACAATCGAGCTGGAAGAGTCTGAACCCTGATTCTAGACAGCGAAGGCGCAGAGAGAGGGCGGTAAGAGAGAGCGTGCGAGCAAGAGCCGAACATGGGTCCGTGGAGAAATTAGGGTTTGCTTCCACCCTGATTGTGAAAATTCCAAATCGTCCGCATTGGGTGGGGAAATCAAATCACAGACGGAATTCAGAAGAAGGTTCAAACTCAGCCAACTCCCGTCAAATCGATATATTCACAAATTCCATGATTACGAAGAGCAGCTTGAAGAACTAACCTAGATCCCCGATTCCAGCCGCCAGTGGGACAGTGGTGGTAGGGGATTGCAATTTGCAAGGAAATTAAGGAGAGAGTTGAAAAATCGGATTTCTGGTTCAATTAACAGAGGATTTCAGATTCCTTCAACCAATAGGAATTCCGAAATTGGGGAATTTTTTGGGTGGGAGAAAACGAGTAATTAAAAAAAAAAGAAAAAAAGAAAAAAGTGAAAGAAATTTTTGGGGGAAGTAAGATTGAAGTTGCGAGGAACGTGGCTACACAAGAATCACGCAAAAAGGGAGTCGAACATTTGGGGCCGCAGATTTTTTGTCTAAAATCATCAATTATCCAAAATTACACTCTTTAGGGTTCATAAGAGTATATATTGATTGATTGATTGCTTGTATCATTTGCAACTTGCAAGTTTTTAATCCAACTTGTCAAGCATGATTTGTGCTACTGCCCAAAATTTGTAAATTATTATGTAGATTTTGTACTTATTACTCATTCCATCCATCATATAAAATTATACCAAGTATAAAATATTATAATTATTATTATTTTTATATATAAAAAAAGATAAAATTCTAAATATCATACATTGATAAATTGAGAGGTCATAAAACAAAACCGCAAATGGAGAATCCATTGAGGAAGTGTGCGGTAGATACTCGAAGCAGACATGGAAGGTAATAAACATCCATCAAATCGAATATAAATATTTTAATTGGTATGTAATCAATTTAGAGTCTTCGATGAATGAAAGTTAATCAAGTTTTTATGTATAAATTTTAATAATTTTTACTTTTACTAGTACGTATAAATTAACTATATATGGGCGTATGATAAGGGCGGTTTCTTCTCGGTAAGGTCCGCTTATCATATGTTAATGGAGGAGAGGTTAGAAAGGGAAGGAAGGGCAGAACAAGCGGAAGGTAACGTAGAGGGGAGAGCTTGGAAGAAAATGTGGAAGTTGAACATATTGCCGCGAGTAAGGACCTTTGTTTGGAGGGCTGTTAGGGGGGTGTTACCTTGCAAGACCAGACCAATTTGTTAAGGAGGAAGATAGTGGACGACAAATGTTGCGATTTGTGTGGTAGAAAGGAGGACGAGTTTCGTGCTTTGTTTGAGTGTCGTGGAGTGAGGAAGGCATGGAAGCAGAAGTCGACCTTGGTGCGGGGATGGGGTGAGAAGCTGATGTTGGACACATTTGTGCGGGTGTTCACGGAGCTGAACTCAGAGGAGCAACGCCGGTGGGCTGTGACGATGTGGAAGGTGTGGGAAGTTCGAAACAAACGCATTTTTGAGGGGAAGATCATTGAACCGATGGAAGTGAGACAGGGGGTTGAGCATGAACTCAGGGGACAACGAAACACTGTTGTAGGAGGAAGAGTCACGCAGCTGGAAGAGCTACCAGGGGAGGCTGCTTGGACACCACCGGAAGCGGGCTTCATCAAGCTTAATTGCGATGCCGCGGTCTCTGAAGATCGAGGTTCGGGGCTGGGCTTTGTGGGAAGGAATGAGCGAGGGGAGATGTTGTTTGCGGGAAGCAGAAGAGTCGAATTCACCACGACGGTCGAAGTGGCAGAGGTGCATGCGATCCTGTGGGTTATTGAGGTAGCGCTGGAAAGGGGTTTCACAAAGCTGATCGTCGAGACAGACTATTTAGCGCTAGTTGTGAAGCTGAGGAAAGGATACAACGGCCGGGGTGAGCTGAAACATTTGATTGATGCAGCTCGTGGACTCGTGACGAAGCCAACCCCCCCGACACTAAGTCCGGGTGAGGGGAGGTTTATGTAAATATTAATGAAAGAATGGGGGGATCCAGAGGATCATACATCAAGAGCTTGAGCCACTTTTTGAGCTAGGACGCAGCCTATCTCAACAAGGGTTCAAAGCTAAAATAAAATACCACAAGTATGTCCCAATCAAGACGCAACTTGAGTGAGCACACATAAAATGCCAAGAAAACAAGAAAAGTGAGCAGTTAGGGTATGCAAACCCAACGCACCTCCAAAATACATCAAAAAGACCTTGTTCCCGGGTCACGCAGGTACCCAAAGGGACACAAGTCAAAACCCAACCAAATAGAGATGGTTCCCGAGTGCACGAAGGCACTAGAGACACGCAGGCCCAAGGACACCATCCAAAAACCACATCAATACGGCCAAACGACGACCAAGAAAGATTCCAAGAGAGCCCAAGCTTAGATTTTTCCAACATTATCAAGGGAGAAGGTGTCATGAAGGAGTCGGAAGACATGGGTTGCTATGAGCCTAGCCACCACATCCTCGGGGATATGATTGTCGTCATAAACCTTTGCATTCCGCGCGTGCCAAATGAAATAAATGGCAGCGGAAAAAGCAAAGGTTTTAGCCTTGCCATCACATCCTTTCTTCCTTTTGTGTCTCCGGAGCCACCTAAGACCACGCGCCAAACAATCAACTCCTTCCGGAATCGAGAACCGCTCTCTCATTTTCCTCCAAATGCCCTTAGAGTAAGGACATTCAAAGAAGAGATGGTCGTGGGTCTCCAAGGTGTCTTCAACGCAAAACCTACACCCATGGTCAATATCAAGAAAGAAAAGCCTATCAAAGGTAGGGAGCTTACCCAAGGTAGCGAGCCAAAGGATGAAGCTATGCTTCGGGGTGTTTCCTTTAGCCCAAACTTCCTTATACCAATGGACTTTGGCTTCCTTGTCCCGAAGTTCCTCATAAGCTCTCTTGACCTTGAATCTCTCTCCATCACACCAATCAACAAGCAAATTGTTAAGGTTAGAGTTCAAAATCAGCATTTTGTTCTTTACCTCAACAATAGCTTTGATGAGCGATGAATCACGTCGTTGAGCTTCCCAAGTCTCCACCTCCACCACCGCAAGGTACCGGTGATGCACCCAGCGCACCCAAATGCTCTTCTTCTTCTCTTTTATCCTCCATAAGTGCTTGCACATGAAGGCATCATTCAAAGGCCTAATGTCGATCAGCCCTAGTCCCCCTTCATGCTTAGGCTTGCACACCTTACTCCATCTCACTCTCGGTGTTCTCCAAAGGAAGGAGCGGCACAAGCTAATGAGAGCTTGCATGACGCTTTTCGGAACGGGAAGGACCGAGAGCCAGAACCCTTCCGTCCCTTGGATTACCGAAGCAATGAGCTCCCTACGACCTGCATAAGACAAGTGCTTACCAGCCCAAGTAGAAAGCTTCTTGCCGATCTGGTTCAAGAGAGAACCGTAATGCGTCACCCGGAGGCCGTGGGGGCTGATGGGAATCCCAAGGTAGCGGAAGGGGAATTCCCCTTTCTTGAACCCCGTCGCCTCCAAAATGGCTTGCGCTTCATTGGGAGGCACCGAGGCCAAGAAAGCCGAGGATTTCTCCTTGTTGACCGAGAGTCCCGAAGCCTTCTCAAAGCGGCGGAGACAAGTCATCAAGCACCTAACCGAACTCAAATCACCACGGCTAAAGAGCACTATATCATCCGCAAACATTAGGTGGGCAATCCTAACACTCTCACAATGTTGGTGAAAATGGAAACCAACCTTACTAGTCTCAACTTTGACAATCCTAGAAAAGAATTCCATAGCTAAGACAAAGAGTAAGGGAGAGAGTGGATCACCTTGCCTAAGTCCCCTTTTACCTTCAAACATGCCATGTATGTCGTTGTTCACTTTGATGGAGAAGGAGGTCGTCTCAACGCATTCCATCACCCACGCAATGAACTCCGGAGGGAAGCCTAATTCACACAACACAAAGCGTAAGAACTTCCACGATAAAGAATCATAAGCCTTAGCTAGGTCGATGTTAAGAAAACATCTCCTAGTGTCACGCTTAACATTATACTTGCGAAGAAGCTCTTGCACTAAAAAAATATTGTCGGACATGAGTCGATTAGGGATGAACGCATTTTGGGCCGGATCAACAACATAACCAAGGCACTTCCCAAGCCTCAAAGTGAGGATCTTAGAGATGACCTAAAATGTTCCACCCTAGTCGACTCGTCCTTCTTGGGAATCAGGCTAATGATCGTGTGGTTCATTTGTCTCAAAAGTTTCCCATTCCGGAAGAACTCCTTGACCGCCGCATAAAGCTCCGGTCCCGTGACATTCCATGAGGCTTTGAAGAAGCAAGAAGAGTAGCCATCCGGGCCCGGGGCCTTGTCCTCTCCAATGCTCCACAAAGCCGCCTTGATCTCCTCATTCGAGACCGGCGCCATGAGCATGCTCTTATCCTCCTCACGAATAGAGGCTCCTCTAGCAAACCAAGAGTTGTCAATCTCCACATCCGGTCCTACACAACCAAGAAGATTTTTGTAGTATTTGACAAACTCATTTGCAACATCAAGACTTGAAGTAGTAATAGAACCATCACACTTAGTCATAGAGACAATGTGCTTCCGATGACTATTATACTTCATTAGAGAATGAAAGTACTTGTTGCATTGGTCACTAAGGAGAATATACTTAGCTTTGACATGTTGTCTCAAGTAGGCATGTTCCGCTTTGTTGAGTCGATTAGCTAGGGACCTTGCACTCGTCAAGGCATCTTTCGCTTCGTCACAACTAGGGTTAGCCATCGCCTCTTCCATTGCCGAAGTCAAGCCCTCATTGGCTCTCTTGGCTCTCTCGGTGATATGGGTGTACTCTTTGAAATTCAGCGCCTTAAGGGGTCTTTTAAGCCCATTGAGAAGTTTGCAAAGGCGAAATTGGAATGACCCACCTCTAGGCACATTCCAATTAGCCCTTACAATCTCAAGGAACTTCTCATCTTGGCTCCAAAGGTTGAGGAATTTGAACATTTCCCCTTTCTTCCTCTCATCCCTACACAAAGAAACAACCGCCGGCTTGTGGTCGGAGAGCTCCCACGAAGCCGGGTAATAAGTGTGGCAAAAGAGGTTCAAATTGACCTACTCGGCATTAATAAGCACCCTAACAATCTTGCTAGAAATTTTACCATCCGACCAAGTAAACAAACTATCACTAGTGAAGGGAGAGTCGATCAAACCAAGGTTTTGGCAAGCTTCGACCATGTCCTTGCACTCATAGTTTGTAACCGGGACGCCATTTATTCTCTCCTCGAAGCTCATGACGTTGTTGAAATCCCCCAAAACCATCCAAGGGAGCGAAAATCTGCATAAGAGGTTAGCCAACGCTTCCCATATTCCCCTTCTATGAACCACCGAATGGAGTCCATAGATGAAACACACCCCCATCTCAACACCCGTAGACTTATCCTTCAAAATACAGCCCATGTGTTGGACACCAACCTCAACCACATTTAAGTGGACAAAGTTGGGATCCCACACAAGGAGCATCCTTCCTCTAGGGTCTAGGTGGAAATTAGAGGCATGTTCCCAAAGGAGAAAGTGGGAAGACATAAACTTTGAAACATTAAAACGACCTTCATGAGCTTTAGTTTCAAGAAAGCCACATACCTTAGCATCGTGGCGCCGAACCAAGCTACTAACACCTTTTTGTTTCAGGGGTTGGTTCAACCCCTTCACGTTCCATGCGATGATCTTCATAAAGACCCGTTGTTGTGTTTCCGGGTCCCCTTGTCCTCTTGGCCAGCCGAGCTAGAGTTGTTGAGTCCATGTTTAGGCGGCCATTTAGGCTCGGCCCTCAACCCACAAATCACCACTCTTCCTCCATTCCTCTCTTTCGCCAATCTCCTCTTTTTTCCCTTAGAAACGACCTTGGTGAAGGCCGGCTCTTTTTCCACCTCCACATCACTATCACTACGCCATGTGTGGACGGATACGCCATCTTCATCATTTAGGTTTTCCAACCCATCCTAAGAAGACACATCTAAGTCCGAAGTAACAACCTCCACGGCATCAACATCTCTCAACCTATTCATGGGAGGGAGAGATTTAGATCGCGTGGCATAGCTATTGGAAGGGGTACTTACCTTTGTTTCCAAGTGTGTTCCCATCTCTCCTTCCTCATGCACAAGCGGTTGCTCCTTTGGTTTCTTGTTTTTCGGCCTCCTTCTTCTCCTACCACTCCTAGGCTTGTCATCATTCGGTTATTTTCCCTCATTCTCCTTTGTCCTTGCAACATCATTATCACCATTAGTATCAATCAAAGGAGAAGAGACATTAGGAGTGGTATTTACCTTGGTGTTGGCATTTTCTTTGGTGGGAGTGTTTGCTCCTTTATAATTGGTGCTCATGGTGTTGTCCTTGCTAGCATTTCCAACACCCTTGCCATTAGCCTCGACACTCTTCTCTTCCATGGTCAAACCGGATGAGCCACATAGATTGGGTTGGCTATGAAGCTCCTTCTCTTGTTCCTTTTGCTTTCCTTTGTCTTGGCTATTCATCTTAGGTGGTGCATTCTTAGAGAAAATGTTAGTAACTTTGGTGCTCAAGGGGCACTCACATGGGTTGTGACCAAAGGTAAAGCACTTACCACAATACTTAGGCTCATGCTCAATAAAGAAGGAAACATTAAGCTTAGTATTATTGCTAAATGCAAGGGTTACCTCTTTGTTGATTGGCTCGGCAAAGTTAATCTCAATAAGGGCACGAGCATAGGACTTCTTCTTCCTCTCTTCGGTCACCTTATCAACAAAAAGAGGTTTGCCAAGAGTTGAAGCAACCTTACCTATTACATTGTGTGTCCAAAAGTTGACGGGGACTCCCATCATGCGCACCCAAAGAGGCACCGTAGCCGCTTCCTTTTTCGTGAAAGCGAACATCTCCGGGACATGTTTGAGGATGAAGGAGCGGCCATGAATGAAATAAGGACCACCCTTGAGCACATCATTAGCAACATCCTCCGAGTCAAAGGAGAAGACGAACCACCCATTCTCCTCATAGAACTTAGACTTCACTCCCCATCCTCTCCGCATCTCATTGATCTTGAAATTTCCCGGATGACGGCCTACATATTGACCCAAGAGGGTCCATCCCCACACCTCATGGCTAGGAATAGCTTCACACATGTCAATCTCAACAATAGTTTTAGACTTGTTCTCCTCAAAATAATCGATCTTACCTCCGACTCCCGTATTCATAAAGATTTTTTTAGGTTTGTCAAGCCAAACATTAGAGGGTTGGGAGGGCGTACCTTGCTTCGGAGGAAAGCCCTTACCGTCGCTTGAAATATGTTCCTTAGGCGCTTGGAGATCAGCATCACTAGCCACAGGTGCAGGAGGGGTGTCCGAGAGCTTCCGGGCATCATGGGATGGCTCTCGCACTTGCTCGGGCACTTGGGGAGCACCCGCGGCAGGCTGAGCATCACTGGCGCTCGCGAGGACTCCATCGTTGGGAGCGGTAGGCGCCTGCTCGCTTGGCTTAGACACCCGGGCATCCTCGGACACCTCGGGTGTACTAAGCCCGTTAGCGATGGCGCCTAAGCCATCTCCAGCAGCGACGGGGACCTGGGCGCCAAGCGATAGGCTTCCCACGCTGGTGCCAGCACTCGCGGTAGCGACTGGCGCCTCGCTAGCAGCGACAAGCTCCCCTATACCCTCTCCCGCGTTAGCGGTAGGCATTCTGGGGCAGCTCTCGCTAGCAGCGATAGGTGCCAAGGCATCTAGCGATAGAGTGGCCATGGAGCCAGCGATAGGAGTCTGGGTGCTTGTGAGCTCGGGTATCTTAGCGCCCATGTTTCCCATCCTTCCGGGTCATCAAGGATACACTCAATGGTCAAGGGGCCATCTGGGAAGGGGGGGTTCTTGGGGTACAAGATTTCCGGGTTGGCTCCAAATCCGGACATTTCGGCGCCAACCTCATGGTTAACCATAATAGAATTTGAATTCAAATTAGATTGATCTTGGGAACTAACCTGAGCATTAACTCCTTCATTAAATTGGATGTGGTTTGAATTCGAATTCAAACTCTCTTCCATGAATGTAGACTCAAGGGGAGTTGAGCCTTGTTCCATCCCAAGACAAGCATTAAATGCATCCGCTCCCAACATTGAAGGCTCCATGGAGGCTCCAACGGCTCCAAGAGGTGGCTCAGCCGGCATGTGGTGACGCTGTGGTGGTGTTTTGGCCGGAGGGGGAGTAACCTTGTCGGCAATTTCCGCAAATTCTTGGAAGAACTCAGCCTCAAGCTCCTTGTTCTTGTTTTTCCCATGAATAGCTTTGTCGCAATCATCAAAGGTGTTAGCATTAAGGTTCATATCACCGGAATTCTTACCTTGAGCCGAGGAAGAAGAAGCTTTCTTCTTCGCTTCATTGTTAGCTTTACCACCATTTCTCGTCAACCTTGATCCTATAGCATTGATAGCATGCATTTAGGTAGGCATAATAGGTTGCATTTAGCTTAGTTAAGATGCATTTCATGGATGGATTAAGCATGATTTGTATATTAGTTCTCTATGTTGTCGGAGTCGGAATCTACACGCTTTTATTGATTATTTCAGGTAATGGTAGATCCGAGGAGAAGACATGAGTTGATAACGCATTTGATGAGAATGTCTAGTTGATCGAAGAAGCTTACATGAAGATCTCAAGAGGTCCTGAGAAGAAGAAGCGAACCTAAACGAAGAACAAGTCTGCAGAAATTGTCGCCAGACATGCTGAACTTGTTTTGCACTTTCTGGAGGCCTCGGTTGTCCGATCGACTATTATGACCATGCGTTGGAAAGCTCTTTCAGAGAGCTACAACTTTCATGTTGACGTCGAGAGCTAATTCGAGACGGAATTTTCGGGAAAAACCAATGCAGCGCCCGCGCTGCTATCTGGCGCGCCCGCGCTGCTACCCGACGCGACCACGCTGCTAGGAGGAAGTGGCCGCGTCGATGCACCAGATGGAAGAAGCAAGTCGACTTCTGGCGCGCCCGCGCTGCTATGTGACGCGCCCGCGTCGGTCCCTGAAGACGGATTCTTATCCGATTTTCCCTATCTTATTAGTTTTAATATTTTAATATTATATTTTTACGGGATGTTAAACCCGACTTAATTAGTTTATATAGGCCGAGAAGGCAAGAGAGGAATGAGGTTATTTTCCAGAGACGTATTTTCCCTTTTTCCATCATCTCACAAACCCTATGGAGAACTAACTCTCCTTTGTTACACTTGGTTCTTTGAAGCCTTCGATTGATTTGGTTGTGAGTATTCTACTCTTGTTTGTCCTTTGTTAATTGTTTCGATCTCCTGAGCTTATTGCTTGATTGCTTATTATTGGTTAATCTGGATTGATCACCTAGGTTTATCGATACTAGTCATATTGCTAGGGTTTCCAATTCCAGGTTTGGGATTGTAGATTCATTGTAGCAAACACAATCACCATACGCGGGTTGCTTGTGGTATATTGTGAAGGAGATTCGATTACAGGCTATTTTAACGGGTTGTTAGAATCGCTTGTATCTCATTATAATTCATGTTTGAATGCTATTGCTTTATTATTTGGTGAAGGTTTTCCCTTGTAATTTAGTGATAAGTGCTTTTAGGACTGGTAGGACTAAAAGCTATTACACGATCTGAATTGAGAACAATTACTGGACGTTAGAACTTGAGATTCATAGAATGCGATGATGAACCATCTCAATTGTTGTGCGGATAATTACCTGGTGTGATACTTTTCCATCATATATTCGCAACCTCTTATTGCAACTTGTTTTGTCACCATTGCTCACACACAAAACTCCCCCTTGAATCGGTTACTTTTGGGTAATAATACTTGCTCTTACAATTGATTCTGTTTCCCTGTGGGTTCGACCCTAACTTACTTACTATACTTGTTATAGTTTGCATCTTAGGAATTTACTTTGATTTGGCATAACGACCTTAGGCCTGTCAAGCATTCGGATCTTCCATACCGCCATTTGATGAGGGAGATTTCAGCTTCTTCACCTTAGAACATCCCACAAGCAAAGCAAAGAAAACAAAACAAAGAAAAAAACAAAGAAAGAAAGAAAAAAAAAACGAAGCGAAAGGCTCAAAGAAGCAAAGAAAACTCACCGGAGAGGCAAGCTCCAAACTGGAAAAACGAAGACAAACAAAACCCAACAAAGAGCCGAAAACCAGCAACAAACAAAACTAGGACGAGAGCAAAGAAGAAGAAAACGAAAACAGACCAAGAACAAGAGAGTTTGAAGAAAGAAGAAGAGGAAGACGAGAGGAAGAGGGTGAAGAAGTACCTACCACCATTGAAGAGCTCAACATACCTCAACTTCTAAGGAGGAGGAGGACGGAGATCCATGGTTGCCGACGAGAAACAAGGGAAAAAACCGAAGAGAGCAAGGCGGAGCACCACCAACAAGGGAGGCCGGAAATCGCCCCAAAGGAGGAGAGAGGAGAGAGCGTTTACTGAGAGCTCTTTCTTACTACAAGCAAATTGTTAAGGTTAGAGTTCAAAATCAGCATTTTGAACTTTGGTAGGGTAAACTTTTTATAGTGACTGGCCCCACCGCTTCGCGGCCCCATACCCCAGAAACCCCTTGCGGGATTTTTTGAAGAGACTCAGTACCACTTACGCAAAGTGCGATCAGCGGTCGTAACCTCACTTACCTGCACACAGACCACTTCACCACTTCGGCTTGGCCCTACGGATTAGTATACACCGCTTGGCCGTACGCGCTTGTGGGAATTAATATGGCCTAAATGCACCAAGTGAGATTCGAACCCGAGACCTCTCCTTTGGGATACCTCACCCTTACCGTTAGAGCAAGAGGTCATTGGTGCAGCTCGTGGACTCGCGACTGGTGCAACGGAGGTTATTTGGCGCCATGTCCGGCGGGAAGGCAATAAAGTGGCCCATGGTTTAACTGCTTATAGGTCTTCACATTCTAGTTTATTTTTCATCCTTTTAGCTTTACCGAAAACAGTGTGTGAACAATTGCTCTTAGATATTAATCACTAAGCCAGTTGGCTCTTTCTCAAAAAAAAAATAACTATATTATGAACAATTAAACAAAATATAATTTTTACTTTTACCTCCATTCAATATGTGGCATCCTAGCATGTCCGTAGTAGTTCATCCTCATGATAAGTTCTTGTAATCCTAAATAATAATGAGAGTGATCCGCAAGTAACGGTAGCTTCGCTAGCAATTGTTTGCAAACTTATGGCCAAGCTTCTTCTTGTCCAAGTTCAATAGGTAAGCGAACGATCTAGACCCCGCAATGATCATCACTTGCAACATTCATAATAACTCAAATTAATCCTATCATGAATTCGTCTATGCTGTAGTCCCCCAATGAAAATCGAGGTGGTGGTTGACTGCGCTCATAATCGCACTCGATCTTCCAAGCGCGCCTTCATTCTCTCTAGTATCTTTAGCGGTTGATAGTCTGATCCCAACTTTTGCCCTTGCCTTATTTTTTGACCCTAAACGACCTCATCATTTTTTTAAAAAAAAAATATCGAAAACCACTCCACTGCAGAATCCTACCATAGTTAATAATGGATATAGTAAAAATTAGCAGTATACATAGTTTTTTCGCTAGGGAATCGCGGATCCAAACCTCGCAAACAAATCATGTTTTATGTGTTTTGATTGTGGTTGCTTGGTTGATCTCATATTTACAACCTGTTGCATGTTGATTTCCGCATATTGATCTGGAATCTAGGTTTTACAGGTTCCTTTCCCCACACCCAAACCTCATAAAGAAATCCTCAAAAAGGTTGAGCACAACATATCAGCTCCAGTATTGCATTAAAATGCAAATCATACATGCTGCAACAACACAGTGCAAAGAGTTATACCACCAGGAAACCAACTGATGCCTGTAATTTTAATTTTATGAAGCATAGAGAAAGGAACAAGCTTGCACATTTTTTCACACATGGTAATTCATGCCAACCTTAATCAAGCTTATATGAGGAATGTGGAGTGTCACCGACGGGGACCGACAGTTTTTCCGGAGGAACGAGTAGGCTGCATTGATCGCGAACCTCTTGAAGACTGACGAGTGCTTCCTCGCCTTGATGTGTGATTGTCCAACTATGTAAGCCACCCCGGAATCCTTGGCCTCCACAAGCTCTTCAAGCTCCTCCTTCACCTCCTGCAACAACTCCTCGTCGTCCGGTAACTGGAACCGTGAACGGCACTTGTGGTTATCGTGATCAAGGTCGTTGACGCCGTCATCCCTGGTCCCATCCGAGGGCTGGCTCCGAAGCGCCGACGACCTAATGCTCCTCTTCGTGGGGTCATTTTCATCTATGTACACTAGCCTCGTCCCGAATTTGCCGGACGTCCTCACCACTGCCATTCGGCCTTCCAAAGATGGCGACAGCTCCCCATCGGATGAGCCACCGTTCTCAGCCTCTAGTCGGATGAACTCAGCTATGCTCATCACAAGGTTATCCTCGAAATCCTCCTCGTCCGAAACCATGTCCTTGTAACCGTACCGGATGATGCACCGATACATTCTATATGGTTTGGGCCCGATCCGGCCAACAAGGTAGCGCTCCTTGTTCGAGACGTGAGGGATGGGGACAGTTTTCACACAGACGAAGACAACCACCTGATGAATGGCCGGTAGATTGGTCAAGAAGTGTGTGAAAATGGCGGGAACCCCGCTGACAAGCTCGGTGTAGAGGAGGCCTATGCCGGGGACCCTGACTATGCCGAGACTAGGACCCAATGCAAGGATCCATTTCATCGGAACCTTGTTCTGTGCATCGATCATGTACTTGCACCTGTTGCCGTATTGCCATATGTACATGATGAAAGTGAAGATGGCGGCTAGAACAAGCGGAGCCCACCCGCCTTTGTATATCTTCATGAAAGATGAAGAGAGGTAGATTATCTCAATGGGGCTAAAGAAGAAGATAAATAAGAGGGATAACAGGACATGGTATTGCCACACAAACACAGAGACTAGCCACAATAAGCCGGTATTCATGCAGGTCACAACCATGAATGACAGACCTGAAAAGGCAAGGAGAAAGACAAGTGAGGGAGTCAATTAGATTTGTCGAAATTTTAGTGTAGAGAAATTCATTGCTTGGTATAGCAATAGGAGTTACCATAAGCATTGCCTATAAGGATTGTGTCCTGGAAACCGATGGTCACGATCACACTAAGAAACATAAGGATCCAATTTATCTCTGGGATATATATTTGCCCTTCAATCCATCTTGATGTGTGTACGATCTTCACCCGGGGGAAGCAGCCCAGGGCTTGGCATTGCTTTACAATTGAAAATGTGGCAGAGATAACGGATTGGCTAGAGACTATCGCAGCCAAAAACGCCAGGCTAAAGAACACCCAGTAGAATGAGGCTATAAAGAAAGCATGGTTGTTAGATTGAAAGGTACATATAATGACAGTAGTACAAGTTGAAAAAATGATTCTGTGTTTTGTTCTTATTTGAAAGGATTAAGATCAAGAACTTGTGTGGATGTGTTGAGTTTCAGTGTTTTGCATTGAGTTTGACAGAATCCTCACCTGGAATGCTCGAGTAAAAGCTGGATCGAGCATGATGGAAGTTTTTCGAAAGGTATGCAGCCTGACCCATGTACTGAAGGACTAGACACGGGTATACAATACAAGAAAATGCAATCTGCACAAAAGCGTCGGTTACTTGATTACTGAATAAATGATTCCTTGTATTCATTTGAACTAAAATGATGCAGAGAACAAGATAAAAGATGAAGATAGCTGATGTAGAACAACAACAAAATGAATGGAATCAATCTGAGAGCTTCATGCATAGATTGGAAAGAGGATAATAGATTTTCCTTTCTTGAGAAGAGGCAGAAACACTATGTGTCATAATTCAAATCTCTTCAATAACTAAAGTGGTTTAAAGAAAAAATATCTTCCTCATAATTTCTCCTCTTGATCCAAGAAATGAAAGATTATGGCGCTAATAGGAAAGCAAATGAAATTTTTATCTATGATTTTAAATGGTCCTAGAAACTTAGACAAGAGGAAGCATGATTCCTAGCTACTAAACTTCAACAGAACTTCATCACCTAGGAAAGATTCCCATGAAATAGAACAGCTCAACAGGGCAATTCAAGAAGCATTAAATGAAAATTGCCTTAATTAACATTAGATGATAGGATATATATGACAGAAATAAAAGGCCAATGATTGTTTTCAGCTTCGAGTTACCCTTATTGGTGTAGGTGAGAAATGGCTAACATCCAGATTCATAGCTTCCGTTCCTGTAGAATTTTACGAATAGGCTGCATTAGTTGATTAAAATAGAGGTGCATATTCTTATATACAGGAGCACAAGTCCCTTTTACCTGTGATACAGAGAAGCATTCCTCCAATGGAGATCCAACCATTCCTACCAGTGTGGTAGAAAAACTTGTAGATATAATGTGGAGAGAGAGCATGGAATACTTTTGGATTCCACTTAATTGTGTTGTACACCCCAAGTGTGGCAATTGCCAATAACCAAACAATGACAGCAGGAGCAAATATGAAGGAGACCTTGTGTGTGCCACGATGTTGCAGAGCAAAGAGGCAAACCAATACAACACAGACGATGGTGACAAGGACTCCTGTGAGTTTCAGATAACTAATTACTTCCTGAAATGAGGATTAGGAGATCATGATCACCACCACCACCTCTAAAACCATTACCTAAATTCTGAATTAGGATTCATGGATACCTATTTCTTTAAGCTGTAATAGTTTTCCTAACACTGTGACTACTGATAGGCAATCAGAAAGTTTTAGTGTGAATTCGGTTACGGGCAAGGAGAAGAATCTTGAAGATAGCCACCAAGTCTAGCATGCTGTGAAAATTACTCTGTACCATCTTTAGCCTATGTTATGTCCATTGGGTAGTATTTGGCAAAGGGAGTTTCACTTGATTTCCTGTCAGTTTCCCTATGTTTGTTTGTGATTCCTATTCTACCTATATCAATTACACAGCTGGAATTTTGATACTTAAATTCAAAGATATTTGAACTCACTTTGACTTGCTATCTTTTCACGGCCTTTTAACCCTTCAAGGGATGACAAAACTGCAAAAAAAAAAAAAAAATTTAAAATCCATGATATGTATTAGCCAACCATGGTAGGCATACATAACAAAGAATATTAAAAAATAGAACTAAAACCATTTCTGCGGCTAAATGAGTTTCCATAATAGTCACACTCTTTTTCTTTTGTCCTGATAACATCTTCCCAGAGGGTGGATACAAGCTGACATTAGAAAATTTTATGAAACAAATTAAGAGATCTAAGTAACAGTGTTCTTACCAGCAATAGCTGGAGTGAACACGCCATCACCGATAACCATGCACGCAGCAAACAGAACAAGAATAAGCAGACAATTTCTAGTTTTTCTGTGCTTCTCCAAATGTTGACGGAATATAGAGGCTGGCGTATTTGCATCTGAGTAACCAGGCCTGCGGTATGACGAAAGCTCCTCATCTGCTACTTGATGATTAGGAAGCACATTAAGTTTAGCATGCCTGCAAAGTAAGGAGTATAAAGCCAGTGTCCCCCCTGCAAAGGATGAATATTTCATCATCTACATATAAAACCAGTTTAAGGATATTACTTATTTATTTTGTTTCATCCAGCAATTTGAGGTTTTCCCGGCTCTTACCTTCTCCATTATCAGTAGCCCCAAGGAGAAGGACAACATACTTGAGCAACGGAAAGATAGTAAGGCTCCAAAAGACTAAGGAAAATGCCCCAAATACTACATCTTCGGTTTGATAACGATGCAACGGATGTGAGAAGGAACTTCTGTAGACATAAAGAGGAGAAATGCTCAAGTCTCCATAAACGATGCCCAAACTCTGGTAGGCCATGAGAAAAACATTCCTCTTTATCTGAATTTCTTGCTCACTCTGCTTGAAAAGAAAAATACCCACAATGCCTTTAGATGCCACTACAACTAACTGAAATTTCATTATAAGAAAATGAGCATTTTCACATCATCTATCATGGGGTTTTAGCACATTACCAGACACAAAGGACCCTTTTAAACAATTTTAAGCTTACCCTTGTTAGTTGTTACCACTAGCTAGACTACTTCAACTTTGTATAATAGTAACAACCCTTTAGTTTGCATTAATATTGAAATTACATTTACACATTTGAAACCCCAAATGCAAAAGATTGGCATGTGGAAGACAATTTTGAATCCCCAAAACAAGTCTCCATTTTGATTTTGTTTCCCTGAATTAAATTTAGGAAAGGGAAATTGTGAAAAATGAAGAAAAATAATTTTCCAGATTTATGATAAACTATGAAAAATTATCAACAGCATAAGAATTTCTTGAAAATCTTGATATGGTATAAATTATTAAAAAGAGAGAAGAATTGGAAATTGAATAACTGAGAGGTAAAGAAATACCATGATATCTTGTGTGAGTTGTGTCTATAACTGCATCTGATTGCCGCAGCTGGTATCCCTTTCTTTTTTTCTTTCATTTTTTTGTTTTGTTTTGTTTTTCTGGGAAAAAAATTGTCGAAAAGAACTAGAGAAGATCCATGATCATCGTCTCTAAATGAATAAAAGCAGTTGAAAAATCAGTTAGACATGCTTGCCACATCACCCTTGTAATGGCACACTATAAACTATTTCCCCTCCGGTATAATTTATCAGTTTAAGAATCCAAAGTGAAGATATAATTTAATATTGGTCACAGAAACAGATTATTTGTAATTTTTTGAAATTTTTTCTATAGGTGCGCCCTAATAGTAGCTACCGGACAAAAATAACTTAAAGATTAAAACTTATTTACATTTTTCATGTATTTAACAACAATGTGATGATTTCTATTTTTGCAGATTAAGTTCTTTGGATTAAATTCTGTTCCTACTTCCGTGGAAAAAACCTAGAATTTTGTTTTTTTAAAAATATTGTCCCTTGTACATCAGTTTCTTAGAATTTCTTTAAATCCATAGATATTCCTTTTTTCCATCAAACTGTGAAAAGTTAAAATTGAAGATACAATTTCAAATTAAATACATTTTATGTACAGAGATATTTTAAATCCAGAATAGGAGCCGCAAACCTTATTGAAAATGTTTAGAGGAAAGAAAAGAAGCAAAGGGAAAAGCTAGTCATCACTGAAAAATAAACATTTCTTATCCATGATATGTTATAATTTGTAACGTGAGAATAATTTACTAAGACTCTTGGAGATGATCTATTTTTTTGCTCCTATTCATTCACTGACTCTTTAACCAAAGGGAGCCTGACCAAAACCTAAAAAGTCTATCCAGCCTGTTCACCATCCGAAAAGCAAAAAAAATTGATATAAAAGACTGCCCCAACTAGAAACGATTCAGGTTTCTAAAAGCAATCTGAACCTGAGAATCCGAACCAGATTATTCCAAATAGACTAATTCAACATCATCCCCAAATATAACAATCCTAAAACATCCCTATAAGATAGCTAAAAGGAAAGGAAATGCAAATGGCAATGCAGCAATAGTTATGTGGTCATATAAGGAAGCTAGGAAGGCGGAAGTTAGTGCTGAAAATGATCATGAAAAGTTCGAAAACATAAAATAAAATGCTAAAAACTTATCCATGTCAAATGTAGGCATATGGAGGGATAAGTGAGGGTGTCACGGGTTAGAGTCGAAGGGTTGGCTCGGGTTGAGGGTCAGGGTTAGGGTCGGAGAAAAGATAATCTGTGACTCGGCGGGTCCGGTCGGACCCGCCCGGTCAACCCGCCATTTTAAATTACTTTTTAAAAAAAAATATTTTTAATAAAATAAATTTATAATTATTATGTAAATTATATAAATTATTCTTAGAATAATTAATAATTCATAATATTACATAAACTAATATGCAATGGCAATGTGGGACAGGGTTAGGGTCTGACCCGACGGGTCTAACCCGGTTCGACCCGGCGGGTCTGACCCGTTTCAACCCGCCGGGTCAACCCGCCATTTAAATTTTTTTTTTTTTTGAAAATTTATAAAATTTTATAAAAATAAATTTATAATTATTATGTAAATTATATATAAATATAAATTATTCTTAGAATAATTCATAATTCATAGTATTACATAAACTAATATGCAATGGCAATATGGGACAAATGAACCCTCATGCTTCTCCTTTTATAGACTTGGAAGTCTTCTTTCCATCCCCTCATTTCAAATGTGGGAGGTGTTTTTTAACGAAACGGTCGGGTGTTTTCGGCCTCCTTTTATTTGCTCAGCTGACAGATATTTCTCAGGGGTTTTATAAAAACTCCCGAGATATAATGTTCGGTCAGGGATTTTTGAAAAAACTCCCGAGAGAGTCTGTATCCCCAACCAGCACCCCAATCCCACATGTTACGAGAGTTTATAAAAACTCCTGAAAGAATATGTCGAGTTTTTTTTAAAATAACTCCTAATAAAGTGTAATCATATAACCCGCCCGCCGAGAAATATCTATTTTTTTTTAAATACCGATTGCAATTTTGATACTCCATAACCTGTCATACGCCTATTTTTATTTTCAAACCTGTCATACGCCTGTTTTTATTTTCAAACCTGTCATGCGAAATTCAGAACACCTGCTACCATAACCAGGAAAAATAAGACCCTTCAAAATCGTTCTTCATTGAAAAATCTAATCATCACAAAAGCAATGTTATCACGAACCGAAGTACACCACTAGCTAGCTTTCAATTCTCTGGCTAGACATAAATTTCTAACATTTCAACTATTGTCATAGTGGAAACAAAAAACTTCCTAGATAATATGCACTAATGTAAACCACTACTAAAAAGATATTTCCTAATTTCCAGGAGCTACCGTTGTGTGTCTAGATATTGTAGCCATTCCTCACGTAATTCATCGAGAGCAGGCTTGTCGTAGAATTCTCCCGAATCTCGAAAATACTACAAAATAAAACATAAGTATTACTTCTCAATATCTATACTACAAAATAACAAAATCATCATTCATGTAGGCAAAAAAAAGTATATTATATTCACGTACCGTGATAGGGACAACGGTGCACTCCTTATCTATAATCTCCCTCATATATCGACATATGTAATACCCGCAATCCACATTGTTTGGTTGCTTCGGACACTTTATAAATGAAAAGATAAAAAACACATGTTATCTCAAAGCAATGGCATGACACTAACTGAAAATATACAATAAGCTATTTTCACACTTACCGTGTATACATCCCACATCGAAAATATGGAGATAGAATAAGAAGTCATGAGGCAATATATATGTATCCCACTATCCTATTTCTCACACTTCACTTGTTTCCTACATTTGCTACCTTGGAAATGAAGTTTGAGAAAAAATATATATTCATATTTTTCCTCTTACATCCCACATTGAAATTATTGTGGAAGAAATAATTCGTCTGGAGAAAAAAAAATCTTTCCACATTTTTAACACTGATATGAGAAGATAAAATCTTCACAACACATTTTTTTCAACTGCTGCACTTAGAAAGAATCAAGATACTTAAATTGTCAAAAATGAAGCAAAATAATTTTCCAGATTTATGATAAACTATGAAAAATTATCAACACCATAAGAATTTCTTAAATCTTGATATGATGTAAATGCTTAAAAAGAGAGAAGAATTGGAAATTGAATAATTGAGAGGTAAAGAAATACCATGATATCTTGTTTGTCTATCACTGCATTTGATTGCCGCAGCTGGTATCCCTTTCTCTTTTTTTTTTCTGGGGAAAAAATTGTCTCTAAATGATAAAAATCAGTTAAACATTCTTGCCACATCACCCTTGCAATGGCACACTACAAACTATTTCCCCTCCGGGTATAATTTATCAGTTTAAGAATCCAAAGTGAAGATATAATTTAATATTGGTCACAGAAACAGATTATTTGTAATTTTTTGAATTTTTTTCTATAGGTGCGCCCTAATAGTAGCTACTGGACAGAAATAACTTAAAGATTAAAACTTATTTACATTTTTCATGTATTTAACAACAATGTGATGATTTCTATTTTTGCAGATTAAGTTCTTTGTATTAAGTTCTGTTCCTACTTCCGTGGAAAATTCCTAGGATTTTGTTTGTTTTAAAAATATTGTCCCTTGTACATCAGTTTCTTAGAATTTCTTTAAATCCATAGATATTCATTTTTCCATCAAACTGTGAAAAGTTAAAATTGAAGATACAATTTCAAATTAAATACATTTTATGTACATAGATATTTTAAATCCAAAATGGGAGCCGCAAAGACCTTATTGAAAATGTTTAGAGGAAAGAAAAGAAGCAAAGGAAAAAGCTAGTCAACACTGGAAAATAAACATTTCTCATCCATGATATGTTATAACTTGTAACGTGAGAATAATTTACTAAGACTCTTGGAGATGATATATTTTTTTGTTCCTATTCATTCACTGACCCTTTAACCAAAGAGAGCATGACCAAATCCTAAAAAGCCTATCCAGCCTGTTCACCATGCGAAAAGCGAAATAATTTGATATAAAAGACTGCCCCAACGAGAAATGATTCAGCTCAAACCTAAAAGCAATCTGAACCTGAGAATTCGAACCAGATTATTCCAAATAGACTAATTCAACATCATCCCCAAATATAACAAACATTCCTATAAGATAGCTAAAAGGAAAGGAAATGCAAATGGCAATGCAGCAATAGTTATGTGGTCATATAAGGAAGCTAGGAAGGCGGAAGTTAGTGCTGAAAATGATCATGAAAAGTTCAAAAACATAAAATAAAATGCTAAAAACTTATCCATGTCAAATGTAGGCATATGGAGGGATAAGTGAGGGTGTCGCGGGTTAGAGTCGAAGGGTTGGCTCGGGTTGAGGGTCAGGACTCAGGGTTAGGGTCGGAAAAAAGATAACCCGTGACCCGCCGGGTCCGGTTGGACCCGCCCGGTCAACCCGCCATTTTAAATTATTTTTTTTGAAAAATTTATTTTTAATAAAATAAACTTATAATTATTATGTAAATTATATAAATTATTCTTAGAATAATTCATAATTCATAATATTACATAAACTATATATGCAATGGCAATGTGGGACAGGGTTAGGGTCGGAGAAAAGATAACCCGTGACCCGACGGGTCTAACCCGGTTCGACCCGGCGGGCCTGACCTGGTTCAACCCGCCGGGTCAACCCGCCATTTAAATTATTTTTTTTTGAAAAATTTATAAAATTTTATAAAAATAAATTTATAATTATTATGTAAATTATATAAATATAAATTATTCTTAGAATAATTCATAATTTATAGTATTACATAAACTAATATGTAATGGCAATAGGGGACAAATGAACCCTCATGCTTCTCATTTTATAGATTTGGATGTCTTCTTTTCATCCCCTCACTTCAAATGTGGGACAAAGACTACATCTCACATCGAAAATATGGAGATAGAATATGAAGTCATGAGGCTATATATATGTATCCCACTATCCTATTTCTCCCACTTCACTTGTTTTCTACATTTGCTACCTTGGAAAGGAAGTTGGAAATGAAGTATGAGAAAAAATATATCTTCATATTTTTCTCTTGCATCCCATATTGAAATTATTGTGGAAGAAATAATTCGTATGGAGAAAAAAAAATCTTCCCACATTTTTAGCACTTCATATCAAAGTGATAAAATGTGTTGTGAAGATTTTATCTTCACATATCATTTAATTATTTATTTTAATAGTTATTTTTAAAAAAAAAAAATTAAATAATGTGGCCTGCCGGGTCAACGTGTCATTGCAAGGGTGATGTGGCAAGCATGTCTAACTGATTTTTCAACTGCTTCACTTAGAAAGAATCAAGATACTTAAATTGTGAAAAATGAAGGAAAAATAATTTTCCTGATTTATGATAAACTATGAAAAATTATCAACACCATAAGAATTTCTTGAATCTTGATATGATGTAAATGCTTAAAAAGAGAGAAGAATTGGAAATTGAATAACTGAGAGGTAAAGAAATACCATGATATCTTGTTTGTCTATCACTGCATTTGATTGCCCCAGCTGGTATCCCTTTCTCTTTTTCTTTTTTTTTTCTTTTTTTTTTCTTTTTTTTTTCTTTTTTTTCTGGGGAAAAAAATTGTCGAAAATAACTAGAGAAGATTCATGATCATCGTCTCTAAATGATAAAAGCAGTTGAAAAATCAGTTAAAGATTCTTACCACATCACCCTTGCAATGGCACACTACAAACTATTTCCCCTCCTGTATAATTTATCAGTTTAAGAATCCAAAGTGAAGATATAATTTAATATTGGTCACAGAAACAGATTATTTGTAATTTTTTGAATTTTTTTCTATAGGTGCGCCCTAATAGTAGCTACTGGACAGAAATAACTTAAAGATTAAAACTTATTTACATTTTTCATGTATTTAACAACAATGTGATGATTTCTATTTTTGCAGATTAAGTTCTTTGTATTAAGTTCTGTTCCTACATCCGTGGAAAATTCCTAGGATTTTGTTTGTTTTAAAAATATTGTCCCTAGTCCATCAGTTTCTTAGAATTTCTGTAAATCCATAGATATTCCTTTTTCCATCAAACTGTGAAAAGTTAAAATTGAAGATACAATTTCAAATTAAATACATTTTATGTACAGAGATATTTTAAATCCAGAATGGGAGCCGCAGACCTTATTGAAAATGTTTAGAGGAAAGAAAAGAAGCAAAGGGAAAAGCTAGTCAACATTGGAAAATAAACATTTCTTATCCATGATATGTTATAACTTGTAACCTGAGAATAATTTACTAAGACTCTTGGAGATGATCTATTTTTTTGTTCCTATTCATTCACTGGCCCTTTAACCAAAGGGAGCCTAACCAAAACCTAAAAAGCCTATCCAGCATGTTCACCATCCGAAAAGCGAAAAAGTTGATATAAAAGACTGCCCTAACTAGAAACGATTCAGCTCAAACCTAAAAGCAATCTGAACATGAGAATCCGAACCAGATTATTCCAAATAGACTAATTCAACATCATCCCCAAATATAACAATCCTGAAACATCCCTATAAGATAGCTAAAAGGAAAGGAAATGCAAATGACAATGCAGCAATAGTTATGTGGTCATATAAGGAAGCCCGGAAGGGGGAAGTTAGTGCTGAAAATGATCATGAAAAGTTCGAAAACATAAAATAAAATGCTAAAAACTTATCCATGTCAAATGTAGGCATATGGAGGCAGAGACGGACCTAGGGGTGGGCTGGTATATGCTGCAGCCCACCCCATTTACAAAATAATACTTGTATTATATAGATATAATAGAGGACATATGGCTTAAACGGCGCAATTGGTACTGGGTTTTGCATGGAGGAGGGGAAGCGCGGGTTCGATCTCTCCCACCTGTGAATTTGCCACATTTTTTTCACTAATATTGGAACCCCTCCTCTGCAGGTGAAATTAGTGTTAATCATCATTACTGTCCATTTCTCTCCCTTTTGTTGGTATTTCTTTCTCCCTTTTTTGCCTTTATTTTTACTCTAATTTTGTTATGGTTAATTAATTCTATTACTACTAATTTAAGTATAGATAAAAAAATTTATTTCTAATTTTTAATTCAATAGGAAAAAAATATTAAAATTATATGCAAATTCAGCATACCCCAAATTATAATCCTGGTTCCGTGCCTGTATGGAGGGATAAGTGAGGGTGTCACGGGTTAGAGTCGAAGGGTTGGCTCGGGTTGAGGGTTAGGGTTAGGGTCGGAGAAAAGATAACTCGTGGTCCGGCGGGTCCGGTCGGACCCGCCGGGTCAACCCGCCATTTTAAATTATTTTTTTTTGAAAATTTTATTTTTAATAAAATAAATTTATAATTATTATATAAATTATATAAATTATAATTATAAATGTAAATTATATAAATTATTCTTAGAATAATTCATAATTCATAATATTAAATAAACTAATATGCAATGGCAATGTGGGACAGGGTTAGGATCGGAGAAAAGATAACCCGTGACCCGGCAGATCTAACCCGGTTCAACCCGGCGGGTCGGCAGGTCAACCCGTCATTTTAAATTTTTTTTTTTTGAAAAATTTATGAAAATATATTTATAATTATTATATAAATTATATAAATTATTCTTAGAATAATTCATAATTCATAGTATTACATAAACTAATATGCAATGGCAATGTGGGACAAATGAACCCTCATGCTTCTCCTTTTTTAGACTTGGAAGTCTTCTTTCCATCCCCTCATTTCAAATGTGGAAAAAAAACTACATCACACATCGAAAATATGGAGTTAGAATGAGAAGTTATGAGGCTATACATATGTATCCCACTATCCTATTTCTCCCACTTCACTTGTTTCCTACATTTCCTAACTTGGAAAGGAAGTTGGAAATGAAGTTTGAGGAGAAAATATATCCTCATATTTTTCCTCTTACATCTCACATTGAAATTATTGTGGAAGAAATAATTGGTATGGAGATAAAAAATCTTCCCACATTTTTAACACTTCATATCAAAGTGATAAAATGTGTTGTGTAGATTTTATCTTCACATCTCATTTAATTATTTATGTTAACATTTATTTTTTAAAGTTTTTTTTTAATAATGTGACCTGCCGGGTCAATGGGTCAACAGTTCGACTCGAACCCGTCAACCCGTGATCATCGTCTCTAAATGAAAAGCAGTTGAAAAATCAGTTAGACATGCCTGCCACATCACCCTTGCAATGACACACTACCAACTATTTCCCCTCCGGTATAATTTATCAGTTTAAGAATCCAAAGTGAAGATATAATTTAATATTGGTCACCGAAACAGATTATTTGTAATTTTTTGAATTTTTTTTCTATAGGTGCCCACTAATAGTAGCTACTGGACATAAATAACTTAAAGATTAAAACTTATTTACATTTTTCATGTATTTAACAACAATGTGATGATTTCTATTTTTGCAGATTAAGTTCTTTGTATTATGTTCTGTTCCTACTTCTGTGGAAAATTCCTAGGATTTTGTTTGTTTTAAAAATATTGTTCCTTGTCCATCAGTTTCTTAAAATTTCTTTAAATCCATAGATATTCCTTTTTCCATCAAACTGTGAAAAGTTAAAATTGAAGATACAATTTCAAATTAAATACATTTTATGTAAAGAGATATTTTAAATCCAGAATGGGAGCCGCAGAGACCTTATTGAAAATGTTTAGAGGAAAGAAAAGAAGTAAAGGGAAAAGCTAGTCAACACTAGAAAATAAACATTTCTTATCCATGATATGTTATAACTTGTAACGTGAGAATAATTTACTAAGACTCTTGGAGATGATCTATTTTTTTGTTCCTATTCATTCACTGACCCTTTAACCAAAGGGAGCCTGACCAAAACCTAAAAAGCCTATCCAGCCTGTTCACCATCCGAAAAGCGAAAAAACTTGATATAAAAGACTGCCCCAACTAGAAACGATTCAGCTCAAACCTAAAAGCAATCCGAACCAGATTATTCTAAATAGACTAATTCAACATCATACCCAAATATAACAATCCTGAAACATCCCTATAAGATAGCTAAAAGGAAAGGAAATGCAAATGGCAATGCAGCAATAGTTATGTGGTCATATAAGGAAGCCAGGAAGGGGGAAGTTAGTGCTGAAAATGATCATGAAAAGTTCGAAAACATAAAATAAAATGCTAAAAACTTATCCATGTCAAATGTAGGCATATGAAGGGATAAGCGAGGGTGTCACGGGTTAGAGTCGAAGGGTTGGCTCGAGTTGAAGGTTAGGGTTAGGGTCGGAGAAAAGATAACTCGTGACCCGGCGGGTCCGGTCGAACCCGCCGGGTTAACCTGCCATTTTAAATTATTTTTTTTGAAAAATTTATTTTTAATAAAATAAATTTATAATTATTATGTAAATTATATAAATTATTCTTAGAATAATTCATAATTCATAATATTACATAAAATAATATGCAATGGCAATGTGGGACAAATGAACACTCATGCTTCTCCTTTTATAGACTTGGAAGTCTTCTTTCCATCCCTTCATTTCTAATGTGGGACAAAGACTATATCCCACATCGAAAATATGGAGTTAGAATGAGAAGTTATGAGGCTATGGGTGTGTATGGTTGCATTTTTAACTACTAAAAAAGTAGTAGAATTAGGTAGTTTAAGTGTATCCCACTGTCCTATTTCTCCCACTTCACTTGTTTCGTACATTTCCTACATTGGAAAGAAAGTTGGAAATGAAGTTTGAGAAAAAATGTATCCTCATATTTTTTCCTCTTACATCTCACATTGAAATTATTGTGAAAGAACGAATTGGTATGGAGATATAAAATCTTCCCACATTTTTAACACTTCATATCAAAGTGATAAAATGTGTTGTGAAGATTTTATCTTCACATATCATTTAATTATTTATTTTAATAGTTATTTTTAATTTTTTTTTTAAATAATGTGACCTGCCGGGTCGACTCGAACCCGTGACATTTTCGAGTTAGGGTTCGGATCGATGCCCCTGGGTCTCGACCCGGCGGGTCCGACCCGACGATCCGACGGGTTGGACCCGTGGCCATGTCTAGGAAGAGGAGTGTGGGTGTAAGCTCTTTATATCCGTTCTTTGACTTCTTTCTTGCTTTTTAAATTTCGTATTGATTTTTTTTAAAATTAAGTAAAAATTCAGAGTCCGTTCTTTGACTTCTTTCTTGCTTTTTAAATTTCGTGTTGATTTTTTTAAAATTAAGTAAAAATTCATCTCTGGTACTCGAGAGGTCACGAGTCAGCAGGTGAAAATCGGCTAAATACGAAGTATAAGTTTCGTGTTGATCTGATTCTGAGGTAGGTACAAACTAATTTCACGTGGTACACTTTTTATCATCTTTAACTATATAAAAACGAGAGTTCCTCCATGAATAGTAACAAATGTTTTTCCCTTTTTGCCCTTATATTTGAATTTATTTACAGGCCCATGTTTTTTAAAAGTCCGGCCCAATTCCATTAGCCCATGATACCCAACAAGTCATGTAAAAACTAAGGAATGGAACTCCACTTGGTTGATTAGAAAATCACTAATAAAGCCATCAAAATTAATTATGTCATCTAATTTATATTTTTAAAAATTGTTTTGATAACAATTCAAGGAGACTTTTTTTTATCAATCACAAATTTAAGTTAATTATTTCTTCTAATATTATAATGTTGCATGAGTATTTATGAAAACAAAACAACCCCTAAAAATCATAAAATCTCATAAACCTCTCATATTCGAATTTATGAATAGTCCATTTGAGCGAATAGCTAATTCAAGAGTCTCAATTCACAAAGGTATCCCATATAGTAAAAGCTATGATATAATATTAGTAAAAGTAAAAAGCAGTTTTGTTGAGAGATTTGGTAGTATGAGAAATTAATAATATTCCTCCAACATGGAATACAAAAGACTAAAAATTAAATATTATATGGAAGAATGAATCTTTAAACAATAATTTAATTAAACTTTTATCCTATATGATGGATCTGCATATTTCACAAGAATTAGTCTCGTGAAAATTTCCAAAATTATCCTAAAAAATTAAAATAATACTAACAATTCATGTTTATACATCTTTCTTTTATTTAACTATATAAAACTATACTCCCTCCGGTCGGAAATATTTGATGTTTGACTTTTGTGCACATAGTTTTAGGAGCTAAAAACAATATAAATGCCTTTATTTATTTTTTAAAATAACAAAAATGCCTTTAGTTTGTACAAATTCGATTTCGATCCCTTGTTAAATATGATCTTTTTTTACGAAAATTAAGTAAAAGCCATGTTTCTCAACATAAATTCCCTGCCTAAAAAGGAATCAAATAACTTAATTAGGAATTGTCTGGCAAAATGGAGTTTTCCATATATATTTAGGAAAATAATTTGGTTCGTCTTACAGCCTTGCTTCCCATTGTAATTGCCATTGTCCTTTTCTAAACCCTTTTATTTAAGGTAGGCTTAAGTCTGACGGGAATAATATTCTACGACCAGCATAGCTCCCCGGTTCGAACCCCGGAATGACCGCTCTTTATTTACCAATTCAAGAGATAAATAAGCAAACACAATAAATAAAGACAAATGAAAGAACAAAACAAAGGGAAAAGATCAAATATGTAACTTTAAGTTCAAACCGTCCTAGACCAAACACACTAGCTCTCAACTCGAACAACTCCCTTTCAACATACTCAATCGATCACCTATTTAAAAATGACTAAATTGAACGTATTTAGGAAAAATATTTCTCAATTTCATTTCTCATCCGACATAACATAAAAAATACTACCAAAGTTAGTTAGTTTGTGTGCGAAGCACACAGGACCCAACTAGTAATAAAAAATATTTAAGATATTTTTTAGTAATAAAAAAAATCATCTCTGGTACTCGAGAGGTCACGTGTCAGCAGATGAAAATCGGCTAAATACGGGGATGACTATTTGCACGATCCTTTATCAGCCAAATGCACGGATACGCGTATCCGCACTGTGCAGTTGCAGGGTTTTTTTTTTTAAAAAAAAATTTATTAAAAGCCAGACCTCTGCTTCATCATCTTCATCCTAAATTATGGATTCGATCAAAAGTTCATCTCCTGGATTAGGGAATGTGTCTCAACGATCTCTTACTCTCTTTTGGTTAATGACGAGCCATCTTCGATTATCCTACCTTCTAGAGGTTTAAGGCAGGGCGATCCTTTGTCGCCTTTTCTTTTTATCCTGGCGTCAGAAGTTCTGGCTCGAAACCCGCAAGTTGCCTCCACGGTTAACAAGGATCTTGGCATCTCATTTGGTCACTCACTTAAAGTTCCTTTTCTGGCTTTCGTTGACGACACTCTCATTTACACCAAAGCTTCTCCAGCGGCATGTACTGCTGTTTCAAATATTTTGGATAAATTTTGTGTCGCTTCGGGTCAGAAGGTGAACTTACAAAAATCAAGCTTTCAAGTGTCTCCTAACACAAACTCAGCATCTATCAGATCAATTACCAATACAATGGGGATTCCTCAAGCTAATAATTTTGAAAAATATTTGGGCTGCCCCCATTATTAATGGACGTGTCAACAGAGACACTTTTGCGGAAGGTTTTCTGAAATCCAAAAACCAACTCACTAAGTGGAAAGCCAGTTGCCTTTCGGCAGAGGGTAGGAAAATTCTGATTCAGTCAAATCTTAGTGCTCAGCCTTTTTTCCTAATGCAAGCATTTCTCCTTCCAACGAATATCCTCAATGAGTTGGATAAGGTTTACAGATCTTTCTTTTGGAACAAGAGCTTGGGGTCGCCTCCACTGATTAGCTGGGATAAAATATGTTCCGATACCCTAAAAGGCGGTCTGGGTCTGCACAAAGCAGAAACCATAAATATCGCTCTACAAATGAAATTGCTCTGGAAAATTACAGCGGAACCATCCAACGTCTGGGTCCGAGTTATCTCGGAAAAATATCTGAAAGGAGCGCCTCTGCTCGACTATGTTAAAAAATAAAATACCTATTGGCAGTGGGGCAGACTGATGTCTCTCAGAAAGCTCTTCAAACCAGGGTTGCGTTGGAGTATTGGCAACGGAAGATCTGTTAACTTTTGGACAGACTGCTGGGCTTTTGACACCCCTCTTATGGACAGACTGCTAGGTGAACTCCCTGCGGAAGTGTCTAACCTTACAGTAGATCACTTAATCAAACATTATAATAACTGGGATTGCCATAAATTGCGTCAAACGCTGCACCAATACTTATCCTCTAACGATATTGCCCATATTACGAACATCCATCTTCCAACAAATGAGTTGTCGGACCGTCTGTACTGGGGCCACAACAAGGACGACTGGTTTTCGACGAACTCAGCAACAAAATTGCTTACAAGCAATGTCGGATTATCTTCTTTCGACGGAGGATGGATATGGAACTTAGATGTCCCTAACAAAGTTAAACATTTTATGTGGAAACTAACCAGAGATGGTCTCCCAACCAAAGCTCGTCTATTGAAATCTCATATTTCTGTCCCACAAGGCTGTGTCTTTTGTGGCAATACAGATGAGTCACAGGCTCATCTATTCATTAATTATCCTTCAGCAGAAACTCTCAGGCAGAGGTTGTGTCTACCTATGCCTAGCTACTTGGTGAATAGGTTCATGAATGATCAGCCGATCCCTATTACGTCTATCTTTAAATCTGTTAGTCCTAAGCTCATGGGAAAACTGGCGCTAAGTTGGTGGTCGATTTGGTTTTTCAGGAACCAACTCGTTTTCGATAAGGCCTCATCATTTTCGATTCATGAAATGGAAATTTTTTACACTACATTGTCCCAATCCTGGTCGGAAGCAAAGGCTCTTGATGACTCGGGGTCTCCTACTGGATTTTCGAAAGGCGTGCCTAAGGATCGTCCTACTTTACCGGTTGGTTTTTCTCGCACGCCTTCTTCCCGAAAGGACTCGGCTTTCCCTCATTTGAGAAGTGGGTTTTGGGATAAGCCCCCGAGGAATTGTTCCAAGCTCAACTTCGATGGCTCGTTGCGCTCTGATGGTTCTGCGTCTTTTGGGTTCGTTATTCGTGACTATCAGGGCACTGTGCTTTCTCGGGGGCTGGCCTCTGTAACGGAACATCGGTTCTGTTTGCGGAGACGTTGGGCCTAAAAAAAGGGATTCTTAGTGCTAAGCAACTCTGTATCACTAATTTACTTATCGAGGGGGATAACCTTACGGTTGTACGAGCGCTCCTTGAGGATTGGAAGTGCCCCTGGAACATAGAGCTCCTGCAATCGGGTATACTTATTGATCTTCTTTCATTTTCTAATGATGTGATTCATCATATTTTCAGGGAATCTAATGCCGTTGCAGATCGTCTAGCACATCTGGCCTACAGTCTCCCTGCCGACGGACGTTTAGAAGATGATCCAGAACTTCGGGTTCTCATTCAGAAGGATGCAGGCCACCTTCCGCCAAAATTCATGGAAGACGACATCTCTTGCAACGGCAAGGGTCCTCTTCATCCCAGATCCGCTTCCGATTTGGAGGTATGTAGTAGCGTCATCGCGTCAATTGAGCAATTACTCCCCTAAGGGGCACCCTCCGCCATATCAGCGCCTGGAAATTCGAGATGGGACGGCGCCGCAACAGCGCCACCATTGAAGGTCACTCGATCCCTCCTTCCTCTTTTCTCAAACCCTTGCCTCCCAGATCTTCCGTTTTCTCCACGCAAAAGTTCAGCACTTCGCAAACCGTCGACGGGAAATAAATTGCAGTGCTTCGCAAACCGTCATCGTTGCCCAGATCTGAAATTGCAGCACTTCGGCCCCTGATCTAAAGAGTGATTGTTGTAATTCCTTCTCCATATTTACTTTCTCTCCAAATCGAAGCCCACAGGGGTTTCATTCCGCCTACTCCTTCTCCTTGCCATGTTCAAGACCCCCTCACTGTCGACTGGCACCGCCACTGCCAAGTCAAGTGACCCACACAATCGCACAAAATTTCCTTCTTGTAATCGCCGACGGATTGCAGGTTGAAGAACTGGTAGAGGGATTGGGAATTTGGGGATGACGTTAGTCGAGTGAGAACCGTGCAAGCGTGATGCGCAAACGGCGAAGAGACCGTGCAATTGTCAAGAAATTTGCGGTGTGAATAGCAATCCCGGTAAAAATTCATCTCTGGTACTCGAGAGGTCACGAGTCAGTAGATGAAAATCGGCTAAATACGGAGTATAAGTTTCGTGTTGATCTGATTCTGAGGTAGGTACAAATTAATTTCACGTGGTACACTTTTTATCATAATAAAAAAATATTTAAGATATTTTTTAGTAATACAAAAATTATAAAAATTCTATTTACATTGTACATGTTAAATAATATATTTAGAGAAAATTGTACTCAATATACCAAAACATTTCACCCTTTGCAAAAATGTCACTCCCCCCTCTAAAATGTGGTAAAATGTGGTAAATGTCACTCCCCCCTCTAAATTTTATTTGTCAAAAAGTAAATGTCACCCTTTGCAAAAATTTTATTTGGAGATGAAGGGAGATTTGTGGAGGAAGGGTGGTAGAGATAGATGGAGGGGGTTCACTCCGGCCACGGCGGCTCTTTGCCTCGCCGGACACCAAGGTGAAGCGGAGAGTTGAACAGGGATTAGTCTTATTATATTGGCTAACAGATCGTAGTCGGTGGCTAGATAATAGTAGTTACTGGCTAGTAAGCGTAAATCGTAACTTTTTCTTTTTTTTGGCGGGAGTTTGAAAATTTGGAGGTGTGTTTGGACGGGATTTAAGGCAAAGCAAAGGAGGGAGAGAGAGTTCACAACAACCAAACAGGAGAAGGAAGAAGGGAAAGTGGAGGCCTGAGGCTGACGGCGGCGGGGTGGAGGGCGGCGGTCGTGGTGGCTCTTCCTCTTCTCTTTTTTTTTTTTTTGGATTTTGTGAAAAGGGAAATGAAAATGTGTAGAGGTCGGTCGGATTTGTGGAGAGGGAGGGAGATTTGTGGAGGAGGGGTGGTAGAGATGGATGGAGGGGGTTCACTCCGGCCACGACGGCTCTTTGCCTCGCCGGACACTAAGATGAAGCGGAGGGTTGAACAGTGGAGAGTTGAGCAGGAGCTAGTCTTATAATGGCTAAGAGATCGTAGTCAATGGCTAGACAACAATAGTTACTGGCTAGTAAGTGTAAATCATAAATTGAGATCAAGATACGATGTAGACCCAACTTTACTTCGAATTATTTTTTTTCATAAACATATATAAAGTGGGTGTCTATAGATAGATAAAGTTAAATTAAGTTCAAAAAAAATTTATTTTTTAATTTTAACAAATGAAAATGGCCAAAAATTAGTTTAAAACAATTAAAGTGAGTCTCCCTCTCTCCTCCTCTCTCCCCCCCTTGGTTACCTTCAACCGGTTGGGAAGGTCCCAAAATTTTTGCAAAAATGACATTATGTCATTCTCATGCAAATTATCCCCCAATGATTATTTTTGCAAAGTTCTTTTTTTTTTGGTATATTGGTGCAAATCATCCATATATTTATATACTTTTTAATATAAAATGATATTTAAAAATTATAAAAAATTCTATTTACATCATTAATATAAAATGAAGCAAGACAAACCTTTGATTTCCATCCAAGGAAAGGAACGGAGGCAAAGATTGAATCAGAACCTCCTTACTCTCCCTTGCTCTACACCACTGGGCCACTGGCCCACCCCGACTACCACACACTGACTGACTCAACCCACTAATATAAAACAAGGCAAACCTTTGATTTCCATCCAAGGAAAGGAACGGATGCAGAGAACGAATCGGAACCTCCTTACTCCCCCTTACACCACACCAGTCACCACTGGCCACCCCGACTGGAGCTGGTGTTACTTCTTTCTATAGTTGCAAAGAACCATAATGTAGATTATGGTTGCACCATGCGGATACAGAGTTACATGATCAACAGTAACATTATAACAAAAACAATCTGAGTATATCCTACTACCTAATTTAACCAATCAAGAGGAGAGGGAAATGAAAAATATGACAGTAAAAATTGGAATCTCAGCGAAACAAGTCATCATAAATACGAATACCAATGGCATTATCATCCAAGAGGGTACATTGACAATCAAAGGCAAGAGAGGGTTCTTTGTGATCAAACTCGCTAACCAATTGAAAAATCATACAAACTTACTGATCACTTTTATGACACCAAAAAAATAACCTTAAACTACACTTGCTAAGTGCAAAGAAGGCCAGAGCTTCACTCACCTGCCACCAGTGCGACATCTGCCTGATATGGTTGCATACTAACAGAGTAACAGACCGGTTTATTATAAGCCAGGACTAACACAGACAAGACTTCAAAACATAGAGAAAATGTAGTACAACATAGTAGAGAAATCGATTTCTTCTTATGTGAACGCACATTAGCAGTCCGTTATCACCCTCCCTACTCCTCAAAGGCTCCTGGCTGACTGAAAACTGGCTTAAAAGACAACCTTCTTTGCGAGAAATCCTTTTCTATACAAGTTCAATCAAAGGGATGGAGACTGGTCCAAATTCAATGCTTGTGGTGTCAAATCGGAAGATGGATTGGCTGCTTCAATGGGTGATGGATATCCTTGTTCATCTAGCTTGAGCCATGTTGAGAGCGAGCAGCTAACATTGCCAGAAAGTTTCCTCCACGCACCCTGCCTTCCGGAGCTTGTGAAGTAGAGGAGCCTTTACCTGCGGAGGGGAAATGATCATGGTTTGAGTTGAAGGCACTCTGACTTGCTGAATTTGCGTTGCTGCATCCAGACGTCGAATAGTCAATGTTCATATCTCCTTCAGAGAATGCAGGTTGGATGCCTAAGGATTCGGTGGACTTGGAAACCTGGACTATTGGCCCCAAAGTGATGCCCCCGTGAACCCGTTTGTCCTGAACCAGGGCTCCATGCATTGCGCAAAGACCGGTTTTGCCCCTCGCAAATGACCCACATGGACCATCTGCAGGATTGCCATATTGAAATCCAGGCTGCCCCCAGGAGCACCTCTTTCCGCCCCCATGCGCCTTGCAAAAGTCGGTGCTGCCTTGTGCACTCTTGCCGCAACCATCAAATTTGCATCTCCTACCACCACCATGACGAACACAGAAGTCCGTTCTTCCTCTTGCACTTTTAGTACAATCAGGCACAGCACACCTTTTCCCACCCCCATGTGCCACACAAAAAGATGTCCCTCCATGGACACTCTTTGGGCAGTCAGGAAAAGAGCACCTCTTCCCTCCGCCGTGCCCCTTACAGAAAGGGGTGCTGCCTTCAGCACCTTTTGCACATCCTTCAACTGTACACCTTTTCCCACCACCATGGGCTTTGCAAAACATCGTGCTGCCTTGGGCCCCCTTGGTACATTCAGTATATTGGCAGCGACGACCACCTCCATGTGAAATGCACAGACCTGATAGACCTTCTGCACTCCTAGTGCAATTGTCCTGCTGACATCTCTTGCCACCGCCATGTCGGATACATAAGCCAGACTTCCCTCTAGCTGCCTTGGTGCAACCCTCATGACTGCACCTGCGCCCCCCACCATGCGCAATGCAGAAGTCTGTTCGCCCTTCGGCACTCTTTGTGCAGCCAAGGAATTCGCAACGCCGTCCACCTCCATGGGCCTTGCAGAAAGCAGTTCTTCCTTCAGCTCCTTTGTGGCAATCAAGCTTTTGGCATCTCCTCCCGCCACCATGGGCAATACAAAGGCCAGAAGCGCCTCTTGCCCCCTTTGAACAACCAGTAAACTTGCACAGTTTTGAATTGCTAGCACGTTGAGACTGTGACTCCTGTTGCTGCTGTGATTGTATGATCCCGGAAGTACAGGTGGCTGCACTTTTTGGTTCAATTATACTTGCTGAGAAGTCTGTAACAATAGGCATTGGATCGATTCTTCTAGGAACTGGCTTGAAAAAGAAACCTGGTTCTTTTATCTGATGTCCCTGAACTTGGGGCAAAATATTTGCAATTTTCCAAACAGAGGAAGATTCATCATGAGGTTGTGCTCCTCCAATTCCAAGAGTCATAGCTGAATCTTGATGGAGACTAGTAATATCAGACACAGAAGCTACAGTAGAGAGACTCAACTCCAAATCAAATTTCATCAGAGAGCCAGCAGGTTTTTTTGGGCTAGGTGATTTTTCACAACCAAGGTGCAGAGAAAAATCCAGATCAAGATCCAAAGATGACTGTTCTTCAATTTCTTTTCCAGAAGACATCGCAGTGCAAGCAGATGCTGAGCTGCATTTGCTTTCAGATGAACTAGAAGATCGAAGGCGACCAACACCAAATGAGCGCTTAACATATTGATCTTTTCCATCAATCGAACTCCATTTCCTCTTCATTCCTTTCGAGATAGGGAAGCTGGAATCCAACCGTAGCATTGTATCCACACAATTATCAATGATATCACCTACCTGCGACAAATCTCCGTGTTTTTGAAATGGATGTAAAGAACAGTTCCCAGAGCCAAGGAAATTGGGATCCATCGTCTGAAGAATTGATTAATCTGTCAACTAAGAAGTACAGATCTCAGCCAAATGTACCAGCCTTCCTGACTTCTGGGGTTTAGTTACTATGTACAAACCTAATCTACAGTAAGAAGTCTTTGTAACAGGAAGACAGCCTCCGCTGACAAACCCTGATGTATCACAGCGATCCATCTGGTTAGAAGAAAAAGGGTGGGATTCAAATCTGGTGAATTGTGAGTTGATCAAATGCTTCTGTGTACAACTTTGCAATCCCCAACAATGCAAGCGCAGCAACTCATCCTATTCTATTACCAAAGGAATAAAAAAAAACTATGGTTTAAACCCAGGTAAATAACAAGATTAAGAAATTCAAAGCATTGTGTTAATAGTTAAAAGTGTGCAAACATGAAAATTAAAGCATTTTTGGAGTTCACTGGTCATCATAACAGGATATTACAAACATGAAACAAATATAGAATCAACGTCGAAGATGCCAGCTGCAGCAAACAGCCGGGTACTTCACATATGATAATAATTCTCTTCCTGATTACAAAATAAAACTAACTCCAAACAAATATGTTAATTCATCAAACCTAACGGTAATAAACCATCAAGTCCATACACTCAACACACAATTTAGCTCAATATACTTGTATAAATGAAGCACCCTTTCCAGTAAAAGAGAGAACAGCTTTTTAGGGGACAAATCCAACCGGAATCAAGATTCGAAAGTCGAAATAGGTTAAATCAATTTCAGTAGTCTACAATTGCAATTCATGTAATTTGAAAATAGCTTGGCAGATTCTTTTTCGACAAGAGTTTAAAGGGTCTCCTCAAGGAGAGATTTGGGAAATCAATACCAACTTTCACCCCACTAGATTTCTTCCAATCGACAACACTCAATAACGTCACTCTCTTTGAAGAAATGTCCAAACTCCTAATCAGGCAAAGCACACAACCCCTTCAAAAATCAGAACTATCTATATCTAGGAATAATGAAGAAAAAAAATAAAAGCACTAAACGGCCACAACTTACAAAATTGGCATTATGGCAACAAATCAGAATCTTGATATTGAATGTTTTTCACAAAAATCAAATACAATACCGTTTTTCTAACCTATTCCCTTACCGAATTGGGCCATAGGTTAAGAGTGCTGTTTTGGGTAAAAATTCCATAGATTTAGTAGTTTAGCCATAATTAAAAATCTGATTAAAGGGTTTATATATTCTTATTTAGGGAGATACGGAGTATATAGGTTTCAAAACAACACTTTTAACAAGGACATAGGTTAGAAAATTCGAATGCAATAAATCCAATACATTAATGAATGCATAAAAATCCCAATCTAATACATTTAAGTTCAAAAAACATAAGCAAATGTTGGCATCGGACTCTCAGCAGAAAGCAGTTAATTCACAAGCAACCACTCCAACAGATACATACCGAACAAACACAATCAAGAAAAATACAGATAGAGAATCGGCACGTGAGATACAAAGCGTGGCACGTTGTTCAAATAAAAGACAACCAAAAGAATGAATCTACAATAATCATGAAGCGTAGATATACTTGATAACAATCATGGTATAGCTAACAAAAAACAAATAGAGCAAATCTTCTAAGAAATCACAAATTGGAGCTAAAAGGAGCAAATCACAAATTGGAGCAAATCAAGGAAACGGTTTTCTGAAATCCCCTCACGTTTAGATCGGAAATTCAACAAAGAAAGCCAATCACATCTCAAATCTCAAAGGAACAAAATCCTTTACACACACAAATCAGCAGCTGCCGAATTCTTTTCCAACACAACAAGTAAGATTCACCGGATGAACCTTCAAGCAGAAGAAGATTCGTAATTACACATCGGACGGAAACAAATTCACCAGAGCAAGTGAAAATCAAATCTAATCAATAAGGGAATTGAGCAGATGTAAAACCAACGCAGAATAAACCTCAACACATAGAAATTGAAACAAACGACAAAGCCGAACACCATAAAACCTCAAATCTAGAGTTAGCAATAAATAGCATACGCAAAATTCGCCGCAAGCAATTCAAAATCAGAGGAGGTTGAGAGGTATTACCTTGAAAATTAGGTCAATTGATCAAAGGGATGTAGATTTCGGAAGCGCCGGCAGAGAAAGTGGAGGAGGAGAGAGAAAGCTGAGAAGGGAGAGAGAAAAGGTGAACCGTATATATAATACTGTATTATAATACTGAGGGAGATGACTTTGTTCGGAGAGGGTAAGCAGCAGCTGAGTGGACCAAAAAAAATTTGCCCTGACGATTTTTTCCATTACTAGTTATCTACTGTTTTTTTTTCCTTTTTTTTTTTTCTGAATCTCGATAACCGACAAATTGGGATGAAAGTCCGTCAAAATATACTACAGAGAACATAATAGGTACCATACATCAAGCGGAAATGAACCCTACAAACGACGAATTTAGACAAAACTAATTATAGCGAGTTGGGGACATAGACTACGAGTAAAGCCAAGCACCACCATAGACGTCACCGTTGTCCAGCGATACATAAGAAATCCATGTGGGCAGTAAAGACAAACCTCCAGGAAGCTCCTTCCTGATCACGGAGTCGCACCGTACACACCACCTCGACCTCAGCCCGTCCCGACTCCGAATGCTAGAACCCCAACGAAGAAGAACACCTGGACACATCAAATTAGCAAAGTCGTATGCCGCACGAGCGAACCGCACCATGAAGGACAAGTCGAAACTGACCGGTCAAGCCCTATCGAGTTAAGCTAAAGTTCATAGACTAAAGTGTGTCACGACAAAATATAACAGGTGACACGTAAAATACAAACAAATGACCAGTTCAAACACGGATTGGCACATGGGTGACATATGTGCATGGACCTAAAATTAATGCTACGTAAACCCTTAACCAGTTCGTTAACTACATGCACCAAAATGGCTTTCTGCCTTCAGCTTGATCAAGTTTTTTAGAGACGCAAAGTCGACGCTCTCTTGTATCACTATATTCTTGTGCGCATTCCGACCCACAAAGACCCATCCGCCGCCCTCAAACACCCAATCACGCAAACCAAACATTTGCCACAGAAAATGAAACGAGAGGTGAGATGAGCTTCACGTTTTCAGATTGGGGTTTCGCCATAGATGAGCACGACTAAATATACTAGACTTATCCATTGTGTTTACGGACAAAAGGTTCTCAGAAACCTGAGTGACATATATAGGGGTGTGTGTTCAGTGATAAGGGCAATGGATTAGGGTGATAGGTGTTCTACAATTGTACATTCAGGACGAAGATTCCTCCTCTACGGTGGCACTCTTTTTGGTGCCAAAATATTTCCCCCCATTTTATGTGGATGGTTTTCACCTACAATCGGAAGGATTCTTGTTCATATTTGATCTCTTCACATTCTTTCATTCTCTCAACAAAGGGTATCATCACCATTCACCTCTTTTTTATTCGGGCGAAGAATGTTTAGAATTTCTAGACATTTTCAACAGAACTAGTCCAATGGTACTCTAGACGAATGCCATAAGGAGCCAATGCCTAAGCCACTATGCTTACCTTATGGGCACATGCGAGCTGATCGAGTGTTATATCGGGTGGTCCATGACTCTCTAGATAGGAGATATAACAAGAACTCGATTCCAAAATGGAATCACGATTCCTTGTTAGTCTGTCAAGTGTTATATCGAGTTTGTTTATCTGCATGCTTACCAACAACAGCTCAGTATCAGCACAAAAAGACTGATAATCAGCATAAATAAGCTCTTCATAAGCAATCAATACATTGAGCCAAACATACCCTAGTCAGTCAGGAATATATTTGCAAATCTCAACGAATTGGGCAATGAAGGTCAAGAAGAAATGAGGAAATCTACAAGAGGAGCCCATGTTCAGTTCTTCAAGAACACACATAAACCTTTAAAAAAAAAAAAACTGTGAACAAATCAAATTCCAGCCGCTTCTCACACCTGTTATGGATTTGGTCAGATAAGATATCTAGCCTGTAATGATCTCAATCAAAGTGATCCCAGCAAAGACGAGGAAAAGAACGCCTCCAGTGTACGCGATTACCTGATTCGCGATAAAAAAAAAAAAAAAAAAAATCCAATGAAATCATCAAAAATTATCTTTGAACAGAGAGTGCACTTAAAAAGTTGAGATCCACAAGATTGCCTTCTTTTCTCCAGTGGAATAGCCTAACCTATGCCTTTAAACATTTCAACAGCATTTGTTGAAGTGGAAGAATCTTTTAAGTGGCCAAAAAGGGGAAGAGTAGCTGGCAGGGTAAAGCTGAAACGAATGCTATTGGAGTAAAAAAAATATTGCTTTTGTGCAACAAATAGCATCAAGCCAAATGCAAAGACACGTCAATATGTTGGAAACATGTTGGGTAATGGTAAGATTTGTATACCTGATCTTTATTTTTTACAAATAGACTCAGAAAAGATCAATCTGGTTAGCACTTAGCAGTGACAGGTAATATTAAGGTAAGGAGTATGAATTTGAAACTTGGAGGGGAAAAAATCGTGGGTAAGTAGAAAACTGAAGCTTAATGGAACATGATCTGGGTTAGTAGATTCATGAGATAGTAACTCACTTTCTCTGATAAGAAGGTACCGAGTAAAGACCCTCCAAGAACAGCAATCTGCATATAATGAGTCAGTCAGTCCAGTGTATCCTACCATAATTATGAGAGAAATGAAGTAAAAAAAAAACTCTTGAAAAATAGAAAATTGAGCTAGTAAACGACATTCTTTTTATACTAGTAAATACATGTATCAATAAGGAACAATAATCTGTCAGATAGTCTTGTAAGATGAGACATTACCAGAGTTGCGACTCCATGACCAGCCAGTGATCCACCGATAACACCAAGAGGTGAAGAGGCTGCAGCGAGTGCTGAATAGGCAAAATAGACATGAATTCATTTAAAGTTTTAAGAAGACTTGATCACTTCAAATTCGTTAAAAGTTTGTGTGGTTGATCTTACAGAACAGATTTTCTTGTGCTTAATCTAATAAATCTTCACGAGGATGTTTTTGGCTGATTTAAGCTAACATAAAGTATGTTTTGGGTCAAAATACCCACCAACAGTTGAGAAAAATGATTTGTCTCCCCATTCTGCAACGAAAACCAGCACAAATGTGCTAATAACTGTGCCAGCAGCAGATAAGATTCCAGCTCCATTTCCTGAAAACTTCGAAACTGCCAGCTCCGCCTGATTCAGCGTGTAAATGTAAAAAGGGTGTGTTAAAGTTACTAGAATAATAACAATCATCTTCTCAACGTACACAAGAAGCTTCTAAGGAACAGCTTGTGACTTCACACTTTACATTGAACTGTATTCATATGATATAATTCATCAATAGTGATAGGATTGAAACTACACCATCAGAAAAAAGAAAAGGAGATCTGTAGAAATGAATAGCACTTATCCTTCTTAGGAATCAAGTACTGAAAGACTGACTACTACCCTTTTAATTCCAGTCACAAATCAATAGAAAAACAGTCACCTCCTTTTGCTCATCTTCTCCTTTTAAGCCATCATTTGAAGCATCAATCAATGTTGAAACCCCAAAGTACACCTGCACAAATGAAGCTGCTATTAATGAAAAGAGTATCAAGTAAAACCATGGTATTTAATTTAACCTTCCCTTCTAAGTTCTTGAAAATGCAGCAGATCTTCTGCAGTGACACACAATGTCTAGTAATTACCAGGAGGCAGACTGCAGCAATATCATCAATGGGCAAATCATTCTGACCTAGCCTGTAAATACGAGATCATTTACATTTAACTGAAGAAATCAGGCTTTTTTTTTTGCAGTATGGAACAAATGTTGGCAAAATAAAATTCATAATCTTGCCTGAAGGGTAGGATTCCATCGATGTAGTGAAAAGTCCGTCCAAGAAAAACTGATATAACTGTCATCACTCTGTCAAAGCCACGGACAATAAAACATATTAAGTGAACGTGCATTTACTCACGCTCACAACTCAGAAGTACTTACATCATACAATTAAGTACTATGATAAATTTACTATTTACTTGGGTGAAAGATCATCCTTATGTGTATAGACACGTTTGAAATAGTTTCTAGAGTGAGGTATTAAAAACATGGTTTGCCTCGTTACTAACCCAGTTGTGTTCATATAATAGTAGTTACAGTTCCATTGACCACATTACATGATATTATTTCATGAAAGCATGCTTTATATCACCATGAAAATGAAAGTGACATACGTAAGTGCGCCAAATGTTCCTGTGAAAACAACAGCGCTGGAGTTTCTGGCAGCCAGGAGTGCCTGCTCAATGTTCACGGTAATAAAAGTGTAAGATAGAAGATTTGAAAAAGTTTCATGAATCATTAATGCTGTACAAAATCTTTTTCTAAAAGTCAAGAGTCATTTACTAGACATAATGACGAATTTGGCTGAAAATTTTGTGAATGAAGTTAGTGATTGATACAGTCTTGGAACAGAAAGCCAGCAGTGCAAGCACAAATTCCCCAAACAAGAACATAATTTCTTAGAGAATTGGAGACAGTAGTTCTGGAAGTTCGGAAAACTCACCGCAATAAAGAAGGTCTTATCCCCCAATTCAGAAAAGAAGATTAGCAAGAAGGCCTGGAGAAGTGAAATTGTAAGGAAAAATCAGGTGCTTATATATGTACTGTTACACTAAATCAAGTAAAGTCCAATAAAGCAAAAGCTTATTCAAAAGAACCTTCTATTGTTAAGGCATCCACCATAAGAAATTTACATAGGCTCTTCTTTTTTCTTTTTAACAATCTTATTACAATTCAAAAGCCACAGGGAGGTTCTCGTAACTGAGGCAAAACCTGTGGTAATGTCACTGAGGTCCCCAAGAAAATCAGCTAACTGCAAATTTCCTGCAATATCAGCAGCTGCGAGTGCTGGTTGAGCAGCCTGAAGGCTTAAAGACCCAAAGAGCAACATAAACTTCATCAAATCACTAGGTGACATATTAAATGGTAAGATGTGTGCATCCACGCCAGTTTCATTCCCAAAGTCAGAACTCTTCTTTAAAAATGGTAAATGCAAAATATTTCTACAATCAACACCGTGTACTGATTTTAAGGCTCTTATATCATTCTTGCAAGCTTGCCACCTGCAATCCTGCACTCGAATAATAAGCAAAATAAGAGGGCCTTAGTGCCATATTTCATTCTAAACATCAACTTGTTCCACCAGTGTAATGAAATTGAAAATCCTTGGTGTATTACTTTATGCATTATAATAACTGGAAAATTAAATAAGAATGTGATTTTCTGAATTGCATTCAAGAACCATTCAAAGACCTATCAATCAGGCTGGGCTAGGCGGGTTAAGAATGGGTCGAGGTTATTTCGGGTTACATTTGGACTCATCCATCAGGAAGAGTCTAGTACTCAACACTCAAGCCTATTTGGTTGGGCAGGTCGCTTTAATTCAGGTTCGAGTGGGCAACAGATTAGGTCATTGGGGGTTACATGTCAACTCAGGTTGAATTTGGGTTAGCTCAAGTCCTCAGGTAGGGCGGCCATTGGTTTACATATGGCAATGTGAAGCTTTTATTTTCCATTCTGAAATGACCAACAAAGCATAGTATCATCAGAAACTAAATAAAATTATCGAATTTCTGGTTAGTTCTTCACTTCTTGCTACTTTGTCACTTTCAAAAAGATGCCCCTTACAACAAGACTACAAGCTCACTCTAACATCAAAAGAAGAAACTCAATTTGAAATTAAATCATTAAAACCTGGCGAGCTGATATTTCTTCCATTCGCTTGCTTGAAACCCTACAGATGAAGTCCAGATCAATTCAACTTCTCAAATTCCGCAAAAATTGAACATCGCCTATAGTGCTTACTCTTTGATCTTAATTTGTTCCTTGACAATTATGAAAAGCGACTCTTCCAAGAGATTAAACAACAGTAGGAAAATCAAACGCAATTTGACGCTACCTGGAAGCAGGTCGAGAGGATCTCCATTGATTGATAGAAGAAGAGCAAACACCGAAATTGGAAGGTTTATTCAGCGGACTAGCTGGACAAGTAGAAGGAGAAGCTGCTATAATACGCATTCTCCTTCTGAGGGCGATGAGTTTGGGTTTTCGCCTGTTTGTTTGTGCGCGAGAGAAGCTGTCCTTCAATGGCTTCAGGGATGTTGATAGTGTTGGTGGATTGAGTGGGCGTGAGAGCGTCTCTGCGTTTCGTCATCTCCTTTTGCATTTTTGAAATTTATGTAATTTTTGTTTGAACTGCCTCCACGGTTGCAAGCTTGGTGGGCCTGCCGCGCAAATATGCAGGCCCAATAACAATGAAATTGAACCCAATTATATGAATCAAGGCCCAACTACGATTTGTGACAATTTTAAATCTGTTATGACCATTTTTTTTACAGTTTTTAACTTTTTTTAACGGCTGACCTTATCAATTGTGACATTGATGGTGATTTTAGGAGTTCAAAATGTATATATTTTGAGTATTTGTTAAGAGATGTAAAAAAATTAAAAGAGTCTCATTGAAAGTTGAGTAAAAATAAGACTGATATATAAGTCGGTGGGTTATTTCTCTTTTAAAATTTGTTTATCCAAGATATTTTTTACAAAATCGGTTAGGGATGCTCTAACACTCTTTCAGTAATCAATAAATACATTACATAGGGTCATTTGGTCTTTCAGTTCATTTGAGAATTAAAACTCTTTGTTTATTTTTGTGATCAACATTACACTGAAAGTTATTCGAATATATTTCTCTTACGATTATTGAAGAATTATCTAATTTTCAAGACCGAACTCCTTAAATTCTGTTCACATTCATATACTTTCAGGGAAATTGAAAAACAATAATTAAAATAAGACATTCAACTCTAAACGAGATTTCTGGGTCAGCATGCAGATCTGAGTGCAGATGCCTACTTCCTAGGTCAGCATGCAAAGTGCAGATACCTATTTCCTAGGCCAGGTTGCAGTCCGAGATGTAATATATCAGCTCAAGAATCTTGTAGCGCTACCGACCTACGAAGTCCTCACCGGCTCAGCTCGACGGGATAGGTCACAGAGCTTGCAGGTTGCTCAGCTCGGCTTCTGCATCTGGCATGCCGTGTCAGGGAGTTGGCTTTCGACACTTTTCTTGGCGACTTAGGAGTCGGCTCCAACACTATGCAGATGCTGAGAAATTCACCGTCCATATAACAACCCCCACTAACTTTGTCCCTGGCACATAATTACAAGTTTTCATTTAATATAGCTGAAAGTAAAACCTAGGAATAAACCATGTATATGGTCTGGGGATATCCTGGACTTGTATATGTAGATTTGAATGAAGAAGGTGAAGCTTTCATCATGAACTCCCTTAATCCCTTATTATATCTGCAAAAAAAAAAAAAAAAAAAAAAAAAAAAGTAACAGAAGGATTATGTTAGAAGAGGGAGCTCCCTTCAGTCCAAGAACAAGAAGCTTAAGATCCAACTTGTCTCCCGCTTCATTCACTCATTTGCTGCGTGAAACCTTGGTTTTGTCTTCTTCCTTGGGCCAGAGCTTGAGATCGAAACACACAGCATTTGGATGAATGACTCGGAAGCAAACTCAATCTCAACCCTCCTCCTGTTTATGGACCAAAGAAAGCTCTCTCTTGTTCAAAATCTTTCAGATCGACATGGTGTAAAGCAAATAGTTAACCATAGAGTCATGCAGGAACAAACTATAAATTCTATAATACATGTAAGTTTATTGATGAAATTAAACAAGCTGTAAAATAAACCGAACATATTTGGTAGCAAGTCGATCCATAAGAGGAGTTTATTTGAGCTAACTGAAGGGGTTCTGCAGATCGACTTGCAGCTGTAATGCCATTTTTATACACCGTCGAGGTGTATGTATATTCGATTCTATTACGGACAATTTATATATAATATAGTGTGTAACTAAACTATCAATATAGCATTAAATTTAAACGTACCTACATATCTAAATAAAATAATAACACACCTTTACTTTAGATATCCAAATACTTCGTTCAAAGATGTTGTTTAATTAACTAGCTAATCTGCAGCTAGCGAAGAAATTAATTTGATCAAACTTCAAAGTATACGAGTGAGACATCAAGAGACGAATCGGAATTTTTGGGGCTAGATGTGGCCATGCCGCCATGTTATTTTTGTCGATAGCTTTCATTTTATATATCACAAGTTTCAATCCGATCAACGATCGAATAAAATTAAAGTTATGAGTGTTTGAAAGTGAACAAACGCAAATCAATTGACATGATATCATTTACCGAATCGAAATGTGTCTATATATCTTTTACTAATTTTTTTTTTTGATGATGAGGAACCCACCTTTGGTGGTAAATCCCGAACACATGATCCAACCTTAGATGGAAATCTCAAGGATTCTAGTAGGGAGCAAGACAAACTTTAGATGGAAATTTCAAGGAAAGGGGTAGGAGGCAGAGATCGAGAACTCGAGACCTCCTTCTCACCCCCTTGCTCCTCACCACTAGACCACCCCGATTGGGGCTCATCTTTTACTAAATTTTATACCTTGATACTATAGTTAAATCTAGGGGTGGGCATGGAACAGGACGGGACGGGATTAGGGTAATCCCGCGTCCCGTCCCTCGCATTTTTTGCGGGACGGGATTGAATATTTTTTTTTCATATCCCGCCGGGTCTTATCCCTCTCGGGACGGGACGGGATTTGTCCCTCGTAAAAAAAGATTAAAATACAATCAAAAATAACAAGTAAGAAGTTACAAATGAGTTGCAAATTTAAATCATATTATTATGTCATTTAAAAAAATACAGTAGCCAACCAGCCTCACAAAATAAAGCATCACACATCTGTAATCTCATCTTCAATTTCATCACAAATTGAAGGCAAAGATAGCCCATTACAAAATTGAAGGTAAAGCCATAAAATACAGTAGCACTAACAGTGAATGAGTAAGGCTAACCTAATTATATATTTTTATATTTAATGTGTTTTTTTTTTAATTTTGGGTTTAAATAAATATTAAGTTATAATATAAATATATTCTTATATATTTTTATTAATATTAATAAAATATGTATAATTATATATATATGCGGGACGGGACGGGATTTGCGGGATTTGTGCCCACCCCTAGTTAAATCGAGACCTTTGAATTAATAGTTTTAGACATTCATAATTTTGAGGGTTTCTGTAGAATTTAGAGAGGGATAAAACCCTAATAGATTAGTGGTGGAAGCCTTATATTAGAGAAGACAAACACACGCTTAATTATAAGGTTATTATTCAACCATTTATATAAGGATTACAATGTTTGGAGAATAAGTAATATAAAGATATCGATAATCTAAACTTACCAAAGATATCGATAATCTAATAAAATCGTAACTAATATATCATTCCTAATATATCTCTAACACGCCCCCGTAGTCGAAGCGAGAGCAGAGCCACGAACGCGGAAGACTGGAAGCATAAGATAGATCTGTGGTTGATGTCGATGGCTAGAACACGAACGGTGAGAGCCCGAGAGTATGAAAACCCATCAACGAACAACAAAGGCAAACGACGCCCCCGCAATTAGAGAAGGTAGAGACCGGTAAAGTAGAACCGATAGGGTTAAAAGGGTAGAGAATAGGTAATCAACCATGGCAAGTGGAGCCGACGGCGGTAAATCAGACGGTAAAAAAAACATATATGGATAGGGTAAGGTAAGGCAGCAGAAGTGTTTGACATATATGGATAGGGTAAGGTAAGGCAGCGAAGTGTTTGACGAAGATGGAGATAGGCCAAGATCGAAACCCGCTCTGATCCCATGTAGAATTTAGAGAGGGATAAAACCTTAATAGATTGGTGGTGGAAGCCTTATATTAGAAAAGGCAAACACACGCTTATAAGGTTATTATTCAACTCTTTATATATGGATTACAATGCTTGGAGAATAAGTAATATAAAGATATCGATAATCTAAACTTACCAAAGATATATATTTCTAACCTAACATAACAATATCAAATATTATATCTTAATAAAATCATAACTAATATATCATTCCTAATATATCTCTAACTTTCTTATAATATTTTAGTGTTTTGGATTTTCTTTTGAATTTAAAAAAAATGGTTATGTTAGAAAATTTCCCACCCCTCCTAAAAAAAACTTCACATTGTCATTGGAATCCTAATTAATTAAATCAAATTTATCAAAGATTAATTAAACAAAATATATATAAGACTGTTTTTAAAAACAAAGTAAGAATATGAGAGGTCTATTGACTTACTACTTAATGATATATTTCCTAAGAAGGAAATGAATGCCAGGTGTGACATAAGAGTGTCATGGTCCATAGAAGGCAAGAAATGCGTCACTTTACTTGCCACCTGGTTGAAATCGCAGAAAATGTATGTATAGGACGACCTCTCAAAGTGTCGAAGGAGTTGCAGGATGTTTGTGATAGTCATCTCAATCTCCCAATAACATTTGAATTCGGAAAAGATGTATAACTATATAAGAGTGGCGAGAACATAGTAGAAGGGGCTTTTTGGGATCCAAGGTTGAGAGATAGACAGAGTTGCAAGTCTGAGCGACAACTAACCCCACTTCTAGGGGTGTTATTCGAGCCGAACAAGCCGAGCTTTGCATGTTCAAGCTTGTTCGTTTTTTAAACGAGCTCGAGCTCGAGCCGAGCCTAATTTTTAAACGAGCTTTTTATTTTGTTCAAGCTCGGCTTGTTTAGGAAATGAACGAGCTCGAGCCGAGCTTTTTTCGAGCTTTACGTAGTTCTACTTGGTTATAACATGTTAACTTAAAGAAAATTTTAGAAATTCCATAGAATTCGAGCTATTCGAGCTTTATTCGAACGAGCCGAGCTTTCAACCGAGCTTAAAATTTTGTTCAAGCTCGGCTTGTTTAAATAAGTGAACGAGCTCGAGTCGAGCTTTTTCGAGCCGATCCCGAGCCTAGCTCGAGCTGTTCAGTTCATATAACAGCCCTACCCACTTCCTTAGTGAAGTCAATAAGTAGCTCCGCGTGATAACGTTCGATCTATTACGCGTCAATCATCTCTGGATTTCGAGAGGCCCTCATCCAGAGCAGGTAATCTATATCTCGAGTCACTGCTGGTTCACCACTCGCAGCACATGTATGGTGATCTGAATGAATTTTGGGCGAGGTCCCTTAAAGGGGGAATTTCTGAGGTCTGTGATTGTGTGCCTCTGCTAGCTAGTTGCCCTCACTTGTAATTTTTTATTTTCTAGTTGATTGGGCCTGACTCTTGAGGTCCCGCAAATGTAGGTCTTTGACCGAACTGCGTAAATAAATCTCCTTGCTCTTTACTTTCTGCAAAACTAGCTCTCTTAGATCTTATACATTGCTCGACTCCGAAATAGCAATCGATCTTGCTCTTTGAGTCTTCCGCTGTAAATCGACCTATCACTACACGTCTAGTGCGTTATTATAAACATTCTCTATTATAAGGATGTGATCGAACTCAATACTCATCTAAAGAGTTTTTATTTATTTTTTGGGTCAGAATCTAAAGAGTATTATAATGATCATTGATCAACAAATAGCACGAACCGTTAATTTGAAACTCAAATTGCAATCAAGTGTCAAATCTTTTTCTCCAAAGTAGATTGAAAGGATTATATTCAAAAGATACTAATTAGTACTATTACATATAAATATATATCTATAAATATTCGAATACTTCTTAAAAGCTAATTATTATTATTATTATTATTATTATGATTAATTCACTACCTTTGTATGATATATATTCTTCCACATTTGGGAATGTAGATTTGCAAATTTTTTTAGAGTTGTGCAACTTTTTTTTTAGTTCCGAAAAGAAACGTTGCCCTTCGTAGCAAAATCAATACATATCCTTTTACGTTCACAATTCAACCTCTCCAATCAAAATACAACGTGCTTTTGTTATTTTAACTCCGACAATACATATACTTTGCATTTATGCTTGTCTTGTGTGTGATTGAAGATAATATTAACATCAATGGTCATATTCCAAAAAAATATTTTTATAAACTATTAATCACTAACTTTTTTTATTTACAAGGGATCGGATATTGATCAATTAATTACGCACGTATTGGAATGAATTTTTGGCAATTAATTAAGTAGCACGATTTGTGGTATTAAATCATGAGAAAATAAATGGTGTGACTTAACAATGATAGATTACATAGGTCTTAATATTGTATAGTGGGCTAAAAGCCCATTAAGGCCCAATACCTTTGTAACCTATATATATGTTATATCAATGAATGAAAACCCTCAAGGAGGACTTTACATCAATTCCGCTATTCTACATGGTATCACAGCCTTTTCTTCCTCACGGAACCCTAATTTGATCCTCCCGCCTCACCTCTCCTCTTCTCTCCTACGACCTCCGGTCCGGCCACCACAACGACACCTCTCCTCAGATTAATTGGCGATTGCTAATTAATTACCAATTCGGCACCGTCATCCCCTTTTGATCGAAGTCACCGTTTCCATCTTTCAATTGGAATTCAAGGTCAACCGACATCCACTTTTGACAGTAGCCGCCGACCTCACCCTCCTGTTTCTCCTAATTACGGTTCTGGCCCTAAGTTAGTTCCTTATTAAGTTAAGGGCCAATATAAAAAAAAAAAAATGCACCGATACTCTGGATATCCTACCACTCGACATGCCGGTCATCAGGCCTCTCTGACATCGCCTGATCCAGGCTATGTTCCGCCAGCTCTGCATCACGCCTTCTCCTCTACGCAACCGACATCTTCAGACTCTTCTTGGTACATGGACACTGGTGCCACCTCCCACATGACGAACTCCTCAGGTAACCTCTCATCTATTTCTTTTAAGGGCCCTGCCCACTCTATTATCGTCGGAAATGGTGGTCGTCTTGCTACTTCGGGTATTGGCCACGCCAAATTACAGACTCCAACCCACCCACTACACCTCAACAATGTCCTTATTACCCCAAAGATTGTCAAAAACCTTATCTCTGTCCGTCGGTTCACTACTGACAACAACGTTTCCCTTACGTTTGATCCCTATGGTTTCTCTGTGAACGATCTTACTACGGGGGTTACTCGCATGAGATGTAACAGCACCGGGGAGCTCTACCCTGTCACACCACCTCTTGCGTCCAGTCAGTCGTGTCCGGTTGCCCTCTCGGCATCATCATCCAGCCTGTGGCATGCACGCCTGGGCCATCCTAGCGCTGCCGTTCTAGATGTCCTCCGTTCCCAGAACCTTGTCACCTGTACTAAAGACCCACGTTCTGGTTTATGCTCTTCCTGCCAACTAGGCAAACATGCCAGACTGCCGTTCCAACGGTCTTTGACCTCTACCCTTGCTCCCTTTGATATCATTCACAGCGACATTTGGACCTCTCCCGTGCCTAGCAAGGAGGGTCACAAGTACTACCTCTTGTTTCTTGATGATTACACTCATTACTTATGGGTCTTCCCGTTGCATTTCAAGTCCCAAGTGTTTCCTATCTTTGCCAGATTCCATACCTACATCAAAACACAGTTTCACATGTCCATCAAATGTTTTCAATGTGACAATGGCCGTGAATTTGACAACAAAGACTTTCACTCCTTCTTTGCCGCAAATGGGATCTCTTATCGCTTGTCTTGCCCCTATACTTCTCAGCAGAATGGCAAGGCAGAAAGAATCATCAGAACCATTACCAACATGATGCGCTCTCTCCTCTTCCACGCATCTATTCCCCTTCCCTATTGGCCTCACGCCTTATCCACCACATGTTATCTCCTAAACATTCTCCCTTCCACTACCCTACACCATCGCTCGCCAGCTCAGACACTTTATTACGCCGAGCCTAGGTATGATCACCTTCGCACCTTCGGGTGCTTGTGTTTCCCAAACCAGTCCTCCACAGCCCCGCACAAGCTTCACCCGCGCTCCACTCCATGTGTCTTCCTAGGCTATCCGCCTGATCATCGAGGTTACATTTGCCTCGATATCAAGACCCACAAGATCATTCTCTCACGTCATGTCACCTTTGATGAGTCGCGATTTCCCTTTGTATCTCCCACACCCCCTGTGTCTCCGTCAGAGTCTGAGTCACCATTCCCTCACTTCCTTTTTCCCTAGAGCTCTCCCGGTGCTCCTGCTTCTCCCCCAACACCACCGCCACCACCACCCCCCACCACCAGACCACACACCCGCAGCGTCTCCGGTGTCTTCCGACCCCGTCAGATCGTCTCCATGACCACCGCCCATCACCCCGCTATCCACCTCCCATCACCTCGCCAAACAACCTCGCCTCACCTACGTGCGGCGGCCGCCGCATGTCATGCGGTGCCCGCCGCAACCCCAAATGCTGCGCCCACCGCCCATAAACCCTCCCTGGCGGCGCCCGCCGCAGGCCTTGCGGCGCCCGCCGCCCATAACCCCTCCCTGGCGGCGCCCGCCGCAGGCCTTGCGACGCCCGCCGCAACCCTCGCCGCATTTGATCCGCCCGCCGCCTCTTCCCCTTGCTTAGCCCCTCTTACCCCCGTCCTTCCCGACTCCCATTCACCCTCTGCCTCCACCCATACCTCCCTCTCCCCCGTTCCCACCTCCCACAAAACAGCCCTCCTCGACCCGAATTGGCAGGCGGCTATGCTCGACGAATACAGGGCCCTTACGAAGAATGGTACTTGGGTTCTTGTTCCTCGCCCTCCTGAGGCGAACGTCATTCGCTGTATGTGGCTTTTTCGTCACAAGTTCCGCTCTGATGGAACGTTGGAGCGCTACAAGGCCCGTCTTGTGGTGAACGGTAGATCTCAGCAGGCAGGTATTGATTGTGATGAGACCTTCAGCCCTGTGGTCAAGCCTGCCACTATCCGAGTGGTCCTGAGTCTGGCTCTGTCGCGCAACTGGGCCATCCATCAGTTAGATGTCAAGAATGCCTTTCTGCATGGTCATCTAAACGAGACAGTTTACATGTTTCAGCCGCCGGGGTTTACTGATGCTGAGCGTCCAAAGCATGTCTGTCTCCTCAAGCGCTCTCTATATGGTCTGAAACAGGCTCCGCGGGCGTGGTTCCAGCGTTTTGCCTCTCATCTGCTCCGTTTGGGTTTCACTGGCAACCGTTCGGATACGTCTCTGTTTATCTATCGCAGAGGCTCAGACTTGGCATTCCTGCTGCTATATGTCGACGACATCATTCTCACCGCCTCTTCTGATGCTCTTCGGACGTCGATAATCTCGCAGTTGAGTGCGGAATTCGCCATGTCTGATCTGGGTCAGCTGTTTTACTTCTTGGGAGTTGCTGTTCAGCGGCATGCGTCTGGTCTGTTTCTCTCACAGAGTAAGTATGCTGCAGAGATTGTTGCTCGGGCTAAGATGGTCAACTGTAATCCCGTCGCGACCCCAGTCGATACATCCAACAAGCTCAGTGCTCATTCTGGTCCTTTGGTTGACGATCCCACACTGTACAGGAGCCTCGCTGGTGCTCTTCAGTATCTCACTTTCACCAGGCCTGATATCAGTTACGTCGTTCAGCAGATCTGTTTGTTCATGCATGCCCCTAGGGAACCTCACTTTCAGGCTTTGAAGCGAATCATTCGGTACATCAGCGGCACCCTCGAGCTCGACACCACCATCACTCCTTCCTCTAAGCTTGATCTTGTGGCTTACACTGATGCGGATTGGGGTGGTTGTCCAGACACAGGTCGCTCCACGTCTGGTTACTGTGTCTTCCTCAATGACACTCTTGTGTCTTGGTCAGCCAAGCGTCAGTCCGTCGTGTCTCGCTCCAGCGCTGAAGCCGAATACAGGGGTGTTGCCAACGTTGTCTCCGAGTGCTCTTGGCTCCGCAATCTCCTGCTTGAGCTACGATGCCCCTTGCAGAAGGCCACTCTGGTCTACACTGACAACGTCTCCGCCGTCTACCTGGCTAGCAACCCAGTCCAGCATCAACGCACGAAGCACATTGAGCTTGATCTCCACTTCGTCAGGGACAAGGTTGCCATTGGACATGTCCGCGTTCTACATGTCCCGTCCTCTTATCAGTACGCTGATATATTCACCAAGGGTTTACCTAGACAGTTATTCATTGATTTTCGTTCCAGTCTCACTGTACGGACCCCTCCTGTTTCGACTGCGGGGGTTTGATAGATTACATAGGTCTTAATATTGTATAGTGGGCTAAAAGCCCATTAAGGCCCAATACCTTTGTAACCTATATATATGTTATATCAATGAATGGAAACCCTCAAGGAGGACTTTACATCAATTCCGCTATTCTACAAACAACTATGTGTACGTTGTGTTAGGATTGGGCTAACGCTAATTAAGCGTGGTCTCATGGGCTCCTAACACGCTCCTCTCATCTAACCATACCCAACACGATTCGAGAAAACTTATCACATCGCCTTTGGCACTAAATCTGACCACCGCCCTATTTAGTAGGGTTGATCCTGGGATTTTTAGGGTCTGACACGAAGTAAAAAACGAGTCTTTTCATAATTATTTATTTATTTATTTAACTATTATATTATTAAATAATATATTATTTATTTATTTATTTAACTATTATTATATTCATATTTGATTTTTATCACTAAAAGGGAAATTTATGGATTATCAATAGTATATGAGTATGACTAATGTGACCATTGATCAGTATAACACAACAAAAGACTATGATTTTTAGATTTACCAATAGACTTATTTACTAAAATTTACTATATTTCATTACAAGTCCTATTAAAAAAATGTGAATTTTCTAATGAGAAATAAATGTGAAAAAATATTCTTTTTTATATTCTATTTTTTCCCATGAATGTAAAACAATATGGTTAAACAATTAAAAATATATTGTTACTTTGCAAATTTATGCAAATAAAATACTATAAAAACTTAAATAAACTTGTTAGAGTAGTATAAGTTGTTACTTAAAAACCACTCATTTTTGCATTTATAACAAAAATTGAAAGGCGTGGACCTTCTTGCACGTCGCTGACTCAAAATATTAAATAAATTACAAATGAGTTTTTTTCATTTAAAACTATATACTATCAAAATCAAAAGCTCTGAAAAGCTAGCTAATGGTGCGGTTTGGTGCTAAATAGAGCCTAGGTCATTTGTTGTGCATAAATGTGCACGGATTTTATTTTTATTTTACAAGTTATTTTCATATTTATGTACAAATTCACAAGGAAATGAATTTGAGCTGCAAAAATAAGGAATCTAATAATAATAATAATATCTATTTATTATCATTAGTTTATTGTTTTTGTCCAATTTTATTTTTATTTTTAACAAAAGGGTAGTTTATTAAAAAATATACTTATAGTTTTGTTAAATACATAAAAATGTAGAAATTTCTACAAGTTGTAATTTGGCTAGTTTAGGTAAAAACATAAATGGGGTAGATTTGATGAGAAAATAGAAGGTGTAATTTTGAAAAAACGACATAAAATAACATAGAAAGTAATAAATAAATATAAAAAAATTACCTTGTTCATCACATATATGGGCCTTATTTTTTTTTCCCCCCGATGTTGTAGCATAAATAAGTATTTAATCCAAACATATAAATATGTTACCACAAACGATCGGTATCGTACATCACGTTAGAGGAATCCGACTTGAAATTAACTTTCATGGTCTTGGAAGTGAGGAATTTAGCGATAACGATTTTTTATTGCAAAAGCCTAATGAGTGGAATTGAAAAAAGGCTACTAATGGGGTTTATACTTGAATGGATCGATACAACATAATGCATATTTGCGCCATCTTTGGATTCATTAGGATCGAACATTTATATCATTCTTTCATTTTTTGAGAAAAATATCATTCTTTAATTAATTAGTACTATTGGATGCTTGATGATCTTCATTTGCAAATCCTTATTTATGCTTATATTTATTTATTCTAAAAATTCCTTATGTTTGGCACTTGGCAGATTAACCACACTTTCTAATCACTTTCTAGTACGTTCACTAACTGAAATATCAATTAAGTTATTTAAGGGAATCCATGAGACATTGAGACCTCATCTCATTGGAAATAAAAGTAAAAAATATATACATGAATAAATGCTTTTATGAGGGATCAGTTTGTACGCACTATTTCTAAAACTATGTCAAGATCGAGAGTGTTTATGAGTGGTCCAAATCTAAACATGAACACATAGCAAATTAACCTGCAAAGAGATCGATAAGTATAACAAACGATATAGTGAAAGAGATTAGAAAATGACAAGGTGTAAGAATGGGGATAACCCTTCCCCTGGCGTCTCTATCAACAACGGAAAAGTGTCCGTGGGCAGATTCGATAAATAATTTTTTTTTGGTAATAAACGAATAGAGAGGAAACCCTCCAAACGACGCTACGGGCTACACAATAACCATCCGGGGAGTAGCCCTTCCCCTACAATCCTCATCCAAACTCAAAACTATCAAATCCGGGGAGATTCGATAAATAATGAACCTAAAGAAAAAGAAAAGACGAGTGAAGCAAGGGTGTCGACAACCGAATTCACTTCTTTAAAAAATGTTGGAACTGAATTTTCTAGTGATCCCTCCTAGAAAGAAATCTTTGACACTGGTGCACCAGGCTGAAGAGAGGATGACAATCGATAACCCCTTTGTGGACAAGGGGATATGCGAGCAACAAGCCAGTCTCGAGAACGACCTTACAAACCCCTATCAACCAAGCAGTGCTAAGACAACCAAAAATACCCCAAAACTCGGACATAGGAACCAAATGGGCACCGATGTCCTATGGACAAAACCCCCTAAGCCACATTTCATATGGTCGTCCCACAACAAGCCACCCACTGTGGCAACACCCTCATCATTAACCAAGCCATCCGAGTTGGCCTTGACTCATGACCGACAAGCAATCAACAACTATTTCTCGTTCTTCCATTCTAGCAGCTTCATATCATCATACGATCCATAATGAACCATGTCTTGTCCATCAATCAAATGCCTCCTATCGTTAAAAATCTGATCGTTCCTCCAATGCCACGCTCACCAAAGCATGTTTACGAATATGCATGTCCATTCATGACCATTCACACTATTTCTGTTGGGTTTGCATTCAAATCCTCATTTAGGCTTGGTTAATCTTGATTGGGCTTGTTCACATTTGGGCCAAAGAGTTATCATCAAGATGGATTATTTGAGGGCTTCTAGAAGCTTCTCACTTGCTTGAGTCAAATGTGGTTCTTTTCAAAATCATCAACCACTCTCTAGAGAATTCTATTGCCCTCATCATCTTGATGAAGTCTCTAGACTTTTCTAGAGCTTATTTATGTCTTGCCGGCCTCCAAGCCATTATCCCTATAAATAGAGACTCAAGCTTAGTCTCTTGATGGATCATTCCCTTGAATCATCCCACACCATTCAAGCTCCATCCACATTAGTCAATTCAAACCTCCACACAAAGTCTTCATCATACAAACACATTCTATTCCACTATATTGTAAGGAGAGAGTTTTGTCCATTACCCCTTGTATTTCCTACAAAGTTCGTTGTACTCTTTCTTATTTGATAGTGGATTTGTTGGCTCTTGCCGCTCGTGGGTTTTCCTTCCGGTACTCGGGTTTCCCACGTGAAATTTGTGTGTTCTATCTTGCCTTATCTCTCTCTATTTGTGATTCCGTTCTTTCCGCTGCGCACTCATGGTCTTATTACCACTAAATCCCTAACACCTTCCTAGACATTATGTTCTTCAACCACTCTAGAAATGGTGGAAAAAATCGGTGCATGCCATAGGGATGGGAAACGACTTCCAAACATCCAAGAGAGCCGTCCCTGAAGATGTGGAGCATGGCCTCCAAACATCCATGAACTAGTACTACAAAGTTGTCATTGTTTGATTTATTTCCTTTCCTTCAATCAAATCACTACTAGAATTATGTTCATAGACATCAGGTTTTTTATATCGGTCAGAAAAACGCATGATGTTAAAAATATTTATAACATCATTTTAAAAATTGTCGATGTTATTAACATTAGACACATCGACTAAACTTATTGGACAATGTTAAAATTTCATTTAAAAAAAAATCAGAAGCGCGTAGAAACACTTAGCTGAAATTTTAAGCGGTATATTGACTCAACTCTGAAACTTTCAAATTTTTGTAGAAAAAAGGACCGAAACTCCAACATTAAACCAAAATTCCCCCAAACCCCATATTTCATTATTCCCTTGTCGATATCACAGACCAAAAAGGCAAAAATCCCCAGATACGCTTTGTTTTTGCGATTTTAGCGATTAAGGAACCCAAGCTTTCGTCCCGCTCATCTGATATCTGGTGCCGTATTTCCTCATCTTCTCCGACTGGTCGTCTCCTTTCGCTCCCCCGGCTGATCGTCTTCAACTAGCGTCAAACTATGGGCTCACTGTCATCTTCTCCGGTTGGTCGTCTTTACCATCTCCGACTGGTAGTCTCCTTTCTCTCTTTCTATCCCCTCCACCGCCTCAGACCCGTCCCTCCAAACCCTAAAACCCAAATCCTAGATATGAGAGAGCAAGTCTGAAAGGGGGACATAACTGTCGAATCTTCCCTTACAAATTAGGCAAAGAAGCCAGATCTCCTATTCATCTCGAGATCTCTCTCCGAGTCTCTCCATCTCTCGTCTATCATTCTATATCTCGCACATTTCAACCCAAAGCCATTTGTTGCTTGCTGTAATCTGATGCCGACGCCAAGAGCCTGATACCTTCCTCGCTTTCGCTTGAACCAGAACCGAGACAACCAAGAAATCGTCGCCTATGCAGGCTCGAAAGGTAATTGATCTTCTACTCTATTTTAGTTGTTTATCTAAGTCAGTGTTTACCTTTTGTGGGGTTTGTAATTTCAATTCGGGGTTCATTTAGTGTGGAATTAGGTGTTTCTAATTTCAATTCGGCTATCAACTTGAAGAGATCACTAAGCAGCTAGGTATCGATTTTTTGTAGAAAATTGAAGTCCCATCTAACTTATATTGTTATTATTATTCATTTCCAAAACTTGAAGTTCATTTAGGGAACAAAATTAGTATATTTAAGGTTACAGTGTTGATTAGTGGTCCTATTGATCCAGGTTTTGTGCAGTCAATCCAACTCCGGCTTGATTTTCAAATGTTCTTGCTCTATTACTTTCTCAAGCGTAATAGAATCCTAAAAATGCTTCATATTTAAATTCTCAAATTTGCTCTTTTGTAGATTTCTTACTTGGGCTACAGCTCTGGGTTATAATGATCCTATATCTTCTTTTTTATTTCATTCGAGAGATAAGTATTTTAAGTGTGAATTCTGGTCATATTTCCCAATTATGGGCAATACAACCTTCTTGAAGCTACATAAATGATGTTTCTTGCAGTTTTATTTTCCTTGAATATTTCATCATTAATATAAATGGTCGCTTGCTTGCTCCTAGGTATGTGTAGAGTGCACTATTGACGGCACATTTGATGATATCATTACCGTTAGTTCAGTTAGGCTCTCACTCTATGGGGGTTCTGTGTATAGTGTTTTGTTAGTTTATTGTTCAGTTTTGTACATGTCCTGCAAACTTTACAATGCTTCCTTGTCTTCAGAAACTTCAAGCGTGCGTAGTTCCTGTGTATCCAACTATTTGTTATCATCATTTGTGTAAGTCTGTTACAAAGTTTCTCATTGTATATGCTTCTCTTCCACCATTCTTTTTGTGCCCCTACAAGTATATTTGTAGAAAAAAGAATTCACTTCTTCCAAAACTACTCTTTTTGTTCAAGTGATGGGAATGCTAATTAAAAGGACCAAATTTTATGTGTATCTTTGTTTTCTTTATGTATGTCTTTGTTTTCTTTATGAATGATATACCTCTCTGTTGCTCAGTTTAGTTAATGTATTAATGAATAGTTTCTTGCAAATCAAGTAGCTGCTGATGCTAAGTTGTACGGGCATATTTGAAGGTCAGACGGGCCAAAGTTTTGGTATGATACGACCATTTTATTAACTCTTTTGATTTTTTTTTGGTTCATATTTTTCTAGGCTGGATTCTGCTTCCATAAATGCAGCTCTAGGGCTGATTTTTAAGGTTTCAATTTAGTTAAGGGTCGTTGCATGAGTTTTTTTGCTGATTTTTTTTATTGCATAACAAATTGGCAATTATGAAGATGATATTACTAATCCTTTGGGTGAACAACCACTATGTCTTTAGCATTTTTATCAACTTGATATGCGTTGTGATCAGCTTTACGGTTTATATCCACTTTTCCTTTTGAGATCCATATCTGTCTTACTTTTGTCTCTTCCTTTTTTGTTTCCAGCATTGCACAATTAGCTCGTTCATGCCCAATCAAACGACATACAGAGCCCAATTTTCATAGTCACTCAAATGTGATTCTTTGGTTGCACCCCTTTCCTATTTCATCAACAATGACAATACTCCTTCTTATGGCACCTGCAACATCTACTTCAACCAATAATGTGCGTACAAAATTCTTTCTCCCTTAGCTGTTTCTTCATTTACATATGTTCTCAATATTCCATTTCGGAAAATTTTCAAAGAAAAAACTGACCATTAGTATGATTATATGCAACTAACTTGTCATTTGGAAAGTGACATTCTCCTTTGTGATCATGAATGTGCTTACCGACAAGGAAAATAATAACACTTATGTAGGAAAGTGAAGGAGCAGGTGGATCGATATCAAGGGTAAGGAGCTCTAAACATATAAGCAAAGAAGTGGAATTACAAGATGGGAAGGTAGTGGGGATGCATTTCTATGAAGCTAAACAAGTCGAGCAGAAAGGCGGCGAGGGAGGTCCGTTATGGATTTTAGCAATTCACAATGTCGAAGAGGACCTTTGTGGGTCACCTGTTGGATTGAGGGTTTGAAGGCAGAGCACAAAAGCTGGATGAGGAAATTAAGGTAAGGTTTACTTTAAATTTGGTGTGGTGTACTGTCATGGGTTATGTCTAAGGGGCTGGCCGGTTAACAATGTGAATACCAGTCCCAAGTTATGTCCAAAGGGCGAGATACATTTGAACTTTGTATTGGTTGTTTTATGTGAACGACTAGCAACTAATAGATGATTCGACTATTGATATATTTGGTATTGTGTAGGATGGTATTTTATAATGCTTACTTTCTATTAGCCAAATAGGTTGGTCCACAATATAGATTTGTACATGGATAACATCGTATCTGAGATGATAAAAAATGATGTTTATAGTCAGTATAAATCGATGTTTTACAATGTAAAAACATCGTTTTCCAATTGAAAAATGATTTGAAAGTATACTAATAACATCGACTTTTAAATATTTGATATGATGAATTATATTTATATAAATTAATAGTATAAAGTTACAAAAGAATAAAGAATGCACATAAACTGAATAATGTATAACCGATGTGTATATTAATTTAAAACATCTCTTATTAAAAATATAGCGATGTTAATGTCAAATTTTGTATTGCTCTACATTGTTTCAAACGTCTAGAAATGCAAAATAACAATGGTTGAACATTAGGTTCATTAACAAAAATGTAATTATATCAATGTATTTAAATCATTATCAAACATAAAAACGATGTTATAAATTGTTATAGACATCGGTTTTTAACCGATGTGTTAAAGTTGAGATCTTTAACACCACCCACTAACACGTCGAATTTTTTTTTGTTTAACATCGGTTTTTAACCGATGTCTATGAACAGAATTCTAGTAGTGAATAGAAGCATTTCTCCACATTGTGATTAGTTTTGCAATAATTTGTATAGAACAATGGTCTCCTCTCAGAGCAATTGTGCTACTGGCATTTGTCTATGCAACACTCTGGCTTGAATGTTGAGCTTTAACATGCATCGATACTTTTTATATTGGGAAAAAAAGAAGAAACTACAAATGGGCTTTGTTTCTCTTTCACTTTCCTCTTGAGCCAACATCGAATAAATGAGATTATTATCATGTATCAGTTAGTGCGTGAGCAAGATCACGAAGCTCTCACATCTCATTCAGAACTCCTATCTCTCATTCATTAGGACGTCATTGACAGATGCATTAGTAAATCTGACATCTATCAAAATCTTGTCCTGTATAAAAAAAAAAAGGGTAAACTGCAGAAAACCACCTCTTATATATGCTATATTGCACATAACCACCCCTTAGATACAAAATTACACCAAACCACCCCTTATAAGGTAAATGTTAGCAAACAACCACCCATCTCATTTATTCTGTTAGGGTTTCATTTAGGAATTGATAAAAAGACTAAAATACCCCTCTTTAGTTATCAAATTTATCATTTGATGCCATTGTGTTCAAGCCATCCCCTATTCCCCATACAATTATACCAAACTACCAACAAATCAAAATCGAACCCATAAAACAAATTCAAGAGGCTTTTAGGAATCTGTACGCCAAATTACAAATCCTAAAACCCCATACCCCCAAATTCAAATCCAAAGCCCTAATTTGTATAGTTTCAAACCCTAAAACCCAAAACCCTAAATTTCAAATCCTAACTCCCAATCTGTCCAGTATCAAATTCTAAAACCCTAGACTTTCAATTTCAAGCCCTAACACCCAATTTCGACATAAATTCCGAAATGATTGGGAAAAGAGGGAAATCGAATGGAGGAAGAAAATTAATAACGGGTGACAATATTGGATTCTCGAGTATTTGCTCCCTTCTCTGTCTTCGTCTTGATTTGCTCTCCCACAACATTGATTTGGGTATAATTGTAATATCACATATTTTAACGGAAGTTTAACGGAATAAAGAGAGTGGGTGGTTGTTTGCTAACTTTTGTCATCTAAGGGGTGATTTGCTATAATTTTTCATCTAAGGGGTGGTTATGTGCAATATGACATATATAAAGGGTGGTTTCCTGCAGTTTACCCAAAAAAAAAATACTTAGGGATCTAATGGGGCGGAGACGCCCTGCTATGTGGAATGCAATAATCAAACGCACTTAACAAATGGGTCTCTTTTACAAGTTGACCCAAGTCAACACTAGTCTTCTCTCTCAGCCCAATTCCCATTCTGATGCACACCAGCCGACTAAACTTAACAATTAAGCCTATGCCGCCGCCCGACCCGGGTATCAATTAACGCAATAATGCTATGCCCTCTCTCTCCAATCCATTCAACGACTCCTTTTTCAAATAAAATAATCACACTTGCTTTGGCTACCTAGGAGTGATCTGCTTTACTCTTTCTTTCTACTCCTGAATTCCGATTCCCTTTTACAGGCGACTCAGCAGATTCTAATCGGCGGCCGCAATGAAGCCGAGCAAAGGAGGCGGTGACGGTTTTGAGTTCGGCTTCAATAATGCGAAGTTTTCTGATAGGATCCTCAGAATCGAGATTTTACCCGACCCACCGAAGGCTAAATCGGGTAATCGGACCTGCGGAGAAGGTATTCGGACTCCCAGTGAGTTCAATGATGTTTGCTTTATTCACTATACCTTGCTAATTTTAGGTGTTGATTCAATGTATGTTGTGTGAAACTCCTCAATTAGTTTGCTTTGCATGAATTTCTTGTCAATTGTTCAGAGATATTTCCATTAGGTTAAAATGCACCTAATGTCTCTAAACTTTGGGGAATGTTACAATTGTCAATTGAAGTTCATAAACATTGGAGAAAGTTACAAATGGTTCCTCAGCTTTATGTTTTCATCAATTGATTTTCATGGACACACTTGTAACATTCTTCAAATTCCAGGGATTTTCATTGAACAATGATATGTTCAAGCTAAGGACCTGTTTATGACCTTTTTCAAAGTTCAGAGAATTTATAGTAGACCCCTGTAGAGATATTTCATTAAGCATCTTAGGTTTTGTATTTTATACATGTAATATTGTATGGTTGTATATATATGTATATGGGCTATGATATGAAGGGTGGAATTGGGCTTTGGCTAAGAGCTCAGGTTGGGAGTTAGCCTTTGGGCTGCCACCTGAAGCTTGGGCCGCCCAAACCTGTTGAGCCCAACCCAACCCAAGCTTCTCTTAGCTGAGCTCGGATGCTAGGGTTTCCTCGATAGCTCGCCTATATATATGCCTTACCTCCTACTTGCTTGTCACTGTTAAAGACGCTCCTCCGCTCGGTAAGCTCCAAAGAAAGAGAGAAAGAGAGAGATCAAGGAAACCCTAGCGCCGCCGCATCCCTCTCCGGGAGCGTCGCTTCTTCCTGGTTCCGGTGGTCTTCTCCGGTGTTGATCTCTGGTGGCCGATCTGTTGCTCCTCTACAAATCTACCTTCGACGAAGATCTTCTTCGTCTCGCTCTCGTTTCTTCTTCGGTCTTTTGTGGTTTCTTGTGTTTGCATGTTCTTCGTGTTTATCTTTTGTTTGTTGTTTCTCTGTAAGCCTGTGAACACCTTGAGTTAGTGGATTTAGGCCTGATCTGGAGGCCCCGAGGACGTAGGTCATTTGACCGAACCTCGTAAAAACTGTTGTGTTCTTGCTTTGAGTTTCTTCGCTTCCGCTTGTTTGTTTCTCCAATCTACGATTATCGAACTTTCTGCTATATCAAATTGGTATCAGAGCATGTGTTTTGATGCTAGAGCTTGAGTGTCCGCTTTCCAAACTCTCTGAATCTTTATAGATCTCAGGGAACGGAAATTGGTGCAGGAAGCGGGTGGGCCTAGATAGGGTGTATCGCCTGGTGCCATTCCCCCCTGTACGACGCATCAGATCCTGTTCTTGTTGTGTGAAATCTTGTGTGTTCTTTGCATGCTTTAGGGTTTCTGCACTTATAGCTTTGCTGTTTGCTATTCTGAGATTGGGATCTTTAGATCTTGATTATTCTTGAGCTTTTTGGTCTCGAAACTTTCAGATATGGACTTAACTGTTTGGATCTAGGGTTTCTTGAAGATCTGTAAGCTTTTGAGTAATCTTCTGAGATCTCTTGTGTGCTGAGATATTCTCTGCAGTTGTTTTGCTTGCTTTAGCTAAGGTCTTCTTAGTTATTCTAAAAGCTAAGTTGTTTTTCCTTGCCTTTTGTTGTCAGGATTAACCATGGCTGAGTCCTCTGTTAGGATTAAGCCCTATGATGGGATCTCTGATTTTGCAATGTGGCAATTAAAGATGAAAGCAGCTCTCATTAAGGAGAAATGTTGGTTACCTATCAATGCAGTATACCCTGCTACTGTTGATGATGAGAAAAAGAAGGAGTTGGACCTTATAGCACACAATGAGATTATGATACGTCTTTCTGATGAGGTAGCTCGACAGGTAATGAGTAAGAAAACAGCCAAAGAGCTATGGGAAGCTCTTGAGGGGCTGTATCTGGTAAAATCTCTCCCTAGTCGAATTAATCTGCTGTGTAAATTGTTCAATTTCAAAATGGATGTGCATGCTTCTCTGAATGACAACCTTGACAAGTTCTTGGGTATGACTCAGGATTTAACTAGATGTGGTGATGATATTTCTGATCTGCATCAATCTGTGTTGTTGTTAAATTCCTTACCTTCTCAGTTTGATACTTTTAAAGATGTCATTCAATTCAGTCGTAAGGACTTGAATAAGAAGGAAATTATAGAGTCTATTACTTAGAAAAATGATGTTATGAAGGTCTTTAAGTCTAAACAGGAAGCTAGGTCTGAGGCTTTAATGGCTAGGGCTAATTTTAGAAAGGAAAGAAACAAGAACTCTAAGAAAAAGGATGATAATGCTAAAACTGACAAGCCTCCTTCTAACAATAACAATAAAGGTAAAGAAAAGGTGTCTGAAAATGTGCAGGATAACAATCCTAAGAAAAATGTAAAGTGTTATTACTGTGACAAAACTGGACATTATGAAAAAGATTGTTATAAGAAAAAGAAGGATGAGGCTAAGAAGGAAAAGTCAGGTGTTTCTGCATTATTTGAAGCTGGCTCTTGTTCTAAGCATGAATTGTTGCCTATTTATAATGATTCTGCATGTGATGATGTCTGGATCCTTGATTCTGGTTGCACTATGCATGCTACACCTGATAAGAAATGGTTTGACCATCTTACTTTAATTGATGAAGGGGATGTTTTGTTGGGTGATCATCATGCTGTTTCTATTAAAGGGGTGGGTTCTGTGCCTTTGCTCATGTTTGATAACCAGATTAGGATTATTCAGAATGTTAGATATGTGCCTGATTTGAGAAGAAATTTGCTGTCTGAAAGTGTGTTTGATGATATGAGGTGTCACATTAACACCTATCTAGGAAATAAGAGAGTTTCTAAAAATGGAAAAGTTTTGCTTCAAACTGTGAAAAAGAAGGGTCTTTACCATGTTATTGCTAAGTCTGCATTGAAACATCATGCTTATGTTGCTTCTGTTTCTATGTCTAATGCTGAAACTGCTTTATGGCATAAGAGATTAGGACATATTGGAAACATTGGTCTGTTACAACTTTATAAAACTGATATTCTTAAGCTTAAACCTGCTGAATTGGATATGTGTGATGATTGCCTGCTTGGTAAGCATACTAGATCTAAGTTTGACAAGTCTAGTTTCATTGCTAAGCATCCTTTACAATATATTCACCCTGATCTTTGGGGCCCTGCCCAGGTTGATTCTTTTTCTGGCATGAAGTATTTTATGTCTCTCATTGATCACCACAGTAGATATGTGTGGATTTATTTGTTAAAGGTTAAAAGTGATGCTTTCATTACCTTTAAGAACTGGAAAGCCAGTGTTGAAAAAGAATTTGGCTATATGGTTAAGTGTTTAAGAACTGATAATGGGCTTGAATTTTGCAACTCTGACTTTGATGCATATTGTAAAGAACATGGTATTAAGAGACACTTGACTGTTCCTGGAACTCCCTAGCAAAATGGCATTGCTGAGAGGATGAATAGAACTCTGCTTGAAAAAACTAGATGCATGCTTATTTCTTCTGGCATTAAACATTCTGTTTGGGGTGATGCTATCATGACTGCTGCTCACTTAATTAATAGATCTCCCTCTTCTGTTGTTGGCTTTAAAACCCCTTATGAGCTGTTGCATAAAAGAAAACCTAACTTGAGTTACTTGAGACCTTTTGGGTGCACTGTGTTTTCTCATAAGTCAGATGGAAAACTAAATGCTAGATCTGAAAAGGGTGTTTTCTTGGGGTATCCTGAGGGAGTTAAAGGGTATAAAATCTTGTTGATTCAACCTGGTGCTTATAAAGTGATTTTGAGCAGAAATGTTGTGTTTAAAGAGACTGAATATTACTTCAAGTCTAAGCTTTCCCCTGCAGCTCAGCCTGACAACTCAGTGGAGGCTTCTAGAGCTGCTCCTGGCACCCCCTTCTATGTGTCTGAAGCTCAGACTCCCCCCTTGGAGGATGGTTCTGACAATGATCAAGTTCAACCCCACGGGGGTCAGGTAAATGTAGGAGCTAATGATGGTGGTGACACTGAAGCTTCATCTTCTTCTTCCACCTCCTCTTCTTCTAGCTCTTCTGACTCTGATTCTAATGCTGGGGATTTGGCTCCTGATGATGTTGAGGATGCCATCTCAGTCAACTTGGATGGTCAGCCCTTGGCTGATTACCAGTTGACTAGAGATAGGGAACCCAGAACTAAGAAGCCAAATCCTAAGTATACTGAGTCTAATGTGGTTGAATTTGCTCTTATGGTTTCTGAAGTTATAAATTCTTACACCCCTGATCTTTATGAACAAGCTGTTAAATGTTCTCATTCTAATCTTTGGCTTGCTGCTATGAAAGATGAAATTGAATCTATGCATGCTAATAAAACCTGGACCTTAGTTAAGAAACCTAAAGATAAAAGGATTATTGATTGTAGATGGGTTTACAGGATCAAATCTGGTTCTACTTCTGATGATCATCTTAGGTATAAGGCCAGGCTTGTGGCCAAAGGCTTTACCCAAAAGAAGGGTGAAGATTATAATGAGATATTTGCCACTGTTGTTAAGTATAAAACTCTTCGTTTCTTACTTGCCATTGCTGCTGTTTATGATTTTCATATTGAACAAATGGATGTTAAGACAGCTTTCTTGCATGGTGATCTGTATGAAACAATTTATATGAAACAACCTAAGGGATTTGTGGATGAAAAGATTCCTGATTATGTGTGTTTACTTAGAAAGTCTATATATGGCCTGAAACAATCTCCCAGGCAATGGAATATTAAATTTCATACATGCATGCTGAAATTGGGCTATTATAGATCTAAGTATGACACTAGCTTGCTTGTATATGAAAGGTGTGAGAACTGTTGAGCCTATATATGTTCTGTTATATGTTGATGATCTGCTGCTGGTGTGTAAAAATATGACTAAGATTAAAGATCTGAAAAATGGTCTCAAGTCCAACTTTGACATGAAGGATCTTGGTGCAGCTAAAAGAATTCTTGGAATTGACATTATTAGAGATAGAAAGAAGAATCAGATTATTTTATCTCAATCTGATTATATTCTTAAGGTTTTGGACAGATTTAGTGTTATATGTGCTAAGACATCTCCTATGCCTCTTGGTGCTCATCTTGATCTAACCAAAACTGTTGATCCTCTTTCTAATAATGAAGCTGCTTATATGAAGAAAGTTCCTTACGATGCTGCTGTGGGTTCAGTTATGTATGCAATGATCTGTTCTAGACCTGATCTAGCCTTTGCAATCAGTGTTTTAAGCAGGTTCATGTCTAACCCCAGTGAGAAGCATTGGGTTGCTATGAAATTTCTTTTGAGATATTTGTGTGGCACAAAAAATGTTGGCTTAGTTTATGGCAGGCACTCAGCTATGAGCCTTCAAGGCTATGTGGATGCAAATTATGCAAGCAACAAAGACAATAGGAAGTCTACTACTTCTTATATGTTTACATGGGCAGGAAACTGTATCTCTTGGAAGTCACAGTTACAGCCTATTGTTGCTCTCTCATCAACTGAGGCAGAATATATAGCAGCAACTGAAGCTGCAAAGGAAGCAATATGGCTTCAAGGCCTGAACAGGGAGATTTATGGAAAACCTTGCACTTCAACTATTAATATTGATTCTCAATCTACTTTATATCTTTGTCGTGACCCTATGTATCATGAAAGAACAAAGCATATAGATGTGAGATATCATTTTATCAGAGAAAAGGTTGATAAAAATATTATAAAAGTTGTTAAAATAAGTGGTGATAAGAACCCTGCAGATTTTGGGACAAAAATTGTTACATCTGACAAATTTGTATTCTGCAGGAATTTCCTCCATGTGGAGGATCCCACTTAGCTGGTGTTACAAGGTAGGATGGGCCTGAGAAGGATCAGTACACCTAAATCCAGTTGGCTATGAAGCTCTAACTCGCTGCAAATCAATGATACGCGACTTAAAGAAATACATGGGCATATTGTAGAGATATTTCATTAAGCATCTTAGGTTTTGTATTTTATACATGTAATATTGTATGGTTGTATATATATGTATATGGGCTATGATATGAAGGGTGAAATTGGGCTTTGGCTAAGAGCTCAGGTTGGGAGTTAGCCTTTGGGCTGCCACCTGAAGCTTGGGCCGCCCAAACCTGTTGAGCCCAACCCAGCCCAAGCTTCTCTTAGCTGAGCTCAGATGCTAGGGTTTCCTCGATAGCTCGCCTATGTATATGCCTTACCTCCTACTTGCTTGTCACTGTTGAAGACGCTCCTCCGCTCGGTAAGCTCCAAAGAAAGAGAGAAAGAGAGAGATCCAGGAAACCCTAGCGCCGCCGCATCCCTCTCCGGGAGCGTCGCTTCTTCCTGGTTCCGGTGGTCTTCTCCGGTGTTGATCTCTGGTGGCCGATCTGTTGCTCCTCTACAGATCTACCTTCGACGAAGATCTTCTTCGTCTCGCTCTCGTTTCTTCTTCAGTCTTTTGTGGTTTCTTGTGTTTGCATGTTCTTCGTGTTTATCTTTTGTTTGTTGTTTCTCTGTAAGCCTATGAACACCTTGAGTTAGTGGATTTAGGCCTGATCTGGAGGCCCCGAGGACGTAGGTCATTTGACCGAACCTCGTAAAAACTATTGTGTTCTTGCTTTGAGTTTCTTCGCTTCCGCTTGTTTGTTTCTCCAATCTACGATTATCGAACTTTCTGCTATATCAACCCCAAAAAAAAAACAGAAGTGGATAACAAAAAATTGAGATGAAGTATTTTTTTGGAGAATGAAAGACCATAATTATCAATTCATCATACAAGCACATTGAATGAAGTAAATGGTATGTCTTCAAAGATATCCACAAAAAACTGGGATGATACATTAAGTTGCTAATGGAAGTTGATGATTGATCAAGTTATAAACAAAATCAGATTTTGGGATAAATATTTTGCCTACACATAATTACATAAGTAGATCAAAGTCCATCATAGATGGTTTAAATTAAGCACATTTTTTACTTTTGTTGTAGTAGTGTCTTGTTTAAAATTAGAATTATTAACTGCTTGCTTTCTCAATAATCAATATACATTTCATGATAATGTCTTGCATTCGCTTTTCTATCAATCATACGCTTCTTTTCCCTTCACTGATTTCATTGAAGGCTAACTAGATGTTGCAAATATGTCAGGATGTCTGCTTCAGTCCATCTTGTTCGAAAATTCTTGGCTTTTCACACTCTGTAGCCCCAGATCAGAGCTGTTTTCAGCAGGTTCGTTGAGTCATATTTCTATCTGTTAGATTATCTTTCCTATGGGTCAAGGAAAATGTAGTTTGAAGACTGTTCAATGTCTATTTTTCCTGATATCTTAGAAGTTACTATCTTGTGGTTTGCATAAGTATTATGCTCTATGTTAATGACTGCATCTGTGTTTTTGTTCCATTCCACATTTTTTATGGTGAATAAATTCTTCTTTATAGATGATGAAACTGATCAAAATCATGACGAGGAATCATCCTCCAGCTCAGCCCATCCCGCTATTCTTAAAGTCAAGACCGTACACATAAGTTCCATAATTCTAGCTCGTAGCAGCCCCTTCTTCTACAAGGTCTGTAGGTTCCTTTTTTCAAGTTCTCTCGCTTTCCGTTTCCATAGATGGCGCTTGGTTGATTTATGTGGCTTCTCTGCTACAGATGTTTTCGAATGGGATGAGAGAGTCGGAGCAGGAAAAGGTAACTCTCCAGATTTACGCATCTGGTGCGTTCAAGAATGCTATATTGTTGCTCCTGCATCTTTAAAATCAAATTCTTAAAGACTTTTTGACATATCACTTTTAGTTCATCAATGCATCATTATTCAATGATGTGGCTCTCGGTTTTTTACAGAAGAACCTGCATTAATGGACCTTCTCCAGTTCACCTACAGCAAGAAGTTAACAGCGGATAAGCCCACTGCCTTGTTGGATGTGCTCATGCTTGCAGACAAATACGAGATTACTTCTTGCATTACAAAATGTGGCAAATTGCTACAGAAGGTTCCCATGAACTGTGAGTTGGCTTTGTCATGTATGGATCTCCCTTCTAGCGTCTTAGCAGTTGAAGGTGTGTCACAACTATTTGCTGAGGCAAAAATCTATCTCGCCAAGGTTTCGAAGAACATAACCATGTGAGATGAGCCTTCCTTCTTTTATTTCCTATAATCAATTTCATTCAACTTAAATTTGGAGCCCTATCATGATAAAGATGGATGATGTGAATTGAAGTTCAATACAACTGTATATTCAACATCGGCCATAAGGGTAACATAAGAGTGAATTAAAATGAGCCATATCATTTCGGGTCTAAGTGAGGTCTAGATACTCAAGGGAGCTTGATTGACTTAGGACTTGTAATACTCTTTTGAATGTCCGAGTGGTTGTAAGATATCGTATGTGATGTACAACTTTTCAGGTATGAAGAAGAAGCAATGAAGCTGCCTCTGGATAGAGTCAAAGTGGCCCTTTCTAGTGACGAGCTTAAAGTAGCTTCCGAAGATGAGGTATACGACTTTGTCATAAAGTGGGTTGCAACACATTTCCCTGAATCGTATTTTCGACAAGAAGTTCTAAGGTCTCAACTCTGCCAATGCATTCGCTTCCCACACTTGAGTTGTGACAAGTTGAGGGAAGTTCTAACCTGCTGCGATCTTGACCCTAAAGTAGCCTCCATGATAGTGTTGGAAGCACTATTTTTCAAGGCGGAAAGGCTTGATCTGCAACGCGCTCTTACGGATGCAAAGATCCACACGACTCATGAATTCTCCTACCGGGAGCGTGCTTACAACCTTCATCCGGTAAAAGTGATAGAGTTCGATTCACCGCTTCTACAATCCATTGTGCACTTGGACTTGAAGAGGGAAGATGTTGAACAAATGGGTCAAATCCGCTCTCAGGATTTTTATGTTGGCAGCAACCAGTTCCACCTTAACATCTCACGCAACGGGAACGAGACAGCCGGATATTTTGGGATCTATCTCTTTAGAGAGGTGAAAAACCAGCCAGAAGTGTGTCCTGTTACAGTCCAGTATGAATTTGCAGTGAGGCAGAAGACAAATGGGAAATTCAAAACCAAAAAGAGTGGGAAATACACGTTTGTTGGCAACGATTCATGCGGGGTTTTCGACTTGGTTGATATAACATGGCCTACATGGAATGCGTTCATGTCCTCACAGTACTTCATTAATGACACTCTGTATCTCAGGGCTGATGTTACTGCTGAGAAACTGCAGGTTCCTCCCAACATTGCACATCCTCTACAGAGGCAACGGTCAGGTATGTGCGATGTTAGTGCTCTATGTTACTATGTTAGAATCCGAGAAACCGGTCGGGTCATATGAAATCGGGAGTCGTGTTGGATTTATTTTTATTTTTGTTTATAAGGTCAGGATCCACCACTTTACACAAAAGCTTAAGCCAATGTGTAGGGGCTTCTCCCAACCTTATATTTTGGTTGTTATACCAACCATAATCAATGTGGGATGACTATTTATCCCAACACGCCCCCTCAAGTGCGACCCGCCTGGATCGGGTTGACACTTGAACAATTTTTTTTTCTTCTTCTTCCGGGTCGAGACTCTCAATCTCTTTATAGCTCGCTCGGTTTTTGGTTTTTACGACGGGTTTCAGCATCGCAATCGCCTATCCCGAAGCCAGGAAAACCGACCCGACTCGGACCTGCTCTGATACCATATTAAAGTCCGACTCAGACCGATGACTGGGGGTCGTGTGCACAGGCGCACATGCGCTAGTAGCCTAGCACACAAGCCGAGTGGGGTTCCATTCTAAAACCAATTAGCAATAGAAGGAGTAACCCACTGACTCATATACTAGGGCTTGATATGTTCAATTTTCCGATGTGGGACACACTACTACAATAAAGGCCTAAGGCAGCGGCTATAAACCGCCACAATAGATAGGAAAACCGCTTCCAAAGGCCTATTGTGGCGGTTTTTACCCGCCTCTGTTGCTCGGGTTGCATTAGGTCTATTGTGGCGGTTTTACCGTCTATTGTGGCGGTTTATCATGGAAAGTCAAAACCGCCACAATAGGTAGATAAACCACTGCAATAGCCCTATCTAATGTGGCGGTTATTTCAAACCTATTGTGGCGGTTTTCTGACCTAATGTGGCGGTTTTTTGATATAATGTGGCGGTTTTCTGATCTAATGTGACAGTTTTGAGAGCTATTGTGGCGGTTTTATGAATTCTACTGCAACAGTTTCAGAACTATTGTGGCAGTTTTTAAATTTTATTTTGATGCGTTTTATAGATTAATTGTAGCAGTTTTTGCTATTTATTGTTTATGAAATTGAGAATAATAATAAAGTACAAAATTTTCATTAATATAAATGAAGCACCATATATACACACATATAACCATATTATAAGATATCCATTACATCAAAATATATATTCATTAATCCAACAAAACAGTGTATATGTGTATTCATGTATACAAGGTAAACACCTCAGTTCGTCCAGGCATTTAGGCTTGCTTGCCAGCATACAGTTCAGCCAGTATGCAACTAGCGCTCCACAAATCCACAGCAGTTCCATCCTAGAGTGGACGAGGCCTTCTAATTTAATTTTATTCGGATGGTCAAGTCGACGTAGAATGTGGTTCTCTCCAGCCATAAACCGAACACTTTCTAGTTCTAAGTTATCAAATCTTACTTTCTTCAGAGCAAAGATTTTCCTATTTTCAAGATCCCTGGCTCTATACACATTACTGTAAGTTCCCTGGCCAATCTACAAAGCAAAGAAAAAACGAACCAAGCCACACAAATCAACACTGGATGGAGAAGTCCAAGAATCAATTAATATGAGGAAAAGATTGATGCATCAGCAAGCAATACAATACAGTATACAAAATGAGTTTTTGATACACAATCTCAAGAGATAGACAATGTAAGTTGTAACTTGTAATCCATAAACCAATCCTTAACGCACCGGCACAAAGCGCCAATTTCAAAAGACTAAGTGGAAAAACTTCTCAAGTTGCTTCAGAGATCTTCTGTTATTGGTAGAGTAACCATTTTTAAGTTTATAAATTGAAATCTTTTATGATCCAGATACATGTTCTACAAATTACAGAGTACACATGCCTCAAACCTTTTTTTAAATGCTAGAAACATGAATCAATTTGCAAAATGGCATAAACATATGGAAAATAGCAAATGGAAAATTCAATTTGAAGGAACTGGCAGTGTATATATTCAATGGGAAATTGAGGATGGCTCACTGGATCAGCTTTAGTATGTTTCTTCAAGAACTATCCATTTAATTGATTAGTCAAGTTTTTTTTTTAAAAGGTGGCAAAATACTTGCACAAACACATCAAACCACCATGTCTAACGTGAAAGATAAAATTTCAGCAAGCTTTCATTGACAAGAGGCATAAAAGATCCTTACTTTAGCAAGCTTCTCAAAAGAATCAAACGGTCGAGGAACCCAACCTTTGATAGCTTCTCCAGCAATAGTAGCAAGCCAAGCTGGCCACCCTGCTGAAACCTGCTCCCCGTCCATTACTTTTGGAATGCCAACAATTGCGGGATGATGAGCAACGACATAGTCCGTCCTCTCTCTCTTCTTCTCTAAATGTTTTTTTGGGAATTTTTTTAGGCAAACGTACAAAAGTATCAATCTTCCATAATACTCTCGATTAATAAATGCTTAAAAACAGATCCTCCAATAAAAAAAAACAAATCCTTCAATACATGCTTAAAAACAGATCCTCCAATCAAAAACTTGTCATCAAACCCATTAGCTGCATCATGTAATTCCTCACTCTCAACAACTCTATACTTATCCAAAGTTACTGACAAATCAGCCTGAAAATTGACATCCAAATCGTTCTGAGACCCTTTCCCTTCTACTCTCATTTTGACATCCACTCTTTACTTTCATATTCGGCTTTTATTCAATAGACCTCCTTCTAAACACCCTCTCTCTATTCCAGATGTCCACATGATAAGTCTTTATTTTTGAAGTGCATAAATCAAGAATGTGATGAAGTAGAATAAGAAAAGTAGGGTGGGGGGAACACTTTACAGGTGTGTATAAGAAAAGTAGGATATATTTAAAAACATCATATGATGCTTCAAGATAGTTAGAAATAAATAACTCAATGCAATTAAGGATATAGATGCTAGGTTATATAGACGTTGAGAGTTGTTCTAAAATTGAAATGAAGCTTATGGTAAGTTCCTACATGACACCTGTTTTGTTTTACAATCCTATGTTAATTAGAAACACACATCTTCCATAATCTATTATATACTATGCCATTACAATTACAAATGGATGAGCATTCATAATGTTGAAAGGAGTAAAGACAGAGCAGTTGCACCAAAAGAGGGGAAAGATCGAAAAGACAACTAGCCAAGCCAAGTAGCCAACAACTCCAAACATACTCAAGCACAGGTTTCTTTTCTCTCTTCAATCTTTAGACCTGGATTCACTTATTTATTGTTTATATCTTTATGAGAGTATAGACATTTCTAATAAGCTTAACTACTGAACAAACATAGAAAACTATTGAAAGAGAGCGAGCACATCAAAAACACAGAAAACTAAGAAAACTAGAACAAACATAATTGAATATATTCACCATCCAAACACCAAATTTCAAATTAAAGCACAAATTCAGTCTGCTACCACCAAACATAATTATCGAATATATTCAAGTCAATCAAAGCACAAATCCAGTCCACCAATTCGAAGATATTGAAAATCAAACCACATATATCATCTGAACCACAACAAACTCAATGTAAGGCACTATTAGACATTCAATTCAAAGCTAAAGGTGGACAGACGAGCATGTATACTTACCTGATCAGAATTGAGGTTGAGGATGATTCGAAGTCTTTAAAGCGTCTCCAAGCGGAAGCAGAAGCGGCAATAACCTTCACCAATCGGCAATAACCTTCAGCAAGCCAGAAGCATCTCCAAGCAAAAGCGGATGCAGAGACGGCTGGTGGAAGCGCTGGTGGTCGGGTATGGTATCGAGTAGAGGGACATCAGCGATTGAGCGAAAAGGTGAAGTGGTTGTGAGATGGTGCCAAGGGTTAGGGTACTCACAAGGTGCGGCGCAGAGGTGGAGAGGATCGGCGGCGCGAGCAACGATTGAGCGGACGAGAGAGAAGGTGGGTAGCGGAGGGTGAAAACGACATGGATAGAGATGAATGGTGACAACAATGGTGGGCTGCGGCTCGGAGTAGCGAACTCGGAGAAAGAGAGCTGCAGCGAGGAGGGATGCAGCACGACGATGGTGTTTTGCCGGCGAGAGGGCTCTTCGTGGGAGGAACGGTGGATTCACCGTCTAGGGTTTGAGATCCCGACCTTTTCACTTTAAACAGAGAACAAATTAGAATATCAAAATATAAAAATAAAAATATATATACAAAAACCGCTTCATTAGAAGTATAAACCGCTTCATTAGATGGAGAAAAATGTGTTCTTAAAAAACCGCTTCATTAGGTTAAAAACCGCAACAATAGGGTATTTAAAACCGCCACAATAGGTACTATAATGATACATGATTAAAACCGCAACAAGAACCGCCACAATAGATTAAACTGTTGCAAGAACCGCTTCAATAGATCAACCGCCGCAAGAAAGTGTAACAATAGGTCTTAATTGTAGTAGTGACACTTTGGTCTTATTCACATCTCTAACACGCCCCCGCAAGTCCAACTAGAAATGACCATCTTAGTTGAGACTTGGACAGCTGGGTAACCCAGACTAGGATCGACACGTGCCGTTAGGCTAACCGCTCTGATACCATATTAAAGTCCGACTCACGGGCTCTTGTAGACCATGTCAGCAGCTGCTTGATCACTTAAGTTCTCCCAAAGGCCATCTGTTGCTAAGATCAAGAACAAGTCATTTGCATCCAGCTTTCGTACCGATATTGAGGGCTCTGCAGTTACCACAGCTTTCTGTAGAGGAACAGATGAGCCAAATTGCTGGTAGAGGTTGCTAAATTCAGGAAACTTCAAATAAATGTCTCCAATGGCTCTTGATACCTGGATAATTCCTTTGATCCTCCAAAACCCACGAGTATATACAACTATATGTGAATCGTCGGGGTGGAGAGCCTGAACCTCCTTCCTGACATCCTCATTTCCAACATTGTCGGCAGCGTCCAATGGCCATCTACAGAGGTCAAGCATCTTGTGAATCCAGGCCAGTTCCTCCAAAGCCAAACTCGAGCAGTTTCTCCGCCTCTCGGTTCCCTTGCAGTTGCAGTGGAAAGAGAGGTGGAGAAACTGCTCGAGTTTGGCTTTGGAGGAACTGGCCTGGATTCACAAGATGCTTGACCTCTGTAGACGGCCATTGGAGACCTGCTTCGGCGTCGGATGGGGTAGAGCTTCTGGTGCGGCCACCTCCACCGGAGATGGCCTCCTTTAGCAAACCAATTTGAGATCGCATGCCTTCGGCGAGTACTCCATGGCCATTGTGCAGGCCAACTCCTTGAAGACCAAGGCCAGGTCGTCGCCTCTCCCTCCTCAACCTTCGCCGGCATCTTCGACGGCCATGGCGGCCTCGACGCTGCCCGCTTTATCAATGCCAACCTCTTCTCTTCTCTTCAAAAGTATGCATCAGAACAAGGTGGATTTTCTGCAGATGTCTTGAGAAAGGCATATGCTACAACAGAGCATGATTTCCTTCAACTGGTCAGGAACTCATGGGTAGCCAACCCCCATATCGCGCTCTCTGGATCTTGTTGTCTCGTGGCTGTTGTTTCCAGCAACAATCTCTATATTGCAAACCTTGGTGACTCTCGCGCTGTGCTTGGTCGGAAGGTTTACTGGAGTGGGATGTTCTCTCTGCCTGCAGTTCAGGCGGAACGACTAACATGTGACCACAATGTTGGAAATGAGGATGTCAGGAAGGAGGTTCAGGCTCTCCACCCCTCTTTTTACGACGGGTTTCAGCATCTCAATCTCTTTTTAGCCTATCCCGAAGCCATGAAAACCGACCCGACTCGGACCTGCTCTGATACCATGTGAGAATCCGAGAATCCCGGTCGGGTCGTATCAAATTGGGAGTCGTGTCGGGTTTATTTTATTTTTGTTTATAAGGTCGGGATCCACCACTTTATACAAAAGCTTAAGCCAATGTGTAGGGGCTTCTCCCAACCTTATATTTTGGTTTGTTATAGCACCCACAATCAATGTGGGATGACTATTTATCCCAACACGCCCCCTCAAGTGCAACCCGCCTGGATCGGGTTGACACTTGAATAATTTTTTTTTCTTCTTCTTCCGGGTCGAGACTCTCAATCTCTTTATAGCTCGCCCGGTTTTTGGTTTTTACGACGGGTTTCAGCATCGCAATCGCCTATCCCGAAGCCAAGAAAACCGACCCGACTCGGACCTGCTCTGATACCATATTAGAATCCGAGAAACCGGTCAGGTCATATGAAATCGGGAGTCGTGTCGGATTTATTTTTATTTTTGTTTATAAGGTCGGGATCCACCACTTTACACAAAAGCTTAAGCCAATGTGTAGGGGCTTCTCCCAACCTTATATTTTGGTTTGTTATACCACCCACAATCAATGTGGGATGGCTATTTATCCCAACATACTATGTATGCCGTGGTTAAGTTGGTGTGTTTGTATTTGATTGAAGTGTTGATGGTTTCCATTGTAAATGCAGGGAGATAGATGAAGATGCGCTTCTTTGGTGCCAGACCAAATTCAAGCTCAACTGCTCAAGAGATTGAGAAAAAGCAAGGTGATGAACTTAAGTGTGGTTTTGCAGTGGTTTTCATATATGAATGAATGGCAGTTTATTGGTATCTAGTGCTAAACTTATTGGTGTGTTTTATATCATGGTTAAAAGAGGTAATCGGGCATGAATCGTATTCGAAGTTGCGTATAAGCCAGATTAACCATTGTTGGTCCCTTTAGAAATTAGAATAGTGGTGGTCGCATGATTTCGTAGAGTGGAGCCAAAGTCGATATTTTGGAGAATTTGTTTTTTAGGTATATATATCATAATTCATAAAGAATTTTTTCTCTTTTTACGGTTTTTTTTTTTTATGTAAATGAGGATACCCATGTTTAGTGGTAAACTCTAGGCGGAGGTAGATACTCATGTTTAGTGGTAAACTCTAGGCGGAGGTAGATATTGAACTCAAAATCTCCTAATTCCTACCACTAAGCACGGGAGCTCATGGCAGTTCCCGTGTTGTGCCACCTCCTGTAGGTTGTGCATGTAGCTGCTACTGTTTTAGAACACGGTTGAGGATCATCAAAAGTGATCTCAATCGTGAAGCTCTCTTTAGTCCTTATATCAATTCTCATTCGATAATCCAATTACAAGCCATCGACCATCGTTTTCACCTGCCTAGGGCTATGATGAGGGACGACCCCAGGGTGTGGCGCGTGTAGGCGGTAAACCGTGTCGCCACACCCTTTGATCCACATCCCCCTAGAGTTTGAAGAAAAAAATAGTCTGTGTGTGTGTGTGTGTGTGTGTGTGTGTGTATATATATTGTTGTAATAAGAAAAACTATGATGGATATTGAATCAACTAATCCGCCCAACTCAGTTGGTAAATGGGAAGGAAAGGAAATGAAATGAGACCAAAGGCAGGGTTCGATCCCTACAGTCAAAACAGACAGTTTGTGTGAAAGATCCCTGCAGTAAGAGTCAGAACAGACAGTTTGTCATCTGAGAAGGTGAATATTGTCATCTGGGATTCGCCTCTGAGAAGGCGAAGCCCATAGTCATCTGATATAGAAATTGAGAAGAAAAGGCAATATTGTCACAAAACATCAACAAGAATACAAATTATTGGGAAGACATTTTGTTCATAGAGTTTTGGAACGTCTATATAAAGTTCAAGATTCAAACCAGGTAACAAAGACAAGTCTAGCCGTAGAAAGCTCTAATATCTATTTAATCTTCCATATGTATTCACTTTAAATGGTTAGTGTTGAACATTTGAATTTATTTAATCTTCCATAGTCAGTGGCGGCTGTAGGTGATCATCGGTTTTTGGGTGTCGTTGAACGCCTAAAGGCTAAAACCCCTCGTCAAGTTTAGAAAGCGAGATCGAACTCGACAAGTATGTCGTGCTAACCTAATTTATTACAATTTCATAGTTGGAGCTCACCCTCATGATTGTGTTAATGAATGATATGATGCAATCCGTGACTTTTGCCGGGTAAAGTGATCGAAGGTTGTCTGCTCAAGACGTGCTTTCTTATGACTCAAAGTTCATGCTTTGAGGGTGTGATGGACGATACTATATAAAGTTGAGGTTGAGATTTTCAATAGATGAATAAATTATGAAACGATATGTTTTTTTTTTTGAAAAAATCTATATTGTGTTAGTGGCCTAATGTCTTGCCAGCAATGGAGTTTGTTTTTTAATAGTTGGAAAACAATCAATTGGAAATTTGAGCCCACGTAATTCTCTCATGGTCTTGAAAAATCTAGATATTCCATTTGGTGACACAAAATTGACGGGGTAAAGTGTATATTAAATTAAAAAGTTTTTATAAGTTACAAATATGTTTCACAATCAGTAATACTAGTCGGTGTTCTAAAAAACGCTAGACGAAACATAGGCGGTACGTGAAGCCTAAACGGATCATAGGCAGTGAAGGGCCGCCTAACATCTAGGCGGTCAAGGCGAGTGTCTAGACGTGCTTAAGTGCCCGCCTAACTCTATGCAGAAGAAGGCCGTCTAGCGTCTAGGCGGCATTTGAGCGGGATTTTTAGAACATTGATCCTAGCTAGGTAAATGATACAAATGATCTTGTAATAATAGATTCGTAAATATATATAAAAAAAATACAAAATTTTGAAAGAGAAGAAAATTCAAAGATTTTTGAAAAACTTTAAATAAACCGCGACTTAAAATTCATATACAAAAGTTAATTAAGCTTTAATAATAACTTTAACTCATTTAAAACTATATGTAGTATAATTTTAAAATAAAAAATTTCAAAAATCTACTAATTTTTATCAAATGGAGCCTAATTTCAAATTAATAATAGACTTGGAAAATACATTACAAATAGTAATAGAGTTTTCTCGTTCGACTGAAAATACATACAAGTCCAAACAAAAGAAAATCATTATACTTGTAACTTGCAAGTCATAAAGATGTCAAGTCTAATTCGAAGTCACTTTATGCTAATGTCCAATTAAACACTTGCATTATAGAGATCCTTGTTATTAAATTTAAAGGTGAAGTTAGCACAAATGCACATTGGATGTATATAGAGCACCAATATTAGCGAGTTCGAGCTTTTAGACCTTTGATAGTTTAATAAGTATTGACCAGATGAAGAAGGCTGTTTTGTTGTATTAATTTGTTTTTAAAGACATTTTAATTTGCATATAATTTATTAGATTGATCAAAACTAACTTTAATACTTCCTCGGGCTTTTAGGATAAATAATTTTTTTTTATCAACTATGCGTAAATTTTTAGATTGTCTAACAATTTGGCATTAATAATGAGTATTGGTTTGTATGTTTATTATTTTTTAAAATATTTTTATTTTGTTAAAATGTGTAGTTGTTATTAAAAATTAAAAAATTCATGAAAAAGAGTATTGGTTTGTCTCGATTTTTGGTTGTTTTGAGTTTCACTTATTTTGGAATTTGATTATTTCAAGTTTTAGTTATTTTAAAACTTATTTTTTAAAATTTACTATAATGTATTTTAAAGTTCGGGTTTCGATTATAACAGGTTTGGATCTTATGGCATTTTAGTTGAATCGAGTTTAGTTCATTCAAGTTTAAGCCAGTTTCAGTTATCAGGTTATTCAAATATCTAATTAAAATAGGCCAGGTCTGGACGGGTTGATTTTCTAACAACTTGTATCACTAGCTAGTTTTTTTTTATTAGGAAAAAATTCGATGTCAGACAAGCCTGAATCTCGAGGGGTGTCGGCAGACGGTTACAAAACATAAAAATACAAAGAGGTGCAAAGTACAAGCCAGAATTCTACAAAGGCGAAACAAAACACAACTACATTGAAACAAGACGAGGATGTAGACGAAAGACGAAGCCAAGCACAACTCTAAAACAGCACCGTAGGTCAGCGACACATCAGAAGTCACCTGTAGGCAGTGAAGACGAACCTCCAAGGAACCATTCTTCCGGAGAAAGGAGACGCCTCGATACACACTACCACGACCCCAGCCTATCCCGACTTCGACTGCCAGAACCCGGCCCCATCAAACGGAGAAGAAAGTCCCATCAAGCCAAACGTAGAGCCACCCAACGCCTGAATCAAACGCACCAAAAACCCAAACGGAGAAAACGCATACCCACTGGGAATTATGTATAACTAGCTAGTTAGTTGATTTATCCCAATTTTTCAGTTGGTACTAAAGAGTGTTTGCTTGTCTCAATTTTCAGTTGTTTTGAGTTTCACTTATTTTGAATTTCGGTTATTAATTTCAAGTTTTGGTTATTTTAAAATTCATTCTTTTTACTATAATGTATCTTAAAATTCGAGCTTCGATTATAATAGGTTTGAGTCTTACTCTTATGGCGTTTTAGTTGAATCGAGTTTAGTTCAGTTATCAGATTATTCAAATATCTAATTAAAAGAGGTCAAGTCGGGACGAGTTGATTTATAATGATATATTATACTAAGTTTTCAGGTATTCGAATCAATCAATTTTAGACGAGGCATGAAATATTGGCTTGGTTGATCCGATTTAAACTCGAATTTGGAATTGATATAGATCTACTCAAGATCCATTTTTATGAAATCCGCTACACACAAAACCTGATTTAACCCGAACCGAATAATCTGATTGACAAGTGCACTTTGATCCATTCAATTATAGTAAACCTTGGATTCTCTCTTTCTTTCTTTATTGGAAAACCTTGGATTCTCTTTTGATGGTCTTGGACTACTTGAAATTCTATACAATTGTTAATATTAAATAATTTTTTAGAAAAGTTTTTTTTCTTAATATATTAAAACTATATGGTTTTTTTGAGATATGGTGATAATTTTTTAAAAAAAATTCATAGCCCCTAAAATAAATATCCAAAGGAAAATATTATGTTCATCTAGGATGGACGATATTAGACGTAAAAAAATCCCTTAGATTGTAACACATTAAAGTTGAAGATGGTAGTTTGTTGTTGTTAACTCCGCCAGATACCTGTGTAAGTGTCTCTAGGAGGTGGATATTGTTGAGCTATGTTTCAGTTGCTAGTGACGTCCTCAGCTGATCAACAACACCACCAGAGCATCTCCAAAGTGCAGCCACATGAGAAAGCAATAGGTTGAGTTGTATAGGATCAATTCCCATGTAACTAACAAGAGCTATTAGCTGTTGTTGATTGTTTGTCTATAAATAGATGATGCTCCATCTGTAAACTCATTCGATTCAATGAAACAGAAATTGATCACAACTTCTCTCATTTTCCCGCGCTTCCAACTACCTCTTTCTTCCTTCTCTGATGAACGCTGCGAGTTCCCAAATCAACTGATCGTCGATTGACATGGTATCAGAGCACATCAAAGAATCAGATCATCGGAACGTCGTAGTTGCAGGAATCGATCCAATGGATGAACTCTTTCTTCATCATTCGGAAAATCCGAGCTCGATTCTTTCCACACGACTCCTTGATGGAAAGAATTACAGTCACTGGCGAAGATTTGTGGAAGTATCGTTGCTGGTGAAGAACAAAATCGGCTTTGTCACTGGAACCTGCAAACGGCCGGCCGCCGATCAGCCTCTTCTACAGCAGCACTGGGACAGATGCAACAATATGGTACTCTCTTGGCTTTTGCATTCTGTGAATAAAGACATTGCCGAATCTGTGGTTTATTGTCGAAATGCATCGCAAATTTGGAAAAATCTAGAGAGACGATTTGGTGTGGCAAATCGGACTCGTTTGTATCAGATTCAGAAAGATGTAATTTCAGGTGAGCAAGGAAATCTTAACATTCCAGATTATTTCACCAAATTTAAGAAATCCTGGGATGAATACATCAATTTCGTCGAATGTGAATCATGCGAGTGTGGCTCAACCCTTGCTATGTCAAGGATGATCCAAGATCAGTAGGTGATCTTCTTCTTGATGGGACTCAATGAGTCTTACAGCAATGTTAGAGGCAATATCCTCATGATGACACCACCTCCAGACATTGATGATGCCTACAGGTTCCTGATTCAAGATGAACAACAAAGAGGTGTGAGCAAAGGTGCTGCTTCAGGAAGTGATGCTTCTGCCTTTGCATCACAGTCCAAGGGAAATTTCAAGAAATCCTTATTTTGTGAACATTGCAAGGTTTCTGGTCATGTAATGGAAAAGTGTTGGAAGATTCACGGATATCCTTCCAATTCAGGGGGCTCAGGAGGATCTTTCTGTGATCACCTTACCAAACAACATGAAAGCCAACATCACCAACATTGGTACTGTCAAAGTTAACAATGATATTTCTCTCAAAAATGTTCTCCATGTTCCAGATTTCCACTTCAATTTAATGTCCATTCATAAACTCACAAAAGACATACAGTCCAATGTGATTTTTACTCCATCTTCATGCATCGTCCAGGGCCCTTTGATGAGGAATCCTCTGGTTGTTGGAAGTGAAGATCGTGGATTATACATTGCACACAAGCCATATGAGCTGCCAAATTCTCCTGAGTCGTCTTACATCCTGCAATTTGACTTTTCCAAATGTAATAATGTGTCATCTAGTTTCATGAACACTGCTGCTACTAGTTTGTCTGCTATTTGTAAAGCTGAACTATTACATTGTCGTATGGGGCATTTGCCTTTCTCTCAAATCAAATTCATAGATGATACTATACACATTGCTTCCCCACCATCTATTTGTCAGATTTCTCCTCAAGCCAAGCTCCATAGATAGCCATTTTTACCGAGATCACACAGGTCTGCAGCTCCTTTTGACCTTGTTTACTTTGATACATGGGGACCATATCAGTTCAGCACTCACAATGGTTTCAAGTACTTTATAACCTTGGTTGATGACTTTTCCAAAAGCACATGGACTTACCTAATGGCATCCAAAACCAACACTTTCAACATTTTGTCCAATTTTGTGTCTCTCATCAAAACTCAATTCCACACTACCATCAAAGCCATGAGGTCAGACAATGCTGCTGAGTTCATTGACCAAACTTTGTCCAATTTTTTTGCCAAGCATGGCATAATTCATCAAACCAGCTGTGTTGAGTCACCCCAACAAAATGGAGTTGTTGAGAGAAAACACAAACACTTACTAGAGGTAGCCAGGGCTTTGAGATTCCAATCCAAAGTGCCTATATAGTACTGGGGTGAGTGTATAATGACTGCCACATACTTGATTAACCGTTTTCCCTTACCAATTTTGTCCAATAAATCTCCATATGAACTCCTTTTTCATAAACCTCCTACCTATGCCCATCTCAGAGTGTTTGGATGCCTATGCTTTGTGAGTACTTTGAAGAGAGGAAGGGATAAATTCCAACCTCGTGTTAAACCATGTGTCTTCTTAGGCTACAGCTATGGCAAATGTGCTTATATTGTTCTTGACATCACTTCTCAGGTTGTGTTTCACACCAGAGATGTTCAGTTCTTTGAGACACACTTCCCTTTCCATAACACCACACTACCTGACATTACTCTTTCACCTCCTGCTACTGAGTTTCCTTCTCACATTTTTCTTCCTCTTACCACATCTTCACCATTTCCAGACACAAATGAATCTCCTTCAATTGACTCTTCTCCCTCACCTTCACCCAGTCACCATAGTGACAACCTTTCATCCAATATACCAATTGATGCTACACCTTCAATTAACCCACCTCCTGTTGCACCCAACCTTAGGAGATCATCCAGAATCCACCATCCCCCCACTCATCTCAATGACTTTGTATGCAATGTATGCTCCACTTCTTCTATATCTCACTATCCTACAACTTTCTTTGCATCTTCTCTCCCATCCACATCCTTCTCATTTTTGTCCAAAATTACCACATATATTGAACCAACCACATATAAAGAGGCTGTCCAGGACCCCAATTGGATTTTAGCAATGAAAAAGGAGCTGGATGCTCTAACTGCCAACATCACTTGGGTACTTGTTCCTTTGCCTACAGGAAAGAGAGCTATAGGCTGTAAATGGGTCTTCAAAGTCAAATTGAAAGCTGATGGTAGCCTTGAGCGCCACAAAGCTCGGCTGGTTGCCAAAGGTTTCACTCAAACTGAAGGCTTAGACTATCATGAAACCTTTTCTCCTGTTGTCAAAATGACAACTATTAGGACTGTCATTGCCATTGCTGCTGCCAACCAATGGTCTCTTCATCAAATGGACGTTAATAGTGCCTTCCTCCGTGGTGATCTGTATGAGGAAGTTTACATGAAGCCGCCTGAAGGGTATCCCACTGCTGGCAATCTTGTTTGCAAACTTCAGAAATCACTCTATGGCCTTAAGCAAGCCAGTCGTCAGTGGTTTCACAAACTCACATCTGCATTATTGGCACTGTAATTTGTTCAATCAAAGCTGGATTACTCCCTGTTTACCAAGAGAGCTAATGGCCACATCACCATTGTTGCTGTGTATGTGGATGACCTCTTGGTCACTGGTTCAGATCCTCTCCAGATTTCCAATCTCAAAGCATATCTTGATCACCAATTCAGCATCAAGGACTTAGGCATCCTACATTACTTTATGGGCCTTGAGGTGTCTTACAGCTCAAGTGGAATTCATTTGTCTCAACACAAGTTCAGTAAAGAAGTGATCAGTGAATCAGGCCTCACAAACATCCACACTGTCTGCACTCCCCTTCCTCAAAACCTGAAGTTAGATCCTCTCAAAGGTGATCTATTGCCAGATGCATCTTATTACAGAAGAATGGTTGGTAAGCTGAACTTTCTAACCCACACTCGACCAGATCTATGCTTTGCCACTCAATCTTTGAGTCAGTTCCTTCAGTCTCCTCGTACCTCTCATCTAGAGGCACTTCATCACACCATTAGATATCTTGCTGGGACCCTACATCATGGAATTGTTCTCAATGGTTTTGACAAGCCCAGGATTGCATCTTACACAGATTCTGACTGGGCTACATGTGGCTATACGAGAAGATCTGTTACTGGATTTGTCATCCTCTTAGGCTCCTCTCCCATTAGTTGGAAATCCAAAAAGCAGGGAGTAGTATCTCGAAGCTCCACAGAGGCTTAGTACAGAGCCATGGCTCAAACTGCAGCTGAGGTAACATGGTTAGTTCGCCTCCTTGAGGAATTAGCAGTTGCTCCAGTCAAACCATTCACTCTCTATTGTGATAATCAATCAGCTATCCACCTTGCTCACAATCCCATTTATCACGAGCGCACAAAACACATAGAAATTGACTGCCATTTTACTAGAGAAAAGGTTGTCGAAGGATTGATTGATTTATGTCATGTCCCAACCTCTTCGCAAATTGCTGATGTCCTCACTAAAATCCTTCCTTCTCACCAGCAAAATGAATTGCTTTGCAAACTTGGGCTTTCTCCATCCCAAGTTTGAGGGGGGGTGTTGAGCTATGTTTCAGTTGCTAGCGACGTCCTCAGCTGATCAACACCACCACCAGAGCATCTCCAAAGTGCAGCCACATGAGAAAGCAATAGGTTGAGTTGTATATGATCAATTCTTGTGTAACTAACAAGAGCTGTTTGTGAGATCATGAGATTGATTGTAATGTCCTCCTTGAGGGTTTCCATTCATTGATATAACATATATATAGGTTACAAAGGTATTGGGCCTTAACGGGCTTTTAGCCCACTATACAATATGAGACCTATATAATCTATCAAACCCCCGCAGTCGAAACGGGAGGTGTCCGTACAGTGAGACTGGAACGAAAATCAATGAACAACTGTCTAGGTAAACCCTTGGTGAATATATCAGCGTACTGATAAGAGGACGGGACATGTAGAACGCGGACATGTCCAATGGCAACCTTGTCCCTGACGAAGTGGAGATCAAGCTCAATGTGCTTCGTGCGTTGATGCTGGATCGGGTTGCTAGCCAGATAGACGGCAGAGACGTTGTCAGTGTAGACCAGAGTAGCCTTCTGCAAGGGGCAACCGAGCTCAAGCAGAAGATTGCGGAGCCAAGAGCATTCGGAGACAACGTTGGCAACACCCCTATATTCGGCCTCAGTGCTGGAGCGAGATACGACGGACTGACGCTTGGCTGACCAAGACACAAGAGTGTCGTTGAGAAAGACACAGTAACCAGACGTGGAGCGACGTGTATCAGGGCAACCACCCCAATCCGCATCAGTGTAAGCAACAAGGTCAAGCTTAGAGGAAGGAGTGATCGTGGTGCTGAGCTCGAGGGTGCCGCTGATATACCGAATGATCCGCTTTAAAGCCTGAAAGTGAGGTTCCCTAGGGGCATGCATGAACAAGCAAATCTGCTGAACAGCATAACTGATATCAGGCCTGGTGAAAGTGAGATACTGAAGAGCACCAGCGAGGCTCCTGTACAATGTCGGATCATCCACCAAAGGATCAGAATGAGCACTGAGCTTGTTGGATGTATCGACAGGGGTGGCGACGAGATTACAGTTGACCATCTTAGCCCGAGCAACAATCTCAGCAGCATACTTACTCTGGGAGAGGAACAGACCAGACGCATGACGCTGAACAGCAACTCCCAAGAAGTAGGACAACGGACCTAGATCAGACATGGCGAATTCCGCACTCAACTGCGAAATGATAGACGTCCGAAGTGCATCAGAAGAGGCGGTGAGAATGATGTCATCGACATATAACAGCAGGAATGCCAAGTCTGAGCCTCGGCGATAGATAAACAGCGATGTATCCGAACGGCTGCCAGTGAAACCCAAACGGAGCAGATGAGAGGCAAATCGCTGGAACCACGCCCGCGGAGCCTGTTTCAGACCATATAGAGAGCGCTTGAGGAGACAAACATGCTTAGGACGCTCAGCATCAGCAAACCCCGGGGGCTGAAACATGTAAACTGTCTCGTTCAGATGGCCATGCAGAAAGGCGTTCTTGACATCTAACTGATGGATGGCCCAGTTGCGTGATAGAGCCAGACTCAGGACCACTCGGATAGTGGGTGGCTTGACCACAGGGCTGAAGGTCTCATCACAATCAATACCGGCCTGCTGAGATCTACCGTTCACTACCAGACGGGCCTTGTAGCGCTCTAATGTCCCATCAGAGCGGAACTTGTGACGAAAGAGCCACATACAGCGAATGACGTTCGCCTCAGGAGGGCGAGGAACAAGAACCCAAGTACCATTCTTCGTAAGGGCCCTGTATTCGTCGAGCATAGCCGCCTGCCAATTCGGGTCGAGGAGGGCTGTTTTGTGGGAGGTGGGAATGGGGGAGAGGGAGGTCTGGGAGCCGGGAAGGACGGGGGCAAGAGGTGCAAGGTGCGGGGAGGAGGAGGCGGCGGTTGCAGTTGCGGCGGGCGCAGCAGTGCTTGCGGCGGGCGCAGCATAGCCTGCGGCGGGCGCCGCCAGGGAGGGGTACGAGGCGGTGGGAGCAGCTTGTTGAATGGCGGCGGGCGCAGCATGGTCTGCGGTGGCCGCCGCCAGGGACGAGTTTACGGCTGCGGGCGCTGCAAATGGGGTTGCGGCGGGCGCAGCATTCGATGCTGCGGCCGCCGCACGTAGGTGAGGCGCGGGTGTTTGTCGAGGTGATGGGAGGTGGATAGCGGGGTGATGGTCGGTGGTCATGGAGATGATCTGACGGGGTCTGAAGACACCGGAGACGCTGCGGGTGTGTGGTCTGGTGGTAGATGGTGGTGGGGGAGGTGGGGGAGGGGGAGACGCAGGAGCACCGGGAGAGCTCTGGGGAAGAATGAAGTGAGGGAATGGTGACTCAGACTCTGTCGACGACACAGGGGGTGTGGGAGACGTGAAGTGAAATCGCGACTCATCAAAGGTGACATGACGAGAGAGAATGATCCTGTGAGTCTTGATATCGAGGCAAATGTAACCGCGTTGATCAGACGGGTAGCCAAGAAAGACACAAGGGGTGGAGCGTGGGTGAAGCTTGAGGGGGGCGGTGGATGCCTGATTAGGGAAGCACAGGCAACCAAAGGTACGAAGGTGATCATATATGGGCAAAGTGCAATACAGTGCCTGAAACGGTGAGCGATGGTTGAGGGTGGTGGAAGGGAGAATGTTGAGGAGGTAGCATGTGGTGGCCAAGGCGTAAGGCCAATAAAGGAGGGGAATGAATGCGTGGAAAAGAAGAGTGCGCATCATATTGGTAATGGTTCGGATGATTCGTTCGGCTTTGCCATTTTGTTGAGAGGTGTAGGGGCAGGACAAGCGATAGGAGATCCCATTGGTATTAAAGAAAGTGTGAAAATCTTTGTTGTCAAATTCGCAGCCATTGTCGCATTGGAAACACTTGACAGAGGTGTGAAACTGTGTTTTGATGTAAGCATGGAATTTGGCAAAGATAGGAAACACTTGAGATTTAAAGTGCAAAGGGAAAACCCATAAGAAATGTGTATAATCATCCAGAAACAAGAGGTAATACTTAAGACCCTCCTTGCTAGGCACAGGAGATGTCCAAATATCACTATGAATAATATCAAAAGGTGCAAATGTAGTGTTTAAAGATCGCTGAAAAGGAAGTCTGGCATGCTTGCCTAACTGACAAGATGAACATAAACTAGAGCGATGCTCTTTATTACATTGGACAAGACTCTTAGAACGAAGTAAATCTAAAACTGCAGGACTGGGATGACCAAGGCGTGCATGCCAAAGACTGGATGATGATGCCGAGAGGGCGACTGGACTTGACGGGCTGGATGGTGAGGGCGACGACACAGGATAGAGCTCCCCGGTGCTATTACATCTCAGGCGAGTAACCCCCGTAGTAAGATCCTTCACAGAGAAACCAAACGGATCAAACACAAGAGAAACATTATTGTCAGTGGTGAACCGACGGACAGAGATAAGGTTTTTGACAAGTTTGGGGGCAACAAGGACATTGTTGAGGTGCAAAGGGTTGGTAGGGGTTGGTAGTGTGATGTGGCCAATGCCCGAAGTAGCAAGGCGACCACCGTTGCCGACGATAATAGAATGAGCAGGACCCTTAAAAGAAAGAGATGACAGAGTACCTGAGGAGTTCGTCATATGAGAGGTAGCGCCAGTGTCCATGTACCAAGCGCCGTCAGGGGGTGTCAGCTGCATGGAGGAGAAGGCGTTGTGCACATCAGTCGGGTATGCCTGATCAGACGACGGGCGGGGAGCAGGACCCAACAAGCCCTGCTGACGGTTGGGATACGGGGCTGGTCCACGAAACGACGCACCGGGGTAGCCATAGGGCATCCAAGGAGGGTAGCCAGGGGTGGGGTACCAAGAGGGGTGGCGGTGATCGTAGTGCTGCGGGCGACCATTGCTGCGGCCGCCGCGGCCCCTGCCGCAGCCGCCGCCACCGCCCCTTGGTCCCTGCTGGTCGTTGCTGCGGCCGGGCTGGAGGGCAAGCTGCTCGATGATGTCACTGGATGAGACCAACGCCGTCTTGTCTTTGGCGACGTCGGTTGTCTGACGTTGAAGGCGAGTCTCCTCCAGGATCAGTTGAGACCGGGTCTTCTCGAACGTAGGGAGAGGTTCTGTCTGCTGTATATGAGTAGCAGCAGCATTGTATTCGGAAGGGAGGCCCGAGAGTACCTGGAGGACGAGACGGGTGGCGCTGGGTTTGGAGTCGACGGCGTCGAGCTGATCGGCCATGGTCTTGATGTGCTGACAGTAGGCAGATATCGATGGAAAAGAAGAAAGCTTGCAACTAGAGAATTCGTGCTCGAGATAGACAGCACGGGTGGACTTGTTGTCTTGAAAGATATCCTGAAGTTTCTTCCAAGCATTCAAGGCGGAGTCTTTGGGGTCGAGTATGGTGGTTAATAGATCTTTTGAGATGGTGTTGAAGATCCATTGAAGGACAATGGTGTCAAGTTGAGCGAAGAGATCGTCGTCTTCGCTTTCAGGCCGTTTGGCGGAGGAGTCAATGTGGTGGAGGACTTTATGAGCCTTAACATGGGTCGTGAAGAGGTGCGACCACATGGTGTAGGTACTGGATTCATGATCAAGAATGATAGGGATGCAATTTTTGATATTGGAGATGGTTAGGGCGGAATGGAATGGTGATTTGGTGGCGGTGGGTTCGGTAGTCATTGTGACGAGGATGATAGAGAGAGATAGGAGAGAGAGTGGGCGGCGGCAAGGGGATGGGGAGGCCGACGGTAGGAGGGGTGGCCGAGGCGGGTGGGTGAGATGACGGCGGCGAGAGGTGGCCGAGGCTGGGGAGCGGCGAGGAGAGAGAGAGAGGGCGGCGAGGAGAGAGAGAGAGGAGTGGCGGCTAGGGTTTAGAGAAAAAATTTAGGGTCTTTGGATCTTAGGCTGTGATACCATGTTGAAGTCCGTTGGGACTCGGGACCGGGGGTCGTGTGCACGTATGCGCCCTTGCGCTAATAGCCTAGCACATAAGCCGAGCGGGGTTCCATCCTAAAACCAATTGGCGTTAGTTGGGGTAGCCCACTAGGTTATATGCTAAGGCTTTTATGTTTCTCATATTCAATGTGGGACATTTTGTCTCTTCACATTGTTTCTCGTTCTCAACACGCCCCCGCAAGTGCAACTAGGGTCGTTTTTCGCCTCTAATTGACACTTGGACATCGGGTCTATCATCTCATTCTCTTTTTAACTAGCCCAGGATCGAGAGTCGGGCCGTTTGGCTTTTCCGCTCTGATACCATGTGAGATCATGAGATTGATTGTAATGTCCTCCTTGAGGGTTTCCATTCATTGATATAACATATATATAGGTTACAAATGTATTGGGCCTTAACGGGCTTTTAGCCCACTATACAATATGAGACCTATGTAATCTATCACTGTTAGCTGTTGTTGATTGTTTTTCTATAAATAGACGATGCTCCATCTGTAAACTCATTCAATTCAATGAAATAGAAACTGATCACAACTTCTCTCATTTTCTCGCGCTTCCAACTACCTCTTTCTTCCTTCTCTGATGAACGCTGCGAGTTCCCAAATCAACTGATCGTCGATTGACAGATATGGTAACGGTAATTCTAGACATTCTTATCATGCTCCTTGAATTCGCTACAACCTCATGTGACCTTATGTTTTGAGAAGTCGATTTGATTCCTGACAATTCGGTCCATCTTTGGCATTCAACGGACATGAATAGACTAATGTCTCATCCAGAACTTTATATTTTTGTCCGGTTACAGATGCTCTTGGATAATGGTTTAGTAGAGTCCGACACCCCCCAAATTCTTACTTATCTAATAAAAAAAAACTTGAAAAAACTTATCATTCTAGTTAAAGTACGTTCTCAAATCTGGGTTAATGTTATATAATAAATCAAACATATTTAACATTAATTAAGAAAGATTTTTTTTGGTAGGAAAGATGAGAGCATGCTCTCAGTATATAAAACAAACACCACGGACTACATAAGCACAAGACGGGGAGTAGTCCTTCCCCTAACATCCTCCTCCACAATCATACCAATGTCTAAGGGAGGGGCAGAAATACAATGAAAACCAATCGGAAAGGAAAAAGCAAACGAAGCAAGGGAGCCAGCGACAAAGTAAATTATAGTATTGTACTACTTATTTGGATAAAAAAAACTATTATTTTCTTATATTTATTTAATATCAGCGAAAATATTTTTAACAATTTTGAATTACAGATCAATAATGGATTCCCATTTTATTGAAATAAAATGTGAATTTCTTTTTGGTCAGAAAGGAAAGGCTAATTTTGAACCGGCATGGATATATCATATATGGAATGACGATGCGTTTTTATATAGATACTCCGTAAAAAGAAGGAAAACATTCAATAAATAAATAAATTTAATTGTAGGTACGTACTAATCATGGAACTCGAAAATTTGTCCTTCTCTATGATCGATGCATAAAAAAAAAAACCCTACAAGCACGTATTAGAAATTTAGAATACACAATACTCCGTATATATAATACAGCATATAGTATTGAGTATAATATAATATAATATAATAAGTTTTTGTAAGGATAGAAAAATATTAAAAGATAAGTCAAAAAAATACATTTCTTTTCTACATGGGTCGTTATTCCGGAATGTTAATTGCTTATGGTTACATCCACGTTCAGTACTTTTTTGAACCGTCTAAATTATGATTAATTTCCTTTTCAGAATAATAAAAGATTATCGGAGCAAAAAAAAGAATAATAAAAGAATAATTTTAAATAATATAACTATTAACTTTGAATTAAAAAAATTAATAAATTATAAATCTATATACAAATTATAAACATATTAACAAAAAAAAAACATGATTTTCACAATCCAATCAAAATTATAACAAAAAGTCTAACTTCAAATCTGAAAAATTATTTTGAGCTCAAAATTATTTGATTTCAATATTTCTTAATTGTTACATGATTAACATAGAATTAAATGATTTTTTTTATAATATATGCGTATATATTCTTCATTTTTTTTAAATTCAAATAAATTTTATATTAATGCACATGCTACTCATTCAGATATGTAATTTTAAAATAAATCAAAGGTTAAATCTAAATAAATCTCATAATATATTAAAACCAATTAACTTCTTTGAGGAAAAAATAACATTGTGTCGTAAGAATAGGTGATTATAATTAATTATTTAATTTTCATGGGTATAAATAATTTGATCTTTTATTATATAAATATAACATAAACCTTAGATAACTTATTATTTTAACTCTAATGGTGGTAAGGAAGAGGTAACCCTTTTAGGGTTCAAGAATTTTCGAACCAAAAAAAAAAAAAAGGGTCAAGAATTTAAAAAATTAGAAATATCTTAATTTTTTAGTTAAACGTTACTTTAAAAAATTAGAATAACTACAGCGGGAAATTTAAAAAAAATCGGCTCCTCTGTAGGTAAAGAAAAAGGAAAGGGAAAATTGGCCCTTCGTTCCTCCGATCGAGTTATCTGAACGATGAACGGACGCGAAGAAGTCATACCTAAAAGGCAGAGGGTTGGCCAGTCTTAATCCTGACAAGGTGTGTGTTTCTTTCTTGGACTCTTCTCTAAATTCCGCCTGCATCACCTCTTTCTCCCCTCTCTCTCTTTTTCCATGTCCCCTACAGTTAAGACTCTTGTTAGCATCTTCGATTCAAATCAGGAGCCCTAGATTCCTCATTCCTCTCCCGATTTCAAATTAGGAGCTCTAGATTCCTCTTTCCGTTTCCAATTTTATTGCTCACCATTTCTAGGGTTTCAATTTTCCTTCTTTGGCTTGCTGTATATATTGTTGCCTTTTCTAGACTTTTCTGTGCATAAAAGCAACCACCTTCCATCTGGGTATTTCAAGTTTTCCAAAACCCAGAAACGATCGCCTTGTTTATGTGCATTCGGATAATTCTTTTTCCTAATTGCACTTTGTGGATTTGTGGGGTTGCCTGCAATTTGGGGGAAAATTTTGGGGTTAATAGGTAGTTGGTAGTTGGATATCTTCTTTCCTTTGGTTTCTGTTTCACGGGAAGACTGAGAGTGCTTTCACAAGAAGAAAGTGTCAAAAAGAAAAGATAGTGGTCCACCAAGTGCTCCCCTCTTAGATAAGCTTTTAATGGCGGCTTTACTTTATCGTCAACTTTTTAGGCTTGGCTTGGTCACTGCCTGAGTTGTGTGAAATCTAATTTGCCTTTATTAAAGTCTTCCAATTGCTGCTATAAATATACACAGTTGGGTTGTCTCCCTCTGTCCTCTCAATTTCATTTTGAAGGAAGGCAATTTTCTCCCAAGATTCAAAATCTTGGTTTTATTGGGGTGAGGGTGTTTGTTCGATTGAGGGAGCCTTTACATGATTTTGCCCTTGCCTGAAATGAATCAATCTGAGGCCATAGCCTTGGAAAAGAAGCCCATGTTTGAACTGTCAAATGACAAGAATGGGATTTCTCAAGTTACCCTTAAAAGCTCAAGAGGCGCATCAGCTCGTGTAAGGGATCCTCTTACACTTTTTTTTTTCTGTCCCTTTTAGGATTAAGAATTCAGAATTCGTTGGTTATTTGTAGTCAGTACCATTTTAGGATTAAGAATTCGGAATCCTCTTTAATGTTGCTTGCGTTTTTCGGTGTTTATTTGTAGTCGGTACAATAGTCTTGTTGTATCAAATTCTATCATTTGTTGCTTGTATGGAATTAGATTGCCTTAGCGGTGTTGTGTTCTTTTGGTATTAAGGATGATTTTGATTGATTTTGACTCTTTCAAGTTTCAACCTTCCAGATAAGCCTGTACGGGGGGCAGGTTCTCTCTTGGAAGACTGAGCAAGGCGAAGAATTACTATTCACAAGTAGTAAGGTTTGATTTTCCCCCTTCCACACCTCATAATGAGCCCTGGATTGACAATTCTAGTTTTATCATAATCTCTCTTGTTACCTCAAAAGTGTTTTTAACTTGTGGGTTGAACATTCAATAGAAGCATGCAATCTTAGAGTTCTTTACAGGGTTGTTGGTTGATTTGAAATTTGAATTTCTCATGGTCAACACATGAGTTTTCAACTCTGAAACTTCTGTAACATTATACCGATGTTAAAGTGATTTTCATTTTGAGTGGTGCCCCAAATGAAATGTGTATGATACTATGATGGTGCTGCTTATTTTATGAATTTATAGCATGAATTCAGAGTGTAATGCTTCTTTAATTTAAAATGAATGGACTAAATAGTGATGATCCAGTGCTGATTCTTGAAAATCATGCCTAATTCAGGCAACTTTCAAGCCACCACTGCCTGTGCGAGGAGGCATTCCCATATGTTTTCCTCAGGTATTATAACTCAAACTCTATAGATCTGATAAGACTGATATAGCCATTTACATGCTGTGCAATCCTGCAATGGTGATGATTTCCTTTTGAACTTTCAATTTGGTAGCAGTTTGGAACCCGAGGGTTACTTGAGCAACACGGGTTTGCAAGGAATAGGATGTGGGTAATTGATGATAAAGCTCCATCATCTCCTACCAAATCTAATGATCAAGCTTCCGTAGACCTATTGCTAAAACCCAGTGAGGATGATCTAAAGATCTGGCCCCATAGGTACTGGATTTGAACAATTGGATTTCTGAAAGAATTCCAGTTGCATTTATTTTGCTCTTTAAGGCTAAAAGACCAAAGACATATATCCCTTATCCTGGATTATACAGCAGTGTCTTTGGAACATATCATTGTGCTGCAAACTAAAGACATTTTCCTGTTGTTCCAGATTTGAATTCCGTCTTAGGGTTTCTCTAACAGAGGATGGGAATCTCAAGTTGTTGGCACGCTGCCGAAATCCTAATGGCAAGCCATTTAGCTTCTCAATTGCGTTTCGAACCTACTTCTCCATTTCTGATATCAGGTGGGCTTCTAGCTGAATGACATTTGCCATTCATTCAATGAATTAAACTTCCCCTGGATATTGACTCAGTCGATAAATATCACCTTCTCCATACTTTATACATACTAGTAAATCTACCGACTTTTGGACTTTCTAGATATGAATTCCCAATCCCTAGCAGTTTCTGCCTTACAGTCCTTACCACATATTGAATGATAGAACACCAGAGTTATGGAATTGTAAGTGTATTTCAATGATTTCTCATCTCATCTAGTTTATCCAAAACAGAAAAAAATGTCATCTCATTGTAAGTATATGGAGAAAGACGCTTCTTTCATGAGATTCGGTTGAAACTTGAGATTCCTCATAGGAGTCAGCTGATGTCAAAAATCTTGAAATACAGGTTAATACTTTTTTACTGAATTTTTACCAAAAGTTATTATTTGTTTTGCAGTGAAGTGAGAGTAGAGGGCCTGGAGACTCTAGACTATCTCGACAACCTATCTGAAAGACAGCGGTTTACTGAACAAGGCGATGCTTTGACGTTTGAAAATGAGGTAAAATGTTTTCTGTTGCTTAGAATCCTGCATTTTTGAAGAGTGAAACTATAACTTCTACTTCTGCTGATTTTGTCCACATCCAGTTCAGTGGGTGTAGCTGATTAGTTGTTTGCGAATCCCAGGTTGATCGGGTATATCTCAGCTCATCAGACGTAGTTGCCGTTTTCGATCATGGGAGGAAAAGGACATTCCAGATCAGGAAACAAGGACTTCCTGATGTTGGTAAGACTCACAGACTTGTGTGGTCTTGTGTTGCTTGCAGAGAATTGAGATGTATTGATTGCCTTATGAGATATTTAGGCCCTCCCTTTCATCTTTTGGGCTATTACAGTTGGGCTCTCTTGGCAGATGGGTCTTAAATTTCAGCTCAAAAGTTCCTTATAAGATCATTTAACTCCTGTTCCCCTGATATGTTGCAATTGATCATGGATCATTTGATCATTTGCTACTGCATAAACACAGTACCAAAAGTAAAAAATAGCATATTGAAGATTGTTTTGGCCCAATATCAGGGTTTTTGTCTGAGTAAATTGGAAGTGTAGAAAGTGTTGTTTGGCCTGTAAAATGAGCTGAAATGTAATGTTATTCATTGTTTGGACAGCGGTATGGAATCCATGGGAGAAGAAGGCCAAAGCCCTGACAGATCTAGGTGATGAGGAGTACAAGCAAATGCTGTGCGTAGACGGGGCCTCACTGGAGAAGCAAATCACCCTAAAGCCTGGGGAGGAGTGGACGGGCCAGCTGGAGCTCTCGGTTCTTTCTTCTTGTTGATCAAGGGAGCTCTTTGTTTCTCCTTCGCTTCCTTTCGGAAAAAAAATGATGAAAAATTTGAATGCTGCTCATATTTTAGAGGCAGCCTTCAGCAATGGTAATATACTGATTTGAACTAATTTGTTTGTTGCCCTTGTAAAATTTTGATGATAATAAGGGTTTCTAGAAGAAGCATATGTTAATTGTGTATGCAGTGGCCATGGCAGCTAAATGCCTGCTGCTGAGAGATTTGCCTGCTATTTGTTTCTACTGTGTATCTTGGTGACCCTTGTAAGATTTTTCATAGATGGGTCTCAAGAAAATATTCTACAATTTTTTTCTTAATGATGAATGTGATTGATTTTTGATACATGGTTGATGGTTCCATAATTTTGATACGAAGATACTGAGATAAAAGTGGGTAAACTCTTATTCTATTTATATATATGAAAAATAATTCAAAATTATACGAAATATCAACTGAAAAAAAATACAAACTTTAGTTTTAACTAATCTATGTGCGAACTATGCCTATATTAATCCAAAACAATATGGTGGTCAATTCTAGCTATTTTTCTAGCAAAAATTTTCGGAATTGAGAACAATATTTTTCGGAATCGTACACTTTTTCATTGATGGGTTGATATTCTGTTTTACAACTGGTTCCAAGACAAAGACACTTGTGTGGACATTACAGGAACTTCTATCTTCAGTTCGACTGGTCTTTCAAGTTTCATTCCTGGAAAAGTGGCTAGAGGGGCAGCTGATAACAAGAGGAAGAAGTACGAAGATGTTTGCAGGGCCAAAGGCTATCACTTTCTGTCGTTCTCCTTTTCCACTATTGGTGACTTAGAGGATGATGCTATGGAGCTTCTCAAGCGGGTGTGTGGTGTCGCTAAGGGGGTACCCGGATATAGTAGGGGTTTTTGTCACACTTTGACTAGGATTGCATTTAGTATTCAAAAGGGATGCGGAGCTCAGCTTGTTAGCCGGCTCCGATCTAATTTCATGTAGATACTTTAGTACTTTATAATAATAATGATAATAATAATAATAATAATAATAATAATAATAATACTCCGTAAAAAAAATTAATAATAATAATAATAATACTTCTGTTGGTTATCATAACTTAGTCTCGTCTAAAGAGGTTGTGTTGGACAGAATTAAGAGTTTTTCACGTGGTACTTCATGTGGTAGGGATGGTTTGCGTGCTCAACACCTTATGGATTGCTTGAGTGGGGCTGCAGTTGCTATTTATGATGAGTTAGTCGATGCTATCACCCAGGTGGTTAATCTTTTTCTGGAGGGAAAATGTCCCAAGGCTTTAGGTGAGTACATTGCTAGTGCGCCCCTCACACCGCTTGTCAAGCCGGGTGGAGGTATTCGCCCCATTGCTGTGGGTACGGTTTGGAGGCGTTTGGTTTCCAAGGTTAGTGCTTCATTGATTGGTCATTCCTTGAGTGGTTATTTGGATGATTTTCAGTTTGGGGTTGGAGTGTCAGGCGGGGGTGAGGCCATTCTTCATGCTGTGAATCGCTTAGTTGAGGAGCACGGTGATGATGAGGGCCTTACTATGTTATTGGTGGACTTTAAAAATGCTTTCAATTTGGTTGAGTGAGAAGTTATGATTCGTGAAGTCTGGACTCATTGTCCTGCAATCTCTCGCTGCGTTGAATTTTGCTATTCTAATTCAACTAGGTTGTACTATGGGGACCATACCCTATGTTCATGCCAGGGGATGCAGCAAGGGGATCCTCTCGGCCCTCTACTATTTGCCTTAGTTTTGCACCCGTTAGTGCGCAAAATCTGGGACACCTTTCAATTGTGTTTCCAAGCTTGGTATTTGGATGACGGCACTATTGTTGGAGATACCTTGGTCATGGGGAAGGTCTTGCAGATGATTATTGAGGACGAACCCAGTTATGGTCTGCACCTCAATGTTGATAAAACAGAGGTCTTTTGGCCGAGAGAGGACCCGAGGAGTAGGTTGGCTGGTGTTTTTCCACCTAACATTGCTAGGCCGCTGCAGGGGATTAAGCTTCTTGGTGGACCTGTCAGTGTTAATTCAAAGTTCAGTAGCGAGCTTGTGATGAAGAGAGTGGATAAGACGATCGCACTTATGGATGCAGTTGCTAAGATTGGTGACCCGCAATGTGAGTTATTGTTGTTGCGTGCTTGTACCGAGGTCTAAAAACTTTATTTTGCTCTGCGTACATGCCCACCTTGTGCCTTCGAGTCTGCTTAGCTTAAGTTTGATTTAGCTCTTCGACGTTGCATGGAACGTATTATCATTGCTTCTGGGCCAGGTTTTGACAATTGGCAATGGAGGCTCGCCACATTGCCCTTCAGGTTTGGGGGGCTCGAGGTTTATTTAGCAGGTGACACTCTCTTTTATGCTTTTCTGGCATCGCGTTTGCAGTCTGGTGGCCTGCAGGCTAAGCTTCTCCAGCATACTGATGTCACGACATCTTGATATGCTTTCGATGAAGTCGTGCGTTTCTTCAACGCAAAGGTAGGCTCTGATATTCTGAGTAATCCAAGTGAGATTGCTGCCCCCAAACTCATGAAGAAACTGGCAGACATATATTTCACATGGATTACGAAAGATGCATAGAATACTTTTTCCTTGTCACCGCGTCAGATGGCTTTGTGGAGTTCTCAGCATGGAGATCATGCTACAGATTGGCTTAGGGTTGTCCCAATCTCAGGGTTGGGCCAAACTATGAATGGTAAGACATATCGTTGTGTCTTATGCTATCGATTGGGCATCCCTCTGTTTTCCATTTCAGAGCCTTGTTCTGTTTGCTCTAGGGTTTTTGATGGAGACATTTTTGGAGATCATGTTGTTTCATGTGCAGGCATTGTGGGGATTAAACATCGACATAATGCTGTCTGTGACACTTTGGTAAATGTCTGTTGTCGTTCTTGGATCTCAGTTGGTAAAGAGGTCGACATTGGCTTGTGTGGGGGAGATGGGAAGCCCCTCCGACCTGCGGACATGCTTCTTTACTCGTGGGATGAAGAGATAGATGTTTGTGTTGATCTGACAGGAACATCCCCTTTAACGCAATCTGTGATGGCTGATTTTGTTCCAGGGCATGGTGTGATCGAGGCGGCTCGTTGTAAGCGCGTCAAGTATCTAGCCAAGTGCAAAGCCATTGGTTATAGTTTCTTACCCTTCTCTTTCTCCGCGGTGGGGGAACTTGAGTAAGACGCCATAACTCTTCTAAAAAGGATCCAGACATTCTCTCAAGCTCAAGATATTGGGGCTCGAAATGCGGCTCATGTTTTCACTATGGTGGGGTTTTCTATTGCTAAAGGAGTGGGGGCCCAGGTTGTTTCTCGGCTCCCCACTAATTCTTTGTAAATTCATTATTTTATAATAATAATAATAATAATAATAATAATAATAATGATAAAATGATGATATAATAATATATTTATTAGTCTTATTAAAAAGTGCACAAGTTTCTAAAATAACATGTTTCAATTAATGAAAAGAAAATTTAAATGAGTTGACTGTATTATTTTTTAGAACAAATAGACATATAGGGTGTGTATGGACACACTTTTTAGCAGTTTTTAAACTGTTAAAATGGAAGCTTTTATTTTTTAACAGTGAATGGGTGTTAATTTTTTGGAGATTGTGGTTAAAAATTTGTGTTTAAAAATAAGCTAATAGAACCTGCTTTTTGATGTTTATTTGGTTTGAAATTACCATAATACCCCTAATAACAACAAAATAAACTTCCATTTTTTACAAATAAACTTTTTTTCGTCTCATAAGGTGTTTATATTATTCCATAATCTTTCAAACTTTATTTTACAGAAAATTTCAATTTCACATGTTTTTAAATTTTAGCTACTTTTTTAACTCCGCCCTATAAGAACCCATAGTAGTATAAGATAGTATAATGGAAATTGCTTATATTATTTTTTAGAATGAATATTTTGACATGAATCACTCTTGTCCAAACCATATAAGATAAAAAGTAGAAAAGAACCCTAATTTTACATCTCAAAATGTCACCAAATTTTAGGTACATGTCTTGACCAACAAATTTGTAGGTACATGTGCGTTGTTGTGATTGATTTAGTCAATTATTAGGGGAATTCCATTATTGCTCTATCTCTTCAATACCCTCCCCGGGGGACTTTAAGTAAATACATTGCTCCACCAAAATAAATAAATAAAATAATAGATTTTATTGAAAAATAAATGAATAAATACTTGCTTGCAAATTCGAAAAGTAATAATCTAAAAAACTAAGTAATTGCCCATCCATTATCCATAGTTTCCATTACAACCAATTGGATTCATGGATACATGTAGCTCTTTCTTGTGAAATTTTCCTTGTTGGAATTATTGGTATTATTTAAATAAAATTTGAACTTTTCGAATAAAACAACGTCTTCTTTCCTTTATTTTTATTGGCACTCTCTTGCCACGTATATTATGGAGAATACAACTAGCTAATGGGCAAGCAAACATTATCTTTTTTTTTTACAACCTTCATACTTTCGTTTTATTCTTATACTTATATACTAGTCTAATATCATCACTTTATGCGTATTTAATATTAAAAAAACATAAAAAATATCTATAACTGATCAGACACGAAACCAGACAATAAATTTTGGGTGGACTAGATAAGCTAAATTTTTAATAGATTCATATTTTTTAATAACAAAATTGTTATTACGTGCATGTAATATAACTTACATAAAGTGATCACATTTTATAAGTTAACCAATCCAATAAGTTTTGCTTATATTTTCTTAATATACATAGAGAGATGGTTTTACATCACTTATGACAACATATCTAATAAATATTTTGATGAGAGATTTTTTTTTAGAATTAATCATAAAACAACACATAAGATGATATGTATCATAAAATAGTACATAACCTCACTCTTGAATCTTTTCTCGAAATCTCACTTGATTTCGTGTTAGATATTGTCCTCACCAATTATGGACGTTCCCTTTAGAGAAAATAATCCCCCAGATAACTTTCCTGTTTTATCGTGTACCTTTTAGGAGTATATTAAAATTCAAATTTTGCTTCACAAATTCTAGTTCTAATATTAGAGGCAAATTTTGAATTGCTTGTTTTTGCTTGACGGATTTTAGAAAGAACATTTCAATTTTCAGTGTCTGCATAACTAATCATAAAATCATCGAGCAACATTGAATGGATCTATAATCCATTCGATTTTTAAATGTTATATTACAATTAGAAAGTTAGATCGATCAAACTAAATTAAGAAGTTGAACGGATATTGGATCCCTCGTAAAAAAAAGGTATACAACACCCGCACCTAAGCCATGTTTGTCCCAATTATTTGAGGCTTAAATGTTATTTTGACACCTTTACCCTTCTTTTCCCATCTCTAACCTTCCCTCCTTTCCCCTTTCACCATTTTTAGTTTTAACATTGACTAGTTAACATTGACCATTTCAACCGGTGTCTACATTTGGTAACAGTTTTTTTATGACATTTGAGTATATTTTTCTGGTGATAATTGTTTGTGACAATTATTTCAGTGACAATTGACTTTTTTGGTAACATTTTATTTGTTCTGGTGACAGTTAAGGGAAATTTTTGTATGATGATAATTGTTTTTTTTTGTGACAATTGTTGATGACAGAGATTTTTTTGGCGGCAGACGATTTTCTTCTGGTGACAGTTGACAATAACACTTTTTCCTTTGTGACAAATGGTTTTTTTTCCTGACAATAAATGATTTTCTCGATGACAGTTGTTGGCGACAACTGTAAGTAACGAGATATTTGAATAAATATTTATATTTATAATTCAATTATTACTCACGTTTTATTTTTACGTAATCTTTACTCATATAATTAATTATCAACTCTATTACACGGACTATTTCATTCCATAAACAAGATATTTGAATAAATATTTATATTTATAATATATATAATAATATTTTTTTTTTGGTGGTTGAACTATAAACTATTAATCTCTTTGATGAAGAAATGAACCACAAATATCTAGATGAATGCACGTAGATATGAGATATGTCAATGGGGTTGGACTAAAAAGAATAATTTTGCAAGAAAAACAAGATACTTGAAATACAAGAACCAAGAGAACGAAGAGGTGATGGAAGCAATAAACGGCTACAAACAAAGGAATTTGAATTATATGATTTGAGAGGGAAGATGTCATTTGGATAAATCCAATATTGAATTTAAACCATAAAATATGAATTGACACGCAAAGGGCCATTCCAAAACAACATTTTGGGTGGCACAAAAATGGTAAAATCATATGGTTGATACATCTCAAAGCTACATCCAAGAGCACTAGGCCCCAACCCTATCATTTCCGGTCAGGATATCTCTACTCTAGTGTTGATGATTCAAGAGACTTAGTGTTCATATGCTCCGGATTCAAGAGATAATTCAAGAGGGTTTGCTGGCATCAAATAATGGAGAATATGGATTGATGACAGTATATTAGTGCTAAATAGTGTGGTGGTGGAAGTTTTCAGATAATACAATATATCGTGTTGACATTTTATTGTTGAAATAGAATCGTGGTGACAATTTTAAGGCAAAATTGACAGTTAAATTTTGAGAATATGGGTTGATGGCAATATCTTAGTAATATTTAGTCTGATGGTGGCAACTTTTTGTGATCGCATGGTCGTGGTGATAAATATGTATTGAAATAATATTTTGTTGACAATTTTCGATGAGAGAAACTAATCAAACTTTTAAAATTTTATTTGGTGACAATATTTTGATGATATATAATGTAGCTGTGACATTTCTTGTGGGGATAGTATCATGGCGATAGTTTTTTGATAAAATAGTGTTATGATGACATATTTTTGTGAGCGCTAATGATTCAAGTAACATTTTAAAATATAGGTTGATGACAATGCCTTTGTAATGTATAATGTTATGGTGACAATTTTTTAAGGTTGCAATATCGTGGTGACAGTATATTGTCATCAACCTCGTATATATATATATATATCCTGTCACTATTTTTTTTTCAACTCTATGGGATTAAAGCCAATATTTTTTTTCAACTCTATGCAATATCGTGGTGACTATTTCATAGTCATGCTTATAAAAAATATAAATATTTTAATTGGTGTAATTTTATATATATTTATACTCAATGAAAATGAAATATAATCACTATAACTTTCAATAATTTCTAGAACAATGACTCAAAATAATACACACACTAAAATCGATGCATAACGTCCTATATGGTGTGTTGTGGTAATTTGAGGAAAAAAATCCCCACCAAAGAAAAATTGTCAAAATTACACCAATCAAATATATATATATATATATAATTTAATTGTTAAAAATAAAAATAAAAATAAAAATGATTTCATAGCCATGCTTACCAAAAATATAAATATATAAATATTTTAATTAGTGTAATTATATATATATATATATATATATATATATATATAATTGGAGTAATTATATATATAATTTTTGGGAGGAAAGAATTACTTATATCAAAATGAATTATTCAATAACTGCTATTTTATTTATATATATAGTATTTTTTTGGTATAATTAGTTATGTATATCTAGATTATTTTTATTTTATAATTCATGCACACTTTGATAGTTATTAATTTAATTTTTACATTTTAAATTTAGAATATTGTGCTAACATATTTTGGTGTATGAGACATAGCACACACTAGTTCACATCATAAATGAAATCAATATTTTCACCAAGTCAAAACTGAAAATCACAAAATATGCTTTTTTCAGCATTTAGAAAGAAAAAAAATCAAATACAAACCTAAAAATTATAATAAACGAGCAATATATTACATTTGACTAGCTCAACAGATGATTATATGAACTATCAATGCTATATTTTTGCGCCTCTTAATGGAAATTAAAAACACTTGATATATTGCTATCATTCCATTTGCATGCCATGAATAAAGAACCAAAATAGCAAAGCTGATCCTTTGCTGAGCCCATCATTTGCTACTAATGGGCCATGGAATTAATGGGTATGGCCGCATTGACATATTCTTGGCCCATGGCCCACAGTAACAGATGATTGGCAGTATAGCTGGGCCATGCAGGCCTCTAAAACTATCGTGATCTTCTCTTTCCGTATACGAAAATATATTAACACATTATTTTAAAACTATATTTATTATTTATTACAAAAAATATTAAAAATACGAAAAAAATAATAAATATGAATTATAAACTGATAATTAAACTAATAATGATCAAAATGTGCAGAAAATATAAAATAAAAAGTAATCTATATATAAAGAATTTATTCTACGAAAAAAATAAGATAGATATAAATATGATAAGTAAATAACATATATCAAATAATTAATCTTGATATAAATAACTCTTTCCAATAAAGATTTATCTAGATATAAATATAATAACACATATCTAAAATTTATCTATACATATTTTTGGTAAATATAACTAGAAAATCATTTTAACGAGTATTTGTTACCTGTACTCTTGTACGTTTTGTTAATCTAGATATAAATATAATAACACATACCTAATTCAGAGTATATTTTAATCAATTATATTTGAATTATTATTTTTATTAATTTTTATATGAAAATTAAAATAGTTTATTCGAGAAATATGGATATATTGAGCATTGTTAACTTATTAATCAAAGTATTAATTATATTTTAAAATATAATTAATACAGAGTACATGTCTGTGGATTGAGTATATGTTAAAACTATATAGAGTATACGTTTATGGAAGAGTACGTGTAAATATGTAATGGATGAGTTAAATTGTATAATTACTCATGTGATCCGATTAAGTTTGAATAAAAATGGTAATTATAAGATTAATTATATTTATTTAAATAAATACTTGAGAAAATGACACCTAAGCGAATTCGACCAAAACTCGATACATAGGAATTCGGGTATCTGTGTGTAATTAAATTATATTAAAAATTAAAATAAAAATGTTATTTTATATAATATATTTTTATGTTTATGGACGAGTATATGTTTATTGAGGAGTATATGTAAAGGATGGGTTAATTGTGATTATATTAATAACGGTAGATTCAAGTGGCTAAAGCCTAAAAGATGTGGGCTCATCAGTTGACTTGGTTAAAAGAGGTGGACCATATTGTAAAAAAAAAAAATTAGTAAGCAAATTGCCCTAGATTTAATTTCATGTCTCTATTTTAGTACTCCCTCCGTTCGCGAAAACTTGTCGTTTTAGACTTTTTATTTTGTTCAACAAAATATGTCATTTTAGATATTTTTCCATTCATTTCCCAATTTTACCCCTAGTTTGAATTTGAATTTATTCATTAAATCTTACTCCAATTTGATGTGTGATTGTACTTTGTTTTGGGATAATAAATACAAAAGTAAAGTAAGGGCAAAATAGGTAGTGTAATACATTTCTTAATAATTGTGCCCGAGACTAAAACGACAAGTTTTTGTGAACGGAGGGAGTATATTATATAAATAGATTTATATTTTTGTTATCAATAAACTAATACGGAGTATATATATAGATAGATTGTGACTTATAATAAATTTCTACAAATTATGACAACATATTAATTTTAATTTTTTTTTTGCAAAAAAAATATATAGATAGATTGTGGCTTATAATAACTTTTTATAAATTATGTTCACATATTATTTCAATAAAGTTTTGGTGAAATTCTTTTTTTCTAGAATTAATCAAAACATGTTACATAGAGCACTAAGAATCGGGTTTTGTATATGTAAATAGACAATAACATAATATTTTCCGACACAAGTCCCAATCTCATTTAAAAAAATTTCCACCAAATTTTTTGACTAATTAAATTCTATCATGTTGTCAATTTATTCCAACTCATAACATGTCATCATCCATAAACAAAATTTGGGTTTTCCCCCCCTAAAAGGCACCTTATGTACCAATTTTTTTTCTTCATAACATCTTTTAATATGTCCTCTTGATTGTTGTGGTGGTCTTGCGATCTTGTTGCTAAATGATGGTTGATTAAAGAACCTCTTAACATATCAGACACTCTGATATATCTAGTCACTCGAATTCTTACCTTTATATACATGATACAACTTGAAATCCTATTAAAGCAAAATCTAATTCAATTGAAATTCAATTGTGATAAAAAGGGACATGCTTCAATCAAAATCTAATTCGATGATACTCAACTAAACAAAAATTCCATTAAAGCAAAATCTGATTCAACTGAAATCCTGTTTAAGTAAACTCTCATTCAAACGAAATCCAATTCATTCAAAACTCAATTAAATAAAAATCTAATTTACTACACAAAAACCTAACCATATCAAATTGAATCATAATGCGACCCAATCCGACCAAATCTAATGCACCCTGAACAATCGTTCAAATAATATCTAAAACTTAAAATAACCCAATCTATCAACCCAAATAAGATGCAACCCACTCAATTGCCGGGTCTACCAACCTCTTGAAATTGGGGACGATATTTCAATACAATTTGTCTCAAAGTGTACCTTCCAAATGCCGATAGCGGTTTTCCATAGCAATATGCAAATCCATCACGAGGCAGTAATGATTATAACCTGCATATAGCTTACAAGATCCTTATGAATCAAACAATTACACTTCCCGATAATGGTCCCCTATTAAGGAGCCACATCCGACGTCAAGCTAACCGAGTGGCGGATTTTTTTATCGAGGATAAAACTTACAAGTACTAATTTTATATCACATACTGTTAGAGCATACACAACGGTTATACTCCAAATATCCTCATTAATATTAAAAAAAAGATAAATACAGTAAAAGTCAGATAAAGTAAAATTTGCAGGGAAAAAAATTTCTTAATGTCAAAATACAGGGTTAGAAAAAGAAACTCTCCCTAATACTAAGGGCTTGTTTTGTTGAACATAGAAAGTATACTTCCTAGGACGTTACTTCCCATGAATTCAATTCCCGTAAATTATAATTCCCGTGAATTTAAAAAGTTGTTTGGTGAAGTTATAAGATGGAGGAAATTTAAATGAGGGAAGTTGATTTTTTCCATAAAAAAATGGTGGAATTGCAATTTACCTAGTCCCCCATAGGTAACTGAAATTCCTTTATTTTGTAGGAATTGGAATTCCTGAGAAGTTGAATTCCTGTATCTTTTCGTATTCAAAAAAGCAACCAAACATAGATATTTATTCTACTTCATAGGTTTTTAAACTTTCTGTGTTTTTTAAATGTTAACCAAACGAGCTCTAAAGACACTCTCACACTTTTCTATGTAAAATTATCATCATTATTCCATTTTACCTTTTTATATTTTTACTTGAAAATTTTTGGGTGTCTTAAGAGTGCCACCGTTGTGGCTGCTCTTATGCTTCTGTTTGAGTTGGAATTGCTGTTGGCAGGCGAAGATGTAATATAATACTTAATCAATTTTTGCTAAAAATACGTCATTTTATATTATTAATTCTATTTTAAAAAACATAATTTGTATTATTTTAAATATATATCTTTGTAATAACTATTGTGTTGTTAGTAATAATTTTCAATAAAGTAAAAAAATAGTGCAATTCATAAGGGTAAAATAATATATTTGTTCATTTTAAAAAAAATTGTGTGTAGGGTACACGGATATCTTTTAGCGAACCAAGAGTATTACATTTCCCCTTTTATAAAATTAATCATCAATAAATTAAAAGAAAATGTCATATGTATCTACATATTTTAATATTTTTCTGTCTTGGTATATAAATGTTTGAAAATGTCTACTTAATACCCAAAAAATTTACAGAATTTTGCTAAATAACCACAAGATAATTTTTTATATATAAAACCTTTAACCCATTATCTATATATTATTACATCCATCTTATAATTTGGATCGTTTTAACTTTTTTACACGCTTTTTAATGTGTTAAAAACTCTGTAAAATATCATTTTTTTTTTCAATTTTTTTCAATAATTTGAAATTGAACGGTAATAAGTTGACCCAATACCCTGAATTACTTGAACCATAATCAATTCAAACTCGAACAAAACCCGAACACCAGCTCAAAATAAAAACATACTACATTGAAGTCATATAGCTTTTAATTTGACTTACTAATGACCCAAACACAAATAACTCGATTTAATGGAGATTCTTGGACTTCTTCACGGTCTTTCTGAAACGCTAAAGGGAGGGTTTTGAGGTAGATGGTGAGGGTCTTATAACGATTAATGTTCTAAAAGGGTACTGGAAGTGTTTGTGGGATATCGAGATGATTATCTCTAATGTCCTCACCTTCGGCCAAACTTTTGAGGCTATCTCTTTCTCCCACATCTAAAGAGAGGGTAATCAAGTTGCCGGCCGGTTTGCTCACCTTGGTCTAGAGTCAAACTTTACAGGTTGGATATTTAGTGCTGTGATAGAAGACCTAGTTCAAAACGACGCAATTGGGTGGTACAACCGTGATTAACCCGCTCCAATACTTACCTTGTTATAAACTCAAATCAATTACGAGGCAGACCTAAACTAAACCGACCCGATAATGACCCTACTCCGACCTAATAAACTGAAATTGACAAGAACCGGATTTTTGGATTTTGATTCATGTTTTGGGGTGAGACTGTGAGAGTATTCTAATCCACTTGGATGGTTCATTAGTCACTCTCGTTGACTAGATTGATATCTTTAATTTATTTCCTCAAATGTGTTGATTTTTCACTATATTAAGCCGACTAGAAACGCATCACTGGATCCTACTATCTAAAATTTACTTACTGGTGGTATGACTAAACCACAGTGCTATCCACAACTTAGCTGAAAGGCTAAGACATATCATAAAATTCAATAGCAACAACTACCCATAACCTCAGTGGTGGGACAAATGGTAATGGGAGTAGTTGTTGTGCTGTGAATGCCTCCTTAATAGGTGCTCATTTGGGAGCTTAAACACTCCACATTCCTCCATTGCCATCCACAGATTGATTCTTCACACTTCCCCTCTCCTCTATTTTAGCCGTTGCACTTCGCTGAATCGAAACCGACACTCTCCGCAATCCCCATCAATGTCTCCTTCCTTCCTTTTCCGCCATTAATACACTCTCTCTCTCGCGCATCCTTTATCCCAGGCACATTCCGTGTTTAATTGTCTCTGCAGTCTCACTCTTCCACATTCTCCGTTGTCGGTTGACTCGGAAGCTCCGCTTGGAGCCGAACTCTGTGAGTCATTGCAGCTTGGAGTCTGAGCTGTTGTCTCACATGCCGAGCGTGCTCTTCTAGGATGCTGCTTTAATGGCTCAGATCTGACTCGTCTCAGGTAATTGAATTTCTCCACTTTTCGTGCTCGGTAACGGAAACGCTCGCATCTCTAGAGAAAAAGAAATTCCCTCCTCTCTCTTCTGTAAATTGTTTACAGTATTGTTTCTTCTTTTCGTTCTTTCCTTTTGTTTTCTTCTCCTTCAGCTTCCCCTGAATCTGCACTTTCGATTGAGCTGTGTGAGGGAAAGGGAAAGGAAAGAGGAAATTCAAAAGATGCAACTTGGTATTTTTCACTTTTCTCCACTTTTTTTGACGATCTCGTCCATTCACGAGCGTCTGAGTTCACTCAGTTCAAGAGAGTAAAGCAAACATTCCATAAAGAGACTTTTTGATTCTATTCAACGGCCGTTTCAGTCTTCAAATCGCGCGAAAACATTCAACTCTCTTAATTGAATTTCTCGGTAATTTAATGGAGGAATCCCCCTAATTGAAGTTTGCTAGGGTTTTTTTTCTTCTTCTTTTCTTAGCAGTAGCCTACAGAGAGAGAGAGAGATGGAGAACATGCGGCGAAACTTCTACTTTCTGCCCCTGGTGGTGTTGTGGTTTGGTTTGCTGGTTTTCCGAGCAAATTCCGAGCCTGTGGATGACAAAGAAGCTTTGCTTGATTTCATCGACCAAATGCCGCATCTCCGTGGCCTCAATTGGAGAGACAACACTTCAGTTTGCACAAATTGGACGGGCGTAATCTGCAATCTGGAGAACTCTCGCGTTATCACTGTCCGATTGCCTGGTATCGGACTCACTGGTCCGATCCCGGCTAACACTCTCAGCCGGCTATCGGCATTGCAGATTCTCAGTCTCCGGTCCAACCGCATCAGTGGCTCTTTCCCATCCGATTTCGCCAATCTCAAAAACCTCTCCATGCTTTACCTCCAGTCGAACAGCTTTTCAGGCCAATTGCCGGCTAATTTCTCCGCTTGGAAGAAGCTTTCGGTCGTTAACCTGTCCGACAATAGGTTCAATGGGAGTATCCCGCCGTCTCTGTCGAATTTGACCCAGCTTGTGTTCTTGAAGCTGGCAAACAACTCTCTGTCCGGTGAGATTCCTGATTTGGATTTGCCTAATCTGCAACAGCTGGATTTGTCATACAATAATCTCTCCGGGGATGTTCCGATGTCCCTCCAGAGATTTCCGAGTACCTCGTTCGCAGGCAATTCTCTTGTGTTGCCTAGTGAAACACCTCCTAGCTTGATTACCCAACCACCAGTACCCCAACCTGAGCATAAAGATAAGGATAGTGGGGGGATTGGGAAGAAGTGGTTGGAGGTGATTATAGTTTGTGCTTCTGTTCTTGTGCTTGTGGCAGTTGGGTTAGGATTGATTGCCTTGCGTTGGAGGAAGAAACAGGAAGATGGATTTACAGGGAAGTTCCCCAAGGGCGATGCCTCACCTGGAAGAGCGAATTCGGGTGGCCAGGATGCGAAAAATGGTTTGGTATTCTTTGAAGGATGCAATTTTGCATTTGATTTGGAGGATCTGCTGAGGGCTTCTGCTGAAGTTTTGGGTAAGGGTACATTTGGCATGTCGTATAAGGCAATCTTGGAGGATACGAATGTTGTGGTTGTGAAGAGGCTGAAAGATGTAAGTGCCGGGAAAAGGGAGTTTGAGCAGCAGATGGGTGTAATCGGAAGCATAAGGCACGAGAATGTGGTCGCTCTTAGGGCTTATTACTACTCAAAAGATGAGAAGTTGATGGTGAGTGATCACTGCAGTGAGGGGAGTGTTTCAACATTGTTACATGGTACGCTTCTTCTACTTTCACGCTTCTGCTATTTTGGCATAATACATTGTTCTATATCGGTTTTAGTAATTCGAGTTTTAAGCTTATCTTAAAATTTTGAGTCATGGCGATCTTTCTATTTCCTATACTGTTTTGCAGCTAGTTACTTCTCATCCGTGCTGCTTATTTATTTGTGACTTCTGTTTGATTATTTGTTTCAATCTAAGTTCTCCAATCATTTGAAAGCTTTGCATCATTGTCATCTCATATGTTTCAAATGGCATAAAGAATAACTGCTTACTGCTTTCCTTGCTACCGGAAGAGGCTATTTGTGATAAGATAGTGATGAAAAACTAGTTTCACACCAAGATTGAACTTTCTAATGCATTATGAATCTGTATTTCTGTCAACAATGAATTGTATTTGTTGTTTTATAGGCAACAGAGGAGAGGACAGAGTCCCTCTGGACTGGGAAACCCGGCTGAGAATAGCCATCGGTGCAGCCAGAGGCATCGCTCACATCCATCAAGCCAACAGCGGAAAGCTTGTACATGGCAACATCCGGTCTTCAAACATCTTCCTCAACTCTCAACAGCAGGGAAGTGTCGCTGATTTTGGATTGGCGACAATTATGAGCCCCATATCCCCACCCATTTCACGTGCTGCTGGCTACAGAGCACCAGAGGTGACCGACACAAGGAAATCAACCCACTCCTCTGATGTGTACAGCTTTGGAGTGTTCCTTCTAGAGCTCCTCACGGGTAAGTCCCCTGTCCACTCCACTGGTGGGGAAGAGCTTGTTCCCCTTGTCAGGTGGGTGCACTCAGTGGTGAGGGAGGAGTGGACCGCTGAAGTGTTCGACATTGAACTCATGAGGTACCCTAACATAGAGGAGGAGATGGTTGAGATGTTACAGATTGCCATGTCTTGTGTGACGAGGGGTGCTGACCAAAGGCCGAAGATGCCTGATGTTGTTAAGATGATTGAGAATGTCCGACAGACTAATGGTTAGTCTCAGTCTCTCGGTTTGAACCAGCCTTTCCCTGCATAAGGTAGCTAGGATGAGTGGTGTTCTCGCTAATGAGCCTCTCCCTCACTGTTTCCATTCATTTTGTTGAGGTTTTGTGTAATTTCTATTTCATGTCATATTCAAATGCTGTTTTATTCCTACATGAGAAATGGTCAAATGGCCAAAAATGGAACTCTTTTTCATTGGGAACTCCTTTTTCGCTGTTGATATTCAAAGGTCCCCTGACTGTATAACCAGGGATCGTTTGGTTAACACAAAGAAATCGGGTAATAAATATACCTTCCTTTATTTTTTTCGTTTAAGAAAGAGAGCCTGAGTGAGTAATAGGTAAACCTTGGCATTGCCCATAAACAATTCGTCAGGACCATTGTACCATGATCGGATGGTCCTCTGTCAACAAGGCAATTGGTGTTGGGTGGAGCGACTGCTTCTGCGGTTGCTTGGGGGCCGCAGGGAAATGAGCAGACGATGGTAGGGTTGGGTTTGTTGGCGGAAGGCGGGGCATTGGATGAGGACGTACATGGCCATTGATAATTTGCACCACTGAAAGCGAGATGACAGGTCTGTTGTTTTTGTCGTAGAAGCGGGATTGAGCATTCAGATCAATTGCTTGTCTGATTCTTTTGCCTCAATCTTAATGGCTGATCAACTAGAATCATTAGGAAAATAATAATCAAGTTCAAAATTCTGAACTGGTTTGAGATGTCCATTTTAGAGATGTATGATGAAAATGTCGTAGTCTAGATGTTTCTGTTTTTTTAGTCAAGTAATGAGGGTGTTGCAAATTATGTAAATAACTACTGAATAAGAGGATGTTATGCATATCATACAGATAGATTGGCAACTAAATCATGCGCATATAATACCCTTGATGCTAGAAAATTTGGGAAAAGGGAGAGATGATGATCTCCAAAATTTTATTTAAAATATCCGTCAAGTGTTAATTTTATGTCCCTTACATCATCCTTACAAAAAAATACCATACAATACGACAAAATCATATAGATCAATTTATAACAGAAACAAATTGCTTTAAACAATAGAAGCCGCAGGTACGTAGCAACCGTTGGGGCGACGAACGTAGCGATCCTTCCTAACGTACGTTTTGCCGTTGCGTTCTTGATTGACAAAGTGGGCTACTCCGTTGGGCAACGACTGACCCTGTAGCCAGAATCTCCCGTCAAAAAAGTCGTCGCGCGCATGCAACACTAAAGCATTCGCAGCCTCGTTCCCTTCGCGTTCGATGAACGTCAGCATGAGTTTCTCTTGGTTGGGAATCAAAGCCATCAAGTACTGGATCCTGCTGATGGTGCCCTCGTCGTACCAAAAGTTGGGTCTTCTCGCCAATGCGACGTTGATGAGCAATTTGGCGTCGCCCTCGACCCAGAGGCTGCTGAAGCCAAGCCTCAGGGCGATGTCAAGCCCCAAGGCGAGCGCATTGGCCTCGCCCTCGTAGGATGTGTGACCGCTGTAGTTGGGATCGGCGCAGGTGTACGAGTAAAGTGGGGCGCCGTTGTGGTCTCTAAATATGCCCGCCGAGATGGCGCATCCTCGGCGTCGACATAGTCCACCGTCAAAATTAAGTTTGACGGTGCCAATTGGAGGAGGGACCCACTCGACTGCTATCTCGGGGACATACATTTGATCACCCACCATTGTCTTGACTGAACGGAAAATAAACTAATTACTTCGCACCTCAGAAAATCAATCAAGGTATTGAAGTCAAGGTGGGTGTTGTTGGATGTTGTCTAGTTTGATCTGATCGCCTGTTGCCTTTAATTTATAGCCCTGTTGCCTTTTATCTATCTTCTATATTTTCTATCTATCTAACCGAGATATTTTAATATCACTAATTCTTCCTTTATCAAATTTATTAAAATTTGATAATTCTATCTTATCAAATTATATCTATATTTGTTTCATGAATCATAGCCAATAAAAAAACGATTTTTTTGATATAATATATCTATCTTTGTTTTTGGTGGAATATAATATATCTATCTTATCAAATTATATCTTAGACAGTATTTTTGGAAACTCATGGTATTGGTAGTTAAGAAAATCTATCACAGATAGATAACCAGTTGAATCCTACTAGAATTACATCGTATATATATGAACCCCTTTGCCCAATATTCATCAATTCCACACCCTTCCTCTGAATTCTGAAAACAATGGAGGCCGAGGGCAACTTGAAGCTGATCTTTGTTCGAAGCCTCTTTATGACTGATATAAGCGCATTACGCGCGCCTCATCATACCCTACGACCAAGTGAGGGAGGAGTTCTTGACGCCGGCCGAGGAGTTGATGCTAGTAGAGGGTAACAAGATAGAGGTGGCAGTGATCGATCGGTCGATGACGAAGCAGACTATGCGCCTCACCAGTTGGAACATCGGCAGCGATTGGTGTTATGTGCTGACTCGCGGTTGGAACAAGCTAGTGCAGCGCAATCAATTGGTGAAGGGGGATGTCATTCAGGTTTGGTCGTTTCGGATTGATGGGAAACTAGGATTCCTCATTCACAAGATTGCGTCCGCACCAGTAGAAGATTAATAGTGCTGCTGATTCAATCTGCTAAGAGTTTTGAAAGCTATGGTCTATATATGGAGTTGTCACTCAAAACTTTGCATATTTCTATGAAGGTTTTTAGTTGAATTGATTAATTTCTTTCATCAATACAAGTGTGTGCCACTATAATCAATAGGTACTAATTCACTACTGGAAAAGGTAGCATTTTCATTCGACAATAACCATTTGCAACGCTATGGGGTGTCATGAATGGCACTGCCATTTGTGACACCCCATAGCGTTGAAATTAACAAATCTCATTTGTGACACTCTGTGGTATACGTCGAGATTGGTAAGATAGTTGAATGGCCATTTTGTGACATCTCTTGATGTCGTCGAGAAATACCATTACTCTTGATTAGAGCTGGCAATTCGGGTCATCCGGTCGGGTTCGGGTCGATCGCATTCGGGTCGGGTCACTGATGAGTCGGGTCAACTCGGTCAAAATTTCTGTGTCGGGCTTGGTCGGGTTGGGTCGGGTCGGATTCGGTCAAAATGAAATTCAGATTGGTCGGGTTTCGGTCAAAATCGGGTCGGACCCGTTCGGGTTTTCGGTCAGAATCGGGTCAGTCTCGTTCGGGTTTCGGGTCAGTACTCGGGTCGGTCCCCGATATGTCGGAGATATTTAGAATCCGTTACCAATTTACCATATAGCCATATATCATATAGGTATATCGGATCAAAATTTAAACGTATATCAATTTGAATGCAAACTTTTTATTTTATCAAGTTTATGGGTAATTTTACAATTTAAATATTAATTTTTCATGTTTATTTTTAAAATATGAAGTATAAATATAATACATGTTATTTATGGATGTAGAACCTTGCTTTTTGGTAATCAATTTTATTAAATTGAATATGTAATTCATGTTATTTATGGATTTCAAAAAGCATTTTAGTAAAATTAAATATGATTCAATAAATAATCTACTCATTGGCTCGTAAACTCAATGCTGTTAAACTCTCGATTCGATCCTACGATCTAAAAATGGAAAAAATGATTCCGGTCCTTTATTGCGATTATAACGATCCTATAAAATGTCTATTATAAGAAATTTCTAATATTTACCCTTTATATTTAAGAAATTTATAATATATTTAGTTAATATATATTATATTTAGTTTGTTTTTAAAATTTTACATCTTTATGGGAGTCGAGTCGGGTTGGGCGTCGGGTCGAGTTGGAATTCGGGTCGGGTTGGAATTCGGGTCGGGTCTTATTTGAGTCGGATCCGGGTTGAGTCGGGTTTGTCTGTATTCGGGTCACTTCGGGTTTCGGGTCAAAGTCGGTCGGGCTCGGTTTCGAGTTCGGGTTATGCATAACGCTAAATTTTCGGGTTCGGTCGGGTTTCGGTTCGGGTCGGTCGGTCGGGTTTCTCGGGTCGGGTCAGATTTTGCCAGCTCTACTCTTGATATAGAAATGTGTCGAAAAGTACAAGCATATTAACAAAATCAAAGATCTGCGCTGTTCATTCCTCTTGTGATTTTCTATGAATTTATTTATTGTACTTTCATTTTTTTACACAAAATTGGTATTTAACTGACACTAACTAAATTAATTTAAAAAAAATCAATGAATTAATATATACATGCATTAGACCACATATTGAAGTGTTTGTATCCCTTGTTTGTATTTAGTTTCCCTCAACCACTATGAATTCAAAATCAAATCAATCATATACTATCTATGAGCATACAAAATGATCCACTTGATTTAATCATCTCTCTATTTCCTTTTGATTTTCGGTCCTTGTCCTTCGCAACAATTGGATCAAAATCTTGTGTTCTCTGCAAAAAAAAAAAATGCAGTCGATAACTTGCATTTCGCTGATGCCCTGTAAAATCAGCAAAGTCACCAAGTTGACATAAAATTGAGCATGGGCAAAAAGTCATCAAGATGACATAGAATTGAGCATGAATTGAACTGAAGTACAAAGAATCTTAAAAAATGATCACATAACCAATTAAATTTCATAAAAATGATACAAGATGCAAATAGGGGTGAAATCCATTAAACAAACCTATGCAACTTCTACATGCCAAATCTTCAATCAGAAACCAAGAGGCTGCAATTGCCAAACCGAATCATTTGCTGCAACTATCATTCAGTCTGGATACAATTGGTGAAAGGATCTTCAATTAGATATTCTCGATCTTATTGTTCCCGGTCTTCCTCTTTCTACAATCTATCCCTAAAAAATTATCTAGGGAAAAAATGCCCTATCACCATTTTTCAAAAACTTCATCCTTTTTTCCAGCCAAATTCAATGAGCAGACAGGAAGAAAAATACGACTGATGCCAAGTTCAAAGGATTAATGAAAGGCATTCATTACTTGGTTTTTGTTGAGTGAGAAAGTTCGAAGCATACTTGACAACAGAACATCCATTGAAGGATCATCAGCTATAAATCAATCCAGTCAACTTCCAGGTAGAATCTTTAGACAGAACGGTAAAGAGCCTGCATCTATCTATATGAATCCACACTAGTAAATCTTGGCAGCTTAACACACGATATGTTCGGATACAAGGAGCTTTGTATAGATTGGGCCTATTTTGTAATGGGTAATCTGTATTGGATTGGGCTTAGTGTTGGGCCACACTATGAAAGCTTTCACTCACATTGTAATCGATTCAGAAGTTCGATTGATGAATTCATTTTCCCTCCAACTCTCCTCTCGTCTTCTACCTTGAGCTTTGCTCAGTTCACAAAACCAGATCTCGATCCAAATTCAAATCCAACATGGTATCAGAGCAGATCTAGCGATCTGGATTGATCTGGAAAGGGGATGTCATTCACGATTTGGTCGTTTCGGGATGATGGGAAACTAGGATTCCTCATTCGCAAGACTGCGGCCACACCGGTATGATTGATAGTGCTGCTGATTCACTCTGCTAAGAGTTTTGAAAGCTATGGTCCATATATGAAGTTGTCACTCAAATTCAAAACTGTGTATATTTCTACGAAGGTTTTTAGTTGAATTGATTGACTTCTTTCATCAATACAAGTTTGTGCCACTGTATACTCTTGGAGATAATGTTTGAAAGTGGGTTTTAACGTATATAAAGCTTTTTAAACATCCTTCTCACATTGGTTTCATAGGGAATTGAAAGAGATGTTTAAAGGGGTTATTGAAGACTTGAAAAGGAGACACATCCGTGCACACCACCGTCATTCGAGTTATTTTTATCTGCATTAAATTGGCCTTGGATAATCATGGCAAACTGCAAAATCTTAGCATTGAATGACGATTTCATTTTCGGATTTACAAACTCGATCTTTTGCCATTCAGAAAACACACCAAACTTTGCCTCACGCAAGCGGACTTGAAAAGGAGACTTACACGTGAATCAGAAATGAAAATCGGGATAGGCTGAAATCGCTTTATATACATACTAGTTCAGGTCCCGTCCCGTGTACGGACAATACATTAATGTAATATTACAAATAATCTAGATAAATTCCGATAAATAAAAATAATAAACTAAATATAAATTATGTTTTCCACCAAAAAATAATATTGATATAATAAAATTAGTTCAACAATGATATATAATCTAATTATCTTTTATTTGTATTCTCTCGAAATATAAATAAAATTCATATTTATAAGGTAAAAGGTTTTTTTTCCTAATATATCGTTAGTTAAATCTGATGTAATTAAATAGATAGTTGATTTTTAAAAATATTTTAATATTTTTTTATTAAATATTGTATGTAGTATATATTTATTACGTTAGTTTACTAAAATATTGTATGTAGTATATATTTATTACGTACGTTAGTTTACTAAAATATTTATGCACAGATCGATTGTGTTATATTGATATAGTTTTTTCCTTATATAATATTTACTCTTTTATTCTGTCTAATTATATGAGTTAATGGTAAAATAAAATAATTATTTAATAATTTTTAATTATATAGATTAGAACTATCTAATTATTTTTATTAGATTTCCTTTTTGACGGGGGAAAGCTTTGCGAGATGCTCACGCTCCGCCACGTATGCAGATGCACTCACGCGCCGCCACGTAGGCAACAATGCATTGGTTTTAGTATATGTATATAGCTTCCTACATGGCGCATTGTAGTTGATCATAGGGAAAAAATAATAATAAAATAATATATATATTTGTTAATCAACAAAAATACAAATAAAAAATATTTCATAGTCATACTTACCAAAAATATTAATGGATAAATATGTAGTATTTGATATGTGCTATTTTTTTTATATCTAAATTAGTTTTTGGTGGAGAGAATTATTTATGTCAAAAATAATTATTTAATCATTGTTGTTGTATTTATATCTACATTGTTTTTTAGGCCAAAATAAATTATTAAAATATTATTTAGCCATAATATGTAGCCACAATCAGTGGCGGCCGCAGGGGGCGGTCGCCCCACCCTCCGGCGATGGAACTTTGGAGTATTTAAAAAAATATATAAAATAAGGTAAAAACATAAAAAATGTGGAAAAGAACACAAAACTTGTCTAGCTTAGTTGGTAAAAGGAGGGAAGGAAATTCATCTAAGCCAATAGGTCATGGGTTCAAATCTTATTCCTTCCCCCTTTTGCACTATTTTTTTTATTCCTACCAAATTTTTCTACTACAAATGTCATATTTAAATCAAATTATATATTTTTCTTTTAATATTTGCATAAGATAATTCATTATGTTACACATATATTTTAAAAAAATCTTCAAATTTGTATTCCTATGATTTTTTTTACTATTAATGTCATATTTAAACCACAATTTATGAGGTTTTTTGTCATACTTTTCAAATCCTATCATTTTTTTTATTTACCAATGAATTTTTTTTTTAAATTTAAAATTTTCTTTTAATATTAAAAAAAACATCTTAATCAAGTACACACACAGAGATATATATATAAATTATTAAATTATTGTATAAATTTTTAAATAACATATAATATTTATGTACCATAATTTATGGTTTTCTTTCAATATACCATAATTTATGGTTTTTATTCAATATATTTTTAGAAAATTTCTTTATTATATATACCGAGGAAAAAAAAATTCCCACCGAAAAATTCCGCCCCCTCCCCCCCCACCCCTCCGGCAATTCCTGCGGTCGCCACTGGACACAATCCTTCCGTGCATAGATAGTTTAGTAAACTAACGTAATATGGTAATAAATACGTACTACATATTTAATAAAAAAAGAATATTAAAATATTTTTAAAAAGTAACTATATCTATTATATTACATGAGATTTAATTAACGATAGATTAGAAAAAAATTATTTATATATAATATATTGAACTAATTTTATTTATATCTATATTATTTTTGGTGGGAAAATTTGTTTATATTTAGATTATTATTTTTTATTTATTAAAATCTATCTAGATTATTTATACTATTGTATTATTCTATTCTCCGTGAGGTGAATTGAGTCCCTCTCTGGCTAGGAATTTTTTTTTAAAAAAATATGTCATTTTTTGTAATTTTTTTTTATAATTTTAAGTGTTAGAAAAATTGAAAATGGGTAATAAAGAAAAAATTATCCTTATCGTAGTTGGTATGGACTTGAATTAAAATCGCTATAACTATGGAATTTTTTTTTTCTACTGTATTTTTACAAATAATTGTATCTTATCTATATAATATCTTAATATAAAAGACTTTTTGATTATGTGTCAACACCTCCTTAGTTTAAGGTTTTTCAACTAATCACAATTTTATCTTATTATTTCTTTTTTTTTTCTCTTTATCTCTTAATTCATACATACATTTACATTTCCCCCTTTTATTTTTTACCCATTTACTAACCATCTATCTATATCTATATAATATCTTAATTTAGAAGACTTTTTGATGATATGTCAACCCCTCCTTAATTTAAGGTTTTTCAATTAGTAATCACAATTTTATCTTATTATTATTTTTTTCTCTTCATTTCTTTCATACATTTACATTTATTCTCTTTTATTTTTTACCCATTTACTAACCACCTATATTCTATATATATATATATATATATATATATATATATATATATATATATATATATATATATATATAAGTGGTTCCCTTGTGCACACCCCTTAGAGTATATCTAGTGCACGAATCCGAGCCGTAGATCTGGATAAATTGGATGGCCTATATCACGCCATGTGTAATTGTTTAAAAAAAAAGAAAAAAAGGAGTCCGGCCTTTCCAATGAAGCAAGTGGGCGCGTGCACCAAATCTCCAATAAAACCCTAAAAGACCAACCTCACAACTCCAAATCATACGTTGAAAGCTTCCAAACCCACATCCCCCGTCAACGTCGGCACCAACCCCAACCACAACTTTCGGCCCCATCCGCGGCGTCTCTGGCTGCTTCGGCGTCCAGTGCGGCGGCAACCGGCGAGTCCAGTGCGGCGTCGCGCCTTGCTCTACAGTGCGACAGCTCGCTCCTCCTGTCACCGGTTTCGGGTTCTCAGGCCGTCGCCTCGCGCTTCTCTCCTCCTTTCCTCCACTTGCCTCTCTCCCCAGCATTCGTCCGATTGTCACTCCGGCGGCCTCCCTCTTTGGAGTTCGAATTGAGATGGGTGAGCAACACTATTTCTTGGTTTTGTTTTGGGATCGATTGAGTAGAATAGGGGTTTAGGGTCATATTTGTGTCTTCAATGAAATTATTCACCGATTCCTTTCGTTTTCCTTGTTCTTGGACGACCGTCTTCGACAACTAGTGGTCCCCTTCCTCAAAAAATTGACACCATCTCCGGCGACTGTGACGTTTCTTCTAGGCGGAACTGGCGGCGACTCATAGCAGAGAAGGGCGGAGCCGATTTGGTGTCGCACATAGGCGAATCGGATTCGGGTGTAGATTCGGCGGCGCACAATCAGAAATAAGTCGGCGACGATTCGACGAATCGGATTCGGGTGTAGATTCGGAGGCGCACAATCGGAAATAGGGCGGCGGCGATTCGTCGAATAGTGGTGTTTCCCCCTCTCGTTCTCCCTCATATCTGCGGTGTCGGGGCCAATAGAACCAGTCGACGCCGACCACCACAAGCCGCCTCCGAGCACCGCCAACAACTTCCGGCCACCACAATCCCATCAGGTTTGGTGTTGAAGCCGGTGGGTGGGTGGGTAGATGGGTATCGTTAACATAATTCTCGTATTATTCCGGAAAAACGAAGAATTATTCACATGTATGTGTCGGATGAGACAGATTATTCATTGGAATTGATAATTTTTAATCTAATCGTATTATTCGGGGAAAACGAAGAATTATTCATACTTATGGGTCGAATGAGACAAATTATTCATTGGAATTGAATTTTTTTTATCTAAACTGAATGAAAAATGATAACATAACATTATTCAGTGGAATGCAAAACATAATTCGGTGGAATTGTTAAAATTTTAAAATTGATATTTGGTTTAAGGAACAACATAAAAAACATTCCTCGCACGAGCATAATTACACAACTAAATATTATTCGATGAAATGTGAAACATTATTCATTGAAACCGAAGGTATTATTCGTATAAATCGTAAGTATTGTATGAGGATTCTAGGTTTCTTTTATCTAAAATTGATGGAAAAAAATAAAACATTTTTCGGTAACATGAGACAAATTATTCATTGGAATTGATAATTTTTTATCTAAACCGAATGAAAAAAAGATAACATAACATTATTCGATTGAATGCAAAACATTATTCGGTGGAATTACCGAAAATTTAAAATTGATTTAGATTGGTAATAACAAAAAAAATGCCAAATCTCTATAACATTATTTGAAATTGCCAAATCTTTATAACAAAAAATTTATTTACAATTAAAATAAACAACTACTCCGTACTACGTAACTACAAATTCATTCCATATCCAAAAACAAAGGTTTGGCTAAGGTAAGATGCGGGCCCCACCTTCCAAAATCAAAACCGAATTCCCACCCTTCGGCTTATGTGATTTGCGGGCCCCACCTTCCAAAATCAGAACCCAATTCCCCATTTCACACGCGTCTCGCATCCCCACAAAGAGAGTAAGTCCGCTTTTGTGTAATAGTGCGCGGGCCCCACCCTTTTTTATATTAAAAAAATAAAAAAAATCATTTTAATCTCAGCCATCCATTCACACCTGATCAATGGCCGAAAACCGTGCACAAAGTACACCCTAAGGGGTGTGCACAATTAATCTACATATATATATATATATATATATATATATATATATAGACACACACACACACACACACTTAATTCAGAATATATGCTTACATGTCGCGCTCTCCACCCTTCTCGATCTCCCTTCCGCCCAATCACGTTTTTTCTCTTCTTTTTTTCCTTTCAATTATTTTTTCATTTTCCCAACCAAAACCCTATTTACTAACTATCTATATCTATATATATATATACTTAAATCAGAATACTTTGTGCTTACGTGTTGGTGACGATGTCGCGCTCTCCACCCTTCTTTCCCTTCCGCCCAATCATGTTTTTTCTTTTCTTTTTTTCATTTCAATTTTTTTTTTCATTTCCCCAACCAAAACTGTAACGACCGGGTTTTGGGAATTTCTAAAAAGGGAAAGTTTCGGAAAAAAACCCATCCTCAGGTGATTTCTATTTTCGGAAAGTCCTTGGAAAATATCCCGACATGGTCTTAAAATTCAAATTGACGGATTCTAAGCCTTATTTATTGAATTTCGATTTTGAGGAATTTGGGAGTCGTTTGAAATGAATTTGGAATTCCGGTCTGATTTTCGAAACGTCGGATTTTGGGGTGTCGAATTTCGGGATGTGGAGTCTTGGAATGGAATGTCGGGATTTAAGGTCGGACGAGCGGAATCACTCTCTCTCTCTCTCTCCTCCTTAAGTATTTTGTCTTGTAGTCCATGAAACCCTAGGGAGCCACTTTTGACCCATCTATATAAAGGAAGCACCAATCCCTAAGTGGATTTCACCAAAAAAATCTGAGCCAAAAACCCTAGCCTCATTGGATCAAAAACCTCCTCCAAGAATCCAAAAACCTAAAAATCAAAAGTTCCACCTTTCACTTCCTTGAATCCAAAAACCCTAATTTCTTCCATCTCTTTTGTGTTTCTCCACACATCAAACCCCTCAAATCTCCCCTAAGAAGTACTCTATTCTCACAAAAAGAACCCAAAAATCAAGATCGGAAGGCCAAATCCAAGCAAAGAGCTCGGCTCTGCAGCAACTCGCAGCCGCGACAGCCCCACTCGCCGCCGCGACGACGAACCCAGAAACTACAGTTCTTCCTCGCGGTCGCGGTGTTCTTCTTCGCCGCCGCGACTCCGAGCCCAGATTCGGTGAAACCTCGATAAAACGAGTCATTCTCCTATGTTTCTTCTTCTTTTTTGAATCCGTTTGTTGTCGTGTGTTCATAACTTCTTTCTCTATATTCCAAGGCCAAGAGATCCTAGATCCATCATGGTTTGGTGTGGATTAAAGCCCCTTCTTTCTCATTTTTCAGTTTTGAGAAAATGTAACCTCCCCCTCACTTGAATCTCTCGATTTCAAGGTTGTTTCTCAATAAAGGTGCTCTTTTAACTCATAATCAACCTTCCTAGGCATTGTCGTTGCAATAAATCGTCGGATCTAACCCTTAAGGACCTCTCTTTCTCAAGATCTTCAAAGAACCTCCAAGAGGCTAGGTAATCCCTCTTCCGCTCTCCCCTCTAGTCCTGATTGGAATCATTTTTATGTTGTTTGAGTAGTATTTTGAGGAAGGAATGTTTTAAAACAAGTTTGGACGAAAACGAGTTTAAAACGAGCAAAACGAACAACGACAGGTTCGAGTCTCGCCGCGGGGAAACCATGGTCGCTGCGGCGAGCCAGAACACCCAGTCCAGAGGTTGAAGATGACCTCTCACGACCGCGACCGGCCCTCTCGCGACCGCGACCGGCCCTCTCGCGACCACGACATACCCCCAGTGGCTTGGCCGAGCCTCTTTTCCCTATTCTTTGGATTCCTTGTTGGTTTTGATTCGATTCTTTTGAATGATTTTGACGGCGTCGAATTTCATAAATGGGGGTTTGGGAAATATTATTTTAAGGATTTTGAGATTTGATAGAACTCGGACTTTCGGCCTTAGCACTTGGACGATTTTGGATGATCTATTTAATGTCGGGACTCTTTGACTTGGTTTCATTATCGATATTGGTTTTTGGAACAAGCTTTGAAAAATGAGTATTGATGGAGTTGAAATGATCAAAATGGCATTGTTTGATGTTATTATATCGGAAAGACTTTGAAATGGTTTATTCTCCTTGGTTTTAGAAACGTTTGGGAACTTGGGTTCTATGTGCATGGTTGTTAGTATAGTAGCTTATGGCATCTATGTGATTATAGGTGCTTGTTGCTTTTGGATCTTCACTTGTGTTATCTTTGTTGTTCGGCATTTCCAGGTAAGTATCCTACGTGAGCTTACTCAGCAACTCGGACCTCCTGCCTGATGTGTCATATAGTGTGTAGGTGTTGCATATGATAAAAGCATGCCATGTAGTATCATGCTAGGATTGCACTTGTGAATGAGCATTTGGTTACTTGGTATGTTTGAAAACAGAACGGTCATTACCTATAAGTCCTAGAGTCCTTGCTAGGGTCATAGGATAGCCCAACACCATCGGGTTTGTCCTGAGGCATGGAGTCATTATATGCGTTGAGACGATAGCCCCGCACCATCGAGCATGAGCTTGATTTACCTTATGTTATGCTTGATGATGATGGTGATGATGATGCTTGATGATGATGATTTTGTGCACGCATATATGAGGAAACAATGGGTACCGTACTCGCTAGGTCCACTCATGAAAAAGAGGGTGGAGTTAGAAGAGGGATATGTCACTTGGCATTGTCTGGAGCTCTTTATAATCTTTCTACATTATATTATACCTGATGAAAGCATGCCTTATGTGTTTAAATTCTGTACTGCATTAGACCATCCTTTATTCTAGGTATATGCATATTATATGGCATCAGAGCGGTCTTAGGGCCCGCAGGCGTCTCTGGGCCTGACTTCATGGATAGTGTCAGGTACTTGCTCCTTGCTTGCTCCATGCTTCTATGACGGGAAATCTCCTTGGGCGAAATCGAAGAACCGGCCTGACTTCGTGGATAGTGTCAGACACTTTACTTTCGTTTTCGGCTCTGCTTCCTTAAACGAATTTCCACGACTTAGTCTTTAGGACAGGTTAAGGATACCCTACGATGGTTTTGGGGTTCGAAATACCCGCTTTAACACTAATGTTTAAAGAGGTTTGAAACCTCGACCCGTACCTGAATTGCAAGATCCGAACGAAGGTATCCGACCTTCAAAACATAACCCGGGCATTTATATCCGGGTCGTTACAAAAACCCTATTTACTAACTAACTATCTATCTATCTAATGCAACACAATATTCATCTGTTTCATTGTTGCACCTTATTTTTCGTTTCACTAGAACTTATATATATATATATATATATATATATATATATATACACACTTATTTCAGAATATTTTGTGCTTATGTGTCACGCTCTTCACCATTCTCTCCCTTCCGCCAATCATGTTTTTTTTTTTTTTCCTTTCAATTTTTTTTTTCATTATCTATCTATCTATCTATCTATCTATGTAATGTAACACATAACATTATTCATATATTCATACCCACATACATAATATTCATACTAATGTAACACAATATTCATCTGTTTTACCGTTGCACTGTATTTTTCGTTTCACTAGAACTTTTACCTATATATATATACACATAACATTATTCATATATTCATACCCACATACATAATATTCATACTAATGTAACACAATATTCATCTGTTTTACCGTTGCACTGTATTTTTCGTTTCACTAGAACTTTTACCTATATATATATACACTTAATTCAGAATATTTTATGCTTACGTGTCACGCTCTCCACCCTTCTCTCCATATATACTTAATTCAGAATACTTTGTGCTTACGTGTCGGTATCGCGCTCTCCACCCTTCTGTCCCTTCCGCCTAATCACGTTTTTTTTTTCCTTTCATTTTTTTTTCCATTTTTCCAACCAAAACCCTATTTACTAACTATTGGGCTTAATTCAAAACATTAAATTCAATCTTACACACACGCACACACACTTATGATTCATAATACTTTGTACTTACGTTGCACACTCTCCACCTTTCTTTACCTTCCGCCCAATCAAGTTTTTTTTTTCCTTTCTATATTTTTTCATTTTCCCAACCAAAACCCTATTTACTAACTATTTAGCTTAATTCAAAACATTAAATTCAATCTAATATAACTACTGAGCTTAACTCAAATTTATTTTCTAACTGTTGAGCTTAATTCAAAAAATTGAATATAACTATTGGTTATGATACATCAAATTTTGCTCCTGCTACTACTACTGCTCCTGGCACCTGCTACTGCTCCTGCTCCTGCTGCTGCTGCTGCTACTACTACTACTACTACTACTACTACTACTACTACTACTACTACTACTACTAAGAGATTTAAAATATCTATATTTATGTATTATACTTTACATGAGATTTTTTTTTAAAATAATTTTCTGAGAGAATTATAAGATACATTTATGGTAAAGATTTTTATGATTTTTATCTTAAATTTTACTAATATTTTTTTTTATATTTTGAAGATTTGAGTTTTAAAAATCGGGTCATAGCGCAGGAATTGTACTACTAATATCTTAATTTAGAAGACTTTTTGATGATGTGTCAACACCTCCTTAATTTAAGGTTTTTCAACTAATCACAATTTTCTCTTATTATTTATTTTTCTTTTTCTCTTCATCTCTTAATTCATACAGGACGACCCACTTTTTGATGAGTCCAAGAGTCCTTTTGCTAGGGTTATAGGATGACCCAGTTTTATCGGCCGGTTTGTTCCTAATCGAGTCGTTATGATTATACTATGAGAAAGAAAAGAAACATGGCCATGATATTGAGAATGACATTGAAACAAGAATTAAGCATGAAAATGAGATTGGAATGATGAGATGACGGCATGGCGCTATATAGCACCGAATGCGGTTGGGTCCTGCACTAACGAGAATGGGTGCGGGAGTAGGAGAGGGATATGCCACTTTGCATTATTTGGGCGCCATTAACAGTGTTTCTGCATATTATTATTATACCCTAATAAGCATGATTTGTGTGTTTCAATTCCCGCATTGCTTTAGAGCATCCTTATTAAGGCTTAATTAGGACATATTATGTGGCCTCAACGATGTCTTCGGGACACGCATGAGTGGCTCGCCTTGACTTGATGTATAGTTTCAGGTACCAGCTCCTTTTGCCTTGCTTGATGTGTGCTGATTTGGCGGGGATTGCCTTGGTGTTCTGGAGAGACTGACTCTTGACCACACACACTTTATGGTTTATTGGGATTTCTTATTCGTATTTCTGTTTTGGATCGACCATGTCGTGACGAATTTGTATTTAGTTTGCCGCACTTCTGTTTCTACTTGGTTGTATTGACTCAATGGTTTTGCAAGAATTAGAAATTGTGACAGGTGACGGTGTGTAAACACCGGGTCCCCAATGGACCATTTGCAAATTTAGGGCTCGAAATCCATCCTTTCAAAACTTAACCCCTTCGGATTTAAATCAACATGTACTTGAATTGCAAGATTTGAATGAAGGTATTTATTTTTTCAAAATGTAACCCGGGTTTTATAACTCGGGCAGTTGCAAAATAATGGAAAATCAAATGTAAAATATTTTTTCAATAATTTTGAAATGTATAATTTCCTAAGAAAAGGCCAATAAAAAGACTTTGATGTCGCAACTAAAAGACAACAACGAGTGTGAACCGAGATACCAATTGGTCGGGAAGAATCTGACATGCAAGTCACCTCCTTCCAATTTACTTTTCCATGGACAAGGTTTGAGGCTGCCCTGGATTGGCATGTTTAGTTTGGGTAACAATTGTATCTTTTATATATATATATATATATATATATATATATATATATATATATATATATATATATATATATAGAGGATAGATCATATGAGAACAACCCTTATTGTGTATAATGAGAACAAATCTCATCCATTGATTTAGGGAAATTGGATGGATGAGATTAATCAATAATATTAATTAATTAAAAAAGAAAAAAAAGAAAACACAAAAACACCCTCTATATAGGCGCGTATTACCCACATCCAAACCCTACCACACCCTTTTCTACAAAGAGGAAAGAGAAAGAGGAGGAGGTGCGAGGCGACGACCGGCGAAACCAAAACCGACCAAGACTGGGAGACTGGGACTCCGCCGCTCTAAGGCGGATTCCGACCACCACCCACCACTAGCCACCTACACCATCGAAGCAAGCATCGCCGACGATTTGTTGCTGTTGAAGGAGCGAGAAACCATCGATACCATCGCCGCCCAGGATCTGAAGGAGATGGCCGCCGAAGTCGTCGAGGAAGGATGAGGAGCTCTCTCCGACTTCCCTTCCGCCGCTGACGATTTACCCTCTCCTACCTCGAAACCGGCCGAGTTCCGCTCTGCTTATTCCTTCAAGTCCGATTAATCTTCGGCTTTGGAGAATTCGCCTTCCAGTAAGGTTTCTGGTGGTTTGTGATGGTTAATTATGCGAAATTTAGTTCGGAAATGCTATTTATTCAAGCATGCTCGTGACGATCAAGATCGAGATCTTCTAGGCGGTGCTTTCCGGTCGAAATTCGAGGGCTTGAAATTGGGGCTTCGTGCTCCTCGATCGAGATCTCCTAGGCAGTGATGGTGATGGCGGTGATGGTGATGGCGGCGACGGTGATGGCGGATTTTACAGCGCGCGGGAGGCGGCCTCGGAGACTTACGACCTCAGATCTGATGATGGCGGATTTTGCAATATAAGTTCACATCACGTCTTTTTAAAATCTGGTGATGGTTGATTTTTAAATTTTCGTACTGTATTTTGCAAATGTTCACATCAAATTAGAGTTAGCAATACAAGTTCACATATTTCACTTTAAGTCTTATGGCCTCAGATCCCGCGGTGACGGTGGATTTTGTAGTGGTGGTGGTGAATATTTTGATTGTGGTGGTGGTGAATATAAAGATTTGATCGAATTTGTGTCCTTTATGCATCGATTATTTTGATTGTGGTGGTGGTGAATATAAAGATTTCAATGATACTGTAATTTAGATTTATTCGTTTGTATGTATAACTTTATTCATATGTATATAGGATAATTTGGTGGAATTTGTTTATGGGTGAATTTAAATATGTCAATGATCAAGTGATACTATCGAATAATCAAGTGATACTATTGAATAATAAAGCGATATCATCGAATAATCCATCGATACCATCAAATAACCGACCGATACCATCGAATAATCAACCGATAATCACTCATATATGAGTGAATAATCATCTATATATCACCGAATAATCATTCATAGACGACCGAATAATCAACCATTTAGAAAGATTAACAAAAAAAATCATATACCATCGCATAATCTGTCGATACCATTGCATAATCAGACGATTCGATCGAATAATCTAGATATACTGTCGAATAATTTGAAGAGAGTGCACCACACACGCCTCCCTTCAGCAAGTGGGCAAAAAAACGACGTGGGTCCCACTGTTTTTAAATTTAAAAAAGCCAAAATTGCCTATTAATCTCAGCCTTCCATTTCATTCAATCAACGGTCCAGATTTGGGTTCGGGTGCAAAGGTCACCAATAGTGAGAAGGAAAGAAGCTCCCTGATTGGTCCATATGCGACATCAAACGCGCGCGTCTCATCCACCCACGAGCACCCACGCGCCTAGCTCTCTCTTGCGCGTACCATCCACGCGCCCTCTACATTTAAAAAAAATAAGGCAGCAACCCACCCATATGGAGAATCGAACACGGGTGATTGGCATCAAGTGCTGAATTAATAGCGTACAACTACCACTATACCAATGTACTTTCAATGTTCATATTACATTGTAATAGCTTTTACCCCTTTTAAAATTTTCTTGTCAAAATTCAATCAGCGTGTTTACGTACATTTTTTTTTGAAAATTAACTAAAACATCATTATATAATTTTATTAATTATACATTAGAAAAAATATATATTAAAGTTTTGTATTTTTTATAATTGCTACCACTAAACCAACCTTTATTTAGTCACTGAACCAACCTCTATTTAGTCACCGAACCAACCTCTATTTAGTCACTAAACCAACATATTTAGTCACCGAACCAACCTCTATTTAGTCACTGAATCAAACTCTCTTTAGTCACTGAACCAACCTATTTATTTACTGAACCAACCTCTATTTAGTCACTGAACTAACCTTTATTTAATCACTGAACCATTCTCTAGTTAGTCACTGAACCACTTCTAATTCGCTTTTTTTTTATCACTGAATCACTCTCTATATATGTGCTGAACCATTCTCTATTTAATCACTGAACCATTCTCTAGTTAGTCACTGAATCACTTCTAAATCGCTTTTTTTTATCACTGAATCACTCTCTATATATGTGCTGAACCATTCTCTATTTAGTCACTGAACCAACCTCTATTTGGTCGCTGAACCAACCTCAATTTAGTCACTGACCAACCTCTATTTAGTCACTGAACCAACCTCTATTTTGTCACTGAACCAACCTCTATTTAGTCACTGAACCAACCTATTTAGTCACTGAACCGCTATCTATTCGGTCACTGAACCAACCTCTCTTTCGTCACTGAACCAAGATCTATTTAGTCACTGAACCAACCTGTATTTAGTAACTGACCCAATCTTTATTTAGTCACTGAACCAATCTTTATTTAGTCACTGAACCAACCTATTTAGTCACTGAACCAACCCCTATTTAGTCACTGAACCAACCTTTATTTAGTCACTGAATCACTCGGTATTAAAACCCTGAACCACTCGGTATTAAAACTCTGAACCGCTTTGTATAAAAAAAGATTAGCAATTTCTATATATAACGTAACAATGAGGGTGGGATGATTAATATAATTTCAAGTAACAATTGCTATATATCAAGTAACAATTGCTATATATCAAGTAACCCTGAACCAATCCAACAAGCAACTGTGAACACAATCGAATCTGGGTGCAGGAGATCCGATTTGAAGATGGATCTGACCGGGGTCGAAGAGCGAGAGCGGGATCCAGGCTTCCATGGCCATCCTCGCCTCCAATGGCGGATGAGAGCGGGGACGAGGTTGCGGGAAAACCTAGATCTGGGCTTCCATGGGAGCGGGGGCGAGCTTGTGGGAAAAGCCGGATCTAGAGCGAGAGTGAGATCTGGAGAAGAGAGGGAGAGCGGGCCGCCGGAGGACTCAACGTGGTCAGGACGCCGGAGGACTGGGCGTGGTCGGGCCGCCGGAGGACTGGATGTGTCCGAGCCGCCGGATCTGAAGCGAGAGTGGGATCTGGAGAAGAGATGGAGAGCGCGCCGCCGAAGGATTCGACATGGTCGGGACGCCGGAGGACTGGACGTGGGCGGGACGCCGGAGGACTGTATGTGGCCGGGCCGCCGGACTGGATGAGGACGAGTACTGCTCGGAGACGGTGAAGCCATGGTAATTGGTGAAGCGGTGAGGAAGAAGGTATTAAGGAATGAAGCGCGTGTTCTTCAACTGGCAAAATAAAAGCGCGTGACCTAGTTTTTAATTCTCCAATCAGATCACTTCTTTCTTTCTTACCACAAGCGCCCCTTCTCACTTGAACCCTACATATATATATATATATATCAGGAAAGCTATCTATACCACTAATTTTTACTAGTTCTACCGTTAACCACCGCATGGATTTTAATCCATATAATCAAGCTCACTGCATTGTACAACGGTGGACTGTGGTCGTATTTGAGGCCACCGCACAAAGATGCGGTGGGTAGTGGAAACGGGGGCCGTTATGCCCTCAAGCCCACCGCATGTTCATGTGGTGGGGTTTGAATGTTTGAAATGACGGTTCGATGCCCACCGCATGTCGAGCGTACAACACATGGCCGACAGACTCACACAGTCTATGGATATTCAATCGGGTACGACATATTGTGTCAAAAGAATGTTTCAACTTGTTGTTCGATATATACACAAATAATATATAGATCCTCCATCAAAGCCATGTAGAGATAGATTCTGGAGGGACATCTACGGTCTGCCTTGCACACATGAAATGCAAGCTTGTCGGGATTCACAGACACCGATAAGACTGTCACAGATTCACATTTTCTGGAAGTAGTTGGATTGGGATCGTCCCTGCATTAAGCGTGTTGATGATCACACTCCACTCACAAGAGCAAATTTCGACATGACGCGCTTAATCACATTGTTCCAGAGTGGAGATATGGACGAGGACACTTGTTGGAGGATATCATTGGCATTCAACGATGGGGATCGACCATTCGATATGCCATTGACTCCACCTGACCCAGAGGCTCGTCGTCCGACCGGGAGACCGAGGACTCGCCATCCCTATCAAACAAACCATTTGTCGTGGGAACGTGAGCGTGCTTGGGCCCAAAGTCAAGCCGATAGAGAGGGGAACAACGTCTCAGGTAGGGGACTAAGTCGAGGTCGATCATCATCAGACAACGTTGCTGCAGCTGAAGGGAATGAAAAGGTCACTAGGTCCAATGAAATTAACGTCAACGATTCTGCAAGTGGGTATGGAAGGGGACGAGGATGAGGACGTGCTCAGGGCCATGTGAGAGGGCAAGGCCGATCCTGGGGTTGAAATTCTTTCTGCACCACTGACTAAACTTCCACTTGAGGGTGTCACGCGCCTTGGATATAATTGGGGAACCGACAACATCTACGAGTTCATGATAAGTTTCATCCGAGCTGTCACAAATGTTGCAGGTGATGGCCATTGTGGATACATATCCTTTGCTTGTCTTCTAAACTTGGGGCAGGACGCATGACCACAGGTTCAAAGGCAGTTGCTCGCTGAGTTGTAGGTGCATGCAGATCACTACCATTACTATCCAGCATTAGATGAGCTCATCATGAGGGTCAACTACTTCGAAACGTGTCATGATGCTACTTATTGGATAAAGATTCTGATCATGGGTAAAGTGTTTGTGACGGTTCACCAACGTCCATTGGTCATACTGTCACAGATGATGCCAATGTTGTGCCTTCCGCTGCATGCCACCAATGACATGTCATTACCGTCCTACGAGCAGTTAGATGGACTAGCTTTAGTCAGTAACAGCACCCACTTCATACCGATACGTTTTCTATTTCATATACACTAGGTGGGTAAACTTTCATTTTCCCCTTATAATTCAAATATTCTTATGTTATCCACAAATTTGGTTCTTGCCTTGATTGCCTTTACCACTGGTATACATTAAACGGACGACGCACCACCACCCCAGTGTCAACAGGTGGGACGACCAGTTTGCAGCAAGGATTGCACGATACAGAGCTTACTGTCGGCGAGATGGTGGTCGTCAGCTGCACTATTAGCATTTTCTATTTCACTGTATTTGCATCTTTGTACTTATTATTCCTGGATTCCTAGACCGCATTTTCCAAACAATGTTTCCGTTATATTTTTTATGTCATTCTGTTTCATTTTCTGTGTTAGCGTAGTTTCATTTCTCATTTTGTTTTCCTGTTAATTTTTCCCTCCTTTTATACTTTTTTTTTTCATAATCCCTAGGCCCGACCCACCGCAGCATGATGCGGTGGGTCCCCGACTCCCCGGTCCGGTCTGGAGATTCTCTTTCATAGACTCCGTCTTCAATCCACCGCTCTTTGATGTGGTGGGATTCAGACGGAACAAACAACCCACCGCATCATACAACGGTAGAGTTCCGTATACACCACCAATTCACTACACCATACTACGTATGGTGAGTTGCTTAATTGTCATTAAGTCCATTGTATCTTGGTGCGACGGTTAGCGGTGTGAATAATAAAGAGATAAGAGATGCTGTGGTGGCGGGGCCGACGGATAGAAATGTGATCGATCAACTATTCATCCATTACGTATTGGAGGAGGAATAATATTCTTTTCAAAGAATTTTCCTCTATTTGGATTTTATTAAGGTTATTCTATGCTTACTCGATTTTGAATTTTATTAAGATTATTCATTTGTACAATCAAGTATAATTATTTATATTTAACAGTATTATTATTATTCAAAATGTATTTATATATGAATAATCATATAGTACTAAAGAATAATTTCATTGTCCATGGTTACTATTTATCGAATAATCACCTATGATCATTGAAAATCACAAGTTATTTTTAATCTCATCTGTCTCGTATTTTTAATTAAGTGGCCTAAAGTAGTTAACATGATACATTACAAGAGTTATATACAGATATGTCATTTTCTATTCATGTACATGCATTTTTTCAAGTGCTAAACAAATATATAAAATATAAAATTTCTTATTTTATAAAAATAATTTTATACAATAAGTGTGAAATTATTTTTTAAAATTAATTTAAAAAATAAAAAATGTGATATTTTACAATTATATATGAAAGGACCGGTATTATATTATTTTATTGTACCTACACATTTTAACTAAAATATATAAAATATACAACTGCCAATTAATTTCAAATAAAAAAAACCTTAAAATAATGGAAAATCAAATGTAAAATATTTTTTTCAATAATTTTGAAATGTATAATTTGATTAATTTCCTAAGAAAAGGCCAATAAAAAGACTTGATGTCGCGACTAAAAGACGACCACGACTAAAAGACAACCATGAGTGTGAACCGAGATACCAATTGATCGGGAAGAATCTGTCATGCAAGTCACCTCCTTCCAATTTACTTTTCCATGGACAAGGTTGAAGGCTACCCTGGATTGGCATGCCTAGTTTGGGTCTATTAATTAATACGATTTTTTATCCTATATCTTTTTGGAACATAAGATAAGAGCAAATTTAAAATTATATTTCAAATTTTAATTGCTTTAACTTTTCTTTTAATTAGATTCTAAGGTTGATAATTTTTTTATCAAGGAATCTTTCTCAATTTAGGTTCTTATTATCCTATGCTCTTAGGACATAGGATAGAAAGACCGCTATTAATATAGGAAAATTGAATTAGGTTTCACTACGCCAGAAACACACACATCTGACAGGTCAAAGTCGTTACTTGAGGGTTTGATAAACTCCCCCACACTTAAGCTTTGCTAGTCCTCGATCGAGGGAATAATAAACAACAATCTATACCTACGAGTTCATCCTTCATGCAATAGCCTCAATCAAGAGCAACATCAATTTGAAAAGAGCACAAGATCAAGTGAATAAACACTATAGCATGTATTTAGTGATCAAAGCATACAAGTAGACATCATCCAACCTCACCTGCAAGAGTATTTGTTTAACTCATGCTCTCATGTGTTTAGGCTTTAAAAGTTCAACTCTCAACTCAATCCAAAATGCACTAAGCTCATAGACATTGACAACAATATCACCAAATCTCCACCAAAATGTCATTACTTGCGGAAAACATAAAAACAATATGCAATTTGGCTCTAATTATTTCTTTTCCTTGTTTTTCTCTTCTTTTTTCTTTCTATTTTCTTCTTTTTTAGCTTTCGGCTTTGGTATCTTTTGACACGAGTCGCAAACATGGGTGACATGAATGGCCCCGATCTATCAACACCTCAACTTACTTGATATAAAGTCCATTTGAACATCTTTCTACGCGAGTTGCAAACATGAGTGTCATGAATGAAACTGGTTACTACTCAATATCAAGCTTCCTTTTATAGTGGATAGTTTCGACACCGTTTTGCGTGAATCATATCCATGGGTGTCATGTGTAGATCCGGTCACTAAGCATCTAAACCATTGCCACTTTATTTCTATATAAATTAACAAACTAAAGCCAAATATCAAACATAAAAGCATAGACTCCGCAAGCAACAAACATGTGAGTTGGTTTTAACAATAGATAACGAAATCAATATCAAGAGGTAGAAACATAAGGAGAGTAAATCACAAATATGAGCAAAAGGAATTATACATGATTCCAATAAGGCTAAAACATTATCACAAGAGTTATGTTTTATAATATTTCAATCATACTCTAGCTTAATCATACATTCAATTACATCACCAATCATGCTCCATAAGAAAACATTTTAAAGCAATAAGACTAAGCACACTTCCAACTTATCGTAGGATTTACATGTTCATGCCATAAGAAAATGTAGAGTTTCGCTCACTATGGTGGGTGTTTCCATAAAGACATATATGCAATGCATGATTTTTTAGATTTTTCATTTTAATTTTTTTTAAAGTGCTAAATTGCTGAAATTAAACATGAAATGCATGCAAAAATTGAAATATGATATAACTAAATGCACTTAATCCCTCCCCAACACTTAAATTTTTCACTGTCCTCAATGAAACATAAAGGACAAGAAACATAAACAATAAAAGCGAAGTGAGAAAAGGAAACTTACTAAATCACTCTTGTGGTGGCGATGGCTGATAGCTTAGGAAGTGTTCATCAACTTAATCAATCAATCCATCAAAACAGTAGCATCTGGGCCTTTTCGCGGCGGCGAACAGAGGACTCGCGGCGGCGAAAAGAGTGACTCGCAGCGGCGACAAGGAGCATGGATGCTGGGCTGCCGGGTTGTGTTCGCGACGGCGATAGATGGGTTTCTCTGTGGCGAATTAGGGCTCGCTAGATCTGCCAAATTCTCCCAGGGGTCGGTACCAACCTCGCTTTTGCTCGGTACAGGGTTGGTATAGCCACTGTTGCTGATCTGCCTGGTTCACTGTGGCAAAAATGGGTGTTCCCCGTGGCGAATTGCCTCTGTCCTTAGCTGTTTGCATCATTTTCTTCCTTTCTTCTCACCTACCTTGCAATTTAGCTCAACAAAACTCTCAAAACACTTTCACAAGCCCTTATCCATCGAATAGGAACTCTAAAATTTATTGAAATTAAAGGATTAACTAACTAACTAACTAGAAATTGAAAAGCGGGAAACTAGAAAATTACCTTGGGTTGCCTCTCAAGAAGCGTCCTTGTTTATAATTTAAGACTTGATGGTTTATTTGTCCATGTTTCAAGACTCACTCGGACATCGCCAACGCCCTCTTTAGCAAATGAAACATCGGTGCACACCATGGCGATAACCGTGCATCATATCGCATATGAAAGAGCCGAAGTCAAATGGATTGATGTTGAAGAATGTCTCCAACTCCTTACATGCTCGTGTATGACTTCCCACCGAGGGTAGTAGTACCACCAACACAGTTCCGCTGGTGGCTTTTCGAAGTAGTGCTCCCAATCATCTACACATTCACCAAAATCTACAAAAGTGTTAAAAATCTCATTAACTTGCTCAGGAGCCACAGAGATCGGCTCTGGACTTGGTTCCTCGATAGATGAGATAGGGATGGTTTCTTTGAGTGGAGTAGGGGCCAAAACACATGGTTCCTCATGCGTGCACTAATGAGACTCCATAACAAGGGGCATCGGGCTCTCTCATCCATTTTCGATCAATTCATTGGTGCTTGCGTCTTGGCTTTCCTTTGGATGAGTTGCTTGCTTGCAATATTCTACCATCTCTAACAAGTGACACATACAAAGGAATTGACTCCATAATTCCAGCCAATCCATACCAACAAGGCCATCATCCCTCCAAGATTTGGCATATGCTAGTGTCTTGGGAGTCATGCCGCTTTGAACGCTCAATACTATTTGTCGCAACTCATCTTGGATACCCCGTGAGGTACGGTCTTCCAATAGTGCTTTTAATCTTTCAAGGTAATGATGAAAGTATTTTTACTGGTCATGCAATAACTCTAACTCCATTGCAAACGATTAGTAATGAGGCGTCGTGAACCGTAAGATAGGATCACGACTGGGTTAGATATATATATATATATATATATATATATATATATACAAATCAATAAACACATAAAACAAACAAAATAAACTTGAATCCCCGACAACGACGCCAATTTTACGGAGAGAAAGTCATTGATTTCCCTTATCAAAATAATTCCCAAACAAACACACTACTATGGTATGCAAGTAGGGGGTCGATCCCACAGAGGAACAAGTATTTCCAAGAATTGTGCAATTATTGATTGAAAAGCAAAAGATGGGATAAATCAAAGCAAAAGAAAATAAAAGAAACTAATATAAACAAAAGCAAGTGTTAGATAAAAGAGATGTTTCCACCCACAAATTCTCGACATTGGTTGGCTTTATTGGTCGTCGAATCCAATTAAAGTTGTTCTCCATGAATTCCTCCTATCTTAGTTTGAATAGATTATAACACAACGAGTGAAATTAACCCCTTACACCTTTATGTAACCTAAGCACGACAAAGAATCAACATAAAGATAGCACAAAGTCCTAAGAAGAATCTAGGCATAAGAATAACACCAAGTAAACACGGTAACCGACATTCAAGACTTATGTCTAATTCCCTACTTAGTCATGATCAAACAAGGTTCTCACAATCCTAAGCATGCTACTACGGAATTCAGTCAAGTATGATAGAATAAAAACCTACCAAGATACTATCATGGTAATCAAGCATAATAATATCGGAATATGCACAAGGAAATTCAAAGGATATTAAAGAGAGAAATAATAACTTATTAGAAACTCTCAAGCAACTAGTCAAGTCTCAAAAGTGTAAATGAAAACAACGGAGAATTAGCCAAGCATGACTTACCTAACTTTCTTATCTTCAATGAAAAATAAAACATAAAAACATATTGAATTGAATGAGAAAAGTGGCTGATAAAAGTCTCAATGTTAGATTGTTAATTGATTCAAAGCTACTGAAAATATGTCTAATGTAAGGCTGGAACTTGGTGGCACAAACCCTAGAAAAGATAGATAGAGTTTCCACAAAGATAGAATTGGGCCGCGTTGCGCAGATCCGGAAACAGCGAAACAAAACCGGCGGGTGCCGCTTTTCCAGCTTCGACAGACTGAACTTGTAATGCACTTTCTAGACTCGTCGTTCGTTTGATTGATGTATACGAATATGATTTGGAAAGATCTTTTCAAGGACTACAATTCTCATGAAGACCTCATAAGCTGATTTGAAGTTCTCAGAAGCTTAAATAGGAGATTTCTCCATGTTCCTTCGTTTTTGTTCTTGTTCTCGTGCTCCTTAGCTCTCCAGTTCGACTTCTAACCCTTCCTTGGTTTGGTCCATGCTCTTTGGACTTAATTTTTGGTCTCTTCCCAAGCTCTTCACCATGTTGGAACTACGAATCTGCATAAATCCAATAAAGTAGCGTAGTTTTCGAACTTTACCACTAAAAGAGCATAATATGAAATTAACTATAAAACATGATTATTTGACACTGAAATGCATCTAAAATTATCCTATAATGCCTACTAAAATATGCCTTATCTAGGTGTCATTTGGGCACTTAACATCTCAGGTGACGTATTTATCATCACCTAACATCTGACTAGTCAAACTGAATTAGGTATCATTTGGACACAGAAGGTGATAGACGTCTGTCACCTTCTAAATTAGATATGTTTTCACCTTTTGTGTCACCTTATAAATTCTTTTGACGTGTGAAGCAGTGTCTAACCTAATGAAAAATAAGCTATTTATAGTGTTTGAGTTGGCCAAAATTTCTAGCAAAAAACCGGTCAAAATGGATATAAATAAATTTCTAAAGGATATGATCAAATCTCCAAGCATAGAATTCAGAAGATTCTGCCGCGGATTCGGCCTTATCCATATCAGCGGGGGCTAATAGGGATTGACACGCGCTGTTCTGTAAAGTGCACACCCGTGCGCTTATGCTCTGTGACGTTTTTCACTGCTCAAGCTCGTGCACGTCCGTGCGAATGGACCACATGCCCGTGCACCTCTGTTTTGCATGTATGCCGTCTTGCCCTTGCTTGCCTCATCTCGTCTCTTCTCGTCTTATTCATGGAGACTTCTTAAGCTCCTTCTCAGCCTTCTCTAGTAGCTCCAGCAGCTCTAGAGCTCCAGCATCGCCCTCTTGATATACCTTTTGAGTTCGAATTTGCAAATCTGCAAAATTAACCACAAAACACGTAGATTCCGAACTTCGATCGGCCACCAAATGATAAGATATACAAAATAACTATAAATCATTCAATACCTATTGACGCGACCCGAAGGATCGATCCGACAAGTTTCAAAGCTTCAACCGAGCACGAGAACAAAATTTGACACACGCGACTCTTTTATTTGGATTTTTCTAGATTTATGGGAAAATAAAAACAAGATATGGGTGGCTAAATCTATGAGCATCTCACCCATAGACTTACCAAACTCGCTCTCTCACTCGTCGGCATCTCACTCCCGAGCAATCAAGCCTTTGTTTGAACAACTCTAACAAGCATCTCACCGGAAAGAGTTAGACAAACGGAACCATTCCTCGGCCTCTCACTCCGGAATGGGGTGTCAAAATGGCATCTCACCAAATCAACCAAACACACACACTTTTCTTCCAAAAATTCTCAACTCAATCTTCTATTTCTCATGGCAAAAGTTTAGCCATTTTATAGGCCTAAAACAACAACAATTTATGAACGAATTAAAGACGGAAAACACGAAAAGTTTCTCGGAAATTGATGGAGAAATTTGGCCAGCCTCATGATGGAAAATGAAGGGTTGGTTGTCCTCATAAAGTGTAGAAAATCATCAAGTTCCATTGAATGAAGACCCTTCGATACATCTCATCAATTCCGACTTCATTCAATGCACCCGGAAAACTGTCCAGATTTCGGACTGCTGAACTATTGCCAATTTCGGACCTTCTCTTGGATGATTTCGTCACTTTAGTCTTCATAAAAGATGTAGCCCTTCGAATTATCTTTCCAACAAGTACTCACACACCTCCATCGGACAAATATAGCACCTGTTATGACTAAAACACCGAGCATGTGTCGAAAGAGCTCGGATCACATCATCCTCCCCTCCTTTGAAAAAGATTCGTCCTCGAATCTTGCGTAGACCTTCCAAAAAGAAACATTACGCCCCTGTACGTTGGATCTGCGTAAGATATCTTGATGGTTGATCCCACGAAGACTCTCAAATCTGCGTTGCTTTTCCAAAAAGGTACGATACGCCCCTGTACGTTGGATCTGCGTAGTACACTTCAATGGTTGCAACCGCGATGGCTCTGAAGAGGAATGTGGATGAAAGTGATTGAAAGCTTTGTGAACTTGATGGATTAGCTCTAATACCAAATGACGCGACCCGAAGGATCGATCCGTCAAGTTTTAAAGCTTCAACCGAGCACGAGAACAAAATTTGACACACGCGACTCTTTTATTTGGATTTTTCTAGATTTATGGGAAAATAAAAACAAGATATGGGTGGCTAAATCTATGAGCATCTCACCCATAGACTTACCAAACTCGCTCTCTCACTCGTCGACATCTCACTCCCGAGCAATCAAGCCTTTGTTTGAACAACTCTAACAAGCATCTCACCGGAAAGAGTTAGACAAACGAAACCATTCCTCGGCCTCTCACTCCGGAATGGGGTGTCAAAATGGCATCTCACCAAATCAACCAAACACACACACTTTTCTTCCAAAAATTCTCAACTCAATCTTCTATTTCTCATGGCAAAAGTTTAGCCATTTTATAGGCCTAAAACAACAACAATTTATGAACGAATTAAAGACGGAAAACACGAAAAGTTTCTCGGAAATTGATGGAGAAATTTGGCCAGCCTCATGATGGAAAATGAAGGGTTGGTTGTCCTCATAAAGTGTAGAAAATCATCAAGTTCCATTGAATGAAGACCCTTCGATACATCTCATCAATTCTGATTTCATTCAATGCATCCGGAAAACTGTCCAGATTTTGGACTGCTGAACTATTGCCAATTTCGGACCTTCTCTTGGATGATTTCGTCACTTTAGTCTTCATAAAAGATGTAGCCCTTCGAATTATCTTTCCAACATGTACTCACACACCTCCATCAGACAAATATAGCACCTGTTATGACTAAAACACCGAGCATGTGTCGAAAGAGCTCGAATCACATCATCCTCCCCTCCTTTGAAAAAGATTCGTCCTCGAATCTTGCGTAGACCTTCCAAAAAGAAACATTACGCCCCTGTACGTTGGATCTGCGTAAGATATCTTGATGGTTGATCCCACGAAGACTCTCAAATCTGCGTTGCTTTTCCAAAAAGGTACGATACGCCCCTGTACGTTGGATCTGTGTAGTACACTTCAATGGTTGCAACCGCGACGGCTCTAAAGAGGAATTTGGATGAAAGTGATTGAAAGCTTTGTGAACTTGATGGATTAGCTCTGATACCACTTGACGTGCTCGGGCCCGGGCTCGAGCAAAAGGACCGGCGACGAGAGTTCCGAGCAGTCGGGAAGTTGTTGGCAGTTCTGGAGCAGCAGATCAGTCGGCAAAGAATGCCGATTTCCCGTCGATTGGCTATGCTTATGGAAACGTGCGAGTACTACCTTTGTAGATCTTGAAGTCGCGGTCGCTGATTGGGGCAGATCTCATCAATCGGATGTCAGACGAAACGGGAAATCGCGTTTTAACGAGATGTCGCTTGTGCAGAGGCGAGTCCAAACGGAGCTTGTTTGAGAGGGATTGAAGGGCTGCTTTTGGGTGACGTTTTGGGGATGATTGAGGGTGATAATGGGGTTGTGGAAGGCCTTAGAATGGTGGTAAAGAAGGGAATGGGGTTGAGGGATATGTGATGCAAGATAGCTCTCGGCCTCGCACTCCGAGCTCTCTCCAATACTCGATCTTCCACACTCTCGGCCTCGCACTCCGAGTGTTTCCGACCCTTTGATTCCGTCGTCTCTCACTAAGGAATCTTGATAGCATGCATTTAGGTAGGCATAATAGGTTGCATTTAGCTTAGTTAAGATGCATTTCATGGATGGATTAAGCATGATTTGCATATTAGTTCTCTATGTTGTCGGAGTCGGAATCTACACGCTTTTATTGATTATTTCAGGTAATGGTAGATCCGAGGAGAAGACATGAGTTGATAACGCAGTTGATGAGAATGTCTAGTTGATCGAAGAAGCTTACATGAAGATCTCAAGAGGTCCTGAGAAGAAGAAGCGAACCTAAACGAAGAACAAGTCTGCAGAAGTTGTCGCCAGACATGCTGAACTTGTTTTGCACTTTCTGGAGGCCTCGGTTGTCCGATCGACTATTATGACCATGCGTTGGAAAACTCTTTCAGAGAGCTACAACTTTCATGTTGACGTCGAGAGCTAATTCGAGACGGAATTTTCGGGAAAAACCAATGCGGCGGCCGCCGCATGGTTTGCTGCGCCCGCCGCCAGGGGCGGTATTCATGCTGCGCCCGCCGCTTATTTGCTGCGCCCGCCGCAGCTGCCGTCAGCGCGCAGCGTTTTGGAAAAAAACCCTAGATGTTCTATTTTGTTTTGAGGGCCGACTTGGGTGTCTTTTAGGCCGACTTTTATGTTATTTTTCATAACTTCTATTCTATTCTACTTTTCATCAGACAATTAGAGGGAGAGCGATGTTCGCCATGGGCGACTAAACTCTCTTCGTTCTACTTGCAATTTAAAGCTTTGTTTGGATTGATTGTGAGTTTCTAATTCTTGTTCCTTATTTCCTATATTTGAATGCTTCAACTTCTTTATGCTTGATTGCTTATTGTTTTGTTCTATCTTGTCTGGCCAACTAGTTAGATCAATTCAATCGCTAAGGTTTTGTAGATTCCTGGTTGTGAACCTTAACCTAAGTGGCAAACTTGTTCCTTTAGGGCTGGTTGAACTATTTGAATGAGTAGGAAGTTGAATGTGTTGTTAAATCCCTCTTTAGGGACTGCAAATACCTTGGCTAATCTCTGAACTTAAAGCTATCAATTGGGTTAAATCCTTCTTTAGGGACTGTTCGATTGATAAGGGTTGCTAGGACTGGTTGGACTAGTAACTATATTAGGTCGGGACAAGGGCATTCATAGGAAGACTAAAAGGACAAGAGGAAGTTACAATATCAATTCAACCAAATAAAGTGGATAGTTGTAGGTAGATCGATCTTCTCTAAATTGTTTTGCATCAACCTGTTTATAGTTTATTTTGCTTTCTTTCTTATTTCAATCAACCAAAACCCCCCTTTCTACTAATTGGTAAATACACATTGCTGAGAAATACTTGATTCTCTGTGGGATCGACCTCTTACTTGCTTGCTATACTAGTTTGTAGGTTTGAGTTTTATTTTGATACGGCTTATGCGACTAAAAACCGTCTATCAAATTGGCGCCGTTGCCGGGGAATCAAGTTTATTTCTTTGTTTTGTGTATTTATTGATTTTTGTGCATATATCTAACCCATTGTGAGCCTATCTTACGGTTCACAACACCCTTGCTACTAACTTTTTTAAGATGTTGAGATTAGCGCAGTTTGAAGGTGAGAACTTTCACCAATACTTCAGGAGATTGCATGAGTATGTTGACGACCTTGGTTCATGGGGTTATCAATTCAGCATCCGGGATATGATTATGTGCATAATTGATGGGATGACTGTTGAGACACGAGCGCTTGCTGAGCACCTGAGTAACGGAGGCCTGAAGCGGTTAGGAGGATTGTCGGGGTTGTGGGATTTTTTCTGCTATATGGATTACCATGTTGCACAAGAAGAATTGCTCACCATGTCTCCTCCGCCAATGGAGAACTCTGTCACATACCTGGAGGATCCATTCCATAGCCTTACACAGAGGTTGCAAGAGCAAGCTGAGACTCCTGAGAGTAGTAAGAACTTGGAGAATCAGTTGAACAAACTCATTCAAATTTTAAGTGCAAAACGTGAGAAGGAAAGGGGCTTAGAAGAAGGAGTTGAAGTCATAACGGAGGGTGAAAATTTTGAGGAGCGGCAACCGTCGCAGGGAGGCGGCGATCACCGTACTGCTACTAATGAGCCCCCATCGACTTCCCTTGATTTTGAGAAACCCACCCCACCACCCCTTGAGTCTTTAAAGGATGAAAGAATGGAAGATCCTAAAAGTCGGCCTAAAAGACACCCAAGTCGGCCCTCAAAACAAAATAGAACATCTAGGGTTTTTTTCCAAAACGCTGCGCGCTGACGGCAGCTGCGGCGGGCGCAGCAAATAAGCGGCGGGCGCAGCATGAATACCGCCCCTGGCGGCGGGCGCAGCAAACCATGCGGCGGCCGCCGCATTGGTTTTTCCCGAAAATTCCGTCTCGAATTAGCTCTCGACGTCAACATGAAAGTTGTAGCTCTCTGAAAGAGCTTTCCAACGCATGGTCATAATAGTCGATCGGACAACCGAGGCCTCCAGAAAGTGCAAAACAAGTTCAGCATGTCTGGCGACAACTTCTGCAGACTTGTTCTTCGTTTAGGTTCGCTTCTTCTTCTCAGGACCTCTTGAGATCTTCATGTAAGCTTCTTCGATCAACTAGACATTCTCATCAACTGCGTTATCAACTCATGTCTTCTCCTCGGATCTACCATTACCTGAAATAATCAATAAAAGCGTGTAGATTCCGACTCCGACAACATAGAGAACTAATATGCAAATCATGCTTAATCCATCCATGAAATGCATCTTAACTAAGCTAAATGCAACCTATTATGCCTACCTAAATGCATGCTATCAAACTCCCCCACACTTAACCTTTGCTTGTCCTCAAGCAATGATAGAATGAACATGAATCAACGCATCCCACAGGAAATCCCTTCAAGTTTCAACCTCATCAAAAAGCAACATCATAGCAGGTGAAAACATAAACCAAGCAAACAAACGTCATAGCATGTATTCCAGTGATCAAAGCTTAGAAGTAGACATCATCCAACCTCACCCGAAATATGTGTTTCACTCATGTGTTTAGGCTTTTAAGTACAACTCTCAACTCAAACCAATCATGCACTAAGCTCATAGACATTGACCACCATATCACCAATTCTCTACCGAAATGTCATTACTTGCGGGACACAATAAAGAAAATAAAATGCAACACTTTTTTTTTCTTTTTCTTTGGTTTTCTTTTCTCTTTTTTTTTTCTTTTCTTGTCTTGGTGCTTTCCTTACGCGAAGCGCAAACATGGGTGTCATGAATGGCCCCGGTCTATCAACACCTCAACCTACTAATATGAATTCCACTTGAACATCTTTTGACGCAAGTTGCAAACATGGGTGTCATGAATGAACCTGGTTACTCAATGATCAAGCTTTCTTTCCTAGTGGATAGTTTTCAACACCTTTTTGCGCGAATCATACCCATGGGTGTCATGCGTAGACCCGGTTACTCAGTGCATCAACCATTGCCACCTTATTCACTAAATATGCATAAAATGAAATAAAAAGACTCAAAATATAAACATAAACTCCGCAAGCAACAAACATGTGCATCGGTCTTCAAAAAATAGATATTGCAGTCAATGCCAAGAGGTAGCAACACTAGGCGAGTAATTCACACAATTGAGCAAAAGAATTCAAATAAGGCCAAACATTCTCACAGGGTCATGTTTTTAGGACTTCAATCATACTTTAGCTCAATCATACATGCTCAATTATATTTGCTAGCTCATGTTCCACAAAAATCAAATAGCAATAATAATCAAAACATCCAGAACTCCATGGGATTTTTATGAATCATGCTTGAAATTTAAAATAGAGGACAAACTAAGCAAGATGGGTATTTGAATAATACATAGTATGCAATGCATGCTCTATTTTTAATATTTTCGAATTTGTTTTTTTTTCAAATGTGATATATGAGTAAAAATAAATATGAAAACATAAATAAACATGATAACATAAGTAAACATGATATGCAAATTCTATCTATATGCAATGCAATCCCTCCCCCACACTTAAACCTTTCATTGTCCTCAATGAAACATAAAAGACAACAAAAATTAAAAACATAGAGGAAGAGATGAATGAAATACTCACAATGTGGTGGAAGGGGCGATATAGGTCGGATCTGAGCATTGCGGCGGGTTAAAGAAAACTAGCTAACTAGGAATTGAAATAACTAAAACTTACCTCGGGTTGCCTCCCGAGAAGCGCCTTTATTTAATGTCATTGGCTTGACTTATTCTCAATCTCAAGACCTTATCTCTCAGACATCGTCAAGGCCCTCAGTAGCCTATCATATTCCTGTGCACACATCTTACAAGGCACATCATAGCACAATAAATTGAAAGCATAAAATGTGGAACTCAAGAACCCTTTCAATCTATCAAAGAGTCTAGCATGACTCTCTGCAGAAGGAATATGATACCACCAACACAGTTCCGCTGGTGGCTTTTCAAAATAGCAATCAAAAGGATCAACATATAAATCTCCTTCAGCCTCTCACCGAAGGTTTTGTTCCCGGCCTCTCACCTAAGAACGAGATTCTTAACCCGAATCACAGGAAGCTAAAAGGCTCACTTTTTCTTAAATTTCAACTTCGCTTCCAAATGAGGCTTACAAATGTATATATAAGCTACTTGGTCATAAGACCTCTTAAAACACCCAATAAATAAAGGAAGAAAAGAAATTATGAAAACAAACTAGGCCATAAGACCGACTAATTGGCAACTTTGGGCTAACCAACATAGGCAAACCTTTAACCCATTATTGTAGAAAGAAATTGCATAAAATGTATAAATATTGGTGGGATAAATCAGCCTTCATTTGGTCTTATTTCGTCTCCACACTAGCCTCAAATGTTGTCGATTCAGAAGTCACTTGTAGCAAAGTAACCATGTATGCGGGTGACCTTTCAAAGGCTAGAACCGACTGACCAAGTAGGCGAGCTCGAGCTCTTGTCAACGGTGGGGTAGCTCGAGGCAAAAGCGGTTCCTCTTCAATCTCCTCCTCGGTAGCATCTTCAATATCATCCGTCAGAGCTCCATCACTAGTATCCAGACCTTCACATCGATCGTCAGACAAGCTAGTTCCGTCGAGGGTCACATCACCTATCCTAAAACTACCCTAAAACTAGCTAGAATGCATATGTAAAATATGCACTATCACCCCCCTCCCCCCCCCCCCCCCTCCCTCCCGCTCCCGCGCACACACACATAGCAACAACCTATCCTCCCACAAACATATCCTCCATGCCTTTGCCTCATCAAAAACAACATCTGAGTACATGTGAAAGCAAGAATGTGGTGAACAAACATCATAGCATGTATATAAACGATCAAAGCAATATGTAAACATCCATCCAACATCAAAGAAGAAAATACTAACACAAACAAATTGGAGAATTATCTTATTGAATTTACCTATTGCTTTGATCTCATTAAATCTCATTTTATTATAGTTTAAAAATCACAGCTAGAATTATCTTATTGAATTTTAAAAAAAAAGCTTAGGTGAATAATGAATAAATTGGAGAAATTGACAAAAAAATTAAATTAAATTAAAAATTAAAAAAATGTTAATATTTCTAATGAGGATAGATATTCTTATCAAATAATATTGGCAATGTTGAAAAATAAAATCATAGATATATGGATAAATAAGTGATATTATAATGTATATGTAGCATACTATAATTGGCTATAACTTTTGGAGGGAAAATATTTAACCAGAAGGTGATATTTGGCAGTTTAAATTCTGTTTTTGTATTGTATAAGATACTTTGAATAATAAAATTGTTAAATATAAATAATTATACTTATTTGTACAAATTAACAATCTTAATAAAATCCAAAAGCTAGTAAGCATAGTTAATAAAATCTAAATAGAGGAAAATTCTTCCAAAAGCTAGTAAGCATAGAATATTCCTCCTCCAATACATAATATATGGCTGAATTTGAACGTTGATTGATCAAACTTATGCCACCCCATAAATCTACCTACCTATCTATCTATATACATCTGCTAAAATCGATACATAGCGTCTTATGTGTTGTATTGTGGTTGCCTATAGGAAAAAAATTATTAAAATAATATGTTATCATAGTTTATAGAAAGTTATCATAAGTCACAATCTATCTATATATATTTTAGCTAATTGGTAAAAATATATTTAAGTCGATCAATAAATGACGCCACCTATATTTAGCCAAAATCATCATTTAAATATACCCATTTGTCATAAATCACCTCTTAAACTGATATTTCCAGAAAACCACTGTTTAAATAACTTTCATCGCCAATCAACTACCCTCGAAATTATTTCGTTTAAATCTTGGTTAAATTTGATAAACTTCAATTTTACCCCTCCTTTTATATTATATTATATTAGAATTTTAACAGTTAAAAAGTAAAAAAAAGTAAATAAGTAAATAAGTAAGTATGAAATTGGGAGGATCGAAACCACTGACATTGTTTTCTCTTTTCAAATAACCGATAAAAATGGTGTCAAGTTATACTAAATTGATGTCGTTTTCTCTATCCAAGTTTGTATTACAGCCTTAGTGATGACCTAGTTCCCAACGGAAGCTCTTCTTGCTTGGGCATCAACCTAGGAACAGGGACACGGTCTGCACAAAACTAAACTGACATTTTCTTCTAGTTTCACTTGCGGGGACGTTTAGCCTGATAGTGGATCCTAGTTTGGACTAGCTATAAAGAGAACAAGATGCTAGACCAGTTTATCCAAGTGTCAACTAGTCGGGTTCCCCTAGTAGCACGTACTTGCGGGGCATGTTAAAATGTGAAAGGACAAGTGTTCCAAATCGAAAATATGACCTTAACAATTCAAGCCTTGTATATAAGCCGGTAAGTTACTCCTCCTAATCCTCCTATTGCCAATTGGTTTTAAAATAGAAACTCATCTCATTTTTGTGCTAAGTTATTGGAGATTATGTGCACTCAGGCACACAATCCCCAATCATCAGTCCAAGTCGATCGCTTTAGCTCTCAGGAGACTATTTCAGTGGCTTCTCACATTCCAAACAATCATACAAAGTTTGTCGCCTTAATCATATTACGCCATGCTCATTCATGAGCATAGAGGCCCCTTAAAGATAGGCCTGTCCACGGGTCACGGGTCAACTTGTGACCCAGCAGGTCAGACGGGTCGTAGGTCGTGGCGGGTCACGGGTTCAGGTTAGGGTCAAGGGTTTTGAACAAATGACCCGTCGGGTTGACCCACCAAGTCGACATTTTTTTTTTGAAAAACGCTATATTTGCATTAAAAAAATTTTAAAAATCGATTTTTAAAAAAAAATAAAAGACTCATCAACCCGACGGGTCGACCTGTGACCCGTTGGGTCACCCTGACTCGTCGACCCGCCTCTCCACGGGTTCGGGTTCGGGTTCGAGTCATGACTTCCCGTCCCGTGGACATGCCTACTTAAAGAGGCCACATAGGAGGAAAAAAAACCAATATGAGCTAAGGGTCTGGAAATAAGGCTCGTATATAGGAGCCCGCTTGTTGTGAGCCCATAGCGCGAATAAAGAGGATCACGTGAGTGTTTGGTAACTGAACAGACCAAAAACGACGCCATTTGGAGCTTGAACTGAGCAAAAGGCAGCGTTCCATGCTAAACCCGGGCGGAAAAAAAAGGTAGGCATTGACACGTGGCTCACTCCTTGGGCGCCACGTGTCAGTGATGGAATTTCACCCTTTTAAACCATTTTTTAGGCATTTATATATTGTAAATAAAAAAAAACTTATTTTCATGGGTGGAGTTTTGTTACTCTAGTTCTGCACGACTGTATTATGGGGAGCATAGCTTATGGTCTTGTTAGGCGGTTCAGCAAGGGGACCCTTTAGGCACTCTACCTTTTGCTTTGGTGTTGAATCCTTTGGTGTGTAAGATTAGAGACTCTTTTGCCCTGATTCTACAAGCATGGTACTTAGATGATGGCACTGTTGGTGGGGACACTTTGGTTATAGGAAACGTTATAGAGCTGCTTATGGAGGATGGTTCCCGCTTTAGCCTTCATCTTAATGTTGATAAGGCCGAGGTTTTTTGGCCTACAGAAGACCCTAGGAGTCAGCTACTTGATGTCCCCCCCCCCCCTCTATTGCTCGACATTCACGTGGTGTCAAAGTTTTGAGTGGGCCGGCCTGTCAGTGCGTGCCCTGTTTTTGCCAGTGAACTTGTGGCAAAGAGAGTGAATAAGACCATAGAGCTTATGGACTTTGTTGCAAAGATTGATGACCCACAGTGTGAGTTGCTTCTGCTTCGGGCTTGTACGTGTATTTCTAAACTTTACTTTGGTTTGCATACTTGTTCTCCATGTGTCTTTGGGTCGACCCAACTTTCTTTTGACGTGGCACTCCGTTCTAGCTTGGAACGTATTGTCACTGCGTCTAGGCCTGGGTTTGGAGATTGGTAGTGCAAGCTTGCCACCTTCCCTTTTCGATCATTTTGGTGGGCTTGGAGTGTATGCTGCTAGGAATGTCCTACATTATGCCTTTTTAGCGTCCCGTTTGCAGTTTGTTGAGTTGCAGGCTAAGCTTCTTCGTCCTTCTGATATCGTTGTTGCTGGTCCTACTTTTGATGATGCTTGGCGTGTTTTTAATTAGACCACGGGTTCTGATATTCTACGCGATCCTAGTGAAATCGTTGCCCTTAAACTTATGAAGAAATTGACAAATATATATTTCGTGAAGGTTACTGATACACCGGACTCTGTTTTCTCTAACTCCGCGACAGATAGCATTGTGGAAGTCTCAGCAGGGTGTTCACTCCTCTAATGGGCTGGCGTAGACTATGAATGGAAGGACACATCGTAGTGTGCTTAGCTATCGACTGGGTGTTCCGTTGTTCACGGTGTCTAGGCCTTGTCCGACGTGTTCTCGGGTCTTTGAGGGTGATGTCTACGACGATCATGTTGTGTTCTGTGCTGGTACTATGGGCATTAAACATCGACATAACCTCGTTCGCATCACCTTATTGGATATCTGCTATAGGGATGAGATGTATGCCGATAAGGAGGTTGATATCGGTTTGGTTGATGGGCATGATAAACATCTTCGTCCGGCGGACTTGCTCCTTTATTCTTGGGATAGGGGGCGGGATGTGTGTGTCGATATGACAAGGATCCTTCCCCTTGACTCAGTCTGGAGTGTCTGACTTTGTGCCCGACCGTGTTGTTATTGATGTTGCCCAACATAAGTGTGTCAAGTTTCGGGATTTGTGCATGGCGGCTGGCTATGGTTTTCTACCCTTCTCTTTTTCTTTGTTGGGGGAGCTAGACACGGATGCTATTTGTTGAAGCGGAGTCAAAAAATTTCGGTATCTCATGATGTTGGGGCTCGTGCTGCCGCTTTTATTTTTACTAGAATTAGCTTTGTTATCACTAAGGGAGTGGGTGCCCAGATAGTATCTCGGTTACCCACTTATTTCTTGTAAATAATAATAATAATAATAATAATAATAAAATATTTCATAAATAATAATAATAATAATAATAATAATAATAATAATAGAAAAAGGTAAATACTCCCTTCGTTAATTAAAATATGTTATTTTAGAAATCTCCACACTTTTTAAGAAAAGAAATAAAAATACACTTGTACTTCTAATTATTACTCTACTTTTTACTTTCTTGAAAGCTACAACTAACACATATATAATCATTACAAGAACAATTTTGTAAAGTAGATGGAAAACTATCTAAAATGACAAGTTTTTCTTAACAAGATTTACATCCTAAAATGACATGTTTTAATTAACGGAGGGAGGAATAAAAAGCAACTTAATTAAGGGTCCGAGAGTCGAGCTCACGAAGGAGGGTGTGAATATATATAAAAAGGGGGGGGGGGGGGGGGGAGGAATGGAACCCTTAAGCTAATGTGGTAAAGGAAAAGTAAATTAAGGGTCTGGATCCGGGCTCCCGAATGAGGATGCTCTTAAGCGACTGACTTTGTAAGTTCGTGGCTTCAATATATACTCAAGGATGCAACAACATTTAGGTGACAATAAATTCGTCGCCTGATCGAGATGTTAGGTGACCAAATAACACCTCAAGTAAGGAATTTGATCCGTCGTCAGAGTGTTTCAATTTTCCTAAATTAATACTCCCTCCGTCTCGAAAAACAAGTCGTTTTAGCATTGTGCATTAGTTTTAATAAAACACTCACCCATAAATCAACATCATCAATCCACTAACTTTTTTCATTAATTTTATTGTTTTTAAATACCACTATATTTTTTAACCAATCAAAATCTTTTAAAAAATTAACAACACAAAAACCAATACAAATCATTACTATCCCCTACCTAGAAAGCCTAAAACGACATGTATTTTGATATAACTAAACTAGTCTAAAACGACTTATTTTTCGAGACGGAGGGAGTAGAACCCAAAATGGAGGAAACTTCTTCCTAGGTTTACTAAGGAATTACTAGACATGCCAATCCAAGGCAGCCTGATCAGACCTTGTCCAAGTAAACTGGAAGGAGGTGACAGCTTGCATTTTCGGATTCTTCCCGACCAATTGGTATCTCGGTACAAACTCGATCGTTGTCTTTTAGTCGTGACATCATGTCTTTTTTATTGGCCTTTTCTTGGGAATATATACATTTCAAAATTATTGAAATACGGAGTAATATTTTAAATGTTACTCCCTCCATCTCAAAACACTTTTTTTTTTTGACTTTTTAACACATTTTTGAAAAAGCAAAAAACTATATAAATATCAACATTTTAAATAATTTTGAAAAATAATTTAATAGATAATTGTATTAAATTTGAAATTATTTTAAAAAATTAATAAATATTTTATACTCCCTCTGTTCATTAAAACTTATCATTTTAGAAATCTACACACTTATTAAGAAAACAATAAAAAATACACTTATACCCTTAATTATTACTCTACTTTTTTACTTTCTCAAAAACTACAACTAACAATTATCTAATCACTACAAGGGCAATTTCGTAAAGTAGATGACAAAATACCTAAAATGACAAGTTTAATTTTTATTAGCAAGATTTACTTTCTCAAACGACATGTTTTATTTAACGTATGGAGTATACTTTTTATCATTTTAAAAAAACATGTCAAAAGTAAAACAACAACTATTTTATTTGAAATTAATCGAGAGTTGTATATTTTATTTTTTGTTAAAATGTGTAGATCCAATAAAATAATATAATACCGGTCCTTTCATAATTTTAAAATATCAAATTTTGTAAATTAATTACTTTTAGTATAAAATTATTTTAAGAAATTCGGAAAGCTGGTTTTTTGAAAAAATGCATGTAGTAGAAAGGTGATTATTGGATCAATAGTAATTGTGGACAATGAAACCATTCTTCGGGATTATGTGATTATTCGTATATTAATACATTCGAATAATTATATTATGGGCCTTTTTGCTAAAATAACCCTTTTGGTTGCAAACTTTGCACGCCTAACCCCATCCGAAAAAAATTTGCACAATTCCGTATATCCGGATTTTGGGTTCAACCGGTAGCCTGTTGCAAAGGAGAGAAAGGGAAGAGAGAAGGGGATCTGAGGCGAGCGAGAAAGGAGGGAGAAGGAAGGGAATCGAGGCGCGGCGCAGGCGGAGGCTCCGGGCTCAGTGGGAGGCGCCGCGATGATGCCCCGTCTCCCCTCTCGGGGCTCATCTGCCTCCTCCGCCTCCCCTCTCCTGATTTGAGTAATGGAGGCGCGGATCGGCACTGTGCTCCTGGATCCCCATCGCTCGCCCTCGCATCCACTCGTATTTGAAAGCCTCCGCGATGACGCCCCATCTCTCTGCTCTTCCGTCTCCTCCATCCTAAGTTCTCCCTAGCTCTCAATTTGTGAAATCTTGTAGCTATAGTTCTGCTTTTATTCTTGATTTAAGATTTAGTTTCCCAATTGTGGTCAAACTTTGCTAATCCCTCATGTTGGGCAGTATCATCTTAACTGAAAAATCCAATCTCTATTTAGTTTGTTCGGATATGTTTGATTTACTATGATTATTACAATCATCTCAATGGTTTGTGCTATGTCTTTATGTTGTAAGTGTAACAGAATCCCTCATGGCATGAACTAAATTCAAATCAGATTTCCGATTGGGTGTTATTAAAGACTGATTAAATATCTGTGTATGTTATTCATGAAACTGCCTTGGATATATGTGCCATCAGATAATTTTTTGTTTTGCAAATTTTTTGTTTTGCTTCTGATGGCTGCTTGTTAATATTTGAGAATGATATGTTGGCAACTCTGCATTAGTGATAGGATTAAACAAGAATGAATATCAAATTCCTGGGGGAAGGTCTTTTATTTCTTGTTCTCTTATCTGAAACCGCATGCCATTTATTTGACATTGATATATGTGGGAGCTATTACAGGCAATACATTGCTATCTCTTTCTTCAAAGATAAACAGAGAGAAACAATTGAGATTGTTCTTATTGAATGTTTCCAGAATTTGCTAATTTCTATAACTATTCATTAATTATTACTGCTGCATATATAACATTGGCTTCATATCATTGTATTTGTGGAACTGGATGGATATTTATGTTAGGTAGAATGTAAATACAATTCAAAGTTTGCTAGAGCAACTATATCAATTTGGATTTAATCCTTGTGGATTTCACAGGTACTGAACCGAGTAGCAGGAGTGGACAAAACTTGTGATTTTGTGAAGGTTTGTGCACTGATGAAGAACTTTGCATGATTTATATTATTTTATCCAATTCAGGTCTTAAATCTTTATTTGATGCACTGCTGTCACTGCAGGATCAATTTTTTGCTTGCAGACAGTGATACAACATCTTTAGTATCTCTTACTTAGTCTGCAAACTCCCAATTGGATCTCTAATCACCTCAAAGTTGATATCTTTGCTTTCAGACGGCAATTCATTTCATGTTCGGGTTATAATGGGAATATTATTCAAGAGCGACAAAGACAAGATCGACAAAGACAAGCATGAAGCCGCAGCAGTCCCAGTGGAACCAACTACCTCAGCTACCTCTGCACCCGTATTTTTGAAGAGGTACAAGCTGATCAAGAGCAATTTGTATAGTCTTTTGTCTAGCTTGCGATTCGCTAACAATAGAGTGACACTGGATTTGCATAAACCTACAGAATCGGGCCACAGGACCCGAGGCTCTGGAGGAAGAATTCGAGATCTCCAATGGCTTAGTGGATAGGGTGTCCAACAATCTTAACAGGGTGAGGCCTGATTTGAAGTTACAAATCTTTGCCTGATTGTGAACTTCCATTCGAGTGCGAAACAGTTCTTGTTTTCTCAAATCTCGGGTTTGAGAGTGACGTGCAATCTCGTGAAAAAACAGATTGCAGTTCTCTCTCCCTCTCTCGGGTTTGAGAGTTCTTATTTATGAATTTTGAGTGAACAAGTTGCTGAACAATTGTGATCAGTACGACAGGTTTATGTGATTTGTATGTGAAATTGTGAACAAGTTTCTGAATTTTGCTTGTCTAATTGTATACTTGTATGTGAATTGAATTGTGTTTGTTTGTTCAATTGTGATCACTGATCAGTCGACAATACCTCGCTTATTTGGAGTTTGGACTTTGAATTGGAGTATACTTTATATTTAATTCATCATTTTTGTTAAGGTAGTGATGGTAAACACTTTAGAAATGAATATTTATTATGTCATGTAATTTGTTTTGTCCGTCATGTATCATATTCCAGGTGTCATGTTAATTAGTGATGTTTGTGGATAATTTCATGAAACCGGGAAGGACAAGGAGGTCACAACGGCGACCGAGTTTGGGGACACTGGGATGGACAAGGGGGGTGCGTCGGATGCACCTCCTAAGAAAACCGAAGAGGTAATTAGGGTCCCTTTGACTGTCATGTCAACTGCAGTATGTAACATGTAATTAATTGATAACTGTCATGTCAACTGCAGTATGTAATTAATTGATGACTGTCATGTGTGAAATATTAAGATTTTACGAAATAATCAAGTTTTTTTCTAAGTCCGCCTAGGCACCGCCTAGGCGCTAGGCGACCACCCACCGCCTTGCGGTAGCGGCCGCTTAGCGCCTTTTAGAACACTCCGAATCAATTGATTGCTTCTATTGTTGTCGGATGGAGCAATTAACATTTAAGGGAGCATCTGTGCCTGAATGCAAATGGATCTGCACTCATTGTATGATCATAGATCAGCTAAAGCCTCAAACTATTGTCAGTCATTTGTGAAAAGCTTGCCTTAATGAAACAAAATAACATGACAGGTAATGCTATTAACATGACAGGTAATACTCTTTAACATGATAGGTAATGCGAATAACATGACAGGTAATACGAATCGATCCTCTTCTACTTGATGAAAGAAAATAACATGACAGGTAATGATATTTACATGACAGGATACACCCTTTAACATGACATGTGCGGGTTTATACTAAAACTGCAAAATATTCAACCAAAATCACAACACAATCTGTTCAATACCAAAACTGCAAAATATTCAACCAAAATCAAAACACAATCTGTTCAAGTTCTTGTGGTGCCTCATCATCTCCTAAGTACTACCCAAGCTCCATATCTGTCAACAAGGAACATGACATGTTATGCTATTAACATGACAGGTAGCAACCTTTAACATGACAGGTAATGCAAATCGATCCTCTTCTCATTAATGAAAGAAAATAACATAACAAGTAATGTTATTAACATGACAAGTTATACCCTTTAACATGACAGGTTATTTGCTGATCTACAATCGAATAGGCGTCATGAGTGTATCCATGCTTCCTTTTCCCTTTTTTACATAATTAGAAGAAAAAAATCATCCGGTGTTGCGATCACATTATAGTCATCATGTACAATCAAATAGGCGTCATGTATATTCTACTGAGTGAAAATTAAAATAATTCACATGTCATGTAAAACAATTCACGTGTCAAGTAAAACAATTCACGTGTCCAGGCGTTGAGAGAGAATCTTAGCTGATTTTTTTTGCAGTTGCTATCTAAAAAAATCCATGATGTTTTTATTTGGTTTTGAACTTGTGCACTAGCCTTTTTAGGTCAATCTAAAGTTGTGGAATGATTTCATTTGGTAGAATATGGTTTGGAAGAATATGTGGAATGATTTGGTAGAATATGGTTTGGGTCCCCAATTACTGTCATAGATTAGTACCCATGAGTAAAATCTTGTAAAAAAATATATCGATATGTAATGAAAGTGGGTAAATCTCATACATCTCATGTAAAACAATTCACCCATACCGGATTTACATGACACGTTATGTATTTTACTTGACACATTAAGTTTTTTACTTGACACGTTATGTATTTACTTGCTGGCAGTTTCCCCCTTGCTCCTTCAACTAACAAACTGAATGCTTAAGCTCTACGTATGGTACAAGATCTCAATCCATGTTCATTGTCCATGTATATATGTCAAAGTTAAAAGTTTGTTTCTATATCTGGCTGCAACTATTTCGTTCCATGTATCATGAATCCCTGGCAGACACTAATAAACCATCTCTATACTAATGGGCAGCTGATCAGCTATCTCTGAGCCCACTAACTCGGTGTATGTTGGCTCTACATCATCCGGCTCAGATTTCATTAGTACATCACTCACTGCCTCTGCATGGAAAAAGGTAAGAGAAACCATCATAATTTATACAAAACAAAAACCATCATATTGTTGGAATGTAACTACAAACAAACATGCATAAGTCCATGACCCAAAGACACTACAAGAGGGCTTGGCATATCATGTTTAAGATAGACGGTCGATGAAAATCTCACTCTCTCCTCTCTTCTCCCTTTATTACACCCCATCATGTCCATCTTCTCCATCTCCACCCCTTGCACCCCTTTCCATCCCATGCCAAACACCCTGCTCCCCGAAAAATAACCACCACCCCTTCCACCCCGTGCCAAACACACCCTAAGGTAAAGCTTTTTCACTAACTTCTAATGTTTATGAAATGCTACGGTTCAAAGACAACTGCATTGATTGTATTCAGATTGAGCATAAAAGCTACAACACTTGAAGCATTTTGCCCTTCAAACAGTTTTCTATTGCAGGACTACAGTAGCACTATCCTCAAGAATCAAAATGGTTAAAAAATTTACAATACCACACAAACTCACAAAGATAATCAACACTACCAATCTTGTACACAGCTCAAAACAAGGCCACAAGTCGAGATCTTTGGCAGTAGTGCATTAATCCTAGCGGGCCCAATTTTTCGCCTTTTTTTTCATCCAATAGTCGATCACGAAACCCCAAAGCAGGATAAATTTTCTCCATAACACAATCTATGAGTTGATTTTTATTGGTACCATAATTTCTTCACTCCAAGAGAAACAAACTTCTCATAGCTAAAGACATCTTATTTTCAGGAAAAATTCCAATGCAGAATCAGAAATTGACTGCATAACCAATAATCTAAATCAGCTTAGCACCACAAACCCTAAACATCAAACCCTAAACATTAACAAATTGAATCAAAATCAGCTCAATTTCATCATCAATCCCTAACAGCTAGCAGTTCACTCTCAATTCCACCGGCAAACAAAAACCAGTAATTCTGAAAAGGGCTGAAAAAACCTACCATATAAACATCAACCATCAGTGATTGGAAGATGAGGGCTGGTTCTTGTTGCTGGGATCGTCTTTGCGGGAGCTTAAAGAAGGGAGGGGATTGGAGCCCTTGACGACCCAACTCAAAGCGAAGAAGGCGGCGCCGGCGAGAATGGCGGTACCCCAAGCGTGAGAGTACCATTTGTGGCGGTTGGGGAGGAATCGACGACGTTTGCCGATCAATCGAACGAGGCCTTCTCTGGAGCCTCCGCCACCGCCGCTCCCCTTGACTCCTCCGATCCGGCGCCGGTCACACGCCTCCGCCCTCCGCCACCGTCTCTCTCTGATTCCGCCTACGATCCCTCAATCTCTCTCTCTCTCTCTCTCTGATTTTTCTGCATCGATGGGCAGGAGAGAGGCAAAGAAAGAGACCGGCTACTCAAGGTAAAAAATTACCGGCTAGGTGCAATTTTTTTAAGGGGGAGGATTAACCCGACTATAATGTAATATTATGTATTATAATTAAGTTAATTATAATAAATGGTCATCCAAACTACCGCTAATGGCTGAATTTGAACGTTGATCGATCAAAGTTATACGTCCCCCTAAAATTTAGTCTACATGAACGTACGCGTAGGTAGGCTGAAAGTTACATGTTATAGCTACTTTCGTGTTTTTTTTTTTTTTGTTTGCTGAAAGTTACATGTTAGCTAGTTTCGTTATAAAAGCACCTGTCTTGCACCCGGCTTTTACACACTTAATTCAGCTCTTTCGTTTGCCTGAATTCAGTCTCCCTATCCAGCTCGATCTTTGTTCATCCGTTCGTTCGTTGGTGAAGTATGGCTATTGCAGAGGATTATTGCAGATCGACGCAGTTGATAGACGGCGATGGGGTATTCAAGTTCAGTCATCTCAAAAGATTCGTAGAATCGGTGAAGCTGCCCAAGTCTGGTCTTTCCTATGCAGTTGTAGCCATCATGGGACCTCAGAGCAGCGGTATACATCTTTTTATTAATTTCCTAACCCATCTATGTTGTATATATAAAACCACAAAATTATTATTTTTATATATATTTGGACTATTTAGTATAATTTTAATATAATAATATAATATAATACATTTAAATAAAAAATAAGTCATTGAAATTTTTTAGTTTTAGTTGGTAGAGTGCGAGAAGAGAAGAAAATCAATGTATTTACATAACAATTTTACCAAACTATCATATTATTATGATAAATTTAACGTTTTCTTTCCATTCTATTTTTTACAAAAAAATATTCTTGTTTTTTTTTCCATTTAATAAAAGTCCTTCTTGGTTTGCTTATTTTTATTAAAAATAATTTATTTAATTATAAAACAATTTTTTTCTATATTATTTTAAAAAAAAATTCTTTTAGTTATAATATATACAAAAATAATATTTGAAAAAAAAAAATTACCCCACACTAAACGAAATCAAGCTCTACCACTTAATGTACCGTACATATAGTCGTCCATTCCTTTTTCATCATCAAACAATCTATTAATTCCATACATTAACTTATTCACTGATTCATATATATATACTCTTATATAGGAAAAAGCACATTGTTGAACAATCTGTTCCGTACAGATTTCGCAGAAATGGATGAGCTTGAGGGCAGGTCAGTATTACTACCTCCGTTACAAAATAGATGGAATTTTATTTTTTGACACATTTTGCAAGGAGTAAAAAACTCTATAAAATATTAAATTTTTAATTAATTTTTTTACATAATTTGATATTTATTTTAAGTATCAAATATGTAAAAAAATTAATTAAAAAATTAATATTTTATAGAGTTTTTTACTCCTTAAAAAACGTGCCAAAAAGTAAAAGTCCATGTATTTTGAAACGGATGGAGTATTAATTACAGTTTTCTATCACGTACCTTGAAACATAGAATAAGAAGTAAGATTGAAAAATATTTTTCTTAAATATATCCGATTTAGCCATTTTTAAATTAGATTAGGAGGTTTAGGTAGGGGTGGGCACAAATCCCGCAAATCCCGATCCCGTCCCGGTCCCGTCCCGATCCCGGTAGGATTTAGGACAAAATAGCGAATCCCGTCCCGATCCCGTCCCGCAAAAATTATGCGGGACGATCCCGGTAGGATTTAGCCATTTTACTCCATTTCGTTAAGGTGATCATTAGTACACAACAACAACCTATTATATCTTGCGATGAGGCAGAGTCCAAGGGGTCAGGATGTACAAACTCTTACCTCAAATAAGTCGAGAGAGTATTTTCGACAAGACCGTAAAATAAGTCAAAATTAAAGGAGTAAACGCGCGCAAGCAAGCAACAATATATATAGAAACAAGGGGACAAAGCACAAAACTAAACATCATTCACTCAAATACAACGTTACCTGCGGTCTCGATCCATGGTCATCTTCTTAAGAGGGTCGAAGAGTGCAAGGTCTTACAAATAAACTTCAATCCATCCAACTCTTCTTTGGCTCTACTCTGCCACATTAAGTAGTTACACTAGAATCTCACTTGATTTGTTAGGGTATTAATCAATAAATCATATTGTTTCACATAAAGTGGTTATGACAAGATTTTACCAAACTAATTAATTAACTAACCAAATATTGATCCAGCTAGTCCTATTACCCACGCACATCGTTGTACGGTTGCGTAATAAACAAAATCATGTATAAATTATATTTTCTTTCAATAACAATAAACTAAATTATGAGGATGTTTAGTTTCGATCTACACACACCCACACACATATATACATACACTATGAGGATATTTTATTTGGCAATAATGTATAATTTTGTTAATTTAACTAAATCATACATTATTTGGCAATAATGTATGATTTAGTTAAATAATAAGAGTGTGTTTGGTTGATATGTCAATAACCCAGGAATTAGAAATTCCCAGGAAGTTGGAGAAATACATGTGTTTGGTTTATATTTTTAAAACGTGAAAACCCAGGAATTCAACTTCCCAGGAAGTTAAATTCCTCCAATTTGGAGGAAGTTCACTTACCTAGTTCCCCCTAGGTAAGTTCAACTTCCACCATTTTGTATATGAAAATTTTTAATTCCCCCTTTTAATCCTCTAAAATAAAAAAAATCAACCAAACACATTTTCACAATTCCCATCAATTCGACTTCCCAAGAATTCAATTCCCATGAAGTAACTTCCTGGGAATTTCAATTCCCACATTGAACCAAACGAGCCCTAAGTAGTTTTGTTCAATGTTAAAAGTAAAAGGGCATATTTATGAAAAAATAAAAATAAAGGGTGGTTTTATTCATTAAAAAGAAGAAACTATGAGTTTTGGGCATGGGCCGGACTTTTGACAAAACTCAGGGGTACCATCCGGACAAAAAAAAAGTGTGGGACACCAACCGGAATTGTCAAAAACTCAGAGGCACCAAACGGAATTTCCCATAAATAAATCATGTTTAATTGAAATTAATATGCTTAAAATTTTCTTAAATAAATAAATCAAAACCTTGAAAAAATTTTAAGATAAAAATAAAATGTATAATTTTTAATAATATGTAGGTGACAATCAATCATGGGTCCCTTTCTAGTTTTCCTTGTAATTATATTTATTTTAATTCTAAATCTGAGTTTATGTGATTAACTATAATTAGAGTTTAAATATTATGAGATGAAATTTTATCTTACTGAATATAAAATGATTAATTCAATATCAGCATCAATATCAATATCAATACTTAATACTAAAGGCGAAGTCACTTACGACACGTGACACCTTCTCCTTTAGTATAGGTATATTAACTAATTAAGTATTTTTCTATATTTAAACAATTTATTATTTATTATAAATAAAATTAATTCTTTAATTAATTAATTAATTTTTTTCCTAAATCTTAACTGATTGATTTTCTTTTTAAATGGTTTTTTTGAGTAAAAATCTTTTTAAATGGTATTTAAATAATTTATTATTTACTTTTTAATCCATTATTCCCATTTCAATGATAAAAATGAATGTTATATATAATATAAATGAAGGTTGTACTAGCTATTAATTATAATTGACATAAAAGAAAAGAAAACTCTATAAAGAATCAAATATTAAATATGAAGTATCTTTTAGTTATATTTTTAATTAAAATAAGCATTTGTTAGAATTGACCCAATCTTTTGTAATCTATCTATTGTATAATAAAGGAGAAGTCGTGTCCAAATTCAACTTCTCCTTAATCGCAGTATTTCAACCAATTGGAAAAAAAAATTGTTAGTTAATCAAGAAAATATAGCAATATGTGATAAAGATAAGATTTTATCAAATTTTTATCCAACACCACTTAATCAATATAGCAAGATATGCTTAAGATAATTTTAACCAGTTTGTTTAGATATCGATATATTTTTCTAAGATTTTACTCAATTTTGTTTTACATGGATGTATTAAATTCTACCTCTTTTATTTGTAGCCAATTAAAAAAATTTCTACTATGATTTATTGATGCATTGAATAATCTATCATAATGAAATTGATAGATTTAATTTTTTACTGTTCATCCTTCAACTAATGTAAAGACAGTGATAAAAACTTAACCAAAAAGCTAAGTTTAATAATAAGTTTATTTTAATAATTCACTAAAAATATATAGAATATTTTGAGGCAATTCCTTAATAAATTACTTTATTAGATTTATAAATAAAAATAATTAGTTTATTTTAGTTTATTTTTTAAAAGATAATAGATTTTAGAATTTATAATATATTATTGAGTTTTCAACTATATTAAAGGAAAATAAATAGTTGAGCGGGTGTTAATACTAAATTTATGTAAATTCAAAAAAAAAATAGATAAAGTGATATTTTCTTCTTTGATTTACGGTTTCGCTATATACACCCCAAATCATACACGTCCTTAAGAACGTGCATGATTAAAGGGGGTTAATTAGTTTTTTTTTAATATTAATTAGTCACAGACGTGCATTTTTTACCTTGGATTTGTGGTGTATATAACAACACCCTTAATTTATTATTATACTTAGTTGTAATTAGATTGAACCAAATCCTTTGTTAATTAGGTTTATATTATAAGAATTCCCGATAATTCTATTTTAATTTATATAAATATTTTACATTGTATAAAATTATTTTATAAAAAACATATGTGCAAAAGTGCGGGCACTAAACTAGTCTATACATAATAACATAAATGAGTGGCATAATCAAGTCTATACAATACAATATATGTCCGAATATCGCTTTTTAATTTTATTTTTTATCCAAATTTCCGCAGGGGCCAAACTACAAAAGGCATTTGGATGGCAAAGGCAGTTGATGTGAAGCCTTTGACAATTGTTTTGGACATTGAGGGCAATGATGGTCAGGAAAGAGGGAAGGTAAAGCTTACTAGCTTTAACAAACACCGATCCCGTTTTTCTTTTTAAATTGCAATTTAAAATAAACTAGTATAATTCCATTCCAGTTCTTTTTTCTTCCTAAGTCGAAACATCTTCGAACCAAATAAAACGAGTATTAATTGTTGCTCTTCAGTACGTATTTAAAAATAAATTGAGTCTAGATTCGTAATCGAGTTTAAAATTATCCTCATATGAGGTTGGACCAACTTTTTTCAAATATTAAACAATCTTACTTACTTTTGAAATAAAGGTTAAAGGAAATTTTCTAAATTTCACAACACTCGAATTATTTTAACTTGAATTGAGTCTAGCAAACCATTGAATCAAGGTTTTAAAATGTGTTCAACTCATTTAGTAAATAAACGAGCTCGAGCTAAGTGCGGTGGGTCATACGACGTGGGGGGGTCACATGCGGCATCAGGAGGACTAGCCCACCCACTGATGTATAAGGCTTGGATTCACAATATTTTCATATATTCTCAACACATACCCCTCAAGTGCAACTATCCACCCACTTATGTACAAGACTTGAATTTACTATATTTAATTTCCATGTGAGATACTATCCCACATGATATTTGTTGTGCCCGGAAGCAAGGGACGTCAGACACACCCCTTTAACACACACGAATCGGGATGAACAAGAACTGTAAACCAGAGAGCCAAACTCAAGCAACCCAAACCAACAATCAGACACAAACAGAAGATAAAATAGCCAAGTACAAAGAACACCAGATTTACGTGGAAAACCCCAAAACGGGGAAAAAACCACGGGAGACAGAAACTTCCACTATCAACAATAACAAGTGGGTACAATCTTCCCTAGACAAAGCTAGAGGCATACAGCATCAACAAGCTTGGCCAAATCTCCAATTTTCATCACCCAATTGGTGGAAATCAACAAAACCCAAAAGAGAACACTAACAAAGGGGATATGAGATTGGAGGCTCAAAACGACGATCCAACCGTACAAAATGAAGCCTATGATGAGGTGAACAACATACCAGAAAATCGTCCCAATCGGAGGTCGTTTGGTCGTCGATCGGGGCACCTCAAAATGGGCTGAATAGTTACATACGAGATTTCTCTCCAAGCTCTCTCTTTTCTCCCTTTCTCACTCTTGGTTTTCTCCCTCTTACTTTCCCAAATGGAAAGACATCCCCTTTTATAAAGGAGGAGGGTAAAACTTCACATGGTAAAAATCACATGGTAAGTAAATAGTCCATTGGACTCTTCCCCCATATAGGAGGGAAACACAACAATATTATCATATATTCTCAACACACACCCCTCAAGCGCAACGGTCTGGCCACACATTATTTGCCACTTGAAGACTCAATGCCTTAAGCCGGCCAACTAACTAGAACAGGAACTCAAACCACACCGCACTCAACCAAACCTTGGCTCTAATACCATGTTAAATAACGGTGGGTCACTCAACCAAACCTTGGCTAGCTCTAATACCATGTTAAATAACGGTGGGTCATATGATGTGGGGGGGCCACGCACGTCAAAGCGCAATACGCGCCAACCAAGCCGAGCACACAAGCAGAGTGGCTCTAATACCATGTTAATTAATAACGGTGGGTCATATGATGTGGGGGGGCCACGCACGCCAAAGCGCAATACGCGCCAGCCAAGTCGAGTGAGGTTCCATCCTAAAATCAATTGGTATTAGGAAGAGTAGCAAGGGCGAATCATTCACCATCCCACTCCATTTAACAAATGATATAATCCAATATAGATATGATAATGAGCATACTCCGTATTGTTTAGTTAGCACAATTGGTGATGTGTTTCAAGAGGAGGAGGGGAAGGCGTGGGTTCGAATCGTATGCACATCCAGTCTACCCAAGATTATAATTCTGATTCCGTGCATAAAGAATATCCCACATCATATTATGTACAAAGCTTGAATTCACTATATTTTCCATGTGGGATACTATATACTCCGTATCTCACATCATATTATCATATATTCTCAACAGTATATTGTATTGTATTATTGTATGTTACGATGATTTTGGTAGTGTTATAATTTCCCCAGCAATATATATAATATATATCATAATTTTTTAAAAATATATAAGAATGCTCGACTGTGTGTATATCTGAGCTTGTTAAATTTGTGCTGGTTATATTTTGATGTTATATTTATTATTAATTATAATCAGGATCAAACATTCGAGAAGCAAAGTGCAATGTTTGCTTTAGCTGTTGCTGATGTTGTATTGATAAACATGTAAGTATCACCTTCCGATTCTTCCTCAATATCCCATAACACATTCTCAGGGGGATCGATCGAATGTCAAGTAACGTTGTGTCATGTGTGTAATATCTATCACGGCTTTATTCACATATATTCTACCATTTTTTTTTAATTCGAGTGATGTAAGGATATGCGCTTTCACATGTGGCGTCTGGATATGAATATGTTGTTATTTAAATATGTGATGTATCAACAGATGGTGCACTGATGTTGGCCGGGAGTCTGGTGCCGGCAAGCCCCTCCTTAGAACTGTTTTCCAGGTCCTCATATATGTCCTTATTAAAGCCGTTTCTTTCCACGATTAATGTTTTAAATTTAGTGAATTTGAGTACGTTATCAGCTACGAGCTAATCGATTAACTGTAAGTCTGGTGGGTGTACGTATCTATATTAATGTAGGTTATGGCCAAGTTATTTACCCCTCGCAAAACAACGCTTCTGTTTGTAATCCGTGATAAGACTAAGGTTACACCTACTTTAATTACACATTACTTGTTTTTTTCTTAAATTAAATTTACTGGCGATCTCTATATATTACATTGACAATTTTCGTTCGATCTGGTGCTAATTAATTTAACTCGGTACGTTTTCATTGATTCATTTTAGACTCCTCTTCACAAATTAGAGAAGACGCTGATCGAGTCAACTGAAAACGTACGTAAATATATATACTTAGCTGAATTATTTTCCAGATTTTATTCCTACAGTTACTTGTATAGCTCATTCAGATTAATTCTCTTGCTAAATTATAATTCGGCACAGATATGGATGGAAATTCCTAAGCCTGAAGCTCGCAAAAACGCAGCTTTGAGTGATTTTTTTACTGTAAGTTGGCATTAAAATGTTTATTTTAAATTAATTAATTAAATTCCTAATTGACTTACTCCGATCCGTTGGACACATTTATTTAACAATGCAAAGTTTTCATGGATCAGATCAAAGTGACTGCCTTGCCTCACTATGAAAAAGATGAATTCAAAGAGGAAGTATGCCCTCCCTCCATCCATCTTCTAATTAACATACAACATTAGTTTATTCTTCTATCCCTGAATTGAATTGGGTGTTTCCCCTTAGTTTATACCAAGATATATATGAATAACTAATTAATTCGTTCCGTCCAGGTAGCACAACTTAAGAAGTTGTTTCACAATTCGATTGCTCCCGGTGGTCTTGCTGGTGATAGAAAGGCTGTTGTGGCGGGCTCCGTATTTTCAACAAGTGCAGAAACGATGTGGAAACAAATTAGGGAAAACAAAGATCTTGACCTACCTGCTCACAAGGTGTGGTTTGCTATTGCATTTTATATATGGAAATTCAAGATATTTTGGGAGAATTTTCTATATTGCAAACTTGGGAAAAAAGATATATATATATACACACAGACAGACACACACACATACAGGCTACCACTATTTACACTATTTTGGGAGAATCACTGCTAACTAACATCTAGCAAATACAAAACAATAAAAACATTAAACAACAATTCAAGCGGGCTCTTTTTCCTGATTAGGCTGAAAGCCCATATTGAAGCCCGTTGGGATGTGGTTGTCCCACATCAGTAATATAGAGAATGTTTGAACAAAATATAAGGTTGAAGAGTTACTCCTCTCATTGTCAATTGATTTTGAGATGGAACCCCGTTGGATTTATGTATTGTTCGAGTCTCCCGGACTCGCACACATGCACGACTTCATATATATGTTTTCATTTGTTGTAATTAGGTGACGGTGGACAATTTTAGGTGTGATGAGATTATCAATGAGATCTCTAGCTGCTTCTGTGCAGATCAGGTATATATATGTGCATGCGCAGCAACTAGCTAATTCTTTACTGAATCAATTATAGTTTCGATACGTGTATATATATATAAGTACAACTTAACTAATTACTATTGTTGCAAATTAAGATTTATTTCATTTAATTTGTTTACATCAATATATATATAGGGTTGGTTAAAAGTGAAGGAGGCAGCTAGTTGGGGTGAATATTTCGGTTTTGGAAAGGATCTAAGCTCACTCTTGAAGATCTTTCTTTCAAAGTACGTAAGTCAATATATTTATTACACAAATCACATTAATTTAGTGTAACGTACGTAACATATATGCACATGTTGCCTCAATGAAAATTGATACTTAATCTTTTCTTTGCTTTTTCGGGTAACAAAGTAAGAACTTGTCAAGGTGTTAATTTGTGTGGTTAATTAGAGCATCCCAACGACTTCTCTACACATTTCTCAAAATTAGACAAGTAAAACTCATATTTTTCATATTATTTTTTTATTCAAATATAACAATTTCTCAATTTTGAAGGATTTGTATTTTTTCAATCAAGCTCTCCTCAAACTGCATGCAACTCGGTTTTAAAAGATAACACTCCGCAATCCCACCAACTCTGCCAACCAACCAAAACCGTTTGAGAAGGAGAAAAATTCAGATTTAATCGCCGCTTAGGATGTATCTTGTACGTAGATATGGACATGTAAAAGAATGGATGACCATGATTAAAAGATTTTTTTGCTGAAAAAATAGTGGGACTTGCCTGGTTAAAATAATGGATAGTCACTGGGGATGGGATCTCATGTCCCTCAAGGGACAGGGCCCGTGCATTGCCTCCCCCATCCCCCAATATTAAAAAAAAAATTGATTAAAGTTTGAAAAAAAAGGAAATAGTAAAGAGTTGAAATTTGGTGAGAAGGGACAGGGGTACAGGGTAAAAGAGGTGACAGGGGATCTACACCGACTTTTTTCACCAGGCAGGTGTTTTACTTCACTTTCAGTGGGGCCCCTCCAAACATACTTATGAGTGGGGATCTTCTACACTCTTTGGTGTGCCACATGGTGCAACACAAAATTATTTGTGTTATAAAACAATGTTAAAAATAATTAAACAAATTATATTTAACTTATATACACTCATATACATATATATATGTTTATAAAATTTTATCATAAAAAATCATGTTATAGAAAAATAGAAAAATCATTTTCTAAAATAACTCATATTTTCATTTTCTATATTTTTTTAACATAACTTTTTATGATAAAAGTTTATAAACATATGATTATGAGTGTATATATAAGTTAAATATAATTTTTTTAAAAAAATTTAACATTGTTTTATAACACAAATAATTTTGTATTGCACCATGGGGCACACCAAGAGGTGTAGAAGATCCCCACTATGTACAAATTGTATTTTTTTTTTTAAAAAAAAAAATGTTAGTGGGACCCACCACAAACTTGGCTCTATCCAATTGTGGTGCATGAGGATAACTTTGATGCTGGTAATTTGTAGACACCTCCAAATTGACTTACTTAATTAAGATTTATTTTTTTAATTAACTTGACTCTGATACCAATTTATAGGAGAACATATATAAATATAAAAATACATAAATATATTAATTCAGAATTTAGGTAGATAAGGATAAAAATGATACAAAGGATATAAACTAAATTTATCAAAAGGTTTGGCTTATTTTTATAATTTTTTAGTTTTTATGGAAAAAGTTTACCTAACTTTGGATATTCTCCAAATTACTTCTTTGTGGTTGCTATCTCCCAAATGATTTTTTTTATTACTAAACTCCAAAGTACGGAGTATGTTCCAATTCACAACCCATTTTGATCAAAAAAAAAATAATTTCACAACCCCATTAACCGCCAACTTGGAGACGCACAACTCTTCCAACGTTGAGCATAAATCAATTTGCTTTTTTTTTCTTCTTCTTCTTCTTCTTCTTTGCTTTGAATTAAAATTTCTAATCTCTCACTTGATAGGTATGACACGGAGACCGAATTTTTTGATGAACATGTTCGGATTGCTAAACGCATGACACTGGAGTCCAACTTGTTACAGGTATATAAGATCATCTACCAATGGTCTAACCTTGTGTGTCACACAAAAATATATATTTATACTATAAATGTATAATAAATTTTTTTTAAAATTATATTTATGTTTCAAACAAATGTTAGTACATGCTTATGAAAAAAATTGATGAAAATACATGTTTTATAATTTTTATAAAATCATATTCTAAAATAATCAATCTTTCATTTGTAAAAAAAAAGTGTAAAAAATGAATTTTCATCAATTTTTTATAAACATATACTAGCAATTGTTTAAAACATAAATATAATTTTTTAAATCTTTTTATTATAAATTTATTGCATAAATATTTTTGTGTCACACACAAGATCACATACAATGTTGTAGGGTTATATTCACTCCTATAATATATATATATATAGCTTGATTTATTTGAAACCTGTGCTAAAAATCTTAATCACACGGTGACTTTACAACCTGGTTTAACCTAAAAACCGTGCTAAAAACTCTAGTTTTAAAATAACACATGATTTTATAGTTCGGTCAAGCCTAAAAATCGTGCTAAAAAACTCATGTTTTAAAATTACATAGTGACTTTATAACTCGATTTTATTTAAAACCGGGCTAAAATTTGTAACTTTATAGATCAGTTCTATTCAGAACCGGGCTAAAAAGTTGGTCCTCACATGTTTTTACCGCAATTTTGGTTTTCACCGGAGCGCACCCCTATATATATATATAAAGTGTCAGATTAAGAAGATCAAACGGTTGAGATCAAAAGTAACTTGTGAACGGTGACATTATTCATAGGTACTATGTGATTATTCGTATGTGTATACATATGAATAATTCTTTGGTACCTACGAATAATTACATTATTATGCACGAATAATTCACTCCTTACAATGCACACATGAGAACATTTATGAGCCATTGGATGAATTTTGATGAATGGGTAGATTTTAAACTAGAAATAATTTTTTTAAAATCATTTTAAAAAAATTAATTAGATTCTCTCTCCATATCCCTCCTTCTCTCTCACCAATTTGTTAAACATGGTCGAAAATTTTAACGCTAAAAAAAATATTCATCTGAATATAAGTCAATATTTATCCAAATATAGATATATTCAAATGAATATTCAAACAACTAATATTCATATTCATTTGAATATATGAATATACATATATTCAATAAAATAAGTAGGGATATTTAAATGAATATTCATTTGAATGAAGAGGAGAGCCAATATTGGCCTAAAGGATAGGCGAACTCCATTTCTCTTATTCAATTAATGAATATTTATTTGAATATACGAATATACCTATTTTCATATTCAAATGAAAATGAATATGGATATTCATATGAAAATGAATATGGATATTCATATCAAATTGTTCACATAATTTTAATGTGGAAGATTTAAGGCCGGAGAGAGAAAAATCTTTGTATTTTTTTTATTTAAGGCATTAAATTATTAGTAAATATATTTTTTTAAAATTAAAAAAATATCCATAAATATTAATATCAAGCATTTATCTTATCCATTAATCAAAATTCAATCCAATGGTTCAAAAATTGTCTCATGAATGCATTGAAAGTTGTTATTATTAATTTATTATTATTATAATATATTGTAATTATCATTCAACAAATTAATGAGATCAACAACTGAAATGATCTTGTCTTAAATGGTACACGTACAGGTTGTGCGTCCTGTCTATGAAACTTTATTGGGCAATCTAACCTCTAAAGCTACTAATAAATTTGAAAATCAACTAAATACTGCCTTATGCAAAGGACAAGGATTTGCAGCCTCTTCTCGCGAGCACGGCAACTCTTGTATGCGTGACTTTGACAATTGGTGTGCAGGTAGTTATCTCCTACACTAATTTGCTAATGGAGTGTTTTATTTTTATATATCGGCAGTACGTAGTTCATTATTTGACTCAACTTAGTTAATTTATGCATTGCAAAATTAGACTCAGATTGCTGATCGAGGTGATTTATTGTTAATTTCCTATATATTAATTCATTTTACAGAGGCTGCTATAGAGCAAGCAGATTGGCGTGATGCTTCAAAAAGTGCTCGAGAGAAACTGTTACGTAAAATCAAGAAACATTCGTTACTTGTTCATGAGAGGAAGTTGTCTGAGATAGTTGCTCACTTTGAGGTACGTACGTGCGACGGAGTATTTGTTTTGGTATATATATATATAGTGAATTTATATATGTAACATATGTACAGTAGTACGTACGTACGTAACAGTATATATATATATTATATATATATCGCGATGTTGATACTGAATTATATATTATTTTCTATGGATGCAGAAAAAATTATCAAATAGTAGTTTAGAGGAAATGACACGAACACATCTGGAAAAGGGTAGTAGAGAAGACAGCTGGCTAAAGATTAGGGAGCTTCTTTGCAAAGAAATTGAAGGTGTGAAGTCGGAGTTTAGTAAATCTGTTTCTGAGTTGGAGTTGGATGAAGCAATATACGAGTATAAACTACAACAACTAGAAAACTACGGCACCCGTATAGTGGAGAAGGCGGCAAGAGATACGGCTAAAAGGGTTGGTTTATACATGACGGTTAGGTTCTCAGAGGTCTTTAACTATGACGAAATAAATCGCAAACCCAGGCGTTGGAATGGCGATGAGGACATTGATTATATCGTATCAAAAGCTACATCTCAGGTAAATTTAATTAATTAAGTAATCGATCTCTACATCCACCCGTTTAGGATTGAATTGAATTTAGTTTCGATATATCGATAGGATATCGATCGGAAGCAAACGATATGATATCGGAGTATATATCATATATATGCATTTATTTTGTGGGCGCAGTGTGTGGAGATGTTGTCTGTTATGGCTGCCATTCGTTTGGATGAACATGCAGCTGATGACATTGAATCTACACTGGTATCATCATTTCTACCGATTAAAAAAGAAGCCACTTTTGATGGACAAAAGCTTATAGACACCCTTTCAGTGTTTACGCGAAGAGAGACGACCGTCTTTTGGTATAAGGTATATAAGTGTATACGTATTACATCCGTCAGCGAAAAATATATACTCCTATCATTTACTTCTCACACTAATTTTCATTTGACTAATAATAAGGGTATATTTTGGTTAAAATGTAAATACGGGTACTTCTTATAAATAAATTCAAACCTATAAATTAAGTGATTAATTTATAAGGAAATATAAGGTGGGGTAAAACAATAAAATTACAAAAAAAAAGGTACAAATAAACAATGATAATAAAAATACAAACAATAGAATAATAATAATTATGATAATAATGGTAGTAGTAACAAAATAATAATAAATAGCGTTTTGTGAGCAAAATATAAATATTGATGATTTTTATTTTTTTTCCAAGAGTACAACTTGAGTACTTTAATTAAAAAAATATAAGTGACATGGTTTTGAGATAACAATATTCCCAAAAAATGGAAATAATAAAATATAATCCAAAATGTAAATAATAATAAATAGGTTGTATATTGGAAAAAGGAAAATAAGAGTAGCATTTTGACAATACTATTAAGGGTGTGTTTAGATTCCATTGCATTTTCATTATAATGCAATTATTTTACCTCGTTTTATGTGTCCGTTTGGTTGTAAAAATAAAAATCTCATAAAACCCGAGGTATAACCGTAATTTAACTAAATAATCACATAAATCGAGATAAAATAATTGCATTTTAATTAATATATCGTGGAATCCAAAAATATCATAATTTAAACGCCTTAAAATTTTTGTTAACCAAACACCGCCTTATCATTTTGCATTATAAACATAATGCATTTGGAATCCAAACACACCCTAAGCTTGTCTTGGGTAGTTTAACAAAAAAAATATAAAGTTGGGTGATTTTAAGAAAAAAAATTACAAAGAACCAAAATAGAAATGAATAGAAAAAAAATAAATATTTTTAAATTCAAACTTTGATGGGTAAATATGGGATTTTACAAAAATAAAACAAAAAGACCAAAATAGGCATAATGAAGGGAGGCAAACTCAAAATCAAAAATAATGTATAAGGGCAAAATAGAAAATTGAATTAAAAATTAAACAATAAAATAATTTTAATGGGATTTACTATTCATTCAAGAGAATTCACCTTTATATGTGTAAGGATATTATGTGCTATGAATATTGTAAAAAGAAGATTTTGATGACAGCAATGGCTTCACACAAGTCAAAAGTATGCAGAGAACATGCAAGAAATCAAACAAACATGTAATGAAGATGGAGGATCAAATTAGGCAAACTTTCTCTAGGGTTTTCCCCTGGCAGCCGAGCTGCATTTCATTTCTCTCTCTTAGTTCAAGAAAACAGAAAAAAAACGGGGCTTAAATACCCTTTACAAATTGGACCACATTTGTCCTTATTCGAAGATGCAAAACGCATTGCAGAGGAAAAGAAAATAATTGAAAGATTGGCTAGCTAAACCAAATTAACTAACATGCATCTAACGACTAGTTAACAGTGAAGAGTAATATCTCTCAATATCCCCTCCTCAAGTTGGACTTGTGGAGAAATCCACAAGACCCAACTTAATTGCAAAAGAAGCTCTTGCATTTTTCTTCACCTAATGGCTTTGTCATCATATCAGCTACTTGAAGCCATGTTCGAATGTGTGGAGTGCATATGAACCCTTCCAACACTTTCTCATGAATAAAATGACAATCAACTTTAATGTGCTTTGTCTTCTCATGAAACACCAAATTGACAGCAATATAAATTGCAACTCTACTGTCACAGTGAAGAGGAATTGGCAATGTAGGAGCAATATATAGATTATAGAGAAGGCTTACTTATCCACACCAATTCACTTGCAGTTCTAGACAAGCTCCTGTATTCTGATTCTGCCGAGGACTTGGAAACTGTCAATTGCTTCTTGGTTTTCCAAGAGATTAATGATCTTCCAAAGAACACACAAAAGCCGGTAAGGGACCTTGCACTGTATGCACATGAGCCCCAATCTGCATCACAATATCCTATGATGTTATAATCATCATCTCTAGCCAGCAATAATCCAATACCCACTATTCCAACTAGATATCTAACAACATGTGCAACAACATTCATATGAGAATCATGCGGATCACTCATGAATTGACTCAAGTGTTGAATAGCATGAGAGAGATCTGGTCTTGTTAAATTTAAAAACAAGAGTTTCCCTATCAATCTTCTATACCTCTCTGGCTCCTTGCGAGGTGTCGCTGAATCCAATGATAACCTTAAGCCTTGTGGAAGAGCCAAACCACTTGGCTTACAATCTCCCTTACCACAATCATCAATAATATCAAGTATATATTTCCTCTGATGTAAGGAAATTCTTACATCTAATCTTGTGACTTCAAGGCCTAAGAAGTACCTTGCTGGACCTAAGTCCTTTATGGTATATGCTTGATGTAGAGCCTGCTTAACACGATTAATCTCGGCCTCATCATCTCTTGTAAGAAGAAGATCACCAACATACACTAAAGCCAATATCTGCCCATTCTCTACTGACTTGATAAACAAGCTGTAATCATTCTTGGATTGAATGAAACCAAGAGATAACATGAAATGAGTCAACTCTGTATTCAACTGTCTTGATGCCTGCTTTGGGCCATACAATGAATTATTAAGTTTGCACACAACCCCTGGTTGTATTGAGTAACCTTATGGTGACTGCATATACACCTCCTCATCCAATTCACCATGTAAGAAGGAATTGTTGATGTCTAATTGGAACACATTCCAATCCTTCTTTGCTGCTAAGGAAAAAACCAATTTCACAGTAGGTAGCTTAGCAACTAGAGAAAAAATATGTTTATAATCATTCCCTTCAACTCGAGTGTATCCCTTTGCCACGAGTCTTTCCTTATATCTCTCTACTGATCCATCTGGATTATATTTGATTTTATAAACCCATATACATCCTATTGGTTTGTGACCATTAGGTAGGGGAGTAAGAGACCATGTCTGATTTTGCTCAAGAGCTGACAACTCCTTGTTCATGGCTTCTTGCCAAAGTGAACTCTTGACAAATTCTTTGTAAGATCCAGGTTCTAGTATGCTTGCCATATTAGAAAATGATTCAACAAACTCTCCATCATATTGATTCAGGGGGCGCAACACCTTGGCCAAAAACACACTTGACTTCCTTTAAGTCATGACAGTACACACATAATCATTAAATCTCCCAGGCCTATGCACTTGTCTCTCATATCTTCTCAAAGGTGGAAACTCTACCTCATCAAGCCTTGGTTGTACGTCACCATATCCTTGAGGAATCATCCTCCAAGGTGGCCGATTAGTAGAATGATCCGAGGATGAAGGATCATCTTGAGCCACATTCTCGTGTAGAGTAACTGTTGGGCTTGGACTGTAATCAAACTGCAAAGGTTGATTCTCAAAATCTGCTAGCTGCAGGATTAACAAGAGGTAACAACCCCTCTCTTGAACATCTTTATCAATCTATGTGACAGTATCCTTGTAAGGAAAAATTTCCTCATTGAAAAATACATTTCTACTGGCAAAAATATTCTTGGTCTTCAAGTCCAACAGTTTATATCCTTTATGCCCATGAGGATAACTGAGGAAGACACATCTTCTCCCTCTTGCTTCAAACTTAGCTCTCTATGAATGATTCATTGGGGCATAGCAGAGACAACCTACAACTCTCAAATCATCATAAGACACTTTCCTTTTAAACAACACCTCAGTTGGTGTCTTCCACTGCAACACTGCAGTAGGAAGTTTATTGATGACATGTGTGGCAACAAGAATACACTCACTCCACAAATTTAAAGGAAGATTGGCATGAATCCTCATGGCCCTTGCTGTCTCAACTAAATGTCTATACTTCCTTTCCACCCTTCCATTCTGCTAAGGTGTATAAGGAATGCTTCTCTAATGTAATATACCATTAGAGGCAAAGAGCTCTGAGCAATCCTTGTTCACAGTCTCAGTTCCATTGTCATTTTTGACACATTTGATTTTCTTCTCAAACTGTGTCTCAACATACTTCATGAAATTCCTGATCACAGTGCACACTTCCCATTTCCCTTTCATCAAGAAGGTCCAAGTAGATCTACTATGGTCATCCATAATAGTCATAAAATAATTTGCACCTGTGACACTTTGTGTCCTATAAGGACCCCATACATCAACATAAATTAAATCAAACAAATCATTGGCTCTAGAATTACTCAATTGAAAAGGCATCATATGATGCTTAGCAAGGTTGTAAGTGTCACAAAACATGTCACTCATATTGAAGTGATTCAAATGATCCATATGTCTCAACTTAGAAAGAGAAGTATGCCCAAGTCTAGCATGATGTAAATGCAAATCTACTTTAGCAGAAACAAAAACAGATGGTGAGAGCAAAATGCCATTGGTAACTCCATTGCTCTTCAACTGCAACACCTTGTACAACCCATTTCTTCTGTATCCTCTCAGCAAAATACCCTTAAAACCAGGGCCTTGTAAAACACACCCCTTTTTTTTTTGTCAAAAACTGCCTTGAAGTCTGAGTTATCAACCAATTTACCAACAGACAGCAAGTTGTGCTTGAAACTAGGAACATACAAAACATTTTGCAATGTAACATGCTGAGATAAAAAAAACTCTTCCTGATTCAATTACCAATATGATGTGCCCATCTGGCATCCCAACATAAAAAGGTTGAGACAATCTCCTCCTGTCTGAGATCAGTCTCGCATCATTAACCATATGGTCAGTGGCACCTGTATCTATGATCCACTCTACACCTAGTTCTTCTTTACTCATATAATCTAGAGTGACAAAACAATGTTTACCTGTAAAATTTGTTGCAGTGGATGATTCCACTTGATTCTTTCCTTTTATCATCTTCATGACCTCTTGAAAAACAGCATTGACAAGAGCCTTGTCCAATCGACTGTCTCCTGTATTTCTCTGTGACTTCTCATCATCCAGAGGTGTATCTTGATCTTGCAACCCAACTGAATTAGCAGTTGTCTTCACACTATCCTTAGGACCCTGCCACTATTCTGGATAGCCATGTAACTTGAAGCATTGCTCCATGAAGTGTCCCTTTTGATTGCAAAAGTTACACTTCCTATTGGACTTATCAAATTAATCTATCATTCTAATTCCCAAACCTATCATTTCTAGGCTGAGTTTCCCTTCTGAAATCTCTTCTCTCCTGAGATCCACCACTCTCGTAATTGCCTGATTGATTATAGTTCATCGTGAAGGATTTGTTCCCTTGTCTTCTAGTAGCAAGAGCACTGGAATCTTGTGATGGAACGCTTCAATTTAAGCCATCAATCTGACTGTTCTCAGTCTGGCTAACAAGATAATAAGCTCTGTTCAAATTAGGAATGGGATATGTAGACAATATCTGACTTCTCACTGCTTCATATGAATCATTCAATCCCATTAAAAACTGTAGAGCCTATTCTTCATCTCCAAATCACTCATCCTTTTCTATAGATAACATCTACAATTCGCACCACAAGCACAAGCTGGAATTCCCTTTAACACTTGAAGTTGATCCCAGATGGTCTTCAACTTGTTGAAATACTCTGACACAGACGATCCTCCCTGCACTATCAAGCTAAGCTTCTTCCTAAGCTTGAAAATAAGTGGTCCATTGGATTGACCATACCTCTCTGCTATCTCATCCCAAAGCTATTTGGCCGAATCCACATACATAAAACTTTCCTTAATAGAGCTCACCATGGAATTCTTTGGGATTCCATAGAATTCTATGGGAGAGGTTTAACACACGATCCATTAATAAAACCCAGCTTATTCTTAGCCCCTAAGGCCATCATCACCCCCCTCATCCAAGGAAGGAAGTTCAGACCATCAAAAACAATAGTAACAAGTTGAGCTCCCGGATGATCCGAGTTAGCTAGAAATAGAGGATCACCAAAGTTACCTTGAGTTTCATGGTTTCCAGGATTATAATTAACCATAGTTAATCTTCAATACGTCGTAATGGAAATCAACAAAACAAACCCTCTGGCTCTGATACCATGTAAAAAGAAGATTTTGATGACAACAATGGCTTCACACAAGCCAAATGTATGCAGAGAACATGTAAGAAATCAAACAAACATGTAATGAAGATGGAGGATCAAATAAGGCAAACTTTCTCTAGGGTTTTCCCCTGGTAGCCGAGCTGCATTTCATTTCTCTCTCTTAGTTCAAGAAAACAAAAAAAGGGGCTTAAATACCCTTTACAAATTGGACCACATTTGTCCTTATTCGAAAATGCAAAATGCAGTGCAGAGGAAACGATAATAACCGAAAGATTAGCTAGCTAAACCAAATTAACTAATATGTAATGGCTAGTTAACAATGAAGGGTAATGTCTCTCAATAAATATAAACATATGAATATTATGTTGTGGGTGTGTCTATATGATGTAATTATGAGTATATGAATGCTATTTATATTCATATAACATAAAAGAAATAAAAATATATTCATATTCACAAATCATAATATTCATATATTCATAATGTAATGTCTCGGTTGGGATTTGTGAAATTGAAAGTGAAAAGAAAGAGATTGGTGGAGAGGAGTATTGGGGAAGAAGATGGTAATGGAGAAAGGGTTCAGGGAAATAGGAAAGGGCAATAGAAAGAGAGCCATAGAGTAAAGGTAGGGAGGAAAGTAATTGTCATTTGATTAATTTCGTTTCATGATTGCCATATTATACTAATATGGTATTTATACTAAATACCTATACACATACATGACACATATATTCCTATACATGACACATATCCAAATAACGCAATATTTATATTAATATAACACTATTTTTCATTTTACTGTTGCACCATATTTGTCCAAGAACTCACGCCCACAGACATGTATATACACAAGTCATGCTCTCATGCAAACTAGTTAGCGTTAGGTGTTTCGATCGAGCATCTCCAATCGATCAGTACGAAATTTAAATTATTCGTTGAAAACCGCCCTATATTAAAGAAATTCTAAATACTATATTGTTAGTAATGCTTGAAGATATGGTTTATATAGTTTAATCTTTACGGAGGATTAATTTATATTTACATATATACGTAAACCCCATCCTTTTATAGGTTTCCCCGGATCGTACTATAATTACACCATCGGAATGTGCCAAGATCTGGAGAGGTTTCCTGTCAGATATTTCCAAGTCTATTTCTCAAGCCATGGAAACTCTGGTAATTAATCTTCTTTTTTTCTTCAAACATTTATAATAAGGACACACCCTAATCTTTTTAATTAATTACGGTATTTCTTTCTTTACCGGACACTCCAGTTTGTTTAATTACTTTTGGCCGTTTTAATTAGTTCTGATAATTTTATTTAGTCAATAATACTCCCTCTATTCTAAAATAAAAGCCACTTGACTTTTCGTCACGTATTTTGAAGAGGTAAAAGCTTTATAAAATTTTTTTTTTAATGAATTTGTTTTTATAAGTTTATACTTATAAGTAACAAGTATAAAATTATTTAAAAAAATGATTAAAAAAATTGTAATATTTTATAATGTTTTTTACCTTCTTAAAAAGTGTGTAAAAAAACAAATACTCCCTCCGTTCGGAAAAACTTGACACTTTACTATTCATGCACGCTTTTTTAGGAGATGAAAAATATATAAAATATCTAGTTTTTTTAATAATTTTTTTAACAACTTCATAGTTATTATTAATAAGTACAAACTTGTTAAAAAAAATTTATAAAAAAATGAATATTTTATATAGTTTTTATCGTTCTAAAAAAGCGTGCATAAATAGTAAACGACAAGTTTTGCCGAACGGAGGGAGTACGGAACAGACGAGTAAATTTTTGGTTGTTCATACTGTTTTTCTTCTTCTTCCTTTTTAATTGCGGACCGTTTTCTTTTTACTGCTGGAATTGTTTTCAAATATCACGGTCACTGAGACACACACTTTTTTCGTTCTATTTAAATCCTTAAATTAACTCATCCTCTGGCTCTAGCTATTAGCTAGGTACGCAAAATCAACTAATTTATTTATATACTGTATTTACTTGGTCGGCAGGAGTTATCTATGTATTTATCATGCATCCGTGTTTGTTTGTTTGTTTTTTTTTTTTTTTTTTTTTTTCCAGAAAGCATACGACGAACTTGCAGCTAAAAAATTAGAGCCAAGTGCAGGCGGTGTTCTAAAAGCAATTGCATCTTTTCTAAGTAACGTATTAGAGGTAGTATGTGAAGTGCTTTTCAATTAGTCCGGCCTCATCATAATGATATATAGAGGAAATATATTCGCAATGAGATTGGAATATACTGTGTTGGTACAACTTTCTATTTACGTACTCGATCTGCTATGATTTTACCTTGTATGGCATTAATATTGAGTGATATACTGATCGATAAGGTACTGTTTGAATTTTCTGCAAGTGGAAGTGCATCTACTATTTATGAATTCGACATGAATAAAAAGTATGGAGTGCTATTTAAGAAATGATGTTTGATTGTATTGATTTGTATTACTGTAGGGTGATAATATTTCCACCGCTAATAGGTTTGCGGTGGCTTTAATGACAATCAACGATCCCACCGAATATGTATACGGTGGGCCACCGCAATACTTTACGGTGGGTCAAGGAGTATACATACCTAAAACTGTCGCCATAACAGTCCAAAACCATCGCCATAACCCACCGCATATCGGCATATGTATACGGTGGATTTTGTGAAATCACGGTGGGTCATACGACGTGGGGGGCCACGCACGCCCAAGCGCATCACGCGCGCTGAAGTGCGGAATAGGCAGAGCAGGAGCACGCAAATACTCTATAGGGGGGGGGGGGGGGTTGGATAGAGTATGGGAACTTTTCGCAATCTGAAAGGTAAGACCTTACCACAAGCTGTAAGACCTTATCTGTGACAAGAAGAGCGATTAGTAGCGAGAGCAAGCAAAGAGATAGAAAGAAATAAGGACAAGCGATAAAGTAAAGCACGCGATACTTGTTAAGGAGGTTCGGCACAACCGCCTACGTCCCCGCCTAGGGTTATCCAACCCGTAGGATTCAACACACTTTATTTCACTTTGCCTTATGAGTCCTAGATACAACCTCTAGAAGACTTACACACTTCTAGACTACCTTACTATCTAGCAACCCAAACTCCCTAGTGAAACAAAGCTCCTATGGATACCGAAGTACCCTATACGTTTGGGTAAGGAAACCCTTAGTATAACCTAGATGAATTGTACTATAAAGCGTAACAAAACCTCACACACACTCAAAGTAAATACAAACTCTTTGCGTAGGGAGCTGCGTGAGATTGATGGAGGAAGACTTGAAAGCAGTGATCGATCGAGCGCTGTATAGAATTGTATTGCTGCAGACGTCTTTATCTCTTTATATAGCTCAACTTCAAACTTTGAAATCCTGAATCTTCTCTCGATAGTTAAGAGCGTTGCAACAGATCTTTCCAGGGAGAAATCTTTGGTTGGGCCAATATTCCAGAACCTTCACCGAGGCTGCTGAGATCTCGTCAAGGATCTGAGAGGTTTGGATTGTTGATAACGGTCGTTTGAACATCTGATCCAAATCCTGTAAAATCTCAACTATATATGGAAGAAGATATACATGATAGATTAAGATATAATCTATTATTCAAACATAGACCCAACCGAGCAAAGATATCAAAAGGCCCAACTGAGCACATTCTGAAGAGATTAATCTAGGGCCCAATGTGAGCAAAGATCTCGGTTTGGGTTAGAGTAAATTAGGCCCGTTTAATAAAAAGGCCCATTTACCCTAAACCATTTCCGAATCCAGTAGAAACCAACAAATGTCTTGAGCCCTTTTTGGTAAGACCTTACCAAACTCAGGAATCCCGAGTTTTGGCTTTCATCAACCAAGGCCTTACATCCTTTAGTTAGATCTTATCATCAAGGTGGAGTTAACAATCTCCCCCTTGATGAAAGACAAAACTTATGCATCTGTTTAGAAAAGAAACAAAGATCCAAATAATAGACAAGCATGATATATAATAGCAGCATGATGTTGGATCATTGTTTTCAAAACACAAACACCAAAAGCAGTAAGACAGTAAGACCTTGCATACCAAGGGTAAGGCCTTACTACAGTTTTACCCAAAACCATAAAACCAACAAAAACCAGAAGAGTCTCCCCCTTTTTGTCTTTCAACAAGAAGGGAAGAGAAATGTTCAAACACCAGAAGTTTAGAGCACAGAAAAACAAAAGAGCTCAGAAACCACCATCATCTTCACTCGTCGTCAGAAACCACCACCACGTCCTCATCGTACCACTGCCCATATCTTGGAGGAACTCCAGCTTCATCAGGACGGTTGGTGTAGATCTTCTCACGCCAACGATCCTTTGCGTTCTTGACATGATGAGCACTCCACATCTTTGCTTGAATCCTAGCCTCCTCATCTCGCCATTTCTTAACAATGCCATACTCCTCAACAGTGAGGATGTTTGGCTCAGGATAAAGAGGGCGGAGGACGGGATACTTAAGCACCTTGCGCTCGCAGTTGAGGAGAACGTTTTTAGCCGTTTCCTCTACATGCTTGACTGAGTCCGCATCCATTGGCAGAATTGATGTAGTAGCTCGATAATTTAGGCCACATAACATGAAGAGCTGATTCAGCTTTTCATTTAGAATCAATATCTGTTGGTGGGTGTTGTCCTGACGATCTACAATGTCTGTCCTGGCAGCATTGACATCCCTCCTTAGCGAATCAACCTCAGCCTCCAGAAACTCGATCCGCTCCACCAGTTTCACTGTGTCCCCTTGACCTTGAGAGGGCGATTTCAGAACCCAGCCTCCGGCTAGGGTTTGTTCAACCCCAAGGCGCTTCCAACAGTCCTCATCGATACGGCTGGTGTGAGAGACAAACTCCTCTCCGTGGGTGTCAACATTGAAGAACTCAAACACTTTAGGCAAGAAATTGGCATATGGAAGAGGTGCAGTATGGGGAGTGTTAATGGTATGGAGCATGTAGGTGAGGAGGAGATCAGGGATATCCAGTTCATGCCCTGCCATAACCAGGTAGAGATAGTGGAGCAAGTTGTCAGTGACAAGCTCGCGGGAGTTCTTTCTTGGCAGGACACATCAAGCGAGAATGGTGAAAACCATTTTAGCCTCAAGGGATAGGACGTTATGGGTATATTTAGGCTTGGATTTGGACGATTCAGCAGAGGAGGGGCGTCGGATAAAAAGTTCTTTTTGGCCTTTGGAGATACAGTAAGCTTTGGTAGGGTGAGAACTAGTGTTAACATTCTCAGGGATGCCAAGAATAAGAGCAAGGGAAGAGCGAGTGAGGACAATCTGGCGCTGCTTTACCTGAGAATAGAGAGTAAGGCCTCCCTGTTCTCGAACAGCAGTGAGATTGACAAAGAAAAGTCTTGTTGGGCGAGGATAAGCCAGGGTTCCGGGGTTCAGAAAAGACCAGATGTGAGAGTTCTTCAGAAGATTGACACAGGAGAGTTTTGTGGATTCTAGAAATTCTAGATCCACATGCTCACAGAAGTTTATGGGTCGATGAACGAACCCGTCCTTCCACATCCCAGATGTCGTATGATTAATGAACCAAGAGTGAGGAACATCGGAAAATACCTCATGAGGAACAGGAGTCTGGAGATGATGCTGTCGAGGTACCCTCTTTAGCGCGCGGGGGTTGACTTGGGGAGGGTGATTGGAAGGATACCTGGGCTCCCGCTTGATGATCTTCCGATGGTGACGAGCCCCTTCTTGACGAGTCTCTTCCTCTTCACTCTCGGAGGAGGAGGTTTCTAGTTGACGAACAACAGCTTTGCCCTTGAAGTCGTCGTCAATCGCCACCCCTTTGCCCTTGTAATCGGAGGGACGATTGCGCTTCACTCCAGATCTGGTAGTGGGAGGTGAGGAGGGTTTCTTCGGAGCCATTGAGAGAAGGGGGGAGGGTACTTGAGTGTTCTTGGGAAGGGAAAGAAAAACAGAGGAAAGAGGAGAAAGAGAATGGAGTTGTGAAATGACCGGTGTGAGAAGGGATATAAATAGGGGAGAGAAAACCTTTTGAACTTCAAAAGATCCGTACATAGAATCCGGCCAAATCTTTTATCCAAAATCTTAACCACTTTCCAAGATAAATACAAAGTAAAACCGTAAAAAAAATTAAATCCGAAAAAATCTTTGAGGATAAATATCTACAAAGATATTACCTAAAAGATTGATCCAATATTTTTATTTGAAATTTAAATTCAACATCTAACTATGGTAAAGTAAGATATTAAATTTTAATTCAAGATCTTGATGTAGGAGATAATACGAATATCATAAGATACGATTGCTCCCCCTACATCGATGCCTCCTTATTAAGCATTCCAAGTTCTAATCGGATGAAATTAAATCTGTCTTCGGGAAGAGGTTTTGTAAAGATATCTGCAAGTTGAAGCTCGGTAGAGATGAATGTCAAAGACACATCTCCTTTCTCAACATGATCTCGAATGAAGTGGTGTCTCACATCAATGTGCTTTGTTCTTGAGTGTTGTACAGGGTTTTTGGAAATAGAAATGGCACTGGTGTTATCACATTTGATGGGAATACCTTTATAGTTGATTCCAAGGTCTTGGAGTTGTTGTGCAATCCATAGGACTTGTGAAGAACAAGCTCCAGCAGCAATATACTCAGCTTTGGCTGTTGAAAGCGCTACTGAATTTTGCTTCTTGGAATGCCAACTTATAAGGGATGCCCCAAGAAATTGACAACACCCTGAGGTGCTTTTTCTATCTACCTTATACCCTGCAAAATCAGCATCGGAGAATCCGATAAGATCAAAGCTTGTTTGATGAGGGTACCATAATCCGAGATCTTTAGTTCCATTAAGATATCTCAAGATTCTCTTTACCGCGATCAGATGTGATTCCTTTGGATTAGCTTGAAATCTTGCACACATACAGACACTAAACATAATGTCAGGTCTGCTGGCAGTAAGATAAAGGAGAGAACCGATCATACCTCTATATTCTTTCTGATTTACCTCTTTACCGGTAAGATCTTGATCCAGAGAAAGTGTAGAGCTCATTGGCGTTTTGGCAACCTTGGAATCGATCATCTTGTATTTCTTGAGTAGCTCTCGTGTATATTTCCCTTGATTAAGGAATATGCCTTTAGAGCTTTGATGTACGTGAAGTCCGAGAAAGAAATTTAATTCTCCCATCATGCTCATCTCAAACTCCTTGCACATAATGTTAGAAAATTCCTTGCACAACAAATCATTAGTAGCACCGAAAAGAATATCATCAACATAAATTTGGACGACTAGTATATCCTTTCCATGAGTTTTGATGAAGAGAGTTTTGTCAATCAAACCTCTTTTAAAATTATTTTCCAGGAGATATTTAGAAAGCCGCTCGTACCAAGCCCTAGGAGCTTGTTTCAAACCGTACAGAGCTTTATCAAGCTTGAAAACATGCTCCGGAAATTCATCGTTTTCAAAACCAGGAGGTTGAGCAACAAAAACTTCCTCATCCAAAAACCCATTTAGAAAGGCACACTTTACATCCATTTGATAAAGTTTGATATTCATAAAAGATGCAAAGGCAAGAAGCATACGAATGGCTTCGAGTCGGGCTACAGGAGCGAAAGTCTCCTCGTAGTCAATTCCTTCTTCTTGATTATATCCTTGTGCAACTAGTCGAGCTTTGTTCCGTATAACATTGCCTCCTTCGTCAAGCTTATTTCGAAATACCCAACGAGTTCCAATAATAGATTTCCCCTTCGGCTTAGCCGTAAGAGTCCATACTTTATTACGTTCAAACTCGTTGAGTTCATTTTGCATGGCAATGATCCAATCTGGTTCCTTGAGAGCCTCGGTGTATTTCTTTGGTTCTGTAAGAGAGACAAAAGCATGAAACGCACACAAGTTTCTAAGATTGGAACGAGTTTGAATACCCGACGAAGGATCTGAGATGATGTCAGCCAAGGAGTGTGAAGAGGCGTGTTTGAATTTCCTTCGAGCTGATCCTTGATTAGACGTTGAAGCACCATGAGAAGAGGGTTCAGGCTCTTGAGGTTCAGGTGGACTTGTGGGATAAGGTTCAAGAGGCTCAGGAGGAATTTCGGTTTCTAGACTGGCTTCATCGGTAAGGCCTTGAGACTGAGTTCCAGGGCCTTGCGATATCTCAGTAAGATCTTGAAATGGCTCCTGCATGTTTCTTGATTTGCTCTTTTCTTGACCATTGCTCCCTCCATCCGACTCATAGTCCTCATAAGTATTTAACTTGAGATCTGCAAAGCCTTCACTCAAGGTACCATTATCACTTTCATCAAATAACACATGTATGCTTTCCTCGACGAGTTTGGTACGTTTGTTGAATATTCGATAAGCCTTGCTTTGATCCGAATATCCAAGAAATATACCTTCGTCGCTGCGTGCATCAAATTTCCCAAGATTATCCTTCCCATTGTTATGTACATAGCATGTACATCCGAATGGTTTGAAATAAGATATACTTGGTTTTCTTCCTTTAAAAAGCTCATAAGGAGTTTTCTTTAAAATTGATCGAATTAAACATCTATTGAGAATATAGTTTGTTTTGTTCACAGCCTCTGCCCAGTATGACTTGGGCAGGTTATTCTCTAATAGCATAGTCCTTGACATCTCCTCCAGGGTGCGGTTTTTTCGTTCCACCACCCCGTTTTGTTGAGGTGTCCTTGGAGCAGAAAAATTGTGAGAAATCCCATATTTCGCACAAAATATGTCGAAGTTTAGTTGATCAAATTCTCTACCGTGATCACTTCTAATAGAAACGATAGGTAGGTTTTTCAATGTTTGTAACTCCTTACACAGTTTTGAAAAATAAAACAGAGTTTCTGATTTATCTTTGAGAAAGAAAACCCAAGTGAATCGTGAATAATCATCAACAATTACGAGAATGTATTGTTTACCTTTGGGAGATTTGACACGCATAGGTCCGCATAAATCCATGTGTAACAATTCTAAAGGTCTAGTAGTACTAATGACCTTCTTTTTCTTGAAAGAACTACGAGTGTGTTTTCCCTTTGAGCAAGCATTGCATAGATCGTCAACTTTAAAATTCAGATTTGGAAGTCCTCGAACCAGGTCCTTAGACAGTAGCTTTCCGAGGGAATGCATGCTGATATGCCCAAGACGCCTGTGCCACACCCTTGGATCTTCTGATAAGGCCTTGAGGCACTTTAGATTTGAGGTCGGAAGACGATCTGTATTAAGTACATAAATGTTAGAATCTCTCTTAGCCATAAGAATTACATCCCCTGTCTTTTCGTCTTGAACGATGCACTTTTCCTTGCTAAAGCATACACGATTGCCTCTATCACAAAGCTGTGAAACACTGAGAAGATTATACTTGAGACCATCAACAAGATATACATCTTTAATAAAATCTTTGGAATTAACACCAATGTTACCGATACCGACGATGTTGCACTTTCCTTTATCACCAAGAGTTATAGTTCCGCTGGATTGCTTCTTTAAATTATGAAAAAAGAGTTTCTTTTCCACTCATATGCCTGGAGCAACCGCTGTCCATAATCCATTTTTGATCCTTAGTCTTGGTGATGTCCTGCAAAACAACAAATCAACCTTTCCGGCTTGACCAATAGACCGATTTAGATCCATTGTGAGGGTATACCATATTTGGTAACTTTGTTCCCTTAGGGACCCAAACTTGTCTTATCCGTTCATTTAAACGAACAGGAAATGTATTTCGGATTATGTAAGGATCTGTTCTCCTATAAGGACAGGTTTCCTTTACATGACCTTTTTTGCAACAGAAAAAACATGTAGGAGTCCTCCAACTTCCTTTTGCTTTAACGAATTTGGTAGTATGCTTAACAGGAAAGTTCTTGTTATAGCCTATACCGTTTCGATTCAAAGAAAGTTGTTATTCTCCAAGAATCTTATCAAGATTAGCCTTGGACCTTGTGAATTGCACTAAGGCTTTTTGTTGGTCTTGACATTTTTCAGTCAATTTTGCCTTTTCTTTCTCAAGGTCAGTGTTCTGAACAATGAGAGTTGAAAGTTTTTCCTTAAGTTCGGAATTTTCCGATCGTAAGGTCTTACTTTCATTAATAAGGTCTGAATTCAGAGTGTCAAGATCTTGCAGTTTTTGTGACAGCCTCTTAATGCAATCTTCTTGATCCAAAACCTTTTCTTGTAGATTGCTGATTTCTCTGCAGCTACTTTCCTCATTTGAAATCATATTCTTGAGAAATTCAGACAGAACTGATTTAGAACTAGAAAGAAGATTTCTTACCATTCCATTAAGGTGTTGATCTTTATCATCGCTTTTGGCCATGAGACATAGGTTGGCCTGTTCATCTTCAGATTCCGAGTCACTTGATGTATCTGAATCACTCCAAGCTGCCATGACTTTCTTGTTGGATTCTTTCCTTTTCGCCTTGTTGCGTTTCTTAAGTGGACACTCCTTAACCAGGTGATCTGTTTCACCACATTCATAGCACGTTAAGACGCAGTTTCTCTTGGAAGGGGTAGAAGACTTACCTTGGTTCCTTGATGATCCTCCAAATTCCTTGTTGGAAAATTGCTTCTTCATTTTGAGGATGCGAGCCAAACCCCTTGTTATAAGAGCAAAGGGATCTTCCTCGTCATCATCCTCGGAATCTTCAGGAGATTCTTCTTTCTTAACCCTCAGCGCTAAGTTCTTGATATTTGTGGAAGGCTCCCCATCGTCCTTATTGAGGATCATTTCGTGGGTGATTAGCTTTCCTAACATGTCATCGATAGCCAAGGTGCTAAGGTCTTGCGCTTCTTCAATGACGGTCACCTTAGGACCCCATTTTGATTTTGGAAGACAACGAAGTATCTTCCTGACTTTTTCTTCATTCTGGAAGGTTTTACCCAGGGAGTCGAGATTATTAATGATCTCCGTAAAACGGGTGAACATCACTTTTACAGACTCATCAGATTTCATCTTAAACAATTCATATTGTCTAAGATAGATACTGATTTTGGATTCCTTGACCTGACTAGTTCCTTCATAGGTCACAACCAATTTATCCCAGATTTCTTTTGCTGATTTGCAAGAGGAGATCCGGTTGAATTCTTCAGTGCTTAGCCCATAGTAAAGAGCATGAACTGCTTTACTGTTTTTGGTAGTTTTCTCCAGATCAGTCTGAGTATATTCATCCTCCGTTTTTTCTACCTTAGTTCCGTTTGGTCCATCCTTCGTGGGAACATATGGCCCTCGCATAATGATATGCCAGAGTTCTAGATCCTGGTAAATGATGAACATTTTCATCAAAAACTTCCAGTGCATAAAGTTATCCCCAACAAAGAGAGGTGGACGGGAGATAGATCTTCCTTGTCCGAAGCCGCCTTGTCCTTCGCCTGCCATAGTTAGTACTCACAGATAGTAATATCCAAATACGTGAGCTAGGCTCTGATACCAATTGAAGTGCGGAATAGGCAGAGCAGGAGCACGCAAATACTCTATAGGGGGGGGGGGGTTGGATAGAGTATGGGAACTTTTCGCAATCTGAAAGGTAAGACCTTACCACAAGCTGTAAGACCTTATCTGTGACAAGAAGAGCGATTAGTAGCGAGAGCAAGGAAAGAGATAGAAAGAAATAAGGACAAGCGATAAAGTAAAGCACGCGATACTTGTTAACGAGGTTCGGCACAACCGCCTACGTCCCCGCCTAGGGTTATCCAACCCGTAGGATTCAACACACTTTATTTCACTTTGCCTTATGAGTCCTAGATACAACCTCTAGAAGACTTACACACTTCTAGACTACCTTACTATCTAGCAACCCAAACTCTCTAGTGAAACAAAGCTCCTATGGATACCGAAGTACCCTATACGTTTGGGTAAGGAAACCCTTAGTATAACCTAGATGAATTGTACTATAAAGCGTAACAAAACCTCACACACACTCAAAGTAAATACAAACTCTTTGCGTAGGGAGCTGCGTGAGATTGATGGAGGAAGACTTGAAAGCAGTGATCGATCGAGCGATGTATAGAATTGTATTGCTGCAGACGTCTTTATCTCTTTATATAGCTCAACTTCAAACTTTGAAATCCTGAATCTTCTCCCGATAGTTAAGAGCGTTGCAACAGATCTTTCCAGGGAGAAATCTTTGGTTGGGCCAATATTCCAGAACCTTCACCGAGGCTGCTGAGATCTCGTCAAGGATCTGAGAGGTTTGGATTGTTGATAACGGTCGTTTGAACATCTGATCCAAATCCTGTAAAATCTCAACTATATATGGAAGAAGATATACATGATAGATTAAGATATAATCTATTATTCAAACATAGACCCAACCGAGCAAAGATATCAAAAGGCCCAACTGAGCACATTCTGAAGAGATTAATCTAGGGCCCAATGTGAGCAAAGATCTCGGTTTGGGTTAGAGTAAATTAGGCCCGTTTAATAAAAAGGCCCATTTACCCTAAACCATTTCCGAATCCAGTAGAAACCAACAAATGTCTTGAGCCCTTTTTGGTAAGACCTTACCAAACTCAGGAATCCCGAGTTTTGGCTTTCATCAACCAAGGCCTTACATCCTTTAGTTAGATCTTATCATCAAGGTGGAGTTAACACGCGCCAACCAAGTCGAGCACACAAGCCGAGTGGGGTTCCATCCTAAAATCAATTGGTGTTAGGTGGAGTAGCCCACCGGCTTATATGCAAGGCTTGGATTCACATTTTAATCAAATATGGGACACTCCCACAACTCATATTCTCCACACACCCCCCTCAAGTGCAACTGCCTGGCCACGCATATTGCCAGTTGCACTTGACGAATCAATGCCTTATGGTCGGCCAGCCAATAGACCGGGAATCCAAACCACACCGCACCAAACCGAACCTCGGCTCTGATACCATGTGAAATCACGGTGGGTCATACGACGTGGGGGGGCCACGCACGCCCAAGCGCATCACGCGCGCCAACCAAGCCGAGCACACAAGCCGAGTGTGGTTCCATCCTAAAACCAATTGGTGTTAGGTGGGGTAGCCCACCGGCTTATATGCAAGACTTGGACTCACATTTTAATCAATGTGGGACACTCCCACAACTCATATTCTCCACATATTTAAACCGTCGCCATAACAGTCCAAAACCGTCGCCATAACGCTCCAAAAACGTCACCATAACCCATCACATAGGTATACAGTGGGTTACGGCGACGGTTTTGGATAACTTCTACAAACGGTTTTCAATTTCCCAAAAACCCACCGCATGTATACGGTCGCCATAACCCACCGCATAGGTATACGGTGGGTTCGTATACGATCAACGGATCCACCGCATGTATATGCGGTGGGTCGTGAAAAAAGTGGATTAAGACTACCGCATACCTATGCGGTGATTAACGGTGGAAATAGTAAAAATTAGCGGTGAAAATATCCGCCCCGATTACTGTAATATATTATGTGCTCTCTCTGTTTATTTGTATTTTGGTCTTTCTATCCTATACCCTTAGAGCATAGGATAAGACCCAATTCGGGAAGGATTCCCTACCAAAAATAAGTGAACCCTAAGAATTTAATCTAAATTTAGCAAAAGCATTTTAATTATGGATATGTTTTTTTCTAAATCAAGATTCTTATCCTATGCCGTCGAAAAACCGTTTTTATTTAACACTTTATATACATGTACACATGTTTATATTTGTAAGTAACAAATAAAAGTAAATATGTATATATGTACGTATATCTATATCTATATATTAAAAGCGAGTAAGTGCATGTTGAACAGTAAAGTTACGATTTTGTCCATCTCTTTCAAATATATTCTCATTTCTTCCTAGCCTGTCTTTTGTGAATTATTAATAAATTCTGTTGGGCTTTTTCTTTGTTTTAAAAAAAACAACTTCAGCCCATGTTAATAAAAACAATAGGCCCATGTTTTCAGTCCTTCTCTTCTGTTTTTAGTATTGATTTTAGATCACCGCTTACCTCATCCCAGACATGTGCCGCCGACGGCAATAGCATCATCACCTCTCCTCTCTTCTTCGTTCGATCTTTTTCTGATAACCATTGATGCACCTCTTCAATTTTGTCCTACGAACTCCGCTTTTGGCTTTTTCGTCGAAGCTCTCTCTGCCCTTTGAAGCCTTCACAACTCACAGCTCTCTTCGCCTTCAAATTTGAGTGTTTACTTTGAAGCCGGCATAGCTCTCTCCGCCTTTTTGGTAATGTGACTGTTTCAATTCCTTATTTAATTTTCAATTCCTTAGTTTTGAATCTCGATTGTTGCAAATTGAATTTGTGGATAGGATATGAGAATTTGTTTTAAGTTATGATTTGAGAAATCAATTTATAGGAAATTAGAGTTTGTGATTGTAAATGAAATTAAACACCTAGAGCAGTACATCAATTCCTTATTTGGGATGATTATACATGCTAGGTTTTTTATTATCTTAAACTAATAGAAGTTAATAAGGCCTCCTTAGTTATTAATCGCTGTTCGAGGTCTAAGTTTGGCGAATCAATACCCAATTTTACCGATCTGCTTTGTTTTTGCCGTGGATCTTCATCATCACCTCTCCTGTGAAACAATTGGGATCTGTACTGAAAATGGGGATAGATTATGTTCAGTCATAGTGATCATGAGCTTAATCATTTTTCCACAGTTGAAGAAATCATCGATGTAGTTCTTCTCATTCTTGCGTTACTCTTTCAGCTGCAATGCATCAAATTACGAAAAATCTAGCTTGTGAGTGGGCAAAAGACAACATCAGAGCCAACTCAGTAGCACTTTGGTACACCAAAACCTCACTTGTTGAACATGTAAAACTCTCATTCTCACTCTGTCTTTCAACTTTCAACTTCTGTCATGCTGTTCAAGCTCAAGCATTTAACATTTGTTCTGCAACGGTTTTGCACCTACTGGCTGACCAGAAGTTCGTGGACCAAGTCATATCTCGGACCCCTTTGAAAAGGGTCAGTTTTATTTGCTGCAGTGGGAACTCTACTAGGATTCATGACTGGGGCTTTGATTGAGCAAGAGATGGAGAGTGGGCTTATCAGAGGAGCTGCCATTGGAGCCATATCAAGTGCTATCTTTTCGCTAGAGGTCTTTGAATCATCTGTTTTACTTTGGCGTTGTGATGAATCTGGAAATGGGTGCCTCCTTTACTTGGTAATCTTCCGCTTTTGCACACCGCTTGATGTTTTATACTCTTAATTATACACACTTTGTTTATCTCTAGAATTTTGTGCATTTATAGCTGCCCCCATATTTTGATATTGCTTCAAATTGTTGTAGATTGATGTAATTGTAAGCCTCTTGATCGGCAGACTTGTGGTTGGGCCCGACCATGTTGAGTGTCATACAGAGAGGAAACTGATCAAGAGGAGATGTGGTTGGAGCCAAGAAGATCCACACAGTGCTATGCATATTCAACATTTTTGCTGATGTTCTTTATGGGCGTTGAGTACACTGCTCTGCCTTGCTACTCTCCTGGTGCTCAACATCACCTTCGTCGGCCTCAACAAGGTAATAATTTTTAAACCCATCATCTTTCTTTGATGAAAGTTACCTATCCACACTGTTTTTGTTCCATTTTCCCCTCTAATCTAAGGATATCCAAGTACTATTTTTCCTCCTAATTGATTGAAGACTGAAAATTTTAGATTTTTATTTAATTTTATATTGTTGGAGTGAAACAATGGAAATGGAATGAGTAATTTTAATCTTCTACTTTCTGACTTTTAAAGAAGAATATTTATCACTCATTTTCTTGTATACTATCTTATAATAAAGTGTGTTTATGCAAATGTTTATGTAATGATCAAATGATAAGGATTGATGAATTGTATATACTATGTTAAACCCTTTTGAGTTTTAATGGCCTGAAAAGGAAAATATGCATTTATGTAGGTTATGTGCTTTTATTGGGAAAAAACCCCATGGTATGGAGGCTAGGAAAGTTGAAATCACCCAGCTACATCATTCAAATATTTGTTGATGTGCTCTTATGACAGCTGAAATCACCCAGATTTTAAATTATTGAGATGCTTATCTGAATCGTGTGGTTTGCAAGTTCTTGTATAAGCTATGACTAGACTAAGAGTTCTCTTAGTATGCATTTATCTGTCATTAAAAATGCTTGAAAATCTAAATTAATGTTGGAAGAGATTCTGATTTTAAAATACTTCAGTTAAAGCATCTTAAATTTTGCTCATAAAACACAAAAGCTTTTAAATTTAAATTTTTGATAGAAAAAAAAACTGAGCATTTTGAGTTTAAAAAATAAAAGAAAATTACCAAACCATTAAAATTTAAAACAATGGTTCAACTTAATAAGATCACACAAACCAAAAATAAAAGGAAAGATCCCTACCAACTATTCTTTGGTTTTAAATTTTTTTTTGGGAGAAAAAAAAAGCCTTTTATAACCTCTTACATTAATTCGAACTAGAAGCTAAATAAAGTTATTTGTAAGTTACTATACCGTATTGTTCAAATCCCTATATAACTAATTAAATTATACAAAAATATAGCATTTTTATTGAAATAAAAAGGGTATTGATTTCTCAAAGAATGGTGATAAAAATAAGTATTAATCAATGGCTATGGTAGCCAAGGAGCACTAACCAGGTTGAAATGGGCTACTGTAAGTCATTTCAATGCTATTTTTTTTTTAAAAGATTACCCTTGTGCTCTCTGTTAGATGAATTTCAGGATGAACAATCTTTACTTGAACTTATATTTTCTTAGCTTTAGTCTTAATTTATCTTCTTTCCCATAAAAGTTATCCACAATATCTAAACTTCTGCCCTAGGTGCGTCTTTCATATCTTAAATTATCCATGCTCAAACACCTATACATTATTCCTATGTATAAATTATGTATATATGCCTGAACATTCTTCCCTATGAGTCCACATTATTGTATAATCTACTTTGGCACTAATTACAGCCTTTTGAGTTTTGACGAACCTCAATTGCATGTTTCTTTTTTTTTTTTTTTTTTTTTTGCAGAAATACAAGCTTTGTCTTTAAAAGACCAAGATGATTGTTGCCTCAGGTGACCATTATTTTGCCTATCTCCAAATAAGACCCAAATGCCATGAACTTCAATGTCTTCAACCACTCTATAACATTCCCCGAGTATTTGACATTTGAATTGCATTAATTTGTATAATATGTAGAAGGCTATCCAAGCAAAGAAATAGTTCAATAATCATGGTCTATCTCAATTTTCAAATTTTCTTTTTAGTATTTTTTGTAAAATACTATAGACCATTAAATTTGATAACATCTCTTTTACTCATACACTACATATTGATTGTATTTCTTCTATTTTTAAGCAACAATAAACACAAAATACCCGCGTGCGAAGCACGCGGATCAGCAACTAGTATGTATAAAACCTCTTCCTTATAAACATCTCTTTCGCTTCCCTATGAAACCAGCGTGGGAAAGAAGTTTAAAAGGTTTTGTTAAAACCCACTTTCAAGCATTATCGCCAACAAGTACCTATTGAGTATAGCAGTGAATAAAAAAGCGTCGCTTAAGCGAGCGCTTCGCGCTTAAGCGATGAAGCGCTCCTCAAAACGCTTCAACATGCCTGAAGCGAGCGGTGTCCATGAAGCGGGCGCTTTTCCCGCTTAAGCGCCGAAGCGACAAAAGCGTTGAAGCGGGCGCTTTGTAACGCTTTGTGGACAAAAGCATTTGTTTAGCATTTTTGTACACTATTTAGTACATTTTCAACTAAAGATATGTGATTTCTACTTTCACTAAATAAATTGGCATTGATGATGGTGCTTTACATGATGAGGGGAGGACATGAGCTCATCATCTGACTCAAATGCTGAATAAGTTTTCCATCTAATATTTTGGTTTAACTAGTTATCATTTTGCTATGATAATGGAAGTATATGTCTTTTGCTAAAAAACTGTATGCAGCATGATATGTTCACTTTTTTTACAATTATCTTTTTTTTTGGTGAAATTTTTACAATAATCCTTTAATATTCTGTTAAATCTATTTAGATTTGAAAGAATCTTAAGGATATTTATGAGATGTAGGTTGAATTTGCCGCTATCTATATCATCACCATCTATTTAACAAAAAGAAGTAGCATATAGTGTGTATTTTGAAAACATATAATGATATGTATGTGTGTTTGTGTGTGTATATATATATAGTATGCATGTATATATATGCTAATATGTATTAATTTTGTGTTAAATTATTACTAACTAATGTTATAGTATGAGTGTATATTCTAAAAACACATTTTTATAGAATCGGGCGCTTCGTCCATGAAGCGGGCGCTTCGTGTCGCTCGCTTCACGCTTAAGCGATAGGCACCCCATCGCTTTTTTCCGCTTCACGCATTTTTTTACACTGGAGTATAGTTGAATCCGCATCTGTGTACTTGGGCACATCGCTCTACCATTTTGAGCTAATAGTAGTGGCGGAACACTTTGGTGGTCAGGGATGGCCCTGGCCCCCACAAATATTTTTGTAACAAATGTAATTATATATTTAGTATTATTTGTATAGGTAATTATAGTCTGATATAAATAGTGAAAGAGTAAAATAATAAATAATTTAGTTGTTAATGTCTAAAGAGTAACCTTTAATTTAGAGATTAGAGATTCAAGCCTTCATACCTATAGTTTGGGCAAATTTTTGTATTCATGTTTTTTTTTTAAAATTAAACATTTAAACTAACCTTTTATAATTTTTTCAATACATTTTTATGATAAACAAAAAATATTTTTTCAAGAAATTTTTAGTATGCCTTCAATTTTTGTTTTTACCGATTTTTTGAAAGAAATTAAACATGTAAACTATAATTTTATATTTTTTTTTTTTTGAAAAAATTTTGAAACACTTTTATTTATGATAAAAAAAATCCTCATTTTTTAAGTATATCCCCTTTTTTTTTTTTTGATTTTTCATAAAGAAATTTCATATTTAAACTACAAATTTATTGCTTTTTTAATATTTTTTTTTTAAAAAATGTGCTTGATAAACAAAAAAAAATGTAAAATTTCGGCCCCTTCATTACCGGGAGTCTAGTTCCGCCACTGGCTAATAGGCTTAAAATTATATAATTTATACACTATATTATTATTCATGCACTTTATTATCTTATTTAGGCTCTTTATAATATTAATCGTGAACTTTATTATCTTATTTATTCACTTTATAATAATTTTTTTTTGGTGAAATGCACTTTCTAATATAATATAACATAATATTAACCGTCTACAAATTTGTGTGACGAGCAGTTTGAATAATGTATATATGGATTAGCATCTTCAGTGTAAACACGTGTAACAAAGTGATATGAAACTCTGACTTCTAGTGTGTTTAATCAGGCACTTGCTTGGTAGTTATATATAACAGTTTCTAATTATTGGTTTTAGTGTAGATGGTAACCTTGGTATATACGGAGTATGAAAGAAGCTAAGATAAGGAACGAAATCATGAGAGAAAAGATATAACTAGTATCTTAGATTTATAATTGTTCAATTCATAACTTTTTTAAGGGCGAAGTGGTGTAACCGAATCCTTTTACAGTCACTAGTTCCAGCATGGGGCAATCGACTTCCATTTAAATACACACCGTACCGTTCCTGCGACTTGCGCACAGTCCAAAAAAATTTATGCTTTCCAAAAACTATCACCTGTTCAGTGCTCGCAATTCAATTGTAAACTTTTAGCTGAAAAAAATAAAAAAACTCGACTAATGATAGTTCTTGAATTCAGCTCCAAATCTATGTCAATAAAAAATGCATCAAACTCTGCTGCAAAGTCAACAACAACAACAACAACAAAATGCATCTCATTCAAATGCAGATTTTATGACAGCGAGAAATGGAGATAAAAACGAGAAGGAAAATCACTGCAACTGAAACCACTGCAAGGCAATCACAAAGTCAACAATAAATAACATACAAAGGAAGATCATGATAGAACTAGAAATACTGTGAGAAAATACTCTAGAAAGGGGAAAGAATAAAGTATGGCAACTTTTCGCAAATGCAGGAAATTGTAAGACCTTACCAACCAGAAGTAAGACCTTATATGTAAAACAGAAGCAAGTCAAGACAAAGAACGAGTAGCAAACAAAGCAAACGAAAACAATAAGGATAAAGCGCAGAAAGTAAAGCACACGATACTTGTTAACGAGGTCCAGCACAACCGCCACTACTACAATAACGAGCTAATTAATGCAGCGGAGCAATGTAGCGGTTATTCTATTGTGGCGTTTTATGTGGCGGTTTTGATAACGGATTAGCATTTCAGCTTTTATAAACCTATTGTAGCGGTTTTTAGAAGTGTACTGTGGCGGGTTATATTTTTGTCTACTGTGGCGGTTTTAAAGCCTATTGTGGCGGTTTTTAAAAGCTAATGTGACAGATTTTAAGACCTATTGTGGCGGTTTTGGATTTACCTAGGGTTTGTGAAACGTAGCATTAAAAGAAAACCCCATGAGCGCCGCTCGACCCAACCCACTCATTCGCTCTCTCATGATCTCACCAGATCTCTCCTTCTCGCCCACTCTCCAGTTCATCCAAGCTCTCAACAACTCCCCTTCAATGGCTTCTTTCTCGTCTCTTTCGCTCTCTCAGTCTCGCTCCCTTTCAATCGCTCACTCTCAATCTCAGATCTCCATCTCTCATGGTGGGTCTCTCGATCTCTCATCTCTCTATCTTAATCTCTCCCCTCGAGCTCGCTCTCGCCACCATGGATGACAAATCACAACCTTTCTGGGTTAGATCTAAAACCCCTATTTCCGGAATTGAGGTTGTTGTCGAAGCCAATCGATGCCTCACCTCCTCCCCATCTCTAAGATCCCACCCTCGCCTCTTGATGTTGATGCTCAGGTCCGAACCCAACAGCTGCGAGCCTAATGCGATTACTTTACCAGCACCGGACTTGTTGGAGACGCCTATGGTCTGTGCGGAGTCGCCGCAGTCAAACCCTTGACCGAGCCTTAAATTCTCATTGGATTCAACTGGGACTGAGGTTAAACTTCTTGGCCTTTTAGTGCTATGGTTGGTTTATTGAATTTAGATGATTGAATTACTACTTGAATTGTTGCTACTTGCTAGGCTTGTTATTATTGAATTGATCGAGTCATATTGTTGTGTCTGTGCTTATTGAAGTCTGTGGATGAATTTATACATTGAACTGATGGGGAATTGTATGAGTTATGTTAGCAATTTTATTATACAATGAATTGGTTGGTTTTCCTTAAAAATTTAATGGTTGATGAACATATTAAACTCGTTCTATTTATTTGAGACTTGGTTTTTTAAACTCAATTTATTGATTGGAATATCAAATTGAAGAAAATGACCATATATACTTTTATTCTAGTGTCAAATCATAGACTTCTTGGTTTGATAAATTTAGGAGCATAGAAAATCTTGTTGAAGTAAAATCATGTACACTTAATCTTGGTGCGTTTCTCACTTATAGTAATTAATATACTCCATTATGAATCTATATTATTTTACAAACTTGGTAACTCCCTATATAAGCGAGATAACATTTAATTTAGATCAAAATCTTGTTGAAGGGAGTTAAAATGTAGAACCTACATCTTGATGATGACATTTTATTTTTCTTTATATTGACAAAATACATCATCTTCTCTTTGTTCCCTCTTAGATTAAAGCTTTTATCTCTAACTGATTTTTAGATTATATGAGATAGTAAAACAAATTAAGTGTGCAAATTGTGTTATCTTGAATTCGATTGAGAGTGCTAATGGAACCTATTTTCTTTGGAAGTCTAGAGGGAGATCGAGTGAACTTGGACTTACACCTAATTTATTTGCAACATGAACATAGGAGTATTTGGTCTCTTGACAAAATATTTGCATTATTTAGGATAGAACTCGACAAATCGTTTGAATTTATATCTCCTCATTAGACTATGAGATATGAATGCATGTTCTGCTAGCTAATTCTTTCCTTTCAAATTAAGTGGATCCTTGCAACCTTATATGCATAAAGTTTCATCTCAAGATATAGAAAGAGCCTAGATTACATTTTATTATTTTATAGCATTATTTTTTTTAAGAAGTGAGATCTTTGTCCTATATATTCTTCTTTTCCATTTGTCTCCTACTTCTATTTCATGTAGATAAGTTTTGGTTGTTCAATTCCATGCTTGGCTACCAATTTAACTCTACAACATAATCGAGGACTTGATTCTTCTTTTTTCAAATGAATGCCTTGCTAGTAAATGGAAGCAGAAAATTATTAAGGAAACATGTTACTGAGAAAATGTTCTCTAGAAGATGCTCATTATTTCTTCTTAAGTTTTATTTTTATTTTTTTTGCTCTAGTGGTCTTTGTTCAGGATCTGCTAACTAGGTTATTTCAAAAGTTGGAGTCAATCACCTTTTTGTTTCAGGTACTTATGATGCTGAACATGCTACAAGATCCTTCAATTATTTTAGATTTACCTACCCTTCCTTAAGACAATACTTTGGTTAATATGCACTTTTGTATGAAAGTCCAATAGCTTAGCATTGAGTTATTACTTTACATTGTCCTGATCACTTCATCATGGACTAGGTATTATTGATTTAAATAGTTTATCCTGAGTTGCTAATCTGTAATGCTCTTTTTTGGTTGCAAATTGCACTAATGATTATTATCCTTCAGCATTCATTATATGATTTACATCTAATCATCCTTAACTCTGTTATTTTGGAACCTAATTGACTATTTTAACTTTAGTCACTCTTGAAAAATTTTAAATTTATGAGACTTCAAATAAGGAAGATGTCCACTATTGCAATTATTAGTTTGTCATTCTTCAATTCATTGTGAAAAGTTAAGTGGCTAATAATCCTTTGATCACATTATGTCTTTTCATTTTTTTAGCAAATTAAAAAGAATCAAAAGAAAACTTTCATTTATTATTGTCTTATAACAATTACATGATGTGAGCATTAGAATACAAGACTTTGAACTTATTGAAGAAAGTAGAAGAAGCGAGCATTAATAAAAAAAAGACTTTGAACTTGTCGAATAAATTAGTAGAAGAAGATAAAACTTAGAAGAGGGAACACCTGTTTTTCAGCAAGATGCATTTTGCATAATTACCTACTCAGTGAGGATTGTTCTCTTCCCATTTTGAGTGTGAAACTATATGTCGTTCTAATGAATATTGACCAACGTGAATTCTTTTTTCCATTGTGGATCGTATATAGTTTTCATTCATACATGGTAATTAAACACAAGGTTTGTAGGTTTTTTTTTTGTATCTTATAAATAGTTATCAGAAGACTCCTCCATCCACTTTCAATTTGACATTTGTTAGATGGATCTCTTCATGGTTTAGTAATTCCAAACTGAGCTTTTATGACTAGATTACTATTTACGAATTTATCTTTTTTTTATTCGAGTTTACGAATTTATCTATGATTTTATCTCTAATCATATCTTTTTTGACAAGATAATTTCGGTTTCTTTGTTAAAATCTTTTGAGCGGGTGCTATTTATGTGGTATATGGTGGTGTAATTGGAAGTTGTGGCAAAAGAATGGAAGACTAGTTTGTAGGGCTTCGGTTTTGCTTATGCTTGTATCTATGACATATTGCGATATGTTTGGCTTTTACTTTGTTATAAATTTTTGCAAGTATAAATTTTTGATAGACGTTGTAGCCACTGGATCGATGGCATTGTGTTAATCATAATGATAATTGATTATTTATGTATCATTAATTTTAGTTTTATTATTTACAACCATAATCTATATGTAATCATTATAATTGATATAATTAAATAAATGTAAATACAGATATTTAATTAAAGGTTTGTAAACCGCCACAGTAGGACAGAAATTTTGTTGCCTTGTGTTAAAAAAGCCGCTACCTTAGAGTTAAATATGTGTCACTTAAGGGCATACTCAAACCGCCACAAAAGGGCTGCTATGTAGCGGTAATTTACAATATTGTCGCGGTTTGGTAGTTCATTTGAAAACCGCTACATTAGCTAAAGAAAAGTGCCACCTGAACTAAGGCAGCGGCAGCAGATGTAGCGGCTATAAAACCGCTACATTAGCTTTTAGGGAGCGGTTTTTGGATTTTTTGTAGCACTTTTTAGCCGCTACATAAGACCTTTAATGTAGTAGTGCGCCTACGTCCCCACCTAGGGTTATCCAACCCGTAGGATTCAACAACTTTATTTCACTTTATCTTATGAGCCATAGATACAACCTCTAGAAGACCTTCCCTCTTCTAGACTACTTCCTATCTAGCAACCCAAACACACCATTGAAACAAAGTCCTACCGATACCGAAGTATCTATACGTTTGGGTAGAGATGTACCCTTAGTATAATCCTAATGAATTGTACGATAAAGCTCAATGTAAACCTCACACTCTCAAAGAAATAAAACGATTAAATTAACCAATGGAGAGATGCGAGATGCGATGCTGCAGGAGACAAGAGATTGCAGAAGACTTTGTATGCGCAGGGGTGAAGCTTGTTTCTACTGCAATCTTCTTCTTCTCTTTATAAAGGCCACCCGTCCGAGTAGAAAGAATTTGAACGTTTGAATGTTTGCTTCACGTTTGTTGAGAACGTTGCACCAAATCCGGCTGGGAGAATATTTAGTCTTTTGAAATTAATTCCAGAAGCTTCATCCGGATATGTTGAGATCTTTGCCTGGGATTTGAATTATTTGAAACGTGCAAGGAGGCTAACAACCTGTCCAAACAAATCCCCTTAAATCTCACAAATATATATACCGTTAGTTAAGATGGGATTAACCCCAATAAAACAATTGAAGTTTGAACATCCAACATGGCCCATTCATAGTTAGGCCCACTCGAATTTAGAACTTGCACCATTAGGCACAATGAGATGGAAGACTTGGTAAGATAGGCCCAACATTTTAGGCCCAATAATATATTGTGCCTTAGAGTTGTAAACTTAGTAACAATTAGGCCCATTGAAAATTAGGCCCAATTATATTGAATCCGAGTAACGTTGAAACTATAAGCCCATTCGTGTAACACTTGAGCCACTGTCGGTAAGATCTTACCAGTGCCGGTAAGGCCTTACCAAAACCTGGAAACCATGGTTTTGACTTTCTTTTCAAACAGTAAGGTCTTGAAACTGTTTTGGTATTGATGGTTTGTTTTGAAACGTTGAAGGCAACCAAAGATTGGTTCAACCAAATCTCTTGAAGATCTCAACAAACCAACAACCTTTTGAATTTGAAGATTGCTCCACAAAATCTTAAAAGAAGCTTGTAGAAAGTCAATCTCATATCTTCAATAACCAAATCAAATCCTACACAAAATCTCCAACAACTAATTAAATATAAATCCCAATAAATAATCTAATTGATATTTGTATAAAATAAATACTACCTTTCTTTGTCTTCCATCATACATATAATATAACATTAAGATAGACTCAATAGATCAATTTCAGTTTTACTTGTCTTAAAACTTGCAAGATCAACTAGAAGATGAGATACCGTCCCCGTGAGTTGAAGGCAAAACCCCCCAACATTTCAAATCTAAATCTCATCATTGTGTACTGCTAATTTGTGGGTGAGATTTACGTAGTTGCAATGATTTGTTCAATAACTATCAAGTCTATCAAGATCAAAGGCCATAAGCAACAACACAGATCAATATAGATGGAAGAAACTCTTCCAAAAAAATGTCAGCTAAGAAAATGTATTTCAATGGTTGTTCAAAATTCAAATATGAAGCTTCCAAAGTACATCCTGAACCTTGTGGATCCTACGACTTTTCATGTAAATTGGAATGTAATATTCTTTTATATCCATGTCTGCAATATCCCTAAGTCGATCACCACAAATGCCTAAAACAAAATTAGCACCTCTTGTGATTTTTTTATGGAAACCGGGCACTTTTTCCTCTCCTTCGTACGACGAAGTCGTACGAAGACGACAACAACAAAAAAAAACTCAAGGCATATATTTCAGGCCAAATTTTACAAGGAAATCAACCCACTCCTCTGATGTGTACAGCTTTGGAGCGTTTCTTCTAGAGCTCCCCACGTGTAAGTCCCCTGTCCCCTCCACTGGTGGGGAAGAGCTTGTTCCCCTTGTCAGGTGGTTAGGGAAGAGTGGAGGCGGACTGAAAGCGAGATGACAGGTCTGTTGGTTTTGTTGTGGAGGCGGACTGATGTACAAAGCTCGGGATTGAACATTGAGAACCATTGCTTGACTGTCTGATCCTTATGCCTCAATCTTAATGGATAGCTCCTTGCGGATCAACTAAAATCATTTGGAGAATAATAATCCAGTTCAAATACTTCTGAACTGGTTAATTTGAGATGTATGATGAAAATGTCATAGCAATAGGCTATAGATGTTGCTGTTTTTTTAGTCAAGTAATGAGGGTGTTGAAAATTCATGTAAATAACTACTGAATAAGAGGATGTTATGTATATGATACAGATAGATTGGCAACTACTTCGCCGACCTTCATTTTGAAGAGAGATTGGCAACTAAATCATGCGCATATAATACCCGAAATGCTAGAAAATTTGGGAACAGGGAGAGACAACACTCTAAAATTTCATTAAAAATATGGCTAAGTGTTAATTTTATGCTCTTTACATCATCCTTACAAAAAAATCCATACAATACAAAAAAATTCATATAGATCAATTTATGACTGAAATGCTAAAGATATTTTGAAACAAATGCTTTAAACAATAGAAACTGGAGGTATGTAACAACTGTTGGGGCGATGAACGTAGCGATCCTTCCTAATGTACGTTTTGCCGTTGCGTTCTTGATTGACAAAGTGGGCTACTCCGTTGGGCAACGGCTGACCCTGTAGCCAGAATCTCCCATCAAAAAAGTCGTCGCGCGCATGCAGCACTAGAGCATTTGCAGCCTCGTTCCCTTCGCGTTCGATGAACGTCAGCATGAGTTTCTCTTGGTTGGGAATCAAAGCCATCAAGTACTGAATCCTGCTGATGGTGCCCTTATCGTACCAAAAGTTGGGTCTTCTAGCCAATGCGACGTTGATGAGCAATTTGGCGTCGCCCTCGACCCAGAGACTGGTGAAGCCGAGCCTCAGGGCTATATCAAGCCCCAAGGCGAGCGCATTGGCCTCACCTTCGTAGGATGTGTGGCCGCTGTAGTTGGGATCGGCGCAGGTGTACGAGTAAAGTGAGGCGCCGCTGTGGTCTCTAAATATTCCTGCCGAGATTGCGCAACCTCGGCGTCGACATAATCCACCGTCAAAATTGAGTTTGACGGTGCCAATTGGAGGAGGGACCCAGTCGACTGCTATCTCGGGGACATACATTTGATCACCCACCATTGTCTTGACTGAACGGAAATAAACTAATTACTTCGCACCTCAGAAAATCAAGGTCTTGAAGTCACGGTGGGTGTTGTTGGATGTTGTCTAGTTTAATCTGATCGCCTGTTGCCTTTAATTTATAGCCCTGTTGCCTTTAATCTATCTTCTAGATTTTCTATCTATATCTAACCGAGATATTTTAATATCACTAATTCTTCCTTTATCAAATTTATTAAAATTTGCTTAAAATTTAATATGGCAAATTTTATTCAATAAAATAGATAAAAAAAAATTATGGAGAATATTTTGATTTTACACTTTAAATCATTTATACTCAGTAGCTTTAATAAATTAGTTGCTTAATCTTCAAACAATTAGTTTTAAAATTAGTTGCTTAATCTATCTTATCAAATTATATCTTAGATAGTATTTTTGGAAACTCATGGTAGTTAATTAAGAAATTCTATCACAGATAGATAACCAGTTGAAATCCTACTAGAATTAGTACGTATATCTATCTTATCAAATTATATATATATGAATTAACCCTTTGCCTTGAATTGGTAAATAAAGAGCGGCCATTCCGGGGTTCGAATCGGGAACCTATGACTATTATCCACAAGTCCTCTCCGGTGAGCCATTCCGGAATGGTTAATTAACCCTTTGCCCAAGGGTTGGGAAAATTAACCCTTTGCCCAATATTCATCAATTCCAGTACACTCTTCCTCTGAATTCAGAAAACAATGGAGGCCGAGCGCAACTTGAAGCTGATCTATGTTCGAAGCCTCTTCGCGACCGATATAAGCGCTCATTACGGGCGACTCATCATACCCTACGACAAAGTGAGGGAGGAGTTCTTGACGCCGGCTGAGGAGCTGATGCTAGTAGAGGGTAACAACATAGAGGTGGCAGTGATCGATCCGTCGATGACGAAGCAGACTATGCGCCTCACCGGTTGGAACATCGGCAGCGATTGGTGTTATGTGCTGACTGGTGAATGGAACAAGCTTGTGCAGCGGAATCAATTGGTGAAGGGGGATGTCATTCACGTTTCGTCGTTTCGGAGTGATGGGAAACTAGGATTCCTCATTCGCAAGACTGCGTCCGCACCGGTAGAAGATTAATAGTGCTGCTGATTCAATCTACTAAGAGTTTTGAAAGCTATGGCCTATTTATGGTGTTGTCACTCAAAAACTGGGGAGTATATTTCTACGAAGGTCTTTATTTGAATTGATTAATTTCTTTCATCAATACAAGTGTGTGCCTCTGTACTCAATAGGTACTTGTTGGAGATAATGATTTAAAGTGGGTTTTAATAAAGTTTTTTAAACATCCTTCTCACATTGGTTTAATAGGGAATTGAAATAGATGTTTATAGAGGAAGAGGTTTTAAATTGTTATTGAAGAATTGAAAAGAAGACTCTCACATAGGCGCACCGCGCACCACCACCACCGGCCACCTAATGTGATGTAGGAGATCTCTATTGAAACTCTAGCTATCAACAACCGCATTTTTCATATAAATTAGGCGAGTCGATACTTTTTAACAAGACAGTTTTGTCCCACATTGCTCCTGAAGCATATTGGCTGTCTAATTATTTTCCGATCAATTTTGTTTCTGTTTCGGTTGAAATCGTCTTAAAATTATTGAGCAATTATACACTAAATGTTATTTGAGGAAATTGTTAAAATATGAGCAAATTTGTCATTAAAGAAAAAGAAAGTACTATAATTAGCGAAACGAAAACTTGAATGGTACATTTGCCCCTGAAAAAACTACAAAAGTATAGCTATCTAATTTGGTCGATAAATATTTCCTCAATAAAAGCATATCCTTTTATGTACAATTCTATCTACCTAATTTGGCCACTCCCTCGCCGACACGTGGCTCTCCTTTGGCAGAAACTTTCGGGCGCGTCTGGGATCTGACCCGGCAGTGGCGGAGTTGGGGGGTGCTCGCTGGCTCGGAAAAAAAACAAAAGAAAAATAATTTTTTTTCCATATATTTAGTATTTTTATGGTAATATAATACATTTAAATGATATTTAAAACAAAAGTTCTATCTAGCTCAAGTAGTAAGGGAAGGAAGGGAGAAAGTAATGGGAATTCAAAGGTGTTGGGTTAAAACCCACTCCATTACCTTTTTATTTGTTTTACTCTATCATTAATTCTTCTTAATTTCTTTTTATATTTTTTTATTTTTATCAACCATTTCATTAAAAAATGTCATATTTATGTTTAAATTATATGATAAACCCTTTCTTTTAATATTGGTTTAAAAATAATTCTTCATCATTTTTATCTATATTTTTTGTTTCTCTTCTATTTTTTTGGTTACTCTCAACTATTTAAATAAAAAAAAACCCATTAAAAATCATAATTTTAGTGTTTTTTCAATATTATTTTTTTACAAAATCTTCTTATCAAGTATGCACCAAAAAAAAAATTCACGAAATTTTTTTAGCACCCCCCTGCCCGAAATCCTGGCTCCGCCACTGTGACCCGGTGTGCCCCACATTTCATCTCGTGATATCGATACCTTGCTCACATCCATCTAGCATCCATTGGACCACTATTCACATTTTTTTTATATTAAAATCCCTAGCATCCCTGTACTTTTTTTGACCGATAAAAGTGCCCTTAGTCCCGTGTTGGGTTAACTTTTTGGGCTCAGGTAGTTACTGGGCTAGGTTATTTTAGGTTCAAATCGTTATCGGGTCGGGTTATTTGGAGTCGGGTCATTGTTGAATTGAGTTAATGTCTAATTAATGAAAAATAGACAATTTTACTTTGGGTCACTTTGAGTTTGAATTGTATTTGGGTTTGGGTCGTTTTGGGTTTATTGTGCCTTATAGGCTATAGCTATCATCGCATTAAAAAATTTGCTCATCTCAAGGCATGAGAACCAAAGTGGTGTCACGAGGTTTTTTTTTTTTGGTGTAGGGTGGTCGTGAAGCATTAATTTAGGGGTGAAAGTGTGGATTGATGGTGAAAATGGTTATATTATCAGTTTATCGCCTATTTCGTAGGGTTAATTGTTTCATCCACATCACTCATCAGAACTTTTACCCTCGTTCGTCCTGCGTGAGTGATATGAATTAATAAGTAGGTGATGTATGCATGTGTTTAGTGAGTTTTGATTAGGAGAATCCTAAAAACCAAATGAAAATTCAAAAGTAAGGCAAAGCAAAAATCTTACTGTAATAAATACTACGTACTAAATAAGTTTGGTTCTACATTGTTACAAATACCAAAGCAAATTCAACAAATCAAGCATGAAATCTAAAAACATATAAAAAATCACAAAATAATATCAAGTTTAATTAAAAAATACAAATAAAAACTAATACTAACATTTTTGAAAAGTTAAGAAATCTTCACACCAAATGCTAGTGTGGCAAGACACCTTATATGAAAATCAAAAACTTTGGATTTGAGTGAAAAACTTTTGATGTTAACCTATTGCAAATGCATCCCGATATATACATTCACAAACTTATTTTATTGTCATCATCAAGAATCAAGATTTTGCTATAAAACGCCGAGACACTTTTTTTGGAACTAGTATTCTAAGAATCCAAAAAATGTTACTAGTTACAAAATGATCTTACTAAACACAAGGTCAAATAATATTGACAAAAGTGTGAAAGCTTAGATTGTCTAACAAGTATTTAACTAACAACCAATGTAACAGTAGCAAAATCAGCATTCAAGCATCATTCATTGCTATATTTGGAAGAAGAAGAAGAATATGGAAAGGGCCTTCATTGGCCTGCCGTCATGGCACTTTCATTAATCCCAAAAACCATACATTTTGGGGAATAGAAAAGTTTGTCTTATATAGGTCCTAATGACATGTGCAAGTCACATGGGAAGCAAGTTCCTTTATTATAAACCAAGACAAAACTTAGAAGAAATGATATGAAATGGAACAAAGTAAATAATATGAAGACATGAAAACATAACATATTCTCCATATCCCCCCTTCAAGTTGGACTTGCTTGGAAACCAACAAGTCCCAACTTGAAAGAGAGAAAGAGATGTTGCTTCTCACCAAGAGGTTTTGTCAAAACATCAGCAATTTGGACCCCTGTTCTCACGTGATGAGGATGAAGGAAACCATCTTGCAATTTTTCCCTTACAAAGTGGCAATCAATCTTCAAGTGTTTAGTCCTCTCATGGAAGACTGGATTCTCAGCAATGTGAATTGCAGCTTTGTTATCACAGAACAAAGGAATAGGCAGGGGAATTTTGATGCTTAATGTGTGCAACACACCTTCAACCCACACTAATTCACTAGATGTCATAGACATACTTCTGTACTCACCCTCTGCTGAGGACTTAGACACTGTAACCTGTTTCTTGGTCTTCCAAGAAACTAAATTTCTTCCAAAGAAGACACAATAGCCAGTGAGAGAGCGAGCACTGTATTGGCAAGATGCCCAATCAGCATCACAATATGCAGAGACATTAAGGGTAGAGTGTTTGGAGTAGTGCAAGCCAACTGATATAGTACCACTGAAATACCTTACCACATGAATAGTAGCATCCAGATGAGGATGTCTTGGTTCAATCATGAACTGACTTAAGTGCTGAACAGCATAAGAGATATCAGGCCTGGATAAAGCAGAAGCCTACCAATCAGTCTTCTATAAGTTTCTGGATCTGGAAGCACCTCTCCAACATCAGTAGAAAGTTTCAAACCTTTGGGAAGAGGAAAGGGAGCTGCCTTGCAGTCATTCATCTTACAATCTTCAATGATGTCCATGATGTACTTTCTTTGATGCAAAAAAGTACCCCTGGAATCATGTAAAATTTCTAGACCAAGAAAGTATCTTGCCCTCCCAAGGTCTTTGATAGTAAAAGCTTTATGTAAAGCTAACTTAGTGTCTCTGATTTCATCCTCATCATCATCAGTGATGAGCAAGTCATCAACATAAACCAAGGCCACAATAATACCTTTAGGTACTCTCTTAGTAAATAGAGAATAATCCTGTGGAGCTTGAGCAAATCCCAAGCTTAGCATGAATCTGCAAAGCTCCATATTCCACTGCCTGGATGCCTGTTTGAGACCATAAATTGACCTCTTCAGCTTACAAACTTAGCCTGGTTTATCAGTGATGTAGCCTTCAGGTGGTCTCATGTACACCTCTTCTTCTAACTTGCCATGTAAGAAGGCATTATTAACATCAAGTTGGTATAAAGGCCAGTCTCTTACTGTAGAACCTGCAATTAAAATTCTTACTGTGGCAAATTTGGCAACAAGTGAGAAGGTGTGCTTGTAATCCTTCCCCTTAATTTGATTGTAACCTTTTGCTACAAGACGAGCTTTATACCTCTCTATAGACCCATCTGGTCTGTATTTGATCTTGTATACCCATTTACTGCTTATGGGTTTAACACCAGAAGGAACATCTGTCAATTCCCAGGTTTCATTTCTTTCAAGAGCTGATATCTCCAAATTCATAGCATCAATCCAGCATTTACTCTGAGCAGCCTGCTTATAAGTATAAGGTTCCATTTCTGTAGCCATTAAAGCAAAGGAATGAACCACATCAGGTTCAGCAACATCTCCAAGACACTCTGCTAAGAAGGACTTGGACAATGACTCTCTATGCCTGTTGTCTTGGCAAACATAATCTTGTAGGCGCCTAGGCCTAACATGCTCTCTTGCAGTCCTCCTTAAAGGTGGAAAAATGGTTTCATCATGCAACATCTCAGCAGTAATGGGACTGTTGTGCCCATCTGATATTAAGGAGTCTGAGACCTGAAGAGAACTATTAGAAGAAGCTCTAAGTGGAGATGAATTCTGAATTTGTGCAGGACTGTTAGATTATTGAGTTGGATACTGCATGTTTATCACCTCATCATCACCATAAGCAGGATTGACTAATGGCAAGGAAGTTTCTTCACTTCTGATCTCAACTTCCTTTCCAGGATTGTCTTTATAAGGAAAAATGTCTTCCTTACATACCACATCTCTACTGACAAACATCCTTCGATGCTCCAAATCCCACAATTTATAACCCTTTTGTCCAAAGGGATAACCCAATAGGATACATTTCCTTGCTTTAGGCCCCATCTTGTCCTGATCTCCATGAGCAACTGGAGCATAACATAAGCAGCCAATTACTCGAAGCTCATCATAGCTAGGAGACTTTTTGAACAATTTTTCAAAAGGGGTGCTCCAATTAAGAATTTCTGTGGGAAGTTTATTGATAAGATGAGTTGCTGCAAGGAGAGACTCCCCCCAGAAACCAATGGGAAGGCCTGCATGAATTCTAATACATCTAGCAATTTCCACTAGAGGCCTGTGCTTCCTTTCTACTCTTTCATTTTGCTGTGGAGTGTAAGGAATAGTTTTATGATGAACAATGCCTTCTGTAGAAAATAAATCTATACACTGATGTTGCAAGAACTCTGAGCCATTATCAGTCCTGACACACTTAACTGAAACATTGAACTGATTCTTCACATAAGCAATGAAGTCGCTGACTGCTTTGAGCACCTGCAATTTGTTTCTCAAAAGAAATGTCCATGTAACTCTAGTATTAACTATTATCATCAAGCACGGTTAGAAAATATGAGCAGCCATTATAAGTTGCATGCTTATATGGTCCCCATAAATTCATATGAATCAATTCAAAGGGCCTACTGGCCATATTATAACTTCTATCAAAAGGAAATCTATGATGCTTGGCTAAAGAGCAAGATTCACAATGAAATTTCTCCAAAACAGAAACACCAAACATGTTCAGGTGTTTTAACTTAGAAACTGAACTGTGCCCAAGTCTGGCATGAAAAACATCCAAACTAGTACTAACTTTATTACAACTTCTGAAATGATCTTTAAGGACTTCAATCTGATCAGGCTTCTCTGCAAATACTTTGTAGAGTCCATGCTTCCTCATTCCAGACAGCACCACTTTCCTAGATCCAGGGTCCTGGAAATAACAATGAGTCTTAGTGAACAATGCAATGAGATCAGTATCATCAAGCAACTTACCCACTGACAACAGCCTATGCTTAAACTCAGGCACAAGCAAAACATCACTCAAGATCACTGAATCTGTAAGCTGCAAATTTCCCATTTCTGTAACAGTTTTAATAGCTCCATCTGGGAGCCCTATGTGAACAGGTTTATTGAGCCTTCTTTTGTTCAATAAGCCATGTGAATCAGACACCATATGGTCAGTTGCACCTGTGTCTATAATCCATTCAACTGGACAATCTTCCTTTAAGACAACATTTGCATTAGTAAAAGAAAGATTACCTGCAAAGTTTGCAAAGGACCCAACATTGCTCTCAACAGCTTGCTTTCCTCTCATCTTCTTCATGATCTCCTGATAGACTGCATTGACCATGACTGCATCAACACCATTTTCATTTGGCTCTGCATCAAGAGGGTTGTTCTGTACATCTAACCCTGCTGCATTAGCTGAGGCCCTGTTACTGGTATTTTTCTTCTCCCTTTCTCTTAGATCTCTAAACCAATCAGGAACCCCATGGATTCTGAAACACTGATCAATGGTATGACCTTTCTGGTTGCAATGAGTGCAAGTGGAATTCTGTTTAATTCTCTTGATTTCTCTCCAATCCCTCCACTCTTTCTTGGGTGGTTGATTAGAAGAATTAGTTCCACTGCTAGCTTGAAACCTGTTGCTTCCTCTAGCTGCTGCCATAGCACTGGAATCTGAAGGAACACTTTGGCCACTAGTAATACCATTTGAGGCATCATTCCCACTTTCAACTTGCTGCAAAATATAATAAGCCTTGCTCACAGTAGGCAAGGGATCAGTTGCCAATATCTGGTTTCTAGCAGCATCAAAGTTATCATTCAGGCTAACTAGAAATTGCATCAACTGATTTCTAGACTGTATCTGACTCAGCTTGCTTTTCAGATCGCAAGTGCACCTTCCCATAGCTCCACAACTGCACTCTGGCATGTTCTCAAGGACCTGCAACTCATTCCATCCTTTTTTGAACACATTATATAAATCAGCCAAGGACATATTTCCTTGCTTAACATTAGAAAGCCTTCTTTTGATTTGAAAAATCAAGGGTATGTTAGATTGGCCAAATCTTTAGCAGACTCTACAAACATCAGCCCTTCAGCAACTGACTTGCTCATAGAGTTTAACAGCCAGCATCTTACCATGAAATCAGCTCGGATCCATTTCTCCAGATCCGCATGTCCAGCTGCAGGTCTTGCACAAGACCTGTTAATAAAGCCTAGCTTGCACTTGGATCCCAGAGCCATCATGACTCCACGGCTCCAGGTCAAGTAATTAGAACCATCAAAGGAAACAACAACCAACTGGGCTCCTGGATGGTTAGAATTTGAAAGGAAAAGAGGATCACTAAGGTTACTTACATCAGCCATATCATCAACTTCTCTAAGAACAGATTCTGCAGATCTTTCAGCACTAAACATCAACTTGTATAAGCAATTAGAAAATGATCAAAAACACCTCAGAATCGAGCCATACGCTCTGATACCATGTGAAAGCTTAGATTGTCTAACAAGTATTTAACTAACAACCAATGTAACAGTAGCAAAATCAGCATTCAAGCATCATTCATTGCTATATTTGGAAGAAGAAGAAGAAGAATATGGAAAGGGCCTTCATTGGCCTGCCGTCATGGCATTTTCATTAATCCCAAAAACCCTACATTTTGGGGAATGGAAAAGTTTGTCTTATATAGGTCCTAATGACATGTGCAAGTCACATGGGAAGCAAGTTCCCTTATTACAAACCAAGACAAAACTTAGAAGAAATGACATGAAATGGAACAAAGTAAATAATATGAAGACATGAAAACATAACATATTCTCCATAAAAAGGATCAAGAATATTTCAAATATGGAAGTTTTTTCAACATCCCAAAAATCATCAAACATTGCAAAAATAATATTTTATTGGATTCTAAAATCTTTTAGTCATTTGGTGCTCGTTTGGATAAATGTAGGAAGTCTACTTCTCGGAAATTTAATTCCTGAGAAGTCTACTTCCTATGAATTACACTCTCTGAGATTTTATGAAACATGTTTAGTTGAAAAATGAAAAAATGGTGGATTTGATATAGTGAGATAAATAAGGGATTTTTATTAGTAAGAAAAGGGTGGAAGTTGTCTTACCATGTACCTCTTGGTAATTCCAATTCCTGTATTTCACAGGAAGTTCAATTCCTGGGTTTTAGAGATGAAATTTTTTAACCAAACGCAGATATTCTATCCAACTTCCTGGGATATTCAACTTTCTGGGTTTTTCAAACCAATCCAAACAAGCACTTGATCACGCTTAGAGAAGTTACACTATTTTTTTAAAAAAAATAAAACAAAATATAAGATAATTTTAAGAAAAAATTTCGTAATTTACCATTTTCTTAAATACTACTCCATGTTTCAAAATAAAACAAAAGTTAGGCTTCTTGTTTGCCTGCTTTTTTTTTTTTTTTTTATCATTTTGATTAGGAAAGAATTCGGGTGGGCTGGCCCTACCCGGCAGCATCCTTTTTCCATTTTATGTTATATGTTTAGCGGTTCGCCATCTACCGACTTTGTCGGCCTTTCGAGCTATCAGGTTTGTTTACCTGTCATTTTCAGGGTGTCAGATTTGTTTGAACTTCGAATTATTTCCTAAAAAAAAATTATGAATGTTATTTGAAAAAAAATAAAATTATAAGTTATTATTTTTAATTTCTTATTTTAGGGATGGTTTTGTCACGTGAGAAGTCCCTTAATTTTCCTATTTGAAGGTTGCAATTGCAAGGTAGAAAAGCACGAGCATGGTGTGGCAGCATCAATTTCATGGTGTGGGAGATAAACTGCAAGTGGAAGGTCGTTTGGGAGGGTGAAAAATCCATTCTTTTGTAAAATGGTGTCACTATCGACGCTCTTCCGCTACATTCACCGTAAGAGGAGGGACTACTACTTGGCTCTCTATAAGGTACTTTGCTTCCTCATCACTTCTGATATGAGTTTAATCACCGGTTTCTACTTTCTTTGTTTCATCTTTTCCTTGTTGATGTTGTTTAATTCGATATTGCAATGTCTCTGCTTTGATTTTTGGTTGCGTAAAAAGTTAGGGTTTTTTCCGCTTCTTCAATTCGGAAAACCCCTTTTGGTTCTATGCTCTTCTTTCCAAGGCGAGAACTTTGATTAGGGTATTACGAAAACAGGAGAAATTGATCAGGGCTTTAGAATTTGTGATAGTTATGTGATCCAACAATATATCATTTTGACCCTAATGATTATTTATGTGGTGTATCTACCTGACTTTCAGCATTTGATGTGTTGCAGAATTATTCGGGAGGAAATATTTTGAAGGAAGTAGTAAGTAAAAACGGATTTTGGAGCGACCTTTGTTATGGGGGGAAGTTAACATACTTGCACCGGCATGAGGGCAGAGAAATGGCCCCTACAATAGGGGATGGTGGAACGCTCTTAGTTCGCAGAATACCGGTTCCAGAGCTATTGTAATGTTGGACCATCCTTTTTCGAAATGTTCACATTCATCATGTGATAATTTAATTCTCGTTAACACATCATTTGCGTGTCGATTTCATATTGTTGGGTGCATATAACTACCATAATTCTAACAGTGGGTTTTGTCTTGCTCGGATCTTGTTCTTACCTTTTGATGAGAGGCTAAAAATCACATTAAGCCATTGCATTTACTAGTACAATTGCATAAGTTAGCTGAATCCATTTTTCATATAGCATTACTGAACTTACTCCTCTATTTATATATATTGTCTCATGCTTTGATATAGAGCCAAAAGGGTGGTAGCAGCTTAGGGATGATTAGTCTTGTGAATGTTGTTCCCACTTGGAAATTTGGTATATTCGTGAATCTATAGAGGTTGAAAACTAAATCTTGCAATTTAGCATTGTATGAGGATTCTCATTTTCAGTAAACATTTTCTAAGGTAGCTTGTAGTTCTAGTGATGTTTCGTTTCCATTCTCCATTTCTGGTTACGTTTTTTGATAAGAAAACTGCAACAGCCATGTTACTTTTCGACGTGGTGTGATCACAAGGGATCCCAACGACTCAGAGGCTCATAGACTCATGTGGTATGAAATAGTGTCAGTTGGAGACGTTGTGCTCGTGAAGGATCCTTACAACTCAAAGAGTCATCTAGTTAGAAGACTAGCTGCCGTTGGGGGGTATGAAATGGTGTCAACTGATGAAAAGGAGGATCCTTTTGTTCTTCAACAAGACGAGTGTTGGGTTTTATCTGACAATGACGCATTGAAGCCTAAGGTATCTGTAAGCATCTTCTTCTTTACATGGAATTCTTTATTGCTCATTTGGTTGAAATTTATGGAAACGGAGAATTATGTTAGTATAACTTGAAATAGGTTTTAATAGGTTTTTGTATAAGTGCCTAATTTTTGCAAGTATAGAGGTGAGTGTAAGTGAATGATTCCCTCATTTTGAAACGTTATGCTTATTGTCTAATATGGGGAATGAATTGGAAGGAAAATGAGAGAACATGAGCCGAGATTGAAATTATGTGAACAATAATTCAAAAGTGAACTAGATTGACTTTCTTTCCCTTTCCGTTTTCATAATTTTTAACCAAATGAGCCATTAATATTGAATTGAATTAAATTTGCATGTTGTTTGTCTTTATGTATAAATCAGTTAGGTGATACTTGGCAAAATAAAAGTATCAACACTATAATGATCAAATTGGCAATGGCGTTAAACTAAAAACACTTGCATCTGTTGTACAGAGAGTGCAAAATTTTCAAAGATGTTGATGCCAACTCTGCAGATATTAAATCTTTGAAGTTTGAAGAGACTAAGAATTTGTTGTGTTTTTTTAATGCAACAGGAAGCTAATGACAGCCGAACCTTTGGTCCAGTACGGAGGTCAAACATCATGGGCAGAGTCATATACTGTATGCGAAACACTGAAGATCATGGTCCCGTGCAGAACAGGTGAGTCATCAAGACAAACTCCAGCTAACTGCAGATTTGGGCTACTTGAAAACTTAAACCATTGTTTCCTTGGACTGAAAACTAAATTTGCTTAAAATTTGAGTATATTTTTTTTTCATCGGTAACTGATATTCTTCATTCTCGGGTTCCTCAGTGACAAGAGCATGGAAGAGGATGCACCAGTGCTAGAGGTTGAGCTAGATGTCGAAGAGATGGCAAAGAATCACAAGAAATCACCTTGAACCCTTCCTTACCCATACAACTGAGACAACAAAGGCAGAGATTACTAGATTAGCACTAGGTCTTTGGATGTGTTTATCACAAACTCACTCTATTTCTAAATTCTATAGTTTAGACACTGAGAGTCCGTCTGACAGAGATGGAGACATTGCTGAGTAAATAACTAGCTGGTTCTGTTTGGGTCAAAATCCATCAAATCAAGAAGTTCCTTCCATCTTTGGCCTGATAAGTGATAAACTATAAACATTGATTATCTTCTTCGAAACATTTAGAGCACCAGAGGTGACTGACACAAGGAAACCAACCCACTCCTCTGATGTATACAGCTTTGGAGTGTTCCTTCTAGAGCTTCTCACGGGTAAGTCCTCTGTCCACTCCACTGGTGGGTGCACTCAGTGGTGAGGGAATAGAGGACCGCTGAAGTGTTCGACATTGAACTCATGAGGTACCCTAACATAGATGAGGAGATGGTTGAGATGTTACAGATTGCCATGTCTTGTGTGACGAGGGGTGCTGACCAAAGGCCGAAGATGCCTGATGTTGTTAAGATGATTGAGAATGTCCGACAGACTAATGGTTAGTCTCGGTCTCTCGGTTTGAACCAGTCTTTCCCTGCATAAGGTACCTAGGGAGAGTGGTGTTCTCGCTAATGAGCCTCTCCCTCACTGTTCCCATCCTTTTTGTTGAGATTTTGTGTAATTTCTATTTCATGTCATATTCAAATTTTGTTTAATTCAAATGTTGTTGTTAATGTTCAAAGGTCCCTTGACCAAAGGAAAAAAAATTCATAACAATGAATTGTTTGCTTAACACAGAGAAATCATGTTGCATATAATACTTGAAATGCTAGAAAATTTGGGGAAAAAAAGGAGAGACGATACTCTCCAAAATTTTATTAAAAATATGACAAAAAGTTAATTTTATGTCTCTTACATCATCCTTACAACAAAAACCATACAATACAAAAAAAATCATATAGATCAATTTATAACTGAAATGCTAAAGATATTTTGAAACAGATGCTTTAAACAAAAGAAGACGGAGGTATGTAGCAATTGTTGGGGCGACGAACGTAGCGGTCCTTCCTAATGTACGTTTTGCCGTTGCGTTCTTGGTTGACGAAGTGTGCTACTCCGTTAGGCAACGACTGACCCTGTACCCAGCATCTCCCGTCAAAAAAGTCAGCGCGCGCGTGCAGGACTAGAGCATTTGCAGCCTCGCTCCCCTCACGTTCGATAAACGTCAACATTAGCTTCTCTTGGTTGGGAAGCAAAGCCATCAAGTACTGGATTCTTCTAATGGTGCCCTCGTCGTACCAAAAGTTGGGTCTCCTCGCCAATGCCACGTTGATGAGCAATTTGGCATCGCCTTCGACCCAGAGGCTGGTGAAGCCGAGCCTCAGGGCTATGTCAAGCCCCAAGGCGAGCGCATTGGCCTCGCCCTCGTAGGATGTGTAGCCGCTATAGCTGGGATCGGCGCAGGTGTACGAGTAGAGCGGGGCGCCGTTGTGGTCTCTAAATATGCCTGCCGAGATGGCGCAGCCTCGGCGTCGGCATAGTCCGCCGTCGAAGTTGAGTTTGACCGTGCCGATTGGAGGTGGGACCCACTCGACTGCTATCTCTGGTACATACATTTGATAGGCCGCCATACTGCCAAGTTATAATACAATGTTGAGATAAAAATCAACAAAATTTAACTTAGAATTATAAGTAGGTTCGTTTTGAAATCAAAACCCTAAATTCAAATAGATGATTGAGAAGATGGGTACTGTCACTGCACAGCAAGAAATTTACCATGAAATTATATGAAATTGCAAGTAATTGTTTTATATATATTATGTCTAGTTTCAATCTCTAAGACTTGTTCGATCGCTAGTATTAATTTATAGTCAAATTCTTAGATCGGTTTCTTTAAAGATAAAAGATCGTATTTAGGGAAAAAAAATTCAAATAAAATATCTTCCTACATTTTACTTGAAAAGAAAACCCTAACTTCAAATAGATGAATTATAAAACGAATTTTCTATCTTATATCCTTATATAAAAGCATTTTGATTTAAGAAATATTGATCATAAATACATCTAATTTATTCATTTTTAAAATAGATTATAGGGTTAACCATAGAAACACAATTTGCTAGACAAATCGATTCTAAAAAAATTAATGAAATAAAAATAAATCAAACCTACAACAAAATGTCAAAATGTCTAATTGTAAATTTACTAAGACATAGTATAGGTTGAAAGAAACAATTTTTTTTGATAAATTACATCGCTTTTTAGATGGCAGCAAATCTCAAATCTGTATTTTAATTAACGAATTTCATTATTCTACTTACAATATCATGTTCTGGTAAAAATTAATCACCTTCTAATTTTTACCCTAAACACCCAAAAATCTTCCCTTGCGAGATTTGACTATTAATTTTCACCGGGAAATTCAACTGAAACTGAACTAAAGAATGTAATTAAGAAGATCGAGCAATTCGTACCTCATAAAATGAAGGTCTTGAAGGGTCACGAATTACAAGTTGCAGTGATATATTTGTTTGATGTTGTCTTAGTTTAATTTATAGCCCTGTTGCCTTTTAAGATAAGAGATGAAGATTTTCTATCTATCTAACCCAGATATCATTTCTTCCTTTGCACTCAAAGTAAGCTTTTATCTTTATATTCATTCCTTTTATATGTTTATCTTCAATAAATTTCACTTTTTTGGGGGAAAAAATCATTTTCCCTTGATTTTTTTATTTTAATCCAATATCCAAATTTTTTATAATAAGTAAAATTGGTAAAGATTAAAAGAAAGTATTCATCAAAAATAAATTTAAGAATTGTTAATAATTTATGAGTTAATAATTATTTATTTTCAATCCCTTTAATTTATGAATTAATGTGATTATCAAATAAAAAAAAAATTCTTAAGGATCAGAGAAGAGACAAATAAAAATGGAACAAAAATCATGAATAAAAAAACTAGTACCTTCTAAAATTGGAAACAATTGTATAATTACACTAAAATTCCCGTCACAAATAATCAATTATTGCTACTTTTAAAAAAAAAAAATCATTTTATACAATATAGATTACAATATATTGTTACCACTAAATCCTTTTACCCACACTTTATACTACAATATGTTGTCATCTCCTTTAACGTCGATGCATCGAAGGTCAAGATCTTTTATAGTCATTAGGTTGGAGTGAAGGGCCAAAGCTTCGACAGATAAGGAGTAGGCAGAGTCACAACGGATGCTTCTAGGAGAGGCGATCAATCCATTGTAATCTCGAATCACGAACCCTCTAGTTGTTTGACCAATTTAGAGCTTAGTTAGAGTTGTTGAAATTATTTTTGAAGTGTCTTGCTTGAGTTTTTTTTCATTTAATATTTTTCTTTTTTTTTGGTGGATTATGTGGCTTGGTGTTTGGTGTGCTCTAATCTTTTCAAAAGATGGTTTTGGAGTCATTGAGTTGTTTAGAAAGTTATCGCAAATATGATTCTTGTTTCCTATTACTTGTAAATTCGTCTTCATTAAAGCTCACATTGTCCCTAATAGTCCATAAATTCCACCAAAGAGTTGTTAGTCACTTTTTGTGTTTTGTTTAATCGGACAAAAATGTCATTTGTGATTTGTTTGATTGTTTGGTTTTCTGTGTTTGTAGTTCTTATGATATTTAGTTATTGTGTTGTCCAACTTGGCAAGCAGGTTTAGTGAGTGGATGGTATAGTTTGTGAAAATATGTGTGCATCTTCATCAAACAGGTTGCAGAAGGTACATATTGCAACTCCTTTTTGTGTTAGTCACTCTTCTGATAGTAAATTTCTTACTTTTGGAAGATAGTTGACTTCCCAAATCTATACGATGTCACTTTCTTAGTTCGATTATATTGGTTACATGTGATTTTCTCAAGTGTTGTTACTTTAGTGAACCATCCATGTCGGCTGATTTGTTAATATAGTCTATCCTGATATTCTTGTATTTTGAATTCTTCGATTGAGTTTCTTCTTGAAACTTACTCATAAACATCATCCATTGTAAAAAATTGATAACCCCGGTTGTCAAAAGTCATTATAGAGTACGTTTGATTTTTTATTTTTTTTAATAATATAGAGTAGTTTGTTAGTGAGAGGCAGAAATAAATTATACATTAAGGGTGTGTTTGGATTGCAATTATATTATGTTTATAATACAAATAGACAAGGTAGTGTTTGGTTAACACATTTTTTAAGGTATTTAAATTAAGGGTGTGTTTGGATTACACGATATATTAATTATAATACAATTATTTAATTTTGATTTATGTGATTATTTGATTAAATTATTTTTTTACCTTAGTTTTTAAGAGACTTTTCTTCGTACAACCAAATGCTCATATCAGACGAGGTAATATAATTGCATTTACAACCAAATGCTCATATCAGACGAGGTAATATAATTGCATTATACTTAAAATGCAAGAATCCAAACACACCCTAAGATGTAAAACTGCTAAATTCAATTAAACTTCATTTACAGAGGAAGAAGATATGCCATTGCCAGGTCATTCAAAACCTTTCCAGTTAAAAAGACAAAAATACGATTTCCTCGTGGAACTGGATTGGTAATTTGAGAGGGTGAGTTGGGGCCCACATCATTAACGTTCATTCATTCCACATCCACATCTCTCTGAATCCCTCTTCCTCCATTCAATCCCTCAAAAAACCCCTCTCTAATGGTTCAGAAATTATAAGTACAATCCATTCAAACATGTGCCTCTGATTTTACCTTCAGCAACCTCAGCTATGCCCGGAACAGTTCAAGTCTCAAGTAAGCAAATTTCAAGTCTAATTTTACACCCAATTCAGATGAATTTCTTACCCAAGTTTGCATCTTTAATCCCCAGTTCTAGAACTGACAGGGCTCCCCTCTTCGAGATCTTCTTCTTCGATGACCATTAAGGGTATAATCAAAGCTCTTTTTAGTCCTTACTCTTCGATTAGTTACTTTGATTTGAATTCGCTGACACAAATTAACATTTTCCATTGCAATGCAGTTTCGTTGGGGAAACACACATGTGAAGCTGAGGGGGCGAATTGCGATTTATTTCTGTAAAAATCTTGCAACTTCTTTAATTTCTTGTTTATATTCGTTCAATTGTGTTGTTTGATCAACATTAGGGACTTCAATTTGCAGTCCATTGGCAACGCTTCGCGATAATTTGGTTGTGAAAATACATGATAATGAAGGGAATGAGATTGCACATACAGGTTCAAAATTTTGTCAATTGCCACTACTTTTAAGGCCATCTGCAGCCCCACATTCGTAATCCGGTGCGAAATGGTTGTGTCTTGCAGGTGTTAAGAGTAGGTTAATTGCTGAAAAGGGTTCCTGGGATGATTTGTTTCCCCTTGAAGGAGGTGGACATGTGCACATGAGACTTAAGTTCAGTCTCAGCGAAGAGGAACGCGTCAGAATCCGAAATATGGTTAGTGCTGTCTTGTGAGTTTCTGAATTTTACAATGTTGGTGGTGCATTTTGTTTGTAGAGTTCATATGACATTGTTAAAGTGTTACTGTCATTGGAACTTTAGATAATATTCTTGCATAACATTCGGTTTCCCTAGTCACTTTATGATCTGCTGAGAGGCATGGATGTTTTTAGAGATCACTAAGGACTTGCATATTTTGAAGGCGTAAATTGTGGATATATACTTTGTTTAAACCTTTCATACGAAGGTCCTAGAGCGTGTGGAACAAGTGTGTACCCACTTCTTTTCATATATTACAAGTAAGTGCAATCATTGAACTATTAGTGGATAAATGAGACCCTCAGTGGTTGATACAGAAATGGAATTATAAGCTCAAATTTATAAGCATAGTGCATAGTATCAAGTATCAACCATGACATATATCTTAAGCTACTGGATTTTCTGTATGACTGAAGAAATGATGGTGCAATTAGAAAAAGAAATCCATGCTTATGTGGTTGATCTTACAGATTATGATACTGTTGCAACTAACTGTTGAAGCTCCTCCTAAAAATGTTGTGATTTGCTTTCTAACTATGGCTATCTTTTCCATTTATTGGCAGAGAGAATCTGCATTGAAAAAGAAGCAAGATGAACTTCTAAACAAGAATAAATCAGACTTGCAAGCCTCGATTGCTTCTTCTGGTGGTAAGGTTTGCATCGTCGTTCTAATCTTTATTACAAGAAGCAACCCATTAGAGAAGCTAAACCTAGGCATTTTGAGAAATCAAGAAAATTAAGGTATTCTTGTTAGGAGCTATATATGTTAGGTGAAAACATATACAAACATAGAAACAGTCAGGACCTATTTGGATAGGGCTGTCCTCGCTCCATTTGACACTCAGAGATTGACTTAAGAAGGGAGGAGCTACTTTTGGTTGAAAACTATGAAAATTAAAGGAGAAGAGAGCTGAGATACAAATTTTGTGTTGCAAATGAGAGAAGAAGGTTTTGGTTGCAAACTATGAAAAAAAGTAAAGGGCCGGGAGATGTACTTGAGGATCTAGTAAGGACCTGTTTAATGAATCATAATCTAAAGTTGGACTACATTAGTTTCATTCCCCGTTCCTTTTGAAGCCTTTTAAGCCAAAGGGGGAGTGAATTTCTACAAATGTGGCTTCAGCTACCTCACCTTGAAATCAAGTAATGGAGATTCAGATGTTGTAGAGAAGTTGTGATGGGTAGTAGATAGAGCAATGGAGAGCAAGAATATACCACTACCCAAGAGTGATGGTATAAGTGAAACGAAATCAGGTTTTCCAAATGAGATTCAATTTCAAGATGTAAAAGGATATGTATTTGCACGAAAGCTCTGTTATATGAATGAAAGCCCTCAACTAGTACCAACTGGGCTAGTTAAGAGTGATGGTAGAAGTGCCTCTAGAGAAACTAATGAGATGTTGAAGGGAATAGAACCTCAGCAGGAGGCATCACTGATTCGAGATACAGAAAAAGCAAAGGAAAAACTGAGCGAGTCTCAAGAAGTATTCTCAATCCCAGCTGAGAACACAACCTGTCGTGAAAAAGGAAATGAAATCTTTTGAATGAGATTCCATGCATTTCAATTTCCACATCCTTCGGTCTTGCTTGCAAATTATCTCCAACAAGGGATGCAAGCCGTCTTTCATTACCTTCATATCCTTGTGGGAAAAAATTGTAAGACATTAAGCCATATTTCTGTTTTATTTGGTGTTGCACGTCGGTCTGAATGGTGGTCATTTTAGGATAGTTAGGGAGAAGGACTCGTCAGCTTTCTTACTTTCTGTTTACAATGTTAGAGTTCCATCATCGTCACTCTTGTCTAATGTCTTTCAACATGTTTTCGAACAAGCTGTTCACCCTCTAGATTTTCCTAAGACAACTTTTGGCTGCTATTCAGGTAGAGATGAAATGTTTTCAACAGCAGCCATCTCAGGCGAAGCTCCTTCCATTGATCTTTCATTAGAAGCTTCATCTAAAACTGTGAGCTCCAAATCAAGCAGCGAATTCAGTAATTCTTCTGCCTCTATACAAGCGAAAGAAGATGATCTGCGTTATATCTTGAAGGAAGAAAGTCCATTAGAGGAATTACCTAGCAATGTCAAAGAAGATGATCCGAGTTATAACTTGAAAGAACAAATTACATTGGAGAAACCACCTAGTAAAGTGAAAGAAGATGAATTGCGTTTTAACTTGAAGGAACAAAGTTCATTGGAGAAACCACCAAGCAAAGTGAAAGAAGATGATCCGCTTTATAACTTGAAGGAACAAAGTCCATTGGAGAAACCGCTTAGCAAAGTGAAAGAAGATGATCTGCGTTATAACTTGAAGGAACAACATCCATTGGAGAATACACCTAGTAAAGTAAAAGAAGATGATCCATGTTATAGCTTCAAGGAGCAAAGTCCAATGGCGAATCCGCCTGCCAAAGTGAAAGAAGATGATCAGCGTCATAACTTGAAGAAACAAAGTACATCAGAAGTTCCCTCTGGAAAAATCAAAGAAGTTGATCGGCGTTATATATGGAAGGAACAAAGCCCATTGGAGAAACCACCTAGCAAAGTCTTCAAAGTCAAAGAAGACGATTCGGGAAATAAGTTAAAGGAACAAGCTCCGTTGGAGAAAATACCTAGCAAAGTAAGGAAAACTGTAGCTGCCTTTGAAAGTAGTCTTCAGTCGCAGGTATCTTTCTTCGGTTATGTTATAGATACATGCATGATAAACTGATAATGCCTTTTTCCCTAGGGAACAAAATCTTAAAAGAGGTGTTTATTTACCAGGAATGGATGGGTTCAGCAAAAACACAGTCTGCCCGAGGTGTGAGAGAACCTATAGAGAATAGAAGCACTTCATATGAGCCAAAAGATGTAGATAACATGGAGCAAAAAACAAAGGATATATCAGCTGTGAAAGAGTTTAAGGGGGGAGATCCGTCCGATAATATCCTTGCGAGTAAGGAGAGAGAGCCTTCCAAAGAATTACGCAGAAGACCGAATTTGGAGCAATATAAAACTTCAGGAAGAGTTCTTGATTCGCTTTCAGATGAAAGCCAGCCTTCCAGCTCTGTCACAGAACAAGAATATGCTAGTGGTGACCATCTTAAAAATCCTTGTGGTAGCGCTGAAGTGCCAAGCAGAAGATGTCGATGTTCATGTCGTAACTTTCATGGTTGGATTTTCCTAGAAGAGGCAATATGCTCATGTATAGCATGTGACAATAGAGTGGTTATAGATCTACTTGAAGATTACACTGTAAATCCAAAAACATGTCCTGGAAAGGTTAGTTGCAACCGTCTCGCTCGCCCTTTATCAATAGTCAAAATTCCATGGGAATGAAATTTATTTCTTAGACCAAAAGGGGGAAAAAGTTTGTTTATATTGAAGTTATCATAGTAGATCTGTAGACTGTAATCAAAATGGTTCTCTGGAAGATATTGATTGAAGTGCTTTGAGAGGTCAATGTACAGCTATTTTCAACTGTTACATAAGCAGCTTCCATCTAATTTTGGCACCCCTTGCTAATACATTTAAAATAAATGTTTTCAGCTTTTAGATGAGGTCACTTCAAGTAAAGACGTCAATCATTCTGGTAACAGTAAGAAGCCGGAGTCCAGTCATTCATCAGGTGATGGCGCCTCCAGGGGACCAAATGGACAGCCAGGACAGGTATTTCCTTGATGATTTCCATGTTGAGATTACACATCTGTGCAAGGAGATATATATTCATAAAAATCTTATGCTTATTTTCATAGGTCATGAAAATTGTGATCATGGTGGGTTTTGGACTTCTTGTTCTCTTCACCAGGAAAAGAAAGCCAAGGTACATCTCATTTTCATTCTTATTGTTCTAGCTTAATATGATACATTTGATATAGATGCACACATCTTCCAGATTTGATTATGTGAAGTGCAAGAGAAATGTTACAGCTTGATCAGCAATAAGCATGAACACTGATTTTATTTTATGTTTAATTTCAGATGATACAACCTTCACGAAAATCTTTGTAATCATCTCCAAGGGGGTTCGCCTATTCTGAAGCCTTTGCTCTTTTCATGCTTAGTATACGGCGAAGAGCATACTTTTCTCGCTTCTGATGTAAATTAATTTTTAACCTGAGAGACATTGATGATTCTTGCAAAGAGTATGCAATAAGATTGATACCATCCTTTGGGTTTGAAACCTGCAATGGGTTCTGCTTAACGACCTCCATCCCAATACATGTCAATGTCACAGTTTCTTTTACAGCACTGTTAAGCCAGGTAGCCCTAAACCTCTTAACCTTGAAATATTAGGGATATGATTTAGCATCATTTGATACTTTATGGTTTTAGTATATAAGATATTTGATCAAGGGCCTCAAGGCATATGATGATCCTGTGTGTGAGTGTTGTCTCATGAAACAGGTTGGTTAAGTTTGTCATTTTTAAAATCTAAGCCTGTTCTTCATTCCTACTGTTTGATGCTTTGCTGAGAAAATTGCAGGGTCGCGGCATATGTTGGCATCTAGAAGGGATGAAGGGGCATTGTCAATCCATGACCTTGGTTTCTGAAGGTACTGCACTGGCTTTAGTTTAGAGCATGTGAAGATCAGGGGAGCTTTTAAAGAGCCATGGATAATTCAATTAAGCATGGCATGGCATTCAAACCATGAATTAGATATGAGTGCTACCAAATTGTTCACTATAGTTTCTCCTTCTGTCACCATATATTCAAATTCTGCCACCTGAATTCAGAAAAGGACAACAACAACAAAAAATCATTAGGAAAATATTTTTTTTCATAAAAGAAAGGTTAATCATTTCTTCCCAAATCCTAAAAGAGAAAGGTTACAAACTTACAATTACATGTGTTGCTGTAGGCTATTACTCCGTATTGAATTTTTTTTAACAAGATAAAGAATTGGATTATTATTAGGTTTATCTTTATGAATGAGAATCTAATGCTTCAGATCCTTGAACTTTAGAGGTTTTTTTAAAACTCTATGGGATCCAAAGGGTTGTTATTCACTTATTTTTTTTTTTGAAAATAATGGTGGCTCTATTTATTAAATAAGATCAATTTCCGCAAGGTCGAATATACCCTGCGGAAACGAATCAACAAATACATGATCGACCCCATTCGGTGGGACAAGTCTAGCAACCGAATGTGCCAAAGTATTGCCACTACGTCTAATATGACCAACAGTAAACAAAGTAAAATTAGAGGCCATAGTCTTAATGTCCTCAGCCACCATTTGAGTATAGGAGAGTAGAGTCTCCCTGTTGCGGAGCGTGCTCACAGTGTGTAACGAATCCGTCTCCAAGTGGACTAGCGTTGCCCCATTTGCAGCCGCCGTTTCAACCCCCAGCAATGCCGCCATCATCTCTGCCACATTTACATCCCACCAGGCTTTCCTCCGCCGCACCGCGACCCACAACAGCTTCCCTTCGTGATCTCTGGCCACCGCTCCCATCCATACTTGGCCCCCTTCCATCAGCGCTGCGTCAGTATTGACCTTAATGGTTCCCGCCCCAGGCCTGACCCAAGAAGCCCCTCCTACAGTCCGATGGTGAGCAGCACCCACCCCCTCATCGCGTTGTGCCCGTACGACACTAAAATCAGCAACCATCTTCCTAAACCCATCCCGCAGCACCGTAATGCTCAATTGGCGTTCATCAAACAACATTAAGTTTCTTGCCGTCCATGCGATCCAGGCATTTGTGAAGAATTCCAGTAGGCCTTTTGATCCCTCATTCCCCTGAATATCTTTGATTAGCTCCACCACTGACACCACCCCTTTGCCGCGCACCCGGTCTCCAACCGAAGACCCTTCCCAGGCCTGGGCCGTATTCGGACAGTCAAGGAGGGCGTGGGTGACCGTTTCCATCGCACCGCATCCTTCACACAGATCCGAATCTGCAATATGACGTCCCCATAGGCAGGAACGCACCGCCAAAGCCCCCTGCAGCGCCCTCCATGCGAAAAGAAGCACCTTTGGCGGGGCTCGAATCTTCCAAATCCAACCCCACACATTGTCAGCGACTCCATTCAACCTCTGAAACCACCCCGGGATATGCCCCGATATGCCCAACCAATACGCCGATTTAACGGTGAACACCCCCTCTTTGTTAGGGCACCAGAAGCGAGAGTCATGTGGTTGTCGGGGACTAATAGGGATTGCTAGTATGCTTTTCACATCCTCCTCTCGAAAATTTTCCCGCAGAACCTCCAATCGCCATGACCATGTCTCTAAGTCCAGCAGATCGGCCATTGTGAGCCCCAAATTGGAGTGATCCTGGAGAACCGGGGCAAGTGGGCGCCCATCGCGGACCAACCAGCTTGATCCCCACACATCAATACTCTCCCCCGATCCCACACGCCATCCCAAACCTTCAAGCAGTAAAGCTTTCGCACCCCAAATACTCCGCCATGAAAAACTTGGACAGTACCCCAATCCCGAATTTAGAAACGAGTCCCCGCGGAAATACTTTGCCTACAGCACTTGCACTACCAAGGCCAACGGATTCTGCAAGAAACGCCACCCCTGTTTTGCAAGGAGGGCGTCGTTGAAAATTCGCAGGTCTCGAAAGCCCATTCCGCCCATCTGTTTTGGCGCACATAGCCTATCCCAACTGCACCAATGAATCTTCCGGTTCGACACCGACGATCCCCACCAGAAGCGCGCCATCGTACTGTGAATCTCCTCAATCAAACCATCCGACAATCTGAAAATTCCCATAACATATGTGGGAATACTTTGGAGGACAGATTTTATGAGAACCTCCTTTCCCGCCTGCGAAAGCGACTTTTCTTGCCAGCCCTGCGTTTTCTTCCAGATTCTGTCCTTCACGGCTTCAAAAACCGCCTTCTTTGAGCGACCCACCCACGTTGGAAGCCCTAAATAACGGGAGTGGCGTTCCACCATGTGCACTCCCAAGAGCCCAGCGATAGTAACCTTTTGCTGGTATCCAATATTCCCTGTGAAAGCTACCTCCGACTTCTGCAAATTTACCTTCTGCCCAGATGCCCTTTCGTACAGCCGGATGATACTGGCGATCTGCGAGCATTCTTCTGGCGTAGCCCTCGCAAACAACAAACTGTCGTCTGCGAATAACAAGTGGTTTATTTTCGGTCCATGGCGTGAAACCTGTATCCCATCAATGCTTCTATCCGCCGCTTTCCTCCCAATCAGATTGGAGAAAACTTCCGCGCATATGATAAATAAGTATGGCGAAATCGGATCTCCTTGGCGTATCCCCCGAGTCGGTGACAGATTTCCCCTCACTTGGCCATTGAATTTGAACGAGAAGGACACGCTTGACACACATTCCATAACCCTCCTGCACCAGCCTATCGAAAACCCCATCTTTCTCATGACTCTTTCCAGAAAACACCATTCGATTCGGTTTTATGCCTTGCTCATGTCTGTCTTTATAGACATCCATCCTTTTCTTCCCGTCTTCAACTTCTTCATATAGTGAAAAATTTCCAAGGCTATGATGGCATTGTCTGCTATATTTCTCCCTGGAACGAAAGCGCTCTGTTCTGGCGATATGACCCCCGGAAGTAATCGCTTTAGCCGATTTGCCATCGTCTTGGATATGATCTTATACAAGACGTTGCACAAGCTTATCGGTCTAAACTCCGACGCTGTTTTCGGCTCTGTCACCTTTGGAATCAAGGTAATTATGGTCTCGTTTATTGGCTTCAATTCCTCACTGCCATTCCACCATGATTGGACGAAGCTTACTACATCGTTCCCGACAACGTCCCAGAACTTGTGGTAGAACACTGCGTGCATCCCATCCGGTCCCGGAGCCTTTGATGGGTGCATTTGATGAACAGCAGCCCATATTTCATCCGTTGTTGGGACCCTATCTAGCCCCTCATTCATCTCCTCTGTAATTCTACATGTAATTCCTTCCATAGCTTCCTCCATCTGGCTTGTTCCGCCCGACGAATAGAGCTCCTCAAAGAAATCCACTATGACCCTCTCAATTGCAGCATCCCCCGTCTGTTTTGCGCCACTCGCATCCTCCAGAGACGCTATATGATTCAGCTTCTTCCGATGGCTTGCCCGCCGGTGAAAATAGGTCGTGTTCTTATCACCATCTCTTAAAGCGTTTGCACGACTGCGAAGGTGCCAAAAGGACTCTTCCTCTTTGTGAAGTGTGTCAAGTTTCTCTACCGTCTCCCTAGCTTCCCTTAGGAGATCCCCCGTCGGTTGCTGCCCCTGCAGCCTGCACAGCTTCGCCTCTAAATCTTTGATCTGTTTCTTTCGACCTTTGAATTCCGATCGAGCCCATGTATCGAGCCCTCGAGCACAATTTGCTATTTTCTCCTTTGGGTCCCCACTTGTACCCCTCCACTGGCATTGAACAATACTACGACACTCTTCATAATCTAGCCACAACGTCTCGAAACGGAAGCGTCGCTTCCCTCTTCGCTCCACCCGTCGTTCCGTGTCTAGGAATATAGCTGAGTGGTCGGAACAGTATCGTGGTAAGGTCCGGGACTGGTAAGAAGAGAAATGCTCACACCATGATGCATCAGCCAGAAATCGGTCTAGTCTTTCCCTTACCACTGTTGCTTCGTTTCTTCCTCTTTCCCAGGTAAATTTCAACCCACTCCACCCTAGGTCAATTAGGCCACAGTCTTCGACCGCCACTCGGAACGCATCCATTTCTTGTGGAAGCCTTTGAGCCCCTCCTTCTTTCTCTTCTTGGGTCAGAATTTCATTAAAATCCCCAAAGAAACAAATTGGCAAGTTGTACTCCCCGCTTATCCCCCTCATCAGTTGCCACGTTTCATGTTTCCTTTCCCTAGCCGGCCATCCATAGACTCCTGCTGCGATCCATCGAAAACCATCGTCTTCCATGATCTCCGCACATATGTGTCTCGTGGAGAAAGATCTGATGGTAACGTTTGTTCCCCTCCACCAGAAACCCAGCCCCCCCGATAAGCCTTGGCTGTCTAGACACAGGCCTTGGGTAAAGCCGCACTTCCTCATCGTTGGTTCCAAATCACGTCGAGCAATCATCGTTTCCATCACGAAAACGATGTTGGGCTGCATCTTCCAGGATCGATCCTGGATTGCACGAACTGTCCGAGGGTTGCCCAACCCTTGGCAGTTCCAACTTAGGATTTTCATTTTCCTTCGCGGGGCTGGCTTACTCCAGCACCCGCTACTATCTCCGATACTTCATCCTCTTCTTCTAACCCCTCTTTGCGTGATTTCTTCAGGATTGAGCTATCGGTCCCCGCTGTGTCAAACAGCTCTACTCCCATGCCATCAGCCTTTCTCTTTCCCTTAATCCCCCCTCCAGGTTCCTCTTGCTGCCCCTGTAAATCATCCACCCCCTTACCCCCCTCGTTGTCAATTGCCATGTCCTTACCAACTCCCCTTTCCTCTTCTTCCAGGATGACTCCCTTGCTAGTCTGCCCCTTCTCGTTTCTGTCTATTTCATTCCTGTTCTGTTCACCTTTTTCCTTCTCCCTCCCAGCTACTTCTACTCGGCTCTCGATTTCCACTCGTTTCAGTTTGTCCATCTTCTTCGCATCCCTCTCCCGCTCCCCTACAGACACTCGAGGTCTCCTTTCGTTTATCATAGCCCTCAACCATGGCCCAAACTGATTTCGACCTTGACTATCCCCTGAGATCACGTTTGTTGGGCAGAATCTCACTATATGACCAATGCGTCCGCAGTGAAAGCAGAAAGTCGAGAGCCTCTCGTATTGGATATCGATCCACTTCCAACTATCTCCCACACGCAGCTTTACCCCCCTCATCAAGGGGTTTGAGAGATCTAGTTTCGCTTTCAGCCTTAACTGTTTTTGGAAGCCTTCGAATTCAGGACGATCGTATTCCAGGAACTCCCCAACACGATCCCCAATGGCTTTTGCTGTAGCCACCGATTGCATTCCCACCGGGACGTTCTTGGCCACTACCCAGAAAGGGGAGTGCGTGAATTCCATGTCATCGAAACCCTCAGTGCCTTCTACTTCCTTCATAACCAGGAGGGCATCATCGAAAGTCCATGGGCAGCCATCCATCACCCGCCTTTTATCTTCCTTATTGAAAAATTGAAACATGAACTGTTTGTCACCCACGTCACGGATTACCGGATCTTCCCTAACCCTCCACACCTGCCTGATTGTGCGCCTGAACGCAGCCTTGTTAATGGACTGCTCTGTAACGAATTTCCCTGCCAGACACAGGGCGATGTTCCCATTCAAGCGCCCATCCCCCTCGACTTCCACCACTGCTGCCTCGGACTCTGTTAGTTGAAGTCCTTCCCACGCCATCCGCAGACCTTCAACCTCCTTCTTCTCACCGATGTCGGCCATCTCCACCGGAAACCGACCTTGACTGCTGAGAAAACTGACAAGTAACTGCTTTTAACTGTCACTAACTGGTGTTTTTCAACTACCCCAAACTCCCGGATTCCCGGACTCCCTAGAGCGAGGGACTATTTCACTTTTGGCTCCCCTTACTTTATTGCATAGTTTAAGTTGTTATTCACTTATTTGTAATTAGATTGTAATTAGATTTTGTTATTCATGGTTTTTAAAGTGACTTAAAGTCCAAGGATCCAATAATTGTCTAGTGCTTCGGATTCTTGAACTTTAGAGGTTTTTTAAAACTCTATGGGATCAAAGGGTTGTTATTTGGAATTAGATTTTGTTATTCATGTTTTTTTTAACCCTTTTATTTTAAAGTGACGTAAATTGATAAACTGTGTGAAATATGAGTTGAAAAATTATGACATAATATAACCTCTGTATCAGTTTGAAAAATAGTTTATTTGTAAAAAGAAAAAAGAATTTAAATGGTTGTTATTAAGGGTAGTCTTTTTTCATATTAAAAAAAATCTAATAACATTCGAAAAAATGTTTATCATTTAAACTCTAAAATAATTCCATGAGGTATATTACTTTAAACCGGTTGAAATCCTTGCAATACTATACAAGTCATAGAAGTAAGAAAATGGCATTTGCATTAGAAAATAAAAGTTAATAGATTGTACAGATTCTACTTATATATTCGAAAAAACTCATAGAAAAGAGGTATATACCTCAAAAATATTTGTTTTTGCTTCACCCTTCTCTCTCTCTCTTCCTCCTCTTACCAAGAATCGAAACCTCAACCTGAAGCGTTGTAGTGGAACAACTAAGCCAGCCAGGCAAGAGGTGACCCTGGTGTTCTTTAGCCACAAATAAACAAAGTTAATCCTATTAATGGGCCTTTTGGCCCATTTGGGAATTATTATAGGATGGACGAATTAAGGTCCTCTCTACTGTCTAGTGTAGTAGTGTGTATTTAGCCCTTTGTTTAACCCTTTAGCCTTATGAATAAATTCTATTTTAATTAAGGATATCATAAAAAAACAAGTATTAGAATTGAAAAAACCTATGTAAAGGGCTAGATTTTAACATTTATTTAATTTATTAAAAAATCTCTCTTAATTATAATTTATTACATCATTTATTTAATTTATTTTTCAAAAAATCTTATCCAAATGTATTAAATATCATTAGCAAACATTCATTATTTTTTTTATAAAAAAAAGGTCAATTTTAATTTATTAATTATCAATTTATCATTATAATAAGATAAAAAAAAATGAGTACATTAGAATTGAAAAATGAGTATAAAGAATAAAATACATAAATGACTAAAATGAAGGTCACAAATCACAATACTAATCTTACATCCTTGCAAAAATTACAAAAAGTTGCGGGTACTTAACTAGTTTGGCTTTAAAAGGCTCCATACATAGCCACGTAATGGTTTAACAGGCATAATATTGATAATATTGGTACAAAGTGGATTATATCACATAGTGTGTTGTTTTGAACACATAGTGATTGACTATGAAATGATCAGAAATGGAGGAAAATAGGTCAAGAAAACTAGCACAAATTCCATTAGAGACATCAAGTTGTGCTTTGAAAATTCAGTTACAAAACTACTTTTCCCGCTCAATGAACTGCACTATATACTATATACATGTGCAATGTAGGTGATCAAGTTGTGTGATACATAAGTACAAAATTGCCCTTCTGTTATCATCTTATTTACATATTCACATATCTATCATATGCGTATTATATGTACTCATAGTTTTAGTGTTTACAATTGCAATGCTAAGCTCTTGTATTAAGTGATTTTTGCAGAAATTGGCTAGAGAGACATAATTGAAGATCTTAAGTGAAAACCGCCAAGGTGGTCACGAAGATCATTGTAGAAGGATGGATGTCGTATAATGAATGGAGCAGATTGATGGAATCCATAGTGAACTCCATAGAATAGGAAAGACCTGTTTTGAACATTGAAGATCCCTTTTCTATGGAAAGCTTTGGATCGAAATAAGAAAGACATGTTTTGAAGAAGATTAATTTGTTTTCTTGCAAGGCTAATTCTGTTGCTTGCTAAAGAACGATTTTTTTTTCGAGATTATAAGAGAGTTAACCAAGGTAATAAGGATGCGGAAAAGAGAAAAAGATGACAAGCTTTTAGGTGTATGTCGATTGATGCGGAAGTTTATAGGAGAATAGAATACTAGACTTGGGCAAATGCGAGCGCGGACCGGACTTGGAACGGGTTTTACCCAAGATTTTGTCCCGGTGTCGCGGGTGTGGGCCGGGCTAAGCCCGCTTAACGGGTTGGATGTCGGGTTCAAGCCCGTCCGGGATTGCAAGCGCGGGCTACCCGCGGGTACCCGCAATAATATATGTATATATACATGTACTGTAATATATTTATAAACTGTAAAATATTTATAAGTATATATGAGTTTGTATACATTGTAATATATATGTGTATATATAAAGTCATTCTTTAAAAACTTGTCCAAATATAAAGTCATTCTTTAGCCAATTTGCCCAAGTCGAAAAATCTGAAATAGAGAGGGATGTGTATATATATACACACTGTAAAATGTAAATATATACACGTACAAACACTGTATAGTGTATACACTGTCTATATACGTAGTATATATTTGTATACTATTAATGTATATATATACTGTAATATATTTACAAGTGGTAATATATTTATATACACTATAATTTCAAAAAAACAGTATATATAATATATAATATATTTTTTTTAATTTTAATTAAAAAAATAGCGGGTACCCGTTACGGGCCTAGCGGCCAGCAACGGGTACATTGGTCTTCCCAATCTTGGACCCGCTGCGGGCTTAGCAGCCCGCATGGACTTCTTCCCTTGTCCATGCCCACCCATAATAGCGGGCGGACGGGACGGGCCGGGCGGGCCGATCCGCGTTTGCCCAGATCTAGAGAATACCTCTTAGTTTGCAAATTCCCAACAACAATGGTGTATGTCGATTGCTCAAATCATTATATGATTTAAAACAAGCTTTTAGGCAATGGTATGCTCGTGTCAACAATTTTGAAAAAAGAGTTATCTTCAATGGAAGAATGACTACTCCCTAATTTACAACGGTGAGGATGATCTAATTCGTATTTATGACATCTTTTATAGTTCGTTTTCTTTTATTGGTTGAAAACAATTATAAAACTATCTCATATATTAAAATAAATAATAAAATAATTTTACATATCAAAATGAAGCAATAGAGATCATATAGGGTGTGTATGGCACTAAAATAAACAGGTTAAAAATATAAATTATTAACTGTTAAAAAAATAAACCGGTTTAAATGGTGTATGGGTGTGTATGGCACCGGTATAAGCCGGTTAAAAAGTGTGAAATTATTAGCTGTTAAAAAAATAAACGAGTTTAAATGGTGTATGGGAACAACAAATAAGCTTTAGTCGGTTAAAAAAAGGGTTTATAAATAAGCTGCAGATTGAAGCTTATTTTGAGGTTTATATTCCATAATTACTATTTTACCCCTTCTCTTTTATCTTATTTGGTTTGAAAGTACCACAATACCCCTAATAACAACCAAATAAACTCCACTTTTTACAAATATAAACTGTTTTTCGTCCCATACGGAGTTTATATTTTTTCATAAATTTTTAACTACTTTTACCAACAGTTTATAAATTTTTACCCTGTTTATAATTTTAGTCAGTTTATTAACCCCGTCCCATACGAACCCTATGTGAACAACAAATAAGCTATAATCAGTTAAAAAAAGAGGTTTAAAAATAAGCTGCAAATTGAAGCTTATTTTGGGGTTTATATTCCATAATTACTATTTTACCCCTTCTCTTTTATCTTATTTGGTTTGAAAGTACCACAATACCCCTAATAAAAACCAAATAAACTCCACTTTTTACAAATAAACTGTTTTTCGCCCCATACGTTGATTATCTTGTTGTTTAAATTTTTAACTACTTTTACCAACAGTTTTATAAATTTTACCCTGTTTATAATTTTAGTCAGTTTATTAACTCCGTCCCATACGAACCCATAATAGATTAACCGATTTTACAAGAAATCAGCCAGCTCGTTTTTGGCATTTCAGCGAATTTGTCCTGGGTGGACCCAAGCCCAATCCTTACCCGCTGACCCGTCGGGTTCAAGTTCGACCCGTTGAACCGAGCATCTCTCTTCCAACACTCTTTACCTTTTAAAGGGCCCACCGTCTGACACCAATTATATAAACTCCTCTCGCGTTTCACAGTGAATCCCCTCGCCCACTCCGAAAAGCGCCAACGCGTTCCCCTCTCTCCCGAGTAGCACCGGAGGTTTCTGGTGCCGATCTCTCTCTTTCTCAGCTCGTTCGTTTTTTCTGTTCTTAACTCTTCATCTTAATCTTCTGTTTTGGTGTTCGATTTTATCTTCTTCGTCTTTTCTGGTGAATTGATTGGATTTAGAGTTTCTTGGAATTTCTAGGGTTTCTTCAATGGCGTCCAAGCGGATCTTGAAGGAATTGAAGGATCTCCAGAAGGATCCTCCCACCTCTTGCAGTGCTGGTAACTTGTTTTTCTCCCCTCGCCACTTTTTCTTCAGGTTTAGACTTCATCTGTGTTGATTTCACTTGGATTCCAAAGTCTTGAATGAAAATTTTGATTTTGTTAGATTGTTTGTTTCCTAATAGTTGATTAACTTGATTGCGAATATGCGATATTTAGTCTTTGTGCGTTTACTGTGTGCTTGATTCGTGCTAGTAGTTGGATTATTGTAGTTTGTCTATCCAGAGATGATCCAATACAGTACTCCGTAGAAAGCAGTAAATGTTTTTTGCTTAGGGATATTTGATACGGATTGAATGTTGTTAGCTGGTTTTTTATGCTTGCAATGTTAATAATAATAATAATAATAATAATAATAATAAGAGCTAGAAATTGGATCCATTTGTTTTTTATTCCTTGCCTCTGATGTGTTCTTTCTAAAAGCATTCATGCATAAGTTTTCATATATTTTATGGATTGGTTAGTTGTATAATCAATTCATTATTTCTTCCTTGATATTGTATTAGGCCCTGTTGCTGAAGACATGTTCCACTGGCAAGCAACAATCATGGGTCCTGGTGACAGTCCTTATACCGGAGGGGTGTTTCTAGTCAATATTCACTTTCCTCCTGATTATCCATTTAAACCACCAAAGGTGCATCATATTTTCCTAGCCCTTTTCTTTGATGGAATAGCATATGTTATTATAGTTGATTTTCAAAGAGTGAAGTTTTTCCTTTTCTGGTTAAAGATGGTCTTTTGAATATGAATTTCTTCAGCTCTTGGTGTCAATTTTAACTGATTATTATTATGTTGTGATGACATCTTTACTAAATATCTACAGTTGGAGTGTGATGTCTTCTGATAGCTCTAAATTTGATGATAGAAGATATGTTTTGGTGGTTAGAAGCTTGATAAGGAGACCTGGGGTAATCTTTGTCATTGTTCTGATTTTTTTAGCATGGCAGTGAAAAAAATTTCTGGCATTCAGTTGCTTTTTCCCCCCCTCCACATACTCCATGTAGTAGTAGAAATGCTTCACCAAATCCATTGAGAAGATGTTACATCACCTGTATCGTGGTGCTCATAATTGGAAGCCCAGGAGAGGGAAACAGGTCATTAGTTCCCTTATTAAAAGTTTTTGTCCCCAAAGCTCAGTGAGAGAGGAAAAGTAGTCGAATTTTAGAAAAGAATGTGAATACATGTTCTTCCCTGTGACTTATGAGGCGTCACTAGGACACTGACCAGGTATGCTCATCCCTTCGAGTCTTCGACGGGTCTCTGGAGTTGCCATTGCTATTTAGCCATTTAGGTGTAAGCCCCTGCTTGTAGTGTGACACCTTACATCTCAATTTTTTTTTTCTTGATTATTCTATTCCCTATAACTAGTTCCCTTTCCTTCACCAAAGTGACAACAAAAAAGGGGATCCATCCTGAAATCAACACGAGAACAGCATACTGACAACAAGTTGCTTGTTACATTCATAATTACACATTCACATTGCAGAAACTTCTATGTTTGTGTCTTATGCTTTAACAAAGTGAAAGAGCGCCTCTGGATTTCTAAATTATTTGCCATGATTATATGTTTGGATGAAGGACCAGCATATCTTCAGGCGCACAACTATAAAATTCAGTGCCATATTCTGTTTACAGCCCTTGCATGATTTTCTCTAAAAACTTTTTTCTGCAGGTCTCATTCAGGACCAAGGTTTTCCATCCTAATATCAACAGCAATGGCAGCATCTGTCTTGATATTTTAAAGGAGCAATGGAGTCCTGCTCTTACCATTTCCAAGGTTATTTTCTGATTTTTCTCTTTCATGGATGCATGAAGATTATCTGCTCCTGTCATTCACTTTCTTAAACTAACCACCAAAGTATAAAATTGACCTCTCTCTGTGTCATAGAAGATAAATCTGAGTGTTTATGCATATTTCATTGGATCATTGCATAAAAATAGCGTGCTTTTGCATATGTAACTATAGGAGGAAGAGGAACCTCTTTATTGCTGTACTATAATAGCCTTGAAATTTTAAACCTAGTAACCACAAGTTCAGTTGTGCCTTGAAATTTTAAACCTAGTAACCACAAGTTCAGTTGTGCCTTGAAATTTTAAACCTAGTAACCACAAGTTCAGTTGTCCCAAGGTTATGTATCTTTTTGATCAAGTAATTGTGTTCATCACTTGATATTCGCCATTAGGCCTATGTTGCCACCGGAAGCCTGACTGCTTCACAAATTGGTTGCCTGTTCACGATCTTCCCTTTTCTTAAACCCTTCCCCTCTTCTTTCTTGTCTTACTAGGGAGATAAGAGACATTCCCACTCACCCGAGATTCTATAGTGTCAATTGTTGACTTTACCTCTTCATTGGGTTTGTATGTGTTGCATGGTGTGTATACTTCACGCGTAGTAATGACATGTTTCTTGTGTGGTAGTTCAATGAAAGACAATGCAATTCCCTTTGTAAGACCTAATTTATGTAGCTTTATCCATGCCCTTGGCTTCCAATTTATGTTTAAATAGTAATGCCTTCTGCTTGATGCGTTCCTTTGACTTTTCTTATAACACACCAAAGAAAAGCTTCGTCAATAACTTGCTGGAACAAGTTCAGTGATTTGCATTATCCCTACACCACCTGTGCCCTTATCAACAAGTTCAATGCCACCATTTTTTTTTTGCAGGTTTTGCTCTCTATTTGCTCCTTGCTGACCGACCCGAACCCTGATGACCCTTTGGTACCTGAGATTGCGCATATGTACAAGACCGACAAGGCCAAGTACGAGACAACTGCAAGAAGCTGGACTCAAAAGTATGCTATGGGTTAGTTGTTCAATGTTGAATGAAAGGATTCTTGCTATGGAATCTAACAATGCAAGGCCATAAATACTATTCCCTTTGTTAAATGTGAACTGTTTTATGCTTGTGATATGCTTTCGCCCTGTTTTAAGTTGTTCTCTGTCTAATAGTGTGCCTGTTTAAGATATTTCTTCCTATAAAGGTCTTGCCCAAAGTACTAGAAAGGTGTTCCTCATCCTGTGTAGCTTGAAAGTTGCATATGATTTCAAGAGAATCAATCTAGATCGGTAAAACTGGGTTCTAGACGGTGTTCTTAATCGGTTAGTTGCTTTGGTCATATAGCAGTTTTCAAATTTGCATGTGTTGATTGCTTAGTATGAGAATTTACAGATCTAGATTAACAGTTTCTCTTCAAGAAATCACTTGATCTTCAACCATGTATATATTTTGAAAATTTCATTAGTTGGATAGATTTAAACAACAAAATCCAACCATAGGGTTAAGTGTTGCTAGTTACAATTGAAAACAAGGTTGATTAGCTCCAAATAACACAATCAGTCTCGACTTCTCAATGTCTTCGCCCCATCAGCTCTCGAGGAATTCTTGTTCAAGCATCCACACCCTGTAAACATGGCTTCCTACCTGAAAAATATGAAAACTTCTCCACTGTCATCTTCTTTCCCATAGCAACAGAAATTTGATATTCTCGGCCAAACGAAAACCATACCCAAGTTTGAGCTCTAGCTCGTCTGATTCGACAACATCTTCCGGTTGGATGCACCATGGGGACGAACTAATGCGCCCCAGTTGACGCCATCGGAACCAGGCTTGTCGCAGACAACGATATGGAGCTTCTGGCCCATTTCACAGTGAGTCCCGACTGCGCTATAGAAGTAGTAGTCGCCAGTTACAGGGAGAGTCATGACGGTAGGACCCTGAACCCATTGGTTAATGACATGGTCATGGCCACACAACTCAAAATCCTCTTTTGTGACTTGGTACACATCGTGTGCCCCTGACACGTATGGAAACACTATATTGCATCTCCGAGTTAACACGGATTATTAGTTGACATTTATTCATATAATTTATTTATATATAAAGTTAATATAAATAAGTACTAATAATATTAATAGTTTATGATTTAATAGAGGAAATTAAATATAATAACAATTATAAACTAATGTTTAATGAAAAATATATTTTGAGTATAATTGTGTTTATTTTTTAATTAATTTATGTATTTAGCTTTTTTATGCATATACTAGGGTTGTTATTCGAGCCGAACGAGCCGAGCTTGACATGTTCAAGCTTGGTTTGTTTGTTAAACGAGCTCGAGCCGAGCCCAATTTTAAAACGAACTTATTTTTTTTTATCAAGCTTGACTTCTTTAGGAAATGAACGAGCTAGAGCCTTGTTTTTTTCGAGCTTTAAGTGATTCTACTTGGTCATAACATATTAACTTAAAGAAAATTTTAGAAATTCCATAAAATTCGAGCTATTCGAGCTTCAATCGAACGAGTCAAGCTTAAAATCTTGTTCAGACTCGGCTTGTTTAGGTAAGTAAACGAGTTCGAATCGAGCTTTTTTTTAGCAGATCCAGATTTTAACAGATTTAAAGAATGATTTATGAATCTCTATTTATACCAGAAACCATCTCTATTGATACCTGTGTTTGTCCTTATGAGCTAAATGGACAATAATATAGTTTTTTTTTTTGTATAGTCATGCAATAAATGAATATATGTATAAGTAGAAGTTTTGTGATGACCTAATAAACCAATTTGTCTATAGAAATGCAACCAAATCGAAAGGGAACACAAAATTGTTTGGGAATACCTAACTCATCTCCCACACCAAAGGTGCGAGGAGCAGCCCATTCGTCGTAGAAGGTTTTGTTTGGAGGGATCTCCCACCCGAAGCTTCCACCGACGACGTGAATTAGGGCAGTTGATGTCTGCACCATAACACACCCAACAGCAACCACTAACAAGAAGGAAGGCATCTGCATCTTCCCCATGTTGAGCTTCCTTCTTGTGAAGAGGCTTCCTATTAGGGGCCGGGGGTTATTAATAATTTAATATATGTTTCAAGTGCATAGTTTGAACAATTGGATGCTTTTATATGTGCTTTTAGGCTTTGAAAGGTTGGATTTGCAATTCAATTGATTGGTTTGGTTTGTTGTTTCAAATTTATCGTTGTCTAAAAATGGGGATGGTTTAGAAATTTTCTCTTTCATCTTTGAAATCTCACAAGGTTTGGCCCCATCAATTTTTTTTTTTTAATTTGCATGGGTATCCAAAGCTATTAGCATCGATCCGGCTAATTCCCATGGGCCCTGAAGTTAATGACCAGGTAAACTTCTAGTGGCCACCCGAAGCAAGATTCGAACCGAGGACCTAATTTTAGTACTACTTGTAAGTCTTTTCCGACCGAACTAATCCGAAATGGTTCGCATTATACTCCTTCCATTAAGCCAAGGATGGATTTTTAAGAGGTCATTGGAGAAGAATGTTTATTAGTATAATATATAATTTCGATTTGATATATAATAAGTTTTAATCCGATAAATAAGCAATAAGTTATGAATGTTTGAAAATTGAACAAGTGCAAACCACTTCACACGCCATATACTAAAATGAGATGTTTCTATCTTTTGCTAAACTTTATATGTTCATACTATAATTAAATCCAAGAACTTCTAATACATAAGTTATATTAAAATAATATTTGATGATTTTGTAATAAATTAGGCATGATTTTAGCTTAATTATACGGAGTCATGATCATACGGTCTAATTAGGTTTCTCAAAATTTAATTAACAGGATACATATATACCATAACTCATTGAAAAAACCTAATTAATGTTTGGAAGGTCTAAAAGCAAATTAGCAAGCCAACATCAAGATCCATCTAACAGTAGGGTGCAGTGCTGAGCCGGAGGGCATCGAGGAAGGCGGATTCGTCGCAGGGGAAGGAGACTGGGCCGTCTGCGTAGTTGAAGCCGTACTCCTCTTCAGCGTCATTAAGAAGCTCCGAGAAGGCGGGGTGATTGAGCTGCGTTGCGCGCATGACGAACCTCCTGTGGTCGCAGCCAACGATGACAGCCACGTTTCCACGGGGGACATCGGAGGGGGCTGTAGACGACGCTTTGAGTCGACGCCGACACTGCTTGGTGAGATTGACCACTTCTTGGATTGCGCTGCTATTCCCCATTCAATATATTTGATACGAAGTAACGAAGATGGAGATTAGGGCTACAGGAGATCAATGGAGAGGAATTGAATTGGACACAAATTGATTGTTGTGATTATATGAATATGAGGCTTTTTATAGGTTCGGTTTGAATTGGTACGTTGCTTGCCCATCAGGTTAGGTTTGTTTAATTTCTATATATTTATTTCCAATTTAAGATATTTTTTGATAGATTAAATCTTTAAAATCTTATTTGAATCTATCTTATTTATATAACCGTGTTTGGTTAATAAATTTGATTTGGGAAGATTTTCCTTAATTTAGTTATTTAATATTTTTATATCTATCTTTGAATTTATTTTTTGATTGGATATATCTTTGAATTTATAGTTAATATGTAATACTCATATATTTTTAATTCGATTTTAATATTTATATAATAATATGTTTTGATTTATTATAGAGTAATAATAAAATAATTGAGGATTGATATTGATTTTATTCATTGGTTGGTAATTAATAAATTTGATTTGGAAAGATTTTCCTTAATTTAGTTATTAAACTTTTTTTTAAAAAAAAAATCAGATTTTTTAAATTTCAAAAGATGTATATAATATTCCACTATTCTATTTTAATATATTTAATATACCTTCTATGAAAAAAATGTAGAGAATTGGAACTCAACTGCTAAATTCAAAATTAATAGTTTAAATTTAAAATAGTTTAACTATTTAATATTTAACAATTAAAATTACTATTAGAATAATATATATGAATTTAAATTTCATGGCTTCGTCAAGCCGGATGGAGATAGTAGATATATAGATATATATCTAAGAACATATATTAAAAATAGAATAGATATTATATATATCTAATTAAAAATAAATTAATATGTAATGAATTGATAAATACCTATATATACCTAATACGTACCTGAATCGTACACAATTTGTTGCCGCGAACTCATAGATCGATCAATTTTAAAATCAGTCTCAATCTCTCTCCAAGGTTAGGTCTGAATAACACAATTAGGGCTTAATAATACCATGAATCCTCCCATGAGTAACGACCTTTGTTTTCAAATGTGTAACCATCTCGCAACGGCCCAAGCTTTGCCGGCAGGATGGAGGTTCATCCCCACCGACGAGGAGATCGTCGCCGCCTACTTAAAACCTAAAGTCGAACACCGCCCCCTTCCTCCCAATCTCATCTGCGAAATCGACATTCGCCAATGGGATCCTAAAACCCTATCCGGTATGTACGTACTAATCTTGGATCTTCGTTTCCGTTTTGGTTTCGTTTCATATATCGAGTTTTTTTTTTTTTTTACAAGAATTTATATATGCAGAGAGTTACGAAGCACAGGGTGGAAAGTGGTATTTCTTCACTCCAAGATACAAGAAGGACCCGAACGGAAGTCGCCCAAATCGCAGTGTTAGGAATGGTTTTTGGAAGGCCACCGGAAAGGATACGAAAGTTAGGAATAAGGATGGACAAGATATTGGCAAGAAGACGACCCTAGTCTTCTATGAAGGACCTTCTAATAAAGAAAGTCGAAAGATGAATTGGATCATGTACGAGTATGCTCTTACTTCTTACACAAAACTTACTATGGAAGACACTACGCGTGATCCAAAACTGGTAAGTATTTTTCAACTAACGCTATAGTCTTTTACAACACTCAACTTACGTTTATATTCTGTTGGAATATGAGATTGTCACACATTAAAAAGATTGAGATATCATGAACAACATATAAGTTTGACGGGTTAGCTACTCCTGGCATTGCCAATTGGTTTTGAGATGGACCTCGTTGGGCTTGTATGTTGTTCATGTCTCCCATAGGTTGGGTTTGCCAACCGAGTTTAACACATTTTATTTGGATCATGTGTAGTTGGATGAATGGGTTCTGTGCGAGATTCATACGCATGGTGTCTCAAACCGCAAGCCATCAGGGTTCGAGACATTGCATACATTGGTTGAAGAAGAGGACGACAACACTAACAAAGTGATCGACAACTCAAACTCAATTGTTGCAATGGGTGAGATGATCACCCGCCAAGTAGAGCATGTCATGCCAATATTCTCCCAGACACTTCCATCTCATGGGACGACGTCGTTTGATCACCAAATGGATGACCTATTGCCTATGACTGCATTTCAAGGCGATAACAACAATGTCGTTTCTTCTTGCAATATATCATCGCTCAATCAAAATGCCGATGAGCTACAAACTATGGTGCCCTTAACCTCGTCGTCTTCCAACTCGTTAGAACCTTCCTATACTGGTTATCATGGTACAGATGCAGCTAAAGACCGTGATGTCGTCACCTTTGCACCTTCCGATTTCAACAACAAAATGTGGTGGGAGTATGATGATGAGATTGATCAGCTAATTTCCGAGTTTCAACAACAAACTGAAATTGTTCTGCCTTCAAAAAGAAAGAAAATCGTTTAAGCTTGCAGGTCTAGCTATGGCTCATTGATCACATCGATCTACATGTACTCGTATTTTGCAATTGCAGTTTTCAAATTTCTTTAGCAGTAGTTTTTCTAAATATTCATTGATTTTTTTAAATATATTTTCAGCTCCAATTGTGTTTTCTTATTAATTCACATATTAATACAAATTTATGGAAAGCCAAATCTATAGTACTGTGCATGTATATCCAGTCAACATCAATGCAGATTCGGATCTAGATTGAACCGAATCCAAATTGAACGGAAATGTAAAACACATCGATATGTTTGCGATATTCGGGCTAATCACTACAACCTCAGCAGTAGATCGAGATTGATTTATGTGTTTTTATTAGAATAAAAGCTTTGTTAATGAAAATTATTAATATGAAAATTTTAGTTTATCAAGTCCACCTAAATTTTATTTTCTGGTTCCGTGTCTGATTGCACAATAATAAAAGTAAACATAAATGACATAGATATGAGAACCATGAAAAAGCAATCATCTTGTTATTACAAAAATTAAATAAAATATAAAAAGGAAACAAAAAATAAACATATATAGCATAACAGTTATTGCATTGCATTCAAATTTTATGTAAATGATGTATAATTGATGTAAAGAGGTATTCTCAGATCAAAAAGGAATATAGACATTTGCACTGCAAAATCTGTAGCTTCATCTTTAACAATTAGAACCACAACTTATACTTGGCTGTTTGATTTCGTGGCGTTGGGACGTTTCCTGACAACATTTTTCGACCATGGACCTTCGCGGCCCAGTTGACGCCGTCAGACCCAGGGCCGGTTCCAACGATGATGTGGAGCTTCTGGCCCATGTCGCAATGAATCCCGACACCGCAGTAGAAGTAGTAGTCACCCGGTGCAGTGAGCGGCACCATGGTTGGGCCTAGCATGTATTGTTGGAATACATGGTTTCGGGTACAGGCATCAAAATCCTCTTTCGACACTTGTTGCACATCGTGTGTCGATGGCCTATATGGAAATACTGCATTGAAAGAGGACAACAACTTGAGAGAGCTTGTCAGTGACTCAATCGTTAGAGACATTAAAAATGTAAAATGTTTACAATATCAATCATTATCGAAAATCACTTTGTATGTTACTGTATGGAAATAATGCATTGAAAGAGGGTAACGAACTTGAGAGAGCTCGTCAGTGACTCAACCATTAGAGACATTAAAAATGTAAAATGTTTACAATAGCAATCATTATCTAAAATCACTTTGTATGTTAAATTGTTAATGTATGGAAATACTGCATTGAAAGAGGATTACGAACTTAAGAGAGCTTGTCAGTGACTCAACCGTTAGAGACATTAAAAATGTAAATTTTTTACAATATCAATCATTATCGGAAATCACATTGTATGATGTGATTTCCGATAATCAAAATTGGAAGACCTAATTTATATGAGATTACCTAATTGATCCCCAACGCCGAAGGTGCGAGGGGCAGCCCACTCGTCGTAGAAGGTCTTAGTCGGAGGGGCATCCCAGCCATAGGCTCCCCCGACGATGTGGATGAGACCGGTTGTTGATTGCACCATAACACACCCAATTGCAGCCAATAGCAAGAAGGAAGCCATCTTCATCTTTGCCATAGTAAGCTCCCTTCTTCTTGATGACCCTTCTTCTTGATGAGGCTTCCAATGGGTTATCAAGTTTTTAATGGTTTGAACAATTGAGTGCTCACTTTGAAGGCTTTTAGGTTAAATGATTAGATTAAAAATGAAATCTTGGAGTCAAAAATAGGTCTTCTTTTCTAATTAATCACAACTTGCCTCATAAAAGGTTGGTTGGGATTCTCTTGATTTTGGAAGGCTTACAACTCTTTTTCCTTAAATAGGTTGTCACCATAGTCCATTCGTTCAATAGAATCAATAAATAATCAAAGAAAAAATATACTAAAATTAAAATTCTAATTTTAGACAATATTTTTCTATACATAAAAATGAAATCAGAGCTAAACTCTTGGCATGATAGATCAGCTTTTGGAACATTTGACACATAGGACAATGGCAACTACACTTGTTCAAACCAAAATAACTTAAGCTTTGAAATCAATAAAAGTAAGAAAGTACAACTATTGTTTAATTTACAAGTAGTAGATAAATGCAAGTAAGAAGTGTAACAAGAAGCACAACTACTAAGCTACACACATGATGCCCTCTGATGAGGTGGCTCAATGGTAATGAGTGATGGGGTGAGAACCGATATGAGATTGGCTCAATGGTAAGTAGATAATCAAGGTTCACCTTACTTCTTACCATTGGGTCTAGCCGGTCGGCGCAAGTTGGTTTATTCAGTGTGTAGCTCTTGCCGCTCAGGGTTTACATTATCACTTACATATAAACATAAACATAGGAAGGGAAGTTCTTAAATAGGAGGCTTCAATCTATGAATCAGAATCAGCCAAAAAAGGTAATGGAAAAGGAACAAACAAAGATTGAAATTGTATGAAACAATGAGGTTGAAATTCATATATTCAGAGTTGGTGATGATCACGACTAGAGCGGCTATGAAACACCACTGCATCTTTTAGCAGTTTGTCTCTCAAATCTGAAACCGATTGTTCATTAGAGAGGTATATGCAAGTGGCAAGTAGTCTCAGCCTTCTAAGCGCTCATAAAAAGTGTGGACTTGCACGAAGTAGGTTCTATGTGATGACTCAAATATTTTTGTGTTACGCCTAATATCTCATTATAGGGTGTGTATAAGGCACTCCATGAAAGGGATATACTGAAGTCCGTTGGGACTCGGGATCGGGGGTCGTGTGCACACGTGCGCCCTTGCGCTAATAGCCTAGCATATAAGCCGAGCGGGGTTCCATCCTAAAACCAATTGGCATTAGGTGGGGTAGCCCACTAGCTTATATACTAAGGCTTCTTTGTTCATGTAATCAATGTGGGACTCTTTTGGTCCTCTTCACATTCCTTTCATTCTCAACAGGATACAAGCTGAAACAAAAGGTAAACCAGAGGAAACATTACACTGAAAACACAGAATTTAATTTAATTTGTACGAGGCTTTCATGACTTGAAGACCTATAACAGTTCGATATATATACCTCACAGGGTTTCTTATTTATAGACAGACAGTCAAGACTCAAGACCAGACTCTCGCGTTCTACATATCAGCTAGGAGAGTTTCAGGTGTCCGAAACTATCGGCATGAAGCTAGTAACAGCATCTGAATTTACCTCACTATTTGAGTGACAAAAGAAAAAGAATTATTATCTTCTACCTTTTACCTCCTATTTAGGCCAAAATGAGTAAATATTATCAAGTTTACCGACTGGCGACTGCACTTGAATTCAGCTGAAGGATGACCACCACTGCACACATTGCTTCAGTCTGATATCCTCATCTCGACTCCAAGACAGTCTTTCACAGCCTCGTATGTCACAAATGCAATAGCAATAGAAGGGACAACCTATGGGGAAAATAACAAAATATCACTACAGCTGGCATAATACTTCATCAGACTGTATACCAAAGAGATGACAATTCACATCAATTGCATATTCTAGTGATAAGTTACAAATCTGCATTTAAGATAGTTCAATCAGAAAATAAGACAAACTATTGCCTATTGGTGATAGGTTAAAGATTCTAATAAACAGTGCAATCAAGGTAGTGTAACCCTCATAATTCATCAAGGTGTATGACCATAGTATAGCGGCCTAGATTTTTAGATTTGACTTATGAGTGGATTAAATCTTGTTCCGGATTTTCAATCAGAATTTTAATTCACAAATTATATAAGGCAGTCAAATGCTATAAAAAGCTTATCCAAGACAGCATCTAGAATCACAGAGACTGCACATCACCTCTCTCTAGAAAAATATAGAATTGCAGGCAAGATTATCAGATTTATCACCCTAAATTTGAGCAGATTAGGAAGCAAAATACAGATATAAGTAATATAATCGCATCATGCCCGCATAGAGAGATCCAACACTTTGAATACTAACCTTCACAGAATTCGGGACCAGGCCCTTGTATAAAGCTCCAAAACCCTCATAACGGACCGTTTTCCTGAACGCATCAACCATTCCTGTATACTCAAGAGGCGCTTTGGTTCTTCCGTCACCTGCAACGATTGTAGAGGCATCCTTCCAGCCAACCATTTGCATCCTACGACGGACAACATCTAAGGGGTAAGCAATAGTCTGACCCATGGTGCCTGCAACAGCCCCACAAGCAAGCCTTGTAGTCACACTCAGCTCAGAATCTTTTGCAAGTCCAAACGGCTTTTCCTTGATCAACCAATCTTTAAGAGATTCATATACAGAAAAGTTGAGACCCACGTAGGGTACCTACAAAAATTAGACATGTCACAAAATTTGAAACTTGGCTTAGTGAGGATGAGCAAATATTAGAGATCAAAAAGGTTCAGCAGAAGTGTACATAACTAATAAATGGGTATGGGATTGTAGATGACTGTGCAGGATTATTCATTAAGGAGTGTAAAGAGAGAATTAGAAAGAATGGGCATGGGGGAAAGGAGGATGGCCAGAGAGCGGAAACTTAGGCTGCATCTCTAGTCACTGTTGTATCTTACAGTGAACTTTTCATATAATTCACTCTTTTGTATTTTGCTGTAGACTCAGCGTTTGGTCCACTTTTCCCTTTGGGAGCTCATTTATGTATTTACCCATATTAATTGGGTATGAAAAATCATCTCCAGCCCTTAAATGCAATTCTTAATCCACCATGCAGTAAAGAAAAAACATTTTCACATCATTCTTAGCATGATTAGGACACTAGGTCAAGACTGTCCATGCAAGCAGATGAAGGCAGCAATGTATTATTTAATGCATCAATGTGATGTTGGCCAGGCAGAATATAAGAGTTCCAATAAGAATATGTAATCTACTTACCACACCTATGACAGATGGAAGCCAACCCTTGTACAAAGCACGTGCCCCTTCTTGTCGATATATTGTCCCAAGAGCATGGAAAATACCCCTGTACTGATGAGGGGATTTTTCTGTCTGCAACTCCAAACACAAATGAAAAGACAAGATAAATGTAAGCTGAAAAGACACAGGTGCTGACATAATTGCATATAAAAGAGTGTTTACATACCTGGACAGTCAAACGACCTCGTACCATGTCCATAGGGTATGTTGCTGACATGGCTATTATTCCAGCACATGCTCCGGCTCCAAGGCGTAGAACAGGAGTGAGTTCGGCGTTTTCTGTAAGGTAAAATAAAAAGGAACAGCAGTTAGCTTTACTCCTTCGGATATCATAACTATTGATCAGTGCAATAAAAACAAACAAAATTCTGATATAAAAAAAATTGGCTGATAGATTTGAGAAATATATACAGAATGAAAATAAAGGAATGTGTAACATGCTTGAATTAAGCTTCGATGCATAACATTACCAACAACTGACATGCTTTCTAGCATGCAAGTATAAATTCTCTCTTTACTAGCTACAAGTCAATGACTAGATCTTTGAAAATGTTGAAACATGTAAACTTGATCTTTGAAAATGTTGAGACGTGTAAACTTGCTTATCAACAGTGTAATTCCGCTAAGTAGGGTCTTGGGGGTTAAGATTACACACACTTACCTCAAGCAAATCGAGAGGATGTTTCCAAAAGACCCAAAGATGACAAGCGTAAGAAGAAAACTGAATTCAGGTAGGTGAAAAAAATAACTGAATTTAGTTAAAATGCTCCGAAATTTTATATGAGGCCTATATTCATCTCAAAGGCACTATATACAACAGCCAAATAGACATGTAAACAAAAAAAAAATTATGATAAAATACTTTTACGTCCACAATATGGTAAGATTTTGTGCCTTGCTGCCACCACTATGTTTAATGCTAAGCAACGAATTAGATTCATGATGCCCAACATAAACACAAGCATAAAACCCATGGTGGAACAAACTTTAGGCTCCGACAGAAAAGTTGATCTTGTTCTTTCCCAAAACCTATATTTAGGTCTAGTATAAAATGAAGCCAATGGAGAAGGAAATGCTTAAAGTACACTATACAATAAAACCTATATTTGTAAAAAGGAATAGCATTCCAAAAATAGTGCTAATGTAAATTGACATACCATCTCCCGTTCTCCGCCGATAAAGCCATAAAATTCCCCTGTTAATTAAACAAGAAATATAAAACTTCAGCAAAATTGCTGAGTGGGTAACTAAAGGCTAATTTCAAATTTGCTCAGTTCACGTGCTCTCTATATTAACTTGCTCTGATACAAACCAACAAATAGCAAGGATGCAAATCTACACATACAACTTGAATAAAAAAAATGATTGCCGCTTCAAATTTTCTGTCATCTTTTCAAGAGTCCGGTATCCATGTGATCAATCATGTTAACTTCAAGGGCGTTTTTATGAGTACTTTTGACTTGTAAAATCAAAACAGTAATCTTAATGTGATTAAAAAATACATGTCATATGCACGTAGAAAAATAACCCAAATGGGATATTAAAAAAGTGATTGCCCAAACTAGAGAAGCTACAAGGAACGTACTTGGATGCCTGCTCATAGCTAAAAAACTTGACTGCAGAATTTGGGACGATACGAGCACAGTTTGTACCATTGCCTTTGAACAAACCTCGAACTCCTTCAGTCTGCCATATATACTTCAAACCCTGAACAGTTCCCTTGTATTTTATGCTATGAGGATTTTGAACCTGTAAAATATCATTAAAGCCAATTTATGTATCTTTAAATTGAGTTCCATAAACATTATAATTTCCAAGGGATCATATCATAAATATATATTGATTCAAAAACTGTCTTCAAGCATCTGTGATTCTGTATTATACACATAACGCAATATATAACATAGTTACTCCTTTATATTTAGAGAGGCTTTGATCATAGTGGAATCCATCTAGAAAGAATATTGTCCTATCAAATAATAACTAGGTCTAGATGGTATAAGTTTAATGGCACTTAAAGTAGCAACTCCATACATAAGAAGCAAAGGTGAAACTAGTATCCAGAAATGATAAAATAGTTAAGCTCAGAGACCAATACTCAGAAGAAGAATGCATTGAACAAAGCACTAAATGCTACATCTGAGACCGGAGATATGAATTAACTTGGTCCCAAAACAAAGTCCAATACCATAATTAATTTGGGAAAGAAGCACAATATGTCAGCGACATGGTCCTAGCTTTAAACTTTATGGAACAGGTTAAAATTCTTTAGAGTTTAAACAGGAAATAGTCTCTTCAGATTACCAAAACAGATTTGTTTCTTCATCCCGTGGCATCTCATCCATAATAATTATTCACAGATGCAGGAAATACTAAATGTATTGCATAGCACTAGCCACGAGGCGGTTAGCAAAACTAACCTGCAACAAGATTTTCATCCGTTCCAGGGGAGCAACTGCAGTACGAGACCTGCAACAATTATCAAAACCTATCGATTTCCCAAGTTCATATACCACGCAAATCCTTTATGAATTCATATTTATACAGAAATTCATCACTTTAACTATGTCATTTCAATTTTCAACAATTAACCAGTTTGTAAATCCAAAATTTCAACATTTCCGACTTCGACATGTTCTATATGAACTCTGTTACGATTTGGTTCTTCTAATCGAAATTACGCATAACAATTACAGCTCCAACTAGCAAAATTACTCAGCAATCACTTTCAGATACGGAGTATTACACCATACCAGCAGCAGAAGAAAAGAGAAAGAAACCAAAACGAAAAGCAGTAAAACTCACACTCCACCGGCGATTCCGCCCGCAGCGAGAGACTTGCAGATGCTGAGCCAAGCGATGCTGGGAGGCTTGACGATTTCAGTCGCAGTCCTGGCCTCTTCGGCCAAATTAACGATGGTCGACACCGCAGACTCGCTCCGCTTCACATCTTCGGAAGACATCTCCTTTCTAAAACCGACGATCGGAGCCGAACAAACGCCGGAACCCTAACCGGAGCAACACCTCACCGCAGCAGATTCCGCCTGACTCCGCCCAATCACACAGCTACTCTCGCAAGCGGAAATGCAGGAGAAAAGGGTTTATATTGGTAAGGGATTGCGAAATTGCGAGAAGAAAGCGACAATCAAAGTTGGTCGTTTTGTGGGTTCGGGTCCCCTCAACGCAGTTTTTTGTTTCTTTTTCTTTTTTTTTTTTTGATGAGAGTAAGAATTCGGTGCGGGAGCCCGCTAACCGAGTGCATCCTTGAGGATGAGGCCCTGAAGACCTGAATGATTGTACAACGAGATGGTGTCCGGAGTGCTATGGCCAAGGTGGGCGACCTTGTCCGCCACAGCGTTACCAGAACGAAGGACATGACAAATATTCCAGTGCCTCACACGGCTGAGAAGTCGTAATGAGTCTGATATGATCATTTCTATTTCCCATGGAGGAGTCCAGTAATTCCGAATACTGTTAACAACAGTTAATGAATCGCCTTCCAACTCAATTTTATCATACCCACTTGAGGCAGCCCACCGAGCAGCCTGCCAAGCTGCGAGGGCTTCAGTGTAAGGGGACTTTGCTTCCCACACTTGCAATGTTGTAAGTGTATCACATTGCCTTCATCGTCCCTAACAACTCAATTTTTGTTTCTTTTTCATTCCTGAAGCCAAATGCATGGCAGCAAAATTTCCCAATTTTTTTACTTTTTTATTTTATTTTAAAATGGATTAATTTTCTTCCAGAAATATATGAGAAATAGTTGAAAATTCCTCCATACGTGGATAAAGTATTGGATTTTATTAATTGATTAATCAATTTCCCATCGTTATCTCATATTGAAGCCACAAGAGAGGGGTTAGAGTTTTGATGCCAATGGACCAGAAAAAATTCTCAAATATCAATTCATTGTTAAATTAGAGCAAATTTTTTGGTCTACATTGGGACATTACAGGTTCACATTTCACAATTGTTGAAATTTAAGAAATTCATCTATAGTATCGTAATTTTTTTTATTAAAAAATAGAAATTAAACTTTGTTTTTGTCAATTAAAGTCTTTGCAAATTAATTAATTTCAATTAACTTAAGGGTAAATTATATAAAGGCGTCCTTAAAATAAGACCATTTTCACAAACCATTAATAAATTATGAAATTATATAAAACCACCTATAAATTTTATTTTCTTTCAAAAATCGCCCATAACTCTATTTACATGTGCTTGCAAAAAAAAAAAAGAGTTAACAAATGTTCAACCATAACTTTATATTTATAAATTTTGATTAATTTATACCATAATTTTTTTAAACATACTTGTCTAATAAAAGTATGGTATGAATTCAAATCAAAATTTTTTATAAGAATAAAGTTATGGTTGAACATTTGTTAACTTTTTGTTTTTTGATACAAGACAAATATTTGGAGGTGGTCAACCGTGGTTGACCCATCACCTAAGAACGTCATAACGGACGAAGTCTTTAATCTCCACTGGAGTGCACTCAACGAAAGTCGAACTGAGACCCAGGTGCATGCGCTAGCTTGTCAGCTACCCGATTCCCCTCTCTAAAGGTGAGAGAAAGAAGATGACTCTCTCAAAAGCACTAGTAAAACCGAGAGCATCCAAAATCGTCATCTTGATCTCTCACGGGCTCTTCCAAGTCCCATTTATGGCGTTGATCACAGTCAGAAAGCCGCACTCCACCTCAAGATGAGAGAAACCCCTCTTTGTAGCTTCCAGTAATCCAACTTGAAGACCAAGACATTCAGCTTGTAAACTGGAAACCTTCCCATAACCTTGCGCTCCGCATGAAAGGACTGCACCCTAGCCATCGCGAAACCCCTCTTTTTTCAAAGTTCATGTAGTAATGTAGTATGTACTAATTAATTAATTAAAAACAAGTTTAGAGATGTGAATAATTTGATTTTACCCTGAAAATTAAGCCTAGAGTAACACCACACATCCAATTTATGAGAAGAATTAAGAGAAGCCTGAAAAGCACTCATGCTTTGATATGTTATTTGTGAAGGAAGTAGAACATCAATACTTTGAAAATGGGAATATAGGCAACCATCCAAATAAGTCTAAATCTATGTGCAGTTTGAAAAACATGCATGGCCACACGAGTATTCCAGTTTTATGAATTATGAGTGGGCAGAAATCATCCTAGACACCACTTCACAACCTTCACTTATACCCCGTATTATTTATATAAGGGTGAATATCCACATTAAAATGGGTGATAGATGATACAGATGATTAGAAGAGGATCTAAGAATTAATATCGAGAGGACTTATTATTAATTAAATTAAAATATTATAATGAAATTTTTAATATAAGATCTTTTTTAGTTTAAATAAATGTTACAAACTTAATAAGTCTTTTTTTAATAAATACGTACAATACAAAAACATATAGAGTAACTAAATTTTACTATATGATTTGACAAATTCTCAAAAGTCCTAATAGAATTCTCACTACATTGTCAATAAAATTTTGGGATGAAAAAAGTAATTGTCGTATGATAAAACCTAATTAATTAAATGCTCATCATCTAAGATTAATTAGTTAAATGTTCATTGGTCAACCCTAACTGCTGCCCGCTTCTAACTATAACAGACAACTGACAAACGAAACTATGACGGACATTATAATATAACCCTGATGTATTAAAATACAAATATTTTTTCCAAACAATAAAGTGACAAGTTTTGTTGTCTTTGATAGAGGTTCAGTCTCAGACATTATAATATAACCCTGATGTATTAAAATACAAATATTTAAGTAGGACATGTAGATAAGAACTGGACTTCTAGAAAAAAAACATATAAACAAAGAAATTTCATCTTAACTAAATAAATTAAGAGGAAATTAGGCCGGTATGCCCAATTTCCTTACCAAATTTATAAAATGTTCATCGATCGATGTGAATAAGGTAATTGTCCACTGGGCAACTTTTTACTTTTTATGTTTCAGGCTTCTCGTTTCTCTCACTCTCACTCTTTCTATTCTTTCTCTCGATTATCGTTGATCAATAATTGCTGAATAGTGTACTCTAGCTTCTCTCGATCATCATTGCCATTGTTTGTCTTTGCAATCGTACAAATGTCAGTTTAATGATGAATAAATGTCCAGGGAGGTTTTGTTGTAGACGGGCATGTGGCTGACATATGGATAAAAGAAGTTGACCTTATAGATGACATTTGGATAAAAAGATACCTAACAAATTGTTTGATGTAGCTGACTACTCTCCTGTGAACGAACAGTGGGTGCGGTGAAGTGTTGGGGGCGATTTGTTGGTGATGTGGACAATGAACTCATGTATGTAAGTGTGTTAGTTCTTTTGTATTATGAGGGTTTTTGTTGGTGTATTTTTTGATGTGGGGTGTGTTTTTGGCAATTTGTAATGGAGAAATAGTAATTCGCTGACAAACTAATAGACAAAATGTTTTTGGCAATTTGTAATGTAGTAACAATAAAGTAAATGAAGGTGTGTTAAAGATTGATTTATAAATGATTGACGCCCTAATAATGTTACATGAACTCTTTCTTTTTATGTTCTAAGTGAGGATAACATATCTAAAAAGACTTGGTGATAATAAATATGGGTTTGCCTCTTAAACACCAAGTCTTATAAATTCGAAGATGAGAAATCAAATCTCGAACTTAATCAACTTTCTATTTATTGTATAATTTATGTAGATCTTGACTTGGGTTTTTGGGTGCCATTGAGGGAACTTGATTTAGGAACGTGTTTGAGCTTCAGGTCTAGAGTTTCTCCTTCGAGATTCTCTCTATTTTTACTATCATCTTTTCAGTGAAGGATCTTAGTAGTCCAACTTTGTTGGTGTTGTTGTTATTATTATAATTATAATATAAAAAGTAATTACTAATTAGGTCCTTGGAGTTTCTCTCTATTTTCACTGTCATTGTTCTAATTGGATGCTTTTGTCTCATCAACCGTACATTCAAGACTTGCTTGATTGGTCGAAGATGGATGAAGCATCGTTGGTGCTCTTCGGTATGTTGTCATTTGAGATTGTAGAGCTGGTGAATCACGTGTGTCAATATATGCGAAGGCCGACCGAAGAACATTGGGCGGTGATCAAATGGAACCTGCGCTATCTTAAGGGTACGCTCACCTATAGTTTTCAGCTCTGCCCTGCCATAGATTCGTTATTACTGGGTTTGCTATTTATCTTGGCAATTGCCTTATTATTTGGACCTCTAGGAAGCCACATGTGGTTGCTCATTCTAGCATAGAGGTCGATGGATTGATCCACATCAAGAAGCATTAGCAACGCATAGCTTGCGAGGAGTTGGTGTTTATGGCATTTTCAAAACTTTTTTATTATTCTAGCCAAACTCTGTCCAAAATGGTTTAGAACTAAATCAAATATATATCGAATCTATTCAAAATCTAACTAAACTAGGTTCAGTTTTCGATTTCAATTTTTTTTTTGAATTTCAATTTTATGTTCGATTCAACCCAGACTCACTAGTTCAACTCAAATTGAATTTGAACCGATGAAAAACCCTAATATGACCATAAATAACCTTATTTCACCAAGTTTTAGAAACACTTTTCTCCAAGAGTCGATGCGATTGACTTACAAAACTGTGTTCACGGCCTAGGTTGGTTCAATACCACGATATGATTGAATCTCTTTTTTTCTCAGGGAAAAATGTTTGTCAGGTTGATCAATAATCCCAATTCACAAACCAGTTATGATTTATGGTAACATATGTTTGGATTTTCTTCATCTAAAATCCATTTCTCGATAGTGCTGGGTTCAACATGACTGAACTGAGGCGTTCAGATCTCCTTTGAGTTCACTTCATCTTGCACCCGAAATGGAAAACCGAAATTATATATTTAAAAAAAAAGACTTTACTGCATTTCTGATTGAAAAACCACAAAGATCTCAAATTCGGAGAAAAACAAAATCTCAAATTTGAAAACTAATTGGAGGCTCAGATTCGCCTTCTTTCAGACACGAACAAGGAGCCGCCGGAAGTCGACGGAACACGGCGGGCAAACTGAAGCCAGCATACATGGAAGAGAAAAGAGTTACTCAAATCTCATTCCACAGGGCCTCAGACGCCATCGCCATGACCGCGGCTTGGTATCTCCTCCTTCCACGCCTGATTCTCAAGCTACTGCTAACTGAAATCATCACAGCCCCATTGTGGATACTCTTTTTCTCTTTCCTTTATTTCCTTTAGAAGGGCAAATTGCAAAAAACTGAACTCGAATTCTTACTTTATCAAAAAAAAGATCTATATATATATATATATATTTATACGGAGTACGTACATGTATTTTGAAACGGAGGGAGTAATAGTAGTAGGCGGTTTTAGAGGCAGCGTTAGAAATCATCGGCGCCAATGAACGAACGCCGGAGATCGACGTTCGATCATTTACAGAGGGGGCAAAACCGCCGGAGAAACTCCCGCAATCCCACTGAGCGGCGGCCTCATTCTTAAACTAATGAGATTTGGGGGAGAAAACCCTAGCAGGCCCCTTTTATATTACAGCAATTTGCAAAATTAACCCACTTTGAATTTTACTTTGCAAAAAATAACCTCTTTTATTGAAATTTACAAACATATCTATTTTACTCTTTTAACACTTTTTAACTTTCGCTTGACCCATCATATTGATTATTAATTTATACATTTTTTCATTTCGATGTTATTATACTCTTAGACTTTTAGTCACTCATATTTATTCATTGTGTCATGGATATCACCAAAAATTAAAGAATGAGATGAATGACACATGGATTTTTATGGTTTATGATATGAAAATGTATCAACATGTTGAGAGAAAGGAAAAAAAGTGATTTAAAAGGTAAAATGGATACTTTGTCCTTCAATGACTATTTTTATACAAATCTCAAAATAAGATACTATTTTTATAAAATGAAATCCAAAATGGGTTATTCTATACAAATTCTTCTTTATTACCCCGTACTCAGTTAATTGGATTCGAGTGTTGGGCTGCCTGAGGAGCCACGCAAAAAGGCTGTGGCCCATTGGGCGTGAAGGAATTATGCATTGTTTTTGGGTTTTGCTATGGGTTCGTATGGAGTGGTGTTAATAAACTTATAAATATGATAAAATTTATAAACAGATATTAAAATAGTTAAAATTTTAAACAACAATATAATCTGCGTATGGGACGAAAAACAGTTTATTTGTAAAAAGTGAAGTTTATTTGGTTGTTATTATATGTATTGTGGTACTTTCAAACCAAATAAGATAAAAGGGAGAGGATAAAACACTACTTTTGCAAAATAAACACCCAAATATGCATCATTTTCTAGATTATTTTTTAACTTTTTTTTAACAGTTTTTACATGTTTTTAGGCTGCCATACACCCCTTTAACCTAATTAAAAAACAAACCCCTACTTCTACTTAATTTTTAAATGCTTTTTTCCACACTCATACACACCCTTTGTTGAAATAAGTAGTTAACAATTAAGTAAAAGTATATGTTTATTTTTTTAATTAGGTTTTGTGGGTGTGTGGAAGCCTATTTCTAGGTAAAACTAGTTAAAAAAGCGTGTTAACAAATAAGCTAGAAAACGGAGGTTATTTTGATATTTATTTTGTAAAAGTACTATTTTACCCTTTTCCTTTTATCTTATTTGATTTGAAAGTACCACAATATCCCTACTAACAACCAAATAAACTCCACTTTTTACAAATAAACTGTTTTTCGCCTCATACGAAGATTATCTTGTTGTTTAAATTTTTAACTACTTTTACCAACAGTTTATAAATTTTACCAACAGTTTATAAATTTTACCCTGTTTATAATTTTAGTCCGTTTATTAACCCCGTCCCATACGAACCCTAATTTTTTGGGACTTACTATTTACATGGTGATTTTTTCGCCATTTACATTGTTTGCAACCGCGCACTCGCAGTGCACGGTTGCGTTTTTTTTCTTTTCCTTCTTCTTCTCAAACACGCGTGAAGTCCTCTGTTCCCTTTCAAACTCCATTCGTCGCTGCATCAAGGGTTCGATTTGTTGCAATTATCCATCTCCATATCTAGAAGAAGAAGGGCTTCAATTTGGAGAGCGATTTTGAGGTTCGATTTAAAGAATTGCTGCAATTTTTCATGCACAGGGCTTCCATTTTGAGGTTCGATTTGAAGAATTGCTACAATTTGTCATGCCCAGGGCTTTGATTTGGATTTACTTGCCATCTCCTGATCTGGAAGGCGTTGTTCTTAGAGGAGGAGGGAGAAGCGACCAGAGACGAGGCTATCGACAGCGGATTTGGAAGCTGAGCCTTAGGCGTTATCATCTCCAGATCTGGAAGTCGCGGCGTCGGGGCTACTAGCGGGAGGAGAGGCGAAAGGAGAGGAACAGGGAGGAGATGAGGTCGGAGCCGAGGAAGGCGAAGTATTGGTGGAGGGCGAGGTGGCAGAAGAAGAGGCAGTGGTAGGAGGTGCGGAGATTGAGGTTGGCGGCGACATGGTTGGAGAGGCGGTGGGAGATTGGGCGACTGAGGTTGTGAGGAAGGCGAGTATCTACCACGGAAAAGACCATTGGTCTCATGGCTGCCATTGTTAAGTCGGAGAGAGAGATGGTTGCGCACCCGTTCTTTGCGAACACCATATCCACTTTTTCTATTGCGAACTCGTAATACGCGATTGCAAATGCTTTCCGTGCAAAAGGTGAGAAAATCACCGTGTAAATAGAAATTCCGTATTTTTTTTATAAGATAAATATTCGAATCCTAATAGGGAAACCCTAGGGAGCAATGGTGGTTCCGGAAATTTGTCCAAGGGGGCTAAAAGAAAATTTGAGATTTTATTTTATATATATATATATATATATATAGAGAGAGAGAGAGAGAGAGAGAGAGAGAGAGAGAGAGCATGGATTATTTGTGCACAAGCCTTGGAGTGTACCTTGTACACAAATATTATTCGATGAAATGTGAAACATTATTCGGTGAAAATTGAAGCATTATTCGGTGAAATGTGAGTATTGTTTAGGGGATTGTGAAACATTATTTGGTGAAATTTGAAGCATTATTCGTATAAGTTGTAAGTATTGTTTAGGGAATTGAAGCTTTATTTATTTGAAATATATGAATAAAAAAAACTACACATTATTCGGTAGAATGTTACAAATTATTCAGTGGAATTGAAATGTTTTCATCTGAACTGAACGGAAAAAGAAAACATAACAATATTCGGTAGAATGTTTCACATTTCACCGAATAATATTTGTGCACAAGGTACACCCTAAGGGGTGTGTACACCCGAACCACACCCTATATATATATATATATATATATATATATATATATATATATATATATATATATATATATATATTATGATTTTTTTTAAATAAATATATTAGAAAAAATCTTAAATTTGTGATTTAAAGTAACCATTTTTAGTAGGGAAAACAAAAATTATTGAAAAATGACATTTTTTATATTTATATATAGAAAAGAATGTTTTTGTTTCAATATATTAAAGAAAATTTTAAATTTGTTACTGTATCTAATTAGACATTTTTAATAGTAGAAAATTAAGATAAACAAAAATCTATATCTATATCTATATCTATATTATAATACTAAAGGAGAAGTCGCCTACGACATGTGGCGGCTTCTCCTTTAATGTAGGTTTTTTTTAATTAGATTAATTGATTTATGTAGCTTTAAAGGAGATTAATTGGTTAACAAACCTTATCTAATTTAAAGGATAAAATCAAATCATAACTAATTAGAAAATATTATTAATCTAATTTTGAGGATAAAATCAAATCTTAACTCCTTATAAAATATTATTGATATTATTAATTAACTACCTTACCTAAATTATTATTTATTATCAAATCTGATATATATTGATATTGATTAGGTGGTATCCCTCATCCGGCTGTGAACAAGACTAAATTAGATAAGGTGAGCCCTGGCGTTCAATGCTTTATTTATCAATTATGCTTTTCGTGCTTTAACGAAATAAAAAAAGAGTTGAACAGATGCATTTCGACATTGTATAGCTCGGCTTGATATCTGATGTGTTTGGATTTGTGGATATCAGTATGTTTGAATAGACGCAGAATTCTCATATATTGTGCAGTATGATTTTTCGTCGGTTCGTAGTGTTTGTTTTATTTTATTTTTTTTACAGTATGATTTTGGTGGACTGTGTGGAATTATTGAAGTTTCAGTGAAGTGGAATTATTGAATTTCTTTGTACCAAAGTGTGACTTTATGTTGATTTCTACTTTTGAGGCATTTTGTCTTTACCACCTTAATAGAAATTGAAAGAGAGTAGAGGTTAGATGGTGAGCACTGGTGAACAGATTTGGGCTGCTTTACTTATCAATTATGCTTCCTTTCCGTGCATTATTCTGATTGTGTATTCTTTGATCTCATTGTTGTTATTTGCAGAGAATCAATGGCTATCATGTCAAATTTAAGATCACATTCAACGCGATGTCAAAAAATAAATGCAAGATGCTCATAGAGAACAACACTAATGTGAAAGATAGGTATGTTAGATATTTAGTTTATAGGGACAATTGGTTATATATATCTCTCTAATCTTGTATCGTTAAGTATTTAATTTATTAACATTGCGATCATCTTCTTCACTCCATTGATTCTTCATTATAAAACTGATTTTTTTCAAACGATGGACAACTTCATTAATTACCTTGATGAGTTACTACCACAACAACAAAACACCTCAAGAATCCGCTAGAATGGTCCTGGAACAGTACATGCGATTGACATGATTTTGGTAGATGAAAAGGTATTTGTGTTTAGATATTGATTAGTTTGTTTACATTTATATGCACCCATGAGCATTTACATTTACAATTTATGTGCAGGGTTGGAAGATACAAGCGACCGTTACAAAGAAATATTTAACCATGGTCGAGCACATGGTAGAAGGGCTTATGTATTCCATCAACGATTTTGGAGTCTTCGACCATACCATTTAAGTACGATGTAGTCCATTCAAGCAGCGTATTTTACTATTTAGTAATACTTCTATCATTCAGATTGAGCAACCGTCTATTCCGATGCATGGATTTCAATTTGTGGAGTTCGATGTGATTTTGAGTCCAAATGTCGATTATAGTCGTATGGTTGGTACGTGATTTAATTAAATAACTATATATACATATACATTAATTTAGCTCTTCATATTTTTTAATATCAATAACATTTTTATTAGATGTCATTGGGGTGCTAATGATGGTTGGACAGACAACTGAGTCTCCTGGTTATGGAGGCGGTATGCATACAAGAAGAAATATTTTAATTGAAATAAGAAAATAAAATCTAACAGAAGAAATATTTCAGTATTGTTAAAATCTAAACAGACTTATTTTCCGAATAATAAAATCTAAATAAAATTTATTTTTCGAATAATAAAAAAATTAATTTTAATTTATTTATTAAATCCTACCTTATCTAATTTAGGATATAATTAAATCTTAACTAATTAGATGCTTTTTATATAATAACCGCAATTCTGTTAGATTAAGTAGATTCCTTATCAACGATTCAGTAACCGCAGTTCAATTTATTCATTTAGATGCTTTTTATCAAATCTTATTTTATCAAAGTACGTAGATTCCTTGATAGAATACATTCATCGTATGAACCTGTTTCAAATTGCAATTGAGAGCCCCTACTCCGTATTTTTATTTTAATTTATATTTCGATGGATATTACGGTACCTTTTATTTATTATTTGTAGGTATGATGTATTAAAATGCACTTTGTTGGATTCATAATCAGTACACTAATTATGTGTAAGGTAGGATTTAGGATTTGGGAATTAGGTTTAGTATAGTTCCAAAATTGAAATGTGCGACTTACGGCTAAATTAAGTTCCATTTCTAATCATTAGATATTTTATTAGCTTCTTCATGGACAATGGACATTAATTAAGTCAACCCTATCGATTGAAATTCATCCTTATTTTCCTCTGATGTTATTTCCCTTTCTTTATGCTAATGCATTAAGCAATCCGGTTAACTATCAAATTGATGCTTGTGTATAAACTGTATAGTTATGTGTTTACCAGTCTCCTTATATTAGACAGTCTAAAAACAAAATGAGCATGGACACTCTCTTTTATTTTGTATAATGAATTAATGATGACTGTTCTTAACATGAGTCTGGTAAAATATTCTTAGGACAATACACAAATCCATTGATTGGGGGAGACAGAGTCAAGTCAAACGGAGGAGACGATCTGGATGAGGAAGTGAGACGTGAGAACTAAGAGGATGTGTTTTTTTTTTAATTATGTGAGATATAATCTTATCCATTAATTTATTTCAATGGCTGAGATTTAATTATAAGACAAATATAAGTCACCTTGACTAAGGAGAGAATCGGTATCTATCTATCCTTTAATGTTGGGATTTTTAGTTAGAGTTTAATTAAATCATTTAGCATAATCCAATTAAAAATTAAGTCAATATCTATCTATCTCTTAATTAATCTTTATTAATATTATAATACTAATTGATTTTGTTATCTGATATTATGGTTAGTTCATTTAGATATTCAAAGGATTTTATCCTTAATAATTATCGATCTTTACCAATAATTTTAATTATCTTATTTAGTTTAAAATATTTTCTATTTCTATTTAATCCATTCCATCCCTTGACCATCATTATACGTTTGACGATAATCGGTGAGTCGCCTTTTCATTTCTTAAAAACCTCTACTCAAATCATTCTATTGCCTTTCTATCAAATTCTAACCATATTTTTGTAATTTTCAATTTTTGTAAGTATTCGAATCCATTGATAAAATGTTACTAACGATTTGAATTTTAAACTTTTACATTTTCTATTGCTTTATAATCGATTCTGACAATGTTTTTTCCTCAGATCGAATATGAAGAAGTACGGTTTAACTTTATTGGATGATCTAAAGGCAAAAGGAAACTACAAAATTCGAGTTCGTGTTATTCACATTTGGAAATCCTTATCTTCAACTATCTGGTTGTTACAACAAATATTTACCATAATCTGGTACAAATTGAAATCCTTATCTTCAACTAGCATCGGTTTAATAGATATTTATTTTATTGGATTGTTTTGAAATTTAAATAAAAATATATTTCTTGGATTGTTTTACAATTTAAAAATACTTTATTATATGTTTTAGTAAAGATTTGACCATTTAGGATAAGAATTAAATCAAGAGGTAGACAAATTTCCCAATTATATAAATAATTTATTTTACCCACGTATCTATGCAGTTTATTAATAAATTATGTTATATTACTACTCCATATATATTATTTATATTTAAATTATTTTTATTAAAATGTGAGTATTTTTTATTTTAGTTTTTCTTTGTTAAAAATAAATCAAGGAATAATTAACTAAATGTGTAAGACATGCTAATGAATTATAAATTTAGTTCACAATTTTAATTTTATTGATACTATCTCATTGTGATCATAAAATATATATAATATAAAGAGAGTCCATTTTTAAAAGACTTATATTTGATTTGTCATATTCTTTCTTTAATACAATGGAATTGAAAGAAACTTCATATGAGATCGATCTCTATCATCTATATAAGATCGATAAAAAAAAAAGTCAAATAATTCCAACAGTTTAATGCAACACACTGCATCTCTAAAATGAAAAGTTATGTGAAAATTAATGTATAATATTGTACATATAATTATATTTTAAAAAAAGACCGTGCCCTGGGCACGGGAACTAAACTAGTAAACTCTTAATTTAGAAGAGTTTAGGATGATGTGTCAAGATCAGAGGAATTTTAGGAGTCTCGACCAATCATTATTTTTTCCATTTTTATTTGATTTTCTTTAATTCTAATTTTTTTTTCTTCTTTTTCCTTTATTTCTCATTTTTCTTTAATTTTACTAACTATCTATATCTATATAAACTCTTAATTTAGAAAAGTTTAGGATGGTGTGTGAAGCTTAGAGGAATTTTAGGAGTCTCGACCAATCATTATTTTTTCCATTTTTCTTTGATTTTCTTTAATTCTAATTTTTTTTCTTCTTTTTCCTTTATTTCTCTTTTTTCTTTAATTTTACTAACTATCTATATATCTATATAAACTCTTAATTTAGAAGAGTTTAGGATGGTGTGTGAAGCTTAGAGGAATTTTAAGAGTCTCGACCAATCATTATTTTTTCCATTTTTCTTTGATTTTCTTTAATTCTAATTTTTTTTCTTCTTTTTCCTTTATTTCTCTTTTTTCTTTAATTTTACTAACTATCTATATCTATATAAACTCTTAATTTAGAAGAGTTTAGGATGGTGTGTGAAGCTTAGAGGAATTTTAGGAGTCTCGACCAATCATTATTTTTTCCATTTTTCTTTGATTTTCTTTAATTCTAATTTTTTTTCTTCTTTTACCTTTATTTCTCTTTTTTCTTTAATTTTACTAACTATCTATACAACAACAACAACAACAACAACAACCCAGTATATCCCGCGATAAGGCAGGGTCTGGGGGGTCAGGATGTACACACTCTTTTTCCGAACTAGTCGAGAGAGTGTTTCCGATTTTCGCCTGGTACCCCTGTGGTATTGCGTATTTCGCACGGTGTACAGAAGTTTTGCTAAATTCGCACGGTACCCCTGAGGTTTGTACAATTTCGCACCGTGCCCCTAATGGGTTAAAACTGACAGAATTAAAAAACCACCGTTAAGTTACTTTACTTAGCCCTAGTCTCTTACCTTCTTGCGCGCTCGGGGAACTGAAGAGAGGAGAGGAGAGAAGGGAACCGGAGAGGAAGAGCACCGCACTGAACCGCCGCCGCCGCTGCGCCACCACACCGAACCGGCGCCGCCGGCCACAACAACCGCCACCGCCGCTGCTCGCGTGCCCTGTTGCACCGGAACTGCTGCTGCTCGCGTACACTGAACCGCCTGTGCTTCGAAGCCTCTTACCGGAGGAGTGCAGGGCTGGAACCGCCGACAACAGTGCTGAGTTGCCGGAGCGGAGACGTCGACTGCAGTGAAGGTAATTTCTATCGATTGAAGCAATTCCAAACTGCGTTTTTTTCCAGATTAGCAATTTGAGTGTGAAATTTGTGGTTCAAGCGTGATAGGATTAGTTTTTGTTTTCAGAATTTCATTGTATAAACATCAATCAGAATTGAGATTGAGGATTGTTGAAATTCAATTTATGTCGATTTATGCAATTTCTATCGATTTATGCAATTTCTATCGATTAGGGATTCGAGTGTGAAAATTTGATTTGGTTGTCCTCTTTGTGGATTGTTGAAATTCAGAATTGAGATTGAGGATTGTTGAAATTCAATTTCTGTCGATTTATGCAATTTCTATCGATTTATGCAATTTCTATCGATTAGGGATTCGAGTGTGAAAATTTGATTTGGTTGTCCTCTTTGTGGATTGTTGAAATTCAGAATTGAGATTGAGGATTGTTGAAATTCAATTTCCGTCGATTTATGCAATTTCTATCGATTAGGGATTCGAGTGTGAAAATTTGATTTGGTTGTCCTCTTTGTGGATTGTTGAAATTCAGAATTGAGATTGAGGATCGTTGAAATTCAATTTCTGTCGATTTATGCAATTTCTATCGATTTATGCAATTTCTATCGATTAGGGATTCGAGTGTGAAAATTTGATTTGGTTGTCCTCTTTGTGGATTGTTGAAATTCAGAATTGAGATTGAAGAGTGTGCATACTATTTTGTTGATTTAATTGATTTTTGGCAGCTTAATGTTGAAATTCAGAATTGAGATTGAGGAGTGTGCATACTATTTTGTTGATTTAATTGATTTTTGCCAGCTTAAGAATAACTTAGGTGATCATAATGTGATTGGATTTCAGGATAATGAAGCGAATTGTGGTTGAGGAGTGTTGCCACTTTGGGGTCGAGCATAACATTGAATGACATCTCCAATGAAGAGAAGATTGTAAAACTGAGAGAGAAAAGAAGTCATTGCAAATAGAGTTAGGCTCGAAGCAATGCAATGTGTGGTTGTATTCTTATGTAAACTTCAATAGCACTGACTTCTGGTGGTTTTATTCTTATGTAAACTTATTCCAAGGCATTTAGCAATGTCAGAATGTAAACATCGCATTTACCAGCAGCAATGCAATGTGTCCAGGTGTTGTTCACGTCATATAAACTTATGTTTGTGGCTGCATTCAACACTCTATTTGATTGTCCTTTGCAAGGCTAAATGCTCTATGTTTTTAATATGCTTGAAATGATGCAACAAAGTTATCTTCATTTCATATAATAAGTGTTTTAGACATGTATAATGTCGTAGCCAAAAGGGGACAATGGTTGTTCCAAAAACTAATGAAGGGGGTCTAAGTTATCAACCCTAACATTGAACATCGAGCTTGTTCCAACAGCTGGTCAAGCGGATTGAGCACTAAAACTTAAAAGAACGACTCCTAATCGATTACAAAACAAACACCGACGAGCACACAACTACTGAGTTTCGGCCACCCATGGAGCTGAGGACCTAACTTCTTCCACGGTTTGACCTTGTGCAGGGATGTTTGGCTCATTTGGTTTCGACCTCTTTGATCTTCTTTCAACTCAGATGCCTTTTTGTGCCTTCACTTCATTTGCAGTTGGTCCACCTTTACACGTCTTCACATTATGTCCATATGCCTGGTACAACAAAGTAGGTTAATACATCGCACATAAATATCAATGTGAGACAATGAATACTATATTTCCTCGAGCATCCAATACCTGACATCTTCCACATCGCACTAGGCGAGATCTTTTGCCTGCTGGTGCTTCCCCCTCTTGTCGCCGTCTTGTTTTCGCCGGTCGTCCAACTCTCCTTCTCATGGTAGGTGGTTGTACTCTCGGTAGATCAAAAGAGGGCCATTGTTCTTCGTCCGGGACCGGCCTAAAAAGACGCATAGATGAGATAGTTTCTGGTTGACATAAAGATTCCTAATCGATTAACAAAGTTTTGAAAACATATTACCTATAATTAGCAGAATAGGTTTGTTTGTAAACTCTTATGGAATACCAATTTGATACATAATGCTCCGGATGACCCCTGCTCTCAATTATAGCTCTCACTGCATGCCGACATGGGATTCCTCTGATTTGCCATTCACCACAACCACATGTACAAGCTTTGATGTCAACTGCCAATGCCGACGAACCCTCTGTCACTTCGTATTCAGTGGGTGAAGCCTTGAAAATCTGTCATGAAGATGACTTCGTCAATGAGTGAATCGATGTCAGAAGGTGGTATGAGTTTTGAGAGTTACCTGCAATGCTCGTGCTGCTGTGACCGCCTTTGCCAGTCTCTTGTTTGCGTAGTCTGTAATACCGTTGACTGGCAACTTCTTCGCATCCTCTTTGTAACGACCCGAAATTTAAGTACCCGAATTAACCTCCATAAACCTACTTAGAAGGTAAATAAGGTTCGGAATACTAGATTATCGGGGAACGTTATAGAAGAAGTTTGATCTTCTTCCGTGAGCTTTGGATCTTACAACCGAGTACGAGTTATTATTAGGTTCATTTAAGCGGAAGATTTAGTTGTCAAAAGATGGGGATTGCGAACCCCGAAAAGATCGTAAGCCCGTTGGAGGCTTCACCTGTCCTAGACTATCGCGAAAACGTTTCGAACAGAGATAAAAGCGGAAATCATAAATACAACAAAATGCCACGGCCACGCCGGGTCAAAACGATAAAACGTATGAGAAAAAGAGTGCGAATGTCAAGCGCCTCCCTCACTCTAATCGTCCAAAAGGTCTGTCCCGACAACCATCCACATCAGTAAGTCATATCGGGTAAGGGGTACCTGAATCTAAAAAACAAGAAATAAATCGGGGTCAATCATCGGAAATATGCACACTCCGTGCCATATAAAGAGGCATACTTAAACTACATGAATGTTAAAATGCAACACATAAGCAAGTGTATAGATATATATAAATGCGAAATAAACACACAAGGGCCCGTATCATCATCATAATCACCATAATATCTTCTCAAACGTACTCATCCTTCTCAAACATACTCATCCTTCTCAAACATACTCATTCTTTCTCATCATAAGCCTTTCATCATTTCCTTCGTGTTCCATCGAGTATAAGTCATTTATTCAGATTTTGACGACCGTCCTACCATAGACACATAGCATACATATGAATCGTTGGATTTACTAAGTTCATCCTACGTCATATTACCAGTTTATATTCCTAACATGTTACTAGGTCGCGTGATGCATGAAGACTCTCGATAAGACAAAGAGTATCACATAAATCCATCATGAGTAAGTCCAGGGGACTTACCTGGAGTCCGGAGAATAAGCAAGCAATAAAGTGCACAACCAAGGATCCAATCAACAAGAGCCTATTAATTTCATTAAGCTTTCATTAGGTGGTATTCTAATGCATGGTACCCAACCTAATAATCAACATACATCCACATGAGGTTCACGATTCTATAGATTACACAATTTGGTTAAGTGATCCGGACTTAACCAGTTGTAATCTATATCGTATTATCACATAATCGATTTTCTTCTTATCGGATCATAAGTCAAGTTATGGGTATACTTCATTTCTGTATTTTATATGCTCTAAGTTTCGGTTATGCCATCACATATTTAACCATATTCTTAGCATTCCCTTAACCAAGTTTTCTAACCGAGTCATTATAAACACTGGTTACTAAAATTATAATAACTCTTGATTCAACCGTTGGATTGCCGTAATTTTTGAAGGACAGATAGATAACATTCCCATGAACATCATATTAAGATTTCAGCCGAATCAGACCGTTGGATTGGAATTAAAGTCCAAATTACAGAGGCACATATATCCATTTTGTCTCTTGATGTTTGCTACAAAACGCAACCAAAAACACATAGAGGCTCCACTTCCTAAGCCATTTCCAAGCACACAAGATCTATTCCTAGAGAGAGGGAAGGCGGATGAGGGATTACCTTCGAAGAATCCCACACAAACGACTCAAGAACACCCTCAGGAGTCCTTCGGAACACCTTTCAAACACCTTGCCATTTTGTCACCAAAAATCCCAAAACATGATTTAGATTCTTACTCAAAGTTGAAGAAAAGGAGTTATAAAACATGTTGGAACTCAGTTTTGGAAGAAAGGAAGGGTTCTTACCAAGAAATCAAGTCAAACTCTCAAGACCCTTCAAAAACAGTTTTCTGCAGCTTCAAAGATGGACGATTTTGGCTGGGCAAAAGACCTTGGATTTTTGTGTTTGAGATATGTATGGAAAGCTGGGTTCAAGACGGATCCATGGCCACCGAGTTTGCTCAATTTGGATGAGTATGGAGGGAGTTATGCTATTTCTTGTGAAGGCTGTCCAAAATGGACCTAAAATGGAGCAAGGCTCTCCTTCTCTCTCTCTCTCTCCTCTCAAGTGACGGTGGGGCTTCTTTGGATGAGCTCCTCATGAGTCCTGGGGTCAGGCTTATAGAGGAGAGGGGTGGTTGGCTTCATGAGTCAAAGCATGGGGGGTGATGGGATTAAGAGATGGGAGTGGTTAAATGTCTACATTCACAAGCAAGCCACAAGTCAAGGGTTTGGTGGATCAATGTTGGGCAATTTGGGTGGATGACCTCTTTAACATAATGTAAAACCCGAGCTCGCGAAGCGTTAAAATCCGTTACGTTTATAAGATACGAGAAAAGTGGCTTGGGCATATTTTTTCCGTCATTAAATCCATGTAAAGCTAGGCATAAAATTTTTAAATTTTCCGGGTTTTCATAATCATAAGGGAGGATAATATTCGGATTATCCTACGGATATTTTGTAAATATTAATTAAATTCCGGTCTTTACACTCTTGCCTCTTGCAATGTCTAACCATCATGGTTCGCCTAATACCTAAATATCATTTCCAGCGTGTATTTAACTCGAAAATCAGTCCAACAGTGGCAACCATGACCAACGGAAATTTAACTCGAAATCATTCACATCAGAAATTAAATTGCAGAAAGTGAATGTACCTTCAAGCAAAGATAATACGGGAAGGCATCGATCCGCTCCTAGTGTCGAATTGAAAGACTCCACAAAGTTGCTTGAGTTGTGAGGAGCATGCAAACTTGGATCATATCGAAACCTCGCCCATGTATGAAATTCACCCAAGTCTTTGAGCCAGTTCAGAGCATCTGTCCCAACTACCCTTTCGACCTTCTCCATTGATTTCTTAAATTTGTGTTCCGAGAACGCCTTGCAACATTCCCAAAACACTCCCTTCACAGGCAAACCTGGAAACTTCTTCTTGAAGTTGGCCAAGAGGTGTGTGCAACAGTACCGTCGTCCCGCAGTTGGCCACACTTCTGCAAGGGCCGGTTCAACCCCCTACATTGGAAAAATCCAATTATTTCTTTGTATGTGAAACAAATACATAACAACAATTGAATAAAACGCATAGCATTGTACAATACCTTTTGTCTATCCGATATGATACACCAGTTGGCCCTATCAGCAGGCCTCAAGACCTCTCTCAAGTGGTAGAAAAAAGAGGACCAAGTTCTCTTACTTTCATTCTCATACACCCCATAAGCTAGTGGAAATATCTCATTCTCCCCGTCAACAGCAACTGCAGCCAGAACGACACCACCATACTTCCCCTTCAGATGACATCCATCAACACCAATCAACCCCCTACAGCCGTGGATGACTCCCTCAATCATCGGCTTCATAGCTATGAACACATTCTTAAATTGCAATGGCCTTTCGGGATCATTTTCAGCGTGTCCCCATACAATATGCGCCCTAGAGCCCAGGTTAGATGATTTCACCGCTTCACAATAACCCGGCAAACTACCAAACGACACATCAGGCTTCCCGTTAATTATTGCCAAGGCAAGCGTCCTTGCTTTGTACAACGAAGTTGACTTCATGTTTATCCCATACCTAGTCATCAACAGGGATTGCATTGTTGGTCCTTTGATATCATCATCCGCTCTCACATGGTCAATCAACTTCTTCGCAGCCCATTCTGGAGTTGCCATTGAGTTGAATTTTGTGAGTTTAAGGCAACTATGAGTATCCGTTAGTGACTTAATTGCCCAAGTCATACCATCCACAAGTCTTGATGCATGAATTCTCCATCCACATTCTGATTGTCCACAGACGGCGGTGTAACGAATCTGATCTGCTTTGACTACCACAACAGAGAACCCCTCTTGGACACAATAATCTCGCAACACATTTGTAAATGCTTCCTTGTCCAAAAAAAGCATCCACACCTTCAATTTTATATTCCCAATGCTAGTATCACCATACAACTCCCCATTATCATAAATCCTATCGAAATAATCATCCGTCTCACTGTCATTAACTTCAATATCAGCAGTACCACCACACTCATAAGTAGAGGCCGAAACAAGTGCATTATCATTAGTAGGAGTAGGCACATTATCATCATTGGCCGTCAGAACAACATTATCTACATCATCATTAACAAAATCAGCATCAACCAAATCAATCTCAGGGGATATGGCCTCAACTACAACCTCCTTTGTCCTACTAGCTTCACCTGAAGTAGGTTCACTACGTGTAGACTGACTTCGAGATTTCGATACAAAAGTCCCCTTCCTTCTTGTGGTAGTGGCAGGAACCTTCTTACTATAAGCGGTTTGACTTCCATAACTCGACCTCTCTACCGGCTTTTTTGACTCAATCAATCCCCTTGCTAAATCTAGATTCCTACATGGAGAGTCACCGGATCCAATAGCTAGTTTAATCAACCTCTTCTCACTAAAAAGAGCCATCATCTTAACAACATCTTCATCACTCTCTAATCGAAAATTTTGACAATCATGGACATACCATAAAGACGGGTTCTCAGGAAGAATCATTCCATTTTTTTCAGCCCCCTCTAGCATTTCAACAAACATATCTAACACACTACACTTATCGGGATCATCCACCTCAAATTCAACATATTCTCGATGAATATAACGCATTTGTATCACTATCTTATCTCCCATCCTATATAGAATAATCAAATCACAAATAAAATATCAAACTTACCACTCAAATTGTAGAAACAAATTCACAACTTTAGTTTAGTTAAAGTGAAATTCAAAGTGAAATAGGAATGCACAAAATAGGTACTGGTGGTCGAAGCACAAATTCACAACTTTAGTTTATGTAGAGAATTGCTTCAATCCCTAATATGTACTGGTGGTGCTAAATGGAATGCACAAAATAGGTTGAAATTACCTTCAATCGGTAGAAATTAAGAGGCGTCGAAGCAAGGGCGAAGCAAGGGCGTCTGGAGCAAGGTCGCGAGCAGCAGCAGTTCCGGTGCAACAGGGCACGCGAGCAGCGGCGGTGGCGGTTGCTGTGGCCGGCGGCGCCGGTTCGGTGTGGTGGCGCAGCGGTAGCGGCGGCGGCGGTTCAGTGCGGTGCTCTTCCTCTCCGGTTCCCTTCTCTCCTCTCCTCTCTTCAGTTCCCCGAGCGCGCAAGAAGGTAAGAGACTAGGGCTAAGTAAAGTAATTTAACGGTGGTTTTTTAATTCTGTCAGTTTTAACCCATTAGGGGCACGGTGCGAAATTGTACAAACCTCAGGGGTACCGTGCGAATTTAGCAAAACTTCTGTACACCGTGCGAAATACGCAATACCACAGGGGTACCAGGCGAAATTTCCGTTATTTTTTCCATTTTTCTTTGATTTTCTTTAATTCTAATTTTTTTTCTTCTTTTTCCTTTATTTCTCTTTTTTCTTTAATTTTACTAACTATCTATATCTATATAAACTCTTAATTTAGAAGAGTTTAGGATGGTGTGTGAAGCTTAGAGGAATTTTAGGAGTCTCGACCAATCATTATTTTTTCCATTTTTCTTTGATTTTCTTTAATTCTAATTTTTTTTCTTCTTTTTCCTTTATTTCTCTTTTTTCTTTAATTTTACTAACTATCTATACAACAACAACAACCCAGTATATCTCGCGATAAGGCAGGGTCTGAGGGGTCAGGATGTACACACTCTTTTCCCGAACTAGTCGAGAGAGTGTTTCCGATAGACCCAAAATAATAGTATATAAACCAACCATGGAAACATGCCGAATAATAGAGAGTGAGGTAAAAGGGAGCAAAGAGCAAGGCAGAAAAGAAGGAAAACAGCAGGACCCAACACCCATCCTCAAACTTCTGAAGCTACTAAACATCAGATGCCCGAATGCACCTCCTCCAGCGGTCTCTATCCCCTGACATATCTTCCGAAAGGTTCAGCAAGTGTAGATCATGATGAATAACCTCCATCCAGCTCTTCTTCGGTCTACCTCTCCCCCTACAAATAGCACCAAGCTCTAATATCTCACACCTACGAACAGGCTCAGATATGGGTCTCCTGCGGACGTGTCCAAACCACCGCAATCTAGACTCACGAAGTTTGTCAACAATACTAACTATCTATATCTTTATAAACTCTTAATTTAGAAGAGTTTAGGATGGTGTGTGAAGCTTAGAGGAATTTTAGGAGTCTCGACCAATCATTATTTTTTCCATTTTTCTTTGATTTTCTTTAATTCTAATTTTTTTTCTTCTTTTTCCTTTATTTCTCTTTTTTCTTTAATTTTACTAACTATTGGGCTTAATTCAAAATATTGATCTTAGCCTAAATTATAATTTTAGTAGTTTTTTTCTCTAAAAAACAATGGGATTAATTCAAAACATAAAATTAATAATAAGAAAATATAAAATTAATATTAGTAATCTACATCTATATCTATATATCTATACTACTTTAATCGTTTTCTCAACATATGAGTTTAATTCAAAATATTTAATTATCTGAACTTTTACAATTATGTTATAATATTAATTTAATTAATATATTAGTAAGATTTTATTTATAAAAAATCGCGACATGACGCAGGGATCATACTAGTTATAAACAAGTGAGACTAAAGGGGTTTAAAGCAAAACTCCATATTGCCGGGGCACATTCCCCCAATTACGTCTCCCAGTTTCGTCATGAGCATATTGTTGTTTGTTTCTTTATTGTCTGGATAGATCTAGATCTAATGTTTGGAATCGATCTAGCTAGCCAACTATCGGGTTGCTGATTCTGGAACTTCGAGCTCGAGATCTAGGGTTTTGACGTCTTCAATATCGAAGTAAGTTAAGAAGATGGTTATGTTTGAGAGATGGCTGGTTCGGAAGAAGGCTTAAAATGTATTTTAGTGTATTAAGGTCAATGATATATATGGAGTATTATTCTTGGGTTATTAAACACATTTAACAAATACAGTGACCCTTAAGCAAGATCTAAAGCAAGCCTCTTTCATATTGTTGTTGTTGTTGTTATTATTATTATTATTATTATTATTATTATTATTATTATTATTATTATTATTATTATTATTATTATTATAGATTTATTTATATTACGTATGAAATGATTCTCCCAATTAAGCAAGATCTAAATCAAATATTATTAAAAGTAATTAATACATTGGAACTTACGTAAAATTTAATAATGGTTGATTTCCATTTTCTATAAATTAGTTTTTTAATGGGGCATTAAATAAATGAAAGAAAGCCTGTTTCATATTGTTATTATTATTATAGATTTATTTATTTATATTATTATTTTCATTTTTAGATGGTTTTGGCCTTTCAACATGGGCAAAAAGCATCTTTTATACTCCATCCATTTCAAAATAAAAGCCATTCGAACTTTAGTTTTTTAAGAAGGTAATTTTTTTTGAAACAGAGAGAAAGAGTAGTTTATTAATAATAGGGCAAATTGTATAAAATAACACGAACTTTAGGGGTGGTTGCACTCAGTGGCACAAACTTACAAAAATACAAAAATAATCACCAACTTTTGGGTTAATTTGCGGTCAGTGGCACATACCTCATATCTCGCTAATGTGGACTAGTGGGGGTGCTTAAATGGAATTTTTTTAATTAAAAAGACATATAGCGAGACATGAGTTAGGGAGAATGCTTACATGGATTTTTTTTAAAATTATAAGACATAAAAGATGTGCCAAAATTATGAAACTAGTTAGGTTCCATTTTTATTTTTTATTTCATGTAATTCCAAATCAAAGATAATTGTGACAAATATAACATTTGCAAATTAAAATAACTAGTACCAAATTTTAATTTCCAAATGTTATATTTGTCACAATTATCTTTGATTTGGATGAGGACTATCCGTCAGGACCTCAATTTACTGCAGCTTTCAGAGGATATGGCATTGGACAGAGACAACTGGAGGAGACGTGTACGGGTGGCAGACATTTAGTGCTGGGGGAGTGGTGTTGTGTGTACTTGTCCTGCTTTCGCTATGTTTCTCTTTTGTTTGCTTGCTCCGTGGATAGATTTGTGTTCATGCTTTACTAGGGTTCTTGATACATTTCCTTCTGGGTCTTTCGGAAACACTCTCTCGGGCTCCCCGGGGTAAGAGTGCGTACATCCTGACCAGGGGCGGAGGGAGAGAAAAGTCCGGGGGGGGGGGGGCTTGGAAAAAAAATGAAAGAAGAAGGGTGGGATGGGGAGTCGAACCCTGCTCCTACTCACACATATTCCCAACCTTGCACCACCTGAACTACATGTTTTTCTTGTCTCTATCCCACCTCTTTATATATATATGTACAGAATTTGTTTTCTCCAGGGGGGGGCTTGAGCCACCGCATGACCCCCCCTGCCTCCGCCCCTGATCCTGACCCCCCAGACCCTGCTTGATTGCGGGATACACTGGGATGTTGTTGTTGTTGTTGTTGTTGTTGTTGTATCTTTGATTTGGAGTTACATGAAATAAAAAATAAAATTGGAACCTAGCTAGTTTCATAATTTGGACACATTTTTTATGTCTTTTAATTTAAAAAAAAATCATGTACGCATTCTAACTAATCCATATCCCGCTATATGCCTTTTTAATTAAAAAAATTCCATGTAAGCACCCCACTAGTCTGCATTAGCGAGATAGGGGGTACGTGCCATCGACCGCAATTAAACCCCAAAGTTGGTGATTATTTTTGTATTTTTTTAAGTTCGTGTCACTGAGTGCAACTATGTCTAAAGTTCGTGCTATTTTATGCAATTTGCCCTTAATAATAATATAGATGTGTACCATTGTTATCTGCCATTTCGGCTTATATAACTCTTCATGTATCATGTGATTATCGATTTTTCAAAAAACAATTATTTACATTATACATAAATATGTTGACATGTCTATAAACTTTTTATCTTATAATATTAAGTTTTGAAAAATACAAATAACTAAAATGTAAATTATTTTAGAAAATAATTTTTTAATTTTTTAAACACGAAATTTCATAGTAATAAAAAGTTATGAATATACGAATATAAGTGATAGCATGCATTTAGGTAGGCATAATAGGTTGCATTTAGCTTAGTTAAGATGCATATCATGCATGATTTAAGTAGGATTTGCATATTTGCTCTCTATGTTGGTGGAGTCGGAATCTACACACTTTTATTGATTATTTCAGGTAATCGTGGATCCGATGATGAGACAAGAGTTGTTAACGCACTAGATGAGAAATGTCTAGTTGATCGGAGAAGCTTACATGAAGATCTCAAGAGGTCCTGAGAAGAAGAAGCGGACCTAAACGAAGAACAAGTCTGCAAAAGTTGTCGCCAGACATGCTGAACTTGTTTTGCACTTTCTGGAGGCCTCGGTTGCCCGATTGACTATTATGACCATGCGTTGGAAAGCTCTTTCAAAGAGCTACAACTTTCTTGTTGACAAGAAGAGAAAATTCGAAACAGATTTTCCGTGAAAGACAATATGCCACGGCCGCAGCATGCATGCCGCGGCGGCCGCCAGGGCCGCTGCAGCGGAATATGGGAGAGTTGTTGATGCCGCGGTCGCAGCATTTGGCGTCAGCGCATAAACGCCACGTTTTAATTTAAGAAAACCCTAGTTTTTATTCTAGTTGTTTTGGTGGCCGACTTTGGATCTTTATAAGGCCAATTTTAGTTTATTTTCCAGAACTTCTACTCTATTCTACGGTCTATCAGACAATGAGAGAGAGAGAGAGCGATGTTCGCCATGGGCGGCTAAACTCTCTTCGTTCTACTTGCAAGTTGAAGCTTTATTTGGATTGATTGTGAGTTTCTGAATCTTGTTCCTTATTTCCTATATTGAATGTTTCAACTTCTTTGTACTTGCATGTTTGATTGTTTTATTCTATCTAGCCCGCGCAACTAGTTAGAATCAATTCAGTTGCTAAGGTTTTGTAGATTCCTGGTTGTGAACCTTAACCTAAGTAGCAAACTTGTTCCTTTAGGGCTGGTTGAACTAATTGAATGAGTAGGAAGTTGGATGTGTTGTTAAATCCCTCTTTAGGGACTGCAAATACCTTGGTTAATCTCTGAACTTAAAGCTATCAATTGGGTTAAATCCTTCTTTAGGGACTGTTTGATTGATAAGGGTTTCTAGGACTGGTTGGACTAGTAACTATATTAGGTTGGGACAAGGGCATTCATAGGAAGACTAAAAGTACAAGAGAAAGTTACAATATCAATTCAACCAAATAAAGTGGATAGTTGTAGGTAGAGCGATCTTCTCTAAATTGTTTTGCATCAATCTGTTTATAGTTTATTTTGTTTTCTTTCTTATTTCAATCAACCAAAACCTCCCTTTCTACTAATTGGTAAATACACTTTGCTGAGAAATACTTGATTCTCTGTGGGATCGACCTCTTACTTACTTGCTATACTAGTTTGTAGGTTTGAGTTTTATTTTGATACGGTTTACGCAACTAAAAATCGTCCATCAATAAACAATGATAGATTTGAGGGCTCGGGTGACTAAAGCCCCCTGCCCTGAAAAAAAAATCGAGAAAAAATATTATATGTTTTATTTTTGTAATTTTTACTAGGGATAAGATAGTTTAAAATTACTTTTCTATTTTTTTAAATACAAAATTTCATAATAAAAAGTTATGAGCACTAATTTGGGGGGCTCAAGTGGCCCGGAAAAGGATCATTTCCTCTCCTAATGGAATTTTCATAATATTTACCTAATAGGTTAATCTCAATCATTAATCTAAATCAATTGTCAGGATTACATCTCATATGATTAACCAAACCCATTTTAATTAATTAACTATTCTTCTCTACCTAGCTTCCACCGGTGACCGCTCCCCCTCCCGTTTCTAATCGATAAACCCTGAAACCCTAAAAAATAGTGGCGGGTTACCGCTCCAACAGCTTCCGGTCTCCTCTCTTTGCCGCGGATCCCATGTGTTATGTTTGCTTCAAGAAATCAATCAAAAATTGGTATAATTCAGCCGGCGATTGCTGACCTACTATGCGAAATCGGAGAAATCCGATTTGGTTAATTAGGGATTGTGGAACAAAATGAATTTTTGCTTGGTGGAAGTTTTGTACGTGATTGCAAACTTTTCTTCATGTCCCCACGAAGAGGTAATCAGTGGTAGTTTGTGCTGGATTTTAACAAGAGGCCGGTGTTCAAATGTATCCAATCTAGGTTGCTAGAGTAGTGATCAAGAAGGTGTGAGCGGTAATTTGTGTTGGATTGAAGTTCTCCAGTTCCATCCGGAGAATCCCAGCTGCGAGAGCGGTGTCATGGCCGGAGGCGGTTCGCCGGGAGCACGAAACTCTAGGGTTTCGGGTGGTGAGGGGGCTGGAGTACAAGGGAGGGCGGTGCACCAATTCAAGTAGGTGAACCGGAGAGCGGCGGCGAGGGCGGTGCAGCACGTGGACCGAGGAGCGGCGGCGACCGCAATGGTGGTGGTTGGTCGGGAATCTACGGATGGGGGATGAAGATGATGGTGGGATATAGGTAGTTAATTTTTTTTTTAAATTTAAGAAATCGTTTAATCTTGACCATTAAAATCTTTGGAGAGTGAAGATTAACTTATTAGGTCTCCTAATATAAGGAGATGATAAAAACTGAAAAAAATGATGTGTCCTTTTTTTTAAATAAATTTTACCTAGGATAAAATAATTTTAAAAGAATAAAAAATTATAAAGATAACTTATATTAGTCAGTAACAGGAGGGATTAATCCTAGACCCTCCATAGAATATACATATACGAAATTAATATAAACATAAAATGAGAATGTTGCGATGGATGAGTGGGCACACGAGGCTTGACAGAATCAGAAATGTTGACATTAGGAACGAGGTTGGAGTGACAAGTATAGTGGACAAGCTGCGGGAGTCCAGATTGCATTGGTTTGGGCACGTTTGAAGGATACCTAGTTCGGCACTAGTTTGTGGGTGTGAGAGCTTGGATCTTGGTGTTACCCGTAGGGAAGAGGGAGGCCGAAGAAGAGCTGGATGGAGGTTATCTGACAAGACCTCAATCATCCGAACCTTTCGAAAGATATGACTTTAGACAGAGATTACTGAAGGAGGTGCATTCCGGCTGTCGATGTTTAGGGTTCTGGGATGTGGTGTTGTGTCCTTTTGTCTATGCTTCTTTTCTGACTTCTTTTATGATACTTTATCAACTCTTATGCCTTCTATGTGATCTGCTACCTTGTGGTTCTTATGTATTATTGTTCTGGATCTATCGGAAACAGTCTCTCAACTTGTTCGAGGAAAGAGTGCATACATCCTGACTCTCCACACCCTGCTTAATCGCGGGATATACTGGGTTGTTGTTGTATTCTAAACATAAAATTTATTTTTAATTTCCTTTTTAATTTATGCTAAAGATATTTAAACAAGACACCGAGATCGATATAAAGAAGCCCTCGCATCTACACCGAGATATGAACCCCCTCCCTCGTTCGTTAATATATACCGTGCGAAAGCTATTCTTCAAGCGAGTAGGTGAAAATGTCGACTTTCCAGTGGACGAAGGATGCAACTCAGCCCTCTTTGACCTCCAAGTTCATCCTCTCCGACGCCCGAAGGCCTCGCCTTTCCGAGGTCCTCCACTCCGACTCCATCCCCGTCATTGACATGGGGTTCAACCCTGACCTGGAGCTCGACGACGTCGTGGAGAAGGTGGCTCAAGCAAGCCGAGACGAGCTCTACGAGAAGGCCATGGAGGTGGTGACCGGCTTCTTCGAATTGCCACCGGAAGAGAAGGCTCGGTTCTCCGAAGGCCTTGTCGAGGGCATTAAGGTTTTCGGGTATTTCCTCAAGGAACAAAAGGATGATAACGAGGAGCATTTGTGGAGTGAGGTTGTTGCCCATTCATGGCATCCCTCCGATCCCGCCTTCACTCGTTCCTTGCCCGAAAACCCTTCCAACTACAGGTATATAAATGGATCGGTTCATCGATATCTGACCCGACCCATCACTCATTAATTCACCCGAGAATATGAAGAGTAGTTCATCGACCAATCTCTCTTTCATTTTTCATATTCTTGTATTATAATTTGATGCAGAGAGGTGATGAGAGACTATTCGAAGGAGATCGAAGGGCTCTTCACAAGGATCCTAGGCCTTCTATCCTTAGGGCTTGGTTTGGAGGAAGGGGCTCTCAAGGAGAGCTTGGGAGAGGCTCCGACGAGGCGGCTCCAGCTCAACTACTATCCACCATGCCCGGATCCCGAGCTCACCTTAGGGCTCGCAGTACACACCGATGGTCAAGTCTTAACCATAGTCCACCCATCGGACCACGTGGCCGGCCTCCAAGTGCTGAAAGACGGTAAGTGGATCGCTGTCGATCCCATCCCCAAATCGTATGTGATCAACATTGGGGATACCGCTCAGATCAAGAGCAACGGTAGGTATAAGAGCGTGCGCCATAGGGCGGTCACTAATAGGGAGCAAACGAGGGTGTCGATGGCGTTCTTCTACGGACCAAACGAAGACGACGTCGTGGGGCCGTTGAAGGAGCTGGTGGACGATGGAAGCCCGCCGCTCTACAGAGACTTCGTGTTCAAAGAGTACATGGAGGAGTTCGACCGGCGGGTGGGCAAGGAGAAAAGGCTTCTGGAGCTGTTTGAGGCACACCCTCCGACTACCCTTGAATGAATGAATGCTCGATCTTGTGTGATTTGGGTGTGGAGTACCAATTCCTAGTTGGTCGATCTCCTGAGTGTTTGTTTGGATTGAAAAATAATAATTATGTTTTCTAGTGTTTGAATGAGTCATATCGATCAATTTTATTTCATAAGATTTTGTCTTTAAAGTAAACTCAATCACGTGATTGTGTGGAGGTTTTACCTTTGCTATATTTTGATTTTTTATTTTTCTCTCGGCCAACGTGGTGGATTCCGACGACATTCTAGCTAACACCATCACCATATTATGAAACAAGAAAGATCAAAACATTTATACACAACTTCTGTTTAGTGTGTGGTGAATTTTCTGTTTAACGCAAGGTCTCAATGACCAGTAAGATAAGTGGTCATTGCGACCATTTTTTTTTTTCAATCCTGGCCTGATCGCTACGACCAGTAAAACAAAATCGTTATGTCGAGTCACGACATCGTCACATTGTCGACATGGACCTCACCTTAATCAAGCATGTCTCCCTTCGTCTTGTGTATTAGGACTTCACCTTCCAAACGGCTCCATACCTCGCAAATCGTCTACCAATGCTTGTCCTCCAAATCAAATCCCCCTTTCATCTCTTTTTTGGTAAAAACCCAGATTACAAGGCTCTTCGTGTTTTCGAGTGTCTTTGCTTTCCCAATCTCTGATCCTACAATGGGCACAAATTGGAGTTTAGTTCCACTTCCACCATCTTTTTAGGCTATAGTTCCAACTCTAAGACTAACTCTAATGGTTAAGTGTGCAAATATACATATTTGCACAAGGTGTTTAAAAATGTACATCACTTTTTGATGTTTTACTCCATTGGTTAAATGTGCATTTTATACACACTTATCTCTAAGTAAATATGATTAAATTAAAAAAGAAAAGAAAAAAACTTAAAGACAACCAATAGAAATGACTTTACTTTATTGAAAAGTGATAAAAAGTTTTTGCACATGGGGAGATGATGTGCTTATATTTGAGCACTTTGTGTGCAAATGTGCACATTTTAAACACTTAAAAGTAACCATTGGAGCACAATTTGCATCAAAATGTGCATATTTAAGCATTTGCACCATACCATTCGAGTTAGTCTAACGGTTACCTATTTTACGACTGGGTCCATAAGCAAATGTAAACATCCCGAGATGTTACTTTCCATGAAACATCATTTCCCTTTCAATCCCAACCTCCCACCTCCAAATTAGCTGAGCCCAGCATAGAAATTATCCATCTTCCAATTTCCACAACTCTCAACCTGGACCGTCATGTCTAACCCAATAACTCCTATCTCCCCCAATATCAGCCTATTCATCCAAATTCACCGGCCTCTCCCATCTTCTTCAATCACATCTTCCTCAGTTGTATCGCCGCCAGCTACCACGCCCTTACACCTCTTCTCATCAATGGACTCCGTAGAGGGTATACGATCACTCGTTCCAAAACAAACTCTCTTACGCTCTCACACCATATCGACAAAACCATACCTTGGCTCCAATGTTTCACTCACCAAAGCAATCCTGGAGGAGGTAGCCGACCTGCTTCTCTAAGGCTTCGAAGCACCAAGAATGGCAACATGCCATAGTGAAGAGTTTCATGCTCTTCATTATACGAGATTACCGTGGAAAGGTTGTAGATGGAGGTGGAAATTGTGAAAATATGATCAAATCAACATAAGAATCATAGAAATAGAAGCAAAATCAATGAAAAACAGAGCTAAGGAGGCCATTGTTTCATCAATGCCTGAAAAGGTAAATATAGAGATGTGGTGACAAACACCAGATTATAAAAGTATGAGACCATACTACAAGTCTCATGTAAAACCAAAAGGGAAATCTGTATACCCTGTAAGCCCCTCTATGCCCTCCAAAAGACAAAAAACAGCATCTCCAACGTCTACTCTAAGTAACTCATGTCCCTACTATTTACCCAACACGACCTCAAACGTCTATACTCCTACCTAATATCCACTTCTTCCAATTAGCATCTGTGAGTGACTTGCACTTCCACTTCATAGAGATCCTAACTTTACAACTTTCTATTACAAGAGTAGCATAAATTCTAGGATTGAAAGTTTCATTGTTAAATACTACCTTGTTCCTTGCCATCCACGTGTAGTAGACCAAGGCTTGCAGAGCCAGAAGCTTAACCTGGAATTGGAGAGACTTCTGTCTGTAATCTGGTTCCCTAGCAAACCAGTGCAACCAATCTTCAAGTGTCTGAAATCGGCAACCAATCCCAGCCCACTACAAAACGAGTGATTGCACTTCAATGACAGCTGGACATGCGAACCAAAGGTGAAAATCACTCTCCTCCTCTTGTTTACAAAGAGCACACAAGCCAGCTTTAGCACCTTTCCAGCCAAACAATGAAGGACCATTTTCTGCATTGCAGTTTTCTCCATATCATTCCACCCCACTCTCCTCATCAATGCATTAGAGCACCCACAACGGTAATACCATGTGGGTGTCTTCACTAAAAAAAAAAACTTTCAGAATGTGTAAGTGAATTAAGTGCAAGAGTGTCTTAATTTAGGAGGAAAGTTTCTTCTTCCAAAAAATTTATTCTGACTTAAGACACCCATATTCTGACTTTTTCTAATTTTTTAAATTTATTTTAGGGTAAGAAACTTTATGGGGGTTGGGGTTGTGGATGCTCGAGCATCCACAATCCACATGTTGTGGGTGTCTTAAAATTAAAAATTTTCAAAGAAAAAAAAAAGAAAATGAGGATATTAAATGAAAAGTCAAGTTTTTTTTGGAAGCCCAATGTGAGAGAGTATGTGGAAGAAGACGCTCTCTTCCTTTGTTCAAGTGTAATCAACTAACATTCTTTTTTTTTTAAAAAAAAAAAAACTGAAGTTAAGATACTGATTTGAGGATGACAAATGTGGATGCTCTTAGGAGGTCATAAACGGTTGTCATAGCCCTTTCATTCATGAGGCTGCAATCCCCAAAATCTTACTAAACGGGAAGGGTGCAACAAGTATTTATAGTAGGTCTAAGGGAGAGACATGTGCAAGGCACATGTAAGGTCACAAGATGACAAAGAAAGCCTTATTATACAAGATGACAAAACTGTAAATGCAGGAAATGAGATGCAGCTGAAATGTAGCTAAAATGCAACTGTCATACAACTTGAATGTTAACTTGAGATCATGTGCCAAACCATTACCAACATGTAGAAAATGAAGCAAGGCTTAATCTCCATAGAAACCATTGTGGCAATTCTCCGACATGGTAGCAAAGGCTTGGGATCTCAAAAGTGTTTGAGAGCGGCTTTAACAACATATGTGTAACGAGAATTTGACTATCCGTCTATTACTATTTCTGTCGAAAGAATCTGATACTATCCTTGCGAAATCAAAATTATCATCGCTATTGTTAATGTGATTCGATCGTGTTTACATTTCACATACACCCTCCGATCTAAAATGTACGTAAGACTTTTTTACTTTTTGACCCGTATTTTAATGAGTTAAAAACTATATAAAACTTTAAATTTTTGGGAAAACTAATTAAAATACCCCCACCTTTGGAGTATGGTAAAAATATATCCTCAACTTTCAAATGTAATAAAAATATCCCGACCTTTGAGGGTAGTGGTAATATATTACCACAAGTTTTTTCATGAGTCAAAAATGCTGACAAGGAAGCCTACGCGGGTTTTTTACAAGGTTTTTTTAATAGTATCCTTAGGAAAAAAATGAAGAGTTGGATCGGGTTCATACCTAACGCATTTTCCTCCATCATATCTTCTTCCGGGGACCGTAGTCGCCTCTTGAATTGTCTTCCAGGTCTTCCAGGTAGCTCATGGTTCCTCTTCAATGTCAGTCTTCCTCCCTGGTGGTCAACTATCTTGAGTTGTGTCTCTCACATCTTCTTCCCCTTTGATTCGTTCACGGACTTGGGTGGGTAAGTTCCCCCCCCCCTCTTTGTTGTTGTTGTTGGTTTAGTTTTGTTGTCAGTTTGGTGTTAGGAATAGTCGTGTTGTGTTAATTTGAGGCAATTTTGACCAGATTAGTTGCTTGGTTGAATCAATTTCGTTTTTTGGGTTTAATTTGTTATTGTTTTATGATTTTCCCTAAGGAAACCGATCAAGAAAACCTAATTTTAGTGCTAATTTGTAAAAAAAAGGCTTCCACATATGTTGGCTTGTCAAAAAAAATTCACGTAGGCTGTCTTGTCAGTATTTTTGACCTATGAGAAAACACAGGGTAATATATTATCATCACCCTCAAAGGTCGGGATATTTTTATTACATTTGAAAGTTGAGGATATATTTTTACCATACCCCCAAAGGTGGGGGTATTTTAATTAGTTTTCCCTAAATTTTTTTACAATCTAATACTTATTATTAATAAATATTAAACTATAAAAAAAATTTAATAAAAAATAATAGGAGGGAGTATTTTTTTTTTTTGAGGAGTCAATGTAAATAGTATATCGGTTGGCATGACTTTCCTTAATCACCTATACACAATCCGATCTTCATAATTAAAACTTCCCTATTCTTTCTTATCCAAGAATGCCCGTGGTAAAACAAGAATTCAGAAAGGGGCATAGGCCCGATTATCGAATTCGGAGTACTCCTCTCGGAACTCAACCCACTATTCAATCCCACAGAATTCCCCCTTCCGCGTCCAGTTTGAAATTCGAAACTCGACCGTTAACCTCCGCGTCTAAACGCACCTTTATAAACCCCCTCTTCTTCTGCTTCTCCTCCAGTCCCTCACCCAAACCCTCTCGAACAACTCCTCGTTCTCTCGCTTGTTCATCAATGGCGACCACAGCATCAGACCTACCAATCGACGCCCCGGCGAAGAAGGGGAAGGGTGGGAAAAAGGCTCTGAAGTTGAAGAATGACTCCAACATCCTCCCCGACGCCGATCTCCAAATCCAGGCTAAGATGTCACCTCTCACGGCGGACTCCGATCCACAGAAGGAGAATCATGAGAGCCTCTCTCAGCCTCGATCGGAAAAGAAGAAGCCGAAAGCGGCGAAATCGAAGTCGAAGACGGCCGTAGTGACGAAGAACGGTCCTAACCCTAGCGCCGATTCTTCTGCTTCTGGCTTCGATAAGGATATGTCGGAGTTGCAGGAGATGCTGGAGAAGATGAAGATCGAGAAGGAGAAGACGGAGGAGCTTTTGAAGGAGAAGGATGAGATGCTAAGGGCGAAGGAAGAGGAGCTCGAGAACAAAGGAAAAGAGCAGGAAAAACTTCAGGTTGAGCTTAAGAAGTTGCAGAAGATGAAGGAGTTCAAACCTACTATGGTTAGTATTTACTTGATTTTTTGATTCGATTGTCGATCTTTTGTCATTTGATTGGATTGTCGTAGGTCCCTGAGAAATTAGGGTTTTGGACTTGAAAACCCCATTTCGAAAGATCAAAATTCCATTCATATGTGTGCAAACCTCAAATGTGGATAGATAATTTTTCGATTGGAGTGTTGAGATTGTTTGTTACTTTGTGAATTTCCTTCGGAAATTAGGGTTTAGGACTTCAAAAATTCCATTTCCACAGATGAAGATTCGTTCCTCTGTTCACGACTTTCGGACTCTTCGTTTGATCTTGATTGTGTTTGTAAGCATCTGATTGAGAAATTAGGAGTTTCAGACTTCAAAATTGTTATTGCTAAATATTTTCATTGCTTGTTCATTGTTTATGACTTATCGTCTGAATCAAACTCTGGTCATGATTTCTTAGGTTCTACTGCAGATTTTTCCTCACCTGATTAGCTGATTTGGTTTTGTATGATCAAATTGAGAAATTATTATGGTTTTGTTAATTTATTAATGATTTTCAGACATTTCCTCTGATCCAATCTCTGATGGAGAATGATTTGGATAAGAAAGACAAGAAGAAGGGAGGCCCTGAGAAGATGAAGAAACCTGCTCCTGCATATGTCTTGTGGTGCAAAGATCAGTGGAACGAGGTAGGAAAGTTTTTTATCTCTCCCTATAACCTATCCCGGTGTATAAATCTCGAATGTATTGATTGGTGATGGTAATCTAAATTGTTCTGACTGTTCATTTATCAGGTGAAAAAGGCGAATCCAGATGCTGAATTCAAGGAGATCTCTAACATTCTTGGTGCAAAGTGGAAAACCATTACTCCAGAAGAGAAGAAGCCGTACGAGGAGAGATACCAATCCGAAAAGGAAGCTTACTTGCTTGTTGCCAGCAAAGAGAAGCGCGAGAGTGAAGCCATGAAACTCTTGGAAGAGGAGCACAAACAGAAAACAGCAATGGAGCTTCTTGAACAGTATCTGCAGTTCAAACAAGAAGCTGTAAAGGAAACCAAGAAATCCAAGTAACTATCCATTACCACCCTTAGTTGCTCCATGTGAATGTGTGATTATATGCTTTCCTTATCACTTACAAAATTGCAATTTTTCACCAGGAAAGAGAAGGATCCGTTGAAGCCAAAGCAGCCAATGTCTTCGTTCTTCTTGTTCAGCAATGAGAGGAGAGCTGATTTGCTCGGAGAAGGGAAGAGTATATTAGAGGCTTCTAAGATCACTGGGGAGGAGTGGAAGAATATGACCGAAGAACAGAAAAAGTCATATGAAGAGGTAATGGCTTTTTCACCCTTCATTTGAAGCAAGAAAATACAGCTGAATATACTCTCTGACCCCTTTTTTCCGGGCACATTTTGGCAGAGGGCAAAGGAGAACAAGGAGAAGTACCAGCAGGAAATGGAGGTTTACAAGCAGAAGAAGGAAGAGGAAGAAGCAGAAATGAAAAGAGAGGGAGAAGAACATATGAAACTTCAGAAACTAGAGGCCTTGCAACTGCTCAAGAAGAAAGAAAAGACTGAAAACATCATCAAGGTAACTCTTTCATGAAATTTGATGCTATCTTACATGAAATTTGTTTCATCTTCATAATATCTGGGATTTGAATTTGTTGAAATCAGAAAGCAAAAGACACAAAAAAGAAGCAAAAGGAAGAGAAGATCACTGACCCCAACAAGCCGAAAAGGCCCCTTTCATCTTACTTCTTGTTCAGGTAGCCAAAATAGTACAATTTCTGTTTTGGAATCCTTTATAAACAGGAGCGCTTATGCTTCATATTTTCGTGATTACAGCAAGGAAGCAAGGAAGATTGTCAGTGAGGAGCGACCGGGGATCGACAACAAAACCATTACTGCATTGATTTCTGTGAAATGGAAGGTAAAAAGACCAAATTCCTGCACCTTTTTAAGTATATTTAGAAGTTGGAGAAATCAATCAAGGCTGTTTCTAATATATATCATAATCATATTATGTGTAGGAATTGGGCGAGGAAGAGAAGCAAATCTGGAACAAAAAGGCAGCTGAAGCAATGGAGGCATACAAGAAGGAAATGGAGGAGTACAACAAGACCATAGCTGAAGAAAAAAGCAGCTGAGAAAAATCAAGTCATGGTTAGCTGTTTCTGTTCAAGAGCTTTTGTTGAACGTCTAGGGGACATGGAGAATATCTGAGACTGAATATCTTGCATTTTGATTAGTAGACACGACAATCCCTGATGTCGTCATTCCGAAAAACTTAATAAAATTCAAGCTACATTTTGTCAACTGTTACTTTGTGCAATGCTACTTTTTATCCAACAATCTTCTACATTGAATCAATTGAATGAATGTTGTTTCACTTGTTTGATTTTTTTCTCTACCATTTCAAGTGTGATATTCGGATTTTTTTCTCTACCATTTCAAGTGTGATATTCGGGTTCCGTATATTGAGCTAGAAATCCGGGGTGATTGGTGGTGGATGTGGTGGCACCTAAGACTATATCACCAATACCCCCTTCAAAGTACTGCTGTTGGTGCTGAACATTCTCAAATGTGTCCAGCTTTGAAGGAGAAATAGAGAAGTAATTAGAATCTGAAGTAGTAGATGCAGAGATGAGACATGTCGGAAAATCTCCATAGAACGGCGGAGCTGATGAAGAAGTGTAACAACAACTGTCCATGTTTTGCATATCAGCACCTTCAAGTGGTATTGTAGCTTGAATGCTTGTAACCATGGATGATGAATCTTGCTGGTACTCAATCGAAAGGTCTTCTTGCTTGGGCTCTTGTTTTGCTGGCAGAGTCACTGTTGGTGCAGACTTGGACCGGCGAACCTCATTGCAATTATGCTTTCCTCTATATGTAATGTTAACTACTGAAGGGTCCTCATCGGACCTTTGCACTTGCTTTGTCGCCCAGCAGTCTTGGATACTCCTATAAGTACACCTATAGTAGCTCCTGCACAAAGGAATTCGGGTTTGTTTAGCGCAATGTGTTAATTCCAAGTCTGATGGCGCCCAACGAAACCGACTTAAATGGTTTGGTCACCTGGGATACTTGGCTCCAAGGATATCTTTCTGCCCATACTTTCTCCAGCTGTAGCCATCATAAGGAGGTCCATCTTCAAGGCCATTCTCAGGGTCCAGTTTCACTTGGCTCGTCCAAGTAGATGCCGATTTCCTGCAACATTTTATAAAATCTTACATATAGTTCATTTTTACATCAAAGACAATGTATACATACCTCTTGAATGAGCATTGTTTGCCATCCTGAGGACTGTTTGATCTCGGCGTCTGATCACCACCCATGATGGAACTCGGAGAGCTTGGCAAGAGAGGGGAAGCCACAACCGCGAGCTGACATGGCTGCTCGGAAGGGGCCCCACCCCTTATAATGAAAAGGGCCTTTTCATATGAGGATATAATCTGCTCTAGCAAAACCTGCCTGGTTTGAGGTGAATACTCAGGACCCATTTTAGCTCTTAACTGCGTAACCAGCTCCATTCCTCGGGTCAGCTCATTGATCAGGCGGACTCGTGTGTTATAATGGTTGATCTCCATTGCTTATCTCTGAGAGCTCAACTCAAATCAGCTGATGGACAAGATTCAAACTTGAGGTAGTTAGTGTTGTTACAAAGGGAATTTATGGGGTGTGTTTATGAGAGAGTTGCTTATATATATAGTCTTAGGTAGGTAAACATGGTTATATGTACAAGGACTCTTTTAACTATGTGGTTCCCTATTTGGGTCAAACATTTTGACTGAGAAACCGAGTTTCATTCATCCAGAAGAGATGACTAGTGGATTGGTCTATAAAGAGGCCAAAATGGGGATTCAGGGGATGCTATGGTTTGACGACCAATTCAAAGTTTCTATTACAAGTCTTATTTAAGTACGATTAATATTGATTTGTACTCGTTGTGTATAAGTTAAACATTGACACATCGAAATATTATTCTACATTTTATTATTTTTATTTTTTAAATTCATTTAATCGAAATTATCTATTTCAATTTATAGGATTTACTTTTTAATCTATGCCTCATGAATAAGTTAGAAAGCATGTGCGGTTTATTTTTAATTGTTGTTTATTATTTACGCATTTTTTAGAATAATACAGGTATATGGCGAAATTGGATATATAACCATACAAACTTGATTAATTGAGTATATATTGATTAAAACCTCAAAATTCATTATATATCCATCAAATTATTTATATTTTATTTAATTATTCATAATATATTTAATTTATACTACGTAATATTGATTGTAAAAATTATTAAAATTTAAAATTTAAATAATTATAGAAATGAGTTCTATATTGATACATGTAACTTTATACTATTAAATAATTGTAAAAATACTTTCCTCCTTTACTATGGTTTATGTTCATTTTAATAACTTAATTATTTTGAATTTATCCATGAAACTTGACTTTCAAAATAAAATCGTTGAATAAAAAATATAATTATATTTATATTGAGTTTTAAAATTTATATTAAAAAATTAATTTTTTTTCTATTCAATAATTATAAATTGATAATTTTTATAAATAATTTTGATGTTTTATTGGGGAAATACACAATTAATCAAGTTTTCATGGGTATATACCCAATTTTGTCAAAATATTATATTTTATTTATGATTTCATACATATTATTGAAATAATAAAAAAAATTTATACAAAATTTAATGCTTTATATAGTTTTTTTAAATATATGAATAATAAATTATATTTAATAAAATAAAGAGGGTATTAATATAATAGAAAAGAAGACGTGAAAATTGTATCTATATTGTGTTATCGGTTAGTTTCATGGGAGAAATGATTGGTTAAGAAACTCATAGAAGATTAGAAGGTGGAAAATGGAGAGTTGGAAAGTAATATAATAATTTCAAGATACTTTTTTTTTTTAAAAAAAAGTTAGACCAGTTCAAACAATATAAAAAAAGGTGGCTTACGCGTTGGCTTTGATTGGTAATTAAGCATATAGTTAAACAGTTAAAAGATTAATCATATGGGATCTTGTTGATTCTGTTGGTCGCTTCAGAGATTCACTGCTACGACTTCGACGTTTAATCGCTTATGCCATTTTCTGTGCATTATTAAGCAGTTTTCTGCAAACTGCAGCTATAGAATCATCTAAATACGGTTAGGAGTGAAGGTGAGAAAGGTCAAAAATTAAACAAATACGTAGTAAGATTGAGAGAGATTTATCATTTTTTTAAAAATTAAATTGTATCTACATTGAAAGCTTTTATTGCGGAATTTGGCGGATCTAGTGTTTCAAAATTAGGTGAGCAAAAAAACTATTTATGGTAAAGAGACCAAATTTTACCAAAATACAATTCATACAGTATTTCATCGCTAAATTATAGGACTTACTTGACACAATTTATAATATATATTATTTTAAAATTTACATTATTTTAAATAGATTGTAAAATATATACCCAAATACTATTAGATATTTATAATTATAATTGCAATATAAGCATACTGTATTTGAATCTAAACACACCATAAACAAAACAAAACAAAACAAAAAACTACTATAAGGTGAATTATATGTAAAAGTAATATTGAAATTAGTTGGGCTTTAAGCTATAATTGGGCCTAAGATAATAAGCCTAACTATATATTTTTTTTACCTAGCAATTTTTTTTTTTTAAGACGCCCAACAATTGTTGGGCCACTTAATAAGTGATCCACCCCCGGAGGGATTTCTCAAAAACCAAACGAGGATTATAAAATGTATCATATCTAGGAGACCCGTCTTAAGGACCAATCCACCATTGCCATTCCTGTTGTCACCAACATCTCCTCCGATGACCTTCCACCGTCTTCGAACTTCGCCATCCCTCAGGGTGAGCTGACTCGCCCGTTGTTATCTTAGCACGGGAGGGGTCAGTCTTTCTTGACACGGAGAACTCCAGGTTGGCCATCTTCTCTACCTCCAACTTGAGTTGCGCACAAGTACCCATGCCCATCCAACATGCTATATAGTATCTACAACAACCCTCTCTAGAGAGACAATGGGTGGGCACAATCCCCGCAATAATGGAAGTCTTGACCAGATCCAATTGATCCACCCCTTTGTCCTCGTATCCGGCTCACTAGGCCAACACTCTTGGCCATCTCATACTACTCCTTTTATTGTTGACGATGGTTTTTGTATTTATAGTTTGGGTCTAGCCAATATTATATTACCCTACCTACATCAAACCAACACCCTCTACATCTAACCAACTCCTCCTCACTCCTCAAATAATTAAAATCTTATTACCCGATCCGAACGAGACCGGCCCACTTCGACCCGAACCCGAATGGACTTGACCCGATTTAACCCAAAACCTGACCAATCCAAAATTCAGTTTGACTGAACCCGACCACACATTTTACCCGATCTGACCCGACCTGTCAGTGATCCGTCCCGAACAGGCCTGACCCGAACCCGATCCGATCAGCCCATTTGCCAGCTCTAGTCAATCTTTCAGCAATCTGAAACCTGCCTTTCCAAACACGGTTGTATTAACGCTAGCTGAAACAGATAAATTAAGACCACTAAGAACACGCCATTAGCAACAAGTATATGTTCCAACTAATATTGGGCGAAATTGAAATCGAAGTGCACGAGTGGAGAGAGCATCTGCATTTGTCAATTCTCACCGGATAACAATATGCATATAAATGTTCGACTTGCCCACCATTTCTATCAAAAGTGACGCAAAGATTCGAAAAATGCTATCAAATTGCCAAAAAAGAATTTGATTCCCATTTCCAATCTCATGTTTTCATCCCTATATAAAGGGAGGCTCCTTGGTAACTTCAGCCATCGTCATAGAATCAATTAAACTTCCGAGTTTTCAGACTCGTCGACCTCTGGGCATGTCTTACGACACGCACCAAGGCTACTATGAACAGGACAAGGTTTGCTACTCCGAGCAAGACGGGTATGGGAGATCCGGCTATGGGATACCTCGCCACCGGCCACAACCAACAGATGGGGGCTGCTGGCTGGACCATTTCTTATGTACAACAACGTCCTATTAGTAAAAAAAAGGAGCTCCAGTTATCGTCTTTGTTCATGCTTTTAAGATTAATCCAATCTTAAATTCAATGGTTTGGAGAAGAAATGTTGCTACACAGCTAGTGTCTTATAATATCAAACAAGCTTGCTGAGAATTAAAACGTTAACAACTTTGACACTAGGTGTGAATATGTTCTTACATACCTACAAGATATTTTGGGTTCAGATTAGTGGCAGAGCCTAATTTTTTTTTTTTTTTTTTTTTGTGGTCATAGCAGAGCCTAAATTTCTGATAACGGTGACTTTAACAAAAAAAAAAAAATCCTAGAAGATTTTTTTTAAAAGAGTATTAAAAGGAAGTTCTAAAATTGTGGTATAAATATTAAACGTCATTTAGAAAAATGGATAGGAATTCAACAATTTGTTTACCCAAAAGGAGAAAGTTTTGAACTCATAATCTAAGACTGAAATATTCACCTTAAAAAATCTATATCTACATATTACTTAAAACCAAAGCCTTTTGGCCACGTGTCGCATATTCGCGCGAAGTTATTTAAGACAATTCCTTTTTATTTAGCAATTGGGATTAATTCAAAACTTTTTTTTAAAAAATAATGTTAATATTAACTATACAATATTATTTTATTTCATATTAATTACACATTATTATTTCCATTTATTTTTTAAACAATATGATGAATTCAAAAGCATTTTTTTATATAAAAAAAATTATAGTTCCAAATATATGATTTTTCTATTTTAGGCAATTCCTTTTTATCTCACCAATGGGATTAATTCAAAACTTTTTTTTAAAAAATAAAGATAATATTAACTATACACTGTTTTCATTCTACATTAATCACACGATATCATTTCTATTTAGTTTTTAAAACCATTGGATGAATTCAAAAGCATTTTTTTTATAAAAATAATAATATATAGTTCCAAATATATGATTTTCTGGAGCAGCCAATCTAAATATAATGAAAACTATTGTTGTTCTTATAATAAACTTAAATTTTTGATTTTCACTCAACCAACCTAATATAAACTACAAAAAATCATAAATTATAAAAAATTTAAACATTTTTTTAATGATTTCCTCTCAGTCTATATATATATAATGAGAAATATTTTTGCTTAGATGTGATAATCACTTTAATTTTATGATTTCCTCCCAATCAACTTAACCTAGGAAAAAAATCCAACTAATGACATTTGTACAAGTTCTTCAATTAATCTAGCTATATCTAACTAATAAACCATAAGAATTTTTTATTAGGTAATATAACCACTTTTATTTTGAGATCGACTTCACCCAATTAATCTATTCTACTCAAATCTTAAACTCATGTAATTTTTACACATTTTTCAGAAATATGATTATTATTTTTACTTACTTTATCAAATATTTTTTTTTCTATTTTATATTAACGTTTGGTAATAGTTTGTTTAATTTTGTAATATTGTAGTAATTTTCTATACTTACAAAATTTTATAGTTATTTTTTTTAAAAAAATACGCGCCATGGCGCGGGGACTTTACTAGTACAGTATTAATACATCCCATGTCAAAAGATTTGAAGTTCGACTCCTCTTGGAAATATGGAGTCGCTTGTGACTTGTGAGTGGGAGTGTCAACTCCTTAAATGAGTCATACAGTACCCGATTCAGATGTAGAGCGACTGAGTCGATCGAACTGGATTTAGATAAAAAAAAAATACAGTATTAATTAAGGAATGAGTTATTTATAGAGAGGGAGGAGAGGAGAAAAACTAGAGGAGAAAGGGGAGAGATGGGTGAATTGGACTTAGGATCAGTGGAGTGGAGGGGACTAGAGTAGCTAGTGTTAAGAATTAAGATGCATGCGGTTAATGGCCAATCTAGTAGCCATCCATGAATGGCAAGGAGTTTTGAATTACTTTACATGAATGGGGCTCCTCGCAGTGGTGTAGCCAGGATTTTCAGTTAGAGTGTTAAAAAAATTTCGTGAAATATTTTTTTTTTATAATTACTAAGAAGAATTTTTTTAAAAATTATGAAAAAATAGTAAAATTGTGATTTTTAATGAATTTTTGTTTTATTTAAATAGTTGAGAGTAACCAAAAAACTAGAAGATAAATAAAAAATATAGAAAAACATAAAAAAAAATACTTTTAAAACAATATTGAAAAAAAGAAGATTAATGTGCATTATATATATCGACGGGAATAATACACATATATAATACGTTAAATGAGAAGGGAGCGATTCCCATGCCCGGCTCCACCACTGCATGTAATAAATAATACAATAATAAAGGATGACTAAATCCATTATATTTTTTTAAAAATAAAGAGTGGTTTTGCCTAAACTTTCATATACACTTGGAGAATCGATCATAAGATAAACATTTAAGGCTCATTTGGTTTCAATTTTGAAAAGGCAAAAGAAAAAAAAAATGAACGTAGTCTATTTATAGTCCAAGATACATATTACCGTCTTCTGACAGATTACAACGGTCCCATATAACGGTGCTTTTTGGCTGCAGTTTTTGCGCCAGCTCTAGGGAATCTACCTTCCATCTACTAGTGGAATGTCCCATGACAATTGCACTTCTAACTACCCTTAACATTCGTAAACCGAATAATATAGGCTTAACAACGGACTCAAAGGCAAATACCATTCTAAACAATATTTTTGTAAACCTTGGGAAGGAAAAGACCGGGTTTCTGGCCTTCGCTTGGTGGAGTCTTTGGTTTTTCAGAAACCAACTTGTGTTCAAACATGTGACTTCTGTCAAAGCACAGGAGATTGCCCTCTTCTGCAACACTTCAAGTCATACTTGGAATAAAAGTAACAAACAAACTAACAAAGTGTATACCTCAGAACGAAATGGTTCAGGCAGGGCGCAATTAACAAACCGGAAATCTACCGGATACGAGCAGCATAAAACAAAACCTTGGGAGAGACCACCAGCTGGTTATTACAAGTTAAATTTCGATGGCTCGTATTGTCAGTCGGAGAAAGGAACCTACGACTATGCTATTCGCGATCATTGCGGTAACATACTTGCCTTAGGGTCGGGCAAATGTAACAATAGTTCAGCGGTTTTCGCAGAAGCAATGAGCCTTCACATGGGTGTGGCTAGGGAAAAACTGTTGGGAACTAAATACCTTCTGATCGAAGGAGACTGTCTAGTTATTATAAAGGCTCTCCTGGGTGGCTGGTCTTGTCCCTGAAACATTGAGCTGTTAATGGCAGATACGAAAACGAATTTAAATTATATGTCTCATGTTGATATTCGTCATGTTATCAGGGAATCGAATGCGGTGGCTGACAGGATCACACGTCTGGCCTACAGCATCCCTGCCGATGATAGCTTTGAGGATCAAGAACTCGCAGTGGACGCGCTAGGAAAGAGGTTCGGTCGACGGCGAATTTCCTAAATTTTACCTTGCTTCCAAAAAAAAAAAAATAGTCCAAGATACATTGTTAAAATTTTTAATCATTATACCAAATCTTCCAACTTTTCATACAAAATTGATTTTTTTCCACCAATTTCAATTACCCATTGTACAAAGGGTAACCATAACCCCTATACTCCTTTAATCATTAATCCTAGCTCCTATGTTATTTTTCATACAAAAAATAAAATTATTCTCTTATCTAGACTCACAAAACTTATACTCCATCCATAACAAAATAATTGGCCCTTTGAGGGTTTTCACACTTCTTAACGAACCTACAATTAGAAAGTGGAAAGTAGAATCTATAATTAAATACTCCAATTATTATTCACTCCTTCCAAATGAATGTAATTAATGCTGAAATTTTTGTATGGCTACAATTACACAAGGTGTATATATATTTAATAGAAAGGGTAGTTGAAAGGTTTTAACATTTAATAGATTCACTTAATTAGAATACCCCTCATCATCTAAAAATTGGAAGGTTCACTCAGAAGGGATAATTATTTTGTTACAAGAAAAATGACGCCAATTATTTCGTTACAGATGGAGTATATAATATATTTTCCGATACAAAATTTATTTATATTCCGTTTACCTTACACCATCATATATCAAACGACCCCTTATACACTTGATTTCAGTATAAAACAAGCAAATTAACAGTGTTGAGTGCTTTCATTAAACAAAACTCCAGAAAAATGGCTACTGAGATAAATGGCCCATCGATATATCACTTGCATTTTGCGTAGTGAATATAGGTAGAGAACTCCAGAATGCAAGCCAATTCAACTTGAACCGTTTCTTCTTTCCGCAATCCGAAACCTGCAATCCAAACACCATTGCTTTCACCCTGAAACAGATCAAAGCCGCTAAAACCATGCCACGATAAGCAAGAATATGTTCCAATTAATTATGGGCCAAATTGAAATCGAAAATTCCACGAGTGGGGAGAGCATCTGCATCTGAAACAGATCAAAGCTATATATACAGCCAAAAAAGGAATTCGATTCCCATTTCCAATTTCATCTTTCCATCCCCTATATAAACCGATTGCTCTTCGCCCTCTCAAATCATCCAAAGCAACACACACAAAAACACAACTACCTACCAAGCTCCCAACCCCATCAACCCTCCAACAATGGCTTACAACATGCACCAAGGCTACTACGAGCAAGACAAGGTGTGCTACTCCGAGCAAGACGGGTATCGCCGATCCGGCAACGGGATGCCCTTCCTCCACCACCACAACCAGGCCGCTGGCTGGACCGACAAGGTCACCGAGTGCGAGACCTACAGCGCTGCTGGCTACAACAATGGAGGGTACGCCGCCACCCCATTCCTCGGCAACCAGCACGGCATCAGTGGCTACGAGAGGAAGGAGGAGATGTGTATGTCGACTCAGAGCGGCGGCTTCCACAGGAGGGGAACCGGGTTTCACCGCAGGAGGGTGATGAGGCGCTCTGTCAGCCGCGGCGAGTACAGCTCCAGCGAGAGCGACAGCGATTAAGCTACCAATGTAAGATATATATATATATATCATATCGTAAGTCTTTGATGTTTTCAGATTATTGATGATGTGAAAGTGGTTGTTGCAGATATGCTAATGGAGCACGAGATGGCTCCGGGAATCGAGAGCTGGTGAAGCTCATATGTATCGTATCTGCGGATATGGAATAAAACGAAGTGTGCCGCCTCATCCTACCTACGGGATTGCTGTTTCTATCGTTTTATGTATGCTATGCTACAATGCATCTATCTGCCTATTTCCTGTTCTGTAATATGAATTGCTTATGAATAAACTTGTGTGTCGCTTTGTATCGATCTGATGGCCATCGAAAGGAGTGATATGAGGAGTATAAACACATCGAGGATATGAAATGAGAGTTAAATCTAGAAAGTAAGAGACTGGAGTGGAATGAACAGATGAATAGAAGTAGTTGAACGTACTAGAAAAATGAACTTTATGAACTCCCAAGATATAGCAGAGGTGATCCTGTTGAAATCAAATTATATGGCAATGACATTATACATTTATACCTATTAGCTTCTTTAAAACAAAGGGAAAATGAAAATACATACTGCCAAGTATCCATTCTAAACAAAAAATGATACTAATTTTAAAAATGATAATTTCATATACAAACAATGAGCAATCAGACCGACAACCACGAAAGTCAAAAGATAAAAGAAAGTCTTTGAGCTTATTGAACCAAATCCGAGGGGCTTGTTTGAAACCATACAGAGCTTTCTACGGGATATAGACATGTGAGAGATAAGTGCTGTCAATGAAGCCATGTGGCTGCTCCATGACGGAGGAAAACCTGTCGTTGATCCGTCAAAGAAAACTCAAACCTATAACTAGTATAACAATAAGTAAGAGGTCGATCCACAGGGAAATTTATGATTCAAATATGATCTAGATGTCAACTAAAGTAACCAAATTGGGGAGTTTTTAAGTGTGAAAGTTCCGCCTTTTATCAAAGCGGATTGAAGAAAGCAAGAGTAAATGATTTTGGTTTAGACAATTATGAGAAGCAATTCTATCTACAATTTTCCACTTTATTTGGTTGAAGCGATCCTTGTAACTTCTTCTCGTCCTATTAAGGTTTCCTATGAATGCCCTTGTCCCGACCTAATATAGTTACTACTCCAACCAGTCCTAGCAACCCTTATCAATCGAACAATCCCTAAAGAAGGATTTAACCCAATTGATAGCTTTAAGTTCAGAGATTAGCCAATGTATTTGCAGTCCCTAAAGAGGGATTTAACAACACATTCAACTTCCTACTCATTCAATTAGTTCAACCAGCCCTAAAGGAACAAGTTTGCCACTTAGGTTAAGGTTCACAACCAGGAATCTACAAAACCTTAGCGATTGAATTGATCTAACAAGTTGATCAGGCAAGATATAGAACAATTCAATAAAAATCAAGCACGAAGAAGTTGAAGCATTCAAATATATCATATATGAAACAAGGAACGAGAATTAAAAACTCACAATCAATCCAAATAAAGCTTCAAATTGTAGGCAAAACAGATGAGTTTAGTTCCTCATGAAAGACATCGCTCAAATCTCTAATTTTCTGCGGATATGGAATAAAACGAAGTGTGCCGCCTTATCCTATGGGACTGCTGTTTCTATCGTTTTATGTATGCTATGCTACAATGCATCTATCTGCCTATTTCCTGTTCTGTAATATGAATTGCTTATGAATAAACTTTGTGTGTCGCTTTGTATCGATCTGATGGCCATTGAAATTCGAAAGGAGTGATATGAGGAGTACAAACACATCGAGGATATACAATCGGAGTTAAATCTAGAAAGAAAGAGACTGGAATGAACAGATAAATAGAAGTTGAACTAGAAATATGAACTATGAACTCCCAAGATATAGCAGAGGTGATCCTGTTGAAATCAAATTATACCTGAGAGATCGGTTGAATAGCACGCGTACAAGTTATATGGCAATGACATTATACATTTATAGCTATTAGCTTCTTAAAACAAAGGAAAAATGAAAATAAATAATGCCAAGTATCCATTTTAAACAAAACAAAAATGACAATTTCATATACAAACAATAAGCAATCAGACTGACAACCACGAAAGCCAGAGGATAAAAGAAAGTCTTTGAGCTTATTGAACCAAACCCAAGAGGCTTGTTTGAGACCATACAGAGTTTTCTGCAGGATACATGCATGTGAGAGATGAGTGCTGTCAATGAAGCCATGTGGCTGGCTTCTCCATATACACCTATTCGACTAAGTCACAATTAAGAAATGTGTTATTGACATCGAGCTCACGAATGGCTCATCAACGAGAGAGTGCAATTGTGAGAAGAAGATGAATGGTAGTTGGGTGGATAACCGGACTAAAAGTGGTGGAAGGCAAGATTGGGTATGACCTTTTTCTTGAATTGTGCGGTCTCTACATTCAACCATGCCGTTTTGAGACGGAGTATATGGGAACTAGACATGATGTAAGATGCCTTGTTCCTATAACGTGGATGTTAAGGATTGAAATTCACCACCCCAATCGGTTTGGAGTTCTTTTATGGTTGCATTGAGTTGTGTTTTGATCATGGTTTGGAAGAGCCGAAAGTATTGCAAAACCTGTTATTTGTGAGTTAAGAAATATATCCATGTGAAACGTGTACAATCATTGACAAACAACACAAAGTAACGACAACCATTCAGTGGGTGCAGAACCGCAAACATCTATTATGCCAATGCGCTGGAGATGTACGCTCACCAATCAGAACCTCTTTGGAGACCGCAAAGGTTGACAAATTCAATTTGTATAAGTCATCCCTAACAAGGCCTTTGAGCAGAGGTCGCCCCTAAAGTGGGATGAAATCCAAGGAAAATATTATTAATTATCCCGTGTCAGTTTGGAAGTGCTAACAAGGTTTTTATGCATGGAGGGTATAATAAAGATGTTTGAGAGGTTAAGAGGGCGAGAATATGTAGAAAATGAGGCGTTGCCATAACGTGAGATGAAATTGTATTACCATTGTCGAGGGCAAGTTGATCACCACCAGTGTAGTCCGAGTTGATGGAAACGTTGTCTAAACCTCCGGTCACATGATCAGCAATCCAGTAGCACCCGTATTGAAATACCAAGCCGGGTCTTGAATGAACGATGATGAAACTGAGTAGGCAAAAGGGGTTGTCGACTAGTACTAATTGAGACGCTCGGCCAGTTCACGATGGGATTGCCTACAAATTTAGGCGGTTGAAGCAGTCCTTTGCCAGGTTATCTTAGCGATTACAAAGTTGACATTGAGGGCGTGGACGAGAGGGGTTGTAGGTTCATCGCTACCAGTCGTACTGAAAGGGGTGCGTTCAAGAGGTGCACTAGACTATTGCTGGGAAGTGGATTTGCCGGCTGGATCGATAGGAAGAACAGTCAGGATGGAGGGGACGGGATCGGCCATAGTTGGTTGTCAGTTGGTGGAATTGAAGATAGAGGTTTGACTTTAAGCAAGCGTTCTTCTTCCTAGCTAGAGCAGAAAACCAAGTAAATTGTCTGGGGTAAACGTGTCTAGATGGACATTGATGGCATCACAGAAGGCGCCATCGGACTGATTGATCGAGGTCGTGAAGAACCGAGGTGATGAAGTCTTGCTCAGATATAGGTTGTAGGCAATTTGCAAGAGCATCCGCATCCCGGGCGGTGTTAGATCAAGTGACATAGCCAAGAAGGGTCCTTGTTTATATTTGATATTGTTCAATTACTATGTAGTCTATGTGCTTGTTTAAATTTTTTTATATATGGTTACATAATATTGTTATATGCTAAATGAACAAGAAGTTAATCACATATTAATTGACTCATTAATTATGTAACATGCTTATAGAATAAAACGATATCATTGCATTCATTTTAAAGAGAAAATATACAAAAACAAGTGTTGAAGTTTTGAATGAAAACACTATCATTTTGATTTGTTAAAATAAAGTAAATTAAAAATTATCAAATAGTAATTGAACAATATAAAATTATAGTCCCTCTTCGATAAGGTTCTAACTCCGCCACTAATAATTATATTATACCTCGGTATATTATAGTCTTTCAAATATAGGAGAGGTATATTTACATCATATCTCACTTTTTTGAAAAACATGAGCTTAATTAATAAAAAGAAATTTCAACAAGTGTTTCAGCTGATATAAGGGGAATTTCATTTTGTCTTTAGTGCCCATTATAAAATTTTAGGGTGGGAATAACATCCAATACTCTTTCATCACCCCAAAAAAAAAAGCAAGAAAAAGAGAACCAATAATAACTGGTCCTATGCGTTGTTTCTCCCGTTTGGTGATTATTATCGAATATCTTTGGCGTCGATAACACATTGTTGTCGAACCATGTAACTCCGACACTAATAATTATATCTCTGCCACTAATAATCTGGTTTCGCTTCTTCTAATACAAAACTGGTTCTTTATCCGTAGACTTAGATAGCACGGTATTGTCGAATCACATAAATCTCTGTGTCTTTCTTCTCTATTTTCATTATCGTTACTACACAAACAAACAGTATTCATGTCAATGATCTCAAACAAAACTACATCCTGCATCTTTCATTCCAGAAAGATTGCTAGCTGCTCAGCAATATATAAACCTGGCTACCAATTCCGTTCATTGGTCCATCATCTGCATTTTGCGTAACGAATATTGATAGTGATGAACTCCATCACACCATCCTTCTTTCAACAATCTCAAGCCTGCGTACTCTAACCAAGATTGCGTTAACGCGGAAACAAATCAAAGCCACTCCAAACACGACACGAGCAGCAAGTATATGCTCCGAGAGTAATGGGCAAAATTGAAATCGAAATGCAGCAGTGGAGAGAGCATCTGCATCTGTCCATTACTGTCAAAAGAAACGCAATGATTCGAAAAAAAGCCGAAAAAAGGAATTCAATTTGATTCCCATTTCCAAATTTCATCTATAAAAAGGGAGGCTCTTTAGCCATTTGAATCATCCAATTCCAAAGCAATACACATAAAACCAAACTCCCTACCGAGTTTTCGTACCCATCAACCTCCGGCAATGGCTTACAGCATGAACCGCGGTTACTATGAGCAAGACAAGGTGTGCTACTCCGAGCAAGAGGGGTATGGCAGATCCGGCTATGGGATGCCCCGCCACCACCACAACCACAACCACAACCAGATGGCTGGCTGGACCGACAAGGTGACTGAGTGCGAGAGCTACAGCGCTGCTGGCTACAACCATGGAGGGTACGCCGCCCCAACCCTGGCCAACCAGGGCTACGGCTGCTACGAGAGGAAGGAGGACATGTGTATGTCTCACAACGGTGGATTCCACAGGAGAGGAACTGGGTATCACCGCAGGAGGGTGATGAGGCGCACTGTCAGCCGCGGCGAGTACAGCTCCAGCGAGAGCGACAGCGATTAAGCAATGTAAGATACCATATCAATTGAAAAATTACTTCTTTTTTTTTTGGCTTGAAGCTGATGATCATGGTTAATTGTATGTTGCAGATATGCTAATGGAGCAATGGACGGCTCCAAGATTCAAGAGCTGAAGAAGCTGGATCGATCAAATGTAATGTGTGGCTATTTTAAATAAAATCGAAGTGTGACTCATCCCACGGGACTTGTTCTATCATGCTATGTATGCTATGCTAGAATGCTTGTACTATTTTCCTATTCTCGAATATGAATTAAGTGCTTATTAATAGACTTGTTTTCGCTTTTTCATATATATTCAAAGTATAGTACTCAAGATGCAAGAATTTGTATCCTAAGCCTTGAACAAACAGACTATATGAGCTCCCAATATATGGAACAAACTTGAATAATTCTCAAGAGAACAACTCTTAATAGTACAAGTACAGCCATTGATGCAATTTCAGAAATAAGTCAAGGGATACATTTGACAAAACTCATCGTCAAGATAATGTTGTACTTATAAAGCAAAAAATGACAACAATCTACAAATAGCCTCTTGTAAGCATCAAACCCCAAAGAGATGGTCAAATGCTGTATAATTAAGAGAGAAATTATTCAGATGCAAAGGCAAAGTATTGGACCTCCACACAAAAGAAAAGATGCCCATTTACCATATTTTTGTGACAAAATTCTAAATTTGATAAAGAGGAAGAGCCTAAAAGCAAGATAAGTCACCATTTTTATCCTGTTGAAGCTTCAAGATCATGAAGAGTGGAAAGAAGAGCATTTGCATCCTGTCCTCTCACACTAAAGAACAGAATATCAATATTCAATTTTCCCACCATTTCTAGCTGCAGAAGAATATCAAAGATTGGAAAAAATGCTAAAAAAGACAAAAATGGAATTTGATTCCCATTTCCCATCTCATCTTTTCATCCCTTCCAAACTTCCTACCGAGTTTTCAGACCCATCGATCTCCAGCCATGTCTTACAACATGCATCAAGGCTACTATGAGCAAGACAAGGTGTGCTACTCCGAGCAAGGCGGGTAGGGTAGATCCAGATACGGGATGCCCCGCCACCACCACAACCACAGGTCCACAACCACAACCAGGCTGCTGGTTGGACCAACAAGGTTACTGAGTCCGAGAGCTCCAGTTCAGCTGGCTACATTCATGGAGGGTATGCCCCAACCCTGGGAAACCAGGGCTATGGGGCTGCTGGATACAACCATGGAGGGTACACCCCAACCCTGGCCAACCAGGGCTATGGACCTATGGTGGTTGTTACGAGAGGAAGGAGAAGATGTGCATGGCTCAGGGCGGTGGATTCAGGAGGAGGAGAGCTGGGTATCACCGTAGAAGGGTGATGAGGCACTCTGTGAGCCGCGGTGAGTACAGCTCCAGTGAGAGCGACAGCGATTAAGCAATGTAAGATATATCATATCGTAACTTCTTAATGTTTTTATGGTTCTTTTCAATAGTGGCTTCACACTGATCATGAGAAATTGTTTGTTGCAGATATGCTAATGGGTACACCAGATGGCTTCAGGACTCGAGAGCCGACGAAGCTGATCATATCTTATGTGCTATTTCCTTTTCTCTAAATCAAGTGCTTATGAATAAACTTGCATTATTGCATATGTGTGTGTCTTATGTTTCTGATAATTGTGCTGCCAAATGGAGCCATGAGTATAAACAAAACGAGGATATAAAATGAGAGTGAATGCCCTCTTTGTTGTTTTTTTTTTTTTTTTTTTGGATGACGAGGAACCTACGGTAAACCCCGAGCACGTGACCATTAGGAACCCTGCGGTAAGGAAAGGGGTGGAGGTAGGAATCGAACCCAGAACCTCCTTCCCACCCCCTTGCTCCACACCACTAGGCCACCCCGACTGGGCCACTACCACTGACTTGCCCCACCGCTTCGCGGACCCTTACCCTAGAAACTCCTCGCGTGAGAGCTACGGATTAGTATACACCACTTGGGTCGGCCAATGAAACGATGGGGGATAAGCTTCAACCGAATGAGATTCGAACCTGAGACCTCTCATTTGGGATACCTCACTCTTACCGCTAGAGTAAGAGTTATACCACTTGCAGGGGATGCGAGAGTCATAGATTCATCCCTAATTTTCACACAATATAATATTATATCAAATTATTTATCCAATATATGATAATTATTCTACGTTTTAGATGAAATTGAATATAATATTTGGTCAAATATTTTGTCACATAATGAACTAATCTATTGACAATTATAAAATTCTACTACTATGGCTCGATCGGCAAAGAGCCATTGAAGGAATTTCGAGTGATATATATATTATATACTATATAGGTCAATTACCGTATATAACATTTGATTATAAAGTATAATCTCTAGAAACATTTTTCAGTTGCTAATCTATCTAATATAAAATAGTAAAACATAGGTCATAGGGCGGGCTTCGAGCGGGCAATATAGTTAAGTAAAAAACTTATTTTTTTAGATCAAATATCTATCTAATATAACCTTATATCTTAATTAGATATATTTATCTATTATAAAATTGATCCATTAGGATTTCTACTTTTACCATAAAAAATTTCAAATAAATTATTTTAATTTTCACATAAAATTTAATTAAAATTTAATTTTATTATATATATATAGGAAGATAAATTATACATGACATGCGTTGGGATTCATATAATATTATATCTAAATATTCAATCCCGTCACTTTTTTTACTATTGAAAAATAAAAGATCGATTAGCTTCACCAATATATATAATACCATCATCATTTTTTTATGATGTTAATATATATCTATTATATATACATATATTCTTTTTTTAAAATAAATATTATCCTCATATATTAATGGGAGAAAATAATAATATTATTTAGATATTTAATATAATTTTTCATAATTAATTAATAGATGTCTTTAATTTGATTAAAAAAATGGCACTTACTACTTTGCATCCTACGTGAATTTGGTAGTTCCTTAATTAATACTTATAGTACATGTATTGTGAAATCTGAATTGTATATTTAAATCATAAGCTTAAAAAGATAAATACTTAAAAAGTTGTGATTTCCAACAACTTATCTTTTCTGACTAAAAAAACAACAACTTATCTTGGTTTAATTAATTACTATTCTTTATATATATACCTCGGTCCTTTTTTTTTCCCCAAAAGATAGTGTAATTTGTTGGGTATCATAAAACGATTTAACTAAAAGATATATAACATAAAAGATATCATCCGATTGCGTTTGATATATTTTTAATAATTTTAGACAAATTTGGTCAAATAAGTTAGATAAAAGATATAAAATTATTAATTGATATGATTAAAAGGGTTTAGACTACATGAATAAGCGACACATAAGTGAAATTAACCTCTTAGTTGTATATTCAATTTCATCTAACATGATTTTACTTTAATTTATTTTACAATTGATTGAACGTTTTATTAAAATATTTCAAGCATAAAATTTAATAAAAAATATTTCAAACAAATTAACGAAACGTGCAAACGCGCGGGTACCAAATATACTAGTATATATAATACTAAAACAGAGACGTGAAAATCATTTGTGACGGGTTCTGGTGCGATTCGCTTACGTGTCGTTCTCTGGTGCATTCTGATCGATTTTTTTTGACATGTCAATTAATGATGATCCAATAAATTTAAGACATGTCACACACGAGCTTAATCTTAAAGTGGTTACAAAATATATCATTTTACCATGAGTTATTTTATAATATTTTTTTTTATTAATGTTTTATATTTTAAGTGGTTACAGAATTTATCATTTTATCATGAGTTATTTTATAATATTTTTTTATTAATGTTTTATATTTTAAGTGGTTACAAAATCTATTATTTTACCATGAGTTATTTTATAATATTTTTTTATTAATGTTTTATATTTTAATGGTTACAAAATCTATTATTTTACCTTGAGTTATTTTTAAAATACTTTATTTACCAAAACCATATCTTAAGTGTCATATCTTAAATGGTTGCGAAACATATTTTATCTTTAGTTATTTTATAAATAATTCAATTTGAATTATAATATTTTTCAATATTTATTTGTGAATATTATTTAACTTTGTAACTAATTATCGAAACAATTGTTTTTTTTTACTCCGTACAATATAGTTAGAGATCTTAATTAAAATATGTATGTAAATGTATAGTATGGTTAAATTAATTAACACGGAGTACTAGAATAATACTAATATATATACACGTATACGTATACAATGATAGTCTACGTAGTACTTGAATAGATTAGCAGTTAGAGAAAATTGGACGATAAATGAATATCAACTAAGAATTTTAAATTTGGAGAAAATAGGAAGGGTAACCCAACTAAATTAAAACATATCCAATCTAACTAATCAAATATAATAATAAGTTGTTGAAGTTAATTAGGACTATTAATAAAAGTGCGGTTAGATTAAATAAAGTGACAAAGAGATAAAATAAATGGTATTATATACATTTTTATGATAAGATTTTACTCCGTATTGTTCAAATGAGAAAAAAAAATATAGTTATATGATGATAACTGAAAAGATTGGATAATAAGTAGGAAATTTAAAAGTCAAAAAATAATATTTTATATAATTTTTATGATCTTACACAATTTGTGCATGAATAATATAAAAGTCATATAAAAATCCGCGAAGTTTGCGGACAATAAAACTTGTTTCGATAATTACATGTATTTATATGCTCGATGGGTGTGCGTTTTATTAAAACTTGTACAAAATCCTAAAACGACTTAAATTTTGAGACGGATGAAGTACGTAATTTATTCAAAATTTGTATTTCCGTTTGCAACCAAACAAACCTTATTTTAATTTTTTTGTTTTTTTATAGGTAGGCATTTAAACCATCACAATATGGAGAGAACGGATTCGAATTATTCTAAATGTTCTAATTCATATGAGATTTAGTCAAAAATGGATCCGATGATCGGCATTGATTTATTAGTTGAATAAAAAACGGGTTAAAAATGGTGAAATAGATGGAGATATTAATTAATTACAGGATGAAATGAAAATGTACGGAGGTTATCCATTCCAAATTAAGTGATCATCTCGACTGATTATATATTTATCCAAATCTGTCCCGAATCTCTCCCAAATCATCCCACCATCATCTCGACTGATTATATATTTATCCAAATCTACACCGAATCTCTCTCCCCCAGATCATCCCATCGGAGAAAATTGAGGAGGAATCAGTCTGAGAAATCGACGATGACTGAGGTGAGGTTTGTTTTGGGTTTGGTGGTGGTTGTGGTGTCCGTATTGGCGGCGGCGAGTGGCGCTGCAGCAGCGGAGAAACAGATCGGTTTGTACGAATTAAAGAGGGGTGATATGACTGCTCGCTTCACCAACTGGGGAGCCACCATTGTTTCCCTCATTGTCCCTGATCGAACTGGTATGATATCACAATACTCACTCTCTAATCATACTCTATTTCTATTGACTATGAGAGTTGTTTAATCCATCGTACAATCGTATCAATTTGTACGTGTATGATTTCAGGCAAGTTGGATGATGTTGTTCTTGGCTTTGAATCTCTTGATTCCTACGCTGTAAGTCGATGATGGATGAATCCTTCCCCATCTTCCATCTCCATCGATCATCAGTTTCTCTTTTTAATTCAATTTCTGTTTACTTGTTGAGTTGTTGTTGTTGTTTGGATTAATTAGAATGATACAACCTACTTCGGAGCCATTGTGGGGCGTGTCGCCAACAGAATCGGAGGTGCCAAGTTCACTCTCAATGGCACCGTCTACAATCTGGATGCCAATGAAGGCCCCAACATTCTTCATGGTAACCCTAAAGCCCGGCCTTTGTAATTTTATCGATTTCATATATGTATGTTTATTTTGATTGAGGTTTGATGTGAATTGTGTTGTAAGGCGGGCACAAGGGCTTCAGCGAAGTTATATGGGATGTGACGAGTTACGTGAAGGACAGCCACATCACATTCAGTTACCACAGCTATGACGGAGAATCAGGCTTCCCTGGGGCTGTCGACGTCGAGGTCACTTACATGTTCATCAAATCCAACAAGCTTGGCGTGAGGATGGTAGCAAAGCCGCTAGACAAGCCGACTCCGATCAACATGGCCTTCCATGTTTACTGGAACCTGGCCGGACATGCGAGCGGTGACATCCTCTCCCACACCGTGCGACTTTTCGCCTCCAAGATCACTCCTGTGGATGAACAACTCATCCCCACCGGCAAGGTACTTGAAATAGATGGCTCACCCTATGACTTCCATGGGGAACGGACCATACAGAGCCGGTTTGACCTGCTGCCTAACGGGTATGACATAAACTACGCCCTTGATGGGTCCAGTGGAGTCCACCTAAGGAAGGTGGCTGAGGTGGGGGAGGGCCGCTCGGGGAGGCGGTTGGAGCTCTGGTCTAACCAGCCTGGGGTGCAGTTCTACACAGGCAATTTGATTGGGGTTGCTGACGGCGGCAAAGGTGGTGCTGTTTACACAAACCATGCTGGGTTGTGTTTGGAGACACAAGGGTTTCCGGACTCCGTCAACCACCCCAACTTCCCGAATCAGATAGTGAACCCTGGCGAGACGTACAGGCATGTTATGGTCTACAGGTTTACTGCTGATCATTAGGGATTGGAAGAGTAGTTAAGTTTGGTGTTTTCATTAGGTTTTTTCCGGAACCAATAAATTAAACGTTGAGAATCATCAATTCACCATAGATGTAGCTAGTTTTAGTTGGGATATTCAATCTTTGATCTTTTATTTTATCTTATATTATTAATAGAAGTTGTTGAATTGCATCTGTTAGTTCTTTAGCTTTCTCTGTCGTGCAGAACCGATTGCTAACCACAATTTCCATCTCTTATAGCGAACATTGCATTCAATTCTTCGACTCAGTCAACAAAGTAGTAGCAAGTATCCTTGTGAGTTTACTCCAACATCCATCACGTCCTCAAACCGGGACCTTATGCCTGGAAACAGGGTAGATATTGTGAAGCTTTAAGCCACGAAAGGATGCACTCCAACTGGTACTGATTGCTTGCGGTGTCTCCCTCACGTGATCTCCTACTGCAAACTCCTTGCATACCGGACAAATGCCAGGGACTGCTACTTAACAGATTGTCTCGAGTGACCTCTACAATGCCGAACAGACCTTATGCCTGATGGATTCGATGGGAAAGTCCTAGCCATGGTGTGTTTTATGAATCAAGAATCACCTAAACCCGGTTGATGCTGGATGACTAACCAAAAACTGCACTTCTTTCCCTTGGCTGCCGTGATCTCGTAACAAGAGTTCCAAGAACAAAACCGATCATACATATCCTCGATTAATTAATTTTCATTGGATAAGTGTTTCAATTTACCATGTCTATATAATGAAGCACACGGGTGAACAGAAACAGCCCTATAAAATTAGGAGATGAAGAAGCTACTCAAACTTCATTTACAGTCCAAATGAGCCTAGTCCTATGGTAAGTATATATACTGAAAAGTACAACAAGAACCCCAACTCATGCCAGCAGCTTCGTAAGTCCAGTTGGTTGAAAACACTCAGCTCTTGGATATGGCTCCTGCTGCAAACAACAGATTTCGTCGAGAAAACTGCAAAAAACCCAGTTGTAGAATCCATTGAATTAACAGAAGAAAATCAGATTCAGTGATTGATTCACATTCACCAAGTATCAGTGAACATTACTTACCTGTAGAGAATACACAGGCGTAGACTTTGTCGGAAGAGTCTTCAATGATCTAATTCTGCTGTTCAAGTTTCCACTTTTACTAGCAAAAGAAGAAAGTAACCTTTGATCACTACCCTTACTCAGATGTAAATGAATTTATTTAGTAGGAGGTTTGTGTATTATGAACTCACCTTTCTTCTGCCCTTACCGTCTTAGCATTGGCCGTTACATCCCATAATTTTACTGTGGAATCGGCTGATCCAGAAGCAAGAAGTGCGCCTTCGCCACTGATACGCTCACATAGCAGATGTCAGAAGCAATTACTTTCTCCATATTTATGAAAACCTTACAAGAAATTTACCGAATTAGCTTACTCACCTAAAGGTAAGTGTCCATACACAAGACATGTGACCCATCAAGGGGGAAATGCAACGGCCACTGTCAAGGTCCCACAACATAATTGTGCCATCCTCATCACCTGATGCCATATACTGCCCTTCAGGAGACATTGCTAGAGACAACACCATGCTCCTGTGCCCAATCAGGATTCTCACGCATTCCCCAGTTTTCACATCCCATACTCGAACTATTTTGTCACTAGACCCCGTCGCAATGTAATTGCAGTTTGGATGCCATTGAACACACTACAAGAAAAGTCCAAGCAACTTATCAAGCAAGTTTGAGAAAGTGGACGATGGCTATTCCTAGTCAGGGCATCCAATAAGAAAGCATGGGCTGAATGATGGAAAGCTACCCCCATCTAATATTGTTTGTCCATTTTAGGGAGCGGGGGGTAAAAACCAGAACCAAGATGGTTGTACGTGGCTTCACAATCTTTCGTTGCACGTGTGATCATTATAGAGCACCTCATCTACTTCTTCACCTAATTACACACAAGCATCCACATGGCATCCATTTTTAAAAATATATATAAAAATTAAAACTCATTATCCACCTCACTACTCATCTCACTACTATATACATTTTCTTATTTTTTATTCTTTGAAAACAAGAAATAAATAAATACATTCCACAATAAATACATCATTCAACTACAAAAATTAGGGGGCATTTTAAAAAATAAATACATGAATAAAAACTAATGTTACTTTGATCGTTATTTTGCTACAAAAAAAATTAGAAATTCAGTTGATATTTCTCACCCTTTTGGGATGGCTTCAAATCCAAGTCTCTTGAAACAAAGCAGAACAAAATAATAATAATAATAATAATTTTACTGTTACTTTGATTGCTAGTTTGCTATAGAAAATTTGAATTCAGTTCGTCTTTTTCAGCCTTTGGGGATGGTTTCAAATTCGGGTCTATTGAAACAGTCATATAAGGAAAAACGTACAGAGAGGGTAAAATAGACAGGGAAAAGTAAGAGGTAGAGAGAGACTCCTTACATCAACATCAGATAAGTGGCCTGCCATTATTCTAAGAGGATGTATTCTGTCCATAGACCAGACTCTTGCAGTTCTATCATGAGAACAACTGGCAAAATAGTGTCCACGAGGGCTAAACTGCAATACCCAACAATGAAACGAAAAGAAATAGATTGAGCTTCACACCTGCTCAAGTAACATAGTGAAGTGGAAATCCTTGGTTTGACCTTGATGAAAAATGATCGTTAAAATAAAGAGACAATTGCATAAAACCACCCGTTAAATAGGGTGATTTGCCCCAAAACACCCCTTAAAATAGAAATCTCAATAACCCATCCCGAAAAGAGAATCTGTTAACATATAACCACCCTGGACTAGGGTTCCATTTCTCAGCCATCAAGTAATTGAAAAGAGACGTAGATGATACCCTTTCTGATACCCCATTTGAGCTTCCTCCCCTTCTGACTATAGTGTGTCAGGCCTATTAAACCTTCATCCATGGTGTGAACCACTGCTTCCGGTCACTTTGATACTAACAAACAACCTTCTTCAATTTTTACTTCTTAAAACCATATAAAAATACCCAGATTCTTTCACCACAACCTACTAATTTGGGAATTTGATTTTGTTTAAATGCATTCTAAGATTCTTTGATTTTGAAACATAAAACAAGTCAATGTCCTATTCACGGCCTCTATTTTGCTAATTGAGATCTTCACTGGAAGATTCAAGCTTTGTTTATTTTAAGAGCGAGGAAGAAAGTGGTTTTTGCAGATTTAAGGATGACCTTCATAGATTTTTGTGTGAAATTAAAGGGCTTCTGATTTTGGGCTAAACATTCAATTGGTTAAAAACTACTGGATTGGGATATGGATGCATGGATTTGGATCTAAATTTGATTTGTGGTATGTGGTTGGTTTAACCAATTTTCTTAACAGTGCTTTGATAAAGGGGTGGCATTTGGTTAACATATGCTCCCTCTATTCGGCAAAACATGTCATTTTAGAGTATTAATTTTGTTCAAAAATATATGCAAATTTTAGATCTTTTGATCTCTAATTTACGAAAAATGCCCTTTTAATGGTTAGTAGATTGTTAGTGTTAGTTTTATACCAAGAGAGAATATTTCTGAAATGCATTACAAAGGGAGAAACCCAGAATAAATACAAGAAAGGATAGAAGTCTAAGGGTTGCAATCTGAAAATGCAAGGAGTAATTGCAGTTAATATCTAGAAAACATAATAATTATATCTAAAAGTATACTTGGAATGCTTGTAATTTACCTAACACAAGTTACAAGAAAAGTAAGACTATCATATTTCCAACAGTTAGTTATAGCTTTTGAGAAAGTAAAAAAATAGTGTAATAAATGAGGGAATAATAGTATTTTTTTTATTTCCTTAAAATTTGTGAAAGAAGCTAAAATGACATGCTTTGGCAAACTGAGGGAGTACACTTCAAGGGTGGTTTGCTGCAATTTTTTTTAAAGGGTGGTTTTAAGCAAATCACTTATTTTACAGACGGTTTCTGCAATTTGGCAATTTTATCCTAAAACAAATCCAGAAAAATATAGACGTAGATGAACTGCATAAGAATCCAAAGCTTGATAATATTAGACCAACCTGTACATCCCACACAGGGTAGTTATGACCCTTGTAGCAAACAAGATTTGCATTTAGTTTAGTGCTCCATAGCCGCACTACATTTAAAGTATTTTCTCATCAATATTATATCCAGTACTATAATATAAAACAGAATAGGTGCATTTCTCATGCAAAGAAGGGGGGTCAATAAATGAGAAGACACGGAAATATCATCTAGGTGAACATACCAGTTGAATCTGATGAAGAAGAGAGAATGAAATCCCCAAGGGGGCTGAAAGAGGCTGAATAAACAGGGCCAGAGTGACCTTGAAATAAAGTGTAGGATTTTTTCCCAGCATTGGCAGCAAGCACAAGTTCACTGGATGATGCATCATTTTCACCCTGCAAGGTAGCTGATACTAACAAAGGTTAAGGGCCAACTGCTTTCTAAATATAATAAACAATATATTGTCTTTTTACAAGTATCTAAAATAATCACAAAAGACTTACAATTGCCTGCTTGTTGCCCTGACTTTGAAATGTCCCATATCTACAGGGGAAAAAAACACTAAATTACTATGATATAGAAAAAAGATATGGGCAAACTATTGTAGGGTTCACCAAATTCTACTAGGGTAAATACAAACCTTCAGTGAAGAGTCTGAAAAGCCTCCAGCGACCAAGGATCCATCATTGGAGATTGACGCACAATTTAAACTGAAGGACAATACATTTGTATGATAAGAATGGAGAATTGGTATGGGAAAGAACTGAACAATTATGGAGTAACAAATAGTGATATTAGCAAATGAAAAGTCAAATACGCCACCTGTTATGAGCATTTAGAAATGTATAAAAGCAGACTGACGGTAACGATGTACTACTCAGTTGCACACGATTTCGCAAATCTTCAAGAATAGAAAGTTCCACTTCAGCTGGACTGCAGTGTAATGAAGAATACATAGCTATCACAGTGAAAATTTGGGATGAAAAACCTCAAAGACTAAGGAATGATAATTAACTATTCAAAGGATCCAAAGAACCAAAAGGTTCAATTTAAATAGAGCCCGCATGAAAAGCAAGATGAAGAAAATAAAGAAAGCAGGTTAAGTACAAGATTGAATGTTATTATATCAGGTTTGAAAACTCAGCCTGAAGCTGCATAAGCCATAGAGTAAGCACATTACATTACAGGCAAAGGAAGCTCTGGTTTGACTCGTGGTGCCATTGTTGAAGTATTAGATTCAGGATGTGTGGCTTTCCCTGTAACAGTGCTGACTTTATCCTTCTTCACTTTTTTTACAGATGCACCTTGCTTCCCTGCATCACCTGTCCTTTTCTGCATGTATACAAATAAAATTGTCAGAAACAAAGAGATAAAAAGGATAAATAATCAAATATGATGACAGTGCGTAACATAAAATAAACAACATATCTTTAGCTACCTTAGTCTCTTCTGTCTCTCCATCTTTAGTTTCTCCGTCTTGTTTTTCTGAATCAGAAAGCAGGCCAGCTGCCTTCTCCAAGCGATCATCTACTGAATCATCCAGCAACTGTAATAACCCAAAGTTAAGAGATTAATCGAATGTAGCGCATGTGATAATGATCAACAGCTATGGAAATCATCCATAACCAGATAATCATCCCGCAACAAAATCAGGCATAGCATAACTTCATTTCAGGGTGAAGAGTGGTTGTCCACACTCCACAGACACTTATCAAAGGCAGTTACTACTTATAAACTATAACTTCATGTCTGAGCTATATTTCTTTCCACTTAAGGCTTGATTGTATGACAGTAATAGTAAGATTTTGAATAAATCTCACAAGAATGAAGATTTTCAATTCCCTTGGTTGGTGGGGAAAGTGGAAATTGCCTAGGGTTTGCAAATATCTGTTTATTTTATCCCTTCCAATCTGCCTTGCCTTTGCAAGATCCATATGTGATGCCCCTTTCATTGCTACTGATTATCAGTGTCCACAGAGAGCTATTTAATCTTGTTGAATTGATTGCGAACTGTTGAATTATATGCCAATATTAGTAGGATTATATTTTAAGTGCTACCTGAGGAAACGTATGAAGAGAGTGGACTAGGCAGAGGGAAAAAAATGGCTGAATAGGGTTCAGGAATGATATGCAGTGACCATGGCATGCAAAGTGGATGATGCAAACATCCTTTAGACCAAAGGTGGTGGTTGGTGCTGTAGAGGAGTAGAAGAGTAAAAACTAAAAATTTTAACTTTGGGAACTTCTTCACCCCATTTTGATACAAACCCAAGTTATAAATTTTAATAGTTTTATTATGTTCATTTTCCTGCATTATGTAGTCAGTTACTTAAAATTCCATAATCCGACTACCTAGTTTTAAGGCACTTTTCCATAGCCCACTTTCTCCCCATGTTTCCCATTATCCTAAATGCTAGGTCTTTAGTCTTTTATTAATAATGGGAGAGCCATTTATGTTTTCTCTAATATAAGAGGAGCTGCAGCTTGTATTCATTCATAATGAAATCTAAGAATCTGAGGTTTTCTCAATTCCTGGAGTGTGAGTTACTTGCTTTCAGTTTTCTATCCCTTTGTAGGTTCCTAACACATTTCCTGTATACCAATTAACCTGTAAAGGAGTATAATTTCCCACAAGTCCCACAAATGTTAGCATAAATAACTGCAGACACAGTTGTAAGAACTTACACCCCAATGGATTTCTTTCTGATTTATGAGGCCAGCCACTTCTTGGCCACTGCCAACAAGTGTTACAGCTTCAGCATCATCACATATTGTACCAGGCTGTCCAGGGGCAACTGAATGGAACCATCAGTTATAATAGTCAGATAAAGATTAACATAGAAGAAAAAAATTTCTTGGAATCAAACCTTAATTAAAGCCAATAGCGACACTGAGATCACAAAAAAAAAAAAAAAAAAAACTAACCTTGGAAGTTAATGTGCTCATTAATAATACCCAGCATAGTAATAGATTGTGAATTGTGAAGGTATTGCAGTAGGAGGTCATAAGAGTACTGCATACATGAAAGTATAATTTAGCTGTATGCAGTCAAGATAAATGTTTCTGACCAATTGAAAAATAATTATACCTAATGAAGCATTAGATAAACTAAATAAGGCAAAGAATGACTAAACTCTAAAGTAGAAAATATTTATGTACTCGAGGGAAAAAGCAAGTGCAATGCCTTTCCCTGACCAGACATAATGCCTGCTTGCTCCAGACAAAATGACACAAACAATATGAAGAATAAATAACACTACAAATCAAGAAAAAGTTTAGCCAATTCAATAATAGGTACCTGACATATCTTGATGTTCACTTTGCTCTGCCTTAGAGAATGGGCAAATTCCATTTCCTACGAAAGTGTTTATGGCAGCACAGTCTTATAGAAAATCAACATTGACAAATTTCAATAGACAAAATTAAAAGGGTCTAACCTTCAAATGAGATGGAGACAACACTCCTTCCAACTTTTGAAGGTCCCTTTGATGAATTGTTTCATGATCCTCACGGAAAGTATTGAAAAATGTATGGGCTGAAAGAGTAGGAAAATGGCATCAACAAACTGAAAACTTGCAACTGAAAAAAAGGATGGCACCAAGAGTTGATTTCCTACCTTCTTGCAAATGCCCTTTTGCAATGAGGTCCATGAAGGAATGAATGAATACTGGATAAAGTACTCTCAGCAGTTCATGCTGTCAAGTTCAAATCAAACACAAAGCAAATTCAATGTGAATGAACATCCAATTTTCGCATACCATTCTTTCTTAGGGAAACATAAACTTCATAAGATCGCAAATATCAGCAATTCTAGGGTCCAGAGACTAGCATCAACATTGCGATAAGATTTAAGATTTTCACAATGAAAAAACAAAAGGCCGAATGCCACTGAAGCAATGACGGCAATCAGTGGCTTAGCTTAAAGCTATCTTACAAGTCACAACATTTGGCAAGTGATAGGGCAGTAGAGCCGTGCAATTCAGACTGTACAATGGCAATAAATAACTAAAATATATGGAATGGAACTATTTACCAAGCTATCTTACAAGTCACAACATTTGTGGCCAGAGTTTTGTCACTGATAATTAGCTTCAAAATTGGTTTCACACTTTAATGTTCGGAATAAAGCCCTCGCAGGGCAGGACATTTCAATTATTATTTTTCCAATTGAAAAATTAAAAGATAAAATATTTACCAGGCAAACCATATGTGGCCACACTAAACTAGCAGTATAGGTATGTTAGTCAGAAATATACTATTTAACTGAAACCAATCTAGTCTCCCAAAAGCCAGTAAATTGACTACCTTGTACAGATCCAAGGAACTATAAGTCCATGACCTCAGCTTGCTGTATCCATCGTGAATTTTTGCAGGAAGATACTCCATGCTGGAAAGATGTAAGAGCACAAAGTATGAAAGTCATATCCATTAATAAAGAAAATGGCATTCACCCAGAATATCCCTCACCGTAATCAGCTTGAGGTTAATAGAAATAGTGCAAGCAAAACAGTAGACAACCACAAAAAAGATCGAATTCTACACAGACACAATCAGGTAAAATCTAAGACATAACAGTAGCATGAGAAAAAGGCCTCCAATTTTGACATTGTCCTCCTCCTAAATGTATCAAACACCTTACTTGCCAAAAACTGAGAACTAGGAACTCAAGCCCACCTCTCATTAATCTGTTTTTCTCAAATTGGAAGTCCAACGACTGATTTTACAAGCATAGAAATCATGTTGAAAATTAACATGGTAAAAGGCTAGCAACTGACCGTCAATCTAAACTCACTCGAGCTTCATATGGGGAAAAAGCTAGGAACTAAATTATTCTCAGTGATACAATCAATCTAGTTCCGCTCTACCTGAATGATTCAACTTCCTATTGCGAAAATACCTAATTAAAAGTGCAGAAATTTTAAATGGAGGGTGCGGGGAATTTCAGCGTTTGCACCATTTAAGACCTAAAAATTGGAGAGACAGATTGGAAAGAGAGGGAGAGGGTGATTACTCGGAGGAGAAGGAGAGAATGAGCTTGGAGACATCGGGGTCAGTCTGGGAAATGGAGGAGGAGTTCTTGGTTTGTTGCTCTTCTTGGAAACCGAGCTCGGTGTGCTTAAACCCTTTCTTCTTCAGATATGCAAGCACTGCTTTCTCTATTTCTTCTTCCTCCATTACTGATTACTCCTTTCTTCTCGACCTCCTCCTGAATCTGGATGGTTAGCAAGAGATATTGTCTTTTTCAGCAGTTCCTCTTGTAAGCTAGTACCATAATCCTCAAAAATACGAACCGACAGAAATCAGACATAACAAAAGATATCCTATTAACAAACTTAGATAAGGAATTAATGATCAAGAATAAGCAATATAGCCTTCAACTTAAACTCGATTATACTAGAAATATACCTGAATAATCAAATCAGCTAGTTTTGTCACTTTCACAATTGATTTTAAACTCGATTATGAAAGAAAGGTCAGGAAAATCTAGCAGCAACAGTTGGTGCACCACCTGAAATGCAAAGAACCACTTGCTATGAAGTGCTCCTTATTCAACACAACAGCACACAACGTCATAGACATTCCAATCAGAGATTCAGCACCACTCATGGAAATCTATTAGTTTCATGTTCTTCATTCGGTAAACAGATTTAAACATGCTCCTCATTCAGGCAACAGCAAACAACCTCATACACATTCGAATCATCAATGACAGAAACTTAGTAAAACCAAAATCTTTAGGATTGTTGATAAATGCTAAACAACATAAACATAATGAATTTAGTAGATTCATAGTAAAAAATGAGCCACTTGCTATGGAGTGTAAAAAATGAGCTCGCAAGATGCTTTTTGCATTCTCAAGAACAGCACGGTAAACAGGACTGTCACGCCTAAAACTTTTAATTTCATAAAAACCTAATCAATGACTCTTTAACGTGTCAGCAACAAAATGTGAATAAGTGATATAGGAAATACCTGTTTGGATTATACAATCTCAGTGGTGTATTATACAATCTCAGAGGGAAAGAAAGTGGCAGTGTATCTCTAGTGATTGGAGTAGAAGTTCGGATTCCACCAACACGTCGTCCCACACTAACACCTGATCAAGATCCGGATCTAGAATGCGAAGAAAGAGAAGGAGAGTCGGTGGATTCGAGGAAGGAGAAGCAAATAGAGGTACCCGACGGCGAAGACGAGGTCAGAACTCAGAAGAGGCGGTGGATTCGAGGAAGGTAGAGATGAAGTCGTCGAGGTCGAAGTGGTGATTCTCGAGGAAGAAAAGAGCCTCGACCGGTGGTGGAGGAAAATGATTTCTTGAATTGGTAACCAAAGAGCGGTCATTCCGGGGTTTGAACCGGTGACAATGGTAGCATCAGAACTCTTTTCCGATGAGCCAGTCCGGAATGGTTAGAGGAAGCCCAAGAGACTTGAAATCTGTTGGGCTTCGCCCGCGGAGGAAAATGATTTCGATGAAGGTGGAGATGAGGTGATTGGCGGCAGGAGTTAGGGCGTGTTTGGCAAGGATAGGGGGATGGGGATTAATTTTTGGGGGATTTTGCAAAATAGCCATCAAAATGGGCTTATTTTGCGAAATGCCCGCGTTTTGGGACAATTTTGTAAAATGTCCGCAATATATAGCTTTGTTCTACTTCTACACGCTCTCTCTCCGACGCTCCGACGCTCTCTCTCCTCCGCGCTCTGCTCTCTCCTTCGCGCTCTGCTCTCTCTCTCCTCTTCGCGCTGCTCTCTCACCGACGAACAAAGTTCGAATCTCTCTCCCTCTCCCTGTAATTGTTGTTCGCGTTCTCGTGGATCTGTCAAGTTCATTGTTCTGATTGCTGTTCTTTTTGCTTGTTCCACTGTCTTAGGGTTTTGTTCGTGTCTTCGTGCTCAATCGCTTCCGTTCCTGGTATGTACGCTTCGCCTGATTTGTAGCGAAACAATCGTCGCTTATTTGATGTGCATTTTGAATAATTTCTCTTATTTTCGTGCGTTTTCTGCCTCGAAGATCGATTTTCTGTGTTCCTCATTCTATGTCGCACGATTTCCTTATCAATCGATCGAAGATCGATTGATAAGGAACTCGATTTTGTTTGTGATGGCTGCAATTGCTGAACGAAATCTTAAATATTGTCCTTGTTGTTTTATGTTTGTGATTGGATACAATTTTGAAGTCTCCATTCGAATCTGTGAATGTTTATGATCATTTTTGCTGTATATGAATCAAATATAGTTGAATCCAGTGATTACAGTAATGGAATGACAGAAAATTTGCGCCTTTGGCGCAAATTTTGTTTGAAGATGGTTGAAGATCCAATGTCATGTTTGTTTCAATTAGCATGTAGTTTCAACTGTTTACTTCGGTTTTTTTACTCATGAAGAGTTTTGCATCTGTTTTGCAGATTTTTACTCATCGGTATGCCATTTATACTGTGATGTTGTTTTTTCTCTCTCTTGTGTTGTGTTTTGTTTTTTTAATCTGTGTTCTTGATTGTTTGGATCTGAGTTTCCTGGTTATTGTGTGTTCAAAACTTCTACTTTCCTCGAGGACTAGTAGGATTCCAAGATATAACCTCAATGCTAGATTTCTTCATTGCTAGGTTCCTTATCAATCGATCGAAGATCGATTGATAAGGAAAATTTCAGTTCTAAGATTTGTGTTTTTCTGTGCTGAAATAAGGCGGATTTGTGTTCTTTTTCAATGATGATCGTGCATTTTTGAGCAATTGTCCAGCTTCTGCATTTTCCTCCCTGTATTACTTGCTTTTTGTTTCTTATTATTTTGTTTGGTCTTTCTTGATCAGATTGCATATCCGAGAAGGGTTTGATGGCTTGTGCCTACTGCTCGACAATTGCTCTATTCAAATTTATAGAAATATTCCTCTATTCGGATTGCAAACCAAGATTCCTCTATTCAGATTTATAGAAATATTCTTGGTTTAAAGTCTTTGAGTTTGAGTTGATGTTTTCGTTTAAAGTCTGGCATAAACATGATTTACTGGTTTATTTATAGTGAACAATGGATGTCATCTCCTGCACAACTCTTTTTTTTTTTGCTTGATGTGGATAGCTTTCTTTGATTTGTTGACGTTTCTGAGTAGATTCTGAAGTATACAATCGAATCTAGTAATCAGTGCAATGGAATCATAGAAAATTTGCGCCGAAGGCGCAAATTTTCTTCGATTTTTGAAGTGTCGGAGTCGATTTTGAAGTCTCAAGGTGTTTGTGTTTATGTTTCTTTGTCAAATTGCACTGTGAAGGCTTTGAAATTGAGCATACATGTTACAGATTTTGCTTCTTACATTTTGCTGCTGACAGAGCTGGGACTGGTGTTTATGAATTTATGTCTGTACATTACTTTCCTCTCAAACCTTGAAAGGTGAAGAGAGTAGAACAATGCTTGTTTCTACCATGCATTCTACTGAACTCTTTCTTCATGTGCAGTTTACATTGCCTTCTTGTGCATCTTTTCACACTATTCTTAGTAATCATATTCTTGGTGCTAAAACTTAAGTCGGATGAACAGTATGCCAATGAATTGATGATGCTGCAGAAGTGGTGTGATGAGCTTAGTCTTAGTCTTTCTGACCAGACTCTGAAAGTCGAAGAATTCAAGAACTTCTCTATTCATTTAGTGTGCTGACATGGTTTAGTGCATGTGCTTCTTTTCCTGAAGCCGTTGTTCGGCTTGCAATAACCCCCATATGTGGTTTGAGTTTCATATGTAGTTGCCTGGTTTTGAAACTTGAAACATTTTGCAGATTCTTATATGCCTCTGATTAGGAAGATCTAAAAGTGAGGTTACTTACTTCAAGGGTGCAAATCAAATTAATCATGATAATATGTTCTATTTCAGGGTCATATGGCATGTTTTTATTACAGACATCGCTTCTTGTGCAGACTACCAGGAGTGATTCATTCGAGTTGACTTGGTTCCAGATATGGGATATGTCTTGCCTGAAATGATGCAACAGGTCTCTCTTCCCGATGAGGTAAATTTCTGGGAGTGGGAGGGTCCAAACCTACTTTTAAAAATTGTACTCTGGAATGATGTTTGAGAGTAGTGCTCAGTTTTCTTGCTGATCTAGGATGATATTCTGCATATTTCTCCATTGTAATCCGTATATTGTTATTGGGGTGCAATTTGCTAATCGTTATTGTGTTTGAATCTCAATATTAACCAGCCATCCTAGATTTCAATGAGTCTGATTTTGCTTTCGGTTTTAAATACCAGAGGACTGGCTAACCGTCACCTACTGGCAGGCAGATGGATCAAATCAGTACTCATGCAGTAAAAAATGTGGGTTTTATTTACAGAAGACGAGAAAGGTAAGCATTTCAAAATTGAAATATACTCCATTCAAGTATGTCATCATTGTAAGCTTCATAGCTCTTTGCTCCTAATAAAGTAGTGATGCATCTCCCTCATTTGGACAATTTTGTGAAGGATTTAACAAGCATCTTGAGAACTGAATCTCTGCTAACATCGAAATGTTTTTGAAGGAAAAGACCTGGCTTGATCTGTTAAGAGTTCATGTCTGGTGTTCAGCCTCTTATACATCCAAACCCATGCCCCAGGCTTTAGTTAATCTGTATGCTATATATTATGCATATGATGCCCACGCAAGCATTTTGTTAAAATAGTTGCCAACAACAGAAGTGGAAAAAGCTTCAAAGATCAATCATCAACAGTGCGAAAAAAATTCTTTCGCCCCTGCCTGTGTGGTTGTGTCCAGTACTGACCATGAATGAGTTTATGATCCAAGTAATGATTTTGAAAGAAATACTTAAAAGCATAAAATGTACACTGGGAGCAATGAGTGGATAGGGAAGGAACTAAATCAGACCAAAACAAACAAAAATGAAACGAATCCCATGTTCAGTCTGTTCAAGCTAGAAGCACTTCACTGTATGTGCCAAATTTACTTTTATATTGTGTCTATTTTCCGTGTTTGAGTTATATACTGACTTCCTTTCCTGATCTCTGGCACTCGATCAAGCCCCTAAGCGCTATTGAACATGGGCCATTAACAAAGTGGATGTGTTTGATATACATGCTTAAATTTTTTTGTCTTGATGGGTGTATGTCTTGTTGCTTTTTTATTACATTCATATCTTTTGAGGAAAAGATGTTGCTTTCTTACTTTTAACATGCTTTTCAGGTGGCATTTTTTAAGTTGGATGATCCATTGAGCAAACGAATTAAGGTGGTTGTCAAGTTTTGGAGAGTCTTTGGCATTGTTTACATGAAAATGATAATGGGTATCATTAGGCAAGGAATCTGTCTAAAGCTAAGGTATATACTCTGGTGTCAAAAAAGATTCCTATGCTAACCTAAGATGATACACATCTTACCATATGATGATATAAAGGATCCATTTAGCTTACCTCCAAATAATTACCCTCTTACACGAGAGATGAATTAGGACGATTTTTTCCCCTTAAGATATTTGCAAATTTGAGTTGGTAAATTTTTTCTTGGGCATTTCCACTGAAATGCTGGGATGTGAACTTGTGATTGTGGAGTAAGGTATCCCAGACCCAGATGTAGTGCCCATCTGTAGCTTGCCTCCAACGGGTGCCCTCTTACATGGAAGACACATAAATTAAGAAGAGCTTGATGAACATTTTTCTTGTTTGAACCATAAGTTTGGATAAATGAAAAGAAGTTTATTCACAAAATGAGATATGACTCCAGGGGTCAAGGTTTGCTTAGATGGCTTGTATGTGTTTGTACCTAGTGTTTGCTTAGATGGCTTATTTGTGTTGTTACCAATGGTAATTTACCATAGCCTCTGAATTGCTTGGCTTTGTGAGAGTAATGACTTTATATGTGTATCAAGATTAATGCTTTGTTGATGTTGATTCTCTCGAACAGCAAAACGAGTCTCTACATGTTGTTATCCTAATCCTCCCACTCAGTGACTCAGGAACCAAGAAGGCCATCTGATGAAGGTCAGATTTACATCTGATAATTTGGAGCGCTTTGGTGACCGATCCACCCTCTTGACTCAACATCCTTGTCAGGGCAATACATCACAATCTAATCCAACGAATCAGAATTATCTTGATAGACCTTACATGACCTTCTCCAGAACTTCAAGGCAAAAAAAGGAGGATATTAAAAGTTTAGGTGTTGTAGGTGATTTTTTCTGTTAGAAAAATTGCCTCATTCATGGGCTATATACAAGAACCATGTAATGCTGATACTTTTGTCACTGGAGGGCAAAAGCAACCCTATCTATATATATATGAACGCCCCTTTTACATGAATTGCATGAAATGGCATCAACTTTTATAGGATGAGCAAAGTGATTAACAAGTATGTGCTATTAATAATGCAGGTTTAGTTGACTCTCGATAATATGGAAGTATTAAACAAAATATTCCATTAGTCTCATACTTTGTGTCGTCTATTATTAATATTAAACAAAATATTCCATTAGTCTCATACTTTGTGTCGTGCAACTCTTAAAATAGAGTCGTGCAACTCTTACAACAGAGTCGTGCAACTCTTACAACAGAGTCGTGGAACTCTTACAATAGAGTCGTGCAACTCTTAAAACAGAGTCGTGCAACTCTTACAAGAGAGTCGTGCAACTCTTAAAACAGAGTCGTGCAACTCTTACAACAGAGTCGTGCAACTCTTAAAACAGAGTCGTGCAAATTTTCACCACTAATTGTAACTAATATCAGTGTCAGCACTAATTGTAACTAATATCAGTGTCAGCACTAATTGTAACTAATATCAGTGTCAGCACTAATTGTAACTAATATCAGTGTCAGCACTAATTGTAACTAATATCAGTGTCAGCACTAATTTTCACCACTAGTTGTGCAAAAATAAAATATTGATGAGCAAAAATAAGAGCCTGTTGTGCAACAATTTATTGAGAAAGTATGAAATTATATTGAGAGAAAATAAGATCATGTTGAAAACAAATTCACAAGTTTCGATTGTTGTGCAAAAATAACCTATAGTTGAGCAAAAATAAGATGATGTTGAGCAAAATTTCACCAACCCCCATGTTGTGCAATTATTGTCTATGTATGAGCAAAAATAAGATCATGTTGTGCAATAATCTATTAAAAAAGTATAAAATTATATTTATAAAAAATAAGATTATGTGGAGACACAATTTCACAAGTCTCGATTGTTGTGCAAAAAATAAAGAATTGTTGAGCAAAAATAACCGTAAGTTGTGCAAATATGAATCAAATCTTTTTTTTTTTAACATTTTGTCGTGCAAATATAAGAGTATGATGTGCAAATATAACCGTAAATTGTGCAAATATGATCAAAGTCTAGTTTAGAGTTGCACTTTTTTCCGTGTCAGCACTTTTTTTTTCCCATGTCAGCACTTTTTTTAGAGTTGCACAAGCATGGATAACAATTTCACAAAGAATCGAAGAAGCACATGACAAATGAATCATAAGCTGATCAGATGATGTCGAACAATTCCATTAAGCCTGGATAACAATTTCACAAATATGATCCAAATCTAGTTTTTTTTTCTACATGGATAACAATTTTTTTTTACTTTATAATATTATTCGTGCGCATTTTATTCTAATTTGTGCACTTTTTATTCTATTTGTGTCAGCACTTTTTTCAAATAATTTTTTTTTCACGTCAGCACTTTTTTTAAAATAAGATCATGTTGAGAATAATTTCACAAGTCTCGATTGTTGTGCAAAAAATAACCTATTGTTGAGCAAAAATAACATGACGTTGAGCAAAATTTCACCAATCCCCCATGTTGTGCAAGTTTACTCTATTGATGAGCAAAAATGAGACCGTGTTGTGCAATAGTCTATTAAAAAGTATAAAATTATATTTACAAAAAATAAGATTATGTGGAGACATAATTTCACAACTCTCGATTGTTGTGCAAAAATAAATAATTGTTGAGCAAAAATAAGAGCATGTTGTGCAATAATCTATTGAGAAAGTATGAAAACATATTGAGAGAAAATAAAATCATGTTGAGAACAATTTCACAAAGTCTCGATTCTTGTGCAAAAATAACCTATAGTTGAGCAAAAATAAGATCACGTTGAGCAAATTTCCACCAATATCCCATGTTGTGCAATTATAGTCTATTGATGAGCAAAAACAAGATCATGTTGAGCACAATTTCACAAGCCTCAATTGTTGTGCAAATATAATCTATTGTTGAGCAAAAACAAGAGAGTCGTGCAACTCTTAAAACAAGAGTCGTGCAACTCTTACAACAGAGTCGTGCAACTATTAAAACAGAGTCGTGCAACTCGTACAACAGCGTCGTGCAACTCTAAAATTTCATAGTGTTATTCATGAAATTTATAGTTTTATTCCCAAAGAATCAAAGAAGATCATATTGAGAATAAATTCACAAGTCTCGATTGTCGTGCAAATCTTAAAATAGAGTCGTGCATTTCTTACAACAGATTCGTGCAACTCTTCCAACAGAGGCGTGCAACTCTTAAAATAGAGTTGTGCAACTCTTACAACAGGGTCGTGCAACTCTTACAACAGAATCGTGCAACTCTTACAACAGCGTCGTGCAACTCTTACAACATAGTCGTGCAACTCTTAAAACAGAGTCGCGCAACTCTTAAAACAGAGTCGTGCAACTTTTAACACAGAGTCGTGCAACTTTCTTGCCTAATTTTCTCATCTAAACCAATCTCAACTAAAATTGCACATTCAAACTAAAATTCTACTTTTCGTGTCAGCGCTTTTTGTTGTGCAAATATAACTTGATGTTGTGCACATATAACACTATATTGTGCAAATATAACATAATGTTGTGCACATATATCATTGAGCTAAGAGGCTTTTTTAAAAGCTAAATAAGTACTAGACGAGAGATAGAAATCTAATACTTGTAACATATCCTATAGCATTAAAAAAAAGTGAAAAAATAAGATATATTAGTGTTGACACCGTTAGTGCTGACACCACTATCAGGGGTGATACCGTTAGTGCTGACACCGTTATTAGGAGTGATAACAACTTTGTTAGTTTGTTAAATAAGTTTTGCGCTCTATGACAACCATTTGTCCATTTGTTCACTATATTTTTCATGGCTTTCGTTTAGCCATCAAGCCCGTTTTCAAATAGCTCAGTTTTGGATCATAACACAAATCAGATTAAGCACAACTTGAGTTGCTTTCAATGGACTTTGAACTGCCCTCCATCTTAGATTCCTGCATCTCCTCTACACGCTGCTCTCCCGAAAGGCTCCCACTTTGTTTGGTCAGCCATGGAATCTGCAACTTCTTATTCAGTTCATTTGCAGTACCGAAAAGTGAAACATTAACCTGATCCTGACCAAAAAAAAAGGTGAAAACATTAACCTGATAGCAAGCAATTTAGCACAATTCAACCTTTATTTTAATTGCTCGGTAAAGACAATGGCTATAACTATAGTAATTTCTGAGACCAAAATGTCAAATTGAATGAAATAGCAAGGCCATGAATCACCTTTGTTTCCCCAAGGAATGATTTAAAGGCATCATCATTCTTGTTTTATGTGCTAGCTGCAGCGTTAGCTTTAGCCTTGGCCTCCCAAGTCTGCAAACTTCCACAATCAGGAGCTTTCAAATTTTTTAGAATAGTTATCTGATCCATGAGTGGCTTCAGTTGAACCTGTATGGAACAGGACATAAAAAAAAAACAAGAGAATTTAAGAATCAATAAAAAGATCCAATGGACAACAGATTTTATACAGTTCCCTTACTCGTCATTAAGCCTTATAAGAGTAGCCTCAAGAACAACTAGCAAAGTGACTTGAGTGCTTTTATCTGAATACTCCTTGACAACTACATATTTTAACCATCAACAACAAGGATGCCTCAATATGGTAACCGACACAACTAGTCAGAATGTCAGATCCCTCGTCTTCAGAACCATGAAGGTTAAATTATTCAATCATCACTCTCCAGTATCCAACATTCCTAAGCATCCTCAAAACACATTAAATACTAAATGAGGAAACAGGAAAACTATGACATATCTCCTGAGAATTCTCAAAACATGTTTACACACCTCTATATTCTGGACCTTAACTCTTAACTTGTTCTTCCGAGAACTCTCAGCATTGGCATCACCATCTCCTAAATCCCGATTGGCTATCGTATCACTCTCTACCATGAGCACTCCATGACAACTTTCGCAGTGGAAATCCTCATCCTCCATAGAAACCAACCATACAGAATCCAGGGCATTGAATCTGAAATGCAACACCACCAAATCTCTAGCTTTGTTGGACATGTTATCATCAGGCATCTGCTAAAGACATGGTCAAACAACAGAGTACCTTTTGCCGCAGTTTGGACATGTTTACTTCTGTATTGTATGCTTTGGTTCTACTTCATCTTTCAGTGTTTTCTTCATTCGATGAATCTTGTACCTCACAACATCATATATCTGCAAAACATAGTATAAACCTTAGCTTAGACATATATAGTAGGGAAAGTAAATAATCCATTTATTGAAAGGAGTATGTAAGTGTTCCTGTAATAATGACAATGATCACAGGGCATCCATAAGTGATGTTTTGATTATTCTTTTTGGAAAACTAAACATTGACATGTGCAACATTGCAGCAATGGCCAAAATATATATATGCGCCTATGCGGGAGTCGAACCCACATCTATGTGTGTATACACATCGCTCTCCCCGTTGAGCTAATAGACTTTTAAAAATAAGATTATGCAGCCAGACCATCAGCTTATCAAATTCATCATGTACTTAATCGAAAGAGTTTCTAGGGGCGGGAAGGAGTTAGGCAAAATAGACATGAATTCATTTACGGACAAGAGCGATATAACAGATGATCAAAAAAGACCAAAACAATGAGCTAAAATCATATTTAAAAATAGACATGAATATGCAAAATAGACATGAATTCATTTAAAGTTTTAAGAAGACTTGATCACTTCAAATTCATATCAAAAGAAGCTACAAACAGCCAGCAGTTCACACATATTCTCATATACACACACACACACTATACATACAAAAGAATTCGATAACTTCAAACATGTGAGTGCAAGTACAGAATGAAAGTTTGAAATCACATTCAATCATAAATAATCTGGAATGAAAAATAAAATATGACAAACATCACCTTAAAAGAATGCTGAATTGAGAAGAATCTGCAGCTTCTCATACAAAGATCTCGCCTCAGAGTCTTTGTTCACAAACTTCTCCATCAGTTCTTGGAATTTCAGTTCAGCATCTTTCATGAGGATAGCATTGATGGATTCCCACTCAGCTATTTTCCTAGTAGCTTCTTCCAAGACTCTTCCTTGATGTTGTAGTTGAAATTCAGCAGATTCCAGATTCCAGCTATTTTACTTCATACAGTAAGCTGTTAACATATAGGTTATAGCTTGTAGATTGGTGTATTCTCAAGGAAGTTGCAAACTCGAAATCAATCGTAGCGAATTCACAAGTCTAAGTGTGTTGGGATCAAAAAAACACAAGGGATTTGCAGATTTAGCACCTTGGGATAAAATGTGAAATCAACATTTAAGCAATCCCTATACAATTTAAAGTTGAAGCAATTAAGTTATACAAAAGCTATTGATGATTTATCTAGTATGAAGTTGTTGTTCTTGTCATTATTGGTTCAGTAATCCAGTGAATCTCAAAAAACATCCAGTCAGGGATATAAATAGATTCAAAATAATATCAAAATCGCACCTTGACTTTGATGAAACCATTTCTGTTATCACCCCTCAGAAATGCAGACAATCTTGACCAATGAGCTTCACTTTCGCCTGCTGAATAAAACCACCATGAACAACAACCTTTTCGATAACAATAACCGCACATCAACTGGAGAACAATGAGTGATCATTTGAAAGACCATAGGTTAACCTTTTCAATAACACTAAATAAGTGATCATTTGAAAAACCTATAAGAGATAACACCTATTTTCTTCTTTTGAGAGCTTAACTAGAGAAAGAGGGGCTAACGAATTGGATGTCACAACTGCATAACTTCATCCAAATCATAAGTTGGCAGTAAAATACAACTCAATACAAACAGACAATCACTATGATTCTAGTCACATGAATCCTTATAGAATGATCATGTTTGCTGAAGTTTAGTTTATGTGATAAGAAGCTTACTTTGTAAGTATAAAACGGAATCAATTGCTCTGAATACAAAGCTTCAGACGACGGTCCTCTCCTTGTGCACATGTAGAACTTCTGCCCCCCCTCTCATACGCATCAAGAACTTTGTTAAAATCCCTGTCAATAAATAAATAAAACCTAAAATTCAGTGCTCAAAATCATAACTTTTTTCACACACAAACACAATTAAAGAGGAACTGCGGTGGATGAAGGCTTCAGAAAGGCAGGAGGTGAGTCGGTGAAGAAGGCGCTGCGGTGAAGAAAGGAGAGACAGGTGCTCAAAATCAAGTTCTCACAAACAATCCAGTGCTCAAAATCAAAACTTTCTCCAACTGAAAACAAATTAGAAGAAAGGAGAGACAGGTGCACGAAGAAGACGCTGCCATGAGAACACAACTCAGAATCGCAAATAGGAGGGAGGAACAAGTTACCATGCGAACGTAGGGGTTGTCGCCGAGACAAGATTCGCAGATGATGGAGGCCTCGCAGATCTAAGAGGGAGATCGGGTGGATGCGCCGAGTTGATCGAGTTGATGGACGCCGAGGAGAAGGAAGGCGAGCCATCAAGCACAATTAATTGGAGAACGTGCGATTGCAAATCAGGAGGCTTGAATATCAAAAGCCCCGAATCTGAACCCTAGATCTTCAACGAACATCCATGGAGAGATTGGAGGCCAGATCTTGCTCATCGTTGTCTTCTTCTGACTCTGTCGTAGATCTAGATCTAGATCGGAGAAGAAGGAGAAGAGAGTCTTCGACCTTGGAAGAGAGCGAAGCGGAGGCGAGATACGAAGACTTGTCAGGCGGCGAGTGAATCGGAGGGATGCGCCGCCACCGCAACCGAAGAAAACGGAATAAAAGAGACGAAGAACAGACGAAGGCGCAAAGAGAGAGTTCGGAAGAAGAGGGATTCGGAACAGGAAAAAATGTACGTACAAAGCGAAATTAAGTATATATAGTGACCATTTTGCTAAATTGTCCAAATACGCGATTATTTTGTAAAAACGTCCAAATAAAGTGCCTATTTTGCAAATTTTTTCTTAATTTTTGGGGTTCCTCCTAATTGATTGTTTGAGATGATTTCTTCTCATTGATTGTAATGGATTAATTTGATATGAGCTCCTAGTTATTGCCTTATTGGATTCAATGCCGGTACAATGCAATACTCCCTCAGTAGACAAATATAATTCGGTTTGACGTTTTAGCACGGTTTGTGAGGAGGTAAAAACTACTTATAATGCTTTCAAAAAAAAAAACTACTTATAAAATAGTATTAACTTTTTTATTATTTTAAAAAAAATATTATACTTATTAATATTAAGTGTAATACTCCCTCCGCTCGGCAAAACTTGACGTTTTACTATTCAAATACGTTTTTTTAGAAGCTAAAAACTATATAAAATATCTAGTTTTTTAAATAATTTTTTAACAATTTCGTAGTTATTATTAGCTAAAGTTCTTTCTTAATTTTTTCCTTTTTTATTTTCATTTTATTAGCTAATCTTTATGTAGTATTTAATCCATGATCAAATGTTTTTGTTGAGAGGTTTGGTATGGGAGTGTCCCTCCCACATTGATTATAAAAGAGTAAAAATGATGGGTTATAAGGAAGGGTGAAACTCTACACGATAGCTTAAGCTTTTGTGTTAAGTTGGTGAATCCCGACCTTATAATCGCAAAAATAATAATAATAAATTAATGTAACCCGACACATGTTTGCCCCCGTTAACGGCCCGTCGGATATTTCACATGGTATCATAAGGAAGGGTGAAACTCTACCTAATAACTTAAGCTTTTGGTTGGTGGATTCCGACCTTATAACCGCAAAAATAATAATAATAAATCAATGTAATCCGACACGTGTTTGCCTCCGTTAACAGCCCGTCGGATATTTCATAGTTTTAAAATCTCACTTGTTGGACAAAGTTCTCATTGAAGACTTAACATAGGGATATGCTAATGGAGCATGGAGAAGAGGAAGTCTTGCAAGATCAACATCGTGCCGATATAGCTCGAAGGTCTCCAAGACACCTTATCTCGGAGTCGTTGGATGAAACCCCAATGAGAGTACGTAGTTTATCTCCATCACCTAGGCTTCCCATCATCGACATGGAAGCCCTTCTCTCCGACGATGCCTCGTAGCTCGATAGCCTCCACTCCACCGGCTGATCATACTGGGGCCTCTTTTAGGTGGGTGAAGACTGAAGAATGGAGTGATCATCTCCCTGATAGTGGGATTCAAGGTAGAGGTGAAACATATTGGGCTGATTGGCCCATTTGTTGCTTGAGATACATTTTTAGATTCATTTATGCTCTTAGGTTTTGTTGATCCCAACAAATAGCATTAGAGCCCAATTGTTGATTTGTTAGTAGAGACGATCAGATGATTTAGTTGTACGATAATCAAGCTAACATCTTCCAACTATTTGATATGGAAATCGAGAATGAATGATTTGTTGCACGGAAGGGATTTGTATGATCCAATTAAGTTTAGAGCAAGTCGACTGATATGTCTGAAGGAGTCTAATCAAACTGCCCATTAGGTAATGGATTGATATCAATGTCTATCATCATATAAGGAACAAAACTGATGCACAAAGTTTTATGGAAAAAGTTGGAATTCATGTATGTGAGGGAGTTTGCGTAGAGCAAAACCTCTGTGATAAAGAATCTTAATGGTAAATTTGAAGTACAAGGTTGCAAAACTTATAGCTGAGCACTTGAGTGAGTTTTAGGATCGTGTAAATCAACTGAATACTATGAAGTTTGTCATTGATGAGGAGTTGTAGACCCAATTCTCTTTGCCTGACATTTGGGAGTTTAAGGTAACCATTAGCAACTCTGCACCTAGAGGCGTTGTGCCCATAAAAGATAGTCTCTACAATCAAAAGACAATGAGAAAGGATATAAGCACCAATACTTCACAAGCTTACAACATCTAAAGGATATCAATCAGTTACCATTTATGTAGAAATCGCCCAAAATAAATTAAATCCGTAAAAAAATTACAGGTATGAAATCTTTCAATATTATGATTAAAAACAAATATATGCGCAAAGCCTGACAATTTGAGCCTATATGATATTCCTCTTTGTAATATTTCTCACTGAATATCAAATTTGTTTAAGCACAATGGTAGAATAATTCATTCAAGTCAGCATACAATTCTCTTTCCCTAAATTCCAATAGAAGGATAAAGTCAAGTTTAAAGATGAATAGTAATAATGAGCTAGGATAATGAAAACTACATTTCCATTTCATATATGTTTGGAGAAAACATTGCTTCATAAGCTTCATATTAATATTGTTATTAGAATCAGATTGTTTAATTTGCTCCAAAAAAAAAAAACCCAAAGGATACTCTTGTTAGATACGTAGTACTCCCTCCGATCCAAAAAGGATGTCGTTTGACTTTTTAACACGTATTTTAAGGAGCTAAAAACTATATAAAATATCAACTTTTTTTAAATTATTTTTTTACAACTTAATATTTGTTGGTAATAAGTATTAGATTATAAAAAAATAATAATAAAAAAGTTAATATACTATATAGTTTTTAGCTCATTAAAATACGTGTTAAAAAGTCAAACGACATCCTTTTTGGATCGGAGGTAGTATATTTTTGCACCATAATTCATAAGATAATGTAATAAAAAAAGCAAAAAATGACAATAATCTACAAATATATATAATTAAGAGAGCAATTTTAGATGCAAAGGCGGGGTATCATATCGGACCTTCACACGAAAGAATAGATGCCCATTTGACACAAAATTGATAAAGAGGAAGAGTCAAAAAGCAAGATAAGTCACCATTTTTATCCCTATTGAAGCTTCAAGATCATGAAGAGTGGAAAGAAGAGCATTTGCATCTGTCCCTTCACACTAAAGATCAGAATATAAATATGAGGTATATGGGCTATATGGGCTTTGAGTATAATAGATAGAAAAGCCCAGATGTAATAAAGCCCAAATTCTCTCCATAGTCTAGATTAGTAGTGTATAAATAGCTTGTTCGGCAATTAATTAGTTAACTAAAATGTTTCAATGATGTAAAGGAGTACATAAGAAGTGATCAGGCATACTGTGCAAGAGGAAGCCCTGTCCAGTTACATCGATCAACTTCATTCATTCAATAATTCAATATGTACAGCTTGATAAAGGTTATCTATTTTCTTCAAAATGAGTGGCCATCAATTCATGTCAATGAATATTACTTGGGTGGAGTGGGGAACTTACTGTCACCATATTTATTGAGAGACCAACGTACCCACAACCTGTTGAATTACTTTTTGCACAACGACGAAGCTTGTCGGCAATAATTCAAAAGCTAAAGTTGTTTATTTACATCAATCAATAATTCAAAAAAAGTTGATGCACTCTCTCACTACTTAACCAATCAGGCAATCACCAACACTTTCCTTTCATTGCGCTCATAACCCATTTCATACTTTCTCTTGAAACCCCCTTTCACCGCACCCCTCTAAAGGCCGACTCCATCAGCCATGGCTGAGGCTGCTTTGCTTGGCGTTGCGAATTCCGTTCTCGGCCAATTGAGCTCTCCCGCCTTGAAAGAGGTCCTCCTCCTTTGGAACTTCGACGAGGACCTCGATAGGCTCCGCCAAACCATTCAAACCATCACTGCTTTCCTCCATGATGCTGAGCAGAGGGAATCCAAGGATCAGCTCGTGAAGCTATGGTTGTCCAGGCTCAGGGCGATCTTGTACGATGCTGACGACTTGTTCGATGCTGTTGTTGCCAGGGCTTTACGGAAAAAGGCTATGTCTGGTAATGCTTTCAAGCGTGAGGTACGCCTTTTCTTCTCCAAATCCAACAAGTTGGGTTTCATCTATAAGACTGCTGGTAATATCAAGGCCATTAGAGACCGCCTAGATCAAATCAATAATGATATGGTTCCCTTCAGATTTCAGTCCCTGATAGTTAAAGAGAACTTCCCTCTTATGAACCTCAATAGGAAAACTCACTCTTTTGTCGATGTCAAAAAAGTAATTGGAAGAGATGAGGATCGAGAGAAGATAATCAGCTTGTTGTTGTCTGAGAAAACTGGTGATCGAAACCTCTCTGTTATCTCAATAATTGGGTTTGGAGGATTAGGCAAGACCACTTTAGCTCAGCTTGTCTACAATGATGATAGAGTGCAAAATGGATTTGATTTGCGTTTATGGGTGTGTATCAACTATTTCTCTGATCTCGAGTTGGTCTTACAGACAGTCCTAGCATCTGCTGTTAAGTCTAAACCCCAAGACCTTGAATTAGATCAGCTCCAAGTGAAGTTAAGAGAGAGTATTGGAGGGAAGAAGATTTTACTAGTCTTGGATGATGTGTGGGAGGAAGATGCATCCAATTGGGATAAGTTAGAAACCCTTCTTAACTGTGGGAAAGCTGGAAGTATGGTTTTAGCAACTACCCGCAATACAAAGGTTGCCCAATGCCTTGAATCAATGAAGCCTTACTACCGGTTAAATCTTTTGTCAGAAGACCATGCTTGGTCTTTGTTTGAAAAAATGACATTTGGTCATAATGATTCAACTAGTGATCATTCTGAATTGGTTCCGTTGGGGAAAGAAATTGTTCGCAAGTGTGGTCGCGTTCCTCTAGCTCTAATTACAATTGGCAGAATGCTACGCTCTAGAGAGAAAGATGCGCAGTTATGGTCGTCTTTTATAGAAAAGGAACTTCCATATGTTTTGGGAGATGATACCAATAATGCCAAGCTTATGGAGGTTTTGAAGCTTAGCTACAATTACCTCCCATCGGCATTTAAGTATTGTTTTGCTTACTGTTCACTTTATCCTAAAGATCATATATTTGATAAGGATGAGTTGGTTCGCATGTGGGTAGCTCAAGGTTTTCTTAAAGCATGTGATCAAAAGAGCTTAGAGGAAGTAGGGGATGAGTGTTTCTTCTACATGATTGATAGGTGCTTCTTCCAAGAGGTGACAGAGTATAGATGGAATGGTACTATTATATATAGATGTAAAATGCATGATCTGTTACATGATTTGGCAATACAAGTTGCTGAAAGGGAGAGTGGATGTTTCATTGAAGGAGATTTAGAGGTCATGGTTGAAGGTAGAACTCTTCGTCACATCTCAACCACTCGAAATACAACATTTCCATCTGACCATTTTTCCATATCTTCCCATTCAAAGACCCTGAGGACCCTTCTACTCGATCGTGTCGAGAAATTTGAAAGAAGCTCATTGATTTCGATTTTGTCACGATTTAGAGTGCTGCGTATATTGCGATTGTCAAATTTTAAATTTGATACATAACCTGATTCATTCGGGGTGTTGATTCACTTGAGATACCTAGACCTGTCAAGCAATGTGAAGCTGAAAGCTCTTCCAAATTCAGTTTGTAAGCTTTACAATTTGCAGTCCCTTATACTTGAGTATTGTTGGTCTCTTGTGGGACTGCCATCAAAGATTGGGAAGCTGGGGAGTTTGAGACACCTCTTATTAGATGGTTGTCGTGAGTTAGAGCCTTTTCCTTTGGGATTTGAAGCGCTGACTGCATTAGTGACTCTCAATCGGCTTATTGTGGATCAGAATAACGGAGGATTGAGATACTTGGGTTGCTTTGATGAGTTGTGTGGGGAAATACAAATTGAGGTGCCAGTAAAGGGATGGTCGAATTGCATAGAAGACGCGCGAAATTCAAACATGTCAAGAAAGCATAAACTGAATGGGCTGACCATAAAGTGGATCGTTGATAGTATAGATGAAACAGCCAAGGAAGAAACACAAGCAGCGCTAGAGGAACTTAAACCACATCAAAATCTGCAGTATTTGAAGATTCATGGACATGTCGGTGATAAACTTTCAAGTTGGGTTTTCTCCCTTTCAAAACTGAAAGAGTTGGTTCTAAAGGATTGTACTAATTTGGAGTACTTGGAAGACAACCCAAGATTTGACTCCTTGCTCCCATGGCTTGAAATCCTAGAACTGGAGAACTTGCCTAATCTGAAGGGGTGGTGGAGGGAAGTAGCATTACCGGGAGATAATGGTCAGATATCGAAACTACCATCGTTGTCCCGTGTTTCAAATGTTGTTATAACTAGTTGTCCAAAGCTTACCGAAAGTATGCCACTATTCATGGGAATCGAAACATTGAGATTAAGTTTGATTAGCGGGGAGTTTGTGAGCAAGTTGATGAGTAATCCAGATATGAGTTACTCTTCTTTTGAACCACACTACTACTGCTGCAAGCTAAAAGAATTACATATCTCGTTGACATCTGACTTAAGAAGGGTGTCTGCCGGTTGCTTGGCGTACCTTACTGCCCTTGAGAGTTTGTCCATATCACTTTGCGGCCAAGTCGATATCGTGGATAAAGACGATGAGAAGGTGGGGGCTAATAATGGCCCAGAGATGCCATGGAAAGCGTTGCAAAGACTTCGTAGTTTGAAAGTTTCAGGGCAGAAACACTTATTGCAAGATGGGCTTCAATACCTCACTGCACTTGAAGAGCTGGATATTGAATATTACAAAATTCAGCAAATAGAAGCAGATAACGAATGTGGAGGGATCATATTGTGGAAAGATCTGAAAAGGTTAAAAAGAATTGACATTAATTATACAGATGTTGAAGAAGAGGGTATATATAGCTTTCCTAATTGGGTTCAATATCTTTCTTCCCTAAAAGTTTTGAAGTTAAGTGCTCATTGGGATGTCAAGGTGTCGTTGAATATAAGGTGGACAATCCTTGCGAGTATGAAACTTGAAGAGTTGCATTTTGTGTGGGTAGAAAAGGTGGTGAACGTGGATGAGATGGAGGGAGACCAACATACCCAATTCAACTCCCTTCTCCGACTGAGTTTTTCATTTCTCAAGGTTCTTCCTTTTCTTTTATGAAATATGTTTTGCCTAATTTTAACTTCTAGATTGTCACATTAATATTTTGAAGATTTTGGAGGATTAGTACCCCATTCAATAAATTTAGTATCCCTTGTTGAAACTAATTAAACGGCTATACGTAATAACTCGAGAATTTAACAACTCTATTGAGAGGTTTTTTTAAAAATCAAATTAATTTTTAATGTTAACCATTACATATTTAGATTAAGGGGTTAGATATACGAAAGTGAAGGAATAATTACTGAAAATGGCATATAGGTAATAGATGAAACAAATTACACTATACTAGTATAAAGAACGATATAATGTATTAACTTATTCTAAAATCATAAATAATAAAACAAATTTTAAGGCCTAAAACAACCTATTTTATTTTTGAACAAATAGAGTAAATAAATAGATAAATAAAGAAACCTAATAAAAGTAGGATTGTTCGAAAAGAAAATTATAATTCCATAAAAATTAGGAGTTCAATCAACAATCTTTTTAACCAATATATATTGGTGATCAAAAATAAAAACACGCCATTTTGGAACAATAGGTATGTTATTGGAATCAGCAAAAGTTTGAAAAGGGAAAAGAGTAAGATTATAAAATTACAGTATGTTAGTTTGTCAAAAGTAAGATGGAACAAATGAAAATAGCATATACTGTGAGTATTTAATTAATTTGATAAAAAAAAAAAATGAAATGCAGGATGGAAGTGGTCTACATCAGCTTCCCTGGAAGCTCTTTCCGTCTCTCCGTACTCTTCAGTTGAACCATGTACGAAATTTGGGGAGTATCCCAAATGGAATTCATTCAATTCAACACCTCACCTCCCTCAAACAACTCTCAATTATGGGGGCCACACCAGAAATATTTCAGAGATGCAAACGAGAAGTAGGAGAGGACTGGCATCTCATTTCCCACATCCCCAACATCCAAATTGAGTAAGCTTATATATATCTTTTTCATTAATCTATATATTCCTCATTATATACTACGGATAGTACTTCGTATGTCCGTGGGAGAGTAAAAACTTAGTTTAAGAAGGGCTCATTATATTAATTTATTAGAAATACTTGCCAACTTTTTTTTTTATAAGGAAATAATTCGAGACCGGACAGGCCCGGACCTCGAGAGGCCGACAAAGTCGGTAGACGGCAAGCCGTCTAAACATACAACAATGAAATAGAAATTAAAACATAAAATACAATAAAAGAGCACCCAAAGAAAACCCGAAAAAACCCAAGCCAAATCAAACCAGCGGACACATCATCGAGAGAACGGAAGTCGTCGCGGAGAAGTGGATAGCGAGCGCATGGGACAGCTCTTGCTGACACGATGTCTCGCCGCCGGAAAGACGGAAAGCAGCAATCCAATTAAGGCAAAGGCGACACCTGGGGAAGTGTGGATCACACGACGTTCCCCCATCTGGATGAAGGATCTTCGGAGACCACAACACCACCAACACGATCACGTCGATCAACCAAGGTCGCAGAACTGCTCCTCTACCGAAACTAACCACGACCAACAGACGGCCACCAAACCACACGAGTAAATGAAAGCACAGCCGCAAGGAGGACGAAACTTGGGTTAATAGGGCTGAATTTGGGAAACCATTTAATTCGTGGTAGTTTTATATAAATATATATATAGAAGACTACATATATAACGTAAATACATGTACAACCTTATTTATTTAATTTTTTTTTTTTAATTTAGGGCTGCTTTGGGCCCAAGGAATAAACTTGGGCCCAAAGAACACCGGATGGGCCCAACTCCGGGCCTCCCAAGCCCGAGGGCTACATGAAGCAGGAGAAGGGAACCGGTTGAAGAAGCCGCAGAGGCAGCGTTCAACGCCGGCAAGGAAGTGAACGAAGGGGGGGGGGGGCCGAGGGTCTGGACAAGCCGGCGGAGCACCGAGGAAGACCAATCGGCGCCACCACCTCGAATCCGGAGCGACGGCGACAGCCCCAGGCGCCACCATCGGCCACGACTTCCAGAAATTGAGGAAGCCAGAGATTTTGGGGTCGGAGGGAGACGATTTACGGCGCGGGGGCCTTGGTAGATGGATCGGGACAGAACTCCAAGAACGAAACCCTCACCAGGAGGAGAACGCCAAATCAGCATCCAAACGGCGGTACCGACAAGAAGCGGCGAGGGTCGTGTGCCCAGAGGGGGCGATTTCGTCACTCGAGTTCAAGATCGACACAATCCGGGGAGAAGCAATCATTGACCGGACAAGAATCAAGAGAAACCAATCGCAGCCAGGACACTCAATTTTGGGGGTTTAGGGTTAGAGGGCTGAAGTGAGGATGAGGCCAACAACCCCAATTGATGAACGACATAGACGATAGAGGGGGAGAGTAGGCGAGATTCGATGGGGAACCACCAACCGAGTCGAAGCTTAGCCCAGATCAGAGTCTAAACGAGGTTGAAGGTCGCCACATCATGGTTAGACCAAGGACGGAACCCAGTTCGAAAGCGGCCGGAGCCGAGGTGTTGGCGGCGTGAAGCCGAGGTGTGGGCGGCCGAAGCCAAATTTGGAACTCTCTCTAGATTTCTAGAGAGAGGAGAGAGTTTTTTTTAATGATATTCTACATAATTAATAGATTATGAAATCCAAACACACACAAAGTTAATTGTACAAATGTATTTTCAACTTAATAAAATAATTATATATTGATATGATATGAGATCTCATTCAAACTCCTCTTAATGTCTTCAGAAATACTTGCCCACTTGTTGAGTGGGGGTCTGGGGGAATTTCCTAATGTTGAAGTGCTGTCACAACGTACTATAGTCTATAGTGTATGTACGTGGTTCATCAATATTGAAAAATTAAACGCAATTGTCAATGCATATTGCTTGTGTTCTTATTAAAGGGAGTGGGATCAGCTCTCCCCATCCTCAAAATTAAAAGATACGGAGTGTGTGTGAAGGGATCCTCATTGTGATTCAACACACACTCCCTCCGTTTTAAAAATGTTGTTTTTTTTTTTCATTTTTTTTAATAACATAAAAACTCTATAAAATATCAAAATTTTAAATAATTTTTTTAAATAATTTCATAGAAAATTGTATTAAGTATGCCATTATTTTTAAAAATTAATATTTTATACTCCACCCGTCTCAAAATTTAGGTCGTTTTAGGTCTTTATGTACAAAATAGATGTCATTTTAGTTTTTTTAGGTAGAGGATGATAATGATTTGTATCGATTTGTGTGTTGTTGATTGTTTTAAAGATTTTGATTGGTTAAAAAATGTAGTGGGTATTAAAAATAACAAAATTTATGAAAAAGTTAGTGGAATGATGTTGATTGAGGGTTGAGTGTTTTATTAAAACTTGTGCAAAATCCTAATAGGATTTCAATTTTGAGACGGATAGAGTATAGTTTTTATCCTTCTTAAAAAAATGTGCTAAAAGTAAAACAAAATTTTTACTAACCCAAGAAATAAATATGTGATATTTTATTATGATTTATATACTTAAATAAAGTTATTTAATTTTATTTTATTATGTACCCTTTATTGCATAAATAAGTGATAAAAATAATAAAGAGTATGTAAATAAGAGTACTTACAATTATGGGATATAATAAATATAACTTATCAAAGATCTCACTTGAATCCCGCAAGGATTAGTCGATACCCTAAAAATCTCCTCGATCTCTTAATTTGCTCCCATGGAAATTTTTTTCTTCTTCTCTGCAATGAATTAAAGGATAGATGCAAGACAACTAGCTTGCCTTTTGCTCGATAATGATAACTGCGCTCTAAATATTGTAATTAGGTGGCTCGATGAAAATAGATTTCCTCAGAGGATTGATATCAGACCATGAACCCATCGTCGATCAACATATAAAGTCCACGCGTGTAAGAGATATATGGTATGCCAATTCAAAGCTGGACACACAAATCCTTCTTTTTTTGCTACATTTCTTTGTTCAATTTAGTAACGTACGTACGTTTAATTGTGTTTAGGGGTTTTTTTGGGGGTGGCTTTTGCCTCCTTTCAGGCCCCTTTATAGGATTTGGATCAATTCAATTCTCGTCAAACTGTTCAACTCTTCATCACTAGCTCCATCTCTAAATTACAGGTATATGCATATCTAGCTTGTATATCCAATCTTTTCAATTTCTTTTACAAAAATCAACATGGGTTAATAATTGTTTAATTTGTTAGCGTATGTATGTAGATCTACCTAATTTATTTAATTTATTTTATTTATAGGAATGTGTACAGGCGTCATTCTATATATCTTATAATGTCCTACACCTACTGATACGGGCACCACAAAATGCTTCTTCAATCCATCATACATTCATTTCGATCGATTCACTCTGGCAGCTGAATATATATATGCAAAGACACATATATATGGAGTACTATCTATATGTCGAATTGTTCAATTTGGTCGACTATTTGTTGCCGGTGCAAGACTAGACGTACTATGCACTTTGCAGTGAAGGTATATCATTTTGGATTTTGGTTAGCTGGTGATCGACGTAACAAGTTTGTCTAACCCATACACTTCACATAAAATGTTTCTTCTTAAAGTACTGCTAGCTTCTTATTTATTTGATTTGAGATATATATTTGGGGTGTGTTTTTTGCAACCATTTGTTATATGTCATTTTACATTCTTCTTACTGTCTGTAGATTGGTGGTTTTTTACATTATTAAAGAACCATTAAAACAAAATCTTTTATCTTGGTTTTGAAAGAAACTAAAAGTCATAGCAGGCTATATTTTGAAACTGGGACACCTCAAACTTTGATCGATCACCTTATATTTATATATGCTACTGTATGAATTTTAGTACGCTAGCTAGTGCCGAACTTCACCATATATCCATCTTGAAACCTCCTAATTCAGTTACTTGCTCATCATTTCTTGTGTTTGCAGTTGAACTTTTAGCCCTGAAATCAAGCCAAATAGCTAAGAATGCAAACTTTGGTCGATCGTATATATCCCAAAGACAGCATCACCACCCTCCATTCCACCTCAAATTGCCTCAAAGAATCGTTGAGAGGCAAGTGAAATGAAGGAAATTAAGTATGCCAATTCTAGGTTGGTTAAATATTTTATTAGTGTGTTCTTTCTATATAATGTCTATGTTGAAAAAAGTTCAATTAGTTATAATTCTAAACTGAAACCGGGGACCTATTGAAGATGAAGCCTTTTCTTTTCCTTTTCTTGTGGTGATCCTCTTTCATGGTGTGCAGTTCAATATGTGAGGGGGTCGACTCATAGGAGAGCCTACAATGAAAACTTATGCAAGGATTTTCGCTGTTTTCTTTTGGCACCTTTGGCCACATAAACTATGAGAAAAGGGTTACATTCTCGATGGTGGAGATCGAATTTTGAGGCTTTGATCAAAAGAAAATTCAGCAAATACTCCAACTAAAACATCTAGAGTAAGCGGAGAATTTTATGTTCCTCAATGTTTGTATGATATATTTGATCTTTTCTTTGATCTCTATTTGTGCAGTTATGAAATTCCTCACCAACACAATCATGAGTGCAGGATTAGCATCTTTTCCTTGGCGTCCTTTGAAGTTTCCTCTAATTGATGGCTTGAGATGATTTTTTTTTTTAAGTTCTTTGCAGATTTCAATGGATTTGATTTGAGCTTGCAGTCATTGGATTCAATGCCAGTAGGTGCAATAAAATAACATCAAGGTTCTTGTTTGGGATCTTACTAGCTTTGGAAACTTATATGTACCTTCGCCGAGGGATTTTGCAACTATTGATCAACCCCATTGACCACCTTCCATGGTTTGTTAATGCAACCTATATATTTTAATGCTTTTGTACTACATTTTCCATATTAATTAAGATTACCAAGTGCTTTCAACGTTAAGATTAATTATCTTTTATATAATGGGCTCATGTACATTGTGCAGATCCTGAAGTTGTTATACAGCTTAATCAACCGGCAACAGATCTTGGAGAGAACTTTCAACCATCCCCTCATTTTACCATTGTATGTATTTCTTATACGATTAATTAATCTTATGACCAAAATCTTTCATCTCATTATAAAATAAAAAATATCATAGGCATACTATATTTTCATTATTTTGTGACTGGGTCAATTCGAACTTAATTGACATGTGTTAGGAATGTGAAAAGTGCTAGACCTCATCAACTTGACACTTGTAAAATTCAATTTTCAGGCTACTCCATCTTATTATATGTATCAGTCTAGCTCATATGTTACGCGTGATTTTTTTTGTCATTGAAGATATGATGGTTAAGAAGGCTTCGATGACTCAGCCAATGACTCATAGCAACTGCCTTTTAAAGATACAATATAAAAGTTAATATCCTCATGATCATCATATACAAATCACTATTTATCTTCTCTGTAAATATATTTCCAGAGAAAATGTCCATTAATATCGTTGAATGGTTTTCAGATTGACTTATAAGGACTAATATCAACGGGTAGATCCGAGCAAGAAAGGTATGGTAAATTTGGCTACCGGATGCCCAATCACCACAACTGCCACATGGGTGTTGCTGGCTAGACTGACAAGAATGGTTGGTAGATCCGGTGTGAATTGGATGGATATGAAATAACGGTGGGTCATCCGACGTGGGGGGCAAACGCACGCCAAGCGCAAGCGCGCTAACCAAGCCGAGCACACAAGCCGAGTGGGGTTCCATCCTAAAACCAATTGGTGTTAGGTGGGGTAGCCCACCGGCTTATATGCAAGGTTTGGATTAAATTTCTATTCAATGTGGGACACTCCCAACTCATATTCTCCACAATGGACAAATTGCTTTATGAATATATATTTTTTTCATTTTTTCCTTTTAAAAAAAACTATCTTATAGTTTTAGCGCCTTAATCATTATAGTAGTTTTTAATCCCTGTTTTAAAGTCTCACTGCTGGACAGATCGAGCTATCAGTACGTTTATGGATATGTACCACCTCTTACATTTGGTCTTAATTACAGCTACAATGGTTGAGATCGAAGTGCTTGCTTTGTCTTTGTGAATGGGTGGAAGAGGTAAAAAAATTGATGTTGTTTTTCCAAGTAGCTAATGATTTTGCTTTGTTTGAGGGTGAGGAGATGGAGTTTTGGACATTGTCCTCTTTGGAGTATTTTACTTATTGATTTATGATTTGGAGAATGTGTTGATGTTTAGCTATCTCGGTGTTGAAGATCTTCATGAGTGTACTATGTAATTAGAAGACTCAATATCAGGATGCTGATGGAGGATGGAGATCGAAGAGAAAGCTCTGCAAGATCAACATCTGACTGATATATATGGTAAAGATGTCTACTCTCTCCTCTTCTTTATTTAGCAAATTTTTCATTATTATACACACCGTGATTGATTTCCTCACAATTTCTCAAATTGATGAGATTTTATACTCTTAATATATTGTAAAGTACCCATGACACTCAATTTCAATGCCTTATAATACTACAATTTCAATGTTAAGATATATTGCAAGTCATGTTTACAATGTTAAAGATTCTTTTTTTTACAATGTGTGATCATGTACGTTTTGCAAATCATGAAGCATGGAAATTGAAACTAGCTAGCTGATGTGCTTTTGTAGGTCTCAACTCTCAAGTTGTTACACTGCTCAATCAACTAGACGCAGATCATGGAAAATGAAACTTGTAGTTGTCATGGTATGACTTATATGATTAATGAGCCTTATAACCAAAATCTTTTAACTCAGTTTTTTTTAAATAAAAATCATGACAGATTATATTTTGTTTAATTAGAAAGGTGAAAGTGCTAGACTTCATCTTGAAACTTTTAAAATTCAAGTTTGTAGTTCCTCTTATTATATAAATCAGTCTCACGTTACGCTTGAATTTTTAGACCTTGAAGATCTGATGGTTAAGAAGGCTTCGACGGAGATACCACCTCAGCCAATTACTCATAGCAGCCTCGACATGATGGTTACGCTTGAATAGCAACCGGAAGATCTGAGAAAAAAGGGTTATAACGAAGTTGAAGAGTTAATAACGCTCTTGAGTCTTGACTGAACTGCTTGGAATACATTGGTGGAACAGAAGAAGCTAAAGCGTGACATACACCATACTTGGGGGTTCTCAAAGAATGACATCGACTTCCGGTTTAGCAAGTCTGGTTTGTTTACGAAGTCATTGCTGGAGCAATTACAAAAATTGATTGCAAACAGCTAAAACCCAATGACAATACCATCGCTGTGGATTTTTATATTCATTGGTGTAAGAGTTGTCCTAAAATACCTTCAAGAGTCGATCTATTCCTAGAGAAATCCAGTGATAGGATCAAACCGAAATATGCAAGAGTTGTCCTAAAATACCTTCAAGAGCTCGATATCATTGCTTTGGGTACATGTGCTTTTGTGATCCTATATCGTCAATTGGACGAGGCTTCCAGGGCAGATACAAAGCAGATGTCTAATTTCAAGGCTCTTCCCCATGTATGTACGTAATTCACCCAAAGTAATTTACTATATTTCAATTTTGATTTCAACTACTTGGTTGATTTTGATAGGAAGTTGGATAACTATGGTTAGTCTAAAGTCTTAAAACCTAATTGTTGATTAGGTAATTATTTATAGATTTAGGGCTCGTAATTCTAGACTTAACTATATGGTTAAATGACATAGTATGAGTAAATTTATTTTCTTTAATTTATTTCAACTTTATTTGTAGATGTGGATATGACATTATTTTCCAACTATGTACCTCCGCCAAACACAATGTGGAGGATGATGGTGGTGATGTGGCACCATTTGGGGTTGTACCCGACATTGACGTAGCGGACAAAGGTGAAGAAAGACCTCAGTAGACTGCTGACATATATAAAGTGGTTAATTTGACACACTAAAGGTGGATAATGTGTGTCACTACGCCAGATTGCACTTCGGGCGACGGACTCATGAGCTTCCGTCGCCTGAGTTCACTTCCGGCGACGAACTTAGAAGGGTTCGTCTCCTGAATGTCTAGGGCTTGACCCCCAACCCAAATCACATTTGAGCGACCAACTCTATACAAAGTTCGTCGCTTGAATCAACTTTAGGCGACGGACATATTTAGGCGACGAACAAAGAAAGAATATATGGTTGCTCGAATAAAGAACTCATCCACTTTTGTCAGAACTACCATTCAGGCGACGAACATAGGTCAATGTTCGTCGCTTGAGTTGACTTCAGGCGACGGAAATTACATGTGTGGTCCATGTTGGTCGCCTGAATGAGTGATAAAAGTTGGTCGCTCATTTAGGTGATGACATATTTTGAATGTTTGTCGCTTGAATTAAATTCAGGGGACGGAGATAACATGTGTACTCTATGTTGGTCGTCTGAATGAGTGACAAAATAATAGCAATTATTTAGGTGACGACATATTTTTTAATGTTGGTCGCTTAAATGAGTGACCCCATTAGACATTTTTTTACAAAAAAAAATGTTTTTTATAAATCTTATAAATTAAAAATATATTTTACGTATATTTTTAAAATTAATTATGTAACATTAATCTTATAAGTTACATTTATAAATTTTAAAACCATAATTTACAATGTTATATTTAAAAATTGAAAACCATAATTTTAAAATTATTTAATTGTGTAATAAATCTTTTAAGCTATATGTATAATGTTTTAAAACCATACTTTTAAGCTATAAATTAAAAATATATTATACTAAGTAATAAATTCTTATTATAATACTATAAGGTTATGTTTTGAGGAAAACTCATATAAGTAACTAATAAAACCTTATACTGAGTAATAAATTCTTATTATAATACTATAAGGTTATGTTTTGAGGAAAACTCATATAATTAACTAATAAAACCTTATACTAAGTAATAAATTCTTATTATAATACTATAAGGTTATGTTTTGAGGAAAACTCATATAAGTAACTAATAAAACCTTATACTAAGTAATAAATTCTTATTATAATACTATAAGGTTATGTTTTGAGGAAAACTTATATAATTAACTAATAAAACCTTATACTAAGTAATAAATTCTTATTATAATACTATAAGGTTGTGTTTTGAGGAAAACTCATATAAGTTGCTAATAAAACCTTATACTAAGTAATAAATTCTTATTATAATACTATAAGGTTATGTTTTGAGGAAAACTCATATAATTAACTAATAAAACCTTATACTAGGTAATAAATTCTTATTATAATACTATAAGGTTATGTTTTGAGGAAAACTCATATAAGTAAATAATAAAACCTTATACTAAGTAATAAATTCTTATTATAATACTATAAGGTTATGTTTTGAGGAAAACTCGTATAATTAACTAATAAAACCTTATACTAAGTAATAAATTCTTATTATAATACTATAAGGTTATGTTTTGAGGAAAACTCATATAAGTAACTAATAAAACCTTATACTAAGTAACAAATTCTTATTATAATACTATAAGGTTATGTTTTGAGGAAAACTCATATAAGTAACTAATAAAACCTTATACTAAGTAATAAATTCTTATTATAATACTATAAGGTTATGTTTTGAGGAAAACTCATATAAGTTGCTAATAAAACCTTATACTAAGTAATAAATTCTTATTATAATATTATAAGGTTATGTTTTGAGGAAAACTCATATAAGTTGCTAATAAAACCTTATACTAAGTAATAAATTCTTATTATAATACTATAAGGTTATGTTTTGAGGAAAACTCATATAATTAACTAATAAAACCTTATACTAAGTAATAAATTCTTATTATAATACTATAAGGTTATGTTTTGAGGAAAACTCATATAAGTAACTAATAAAACCTTATACTAAGTAATAAATTCTTATTATAATACTATAAGGTTATGTTTTGAGGAAAACTCATATAATTTGCTAATAAAACCTTATACTAAGTAATAAATTCTTATTATAATACTATAAGGTTATGTTTTGAGGAAAACTCATATAAGTTGCTAATAAAACCTTATACTAAGTAATAAATTCTTATTATAATACTATAAGGTTATGTTTTGAGGAAAACTCATATAATTAACTAATAAAACCTTATACTGAGTAATAAATTCTTATTATAATACTATAAGGTTATGTTTTGAGGAAAACTCATATAATTAACTAATAAAACCTTATACTAAGTAATAAATTCTTATTATAATACTATAAGGTTATGTTTTGAGGAAAACTCATATAAGTTGCTAATAAATCCTTATACTAAGTGATAAATTCTTATTATAATACTATAAGGTTATGTTTTGAGGAAAACTCATATAATTAACTAATAAAACCTTATACTAAGTAATAAATTCTTATTATAATACTATAAGGTTATGTTTTGACGAAAACTCATATAAGTTGCTAATAAAACCTTATACTAAGTAATAAATTCTTATTATAATACTATAAGGTTATGTTTTGAGGAAAACTCATATAATTAACTAATAAAACCTTATACTAAGTAATAAATTCTTATTATAATACTATAAGGTTATGTTTTTAGGAAAACTCATATAAGTTGCTAATAAAACCTTATACTAAGTAATAAATTCTTATTATAATACTATAAGGTTATGTTTTGAGGAAAACACATATAAGTAACTAATAAAACCTTATACTAAGTAATAAATTCTTATTATAATACTATAAGGTTATGTTTTGAGGAAAACTCATATAAGTTGCTAATAAAACCTTATACTAAGTAATAAATTCTTATTATAATACTATAAGGTTATGTTTTGAGGAAAACTCATATAATTAACTAATAAAACCTTATACTAAGTAATAAATTCTTATTATAATACTATAAGGTTATGTTTTGAGGAAAACTCATATAAGTTGCTAATAAATCCTTATACTAAGTAATAAATTCTTATTATAATACTATAAGGTTATGTTTTAAGGAAAACTCATATAAGTAACTAATAAAACCTTATACTAAGTAATAAATTCTTATTATAATATTATAAGGTTATGTTTTGAGGAAAACTCATATAAGTTATATTTATATATTTTATATGACCATCCAATTTTCGTTTGAGATCAAGATGAAGAATGAGATCGAGATCTAGACAGGGAGTACGATCATTTTTACGGAGTATTTTTTAGTACAAAGTATTTCAGGTGACGGAGTTTGTGTGTAGGTGGTCGCCCCGGTCGAAAATAAGAATTCCCTCTCAATTTCACTTAAATTTCGAAATTTCCCTCGTAATTTCCATTCAGGCGACGGACTTAGTGATTGTGGTTGCCGGGATAATTCAGGCGAGGAACTTGGTCAAAATCCGTCGCCTGAATGGAGCGTAGTATATAAATGGAGAATGAGAGTGCCGGCCCATTCTTAGCCCCCAAATCTCTTATTCATCCTCTTCTCTCTCCTTCTGAAACCCTAAAGCCCCAAATTCCGCCGTTCCTCTCATCTCTCACTCGGCCTCCCTCTACTCTCTCCCATCTCCGGTCACCCACCGCCTCTCCTCTCTCCCATCTCCGGTCGCCGACCTCCTCGCCCTTCCTCTCATTTCTCACCCGGCTTGACCTCTGCAATGCCTCCAAAAGCCCGAGTCGTTCAGAGTACCCTAAAGAGGAAATCTCCCTCTCCCTCGTCCCCGTCTGCACCAACGCCGACGCCTCCACCACTGCATGACGAGGTTCCATGACCCTCTTCTTCAGCCACTGGTTCTACGACAACCCCAATCCCTAACCCCACTCCGACTCCCTCTCCCTCGGCTCCTCCTCTCCTCTCCTTGGAGGATGCTCACACTCTGTCAACAACCCCGGTGCCGCCTCCTCTCGACGACCAGGCCGTCGTCTCCGCTACACTCGCACCAGTGAACAGGCCGGAGGGCCCTCACTCCATCAGAAGTAGGAGCAAGAATGGTGAGTGTGTGGATTGATTTTGGTTTGGGTTTGTCTATGTATGTTTTTTTTGTTTTGGGTTTGTCTATTAAGAGAAATTATCTAAGAATTCCACCTTTGTATTATAAAATCTATGCATCTATGAAGGAAACTGTTGGTTTTTACCTCCGCCGTATCAACTTATGTTTAGTGAATAATGATAATGGGTATACTCTTGTTGGTGGCTATTTGGGCAAAATTAGTGTGTAAATTCAGGGAGATGAAACAACAAGTTTAAACAAAGCTATATATAAGCATAAGTGAGCTCGTATTGACTGTTCATGTGTCTACTTATGACATTCGTTTGAATTTTTTATTTTGGCTTTCACTTAATGTTTTTATGGTTAGAATCATGCATAAGAGTTTCATAAATTAATTATCAATTATTTCAGTACGTGCGAAGCTTGACTTTCTTGGTGTATTTCTTTACTTCTTGTCCGATTCTCCAATTACTTTCTAGATACTCTATGATCTTCTGCGCATGCAATTACCTAATTTACCCAAAGTACCTTGTCTATGGCATCTATGAAATATGAATTGAGGGCTATGAGTGATTGTTGCTTATTTATCATGTTTACAACCATTTTATCTTCCTTTTTTCAGGCTTTTGATATGGGAAGATTGTTATTATGAAGTCATGTTAGGTTCTGCTCTTCCCAGTAACAATAAGATTGGAAACCAAGGACTAACATTAGAAGAGATGGACAAATGTTTTCTATCTTCTGACGCTTATCCTAAGCAACTTGGACCCTGTGTGGGTGAGAGAGTTGATTTGCCTGTTAAAAAGATGATGGCAAACCAGGTTCACGTGGTAGTAGAATGGTGTGGCTTTCTTCCTTGTTCTCTCATTTATTTGTTTCTTGAGAATTTGTTAGTTCTTTGATGGTGTGTTGCTACTTTTGCTGAATAGTGTTATTTGTTTCTTGAACATTTAGGTTGGTTGGTCGGACTCGCTTAGCAGCTAGTTATTTCTGCGCTGCTGTAGTGATGAATTTTTATCAGGCACTGAATTTTGCATGCTATGCATCAATTACTATTTTCTCCTCGCTTAGCAGCTAGTTATTGACCTTGCTTTTGCAGGACCTTACGAGAAAGCCCAAGTACCTCGTATGTTTTACAATCGGTTATGCACAGAAGGCAAATATTTATGCAGCTGCGAAAAAGGTTTTCTTTTCCATGCTGTTACCCCTTATATTTGTGCTTGGAATTTATTTGCTCAAAGTAGTGTCCTTAAATCACATACTTATTTCATGGTATAGTTTTCAGAGGACTTCACTCTTGTCCTCTTTCGTTATGATGGTAAAACAACTGAATGGGATGAATTTGAGTGGTCTAAGAGAGCTGCCCATAACTATATTTGACTCCAATGACTTCCTTTAGGAGACCCGTACTGTTGCACGAATGGGCTCTATGTCCCGTGTTCTCAGTATGATTTCAGGTATTGGAAAGGTATTGAAAATGTATTCTAGTAGTGTCATCTTCTTTTTTTCCACAACATTCAAGCTTCTAGATCATCAATGGCTTTAGATAGTGACTTTGTAAATATTGGCGCCTTTGACTTTGAATACGCAGCAGCCTTCTCAGCACTTGTCGGATCTGCAACCGGCTTCGATCGGCCTCGGATACGCAGCCTTCTCAGGAGCCTTTGGATACGCAGGATGCTTCGACTCTTCAGCCCTTGTCCGCGCAGCAGTAGTAGGTATCTCTCGCACTCCTCTCCTACTTCCTCTTAAGTAATGAACTTGGATTTGTGAATAGGTTTGTATTTGTGAATTTGTATGTGGATTTGTATGGGGTTGTGAACTTGGCCATGTTTGTTGTGTGTTTGTTGTGTAAGATGAAACAGGTTTGTGTAATTTTTGTGCTAAAAATGTGCACAATTTTGGTGCAATTGCAAACAGGGGGCATCAGCCATTTTTCGATTTTTTTTTAAAAAACAAATCACATTCAGGCGACGAACATTGATATAACTCTGTTGCCTAAATTTTTTAAAAAAAAACCACTCATATTCAGGCGACGAACATAGCTTCTTTAGGCGACGAACTTAGCTAAGGGGATGGTCGTCTGAGTTACATTTTATATTTTATAGAATTCCTCAACCAAATTGGGGCGACGAACATTTGAGGATAAATCCGTCGCTTGAAGTCGGCTCGGCTTGGAAAGCCCTTTTAGGTCTGACAATGAATTCAGGCGACGAATAATTTTTCCGTCGCCTAAAATGTCTCAGGCGACGAACAAACAAATGCTCGTCGCCTGAATAGTGAAAGGATGAAAGTCACCGGACCACAGTTCAGGAGACGGATGTTCGTCGCCTGAGTAATCATGCGACGAAAAACCGAATTCAGGCGACGAACTTGGTCCGTCGCGCGAATGGTAATCTGGCGTAGTGTGTTGGTGTTTGTATAAGTGACCCGCCTAGAATTTAAAAAGGGTCATAATCGGTGTCATCCTACAGAGGGCTCATTAGTAATATGGGGATGTATGAGCATTGCTATCCGTACGTATCATGTTATTCGTTAATTTGGACGGAACCAACATATGTCGCTTCCATCATTCAAGCCCTAAGAGGTAGATAGGCCAAACAACCCAGATAGTACATTGCTGCTTATAGTGACCAGTATGACCTATGGGACAGTCAGGATCGCCATGAGTGTCAGTTTATAACAGATATGTGTCCATCATTTTCTTCCCACAATGAAAGACACTGAGGAGGTATATTTTAAATTCATTCGCCCGTGAATATTATATCTGCAGTGTTATATACACATATATTAACTTTGTATGTCTTTCATTCGTTTGTTTGTTTGTTGAGGTAGCATCGTCAACATGATGTTGTCATGGTGATTAAGCTACATGAGCGTGGTTAAGGTGCATCTGCAAAGTAGATATCTTTATTGCACTGGATGTTGACCGGTGAGGATCCAGTGTCGCCTATCGCCTCAGAGTGGATGCCATCTCAACATCAACAAGTGGGATCCAACCAGCATCGTTACTACACCCAATAGTAGTTCATGCAAAGTTACCTATGTGTTAGATTAGAGAGATATCCGGGATTCTCATAATCATATCTTTGATATTGTCAATATTGTATTCACACTTGTAATCCTACCTATATATATATGAGGAGATAGAATGAGATCCCTTTGATCGGGGACTCAATTACCCTAATCATCTCTAATTACACTATGCTGAAAAATCTGAGCAACAAACGTAAGCCTTTGATTTGCTCATAAATTGAAATCAGGGTACTTTGAACTATTTTTCTCAAGGACATCACTGGGTGGGATTCTAGATTTAAGAGAGAGTGAGAGAGGGAGGATATCTGTAATATTCTAGACAGAAAGCAAATTGATTCAATTACTTGAAATCTCAAGACTATAAATTTATGTACTAATCAACTAGAGCAAAAGCAATAATCGAAAATCCCAATTTTGAAACTAATTTAGCTCTTTCATTGTCAATAAGTTCATCTGCCCAAAATCTACATGAATTTCCAACTGTAAACTTAATTGACAAATTTACAAGATAATATTCGAGTATACCAAGATCTCTACAAACGAGCATCCAATGAATTAACATAATTCATTATGAAATATTCACGGTTAGTATATATCATAAAGATAACCAATTATAAAATCATACCTTCTCTGGAAGTACTATACTAAAACGCAATTTAGGAGCTTGAATTGAGAGCTGATCATCCCAAGCTGATTGATCCTGCCAGTCTATGACAAAGCAACGCTGATTAAACTACCATTTTAAAGAGAATAGGAGCTAAACTTTGCGAATTTTGGGTTGATTAAAAAAAGTTGGGCGTGAGAGACTTACAATAAGGTAAAACATTGTTTTCACCTTAAACATCTCGGTCAAATTTGTAGAGAATGAAATGATTCCACCAATTCCTGTTCAAATCCAGGTAAACAAACTGAATTTTACAAAGTATGCGGATGAAAACCAATAGAAATATCAAACGGGCATTTCGTCGAACATTTACAAGGCAAACCCACAAGAGTCACAAAACAGCCAAAAATCAAGGGCCTTAGTTGAGATAGCGAGTGAGACGAAGTGAACGGGTTCCCCGCGCGGCGTAAAGACTGGACGAGAAATTCGGTGGCCTTGGAGAAGAAATACCAACCTGAGTACAACCTTCGGCCTGGAAAAACAACTGACCTAATTTGCACCCCCAATTTGGGCGATTCCTTCACCAATAGCAGCCCTAATTTGCACGAATATTGACCAGAGAGGGCGAAAGGAGAGTGAACGGATTTTATGAACGGAGCGAGAGCGAAAGAGGTCGAAGGGGCTAAATCTCCTACGTCACCGGCATCGTTTGTACAGTTCAATCGCCTTTGCGACCGGCACATGTCCAAACGGTTGAAGATTTTGATCTCACCTTTTGTTTTTTAAAGTTATACAGAATATCTTTCGGGTCTTTTAATAAAAACAACCCGAGAGAAATTAGTGCACACAGGTGTTAAAAAAACAACCCCCGTCAAAGTACAGGGTAAAAAAGAAGAAGACGTAAAACGGGAGTTTTTAATGAGGTTCATCTCTCAGGAGTTTTTAAAAACTCCCGGTAACTATTTCTCGTAAGATGTTCGATTTGTAATAGTCCCAAATGCTCCACATGAGGTTGCCAATGTAGTCCGCTCTTTGTGATTTAGGGCCTGTTTGTTTTGGAAAAAAAAGGGGCCAACAAAGGAATAATTACCGAGTGTTTGTTTGGGCCTGTTTGTTAAACAAAATCCAAAGAATGATTTCTTTATGGGCCCTAATCAATTCACCCCATTTGTTACCTAGAGAAATTAGGGGTTTACTTACTGTTTCTCTCTCCCCGACTCTCACTCTCCCGAAATTGCAACACCAGGAGTCCAGGAGCAGCGACGGTGCGCAAAGGCGTGGAGCCGAGCGGACACCGGTGGCCCTGTGCACTTCGGCGACGGCGACGGCGACGGAGACGAGGGCGCGAGCCGAGTGGACACCGTTGCTACGAGGGCGCGAGACGGCGACGTCAAACAGGTATGCTTTGCTTTAGCCCCGAAATTTCCGACCTCAAATTCGTTCATTTAGCTTAACGTTTAGGCGATTCGTGCCTCAAATCTCGAATCTCTAGTCATATCCCTGTTCAATTGGACATTCGATTTATAGGTTCGATTGATTTTTAGAATTTGTGATTTTAGGGTTTTTTTCAACTCCAAATTTCAGCCCTTGAATTAGTTGTGTTTGAAAAGGAAGGTGGCAAAACAGAAGGAGATAGGTGGGGTGGGGTGGGGATTGTTTGAAAGCCCTTGAATTCCCAAATCCCTGAAAATGAAAAATTGGCAACAACAGAAGCTACATTGTGACTAAGGACAGATCTACAGCACATTAACGAGACAATAAACAGAAATAGAGATGCATTAATTGTGACTAAGGACAGATCTACAACACATTGTGACTAAGGACAGATTTACATACTTGAAGCTGTCATTAGATCAACAAGGAAACAAGAGAGTGAGAGTAAGCTAACCTGAGCAATAAAGAGGGGTTGAGACACAGAGAGAGTGAGGAGAAAATGTGGGAAAGGGAGTATTTAAAGGTGGAGAAAGCTACAGTAGAGCTGAGCTGTGTATAGATGCTACTTTCTTCCTGTTTTGCATTGCAAGCTGTTTTTGTTTAATTATAAAAATGACAAAGTAAGCTGTCTTTGTGGGTGGAGAGGTGGTTGTTCTGATTTTCTCTTTTTATTTAAATAAAAGCACACCTAAGTTTTAGCTGAACAAAATAAAAAATAAAAATAAAAAAAAGACTAATATGAAATACTATTTGTTAGGTAATGTGTCAAGAAATAGCCATTCTTAAACTTAAGTCATTAGTTCTACAAAGATTTCATGGATATATTAGGGTGGCAGAGAAAGATTAAAAAATACACTAAAGGAGGAGGAATTCGAATATATAACTTATTATTCAGTATATATATCATTTTACTCATCCTTACTAGTTGATACAACTTTATTTTATATATAAAAAATGATAATGCAAGGTTTATGTGTAGATAATGTAATTTTATTTTAATGATAAGACAAGGCTGAATCTGTCATTAGTGGGATTTTGATGAAGGTGGCATTTAGCCACCAAATGTGATTGCATGTGTTCATGGAAACATATCTAAGTACTTCAGTTTCACCCCCAATTCACCCATTTTGGCCAACAGCTACTTACCCATCTCCTGTTCATTTCAACCCCCCAAATTTTTCAGCTCCCCCAAGAGCTTCTAATCATACCCTTTATTTATTTTTTACTTTTGTATCAATGTGAATTTATGTTTGGGAGGTTGAGGTGTCAGTTCTTATCTTAGCTCTGCACTTATCCCATTTGCATCAACAGCTGATTGATGCTTCAGATTCTGTAATTGTTGGGGCCTTGTGGGTGCTCTTTTTATTATAAACTTTGCTTGTTTGGATGCTTTTATTTGGGGCTTTTGAATTAGTTTAATGTTGATTCATGACTTTAATTTAAAATGTATCTCTTGACTTTTTTTAATATAGCTCTATAAGTCTATGTATGCCTAACCCCTCATTCGATTAACACTCGAATCTTATTCAGGACTCTCAGAGAGTGGGAGCAAAAGGTACATTTGGGAGTGGAGAGCATCAAATGATCAAAAGGTCTTAAGGTACACTCTTCAATTATTTGTGGTTTCAGTTGGTCTTCACTTGCTCTTCAGTTTCTGATCACTTGCTCTTCAGTTTCTGATGTTAGTTTATTTTGTTACTGTTATCTTCTTTTTTATTTATATATAATTTCTCTCATTTTGTTACTGTTATCTTCTTTTTTATTTATATATAATTTCTCTCAGATTGTCTCTTTTCCTGCCACTCTTTATCTCCTTATGGCAGTATAGGATTCAGGGTTTATCATCTGCATGTTTTCAATGTGTAATTTATTTCTGGCCTTTCTTGGCATGTATTCAGAACTATTGACATTGCATGACTTGCCTATCTTTGTTGTTGGTCATGTGGAACTCTCTGTTGTTCTTGACATTACCCTGTGTTCTCATTGATCACCATGTTCTGGTTCTGGAAGACTTGTAATGAAAAAAGAGAAAAATGCATTCTTTTCCATGCGCAGATTGATTTATATGACCTCCATCAATATTGTGCTTCAAGTAACACTCATCTTATGTAATCTAAAAGAAAATTGCATAAGCTGAGTAATGAATTCATATCTTGCTTTTAGGTGAATGATGGAAGGCGCTATTCGAGGAAGAGGTAAAAATAAAAGGTTTTGGTCAGCACAAGAGGACGATATACTACTCCAATCCTTATTGGAGTTATCTCGGAATAACAAGTGGAAGAGTGAGAACGGTTTCAAGCCTGGGTATATGAATCGTTTGGAAGAAATGATTTTAGCGAAGCTTCCCGGGTGTGGTTTAAAGGCTGAGCCACACATTGACTCAAGGTTAAAACATTGGTCAGAGAAGTATTCTGCAATGGCTGAGATGCTAAGTACTTCAGGGTTCTGACTATGTGAATTTCTGACTGTATGGAATTATGACTGTGTGGATTTCAAGTGATTTTATATGAGTTTATTATATCGGCTCATCCTTATATATGATTTTGCAATAATTTTAGGAAATAATAAAAAAATATGCAAAGGTCTTATTGTTTGTTTTCTTTCTTTTCCCTTGATCAACCAAACACATAAAAAGGTAATAAAGAAAGCAATGATTTCCCTCTTAAATCAACCAAACAAAATTGGAGTTTAACCCTTTTCCTTTCCTTTCCTTTCTCTTGAAATGTTACCTTACCTTTCCTTTCCCTTCCTCCAAACAAACAGCCCCTAGTTTCTTAAATATCTCGTTCACCTTGTGATGTACTAATATTGATGCTTGGTTATTCTCATTTATCTTGTCAACCACACTCGGGTTAATTTTTTTTTAATGAGGTTGGTGGATTTTGAGCATTCCATGAACAAGTGTTGAGCATCTTCCGTTGATTGGTTACACAAAACACATGTTTGTGGAACCGCGATGGCATTGATTGCGATGCATTGTTTTGTTGGAAGTCCATTTGCTAGGAGTTTCCATAGGAAATTTTTTATCTTTGGGTTCGTATCTGTTTTTCATATCCACTCGAGGTCACTAATTTGTTAGTTCTAGGTCTCTACAACAAGTTTTAGGGCACTGTCAACAAAGAACTAACAATTCTTGTTTGTTTTTCAGTAGATTCTGTCATTGAGATTACTAGTAGGGATCTTGATGGATTCAATTTTCCTTCTAATCTTTGTTGGAAGATAGGTTCCAAGTTCGGTTTGGAGAGATCAAATTATGTACTCGCTCATGGATGTCCACTTAAAATCTGGGAGCATTCGATCTTTTAGAGTGAATTCGCCAACCCTTGAGTCTCCCCAAAATCTTCTCACTTTCCCATTCTAGACCTGTTATCGAAGTCCTTTGCAGAATTCATCCTTTAGCCCGGGCCAGGCCAAGAGATACCAGTTTTCTTTTTTTTTTTGTATCTTGCTAGGAATATAATATAGGATAGAATAAATATTTTTTATTTATTTCTTTTTGTTGTATTTTAAGCGTTGAATTTGAAGGAATATCGTAGACTTGTAAGTTGCAAGGTAGTAGAAAACACTGTGCTTGGATGGAGAGGACAGGGCCAAGCAATGGGACCACTCCAGCTCACCACAAATTAACAATATCTAACTTGATAATAAAATAAATTTTATATATATAAAAAAAATATCTAACTTGATAGAAAATTCAACTTTTCTATAATTTTTTTTTCAACTTTTCTATAGCCCACTGCCCAAATAGGATCTCCTACACCCTTGTATGCAACTTTTGGTGCACCACAAAATTAATTGTAGTAAATTTTTATGATAAAAAAAAATTCAAAAATTTATTTTATGTTATAAATACACAATCAAACATATGCATATAATTTTCTTATAAAAAGACATATTTTAAAAAATATTAAAATTGAAAAGATGATTATTTGATGATAATAATTTTAATATTTTTTAAATTATGTTTTTTCATGAGAAAATTATATAAATATATATGATTGGTTGTTTATAACATAAAAATAATTTTTAAATTTTTTTTTACAATAAATATTAACCTTAATTAATTTTGTGTTGCAACAAAGGGTGCACACAAAGTTGTAGAAGATCTCATCTCCCCACTGCCCACCCAACAACATCATAAATTAAAGAAAAACAGAAGCAATAAAAGATTATAAAGAGAGCTAAGCAACCCAATTGGCAATTTCAATCAATCTTTTACCTTTAAGATTCACACATTTACCTCACAAACTTGCTCCCCAAGATCACCAATCCATCTACCCCTTTTTATTCACAAACATTCCTTTGCAATTTTAGGCATACCTACCAACTCTATCTTACATACAAACCTGACATTCTTACTCATCTTATCTTAACTGTCCATCAATTGAGAGCCCCAAAATCATGAACCATGGCTCTTCCTCCGGGACAGGAGACGCTACAATTGAGCTGCCAGTCGTCGAGCTCAAGCAATTCAGCGACCCATCGATGTCCGGAACGACCATGTTCGAGCCTCAAAGCAGCATCGAAAAGCGCGGCAGCAGCGCCAGCATCGAATCCCCTCCACCCGATGCGACCCAATCCGTTCGGTTAGCCCCCGAAAAGAAGCTCACCCTCTTCGCTCTCCGGCTAGCCATCATCGAGAAGGCGGCCACTGGCCTCGGAACCCTCGGCTTCATCTGGGCCACCGTGGTCCTCCTTGGTGGCTTCGCCATCACCCTCGAAAAGACCGACTTCTGGTTCATCACCACCATCTTGCTCATCGAAGCCACTCGTATCTATGGCAGGAGCCACGAGCTCGAGTGGCAGCACCAAGCCACCTGGTCCCTCGTCGATGCAGGCAGAGATAGCTTCCGGCTCCTAAGATCCAGCTCCCGGTTCCTGATGCGTGTCGTAAAGTCGATCTTCAGGCCGATCTCAGCTGCAAGATCGGATAAAAGAGAGCTGTCTCATCAGCTCCAAGACAGAGGAAGACCAGAGAGCTTGCTAAGGAGTAAGAAGAGTATGCTATCGAGGCAATGGGCGACGTCGGATGTCCCTCTCCTGCCGTATGCTCAGTGGGTTTTCGTGTCGAAAAATGTCAGCAAGCTCCTTCACTGGCTCCAAATCGTCGCAGGCTTCGCCTGTGTGGTACTCTCTTTGAGGAAGCTTATCAAGCAAGACTATGGCGAGGTAGACAATGGGGATAAGAAGAATCGAAAAGCCGCCTTGATCATCTTCTATTCCCTGGCATTGGCCGAGGCTTTGATGTTCTTGCTGGAGAAGGCCTATTGGGAGTGGAAGGTGATCTTCTCCAAGCTACTAGAGGATGTCGCCAAGGAGTGTGAGCTTCAGGGTGTCGAAGGCCTCGTCTCAATCAAGCGCTTCTTCTACGATGCCTACTCGAGGTGTTTAGATGGGAGTGTTTTCGATGGCCTCAAGATGGATATTGTGTCTTTTGCTATGGAGCTGTTGGTGTCGGATTGTAACTCTTTCGAGGAGCAGCTCATCGGAGCGAGGATCCTTCGCAAGCTTGCGACCAGTGAGAGGTTTTCCGATGACACATTGCAGAAGATCGGAGTGACACTGACTGTAATGGAGAGACTGGTGGAGATACTCAACTGGAAGGACCCTCGACAGGAGGAGATGAGGCAGTCTGCAGCTGAGATCTTGACTAAACTAGCTAGTAAGAAGCAGAATTCGCTCCGTGTGGCAGGGATCGCAGGAGCCATGGAGTCGATTTCTTCGCTGCTGTACATCAGCAGGAGCTCGCACCCGAGTCAGACAGCAGATGAAATTGGGGAAAGAAGCATCGTACTTGATCAAGAACATTATGGATTTTGGACCTTCAATCACATAGGCCTCCAACTCCTCAAGAAGCTGGCGCGTGATCATGATAACTGCGGCAAAATGGGGAACACAAGAGGCCTTTTACCGAAAATCGTCGACTTCACGCACGCAGGGGAGACCCTGCTGAAGGATGAAAGGGTGTCAGCTACTCAGATTCAGACAGTGAAGAGATCCTTGCAGGTGATAAGGCTCCTAGCGAGCACAACAGGTGCCACCGGGAAGCAGCTTAGGCGACAGATATCCGAGATTGTGTTCACAATCAGCAACATCAGAGACATACTGAGGTACGGGGATAAGCACCCTAACCTGCAGCATCTTGGAATTGAGATACTGAGAAATCTTGGTCTGGAAGACGATGCTACGGAGAGGATTGGAGGCACAGGAGGCATTCTCAAGGAGCTGTTAAAGATATTCTTCAAAGAAGGCATGCCAGAAGATCAAAATGTAGTTAGGACCGCGGCTGGAGAAGCGCTGGCGATGCTGGTGCTGGAGAGTAAGAACAACTGCCTCCGGATACTGAGACTAGGCGCTCTGGAGGATCTTGTGATGTCGCTGGAGAACCCGTTGCTGCGTCAGAATGCAGCGAGGATTCTGAGGAATCTGTGCACTTACAGCGGCGAAGATTGCTTCATCAAACTAAGAGGAGTTGTTGCAGGAGTGCCTACGGTATGTCTTCGGTTTTACATAGATGTGAGTGTCAATTGTGAACAAAGTATGACAGATGGATGGTTTTGAAATAGACATCTTTGTTATGGATTTTTACTTGACAGGTTCTCAAAGGAATCAAGTCAGGCGACAACAAACTACAGGAAGTGATGGTTGGATTAGCAGCAAGCACTTTCGGATTCATGGCTCCCGAAAAATCAAGGGCTTTGTTCGAAAGGGCCGGAATGACAGAGGCTGAGTTAGCATATAAGCTAGTTGAGATACTAAAGAGCTATCCGGATCCCCCTACAAAGGTTCCGAGAATCAGGCGATTCACAATAGAATTGGCAATCTGGATGATGAGAGAGCAAGAAGGAAATACAAAGCTTTTCAAGAAGCTAGAGCTGGACAAGGAGCTGGAGAATGTTTTAGACACTACGTCGGAGATAGAGACCTTCAACATATTCTCCGGGAGTGTGGGTTTAAACAAGTATAGGACGACGATTCACTCGCTCATCAAGACAGCATTGGATTTGCTGGAAGAAAAGGGAACTGTATAGTGACTGAATGAATGTAGATACCATACCAGACCCATCAATAGTAGTCTAAGCAAGGGATTAATGCATTACAACAAACAATAAGAGGGTGTAGTCTGATAATCTTTCAGGTTTCACATACTGAAATCTTAATGAACTATTTTTTCTTGCAGCTGCATTGATGAATTTTGATAATGGTCGATATATATGTTATATGATTCCTAGTCCCAGTGTCCACAAAAGGGATGATTCATGTCTTTGGTAGGAATCGAACCTCACCCTTGCGAATGATGCTGGTGTGGTTGACTAAGCATCCCAATCCCTTTTCAACTACTGAGCTACACCTCGGACAACTATCAGTTTCTAGGTAAGTTACAAACGAATCCTGTTTCTTAATGATGCGAAATTTGGATGTATCGTTCAGGTGAAGATGCATCCAAGTAAGTTAGAAACGAATCCTGGATTATTTTTATCAGTTAAAAGTCTTGAACTAGGAAATTCATTGCCAGATTGGATCGAGCTGTAGAATATAAAAGAGTAGGTAGGGTTGATTGATGAACTAGTTTGTACTAGATTTTGTATGTTTTGGGCTAAATCTAGTTGTTTTGAGCTGTAGATTATGGGTTGGGTTGGGTTGGGTTGGGTTGGGTTGCTTCATTAGCAGGATCGGATTATCACCTAACAACATGATAATGAAGGTTATAGAAAATGAGATTTAGGATTGGATGAGGGGCCCAAGCATTGTTGCTTATTGAATTATAAGTCAATGCTGAGAATAGTTTGATTCTCCCTCCCTATTAAATTATTAATGGTGGCATATAGCCGCACAGTGAAAATCTCGCTATATATAAAGAAAAGATATGATTATGATTATGGTTTTAAAAGTTGTCAGAATCTTGGTTGATTATGGTTTTCAAAATCATAAAAATGTCACCTACTATGGATTTGAAAATCGTAGAAATCGAAGCGGTCATTGTTTTTAAAATCGTGAGAAACTTAACTCATTTCAATGCACTAGGTCTGCACACCTAGGCAAAGAGATACTCCGTCCAATCGATCCAACACATAAGCCGACATATTTCCCATGGTTTTCTAAACCATGCGTGTGTTTTCACCAGATTTTCACCGTTTGGATAGCAATTCAGTTATTAGATCCACCTAAACACATGATGAAAATATCATCATATACACGATACTTGTCATATTTTAAAAGCAGTCAGAATCCAAGCTGATCACGATTTTTAAAACTATGAAAATATCACATGCTATAGTTTTGAAAATCATCGAACTATAAAGCGATCATGGCTATAAAAACCGTGAGAAACTTAGTTCATTTCAATGCACTGGATCTGCACCATTAGGCAGCTAAACATGTGGATACCTCGTCTAATTGGCCCACACATCATCCAATCTATTTTCCACGATTTTTAGATTTTTCACAATTTTGAAAACCATAGCAGTCACGGTGTACGTGTTTAGCGAGATTTTCACCATCCGGATAGCAATTTGGCTATTAAATCACGAGTCATGACTATTTTCATGTTTTTTTTAAAGGGGTTGATTAATTTGTGATATGTTTTCTAAATCACCCATAGAGTTTTGTGTTAGACCGTATAAGACCACTTATAAGAGTGTGTTTGGTTGATATGTCAAAAACCCATGAAGTAGAAATTCATAGAAAGTTGGAGAAATACTTGCATTTGGTTTATACTTTTAAAACATGAAAACCCATGAATTCAACTTCAAGGAAGTTAAATTTCTCCAATTTGGAGAAAGTTCACTTACCTAGTTCCCCTAGATAAGTTTAACTTCCACCATTTTGTATTTGGAAATTTTCAATTCCCCTTTTAATCATCTAAAATAAAAAAAATCAACTTTTACAATTTCCATCAATTCAACTTCCCGGGAATTCAATTCACACGAAGTAACTTTTTAGGAATTTCAATTCTCACATTGAACCAAACGAGCCCTAAATATGGATACAGTTTTAGGGGTTTAGCCTTTTTTTAAAAACAAATCTGATTATGAGGTTTATATTCCTTTCAATTTATAGAAACAAATCCAAAATTTTGAATATCAAATGAATAACTGGTTATCAATTATCATACATAATCTTAATTCTAATAGTGTTCTATGTAGGAACGTGAATCCATAATTGACAATCTTGGAATAGTAAAAATGTAATGTCAATTTGGGTAGGTCCTCCAATCCAATCCAACTGCCCCTACCCAATCCATACGACACATCCGCGGAAACATGGCTCCAAAACCCTTCTTCCTGCCGCCTTCCTCCTTCTTTACAGTTTATCTATTCAGCCTATAAAATGTCATCAAGGTTGTCATTTTTCGGTTGTCATTTTTCTCAGTGTGTATGCTTATAAGTAAATTTAGAGCATTGGATTAAGAAAATCAAACAATTAAGATTAAAAGTAATTTGTGTATAATAAAATTATTCGTAGGCAGCATCGGTTCTACCGTTTTAGAGGCCCTGGGCGGTAAAAAAAAATAATTTAGGGCCCTTTTATATAGAAAATAAATTATTTAATATTTTATCTAGGTTTTTTCGATAAAATATCTTACATCAATTCAAAGTAGCACGTACAATATAAATTACAAAAATCCATTTTGGTATCCTAAAAATAATAGCATATCTCATCTAATAATTAAAAAAATTATTAGCAACTAACACAAATGTATAACACTATTAGGGGTTTTCAAAACTTAGAGGATAAATTAGGTAGAGATTGTATGTATTATATGTATAATTTTTTTTTAAAAAAAATAGAGCTCATTTGCAAGTTATATTTTTATTCACTTGTTGGGCCGGTTAAGATTAAACATTATATTTCGTGAACCTTTTAAATGGGGGATGATAAATTCACCGCTAATTTTTACTATTTCCACCGCTAATCACCGCATACCTATGCGGTGGGTTTAATGACAGTCAACGAACCCACCGCATAGGTATGTGGTGAGGCACCGCATACCTATGCGGTGGGTCAAGGCGCATACAGACCCACCGCAATACTTTGCGGTGGGTCTGTCCGTTCCATTAGAACCCCACCGCATAGGTATGCGGTGGGTTTCGGGTAACCCGATTTGGGGTGCCAGGTTCCAGGACCGGACCGGACAGGATGAGTCACAAATCTCACCACATATGCGGTGGGTTGCGATTTTACAAAAACAATTATTGTAATTTAGAATTTAAAATATTTATTTTATATGTATTTGACATTATTCAGAATGTGGATGCTTCATGTCAAAAAAACGCAAATTGCATAAGAAAAACAGAATACGAAAGTGTGATAAATGTCAATGATAAAAAAAAAAAAGCGTGGGTCGAAAAATGTCATACAACGTAGTTCGGGAAATGGCACAGACAAAGATACAACGCAATTCAACATATGGAGTTCGGAAAATGACACGAGAAAATGGAAAGTGCTAATAGGGCAGGGGACGGCCACCATCACGACGGCGGTAGGCTCTGTATCGTGCAATCCTCGCCGCAAACTGCACTTCCCAACCGTTGACCGTGCGATCGTGATGCCGTGTCCATGTAATGTAGACTGGAGGTAGAGGCGAACCAGGCAACAACCAAATCTGTGAATAACAGGTGACTATTGACATTAGAAGAGAGAAACGAAACATTAACAAATTAATGAATATGAAATATGAAACGTACCGGAACGAATTGGTTGTTGTTGCCGACTAAAGCTATTCCATCTAACTCCTCATAGGCCGGTACTAACGGGCCCCCGGTGGCGTATAGAGGTAGGCACAACATCGGCATCATCTGTGACAAAATCACCAAAGGACGCTAGTGAAGCGTGGCAAACACCTCGCCCATGATCAGAATCTCCATCCAATACGTAGCATCATGACACGTGCCGAAATAGTTGACCCTCATGATGAGCTCATCTAAGGCAGGATAGTAATGGTACCGATCTGCATGCAGCTGTAACTCAACGGCCAACTCCCGTCGAACTCGAGGCCAATGGTCTTGTCCCAAGTTCAGAAGATCGACAAGCAAAAGATCTATACCCACAGTGACCATCACCTGCAACATTTGTGACGGCTCGTATGAAAGTAATCATGAATTCGTCGATATTGCCAGTGCCCCAATTGAAATCTACGTGAGGTAGATTTTGCGGTGGAAGCGCCGTAGGTGCTGGAGGTGGAATGTCACCTACAGTCTCGGGAGCTGGCTCCGACGCTGATCGACCTCGGCCACGTCCCCTCCCACGACCCCGTCCCCGACCTCGTCCTCTTCCTATTCCTCGGCCACTAGGAGGGTCGTCAATGGCAATTGCGTTGGAACCAGTGCCCTCCTCATTGCTTCCACATCATCTGCTTCGTTTGATGAAGATTGACCCCGACCTCGACCTCGTGCTGATCCCCTGCTCCCCTCTCTATCGGCTCGACGTTGGGCCCGAGCACGCTCACGTTCCCAAGGTAGAGGTTTTGTCTGACAGGGGTGGCGAGTCCTCGGTCTCCCGGGCGGTCTACGGTCCTCGGGGTCAGGTGGAGTCAACGATGTATGAGAGGGACGATCCCCGTCGTTGAATGCCGACGCGATTCTCCAACGAGTATCCTCGTCCATAGCTCCACTCTGAAACAACGTGATCATGCGCGACATGTCGACATCAGCTCTGCTAAGGGGAGTGTTATCCTGGACGTTGTCAACATGCGGCCTCTATCAATCCAATTGCTTCCAAAAAAATGTGAATCTGGGACGGTCTGATGGGTATCTGCGTGTCTCGACAAGCTTGCATCTCATGTGTGCATGGGAGACCGGAGACGTCCCTCCAGTATCTATCTCTACATGGTTGTGAAGGCGGCTCGGCTTCCATCTTCGTGTAGATTTCGAACAACAATTTGAAACATTCCTTCGACACAATATTCCGAATTCGATCGAAAATCCATAGGCCGTGCGAGTCTGTCGGCCAGGTGTTGTTCGCTCACCCCATTGTATTCTTCACCTCACTTATTTGGTCCGCCATCATCAGATCGATTGTGGTGATCACGTGAGTGAAATCACCGACCGCAGAGTTTAAGGTCTTCTTTAACACAGAATGAGCATACTCCACCCTACAAGAGAAGTGGGACTAGCATCTGAATATCGATATATATTATAAACAAAATACGCCTATCATGAAATTCGTAAGAAAAAAAGAGGTGCACCTGTTCGTCGTGGTCGTACCAAAATGCTGGATTGCATCTGTCCATGCACGAACTATATTCTCCGAGTAATCTCGTAACCACGTCGCCTCCAAATACGGCATCAGCCCGTCGATATGGCCCCACTCTGCATGCATACCCCTCCTTCTAGCGGCGAAAGTTTCAACCGATCTGGATTGGAACGGGCCATAACATGCGTTCTTGAAACGCCCAGCAACATCAAGATTCTTTGACTTCTGAAAAGCAGCTTCTTTGCATCGTCGGAGGACATGTACTGTGCACAACATATGCCTGACACTGGGAAGAACTACTCGTAGCGCCGCAATCAACCCCAACTCTCGATCTGTGACAACAACTTTCGGAAGGTTACCTCGCATGAGGTAAAGAAGCTGCTCCAACGCCCAACGGTACGTATCTGTGTTCTCGTGAGACATGAAGCAGAACCCGATGATGAAGTTCTTCTTTGTGCAAGTGAATCCAACGAACTCACACAAAGGGATCTTGTACCTGCACCATGAAATATTTGGCTTTGCAAACACTGGTCAGAAGGGGTAAAAGAATAAGTGTAGATAGAAACGTACGCATTCGTCCGGTATGTACTGTCGACGAGGACGACGTATGGAAAAATGGCGAGCGTCTAAATGCACGATGAATAGATCTTGAAGCATGTTGGGATCGTTAGGGGATCTCCTCGTAGAGTAGAAGTAACCCCTCTCTCGCAATACACGAAGTGCTTCCTGGGTGATTGTTCGATCTCCTCTCGCTTCAGCTTTAAACTTTGCCCTCGCATTGTATACTTGGCGCCGCGATGTGAAGTTCAACTTTTGGCGTGACTCAGCTGTCATCTTCAAGGTGGCTAAAATCGGTTTTGGTAGGGTACCAGCCACGGTCAAGGCCAACGTAGCGTCCTTCTCCTCTGTATCCATCCGCCCGACGTATGAGTGACTGTCCAAAGAACCGGGAAGGTCGTGGTTGTGCTTGCCGTGAAGAACATCGAGCCCCGATTCGCCCCGTTTGAATTCCACGCCAGACAACGCAAACGGACACCCCTCTATCTTTTAAATAGCTCTGCGCGTGTTCCCGCTGGCCACATCTCCGGCAACTCGCGGCCTCTTACGGGGAGTGTACTCACCGTACTTCTCATATGCGAGCAATACACTGCCACGCCTTGCAAGAGTGCTCCCCCAAGACCGCTTGATTGTCAGAACCATATTAAGCTTTAAGGCGGTGCCACGACAGTGCTGTAGCAGGTCATCGCGATTGGTCCACGTCTGCGATGTAGCGAAATCGGTTGTGTAATCGCGGTACTCCTGGTTACGAGGATCCACATGGTCACAGTCGTCCGACATCGGATCAGCCTGCTCCTCCAATGATAATTGTGGCCATGCAGACAGTACATATATATTACGGTACCTATATTCTGGTTTCCATTCGCTCTGATTCTAAACCTAAGTTATTCCACTACATATATATTACGGTTGCTATAATCGCATTGTATACGAGAAAGATGCAGTACGTACCGAAACACGAGCGGGTGGAGAGTTGTCGGCCATTGGAGTAGGTTTATGCGCTTCATCGGCTGCACTTGAAGTCGGTCGATTGGCGTCGTCGTTTGCCATATAAGAGAAGGAAGTTGTGGGAGGATGGGCTACCAACGGAGAGTGGGTGGCTTCTTATACAATAACATAGCATAGGAATGCGGTGCTCACCCCCGCATACGTATGCGGTGGTGCGGGATGGGGGTGGTGGGGATCCATATATATTGACACATACTGATGCAAACCCACGTGTTACAGAAGATCGAAAAATATAAAATGACGTCGGAAGAACACTACACTCGATCCGCAAGAGATTTGGATTACAAGGTTTCATTGCTTCGTCACAACGAGCCAAGGTGGCCACGGGAATGCACCTGCCTTCATCCATCGTACATAGCAGGAACCTCGTGCACTATCTTTTTGTTTCAGGTTGAAATGGACAACAGACCAGCTCCTCTTATGTGGTTCGCTTGCACGCATTGTTATGACGACAGAGGGGAGCCAGAGTCTTATTACCTAGCAGCAGAGGTGAAAATCGTGAACACTATTAAGAGGTCGTGTAATTACGATATCATTAGTGAAGACGCTATGGATCTTTATGAGCATGTTATCGACAAGCTAAGATCATTCAACGAAAACGAAAGACGTTATGCTTTCAACGAGATGAAGATTGTGTTATCGTTGAAGGAGACGACATCTTCTATAGGCTGTGGCGAGCCGTCTATCCTCCTCCTCCTAAGTGCGGCCAGAGAGCAGACTCACGTCTCTGAATAGTCGGATCCGGCTACATTATATATAACAATAATACGTTAACACTATCTCCTTCCGCATAAAAATAATTTGATTCGATTTTAATATAGTTTCGTTGTTACCTGTAACGGATGTCTTCGAAAATGACCGGCACCATGAGACGCATCTCTTCCACGATTGCTGTCTCTCACCATCTCAACACTTGGGTTCAAAGTGGGGATAGAAAGAGGGGAGGAGAGAAACGACGGAACAAAAGGTCGGGCTCGAAAAGCAAGACAAGGATTGGAATCGGAGAAGAGTCGGAAATTGTGTCGAAGAATGGGGCCCGCAATCCTATTTATAAGGGCCCTATCTGCGGTAACATCCCACCGCATAGGTATGTGGTGGGTTTTTTTACCGTTGCTTTAATGGTAACAAACCCACCGCATAGGTATGCGGTGGGTGTTGTAAATTCAACAAACCCACCGCATACCTATGCGGTGGGTTTTGGATATCTTCCAGCAATTTGGTTTTCGGCATAACGGACTCCGTTATACCCTAACCCACCGCATGTATATGCGGTGGGTCGGCATACGGTCAACGCACCCACCGCATAGGTATGTGGTGGGTTAGAGGAAAATGGGATTAAGCCACCGCATACGTATGCGGTGGATTTGCGGTGTAAATAGTAAAAATTAGCGGTGGAAATATCTGTCCCGCTTTTAAATGAGGGAATGATTTAATTGGGCCTTTGTAAACATTTAAAAAATAAGATAACATTATAAACAAGTATAATAATATACTACATATAATCCGGGGTGGGCCCTCTCACAGGCTGGGTCCTGTGATATGGGCTGGCACTGTTCGTATGTACGTACTATGTGATTATTTGTACATAGAAAAGTAATTATTCATATACACAAACAAATATAATTATTCGGCCATATATATAGAAAGAGGATGAATCTGATGTGAAATGTGAACAAACCGGTTATTCATAATTAAATACCATCATAGTTATTCATTTGGCTTAATATAATTATTCATATGTGTGAATAATATTTTCATATATAATATAATTATTCGTACATGTTCATAATCAGTTATGTACAAACAATCATGTTGTTTCAGACGAATAATTTTGCTCTTCAAAATTTTCTGTAAATATCAGTCGTTGATCTTATTAATACAATACTCTAGATTTGTTCATAAATTACATCGTAAGAGGTGTTCATAAATGATCTATTGTGTATATATATACACACACACAATAGATCATTTGTGAACACTGGATCTAGATCTCGTGTAAGCAGCTCTTACTGTATAATTTATAAGTAATGAAATTATTCGTGGGTACCAAGCGATTATTCGTGTCTTTAATGCTTGGTATATTAATGGACAATTTAGTAGGTAATCATTAGGAATTTAATTACTCTTTTTTAAAAGCATTGAACTCAGATGGCGAAATAACTTATTTCTGGTTAGAGAGAGTTATACAAGCCACCATAAAAGGGTCTTCGATGTTGGACAGATAGTAGGATATCGCGTAAAATCCTGAACCACATGGTGTTAAATGTCTAATAGTTGAACTATATGACTAATAGTTGAACTATAATAAATAAAATCTATATTATACTTGAATATATGGTGTAAATTCTTGAACCGTGGTGTAAAAGGTCTGAACCACTTGGAAAAAAGTAGTTTGTTTAAGCATGAATTCAAGTGGAATCAGGCTTGAACCACTTCTTGTTAATATCTTGAACCACATGTTGTACAGTCATTGTGTAAAATCCTGAACCACTTCTTGTGAATATAATGAACCACTATTCTTCTTAAATTCCTGAAACACCTGCCCTACAAGTCCTGAACCCTTGAGTAAAGGTTTGAATCACTTCTTGTTAATATCCTGAATCGCTTATTCTTCAAATCTCAAACCATACGTTATAGAAGTCTTAAACCATAAGTATGTACAAGTCCTAATTAAACCACATGTTAGTAAAATCCTAAACCACTTATTCTAAAAATCCTTAACTACATACGGAGTATTGTATAAGTTTTGAACCAAATATGAGTAAAAACCCAATTAAGTACATGGAAATAAAATGTTGAACCACAAAGAAGATATTAGGACAAATATATGCACAATATAATTTCATTTTAAATGAATTATTTGATTTAATATATTTACTATCCTTTTTTGAAATAAAAAAATCTTAATTATAAAACTATGTTATTTTTATGGTGAAATATGTATTTTATAAAACTTAATTCTTGTCTTTAATGCGAACGGTGCGTAGCGACACACAAGTCCAACCCCAAAGTTGACCACTTAAAAGTTGACCTATCAGGCTTTTCATCCTTAAAATTCAAACTAATACTTGGATTATGCGCATTGTTTCATTATTATTTATCGACAAAAAAAAAAAAAAAAAAAAAAAAAAAAAAAAAAAAACAAGAATTACGTGGTCTAACGACGTATAAAGGGGTTTAGGTGAGTCAATGCAGGAAGCTACCACGCACCCTCCATTCCCATTTATTTCCTCTCCCCCAACTTGCACTCCAAGCACCTTCAACTTCAACAACACTCTTACCTTCTCTACGTTTTTATTATCACCCGCTCTATTCACACTCCCACGAACTAATTAATAACGTATTTATGGGTAGATATGAAATTAGAAATTAAAATTTATATGAGTTAAAAATTTTTCATAGGATAACTTTTATTAATTTTTCTTAATTTTTAATCGATTATTTTATATATTTTGAAAAATATGAAACGTACCCACCCCTCAATCCATGTGTGCCTATGAGCTTATGTGCTCGAGTCCATATGTTAATTAAGTGCCCAATGGCGAATACAAGTAACATAAAACGAACACTTAAGCATACTCCCAATATATAATCTTAAATGAGCTTTCAACATAAATTTTTATTTTTTTATAAAAAAAATGAGAGGGTCGTTATATACTTAAAAAGTTTTACTATTTTTCAACATGGATACTTATCCTTAACAAGGAATTGGTTGTTAAAATGGTAAAAAAAATGACCATTGATTTCTCCTTACAATGACTTCAATTCTGACTTGATGATCTCCTACATATATACATGCCAAAATTTCCCATTCTAGTTAAACACCATCCAAACCTTTGAAATCTCTCTTTACAATACACAACACATAATAAACATATATGGAGGTTCCCTCAGCCAAGGCGATGCTCTCGGCAGCTGCCTCGGCGGCAGCCACGGCGGTGCTTATCCGGTCCATCGCCAGAGACTTGCTCCCCCGCGAAATCCAACACTTCCTGCGCACCAAAATCTTCTTCATCTTCTCGTCGATGTCCTCGGCCATCACCATAACCATCGACGAGGTCGAAGGGCTCAACGAGAACCAGCTGTACAAGGCAGCTGAGCTGTATCTGGGATCCAAGGTGTCCCCCTCCACCCAGAGGTTCAGGGCTGCCATCCCAGCCAACGAGACCAAGGTCATCTTCTCTATGGACAAGAACCAGGAGGTCATTGATGTCTTCAATGGTGTTCAGCTCAAATGGACCAAGGTCAACCGACAGGTACCTAGTTTTCTATATACTACCATCCTTGATTAAATTACCCATTTAATTTAGATAAATCTAGAGAGTAGAAACAATCTTTTCCCTAACCCTGTTTAGAAAGGGAAGGGTTTTTTTTTGTAGGAAGGAAAGGGAGAGGGTCAGTCTGCACGGACAGAGGGGCGAGTTAGGGTCCGCTCCAGCCCGTCCAATTTTTACAAAATTATACGTTTGAGAAAAAATTAAGTTATCTAACCCATCCGATTTTTAATTTATGGTTCTGTGCCTGGGGTAAGAGTAAAATCATTTATAGACAATCATCTGTACAATAGATGTATATTTGAAGGTAGATACAAGGCAGAGTAAATTTGGGTAAGAGATAATTGATTTTGAAGTCTAAGTTGGTTATGGATTATATATAGTAATGTTTACAAGCAAATTGGTTGGGCCTAGTTGATTTTGGATGGGTTTAAGTTTCTGTTTGTTAATACATAACTGATATGTTATGTTTAAAAAACTATATTAAATTAAACTGTTTGTAAGTTATTAAATTATTTGATAATCATAACTACTCCCTCCGGTCATTTTTATAAGTCTTTTACTATTTAGGTATGTTTTTTTTTAGGATAATAAAAGTCACGGAGTATAATGTAGAGTTGCATAACCTTAAACTTAACTGCGAAACTAACTGGAGACATAAATTCTGAGCAGATCGACTCAAAGTTGACAAGTTACGATGAAGGCGGAAGCAGAACGATGAGCAAAATCGATATGTCACACTTTGAGCTAAGCTTCAACAAGAAACACCAAGAAATGGTGGTCAATTCCTACTTCCCTCACATAGTCTCTCAGGCATTGAAATTCCAAGATGAAAAGAAGACTCTAAAGATCCACACCCTCAAGTATGATCGTATGTGCCGAGGTCCAGGGCACCCATGGACATCAATAAATCTGGACCATCCATCCACATTCGACACCCTCGCCATGGACCATGACCAGAAGAAGACGATCATGGAGGATCTTGAGTTGTTTGTGAGGAGGAAGGACTTCTACCGGAAAGTGGGCAAGGCTTGGAAGAGAGGCTATTTGCTGTTTGGCCCACCGGGGACGGGGAAGTCAAGCTTGATCGCTGCCATGGCGAACTATCTGAATTTCGATATCTATGATTTGGATCTGACTGATCTGTCCTACAATTCGGAGCTCCGGAAGCTTCTCATCGGGACTGCGAATAAGTCGATCCTCGTCGTGGAGGACATCGATTGTTCTATTGATTTGGATAGGAAGAAGAAGCTAAGAGATGAACACCCCCGGTTTCATCAAGTAAAAGAGGTATGTTTTCGAAAAGCCAAATAGATCATGAGTTTAAACCTCATTAATACTTATTTTTTCATTCCTACTAATTTTTTTTTAATTAAAAATGACATATTTAAATCAAATTTTATAGTTTTCTTTCAATAGTTTTCATAAAAGTAATCATCATGCTATATGTATATTAAAAAAATCTATTAATTTTTATTTTTATGAATTGTTTTTACTAAAATATCATATTTAAACCACAATTTATTGTTTTTTTTTTGTAATACAATACTTTCACTCCTATTGATTTTTCTCATTTAAAAAGATATATTTAATAAGAAAATTATAATGTTCTTTTTTTTGTAAAAAAAATATTCATCATATACTATATATAATTCTTTCAATTTTTATTATATGAATTTTTTACTAAAAATATCATATTTAAACAACAATTTACTGATTTTTTTTTTTTAATTTCTTCATTCTCATGAAACCAAGATTTTGCCCTCTAGGTGCTCAAAAAAAAAAAAAAAGATTTTGCCCTCTATATATCATGGGGTCAACTAACAATTTTTCTTGTTGATTTCAGATAACTTTATCCGGATTACTCAATTTCATCGATGGGTTATGGTCAAGTTGTGGGGACGAAAGGATCATCATCTTCACGACGAACCACAAGGAGCGTCTGGACCCAGCACTGCTCCGGCCAGGTCGAATGGACGTGCATATCCACATGTCGTATTGCACCCCATGTGGGTTCAGGATGCTGGCTTCCAACTACCATGGGGTCACCGATCACCCGATTTTCGAGGAAGTGGAACAGCTTATCCCTGCAGCCAAGGTGACCCCTGCTGAGGTGGGTGAGCAGCTTATGAAGACTGAGGATGCTGACATTGCACTCAAAGGGCTTCTGCAGTTCATCAAGGCGAAGAAGGAGGAAAACGAGCTCAAAGCTAACAGCCCCGAGGAGTCCGGAGAAGGTGAGATTGTCGAAGAGTCGGAAGAGGAAGTCGATTCGAGCAAGAAGATAGTGAGCAATGGTGTGGTGGTCTATGGGTTCTGATTGTGGGCAAGTTATTTCACTAATGTTTATGACTAAATGGAAATAATATTTGAAGCGGATAATGTAACACTTTTTGCAACATAAGCTTATAGGGGGAAATAAAATAAAGAAGGTAATTTTGCCAACTTAGGTTGGTAGAAAAGTATATAGGAACATAGATGATTGGATTTTTGCATTTATAGTTTTCATTTGTACCATCATTTGAAGATTTGGAAAATGTTTTATGAAATTCTCTCTTCAAATTTTAGAGAATATTATAGATTTTTTGAACGTACAAGCTTAATTTTCGGAGAATGAAATGAAATATCAAGAAAAAAAGATTCAATTATAAAAAAAAAATTAAAATTATGCGAAAGTTTGATTTTAATATTGTGATCTTTTTAGATCACTAAACCTAGATGGATTATGTACAACGAATAACACTACAAATACAAGGGGATGTGAAGCCCTACATAATAGTTTAAACTTTTGTATTAGAAAGTGAATCTCGAACTTATAACCTGAAACTAGAATAAACCCTGTAATTTCATGCTTCATTACCTATTTATTTTGGGGTAATTGCATATCCTCGCAGCCACATACATCATAAACCTATCCCTTTACTTCACAACAAATCTATAACCAACCCCCTTATGACAAAAGTGTTTGGATCTCATTGCTATGTAACTACTTCGGCAGTAGCTAGGAAGAAATTTGATGCAAAGTCTGATCCCTGCATCTTTCTTGGCAACCCTTTTGATTGTAAAGGCTACAAAGTGTACAATCTAGAAAGTGGTAAATGTGAGATCAGCAGAGATGAACATTTTCTTGAGCATGTTTTTCCATATGCTCAACCACCCCCACTGAAAAATCTTCATCTACCCCTGATATGTGTTGATGATAATATTATATTGCAAATTGCATCCCTCTTTACCACCTTTTCAAATTTCAACCAGTGGAGGTTATATCCTATCCCACCATGGGATCACCTAAACCCTCCTGATGACTATGAGTCATTTCCCAGATTACTCACCGTCTCCTATTGACATAGCTCCTTCACAACCTCCCACTGAGGTTAGGCGCTCATCTAGAAATGTTACTCAACCATGCTGGTTAAAGGAACAACTTCAAATGCCTTTGTTCATGGTGAACTTGAGGAAGATGTTTACATGGACTTGCCCCTTGCTTACTCTGTGCTTAAACACCTCAATTGCTCTAAAGGGGACTGTATGAGTGAGGGCAACATCAACTCAGGTATGGTGTGCAAACTTAAAAAGTCTCTTCTGCCACAATAACATCTTACACAGCTCTCCTGGTATATGTAGATGATATGCTCATCACTAGAGATAACCTCACTGAAATCAAGGCACTGAAAGATCATTTGCACAAGCACTTCTTCATGAAGGATCTAGGTGACTTGAGATATTTCCTTGGAATTGAGGTAGAAAGGAGCAAAGATGGGATGCTGTTGAATAAAAAAAAAGCATACATTGGAAAGTCTGGAAGAAACTGGTATGAAAAATTAAACTCCTTTAGATCCAAAGATCAAACTCACACTAGAAGGTGAGCAAAAGGAAGTTGACACTGTGTCTTACAGAAGATTAGTAGGAAAACTAATCTATCTCACCATTACTAGGCCCGACATATGCTATGCGGTGCAAATTCTCAGCCAGTTCATGCATATGCCAATGATGAACATTGGAGAAGTGCAAACAGGTGCTAAGATACTTGAAGACTGCACCAGGCAGGGTTTGTATTTATCTCAAAACTCAAACTTGCAACTACATGCCTTTTGATAGCTGACTGGCAAAGCTTTCCTGTGACAAGGAGATCATTGACAGGATTCTTCGTCTTGTCAGGGAACTCTCTCATCTCATGGAGAACAAAGAAGCAAATGTATGTTGCAATGTCTTCATTCCCCATTGCTGAGAGAGAGACTAATTTCATTACTTAGTTATGACAAATGAAGAGCATGTCTGTTTTGTGACAAAATTGAAGAACTATGAAAATTTCCAAATAAATTTCACCACTAGTGCCGCAGATGCTTTCTTTTTTTTAGTATTGTTCACAAGTGACTCCATAATTCTAAAAGGATTCAAACTTCGAACCACTAGACATAAAATGTAGCCCCACAACTATTACACCAACTTGAGATTGGTATGCATGAACCCAATATCCCCATAAGTACCATTTCTTTTTACATTCAATTGACCCTGGAAAATAAAAGCTGTCCCTGCTCTGCATAATTCCAGCAGGGGTTGATACTGAATCTAAGATTATAACAAACAATGATTATTCAAAAATCAAAGCTGGCAGTTGATGAATAGAATAACATTTTCTGCAGTAAATAGACTGAAGCATCTGAGAAACTGCATATCTTTATCTCAGATTGAAGAGAACATTCCTCCATTGCGGATCATGTATTTCCCCCAAAATATAGCTATCTATTCAAACTTTATCCAACAACTTTAAGGATCAGATTCTTGTAAGATAGTCAAACACAGAATAATTGAGAGATCAAAGATATGCTTGGATGCAAAGGTAGAGGATTTGCAATTTCGCATACCTTTGATGGCGTATTTGAGAGATCAAAGTTTGTCCATCTAGACTAAGCCAAGACTGTTCAAGCCTGATCCAAGCTAGTGCCGAAGAAATCTCTTGATCGGTCTAGCTACTGTTTTAGGTACTCGTCGGAAATACAGCAGCCAAAGACTGGAGAAAATGCCAAAACAGGAAGAAAGAATATATTCCAAGAAAAGGAAATGGCCTAATTGAAAAGTTGATCATGATAGTGTAAATGGGAAGGGAATCCGCATAATAAGAAGATTTAAAGATGATGAAAAAGCTACAAAACTAAAGAATGGAATTCTATTCCCATTTACACACCATCTTTTGATCCGTATATGAATCGCGGGTTCTTCGATCATCCAAACATAAGCTCTATCTCACGAGTCGTTACTCAAGCCATGCCTTACTGGCAGCACAGAAACAGGTTCAAGAACAATCACTGGGAGCAAGAGAGGTTCAATGATTACTACCCAAAGGAGTATAAGTGCACCGGGTACGCTACATCTGGCCACTTAGCGACATCTCAACACAGACAGCAAACCAAGTATATGGGGCCAGGAGGGTGGACCAACAAGGTGATGGATTTCCACAGCTACAACAAGGCTGGTTGTGTTGGTGACGGGCATCAATACACCCAGATGCCCGGTGGTGGGCATAGGCATGACTATGGAAAGAACGAGAGGAAGGAAGGTAAGAGGACCTTCTTCGCTGCTCAGAATGGTGGACATGGGATGATGATGATGAGCGAGCGCCAACAAAAGAGAAGACGGATGGGATACTCGAATAACCATGGCTGCTCTAGTCACAGTGACAGTGAGGACTGCGGTGAGAGTGAAAGCGACGAAGACAGCGATGACTGCAACGATTTTGAAGGTAATAAATTGTGTACAACATTCATTTACAATGTTTAAAGTGAATTACTTCCCCAAAAGCTCTTTCCTTCATTCTATTGTACTTGCTTACTTGTTCATGCTCAATGTTATTGCAGAAAAGCTGACAGTACACAACATGACTCCGAAATTGAAGAGCTCGAAGAGATCATATCATATCATATCAAATATGAATAGCTATAGCTAGCTGGTGTGTGACTGAACTATGTTTGAAATTTATTCTATGCTGGGAGAATGAATTGTTCTAGTTGCAAAATAAAAAGTGCTTATACATTAACTTGGTGCTCCTTGTATAAGATAAATGGCATAAATTTGGTGGTGTTAAAATGATTTTTACATGAAAAACAAAAATTACAGATTCATCCATCATATCAACATATAAAATCTTGCAGTAATAATACAAGAATTAGTCAGATAAGCATAATATAAATTTGTCAGTATAATTCAACAATAGCAAACGTGAACGGAAAAACAAAGAATGCAGTTTGGAAAAAAAAAGAAATTGAGATGGGCGAGGAGAAGGACAGAGGTAGGAGCACCTGAACGAAGATCCATCTTGGAATCAGTTGCCTCAGCCACGTCGTTTTGATCCAGATTGCAATAGTACTGCGCCGTTCTTGTGAATGATGCAAAATTTAGCTGGTGTCTGGCTGATCCAGGGAGAAGACATTAATCTCTTTACACGGGATCTTGAGTTTAGTTTGCGTTCTTTTGGAACTCAATACCAAAGTGGTAAATATTACTGCTTACTGATGGAGATCAGTTTCTAAGTACATATTGTTGCAGGACTGCATAACTATTTTCATACTTGTGCGAGGCAAATGTGCAAAAACTTGGAGGATCAGCTGAAGTTGGCAGAGCTGTGAAGTTTGAAAGACTCAAGAGGGTACCAAACGAAATTTTCCTATACCAAAAAATAGATTCAAAAAATACATATGACAAAGAACGGTGCGAATTAGCTAAAGGACAGAATAAAGCTGAGCCAGTCCACAAGGATCCCTATCTTTTTCTATAGGTTCTCCGGAGGAGGCCTCGTCTGCGTGTTTCTGGATTCAAATCCTTATCTGTAAGTGCAACAGATGAAGCTATATGTGAGGTTAGCTTATGAAAGACAGTTGGAACACGCGAGTTCAAAATATAATTCTGGGCATTCAGTGATTCTAAAGCTACAACCTATAGGATGCAAAGATGGGTTTGCCTTTCAATCTGCCAGCATGGAAAAGAGCTTCCTCTGCAATGGGCCTCCATTGTTCAGCACACGAGTAGTTTATACCGAGCCCTACACTCAGCCCTCTCAAAAGTATCACAGTGCGGAGAACTGAAAATAGCTCTTCTGGAAAAGCCTGGCAAATAAAGGAAGAAATCATAAGCATTGAAAAAATAACCGAGAAGAAAGAAACTTTTTAACCACATTCACCATCCAATATTCCAATGTGAAGATAAACCTGTTACCTGAACTGAGATTTTCTTGATAGAGGACTCCTCAGAGAACGGTTGGAGCATCGTTACACCAGGGGGTAATTTCGTATCAAACATTGTTTGTGCCAACTTCAGCATCTCCCTTCGCTCATCTTCACATTTGCTCACGGTCCCAATACCAAGCTCCCTATGGTTGCAACCATAACATGAGAGGTGTTTGATGACAGGTTTATAATATGACCACGATGTTCTTCATCGGTATAAAGCAGTTACATCTATTGTTGGAAACACTTACTCAGAAGCCAAAATAGTATTGATGATGATTATGATTAATCAAACAAAATAATTGATTGATTAAATTCAATGATTTTATTTGATATTAAATTAAAAAATTGGAGTTAATGATCTAACTTTAGATTCAATATTTGCAATAACTAAAGGTAAAAAACGCAAACACACTCTACCAAGTTTAGACAACATCAATCATTAGCCAAAATCCAATTTAACTCGACCTGATTCATTTGAATGCCACATCTAACCAAGCAGATCTGCACAATTTTCATTTTGCGATTTTCATGTGCTTCATTCAAATTATGTACTTTGTTTGAGTAATGTTTTATATTCTATAAAAAAAAATGTATCATGAAAAAATTTGGCTTCTGAATGATCACCTGAAGCTTTCAATAGCTACATCAGCATCATTATCGGCAATTGCAAGTATAAGCCTGGCATATCCAAGTCTAAGATTGTCCGGAAGATCCTTCACTTGTCCATAATCCAATAGAGCAACCTGATGCATAACAAGTAAAACCAAATATCAATCACCAAACCACTACCAGCAAGACAAATTTACATCTACAAAATAAATATGCATAATACAAGAGAAGAAACAGAGGTAAACGGCTGAGATTTACATTTTCAAGTTTCCACTAACCTCTGAGCCTTTGCATATTAGAATATTTCCAGGATGAGGGTCTGCATGAAAGAAGCCACTCTTCAATATCATCTGTCCATAGGCTAGTGTCAAACTTTTAAGTATATTCCTGTATTTACAGAGATTCGGACATATTTGAGTCATACCGGTAGGAAAGATATTCACTACGGATTAATATAATCTCCCCTTCCCGTATAGAGAAAAAAAACAAATGACGGGGAAAGGACAAGAAAGGAGTATAGTTGATGAGGACTGAGCATTGGGGTTCTTTATTGTGGATTATAAGATAAGTTATCCAAGTGGGGTTTCTATATGTAAGCAGCAATAAAGGGCTAAAGGAGACTCGTACACTCGGGATAATCAAGGGCTTACTGCTTTGCGGTGACTGCAATCTTACTGTTGGGGTTTAAGCCTCGCTTTGCAATCTCATCGCCAAGCTTCAAGATTGGGACACCGTCAATATATTCCATCACCAATACCCTCCTATTCAAATGATAAAAAGAATCACCATATTAGAAAACGTGTTTAACCAAATTTAGTTGTTTGTCACATTAATATCTATGGAATAGTGAGTGAGTCTTTTCTTCACACTTGAGTGCTTGAAAGTATAAATTCTAATTGGTTTTTTTGCACAAAGATAAATTATCTTCTCAATATCTGCAAGAGGTATACTTAATCAAAATTCATGGACCTTGTGTATTTTGATCTTTCACCTAAGCTTCAGGTTACACAGTTTCGGTGATTGGAGTTGCTGTGCTTCAAAAAAACAAAAGTGCTATCATAGTTACATTTGACTCATAGGATTGACCTTGAATCAAACCTAACAATCATATTTTTTACATTAAAACTAGTTTCTACAGGTTCAGGTCTCACATCATAAATGATTAGCAAACAAATGCTCCGTGCCACAGATAAGTTCGAATAAGGCTAACAGACAGATGATATTCGATTATTCGATAAAACCTACAAAAGTGTGAAGTGCTATATACTCAAAGATAGACTTCAGAGTTCACGCATAGGATAGAGCTAAATCATATAACCTGGTAACTAAATCCTGCATAACCCATGGCACCATGACTGGACTCTTTTTGTTGTTCTCATACAGGAAGTGCCGAATTTTCATCATTGCATCAGCTTCCCTTGTAAAGTCGAACTCATACCCAATCTAGAACAGCCAAATACACACAAGGGGTTGTGAGGTTCTGATTATTGAACGACATCCAAAAAAACATGAGTCATAAAATAGGGAAAAGATCAGATTACTGAGAGTTGTACCTGTTTCTCCATTTCTTTAGTAACAGAGTACAAATCAAATTTTATATCTGTCTTCTGCATGTACAAAGCAAAAGCTTGTAGGTTCCGGATATCGGTCATCATCAAGTCCTGAACTCCAGGATGTTGCACCTGCGAACCATATCCAACATAAGAATTTTCATATCCACAATCTGCAAAGCATTTCCTGAGATGAACTTACCTTTACAGCTACAGGACTTGAAGAACCTCTTAAAGTAGCTCGGTGAACCTGAAATTCAGCCAAACTAACACCATTACAGTTTTTGTGGCATGTAGACACTGATTAAGTTTTAGTCCTAAATCAGTAAACTTCTTTTAGTATGAGACCGCTTGCTTAAGCAATAAAAAGTGTAACAATTATATACTCTTTGGCAAACTCAAATGGTTTTATGATAACAGATATTTACCTTCAAAGAAAGGACACTAGATTTCACAGAGAGAATCATTAGATGTTTGATGCAGGCAATTTCCAGGAAAATAATCAACTGATACTTGCAGCAGGAAAGACCAACTTGCCATTTTTACCCAATTACATAACCTTCCCACCCACAACAACAACAATAAAAATTATCTAAAAGATGAACAGAATAAAAGGACTGATATTTAGCTAGAATAGCTCTATGCAATTTACAGTAGTTTTACTAGAGATGAGTACCTGCGCAATTGATGCGGAGCCCAAAGGGTTTGGTTCAAATGTTTTGAACAATTCATCTACACTCCTACCCAGCTCCTTTTCCAGAACAAGTTTGACAGTATCGTAAGGTGTTGCAGGAGCTTGGTCACACAGGGTTACAAGTCTTTTAACCCAAGCAGCTGGGGCCAAATCAGGCTTCCCCACAATTTGAGCAACCTAAATAAAGATTCAATGGCCCAAAATAAAAAGCTTCTTCAACAACAAAAGATAAATTCTACACAACTGCATAGCTATGTAGTTAATGTGGCCAACCAATCATCCACCATAGTGTATTCAATGCCATCACTTTAGTGGTCTATATTGAAAAGAATAAAGCCAATTAGAAAGACAACACCCTAAACTACTACTGTCTAAACAAGAAGCTGAAAACTGATGAAACTCTATTACAACAATGACAATGTTGATGCAAAGTATATGACAATTACCTGAATGCCAGATACATTTGGCATCCATAACTTAAGGAATCAAGCTAGGAACATATACCACAATATTTGAATGAATAAATTGCACAAACCCACCCTTAACTTAGACAACTTGGCACAAATCCACCCAACTTTTAGCAATAAAATTGCATTTTACCAAAGTTTCAAAAAATTGAATAAACCCCCACTTTTCTGTGTTTTTTTAGCAATTCAACACCCACGGCCTTTTTCCCATTTCAAAAAGGTATGAGAAAACATGAAAAAGGTCCATAATATGCCTTATTAACACATTCAACGTTGAGTGATTAATTTTTTTAGCAATTCAACACCCACGGCCTTTTTCCCATTTCAAAAAGGTATGAGAAAACATGACAAAGGTCCATAATATGCCTTATTAACACATTCAACGTTGAGTGATTAACACAATATATCATAGATAAGTGGTGCACAGATGTTCTTTTATTAATAAAGAGAGGTTTTGTGCGAATCAGGAAATCCATCTAAAGAGCCTATAATGGCCTAAAACCCGAAAACAAACCACTATAAATAGTGAGAAATATCAAGAGATGAAAGATTACTTATAATCAGTAATTCAGCCCAATTCATAAATAAGTAAAAAGCCAAAATCCTGAAAAGGAATTACCTTGAGGAAAAACCCACCAAGATCTGAGCACATATTGTATATCTTATCAGCTGCAACCTCATGTTGCCTTTCCCACATTTGCTCTTGTTTCTTTGGGTCATTCTCAAACCCTACTCGAAGTTGGAAAACCTAATGCAATCCATCCAAAAGGAAATCCCAAATTCACAAATGGCCACAAATAAAACCGATGAGAGCAAACCGAATTGAACACCAATACACCATACCCAAAACAAAAGGCAAAACCTAAATGAAGTTGTCACCTTATAACCAGTGTAGATATCAGCCGTGCGGACCCAGAATTGAAAGGAACGTTGCCAGGGTCTGATGTGGGTTGAGACCTTGTCACGGAAATCGTTGAAATCAAAAGAAGGAACCATTTGGGAAGCAGCGAATTGAGAATGCAGTGAAAACTGAGAAGTGGTTGCACCCAATTTGAAGGAAGGAATCCGAATCTTATCCTTTTTTGGAATCTGCCACCCAGTGCTGGAACTTGCAAGGAGTGTGTTAGTGAAGAGCTCATGCATTGCATTGTAGAAAACTTGAAATAGATGAAACAGAGGAGTCATGAGCTTGTCTAATGGATGTATCTGTTTAGCCTGTGGTCGCCAACTTCCCAACAATATAACACGGCATTGCAGCCTATGGTTTTTTTAGGTGGATAACGTCTTTGGACTTGGGTGAGTCATTTTGTACCGATTCTGAAAAACTAGGTTTTGGTTATAGGCCAATTTCCTCTTGGGGCCATTTCCTCTGGGGGGGGGGGGGGGGGGGGGGGGGGAGGGCAATTTGCAAAACCAGCTACTACCATTTCCTCTTGGTTATATTTGTTGGGTGTTTAGCCTTTATATTATATAGTTTTAAATGGAATAGATATAATATCTTAGTTTAATTAACTTTTAAAATAGGACTCACTCAAACTTTACAAAAGTTTTTGTTTTTGTTCACAAGTTTTCATCAACAACTATAACAGTAAATCTACCGAATTTCAAATGTAATAAAAATATTCCGACCTTTGAGGATAGTGGTAATATATTACCACGAGTTTTCTCACGGTCAAAAATACTGACAATGCAGCCTATGTGGATTTTTTTTACAAAGGTTTTCTCGAACGGTTTCCCTGGGAAAAAAATAGAGTTGGATTGGGTTCATACCCAACGCATTTTCCTCCCTCCTATCTTCTTTCGTGGTCACCTCTTGAATCGTCTTCCAGGTAGCTCATGGTTCCTATCTTGATATGTCTCTCTCACATCTTCTTCCTCTTTGATTCATTCACGGACTTGCATTGGCTGAGTAAGTTTTGTTTTCCCTCCTCTTCGTTGTTGATGGTGTTGTCGGTTTAGTTTTGTTGTCGGTTTAGTGTTGGGAATAGTCGTGTTTTATTAATTTATGTAGGCTGCCTTGTCAGCATTTTTGACCTGTGAGAAAACCCGTGGTAATATATCCTTAAAGGTCGGGATATTTTTATTACATTTGAAAGTTGAGGATATATTTTTACCATACTCCTAAAGGTGGGAGTATTTTAATTAGTTTTCCCTATAATTTTCTATCTTTTATCATTAATTTATATATCATTGAATAATTTTTTATATACTTCTTTTTGGACATATTAGAGTATTTTCTGATAAATTTTGGATCAATTTTTTCTACGGAAAGGCTATATGCATCGAGCGCATATGCACTCAACACGAACGGATCCTAGATCTGTTAGACCATTTTGACACATGTTCAACATTAAATATATTTGACATTAAAAATGTAATGGATCCGTTCAATATAACAAATGGATCAAAAATCCATTCGTGTTTTTTTAAAGCAACTTTACAATTTTTATATAAAAAATGATCACACGAGTTCAATATAACAAATGGATCAAAAATTCGTTCGTATTTATGTTTTTTTAATTTAAGTTTGAACTTTTAATACTCAAAGATCCGTTCGTTATATTTTGAAGAGAATATTGGGTCCTCCGTATGTATGTTTTTTTTTTAATTTAAGAGTTTGAACTTTTAATACGAAAAGATCCGTTCGCTATATTTTGAAGAGGAAATTGGGCCGGATGACCCAATTTTCTAACCCAATTAAGCAACTGTCCATCAGGCAGTCTAAATTAAGCAAATGTCCATCGGTCAGTCCAAAGTAACCCTAGCTCTCTTTTAGATCAGCAACAATGGTCACTGAATTTGATGTCACCTCTTCTATCTCGTCCTCGCTCAATCGATTTCCATGGTCGCTACCTCAATCGATGACGCTCGATCGGGTGGCTTCAAGGTCTGGGAAGGGTGATGGCAAGGTGGTGGCTTCGGCGGAGCGCCCAACGGTTAGAATTTGGGCAAAAAGTGGACTCAAGCCATGTGGGTTTCGAAGGTTGCGAGTAAGCAAATCTTAGATCTAGGTCGATTAAGGAGGAATCTCAACAAGATCGAGATCGAATCTGGTAGAGGACTGGCGGGGAAGCACCAGTGAGGGGTTGGAGCCCCCGGCCACCGCTGGAAACAAGCTGGATCCGAAGAATACCTTCCTCAAATTTTTATGCTGACAACCCTAAATTCCCTAATCCCGGATCTGGTAGAGGACGGACAGGGGAGCACCCGCGAGGGGTTGGAGCTGTCGGCCACCGCCGGAAACGGTCTGGATCTGAATGATGCCTCCCGCAAATTTTTATGCTGACAACCCCAATCCTTAATCAATCCCTCCTTCACTCTCTTCCCCCGGTAAAGTATAAGTAATTCATCGATCGAGTTCTTCGGGGCGAAACTCCTCCCACCAACCCCCACAGTCACTGCATCAACTGCTGTCGTCGCCTTACTGTTACCCTCCAACTCCTAATTACGGCTACTCCACCCCACCGTACGCTCCTCAACCTCCGATCGCCCCCAATTACAGCTTCAGTGGCCAGCTGGTACATCTCTTACCATCTCGCTACTTCTTCCTCCATGTTGCCCAATTGGGGGGCCCAAGCGTCAGCCCCTCCTCAGCCTTCACCCCCCCACCTCCACCCCCCGAATTTGCAACAGACGAACACGAAGAAGATCAAGAACGATGTAAATGTGCAACAGACTGATTGGGGGGGGGGGGGTAGAGTTTTGATGTACTGATTTTGCAGTTTTTAGGGATTTGGTGTGCTGATTTTGTGGGTTTTTTTAGGGTTGAGTTTCTGTTTGGTTTGATTAAACATAGTATTAGCTTTGTCAGCCGGTTGTCATGTTTTGTTAGTTGTGCTGATTTTGGGGTTTTTTAGGGGTTTGGAGTGCTGAATTCGAACGATGTCGTCAGGCTATTGTTTTTCATTTTTGTTGGATTAAGTTTTGCAATTGTCTCCATATTATTTGCAATTTCTGGATTTTAAAGTTTTTGTACACATTATATTTTTGTGTAGATACCTTCAATTTTTGTTGGTGCATCCTTTTGGAGTTTTTCTGAATTGGAATACTAGTTGACGACTCCTTGTTGGATAAAGTTACACATAGGATTAGCTTTCCATTCAAGGATTTGAGTTTCTGTTTGGTTTTTGAATTTGAACAAGTGCTTGCACAGACCCTTCATAATTAGAATTGTCTTCGCCTCGTAATTACAAATGTCAACTTATGTTCTATCATTTGTCAGCTGTCTGTCATGTTTTATCAATTGCCTGTCATGCTTTGTCAGTTGTATGTCATAGTTTTGTTTGTCAGCTTAGTTAGAAGTGAGCAGCAGTTAAGGGGTGACCGGTAGACATTTAACTAAGAAATTTTGAATAATAAATATTTAATTAATTATATCTTATTATACGAATATTTATTTTTTTCTCCCTATTTTTAATATCTGACGTATTTAATGATGGCTAGAATTCATTCTTATTGAATGCATGTGCTCCGGCCGGTATAACATATAGCAACAACTTTTTCCAGAGGGGTAAAATGTTGCGCTTAGAGCATCAGCAACCATGGGGTTACCTCTTTCTCTTTTTTATTTTCACCCTCTTATCATCATTTGACACTTCATTTATTTTTTTCTTTAAATAATTTTGTACTTTTTCTACCTCTTCCTAAGAGGTTTACCTTACAACCATGGGGTAACCTTGTTCCATTACTTTTTCCATCTCATTAGTTTTATTTATAAATCAAATTAAAAAGTGCTTGATATTAATATTTTTTTTATTACATTAGATGAAAAATAAAAATAATAATAACATTATATTTTAAGCAAATAACAAAAATAATTACATTAATGTATGAGAATTGAATATGAAAAAGAAGTGCAAACAATATAATAGGTCAAGATAAGTATATATAGGAAAAAATTATACTCAAATTATGGAGAAAAATAAAATAAAATTAATGGTATAATTATTATTTGAAAATAATAATAATAAATATATATATTATAAATACATTTGAATAATTAATACATCAAATAAATATAGTAATAAAATGGTGGGAGTCACTTGTGGTGGAAGAGGTTACCATAGCGGGAAGGGGTAACCCCTTCCAACCTCTTCCCTTAAGGTTTGTCTTGCAATCATGGGTTTACTTTTTAAGACCTATAAGGTAAGTAAAACCCATGGTTGCACATGGTCTTAGTAGGAAGGGGTAACCCCTTCCAACCTCTTTCCTTAAGGTTTGTCTTGCAACCATGGGTTTACTTTTTAAGACCTATAAGGTAAGTAAAACTCATGGTTGCTCATGGTCTTACATGTCTTTGGAATCTCCAAATGCGTGATCAAGTGAGACGAGTGATTGTGTGATGTACAAATGCATGCGATGGATCAGTTGAAGCAGCAGAAAACACGTACATGTCATGCAATATATATGTCACGTATGACGTAAAAGGGCGTACTAACCTCAGACCAAACTTGAATACAGAGGAGGAGGAGGAGCACTCCTGTTTAAGCCAGTTTTCGTAGTTTTAGTGGTTCCCTCTTTGCTGTTTTCCTCACCTACGGAACGTCCATCTCATCAACACCCACTTTCACCGTTTCACGTACGTACTCCTCTGATTCTTGATTCTTCATCTTCAGTGGCCGTTGAATCAGCCCTTGATTTTCCATTCGGGATTACACGTGTCGTCCATACATGTTGAGTTGTATGGGACCACCCCTTGGATGACCCGATATTTGCGTACTTCGCTGGGGCCCGCCGTTCACCACTCTCACGTACTCAACTCACATACATATTCGGTATTTTTTTTTACAAACTTTACTAAGGTCATTTTAATTCTTAACTATAGAGTATTAGAGTCTTCTAGCACTTAATTTGCAACTTTCATGCAATGTCACTAGAACTTTTAAATGGGTCATTCGGGTCAGATTCGGTTCTGGTCACTCTAGGTCTCGGGTAATACGGATTTCGGGTATATTTGGATTGACTTGAATTCGAATTTGATCGGATTTCGGGTTATTTTGGGTCGATTTTGGATTTGTCAATTTATTCTTTTTTAAATTAAAAAAATCCTGATTTGATAATTTTGCGATAATTTTAAAATTCTAAAATTAAAGACGTTGTTCATACGTTCTAGTGCTTGTAATTATATACTATATCTGATAAAAAAATATATGATTTTTATTATTTCTCTTAATTTTTTTGAAAATGTAATAATATATAAAAAACAAAATTTTAAATAATTTTATTAAAATTTTGATAATTTATATAGTATTACATTTTATTAAAAAAATTGATTTTTATTATTTATCGTAATTTTTAATAATAAAATATCAAATTTTTAAATAATTTTTTAAAAATAATTCCATGCAATTAGTAATAAGCATACAATTGTTTTAATATTTTTTTATAATTTTTATCTTCTTAAAGAATGTGTTGAAAAAAAAACAAATATTATCGATCGATCGGACAGAGTATTGCACGTACAAATAAATATAAAAGTTGATTTGAAAATGAAAGATCAAATAAAAATGTAATAAATTAATTTAATCATATATATATAAATATAAATCAACCGGGTCAATTGGGTCACGGGGTCAATCGGGTATATTGGGTCAAAATTATCGAGTCAATCAGGTCAAAATTACCGAGTCAATCAGTTCACCGGGTCGAAACTCAGATTACCCAGAAAATTTCTGAGTTTTCGGGTTCGGATCGAAAAAAAAAATCCGGGTTCAGGCCAAAAAATTTACCGGCGTTCGGATTAGGTCGACCAAGTCGGATTGTGTTTTGACAGGTTTAAATGACAGACATCATTAAATACTCCACTTTTTGTTAAATGTATTACTGATCTGGAGCTTGTCACATTCAATCATCAATTTACGAATATCTCATAAGGTTGCCCATTTAATTTCTTCCTTTAAAACATAAACTTCAATCTGCAGGAAAGATGTCACAAGGATCTCTTTATAAAAATTATTCCGAAATGGCTCATCAAAAAGAACTTATGGATAGTACTCAAAGGTTATCGGTTCGAAATCCAGATGACCGCTCTTTATTTACCAATTCAAGGGACCTCTTTATAAAGAACATTCACTACCTATCCCGATTCATACCTAATAACAGACGATTAACTGAGACTTTTATTGACGAATTTGATGAGAATGTTCAGCACCAAAGATTTTTTATTCCGAAATTCTCAAATAGCATGCCAAATAAAATAAAAGGGAATAAAATTTTTGTTTGCATTTCTTTAAATATTCCATTTTATTTATTTATTTATTTATTTATTTATTATTATTAATTGCAAAAAGTCAGAGTGTTTTTGATATTTTCAACGTTATTTAAGGAAACCGGAACGAATCTAAGGGGTGGGTGGTATTTTGCAACTATTTGTGTTTTAAAATGTGATTTTTTATAATTATGTTTTTAATGGGTGATTTATTGCAAATGAAGATACTTAAAAGAATGGTTTTTTGAATTTGACCTATTTATATTTGTTTTTAACTTTCTGGATTATTTTCAACAACCGATTACATCGACAAGTAAATAGACTTACAGATTTTGATAAATGATAAAGATATGCAAAGAGACTCGAAAATCTTTAAAGAGTTACTATATCGGTTGCAAAATATTTTGCCGAGCAATTAACAACAGATAGTTCCAAGTCAAACACAACATTTTTTCACTCAAAAATGTCGAAATATGAATTTCCTTGGAATTAAAAATATGACATGATATTTTGGAGAAAAACACTCCAATCAAATATATATATATATATATATGAAATATATATCCAATTGGAAGAGTCTCCAATTGTTGTGATGGATCACCATTTTCAAGGCAACTCTTGATTCTTCTCCACCAGTCTCACTCCATTTGCAGATCTCAGAACACTCGCCTGATCGTCGGTGATTTCAACGGCGAAGCCGTCGACGATGACGAGAGAGGAGATCTTGGTGTAGGTGCCGGCCTCCAGGTTGGTCGCAAGGAGGTCGTCGTGCTTCTTGCTAAGGTACATGTCCACCTCATACGCCCCTAATTTCTTCGACCTGTTTGTTCTTTCATTATATCGATGGATCGTGATCAGTTGTTGTGTTGTTGATTAGGTAATGTCAAATCAAATTAGTTAATTAATCAACTAAGGTAGCGTACCTGTGATGAGCTGCTTTGAGGCGCTCGTAGTTGGGATCGAACTTCATGAACACGAAGTATTGCTCTGTTTTCTTTCCTGATGCTTCCATTGTTCCTCGCTCGATCTCTCTCTCTCTGTGTAAGTGAGTTGTTAGTTTTGAGTATTGAGGGAGCTTCAAGAGACATATATGGGGGAATATGGGTCTTATGAAATAGGTCTGTGTGGGTATTTATAAAACAGAGTAGGCGATCCAGTAGCTGCCCCAAGGAAGATGTATATACTCAGGGAGTCAGGGGTTATCAGGTGGCTCGGGCTCCTGACTTTTTTCCTTTTTTTTTTTTTGATGCAATTAATGATTTTTAATTTTTTTTTATTATAACTAGGACTAAAATAGCCAACCAAAAAAAAAAATACTCCTCCTTCCTATCGGTAATATATTATACTTAGATAGATTGTTTTGTGTAGTTCTTTTGTTGTATTAGGTTTTTGTTTTCTATTGTATTTCTTTTGCTATGTTGTATGTTTAGACGGTTTGTCGTCTGCCGACTTCGTCGGCCTCTCGAGGTCTGGGCTTGTCCGGCCTCAAATTATTTCCTTATAAAAAAAAAGTAATATATTATACTTTACCGTTTCTACCCAAAAAAAATGGGTATATTAGACTTTACCGTGTACTTTTGAGTTAAAAAATCATATAAATATTTTTTTGAATAATATAATTTTTTTAATAAAATAATAATTATTACTAAAAAATAAGAAAGAAATTAACATTTTAAATAGTTTTCGGCTCATTAAAATATATGGCGATAAATTATACTCCCTCCGATTTTTAATATAAGGCATTGGGATTATGTGCACGTAGTTTAAGGAGCTTAAAACTATATAAAATATTAATGTTTTTTTTTTACATTATAATACTTATTAGTAATAAGTATTATAATGTAAAAAAAAAAAAAAAAAAACATTAATATTTTATATAGTTTTAAGCTCCTTAAACTATGTGCACAAAATCTCAATGCCTTATATTTCCAATCGGATGGAGTATAACTCATTAAAATACGTGACGATAACATTTTTTTTAACTAATTAATGGTATATTTTATTTAGAAAAAAATTAAATATATATTTATATCAATTCAATTTAAACATCATTATAATTAATAAATATGGATGAAAAAAGCATATGACGTATTTTATTCATTAAGGAAAAAAAAGGGGTCAAAACGTTACATCCTCTTTCTATAATTTCTTTCATCTCATTATCTTTTTTTTATAACGTAGGGGTTACGAGGTTATCGAATAATTCTTCACATGCCGAACACTAGCCTATAAAGCACTCGGATCGAAAAGTCAAGCGATAAGTAGCAAAACAAGCTCAAATCCATGTCAAGGTGAGTCAAGTCATTTGTACCCATTCTAACACAACCCAACCCAACCCAACCATCTATTTAACTGTTTGTCATCGAGTAACATCAATAATTTTTATACTCAACAACGTCCAATTAATCTAATGTTAATTTACGGTGTATATAGTCTCCACGAAAATTATTTATGACTCACTGTACGAAGTTTGAGAGTGACAAATGCAAGCAGCAGAAAACAGAGGCCACATGGAAGGTGATGTAATGAAGAGGTAGAAGAATGTACGTACTAACCTCAGACCATAGTGGAATATGAGGAACTGATCGAATCAGTTGAGAGTACGTTCTGCTTTGCCACCTTTCATCTTGTTACTGGTCCCTTCACTTTTCTCTCTCAGAGACTAACATATACGTACATTATATTACGTGAGCGCACTGCAGAGATGCGCTGCTGCAGTCTCCTCCACCTTTGTTCATGATGCTTATGGTACTGCTTTAACTGGTTGGGTGGGTTCGGGTTCGGTTATTAGACCATCTCCAACTTTATATAATATGGCATTCATCCAACTTTATATAGATAATGTTATATACTACGGAGTAGCTATCGTCATCGAGGTTCTCGATGGAGCTCGATCCTATTCCGGAGGATCTCAATTACACATTAATATTGTTGATTTCGAAAGTGAATGAGCCATACCGCATGAGAGATCTTTGACCAGTTAGTTTATGTGATCGATGTTATTTATAAAAACCATATCTCAAAGATGTTACTTACGGCCGCCTTAATTAGAAGTGTTTGGATAAGCCGGTTTTGCAAATTTAGAGTGCGTTTGTTCCGGGAAAAATGATAACTTACAATGTGTTAGCGGCGTTCGAGATATTTCGCTATATGAAGACCATAAAATATGGGAAGATCGGTAATTATATGGTGTTGAAATCGGATATGGCCAAGAGAAGGCGTACGACAAGGTGGATTGGGGTTACTTGGAGCATTGTATGCACGAGATGGGTTCTGGCAGTAGGTGGATTGAGTTGATTATGAAACGTGTATCAATTGTGTCTTTCTCGGTGCTTTTTGGAGGATATCCAACGCCCGTGTTTCAGCCAACACGTGAACTCATACAAGGTTATCTTCTCAACCCTTATCTGTTTCTACTATGTGTAGAGGGTTTGTCGAGTTTACTACGGATGAGTGAAGCTAAGGGAAGACTACAAGGGGTGGAGGTGGCAAGGTCATCTCCTAGAATCTCTCATCAGCTACAATCTTCTAATTGAATATCTCTCACTCATCAACACGGAAATTACCGTCATAGACAATATGAAGCTAACAGAAAAGATATTAAATCAGGAAATGAATTGAATGCATTTTTCTCAATTGGAAAAGACAAACCCCCAAGTCCTAATAGAATGGCATCGGAATTCTACTAAAAATATTGGGATAATGTAGACTTGTTCATCATGATAGCTAGCAATCAAAGGATTCTTCCACTTTAATGGAATCCTAAATCAAATCAACCACACTTTAATCACAACTTTCATCACATTAATCTCAAAATGAGACAACCCGACAACTACAAACCATTTTAGACCAATCAGCTTGCATTCCATGATTTACAAAGATATCGCCAAGATCAATGTAGAAATGGTGATAAAAAATCAACTTCTGCCAAACAATTCGGATATGGATTGCACAATGCATCTAGACTATCTTCTTCTCAATCTTGGATTCCTGTGTTTAATGACGGACCCATTGATCATTTCATACTTAGGAGAGGTATCAGACAAGGAGACCCGCTATCACTTTATTTTTTCATCATAGGAGCAAAAAACCTAGTAATTAATAAAACTCCAAGTCAATTGTAACGTACCAAATCGATAAGTCCATTAATTGTTTTTAAAATATCTAGATTATGGATTAAAATCCCCTTCATCTTCTTTTGCAAATGATATGAAGATATCGAGTGGTGAAGATTCTAGTAGTATTGTGGGGATATGGAACTTAGACACCTTCCCAACAGTAAAAAAAAAAAAACTTCCTCTGAAAGCTTACACTGAACGGAATCCCAACAAAGACTAGACTTGAAAAAAAAAGAGGCATGGATGTCCCTCTGACTAACTTTTTGTGCGTTCAAAAAGGTGCAAACTCAACACATCTTTTTATTGAGTGCAACTAGGGCCACGAACTACAACTAATTAACAAATTAGACCTTACTACCAAAATATTGCTCCAAAACACTAACACTAGAAACAAAACGATCAAAACCATCATCTGTGAAATATTTTACAAACTTAACCACAAGGAAAAGGAAAAATTAGCCACGACATGGTGTTATTTATGGATAAGTAGAAATCGAAAAATATTCAAAAACTTAAATACAACCTTCATTCAAAATATAAAGAACTATACTAATCAACAACTATGGAACCTCCAAGATGACTTTTGAAGATGAGACCCAACATCACAAGAACTATGGAACCTCCAAGATGACTTTTGAAGATGAGACCCAACATCACAAGAAGTTAAAAACAAATGCACCAACAAAAAGACAAGGAATATGAGTTGGAGTAAACCAATTGAATGATTATTCAAAATTAATTTTAATGGATCCATATTGTCTTCTAGTGAGGCGACGACAGGTTTCATCATCTGGGATATGGATTATCATGGGTTGGTTATCGATTGTGGTGGTTTTCAATGTGGGCACAAGTCTGCATTGGTTGTTGATGCTCTTGCCGAGGTGTCACAAAGGAGAATGAGCTTGGTCTCTCCGACATCACGGTTGAGAGTGCATGACATCATGAGAAATCTACTCGACAACTGATTGCGAGCTTTATCCATTCGACATTTGCGTAAAACCTCCTCACCGATTCAACTTTACGTTTTCTTACCTAAGGATGCTGATAGCATTCATTTAGGTAGGCATAATAGGTTGCATTTAGCTTAGTTAAGATGCATATCATGCATGATTTAAGTAGAATTTGCATATTTGCTTTCTATGTTGGTGGAGTCGGAATCTACACGTTTTTATTGATTATTCAGGTAACTGTGGATCCGAGGAGGAGATATGAGTAGATAACGCATGAGATGAGAATGTATAGTTGATCGAAGAAGCTTACATGAAGATCTCAAGAGGTCCTGAGAAGAAGAAGCGAGCCTAAACGAAGAACAAGTCTGCAGAAGTTGTCGACAGAGATGCTGAACCTGTTTTTCCCTCATTGAGCAAGTCTGCAGATGCCCTTAAATAATGGTTCAGAATCAATCCCTTATTAAAAATAAATGAAATTGGAATTCCACTATGATCCAAAGCCATTATTTACTTCATTTTGTGGCCGATAAATGCAGATTCCTCAGCGTTAATCAGATTTAAGATCAAGGAGGGAAAAAACCAAACCCCGTAGAAATCGGAGTCCCTAAATCCCGTGGCCGGAGACGATTTCGGAAATCTCCCCCTACCTTATATATCTCCAGATTCTCCTTTTCGATTTTCAATCTACTTCAATCCGATCTCCATCCTACATCCATGGCGAGGTTATTCCCTACGTTTACCTTTTTCTTCTTCCTCCTCTCCGCCTCCAACGCTCGGCATCCCTCCACCTCGCCTGAAGATGAGATCATCGACCGCTCCAAGTTATTCCTCCCTTCACAGAAGCCGCTAGATTCCGATGCCGGCTCTGCAGTCAACATTGATGTTAACAGACACGGAAATCGGAAGGAATCCGGAAAGCTTCCCGATTCAATTACGCATATGCCGGCATCTGGATCGTTCGACGGGAAGATCGCCGACGGCGGAAAGAAGCGCCTGCACAAGGAGATTAATATTCCGATGATGGTGACCTGGCGCCCGATTAACCGCCATCTCGATCGCTTGCGTGTGATCCGACGCTCCTTCCCCGTCCACTGCCGCCACCGGAGGCCTCGATTGGACGGCGGCGCTCAGATCCGTCAGCGAAAGTCCCCAATTAATGAGGAGAAGGATCATCAGCGCCGCCGCTACGGGAAGATCATCTCCGCGAGTTGGATCGACGGGACAACATTCCACCGATTGGACGCCATGACGATTCCTGATTTCAACGGCGAGGGATTGATGATTGGAGAGTTCAGGAGTCCGCGCCTGATCTTCCGCCGCCATCTCCACCAGAAAGAGGCGAATGAGGGGAAAGGAAACCTCCTCTGGAAGAAGATCCGGAAGTTCCTGATCAACCTCTAATCGGTTAGGCTTCAATCAATACTCTTAAATTACTGTGTTGATAATATGAATTTGTGTATATACCATCAGATCAGTGTTCATCTTAGAAACCTAGCCCCAATATGTATATGAAGTGTATACCTCCTTATTAGCTTGTTTAAGTCTTTGAAGATGTTTGTATAGATTCTCTCAATATGATCTTACAATGATTTTCGGTTTCGAGCACCTTGGTTGAGCTGATCACAGCATGATACAAACATGGAATCGGAAACATCGATCCAAACACTACCGGTCTCTGCGGGTGAGCTCGGAACAAGGCCAAGGGCTGACTTTAAAGGCAGAGCCCTGGACGTCGGAGCACTCCCAAGGAGACTCTCTTCCACGCCCGGAACCATACAGGTTGATGTTCGACAGCCAGATGTTGGTGAATGGTGCGCTTTTTATCCCGACTATCAAGCCGGCTTGCTGAACCTTAACGCCCCAGATGTTCTGTATTGTGACGCCCTTGACTGTAGGTATGGCTCGTGGATTGAACCCCTGGTCCGGGTGATCTCCGGTGTCACCAGAGATCTTGATTCCCTTCCGGGCAGTCTCCATGTAGACGTCTGTGATTGTGATGTTCCGTATGAACCCTCCCCTGCCGACGTTTGTTTTGAGATTGATTCCGAACCCGATGTTGTAGAGGTTCAGATGCTCAACAACCACATTTTCCACACCTCCGGAGGTTTCGCTCCCTATTGCGAATCCGGAAAATGGTGTTGAGCCTGTTATGCGTCGGACTGTTATGTGAGTGCTTGGGCGGCCATAGGCGATCCCGTACTCGTCCCAACCGCTCTTCACTGCCACAAGATCGTCACCGGTTGAAATGTAGGAGTCCTCTATGCACACGTTGGAGCTTGAATCTGCACCATTCAAGCACGAACAATGTTAAGCAAATCACATAAAAAGGAAGCGAAAACACAAGGTGTGGATGAAACAATGACCTGGATCAACTCCATCGGTATTTGGAGAGTCCGAAGGAGCAAGTATTGTAGCATACCGAACAACCACATTGCTGCAATACATAGAAAAAAACCACATTACGCAATCTAGAAACGATGATGTGCTTGAATTGCAAGAGCTCGACGAGATTACCTGCAATAAACAGGGTGGATGTTCCAGAAGGGAGAGTTCTTGAGAATGACATTAGAGATGATGATATGTTTGGAGTGCATGAACTCGATGAGATGTGGCCTCGTATACTGAAGAGTCCTTTGTCTCCACATGTTCCACCAAACATCCCCTTGGCCATCTATAGTACCATTCTCCCCTACAGTGCACTTACAAGTCAGTATAGGAAAAGGAAATAAAGAAGCATAACTTGTTCGAGCTTACCAGTTATAATGACGTCTTGAACGTTATTGCCAAGCAAAAAAGCCGCATATCTTCCACCAGGGAGCTCCCTACCCCTTCCATAAGATGGCAACGGATCAACTAATGGCCAATTAGAGGTATCCTGGAAACAGCAGAGAGGAATATTACAAACAAAGTAGATCAAGTACGTACGATTCCCATCATAAAATTCGTTAACCTAGCGAAGACTACTTGGATCATATGGTGTGAGATGTGCCGTCTTGCACGATTAAGGGAACTTGAGGTTCCACATAGATGAATAAATAACCCATCACTAGAGAACAATCAACCTAAGAAAGATCAGATGAATCAGTTGCTCAACATGACAGTAGATGTTCAAATCTTTATAAAATCAGGACAAACAAATTATCAAATGTTTATGCAGATGTCAACAATAACAAATGGGCATTCATCCTGAGGTAGCATGTCACACTTGACACTACTATAGATATAAAAATCAGTTTTCACATTTTATAATAATCAAGTTGCAGCAGCATCCCAACAGCGTTTATGAACTAAAGGAGCTCACCATAAAACCGAAAAAGACATGGCCACGCATCAGTCCAAAGCACACTCACATGGAGACCAACGATTGTGAAAAGCAATGTTATATAAACTTAACAAAACATGGTCAGTCAAGCAAAACTCCAACACAGAAACCAAAAGCATCTCAGCCCCTTTACAGACAAGGCCTCTACTGAAATTGTTAATTAATCAAGGCATAATCTAAAAGCTTATATTATAAAAACATTTTAAAGACATTCACTGCAACATCTTATCCTTGCAATCCACATACAGGCACTGTTATTTCTCAATCAAAGGAGAACAGAAAATCGACGCGCCTTTCATCAACCAACAACATAATCTCTATCAGCAAGTCACACTTCCAAACTGCTGAAGAGTAGAGTAGAACCCACACTAGAGAGTTGGAGAACGATGGTTGCCGAATCCAGCTGTCATGACTATTGCTTCCTATCACACTCAATTATGCAACTAAATGCAGTGCACATGCTAAAGGAATGGTGGATTTCAGTATCAGTACCCACATTGCCCCACTGAGAGATCTTGGGGCCATTGGCAAACCCCTCTTTATTGCTATCCCACAACACACTAGTACAACCCCTTCTTTTCATTGATACAACTGAGGAAGGAGGACCCGTTTCGTGCTTGCTAGTTGAGTTAGCGGATCTTCAACACCGCAGTACGATCAGTAGTTGAGCATTTGGCCCAGCCTAGAGTGTCATATTCATAACTTGCAAACTTAGCTAGGTAGCCAAATCAAGAAAGGGCAATCCCATCTGGAGAAAACTACTCGGAAAGTCAGAGATTTCGTACCCTAATCTAAAACAAGTGCCTCTTTCGGGCCACCATTTGATGGTAACACAAGAATCAGCATTGTACACATAACTCACAAATCCTATTATCTAATCTAACTAGCCCTAATTTCTGTTAAGACATCAAATGTCAGGGTCAGATAATGGCTAATTGCCACAATTATGCAAGAAGACGAAAACAAGAACCCTAATTTCAGATTTCCCCAAAATAAGCCCTAAAAAGGGGAGGAATTGCAGAAATTACCTGGGTGGCTTTGATGACGGCACCTCTAGCAAGGTAGAGGGTCATGTGACTGGTAAGGTTGAAGCTTTCAGTCAAGTAAACCCCAGGCGGAATGTAGAGGAGCGTCCCACCTCTCCTCCGGAGATGCTGAATCCGGTAAATGGCGGCCCTGAAGGCTTTGGTGTTGAGCGTCTTGCCGTCACCGACGCCGCCGAAATCGGCAATTGAAACCTTGTCGTACCTCTCCCTCATCGGGACTATCCAGGAGCACGTCTCTAACGCCGCCGCCGCTGCGGGTAGCGCCAAAACGCAGGCGCAAAGAAACAATACGACACGCAACATTCCCTCCCTCGTTTTGTTTTTCTTTTCTGAGAGGTATTTGGATACTGTCAAATGCAAAGTAACAAAGATAGCCTTTTTTTTTCTGAGTTTTGTTTTTGTTTTCTCGGGTTTCAGAATGGATACAAGGAGATGGTCCAGGAGGGATGGAGTGGAAGAAGATGGAAATCTGCAGCCGGGAAGAAATTGAATAATGCGTAAAATTAAAAAGAGAAAAGGAACAGAGAAAATCGAAAATCAATGCGAGGAAGAGTGAGTAGGTGAAGGAGGGGGGAAACCCGAGGATATTGGCTGGTGGGGTGTGGGTGTGGGTGTCGTCGTCGACGGAGCTGTGAAAATTGGGGAGCTGAGCAGAGCAGAAGAGGAGAGTGGAAATTAAAGGAAGAGGGAGAAGGCCGTTAAATGGAGGTGTGGGACCCCAACTGTCTTGTCCCGGAGTGTCACGTCACGTGACGCCAAATTACTACGAGACTCGTCGCTCATACCATAACGGAATTACCATAGGTGAAAGTTTTGGCAAACATACGGTAATAATTTTATTGTTAATGTTTTTAAAACGGTTGAAAATAGTTCGGTTATGATTCCTAAAACTGTGAGAGGCTGAGGCTCCGAAGGAGTTGGCCTACGACATTGAAAGGGGGTATACGGTATACCTTCCATGGTTTTCAAAATCATGGTCGACTAATGTGCTAGATCGATCGGACGAGTTATCTATGTGTAAAGAGACGCATGCCAAGTACAATGGAATTGGTTAAGCTTTTCATGGTTTTCAAAATTGCGACCACTTTCGAAGCCGCAGCAGGTAGGGGTGTTATCCGAGCCGACTGATTCGAGTTTGACATGTTTAAGCTTGTTTCGTTTGTTAAACGAGTTCGAACCGAGCCCAATTTTTGAACGAGTTTTTTTTTATATATCAAGCTTGGCTTGTTTAAAAAATAAAAGAGCTCGAGCCGAGCTTTTTTCGAGCTTTAAGTAGTTGTACTTGGTCATAACATATTAACTTAAAGGAAATTTTAGAAATGTCATAAAATCCGAGCTATTCGAGCCTAAATCGAATGAGTCGAGCCGAATCGAGCTCGAGCTATTTAGTTCATATAACAACCATAGTAGCATGTGACATTTTTATGATTTTGAAAACTATAATAAACTAGAATTCTAACTGCTTCTAAAACCTTTATCACTATATGCATGTGGTCAGATTTTCACCATGCGTTTAGATGATTCCTTGAATAACATGGATAAATGAAGGGTTTACTTTCATTATCTTTTCAATTGTATTTGCTTGGTCATAGTTTCTAGGAAAAATGACTAAAAATCATACAAACTATCGATCATAAACTAAAAATAATACTACTATGAATTTTAAAAATAACTTTGATACAAATCACTTTTTCACCCAAAATTTCGATAGTTGTACAAACTATGAGATAATAAACCAATTTTGATACAAATCACTTTTTCACCCAAAATTTCGATAAACTTGATGATCCAATCATAAACTTCTTTTGAGCTCAAAATGTAATTAATAATAAATTCAAGTTTAAATATGTAGAAAATGAGGAAAATGCAATATTTGCATTGTCTGCTTCGTCGTTGCTCGCAGTGTGGGAAGAAGGAGATCTGATTGCTGAGGACGCGTTATTTGAAGTAATGTCGTCTTGTACCTCTTACTTCCCTTTAGTTCAATTTGGGATAAAAACCCCAAAAATAAAATTAAACTACTAGATTATATGTTTTAATTTTTTTGTTCGTGTTTCATCCTTGATTTAGATAGTTTAAAGTGACATCCTTAATTTAGTTTACCTCTCTATCATCGACTACGGAGAGGCGGCGAGGTGCTTGGAGAGTAGTTGGAAAAGTTTGAATATGATTTGTTTTGTTGTGCAATTTCACGTAAATTACTTTGTTAATAGTCATTTTCAACATGGATTTGCGGTGGGCCTAATATCCCAGAATCGTCTTATATGCAACTTATTGGGCTTAATATATAAATGGGCTGTTCTCTCTTAAAACAAGCCCAGCCCACTGTAACCCATCCTCGTTCCTCGTCCGAATGCATACTCGGAAGTACGGAACACCTTTTGCTTTGGTCCTTTTTGCCCGAGTTTTCGGCGCCAAAGTCCTGCAAATTTCAAACCCTAAGCCATCCTCGATCCCCAACAAAGGCAAGAAGCAACTGTTGATCAAGATGGAAGCGTTCTAAGTTGATCGCAGTAGGCAAAGTTATTCGAGATGAATTCATCGATTTTCCTCCGTACCGTTGGAATTTCAAAAAGACAGGTTCGTTCGCTGTTTGTGGATCTGGTTCAATTGGGAATTTTTGTTCGTTTCACGTTTTGTTGAAATTTAGGTTAATACCGTGCGATTGGAGGCAAGTATTTATTGTTGATGCTTGTTCTGGCGAATAAGATTACCTTCTGAGTGGTTTCCCCTTTCTGAATTGCACTTCAGACCTACTCGCCTTCAAGATTGAGTTGTATTGTGATTTTGTGGAGCAAATGCATTTTCATCTTGGGATGTATGTAAATGTTGCTAATATAAGATTGTAAAGGGATTACTTTGGCAAAATTACTACCTCCAATTTATTCGCATATGCCTTGGCACCTGATTCACTAATATAGTTGACTTCAATAGATCATGTAATTGGGTCATGTTTAATTCCTTTTGAGATGGCTTTTGGTTGCTTATTGATCCCATATTAATTGACAACAAAGAGTGTTGGTAGTCTGCAGGACTTTGCATGAACAGGCCAGGTAGGCCTTTCGGTTTCAGGCACGATACACTTCTATCTACAACTTTATTGTGTGATTTCTTCTTTGTATGGTCATTGTCAAAGTGGTTCCAAAAATTCTGTGGTAGAAATTGAAACAGATAGTTTTGTTCAGAACTTGTTCCTGACAAGGCTGATACTTCTCAAGGTCTGGCTACTTATTCACCACCTGCATATGGATACAAAAGTCCACAGGACCACTGAGGCTGTAAATCTATCTAACACCTTTCTGCCATTAAGACGATGTGAACGGATAAGCCAGCTGTCCCTTGGGTGTTCGCTTTCATGATATCCAGATCAGAATCGCCACGGAAAATCTCAGGTGCACATCTCCCTCTCTTTTTCAATCTGAATGTGTGGGTTGCTTGTATTTTTTAAGCTTGCTTGATTGCGATTTACTAGAGCAAGAGTTCTGAACTTCTGATGTGTTGTATTAATCTAGTTAGCAAGTTTTTGAACCAATGCCATTTTTTTAGTTATTTGACTTAGATTCTGCAAGATTATGAAAGTGTATATATGGCCTTTTAAGCAGGATGAAGACTAATATCTATTGAGATTTGGAGTGAAATATCAATATCTGATATTTAGACTTCAAAAACACTTGAAAGCAAACAGACTTAAAGGTGAAATGCTATTTTTGTAAGGTTTGTCTTGGCTATTTTTGCCAATGCCTTCTTTTAAGTTATTTAGTTTCTCACCTTTTCACAATAGAAAAAGGCTTTCTAGTCTCTACCCAGAGGCAAAATGCAACTAAGAGATTATTAATGTATACATTAGAGCAACCCCAACAGCTATTGTAAAAAATCTCTAAAATAGAGATCAAAATGTCAAAATCTCTAAAAAAAATTCACCCCAACTCCAACAGCTTCTCTATTTTACAGATTTTTACATTTATTATACACTATAATCAATACAGAAATTTATAATATATAGACAATTAATGATTAAAAAAGATAGAAGGGATGATTCATGTAGAATATGAGTGCCAAAGTGAAGGGTAAACATTAAATTTACATATAGAAATGAGTGAAACATTAAATTATAGAGATTACTTATCTTCCTCCAAATTTAGAGATTTTTTTCCTCTCTCCTTCCATTTCTCTATTTTACAAATGAGTTTACAAAAGCTGTTGGGGTGAAAGAATGCATTTTTTCTCTAAAATTTCCACTTTTTTCTATTTTAGAGAAGCTGTTGGGCTTGCTCTTAATAAATCAACTAGAATGTAAAACACTAAAAACACAGTTACAACTTATCCTAGAACTTACCCCTTTTTTTTATTGATTGTACAACTAAATTAAGTTTTTTTTTTTAACAAACCAACTGGATTTTAATAATCATGTTAAGGCATCCATCTCCAAAATACAAAGGCATTACCAGTTTAACACTCAATACATGAGACTGACAAACTTAAATATTCAACAAAGATGTGCCTTTTCAGCTAGTGTTTATAAAAACTACCCTTCCTAGTTAGCCAGGACATCCCAGATCAGTTCCGGGTCAAACGATGGCATCCTTGCAAGTGGATAGCTTCCATCATATTCCAACAGCTCTTCGTGTCCAACCGTTTCATAGCAAATTGAATTAGAGCCTGAAAGAGCATGTGATGATGATGGCGACGACTCCATTTCACTGCCACAACAACTCTCATTAACCACCAGAGACGACAAGGATGAACTTGATGAACAGTAAGAAGATGAAGCCAAGTTGACCCTCATTGGCTGACCACCATCATTCCTGTCCCCATTACCATTATTGTTGTTGTCAACAGGAGTATCTTTTTTCTTTCTTGCATACTTGTTAGCTTTCTCCCTCTTCACCTTCTGGCAAATGGCTTGAATCTTAGCTTCCACGGCGAACTTCACTGCAGTAATCTTCCCCGAATCCCTGACACCTAGTTTGCAAGGATCCTTCAAGTTGGGGAAGTTCAAACGTGCATATTCACCCCGAAGTTTATAGGCAGCGCAGTCATACGCATATGCTGCTGCCTCTGCGGTGTCATAGGTCCCCAGCCAGACCCTCATCCTGTTCTGTGGAAGCCTGATCTCAGCCACCCATTTCCCCAGATGCCTCTGCCTGACTCCCCTATACAGCTTCTTCCTCGAACTCAGGTAGCCGTTGGAGAAAGCCGAAGAATTTTGGTACGGGCTAGCTAGGACTGGAGATGGGAGAGAAAATGACCCCTTTGGCCTGTTTTCTTGCCAGAATTTGTGAAAAAGATCTCTTTGCTTAAGGTACACAGATGAGCCTAGTGGCTCAAGGGTTTGGCTTGGCCTGATTGGGTTTGAAGGTGGGCAATTGCTGAAGATTGAATCTAAAGTGTTTGCTGTACCGGCTTTCAAAATGAGCGTTGAGAGCGAGTCTCTAATGTTGGTGGCTTGCTGTGAATGCATTGGGAAGCTGGTTTCTTGGATTGTTTCCATGATATTGGGATGAGGGATGCTTCAAAACTGATCCCTACTGTTTCCCTTTGAATTGGAGGAGAGTTGTAGTAAGAAAACTTGGTGATCCAACAGCACAAAAAAATAGCTGTGGATTCAGTTAATTCTAAAGTTTTGGTTTGGAGGTGTTTCTGAAATCTATACTTGAGAAAAGGTTGGAGCTTTTTGTCTGTCCACATTGGGGAATTTATAGGTGGGGCTTTTGAAATCTCCACCAAGAGGTCTAAATTGGTTACTGATATTTTTCATGAATGATCTCCAACTAATGACAACTTTCACCTTTTGAAAATGTGGACCAAACCAAAGCACAAGTAAATACCACAGTTGGCATTGTGTTATTTCAACTGTTATAGCCTTTTTTTGGGTGTAGAGACTAGAGAAGGTCCTTTCATTTGAACCTTTACAGTTTTCATCCCACGGGAGCTTCAACCACAAGCACAGAAATTGTATCACCTCCTCCCCTACTTGCCCTTGCACTAGAGTTCCATGACTTTGGCTCCTATGTTAGACTTTCCTTTAGTTCTCCTCCCATATTCTTATAGTCTTCATAACGCGTAATGAAGACTACAAGAAAGGATGTTGTTGTAGGAGTTTGCTTGGTACTCGTCCGATAGGATGCACGCTATGGTTCATCCCAATCTCTTACCTTTGTCACAAAAAAAAAAGTTGTTCTCAAGTGAAATTTGTGCATTGACATTTTTATTGGATTTGACTTTTGACAAATGAAAATTCAAACATAAGATGATCAATGAATTGTTTATCATATTACAATGCAAGCAGAGATACATATAATCATAATTCATGTAAAAATCTTATCACATGAGATTAGATGGACCCAAAAAAAAAAAAAAAAACTAAAATTTCTTACAACTACATTCAAGAAGTGCAGACGAATCAGAAAGTAATAAAAGCAAACCAACTGATCAAAATGGAGAAGCCAGATATGGATTGCCACAAGTAACTGGTCCATAATTTATTGCTTGAGTTATTAGGAAAATAGAGAGAGCTCAATCAAGGAGATGGTGGGGAGCTTCAGCCTTCAGTGGTTGATTAAATATGAAGAGTTACTCCTGGGCCACGTGTTGAGTTTTCAGAGGAATCGGCTTCTTTTTATTTTTATTATTATTATTATTATTGTTTGATTATTTGTTTGGTCCCCATTCATCATTTCCTTTTTTGGGCTTGAGTTTTTATAATAGTAATTGCCAAGAATTCAACGGGAAAGATGATCAGCCATGCGGACAAAGCTTCCCAACTGTTCCTCATTTTAGGTAGCAGTTTGATTGATGATATACACTAATTATCAATGTAACTCATGTTTGATTTTGGGGTTAAAGCACCCTTTCACAAGTTTTATGCTCGAATGTAATAAGCATCTTGAGAGTGATTTATAAGTGAATTAAACCTTATCTATAACACAAGAGATATTCTATTCCAAACTCAACATACCTAAGAGGGTTTGATGATATGTGTTGACGCCTCAAACGCTTACAAGAGCTTTTAACTCTTATTCAAGTGAGAACACCGGATTTAAACTTACAAGAACTCTTATTCAAGTGAGAACACGGAATCTAAGAGTGCGTGAAAACATGAGTTGACGCCTCTCAAAACTCATTTCTTACTTTTAGTACTCAGACATTTACTTAAAAATAGTCTCTCTTATCGTCTCTTCTCAACAATTACATTTTATATGTTGTAACCTTAAGGGTGACCATGAACAATTGGGATCCTAAGAGCACCCACATTGGTAGTTTTTAGTGGGTTTTTAGTAGTAAAAAAACATTATAATATTAGAGAAAGCTTAAAAACCCAATTTTGAGTTGCTAAGGTAGCAACTACACTAAAAACCCAAGAAACTTAAATTAAAGAGAGATAGAGAGAAGGGAGGAGAGTGTGTGTGGGAATTGGTGGGACAAAAGAGAAGGTGAGAACTCATGCTATTATTTATAAGTGTATAAATAACAAATAGGGGTTTTATGGATGTGGGTAAAAAAAATAAGTTGGGTTTTTTAAGGAGAAAGAGTGTGATAAAAGAAGTTAAGAAACTCAAGAAACCCGAACTAATGTGAATGCTCTAATGGGGTTAACAAGAAAGAGGAAGATAATTAAAGAGATAAAGGTTGGGTTTGGAAAGATGAGTTGGGTCTCTCTAATGACAAAGCATGTGAAGTTGAAGCTATCCTTTATATGTATGGCTTCATGTGATGTGAATGAGCCCCACTTGCCCACGCTCTCCCTCCTGTTAAAGTCATATGCTCTTTTCCTCTTTCGGTGATATCTTTCAATTTCTCATCTCTACTTTTGTTTCCATTGTTGTATGTGATATGAAGCTAAAACATATGGCTGATACACTACCGATCGAATCCCAGATTGTTGTGACTGAGAATATTGCAGTTGTTTATGAGAGTAACTTGCCTCTGTTTTTGTTGATCAATTTAGGTAATTGAAGGATCAAATCACATTGTAAGATCTTCATCATCCATGATATGATTCATGGGCGGACACAAAGGGGGTCTAGAGGGTCCAAAGAACTCCTTCCGTACATTAAAGGAGTTGCCTAAATATGTTCCGTTTGTCTTGCATGCTTATGTCAAACAAGCATTCATCATCCATGATATGATTCAATTCAATATATGAGCAAAATAGCATTCTTCTTTTGTCTACATATATTTTTCTATACAAAATTTGTTTCCATTCCGTTTGTCTTTCATGTTTATGTCAAACAAGCCCTAAGTTATAGTGTTAATTATGTTCCATACTTTTGTTAGTTTGTACGACTAATCCAAGGTTTATATTTCATTTTTATTACTATTTCATTAATTTATCTCATTTTTAAGATAATTTATTTTCTTTTTTTTTGTATTATTTATTTAAATTTTGTGTTACTCATTTACCCATCAACGGATTTGCTCTCTTTTAACATACCAAAACCTCAACGGTCTAGCAAAAAGCGTTAACGTCATCATTTGTAATTGCATGTATCATGTATGTTTTTTTTCCCTCTTTAAAAGTACAAAACAATTTTATTTTACACTAAAACGACATTGTTTTAGTTTATAATGGCTTCATTCAAATTTTTAATCATAAAAATGGATCACCCTAAATCCCTAATGGATCGAGTTGCATTGCAGTGAAGGTAATCAATCAGCCATCATTTTCAAAGGGTTCTTACTTTGCCCATCTACTTTAAAAGTACTCTTCCAATTCAGACTAATCCATGTGAGTCCATTCCACGTTTTGTGGTTCAGAACAACCTCTGAAGTCTGAACCATTTATAATCATAGACAAGTAATTACAAATCACATATATAAACGAGTTAGGGCACCTTTTTCCCTAAATTTAACAACCAGCTATATACCAAAGAAGTTAACTTTTGTACAATCCTAAATTAGATAACATTATAAGTAGGAAATTGATTAGTGCCGTGCTCTCAACGAAAATGGAAAGTGATGGAAACGTAATATATGACTCGTTAACCATTTAAGTGGTACAAATTATTAGTCTTGTAAATATGGGGTCTCATTTTGGCTTTTGAGTGGGATCAATGGGTAAAATGCCTTCTTATGATATTGGCGGAGCCAGGAATTTCGACCAGGGTGCTAAAAAAATTTCATAAATTTTTTTTTTTTGAAAAAACACTAAAATTGTGATTTTTTAAAATGTAAATCACGAAGAATTACTTTTAAAAAAATATTGAAAGAAAAGGTTAAATGTATAATTTAAACATAAATATGACATTTTTTTAATGAAATAGTTTATAGAAACAAAAAATATAGAGAGAAATAAAAAAAATTAATAATATATTAAAACAAATAAAAAGTTAAGAAGTTGGGAATTAAACCCAAGATCTTTTGATTTTGATTCTCCTCCCCTCCTTCCCTTACCACTTGAGCTAGATATCACTTTTGTTTAAAATATCCTTTAAAGATGTTATATTGCCTTAAAAATACTAAATATATGCAAAAAAATTATTATTTTTTTGTATTTTTTTCCGTCCCTGGGCGCAACCCTGATTAAATTAAAAGTTTTAGATTGAATTCAGTCTAGACTTAACACATATTTTCAAACATGAAATTTTTGTAAAATTTAATATTTTAAAAGGGCATAGACGCATAAAGTCTATGGTCAATGTTTGATTGTTGATTGGTCAAAGTTTGGCCTTTTTTTTTTGATAAAGAAATAATTCGAGGGCCATACAAACCTAGACCTTCGAGAGGCCGACAAAGTCGATAGACGGCGAGCCGTCAAACATACAACGAAACAAAAAGAAAACGGTACAATACAAGAAGCGGCAAACAAACAGCCCAAGACGACCAAACGATCCTAAACCAAAAGAAATTGAGGACAACGTAGACTAATCCCAAAGCCAAGCGTCACCAAGAGGTGACACCGTTGGCCAACGAAACAAAAATTTGGCCTTTTTTGGTTACATTGATGACATTTTTTTTTATGATATTTGAATTTTACTTTGATGCTACTTTTTTTTTTGGTGCTGATGCTATTTTTTTTCTAATGTGATGATTTGATGTAACTTTTTTAATATAATTGATCGATATCACCTTTTTAATGTAATTGTTTGATGACACTTTTTAATATAATTGTTAATACATATTTTTTAATCTAATTGTTCAATACCAATTTTTAAATTCGTCAATTGAATATTGATGATATTTTTTATTAAAAATTTTTGATAACTTATTCGTATATTGATAATATATGTTCTTAATGATAATAATTTATTGATAATATTTTTAAATAATTAATGATACTTTTATATATATATATATATATATATATATATATATATATATATTAATAATATTGGAGATAGATATTTTCAAAATGTATATTTCATCCAATTTATCTAAAAACACCGATGGAAGGAGCCGGCCAGACTACCCTAACTAAGGAGAAGTTTACACATTGATAGTCTAAACCGACTTTTATTTGAATAAAATGGCAAAAATAGGTTTGGGACCTTGAATGTGGGCCCATGACACGCCGACCAAAAGAAAATGTTACTATTGATGGTCTACGTGTACCTGAGAAGTGAGAACACAGAAAAACTATCAAAAAATTTATTGGATACATCGGTAAACTTCACAACTTATTACATAGTTGATTCCACAAGTGTGAAATGAATAGATAACCGCACCAAACACGGCCTTATGGGAAGGGGAAAAGACTCCACAACTAGTTACGGAGTCCTTGGAAAATGGTGGATTAAGTCCGCAACTAATTGCGGAACTAATTTGATCTATAAAAAGTTGCGGAATCCATCGTCTTCTTTGAGACGCTTCGCATGCCATGGCGGAGCACTCAAGATATTCCGCAACTTGGTTCGGACTAGATTCCGCAACCCCTCTCAAATTGATGTATGTTAAATGTATGTTAAGTAAGATGTGGCTTATAGTTGTAGTAGACATTTCTCTAAATTATGGCCTTAAGCTATGCAATCTAGTGGGCTTGAATAATGGGTTGTGAAACTATGATGGGCCCAAATTCAAGACATACACGAACACAGAGAGAAAGGCCCAAACTTGATGTGGTTCTTGAATATTGTAGACTTTATCAGCATGTGATTGTGAATTTTTGTATATCTCTAAGATAAGATTTATGGAGGTTGCCGACGATCCGACAGTCTTCTTAGAGCGTTCAGACGGACGAGATCAACAAAAACTTTAAGACTTTATTTATTATTAGTGCACTAGTTCAGCACCAACATTTTTTCACAGATGATTTTTGTATTCCACACCTGAAATGAATTGTTTTGTTTTGCACTTTATTCAGCATAACTTAATAGCGCTAACATAATTCAACTTATCAGTCCTAACATTTGGGACGACGAGGATCAAAAGTATAGTCAAGTTGAGATCGAGGTTGATTCCCATATGGTGGTTCAACTAATGAGCAAGGTCATCTCTAAAGGTCACCCTCTTCACTCACAACTTGTTAATGGATCGCCAAAGTTTGTTTTGTAGGAACTTACTTATCTTTGAATTTGTAAATAAAGAGCGATCATATCCGGAGTTCGAACTGGGAACCTTTGAGTATTATGCAGTTATGACAGATACTTCGCAAAGCAAATCAAGATTTTAAATCTCTAGCAGATTTTGCTTTTGTAGTCACATAAATATACATGTTTAGGTTTTCTTTTGCTAGATTGTCAAAGAGTTGCCACTCTTTGGTTGTTAGGCTTAGGCATCGCTTTTGTTGTAATCTTATAATTTCTTCTTTTTTTAAGAACAATCTTAATTTCATTCTTTAATTTTTTAGAACAATCTTATAATTTCTTGTAAATTAACTTTGCTCACAAAAAAAAAAATCTTTGTAGTCTCATTCTTTAATTTTGGGGGCTTGACCCATCCTTAATTTCGACCAAAAATATAAAATTATAAAGTTTTTAACTCTATGAAGATGTAAAAATTGCAAATTGGGTGTACTCATATTCCCGAAGAAACTTGTATGTTGACGGTTCGTCCGTCTCTTGAGTTTCAGGTATGTCTGAGTTCGAATTATTACTTAATAAAAAAAACTAAAAAATGATTTACAAAAACTTTTCGATGATTGATCGGCTGCCTTGCTTGAGGAATAGTTTCACAAAAATGAAGACAAACCGGAATAACGTTCAATCTTGTTTCTGGATTTAGTCATTTAGTAGAAAAGGAATATACGAAGTTCGTTCTGTTCCTCTGTGCATCTTTATGTAACTATTTAGATTTTTATTTTCCGGATAAATCTTTTTCTTCAAATATCTTTTCTTGTTTCTCAATTTTCGAGGAATGTGGCGTTGTGTTATTGTAAATTTGAATAATCTGGGAGTTTGTGGAAGAGGAGCTCATAGGGCGTCTTCCAGAGATCATGATGCGGGCTCCAGTTCATCTATGTCGCCAGTGTTCTTAGTTGTGAGTCCACAGGCCTTATCAAACTATTCATCCAACTATGTCCATGCTTTATTCAACGTGCTCTCTGTCCCTGAGCCATCTTCCTTTGCCCAAGCTCATAAGAGCATTGAATGGAGAGAGGCTATGGCAAAGGAACTTGAAGCACTAGAACTGAATCACACTTGGAATGTGACTGAATTGCCAGTTGGTAGACAAGCCATTGGGTGCAAATGGATTTTCAAGGTCAAGTTTCGAGCTGATGGAGAAATTGAGAGATACAAAGCACGACTTGTCGCTAAAGGCTTCAATCAGGTGAAAGATAGGGACTACAAGGAAACCTTTTCCCCGGTGGCTAAGTATGCCACTGTTAGGATTTTATTAGCTTTGGCTTCAGTTAAAGGGTGGAACCTCCATCAATTAGACGTGAACAACGCCTTTTTGCATGGATACCTGGACGAGGAAGTGTATATGAAAGCACCTCCAGGTTATGGTATTCCGGTTGGGAAAGTTTGCAAACTGAACAGATCCATTTATGGCCTCAAGCAAGCCAGCAGGCAATGGAATGCTGAACTAACTAAGCATCTTGTTGGCTTGGGTTTTCAGCAGTCAAGACATGATTACTCGTTGTTTGTATGGGCTTCCAAGGGTGCAATTACCATTGCTTTGGTGTATGTCGACGACGTATTGCTCACTGGCAGTGATGAATCCTTGATTGCTTCAGTCAAAGCATCACTGGATAGAGCTTTCACGATCAAAGATTTAGGACTGGCTCGGTATTTCCTGGGAATGGAAATATCCAGGTCTAAGGATGGTATCTTGCTCAACCAACGGAAATATGTTGTTGACTTACTATCCAATGCATCAATGTTGAATTGCAAACCTGCAAAATTTCCGATGCAGAGGAACCTTCACTTGAGCATCAATGATGGTGAGTTACTAGAGGATCCTGAATCGTATAGAAGATTGGTTGGGAGGCTCTTATATCTCACCATGACTCGTCCAGACATCGCTTATACTGTCCAACAACTAACTCAATTCATGGCCAGTCCTAGAGCTCCTCACTTACGAGCTGCACTTTTCTTGCTTCGTTATCTTAAAGGCACGGTCCATTGCGCTATGTTCTATCCAAGCACTAGTTCCCTACAGGTCAGGGCGTATTCAAACGCCGATTGGGGCTCTTGCAGGGACACCAGTAGATCTTTAACCGGGTACTGCGTTTTCTTAGGCAATTGCTTGGTGTCATGGAAGACCAAGAAACAACAGATAGTGTCCAAATCGTCAACGGAAAGTGAATACAGAAGTATGTCACAGACGAGCAGTGAGGTAGTCTGGATTCATGGCATTTTGGAGGATCTGCACGTGAGCTGCAAGCCTCCATTTCAGTTGTTTTGTGACAATAAATCCGCCTTATTGTTGACCAGCAATCCTGTTTACCATGAGCGGACGAAACACTTGCGGATTGATTGTCACTACATTAGGGACTTAGTCCATGAAGGGCTTGTTTGCCCTGCCTTTGTGCCCACTCATTTGCAACTTGCAGATTTGTTCACAAAGCCATTAGGTTCCCAGTAACATTTTGTCTTAAGTTCCAAGCTGGGACTTGTGTTCCATGGGACACGCCCACCTTGAGGGGGGTATATGGAAGACATAGGTATTGGTTAGATGTTGGGTTAGCATTGGGTTAGGCCTGGATATGTTTAGATAACCTTGGTTTGGTTAAGATGTAGTTAGTTGAGGTGTGGTTAGGAAGGCACATATATACTTGTAACAACTTGGAAACCGATTGATGAATTACAGAAAATCCTCAACAAACTCTCTGGCTTTGCTCTTATGGAGAAAACCTCCAAGTAACCTTGTGTTGATTCCGGAGGAAGAAGCAGCTTGAATTGCTGTTTCTTCATATACAGACACGACTCGAAGCTATTTGAGTTGAATCAATTTCGTCACATCACGTATAACGGAAATCAGACCCTCTAATTCCCGAAAAAACATCCACACCCTAAATTGATTAACATAATGTATATATGGAAACTCCGATTCCAATTCAAAGCTTGATGTGATGATGATTCGGTGATTCCCATCAATTCGCGAATATCTTGTTGCCGATACCGTATGATACGGCCCATATAGGGTCCATGTAGCGTCGTATATATGGCACCGACTACCGAGTAGAAGCATGTGGGTTTATTCTGACGTGGCAGCCACCCATTGGTGGTCTGTGTGGAGGTGAATGTAGAAGCATGTGCAATTGAGGTGGCTCTCGCCGTTGTCCCAACTCCCAACGTGGAGGCGATCATGTGCTTGTAGCCTTGTAGGCCCCATTTAGATTGCCATAAGCCACGAGCTCTCACATGATCTCTAACTCCTCCAACCTCCATTATTTTTTATTTTTTTTTTTTCCATTATTCATCTCATACAACGTCGTCTTAATTTGGTTTGTCACTTTCACTTTCACCTATTCTTATCTTCTTCTTTGTTACCTAATCTAATCTAATTATATATTATATCAATTTAATTACGTAATTTTTTTTTTCATAATAGAGAGATTCATCTACATTTTTTTTCGGGGCGGATATTTTCACCGCTAATTTTTACTATTTCCACTGTTAATCATCGCATACCTATACGGTAGTTTTAAGCCACTTTTTCCCAAACCCACTGCATATACATGCGGTGGATCCGTTGACCGTATACGAACCTACCGCATACCTATGCGGTGGGTTATGACGACCGTATACATGCGGTGGATTTTTGGGCAATTGAAAAGAGTTTGTAGAAGTTATCCAAAACCGGCGCCATAACCCACCGCATACCTATGATGTGGGTTATGACGACGGTTTGGGATCGTTATGGCGATGGTTTTGGGTTATTATGGCGACGGTTCAAACCCATCGTATACTTCTACGGTGGGTTATGACGACGGTTTTAGACCAATATGGCGACGGTTTTAGGCCTGTATACGCCTCGACCCACCGCAAAGTATTGCGGTGGGCCACCACATAGGTATGCGGTGGGATCGTTGACTGTCATTAAACCCACCGCATACCTATGTGGTGATTAGCGGTGGAAATAGTAAAAATTAGCGGTGAAAATATCATACCCCATTTTTTTTATGGTGGGATTTTAAAATATTTTCTAGGGTTCATATTATAACAAGAGTGAAGAGTCCATATTTAATTAAGGTGGGAAAAATGAAGTCTGAAATACGGTTGGAGCTCATGGGTGACCGACTCATCCAATTTAATCATACTAGTGGAAAAAAATGGGTATGTAAATGATGGGTTGAGTGAAATGAATAATGGGTCAGATGATAGGTAATATATTTTTCATTCATTGTTCAATCACCCCTTGACTCGCTTAACCACACATACATGTATATATAATCTAGCTAAAATAACTAACTCATTTCTCTTTTCTACCCCAAATTATCCATTCTCTAAAAAGAAAATCTAAAATAACACGATCTTCGACTTATCTATATAACTCCACATCTTCTCCGAAAAAAATATTTGTTTTACATACACGACTAGATTGCTAGCTCTTTCTAGTGAATTTGTTAGCATTTGATAAATGAATGCATGATTTAGCCAAGTGATACTTTTTTTTTCCACTTGTTGAGTGGCAATAATAATCATCTTCATGCAAAAGAAATGATACTTGAGGTTCTAGTAATTGATTTAAGTTCATCTTATTTGATCTAATATTAAACTTTTAACGCTACTTTTTTAACTTAAGGATAATGTTATAATATATGAATAAGTCATTTTTTCCCATTTACTAAGATTCCCACATTGATATGATCAATAAAATTATTGGATATATTTCATCCAATTAAGCACCTGATAATGATAGGTGAAACATTAGACGAATAAACGAGTCAGCTAAAAAAAAATAGCTTCACCTATTACTTGATCTGTTTCAACAATATCCTACGTACTCTGAAATGAAATCCCAAATTCATGGCGTAGATTAATGTGGCAAGTCGCAACAAATGGAGCAATTAACGGATGAGTTCGGCCGTCAAATATTCCGGCTTCCAACTATGCCTGCATGATATGTATATTCAGTACTCCCTTCATAATAATTCATATATATACTCCATTGATTAATGAATTATGAATAGCCGCCGACAAGTAACAATTCAGTATTCACACACCGTTTAGGATTTTTATGTCAACGTAAAGTTGGTCCATTTGAGTCTCAGTCGGGGTGACCTAGTGATGTGAAGCAAGGGATGAAAAAGAGGTCTTGGGTTCGATCCCTGCCTCCACCTATTTCCTTGGAATTTTCATCTAATATTTACCTTGCTCGGTTGCTCCCTACCAGTGGGTGAAGTCGGTCGCCGCAAGTCGATTTACCTGGTACGTGGCTCTTGCAGACTGGGTCACGTGCTCAGCGTTTACCACCAAAATGTGGGTTCCTCGTCATAAAAAAAAAAAAAAAAAAATTGGTCCATTTGCTAATACCGGTCTCTCATAAAATGATGATATCAAATTCATCACATGCAATGTTCATTCAATTCATAAGGTGTTGAAAACAAAGTATAATATACCACTACCAGGGAGGAGTTGATAAATCATAATGTATATTTTTTTTTTATTAAGTAATAATTCGGATGCGAACTGCTATCTGACAGTATGCTTTCGGATGAGGTCGATAAGATCTGGGTCAGTGTATAGAGCAGGGATGGAGGCAATATGAGCAAGGTGTGCAACCTTATCTGCCACACAATTGCCGTTACGAAGAACGTGTGAAAACGAGACTTCGTAAAACCCCAAAAGTACAGTGCTAACATCAGACATAATAAGCTCAATTTCCCACGGACATTTGGTTTTAGCATGTAAATGATTGATGATGGTCAGTGAATCTTCTTCAATTATAATTTTGGGTATTTTCATCTCGAGAGCCCTCTGAACGCCCGCTCTCAAAGCCAAGGCTTCGGACATCAAAGGGGATTGGCGTCCAATCAGTTTACTTCCCATTGCTACTGAATTCCCTGTGCTGTCACGAATGATGTATCCTATCGAGCTTTGTCGTTGGCCGGAGGCGGAACCATCAAAATTTAATTTCAATTTCCCAGATGACGGTTTTTTCCATTTTTCCTTCTTCCTAATACTCGCATTTTCTTTAGGAGTTTTTACTTGCTGTTGTACTTTGTTGTTATCCTCTTTGCTGTGTTTTTCTGCTTTACTCCATTATTTAATATATGAGTCGACAAGTTTTTCAAATCCTCTTGTGTTTGGCACTTTTTGTTGTTGGAAAATTAGTTTATTACGAACAATCCAAATAGTCCACCGGTGAAATACCAGTTTCTGTTTTTGTTGTGTATCTAGAAGTCTGTCTACTTTTGTCATTAATGCCTCGATATTTCTCGATAATCTGATATTGTCTGAGATTTCTATTTTCACTTTTGGTGATAAACTTGAACAACAGAGAGAGAATCTGCATTCAAACAATAGGTGAGTAGTGTCTTCTTCATGGTGATTGCACAAGGCACAATAAGGTGGTATTGCAATTCCTCTTCTGGCGAGACGGGCGGCCGTTGGGAGTCCATTATGACACACTTTCCACATGAAATTCTTAATTTTAGGTGGAACGTTCAAGTTCCAACTCCATGCATTGTTGTCATTATTAAGCTCTGTTGTTCTTGAATTAAGTTTATACGCACTAGTCGTCGTAAACCATCCTTTTTTGTCCAGCCACCAGTACATTCTGTCTTGTAGTTGATTTATTGGGAGGGGAATTTCTACTATCTGTTGCGCTATATCATTTGGCACTATCGTTTCAAGTTTTTTCTAAATTTCATGCCCATTTCGAATGTATTGATCAACAGTTTCTTCCCAGTTGACTTTTGTCGGGTCGAGACAAGCATTGTGAATGTTCTTAACTGGAGCCAACTTGTCTTGCCAGAACTTGATTGTTTTCCCGTCGCCGATTGACCATGCTAGACCTTCCTTAAATGGCTGAATGAGCTTTATCAGTTGTGTCCATTGCCATGAGGCATTTCCCTTCTTATCAAATTTAAGTATTGGCGGTGACTTTAGGTACTTGTGGTTGATAATTTTGACCCAACAATTATCCGGTTCAGCAATTATTTTTCAAATAAGTTTCATTTGTAGTGCCTCATTCATTTCCTTTGTTTTTCTTAATCCCATTCCCCCTTTTGCTTTTGGTCTACATACTTTGTCCCATCCTATGAGGGGTTTGTATTGGAGGTCTTTGTTCCAGAAGAAGGTCCTATTGATTTTGTCTAGTGTTGAGTGAATTGACACCGGAAGCATGAAGCTTTGCATAGCGAACAGTGGTTTAGAAGCTAGATTTAAATTTGTCAACACAGACATCCCATGCTGAGATAGTGAATCGGCTCTCCACTTCGATAATTGATTAGTTGTTTTACCAATGATTTCTTCAAAAGTGCTTTTATTTGCTATACCATCAACAATCGGGCACCCTAGATATTTATCCAGTTTAACGTTTTTTGATATACTTAAACATCCATCAATAGTTGCTATTCGCGACGCAGGTATCCCTAGAGAACCTTGAAATGCAGATTTATTTTAGTTTACTTTTTGTCTTGACAATTGACAGTAATCATCAACAATTTTCCTTACTTTTTCGCATGCTGCCATGTTGCCTTTTGTGAAAATGATGATATCATCTGCAAACGCCAGAAACGGGATTCTTGATCCAGATGGACCAAACCTGAAACCAATGCCAAATTGGTTGAGATTGGACTCTGCTGTTAGTTTTTTGGCGAGCACTTCTGCACCAAGAATGAACAAAAACGGGGACATGGGGTCGCCTTGTCTCAATCCTCTAGAAGGTTTAAAAACCTCCGTAGGTCCATTATTAACCAATACAGAGAATGAAACAGTCGTTACACATTCCATGATTAGTTTTATAACATAGTCACTAAACCCAAATTTTCTTAATACTGCCTCTATGAATGTCCAATCAACTCTATCATATGCTTTCTCCATATCTAGTTTAAATAAATTATAATGTATATGTATGGGGAGGGGGTATGTGTGTTGGTTCCAGACCCTTGTTACCGATTGAGTCAGTAATCTCCATCGGAACCGAGGTGTGAGGGGTGCCCGGAGTTAGCGTTTTCGATCACCACATGATAATGGAAGGAGGGAGTTATATTTAGCCACCTACTGTCCTACAATTAAGGTTTGTTAACATATATACTAAAAATGGAAGCACAAAAAATGTTGATGGCAGTAGGTAGCTAGCTAGATCATTATTTTGAGTGGCTAATGGCTAGGCAGATCATTAGTTAATTATACGGGTACTGCAGATTGATTCATAATGACCTCTTCATTAATTAAAAAGTCCAGCTTAGTATCTTAATCAACTGCAAAGAGAATCAAACAATGACATGCTTTTTTGGGTCTGATATCAACGATCCTAATTAAGGTATCTTCCAACTCATTATAATCGAACCACAAATTAATTCATGCCCACACATCACACGAAAGAATTCGAGTAATTAACTTGACACTTGTTTATTCAGGTGGTGGGTGGCTTGGATTCAATTTCTATTCAATGTGGGATACACTCTCAACTCATATTCTCCACGCACCCCCTCAAGTGCAACTGCCTGACCACGCATTATTGCCAGTTGCACTTGACGACTCAATGCCTTAAGGCCGGCCAGCCAATTAGACAAGGAATCCAAACCACACCGGACCTTAGTCAAACCTCAGCTCTGATACCATGTTAGAATCCAAATGATTTAATAATCCCTCTTGGGGTTTGCCTTCTCATTGATTGACTTATATAGTGTTACATGACTTATACAATAAGTTAGGAAATATAAATATATATGCTATTATTGACATTTGTTTTTATTATGACAAACATGTGCGTTATGTGTTTCCTTCTAATTAAATTCGGTCGATCAAGTTTTCTCATATGCCATTAGGATTGGATTCTTTCAAGATAACTTTCTTAAGTTTGTTGTCAGATAAAAAGTAAGGTTGGGGTGATAAATTTCGAAAACAATAATATATAAAGTATCTATTTTGTCTCGATGACACTAGTGAATATATTTTGATGTCATATATATGATGACTTGATCGAACGATCGGAAGATTGGGGTGAAAATCTAAAAACAATGAGAAACAAATATTAAGTATAGGACCCGCTTTGATTCATGAAATCATGTAATAATGGGTGACAAATGAGTTTGATTTAGAACATATGTGAAGGGGTAACATGATTTTTGGAAGCAATTGATGCGACATTTCCACCACCCATGTGGGTATTTGTTGATTTGATGTCGCCTCTCATCAATATATGCAAATTGACAAATACCCCGCCTTTTTCCACTTATATCCTACGGAGTAAATATGAAGAATTTCGATTTTTTTGTGTGTTGTTTTATAACGAGAGTAACCCATATTTTGATGGTAAATTTCAGACACGTGACCTAGATATAAGAAGAGTGATGTATCGGGTAAACGATCGGTTTGCACAATCGATTAGACTCAATGTTAAGAAGGAAGATGAATCTTGATTTTTCACCCAAAGAAAGGGCGAAGACAGAGATCGAACCCGAGACCTCTCTTTAATCCCCTCACTTCTTACCTTTGAGCCACCAAAAAAAAATCAATTATACAAATTACTCTTAAGATTCAATTTTATAATTAGTAACATAATGTATAACATATTAATATGCCAATATCTAAAGACAGTTGGGCTTCTTTTTTTCTAAAAACAGAATGCGATTAGGGCAAACTACGCACTGATCGGTAGTCTAATCAGCTAGAGCATCCTTTCGGATGAGAACCTGTAGTTCTAAATCTGAGATATGTTTATTGGTAGTGGTTGTGTGACCCAGAAAGGCCAATCTATCCGCTACGCTATTAATTTTCCTAAACACATGACGAAGGTGGACCGTCTGAAATCGAAAAAGATCCATTAGGGAATCAAAAATAATCCTCTCGATTTCCCAAAGGCATTTCCAAATGCTTTTAAGTGTGTTAATAATGCATAAGTTGTCGCCTTCTATTTCGATGTTTTGGATATTAAGTTCTAAAGCTTCACGAATTCCATCTCTCAATGTTGTATCCTCGTCTCTAATAACCGAGCATGGCGGGATACTAGCTCCCTTCACAGAGATCCAATTTGCGTTATGATCTCGAATAACAAAACCAATCGCAGAATTTACGTTGTTTCGTAAGGAACCATCAAATTGAGTTAAGTTTGAATTTTGAGTTTTTTGGTTTTTTCGTTGTCTCGTTAGAGACAGATGGTCTTGACAGAAGGTGGTCATTGATCCCTGAACAAATAAAATAAAATAAAATTATATCCAATATTTAGCAATTTATAAATACTCCGTAATATTTAGTACTATTAATAAGTGTTTTAGACCACAATCCGAATACATTTTTTCAATATCTCTAAAATTTTGTAAATTTGATGTTTAAAAAATCGTTAATTTTTTTTCCAAGATTTTGGAGTTTTTGGAAAATTTTAAGCTATTTTTTAGTCTAATAAATTCTCTATCACAATTTTTCAAATAGAGAAGCAATAGAAAGAATTGAAAGAATTTTCTAAATCTGGAGCATTCTCTAAACTATATAATTTTTCAAATCTTTAAAATGTGAAAGCTATTGGAATTAAAGTAAGAATAATTTAAAAGTTGTAGAATAGGTATTTTATTTTTCATTTTAAGAAAATTTTAGAAAAATGGCAGGAGATGTATAAGGGCCAGGGGCTGGAAATTTCGCTATATATTTTAAAAGGGAGTAAAGATGTCGAAAATGGGCCCCAAAAAATCAGTTTGAGAAATGAGTGAATTGTGGGCGTTGCTTTGCTGCGATTCGGATGTCGGCCTTTTCTTTTTCTGTTTTTCCTCCACCGTATTCCCATTTGGATTCTTTCCTCCTCTTTTTCTTTTATTCTTTCCTCCACCGTGTGATTATTTCTGTGTATACAACTCTTATGGTTTAAACTGGGAATAGATTGGCAGGATGTTCAAGTGACCGTATTAGAAGTTGAGTTCATTGCTGGCTTATTATGTGTTTTTAAAAGAGTCAAGTAACGACAAGTTTATTTGTTCGTGTTAGAGATGTGAATGATACAAAAAAGTATCCCAATCGAAAAGTTGAACATAACAAGGCCTAGTATATGAGTCGGTGGACTACTCCTTCTATTGTCAATTGGTTTTAGAATAGAACCTCATTCGGCTTGTGTGCTAGGCTACTAGCGCATATGCGCTCGTGCACACGATCTCCAGTCATTGGTCCGAATTGGACTTTGATAAGTTGCTTATGAGCCAAAATGCATGTGCAGAATATGGTTCATTCCCCCCGTTTTACCATACAAATGGCACAACCAATACACAAACCATTCACAAACCAATACACAGGTCTTCATGGTCCACAATATCATTCACAGACCAACACACAAAACTTCGCACGAATCCATTCATAATACACATTCACAATCCTAACATACAAAATACCATTCAGAAACAAGTTCTACACATTCCATACACATTCAGAATCCTAACAAAGCAAGTTCGCAACAAAATCACTCACCAAGTGACACATTCACAAACAACACATGGAGGTCAAGATTGAAATATACCTTACCAAACACTGACTTTTATCCGAGATTGTGAACTTTCTAAAACCCAGAGAGCTAACCAAACAAGACCTTAGTTCTTCTCTACATATCAGCCACGTAAGATAACCGAGAAGGGAGAAGAATCGCTAAATAAAGTCCTTAATTCGAATCCAGTCATGACTGCTTTTTATTTACCAAATCACTTACTTAATTTAAGTAAGAATATAATGCAGACAAAAAAAAAAGGTAAGAAAGAAAGAACACAATCACGGATTCACGGATTCACACACATATATATGACATGTCATGTAAACACGTACTCTTTAGTTTCGATCATTTTGCTTATTAAATACAGTAGGAATTATTTTATAGTTTATATATTGGATGTGCATACATGTTGTTTTGTCTCTAATATTTTACTGTACATTGGTACACGTGAACAATTTACCTCACGCAGTCACTCGTACATTTTTTAAGTGATATAATTTAGCTCTATTGATGTATTACGTTTCTTAACTACGAATGCAATGTATTAAAGTATAGGATAATTAACTGTAATCAATGTATATATCATGTCAGGTTAATCTGTTAATTTAAATTTAATGGGTCAAAATTCAGAAATAGGGACACGTATGAGTTTGGTTAAAACTAAAATATAAATGGCTCCTTAAATTAATACATGAAGCGAGCAAGAGTTGAGAAATTCAGATTAGAGTGCAGGATTTGTGCAAATGGGTATGTCTCCTGTCCTTGTTAATACCACCAAAATATGGTAATTAATATGTTACACTTATTTATTTATTTTTATATATGCTCTAATAATTTTGTGATTTGTCTTATCGATGAATTTTAGTGCTCTCTTACTTATTTTGTCCACTAATTTTTTAATTAGCTATTACTCCTATTAGTTGGAGAATCATATTTGGCTCCTATGTACACCTCTTCCAACTCTGAACTCACTACAGCGTTTGACCTATATAACAACAATATTATGCACTCGAAACGATGGATGGAAAGGACATACATATATAATATATGTACCACTACATATTTGAATAATATACTGATCCATATGGAATTTGATCTTCTTAATTTAACTTCCATTTTAGATCAATGTCTACACTGAAAATGTTGTGAAATAATTAGCTCTAAAAATCACTTTTTTTTTTTTTTTTGGCTTTGTCTATATTTTTAAATTGTCAAAATAAGGGATTTTGGCAAATGTAATTTGTTATTTATCTTTGCACACACAATATAAAAGTATACTATAATTATTGAAAGAGCCAAGTAATATATATATATATACATATATTCTCAGCGCGGTTCCTTAGTTATGTTCGATTTATTTATTGTTTTCTCTAACTTGTTTGATTTTTCTTGCGTTTATTCTACCAGTTTGACCGATTACTAATTTTCATATTAGTACTCTCGATTTACTAGCTAGACACTACGTCTAATATATCAAATAACTTCCCATTTGAAATATTATATATGGTATATAATTATGCGTTGACCGGTAACAAAATGGGAGCAAAGTAACTTAATTCACCGGAGTCGCCGTGACAAAACCGGCGTCAACCAGTCTCTTCTTGCAGTATTGGGGTACACGTGCTCTTCCACGTCCTTGTTTACCTTCTGTCTCCCTCACGTACCTTCCTTTGTCTACCACTTCATCTTCTTATATTTACCGTACAAAACCATCACTTATATTTAGAGCAAAAATTAATAAATAAAAATCCACCAATTATATTCAAAACGTATTTTATGAACAAATTCAACATCGCAATTTATTATTCTTATTAAATGGTAAATAAATTATTTCCTTAGATCTATTTGGATCACCAAAGTAAATAGAGTAGTTAAAGCTGCTGAAATTAATAGGTTAAATATGTAAAATATATACTCCGTATTAAATTAATTTTTTATAAGCTAGTAATTGGTAATTATAGCTTGTATATGAGACATCTATAAAGTTTGAGTGGTTTAGAAAACATATCTTTAAATCTTTAAATAGGATGGAGTTCCAGTAGAGTTTGAAAAAAGCTCTACTGGTAGAGTTGAGAGGATCTCAAGTCTCAACCACTAATTTTAAAATCAGTGGTTAAAAATCCCCCTCCTTTCCCTCCCCCACCATCTCTCAATTTTTTTTTCTTTTCTTTATTTTTTTAGATAAAAATAGGAAATTATATTTGGTAGAGTTTCCCTTTAACTCCACCGGAACGGGATCTAAATAAATATGGGACATTCATGTACTTAGTTAAGTTAAAAGATTTCAATAACTAAAGCAATGAAAAAGATAAGTAGTGACACTTTATTAAAGACCAAGGACCAAAACAATCACTTAAAAAGGTTATAAGAAGAACTACCTAAGATATATAATTTTCATCAAAAAAAAACCTAAGATATATACTTTACATCAAAAAAATATGATCTACTAGTGAATGGTGATACATTATTAAGCTCTTTATATATATAATTAATTAGAAAACCTATTTTAATAAATATAAAAAACGTTTTCTAACAAATGAAATATGAAGAAAGAGAATTTATTTTAAAAAAATGGTTTACCTATTCATAGAAAAGCATAAGTTAAGAGATAAAATTGGAAAAGATTTTGAAATTTTAATCATTTTAGCCATTTTTTATAATAATATTTCCAAGATTTATAATTTGAATCTAGAGATTTCATAGCACAATTTAGTTTTTTAATCTAAATTTTTTGAGTATAAGAGAAATTAAGATAGCCAAAGATTTTGAAAGAATTTAAATAAGCTTTTTGTATTGATTTAAAATTTAAATAGATGAAAAATAATTAAAAAAAAAGTAAAGAAAGGTTTGTGACAGTTTCCAAGAGGAAGAGGCAGGCCGTTGATTGCGTTTGCGGTTAGGAATAAAGCGAAGCTCTGACAAACACATTACATTACACAAACAAAGCGCGCGCTCTCTCTTTCGAGTTTGACCACGCCTCCTTTCTTTACGATTTTACCTTTACCATTGACCAGCTTATTACGACATTGCCACTTCATTTGACCATCTTCTTTCCCGCCTTTTTTCTCCCTCTCTTTTAACGACGCCCTCCCATTTTTTGGATTATGGAAGAAATAATAAATTATTAATTCGGTTGAAGTCGATCAAAATTCAAAGCCACTTCCAATTTTCAGAAGGATGATAATATATTGATTTTTCGTGACACTGATTTCTCATTATACCCTAAATTAACAATGTCATCCATTTATCTAAAATATATGTACTTTATATTTTGTAAACCACTTTAAATTCAGGAAAAATGGTATCAAATAGACCAAAATTTAGGTCTATTTGCAAAAAAAAACTAGCAGACCCATTATTTGCTAACCTAGACTAGTCTACTTTTTGCAAAAAAAATTGCCGATTTTCTTGTACTGTTGGTGACCTGGTGTAGAAGGTGAATCCCATTGCAATTTGAAGCGAGAGAGAGAGACGGTGTGATCGCCACTCTGAAGAAGACTTGTCTTCATGAGGATGAAGAAGGTGTTCGGGAAAGGGAGAGGGGCAACTGATAGCCCGACTTCTCGCACCATCAGCCCACCTCCCAGGAATCGCCGGAACCACTGTCCTCCTCGTCTAGGGATGGCAATGGGTCGGGTGATGGGTGGATGATCTACTTCCATCACCCGACCCACCATTCAAAATCCTTCACCCTACCCGACCCATCACCCACCAAATATTTCACCCGCCCCGTCCACCCATCACCCACCGGGTGATCGGGTGGATCGGGTGATAATTCGGGTGAAATACAAGATATCAAATTCATCAAAAAAAATTATTGAAAAATATACGTCGAGCACATCGACGAATAAACAAGTACCAAATATAGTCAAATTCGGTCAATACGTGCAAACATCCACAACTTTCAACACTTCAAGCTAGAGAAAACATTACAACAATTATGAATAAAAAGAAGAGAAAACATAATCTTCAATGACCAAAGCTTTCAAGCTCGAAATCATTTATTAGGGGTATATTAGTAATTTCACATATAAAATATAATTATATAATATAAGTCGGGTGACGGGTCGGGTGACGAATCGGGTGATGGGTCGGGTGGCGGGTGGGGAACGTCTTCACCCGAATCAGACCCGACCCATCACCCGTTCACCCATCACCCATTTAACATCCGCTTTATTTCGGATTTTCACCCACTTTTTCGGGTCGGGTGAGACGGATATCCGTCGGGTGCGGGTGAAATTGCCATCCCTATCCTCGTCGGGGATCCCTCTCGCGCTTCCCCCTTGTTTCTCCTCGAACCGCCACCCCTCTTCCTCTCGGTTCACCTCTTTGCCTCTCCGTCATCACCTCTTCTCGTCGGCGTTCACCACTGCCAGAAGCTTCGCCCTGCAGCAGCTCCCGCACCGGCCCTCTTCCTAGTCGCTCCAGCAGCCACACCAGCCCCGAGCACCCTCCCTCTTCTGTTTTGTGTCCTAAATCCCTTATTCCTCCTCTTATGCTCCGCAATTTCGGTATGTGTCTTCAATCCTAGGCTTTGATTTTTCCTACAAATTGCCATCGTTAATATGAATTTGGAAGTTTCAGCTATTAGGGCTAAGGTTGATGGAATTGATTTGGGAATTGGGGATTTGTAATTTGGAAAGGTTGCCTCAAGAAAAGAAGTTCGTAAAGTGATCTCAAGAAAAGAAGTTTGTAAAGTTTTTATTATCTTTGGAGGAGACACTTCATAGAGACAAGTATCCCTAATGAGTGGGACGAATGTATGGCTGGACTTGCAAGAATTTGATGGTGTGAGTATTCTTCACTTTTCCGCCTCGTTGATCTATATCAAACCTGTGAAATGTGCAGGACAGAAATTACCCATTTATGTTTCATCTGAAGAAAATAAAACTTGGTTGTATTTCTATATCTTTAATGATATGACTTCTCACATTAATACTGAGGCTATAGAAATTTTTCGTGTGTGGCTATGGTGCTTCAAACCACATAAATATCTACATAATGCATATAAGATGTTTTGAAGGTATTTACCATTTTTTGGTGTTATCTGGAACAATGCCAGAGTTCATTCTCCTAGCAGTAGTCTATAATTTAGCTCAAGTTGAATTCTAAAGTTTCACCTTTCTTTTTAATTCCAAGATGACGACACACAAGTGAAAATTCTCTCTTCCAGCTTGATGTAACTCCATGTTTGTTGGCACCAGAAGGTTCTTCATCTTCTACACAAACTAATGAAAAAGATGTGGACATGGGCTCTAAATCAGTTTGGTCTTTGCCGTAAGTATTTCTCTTCTTTCCAACATCTTTTTGATGTTTTGTAAAGTGAAAATTTTTTATCTTCTATTTTCTTCATGGAAATTGTTTACCTAGTATTTTAATATGGAGGTTGATTTGAGTAATTATATTAGAAAATGCCTGATCCTATGTTGTACACATGTACCTATATAAATCAAGCTAATTGCAAATAGCAAGGTTGTATCCTACTGGAAAACGGATTAGCAGTAGCATCAGTTCAGGGGCAATTTGCCTGATGCAAGAATTTTCCCTCTTTTCTTTCTTCTATTGCCTAACTAACTGCTTGCATCTCTACTTTCAATCCGATGCTGGTTTTTTCATACAGCTATTCTGTTGTGATGAGGCATACAGTAGAGGAAGTCTTGGAAGCATGTGCAGACGCAATTGAGCCCGCTTCTGCTGAATTGACATCTCACTTAAGGAGAAAAGTAACAAATGATCTTATGGAAGCCTTGAGTAACCAAATCTGATTTACTGGGTTTGATATATCTGATCAACTATCTTGAAAGTATTCACTGGATTTGATATAGTCTTTACTGCAGGTTCTACTTAAATTTGTTATGCACATAGTGCTCAGATGATTGCAATTGATAGAAAAGTTGAGATGTTTATGATTCAAATGATTTTGTAGGTTCAAATTCAAAACATTTTTCTATTTCAGCAAGCTTCAAAGGTATCAAATCGGTAACATACACGGATGCCTTTGAATTTTTTTACCTTCTTGTTAGCATAATTCATTCAGAGATATGTTGCTTGAAAATAGCCTATTAGCTCAATTGGTAGAGTGCTATGTTTGCACACAGAGATGTGAGTTCGACTCTCACGTAGGCTAATACGGACTGTGTCTTCATAAGTCTCCGATATATTGTGTTTTGGTAAAGCCAATTATACATTTACATATTTCCAATAGTATAAATATATATCACCATTAGTGTGCATATATTCTACCGTTAGTGTCAAGTTATACAAGAATTACTGGGTTTCCATTCTGATTCTACCAATATCGTTGTTTTCTCCGACCATTAGTTTCCATCTATCCTACCATTCTGATCCTCTTCTAGATCCAGCTCCTCCAACGCCACCGTTACCCGATCTAGAGTTCTGATTTTGTGGATTATGACCTCTCCCAGCCATGCTTCCAACGAATCACTTTGCGTAGCATGAAGAACTAAAAAAAACCGAACAAATCGAACAATCGCGATCGAAAACTGAAGATCTCAATGAGATCTACTCAGCTCTGATACCATTTCAAGAATTGAAACTGAAATTGGATGAACAAACACACACAAACTCAATTTTATTCAACTGAATTCAAGATCTGTACAATGGAAGCTCTCGGTATTTATACAACAAGTGCAACTAACTCTAATCGAATCCGAAAGGGGCGAAATGACTAATTTGCCTTTCATTCACCTTACACACACTATACTCTACATGACGTTCTCACTTTTTATTTTTAATTGTAGAGAGTTCTTACTAGGAAACATCCTACTATGAGCAGGATACTGGGCTTGTTGTTGTTGTTAGTTCCAGTGACATCCCAATCCCCTCTAAATTTAAATTTGAGCTCCAAAATGTGGGCCGTTTAGCAGTGTAAAGGTGGAAAACCTGGAAGGTAAAGAGTCACTTCCTTGATGTTGTCCTTACAAGTCTTCAACAAGTATAAGTCATTAATTAATGTGCAACATTACAAAGCGTCAATTAATTGGAAACGAGGGAGTACATCACAAATCATAAACTGATGTACGAGCTTTGGTAGTATCTCAAGGTCCTTTGTTAGCATGATGGACAAGTTGTAATTTGAGTCCACAAAGATTGCATTGGCCAACACTCACTCGTATTCGAGGGCTCCAAGTACGTAACTAACTCCCTTGAATCCTTTGTTTGCTACTCATAGAGCTAGCCATAACCAGATCATTCTTAGAATAAGTGAATGGAGCTCCTTCCATCTCGAACATGACCTGTATAGTCTCAATCTTCTCAACAACTAACAAGGAGAAGTAAAAGGCTTCTACCGTTCCAGCATCAATGTAGTAATGTCTTGATCAGATCATTCAGATTCCAACAGATCAAATGGAAATAAAATAAAAATGGGAAAAAGACCCATGTTGTGCAAACCTAAATTTAAAGTTAGAAGAATGTCAAACAATTTATTTGATGTTGATGAAGTAGTCAACCATAATACTCAGTTATTAATGAATTTTTATAACATAATTCAATGTTAAAGTTTATTGACTCAATTTGTGAAATTTGATTATTTTCAACACTATTTCAGTTGTTTTTTAGTTTGGTCGAATAAGCATTGTTGACTTCGATTATTTGCCTTATTTTGCAAATAACGATTATTGGATGAATAGAAATTCGATATTAGATTGGGCTTGTTGATAAAAAAAATGGAGTGGGTAATGAATTGAAAAAAATTAGCTAAAGATACATTTGCATATGGCAAAGTTACGTGATATATGTAGATTGAATTTTTGTAAAAAATACCTAAACATAATACGATAATAAGTGAAATGAATTTATTTAATATATTGTATATATGAACACTCTATCTTGAGCTAATAGAATGTTGCTATATGCACTCATTAATGATCCGTTTTACCCTTAACATGACACAAGTATATAATCATTGCCTCAAGGAGAGAAAAGTAATGACCGGATCGAGGATTTGTTCAGCCAATTAAAAAAAAATCAAACAGATTAAGGATCCGTTATAATTTTTTTGAATATAGGGATTTTTTTTTACAAAGAACATATATTTGAAAGGAACGGGCCTAATGAATTGTGTATTTTTTTTTGACAAGGAATATTGGATCTAAGTTCCGTTTCTAAAGAATTTTGTATTTTTTTTTCCATTTTTTTTAATATCTGTTCTAAGTTGTTTTTTTTTTTTCCGATTTGGTCGAATAAATCTAAGATCCATTCGTTACTTTTCACTCTGAGCACAATGATAATGTACACGTGTCAAGTTAAGAATGAAATGGATCTACGATATGCTAAACTGAGTAGTCTGAGTGTATTTAGCAACTGTCTTAGATGCATATGACCTTTCCGAGTTACAATACACGAGCGTAGAGTGAGGAGACAATAAATAGGTCAGATGAGAACAGACGCAGCCGCAGTGAATCGAATCCTCACTTGTGAAGTCAATTAAAACAACCGGACCCGACCCGACCCTTTTTGTGGCTTTGGCTCAGGAACCTCCCACATGGCCCTCTGCCCCACTCCCCTCAACCGTTTCTCAACACCCCGCAACAATACTACGGAGTATTACACAAAATTTCCATATACCTCAACACCTCCAAATTTAAAAACTGATTTCTCTAAATATATGCCTAAGACATAAATTAAGAGGTTTCATTAGAAATTATTATCCTAAATTAAATGATATTTACTTTCTTTTAATATTGCTTTTCCTTATTTGATAGGAAATAGTTTTCAATTAGATTTCTTAACCATGTCTAAAAAGACTCATAAAAAAATAATAGCTTAAATTATACACCAGTATATATATATATATAAAATAAAGTAAATCATATAAAATCAATTTTAAGAAAGACTAAAAATAATTACCATTTAATTTTTTTTCCCAATTAAAGCTTCTAATCTATGCATATTATTTGGTATAGGTGATAATTGAACCCACCTTTAAAATCATTATTCTTTTCACATTATCGCCCATGAACTATTTTTTACTCGAGAAAAATTTAATATATATATGGTATTTTTTATATGTATTTATTATTTATGGTGATTTTTTGTAATTTACTGAATAAAAATAACAATGGCATTAAATAATGATACCTTTTCTCTTCCCCTGTTTCCTATATAGACCACCTCCTGGAGGCCCTCTGTTGCTCACCCACCTCACTTCCCCTCCTCTTTCTTCCTCCCCTAATTTCTTCGGTCGGTTTATCAGAAATTTTTGGGTGATAAACCACACCACCGCCTCCAATGGCTACTACATTCATCGTCCTAGCTCTCCTCTGCGCTTCATCTTGCCTCCCACTCGCAATCTCCGCAGGCCATGACTACTCCGACGCCCTCTCTAAAAGCTTCCTCTTTTACGAAGCTCAGAGATCTGGCCACCTCCCGAGCAACCAGCGCGTCACCTGGAGGTCTCATTCCGGCCTCTACGATGGCAAATCCAGTGGGGTTAGTCACTCCTCTCCCTCAATTTCACCCGCATTTGACCTAATTTTAAAAAAAATCCCCAAATTGGAGACTGATTTCAAGCGCTTTGTGAAATTCGTTGCAGGTGGATTTGGTCGGAGGGTACTACGACGCTGGTGATAATGTGAAGTTCGGCCTTCCGATGGCGTTCACGGTGACGATGATGTCATGGAGCTTGATCGAGTACGGCAGGCAGGTTTCCGCCATGGGAGAGCTTGCGAACGCCCTTGAAGCCATCAAATGGGGCACTGACTATTTCATCAAAGCCCATCCTCAACCCTATGTCCTCTACGGAGAGGTATTTTACTTAATTTTTTATTTTTTGAACAATTTTGATAAATTAATGCTTTTAAATTATATACAGTGTGTATAAATAAATGCTACTACAAACAATAAATGATTTTACTAATGGTTATGGTCAAATAGAGTAAAGATATAAATTTGGGACGATTTTGGTAATTTAATGTAATTTGGACGGTGGAGAATTAAAGTGTGGAGTTAAAAATTGAAGGTAGGAGACGGGACGACGGACCACTACTGTTGGCAGAGGCCGGAGGACATGACAACGGACCGTACAGCGTACAAGATCGACCCGAGTAGGCCCGGGTCGGACCTTGCCGGAGAGACCGCCGCAGCCATGGCAGCCGCTTCCGTCGTCTTCCGCCACAGCGACGCCGCCTACTCGGCGACTCTCCTGAGCCACGCCCGCCAGGTATACTAAACAAACCCTGAGCCTGAGTCGGAGTCTCATTACTTAATTACTCCTCTGTGCATTTAATTAGGGTACTGAGTTTAGGGTTGTTTTTTCTGTTACATTTATGGAGATGAGATGGTGCATGTTAGCCTGGAGTTAATGAGGCAGTTACGGTGGGCCTCATTTTTAAGGGTTTCGTCTCAGTTCTGCACCTGATTTACCTTTTCAAAGCTCGCCCTTTTTTTTTAAAAAAAAATTCACACTTCCCAATTTTAAACTTAAAAATAATAAAATTATTATAAATATTACTCCATTTAATGAAAATGTGAAAAACAAAATTATATTTATACTCCTCATTATTATTATTACTCTATTTTTCACTTTATTTAAAAATGACAATTTTATTATTATTTTTTAACAAAAGCGGTATTTTATATCATTTTTATTATTTTTAAAAATGTATAAAAAAATCAAACGAATTAATTTTTGACATAGAGGCAACAGGGAGTGGTGAGACATGAGCCTACAAGGCTACAATTACAAATTCCATCATTTTTTTTTTCGTTCCATACCCATTTTGGCACTTTTATGGCCTTTTTTTTATTGCAATTGGTCCATTTGGTTGGCCTGCTCTTTGAGCGGGATATACTGAGCTTGTTGTTGTTGGTCCATTTGGTTGGCCCTTGTTGCCTTGTCACTCTAGTCTAATCCCGTAGCATATTACCAAACTCTCCTTTCCTTTTTAACCATTTTTAAAAGCGTACTATATAAATTCTTTATTGCTTTTGTTTCACAAATATAACAACTTATATGAAAACTAGAAAATATACCCAAAAAAAAATCAATACCAAGCATAACCTTGACAAGCACCCCCAATTGTTAAAGAAAAAGAACAAAGTGTACAAATTGGACTATAATGTAATTAATTTGTCTCACTTAAATAAAATAAAAGAGAAAAGAAAAAAAATGTAAAATATTTAATACTCTTGGCAGCTTTTACGGCGCATGGTTTGGACTTTAGAGTTGGATGACCCCTCCATTTTGCATTTCTGTTTTTTCTTTTCTCAATAGGTAATTAAATAAATAAAAAGAAATAAAAAAACCGGGCGCCACGTAACCTGATTCTGAGCCGTCCATACCTGTCCCCACAATCAAATGAGATCCTAGCCGTGTATTTCACGGAAGGCCCCTCACGTGACATTAACTGTCGGTGGGCCGTTCAGTTCTTTCTTTCTGCCCCGCTTTATATCGGCCGTTAAACCACCAACTGTCTCCCCTGCTATTACTTTGTACTTGCCGAATCTGTTCCCACTTAGGCCTCGTTTGGCTCCATCAATACATAACATTTCGGAAAATACACACTTATTTTATATAAGAAAAACGAGTCTTTCTTAGAGAATTTGTTTGTGGCAATGTGTTGATCGATAAATCGAATAACTGAACCTTAATTTGCTTAAGTGTGTTTTGGTTTTGTTTATGGATTTCAGCTGTTTGAGTTTGCGGACAAGTACAGGGGAAAGTATGACAGCAGTATCACTGTGGCACAGAAGTACTACCAATCTGTCAGCGGTTATGATGTAAGTTCTTGCCCCAATTTCCCTTGATTTAGAGTTCAAACAATTGATGTGATTATCAATCTGTGTAACATTTGGAGTGATCTTGTTTGATTTGTTTCTATGATCTTTGCAGGATGAGCTGCTGTGGGCGGCTGCGTGGCTTTACAAGGCGACCAATGAGCCTTACTACTTGAATTACCTCGGTGTCAATGGTGATTCTATGGGCGGAACTGGCTGGGCTATGACTGAGTTCGGTTGGGATGTCAAGTACGCCGGTGTCCAAGTTCTCGTCTCCAAGGTAATTTTGGGCCACTGAGCTGATTATTTTTTTAAGCTTAAGAGAGGGACTAACTTGGTGTGATTGCGCTGTTTCGCAGATCCTGATGCAAGGAAAGGCTGGACACTACGCCCCAGTGTTCGAGAAGTACCAGCAGAAGGCGGAGTACTTCATGTGCTCGTGCCTCGGAAAAGGCTCCAGGAATGTCCAGAAGACTCCTGGGGGCTTGATTTTCCGACAGAGGTGGAACAATATGCAGTTTGTCACTGGAGCTTCCTTCCTGATGACAGTCTACTCTGACTACCTCACTTCCGCTGGGAGGAGCATGAGCTGTGCTGCGCCATCTGAGCTCTTTAGCGGGGCCAAGTCTCAGGTAAACCGATTAGTCTACAAGCAAAATTTTGAACCCCAAAAGGATTTGGATTTTGATGTAATGAAACATCTTGCAGATTGACTACATTCTTGGGGACAACCCAAGAGCGACGAGCTACATGGTGGGGTATGGAAACAACTATCCGCAGCAAGTCCACCACCGTGGCTCCTCCATTGTATCCATCAAGGAGAACCCTGCATTTGTTACCTGCCGCGGTGGCTATGCTACCTGGTTCAGCAGGAAAGCCAGTGACCCCAACACTCTTGTTGGTGCTCTTGTTGGTGGGCCTGATGCCTATGACAACTTCGCTGATCATAGGGATAACTACGAGCAAACGGAGCCTGCAACGTACAACAATGCTCCTCTTATTGGTGTACTTGCCCGATTAGGTGGTGGTCATAGTGGTTACAACCAACTTCTTGGTAAACTATAAGGCTCACATGAAACCTTTTTTGACTACCGAAATTTTGAGTGTGATTCTTAGCTGTTCTTTACAATTTCGCAGAGGAATTGCCAGTTGCTGTTTCTGTTGCACCGGCTTCTTCAAAGCCAAATCCTGCACCCCAGCAGAAAACATTGCCAGCTCCTCAGCACAAAGCATCCGCGGCTCCCGAAATCAAAGCTTCTCCATCTGCTGCAGGTATTTTTTTGGCTCATTTTGGAGACCTAATAGAGTGAATCAAAATCCCAAACATCTGTTCTAAACTGTATGCATAAATCATCTTTGTCAGCTCCGAAGACTTCTCCGGTCACCATTGAGCAAAAGACAACATCTTCTTGGAACAACAATGGGAAGACATACTACAGGTACTCCACAATTGTGACCAACAAGTCAAGCAAGACTTTGAAGGACCTCAAGATCTCGGTAAACAACCTCTATGGTCCACTCTGGGGGCTCACGAAATCCGGTGGCTCCTACACTCTCCCCAACTGGCTCAACTCCTTGCCCGCTGGCAAGACCCTTGAGTTCGTCTACATCCATGCTTCCTCTCCTGCTGAGGTATCCGTCTCGGCCTACACCTTGGCCTAGTTCAACCAACCATGTTCAAGTCGTGAGAAATTGTGCAGTTCCTTATAGTAGGTTTCGGAAACTGTTTTACTTGTTAGTTTGTGTGTCGAGTAGTAGGAGGGAGAAGTTAAAAAAAGAAGGGATGAAGGTATAGGAGGTGAAAGGAGTGAAGAGACAGATTGAAAAAAAGTGCTCATCCTCTTTCACCTATGCCTCATTTGCTTATATTTATATATAGAAGTGTCTAAATGTGAGATTGAGAGGAGTGAAATGAGGGGTTTTTTTTGCTTCCTCAATTTGCTCATGTTGTAGTGTGGAAGGACTGTGTTTCTCTTTTGTTCCTTGGTTTTGTTTGGAAGAAGAAGAGATTTGGAAGTACCTTCTTTGCCTCTATATATAGTTCTGTTGAATGTGCTATCTGGGCTTGTTTGTTGGTGCACAAACTGTCTGGGTTTATGATTCTTGGATATAAAGATCTTGATTGCGAATTAAAACTGCAGCTTTCTGAGTCAGTTGTTTGATCCTCCAAAAAACCCCTCTGATATTTGGATTAATGAATTGTCATGAGTCTTATGAGATCATTTTTGTTTCGGTTCCGAGTTGTGTTGTGTCGTGATCGGGTCAACTCGGATTGACCCAGTTTTCTGAATTTCGGGGCCCGGACCGGGTCGACCAATAGTCAAATGTGAGTGATCAATTAGTCATGTAACGAGTTTCACCATTTCCATTTCCCGCAAGAAGTTGAAGATTCCCGCCAAGTTCCGCAGAAGCTTCGCCTGCTTCGTTTGCCGGCAAACCAAATCGTTGTCGAAGAAGGGACTTGCAGACCATCATTGTGAGTTTTGGCTCCCTTTTCGTTGCTCTATGAATTCTTCATTTCAAATTTCTCATCTCTTTCTTTCCAGATTTCTAGGGTTTGTCGTGTCTACAAATTGGAAAGTAATCGTTGTCCAAATCCTTTCAAATTCACTTCTTTTGTGCTCCACAAGCTTTAATCTAGGTTTGATTGTTCTAATACGTGCTGATTTTGATCTATTGATCTCCAACAAGCTGCTTATTGAGGCAATTTTGAGCAGCTTAGGGTTTTAGACTTTTTGTTAGAAATGGATTGCCTAAAGTAGATTCAAGCACTTGAACAATGGTTTCCTAGATACTAACAAGGAAGGAATTAAAGAGAAATGTTGTAAGCACTACTGATTTGAGTACCTTTGCAGTTTGAAATTATAAGCTTGTTAATGTGCCTTTTCCTTCCTTGTATTTACCAATCAGAGATTTTTCTTTGGAAAATCAATCTTGTTTATATCAATGTCATGGAATGGAATATGTCTTGTCCTCACGTTTGGAATCTTATGATTCATTACATCATCTATAGAGAGCATATTCAAACTGAGGGTTGTGAGATATACTGATTTTGTTTAGAATCTCTCAAATTGCACAGAAATGTTTGTTGAATGTTTATCCTTGTTTAAGTTTATTTAATTTCCTCTATGTATTCCAAATCTGTTTTGTTTTTTTCCTCTCTGAGAAACTCTCTGGTTTGCTTGCATTCTATCTTGTTCTTCTCTGTTTTAGTCTTTTAGATATTTTTTGCCAGCAAGTGGGTTTAGGAACAGTGATTCAGTGCAAGTGTGCAACCACTGATAGAAAGACCCAGTTTGACAAAGGCATTGGATTGCTTTTTCTTCAGTTCGTTTCATTTATGTTTGAGGTGTTTGTGATTAATCTGATTGAAGTTAGCTTTTTCTTCGGTTCGTTTGATTTAAGCTTGAGGTGTTTGTGATTAATCTGATTGAAGTTCCTGGCATTTGCATGTTTATATAAGACTCGTACAAATTGCACACAAATATCCTTTGAAACTTTTCATATTTGGTTTAGTTCATATTGCTCCCACCCTGCTTTGGATGAATCATCCTTTCCTGTTCTATATTCTGATCTTTTCAGACAATATGAGTAATCAATCTGCTGTTAATTCCCAAGTCTCTTTCTTCACTTGTGTTGTTTCATTGCCATGGTTGCTACTTTGAGCACCCAAGGATTTGTAACTATTTGATAACTTTAAACCGTATCTGTGTATTGATCTCCAGCCAGTTCAGCTCAGTTCTATTTAATTCCAGTTTTGAGTGATTGTGACCACTTTTTCTTTTTCAATCACGAAGAGGGAGTTTCATAGTAGGGAGTTAACTTAAAAATATTGTTTTCCTATCCCACATCGCTTTTCTAGAATAAAATACACTGCTTTATATTGTCTGATGTACCAACACAGTTTGTCTCTTCGGAGACATCTGATAAAATTGGAACGATACAGAGAAGATTAGCATGGCCCCTGCGCAAGGATGACACGCACAAATCGAGAAATGGTCCAAATTTTTTTGCCCTTTTTTTATAAGCTTTTCCCCCTTCATTTTTTTTTATAAAACAACCCTTCATTTTCTGTAGATGCTTATAAAATAATTCTCCAATTCTTGAATTTTAATTTTTAAATGGTTGCATTTTCTGTACATATCCATTCCGACTAAATTTCCTTCTATCCTCACTAAATTTGCTAAGGTTAGTTCCATTCTTGTATTCCTTTATTTTACGGTTGTTTGAAGCATGTTTTAACTCGAGAAATTGGTCATGATTTGGGCTCTTATATTCACTTTCTGCCTTCAAGTGTATGATTATTTCAATGCTTGTAGGTGCCTTTTGAAAGTCTTTCTTTTAGTTGTGAGTCAAAGACAACATGGAGTGAAGTAAGGACCAAGGAAGGTTAGGATCGACAAATACTGAAACTGCAGGTGAGAATCTTGTTGTGATCCCTGCTTTGTTGAGGCTACTGCTTTTTCCTATCCTGCATTGATATTTTTTGGCCAAATTGTAGATATTATTCTTTTGTTTTGCATTAATCATATTATGTATATGGTCAATTTTTTAGTTTAGTTGAACAGGAATAGCTTCAGAATTCAGATATATTCTTCAATCCACTAAGTAGATTCTAATCAAGATTAGTTGCAAGTCCTTGTCTGAGAATGATTACCAAATGAAGATAGAGCTCCAATCTTTATAATATATTTAGACTTCTGAACATGCAACATACCTGTTCTTAAAGGGAACTAAAATTTCACTGAATTCATACCATAACTGGAAAAAGGAAAAAAATACTATCAGAGCCAGGTTTCGATCCTGGGACCTGTGGGTTATGGGCCCACCACGCTTCCGCTGCGCCACTCTGATTTTGTTGTTCATATAAACCAGCAACCAGTTCATAACTAGGCATCTTAGTGCCTTCATTTTGCCTTTCCCCTGTAAATTTGTAGAGCATGACGTGACGCAAAAACACCCTATCTTAGCAAATCTCAGTTCACTCCAATATGACCACTTATGGAGTAGGTGAAACGGAATTATAGTGAAAATGAACTACAGAGGCTGAATGTCAGTTCACTCCAATATGACCACTTATGGAGACGGTGAAACGGAATTATAGTGAAATTGAACTACAGAGGCTGAATGTTGTTTCTTGATGTGCAGATACAAATTCCTTGGAGAACACAAAAAGTTACAGTGATCAGTTTAGGAGTTAAGGGGCATCCATAACTCTCCTAGTGTGAAGGCTTGAAATAAGTAGTCCTCGAATTTTCCAGCACAATTGCAATTTTCGTATTGGGAGGAATCCAATATGATTGAGCCTATTTTACTTTTGATAGCTTGGTTACGAAGGTTGCTTTGCTTCTCAGCTCAAGGACATGCTATATTGCTATATGTCCATTAGTGCCCTTCGTAAAAGTAGATTAAAAAATCAAGTACAAGCTTAAATATAGGAATTTAAACAAACTGTAAAAAATTAAGAATCTATATCATCCAAGAATAAATGAGGGGAAACCCGAAAGTTGGGAATGGTTGAGGGAGGGAAGAAGGTGGGGCTAGTTAAAGTGAATGTTACAAATTACCAAGTACTGATTTGAATACCTCTGTAGTGGAGGCGGAAGCCTGGTAATACACATATGATGTGCAAAGCTTTGCTGTTGAGAATTGATTAAACATTGTAGCTTTTCTGTTTCAAGACTTACATATAGCTTGTTAGAAGCTTCATAGATTTTGTGATCAGTCCTTTGGGATAAGGAAGCTTGCTAACACATATATGATGTGCAAAACTTTGCTGTTGAGAATTGATTAAACATTAGCTTGTTTTTATCAAGGCTCATACAGATTGCACACAAATCTCCTTTGAAACTTTTCATGTTTTGTTTAGTTCGTATCTTAATGTTCTATATGCTGGTCTTTTCAGCCATGGCTACCACTTCAATTCAGCCCTGTTGAATTCCAGTTTGAGTACTTGTGACCAATCTAATTTAAGATTGCTTTTCCTTTTTCAACCATGAAGAGGGAGTTGAAGATATCACGCATTGCTTTTCTAGAATAAAATATACTACTTTGTATTGCTTCAGCAAGACAGTTTGCCCCTGTGCAAGGATGACACGCACAGATTGAGAAATGGTCCATTTTTTTTTTTCCATTTTCCAGCTCCACTCACCGTGTCCTTAGCATCCCGAGTTTTGGTTTGTATATTCAGAAAATCAAACTGCGAGCACTTACAACTTCTCCCCCTCTTGTTTTTCCATTTTAGGTACTCAACATCTCAACTAGTTCGGGGAAAGAGTGCGTACATCCCGACCCCCCAGACCCCGCTTTATTGCGGGATATACTGGGTTGTTGTTGTTGTTGTTGTAGGTACTCAACATCTCAACTTCAAGATCTCGAGTAATCTCTTCATTTTGTTCTCAACAAAATGAAATTGCAGGATCAATTAGATAATTCAGGTATTATCATTATTTTTTTAAAAAGAAAGACATCCTGGCTCAATTTGTAAGCTTTCATTCACTTACCCTTGATTAATAAAATGATTCTGACTTCCTTTCTTTTTGAATGTTTTTTGAATGGATTTTTGCATTAATTTGTAAGCTTCCATTCCCTTACTCTTGATTAATAAAATGAATCTGATTTCCTTTTTTAATGTCTTTCATGTTCCATTTTGCTTGGTTAAATTATGACTTCCTTTTTTAATGTCTTTCTTGTTCCATTTTGCTTGGTTAAATAATTGAACATGATATTAGTGAGGTGCGCCAGGCCCATACAATAGTGCAACGCATGGGCGACACATGAAGACCCAAGATAGCAAGCTATCTTAAATGAGCCTTCCCCCTCAAAAAATAAATTTAATATCGAAGTGAACCAATGGCCCACATATCAGATATTAAACTGATAAGAACAGATACTACACTTGATCTTAGCCAAAAGGCCGAGAAAGGTATGCTTAAACTAATCTTCGTTTGGGCGTTTTATATTCTCTCCAAACTTGTTCTTTATGCTGACAATTAATGTGGGATGAATGTCAGACCAATCAACTGGTGCTAAGTTTCTCAGATATTAAACTGATATGTGGACATGCCATTGTTTGCCTCAGCTACAAGGTGACTGGACCTGCCTCTTTGTGCTTAAGGTTGTAGATTGCTTGGTCATAGTATAAATTTCAGTTCCAGTTGGTGAATCCATAAGCTATCTAATATTAATAAAAGGGAAAAGAGGCATGCTATTTTTGTCCCAGCTACAATGGTGGAAGTAAATTTGCTTGCCAAATGAAGTGGTTCTTTTTACAAATGAAGAAGTCATCGCGGATAGTTGATTTTTTTTTTTTAAAAAGTTTGGGGCATTTAGATGTTTCAATATACCTTGTCTGAATTACTTCGGATTTATAAATTAACTAGTGCATTTCAAACTGAAGTTCAGTTACTTCAGTTAGTTAGCTGTTGTTGATTCCCAAGTCTCTTGGTTCAGTTGTGTTGTTTCATTGCCATGGATACTACTTTGAGCTTAAGTGTTCAAGTTCATCCTGGTGTATCAGTTGTTTGAATCTACAAGCAAAAAGAGCCTGCAGCGTACAACAATACTCTCTTATTGGTGTCCTTGCCTGATTAGGTGGCAGTCACCACAGTGGTTTCAACCAACTTCTAGGTAAACTATTAGACGCAAATGAAATCTTTTTCGTCTAATGAATTCTGGAGTGTGCTTCTTAGCGGATGTTAACATTTTCGCAGAGGAATGGCCAGTTGATGTCCCTGTTGCACCTGCTTCTTCAAAGCTGAATCCCCCGGCCCAGCAGAAAACAGTGCCAGCACAACACAATGCATCCCCGGCTCCTGAATCAAATCCCAACATCTGTTCTAAATGAATCAAATCCTGCAGCCTGCAGGTATTTTTTTTTTTTTTTGCTCACTTTGGAGACCTAATTCAGCTATTAAGTGAATCAAATCCCAACATCTGTTCTAAATGTATGTACAAATTGTCTTTGTCGGTTCCTACAACTCCTCTGTTCACCTTTCAACAGAAGACAACATCTTCTTGGAACAACAGTGGGAAGACCTACTGACCAACAAGTCAAGCAAGGCTCTGAAAGACCTCAAGAGCTCGGTAAACGACCTCTATGGTCCACTCTGGGGGCTCATGAAATCCGGTGGCTCCTACACTCTCCCCAACTGGCTCTGGCTCACCTTGCCCACTGGCAAGAGCCTAGAGTCTACATCCATGCTTCCTCTTCTGCTGACGTCTCTGTATTGTCCTACACTTTGACCTAGTACAACCATGTTCAAGGTACTTGTGCAGTTCCTTATAGTAGGCTTCGGCTTGGATTTTACAGCCTCTTGTTTTCCTATCTTAGGAATCTGTTTTACTTGTTAGTTTGTGTGTCAAGTGGTAGGAGAGAGAAGTTAAAAAAAGAAGGAATGAAGGTATAGGAGGTGAAAGAAGTGAAGAGACAGATTGAAAACAAGTGCTTGTCCTCTTTCACCTATGTCTCATTTGCTTATATGTATATATAGAAATGCCTAAATGTGATATTGAGAGGAGCGAAATGAGGGTCTTTTTTGGTTCCTCAATTTGCTCTTATTGTAGTGTGGAACGAGTGTTTCTCTTTTGTTCCTTTGTTTTGTATGGAAGAAGAGATTTGGAAGGAGTGTTATCCTCCTTTGTTTTGTATGGTGCACAAACTGCCTTTCCCCAATGCAGAAAGGTTTGGCAGATTGCTGAAAAAGTTTATGATTCTTGGATTTAGAGACCTTGATTGTGTGAATTAGAGAGGTATTCAGATTAAAACTGCAGCTTCTGAGTGATCTATTTAATCTTCCAAATTTCTCTGATCAATGAATTGTGGTCAATCAAGTGTATTAGATCATGACAAGATGCTGCTTGCTACATTCCTCTTAAGACTGATGGCTGGATTGTTTTACATTCTTCCTACTGAATCCAAATCCTATTGATTCGCTTCATTTGTTTCACCCATCTCTTGAATTCTGCATGATCTGCTGAGGTGGGAGAGGGTCGCTCTGAATCTCTGATGGTATCTCATCTCTGGGATGCCCAAAGCCTTTTGCACCTAGATGATGGTAAGCAATGAGTAAGTAGTAACCAAATTTCAAAAGTGTGCTGTTATTATGATGTGTCAAAAAATGGTCAAGTTTAGCACAGCTTGCCTATGGCTAAAAAGATGTATGCCTAAAAGTCTCTTATGGCATAAATCTTCACCAAAACAATGTTACTTATCTTAAAATGCAAGACGAATAAGTAGAAAACGAATGAAGCAAAGATAACACGGTCATAAAATGCAAAATGTAACAGGAAATCTCTCAAAAAGCAGGATACAGCATAAACTAAAGACATGAAAAATGAATAGCTGCCACCCTTGAAAGGGGCTTTACCTAGACAGTCGTCAAATGGTTCCCTTTCCCTCAATCAATATAAAATGATAAACCCCATAAAAATATTTTTAAAAATTGATAAACCAGTGAATCTAATAAAAAAAATTCTGAAATTGAAAAGATTGAGCCGTTTTTTAGGACAGTTACAGTGAGTCAGAACTCAACCTATTCAACTAGTATTGGTGGGGTGCGCCAGGCCCATGCAGTAGTGCAACACACAAAGACCCATGATAGCAAGCTATCAACCAATGGTCCACATATCAGATATTAAACTGATAAAAACAGATACTACACTTGATCTTAGCCAAAAGACCGAGAAAGGTATGCTCTGTGTAGTCTTTCATTGGGATTTTTATATGCTCTTCTAAGCTCCCTCTTTATTCTGACATTCAATGTGGGAGGAATGTGTCAGACTATGCATCGGTGCTCAGTTTCTCACCATTAGATGCAATATTGTAAATGAAAAAGAAACAAGTTGTCCATCCACCATGGAGTGCTAATTACTGGCAGCCTTGAACGTGAAACATTCTTTTAACTTTTAAATCATTTGGATTTTGATTAGACAAAAGAATCTAGTATCAATAGCAGAATTACAGTTTTTTAGCCTCTTCGCTTCCAAATTTGGGATCGATGTCAACAGAGAAGTTGTAGCTCTTGAAAGACCATTTCGCCACATACATTTTTTTTATGGGTAATAATTTCAGGAGGATAAACCTATCCAAAGGCATCCTTTCGGATGAGCCCTTGAAGACCTTGATTGGTATATATATGTTAGGACTCTAGCAGAACGACAAAGGTGTGAACCTTATCTGCTAATTTGTTTCCTCTTAGGAGTATTTGAGAGAAGGATACTTCTCCCAAGCTCTTTATAAATGAAGCTTGGAAGCATGAACTTCTGCATTGTATATAAGGACTTAGCTGTCAAATTCGTAGCTATCAAGACAGCAAGACCTTGGTGCGAATGTATCGGCCCTTCGATCATTTACTCAATTGCTCCTTTGACTTACACACGATTTCCTCAATTGCTCCTTTTGCATTGTATATAACGGTTTCCTTTAACAAATCACCACCCATCAGTCCATCACCAATTTACATTATGTTTTTGTTAAATAAATTATATTTTTAATATTTATCAACTTAAAATATGCGTTTAATTATTTTAATTGTTAGTAATAACCTCTTTTTTAATATAAAAAACTCTATATAAGTATATAGTAAGTGAAGAATTCTCATGTCATTTGCCTAAAAATATTTTTGAATTAAAAAAAAAACTACCTAATAGATTAATTGTTTAACTAAATTATAATTATAGTTCTTCAAATAATTTTTCTTCAAAGGTTAATTATTGAAATAAAATTTTGAAAATATAAATAAATAATTTTTATATTATTTTAAAATTTATAAATGGAAATTATTATTTATAATCATATTACTTAAAAAATAATTTAAATAATATTTACAAAATTATTTTAAGACATAAATTGGAAGATATTCCCAAGTTATATTTATAATTTTTTTTAAAAATGATATCTTTAACACAATCCAACCCCTTCAATTCAAATTTTAAATATATTTATACATAAACTTTGAGTTTAAAAATATTAAAATACAATATTTAAGGATGGCTTAACAAAAATAGACCAAGGAAGGGTGGTGATTTGTTGATGACTATCATTTAAGGGGTGGTTTTCTGTAATTTTAAATTTAAGGGGTTAAGGGACTGTTTTCTGTAAATTTTCCTATATAATTTTATTTTATATTTTTGGAAATGGAAAAAGGAAAAGGGAACTATAATTAGGGTTTTAGTGTGCTTCAACTTTTGATACATAGACTCTACTTTTGTGTTTTGGTGCATTCTCGTATCCTCAAAATCAAGGATGAAGACCCCTTTCAATCTCCCTATAGACTTACTCAATCGGATTTTGGTCCTCCTCCCATTCGGCTCAATTCTTGATTGCAAGCTGGTGTCAAAGGAATGGAAGAATCTCCCGATCCCGAGTTTTTCAAGCGTTACCGCGACACATCTCTCGCCATGTTGCATTTCAAAAACAGCGTCTACTGCTTATTAGTAAGGGATCAGGGGAACATAACAATCACCAATTTCATGCTGAACCGCATTCGATTCGATCTGGAAGACGGCGATGGCATCTGTGAATTTCATTCGGAACCATCCAAGGGGATTGCCTGTGTCCTCACCAACAACAGTCGCCTCCTTTGCTACAACTTGTTCACCGGAGCTTCCTACACCACAACGGATTTGCCGCTGTGGAAATACTCGGATATTGAGTTGCTGATGATCTGTTATGGCTTCGGTTACGATTGTTATGATGACGATTATAAGCTTATGTGGAAATACAAGCTTAAGAGAATGCTCGACGACGGTCTGTATTGGGTTTACAGCTTGAGAAATAAGGAATGGAAGTCCTTCAAAGGCTTCCCTTACGCTGCATATCGGTGGTCGAGTTTGCTATCAATATTGAACCGACAAGCTTGCTCCTTTAATGGTGTCCTCCATTGGGTTTTCCTTAAGAGAGGTACGATTAAGACACCTGAAAAGTATGTCATCTCTACTTATGATTTGCATACTTGTATGTTTGGAGAAATGCCGCTGCCAATGCTGACTAATCATTGTACTGATCATAGTATACAACTAGTTGAATTAGGTGGGCAACTTTGTTGTATGATCAAGTATAATCGCCACCATATGACACGTGTTTGGACGATGAGAGAGCACGGGGTTAATGAGTCTTGGGAGAAATTCTGCATTTACAATCCCATCTACTGGCTACCCAACCATTTGATGAGAAGAGGGGTAGAGCCTGCAATGCTATATGAATGCCGAGATGGAAGAAAAGGAGTCTTGTTTTTCTATCACTGGAACGGATCATTGCATTGGTACGATCTTAACAATGGAGAGTTGACACACGTACAGAAGAGTGATTGGGAGAAGATCAGCAGGATGCCAAAGGAGAAAATTAGAGTTGAAACAATTGAGAGTTGAATTGAATTGGTACGACAATGCTAGCCAATTGAGGCAATGTCAGCATGTTTCGGGTTTATAGCTCCAGAAATCACGAGTGGGAGCCACACAATGGCCTCCCTTATGCTCTATGTAGTTGAAAAGGTTGTAGGGATCATCAAGCTTGCTCCTTTAGGAACATTGGCTGGTTATGGTATCAAAAAACCGGAATAACAGGTGATCTGTAATGAATTAAAGTTAGGTAATGATGTTAGCAAGTATACAATATTGTTGTTGCCGTCATGAAAGTTTTTTTTTTTCCCCTTTTTGATTAAGAGGGAGTTTTCTTGTTTTTGGTTCAGTATTAAGTTTACTTGATACAAATTACATATACCAGCCACTTCAATCCCAAACTCAAGGCCAATAACAAACAAAATCGAGTTGAGAGAGTGAAGGCGTAGGTTTGAGTTGAAAGATGAACACAAAATGCTTGTAATAAAGTTGAGCAAGCTCAGGCATCAAATCTATAGTTTGCCAGCACCAAAATCAGCAACAAATAAACAAAATTTTCAAACTTCAATGTTTTTTTTATTAAAAAAAATATAAATTGCATTTCACTACTCATAACTAGAACGAGCAAACGAACACTGCCACTGGCGTATCCAGGGGTGGTCCATGATAAATTTTCGGAGTTCCTCCTATCATATCTTCTATCATATATATCCTGGTCCAAGTCATCGCCAGGCCATATATGCATCATCTTTTCCTGTTCCATATACTGATCTTTGCTGCCAATTTATGTACTTTATCAATCTGATGTTGATTCCCAAGTCTCTTGGTTTAGTTTAGTTTTTTTTTTTTTTTTTTTTTGCCATGGATACTACTTTGAGCTTAAGTGTTCAAGTTCATCTTGGTGTATCAGTTGTTTGAATTTACAAGCAAAAAGAGCCTGCAATGTACCACAATGCTCCTCTTATTAGTTTTCTTGCCCGATTAGGTGGTAGTCACCACAATGGTTTAAACCAACTTCTAGAGGTAAACTATGAGGCTCAAATGAAACCTTTTTCATCTAATGAATTCTGGAGTACGTGTGCTTCTTAGCTGATATTAACATTTTCGCAGAGGAATTGCCGGTTGCCTTCCCCTGTTGCACCTGCTTCTTCAAAGCTGAATCCCATGCCACAGCAGAAAACAGTGCCAGTTCCTCCGCAGAAAGCATTCCCGGCTCCCAAACACAAAGCTATTCCAGCTGCAGGTAGTTTCTTTTGCTCACTTTGGAGAACAGTGAATCGAAATCCCAAACATCTGTTCTTTGTCAGCTCCGACAACTTCTCCGGTCACCGTTCAGCAAAAGACAACATCTTCTTGGAACAACAATGGGAAGACTTACTACAGGTACTCCACAATTGTGACCAGCAAGTCAAGCAAGACTCTGAAGGACCTCAAGATCTCGGGTAAACAACCTCTATGGTCCACTCTGGGGGCTCACGAAATCCGGTGGCTCCTACACTCTCCCCAACTGGCTCACCTCCTTGCCCGCCGGCAAGACCCTTGAGTACAACCAACTATGTTCAAGTTGTGAGAAATTGTGCAGTTCCTTATAGTAGGTTTCGGAAGTTGTTTTACTTGTTAGTTTGTGTGACAAGTAGTAGGAGGGAGAAGTTAAAAAAAAAAGGGATGAAGGTATAGGAGGTGAAAGGAGTGAAGAGACAGATTGAAAAAAAGTGCTCATCCTCTTTCACATATGCCTCATTTGCTTATATTTATATATAGAAGTGTCTAAATGTGAGATTGAGAGGAGTGAAATGAGGTTTTTTTTTTCTGCTTCCTCAATTTGCTCATGTTGTAGTGTGGTAGGAGTGTGTTTCTCTTTTGTTCCTTTGTTTTGTTTGGAAGAAGAAGAGATTTGGAAATACCTTCTTTGCCTCTCTATATATATTTCTATTGAATGTCTTATCTGGGCTTGTTTGTTGGTGCACAAGAAGGTTTTAATTCGCAGTCAAGATCTTTAAATCCAAGAATCATACACTGTTTCAGCTTCTGGAGTCATCTGTTTGATCCTCCAAATCCCTCTGATATTTGGATTAATGAATTGTCATGAAGTCTATGGGATCATTTTAATTTCGGTTCCGAGTTGTGTTGTGTCGTGATCGGGTCAACTCGGATTGACTCAGTTTTCTGAATTTCAAGCCCCGGACCGGGTCGGCCAACAGTCAAACGCGAGTGATCAATTTTCCATCCACCGAGTTTCACCATTTCCATTTCCCGCAAGAAGTTGAAGATTCCCGCCAAGTTTCGCAGAAGCTTTGCCTGCTTCCTTTGCCGGCAAACCAAATCGTTGTCGAAGAAGGGACTTGCAGACCATCTTTGTGAGTTTTGGCTCCCTTTTCGTTGCTATGAATTCTTCAATTACAATCTCTCATCGCTCTCTTTCCAGATTTATAGGGTTTGTCGGGTCTACTGGTAATTGGAAACCGATCGTTGTCCAAATCCTTTCAAATTCAATTCTTTTGTGCTCCACAAGCTTTAATCTAGGTTTGATTGTTCTAATACGTGCTGATTTTGATCTATTGATCTCCAACAAGCTGCTTATTTAGTCAATTTTGAGCAGCTTAGGGTTTTAGACTTTTTGTTGGAAATGGATTGCCTAGAGTAGATTCAAGCATTTGAATAATGGTTTCCTAGTTAGTAACAAGGAATGAATTAAAGAGAAATGCTGTAACTTGTAAGCACTATTGATTTGAGCACCTTTGCAGTTTGAAATTATAAGCTTGTTAATGTGCTTTTTCCTTTCTTGTAAATACCAATCAGATTTTTTTTTGGAAAACCAATCTAGTTTTATATCAATGCCATGGAATGGAATATGTCTTGCCCTCACATTTGGAATCTTATGATTCATTACATCATCTCTGAGGGTGGTGAGATACTGAGATATGCTGATTTTATTTAGAATCTCTCAAATTGCACAGAAATGTTTGTTGAATGTTTATCCTTGTTTAAGTTGATTTAATTTCCTCTATGTATTCCAAATCTGTTTTGTTTTTTTCCTCTCTGAGAAACTCTCTGGTTTGCTTGCATTCTATCTTGTTCTTCTCTGTTTTAGTCTTTTAGATATTTTTTGCCAGCAAGTGGGTTTAGGAACAGTGATTCAGTGCAAGTGTGCAACCACTGATAGAAAGACCCAGTTTGACAAAGGCATTGGATTGTTTTTTCTTCAGTTCGTTTGATTTATGTTTGAGGTGTTTGTGATTAATCTGATTGAAGTTAGCTTTTTCTTCGGTTCGTTTGATTTAAGCTTGAGGTGTTTGTGATTAATCTGATTGAAGTTCCTGGCATTTGCATGTTTATATAAGACTCGTACAAATTGCACATAAATATCCTTTGAAACTTTTCATATTTGGTTTAGTTCATATTGCTCCCACCCTGCTTTGGATGAATCATCCTTTCCTGTTCTATATACTGATCTTTTCAGCCAATATGAGCAATCAATCTGCTGTTAATTCCCAAGTCTCTTTGTTCAGTTGTGTTGTTTCATTGCCATGGTTGCTACTTTGAGCACCCCAGGATTTGCAACTATTTGATAATTGTAAAGTGTATCTGTGTATTGATCTCCAGCCAGTTCAGTTCAGTTCTATTTAAATCCAGTTTTGAGTGATTGTGACCACTTTTTCTTTTTTCAATCACGAAGAGGGAGTTAAAAATATTGTTTTCCTATCCCACATCGCTATTCTAGAATAAAATACACTGCTTTATATTGTCTGATGTAGCAACATCGATTGTCATTGATTGTCTCTTCGGAGACATCTGATAAAATTGGAACGATACAGAGAAGATTAGCATGGCCCCTGCGCAAGGATGACACGCACAAATCGAGAAATGGTCCAAATTTTTTTGTCCTTAAAGTAAGCTCAAGAAAACAACCCTTCATTTTTTTTAGATGCTTATAAAATAATTCTCCAATTCTGGAATTTTTAAATGGTTGCATTTTCTGTAGATATCCGTTCCGACTAAATTTCCTTTTATCCTCACTAAATTTGCTAAGGTTAGTTCCATTCTTGTATTTCTGTATTTTACGTTTTCTGGACATATCCATTCCGACTAAATTTCCTTCTATCCTCGCTAAATTTGCTAAGGTTAGTTCCATTCTTGTATTTCTTTATTTTACGGATGATTGTAGCATGTTTTAACTCGAGAAATTGGTCATGATTTAAGCTCTTATATTCACTCTCTTTTAGTTAAGAGTCAAAGACAACATGGAGTGAAGTAAGGACTAAGGAATGTCAAGGTCGACAAATACTAAAAGTCTAAAACTGCAGGTGAGACTCTTGTTGTGATCCCTGCTTTGTCGAGGGTATTGCTTTTTCCTATCCCACGTTGATATTTTTGGCAAAATTGTAGACATTATTCTTTTGTTTTGCATTAATCATATTCTGTATATGGTCAATTTCTTAGTTTAGTTGAACAGGAATAGTATCAGAATTCAGATATATCCTTCAATCCACTAAGTAGATTCTAATCAAGATTAGTTGCAAGTCCTTGTCTGAGAAGAATGATTACCAAATGTAGATAAATCGAATAATTGAGTATTAATTTCCTTAAGTGTGTTTTGGTTTTGTTTATGGATTTCAGCTGTTTGAGTTTGCGGACAAGTACAGGGGAAAGTATGACAGCAGTATCACTGTTGCACAGAAGTACTATCAATCTGTCAGCCGTTATGATGTAAGATCTTGCCCCAATTTCCCAGGAATGTCCAGAAGACTCCTGGGGGCTTGATTTTCCGACAGAGGTGGAACAACATGCAGTTTGTCACCGGAGCTTCCTTCCTTCCTTATGACAGTCTACTCAGACTACCTCACTTCTGCTGGGAGGAGCATGAGCTGTGCCGCGCCATCTGAGCTCTTTAGTGGGGCCAAGTCTCAGGTAAACCGATTAAAGTACAAGCGAAATTTTGAACCCCAAAAGGATTTGGATTTTGATGTAATGAAACATCTTCCAGATTGACTACATTCTTGGGGACAAACCAAGAGCAACGAGCTACATGGTGGGGTATGGGAACAACTATCCGCAGCAAGTCCACCACCGTGGCTCCTCCATTGTATCCATCAAGGATAACCCTGCATTTGTTACCTGCCGCGGTGGCTATGCTACCTGGTTCAGCAGGAAAGCCAGCGACCCCAACACTCTTGTTGGTGCTCTTGTTGGTGGGCCTGATGCCTATGACAACTTTGCTGATCATAGGGATAACTACGAGCAAACGGAGCCTGCAACGTACAACAATGCTCCTCTTATTGGTGTCCTTGCCCGATTAGGTGGTGGTCACAGTGGTTACAACCAACTTCTTGGTAAACTATTAAGGCTCAAATGAAACCTTTTTTTACTACTGAATTTTTTAGTGTGCTTCTTAGCTGGTCTTTACAATTTCGCAGAGGAATTGCCAGTTGCTGTTTCTGTTGCACCGGCTTCTTCAAAGCCGAATCCCGCACCCCAGCAGAAAACATTGCCAGCTCCTCAACACAAAGCTTCTCCATCTGCAGCAGGTACTTTTTTTTTGGCTCATTTTGGAGACCTAATTGAGTGAATCAAAATCCCAAACATCTGTTCTAAACTGTATGCACAAATCATCTTTGTCAGCTTCGAAGACTTCTCCGGTCACCATTGAGCAAAAGACAACATCTTCTTGGAACAACAATGGGAAGACATACTACAGGTACTCCACAATTGTGACCAACAACAAGTCAAGCAAGACCCTGAAGGACCTCAAGATCTCGGTAAACAATTCTCCAATTCTGGAATTTTTATATTATTGCATTTTCTGTACATATCTATTCTGACTGAATTTCCTTCCATCCTCACTAAATTTGCTTAGGTTGGTTCTTGTATTTCTTTATTTTTTGTAAGCTCAACTCTCTTCATTTTTTTTTATAAAACAACCCCTTCATTTTTTGTAGATGCTTATAAAACAATTCTCCAATTCTGGAATTTTTATATGATTGCATTTTCTGAACATATCTATTCCGACTGAATTTCCTTCCATCCTCACTAAATTTGCTTAGGTTGGTTCTTGTATTTCTTTATTTTACGGATGCTTGTAGCATGTTTTAACTCGAGAAATTGGTCATGATTTGGGCTCTTATATTCACTTTCTGCCTTCAAGTGTATGCTTATTTCAATGCTTGTAGGTGCTTTTTGAAAGACAACATGGAGTGAAGTAAGGACTAAGGAATGTCAAGGTCGACAAATACTAAAACTGCAGGTGAGAGTCTTGTTGGGATCCCTGTTTTGTATAGGGTATTGCTTTTTCCTATCCCGCGTTGATTTTTTTTGGCAAAACTGTAGTTATTATTCTTTTGTTTTGCATTAATCATATTCTGTATATGGTCAATTTCTTAGCTTAGTTGATTGAACAGAAATAGTTTCAGAATTCAGATATATTCTTCAATCCACTAAGTAGATTCTAATCAAGATTAGTTGCAAGTCCTTGTCTGCGAATGATTACCAAATGAAAATAGAACTTCATTCTTTATAATATATTTAGACTTCTGAACATGCAACATGCTGTGTTCTTAAAGGGAACTAAAATATCACTGAATTCAAACCGTAACTGAATTATAAAAAGAAAAAAATCTATAAGATTCAGGTTTCGATCCTATTATATTCTGTTTATGGTAAAGTTCTTAGTTTAGTTGAACAGGAATAGTTTCAGAATTCAGATATATTCTTCAATCCACTAAGTAGATTCTAATCAAGATTAGTTGCACTTGCAAGTCCTTGTCTGAGAATGATTACCAAATGAAGAATGAACTCCAATCTTTATAATATATTTATATATTTAGACTTCTGAACATGCAACATACTGTGTTCTTAAAGGGTACTAAAATTTCACTGAATAAATGAAAAAAACTGTGTTCTTAAAGGCTACTGAAATTTCACTGAATAAATGAAAAAAATCTATCAGAGCCAGGTTTCGATCCTGGGACCTGTGGGTTATGGGCCCACCACGCTTCCGCTGCGCCACTCTGATTTTGTTGTTCATATAAACCAACAATCTGTTGATAACTAGCCACCTTAGTGCCTTCATTTTGCCATTCCCTTGTAAATTTATAGAGCATGACGTGACACAAAAACACCCTATCTTAGCAAATCTCAGTTCACTCCATATGACCACTTACTACAGAGGCTGAATGCTGTTTCTTGATGTGCAGATACAAATTCCTTGGAGAACACAAAAAGTTATAGTGATCACTTAAGGAGTTAAGGGGCACCCATAACTCTCCTAGTGTGAAGGCTTATAATAAGTAAAGTCCTTGAATTTTCCAGCACAATTGCAATTCGGAATTATGAATATTTGCTTTGCTTCTCAGCGTAAGAAGGGCGTGCTATATTGCTATATGTTCATTTGTGAACTTCGTTAAAAGTAGATTAAAAAAAAGTACAAGCTTAAATACAGAAATTTAAACAAACTGTAAAAATTAAGAATCTATATCATCCAAGAATAAATGAGGGGAAACCCGAAAGGTGGGAATGGTTGAGGGAGGGAAGCATGTGGGGCTAGTTAAAGTGAATGTTACAAAGTACCAAGTACTGATTTGAATACCTTTGCAGTGGAGAAGGAGGCGTGGTAATACATATATGATGTGCAAAGCTGTGCTGTTGAGAATTGATTAAACATTGTAGCTTTTCTGTTTCAAGACTTACATATAGCTTGTTAGAAGCTTCATAGATTTTGTGATCAGTCCTATGGGATAAAGAAGCTTGCTATCACATATATGATGTGCAAAGCTTTGCTGTTGAGAATTGATTAAGTAGAATAAAATACACTACTTTGCATTGCTTGATGAAGCAGACAGTTTGCCCAAGGATGACAAGCACTGATTAAGAAATGGTCCAATTCCCCCCATCCCCATTTTCCAGCTCCACTCGACGTGTCCTTTGCATCCCGAGTTTTGGTTTGTAAATTCAGAAAATCAAATTGTGAGCACTTACAACTTCTCCCCTTCTTGTTTATCCATTTTAGGTACTCAGCATCTCAACTTCAAGATCTCGAGCAATCTCTTCATTTTGTTCTCAACAAATGAATTGCAGGATCAATTTGATAATTCTGGTATTATCATTATTTTTTTTAAATAGAAAAACACTTTTAGATCTTAAATATTTCCTGGCTGTAAGCTTCCATTCCCCCTTGATTACTTTCCATTTGGGTTGGTTAAATAATTGAACATGATAGGTGAGGTGTGCCAGGCCCATACAATAGTGCAACGCATAGGCGACACATGAAGACCCAAGATAGCAAGCTACCTTAAATGAGCCGTCCCCCTCAAAAAATAAATTTAATATCGAAGTGGACCAATGGCCCACATATCAGATATTAAACTGATAAGAACAGATACTACACTTGATCTTAGCCAAAAGGCCGAGAAAGGTATGCTTCATCTATTCTCGGTTTGGGCCTTCTATATTCTCTCCAAACTTATTCTTTATTTTGACAATCAATGTGGGATGAATGTCAGACCAATCAACCAGTGCTAAGTTGCTCAGATATTAAACTGATATGTGGAGATGCCATTTTTAGCCCCAACTACAAGGTGACAGGACCTGCCTCTTTGTGCTTAAGGTTGAAGATTGCTTGTTCATAGTATAAATTTCAGTCCCAGTTGGTGAATCCATAAGCTATCTAATAAAAGGGAAAAGAGGCATGCTATTTTTGTCCCGGCTACAGTGAAGTAAATTTGCAGGCCGAAGGAACTGGTTCTTTTTACAAATGAACAAGTCATCGCTGGTAGTTGATGTTTTTTTTTAAAAAAAAAATTTGGGGGAATTTAGATGTTTCAATTGAATTACTTCAGATTTCTAAATTAACGAGTGCATTTCAAACTGAAGTTCAGTTAGGTAGCTGTTGTTGATTCCCAAGTCTCTTGGTTCAGTTTTGTTGTTTCATTGCCATGGATACTACTTTGAGCTTAAGTGTTCAAGTTCATCCTGGTGTATGAGTTGTCTGAATCTACGAGCAAAAAGAGCCCGCAGCATACAACAATGCTACTGCTCTTATTGGTGTCCTTGCCCGATTAGGTGGCAGTCACCACAGTAGTTTCAACCAACTTCTAGGTAAACTATAAGGCGCAAATGAAACCTTTTTCGTCTAATGAATTCTGGAGTGTGATTCTTAGCGGATGTTAACATTTCCATAGAGGAATCGCCAGTTGCTGTCCCTGTTGCACCTGCTTCTTCAAAGCTGAATCCCCCGGCCCAGTAGAAAACAGTGCCAGCACAGCACAATGCATCCCCGGCTCCCGAACACAAAGCTACTCCAGCTGCAATCTGCAGGTATTGTTTTTTTTTTTTTTTTGCTCACTTTGGAGACCTAATTCAGCTATTAAGTGAATCAAAATCCCAACATCTGTTCTAAATGTATGTACAAATTGTCTTTGTCAGCTCCTACAACTCCTCTGTTCACCTTTCAGCAGAAGACAACATCTTCTTGGAACAACAGTGGGAAGACCTACTGACCAACAAGTCAAGCAAGGCTCCGAAAGACCTCAAGAGCTCGGTAAACGACCTCTATGGTCCACTCTGGGGGCTCATGAAATCCGGTGGCTCCTACACTCTCCCCAACTGGCTCTGGCTCACCTCGCCCACTGGCAAGAGCCTAGAGTCTACATCCATGCTTCCTCTTCTGCTGACGTCTCTGTATTGTCCTACACTTTGACCTAGTACAACCATGTTCAAGGTGTGAGAACTTGTGCAGTTCCTTATAGTAGGCTTCGGCTTGGATTTTACAGCCTCTTGTTTTCCTATCTTAGGAAGCTGTTTTACTTGTTAGTTTATGTGTCAAGTGGTAGGAGAGAGAAGTTAAAAAAAGAAGGAATGAAGGTATAGGAGGTGAAAGGAGTGAAGAGACAGATTGAAAACAATTGCTTGTCCTCTTTCACCTGTGTCTCATTTGCTTATATGTATATATAGAAATGCCTAAATGTGATATTGAGAGGAGCGAAATGAGGGTCTTTTTTGCTTCCTCAATTTACTCTTATTGTAGTGTGGAACAAGTGTTTCTCTTTTGGTCCTTTGTTTTGTATGGAAGAAGTGATTTTGAAGGAGTGTTATCTTCCTTTGTTTTGTATGGTGCACAAACTGCCTTTGCCCAATGCAGAATGGTTTGGCAGATTGCCAGATTGCTGAAAAAGTTTATGATTCTTGGATTTAGAGACCTTGATTGCGAATTAGAGAGGTATTCAGATTAAAACTGCAGCTTCTGAGTGATCTATTTAATCTTCCAAATTTCTCTGATCAATGAATTGTGGTCAATCAAGTGTATTAGATCATGACAAGATGCTGCTTGCTACATTCCTCTTAAGACTGATGGCTGGATTGTTTTACATTCTTCCTACTCAATCCAAATCCTATTGATTCGCTTCATTTGTTTCACCCATCTCTTGAATTCTGCATGATCTGCTGAGGTGGGAGAGGGTTGCTCTGAATCTCTGATGGTATCTCATCTCTGGGATGCCCAAACCCTTGTGCACCATCTGATGGTATTTCAAAAGTGTGCTGTTATTACAATGTGTCAAAAAATGGTCAAGTTTAGCACAGCTTGCCTATGGCTAAAAAGATGTATGCCTAAAAGTCTCTTATGGCATAAATCTTCACCAACAACAGTGATGAGCTGACAAATGAGTTTGAAGTAATTCAGATACCAAAACAATGTTACTTATCTTAAAATGCAAGACGAATAAGTAGAAAACGAATGAAGCAAAGATAACACAGTCATAAAATGCAAAATCTAACAGGAAATCTCTCAAAAAGCACAAGATACAGCATAAACTAAAGACATGAAAAATGAATTGTTGCCACCCTTGAAAGGGGCTTTACCTAGACAGTCCTCAAATGGTTCCCTTTCCCTCAATATAAAATGATAAACCCCATAAAAATATTTTTAAAAATTGATAAATCAGTGAATCTAATAAAAAATTTCTGAAATTGAAAAGATTAATATAATGCAGTGAAGAGCTAAAAATGAAGCAACTGGTTTCACAGTATCTGCAGGATGAAAACTAAATTAAGTTATATGAAATTTTAATACTGAAAACTGTAGGATGAAAACTAAATTAAGTTATATGAAATTTTAATACTGAAAACTGTAGGTGCCCTCCGAGGAGAACAACCTTCCAAATATAAGGGTATGCCACTTAGAAACAGCAAGCACACGGTATTCTTTAGTAAAAGGCGAAAGAATAGTTCGCTTTGTGCCTACTGCATGGCTCCACAAATGTTACAATGCTGCTATTGATTGGACTTGTATGATTCGGCATGGAAGGTATTTCCACGCTTATTCGATGTGGGAATCCTTTGCACATCTGAGAATGGAGACTGCCAGTTGACATTTATACACAATAATACATGTTCCATTCCATGCAATTTACAACAATACACAAGATGATTCAATTCATTAATCTTTCCTCACAATGATTGGATCTCGGTATAAATTTTATGGCTGCGTTAGTAGTTGTTATTATCATCATTACAATAAGAAAAAACAAATGGTTATGAAAAGAAAGGCAAGGTTTTCTGAATAAATCTCCTTATGCCATTCTCTCTATCAAGATTCTAAAAATCAATCATATAATTCAGCTCTTGAAATGAATTCCAACTGCTATAAGAAGTTCTGATTTCATAGAATTATAAGCTCAGCTTCAGTGCAAAGACGAAGAGAATGAAATCTCTTATAAAATCTGATAAAAGTACATAAAGAGAGTAACACAAACTCGCTTTCATAGCAAAATCACACAGGAGCGACTACCTTTCATCATTATAAACAACTTCCCTCATTCTCAATCTACTACTTCCAGCAACCACATTTCCATTTTCATTGGTTTACATAAAGAAAAAAAGAGTTTTCATCCTTTTTTTTTTTTGGTATGCAAATAGAACTAGAAATGTCAATTAGAAAAAAAATAAAAGAACGAAATTGTTGATGAGAGCTCCACACAAACCCTATGGATATACTGATCTGTGTAGTTCCGGGCTTTAGCTTGAACCATTTTTAGTATTGGTGGGGTGGATATACTGATCTGTGTAGTTCCGGGCTTTAGTTTGAACCATTTTTAGTATTGGTGGGGTGGATATACTGATCTGTGTAGTTCCGGGCTTTAGTTTGAACCTTTTTTAGTATTGGTGGGGTGCGCCAGGCCTATGCAGTAGTGCAACACTTAGGCGACACAAAAAGACCCAAGATAGCAAGCTATCTTTAATGGGTCTTTCCCCTCAAAAAATAAATTTAATATCGAAGTGAACCAATGGTCCACCTATCAGATATAAAACTGATAAGAACAGATACTACACTTAATCTTAGCCAAAAGGCCGAGAAAGGTATGCTTTGTGTAGTCTTTCATTGGGCTTTTTATATGCTCTTCTAAGCTCCCTCTTTATTCTGACATGCAATGTGGGAAATGTGTCAGACTTTGCATCGGTGCTCACTTTCTCACCAATGAGATGCAATATTGTACGGAGTAAATGAAAAAGAAACAAGTTGTCAATCCACCATGGAGTGTTAATTAATGGCAGTCTTGAACGTGGTACATTCTTTCAACTTTGAAATCATTTGGAGTTTGAGTTCTAATTGCCAACCAAACAAGCTCATAGTGTTAGGTATCTGATATCTAGATATATCAGATATCAGCCCGATATATGATATCTGGTGTTTGGGATACCTCAAATATCAAGTGATATTTGATATCTGTATTTGATATTGTCAGATATCGATATCACTTGATTAGATATCAAATTTGGATTTTTTTTAAATTTGATATAATAATTTTGAAGAAAATATCACTTGATATCAAAATATCACCCGATATTTGATATCTTGATATCTCTTGATATTGGGATATTAACTGATATCGATATCTTGATACCGTGGGTAGCGGCGTGAGAGGTAGGTGATGTTGACTCGTAATTGTCCCTTGTAGGCATAATTTGAAAACTTTGAAGAATTCCATCATATATAATTTTATTTTATATTTTTGGCAATGGGGAATTATAGTTAGGGTTTTAGTGTGGTTCAACTTTTGATACATAAGACTATCTACTTTTGTGTTTTGGTGCATTCTCGGATCCTCAAAATCGAGGATGAAGTCCCCTTTCAATCTCCCTTTAGACTTACTCAATCAGATTTTGCTCCTCCTCCCATTCGGTTCAATTCTTGATTGCAAGCTGGTGTCAAAGGAATGGAAGAATCTCATCGACGATCCCAAGTTTTTCAAGCGTTACCGCGACACATCTCTTGCCTTGTTGTATTTCAAAAACAGCGCCTACTGCTTTTTAGCAAGGGATCAGGGTAACATAAAAATCAGAAATTTCACAATGAATTACCGCATTCCATTGGATCTGGAAGGCGGTGATGGCATCCGTGAATTTCTATCCGAGCCATCCAAGGGGATTGCCTGTGTCCTCACCTACAAAAGTCGCCTCCTTTGCTACAACTTGTTCACCGGAGCTTCCTACACCACAACGGATTTTCCGGTGTGGAAACACTCGGATTCTCAGTCGATCTGTTATGGCTTCGGTTACGATTGTTATGATGATGATTATAAGAATATGTGGAAATACAAGCTTAAGAGAATGCTCGACGAAGATGATGACGATCTGTATTGGGTTTACAGCTTGAGAAATAAGGAGGGGAAGTCCTTCAAAGGCTTCCCTTACGCTGCATATCAGTGGCCGAGTTTGCTATCAAAATTCAACCTAAAAGCTTGTTCCTTTAATGGTGTCCTCCATTGGGTTTTCCCTAAGAGAGTTACGGGTACGACACCTGAAAAGTATGTGATCTTTACTTACGATCTGCATACTTGTATGTTTGGAGAAATGCCGCTGCAAGTGCCGATTGATCATTGTAATCTTGAACGTGTGCTACTATTAGAGGTAGGTGGACAACTTTGTTGCAGTCTCAAGTTGAATATTAATAACCACCTTACGGCAAGTGTTTGGACGATGAGAGAGTACGGGGTTAGTGAGTCTTGGGAGATGTTGTTCATCATTAATGACAATTCAGTGATACACTGGGTACAGCCCGCAATGCTATATGAATGCCGAGATGGAAGAAAAGTAGTCTTGTTTTTCTATCACTGGAATGGATCATTGAATTGGTATGATGTTAACAATGGAGAGTTGAAACACATACAGAAGTGGTTGGCAGAAGATCAGGAGGATGCCAAAGGAGAGTTGAAACAAGGGAGAGTTGAATTGGTGCGACGATGCTAGCTAATTGGGGCAATGTCAGCATGTTTCAGGTTTATATATAGCTCCAGAAATCGCGCTTGGGAGCCACACAATGGCCTCCCTTATGCTCTGTCTAGTTGAAAAGGTTGTAGGGGTCAGGTCATCAAGCTTGCTCCTTTAGGTAATGAATTAAAGTTAGGTAATGATGTTAGCAAGTATACGATATTGTTGCTGTCATGGGAGTTTTCTTGTTTTTGGTTCAGTATAAAGTTTACTAGATTGAAATTACATATACCCCAGCCACTTTAATCCCAACTACTCTTGGGATATGATTAAACTGATCAAGGCCAATAACAAACAGAATCTAGTTGAGAGAGTGAGGGCATAGGATTGAGTTGAAAGAGGAACACAAAAGGCTTGTAATAATAGTTGAAAAACATCAAATCTATAGCTTGCCAGGTTCTCAGCGCGCGCGAATCGCCAAAATCAGCAACAAATAAACAAAAGTTTCAATCTTCAATGTTTGTTAAAAAAAAAAAGGACATAAATTGCATTTCACCACTCGTAACAAGAACGAGCAAACGAACACTGCCACTGGCGGATCTAGGGGTGGTCACTGGTCCATGATAAATTTCCGGAGTTTCCGAAGAGGTGAAGAATGGTAGGAAGGAAAAAGAGCTAGAAAGGAAGGATTTCAGAAAGAGAAAGAAGAAACCACGTTTTGGGTGCGGTGCTGCTGGTTTGCAAGTTGGAGCGCTTCCTGTCACTGCTGTGTTATTGGTGGCAGTCAAAGTCGATGCAGCGGAGAACGGAAATCCACATATCATCCAAAATCCATATGGAAATCAAGAAGGTTTGGAGCCCGATCCTATAAACTCCAGGTTTCGAAAAACTGTTGAAATCAATGGGTGGTATGAACTTGCTTTTTTCATCCACAATAACCCCCTCTACGGGTAACAAACTACAACAGATGAGCATTTTTGCTCATCTGTTGTGTCCTAATAACCTTTTATGGAGCTGGTGTGGAGCTACCTGTTTCAGTATGTTATTCATGCTTAATGAACTAGCTAAATGGTATGTAACTGATCTTGGTAGCACTGTCTTGAGTGTAGGGGTGTTATGTGAACACGAGTAGCTCAAATTCGACTCGTACTCGCTCGATAAAAACTCGGCTCGAGCTCGTTCATTTTCTAAATGAGCCCAGTATGAACACATTTGTAAGCTCGATCCAAAGCTCGGCTCGTTCGAATTAAGCTCGAATAGCTCGAATTTTATGAAATTTCTAAAATTTCTTTTAAGTTACTGTTTAATGAGCCAGTAGAACTGCTTAAAGCTCGAAAAAAGATCGGCTCGAGCTCGTTCATTTCCTAAATGAGCCGAGTATGAACACATTTTTTAGCTCGAGTCAAAATTTAGGCTCGGCTCGAGCTCGTTCATATTCTAAATGAACTGAATACGAACATGCAGTACTCAGCTCGTTCGGCTCGAATAACAGCCCTACTTGAGTGTATGTAAAACAATTCTAAATTTCCACTGTAATATCTATTTCTTTGCACTAAAGAACATGGCTAAATGTGTTCATGGGGCAAATCAAACTTATGTATTTTTGTATTTGTCAAGTGATTATGTGGAATGAAAATTATGCTGTGTATATGTGTTATTCCAAACCTACGTACTGTCAATACATATTGGTGGATTATGTGTTCTATTACGAACTTTTTTGAGTATTATGGTTACTTGGAGTTTATTACAGTCTCTTGAATTGGTAAATAAAGAGCGGCCATATCTGGGGTTCGAACCGGGGACATATGAGTACTACCCACAAGTCCTTTCCGGTAAGCCATTCCGGAATGGTTGTTTATTACAGTCTCACCTAAGGGTGCCAAACATAAATTACAAACCCCCTTGATGGGAATTAAGAAGCTACAATGCAGTAGAAAATGGGAAGTATATGGCACCTCAAACATATATGAGTGGGGTTGAAACTAAATACAGTATTGTGAAAATCCCAGAAGGGCCTATTTCCAAAAGGGTTTGAACAAATTCCCCGGACGGTTTAAAAAGTCCCGAATGGATCAACCTATATTCCGTAAGGGTCTGAATAAAGCTAATTCATGTCCTAAAATCCACTAGGGCTTGAGTACACAATATTAGATTAGTACGTAATAATCTCGGCAATAGTATATAGTAACTTGTGCGGTTTCCTTTGTCTTTGTACGACTCTGCTCTGGTATGTCTTGCGATCTACCTCTTCGATGGGGTTCTGTCAGTCGGAGTCGGGACTGACTGAGATCGTGGTAGTGTGTACGGGGCGACTTTGCACACGGAAAGGTTCCTGGGAGGTTCGTCTTTACTGCCCACAGAGACTCCTATTGATTTGCTGACCAGTGGTACTATCTCACGATGGTGCTTGACTTCGTATGTAGTCTATGTCCCCATCTTGTTGTAGGTCCATTTAGATTCGTCTTTATAATTTGGTGCGTACTGCCTGTTTTATTGCACCTTTTATGTGATTTGTTGTATGTATGACGGTTTACCGTCTGCCAATTTGTCGGCATCTCGAGCTTCAGGTTTGTCTAAGCTCGAATTTTTACTTAATCCAAAAAAATAATAATTTGAAAACCTTGTAGAATACTATAACACAACATAATCCTGGAAACAGTTTTCAACATCAGAAAGAAGTTTCTAAATGGAATAAACCTGCCGAATGATTCATGAAACTTAATTTTGATGGAGCAATGGCTATGCCATCCGCGATTGCTATGGTAGAGTGGTTTCTTGGAGTGCACATGTCCTTGGAAATGTTTCTCTTGTCCAAGCTGAGTGTCACGGTCTTCATTTTGGTCTTCTGGAAGCAGTGAAGAAAGGTTTTTCTCGCCTCGTGGTGGAAGGAGACTGTCTGGTCGTCATTAATGGCTTCCTGGGATTGGTATGTGGCCGTGGATTATTGGAATAATGATCACCGATGCTCTCGGCCTCTGCAAAGTGTTCGAGGTTGTCTCATTCTCCCACACTTGCTGGGAAGGCAACCAGGTTCCAGACAGGTTAGCGCACATCAGTTAATTTATCCTTGTCCTTCTCGTCTGCACATTGCCCTGCCCGAGCTCAAGGATGCCGTCTGCAAGGACGCTATTTGGCAGTGGTTCGACCGAGGTTGACCACTCCAAATTTTCGTCTTGTATCGAAAAAAAAATCATCATAATTTTTTTCCAATGGAAAAAGGAAAAGGGAATTATAATTGAGGGAATTTGTTGATTTAGACCTTTTTAGCAAATTTGATTAGGTAGTTAGCCCCCTTAATCTTTTTATTAGGCGCACCAAACTCCTTTAATTTTTTATTAGTCTCACCAAACCCCTTTGTACCCTATTCCTTCCTCCTCCCATCTCAGCTCTTTCTCGTTCCTCCTTCCAGTCGATTCAACGATTCTTCCTCCTCCAATGCTCCATCCATGGCCGATGAAGAAGACGTTGAAGGCGCTTCTCCTCCTGATCTCCGGTGACGATTTACGAAGCAGTGCCTCCTCTATGGGGCACTATCAATGGTGATTCCATCTCGGATTTCAGATCTACCTAGGTTTTTGAATTTCAGATCTAGAATCCTTGTGATTTCGAATTCCATAGCGTATTGCTCGCCCTCACCCTCTCCGTTCTGGCCCGAGACTCAAAACCTGCCTCAAGCGCCTTTAATCATGCCCCAATGGTTCCTCCAATTTCCTCCTGAACCGCCGAATGGTTCCCGGCGCTAAGCGCTTGCCTCCACCTGCGCAAAACACTTGTCTGTGTGCGGTTTCTGAATTGTGGATGTTGGAGCGATTGAAGACGGAACACAGTGTAAACAGATGACGGGATGTTTAACGATTTCAATTGTCGAAGAGATGCCTTGATTAAGGCTCTCACTATAGGTTTCCATCTCCCTTTTTTTTCTGCTTTTCTGTTATTGCAAGTGTCGTTTTTGAATTGTGATTGTTGATCTTCCTATTGTAGATTTTGACGAGTTCTTCAATTGTGATTGTTGCCTCTAAGGTGTTTGATGAAATGCCTAGATGAATTGACTTTGTTTTTAGTGTAAATAAATCCTTCCTTGTTAATGGTTTTGCAATTTTTTTTAGTAAATTTAGATTGATCCATCTCTAATCACACCCCCCTTTCATTATAATTGATGAATGTCAAGTTAGTGGAATCATCAATATGAATATTAGTTAGCTTTCATAAGGAGATTTTGTGCCTCTTATGTCAAAGTCAGGACCAATATGTTTACTCTAAGTTAGTGGAATCATCAATATGAATATTAGTTAGTGGAATCTTATGTTCTTTAATTGACTGATCAAATGTTGATCTCATGTCTGCCATTTTGATGAACACAGTGTGCTTGTGGTTAACTTGCAGACATCAATAGACAGGCATGGCCACACTGGAACCGAGTTAGCCGCTTTCATTACTAGGTAGGTATGCACAACTTCGCCTTCGTCTTGTGTAGTACCAGATTCCATTTTTAGCGAGAAAGTTTGTGCATTTGGTTTAATTCATGGTAATCTAGCGTTGTTTGATGGCATTTTGAAGAGCCAAATCTAAGGTGGAAATTTGAAACTATATTTGATAACCAAATCTGCATTTGATTAACATGGTTGTTTCATAACTAGAACATTTCTGAACATAAACTGGTTTGATGGCATTTAACTCGATCTCTTCATTAATTCATTTGTTGTTGAAAAATGATATTTGCATCTCTCTTTATTGCCTATTTCTTATTGCTTTTAAATCTCAAAGACTAGGTTTGATTTTCCTATAAAATGTGCTTTGACATGGTCGATTATTGACTATTGCTTCTTGGATTTTCCTTTAAGGGCTGATTATGTGCTAGTTTTTTCAATTAATTTTTGGCTCATGTCTACTGATTTTTTGATCGAAAATGAGGCCAACTGAAATGTATCATTATTTACTCTCACATGTGTTCTACTTGCATGTTACTAGGGTCTTTGATCGTTGCTCTTGTAGTTAACTTCACCTCAGCCTGTCCAACAGGTAAGGAGCTTGGAAGCAGATTCTCACTACTTGGAAGCAGGGGCGTTCGGCTGCACAATCAGCGGGGCTGGTCCAACGGCAGTGGCAGTGATCGACGGGGAGGAGAAGGGGAAGGCGATTGGGGAGAGAAAGATTTTTTCAGCATGCTTTCACATTACATCTCATTCATTTTAAGTTTTTTTTAGTGAGCTTCATTGGGTTGCATTCATTTTCTTATTTGCAGGGCGCATCACTGCACAGCTCAGCTCTATTCCAAGTAATGAAGCAGTTTTGATCTTTCGCTTTGTGTGAATTGATGAATTCGCTGAATAGCGTGGGAGCTGATGGTGTGCTAAGTTGGTGTACCTGCTACTTGCTTCCTAAAAGCTGCAAAAGCTCTTTTGTTTCTTTTAACAAGCCTAGGGTAGTAGTGTTTGATTTTTTATTAAATGTGGAGTTCTTTTTGGTGAGGACTTGCCTTGTGGGTTTAGATCTGGGGTGTGTTAGAGAGTGGCTGACTCAATGTAGTGAGGATTGTTTTTTGGATTCTGAAATATCTATAGTTATGAAATGTTCTTGTTAATTTGTTATGAATGTAATTACATTTTATGATCTTATGTAATTGTATAAAAATGTAACAAAAATGTCATCAACAAAATATGTAATTACAAATGAGTGAGATAAATGAAGTTTAATCACAAATGTCATCAATGAATACAAATCATCAATAAAAGATGTCAACAATCAAGTTCAGTGGCGGCCGCAGGAATCTCTGAAAGGTGGGGCGAAATTACAGACGAAATTATAGACTTATGATTTGGAGAAACGTTCAATCAATTTTGAAGGCCCTATACAATTATTAAAATGAGGCCTATGATCTTATAGTCATTCTTGGCATTTGTATTCCTATACAAATTAATATTATTATGTATGTAAGAGTATTCGAATTCTTACAAACTAAATTAGTTCTCATAACTTTAAAATATTTCCGACTATAAAGTTCATTGTAGAGATTTTTTACAATAAAAAGTTTATATTTATGCCATATGATATAGTACAAATACTATAGATCATAATACAATATAAATTATCTTTTTCTACAAAGGTTTCAATTAAATATTATAAGTCTCTTTTCATTATAATTTTTTAATTCGCCTATTTTTAATTCGCCTTTTGCCGAAGCTAAATTAATTATTTTTTGTAGTGATTATAAGTCTCTTTTCATTATAATTTTTTAATTTGCCTATTTTATGGGTTCTAATTAATTTTAAATAAATTTAATTTGTTTAATAGGATGTTGAAATTTTGAATGTTGTATTTTTTTAAAAGTAGAAAATATTTATGAAATCTTATATATTACTAAAGTCGAGAAAAATAATTTGAAATGTCATCATCCTATAATTGAGTCTTTTAGGCAAAAAAAAAACATTCAAGATATGCTAAATAAAAGGATATAATTAATTTTTTAATATAAATAAATTATTTACCATCATCATAATTAATAAGATAGAAGAGGTAGTATGTCTAAATTCACTATAATTATTATTTACGATCAAAGGCAAAATGAAGATAAGAAGAAAAAAATTGAAATATAGAAAAGGATAACAAAAGAAAGATACAAAATTGAAACAATAAATAAAAGGGGGTAGGGAATCGAACCCAAGCCCTCTTGTATCATTTAATCCTGACTTCTTCCCATTTACCAATTGAGCTAAATGAATTAATTGATTTAATTTCCATTCTAATTTTATTTATTACAACAAAATCATATATATAAATAATTTTTTTTTACACTAAACTCCGGGAGCTCGTGGGTCGAAAGGTGGGGCGGCCGCGTATGTGCGCCCCACCCTGGGGCCGCCCCTGATCAAGTTTAATCACAATTTATGCTCTTGTGTCATCAATTCTATAAAAATGTCATCACAAGTTATTACACCAATGAAGTGTAATCACAAACTTGTCATCACTCATCATTGAATAAAAGTCGAATCAATGAAAATATATCGATATGTACAATTTAATGAATTACAAAAGTGGCATCAAACGATTTGATTAAAAAAATGGCATCAAATAATTACATTAGAACAATGACATAAAAACACTAATTTAAAAAGTGGCATCACATTAAAGAAAAAAATGTCACCAAAACACTACTTTGAAAAAATATGGCATCACGGTAAAAAAATATCATCAAAAAATTGACATAAAAAAAAGTGGCATCAGTCGTTGACAGTAAAAAAAATGGCATAAATGGTCAACATGACATTATAGTAAACAAAAAATGTCATCAATGTTTAAAAAAACTGGCATAAAAAAGTGTCATCCAATCATTTAATTAGAAAAATGTCATCATAAATGATTGAGATCAATAAAATGTAATTACAAATGTCATCCATGAATAAAAGTCGTCAATAAAAGATGTCATCAATGAAGTCTAATTACATTTTATTCTCCAGCGTCATCAATTGTATAAAAATATAATAAAAATGTCATCACAAATATGTCACAAATAAAAATGTCATCACAAATGATTGAGATCAATGAAGTGTAATCATAAATGTCATCAATGAATAAAAATGTAATAAACATGTCACCACAAGTTATTGCATCAATGAAGTGTAATCACAAACGTGTCATCAGTGAATAAAAGTAGAAGCGATGAAAATATATTGTTACACAATTGATTAAATTAAAAAAGTGGCATCAAACGATTTAATTAAAAAAAGTGGCATCAAATAATTACATTAGAAAAATGGCATCAAAACACTACTTTGAAAAAATTGTATCACATTAATGAAAAAAATGTCATCAAAAAACTACTTTGAAAAAATATCATTAAAAATATGGCATCATGGTAAAAAAATATCATCAAAAAATTGACATAAAAAAGTGGCATCAGTCGTTAACAGTAAAAAAAATGGCATTAATGGTCAACGTGACATTACAGTAAACAAAGTGGCATCAAGGTTTAAAAAAAGTGGCATTAAAAAAGTGTCATCCAAACATCAATCAATATCAATATCAATATCTATTAATATTACTAATTCTGCTAGCATTTTGCTGACGTGTCACGCCCACAATTAAACTTAATTTTTTTTATTCAAATGGTATTTTCTTATTGGTCAATATTATTGCTGAAATTTTAAAATACACGTTTCATATTTTAAACATATTTGTTTCCTATTTTCATACTAATCAAAAGTTTCTTTTCTTATTAATCGATATTATTAAGGGAAGTTTAAATACGTGTTTCCAATATTATATTTATTAGTCATATTAAAAATGGATAGATATTTAATTCAAATGTCAAAATAAAAAGTAATTATAAAAATCAATGATTCTCAAAGTCATATTTCTTCTCAAAATTTACATATTATATGGTATAGACATCTTTTTTCTTGAAAATTTTTAAATATTTTTGGAGATGGAAGCGAAACATCATTAATTTTAAGAAGAGATTATTTTTGCACATGTTATCCTTCAAAAATTGTAGAAAAAATAATTATCGAAAATGAATAAATCTATACTAACTCTACACATTCTACATGACATCTATTTAAATTTTTAACCTAAGATTTTTTCAGATATAAATTATATTTATTCTAAACATCTTAAATGACTATTAGGAATAGTAAAAAAAAACATTTTAAGATCTATATACAAAAATTATATATTTTTAGAAAAGGAAATGTGAAATTTGAATAAATAAATAAACACTCTTTTGAGATTAATTTATGGGTGTTTGGCTTCAAATATTGAAGAAAAAAAAATTCAAAATGATATTTTACATCTATATTTATTTTATATAACCTAGAAGGCCCTTATTATAATTTCAATATTTTAAGGCTTGCAAAAGTTTTTTTTTTATGAAGCTAGGTAAAATAATCTATTTGTGAATACTCGATTTCAAAAATTAATTATAAAAATCAGTTAGAGCCAAAAAAAAGTTTTTTTCTTACAATTTACTTATTTTAGACATCTTAAATGACTATCGAAAAATAAATAATATTTTAAGACTTACAAGCATTACTAATGCTTATTTTACATCTTAGATGAGGCTTCTTAGATCATTTTTCTACCTTTTAGGATCTTTTTATTTTTACCATCTTACCTTTACTTTCACTATTAATTTCCCTCTCTTTCTAGTCATCTTTCTAATGAAAACAATGAATAAGTTATGTATATCTACATAACTTCAAAAGTATTCGCACAATCATGTGCTTATGACAATAATTATATATTTATTTCAATTATATTAGATGGTGTGTTTGAGTATTATTACTACTTTACCTTAATTATTAAATCATTTAAAAAATTTGTATTGTATCTCTTTTCAACTAATTTATAAACTACAAAAAAAACTTTATACGTACATATTTTTGTTATAAACAAGTATATATTAATATAGTATATATTATAGATATAGATATATAAAATGATATTCAAATTAAAATGGATCAAACTCCCGTGCCTTCAAGGCACGAGTATTACACTAGTATAATACTAAAACAGAGGCGTGGAAATCCTATATGGTGGGCTCTGGTGCGATTTGCTTACGTGTCTTTTTCTGGTGTATTCTGACCGAGTTTTTTGACACGTCAATTAATGAATGTCTAATCAATTTAATCCATGTCATACAGCTGTCTAATCAATTTATCTACGTGTAATTTCAATCAATTTTATATATTTTATGTTAAAAAGACCTTCAATTTAAGAGATTGAGATATGCTTCCATTTTTTTATATTCATTAAATAAAAGTTCTGTTCTACTTTTTATATTTAATTTAAATCCAAAGATTTCAAATAGGTTATATTAAATACAGATTAGTTCTCAATTAATAATAGATTAATAATAGGTTATGTTAAAGATAGAATGCTTCCATTTGATTTTGCCGGCTATAGCATAATTAGTTAAAGATAGATTTAGTTTGAATTGTAACCGTATGGATGCGGGGATTACACGTAAACAATTGTCTAAAAATACTATGGACTATGGTTGCATGACTACAAAAATCTTGGCATGTAAATCCAATTAACAAACTTACAACTCGAACTATTTGAAAATTAACCTAACCAATCTTAATAACTAAAGATAAAATAATTCAAAGTAACATATATATCAAATAACTCAAGGTAAAATGATACATGTTGTAACCACTTAAGATATTAGGTTATAATGTATATGTTTTGATGATAAGATTTTATTGTTCGATCAAATGATAAAAAAAAAACAAATAAATTACTAATTAGTTTATAGACACATAATATGACACGTGGATAAATAGACGAGGTCATTATATGACATGTCTTAAATATATTGGAAACTATTAAATAATCACATTAACCAATAGAGATAATTTAATTCAAATCAATAAGTGTTTATCTTTAATAAACAATTTAGTTAATAGACACATAATATGACACGTGGATAAATAGACGAAGCCATTATATTACTTGTCTTAAATATATTGGAAATTATTAAACAATCACATTTATCTGCAACAAACCGTTAATTTATAAACCAAATAATTTATGGAAATATTGCTCACGTACCAAATAATTTTGTTTATCTTTAAACAATCACATTAAACAATAGAAATATTTCAAATCAATAAGTGTTTATCTTTAACAAATAATTAATTTATAAACCAAATTAAAAGGTAAAAAAGTAATATTTATATAATTCTTATGATCTCACACAATTTGTGCATGAATAATAAAAGTCATAAAAAAACCGCGAAGATCACGGGTAATCAAACTAGTTTCATTAGAAAAGTGTCTAGCCAAACTAATTAAATTACCTTGGGACTATCTACCTAATTGAACATTCAAAATGGGCCATCTACGAAAATCACCCATTATAATCAGGGTTTTATTATGCTTCAACTTTTGATAGGCAGACTCTACTTTTGTGTTTTGGTGTATTCTCGTATCCTCAAAATCAAGGATGACCACCAATGAATTAAGTTTCAATCTCCCTCAAGACTTACTCAACCAGATTTTGCTCCTCCTCCCATTCGACTCAATTCTTGATTGTAAGCTGGTGTCAAAGGAATGGAAGAATCTCATCGACGATCCCGAGTTTTTCAAGCGTTACCGCAACACATCTCTTGCCTTGTTCTATTTCAAAAACAGCGTCTACTGCTTACTAGTAAGGGACGGCAATTTCATCAACGGCGATTTCAATCCCCCCTCCACGGTGAACCGCATTCCATTCGATCTGGAAGACGGCGATGTCATCCTTCAATTTCATTCGGAACCATCCAAGGGGATTGCCTGTGCCCTCACCAACAACAGTCGCCTCCTTTGCTACAACTTGTTCACCGGAGCTTCCTACACCACAACGGATTTTCCGCTGTTTAATTGTAAACACTCGGAGGATATTGAGTCGATCTGTTATGGCTTCGGTTACGATTGTTATGATGACGATTTTAAGATTATGTGGAAGTGGAAATACAAGCTTAAGAATATGCTCGACGACGACGATGACGGTCTGTATTGGGTTTACAGCGTGAGAAATAAGGAATGGAAGTCCTTCAAAGGCTTCCCTTACGCTGCATATCAGTGGTTGAGTTTGCTATCAAAATTCAACCGAAAAGCTTGCTCCTTTAATGGTGTCCTCCATTGGGTTTTCCCTAAGAGAGGTACGGGTACGACACCTGAAAAGTATGTGATCTTTACTTACGATCTGCATACTTGTATGTTTGGAGAAATGCCGCTGCCGACTGATCATAGTAATCTTCAACATGTGCTACTATTTGAAGTAGGTGGACAACTTTGTTGCAAGCTCAAGTTGAATATTACTAACCACCTTACGGCAAGTGTTTGGACGATGAGAGAGTACGGGGTTAGTGAGTCTTGGGAGATGTTGTTCATCATTAATGACAACCCATTGACATACTGGGTAGAGCCCGCACTGCTATATGAATGCCGAGATGGAAGAAAAGTAGTCTTGTTTTTCTATGTCTGGAACGGATCATTGAATTGGTACGATCTTAACAATGGAGAGTTGAAATGCATACAGAAGAGTGCTTGGAAGAGTGCTTGGGAGAAGATCAGAAGAGTGCTTGGAAGAGTTGAAACAATGGAGAGTTGAATTGGTGCGACGATGCTAGCTAATTGAGGCAATGTCAGCATGTTTCAGGTTTATATTTAGCTCCAGAAATCGCGCTTGGGAGCCACACAATGGCCTCCCTTATGCTCTGTCTAGTTGAAAAGGTTGTAGGGGTCAGGTCATCAAGCTTGCTCCTTTAGGAACATTGTCTGGTTATGGTATCAAAAAACCGGAATAACAGGTGATCTGTAATGAATTAAAGTTAGGTAATAATCTGTGCAAGTATACAATATTGTTGCTGTCATGGGAGTTTTCTTGTTTTTTATTTATTAAGAGGGAGTTTTCTTGTTTTTGGTTCAGTATTAAGTTTAACTTACTTGATAGAAATTACATATACCAGCCACTTCAATCCCAAACTCAAGGCCAATAAGAAACAGAATCGAGTTGAGAGAGTGAAGGCATAGGTTTGAGTTGAAAGATGAACACAAAATGCTTGTAATAATAGTTGAAAAGCATCAAATCAAGTTCATCCTGGTGTATGAGTTGTTTGAATCTACAAGCAAAAAGAACCTGCAATTTATGACAATGCTCCTCTTATTAGTGTCCTTGCCCGATTAGGTGGTAGACTGGTAGTCACCACAGTTGTTTGAACCAACTTCTAGGTAAACTATAAGGCTCAAATGAAGCCTTTTTTGTCTAATGAATTCTGGAGTGTGCTTCTACTTCTTAGCTGATGTTAACATTTTCGCAAAGGAATTGTCGCTTGCTTTCCCTGTTGCACCTGCTTCTTCAAAGCCGAATCCCACACCACAGCAGAAAACAGTGCTAGCTCCTACGCACAAAGCATCCCTGGTTACCAAAATCTATTCTAAAATGTATGTACAAATTGTCTTTATCAGCTCCTACAACTTCTCCGGTTACCATTCAGCAAAAGACAACATCTTCTTGGAACAACAATGGGAAGACCTACAACAGCTACTCCACAATTATGACGTAACCAACAAGTCAAGCAAGGTTCTTAAAGACCTCAAGATCTCAGTAAACAGCCTCTACGGTCCACTCTGGGGGCTCATGAAATCCGGTGGCTCATACACTCTCCCCCGCTGGCTCTGGCTTATCTCCTTGCCCACTGGCAAGAGCCTTGAATTTGACCTAATACAACCAACTATGTTCAACAGGTTGTGAAATAGTGCAGTTCGTTATAGTTGGTTTCGGCTAGGAGTTTACAACCTCTTTTTTTCCTATCTTAAGAAGCTGTTTTGGTTTTTAGTTTTGTGTGTCAAGTAGTAGGAGGGAGAAGTTAAAAAAAAGGAAGTAATGAAGGTAGGAGGTGAAATGAGTTAACAGACAGGTTTAAAAAAAGTGCCCATTTAAAGAAATGTGAAAATGTGAGATTGAGAGGAGCAAAATGAGTTTTTTTCTTAAAAAAAATTTGCTTCCTCAAATTGCTCATATTGTATTGTGGAAGGAGTGTTTCTCTTTTGGTCCTTTGTTTTGTATGGAAGAAGAGATTTGGAAGGAGTGTTATCCTCCTTTGTTTTGTATGGTGCACAAACTGCCTTTGCCCAATGCAGATAGGTTTGGCAGATTGCTGAAAATATGATTCTTGGATTTAGAGATCTTGATTGCGAATTAGTGTGATCCACCTTAGAAGCAACTGGTTTCAAACTGGTTTCACAGTATCTACAGGATGGAATATTATCAAATTTGAACTACCTGGAAATCAGTCACATACCAGAATCTTTTGAATTTGTCAATATTCATAATTAATTTCATAATGAAAACTGAAATAAGTTGTATGAAATTTTAATACTAAAAACTGTAGGAGCTCTCCGAGGAGAACGACCTTCCAAAAATAAGGGTATGCCACTTAGAAACAGCAACCACACGGTATTCTTTAGTAAAAGGCGAAAGAATAGTTCGCTTTGTGCCTACTGCATGGCTCCACAAATGTTACAATGCTGCTACTGATTGGGCTTGTATGAATCGGTATGGAAGGTATTTCCACGCTTATTCAATGTGGGAATCCTTTGCACTTCTAGGCTGCCAATATTTATACCCACCAGCAAACAGCAAACTGCCAGTTGACATTTACAATAATATAATCTTGAATCTTGCAGAAGTGCTGCTGCGCCAAGCAACACGATTCATTATTCTTCCCTCACAGTGATTGGATTTCAGTGTGAACTTTTTGGCTGCATTACTAGTTGTTATCTTCATTACAATAAGAACAAACAAATTTTTATGAAAAGGCAGGCCAAGTTTTCTGAAGCACATTGAGGAGCCAAATTGATATGAAAAGAGTACCAATCGGCACCAAATGGATTGGAAAAAAAATGAGAATCAATGGTTAAACAGTTCAATCTTTACAGGAAGCGTACAACATACATTGCCAATGCCCTCCATGGAAGCGGAAAGCGAAGGGATGCTTTTGAAGGTTGATTTGATTCAAACAGGATATTAGTGGTTCTGGCTTTTCTATCTTCTGTTTTGGTGTTCCATTCATATATTACGGTGAATGGTAATTAAGATATTTGGATTTTTTAGTAGATTCATTTACTGATTGATATCTCTCCATTATGCAGTTCGGATTTGAATAACTCTCCTGATGCCAATCTCTCTACAAAGATTCCAAAGATTATGCATTCAGCTATTGAAATGGATTCCAACTGCTATAAGAAGTTCCGATTTGATGGAATTATAAGCTAAGCTTCAGTGCAAAGACGAAGAGCGTGAAATCTCATATAAGTTCTATGAACTGATAAAAAAGGATATACAGAGGGTAACACAAACTTTCAGCAACCGCATTTCCATAAAGAATGAAAGTGTTGATGAGACCTCACACACACTCCCTAAGGATATACTGCAAGAACTTCATCCATGCCATGAGCGCCTCACAATATACTTGACATATGACATGACTCGACATTGACTGAACCCGATTGGGTATATCCAAACCCGACCGCATCAACTCGATTGCCACCTCTAGTCGTATGTATAGTAGACTTAGTAGTTGATAAGAGTAAATTGTCGTTGTTCCTATAAAAAATAAATTCATAAATATTAACTAGTATAACAAGTAAGTCATTGTCGATCCCACCTACAAAATAATCAAGTCTATTCATAAGTAAAGATTATTTACCAATTCAGAGAAAAAGGGGTGTTTGGGTGATGAGATAAAAAAAACTAAAATGTAAACATAAACAAGTTAGTTGATATAACATTTAAGATAATAGTTTCATCCAAAAATATTCACTTTTATTTGGTCAATTAATAATCGATTATTCTTCAAGTTATCTTTTCATTCTATAATTACTCATGGCAAAAACTAATTGAATAAATTTTTTGGAGGAAAAATTTGTAACAAAAAAATAACACGTGGCAAAAAAAATTTGTTTTAATATCATACTCCGTATAAGATAAGATAAAAAAATTAAACAAAAAACTTTCCGTATATTTTTTTTAAAAAAAAACTTGCCATAGATTAAGTGAAGTAAATAATAATTTAGACACTCTATCGAGACTTAATATTTTATTTTTATAATAAAAATTAAAATTAAAATAATATTATAGGACAATTTTCCGAGTTCGACTCCCGTATTTCACCTTTTATTCCCCTTTCCCCTTTAATTTAAAGGAGACCGACTTGAGGATAGGGCGATAGCCGATAGGCGATTTTCATCTACTCCTCCGACTGACCGACTCCTCTGAATCTCCGGTCTCCTCGTCCGGCTGTCCACCGGCCACAACGGAACCTCCCGTCTTTCTCCGCCGCTATCTATGTCCGGCTGTCAATTCGGCGGTGAGTTGTAACCAGTTCCTCGATCAAGGCTCAATAACCTCTCAATTCAAAGGTAAATTTCCACTTTCCTATTTCAAAATTTATGCATTATGAATATTTCTCTGTTAATCTTCAGTTTTAGGGTTGCTTTTGATCTCTCATCTGTGTGTGCACTAATGCTGGATATAATTGCTCTGATCTTAGTTATTCTTGTAAATAGGCAATCAATAGTGTGAGACTTAACCCTTTAGTCCACAAGATTAAAAAAACTGATGAATTCTAGGATAGCTGTATACTGTGGCACTGAGTAGATTACTTGTTTTGCTAAAGATCCAACTTAATTGCCTTGGGAAGTTGAACAGTAATGTAACTTATGTTTAGTTTCAATGTCTAATTTATTTGAAACTTCTTCATGCTCTTGATTGTTTCTGACCTGTTTTAAACCATTAATGAAAATGACTAGTTCAATCTGTTATCTGTTATAACATATAAGGTTGTGTTTTCAGAACTAGTATTAGACAATTTCAGGCTAGTGTCTGTGCTTCTGCTATTTACTCTCTATTGTTAAAATTCGTATGGCCTTTTCTTTGTGTATCGTTAGGTATATGTAAGATCGGCAGAATTGAACACATGAAACTTCGTTTATAGTCTCCTGTCAATTTGTGTGATAACACATAACAAGCTTGTGTCTCTATATATGTACAGCAACACATTTACTTTGCCCTGTTAACTTGTTGTTATCTTGCAACTACTTATATGGTGATTATTTTGCTAAGTCAAGGTTAACTTATTTCATCTTCATGTTTCTTGTGGTTAGATTAGCATTCTCCCTTTATTAACAACATTAGCGATGGCTGAAACTTCAAGATTTGTCTACGAACAACTCCAATTCCTACGTTTGGATTTGGACCGCCTTCTTCAAATAAAACAAGAATTGTGCAACTTAACATCTAATGTCGAGGATCGGATCCACTTGATTGAGAAGACATTGAAGGAGGCACAACTTCCTTTGCTCTCAGTTTATGCAAATGCTAATGCCAAATCAGTTGAATCTCAAATCAAATCAAGGAGGGCCGATGCTCTGTCCACCCCTACCAGCCAGTTCGAAGTGGTAACAACTCTCAACTTGAATATTTGCTTTGATTTACACTGTCATATTGTCATTTGTTTTAAACTTTGTCAACCTTTCTAAAGCCCTTAGGTATGGAGACACCGTTAATGACGACAACATCAAGCTCAGGTGTCCCATATGCCATTACTGACTACCTACCACACACATTAGACCAAGATATATGGGAATTGCGCCGAATGATACATCACTTTTCCCAAGCATCAGAGCCGCTTCACATGGACGAAGAAAAGGTTGAGCATGCTAGGGCTATTATTGCATCTGGGTGTGAGTTATTGCACAAGGTAAAACTTTCAACTACCTTTGATGGTGCCAAAGCAACTCCGGCTTTCTTGTACGAACAACTCCTAGTCTTAACAGAGAAGATAGATGACTTCCTCCGTACCGAAGAACCCTTGCACAAGATGCAGCTAAAGTTTAGTGTTGAGGATCACTTTGCCCTGATAGAGAAAGTTTTCAAGATGCTAATAGGAGGGGTTGTAGATGAAGCTTTTACTTCTGGCTCATTTCCAGTTTCAAACCTTGGCGTGGATAACCTTGGCATGGTCTTGAGTCAAGAGATACCATTGATGGAGGCAACGTTAATCTGTGATATACGTGAGAAGATATCTCTATTTTTCTATATGGCGCCATGTTTAGCTAGGCTTGACGTGGATATGAAAAAGGTCTATCACATTAAGGGTATTGTTGAAGATGTGTTTGATTACTATTTGCAAAAGGGACAACTTCCAGCCAACATCGGAGGTGCCAAGGAGGTAAATTTTTTGGCATTTGCTTGCAAAATTGAATTTGTTTTAGATTGTCATACACAGCTTAATGATATTGCATCTGTGTAATGTCCTCTTTTACTAGTTCTGCTTGTGACTCTTCTTGCTATTTATTTGCTCCATTTTTAATTCGTGGTAAATGGCCTACGTTTATACTTGCTCTAATCTGATTAAGCCTTGATGTGGAATTGTTGTGTTAAAACTATATCAAATTTTGACATGTTTGCTTGAAATTTGTAATTTTTTAGAGAAAATGAAATGAGTGATTGCAAGTCTTGGAACTCTTGTACCTTGATATTATTATTATTTTTTTTTGGATTTTGAAAGCTTGACGTTTTTTAAATATGTTGATGCTTGAGCAGGAGCCGAGGTTTCTTCTAGTTTCAAGTGGTTGTGCAATCTGCCTCTTGGATCTCAAGTTGTTGGAGGAGGAGCCATTAAGCAATGCTGATGTTGTACGACCCCTTCCAGTAATAGCTACCTTAAGGATGTTAGAGGAGCAACTTCCGGTGTCAGTAGGATTGTTCAGACTTAGTTCAGGTGCATACATGATTGGTGGGCATATGCTCCCACCCATGACTGATGGGCAAATGTTTCCAGGAATGCGGTGCTACAAAGACAATCCCTCGAGTGGCGAGCTTTATGAATGCCTTCTTAATAGCCACCTCCCTCTCAAGGGCTCATCTCGTGCTATGTATCGCTTGACTCTTAAGAACGGGCATCTCTGTCACACTAAATGCAATAGTATGGAGCTGCAAAAACCCAAGTTTTGGCCTAAAATTGAGGAGGTTGACGGCAAAGTTCATGTATTTGACTCGTATCCTAATTTGCCTACTTTTCGTGGCCTTGATGCAATCTTTTCCCATGAGGTTCTCGAGTGTGATGGCGGGAGCTGGATCATGCCCCCGATGCAAAGCAAGTCGTACTACTTCATAAGTCGTCATCTGGTTCTCGGCCACAACATCTATGCAATCATTGGTGAAGAGTGTTTGTTGTTCGACTCAAGGAAGATGAAATGGAATAGAGTTGACAAGAAAAGGAATAATCCAGTCCGCTTCAAATGTGTGTGGGATATTTTGATGTTTTACACATTTGCTTGGGTAGTTGGAGAAATTGAACTTGGTGGAGCAGAACCGGACGATCGGCTCTATGTGATCCTTGCATTTGAACCAGAGCTGGAGGGTAAGAGTACTTGCTCTCCAGTAGTCTGCATCGTGACCTCGATGGGGCAAGTTGTGTGCACTCAGAGTGTGCCTCATCTCTTCGCAATGGGGCCCTTGGAGCCGGGACAAGTGGTTTCCGGCACGATGACCAAAGCCGATGACGGGACAGTGTGTGTCATTCTCAATGCTTTCCCTTCCAAGGGAAATCCAGGAGACGTTCCTCCTCATCTTTTTATCTTTACTTTCACCGTGAAGGAGCTTTGCGGGGCTGCCTCCATGTATATGGCAAAACGACGACATAGTTGGGAGGATTTGAGTGTCTCGGGTGGGTCTGATCGTTTGGAGTATGTGCGTGTTGAGATAAAAGATACGTATATATTTAGAACAAATGCTGATTTCGAAGACAAAGATGCTGATATGGAATCCGGGCTTGTAGGAATTGTAGGTATCCGAGCTTGCTTCGTGGATGGGAGTATTTGAATCCGGGCTTGTAGGAACAAATGATAATTTTTTTTTTTTGATTTAATGATAGGGTAGGGTAATGTAAGTTGCTTTTAATAAATCAAATTTTGTCTGACCATGCATTATGTTAAACAATGACTAATTACATATATATGCAATATCCCTTTACTTGCGTTTTATTATTTACAATAATGTTTTAGCTTTGCTTGTGTGGGCAATTACGGTAAAATATTGTGATGATCGGTTATGGATAGGAAAATGCATGGGCAATATATACGGCTAATAAAATATTATTTAGACACCTACAAAAATAAATTTACTTTGGTTTAATCTAAATGTGTAGTAAATAATCATGTCGGAGTGGTTGAGCTGAAAAAATCTTAGGTAGTACCAGTGTTCTAAAAATCGCGCCTAGACGGCAGGGCACCTGGGAATTTTTAAGCCTAGGCGGGCCTCTAGGCGGTAATCCGCCTAGTCTTGCCTAGGTGCCGCCTAGGGGACGCCTAGGCACGCCTAGTCCTGCCTAGGGGACGCCTAGTCCCGCCTAACCCGACAATTATTCAATTTTAGCTTTTAGGCATGTGATTAATCAACTTAGGGTTTTTTTTATCCCCATGTTGGAATATATTTGTTTTTGAATCAAACATATGGTTTTGGTTATGTTTTGGATTTTAGAAGGTTTAAAGTCGCTAATCAGATGCCTACTTTTGCATTTATTTACTTTAATGTTAGTTAAACACGATAAATTTGGGTTTATAAGTGATATTATGGATTATTATTACATTATATGAATTATTTACATGTGTTATGCTTCAAAATATAAGGAAATAATTAATTTTGTTCCAAGTCCGCCTAAGCGCCGCCTGGGCACCCGCCTAACCGCCTAGGCACTAGGCGGTCACCCACCGCCTAGCGCCTTTTAGAACATTGGGTAGTACCAAATAGTTCCCGATTCGACTCTTAGATAGGGTTGCTCTTTATTTACCAAAATTAAAAAATGTGTAGTAAATTTGGAAACAACAATATATAATAAATTTGTAAACTACCTAGCTCTCATAGCCTTGGCCGGAGAGAAAGAACGACGGTCGAAGAACCACCAATCTATAACTATTAAAAAGAAGTATTTTTTAGGAGGTGTTATCGCTACCGTAATTATAGATTTGTCAACCAATCAACTTAAAATAAGTTTTTTTTAAATTTTCTTAACATATTCTATATTTTCTAATAAATCTATCAATAATATGTCAATTTATAATATATAATATAATATGTCAATCTCTATAATTAACTTTACCAAGTAAAACAAAGCATTTTTGATGATGTGTCATTACTACTATAATTATAGAGTTTTCAACAAATTATCCAATTATAATAAATTTTTATTGTTTTCTCAACATATTCTACATTTTCTAATTAATCTATAAACTATTACAAGAAAAACATTTATTACAAAGTTTCATCACCACCATAATTATTTATGTATAATCTATAACTTCTATAATCTATCTATAACTAACTATTAAAATGATAAGATGTCATCACCACCATAACAATAGGTTTTTCAAGTATCCAAATTAAAATAGTTTTTTTTCCGGAAATTTCACAAGGTATCCTAAAGTGAGTTAATTTTTTTTTTATAATGTTTAACAAATAAAATATGGATATTATTTGATTAAATTACATTAATTTTTTTTTAATGTGCAACTAATGAAATATGGGTATTATATTCAATAGGTCCATCCACCTGTCTAGATTTAATTTGAAGTATAAAAAATAAATTTCACACCGTAAATGTATCTCTATCACTGTCCTTGGTTGAGCTGGGGTCAACTCGGACTGAGTCAATTTTCTGAATTTCAAGTCCGGACCGGGTCGGCCAACAGTCAAAACGTGAGTGATCAATTTGTCATGTACAACGAGTTTCACTCCCGCCAAGTTCCACAGAAGCTTTGTATGTCGGCAAACCAAATCATTGTCGAAGAAGGGACTGGCACACCATCTCTTGGTGAGTTTTGGATCCCTGTTCGTTGCTCTATGAATTCTTCATTTCCAATTTCTCATCGCTTTCTTTCCCGATTTCTAGGGTTTTTTATGTCTGCTGGTAATTGGAAAGTTTGTTAATTCCCAAGTTGATCGGCGTCCAAATCCTTTCAAGTTCACTTCTTTTGTGCTCATCGAGCTTTAATCTGGCTTTGATTGTCCTAATACCTGCTGATTTTGATCTTTTGATCTCCAACAAGCTGCTCATTGAGTCAATTTTGATCTCAGCTTAGGGTTTTAGACTTTTTGTTGGAATTGGAATGCCTAGAGTAGATTCTTGGGTGATTCAAGCGCTTGACCAATGGTTTCCTAGCTACTAACAAGGAAGGAATTGAAGAGAAATGCTGTAAGCACTATTGATTTGAGTACCTTTGCAATTTGTAATTATGAGCTTGTTAATGTGCTTTTTCCTTTCTTGTATGTACTAACAGAGGTTTTTCTTTGGAAAACCAATCTAGTTATATCACTGTTGATGTCATTGTCCTGTAATGGAATATGTCTTGCCCTCACATTTGGAATCTTATGATTCATTACATCATCTAGTGAGCATATTCAAACTGAGGGTCGTGAGATTTATCAAGTTTATTTAGAATCTTGCAGATTGCACATAAATGTTTGTTGAATGTTTTTAATGTTAGTAATCACTATCCTTGTTTAAGGTGATTTAATTTCCTCCATGTATTCCAAATCTGTTTGTTTTTTTCCCCCTATAAGAAATCTTGTGCTTGCTTGAATTCTGCCTTGTTCTTCTTTGTTTTAGTCTTTGAGATGCTTTTTGCCAGCAAATGGCTTTAAGATCAGTGATTCAGTGCAACCACTGATAGAAAGACCCAGTTTGACAAAGGCATTGAATTGCTTTTTCTTTGGTTTTTTTGTTTAGTTCATATCGCTCCCACTCTCCTTTGGATGTATCATCTTTTCCTTTTACTATATACTGATTTTTTCAGCCCATATGTGTAATCAATCTGCTGTCAATTCCCAAGTCTCTTTGTTTTAACTCTGTTCGATAACTGAAAGTGTATGTGTATTTTGTTTTCCAGCCAGTTCAGTTCAGCTCTATTTAATTCCAGTTTGATTGTTTGTGAGCACTTTTCTTTTTCAATCATGAAGAGGGAGTTGCATAGAATGGAGTTGAGGATATTGCTTTTCCTATCCCACATCTCTTTGCAGAAATAAAATACACTTCTCTATATTGCTTCATGAAGCGATACAGTTTGTCTCTTCGGAGACATCTGATAAAATTGGAACGATACAGAGAAGATTAGCATGGCCCCTGCGCAAGGATGACACGCACAAATCGAGAAATGGTCCAAATTTTTTTGGCCTTTTTTTACCCTAAACTTGTCGATTTCTTTGCATCACAAGTTTTCCTATATGTATATTCATGATGATACTATGAATGCTTATAAAACAATCAACTTGATTTTTTGTAGATGCCTCTTTCATATATCGCTTAGCCATAGCACTAACTGATAGACCGATAATCTGGACGAGGTCTACCTAGGACTAATTCACACTCAAACTCATAGAAATTAGGGATAAAATGAGGATAACCCTCTTTGTATTCAACTAGAAATTGGAAGGAACAGGATAGAAACGGGAAGATAATCCCACCAAGGCAGATACGCCTGGCCAAAGGGGCTGATACGCCTCCCACTCTCCACCAAGTAACTGATTTCCTGGATGCTGAACAAAGAGGCCTAGTGCCTTATTTATACTACTAGTTTACCCTATCTTCTAGCTTACCCTAGAAGCTTCTATATAACTACCCATATGCTTATCACTAACTATAGACCTTGACCGTGATTCTCATAATTTTCTCCAATTCTGGAATTTTTAGATGTGTCGAATTTTTTGCATTACAAGTTTTCCTACAAGTATATTCATGATGATACTATGACTGCTTATAAAAAAATCCCTTGATTTTTTTTGTAGATGCTTCTTTTATACATCACTTAGCCATAGTACTACATGAAGATCTTACCATGATTCTCATAATTTTCTCAATAATTCTCCAATTCTGGAATTTTTACATGGTGCATTACCTGTACGAATCCATTCCGACTAAATTTTCTTCTATCCTAACTAAAATTGCTTAAGTTGGTTATTTTATTTCTTTATTTTACGGATGTTTTTAGCATGTTTTAAAATATAGAAACTGGTCATGATGTGGGCTGTTATATTCACTTTCCGCCTTTAAGTGTATGTTTATTTCAATGCTTGTAGGTGTCTTTTGCAAGTCTCTGTTTTTGTTAAGAGTCAAAGACAACATGGAGTGAAGTAAGGAATGTTTGGGCCGACAAATACTAAAATTGCAGGTGTGGTTGTGATCCCTGCTTTCTTGAAGGAATTGCTTTTTCGGTTTTTCCTATCCTGCATACATTTTTTTAGCAAAATTGTGCATATTATTCTTTTGTTTTGCATTAATCATATTCAGTATATGGTCAATTCCTTAGTTTAGTTGCACAGGAATAGTTTCAAATATGTCCTTGAATCCACTAAGCAGATTCTCACTGTGAATTCAAGCCATTGTTTAATTATAAAAACTGAAAAAAAAATATCAGAGCCAGGTTTCGATCCTGGGACCTGTGGGTTATGGGCCCACCACGCTTCCGCTGCGCCACTCTGATTCTTTTGTTAGTGTAAATTTGTAACCCAACAAAATTCACAACTAGCCACCTTAGTGCCTTCATTCTGCCATTCCCTTGTAAATTTGCAGAGCATGACGTGACCCAAAAACACCCTATCTTATTAAATCTCAGTTCACTCACAGGTCAGAATTATAGTCAAACAGAACTATAGAGGCTGAATGTTGTTTCTTGATGTGCAGATACAAATTCCTTGGAGAACACAAAAAGTTACAGTGATCAGTTAAGGGGCACCCATAACTCCTCATGTGAAGACTTGTAAGTACTAAGTAGAGTCCTTGAATTTACAAGAACAACTGCAAGATTCGTATAAGTAGAGTCCTTGAATTTACTTTCAATAGATTGGTTATGAATGTTGCTTTGCTTCTTAGAGCAAGAAGGGCATGCTATATTGTTATATGTCCATTAGTGCACTTCAATTCAAAGTAGATTAAAAAGAAAGGCAGGGAAAGTAGTTAAAATGAAACGTTACAAAGTACCAAGTATTGATTGGAATACCTTTGCAAAGCTTTGCTGTTGAGAATTGATTAAACATTGTAGCTTTTCTGTTTAGAGACTTACATATAGCTTGTTAGAAGCTTCATAGATTTTGTGACCAGTCCTATGGGACAAGGAAGCATTGCTGTTGAGAATTGATTAAACTTCAGCTTGTTTTTTTTATTAAGACTCATACAGATCACACACAAATGTCCTTTGAAACTTTTCATGTTTTGTTTAGTTCGTATCGCTCCAACCCTCAATTGAATGCATCATCTTTTCGTGTTCTATATGCTGGTCTTTTCAGGCATGGTTATTACTTTGAGCTCCCTTGGTTTTTTTAACCCTACTAGATAATATTAAATTGTATATGGGTATATTTCATTGCCAGTTTAGTTCAGCTCTGTTGAATTTTGAGTACTAGTGACCAATCTAATCCAAGATTGCTTTTCAATCATGAATAGGGAGTTGAGGATTTCCCACATCACTTTTCTAGAATAAAATACACTACTTTATATTGCTTAATGATGCAATGCAGTTTGTCTCTTTGGAGACATCTGATAAAATTGGAACGATACAGAGAAGATTAGCATGGCCCCTGCGCAAGGATGACACGCACAAATCGAGAAATGGTCCAAATTTTTTTTCCATTTTCCACATAACTTCTCCCCTTCTTGTTTTTCCTCTTTAAGTAATCAGCCACATCTCAACTTGAAGACCTCAACCAAGCTCTTCAGTTTGTTCTCAACAATTCCCAGTTCTGGAATTTTATACATAAATTGCAGGATCAAATTGATAATGCAGGTATTATAATAATTATTTTTTAAAGAAAAACACTTTTGGATATTAAATATTTCCTTCAATCATGACTCAATTTGTAAGATTCAATTCCCTTACCATTGATTAATAAAATGATTCTAGCTTCTTCCTTTCTTTTCTAACGGATGCTTTATGTTCTACGGCGAGAAATGGGTCTAGCTTCTTCCTTGCCTTCTAGCATATCCTTTTTTCATAATCTTTTTAGGTTTCAGCTTAAAAATGATTCTTAGTTCTTATATAATCTTTTTAGGTTTCAGCTTACATGCTTTTCTTAGTGTATCTATCTATTTGAGCTTCATTGTGCACTATAGGAAATGTTTTTGTGAAGCATCTTTCCATTTTGAATGGATTTGCGCCTTGGCTACTTTCCACTTTGTTTGCTTAAATAATTAAACATGATATAGGTGAGGTGCGCCAGGCCCAAGCAATAGTGCAACGCATGGGCGACACATGAAAACCCAAGATAGCAAGCTATCTTATATGAGCCTTCCCCCTCAAAAAATAAATTTAATATCGAAGTGGACCAATGGCCCACATATCAGATATTAAACTGATAAGAACAGATACTACACTTGATCTTAGCCAAAAGGCCGAGAAAGGTATGCTTAATCTATTCTTCGTTTGGGCCTTTTATATTATCTCCAAACTTGTTCTTTATGCTGACAATCAATGTGGGATGAATGTCAGACCAATCAACTGGTGCTAAGTTGCTCGGATATTAAACTGATATGTGGACTTGTCATTGTTTGCCCCAGCTACAAGGTAACTGGACCTGCTTCTTTGTGCTTAAGGTTGTAGATTGCTTGGCCATAGTATAAATTTCAGTTCCAGTTGGTGAATCCATAATCTATCTAATAAAAGGGAAAAGAGGCATGCTATTTTTATCCAGCTACAATGGTTGAAATAAATTTGCTGGCCGAATGAAGTGGTTCTTTTTACAAATGAACAAGTCATCGCTGGTATTTTATTTTATTTTAAAAAAAAAATTGGGGAATTTAGATATTTCAATATACCTTTTCTGAATTACTTCAGATTTCTAAATTAAATAGTGCATTTCAAACTGAAATTCAGTTAGGTAGTTGGTTCCCAAGTCATCTCCAGGCCATGCATCATCTTTCCCCGTTCTATATACTGATTTTTGCTGCCAATATTGTATGTATGTTATCAAACTGTTGTTGATTCCCAAATCTCTTGGTTCAGCTTTGTTGTTTCATTGCCATGGAGTATGAGTTGTTTGATTTGTTAAGCAGAAGATAGAAAAGGATTTAATTCAGTAAGTCGTAGGTTAATTGAACTACAAAGGCATTCACTGATTGGTGGCTGCAGTCCATATCTCCTTGTGACACATTACAGGTCTCAGATCACTCCCCTGCACGCATTTGTTGTCATCCAGGATTGTAGGAGGGCAGTGAAGATCCCCTTCAGCTTCCAAAGATTAGGATTGTCTTTATAGATAACATTTTCTTGAAAAGGGAAAAAATTGCTTTGAAAACATTCAAAATTGCTCTGAAATTGATGGGATAAATATGTGTCGAATGGAAACCTATAACGCTTGATATTAAGACTGTGGAAGTTAACTGGAGATTGGTAACTATCGGAATCAAATGTCACCTCTTCTTTATTCACTTCCTTGGTTTCACTATCCTCTGAAGTTTCACAGCCTCCGGTGGATATGACAGAGCTGGAATAATATGTGGCTTACAAACCATCCTCTACAGCATTCCTGTTCAAACTGTGTAGCTATCAGAATGGACTGTCATTTTGCCTCCTAACCTTTCTGATCATTCGGCAGAGGTTGTCTAGACCAGAAACTGGCAGAGCTTCTGGTATCTCTGGGATTCCCAAAGCCTTCTTTAACTCTGGGATCTTTGGGGTGCATATAGCTAAATGAATCTTCTTACACCAGAATTTCTTCCTTCTCCACAAAGTTCAAATTCTTTGATTTAACAGTTAACAGGATTCTCTAGCAATTACAAATTGCAAAGATACATTCAAATCAAATCAAATAATATCCTAAAATCTAAACTACTTGATAATAATCATAATATCTTTAATATAGAAGGGGTGGTTTATAGCAAAATACATATTATGACCGGAAACTTGTGGTTTGGATTAGTATTTTATTTCAGGCTCTTGCTAACTGTGCAAGTTTCCATCTTTTTTTGGATGAAAATGTGGAGTTGAATTCAGATTCTTCGTCCAATGAGGAAGAACTTGAAAAGCTACCGCTACCTCTTTCAGCTGCTTTGGTTACTTTGTTTGAAAGTACAATTAATGACTATATTTGAAACTTCGCTTTGTATTAGTAACCAAGATTAAATCTTATATTGAAATGATTTGTACAATATTACTTTAATAGGTTAGAAAATAATCGTTTTAAGGGTTTGTTTGATATATTTTCAAGTATCGGGTTGTGATAAGGAGTCGGTTAATTGGGTTGTGCAGGTATCAAGTTGGAATGTTTTTCCTCAAATTGGTGTTTTTATGGTGCTGGAGTGATTCCATTCCCGAAACCTGCTGTTTGGGAAATGTCTCATGGGATGGTTATCTTGCACATACATATCCCTATAGTTTAGAATCTTTAAATACGTGATATGTCAAACTCATACTTGCTGAAACTTTATAAATGTGTAAGGAATAGTTTCATAGTCTTATTCTACAAATGTTCATTTATCATCCTATGAATTTTGTTAGTTTTGCTATTCTAAATTTCAAGCATGATGATTTGGCTGGAATCTGCCTGTCTCTCTTATAAATGCAGTCACATTTCAACTGCGATAGTGTGATTAAATTGCTAATCTTACCTCAGCACACGTCTTTTATAATAGAGCTATACATGCCTCAAGATAGAAGGAAAATATTGAATCCTCGAAGTGTGATGTCAGCAATGAATCTTTATATCCCACAATTCCAGCTGATGGACCAACAGGTGCTGAGTGATTGATTTTATACAAGTTATGTTGCCCTGGCTGGGCTGTGATTCCTTGCTTGATGTCCAACTAAAATCAGAAGATTCAAAACTGATGAAGGTTTTCTTCATCTTCTATCCTGGTTAAGAGGAGAGTTTTCGGAATCTTACGCTCCCAATCATGGTTCCTTGGCAAGTTAGCAGATTTGGCCTTTGGGGAAACATGGCTACTGGAAGTGCCAGACTGCCAGGATTGTACGTAACTCGGGAAAGGATGGAGGATGCCAGTGAACCAAGAAGTGGAAGCAAAGGTTTATTGGGCCTTTTGACAGGATTCTTAGCAGTTTCCTTATATGTCAAAGTTGTTCTTCTGAGGTTGAGTGCCATATATTATTGTATTATATTCATCTTAAACTAGCTTCACAGGTTATTAGTTTCACAGGTTATCTATATGGTATTATATACATACTCTTTCTTCGTTCACGACAACCCTAATGTTATACCAGCTTTAACACTAATGTTTTACCAGCTTTCTGATTTTTCATCTTAGATTTCTTATGATTAGCATTTGCCTTTCTATCCTATGCTTTTATTGCAGATTTTGCTGGATTATAATTTCTTTCATACCCTGTCTCTTTCTGGTTGATGCGTGTGCTTCCATTATTTGTATCTATTATGTGTTCTTTCGTTATGTAGAAACTCTCTGTTTTGTTCTTTATATATTTAGTTTTTTTATTTAATTATATTCATAAGTTTGAATATATTTCTAGGTACATAAATGCGCTCTAGAGGATTGCGCGCTTGAAGAGATTAATGGCCACTGAGCTGGTAGAAAACTACCACTGCACGCTCTGTTGGCATCTGGCTGAAGTTAAGTGCTTAATCTGTGTCAGAAAGATATGAGGTTAGTTTCCAGTCACTAATATGCATATATTTTTTTGGCAGGGGTGGGAAGGGCAGGAAGAAATGAAAATGTTAAAATGCTGCAGCGACCAAAATTCTTGCGATTGCAGAAACCTACCATGTCTTCAAGGATTACATTGGTCAGATTGCTTTTCGCACACAGTTAAACAACTCGGTATTCTATGCTGTCCAAAGGTAATATGGTTTCCTTATTGTATGCTGTCCATAAAACCCTTGACTAGTGAACATTGACAGCTTGATGCTAATTGCCTTCACATGCCATTCCTTGAATATAGGGCCATATTTCCTTCCTCGGTATCTTGGACCTATCACCATTTGTGAATGATGGAGAGTCAGCATAAGAAATGTTCAAGACGATATGACGACTCAACAATGTGATCCATCTAATCCAGAACCTCACCAACATGCAAACAGGAAGGATTTTAAACTTTATCTCTGGTCTAGCCGGAGAAAATAGGCTCTTTGAAGCAGTGGATGGTCACAGATTAGGAGCATGCTCTGAGATGAATCTCAATCACATTAAGTCTCATGAAAAGGTTTGGACTTGAACTACATATGCTATATTACCGTATTTGGCATGAGCATGTTGAAAATTTAAAAAGGGATTCCTGCCCGGTTATTTGGAGGGTAGAATGAAAAGAAAATGGAATCGAATAAATCAAAGAAGAGATCTGACTTTCCATTCCATTTCAACTTCCCTAAAATGATTGAGCAAAACTATACAGATAATTCATGTTTTGTTTTCGGTAAAGTATTTAGGGAAGCTGTTGCTGAAAAGGAAAAACTAGAATCTTTTCAGGAAGCTGGATTTTTAAATGATGGCTTTTTTCATGCTTCCATTCCAGGTATCAAGTCATCTGAAAGTTTCGGATTATGGTCACAGATAACATCTTGTTTCGGTTGTGGAGCACTTTGGAAAGGAAGAAGTTGTTGCTGCTTATGCCATCTTGCTCTTCTATGAGAGAATCACAGAAGCCTGACTTATCACACACTTTAGCAACCTTTTTTTAGAGTAGGCAAGAAGTAGGTCGACTTTGACTAAGCAAAGCTCAACCCTTCTCATCTCTTTTACAAAGTCCCCGATTCATCTGGGAGTGGATAATTCCTTGTGTGCATATGGATTTCTTCAATAGTTCTGAAGATCTCCAAGGGAACAGAACTCTTGTTGATTGCCAAAATCACGCCAAGACGGTAACCTCCCACTATAATGCAATATGTAATTTTAAAACTAAAAACTGTAGGAGCCCTCCGAGGAGAACAACCTTCCAAAAATAAGGGTATGCCACTTAGAAACAGCAAGCACACGGTATTCTTTAGTAAAAGGCGAAAGAATAGTTCGCTTTGTGCCTACTGCATGGCTCCACAAATGTTACAATGCTGCTACTGATCGGACTTGTATGATTCGGTAGGGAAGGTATTTCCACGCTTATTCAATGTGGGAATCCTTTGCACATCTGAGAATGGAGACTGCCAATATCTAATACCCACCAGCAAACTGCTAGTGGACATTTATACACAGCTTAATGCATATTCCATTCCATGACATTTACAATAATATAATCTCAAATCTTGCACAAGTGTTGCCGCGCCAAGCAAGACGATTCATTAATCTTTCCTCGCAATGATTCGATCTCAGTGTAATCTTTTCGGCTGCATTATTGGTTGTTATCATCATTACAATAAGAACAAACAAACGGTTATACGAAAAGAAAGGCCAAGTTTTCATTCTTTTAGGGAAACTTTTTTGGAAGCACATTGAGGAACCAAATCAATATGAAAACGTACAAAGATTTAATGGACTTATAAGTAAAGCTATCAGTGCAAAGATGAAGGGAATGAAATCTCTTCTAAAATCTATCTAGTGATAAAGTACATACCGGTAACACAAGCTCATTTCCATTGCAAAATCACAAAAGAGCGATGACGTTTCCTCCCATACTTCACTGGCCCCGACTTCATCATTATCAACACTTCCCCTCTCATACGGTCATACTCAATCTGCAAATGGAACTTCATCCATGAGCGCATCACATGCTGAAGAGAGGTAAGATATTTTCTTATTTTTGTGTTTAGATCTTTGGCTTAGTTAAGTTTATCATGGATGATGGGGCCAAAGAAAGTCAGTGAGTAAGTCTCATAAACTATTGAAACTAGTATGGGTCGGGTGTGCTAGGCCTATGCAATAGTGCAACGCTTAGGCGACACACAAAAGCCCAAGATAGCAAGCTACCTTAAATGGGTCTTCCCCTCAAAAATAAATTTATATCAAAGTGAACCAATGGTCAACTTATATCAGATATTAAACTGATAAGAACATATACTACACTTGATCTTAGCCAAAAGGCCGAGAAAGGTTTGCTTTGTATCGTCATTCATTGGGCTTTTTCTATGCTCTTCTAAGTTCGCTCTTTATTCTGACATTCAATGCGGGATGAAGCTGCTCACCACCGGATGCAATTGTAAAGGAAAAACAAACAAGTCATCAATCCACTGTGGAGTGTTAATCAATGGCAGTCTTGAACATGAAACATTCTCTCTTAACTTTGAAATCAATATAGTGTTTGACATGCTAGCTCTTGACATCAGCTGAATTACCAACCAACAACGTTCATCAAGCACCTATCTCACTTGCTCTGCCAAAACCTTAATGGTAACACTTTCCATGAAAATTTTATAAGAAAGAAATTGATCTCAAGTCTTGGAAGATATTGGAGATATTGTTAAGAAGATGGTTAAGGGTGGACTAAAAAATCTTTTACACTTGGCATGTTGTCTGATTGAGACATTGAGTTGGTGTTCTTGTTATCTATTGCAAATTTGTAACTGCAACCGTGGAAGGGCTTCTCGGCTATGAGTCAAGACGGATTTACATAAGAGGATGGAGATGAGTATCTCAATGACTCAATGATTCTCTAGTGTGCTATATATCGAGAAAGAAACTTTGAAGAGTACTGAACTATTGAAAATGAAGTGATGGTGAAATATTTACATAAAATGAAAACTCGCGGGATGAATTTATCCCTTCTACTTATAAACTAAATTCGTATGTAGTATTGAACTCATAATGTGTCAATGGATAATTTTGTTGTGATTTTCATGAAATCGTTTTTTTAGCCACCGGAAAAATCCTAGTTCTGCCCCTGCTCCATAGTTCCATAAATCGCGGCAATCGTTGTGTACAAGAGTTCATAAATTGATCCAACTTGAGAACTTGATATGACCTATCCAAACCTAGGCACAACAAACTCAAAAATCTAACATCATGCAATCTGAACCCAAACCGAACCCGAACCCAAACCCGAACCCGACTCATTTTGACTCAATAGCCGAATAGACACGAACGTAGACAAACCCGACCCGAACCAAATAAGACCCAAACCCAATTATTAATCATTGTAAATTTGTCATTACTTTAATTTTTAAATTTAAAAACGCAATACTAATATGAATTACTTTTTTTTTTGGTAAACCTAATCTGAATTACTTATAATAAGACATAATACAACTAAACAAATGAAGTTTAATAGTCACTAATTAAGACAAATAAAAAATCATCATCATTTTATAATAAAACTAATTGTGACCCGACCTGAACCAACTTGAAATCTATTTTGATATGAACTTACCCAACCCGACTCAAACTCGATTTGAACATACAATATAATCGACACATGACATGACCCAATATTGACTAAATCTGAATAAATATGTCCAAATCTGACCCGATCGACTGCCACATCTGTGGTTCTTCCTCCGTTTCCTTTTAACTCACCTTTTACTATTTATGTACGTTTTTAAGGTGTAAAAAACTATATAAAATATTAATTTTTAAATAAATTTTTTCAATAATATAATACCTACTGGTGATATTAATAATAGGCGAAACTAATTAAAATAACCCGACCTTTAAGGGTGTGTTAAAAATATATCTCAACCTTTCAAATGTAAGATAAATATCCATACCTTTAAGGATATGTTAAAAATATATCCCTACCTTTTAAATGTAAGATAAATATATCAACCTTTATAAGTGATGTTCAAATAATATATAAAATAATTTTCTACCGAAAAAAAACTAACATGGCATACATATGTGGCAAACTAAATTAATAAAAAAAAATTTTAAAAAATTAATAGAAGGGTTTAAGAAAACAAGTTTTTTCATTTATTATTTAAAAAAAAATTCAAGACACTTTATTAATATTTCAATTTTCCATATTATTCTTCTTTGTTCAATTGTCCCATTTTTTTTACATAATTTATTTACTAAAATTCTAACTATTCTTCTTTCTATTTTAAATTTTCATCAAAAATGCGAAATTAGTTAAATGGTCCATTATACGAATATGGGTGTTATCCCTCAAATATAAAAGTAATCTAAATAAAATATTAAACGCTTGTAAATATATCATTTTTTATATATATTTATATTTTATTAATTTATTTCTTTCCCTTGATAAAAAAAAAAGAAAAGAAAAGTGGTTTAATAAAACAAGGTTTTTAATAGGAAACGATATCTACACCGCTAATTTTTACTATTTCCACCGCTAATCACCGCATACCTATGCGGTGAGTTAATGACTGACTTAATGACGGTCAACGACATACCGCTTTCGGTAACCGCATATACATGCGGTGATAGGCACCGTATAGAGACATACCGCATATTCATGTGGTAAACAACCCGTTCCGTTTCAACCCCACCGCATACCCATGCGGTGGGTATCGGATAACCCGATTTGCGCTTAACTATTTGGAAGAGTTGAGGGGACCGATTCGAACCGACACACACCGCTTAGGGTTGCGGTATTCGTCCACACTACGAATTTATCGTATAATCCATGGACATTGCAATGGTATATCCTACTACAGTGGAATTAACTTTTAATAAACGCCGTGATCTGAAAAAAATCATATATTGAATTGAAAACAAAGATGATTAAAACGAAAGTGCGATAGATATAAGCGATGACGAAAATATGGAGTTCGGATGTTCGGATGTGAAATGGAATAGAGAAAGATACAACCCAATTGAACATATGAAGTTCGAAAAATGACATCAGAGAGTGGGAAATGCTAATACGGTAGGGGACGGCCACCATCACGACGGCGGTAAGCTCTATATCGTGCAATCCTCGCTGCAAACTGCTCGTCCCAACCGTCGACAGTGCGATCGTGATGCCGTGTCCATGTGACGTAGACTGGAGGAAGAGGTGAACCAGGCAACAACCAAATCTGTGAATACAAGGTTAATATTGATGTTAGAAAAGAGAAACAAAACAGTAACAAATTAATGAATACGAAATACGAAACGTACCGGAACGAAATGGTTGCTGTTGCCAACTAAAGCTATTCCATCTAGCTCCTCATAGGCCGGTACTGACGGGCCACCGGTGGCGTACAGAGGTAGGCACAACATAGGCATCATCTGTGACAAAATCACCAAAGGACGCTGGTGAAGCGTGGCAAACACCTCGCCCATGATCGGAATCTCCATCCAATACGTAGCATCATGACACGTGCCGAAATAGTTGACCCTCATGATGAGCTCCTGTAAGGCCGGATAGTAATGGTACCGATCTGAATGCACCTGCAACTCAATGGCCAGCTCTCGTCGAACTCGAGGCCATGCGTCTTGTCCCAAGTTGAGAAGACAAGCTAAAGACCTATACCCACAGTGACCATCACCTGCAACATTTGTCACGGCTCGTACGAAAGTAATCATGAATTCGTCGACGTTGCCAGTGCCCCAATTGAATTCTACTCGAGGTAGATTTTGTGGTGGAAGCGCCGTAGGTGCTGGTGTTGGAATGTCACTTACAATCTCCGGAGCTGGCTCCGACGCCGATCGACCTCGTCCACGTCCCCTTCCACGACCCCGTCCTCGACCTCTGCCTACTCCTCGGCCCCTGGGAGGGTCGTCGATGGCAATGTCGTTGGACCCAGTGGCCTCCTCAGTACCTTCCACGTCATTTGTTTCGTTTGATGCCGGTTGACCCCGACCTCGGCCTCGCCCTCGTGCGGATCCAGTGGTCGCCTGTCTATCTGCCTGGCGTTGAGCCCGAGCACGCTCACGTTCCCAAGGTAGAGGGTTCGTCTGACAGGGGTGGCGAGTCCTCGGTCTCCCGGGCGGTCTACGGTCCTCCGGGTCAGGGGTGGTCAATGGTGTCTGGGACGGACGATCCCCGTCGTTGAATGCCGACGCGATTCTCCAACGAGTATCCTCGTCCATAGCTCCGCTCTGGAACAAACTGATCATGCGCGACATGTCCACATCAGCTCTGCTGAGTGGAGTGTTATCCTGGACGTTGTCAACATGAGACCTCTTGAAATCCAATTGCTTCCAAAAATTATGTATCTGGGATGGTCTGATGGGTATCTGCGTGTCTCGACAAGCTTGCATGTCATGTGTGCATGGAAGACCGTAGACGTCCCTCCAATATGCATCTCTGCATGGTTGCGACGGTGGCTCGGCTTCCATCTTTGTGTAGATTTCGAACAACAAGTTGAAACATTCCTTCGACACAATATTCCGAATTCGATCGAAAATCCATAGGTCGTGGGAGTCTGTAGGCCAGGTGTTGTTCGCTCTCCCCAATGTATTCTTCACCTCCCATATTTGATCCGCCATCATCAGATCGATTGTGTTTATCACGTGAGTGAAATCACCGACTGCAGAGTTTAAGGTCTTTTTCAACACAGAATGAGCAGCCTCAACCCTAAAAGATAAGTGAGAAATGCAGGTGAAAATCGTTATACCTAAACAAATTACGTGTATAATGAATTTTATATTGAAAAAGTAGGCGCACCTGTTCGTCGTGATCGTACCAAAATGCTGGATTGCGTCTGTCCATGCACGAACTATCTGCTCCGAGTAATCTCGTAACCACGTCGCCTCCAAATACGGCATAAGCCCTTCAATATGCTCCCACTCTGCATGCATACCCCTCCTTCTAGCGGCAAAAGTTTCAACCGATCTGGATTTGAACAGGCCAACACATGCGTTCTTGAAACGCCTAACAACATCAAGATTCTTTGACTTCTGGAAAGCAGCTTCTTCGCATCGTCGGAGGACGTGCACTGTGCACAACATGTGCCTGACGTTGGGAAGAACTTCTCGTAGCGCCGCAATCAACCCCAACTCTCGATCAGTGACAATAACGTTAGGAAGATTACCTCGCATGAGGTAAACGAGCTGCCCCAACGCCCAAATGTACGTATTTGTGTTCTCGTGCGACATGAAGCAGAACCCGATGACGAAGTTCTTGTTTGTGCAAGTAAATCCAACGAACTCACACAAAGGGATCCCGTACCTGCACAATGAAATATTTGAGTTCGCATGCCGTGGTGGGAATGGGTAAAAGAATAAGTGTATATAGAAACTTACGCATTCGTCCGGTATGTACTATCGACGAGGACGACGTATGGAAACATGGCTAGAAGATGGCGAGCGTCTGTATGGGCGATGAATAGATCTTGAAGCCTGTTGGGATCGTCAGGGGATCTCCTCGTACAATAGTAGTAACCCTTATCCCGCAAAATGCGGAGTGCTTCCTGGGAGACTGTTCGATCTCCTCTCGCTTCAGCTTTAAACTTTGCTCTCGCATTGTACACTTGGCGCCGCGATGTGAAGTTCAGCTTCTGTCGTGCGTCAGCTGTCATCTTCAATGTAGCTAAAATCGGTTTTGGTGGGGTACCAGCGACGGTAAGGGCCAACGTAGTGTCTCTTTCATCTGCATCCATCCGTCCGACGTACGGGTGACCGTCCAATGCACCGGGGAGTAGATGGTTGTGCTTGCTATGAATAACGTCCAGGCCCCATTCGCCCCGTTTGAACTCCACGCCAGACAATGCAAACGGACACCCCTCTATCTTCGAAACAGCTCTGCGCGTGTTTTCGCTTGCATCATCTCCAGCTACTCGTTGTCTCTTACGGGGAGTGTACTGGCCGTACTTCTCACATGCGAGCAATAGACTCCCACGCCTTGTAGGAGCGCTCCCCCAAGAACGCTTGATTGTCAAAACCATATTAAGTTTTAATGCTGTGCCACGACAGTGTTGTAGGAGATCGTCGCGATTGGTCCACGTCTGGGATGTAGCAAATTCGGGAGTGTAATCGCGGTACTCCTGGTTACGGGCCTCATCTTCCTGACCGTCTTCCGGCATCGGATCAGCCTGCTCCTCCAGTGGTAGCTGCCAGCATGCAAACAGTGCATATATATTACGCGAACCATTCATGGTTTCTGTCTGCTCTACTTCAAAACCTAATTTATTCCCCTACATAACCGGTACCTATATCTTGTGTTTCCATTCCATATGATATTCTACCTACAACGACATTCCAAATGATAAACATTAATCACATACCGGAAGACGAGGTGGTGGTGAGTTATCGGCCATTGGCGTCGCGGTAGGTGCTTCCTCCCCCGGGCTTGAAGGTCGTCGGCTGGTGTCGTCGTTAACCATATTAGAAAATGACCGTTGATGGGGGGTGATGGGATTGGATGCATTCCAACGGAGAGCGGGTGACTTCTTATACAGTAACACCGCATAGTCATGCGGTGTTTCCAGATGACCGTTGGTGTTGAATTATTTGAATTTGTGGGCCCACCGCATAGGTGCACGGTGCAATGGATACCGCATATGTCTGCGGTACATCACCGCATAGGTAAACGGTGAAGCACCGTGTACCGCTTGGCCATGCGGTATGTATCTATATATACCCCCATGGCCGGTTCGTGACATTTGTCGTGGCGAAAAAGCGATGATACTCTGTGCGAACTAGTCATGGCCAAAGATTTGTGTCTTCGGAACGAAATTTTTGACCGTTGACTAGTTTGCACGGGTTATATCGCTTCGTCTTATAAATTAAATAAAATTTATGCTTTTTTCATGGCTCAACAGCGATGATAGCCTAGGCAACATGCCACGGCCGGCGATTTGTGTCTTTTGATTGAAATCGCTGGCCGCTGGCATGTTGCTCGGGTTATATCGCTTCGATGTGGGGTTATGTAGCTTCGATCTAATAAAATGCAATAGGTATCCGCAGGATATTGTGAAAGACGTTGTGATAGTATATATGTACGCCCATGACGTCTTTAACATTATCCTGCGGATGACTATTGATCATCCAAACAAAACTGTAAATGCTTCGGAAACGTACAGGTACGGGTACACCGTGATCTTCGTTCGTCATGGGAGTGGGCGTCTAAATTACATCTGTCAAGGGAGAATGAACCTCTTACAAGAGGACGAAGCTGGGAACTTTCGTCGGAACAGTAGGTCCTCCATGGTTCCAAGCGCTCTGCCGCTCGTTCTGGGTCAAGCCGTAATACTCCCCAACTACTTCCCTCCAGCCGAGAACATCATCCAAGTGAATACACTCCTCTCCGTCCAAACGAAGGCCAAGTATGAAGAGCACATCGTGTAGTGTGATGGTGATCTCTCCCCATGCGAAGTGAAAACTGTTCGTCTCGGGGAGCCAGTGCTCAACAAATGCCCCGATCAGAGTGTGATCCACATGATCCCACTCGAAATCTCTGAGGTCCCAGAACCCAATCTCCCGCACTGCGGGAAACCAGGACTCCCATCCATCGACCTCCAACAACGCCTCTACACGGCCCAGCGACTGCCCTCGTCTCTGCGCACGCACACCCCTACGCAAGGCTTCGTCCTCCCGTCTCCAAATGGCATGTGCAATGTGCGTCTCGTAGTCTCGCAGAAGGGAAACAGTATGTGGCCCCCCTGGCCATTCGGGCTGAACAGCCCGAATGACCCCTGTCCTGCTAGGCTCGCCATGCTGCCCATCACCTCCTGCACTACTGCTCTCTCCACGCTGTCTCCGCCTCCTCTGCACTGCACGGACAGGGGGCTGTGCCGCCTGATCTCCTCCCAAATCCTGACGAACATCATCAGATGCCCCCCACATCGGATCATGCACCTGGACTCCTCCCATATCCAGCAACACATGCCTCGAAGGTCCAGCTGACTCAGTAGGTGGGGCCGAAGAACATCTCTGTCCACGTACATGCATCTCATGCCCCCCGGCAATCGGCACACCCTCCAAGTTCGTAGGTGTCGCTGATGGCGCCGCCTGCTGACTCCTAATGATCGGTTCAGGCTCGGCAGTCCTCGGCGTCGCAAGCTGAATCCCAATGATCGGCTCAGGCTCGGCAGTCCTCGGCGTCGCAAGCTGAAGCTCAATGATCGGCTCAGGCTCGGCGGTCCTCGGCGTCGACGATGGCGCCGCATGCTGACTCCCAGGCGTCCTCCCTACACCCGTAGAACCGACCGGGGTGAACGACGCAAAATCTATCTGCGCAACGGCCCATGGCTCCTGGTCGCCACCTCGAGCATGACTCGTCCCAGCACCCACATCTCCGAACAGAGGTGCCGTGTCGTCATACGAGTTCAATTGTTCGCTCGCAAACTGAGTCCCAAAGTAGTCCCGATAACTGTCAGGATAAGTCTGCACCTGCTCTACCACTCTCTCAGCTCCAGTCTGCAAGTGCTCACCCGTATGACGTGCTCGGTCCCCTCGTAGGTACTCCTCCAGCATCTCAATACCCTGGTCGCCTTGACCAGACTCTCCAGTCGACCGCACCACTGGGTCATCCGTGTGGTCAGACATCAAGTGCAGCTCAATCTGCACCAGACTCTGATATGTCTCTATAGATGACTGGGACGTGTGCCCAGTATCAGCTCCTACCGTCTCAGTGTCCCTCTCCGGAGGATCCACTACATCCTCCAACATCTGGGTCTCCCTGACGGCAGCCGCGGTATCATCATCTACCGCGTCGATATCCGTCTCCATCGGAACGGATGCACCCTGCAACGTCTGCCTCTCCCTAATGGCAACTCTCCTAGCAGATTGTAATACTACCCTCTCTCCCAAATTTCTCGACAACAAAGACTGTGTAATTTAAAATATATATGTCAGAATCCTATCGCTCAATTACAATACTATATCGTATGATTGTCTAAATGTGACAACATTTTCGTAAGGTTTATTAATGATATCATCTTAATACTAACAATTCATAATAAAACATAAATATATACTTATTCGATTTCAATTTCCCTACACCTAGTATTTCTCAGAATCCTATGGCTCGAATACGATACTATATCGTATGACTGGCTAAATGTTGCAAGATTTTCCAAAGGTTTATAAATGATTTCAACCTCATACTATCAATTCCTAAGAAAACAGAAATATATACTTATTCGATATCAATTTCCCTACACCTAGTAACAATTTTAATATACCGTAGGGTGAGGCTGTGTCTCCAGCGGTGGCGGTACATCTGTCGTCCTCCGCCTCTGTATAGTGGGCTCCGGCTACATTATATATAACAATGAAATGTTAACACTATTTCCTTCAAATTAACAAATAAAGCAAATTGATTATTATAAACATTAAATGTTACCTGTAACGGATGTCTCCGAACATGACCGACATCATCAGCTACGGCTTTTCCACGGTTGTCCTTCACCATCTTAAAACCCGGGTACAGAGTGGTGGTAGATATGGGGACGGGGAATGGACGGATCCAAAAGTCGGGCTCGGAATCAAAGAATGGGAGAAGATTCGAGTCGGCCTCGGAATGAAAGAGATCGGAGAAGATTCGGTGTGTCGGAAAATTGGGCCCCCCACGCCTATTTATAATGGGACCCCAAGGGTAAAACTCATACCGCATCTCCATGCGGTATTTTTTTACCGTTGTGGCAACGGTAACAAATCATACCGCATGGGTATGCGGTAAGTTTTGTTACCGTTGCCACAACGGTAAAAAAACTTACCGCATGGAGATGCGGTATGAGTTTTACCCAAATTTCAAAACATACCGCATGGGTAAGCGGTATTTTTAAAGCCACCGCATGCCAATGCGGTAGGTTTCGGATAACTACGACCCAACCGGATTATTGTATTACGGACTCCGTTTAAACCTAACCCACCGCACATACATGCGGTGTTTTCATACGGTCAACATACATACCGCATGTACATGCGGTATGTCGGGCTAAAATTTTATTAAGCCACCGCATAGGGATGCGGTGGATTTGCGGTGTAAATAGTAAAAATTAGCGGTGTACATAACATACCCCGTTTTTAATATAGCATTATAATAAAATAGTGTGTATAAAATATAAAAGACGAAAGATATGTAAATCTATAATTTTTTTATATAGATTTTTTAAAGTTCTTTTTATTATTATTTTTTTTGTCATATATGCATGCCCTGTTAGTTTTTTTTTTACAAATTTTTTTGAGATATTATTTTAACATCACCTATAAAGGTCGAGATATTTATATTACATTTGAAAGGTTGAGATATATTTTTAACACCCCTTTAAAGGTCGGGATATTTATCTTACATTTGAAAGGTTGGGATATATTTTTAACACACTCTTAAAGGTCGGGTTATTTTAATTAGTTTCGCCTTAATAATATTGTAATTTTTTTTATTAAAATATTAATATTTAATAGTTTTTACCGATCTAAAACTTCGTGCTTTAACTTGAAAAAAATAACGGAGGGACTAATATTTTTACTTCGGTTCTGAGGTGTGTTGTGTCGGGAGGATGATACACATACACTTGGTGTTATCTTTTTTCCAAGTGTAATTTTTTTTAAAATTTATCCACTATTTTTAAAATTGTAAAAATTATCCTTACAAATTTCCTTTAACACTCTATTATACCCATATTATAAAGAATAAACCCTAAAAATATCAATAGTCACTAATTATACCCTAAATTTTAAAGGGTGAACCCTAGAAAAATAAATTTTGGAAGAAAAAAAATTGGTGTATCCATACACTTGGTGTATGTGTAGGCTTTTCCGTTGTGTCGTGCTCGAGTCAACTCGGACCGGGTTGGCCAACAGTCAAACGCGAGTGATCAATTTTTAGTTTTTTACATTTAACGAGTTTCACTTTCACCATTTCCATTTCCCGTAAGAAGCTGAAGACTCCCGCCAAGTTCCACAGAAGCTTTGCCTGCTTCGTATGTCGGCAAACCATGTCGTTGTTGAAGAAGGGACTTGCACACCATCTTTGTGAGGTTTGGCTCCCTTTTCGCTGCTCTATGAATTCTTCATTTCCCATTTCTCATCTCTTTCTTTCCAGATTTCTAGGGTTTTTCGTGTCTACTGGTAACTGGAAAGTGTCTTGATTCCCAAGTTGATCGTTGTCCAAATCCTTTCAAATTCACTTCTTTTGTGCTCCTAAAGCTTTAACCTGGCTTTGATTGTCCTAATACATGCTGATTTTGATATTTTGATCTCCAACAAGCTTCTCGTCGAGTCAATTTTGAGCAGCTTAGGGTTTTAGACTTTTTGTTGGAATTGGATTGCCTAGAGTAGATTCTTGGGTGATTCACGCACTTGAAAAATGGTTTCCTAGCTACTAACAAGGAAGGAATTGAAGAGAAATGGTGTAAGCTCTATTGATTTGAGTACCTTTGCAGTTTGTAATTACGAGCCTGTTAATGTGCTTTTTCATGTACCAACCGAGATTTTTCTTTGGAAAACCAATCTAGTTATATTATTGTTGATGTCATTGTCCTGGAATGGAATATTTCTTGCCCTCACATTTGGAATCTTATGATTCATTACATCATCTAGTGAGCATATTCAAACTGATGGTATTGAGATTTACCGAGTTTATTTAGAATCTCGCAAATTGCACATTTGTTTCCCCCCCCCCCCCCCCCCCTCTATGAGAAATCTGCTAGCTTGAATTCTGCCTTTTTCTTCTTTGGTTTAGTCTTTGAGATGCTTTTTGCCAGCAAGTGGCTTTAAGATCAGCGATTCAGTGCAACCGCTCATAGAAAGGCCCAGTTTGACGAAGGCATTGGATTTGCTTTTTCTTTGGTTCTTTTGTTTAGTTCATATCGCTCCCACCCTCCTTTGGATGTATCATCTTTTCCTTTTACTATACGCTGATTTTTTCAGCTCATATGTGTAATCAATCTCCTGTCGATTCCCAAGTCTCTTTGTTCTATCTACTGGTTGCTACTTTGAGCTCCCTGGTTTTAACTCTGTTCCATAACCGTAAAGTGTATCTGTGTTTTGTTTTCTAGCCAGTTCAGTTAAGCTCTATCAGCCACATAACTTCTCCTCTCCTTGTTTCTCCTCTTTAAGTAATCAGCCACATCTCAACTCGAAGACCTCACCAAGCTCTTCATTTTGTTCTCAACAATTCTCAATTCTGGAATTTTATACATAAATTACAGGATCAAATTGATAATTCAGGAATTATAATTATTTTTCAAAGAAATACACTTTTGGATCTTAAATATTTCCTTCTATCATTGCTCAATTTGTAAGATTCCATTCCCTTACCAATGATGAATAAAATGATTCTAGCTTTTCCCTTTCTTTTCTAATGGATACTTTGTGTTCTACAGCGAGAAATGGGTCTTGCTTTGAATGCTGCTTGCCTTCTAGCATATCCTTTTTTTCATAATCTTTTTAGGTTTCAGCTTATAAATGCTTCTTAAGTGTATCTGTTTGAGCTTCATTGTGGATGATGGGAGATGTCTTTGTGAAGCAACTTTATGTTTTTAAATGGATTTTTGCCTTGGTTACTTTCCATTTTATTTGCTTAAATAATTGAACATATAGGTGAGGTGCGCCAAGCCCAAGCAATAGTGCAACGCATGGGCAACACATGAAGACCCTAGATAGCAAGCTATCTTAAATGAGCCTTCCCCCTCAAAAAATAAATTTAATATCGAAGTGGACCAATGGCCCACATATCAGATATTAAACTGATAAGAACAGATACTACACTTGATCTTAGCCAAAAGGCCGAGAAAGGTATGCTTCATCTATTCTTCGTTTGGGCCTTTTACATTCTCTCCAAACCTGTTCTTTATGTTGACAATCAATGTGGGATGAATGTCAGACCAATCAACTGGTGCTAAGTTGCTCAGATATTAAACTGATATGTTGACATGCCATTGTTTGCCCCAGCTACAAGGTGACTGGACCTGCCTCTTTGTGCTTAAGGTTGTAGATTACTTGGTCATATTATAAATTTCAGTTCCGGCCGGTGAACCCATAAGCTATCTAATAAGGGGAAAAGGGGCATGCTATTTTTAACCCAGATACAACGGTAGAAATAAATTTGCTGGCCGAATGAAGTGGTTCTTTTTTTACAAATGAGCAAGTCATCGCTGGTAGTTGATGTTTTTTTTTATAAAAAAAAATTTGGGGAATTTAGATATATCAATATACCTTTTCTGAATTACTTCAGATTTCTAAATTCAATAGTGCATTTCAAACAGAAATTCAGTTAGGTAGTTGGTTCGCAAGTCATCACCAGGCCATGCATCATCTTACCCTGTTCTATATACTGATCTTGTTGCCAATATTGCATGTATGTTGTCAATCTGTTGTTGATTCCCAAGTCTCTTGGTTCAGCCTTGTTGTTTCATTGCCATGGAGTATGAGTTGTTTGATTTGTTAAGCAGAAGATAGAAAAGGATGTAATTCAATGAGTCGTAGATTAATTGTCCATATCTCCTTGTGACATATTACAGGTCTCAGGTCACTCCCATGCACGCATTTGTTGTCATCCAGGATTTTAGGAGGGCAGTGAAGATCCCCTTCAGCTTCCAAAGATTAGGATTGTCTTTATAGGTAACGTTTTCTTGAAAAAGGGAAAAAATTGCTTTGAAAACATTCAAAATTGCTCTGAAATTGATGGGATAAATATGGGTCGAATGGAAACCTATAACGCTTGATATTAAGACGGTAGAAGTTAACTGGAGATTGGTAACTATCCGAATCAAATGTCACCTCTTCTTTATTCACTTCCTTGGTTTCACTATCCTCTGAAGTTTCACAGCCTCCAGTGGAGAGGATAGAGATGGAATAATATGTGGCTCCCAAACCATCCTCTACAAACATTCCTGTTCAACCTGGGTAGCTATCAGAATGGACTGTCATTGTGCCTTTGAACGTTTCTGATCATTTGACGGAGGTTGTCTAGACCAGAAACTGGCGGAGCTTCTGGTATCTCTGGGACGCTGCCTTCTTTAACCCTGGGATCTTTGCAATGCCCATAGCTAAATGAACCTTCTTACACCAGAATTTCTTCATTCACCGTTGGTGTTTTTATGGTGCTGGACTGATTCCATTCCTGAAACCTGGTGTTTGGCAAATGGCTCATGGGATGGTTATCTTGCACATACATATGCATGCCTATAGTTTAGAATCTTTACACAGTGATTTGTCAAACACATACTTTCTGAAACTTTATAAATGTGTAAGGAATAATTTCTTATTCGTATTCTACAAATGTTCATTTATCATCCTTTGAATTTTGTTGTTTTGCTATTCTAAATTTCAAGTATGATGATCTGGCTGGAATCTGTTTGTCTTTTTTTTATAAATGCAGCCACATTTCAACTGTGATATTATTTTATTATATCACAGTTCTTCTGAGGTTGAGTCATGAGTGCCTTATATTATTTTATTATATCCCTACTCTTTCTTCGTTCACGATAACCCTAATGTTATACCAGCTTTAACACTACTGTTTTAACCGCTTCTGATTTTTCATCATAGATTTCTTATGATTAACATTTGCCTTTCTTATCCTATGCTTTTATTGCTGATTTTGCTGGATTATTATTTCTTTCATACCTTGTCTCTTTCTCCTGTTGTTGATGCGTGTGCTTCCATTGTATGTACTATGTGTTCTTTGTTATGTAGAAACTCTCTATTTTGTTCTTTATATATTTAGTTTTTTATTTAATTATATTCATAAGTTTGAATATATTTATAGGTAATAAATGCACTCTATGGGATTGCTTGAAGAGATTCATGGCCACTGAGCTGGTAGAAAACTACCACTGCACGCTCTGTTGGCATCTGGCTGCAGTTAAGTTCTTTATATTTTTTTGGCGGGTGTTGGGAAGGGCAGGAAGAAAGGAAAATGCTAAAATGCTGCAGCGACCAAGATTCTTGCGATTGCAGAAACCTACCATGTCTTCATGGATTACATTGGTCAGATTGCTTTTCAAACACAGTTAAACAACTCAGTATTCTATGCTGTCCAAAGGTAATATGGTTTCCTTGTTGTATGATGTCCATAAAACCCTTGACTAGTGAACATTGACAGCTTGATGCTAATTGCCTTCACATGCGATTCCTTGAATATAGGTCCATATTTCCTTCCTCGGTATCTTGGACTTATCAACATTTGTGAATGATGGAGTCAGCAGAAGAAATGTTCAAAGACGATATGCCAACTCAACAATGTGATCCATCATCCATCTAATCCACAACTTCATCAACATGCAAACAGAAAGGATTTTAAACTTTATCTCTGGTCTAGCGGGAGAAAATAGGCTCTTTGAAGCAGTGGATGGTCACAGACTGGGAGCATGCTCTGAGGTAATCACATCAAGTCTCATGAAAAGGTATGGACTTTGAAGATGATCCCTGCTTTGTTGAGAGTATTGCCTTCTCCTATCCTGCATCAATTTTTTTGGCAAAATTGTGCATATTGATATTTTTGTTTTGCATTAATCATGTTCATTGTTAATTTCTTACTGCTGCACAGGAATAGTTTCAAATATGTCTTTCAATCCACTAAGCAGATTCTAATCAATATTTGTTGCAAATCCTTGTCTGAGCATGATTACCAAATGAAGATAGAACTCCAATCTTTATAATATATTCAGACTGCTGAACATGTACATGCAACAAACTACTGTGTCGATGATCAATGCATCTTAAAGCTAACTATTGCTGAATTTAAAAATAAAATTTAAAGAAATTTATCAGAGCCGGGTTTCGATCCTGGGACCTGTGGGTTATGGGCCCACCACGCTTCCGCTGCGCCACTCTGATTTTGTTGTTCCTATAAACCAACAGTTCACAACTAGCCACCTTAGTGCCTTCATTCTGCCATTCCCTTACATATTAGTAGAGCATGAGGTGACACAAAAAACACCATATCTTAGCCAATCTCACTCCAGCTATGACCACATACTTATGGTGGCGGTGAATAGGAATTATAGTCAAACAGAGCTACAGAGGCCGAATGTTGTTCCTTGATGTGCAGATACAAATTCCTTGGAGAACACAAAAAGATACTGTGAGGCCAAATGTTATTTCTTGATGTGCAGATACTTAGTTTACATTTGATAGCTTGGTTAGAATGTTGCTTTGCTTCTTAGAGCAAGAAGGGCATGCTATATTGCTATATGTCCATTAGTGCACTTCGATTCAAAGTAGATTAAAAAGAAAGTCAGGGCAAGTAGTTAAAGTGAAAGTACCAAGTAGGCAAGTATTGATTGGAATACGTTTGCAAAGCTGTTCTGTTGAGAATTGATTAAACATTGTAGCTTTTCTGTTTCAAGACTTACATAGTCCTACTCCTATGGGATAAGGAAGTATTGCTGTTGAGAATTTCAGTTCCAGTTGGTGAATCCATGACTACAAGATTGCTTAGTCATATTAGGGAAAAGAGGCATGCTATTTTTATCCCAGCTACAATGGTGGAAATAAATTTGATGGCCGAATGAAGTGGCTCTTTTTGCAAATGAACAAGTCATTGCTGGTAGTTGATATTTAAAAAAAAACACAATTTGGGGTATTTAGATATTTAATATACCTTTTATGAATTACTTCAGATTTTTAAATTAAATAGTGCATTTCAAACTTAAAATTCAGTCACCACAGTGTTTACAACCAACTTCTAGGTAAACTAAATTAAAGTTTCAAATGAAACCTTTTTCGACTGCTGAAATTTGAGTATGATTCTTAGCCGGTCGATCTTTACATTTTCGCAGAGGAACTGCCGGTTGCTATTTCTGGTGCACCCACTTCTTCAAAACCGAACACCACACCCCAGCAGAAAATGGTGCCAGCTCCTCAGCACAAAGCTTCCCCGGCTCCCAAACACAAAGCTACTACAGCTGCAGGTACTTTTAAAAAAAACTTTTTGGAGACCTAAAAAAAAGAAGAATAGCTGCCACCCTAGAAAGGTTTTTACGTAGTCAAATTCGGGTTCAATATCATCTTTGCAATTAAGTTGCATACTTTAGAAGATTAAGAGCTTCATTTTGGAACATGTTTCCCTTTCAGTCAATATAAAATGATATAAACCTCATAAAAATATTTTTAAAATAGGTACACATACCAGCGAAGAGTGGGTGTCTGGGATAATCAAATTATTTAAACTACCTGCATCAGTCACATACCTATAATTTTAATACTAAAAACTGTAGGAGCCCTCCGAGGAGGACAACCTTCCAAAAATAAGGGTATGCCACTTGAAAACAGCAAGCACACGGTATTCTTTAGTAAAAGGCGAAAGAATAGTTCGCTTTGTACTTACTGCATGGCTCCACGAATACTACAATCTGGCTACTGATTGGAGTTATAGGATTCAGTATGGAACGTAGTTCCGCACCTATTCGATGTGGGAATAAACAAATGGCTACTGCCTGTTGACATTTACACTCAACAATTATTCAATTCTATGACATTATACAATAGGAACAAACAAATGGTTACAAAAAGAAAGGCCAAGTTTTCTGCATTTTCATTATTTCAGGGAGAGGTTTTTGGATACATATATATAAACGCATCAGAGTGATGGGAACAACTACACGTACACTTGTTTTGCTTCATGTAGTAGATTCATTTCCCCATTTGTACATGCATTTTATATTCTTTTGCTAATTCTTATGTTTCCATGGGTTTGTGATAACAGTAATCTGTTTTTCTGTTCCATTCATTACCATGACCGGTAATTAATATACTTGGATTTTGGATCAGTATTTGTTAAACTACATAGTACCATTTAAGGATATTATGAGTGCCTCACATGCTAAACTGAACTGAAGGTAAGAGTTTTATTTATGTCGATTGTCAGGATCTTTGCCTTAATTACTTTCTGTTTAGCTCCAAGCTTCATTTTTAAGTTTATTATGAACAAACACTTTTGGATCTTAAAAATTTCCTTCTATCTTGGCTCAACTTGTAAGATTCCATTTCCTTAACATTGATTAATAAAATAAATCTATCCTTTCTTTTCTAACGGATACGTTATCTTCTAGAGCAAGACATGGGTCTTGCTTAGAATGCTGCCTTCTACTCTTCTAGCATATACTTTTTTCATAATCTTTTTAGGTTTCACCTTATAAATGCTTCTTAGATCTCGACCAAAAAAAATGCTTCTTAGTAGTGTGCACCTGTTTGAGCTTCATTATGGATGAAAAGATGTCTTGGTGAAGGAACTTTATGTGCAATGTTTTTGAATGGATTTTTTCCTTGGCTACTTTCCATTTTATTCGCTTAAATAATTGAACATAATATTGGTGAGATGCGCCAAGCCCACACAATAGTGCAACGCATGGGCGACAAATGAAAACCCAAGATAGCTTGCTATCTTATATGAGCCTTCCCCCTCAAAAAAATAAATTTAATATCGAAGTGGACCAATGGCCCACATATTAGATATTAAATTTAATAAGAACAGATACTACACTTGATCTTAGCCAAAAGGCCGAGAAAGGTATGCCCTTGTCTGCTCTTTTTTGGGTGTTTTATATCCTCTCCAAAGCTTTTTCTTTATGCTGACAATTGGTTTAATTATATTATAATTCATATTAATTATGTTAACATATTCTCGTGCATACAGGACGAAAGCTACATTAGTTGTCTATTAAAAAATATTGTGCGAACCCCGATCAAATTCCTAGATCTGCTCTTGATGACTTGACACAAAAATATCCTATCTCAGCAAATCTCAGTTCACCTCAACTATGAGTCTATGACCACCAATGATGGCAGTGAAATCGGAATTAAAGTCAAAAGGAACCACAGAGGCTGAATGTTGTTTCTTGATGTGTAGATACAAATTCCTTGAAGAACCATAGGGTCCTTGAGTTTTCCAGTGCAAATGCAGCTGTTGTATTGGGAGGAATCCAATATGCTCGAGCCTAGTTTTTTTTATAGCACGGTTACAAATGTTGCTTTGATTCTTAGAGCAAGAAGGGAACTATCATTGCACGAGGAGCATGCTATATGTACTCCATTAGTGCACTGCAATTCAAAGCAGATTAAAAAAAACAAGAAGCTTAGCTATTTAAACAAGCTGTAAAATTAATCAATATCATCTAAAAATAAATGGGGGAAAGCCTAAAAGATTGGAATGGTTAAGGGATGGAAGCAGATGGAGCAAGTAGTTAAAGGGAAATGTTACCAAGTACCAACTACTGATTTGATTGTATAAACCTATGCAGTGGATAAGGAAGCTTGCTAATACATATATGATGTGGAAAGTTGTGCTGTTGAGAATTGATTAAACATTGTAGCTTTTCTGTTTCAAGACTTACATATAGATTGTTAGAAGCTTCATAGATTTTGTGATCAGTCTTATGGTTCCTGCAATTTGCATGTTTATCAAGATTCATGTGGATTGCACTCAAATCTTCTTTGAAACTTTTCATATTTTGTTTATTTCGTATCGCTCCCACCGTCAATTGGATGCATCATCTTTTCCTGTTCTGTATACTGGTCTTTTCAGCCAATATATTTGATCAATCTGCTGTTAGTTCCTATTTCTTTTTGTTCAGTTTTATTGTTTCACTGCCATGAAGAGGGATTTGCATAGAAGGGATCGGACTTGATGATATTGCTTTTCCTATCCCACATTGCTTTGCTAGAATAAAATACACTACTTTATACTGCCTCATGAAGCAATACAATTTGTCTCTTCGGAGACATCTGATAAAATTGGAACGATACAGAGAAGATTAGCATGGCCCCTGCGCAAGGATGAGACGCACAAATCGAGAAATGGTCCAAATTTTTTTGAGGTTTTCACTTAGTTTCAGCAATTCCCAATTCTTCATTTGGTTTCAGCAATTCCCAATTCTTGAATTTTCACTACATAAATTGCAGGATCAGTTTGATGGTTCAGGTATTGATATTATAATATTTTTGCAAGAAAAATACTTTTGGTTCTTAAACATTTCCTTCTATCCTGGCTCAATTTTGTAAGCTTTGATTCTCTTACCGTTGATTAAAATGATTCTAGCTTCTTCCTTCTTTTATTCAAAATCGAGAAATGGCTCTATGCTGCATGTCTTCTGGCATATCTTTGTTTCAGATTCTTAATAGGTTTCACCTTGTAATTTGCCTTTTAGTTTGTCTCTGTTTGAGCTTCAGTTTGAGGTTAGCTAAATAAAAATGTTGAGATTTTTTTAAATGGATTTTTGCCTGGTAACTTTTTCAACTTTGTTCCTAAAGTATCATACCCTCAAATAATTGGCACTAATATTGGTGGGGTGCGCCAAGCCCGCGCAATAGTGCAACACATGGGCGACACACAAAGACCCAAGATAGCAAGCTATCTTAAAAGGTGGACTAATAGCCCACATATCAGATATTAAACTGATAAGAACAGATACTACACTTGATCTTAGCCAAAAGGCCGAGAAAGGTATGCTTTATCTACTCTTTGTTTGGGCCTTTTATATTTGCTCCAAACTTGTTCTTTATGCTGACAATTGATGTGGGATGAATGTCAGACTGATCAACTAGTGCTAAGTTGCTCACCACCCGATGCAACAACAAATGGAAAACAAACAAGTTACACACCATGAAAGTGTTGATGGACACTACTACTCAGCATGAAACATTCTCTTTTAACTTTTATTATTTTGGATTTTACTAAGATAAAGGAATCCAGCTTGAATAGTTTCAATATACCTTTTCTGAATTACTTGAGATTTCTAAATTAATTATTGCATTTCACTGTTCTTTATATTGATCTTTGCTGCAAATGTATGTTACCAGTCTGTTGTTAATTCCCAAGTCTCTTTGTCCTGTTTTGTTGTTTCTTTGCTATGGTTGCTACTTTGAGCTCAAGTGTTCAAGTTCATCATCCTGGAGTATGAGTTGTTTGATTTGCTATGCAGAAGATAGAAAAGGAAGTAATTCAGTATGAGTTGTGATGAGGGATATGATCAGAATCAGAAGATAACTCAGGGCCACCAATGTTGGTAACCATGAAGAGGGAGTTGCATTAGTAGATTGAGGCTATCCCCCTTACGGCGGCCTTCCCCCCCCCCCCCCCCCCCCCCCCCCCCCCCGCGTCCCACACCGCTCTGCCTCGTCTCTTCGGAGGGCAAAATGGGAATAATACATAGAAGATTAGCATGGTTCTGCCCAAGGATGACACACATAAATTGGCTATGCATCATTGCATCAACATTCAGCTAAGAGAGTCTGCTGCCATTCTCTTTCTATCAAGAGTTTCCGCACTAAGCAAGCGCTCCTCTGGCCATGGATTCCAAATTTCCAACTGCTGTAAGAAGCGGAGATTTGTTGGCCATATAGGCAAGCTTCAGTACACTAGAGAGGGTAACACAAACTCCAGATATAACCTATAGGCAAGCTTCAGTGCCAGTCAACATAAAGGATTCCTTTGTCGCAACTCCACACAGCCTCCAGAAAAGTTAACGAAACTCTCTGGTCAAGAAGCTCGGTAGCTGAGCTCCAATGCTTTATTCTACCAACTGCCAAGTAACAATCTGATTCAAGACAACTTGTCTATATACGCAATGAGCAACAACTACAGCAGCAAGGTTAAAGCAATGGACAAGTTGATAGGTGGCTGCAGTCCATATCTCATTTTGACACATTACAGGTCTCAGATGACTCCTCTGCGCACATTTGTTGTTATCAAGGATCGTAGGAGAGCAGTGAAGATTCCCTTCAGCTTCAAAAGATTAGAATTATCTTATAGGCAACTTTATAACATTCCTGTTCTAACCAGGTAGCTATCAGAATGGACTGTCAATTTGCCTCCGACGTTCCTGATCATTCGTTGGAGGCTGTCAAGACCACAGGCTGGCGGAGCTTCTGGTATCTCTGGATCTTTGTGGACTGAAAATTAGAGAGTAAACACTAACCCATAGCTTTTTTTTTTTTGGTTTGAACTAACCCATAGCTAAATGAACCTTCTTACACCATAATCTAAAAATTAGATTCCTTCACCACAAATTTCAAAGTCTTTGATTTAACAGTTAACAGGGTTCTCGAGCAATTACAGAGAGTAAATATAGGGATTACGCAACAAACTAGGATAGATTCAAATCAAATATTCAATTAATATCCTAAAATCTAAACTAATTAACTTAATAATAATAATGTAATAATCATAATAATCATAATATCTTTAGTATAGAATGGGTGAAAGCTGGTAATTTGGAAAACAGAGCAGATGCTGAACAAACCATGGCTGTTAGTAGCTTGGGAAATAAGCCATTGATGCTCCGTTATAAACCCTCAAAAAACCCTTCATCAATTCGCAGTGATTTTGATTCAGAATTCAGGTAAGCCAAACCCTCCGTCTGAATTTCTCATCTCTCTGGCTTGGATCTCTTTGTTAGTGATTACCTTATGCTTTTCTTGTTTCTCCTGTTCTTTCGTAGTGGAAGAAGATGGCTTATAGGCGTAGCCTCTCAACCCAAGCTACACTTCTGGCTGGTAGACTGAACCCCTTCCCCTCGTTCACCTACATTTCTCATCATGACAGAGAGTTTTCCTCCTCTGGGCCAAAGATCGAGTCGTATTTTGCCCAGAGGAGGTGTTTTGGAAGCTATTTCAACAATACTTCAAGCCAATTCACTGGCACATTTTGTCGAACAGGCTATGGATTTATCGGAAATGGAATGCTCTTGAATAGGTACATGTCAACCTCAATTGGGGAGGCGGATAAGATTAGTTTCCCCAGCAATGTTGCCCCTGTGGTTACCGACGATGTTGCCAGTGTGATCACTGATACTTCCATTACCATGGAAGCTGTGGCCTCGCAGGCCTCAGCTATGAGTGTGGATACCATTGCAGATCCTGAGTTTGGCCTTCTTGGTTTCCCTAGTTATATCATTGAGCACTTGATGCATGGTGTTCATTCGTTTACAGGGCTAAACTGGTATGATAATGTCTCTTAGATTGAAAAGTTTAATTTTCTGGTTTGGTGATGTACTTGTTATTCATAGGTGGGCTTCCATTGCTCTTACAACTTTGTTGGTTCGTGGAGTTACAATCCCATTCCTCGTATATGAACTTAAGGCCTCTTCAAAGTTTGAGGTACTATATAAGCATCAAAGAAGTTCCCACTCATGTCAAAGTTTGCTGGATTATCACAGATTCGTAAACTGTTTTGCAGTTAATGATGTCAAGGAGGGAGGAGATAAAGACGGAAATGCGGGCAAGGGTAATTTATCAATAACTCTTGTACTGTTTCTGTACACATATAGTTCAATTTATGCACATCATAAGGTGCCGAATATCTTGATGAATGTTATAACCATTCAAACTGTACAGGGCATGAAACCCCAAGCTGTTGAAGAAGGGAATAAGAAGATGGATGAGCTTTGTAAAGAGTAAGATGCTTTAAAATGTTTGCCTTTCTATTTCTACAAATAGTAATTTTTGAGTTCCTCAAGTATCTTGCATGATATCTATGGGCTTTCGGTTTCTATAAATAGCATTCTTGCATTTACTAAATACTAACGCAGTCATAAGAGTATTCTAACCTGCGAAAAAAGGTCGCAAGAGAAACTTAGGGCTTGTTTCGTATAAGATTATATAAGATAAACGGAATGGAAACAAATTTTGTATGGGAAAATATATTGTAGTGAAATTTTGTGAGTCAGAAGAATGCTCATTTTTGCATGAAAATTAAGATAAGGTTTAATGACTAGAGGAGTATAGGGATATGGTTACCCTTGCCCAAATGGGAAAATTTTGTATGGAAAATTGGGAGATGGGGGTAATGATTAAATTTTCTAACAATGTATCTTGAACTACAAATAGACTACGTTCATCTCGTTTCCGTTTACCTTTCTAACTTTTATACCAAACGAGCCCTTATTGTGTGATCAATCAGCAAAGCACATGTTTCGGACAATGAAATTTTGGAGCTTTTGTGAGGCACATTGTATAGTTAATGGATTTTGAGGAATTTTGCTGATCAGTTATGTTCAGTCAGACAGTAACTCAAATTGCTAGAGACCCTTGTTAACTTTTACTCTGTGCTTCGCGGTGAAGGTTTTCTAGTACTTGCTTCAAGCTTTCGATGCAAATTAAAAGTCTTCTCTCTATCTTTTTTGAGGTTGTCTTTCCTGTCTCTTTGTTCACTAGTGATTAATGACATAATATAATATCTGATGCTGCAGATACGGTGTGAATCGATATGATCCAGATGCTCAATTAATGGGATTAGTTGTCGAAGGCTCCCTCATTTGCAGTTTTCTTATTGCTGTAAGTTGGAGACTTGGAGACAAGTCTAAAGTCTTTCATCCATTCTCTTCTCAAGCTGTGTATTCAATTGTTCATGATAGAATTTTCTCATATTTCGATTCAAACACTCATCTCTGTTGATAATGATTCGCTTTTGACTTTTGTAGACGTTGCGTATGGTACGGGATGCTCCGTCACTCAACACTGGAGGAGCATTGTGGTTTATTGATCTCACCACTACAGATGTTACAGGCGCCTTACCTTCTTTGTTGGTGCTGACATTGTGGGGGATGGTGTCGGTAAGAATGCATTTACTGAGATAAACTCTGCCAACATTGTTTTGAATCTGCACTTCTCTTCACATTCAGGGATCGCCATTGTCTCAACTCTAAACTCCTCTCTGTCTCGTACTCTCGTGTGCAGTTTATTTGGAATGACCGACAGGGAGACAGGGCAACATTGTCGTTGGTTATAGTATTGGTTTCCGGGATTTGCCCCAATGTAGTCCATCCGAATCTTAATTCATCATCTGAGCTATTTGCGACGTTTTTCTATGTCTTGCATTTTATGACAGCCGTACAAAATAAATGTGCAGGCTACGGTCTTATGCTTTCTCACCTCAGATGTGTGGTCCCTTTGTTTCGGATGCAGTAAGTGTTGGCATTCTTATCATTTTCGGACAATATATATCACTATCACAAGAGTCATGAATCCTTCAACTTGTCAATTTCTTGTTGAATTTTTCAGTGCTCAGAAATCCCAGTGTTAAGAAGGCGTTGGGCATCCCAGAGATACCAGTATCTCCACCGTCCTCTACTGGTGACAAATTATCTCGAATGATCAAAAACTTCTGGAAAGGTGACATTTTACACTGACTATCATACCATTTATAGTATCTCTCTTAATGTTTAAGGGGTATCTTATGAATTTTTAAAGTACTGAATTTGCAGAAGCAAAGGGATGCCAATGAAGCGCCTCAGAAGCTGTTCGTTGTCTTGTTGAAAGGGACTCCCTCCGATCACAAATGTTTGAAGGTTTAGATTTTCCATTTGAGTGAATTGTGATGTTTCTAGGCGCCATTGAATGATTGATTTCTTCAATAAGATGACAACAGTTACTCTCATAATGTGTTTATTAAAGGCTGTCCTTGAAATGAAGGCATATATGGTGACATTCTGGAATCATAAAAATCAGTAACTCAGCCCAAATATCCAATGAAATACATCTGTTATAAGGATATGATCAACATATGAAGATGATGTACTAAGATTCATATTGAAAAATTGAAGACAAGAAGAACATGTCCAATCATTTTTCTCTACAAAGCATCAAGGTGTTTCTCTACAAATCATTACCTTATATATTGGCTCTTTGGCGCATAAATCATACATAGATTAGACTCTTGCCTACCAAGTCATTCTCAGCGAAACTACACCTAGAGCTGGGTTACTGAACCAAACCAGATTCGGACTAAGAGCCCAAGGCGGAAACATCCCTCGCCAAAGTTTGATGTTATGATAAAGCTATATAATATAATTAGAGGTAGATCAAGATCGAGATTATGATCCATATGAGCCAGGGACGGAAGCGGATGGGGCAAGTAGTTGAAGTGAAATTTCACCAAGTACCAAGTACTGATTTGATTGAATATACCTATGCAGTGGATAAGGAAGCTTGCATACATATATGATGTGGAAAGTTGTGCTGTACTGCTGTAGCTTTTCGGTTTCAAGACTTGCATATAGATTGTTAGAAGCTTCATAGATTTTGTGATCAGTCTTATGGTTCCTGCCATTTGCATGTTTATCAAGATTCATATGGATTGCATATTTGCACTCAAATCTTCTTTGAAACTTTTCATATTTTATTTATTTCGTATCGCTCCCACCGTCAATTGGATGCATCACATTTTCCTGTTCTGTATACTGGTCTTTTCTGCCAATATATGTAATGTAATTAATCTGCTGTTAGTTCCTAATTCTCTTTGTTCAGTTTTGTTGTTTCTTGATGATATTGCTTTTCCTATCCCACATTGCTTTGCTATAATAAAATAGACTACTTCTTAATCCCTGATGAAGCAATACAGGTTACTCTGGAAGTATTGATCAAGAAATGGTCCATTTTTTTTCTTTCAGGTTTTCATTTTGCAATAAAAATGCTTTTGGTTCTTAAATAATTCCTTCTATCCTGGCTCAATTTTGTAAGCTTCGATTCTCTTACTGTTGATTAAAATGATTCTAGCTTCTTTTTCTCCTTTATTTTAAACAGGTACTTAAAATATGTTCTAAATCGAGAAATGGGTCTTGCTTTAAATGCTGTCTGCCATCTGCCTTATCTATGTTTTCAGATTCTTATAGGTTTCACCTTATAAATTGTCTTTTAGTTGTCTCTGTTTGAGCTGAGTTTGAGGAATAACTCTTGGTGAAGGTGAACCAACTGCCTGCACCAGTTTGGGATGTCTTTTAATGGATTTTTGCCTTAGTAACTTTCCATTTAGTACCATACCCTTAAATAATTGACACTAATCTTGGTGGGGTGAGCCTAGCCCATGCAATAGTGCAACAAGCTATCTTGAACGAGTCTTTCCCCTCAAAAAATAAATTTAATATCGAAGTGGACCAATGGTCCACATATCAGATATTAAACTGATAAGAACAGATACTACACTTGATCTTAGCCAAAAGGCCGAGAAAGGTATGCTTAACCTATTCTTTGTTTGAGCGTTTTATATTCCCCCAAGCTTGTTCTTTATGCTAACAATCAATGTGGGATGAATGTCAGACTAATCTACTGATGCAACAGCAAATGAAAAACAAACAAGTTATCATTTTGGATTTTACTAAGATAAAAGAATCAGCTTGAATAGTTCCGATATACCTTTTCTGAATTACTTGAGATTTCTAAAATAACTAGTGCATTTCAACTGAAATTCAACCAGGTAGTTGATTTGATACGGTCTGGCCATGCATCATCTTTCCCTGTTCTATATACTGATCTTTGCTGCAAATGTATTTTACGAATCTGTTGGTAATTTCCAAGTCTCTTTGTTCTGTACTTCTGTTTTGTTATTTCCTGGAGTATGAGTTGTTGATTTGCTAAGCAGAAGATAGAAAAGGAGGTAATTCAGTAAGTTGTAGATTAATTGAGCAACAAAGGCATTCACTGATTGAATATGAACAATAAAATGATCAGTAAGTTGTATATTATCTCTTCAGTAGCTTACATTACCTGGTATAATAAAATACACTAGCTGCGTTTGTCTGTTCAGAGACATTTGGCAAAACTGGAATGATACATAGAAGATTAGCATGGCTCTGCGCAAGGATGACACAGATAGATTGAGAAACGGTGATAAAGACATTAGTTAGTTCGGTTATAAAAGTGTCAAATTATGCATCAACATTCAGCTAAGAGGCATAGTCTGATGCCATTCTCTTTCTAATCAAGAGTTTCCGCTTTAAGCAAGCACTCCTCTGGCCATGGATTCCGACTACTATAAGAAGTCCAGATTTCATGGACATATAGGCGAGCTTCAGTACAAAGATGAACAGAATGAAATCTTGTATAAATTCCATCAATCAACTGAGACCCTACAGAGGCTAACACAGGCTGCAGGTATAAATAAGCTATATAGGCAAGCTTCAGTGCCAGTCAATTCCTTGGCCACAATTCCACACAGCTTCCAGAAAAGTTAACGAAACTCTCTGACCGAAGAAGCTTGGTAGCTGAAGTACAATGCTTTACTCATACCAAGTAGTCCAGACTCGGATGTGGAACCTTCCAACTTTGACACAACCTGTCTATATACGCAACGAGAAACAACTACAGCAGCAAGGTTAAAGCAATGGACATGTTGAGAGGTGGCTGCTGTCCATATCTCCTTTTGACACATTACAGATCTTAGATTACTCCCAATAAAAAAGGAAAAATTTCAAAATTGCTCTGAAATTGATGGGAATGCCGAATTCTCAGTGTGAAGAAGTGAAGAACTAGGTAACTATCAGAATCAAATGTCACCTCTTCTTCATTCAGTTCCTTGGTTCACTATCCTCTGACGTTTCACAGCCTCCGAATGGACTGTCAATTTGCCTCCGACATTTCTGATCACTCGCCGGAGGTCGTCAAGACCACGGACTGGCGGAGCTTCTGGTATCTCTAGGATCTTTGTGGACTGAAAATTAAGAGTAAACACAATCCAAATATAACTAAATGAACCTTCTTACACCATAATCTAAAAATTATATTAAAGTCTTTGATTTAACAGTTAACAGGGTTCTCTAGCAACTACAAAGAGTAAATATAGGGATTATTACACAACAAACTAGGATACATTCAAATCAAATACCAATTAATACCCTAAAATCTAAACTAATTAACTTAATAATAATAATCATAATATCTTTAATATAGAAGGGGTGGTAATTGCGAAAACAGAGCAGATGCTGAACAAATCATGGCTGTTAGTAGCTTGGGAAATAAGCCATACATGCTCTTTTATAAACCTTCAAAAACCCCTTAATCAAATTTCTGTGATTTTGATACAGAATTCAGGTAAACGTAAACCACACCCTCTTTGTGAATTTCTCATCTCTCTGACTTGGATCTTTTGTTAGTGATTACCTTATGCTTTTCTTGTTTCTCCTGTTCTTTCGTAGTGGAAGAAGATGGCTTATAGGCGTACCTCTCAACCCAAGCTACACTTCTGGCTGGTAGACTCAACCCCATCCCCTCGTTCACCTACATTTCTCATCATGACAGTGATTGCACCAAGCACAGAGAGTTTTCCTCCTCTGGGCCAAAGATAGAGTCATATTTAGCCCTGAGGAGGTGTTTTGGAAGCTATTTCAACAATCCTTCTGGCCAATTCACTGGCACATTTTGTCGAACAGGCTATGGATTTATCGGAAATGGAATGCTCTTGAATAGGTACATGTCAACCTCGATTGGGGAGGCAGATAAGATTAGTTTCCCCAGTGATGTTGCCCCTGTGGTTACCGACGATGTTGCCAGTGTGATCACTGATGCTTCCATTACCATGGAAGCTGTGGCCTCGCAGGCCTCAGCTATGAGTGTGGATACCATTGCAGATCCTGAGTTGGGCCCTCTTGGTTTTCCTGCTTATATTATCGAGCACTGGATTCATGGTGTTCATTCGTTTACGGGGCTAAACTGGTATGATAATGTCTCTTTATGCATCTTTCACCAAACTTTGGATGAAGATTGGTGATGTACTTGTTATTCATAGGTGGGCTTCCATTGCTCTTACAACTTTGTTGTTTCGTGTACTTACAATCCCATTCCTCGTATATGAACTTAAGGCCTCTTCAAAGTTTGAGGTACTATATAAGCATCAAAGAAGTTCCCACTCATGTCAAAGTTTGCTGGATTATCACAGATTCGTAAACTGTTTTGCAGTTAATGGTTCCAAGGAGGGATGAGATAAAGAAGGAAATGCGCGCAAGAGTAATTTATCAATAACTCTTGAACTGTTTCTGCACATCATATGATGTTGACTATCTTGATGAATGTTATGGCCATTCAAACTGTACAGGGCATGAAACCCCAAGCTGTTGAAGAAGGGATTAAGAAGATGGATGAGCTTTGTAAAGAGTAAGATGCTTTAAAATGTTTGCCTTTCTGTTTCTACAAATAGTCTTTTTTGAGTTCCTCAAGTATCTTGTATGATATCTATGCTTTCGGTTTCTATAAATAGCATTCTTCATTTACTAAATACTAATGCAGTCATAGGAGTATTCTAACCTGCGAAAAAAGGGCGCAAGAGAAACGTATGGTTCGTTTGGTAAAAGATTATATAAGGTAAACGGAATAAAAGCAAATTTTGTTTGGGAATCTGCTCATTTTTGCATGAGAAATAAGGACGGAGAGGGGCAATAACTAGAGGAATCTAGGGGATATGATTGTGCCTTGCTCAAATGGGTGATTGAAAAGAGGGAAACAAAACAAATTTTGTATGAAAAATTGGGAGACTGGGGTAGTGATTAAAATTTCTAACAATGTATCTTGAACTACAAATAGACTACATTCATCTCATTTCCGTTTACCTTTCTAACTTTTATACCAAACGAGCCCTTATTGTGTGATGAATCAGCAAAGAACATGTTTCACACAAAGAAATTTTGAAGCTTTTGTGAGGCATATTGGGTAGTTAATGGATTTTGAGGAATTTTGCTGATCAGTTATGTTCAGTCAGACAGTAACTCAAATTGCTAGAGACCCTTGTTAACTTTTACTCTGTGCTTCACGGTGAAGATTCTCTAGTACTTGCTTCCAGCTTTCGATGCAAATTAAAAGTCGTCTCTCTATCTTTTTTGAGGTTGTCTTTCCTGTCTCTTTGTTCAGTGATTACTGACTTCATATCTGATGCTGCAGATACGGTTTGAATCGATATGATCCAGATGCTCAAATAATGGGATTAGCTATCGAAGGCTCCCTCAGTTGCAGTTATCTTATTGCTGTAAGTTGGAGACAAGCTGTGTACACAATTGTTCATGACATAATTTTCTCATATTTCGGTTCAAACACTCATCTCTTGTTGATAATGATTCGCTTTTGTAGACGTTTCGTATGATACGGGATGTTCCATCACTCAAAACTGGAGGAGCATTGTGGTTTGCTGATCTCACCACTGTAGATGCTACATGCGCCTTACCTTCTTTGATGCTGCTGACATTGTGGGGGATGGTGTCGGTAAGAATGCATTTTCATCATCTACTGAGATTAACTCTGCCAACATTGTTTTGAATCTGCACTCTCTCTGTCTCGTACTCTCGTGTGCAGTTTATTTGGAACGACAGACAGGGAGTCAGGGCGTTATGGTCGATGAGTTATATAATACTTTCCGCGCTTTTACCCAAGGTAGTCTATCCGTATCTTAATTCATCATCTGAGCTATCTGCGACGTTTTTCTATGTCTTGCATTGCATTGTATGATAGCCATACAAAAATAAATGTGCAGGCTACCGTCTTATGCTTTCTCACCTCAGATGTGTTCTCCCTTTGGTTCGGATGCAGTAAGTGTTGGACTTCTTATCATTTTCGGACAATCTCGCAACAGATTGATCGTTACGTTTGTGTATTCTTGTTGAATTTTTCAGTGCTCAGAATTCCCAGTGTTAAGAAGGCTTTTGGCATCCCGGAGATACCGGTAGCTCCACCGTCCTCTGCTGCTGACAAATTAGAGCGAATGATAAAAAAAGTCATTAAAGGTGACATTTTATACTGACTAGCATACCATTTCTAGTATCTCTCTTAATGTTTATAGGGTGTCTTATGAATTTTTAAATTACTGAATTTGCAGAAGCAAAGGAAAGCGAATGAAGCGCCTCAGAAGTTGTTCGCTGTCTTGTTGAAAGGGACTCTCTCCGATCACGAATGTTTGAAGGTTTACATTTTCCATTTGAGTGAATTGTGATGTTTCTAGGCATTGTTTGAACTTGTTCGTGGTCTCGTTGAATGATTGATTCATTCAATAAGACGACAACAGTCTCATGTGTTTATTAATAAGGAATCATGAAATACAAAGTATCTTCAGGAAACTGGTGACTTAAGAGCCTCTGATGCAAAGCCAAATCCATCTACTACGTACATCGTTCATCGAATGTTCGGATTAGGGGTGGAACTGGTTTAATACCAATTAATTTTCTTCGTTAATTATCACGTACTATCTAATTACAAGAGAGAATGGGGTTAACCGACTGATTTTCCGCCCGGTTTGCGAAAATAGCCCCTTGTGGAAAATAAAAATTGATTGAAACTTTAAAGCATTTTCGTTTGGAGATCGAGCTGGGGCTTGTAACATTTGTTTATTGATTAAAAAGCATTATGTAAAAAAATCCAACAAATAAAAAAATGGAAAATATATAAAAGATATATCAAGTAATAGTCAATTGGGTTGTCCAGGATAACAGAAACTCTGCAATTGGCTTTGTGATCCGAGATCACGAAGCCAAATGGGTATCGAGCTCAGGAGAAAAGAACATTGGAAAAGAAGAGGAAAAAACTGATCAAACCCATGTCGTTGAGAACCTTGGATGCTCTGTTGGACTAGAACATGAATAAAGCACTAAAAATGAAACTGTTATGGAAAATTCTTGTTGAACCTCATAATTCAACGGGTGAGAATAAAAGAAAAACCGGATAAGCAAACCATATTGGGAAAGATTCTCTATATTTGGATGTATAGACCCTAGAAAGCATTATTAAAAATGGCTAAAATCGTTTAAATTTGAAAAATCTTTCTATTTATAATCTCTTATCCTATAGGGGCATAGGATAGAAAACCGAAATAAAAATATATGAAGGCCGAAGCAAAGGTGGGTCTGTGGCTGCTTTGCAAGCTGAGGTGTTGGGTCTGCGGCTTGGACTGGTGGAAGGCCGAAGCAAAGATGTCAGAAAACTTGAAGTGAAGGGTGATTGTTTGGCAGTCATTAATGCCCTTAAAGGCGTTTGGAAATTTCACTGGGAGATCGAGATTCTGATATCAAAAGCCCTCCTCCTTCTCAGCTAGTTCGGGACCGGGCGACTATTGTTTCCCACATTCTTCGGGAAGGCAAAAGTGCTGCAGATTAGATGGCGCATCTTGATGAAGGGGTTTTGGAGGTTTTATAAAGGAGCATCAATGGCTTATTTCCCAAGCTACTAACCCTAACGGTCATGATTTGTTCAGCTCAATTTTCGCAAGCACCGGCTTTTACGTGATCCCTATATTTACCCTTTGTAATTGCTAGAGAACCCACAAACTATTAGATCAAAGACTCTTAAATTTTATCAAAGACTTTTAAATTTGTGGTGAAGGAATCTAATTTTCAGAATATGGTAAAAGAAGGTTCATTTAGCTATGGTTTGTGTTTAGTCTCAAACTTTTAGTCCACAAAAATCTAGGAGATACCAGAAGCTCCGCCAGTATGTGGTCTCGACAAGTCGACAACCTCCGGCGAGTGATAAAAAATGTTAAGAGGCAAATTGACAGTCCATGCATTCTGATAGCTACCTGGCTAGAACAGGAACAGTTATATAGGATGGTTTGGAGCCACATATTATTCCTTCTAGTGGTGGATCCACGGGGGATTCGGGATGGCTGAAGCCCCTGTATCCCAAAAAATTATATGTATATTTTTATATATCTGTTATTTTTGTAATATATTTAAGTGAAGTAGAAGGTAACACATAGACATCTTGGCTCAATGGTAAGAACACGGGAGAAATTATTCGAGTGGCTTGTCAAACCAAGTTCGGATCCAATCACCTCCGCCTTTTGCATCTCTTTTTTTAGAGACCCACACAGGCACAACATTTCACTTTCAGTTCACACACTTAGCGACCGCACACAGAGCGAAACCCAGCCCCACCTCCAGCTGGGTTTGTGATTTGTGATAAAAAAAATTGTGAAATTAGGGTTTGATTTTGATAATCAATTTTGTGAAATTTTGATTAGGCTTTGTAAATATATATGGTGTTGGTTGAGAGATTCTAGAACCTATGACATTTGTTCAATTCAGGCAGAGGTTAACTATCTTGGGCATGCAACTCTATCAACCTCATTTAGTTAAAGTGATTGGATATTGTTTGGAGGATGAGCACTGAAATTTGGTGTACAAGTTCATTCCTCGTGGAAGTTTGGATAATCACTTGTTCTAAAGTATGATTTCCAATATACATTAACATGTTTTGCTATCTAATTTCGAAGTACATGTACAAATGATGTTCCACAAGAGCTTCTTACTTCCAACCGCTTTCTTGGGACATTCGGTTAAAGGTTGCGCTAGGGGCTGCAAAGGGGCTGTCTTTTCTCCATAGCACCAAAACAAAAGTGATTTATTGGGATTTTAAGACTTCTAACGTCCTGCTTGATTCGGTACTTGACTTGTCTAGATGATCATCTTACGTTTTCATCTTCCTGCTGTTTCACAATGCCTATAAGAACTTGTCGCAATTCGATTACAGAACTACAATGCAATACTTTATGATTTCGGGTTGGCCAAGGATTACTTGAGGCATTGTGTTTTCGGTTGCTAGAAATGTCAACGTAATGAAGCCAAGTCTCGGCTTTGCTGTTGAATATCCAACATAAAGTCATTGTCACCTTGTTGCTTTTAACAAACCATGTATGTGCTTTCTCTTTTTTGGTTTCCTTTTTTCTTTTCAAAGAATTAAGTTAGAGGGTTTAAGAGTTGTTGGGTCAGATTTATATAGATAGTTTTTCAATAGACAGCTTCAAGGTTTTGATGACAAATAGACTCATAAATAGAGGCTCCTTGAGGGTCTGAACCGACAATCCTTGTGATTTTAAAGACACGGTTTTCATGCTTCAATTCAAACAATCATTTATTGGGGAAAAAAAAAATGCAGCCCCCTTACAAGAATTCCTGGATCCGCAACTGATTCCATATCTATGTCATCTCCGCCGGAGGCTGTGAAACTTCATAGGATAGTGAAAACCAAGGAAGTGAATGAAGAAGAGCAGACATTTGATTTTGATAGTTACCCAACTCTTCACACTGAGAATTCGCCAACTCTCCAATTAATATCAAGCGTAATGGGGTTTTCATTAGACCATTTTGATTTGCGGTGTATATAGTAAACATGATTGTAGTCATTGTCACCTTATTACTTGATATATCTTTTATATATTTTCCATTTTTATACCTGTTAGATTTTTTACAAAATACTTATTTAGTCAATGAAGAAATGTCACTAGCCCCGGCTCCATCCAAATGAACATGCTTTAAAGTTTCGATCAATTTTAATTTTGCACTTGTGGAATAATTGATCCTTACAATATTGCATTTGCATATTAAAATTTAGAGTTCCATGTGGATTATTAAATTATACTCCATATGAACTATAAATATTGATATGTACGTAATTTCGTAATTAAGTGTTTCTTTTGATATGTACGGTAATATTTATTTGTATAATTTGCAATTTAATTTTGTAGTTGTATACCATTGATGTCAAAACTTGAAATTTTACCATTACCAATCAATTATTTTAGTTACCAATTAAGCTTGTACAAGGGTTTATATGGCTGGTAATAGTACGAGATTTATCATTATCAACTGATTAGTACGATGAATAAAAAAAAATCAATTGATTAGTACGTGATAACGAAGAAAATTAATTGGTACTGCGATAAACGATGTACGTAGTGGCTGGATTTGGCTTTGCATCAGAGGCTCTTAAGTCACAATTCAAGGACGGCCTAAGAACATATATGCCTGAATGTCACCATATATGCCTTCATTTCAAGGACAGCCTTAGTAAACACATGAGAGTAACTGTTGTCATCTTATTGAATGAATCAATGATTCAACAAGACTACGAACAAGTTCAAACAGTGTGTAGAAACATCACAATTCACTCAAATGGAAAATCTAAACCTTCAAACATTCGTGATCGGAGGGAGTCCCTTTCAACAAGGCAACGAACAACTTCTGAGGCGCTTCATTCGCATTCCGTTAGTTCTGCAAATTCAGTAATTTAATCAATAAATGTCACCTTTCCAGAATTTTTTTATCATTCGGGATAATTTGTCGCCAGCAGAGGACGGTGGAGCTACTGGTATCTCCAGGATGCCCAAAGCCTTCTTGACACTGGGACTTCTGAGCACTGAAAAATTCAACAAGAATACACAAGATCAATCTGTTGCAAGATTGGTTCGGGTAAGCCCTTGACTAGATATTGCCTAGTTAAAGGATTCATGACTGTTGTGATAGTGATATATATTGTCTGAAAATGATAAGAAGGCCAACACTTACCGTATCCGAAACAAAGGCAGAACACATCTGAGGTGAGAAAGCATAAGACCGTAGCCTGCACATTTATTTTTGTATGGCTATCATAATTCATAAAATGCAAGACATAGAAAAACGTCGCAAATAGTTCATGTTAGAGTAATAAAATGATGCCTCAGGTTATGTTAGTAAGGCATCACATTCTCAGGCTATATAAAGCCTCTAGCTGTAACAAACTGGCAGTTGTTCAAGTAACATATTTTACACAATTCAATCCAATTGATTCCCTCTCTCTCTTTCTCTCTCGTTTCTCTGTCTCTCAAGCTGTTCTACAGCTTGAATTCACAAGATCTGATCAAGTCAATAGTTCAGATGATGAATTATGATACGGATAGACTACCTTGGGTAAAATTGCAGAAAGTATTATATAACTCGTCGACCATAGCGCCTTGGCTCCCTGTCTGTCGTTCCAAATAAACTGCACACAAGAGTACGAGACAGAGAGGACTTGAGAGTTGAGACAACGGCGAGCCCTGAATGTGAAGAGAAGTGCAGATTCGAAACAATGTTGGCAGAGTTTAGCTCAGTAAATGATGAAAATGCATTCTTACTGACACCATCCCCTTAAATATCGGTATCATTAAAAAAGGTAAGATCATTGTAGCATCTGAAGTGGTGAGATCAATAAACCACAATGCTCCTCCAGTTTTGAGTGACGGAACATCCCGTACCATACGCAACGTCTACAAAAGCGAATCATTATCAACAAGAGACGAGTGTTTGAACCGAAATATGAGAAAATTATATCATGAACAATTGTGTACACAGCTTGAGAAGAGAATGGATGAAAGACTTGACTTGTCTCCAAGTCTCCAACTTACAGCAAGAAGAAAACTACAAATGAGGGAGCATTCGACAACGAATCCCATTAACTGAGCATCTGGATCATATTGATTCACACCATATCTGCAGCATCAGATATCATGTCAGTAATCATTAGTGAACAAGGAGACAGGAAAGACACCCTAAAAGTTAACAAGGGTCTCTAGCAATTTGAGTTACCGTCTGACTGAACATAACTGATCAGCAAAATTCCTCAAAATCCATTAACTATACAATGTGCCTCACAAAAGCTCCAAAATTTCATTGTCCGAAACACGTGCTTTGCTGATTGATCACACAATAAGGGCTCGTTTGGTATAAAAGTTAGAAAGGTAAACGGAAACGAGATGAATGTAGTCTATTTTTCATACAAAATTTGTTTTGTTTCCCTCTTTTCAATCGCCCATTTGAGCAAGGCGCAAGTGCACAAACATATCCCCTATACTCCTCTAGTTATTACCCCTCTTCTATATTTCTCGTGCAAAAATGAGCAGATTCCCAAACAAAATTTGTTTTCATTCATTTTACCTTATATAATCTTATACCAGCCATACGTTTCCCTTGCGCCCTTTTGTCGACGCAGGTTATAATACTCTTATGATTGCATTAGTATTTAGTAAATGAAGAATGCTTTTTATAGAAACCGAAAGCAGAGATATCATACAAGATACTTGAGGAACTCAAAAATTACTATTTGTAGAAATAAAAAGGCAAAAATTTTAAAGCATCTTACTCTTTACAAAGCTCATCCATCTTCTTATTCCCTTCTTCAACAGCTTGGGGTTTCATGCCCTGTACAGTTTGAATGGTTATAACATTCATCAACATATTCGACACCATATGATGTGCATAAATTGAACTGTATATGTACAGAAACAGTAGAAGAGTTATTGATAAATTACCTTTGCGCTCATTTCCGTCTTTATCTCCTCCCTCCTTGGCATCATTAACTGCAAAACAGTTTACGAATCTGTGATAATCGAGCAAACTTCGACATGAGTGGGAGCTTCTTTGACGCTTATATAGTACCTCAAACCTTGAAGAGGCCTTGAGTTCATATACGAGGAATGGGATTGTAAGTCCACGAACCAACAATGTTGTAAGAGCAATGGAAGCCCACCTATGAATAACACATACGTCGCCAAACCAGCAAATTAAACTCTTCAATCTTCATCCAAAGTTTGATGAAAGATGCATAAAGGGACATTATCATACCAGTTTGGCCCTGTAGACAAATGAACACCATGCATCAAGTGCTCGATAATATAACCAGGTAAACCAAGAAGGCCACACTCATGATCTGCAATGGTATCCACACTCATAGCTGAGGCCTGCGAGGCCACAGCTTCCATGGTAATGGAAGCATCAGTGATCACATTGGCAACATTGTCGGTAACCACAGGGGCAACATCACTGGGGAAACTAATCTTATCCGACTCCCCAAACGAGGTTGACATGTACCTATTCAAGAGCATTCCATTTCCGATAAATCCATAGCCTGTTCGACGAAATGTGCCAGTGAATTGGCCTGAAGTATTGCTGAAATAGCTTCCAAAACACCTCCTCTGGGCTAAATACGACTCGATCTTTGGCCCAGAGGAGGAAAACTCTCCGTGTTTGGTGCGATCACTGTCATGATGAGAAATGTAGGTGAACGAAGGATGGGGTTGAGTCTACCAGCCAGAAGCGTAGCCCGGGTTGAGAGACAACGCCTATAAGCCATCTTCACAACCTTCAGGTGTTTGGATTGATGGGAGCTCTATCGAAGCTCTGTCAAAGCATCATACCAAGGGAGACAGTGAAAAGCCTAAAGATCGCCGATCAGAGAGAGCATGAGAGCAAAAACCCTTGATCTGAACAGTAACGTACTCTATCACAGTAGCACGAGCCGTTGCCTTCCGAAATTGGGCCAATTTGGTTACTTCACATTAGGCCCACACTTTACAGCGCAATCATAAAATACAAACCGAAACTGAAGAATTAAACACAGAGGGTATATAATAATATAATATAGTCTCTAATCTCTAATCTCTACTCCAAGCAAATGTGTTGTCGCACACGGCACACTGCTTCCGTTCCTTCATTGATACTTTTTTTTTTTTTTTATTTTAAAGGTAAATATATTGCTGGAAAATTAAATATGTACAAAAAGAGTTTAGTGACGATCATTAGGCTACAACCGAGGCTAGCTCAATTGTGGCCGTAAAGGTGAGTAAGGCTCACTTCCTAATCTTAGCCATGAGGGTGTGGGACAATGTCCTTGTGTGGATCCTATCTCTTCAAGCCGCGGCTATCAGAAGTCGGACACACACCTCAAAAGTGTTAACATGAGACCTCCCCTTCGGCTCGGCCATCAAGGAGGTTCCATCCTAACACTTTGAGCACCCTAAATCCATATGTAAGCCTCATAATCTCCAAACATTGACAACATGAACACGAACCTACTAGACTTTAAGTCCTAAAGTAATAGTGTGGCAACAAGGGACAAAAGGTTGCCAACACACATTCGTTATGCTCCAGACGGTGTGTTGCAGGTAGTATGCACTTGTTGATCCATACCCAGCATCTTTCAAAAAGGGGCTGCTGTGTACGCCATTCTACTCAGTGCATTGTCTCTCCAGTGATATCGTCACTGAGCAGGCCATCCTGTAGCAGAGGTGCAGCGTTAAAGTGCAGGGAGAACCGTTGATTTAGCACCTTGTATACATGGATTTTGATGAGGTGTATAACTTCATCCATGCTCTTAGTAGTTTCCTCAAAAATCTTCTCATTCCTGGCCTTCCAGATATAGTAGACGGTAGCAGCTAGGCCCACTCTTTTCACTTTGGATTGCCAGCTTCTTCCTCTTGCTTCTTTTTTCATCCACTTGAGAGCTCCCGACAATGTGGTCATCCCCCTCCAGATTCCTAGCCACTGTTTTACCTGAGACCATATGTGGGAAGAGAAATTACAACCAAAGAATATATGTTCATGTGTTTCGGTTACTTGGTTACAAAATGTGCAGTTTAAGTCAACTTCCCTTGCTTTAATCTTATCTTTTGTGGCCAATCTTCTTCTTGCTGCTAACCATAAGATGAATGAGTGCTTTGGTATGATAGTTGTGTCCCACACCACCGGACACCATGGAGGCTTCATTGCTTTTCTCCTGAAAAAGTTATAGGCAGCACTAATTCTATATTTCCCCCCTTGATACCACGAATTTAGTAGTACTTGAGCCTGTTCTTCAGAACCTGCAAGGGTTAGTAGCTCATTTCTAATAGATAGCACTTTTTTAATTAAAGGGGAGTCATTGACTTTGTGAACTTCCCATGTCCATATACTCTCTTGTCGCAAATATTGGTGGTGGATCCACCTTATCCATAGGCTGTCTTTCTTCCTCAAAATATCCCACAAAAGCCTAGAAAGGAAAGCTGTATTCCATGTCTTCAAATCTTTGAGTCCTAATCCTCCTTCATCCTTTGGTAGGCACACGTCTTTCCATTTCACCCTGTGTGATTTCCATAGAAATTTTGCACATAACCTATTTACTCTGTCAATTAAAGTGGAGGGAGATGGCAAAACAGAGAACCAAAAAGCTTGGATCCCTTGCAAAATTGTCCTTATCAGTTCCACCTTACCTGCATATGACAGTGTCTTTGAATTCCAATAACTAATGTTAGTTAAAAGCTTATCTAGGAAGGGGGAGAACTGAGAAACAGTTAGCTTTCCAGATGAAATAGGTATGCCTAAGTATTTGAAGGGGAAAGCACCTGGTGAGAAACCTGATCTACTAACAAGGTAGTCCTTGTCTTCAGCTTTAGCTCCGGCCAGAAAGAAAGAGGATTTAGTTGGGCTTACCTCAAGTCCAGAAACATCAGTAAAGTGTTCAAGTGAGTCAAGCAGGGTTTTGATTGAACCTTTGTCACCTCTAGACAGTAGAATTATATCATCTGCGTATGCTAAATGAGTGATTTGCAACAATCCACATTTAGGGTGAAAATTGAAATCTAGAAGCCGAGTATAACATTTAAGGATTCTTGATAAATAATCCACTGAAATCACAAATAACAGAGGAGAGATAGGGTCTCCTTGTCTCAATCCTCTCTTTCCTTTAAAGAAGCCATGCATGTTTCCATTAACATTAATTGAGAATGATGCAGTGGAAATGCATTCTAAAATCCAATTAACAAACCTAGAAGGGAAATTCAAAGCTAGAAGCATGTGTTCAACAAATTTCCAGGAGATTGTGTCATAAGCCTTTTTGAGGTCCAAGTTAAGGATGCATCTAGGACTTATCCTCTTCCTAGTATATTTTCTGATTAGTTCTTGGAGGAGCATGATATTTTCAGTCATAACCCTCCCTTCAATAAAGCCAATTTGAGCAGGAGAAATAATAGACACAAGTTCAGGTTTAAGCCTATTAGCTAGGATTTTTGTGATGACCTTGTATGTAACATTACAACAGGAAATAGGCCTAAAGTCTCCTACTGTGTTGGCATTAGATTTTTTGGCTATAAGAGCAATGCTTGTGTGGTTAATTTGTTTGAGCAGCTTGCCAGTTTCAAAGAACTCCTTGACAGCCCTACAGAACTGATCCCCGGTTGTTTCCCATGTGTCCTTGAAAAATTTAGAAGTGAAACCATCCGGACCTGGTGACTTGTCATCCCCTATATCCCAAAGTGCATTTTTGATTTCTTCCATAGTAACAGATTTGGTGAGAGAGTCATGCCTGTCATTTTTTAAAATATCCCCTCCGTTGTTGACTAGCATATAATCTATATCACCAGTTTCTCTTGCAGTTCCTAAGAGGTTTTTGTAGAACATCTCGAATTGGTCTACAACCTCTTCTAGTGACATGGTTTCCATCCCATTTTCTTTGACTAGAGAGCATATATGATTCCTGCGCATGTTCTTCTTCATCAATCCATGGAAGTAGGATGTACACTTATCACCTTGGAATGTATGTTTTGCTTTGGCCAGTTGAGAGTTGAACTTATATTCCGCTTCCTTTAGTCTTCTTGCTTTCTTTTTAGAAGCTTCCATTATCTGGAGCAGCACTTCTGATTCAGTGTCATCCCTGAGAGCGTGGAAACATCTTTCATATTCTTCTTCAGCTTTCCTTGCTCTATCCGAGATGTCTGAGAAGTGTTTTCTATTCAGCTCTTTTAGAGGTATCTTGAGATTCTTTAATTTCTTGCAGAGCAAATATTGTTCAGTGCCGTTCCCAAGGTACACCCATTTAGACGCAATTGTCTCCCGGAAGTCCTCATGTTGTCCCCACATGTTAAAGTACTTGAAAGCACTCTTTCTCCTTTCCTGCTGCTCAAGTACCTCTACTACAACTTGGTTGTGATCAAAAAAGGCCTTTGGAGGAAGGAAAGTTGCTTTGCAATAATATTCTGAACTCTCCCAACCATCATTTATCATAACTCTATCAATCTTTGTCGATTTGCTGCCCTTAAACCATGTATGTTCCTGCCCTACCATGATTGCATCTTTCAGTCCCAATTGAACACAACAATCCCATAAATCAGAGATCTCATAAGCTGAAACTGTATTGCCATTTTTCCTTTCACAGGATCTCATTATAGCATTGAAGTCCCCTTGTATGAGCCATGGTCCCTGTCTGCTGTTACATTCCTGAGTAAGATCATTCCACAGTGCCCTTCTCCTAACTATAGTGTGCAGCCCGTATACCTGAGCAATCTCAAAAGTTTTCCCAGATACTATGCATTTCAGTTGACCACTTATCATCTGATCAGTGCTTCTTCTATGAGAAAAGTCCACCCTTGTAGGATCCCATATTATGACTATCCTCCCAGCTGTGTTGTATTCAAAATTGTGCTTGAAATTCCACTGAGGAAAGCCTTTCTTCATGATATCTTCTAGCTTTCTTTCATCCAGTTTTGTCTCCACAATTCCTAGGAAAGAAATATTCTTTTCCCTAAGGAATTTCTTTACAGCTTTTTGCTTCAGGGAGCTGTTCAAACCCCTTATATTCCATGAGCCTATTATCATTTCCTCGTTTTTATAAGGGTGCTAGGCCCTTTATCCACCTTTACATCTCCTCCGGGTCCTTCTCCCGGCCAGTATTGGAGACTCAACCCCATACCTTGCTGCTCTTTTTCTGCATACTTCCCATTCTGTTCCTCTTTGCTGTTATCCTCATTCTTATCTCTCTTTGTGCTCTGGTGTTGAGTGGATTTTCTTTTGTAGATTCTACAACTTCTTCTAACTTCAGTAGCTTGTGTCTGGTGTGTGTCATTTGTTGTTTCCACCTGGATTTCCTTTCCTTTATCACTGCTAGTGTTTCTGTCTACAGGATCCACCTCTTGTCCATTTGTTAGAAGTAAGATCTCCTGACTCTGATTTCTTACCTCATTTTCCATATTTTCAAGGACATGGAATCTGTTTTGATTAGAAAAACTGACTTTCTTCTTTGATCTCCTCTCAGCTTCTTCATTCAACTCAGTATGCTTCTTTCCCTCATCTAATCTTAAAGAGGCTTCCCTAAAGGTGGCTTGTGTTCCATGAGGATCCACAACCCGAGGTGGGGGAGAGGGGGAGGCTTTTTTCTTTTGATAGGCTTGGTTGATTCTTTCTATTGAGGAAAAGAGGGAAGATTTGACATTTGTTTTGGTAGAGCGAGAGACTGAAGAGGCTGGTTTGAGAGATGATCTTTGAGGGGGGCCTGAGGAGGTAGAAGGGTGAGGGGGGTTGACAGTGGAGAGATTAGGAGAGGGGGTTGGGAGAAGAGGAGGTTGGAGGTTTGATGTTGGTATTGAGTGGTTGAGGTTAGGCTCATCCGTAGAAGGGGGTGGGGAGGAGGAGGTGGAGTTGGTGGAGTTTGTGATGTTATCAGGTGGTGGGGGGTGGGGGGGAGGAGGAGAGGAGCCATCATTGTTAGAGGAAGAGGAGAGATTGGAAGGAGTAGCATTTGTGTTGGGGAGCTGTTGAGAGGAGCTTTGTTTTCCTGATAAGAAATCTTTCCCTTTGTCAATGGCATATCCTTTAGCAGCCGGGCATTTGTTGGTCTCATGACCGTAGGTTAGGCATCTGTTGCACCGAGGTGGGAGGTTTTCATACTCTATAAAGCACAGGTGGTCAGGGGCATCATCAAACTCAATATTCACCATTCTTTTCAACTCCTTTGAGCAGTCCATATCAACCAACACTCTAGCATACAACTGCTTTGTTCTGTGCTCTGTATATTCATCAGTCATGATTGGATCCCCAATTTTAGAAGCAATTTTCTGTAACATCACAGGCGTCCAAAATTCAGTGGGTAACTTGTGAATTCTGATCCAGATTGGGAGGCTAGAGAATAGGGCTTTATCAAAGGTGAATCTCTCCGGTACACACTTAAGCAGTAGAGTATACCCAGGTCCTGTAAATGGTCCTTTTAGCAGTACAGAGTCCCTATCATCTTCGTTGAAAAATTTAAACATAAACCAACCCCCTTGGGCATTGAATTCATGTTTTGGCCAGGTTTCCTTTAGTTTACCTATAGCCTGGAACCCAGGGAATCTGCCAACCACATATCCTACTAAGGCATATCCCCAAGCTTCTTCCAGGCTAAGGCAATCACTCTTACTGGCCTTGACTACATCCCCCTCCCCTGACTTTTGGTATGAAAGCTTGAAACCCTTTCCTTTAGAGGTTCTTCCTGTGAGAGCATTATATGTGGCCCAGGCACCTTGGAGTTGTTGAGTAATGGGAGTCCTGGCTTGGGTAGGTTGTACTGTCTTTGGAGGAGGAGTGGCTCTGTAAGCCTCAGCTGGAGTAGGCTCAGGGTTTGGGATACTGCTAGAGAGGTTTGGTGGAGGGTTGGGGCCTGCAGGGATTGAGTGGTTAGGGGTGAGGGCACTTGTTGAATTACATCCATCAGAAGCCATAACAGAGACTATCACAGAGCCAGCAGTTTGACAAGCATCAGCAACCATTGTCTCAGTTTCAGCAGTAATGACGGTTGGAGTTTCAATTTCAGGCAGTTTTTGGTTTGATTCATTATTTGCATTGCTCACATTCATCTGTCCCTCCTTAGGGATCTTTTCAACATTTATTTGTAAAAGAGAAGAACAAGATTGAGCAACAGAACAATCATCATTTTGTCCCTCCATTGGGATCTTCTGGGCAATAGATAGTAAATCAGTAGAAGGAATTAAACACTCAGTTTGTCCCTCCATTGGGATCTTCTTCATGTCAATTGCTAACCTAGAGGACCCGGCAAGATCCGGGGGAAGAGAGGGAGAGTGAGTTACCTCTGCAGTACTGAATGGACGGAATACAGATGAGGGAGAAGAACCTGGTGGGAATTTAGTTGTAGTCGAGTTCTCTTTGTCCATTTGAAGAAGAGGAGGAGCAGTGCTTTTGGGCAGAGTCCCTAACACTGTCATCTTGGAGGTTGTGTTCGCATTGCTTGCCGCTGTGATCGGAGTTGGGGTGAGGCTAATAGCCCGTCGTCCAGAGCCCGGAGATGTCTCTTTGCTCATGATGATTTTTGCTTCCCTATGCTCTGAGTATTAGAGGACACTGTACATCGGGGGCTCAAACCCTAGCTGAATTGGGGTTTTTCCATACAGGCCACCATTACTTAAATTCTCAAGGTTTTAGAGAGATGGAGGGGAGAGAGGCAGGTTCGAACGCCCAATTTCTGAGCAGGAGAGGTAGGATGGGTCTTACGAAAGGAGAGGAAAGAGAGGTCACTGTTCACTTCTTCGAACTATGGAGACGAGGATAAAACGGTTAGAACTTTGATTGATGAAAGGAGGGAGGAAGGTAGGGGATGCCAGAAAACAGTATGGTCGGCGTTTTCCGGCACCAGAAAAGGCTTAGAGAGGTTGATCTTCGACGGAAAGGGGGGTGTCAGATTTTCCAACAGTCAAACAAAAGTTTGAAAATTTTGACCGTTAGTGAGAGTAACGCCTAGTTGCAGGTGTACGGACACTTACTTTCAGCTTGGGAAGGATTTTGGATTCGGATTTGAGCTTAGCAGCTGGCGCCGCCGCCGGGGGGCGGTGGACACCGGGAAATCGACTCAGTAGGGCCTTTTTGAGGAAGACGCCAAGTACTCGCAGGGGGGAGTAAATTCAGGGGGAAATTATAAAAGAGGTTCGTTAGTGGAGTAAATGCAGGTGGTCAGTGGGTTGGCTGGCAGCTGTTTCCCTTTCACATGTTGGGGACCTTTGTCGGTGTTTGATAGACACAGATTAGGAGGGAGTTTGCTTTCAGGTGAGGCCAAAGACGTTACCGGAACCTTGGAGGTCACCGGTGAACAAGTTTGGAGGTCGGTGGAGCTTGCTCAATGCAAGGGGGAAGGCAGGAAGATTTCTCTTCCTTGAGAGTTTCTCTCTCTAACCACCCGCTTGCAGTAGAACTTTGCCTTCATTGATACTTGATAGTACTAGTCGGAGCTTGTAACTGCACTCATGTAATTTGGTCATTTTGCTGTGTTGTTTTATGTTTGCCCTCTACTTGTATTGACGGGTTATCCGTCGCCGATTTTTTCGGCCTCTCGACTCATCGGGCATGTCCGGTATGTCGAATTGTTACCTAATCAAAAAAATATATATGGTTTTTTTTTTCATGACCATTACTTTTTTTTAAAACGAAAAGAGATTAGGAAGGACTATAAAGTATAAACGATTCATAATCCTTTTTAAAACATCATTTTGGATGAGAACTTCTGAACTTGCAGTTTTAAATTTGTGTTAAGGTTGGTAATAGTGGTTGAGTAATCTAAAAGGGACAGTCTGCTCGCTATGCTATTAATTTCCCTAAACACGTGATGAATTTGTAATATCTGAAAACGATAGAGGTCTATTAGGGAATTAAAAATGATCATTTTGACTTCCCAATTCCAAATACTTTTAAGTGCATTGATTATGCAAAGGTTATACTAATCATTTCGACAATTAGATAAGAAGTTATGCAAATTTATTTTTTTTAAATATGGTTATACATTATTAATTACATGTTATGAGTACGTGCAGTGGCGGAGCCAGGATTCTTGACCAGGAGGTGCTAAAAAAATTTCATGAAATATTTTTTTTGGGTGCATAAGAATATTTTTTGAAAGAAAATATTGAAAAAATACTAAAATTTTGAATTTTAAAAAGGTTTTTTTGTATTTAAATAGTTGAGAGTACCAAAAAAATAGAAAAGAAACAAAAAATATAGGAAAAAATCACGAAACATTACTTTTAAAATAATATTAAAAGAAAAGGTTAAATGCGTAATTTAAACATAAGTATGACATTTTTTAATGAAATAGTTGATAGAAACAAAAAAAATATAGAGAAATCGAGAAAAAATAATGATATAGTAAAATAAATAAAAAGTGAAAGAGTTGGGATTTGAACCAAGACCTTTTGATTTTGATTTCCCTTCCTATTAGGGATTTAGTGGTAATAAGAACACGAGCGCGCAGTGGAAAAAACGGAATCACGAATACAGCGATTAAGACAAGATAGAACACACAAATTTAACGTGGGAAACCCGAGTACCGGGAGGAAAACCCACGGGCGGCAAGAGCCAACAAATCCACTATCAAATAAGAAAGAGTACAACAAACCTTGTATGGACTACAAGAGGTAATGGACAAGACTCTCTCTTTACAACAAAGTGGAATAGGATGCTTGGAAGGAGACTAATTTGTGTGTAGGCTTTGATGGGCAAATGTTTGTGGATGGTTTGGGTGGATGGAGATGATGCCTATTTATAGGCTTCAAACCAAGGTGGTTGAATGGTCTAGAATCTTCCAATTTGGATGAGATTAAAAGGAGAATTTTAGACTAGTGGAGAAGATGGGCAAAGAGATGAGAATTTTAGAGAATGTGGGGAGATTAGGGAAAGTGAGGAGAAGCTTCTAGTTAGGAAGTTTGGATCTCCATTAGCCCACTTAATCCACTTTTGCCCATGAGCTCAAGCCCAAACCCAATGAGGATTGGATGTAACTCAACACTTTCTTCTTTCCCTACCAATTGACCTAGTTAGTACTCTTATCTAAAATACCATTTAAATATCTTATATTACCTTAAAAATACTAAATATATGCAAAAAAAATTATTTTTTTGTATTTTTTTTTCGTCAGGGGGGTGCTCGAGCACCCCTGGCTCTACCACTGAGTACATGCAACAAGTTATATATATCAACCAGGGTTGTTATTTAAGCCAAACAAATATAGTATTGTTTGATTATTTGATTGTATTTAGCTCATTTAGAAACAAGTCAAGCTTTAATCGAACCTATATTTGAACTTGAGCTCATACTCGACTTGTTTAGTAAATGAAAAAGCTTTAGCTGAGTTTTTGTTTTCAAGTATTATGCAACTTTAATTGCTAATGACATAGTAACTTAAAAGAAAATTTGTAAATTTACAAAAATTTGTGCTATTTTAGTTTCAAATCAAGTCGAGCCGAGCTTTGAATCAAGCATAAAAATGTGCTCATGATCAATTTATTTTGTAAATGATGCTCGAGCCGAACTTGTATTGAGCAAAACTCAAGCCAAACTCTAGCTACTTAGCTCATATAACAACCATAAACATAACTTAATGTTTATTATATTGCCTTCCTATACTTATTTAGTTAATTTGTTTTTCCAGATATTTCATTTATATATTTATATTTCTTTTTTTTAGGCACGGAAAAAATGATAGCATTTTATCATAAACCGATGATATTTTATCTTAAAATAACATTATTTATTATCGTATTATATATAAATCTTTATGTCAATTTAGTCCAACACTATATCTTACCTGTACGATTCATGTTTGTGCCCCTTCGAAATATTTATGGCTTCGCCACTGAGTACAGATTGCCTTCTTGAAGGGCTGTTTTTCTTTCTCCATAGTTGTTCTTTTCCTAACTTGCCACAGAGAGGGATGAAGGTGATGAATAAGATTAGAAAGAGTGTGGGTTCATATTTTGTTGAAGTCGTTCTCTTTTATACTCTGGGTTCGTATTCATATTTTGAATGTCGGAGGAGCACACTCTGATAACAAAGGAAATTTGTTCTAATGATTTTGACAAAAGTCCTTGGATCTCTTTGTTAGATCATCCACAATGGTGGGAAGACTCTCCCGATTTCACCTTTTCAATCGATTTAGGGAATCCGACCATTGTGGACAACCTCCCTAAATTAGGGATACACTAGTATATTGGACACCTCTCCAAATCCGAATCCAATAAAATGATGACACGTGTCAATGTAATAAATCATTTTATTTTTTTATTTTCCTTAATAGATTTTAATTAAAGACTAAAAAATATTAACAATTTAATTAAAATATTTTAAAATATTAAAATTAATTATCAAATATAATTATATAATTATGATAATAATTTTTTTCAATTGTTTAATTTATTAACAACTTAGTTAAAATATTTTAAATTATTAAAATTAATTATCAAATATAATTAGAACGTTTAATTAATATTTTTTACTTATCGGATATATTAACAATTTAGTATGAACGTTTTAAATTTTATTAAACGTAACTATCAAATATAATTAAAAATTAAATTAATAATATTTTGAACTGTCAAATTTATTAACAATTTAGTTTAAATTATTAAAACTAATTAAAATATTAAATTAATAATTTTATTGAAATTTCAATTTTATTAACAATTTATTTGAAAATATTTTAAATTATTAAAACTGATTTTAAAATTAAATTATAAATTAAATTAAATTTTTATGTCGATAAATCAGTTCAATTGTTTAATATATTTGAATTTATTAAAAGTTAGGTTTGTATTCATTGAGTTGTGAATTGTGATGTGGACATGATGTGTTGCAACGGAATTGGGCCGAAGCTAGCTTGACCCAATTTGGCAACTTCGGAAGGCAACGGCTCGTCCTAAGCTACTGTGATAGGGTTTTTGCTCTCTGTTCGGCGATCTTTAGGGTTTTCACTCCCTTGGTACGATGCTTTGACAGAGCTCCGATAGAGCTCCCATCAATCCAAACACCTGAAGGTTTTGAGTTTTTTTTTTATAGATCTGGTTTTGTGTTGCTTCGTTTTGCGTTTTCAGCGACCTTATGCATTTCTTGTTTCTCCTGTTCGTTCGTAGTGGAAGAAGATGGCTTATAGGCGTTGCCTCTCAACCCGAGCTACGCTTCTGGCTGGTAGACTCAATCCCGTCCCCTCGTTCACCTACATTTCTCATCATGACAGTGATCGCACCAAGCACGGAGAGTTTCACTCCTCTGGGCCAAAGATCGAGTCGTATTTAGCCCCGATGAGGTGTTTTGGAAGCTATTTCAACAATACTTCAGGCCAATTCACTGGCGCATTTCGTCGAACAGGCTATGGATTTATCGGAAATGGAATGCTCTTGAATAGGTACATGTCAACCTCGTTTGGGGAGGCGGATAAGATTAGTTTCCCCAGTGATGTTGCCTCTGTGGTTACCGACGATGTTGCCAGTGTGATCACTGATGCTTCCATTGCCATGGAAGCTGTGGCCTCGCAGGCCTCAGCTATGAGTGTGGATACCATTGCAGATCCTGAGTTGGGCATTCTTGGTTTACCTGGTTATATCATCGAGCATTTGATGCATGGTGTTCATTCGTGTACGGGGCTAAACTGGTATGATAATGTCTCTTTATGCATCTTTCACCAAACTTTGGATGAAGATTTAAGAGTTTAATTTGGTGTTTTGGTGTTGTACTTGTTATTCATAGGTGGGCTTCCATCGCTCTTACAACTTTGTTGGTTCGTGGACTTACAATCCCATTCCTTGTATATGAACTTAAGGCCGCTTCAAAGTTTGAGGTACTATATAGGTGTCAAAGAAGTTCCCACTGATGTCGAAGTTTGCTGGATTATCACAGATTTGTAAACTGTTCTGCAGTTAATGATGCCAAGGAGGAAGGAGATAAAGGCGGAAATGCTAGCAAGGGTAATTTATCAATAACTCTTGTACTGTTTCTGTACACATACTGACATACAGTTCAATTCATGCACATCATATGGTGTCGAATATGTTGATGAATGTTGTAACCATTCAAACTGTACAGGGCATGAAACCCCAAGCTGTTGAAGAAGGGGATAAGAAGATGGATGAGCTTTGTAAAGAGTAAGATGCTTTAAAATGTTTGCCTTTCTATTTCTACAAATAGTAATTTTTGTGTTCTTCAAGTATCTTGTATCTTGTATGATATCTTTGCCTTTTGTTTTGTATGAGAGAATATAATGTAGAGAAGTTTTGTGAGTCTAGATGAAAGAAGAAGGCTCATTTTTTCATGAAAAATAAGATAAAGGGGTAATGATTAGAGTATAGGATATGTTTACCCTTGCTCAAATGGGTGATTGAAAAGAAGGAAACAAAACAAATGTTGTATGAAAAATTGGGAGATAGGGATAATGATTAAAATTTATAACAATGTATCTTGAACTACAAATAGACTACATTCATCTCGTTTCTATATACCTTTCTAACTTTTATACCAAACGAGCCCTTATTGTGTGATCAATCAGCAAAGCACATGTTTCAGACAAAGAAATTTTGAAGCTTTTGTGAGGCACATTTTATAGTTAATGGATTTGCTGATCAGTTATGTTCAGTGAGACAGTAACTCAAATTGCTAGAGACCCTTATTAACTTTTACTTTGTGCTTCGCGGGGAAGGTTCTCTAGTTCGTGCTTCTAGCTTTCTATGCAAATTAAAAGTCGTCTCTCTATCTTTTTTGACGTTGTCTTTCCTGTCTCTTTGTTCCTAATGATGACTGACATAATATCTGATGCCGCAGATATGGTCTGAATCCAAATGATCCAGCTGCTGAAAAAATGGGGTTAGTTGTCGACGGCTTCCTCTTTACCAGTTTTCTTTTCGCTGTAAGTTGGAGATTTAGAGACAAGTCTTTCATCTATTCTCTTCCCAAGCTGTGTACTCAATTGTTCATGATAGGATTTTCTCATATTTCCATTCAAACACTCTCTCTTGTTGATAATGATTCGCCTTTGTAGACGTCTCGTATGGTACGGGATGTTCCGTCACTCAAAACTGGAGGAGCATTGTGGTTTATTGATCTCACCACTTTAGATGCTACATACGCCTTACCTTCTTTGTTGCTGCTGACATTGTGGGGGATGGTATCGGTAAGAATGCATTTTCATCATTTACTGTGATAAACTCTGCCAACATTGTTTCAAATCTGCACTTCTCTACACATCCAGGGCTCACCATTGTCTCATATCTCAACTCCTCTCTGTCTTGTACTCTTTTGTGCAGTTTATTTGGAACGACAGACAGGGAGCCAAGGCGATATTGGCTTTATATTTAGTATTAGTTTCCGGGGTTTTACCCAAGGTAGTCCATCCGTATCTTAATTCATCATCTGAGCTATTTTCGACGTTTTTCTGTGTCTTGCATTTTATGAATTATGATAGCCATACAAAAATAAATGTGCAGGCTACAGTCTTATGCTTGCTCACCTCGGGTGTGTTCTGCCTTTGTTTCGGATATGGTAAGTGTTGGCCTTCTTATCATTTTTAGACAATATATATCACTATCTCAAGAGTCATGAGTCCTTTAACTTGTCAATTTCTAGTCAAGGGCTTACCCGATCCAATTTCGCAACAGATTGATCATTACGTTTGTGCATTCTTGTTGAATTTTTCAGTGCTCAGAAATCCCAGTGTTAAGAAGGCTTTGGGCATCCCGGAGATACCAGTAGCTCCAGCTGCTCCACCGTCCTCTGCTGGTTACAAATTAGAGCGAATGATCAAAAACTTCATTAAAGGTGACATCTTATACTGACTAGCTTACCATTTCTAGTATCTCTCTTAATGTTTATAGGGTGTCTTATGAAATTTTAAATTACTGAATTTGCAGAAGTAAAGGAAGGCGAATGAAGCGCTTCAGAAGTTGTTCATTGTGTTGTTGAAAGGGACTCCCTCCAATCACAAATGTTTGAAGGTTTAGATTTTCCACTTTGAGTGAATAGTGATGTTTCTACTCGTGTTTATTAAGGCTGTCCTTGAAATGAAGGTATATATGGTAACATACTGGAATCATGCAATACTATGTTCAGGAAATTTGTGACTTAAGAGCCTATGATGCAAAGCCAAATCCAGCTACTACGTACATCACAATTTAGAGGTGGAATTGGTATAACACCGATTAATTTTCTTCGTTACCACGTATGACGTACTAATCATTTATATGTTATGATAAATCTCGCACTATTACCAACTGAACTCTTTACACCGACTTAATTGGTAACCAAGTTTTGACATAAGTGGTACGTAACTCCAAAATTCAATTGCAAATTTTAAAAATAAATATTACATACCAAAAAAAATACTTACTAAATTTACTAAATTACATACCATTATCAATAGTTGTTATAATTTACTAGTTTACGTGGAACTCTAAATATCTTGTGCAAAATCAAACATGTAAAAAAATGGAAAATATATAAAAAAGATACTTATGTTCCTCCTAGTGCCTCACTACGTTGTTTTGGCCCTTGACTGCCTGACGCGCATGTGGATCCCTCTATCCCTCGGTTTTCGCATCAATGAACTCCACTTTTTGGGGTTTTTGCAATTGAATCCGAAAACTTAGACCATCAGCAACAAAGAGTCACACGAATCAAAACTCATTTCAACCACATCAGCAACTTTTCCTGCCACGTCAGCTTTCCACTAACTTTTCAACTTTTTACATTTTACATCCACAACAGAGAAATTTTTTACTTAAATTTTTTTGTTAATGATATTATTAATATACATATCATTAAAATAAAAAGGCATACAATTAAATTTAGAAATTTTTTATTAACTTGATATACTGAATCTTTAACATATACTCCATCCGATCCAAAAAGGATGTCGTTTGACTTTTTAACACGTATTTTAAGGAGCTAAAAACTATATAAAATAGTATCAACTTTTTTAAAATTATTTTTTTACAACTTAATATTTGTTGGTAATAAGTATTAGATTATAAAAAAATAATAATAAAAAAGTTAATATATTATATAGTTTTTACCTCCTTAAAATACGTGTTAAAAAGTCAAACGACAATCTTTTTGGATCGGAGGTAGTAGTAAACTTAGCAAAAAAAAAAAATTTCAAACATATGCAAAATGGGTGTCATTGAATAGAGAAAAATAAATCATATTCAAAAATATTTTTTTTTTCTAAAAAATAAATTATTTAACGAATAAATAGGAGTTTTAATTTAATTAAAACTCCTCGCCATGTGGCGTGTTCCCATTGGGTAGCATAAATCAAAACAAAAAAAAAATAATGGGATGATCCGACTCTCCCAATTGATTCAACTCCCCCGAATCAAACACTCTCTCTCCTCCCTATTTCCAAAAGTGCTGACGTGGACCTTGGTTTTGATCCGTGCGGATCCCCGTTGCTAATGGTCTTAGATTCATGCCATTTAATTTTTTTCCACTTGTCACCTATATGAATAGATGGGTTCACGAATGGAGATGGTCTCCATATGAGGTAAAAAAATGTTTTAATTGTTATAAATAAATAATCAATGTTTTAATTTTATAAATAAATAAACAATGTAAAAAGAGTGTTTTGATATTTGTAGCTAAAAATTTAAACAACAAAAAACGCTACCAAATTGGACCGAAGCTTGGCCCAATTTCTCAAGGCAACGGTTCGTTCTAAGTCACTCCCATCCATATAAGCCTTGTGATGCAAATGTGCTAGGGTTACTGTTCATATCAAGGGGTTTTTGCTCTCTCTGTTCGGCGATCTTTAGGGTTTGATGCTTCGATAGAGCTTCGATAGAGCTCCCATCAATCCAAACACCTGAAGGTTTTGAAGGTATTTTGAATATAGATCTGCTTTTGTGTTGCTTCGTTTTGAGTTTTCAGTGATTACCTTCTTGTTTCTCCTGTTCGTTCGTAGTGGAAGAAGATGGCTTATAGGCGTTGCCTCTCAACCCGAGCTACGCTTCTGGCTGGTAGACTCAACCCCGCCCCCTCGTTCACCTACATTTCTCATCATGACAGTGATCGCACCAAGCACGGAGAGTTTCACTCCTCTGGGCCAAAGATCGAGTCGTATTTAGCCCAGAGGAGGTGTTTTGGAAGCTATTTCAACAATACTTCAGGCCAATTCACTGGCACATTTTGTCGAACAGGCTATGGATTTATCGGAAATGGAATGCTCTTGAATAGGTACATGTCAACCTCAATTGGGGAGGCGGATAACATTAGTTTCCCCAGCAATGTTGCCCCTGTGGTTACCGACGATGTTGCCAGTGTGATCACTGATACTTCCATTACCATGGAAGCTGTGGCCTCGCAGGCCTCAGCTATGAGTGTGGATACCATTGCAGATCCTGAGTTTGGCCTTCTTGGTTTCCCTAGTTATATCATTGAGCACTTGATGCATGGTGTTCATTCGTTTACAGGGCTAAACTGGTATGATAATGTCTCTTAGATTGAAAAGTTTAATTTTCTGGTTTGGTGATGTACTTGTTTTTCATAGGTGGGCTTCCATTGCTCTTACAACTTTGTTGGTTCGTGGAGTTACAATCCCATTCCTCGTATATGAACTTAAGGCCTCTTCAAAGTTTGAGGTACTATATAAGCATCAAAGAAGTTCCCACTCATGTCAAAGTTTGCTGGATTATCACAGATTCGTAAACTGTTTTGCAGTTAATGATGTCAAGGAGGGAGGAGATAAAGACGGAAATGCGGGCAAGGGTAATTTATCAATAACTCTTGTACTGTTTCTGTACACATATAGTTCAATTTATGCACATCATAAGGTGCCGAATATCTTGATGAATGTTATAACCATTCAAACTGTACAGGGCATGAAACCCCAAGCTGTTGAAGAAGGGAATAAGAAGATGGATGAGCTTTGTAAAGAGTAAGATGCTTTAAAATGTTTGCCTTTCTATTTCTACAAATAGTAATTTTTGAGTTCCTCAAGTATCTTGCATGATATCTATGGGCTTTCGGTTTCTATAAATAGCATTCTTGCATTTACTAAATACTAACGCAGTCATAAGAGTATTCTAACCTGCGAAAAAAGGTCGCAAGAGAAACTTAGGGCTTGTTTCGTATAAGATTATATAAGATAAACGGAATGGAAACAAATTTTGTATGGGAAAATATATTGTAGTGAAATTTTGTGAGTCAGAAGAATGCTCATTTTTGCATGAAAATTAAGATAAGGTTTAATGACTAGAGGAGTATAGGGATATGGTTACCCTTGCCCAAATGGGAAAATTTTGTGTGGAAAATTGGGAGATGGGGGTAATGATTAAATTTTCTAACAATGTATCTTGAACTACAAATAGACTACGTTCATCTTGTTTCCGTTTACCTTTCTAACTTTTATACCAAACGAGCCCTTATCATGTGATGAATCAGCAAAGCACATGTTTCAAGCAAAGAAATTTTGAAGCTTTTGTGAGGCATATTGTTTAGTTAATGGATTTTGAGGAATTTTGCTGATCAGTTATGTTCAGTCAGACAGTAACTCAAATTGCTAGAGACCCTTGTTAACTTTTACTCTGTGCTTCGCGGTGAAGGTTCTCTAGTACTTGCTTCTAGCTTTCGATGCAAATTAAAAGTCTTCTCTCTATCTTTTTTGAGGTTGTCTTTCCTGTCTCTTTGTTCACTAGTGATTAATGACATAATATCTGATGCTGCAGATACGGTGTGAATCGATATGATCCAGATGCTCAATTAATGGGATTAGTTGTCGAAGGCTCCCTCATTTGCAGTTTTCTTATTGCTGTAAGTTGGAGACTTGGAGACAAGTCTAAAGTCTTTCATCCATTCTCTTCTCAAGCTGTGTATTCAATTGTTCATGATAGAATTTTCTCATATTTCGATTCAAACACTCATCTCTGTTGATAATGATTCGCTTTTGACTTTTGTAGACGTTGCGTATGGTACGGGATGCTCCGTCACTCAACACTGGAGGAGCATTGTGGTTTATTGATCTCACCACTACAGATGTTACAGGCGCCTTACCTTCTTTGTTGGTGCTGACATTGTGGGGGATGGTGTCGGTAAGAATGCATTTACTGAGATAAACTCTGCCAACATTGTTTTGAATCTGCACTTCTCTTCACATTCAGGGATCGCCATTGTCTCAACTCTAAACTCCTCTCTGTCTCGTACTCTCGTGTGCAGTTTATTTGGAATGACCGACAGGGAGACAGGGCAACATTGTCGTTGGTTATAGTATTGGTTTCCGGGATTTGCCCCAATGTAGTCCATCCGAATCTTAATTCATCATCTGAGCTATTTGCGACGTTTTTCTATGTCTTGCATTTTATGACAGCCGTACAAAATAAATGTGCAGGCTACGGTCTTATGCTTTCTCACCTCAGATGTGTGGTCCCTTTGTTTCGGATGCAGTAAGTGTTGCCATTCTTATCATTTTCGGACAATATATATCACTATCACAAGAGTCATGAATCCTTCAACCTGTCAATTTCTTGTTGAATTTTTCAGTGCTCAGAAATCCCAGTGTTAAGAAGGCGTTGGGCATCCCAGAGATACCGGTATCTCCACCGTCCTCTACTGGTGACAAATTATCTCGAATGATCAAAAACTTCTGGAAAGGTGACATTTTACACTGACTATCATACCATTTCTAGTATCTCTCTTAATGTTTAAGGGGTATCTTATGAATTTTTAAAGTACTGAATTTGCAGAAGCAAAGGGATGCCAATGAAGCGCCTCAGAAGCTGTTCGTTGTCTTGTTGAAAGGGACTCCCTCCGATCACAAATGTTTGAAGGTTTAGATTTTCCATTTGAGTGAATTGTGATGTTTCTAGGCGCCATTGAATGATTGATTTATTCAATAAGATGACAACAGTTACTCTCATAATGTGTTTATTAAAGGCTGTCCTTGAAATGAAGGCATATATGGTGACATTCTGGAATCATAAAAATCAGTAACTCAGCCCAAATATCCAATGAAATACATCTGTTATAAGGATATGATCAACATATGAAGATGATGTACTAAGATTCATATTGAAAAATTGAAGACAAGAAGAACATGTCCAATCATTTTTCTCTACAAAGCATCAAGGTGTTTCTCTACAAATCATTACCTTATATATTGGCTCTTTGGCGCATAAATCATACATAGATTAGACTCTTGCCTACCAAGTCATTCTCAGCGAAACTACACCTAGAGCTGGGTTACTGAACCAAACCAGATTCGGACTAAGAGCCCAAGGCGGAAACATCCCTCGCCAAAGTTTGATGTTATGATAAAGCTATATAATATAATTAGAGGTAGATCAAGATCGAGATTATGATCCATATGGGCCAGGGATGGAAGCGGATGGGGCAAGTAGTTGAAGTGAAATTTCACCAAGTACCAAGTACTGATTTGATTGAATATACCTATGCAGTGGATAAGGAAGCTTGCATACATATATGATGTGGAAAGTTGTGCTGTACTGCTGTAGCTTTTCGGTTTCAAGACTTGCATATAGATTTTAGAAGCTTCATAGATTTTGTGATCAGTCTTATGGTTCCTGCCATTTGCATGTTTATCAAGATTCATATGGATTGCATATTTGCACTCAAATCTTCTTTGAAACTTTTCACATTTTATTTATTTCTTATCGCTCCCACCGTCAATTGGATGCATCACCTTTTCCTGTTCTGTATACTGGTCTTTTCAGCCAATATATGTAATGTAATTAATCTGCTGTTAGTTCCTAATTCTCTTTGTTCAGTCCCACATTGCTTTGCTATAATAGAATAGACTACTTCTTAGTCCCTGATGAAGCAATACAGTTTCTCTCTTCGGAGACATCTGATAAAATTGGAACGATACAGAAAATTAGCATGGCCTCTGCACAAGGATGACACGCAAAAATCAAGAAATGGTCCAATTTTTTTTTTTTTCAGGTTTTCATTTTGCAATAAAAATGCTTTTGGTTCTTAAATAATTCCTTCTATCCTGGCTCAATTTTGTAAGCTTCGATTCTCTTACTGTTGATTAAAATGATTCTAGCTTCTTCTTTTTCTCCTTTATTTTAAACAGGTACTTAAAGTATGTTCTAAATCGAGAAATGGGTCTTGCTTTAAATGCTGCGTGCCATCTGTCTTATCTTTGTTTCAGATTCTTATAGGTTTAACCTTATAAATTGCCTTTTAGTTGTCTCTGTTTGAGCTGAGTTTGAGGAATAAGTCTTGGTGAAATAAACTCTGCCAACATTGTTTCGAATCTGCACTTCTCTTCACATTCAGGGCTCGCCATTGTCTGCAGTTTATTTGGAACGACAGACAGGGAGTCAGGGCGTTATGGTCGATGAGTTATGTAGTACTTTCCGCGCTTTTACCCAAGGTAGTCTATCCGTATCTTAATCCATCATCTGAGCTATTTGCGACGTTTTTCTATGTCTTGCATTGCATTGTATGATAGCCATACAAAAATAAATGTGCAGGCTACCGTCTTATGCTTTCTCACCTCAGATGTGTTCTCCCTTTGGTTCGGATGCAGTAAGTGTTGGACTTCTTATCATTTTCGGACAATCTCGCAACAGATTGATCGTTACGTTTGTGTATTCTTGTTGAATTTTTCAGTGCTCAGAATTCCCAGTGTTAAGAAGGCTTTTGGCATCCCGGAGATACCGGTAGCTCCACCGTCCTCTGCTGCTGACAAATTAGAGCGAATGATAAAAAAAGTCATTAAAGGTGACATTTTATACTGACTAGCATACCATTTCTAGTATCTCTCTTAATGTTTATAGGGTGTCTTATGAATTTTTAAATTACTGAATTTGCAGAAGCAAAGGAAAGCGAATGAAGCGCCTCAGAAGTTGTTCGCTGTCTTGTTGAAAGGGACTCTCTCCGATCACGAATGTTTGAAGGTTTACATTTTCCATTTGAGTGAATTGTGATGTTTCTAGGCATTGTTTGAACTTGTTCGTGGTCTCGTTGAATGATTGATTCATTCAATAAGACGACAACAGTCTCATGTGTTTATTAATAAGGAATCATGAAATACAAAGTATCTTCAGGAAACTGGTGACTTAAGAGCCTCTGATGCAAAGCCAAATCCATCTACTACGTACATCGTTCATCGAATGTTCGGATTAGGGGTGGAACTGGTTTAATACCAATTAATTTTCTTCGTTAATTATCACGTACTATCTAATTACAAGAGAGAATGGGGTTAACCAACTGATTTTCCGCCCGGTTTGCGAAAATAGCCCCTTGTGGAAAATAAAAATTGATTGAAACTTTAAAGCATTTTCGTTTGGAGATCGAGCTGGGGCTTGTAACATTTGTTTATTGATTAAAAAGCATTATGTAAAAAAATCCAACAAATAAAAAAATGGAAAATATATAAAAGATATATCAAGTAATAGTCAATTGGGTTGTCCAGGATAACAGAAACTCTGCAATTGGCTTTGTGATCCGAGATCACGAAGCCAAATGGGTATCGAGCTCAGGAGAAAAGAACATTGGAAAAGAAGAGGAAAAAACTGATCAAACCCATAATGTTGAGAACCTTGGATGCTCTGCTGGACTGGAACATGAATAAAGCACTACAAATGAAACGGTTATGGAAAATTCTTGTTGAACCTCATAATCCAATGGGTGAGAATAAAAGAAAAACGGTCTTTCTATCATATACCCTAAGAGCATAGGATAAGCAAACCGGAAAGATTCCCTATATATTTGGATGTATAGACTCTAGAAAGCATTATTAAAAATGGCTAAAATCGTTTAAATTTGAAAAATATTTCTATTTGTAATCTCTTATCCTATGTCCCTAGGATAGAAAAACCGAAACAAAAATATATGAAAGAAGTTGAACTATGGAATTACAAAAAGACGAAGAACATGTCATAGCAATGGGCAAAATTGATAGATTTAAAAGATGAATTTTGCTCTGGGCTCATTTGATAAATTGGGAACGGCAAAACGATCAGATTCTAAAAGGATAAGTAGTTAGATGATGACAAAACACTTGCCGATCACAGAGTGCATACCCAAATCAATGCACAAGAAAAAGTCATGAACTATATAAAACCAGGAAAGACCTGGAACGTGGAAAAATTAATTAGGAGTCCTGCCTATAGATATTGTAGAAAAAGTAAATAGTATCCCCCTTCCAACCCAAGGCATTCACGACAGACTATATTGGAAGCCACATATTAATAGGTGGTTTTGAACTTCAAGCGCGTTGGAATTTATAACAAAGACAAACAATAATTAAAACAAAAAATTTCACGTGGAGGATCCGGTAAAGGATAGACTACCGACAAAATCTAGACTTAGAGATAAAGAAATACATACGCACACTCTCTGAAACTCTATGGAGGAAGATGCAGAGAATCATTGGACTAATGGATAAAGGCATAGAGAGACTAATAAGAAACATGGACAAGAGTAACAAAAACATAAAGACCGTAACCGCAGAAATACTACAAGAACTAAAAGCAGAACAAATAGTAAGACTAACCTTTACTATCTAATTTTGAAGTACATGTACAAATGATGTTCCACAAGAGCTTCTTACTTCCAACCGCTTTCTTGGGACATTCGGTTAAAGGTTGCGCTAGGGGCTGCAAAGGGGCTGTCTTTTCTCCATAGCACCAAAACAAAAGTGATTTATTGGGATTTTAAGACTTCTAACGTCCTGCTTGATTCGGTACTTGACTTGTCTAGATGATCATCTTACGTTTTCATCTTCCTGCTGTTTCACAATGCCTATAAGAACTTGTCGCAATTCGATTACAGAACTACAATGCAATACTTTATGATTTCGGGTTGGCCAAGGATTACTTGAGGCATTGTGTTTTCGGTTGCTAGAAATGTCAACGTAATGAAGCCAAGTCTCGGCTTTGCTGTTGAATATCCAACATAAAGTCATTGTCACCTTGTTGCTTTTAACAAACCATGTATGTGCTTTCTCTTTTTTGGTTTCCTTTTTTCTTTTCAAAGAATGCAGTTAAAGGGTTTAAGAGTTGTTGGGTCAGATTTATATAGATAGTTTTTCAATAGACAGCTTCAAGGTTTTGATGACAAATAGACTCATAAATAGAGGCTCCTTGAGGGTTTGAACCGACAATCCTTGTGATTTTAAAGACACGGTTTTCATGCTTCAATTCAAACAATCATTTATTGGGAAAAAAAAATGCAGCCCCCTTACAAGAATTCCTGCATCGCAACTGATTCCATATCTATGTCATCTCCGCCGGAGGCTATGAAACTTCATAGGATAGTGAAAACCAAGGAAGTGAATGGGTTTGCATTAATATCAAGCGTAATGGGTTTACATTAGACCATTTTGATTTGCGGTGTATATAGTAAACATGATTGTAGTTATAGAGAAACATGATTATGTGGCTCATTTTGTCCAAGCAAAACAAACATAAAGGTTTTCCTTTTTTTATGACTATTACTTGATATATCTTTTATATATTTTCCATTTTTATACCTGTTAGATTTTTTACAAATCACTTATTTAGTCAATGAAGAAATGTCACTAGCCCCGGCTCCATCCAAATGAACATGCTTTAAAGTTTCGATCAATTTTATTTTTGCACTTGTGGAATAATTGATCCTTACAATATTGCATTTGCATATTAAAATTTAGAGTTCTATGGGGGTTATTAAATTATACTCCGTATGAACTATAAATATTGATATGTAATTTCGTAATTAAGTGTTTCTTTTGGTATGTAATATTTATTTGTATAATTTGCAATTTAATTTTGTAGTTGTATACCATTGATGTCAAAACTTGAAATTTTACCATTACCAATCGATTATTTTAGTTACCAACTAGTTTTACTGCCCGCGATCTTCGCGGTTTTTTTATATGACTTTTATTATTCATGCACTATGTATGATCATAAAAATTATATAAAAATTATGTTTGACTTTTTAATATATATATATATATATATATATATATATATATATATATATATATATAATTATATATGAATACTTAATGGGAATATATAATCAAATTATGAATGATGGCATATTGATAATTACAACATAGTACTGATTTAATATTGGTAGTACCGTGAAATTCTGTTTATGTTGGAGCATGAACAAAAAATTATAAATAGACTGTCTGTTTATCTTTTTGAGCCACGTCATTAATAAGCCAATATAATTTTATCTTCTCAATTAATTATCCCACTTACTGTATTTTTTTATAATCAAATTATGAATGATGGCATATTGATAATTACAACATGGTCCCGATTTAATATTGGTAATACCGTGAGATTCTGTTTAAATATAGTATAATCCTATATAAAATATATTTGTTCCATACAATGCCATTAATTGTTATTTTACATATATAAAATATAATCTTATATAATCTATTTAAATATAGTATAATCCTATATAAAATATTTGTTCCATACAATGCCATTAATTGTTATTTTACATATATAAAATATAATCGTATATAATATATCTATATAAAATCAGGGTTCATGATGAATTTTTTTTTAAAGCACACATAAGTTTTGGTAATAAGTATATAAATATTATAAATGGTTTTATACGGAGTAGAAATTTTATCAATTAATGATATTAGTAGCTACGTACCTAGCTACAATGTATATAGATCTTGAGCTTATTTCAATAGTCATAGGAATAATGGGAATACACAAAACCTTAAATTAATTTGTGTAATCGAATAGTATTTATCTTTTCATTAGCGATAAAATAAATCTAACCTTTTTTCATATAAATTAATCTAATCTAGATTTTTTTCTAGATAAAATATTTATAAAATAACTTAAAGTAAAATGATAAGATTGGCAAGATATAATGTTGAATATTTATAATAAAAAATAAATTAATTATGATGACACATGTATAAATAGATGGGGTTATCGTCTAATGTGGCTTAAATTGATTGGATACTCATTAATTGACGTGGCAAAAGGCTAGATTGCACCAGAGAACGACACATAAACGAATTGCACTAGAGCCCACCACATTTGATGCTTAAAATAAAATATTGATATTATATAAATATAATCTAAGCTTTTTATATAAATAAACTAACCTTTTAAGATTAAGTTGATTGATTACCAATCTATAATCGATATATATTGTTACCATTAATTTAACTAAAGATGGAGAGGTAAGGGGTGAATTATGCTTTTGAATTAAATAACCATGAGCAAGAATCAACATCATTTTAGATATATGAAAATATATTCACGTTTGATTTTGAAGATAAAAAAATAAAATCATTTTCCTTCATTTTATTATTGTGAAATCTAATCTTTTTTAAGTAAAATATTTATAAAATAACTTAGTGTAAAATGATAGGTTTTGTAAACACTTAATATATAAAAATTAATTGTAACAACTCATATTGATAAGTTTAATAATTTAAATGATAGATTTATAACCACTTAAAATATAAAAATTAATTATAATAATCAATTAAGGTAGACACATAGGATGACACGTGGATATATAGATAGAGTTATTGTTCAACGTGGCTTAAATATATTGGATCATCATTAATTGACGTGTCAAAAAACCCGGATCAGATTGCACCAGACAACGACACGTAAGCGAATCGCACCAGAGCCCGCCACATAGAATTTCCACGCCTCTGTTTTAGTATTATATATTGAATTGATTAAGCTTGTACAAGGGTTTATATGGCTGGTAATAGTACGAGATTTATCATTATCAACTGATTAGTACGATGAATAAAAAAAATCAATTGATTAGTAAATGAAAAAGCTTTAGCTGAGTTTTTGTTTCCAAGTATTATGCAACTTTAATTGCTAATGACATAGTAACTTAAAAGAAAATTTGTAAATTTACAAAAATTTGTGCTATTTTAGTTTCAAATCAAGTCGAGCCGAGCTTTGAATCAAGCATAAAAATGTGCTCATGATCAATTTATTTTGTAAATGATGCTCGATCCGAACTTGTATTGAGCAAAATTCAAGCCAAACTTGAAAAAGCCACGATCTATGGAGGCCACCATTTTTAGTGGGGCCCGGGAACCGTCCTGGCGAAATGACTAAACTTCCCAACGGACTTACATGACCCGCGACGAAAGAATCGACGCGGCCCAACCTGTGCCGCGGGAAATCAACCTAAGCTAAATATGAAGGACTGTTCCCTTATCGAGTTTTTTCTGGACAATTTGGAAACTTGGTTCGTTTACCTGTCGTTTTTGAATGTCTTGAAATCTATTAACGATAGTCTTTTCCTTAATAGAAATTTACACTAAAGACGAACACAGCTTTCGTCCGCGGAGTTCGGCGCAGTGAACAGTGCAGATTTTTCTATTCAACAGGTTCTTTTTCCACGCGTATGATCACTTCTCGTTCTTTCTTCCTCTGAGTTCACCGTTCCGACATCCACCCTCCTCTCTCCCCTCTTGTCCTAAAAGTCCTATTATCTTATGAGGTTTCTCCTATTTATAGATCCTGGACAGCCTTGTGTGTTGTGCAACGTGGTTTTCAACATTCAACACGTGTTATACCCGTGGGGTGTGGGCATGGTTGCCACGTGTCTGCTCTTTTTCATCCGCGGATGACCATGGTTGAGTGAGTTTTTTGGACCTTTGTTCGCGGACGATGATAATATGATTTTCTTATTTGTTTTTTGTCAATTGGTTGGCGCTCTTTACTTTATTTTTATATCCTAACAGATGTTTCCAATATTGGTTTAGTCACAGCTCCTCGGGCCGTGTTGATTCCGTCTAGGGATTGACGCGGATCGATAAAAAAGGTAAACATCTGTAGCTTTGTTACCGCTATAGTTCTGATTTAGGGTCGGTGGGCCTTTCCTCTTTCGGGTTATGGCCCAATTTGGGCCCATTGGGCCCATTTATGCTTGGAAGTCTAAACGTCAGTAATTTTCCTATAAGTTACCCCGTTCCGTTTTCTTTTTCACCCAACACTTGTCTTCTTCTACTTCTCCAGAAATTTAATCCTTATCCTTATCTTGGTTTTCCGGCGGCGGTTTTCTAGGGTTTCGGTTGTTTGCTCGAGGTTTCCGGTGGTTTTCTTCAACTTCTTCAAGGTATTTTTTCTTGTTCTAAGCTGTTCTCGATTTTTATCAGTTGAGTTTTTTGATTTCCTGACGTTTAGATCGTAGACTTGGGTGTGAAATTGTCTCCAAATGTGTTTTTTGGATGAGATTTTGCTTTGTGTGAGTAAAACTTCGTACAATTTTCTTCTAGTTTCTTTAGAAATGGCTAATCTCAACAAGGAGCGTGATTCGCTAGAAGATTTTGAGAGGGATGAAGGATGGAGGAGTGGCGTTGCTTCATCCTCTCAAGCACGTCCATCCCCAGAGACACTTTCTTCCTCTTCTGGGAGTTCCTCTTCCAACTCTGATGATTCCTTGTCGGAGTCATCTTCTTCCACATCCGCGTCTATCCCGGATCGAGTTGGCCCTACTGTTAGTCCTATTAAGGTGAGAAGGCGCCGAAAGCGTTCTGACCCTGATTACTATTCTTCACCTTACTCAGTTTCTTCTTCTTCGAAGGAATGCGCGGAAGATGAAAATCCAAAGGCTGTGGATGAATCAGGTGCTAGTTCTTCTGTGGACGCGGGGGCTTCGTTTGTATCTCAGTCTGCGGATCAAGGGTCGGAGGAGGTTTGGATTCCTTATGAGCTTCCTCCAATTGGTTTAGCAGAAAGCCCAAAGGTAATCCGTTCTAAGGAGAACTTGAGTTACCTGGACACCCCAGTATATGACTTAGGGGATTTAGATACTTGTCTTTTCCTGGGAGATTTCAAACCTCTTCCACCTCCAACCAGTCGTCCACCAGTTGTGCCTGATAGGGTTCATCCGTAGAGGTCCCCTGTGAGTAAATCGAGGGGTTGTACTACTCTTTTGAACTTTGAAGATCTTGACGCTCTCTCGCAAGTCTTCCCATGGCCGGCGGGTGTTGAATTCTGTCTTCCCGAGGAAGGGGGTGGTTGTTTGGACGCTTATGAAGATTGTTTAGTCGTATATGCAGCTAGCTTATCTCAGGGCTTCCGACTTCCTCTACATCCTTTTTTCTCGAAGTTTTTGGAGGAATATAACTTGAGCCCTGCTCAGATCGTTCCTAATGGTTGGATGTTTTTTACCAGTTTTATTATGAGATGCAAGGAGATCGGTGTTGCTCCCTCTTCGAAGTTGATGTTCAGTATTTTTTCCTTAAAAAAGGGGACTCAAGATTCAAGATTTTACCAATGCAACTCAAGTTGTAGGTACATGGAGAGGTTGTCTAGTAAGCCGAATTGGAAATACAAGTGGTTTTTGGTCCGCGACAGATCTGGGCAAGGTTTTAACTTTCGAACGGTCCCAGGGCCTTTTTGCTCTGTGTCAAAACCGAAAATTTCCAATCTTTCTCAGTTCAAGCTATCATTTTCTCATATTCCTAGATTTCCATGGGATAAAATGTTATCCGCGTTTCGTCTTGAGATGGCTGGCTTGAGCATGCCTCATCCGCGACTAGGTGGCTTCTTTGTTTATTAATTTGCATTTTTATGTTTTATCTTTCTTAAATGGATAACTTATCAGGAAATGTATTTTGTGTTTAGACAAAATGGATTTGGATGCACTTTTGAAGCGGCATAAAGCCAAATCTGGGAAGAAGAAGAAATCTAGTTCGGTAGCCAATGATCCTCCTATTCCTCCTCAGGCTTTAGAGGTGACATCAAATGTTGATGTAAGTGTCGCAGACGAGACTGGAGCTTTAGTTGAATCTTCATCATTGGTTTCGGTATCTCGAGAGAAACGCACTTATCCGTCCGCGCCCGAGACTTCGAAATCTAAAAAGAGGAAGATTGCCATTGCTGTCGGGCCATCAGTTTCAGATAAAAAGGGGCTCTTTTTGGAGGGTGTGGCGACCCTTCGTGAATTTCCTATCCCAGGCTTTGATCTGATTGACCTACAAGGTCTTGCTTTTCCAGCCAATAAGCGTTGTCTCCCAGAGCAAGGATATGTCAGACGCTTGGACCCCGTTACCCTTTCAACTAACTTCGATCGTATTATTCAGTGGGTAAGTTAAAATCCTTTTCTCATTTTTCTTTGTCTTTCTCGACGCGTTCTATCTTCAAATTTTCTTACTCTTACCCTGATTTTTATAGCTGAGGGTAATTCAACCAGATGTTGAGAGACGTATGGTATGCGGAGAGGAAGATCTTAAAAAGAAAGATGAAGAAATCAAAAAACTGAACCATCAGCTTCGAATATTGGGGAATACAGTGGGGGATCCAGCCTCAGTGGAAAAGTTTAAGAAAAGGTCGGCTGACCTTCACGAGGAGGTGCAAACTCAGAAAGAGGCTATGGCTGCTTTACAGAAAAAATATGATGATTTAAAAATTTCTTCAAATTCTGCTGTTTCCCGCGTCAAAGAGCTAGAGGCTTCTGAAGGGGCTTCGCGGAAGCTCCTCCAAACTAAACAGGCTACCATTGATAAAATGGAAGAGGACTTCTCCATCCTTCGCGAAGAACTGTCTATCACCAAACAGGAGCTTGACACCGTTAAGGCGCGCTCAGATCAAGACGTGGCCCTCCAATGGCTTCAGGGTCCTGAAGGTTTGAACTATCTATCTTCTGAGTGGATCAAAACTGAGGTTGGTCTCTCCTTCCTATCCTCCGTGGCGAAAGCTTGTCTCTAGACTTCAAAAGGTTCTAGTATTCCGAAAGACAAGTGCTTTAGCTATTTTCGGAAGGGAATGGTTGCAGGGATCAACCAGAGTGTTACGCGTTCATCAAACAACCCAGGTGTTCCTCTGGAAAAATTTGAGCCTAGCTTGGAGAGTGCCGACTGGGGGCTTTCAAAGGAGGAGATGGACGCGGAAGATTCTTATTCTGAAGATGACGACGATGAGAACGCGGAGGAGGAAGTTGAGAAGACAACCGATCCTTAAAAGACTTTGGTTTTTGGTTTTTTGTGGGGGATGGAACTTTTTTAAGGATATTGGGAACCTGTATATGGTTTCCTGATTTTTGGTATATCATTGAGATACTTCTTTCGTTTTGAATATGGGTTGAAGATCTCTCTGGTCAAAACATTGGTATTGTTTGCATGTTTAATTTGTAGTAAATATTTATATATTTATATTCCAAATTCTCTAAGTGTTGAATGGGTTGGTCCTGGTGTTTGAAATTCCTCACCACTTGTCTCCATTTTTTAGGATGAATTTTTCTTCTTAAGGCCCTAATCTCCATCTTTTTTGTTGTCTCCTGTGTTGCGTTAATCGGTCGTGCTATTGCAAGTATCATGTCTCCAGGAAACTTTAATCCTTAGGCTTTTTTCCAAAAGATTGAGACTGTGGAACAACTTTCCCAGCTAGTGAGTTTCTTTTAATTTTGTTTCAATCAGAGTTTGAGCTTCCTAAACTAGGCCTTGATTTTGTTAACATGTAGGTCATGCCTCCCCAGTTTGAGGCTGAGTATGGACCTCTTCCGCCTCGGTGGGCTTTTCTTTCAACGTATCTCGTCCGCGACTTTCCAGTGGCTGTATCTTGGAGTGAGAACGGTCTTTTCCAAATTGACCATGGTTGGGATGAATTCCTTATGCTTCATCACCTGGGAATAGGAAGTGCCATGATGTTTTTTCATAAGGGCAACGTTTCCTTCCAAGTTTGTCCGCGTCGTGAAATCGAGGATGAACACGAGGCTACTTTGGACTCGATTTCTTCATCGTGCAGTTCTAATTGAGTTATTTCCGCGTTATACTTTTGGAGTTTTCAAGCTTGTCTCTTGTTATAAGCTTTTTCGTGAAATAAAATAAAGAAAAAAGGGAATCCATGATTTCCTTAGTATACTCATGTGTTTTCTAGAACTGAAATAAAAGGAGGGATCCTTTATTATTAATAATAGAAACTGCGTACAGAAACCTTTCACAGGGGTTGGATCCCTCTAAGCTTGTTACATCATTGACGCGGAGAATTTATTGGGAGATCAAGGATGGCCTATCTCTCCATTTTCTTCGCTGTCCGGGCTGACGACGTCGACTTCAAAGATAGAATCACCCATGTAGGTGAAAATCAACGCGGACCCGACATTGACTCGATTTGCTTGCGTGAAGTCGTGCCACCCTTGGGTTAACCAGAAAAGGCCATCTTCATCTTTGTCTACCTTCACTTCGTGTTCCTGGTTGGAGCGGGACCAGAGCCTGGCCTGAGTATGAGCGTCTTCGTCGATTAGAACATACATGAGGGGGAGGCGAAGGGTTTGAAGTTGTTCCTCCCTCATAATGACTCTGTAAAAAGCCCTAGGCTGTGGATTTGGATCCATCTTGTTTTTAGGATTGCTCATTACTCATGGATACTCTGAGCATGTTTTATACTCACCTTATGAGGTTCTCCTGTCATTGGTTTCGTCGCTTTTTACCAACAAGTAATTTCAATTTCCCTTATTGTAATTTACTTTTACTGATCTTGGGAAAAGGTTCAACATCTGGTTAACTTTTTCTCGGAAAAAGAGAGACGCGTGCCCTTGGTGGTTGTGTCACCCATTGCATGTCATGCATGTGCTCCTCTTTTTTCTTGTTTAACTGTTCCCTTGTGACTGATAAGTAAGGGGATTTTTACTGTTTTTTCTCTAATCTTATCGAGATGCGGGGATCTATTATAGTTCCTCCCCTGTCATTTAGGGCAGACGGGGTTGTTGGGTCAGAAACCCGATGGGCTTTCTTTCAAGCAATCGATTATCCAGAACAGTTCTTGCAATTGGTGAGCTAACTATATTGAAAATCTTTAGAGAACTTACCTTTAACTAACACTTCTTTATTTTTTAGTTACTTCCACTTCGGTTTGAGGAGGTGTATGCGGACGCTATTCCTGGTCAGGTTTTGCTTTCTTCTCATCTACTGCGCAACTTCCTTGTTTGCATAGAGCGGCGTAACGGTGGTCTTCTCTACCTTGGCCGCGGATGGAAAGACTTTGTAGAGTCACACGGCTTTGAGCAGGGGGCCTCTATGATTTTCACTCATATGGGTGAGGCTCGTTTCGAAGTTCAGGTGGTATATCTGCGTGGGGGGAAATAATGATGATCTTGCTCCTCATGAAACAATTTCGAATGGTTTTTAAGATGTTCTTTTCTTAGTGGAATAAGGTTTTAGATCTCTCCATTTGTTTTAGTCGTAATGATGTTGTTTATCCAGCTCTTGCCAACTGTTTCTGGGGATCTCCCTGTTATGTATGTTGATTTTTAGTCCTTCGAGGTCTATTTGTCATGATGTTCTCCTCACGGGATTTCTGAGAAATTCAGTAACAGTGTTTACTGTTTATTTCATGCATGGTGCCTGTGGTTTTTGTCTCCATGATTTGACCTTTCAAATTTATTTGCTCCATATTTCTGTTCTTTGACACATGTCCAGATTTGTTTTTCGTGCTATATAAAAAGAGTATGAGGAAAAAAACACTAGACTCGTTCTGTGCTTTCATGATGCCTTCTTCCGTTGGTTCACCTTGGTCCTTTTTTGAGAGGATTAGCTTTCCTGAGCAACTTCTCCGTCTGGTTAGCTTTTTTTTATATTGCTGATTTTTCCTTATATTGAGTTAGTTTATCTATTAACACCCTTTAAAAATTTTGTTAGTCTTTGCCACTATGTTTTGAGGATAGACTTGGGCCAGATCTTCCTAGGAGCGTACTCTTGTCAACCAGGATTCTTCGTGATTTCACAGTGGAGGTTATGCGCGGAGATTATAGGGTTCCATTTTTTAGGGGCGGCTGGAATGACTTTGCCGAGTCTCACAGCGTCCACATTGGTTCCTCTTTAACCTTTATTCATAAAGGAGAAAATCGCTTTGACGTCCAGATCTTAGACGCTGTAGGGGATGAGGTGGACGCGGAGTGGGCCCTCTCGGAGTCAGAAGGTCCTCCTTCAAATGGATTTCGCTTAAGTCAGGGCAGAACTCGTATTATCCCTGCTCGTGCTCCGCGGATATAAGCTAATGGATGCTTGTTTTTTCTTTATCTGGCATTGTCAACCCCTTTAATCATGGTGTCATGTTTTATCCTTGGTTGCTTTTTGCTTTTATTATGGATTAATCGCTATGATTTCCTTCGAAAATTATGAAACTTTCAGGAGTCCCAAAAAACATTTTTTGTAATGCTTTTAATAGTGATCCATCGTGGAGTTTGGATCTCGGAATGTTTAGCTATGTTTTGTGAGCTGGTGCGGTGACAAGCTCTAGGGTTCCGAGTTTTATAATGAAATATCATCTCTGAGAACGCGGATTCGATCAAAGACCCGACGCGGAGCCGAGCTCCAGCGTCTTAGGTCTTTCTACGAAGTATCATCTCTGAGAATGCGGATTCAATCAGAGGCCTGATGCGGAGCCAAGCTCCAGCGTCTTAGGACTTATTATACAAAGTATTATCTCTGAGAATGCAGATTCAATCAGAGGCCTGACGCGGAGCCAAGCTCCAGCGTCTTAGGTCTTTATACGAAGTATCATCTCTGAGAATGCGGATTCAATCAGAGGCCTGACGCGGAGTCAAGCTCCAGCGTCTTAGGACTTATTATACAAAGTATTATCTCTGAGAATGCAGATTCAATCAGAGGCCTGACGCGGAGCCAAGCTCCAGCGTCTTAGGTCTTTATACGAAGTATCATCTCTGAGAATGCGGATTCAATCAGAAGCCTGACGCGGAGTCAAGCTCCAGCGTCTTAGGACTTATTATACAAAGTATTATCTCTGAGAATGCAGATTCAATCAGAGGCCTGACGCGGAGCCAAGCTCCAGCGTCTTAGGTCTTTATACGAAGTATCATCTCTGAGAATGCGGATTCATTCAGAGGCCTGACGCGGAGTCAAGCTCCAGCGTCTTAGGTCTTTATACGAAGTATCATCTCTGAGAATGCGGATTCAATCAGAGGCCTGACGCGGAGTCAAGCTCCAGCGTCTTAGGACTTATTATACAAAGCATTATCTCTGAGAATGCAGATTCAATCAGAGGCCTGACGCGGAGCCAAGCTCCAGCGTCTTAGGTCTTTATACGAAGTATCATCTCTGAGAATGCAGATTCAATCAGAGGCCTGACGCGGAGTCAAGCTCCAGCGTCTTAGGACTTATTATACAAAGCATTATCTCTGAGAATGCAGATTCAATCAGAGGCCTGACGCGGAGCCAAGCTCCAGCGTCTTAGGTCTTTATACGAAGTACCATCTCTGAGAATGCAGATTCAATCAGAGGCCTGACGCGGAGCCAAGCTCCAGCGTCTTAGGACTTATTATAAAATTACTTAGATGCAAGTCATGATAGAAAAGCGCCCTCTAACCGCTTTATTTCATTTTTGCGGGGGCGACTAAATTTTATATTCATATAGCTACTTGGTGATTACACAAAGTACTTTTTTAGATTGTCCGCATTCCAAGTCTTATTTAGAATGATACCTTCAGGGGTGCTGAGTTTGTATGCGCCTTCTTGAACTTCTTTAATGATCACATAAGGTCCTTCCCAGTTAGGGTCTAGTTTTCCTGCAGAAGTAGCTTGGCGTAGCACCAAATCCTCCTCCTTAAGATGCCGCGGAAAGACTCGTCTATCTCGATACTTGGAGAGTCTCCTCTTGTATTCTTGCTCTTTTAAAGCTGCCGTCATTCTGCGCTCTTCAATGAGATGGAGCTCGAACTCCAATGCTTCGTCATTGGTGTCTTGATCGTATGCCATTATTCGCGCCGATGGAATCAATCTCTCGATTGGAATAACCGCGTCCATACCAAAAACTAAAGAAAACGGGGTTTCCCCGGTCGGAGTCTTTGCTGACGTGCGGTAGGATCAGAGTACTAGAGGTAAAAGTTCCGCCCACCTTCCTTTTGCTGTGTTGCCAAGTTTTTTCTGTATTCCATACAACAGTTGTCGGTTAGTCGTTTCCGCCTGTCCGTTTGTCTGCGGATGAGCCACAGACGAGATTTTAAGATTGATGCCAAGACCGACGCAGAAATCTCTGATCGTTTCACAGTCAAATTGTGGTCCATGATCCGTAATTATCGAGTCAGGTACTCCAAAGCGGCAAACAACATTCTTCCATAGGAATTTCCTTACCTTCTCCGCGGTAATTAATCCCATTGCTTCGGCCTCCACCCATTTTGTGAAATAATCCACCAAGACCAGAGCATATTTTAACTGACCAGGAGCAGTGGGAAATGGACCTAAAATGTCCATTCCCCAGACGGAAAATGGGTAAGCACCGGTTATACTCTTCATTGTCTCAGAAGGGCAGTGATTCAAGTTTCCAAACCTTTGACACGCATCGCATTTCTGGATATAACTTTGAACGTCACGCTTCATGGTTGGCCAATAATATCCTAGCCTGGTTTCTTTGGCCACAACAGCCCTCCACCCTTGGTGATGTGAGAAAACTCCATCATGCAATTCTTCCACTATAAGACTTCCTTCTTTTGATGATACGCACAATAAATCTGGCAGGCAATACCCCCTTTTGTATAGCTTTCCTTCCCTGATGGTGAATCGAGAGGATTTAACAAGTATCTTCTTAGCGGCGGTTCTTTCTTCAGGTAGAATACCCTTGCCCAGATAGTCCGCGATCAGTGCTCTCCAGTCCTCCATCTCAATTTCTTGTACCTGATAGACTTCTTGAATAAGTCTTCGGTTGCTCATCCTTTCCAGAACCACTTCTCTTCCTACTTCCTTAGGCATAACAGCTCCCAACCGTGCTAACGCGTCTGCCTGCTGGTTATCGTCCCTGGGAACAGCCGTTAAGCAAAAACCTAAGAAAGCTTTGGATAGTGCCCGTGCCTTTCTCTGATAATCAGGCATTAATCCAGTTCTTGCTTCATATTCCTCTGTTATTTGCCGCGTCACTACTTCTGAATCGGTGTAAACTGATACCTGCCTGGCACCTTTAATCAAAGCTATCTCTAGTCCAGCTAGCAGGGCTTTGTATTCAGCTTCGTTATTTGTAGCCTGGAAATCCAACTTATAAGCGTAATTGTACTGCCGTTCATCAGGCGCTGTTAATGTCACCCCTGCTCCGCACCCATCCTTGTTAGTTGCACCATCTACTCTGAGTGTCCACTCACTTCTTTCTGTTTGAGTACTTAATTCGAAACTTGTTTCACTGATGAAATCAGCTAAGGTCTGAGCGAGGGTCGCTTTCCGCGGGGTGTATTCTATTTCAAATTCTGTGAGTTCGACTGCCCACTTCATCATTCTTCCTGACAAACATGGTGAGTGGAGGATTTGTCGCATCGGCAAATCCGTCATAACTCGGATAGGATGGTCCTGGAAATAAGGCCTCAACCTTCTTGCCGCGAATATTAAGCACAGAATCATTTTCTCTACTGGTTCATATCTTGTCTCAGCGTCCTGCAGAACACGACTGATGTAGTAGACTGGGAATTTTTCTTCTCACGTCAAGACTGCACTGATGGTGACACTTTTTACTGATAAATACAGATGGAGGACCTCTTGCCTCTCAGGTTGATGAAGGGTAGGAAGTGATGACAGAAAAAGTTTCAAATTTCCAAAAGCTTCCTGTAATTCGGGAGTCCATCGTATCGGCCCCTTTTTCTTGAGCAGAGCAAAGAAAGGTAATGACTTATCCGCCAAGCAGGAGCAAAAACGGCTCAAATAGTTTACCGCTCCATTTAAAGATTGTAACTCTTTAATCGTTCGCGGCGGTTGAAGATTCTGAATTGCTGTGACTTTTTCAGGATTTACATCAATTCCTCTATGGCTAACCATAAAACCGAGGAATTTCCCAGAATCAACCCCGAAGACACATTTTTCCGCGTTCAAATTCAAACCTCCTCTTCGAAGAGAATTGAAAGTTTCCTGTAGATCCGCTGCGTGATTCTCTACTCTTTCACTTTTGACTATGATATCATCGACATAAATCGATACATTCCTGCCAATTTGATTACGAAAGATCCGGTCAACTGTTCTCTGAAACGTCGCCCCAGCATTTCTGAGTCCGAAAGGCATGACGCGGTAGCAAAAAATCCCTTGATTGGTGATAAAAGTTGTAGCTTTCTTGTCTGAAGGGTTCAGGTTTATCTGATTATATCCTGAGTAAGCATCAAGAAAACTAAGGACTTTGTTTCCCGCGGTTCCATCGACAAGTTCATCTATGGATGGTAGTGGATAACTGTCTTTCGGGCAGGATTTGTTAAGATCAGTAAAATCAATGCACATCCTCCACTTCCCATTAGATTTTTTCACCAGAACTACGTTTGAGAGCCATTCAGAGTCTTCTACTTCCTCTATGAAGCCTGCTTCTAAAAGCTTATCAGTTTCTTCTTTCGCCGCGGCAGCTTTTTCCGGAGCCATTTTTCTCCTCTTTTGTACTATGGGTTTTGTTCCTGGACGAATCCTCAAGGTATGTAAAGCTATCGCGGATGGGACACCTAGTAGGTCTCGAGGATTCCATGCAAAAACGTCCCTCGACCTTGCTATGATTTCTAAGACTCTAACTCTTTCTGCTGTCTCCAGTGCTTGTCCCAAGTAGACTTTCTCCTCTGGGTTTGGGAAGGGTGTAAACGCAATTCTTTCGTCCGCGGTAGGTACCTTTACTTCTGTCGGCCTAACCTCTAGTTCGGCTTCTAAAAGTTCTGCTGAGTCATTGTCTCCGACCATGGATTCACAATTTTCACTTATACACATCACTTCTTTATTCTTCTTGATGGAGGTTAAATAACAGCTTCTACTTTCTGGTTGTTGTCCGCAAACCTCACCAATTCCTCCTCCATGCAAAGGGAATTTTCCTAAAAAGTGGTAGATTGAGACTACCATTTGGAATTTATAGAGCGAGACGCGGCCCAATAAAGCATTGTATACAGTGGGAATTTTTACCACTGTAAACACAATATTTTCCATACGTCTGTTTGGGGACGTCCCCAAAACAACCGCAAGCTCGATTGTGCCTGCCACTTGCACTTCTCCTCCTGAAAATGTGATCAGTGTTCCTGAATATGGTTTTAGGGACGCTGCAGAAATTCCCATTTGAGAAAATGCCTCCCACGATAGGATGTCAACAGATGATCCAGTATCGATAAATACTCTCTTTACTGTCTTGGCAGCTATCTGTGCGTGAATGACCAACGGGTCGGAGTGTGGCATCCTTACTTCCTCGGCGTCCTTTGGAGTAAAGGAAATATTCTCATGTTGCGTGAGAGAAATTTTTCTACTTGACGCGGATGGTGGCTGTCTTCCTTCTCTTTCATAATTTCTTTTTTCCTGCCTACTGGACCCGGCCATAGACAAGCCTCCTACGAGGGTGTTAATGAAGCCCTCTGGTTCTGGTATTCGGCCTGCTTCTGTCCTTTGAGCTTCTCTTTGGTTGACAGATCTCTAGACCGCAGGCGTATAATTATACCTTCCTCCGCGTCCTCTTCTTCCTCTCCCTCTTCCCCGGTTGTGGAAAGGGAAATCTCTTCGCTGATCTTGTTGCCTGTCAAACCGTTCCTGTAGATTATGAGATTCGTCGAACCTAGGGTTCCGGTCCTCCCATCGCGGTCTGTGGTCGGGCCGATTCTCCCTTCTTGGTGAAGATCTCATATCGCGGTTTCCGTGTCGATTTTCTCTTGGATGATGGGAACGCAGATGATCTTCCCTGTGGCGAGATCCCTGTCCTCTCTCCAAGTTCATATGCACTTCATCGTGGCGGGGAGGGAAACCCATTGCTTCTGAATGATGTCTAGGAGGCTTGGCTTTTTCTTTTCTGAATTTTCCAGCCAATTTCCCAAAAAGACCTGAATTCCCAGTATTTGCTTTGGAGCTGGACGCGGCTGCTTCTTCTGCTTCAATCTGTCTTGAAACCCTCTCTCTTAAGTCATCATAACTAGTTGGCTTCTTCCGAAACAAGTATGTCTTGAAATCTCCCTCAGCTAAATTGCCCATGAGTATGATGATAGCCGATTCATGATTGAAGTTGGGGATTTGAACTACCATGCTGGTAAATCGAGTGAAAAAGTGCCCCAGGGATTCCCCAGCTCCTTGTCTGATGGAATTCAGGTCGAGCATAGTCTTCTTTCTTGATCGCGCACTCCCAAAGTGGGACGTGAAGATGTGGGACATCTGGGCAAAATTGGTCATGGACCCCTTTAGAAGGTTTGTGAACCAAGTTAGCGCAATCTTCGTTAAGGTTGAAGGGAATGTTCTGCACAACATGGCATCATTATACTCGTTGATCCCCATTGCAGTAGCAAAATGACAAAGATGGTCTTCAGGATCAGTTGTTCCATCGTATTTCATGAGGTTCACATCTCTCCACCGCTTTGGTACTGTCGCGGAACAAATCTCTTGAGTAAACACTGATGGGAAACCCGCTGGTGCATTCTCGTTTCTTTTTTCTACAGAGTCAGATTTCGTAGAAGTGGAAACGTCTGTTGATTTGTCCCCGCGTCGATGTTTATTCTCTCGGTGCCAGTGATCATTCTGCCATGTCTGGCGCGGTATTTCCTGATTCTGAAAGCCGTAGTTCCAGTTGCTGGGATTATCATATGCAGTGTTACGTCTATCAAAATTTCCATACTGCTCTTCTGGTCGATAATTCCCTTGTTGACGCGGATTCTGCCCCCACTGATCATAATAAAAGTACTGAGACTGCTCCTGCTGAAAAGGGTTTGGCTGTTCGTGTCGCGCTTCATAATACCAGAAGTTCTGCAGGACGAATCCTCCGTCCAGTCCATACTGATTGCCGTAATGATGAGGAGGAGTTCCGAGGTTCTGTTCTCCCGTCTCACCATCAGGATTAGTTGGCGGTGTCAGCGGGATATACATGCTAGAGGCCTCTTGATCTTGGTGAACCCCTTGACTCATGTCCTGAGTTGGATTGTTCTGGCTATCACTCATCTTCTTGTTGTCGTGAATCTGTCGTTTTTAGAAAGTTCTATGTTAGATATCAAAAAACTTGTATTTATAACTTTATACGCGGACCTCAACTTTTTCAAAGGTTTGAGGATTTTTGTTCATTCTTAAAAAGGAAACCCCTTAGCGTGAGGGGGTTCCCACAGACGGCGCCAGTGAAAAAGCCACGATCTATGGAGGCCACCATTTTTAGTGGGGCCCGGGAACCATCCTGGCGAAATGACTAAACTTCCCAACGGACTTACCTGACCCGCGACGAAAGAATCGACGCGGCCCAACCTGTGCCGCGGGAAATCAACCAAAGCTAAATATGAAGGACTGTTCCCTTATCGAGTTTTTTCTGGACAATTTGGAAACTTGGTTCGTTTACCTGTCGTTTTTGAATGTCTTGAAATCTATTAACTATAGTCTTTTCCTTAATATAAATTTACACTAAAGACGAACACGGCTTTCGTCCGCGGAGTTCGGCGCAGTGAACAGTGCAGATTTTTCTATTCAACAGGTTCTTTTTCCACGCGTATGATCACTTCTTGTTCTTTCTTCCTCTGAGTTCACCGTTCCGACATCCGCCCTCCTCTCTCCCCTCTTTTCCCAAAAGTCCTATTATCTTATGAGGTTTCTCCTATTTATAGATCCTGGACAGCCTTGTGTGTTGTGCCACGTGGTTTTCAACATTCAACACGTGTTATACCCGTGGGGTGTGGGCATGGTTGCCACGTGTCTGCTCTTTTTCATCCGCGGATGACCGTGGTTGAGTGAGTTTTTTGGACCTTTGTCCGCGGACGATGATAATATGATTTTCTTATTTGTTTTTTGTCAATTGGTTGGCGCTCTTTACTTTATTTTTATATCCTAACAGATGTTTCCAATATTGGTTTAGTCAAAACTCTAGCTACTTAGCTCATATAACAACCATAAACATAACTTAATGTTTATTATATTGCGTTCCTATACTTATTTAGTTAATTTGTTTTTCCAGATATTTCATTTATATATTTATATTTCTTTTTTTAGGCACGGAAAAAATGATAGCATTTTATCATAAACCGATGATATTTTATCTTAAAATAACATTATTTATTATCGTATTATATATAAATCTTTATGTCAATTTAGTTCAACACTATATCTTACCTATATGATTCATGTTTGTGCCCCTTCGAAATATTTATGGCTTCGCCACTGAGTATAGATTGCCTTCTTGAAGGGCTGTTTTTCTTTCTCCATAGTTGTTCTTTTCCTAACTTGCCACAGAGAGGGATGAAGGTGATGAATAAGATTAGAAAGAGGATCTGAGAGGCGGTGTGGGTTCATATTTTGTTGAAGTCGTTCTCTTTTATACTCTGGGTTCGTATTCATATTTTGAATGTCGGAGGAGCACACTCTGATAACAAAGGAAATTTGTTCTAATGATTTTGACAAAAGTCCTTGGATCTCTTTGTTAGATCATCCACAATGGTGGGAAGACTCTCCCGATTTCACTTTTTCAATCGACTTAGGGAATCCGACCATTGTGGACAACCTCCCTAAATTAGGGATACACTAGTATATTGGACACCTCTCCAAATCCGAATCCAATAAAATGATGACACGTGTCAATGTAATAAATCATTTTATTTTTTTATTTTCCTTAATAGATTTTAATTAAAGACTAAAAAATATTAACAATTTAATTAAAATATTTTAAAATATTAAAATTAATTATCAAATATAATTATATAACTATGCTAATAATTTTTTTCAATTGTTTAATTTATTAACAACTTAGTTAAAATATTTTAAATTATTAAAATTAATTATCGAATATAATTAGAACGTTTAATTAATATTTTTTAGTTCTCGGATATATTAACAATTTAGTATGAACGTTTTAAATTTTATTAAACGTAACTATCAAATATAATTAAAAATTAAATTAATAATATTTTGAACTGTCAAATTTATTAACAATTTACTTTAAATTATTAAAAGTAATTAAAATATGAAATTAATAATTTTATTGAATTTTTAATTTTATTAACAGTTAATTTGAAAATATTTTAAATTATTAAAACTGATTATAAAATTAAATTATAAATTAAATTAAATTTTTATGTCGATAAATCAGTTCAATTGCTTAATACATTTGAATTTACGGAAATTTCGCGAGGTACCTCTGGGGTATTGCTATTTTCGCGAGGTATACAACTCTTTTGCATATTTCGCGTGGTACCCCTGAGGTTTTGATTTTTTTCGCCCAATGCCCTTTCAGGTTAATTCTAACGGAACTAGTGGATGCCCCGTTAGTTTTCACTTTTAAAATTAAAAAAGAAAAAAAGAAAAAAAAAAGGAACGGAGTGAAAGAGAGAAGCGAAGAGACGAGATCTGGCCAGAGGATGACGATGAGGGAGAGGAAGGCGAGTTGGGAAGGGGAGGGATAGTGGCGGAAGGGAAACCGGTGAGGGTGGCTGCCGGCCGTTTGAGGGTGAGAACGGAGATCGGAATGGAAGCCGGTGAGGGTGCGCCGGAGTTGTTGAGCTTCGATTGGGGAGGACGGCGGAGCGGCGCCAGTGAAGAGGAAGGGATGGAGGCGGAGGCGGAGGAAGCCCTAGCGGAAGAGGAGGAGCGGAGGAAGGGATGGAGGCGGAGGTCACAGGCGCTGGGTCGGAGTTGGAGCCGCGGTGGTGGTGGCGATCTCCGTTCTGGAAAGGGTGAAATCCTCCATTGTTCTTCATCTCCACAACCGAGACCTTCCTCGACCGGCTTGATTTCTGAATCTCTTGAACCCAAATTTCAAAACATTTTTTCAATAAAAAATAGAGATTATGCAAAGAATATGATTTAGGGATTTGAGGGACCAAGTGAACCTCGTCGGCGGTGGTGGTGGGCGGATCTGGAGATTGGTTCCATAGTTGAGCAGATCTAAGCCCATCCAGTTTCCGCGAAGAGGAAGGGATATAGGAGGAGGAGGAAGCCGTGCAGTTGCTTCAATCAGCCCGGCGTCAGTGAAGAGGAAGGGATGGAGGCGGAGGAGGAGCGGAGGAGGAGGAAGCCCTAGCGGAGGAGAAGGAGCGGAGGAGGCAACCAGTGCTTCAATCTGCCCCAATTCTTTCTTTCTTCTCTCAATACTCCGTTCCTTCTTTCTTTCTTTCTTTTTTTTTTAATTGAAAACTAACGGAAATGTTAAAGTTAACCGGGAAGGGCATTGGGCGAAAAAAATCAAAACCTCATGGGTACCACGCGAAATATGCAAAAGAGTTGTATACCTCGCGAAAATTGCAATACCTCAGGGGTACCTCGCGAAATTTCCGTTGAATTTATTAACAGTTACTTAGTTAGGTTTGTATTCATTGAGTTGTGAATTGTGATGTGGACATGATAGCAACGGAATTGGGCCGAAGCTAGCTTGACCCAATTTGGCAATTTCAGAAGGCAACGGCTCGTCCTAAGTCACTCCCATCTATGTAACCCTTATGAAGCTACTGTGCTAGGGTTTTTGCTCTCTGTTTGGCGATCTTTAGGGTTTTCACTCCCTTGGTACGATGCTTTGACAGACCTCCGATAGAGCTCCCATCAATCCAAACAGCTGAAGGTTTTGAGGTTTTTTTTTATAGATCTGGTTTTGTGTTGCTTCGTTTTGAGTTTTCAGTGACCTTATGCATTTCTTGTTTCTCCTGTTCGTTCGTAGTGAAAGAAGATGGCTTATAGGCGTTGCCTCTCAACCCGAGCTACGCTTCTGGCTGGTAGACTCAATCCCGTCCCCTCGTTCACCTACATTTCTCATCATGACAGTGATCGCACCAAGCACGGAGAGTTTTACTCCTCTGGGCCAAAGATCGAGTCGTATTTAGCCCCGAGGAGGTGTTTTGGAAGCTATTTCAACAATACTTCAGGCCAATTCACTGGCGCATTTCGTCGAACAGGCTATGGATTTATCGGAAATGGAATGCTCTTGAATAGGTACATGTCAACCTCGTTTGGGGAGGCGGATAAGATTAGTTTCCCCAGTGATGTTGCCTCTGTGGTTACCGACGATGTTGCCAGTGTGATCACTGATGCTTCCGTTACCATGGAAGCTGTGGCCTCGCAGGCCTCAGCTATGAGTGTGGATACCATTGCAGCTCCTGAGTTGGGCGTTCTTGGTTTACCTGGTTATATCACCGAGCACTTGATGCATGGTGTTCATTCGTTTACGGGGCTAAACTGGTATGATAATGTCTCTTTATGCATCTTTCACCAAACTTTGGATGAAGATTTAAGAGTTTAATTTGCTGTTTTGGTGATGTACTTGTTATTCATAGGTGGGCTTCCATCGCTCTTACAACTTTGTTGGTTCGTGGACTTACAATCCCATTCCTTGTATACGAACTTAAGGCCGCTTCAAAGTTTGAGGTACTATATAAGTGTCAAAGAAGTTCCCACTCATGTCGAAGTTTGCTGGATTATCACAGATTTGTAAACTGTTCTGCAGTTAATGATGCCAAGGAGGAAGGAGATAAAGGCGGAAATGCTCGCAAGGGTAATTTATCAATAACTCTTGTACTGTTTCTGTACACATACAGTTCAATTCATGCACATCATATGGTGTCGAATATGTTGATGAATGTTATAACCATTCAAACTGTACAGGGCATGAAACCCCAAGCTGTTGAGGAAGGGGATAAGAAGATGGATGAGCTTTGTAAAGAGTAAGATGCTTTAAAATGTTTGCCTTTCTATTTCTACAAATAGTAATTTTTGAGTTCTTCAAGTATCTTGTATCTTGTATGATATCTTTGCCTTTTGTTTTGTATGAGAGAATATAACGTAGAGAAGTTTTGTGAGCCTAGATGAAAGACGAAGGCTCATTTTTTCATGAAAAATAAGATAAGAGGGGTAATGATTAGATGAGTATAGTATAGGATATGTTTACCCTTGCTCAAATGGGTGATTAAAAAGAGGGAAACAAAACAAATGTTGTATGAAAAATTGGGAGATAGGGATAATGATTAAAATTTCTAACAATGTATCTTGTACTAAAAATAGACTACATTCATCTCACTTCCATATACCTTTCTAACTTTTATACCAAACGAGCCCTTATTGTGTGATCAATCAGCAAAGCACATGTTTCAGACAAAGAAATTTTGAAGCTTTTGTGAGACACATTGTATAGTTAATGGATTTGCTGATCAGTTATGTTCAGTGAGACAGTAACTCAAATTTCTAGAGACCCTTGTTAACTTTTACTTTGTGCTTCGCGGGGAAGGTTCTCTAGTTCGTGCTTCTAGCTTTCAATGCAAATTAAAAGTCGTCTCTCTATCTTTTTTGACGTTGTCTTTCCTGTCTCTTTGTTCCTAATGATGACTGACATAATATCTGATGCTGCAGATATGGTCTGAATCCAAATGATCCAGCTGCTGAAAAAATGGGGTTAGTTGTTGACGGCTTCCTCTTTACCAGTTTTCTTTTCGCTGTAAGTTGGAGATTTAGAGACAAGTCTTTCATCTATTCTCTTCCCAAGCTGTGTACTCAATTGTTCATGATAAGATTTTCTCATATTTCCATTCAAACACTCTCTCTTGTTGATAATGATTCGCCTTTGTAGACGTCTCGTATGGTACGGGATGTTCCGTCACTCAAAACTGGAGGAGCATTGTGGTTTATTGATCTCACCACTTTAGATGCTACATACGCCTTACCTTCTTTGTTGCTGCTGACATTGTGGGGGATGGTATCGGTAAGAATGCATTTTCATCATTTACTGTGATAAACTCTGCCAACATTGTTTCAAATCTGCACTTCTCTACACATCCAGGGCTCACCATTGTCTCATATCTCAACTCCTCTCTGTCTTGTACTCTTTTGTGCAGTTTATTTGGAACGACAGACAGGGAGCCAAGGCGATATTGGCTTTATATTTAGTATTAGTTTCCGGGGTTTTACCCAAGGTAGTCCATCCTTATCTTAATTCATCATCTGAGCTATTTTCGACGTTTTTCTGTGTCTTGCATTTTATGAATTATGATAGCCATACAAAAATAAATGTGCAGGCTACAGTCTTATGCTTGCTCACCTCGGATGTGTTCTGCCTTTGTTTCGGATATGGTAAGTGTTGGCCTTCTTATCATTTTTAGACAATATATATCACTATCTCACGAGTCATGAGTCCTTTAACTTGTCAATTTCTAGTCAAGGGCTTACCCGATCCAATTTCGCAACAGATTGATCATTACTTTTTTGCATTCTTGTTGAATTTTTCAGTGCTCAGAAATCCCAGTGTTAAGAAGGCTTTGGGCATCCCGGAGATACCAGTAGCTCCAGCTGCTCCACCGTCCTCTGCTGGTTACAAATTAGAGCGAATGATCAAAAACTTCATTAAAGGTGACATCTTATACTGACTAGCTTACCATTTCTAGTATCTCTCTTAATGTTTATAGGGTGTCTTATGAATTTTTAAATTACTGAATTTGCAGAAGCAAAGGAAGGCGACTGAAGCGCTTCAGAAGTTGTTCATTGTGTTGCTGAAAGGGACTCCCTCCGATCACAAATGTTTGAAGGTTTAGATTTTCCACTTTGATTGAATAGTGATGTTTCTACTCGTGTTTATTAAGGCTGTCCTTGAAATGAAGGTATATATGGTAACATACTGGAATCATGCAATACTATCTTCAGGAAATTTGTGACTTCAGAGCCTATGATGCAAAGCCAAATCCAGCTACTACGGACATCACAATTTAGGGGGGAAATTGGTATAACACCGATTAATTTTCTTCATTACCACTTATGACGTACCAATCATTTAACATCATGTTATGATAAATCTCGCACTATTACCAACTAAACTATTACACCGACTTAATTGGTAACCAAGTTTTGACATAAGTGGTACGTAACTCCAAAATTAAATTGCAAATTTTAAAAATAAATATTAAATACCAAAAAAAATGCTTACTAAATTACATAACAATATCAATAGTTGTTATAATTTAATAGTTTACTCGGAACTCTAAATATTTTGTAAAAATTCAAACATGTAAAAAAATGGAAAATATATAAAAAAGAGACTTATGTTCCTCCTAGTGCCTAACTACGTCGTTTTGGCCCTTGACTGCCTAACGCGCATGTGGATCCCTCGGTTTTCGCATCAATGAACTTCACTTTTTTTGGTCTTTGCAATTGAATCCGAAAACTTGGATTCATGCCATTTAATTTTTTTCCTCTATTTTTTTCCACTTGTCACCTATATGAATCCATGGGTTCACGAATGGAGATGGTCGAAAAAGCGGAGAGAGATGAGAGCCCGATACCCCTCCCCGTCACTGTACAAGCGCAAAAACCCTAAGCCCCAAATCCATGAAAATCGTCCCAAATCGGTCCTCCAATTGAGTATCTCTGCTAGTCGGGTACAAGGTCAATCAAATCCTCAGAAATTAAATGCCCTAACCACTAAATTCGGCTGTGTTTATAGCCGAATTAGCCCAAATCAAAATCATTCGACGAAAGCTTTCTCACTGTGCATCCATGGAGCATTCAATTCGGCCAATGATGGCTACGCTCCCAGTCGAATTTGGTGTACGATCTTCAGAGTTTGGTGGTGGTGGGAGTTCTCTTGGCTCTTACCTCCTTTACTACCGATCGAATCATGGATTAGAGGGGCATTCAAGTTGATTGACGTTGGAGAGGGGATGTTCTCCTCCTTGCTGTGCAAGATTCGGCGCTCAGCATTGGAGACTTGGCTCTCGTTCATGCGGCTCTGGGCGCTTCTGCTGGCCTATAAATACAGGGGTTTGAGAGGCACTCGTTACCTCTCTTCCTTTCAGTCTCTCTCTCTTCATTTCTGCTATAAAAATGTTCTAAATTATCTCTCTGACTACTTCTGTTCTTTGTTTCTGACCATGGCTATTACAAAACTTGATAAGGAAAACACAAGCTGGTGGAATCCAACCTTGCACCAAGGAGGAAGCCTGACAATGGGATTGTTATTACTGAGCCAACTGATCCATCCGATGGGAAACCTGTCCCAAAGGATAAGGGTGTAAACCCGATTACTGAAACTCCGAAAGGCAAAAAGAAACCTACTCTTGATGTTTCCAGACTCCGGTCTCGGCTTTCAGGAGTTAAAGACAACATCCTTAAGCTGCAACAAACGACCCTATACGCAACAATCATTGGAGAACCAATGGAGGTGAAGGAGAATCGGAAAAAGATCAGATTTGATTGGAAATTTGTGGAAGGTGGATTCTAGGTAACCCCCCTTTCCCACAACTGGATAGAAATGAAATTTGTACTTCCTGAGGACAGGGACAGAGTATGGAACGGCCGGCCGTTTCATATTCTGGGACAATTGCTCCTGCTCAAACCTTGGAAACAAGGTTTTGATCCGGCCTCCGAATCCATATCTACTCTGGATATGTGGATAAGGATCCCTGGACTCCCTTCAGAATACATAAGTAAGGAAGTTTTAGCCACTATCATTGAGGAGAATGGACTCGACACTATACTGAAACTTGATGCATTCACTACTAAGGGGGGTGCGAGTCCGCTATCCTCGCATCTGTATTAATGTAGATATCACCTTGATCCCGAATAAGAAAGTCTTTGTCCTGGATGAGAATGATAATCTGAGAGAGTACCCGGTCTGGTTCGAAGAGTTCCCGGAGGGATGCGGGAGCTGTGGCTCGCCTGAGCACTTCTTCTCGGAATGCCCTCACCGCCAGCTAGCTCACAACACGATCAACGTGACCCTCCCCAAGCCAAAAACGAAGGAGCAGAGGAAGGAGGATCTGATTGGCGATGATGACGATCGGGATTGGATCAAGGTTGCATCCAAAGGCAAAGGGGATGGTCCATCCTCGCGGGTGGGCAATCCCAAGTCGGAGCTGCTTAAGAACATTGGCATCAATGTTACCTACAAATCGGATTATTCATCATCTAAGATGTCGGGCAGAACCTCTAGCATCTCCTCTCGTATTGGCGGGGTGGCGCCACCTGACCCAAAGCTAGTCTTGGCCGAGCCGACGTCGACTGATGAAGTTGCTCAAGCGACCCTTCCTAGTGATGATCCTACGGAACTGCAGGCTGCGTTACCTCCCTTGCCTTTTACCCTGAAACCTGATGATGATGACACCTTTGATTTTGACAATATTTTATGTAGGGGTGGGCACAAATCCCGCAAATCCCGGTCCCGTCCCGATCCCGGTGGGATTTCGAAAAAAAATAGTCAATCCCGTCCCGGTCCCGTCCCGCAAAAATTATGCGGGACGGGACGCGGGACGACCCGTCTCAATCCCGCAAATCCCGTCCCGTCCCGCATATTTATATATAAATATAATATATTATATATGTTATATATATACACTATATAATATATTATGTTATATGTAATATATATAGTGAATATATATTTATTACATAAATAGTGGGTACATATATACACACTGTAATACAGTGTATATATAGATAACAGTGTATGTTCATAGCAATTACAGTAGCAATTTGATTAGCCTACATAACATAACGTCATAACTATATTCTATAGTATGTGTCTATATATATATAGTGTAAGTTTATGTATAATGTGTACAATGCGTATATATATATTAAAAGAAATCATAAAATATAAAAAATATTATAAATTTATAATATATTATGCTTTTAAAAACGATAAAATGTATAAGAATTTTAGATTTTTTTAATTTTTTTATTTGAGGTACAGGGCCCGTCCCGTCCCGTCCCGTGAGGGACAAGGCCCGTGCGAGATTGAAAAAAAAGTAGTGAATCCCGTCCCGGTCCCGTCCCGCAAAAACTACGCGGGACGGGACGCGGGACGACCCCCATCCCGTCCCGTCCCGTCCCGCGCCCAGCCCTAATTTTATGTGCTGAAGACTTGGACGAACCTATGGATTTCCTCTGCCATGAGTCTTTTGAAGATGCTCTGAATGGGGTTCCTACTGGGGTGGAGTTTCACTTGTCCACCCTGTACGACCCGGCTTTGTATGCTGAGGCTGTGCAAGCTGTTGCTGCTACCCCTTCGGGTTCCTTTGTTCAGAGGCTGGAAAAACTGGTAGTCACCACCCCCTCAACGTCTGAATAAGGGAAACGGAAAAATGGCATGGGAGTTAACGACACTGCCTCGTCCTATCCGAAGGAAGGAGGCGGGAAGAAGCAGCGCACCGATGAGTGACAAACCTCGAAGTAGTTGGAGCTGGGCGCTATTGTCTGAAGCAACTACCTCTATATATTATGCTACTCTTATGAACCCTTGTTGGATATTAGATCTTTTAATCACCTTTTGTATTGTGAATATCTCGGTTTATCGATTAAGCTTTGTTTGTTGCATGCTGTTGAATTCTAGAATCAGGAACTATGGCTTGTATGATATGGGTTGTTGGTTGAAATGCAAGTTAGGAATATCACCGTATGTCTGGAACTCGCTATGTAATTGTTGGACCTATCAAATGTTAATAGAGGCATATATATATATATATATATATATATATATATATATATATTACATCTTGTGTTTTTTAAATTACATTTTGATTTATGCACAACATTCATTCGATAACAGTCCAAGATCAACCAATAACAGATTACCTACTAAGGCCACCAAATTCAAGAAATCCCCACGACAAACGGCCATCTCGGCCTTAACACGACTTACAACAGCAGGTCACTCCCGGGGAGTCGAGCTCCTCAGTTTCGGGGCCCTATCCCCGACTCAGCTGCCTAGACTGCCCGCCAACAACACGCCTGGGTCCCGAAACAATTGGTGGCTGCGCTCCTGGGCCAGTCATCACTCTCCGGTCAGGGGTATTGCAAACCGCAAGCCCCTATATTTGACAGACTACATTAAAATTCACTTTCTGTTGAAAATCTATCCGCTTTGGATCCCGAGAATATGTGCACGCTTAAACCAAATCACAGCCCGACAAAGAATAAACAAGCACAAATGTTTGATCGAACCAAAACGCTTGAGCCTTGTAATCGGTGGTGGGCGAAACATGTTCTCGCCCCCCCCCCCCCCCCCCCAATCCCGAGTGACAATGAAAGTTAGCTTCTGGAATTGCAGAGGGATTGGCCATCCCACGTTCTGGATTGAGGTCAGCACGTGGTGTAAAACAGAACACATCCAACTACTGGCACTTGCAGAAACAAAAACTGAAAACATCCCCCCCCCCCCTTCAACCTGGTTAGGTACTGGGTTTGACAAAGCTTTATGGTCCCCAGCTATTGGTAAATCTGGGGGTTTGGGTCTTCTATGGAAGGAAAACTGCTTGCTAAATGAAACCATTGAAGTTATAGCACAACGACCTAGGGTAATTGTAATCAAATACACTAATACCCTTGACAACTTCTCATGCCTCATATGGTTCATTTACGCTCCCCCCCCCCCCCCCAGGAGCAACATAAACCGCAATTCTGGGAACCGTTAACTGAGGAAATAAAACGTGCATCACTCCCGTGCATCATTATGGGCGACTTAAACGAGATTGGTTGCTTTGCTGACAAAGAAGGGGGGGCTGTCACTCACCCACGAAGGTTTCTTCGGCTAACAGACATCAAAAACAAATGCTCATTGGTGGATATTCCAGCTTGGGGAAACCCCTTTACATGGAGGAAGAAGCAGGCTGACTATGGAAACATAAAAGAAAAAATCGATCGGGTTCTGGTACATCACGATATAATACATCAGTACCCCGCCTTATGCACTAAAAATGGTGCATTCGCCTCTTCAGATCATTGCCCAATCACAATCGAGCTCAACACCAGCCAAACCTTCAAACCCCCACCGTTCAAATTCGAAAATGTATGGTTATAGAGAGAGGATTTCAAAAAGATTGTGAAACAGGCATGGCGCCTGAAATGCCATGGCTCGACAATGTACCAACTAACCAGGAAAACTAAGCTACTAAAGGAAAAAGCGAAGATGTGGAACAAATGCACATTTGGTAACCTTTTTAGGCAACTACAAAAAGTAGAATCACACCTTCTGTCGCTTCAACAAGCTCGATCAAATAATTCAAACTGCAACAGGGCCAAAAAAGAGGCAACCTTGATAAAGAAAAAAGAAAAATTACTTCTCTTACAGAAATCTTACTCGAATCAGCGTGCCAAATCCAAACATATCAAATTATCAGATTCAAACACTAGATATTTTCACAGAATAGCGTCAGACAAAAGAAATAGAAAATTCATCTGTTCCATCACAACATCTGAAGGCACCCAAATCATAGGAGAAAACAACATAAATAGAGAAATTAGGAATGACTTCCAGAGAAGATTCACCAAACAACAAATCAACACGCCAAAACTAAACGACTTCCTTACTCTAATCACACAAGAAATAACAACTACGGACAACACTGAGCTAATATCCATTCCCTCAAACGGTGAAATAAAAACGGCAGTCTTCTACTTAGGCAAAAACAAGGCCCCTAGTCCTGACGGAATAACGGCTGAATTCTACAAAGCTTCTTGGAACGTAGTTGGTCCCTCGGTCATTAAAGTTGTAAAGAGTTTCTTCTTATCCAGAAGACTACTGAGACAAATAAACCACACATTCATTACGCTGCTGCCGAAAATAGACAACCCAACTACAACAGGTCACTACAGACCCATTAGTTTGTGTACAACAATTTACAAGATTATTTCCAAAATCCTAACAGAGCGACTCAAAAAAGTCCTGGGAAAATTGATTAGTCCCCTCCAGGGTGCATTTGTGTCGGATAGAGCTATCCAGGACAATGTTCTTATAGCTCATGAAATTTTTCACTCATTTAAAACCAGAAGGGGAAGGACGGGGTGCCTTGCCCTTAAACTAGACATGGAGAAGGCTTACGATCGTGTTGACTGGGAATTTACAGAAGCTGTCATGAGAAAATTTGAGTTTCACCCAACATTCATTAATTGGATTAAGGAATGCATCACATCAGTATCATACTCGGTTCTGGTAAATAATGGTCCTATTGACTTGTTCACCCCAACTAGAGGTTTAAGACAGGGGGATCCCTTATCACCGTTCCTGTTCATTCTGGGTGCAGAAGTTCTGGCACGAAAACAATCCTTGGAAGCTAGGGCCACTAACAATTTATTGGGCTTCAGGCTCGGTAGGTCTGGCCCCTGTATACCCTTCCTTGCATTTGCTGACGACATCCTCATTTTCCTTAAAGGGACCAATGAGGCCTGTCTCACGGTTAAAAAAATCCTAGATGACTATTGTCAAATATCTGGACAAAAAGTAAACTACCACAAATCAACCTTCCAGGCCACACCTGGAATCACACGGATAAGAGCTACTGAGCTAGGTCAAGTGTTGGGTATTTCCCACTCACAATCGGTTGAAAAGTACCTGGGCTGTCCGATTATTAATGGAAGAGTCAACAAAGATACGTTCAAGGAAGTAGTCACAAAAACCAAAGACCAATTAAGCAAATGGAGGGCTGATTCTTTATCACAACAGGGAAGAACGACTCTTATCGGTTCAAATTTATCTGCAAAGCCGCTATACATTATGGAAAACTTCATGCTCCCAGCCACAATGCATAACGAGTTAGATACAATAAACAGGAGCTTCTTTTGGAACAAGGATGCACAACACAGACCATTAATAGGGTGGGGGAAAATTTGTAAACCAAAAAAATCAGGAGGCTTGGGGATTAGGAAATCCAAGGAAATGAACGAGGCCCTCCAGCTGAAACTTCTTTGGAAGGTTCTAGCTGAACCAAACAACGCATGGGTCCAGGTAGTCACACACAAATACCTAAAAGGAACGCATATCCTCAACTACGAAAAAACCGAAAACATGTCCTGGCAATGGGCAAAGCTAACAGGCTTACTACATAAATTCAAAGAAGGCATCATTTGGTCCATTGGGAATGGCAAATCTGTAAAATTCTGGACTGACAATTGGGTCTCTGATCACCCGATGGTACGCCGATCGGACTGTCCGAAACAAATTGACAAGAATGAAACAGTCAATGAATATATTATGAACGGCCAATGGTGGGTGGAGAAGCTAAATAGGGCACTTCCGCGGACTGTAGTGGATGACATTCTCTCTGTCCAGTTGCCCGTAACACAACTAGAAGATAGACTATACTGGTGGCCCGATAAACACGGATGGTTTACTACCTCATCTGCCTACAAACTTCTCATGAATGAGTCAGGAAATGAACCATGTAATTATGAGTGGATATGGAAGCTGAATCTACCACCCAAAATAAAAAACTTCATGTGGAAAGTTGCAAGGACTGGCCTACCAACAAAAGCCCGTCTGGCGGCAAGAGGGATCCCGGTGCCGACTGCCTGCGACCGATGTAACGGGAGTGTGGAGGATGACTCCCACATTCTCGTCGAATGCCTCCCAGAATTAACCACAAACCAACTAAGTGCAATAGAAAAGCAGATGCTCCAACAAACTACGGCCAGAACGCGAGATGTGGGTGAACTGTTGAACTGGCTGCAAAAACTATCAAAATCCAAAATACAAGCCATTGTCACAAGGTGGTGGGGCATTTGGTATTTCCGAAACGGTGTAACCTTCCGACACCAGAAACCCACAACAGCGAGCAACATTGAGGCATTCTCCATAAGACAAATTGAAAACTAGAACCGGGCATGCGAAATAGAAGGTGAGATCCACATTAACCACACAAACAAAAAGGCAGCAAGGAAGGCAAACAACAACAAAAACTGAGAAGGCAAAACAGAAAAAATGGAAGAAGCCACCCCACGGAACATTCAAAGTCAATTTCGATGGATCCGCGCTGAGCAATAGGGCAAGCTCCGCTGGCATTATCATACGAGACTGGGACGCGACTCCCATCCAAATATCATCGTTAAAACTCGGGCGCTCTTCGCCCCTTCTGGCGGAAGCTGCAGCCCTCAGGTTGGGAGTGGTGGAAGCCAGAAAGCTAAACATCCAACAACTGATCATCGAGGGTGATTCAAAAATCATCACTGACTATTTAAAAAGTAATTCCCGCTGCCCATGGGAAGTTGAGTTAATCCTCTCCGACACCCAATCCATCGTCCGAAATATGAGGGAAGTATCGTTTTCTCATATTCCCCGTGCAGGCAATAGAGTGGCTGAGAAGGTTGCACACCTTGGCCACTCTGCCTATGGGGATCAAATAACAACCAACAAAGATCTGCAGGATCTCATCTGCTTGGATGCTCTTGAGTAGCCCCTGCCCAAATTTTTACCTAATTAAAAAATTAAAAATAAAATAAAAATGGAGATGGTCTCTATATGAGGTACAAAAATGTTTTAATTGTTATAAATAAATAAACAATGTAAAAAGAGTGGTTTGATATTTATAGCTAAAAATTTAAACAACAAAAAAGCTACCAAATTGGACCGAAGCTTGGCCCAATTTCTCAAGGCAACGGTTCGTTCCAAGTCACTCCCATCCATATAAGCCTTGTGATGCAAATGTGCTAGGGTTACTGTTCATATCAAGGGGTTTTTGCTCTCTCTGTTAGGCGATCTTTAGGGTTTGATGCTTCGACAGAGCTTCGATAGAGCTCCCATCAATCCAAACATCTGAAGGTTTTGAAGGTATTTTGAATATAGATCTGCTTTTGTGTTGCTTCGTTTTGAGTTTTCAGTGATTACCTTCTTGTTTCTCCTGTTCGTTCGTAGTGGAAGAAGATGGCTTACAGGCGTTGCCTCTCAACCCGAGCTACGCTTCTGGCTGGTAGACTCAACCCCGCCCCCTCGTTCACCTACATTTCTCATCATGACAGTGATCGCACCAAGCACGGAGAGTTTCATTCCTCTGGGCCAAAGATCGAGTCGTATTTAGCCCAGAGGAGGTGTTTTGGAAGCTATTTCAACAATACTTCAGGCCAATTCACTGGCACATTTCGTCGAACAGGCTATGGATTTACCGGAAATGGAATGCTCTTGAATAGGTATATGTCAACCTCGTTTGGGGAGGCGGATAAGATTAGTTTCCCCAGTGATGTTTCCCCTGTGGTTACCGACGATGTTGCCAGTGTGATCACTGATGCTTCTGTTGCCATGGAAGCTGTGGCCTCGCAAGCATCAGCTATGAGTGTGGATACCATTTCAAATCTTGAGTTTGGCCTTCTTAGTTTACCTGGTTATATCATTGAGCACTTGATGCATGGTGTTCATTTGTGTACAGGGCTAAACTGGTATGATAATGTCTCTTTATGCATCTTTCATCAAACTTTGGATAAAGATTGAAGAGTTTAATTTGGTGTTTTGGTGATGTACTTGTTATTCATAGGTGGGCTTCCATTGTTCTTACAACTTTGTTGGTTCGTGGACTTACAATCCCATTCCTCGTATATGAACTTAAGGCCTCTTCAAAGTTTGAGGTACTATATAAGCATCAAAGAAGTTCCCACTCATGGTGAAGTTTGCTCGATTATCACAGATTCTTAAACTGTTTTGCAGTTAATGATGCCAAGGAGGGAGGAGATAAAGTCGGAAATGCGCGCAAGGGTAATTTATCAATAACTCTTCTACTGTTTCTGGACACATACGGTTCAGTTTATGCATGTCATATGGTGTCGAATATCTTGATGAATGTTATAACCATTCAAACCGTACAGGGCATGAAACCCCAAGCTGTTGAAGAAGGGAATAAGAAGATGGATGAGCTTTGTAAAGAGTAAGATGCTTTAAAATGTTAGCCTTTCTACTTCTACAAATAGTAAATTTTTAGCTCTTCAAGCATCTTGTATCTTGTAACTGCTTTCGGTTTCTATAAATAGCATTCTTGCGTTTACTAAATACTTATGCAACCATAAGAGTATTCTAACCTGCGAAAAAAGGGCTCAGGAGAACCTTAGGGCTCGTTTCGTATTATACAAGCTAAATAGAATGGAAACAAATTTTGGATGGGAAAATATACCGTAGAGAAGTTTTGACTCTAGATGAGAAAAAAATGCTCATTTTTGCATGAAAAATAAGATAAAAAGGTAATGATTGCTCAAATGGGTGCTTGAAAAGAGGGAAACAAAACAAATTTTGTTTGAAAAATTGGAAGATGGGATAATGATTAAAATTTCTAACAATGTATCTTGAACTACAAATAAACTACATTCATCTAGTTTCCGTTTACCTTTCTAACTTTTATACCAAATGACCCCTTATTTTGTGATCAATCAGCAAAGCACGTGGTTGAGACAATGAAAATTTGAAACTTTTGTGTGGCACATTGTGTAGTTAATGGATTTTGAGGAATTCTGCCGATCAGTTATGTTCAGTCAGACAGTAACTCAAATTGCTAGAGACCCTCCTTAACTTTAACTGAGTGCTTTGCGGTGAAGGTTCTCTAGTACTTGCTTCTAGCTTTTGATGCTAATTAAAAGTTCTCTATCTTTTTTGAGATTGTCTTTCCTGTCTCTTTGTTCACTAGTGATTACCGACATAATATCTGATGCTGCAGATACGGTGTGAATCGAAATGATCCAGCTGCTGCGATTATGGGATTTGTTGTGGAAGGCACCCTGATTTGCGGTTTTCTTCATGCTGTAAGTTGGAGACTTGAAGACAAGTCTAAAGTCTTTCATCCATTCTCTTCTCAAGCTGTGTACTCAATTGTTCATGGTAGAATTTTCTCATATTTTGGTTCAAACACTCGTCTCTTGTTGATAATGATTCGCTTTTGTAGACGTTGCGTATGGTACGTGATGCTCCGTCACTCAAAACTGGAGGAGCATTGTGGTTTATTGATCTCACCACTTTAGATGGTACACAGATCTTACCTTCTTTGATGATACCAATATTATTTGGGATGGTTTCGGTAAGAATGCATTTTCATCATTTACTGAGAAACTCTGCCACATTGTTTCGAATCTGCACTTCTCTCACATTCAGGGCTCGCCGTTGTCTCAACTCCTTTCTGTCTCGTACTCTCGTTTGCAGTTGATTTGGAACGACAGACAGGGAGCCAAGGCGCTATGGTCGACGACTTATGTAATACTTGCCTCGATTTTACCCACGGTAGTCTCTGTATCTTATTTCATCATCCGAGCTATTCGCCACGTTTTTCCATGTCTTGCATTTTATGATAGCCATACAAAAATAAATGTGCAGGCTACGGTCTTATCCTTTCTCACCTCAGATGTGTTCTGCCTTTGTTTTGGATATGGTAAGTATTGGCCTTCTTATCATTTTCAGACAATATATATCACTATCACAAGAGTCATGAATCCTTTAACTTGTCAATTTCTAGTCAAGGGCTTACCCAAACCAACCAATCTCGCAACAGATTGATCGTTACGTTTGTGTATTCTTGTTGAATTTTTCAGCGGTCAGAAATCCCATTGTTAAGCAGGCTTTGGGTATCTCGGAGATACCAATAGCTCCAGCTACTCCACTGTTCACTTCTGGCGACAAATATTCCCGAATGATAAAAAACTTCTGGAAAGGTGACATTTCATACTGACTAGCATACCATTTCTAGTATCTGTATCTCTCCTATTGTTTATAGGGTGTCTTGTGAATTTTTAAATTACTGAATTTGCAGAATTAAAGGAAGGCGAATGAAGTGCCTAAGAAGTTGTTCGTTGTCTTGTTGAAAGGGACTCCCTCCGATCACACGAATGTTTGAAGGTTTAGATTTTCCATTTGGGTGAATTGTGATGTTTCTAGGCTTTGTTTGAACTTGTTCGTAGTCTTGTTGAATGATTGATTCATTCAATAAGATGACAACAGTTACTCTCATGTGTCTGTTAAGGCTGTCCTTGAAATGAAGGCATATATGGTGACATTTTGGAAGCATGAAATACAAAGTATGTTCAGGAAATTGTGACCTAAGAGCCTCTGATGCAAAGCCAAATCCTGGTACTAAGGTGCATCAGAAAGGAAATGGCACCCGCACCCAAAAAGCCAAAAATAGAGCTGCACCCGGCGAAAAACCCACCAAAAAAGGAAATCAGGAACGAGAAATCAGATCAAATCAGGGAAAAGGAGGGAGATCAGAGAGTAGATCTAAGGCTAAGAGAAAAACGAGGGATTTTTTCGGATCTGGCTCTAAATCAGAGATCTAAGTACAAAGAAGGTAGAAAGGAGAATGGAAAAAAGATGGGAGTATAAAAAGAAAGCAAAACTCAAGCAAGAAGATTGATTTCGGTAGTGGTGTGACCAATTTGAGGTGCCGCAAAGAAGCCCGTGTTCGTGGGGATGGCTCCACCTGCTCTCGCTTCCTGGCAGCGCCGGCTCTCTCTCGGCCCTGTCGTTCCTCATTTCATGGCGAATCGAGTGGTGGGGGATGTTCTCCGCTTTGCAGAGATTTCCTACTGATGATCTTTCATTCGGATGAGTCCTCCACCAGAAGGGATTGCTACTGATGATCTTTCATTCGGATGAGTCATCTCTGAAGCCTTTAATTGGTTATCGAACAGGAGACCCCTCCACCAGAAGGGATTGCTAGGAAATCGAACTGTTTTAAAGGGGATTAGTTCCCCTCGCTGTTTAGATGAGTCTTGTTTGGGAATTATTGGACAAGAATTTTGATCAGATAATTTTGGTTTGGAAACTGAGGAATAAGCTTGTTTTGTTGATTTTGATTCCTTGGAAATTTTAGCGATATAATTGATGGGATTCCTCCCATATCTGACCCTCCTTTGGACATGAAAACAGGAAAACCACCGGTGTTTACTTAGACAAGAACCATGAACAAACTGATCCACTCGAGCAAACCCGTGACCGGATTGATTCCGGTTTGTGATTGTTGTTTGACTAGAGTTTCTTCTGCCTTGCCTCCATTGGTTTCGTTCCAAGGTGGGAAATTTGTGCCATCTCCACCCCGATCCACCCCCAGATCACTCCTCACCTCCACCCCTTCCACCTCAAGTCAAATGTCGTTGTGCCTCTCCACCCCCACTATCTCCATCGGTTCCACCCCTTTAATGAAAGGCAGAAAACACGCCCTTGATCGTCTATTTGGGCGGATGCAAGGTTCTCGCTTGGCCTTGAGGTGATTTTCTTCCTGCTTCTTGTTCAATTCAAGCCTTTCAAGCTTCATGGCACCTCATAGTTGGCCCGAAAACTTGTGATTTGGGCCCGAGTATTTATTTACATAAATATATATTCATACATACCTTTGTTTTTGTTTTTTTTTTTAATATTCATACATACTTTGAGTAAACTCTCTGGAGGGTTAAGGGTAAACTCGTCAATAGGGTCATTTTCGGCTTCGGGTAAAACGAGTTTAAGTTAAAATGGGTCTTGGGCAGATTCAGATTGACTCAAACCCAGATTTGACCCGGTTTCAGGTCAAATCGAGCCAATTTCGGGTTGATCAATTTTTTTTAATAATAAAATCATATTTGGATGATTTTGTGATAACTTGAAAATGCTGAAGTTAAAGATGTGGTTGCTAAGTTGTTTGTTTTAGAACCTATACTTATTAGAAAATGTCATCCTAAGCTCGAGCGCTGGTAATTATATATTATCTCAGATCTAAAATATTTGATTTTCACTATTACTCACGATTTTTAATGAAATTTAAAACTCTATAAAAATATATTTTTTTAATTAACTTTTTGAAGTTACTTCATACTGATTAGTAATGAGTATAAAAATTATTTAAAAAATTAATATTTTATAGAGATTTTTTTAGATTTTTGAAAACATGTTGAAAAATAAAAAATCAAATGGTACCGATCGGAGGTAGTAATATACAATACAAATAAATATAAAATTCGATTTGAAAAATAAAGATCAAATGTTTGTAATTATAAAATGAAATAAATTGGAATCTTCATGAATAATTATAATAATATATAATTATAAATTAATTAATTTTAATAATATATTAATTACTAAACTTACTCTAATATGACTTTGGGATTTTCATGGCTTTTAATTAGTCAAAGTTTTATTTTAACAAACCGGGTTAGCCGGGTCTCCGGATCGAAACCCATTCGACTTAGAAAAATACCGGTTTTTCGGGTTCGGATCCAAAAAATTTCCCGGGTCAAAAATTCCGGGTCTTGAACCAAAAATTTCCGAGCATTTGGGTCGGGCCTTAAATCCCGAAAGGGCTTGACAAAAATCACAAAAGGGTATGACTAAACCTATCTGATCGATGATCCTGAAAGTTAAGGGTTTGAACAAATTTCTGTAAGGGTTTTATCTAAACCCCGATCGGTTAACCTAATTCCCATACGGGTTTGAGCAAAGCTTCTTCATATCCTAAAACCCGCTAGGGCTTGATTAAACAATATTATTAGATTAGATATAATTTATGGGTGCCTTATGTTCAGGTTTTATCTAAACCCAGATCTGGGTTCGTTTTGTTGGGGAGGAAAAAGTCGGAGTTAGGATTGGCTGAGATCGTGGTGTTGTGTACGGGGGCGTGCAACTTCATGTATGAAATGATTACTTGGAGGTTCGTCTTCCCTGCCCACAAGGAATGTTCTAAAAAATGCTTGACGGTTTGGTGGCCTTATTAGTGGTTCTTGGCGAACAAAACAGTTTTTGATTATTTTCTTATATTTATCTCATGAACTATGTATAAAACATATATTATATAAAAGATATATCAAGTAATATATAAAAGATATATCAAGTAATAATCATAAAAAAAACTCATGTTTGTTTTGCATGGACAAAACTCGCCACAAAATCCAATTGAAGACAACTGAAGAACATGTCCAATCATTTTTCTCTATAAATATAATCGCGTTTACTATGTACAACGCAAACTAAAATGGTCGAATGCAAACCCATTCACTTCCTTGGTTTCACCATCTCCTAAAGTTTCACAGCCTTCGGCGGAGATGACATAGAGATGGAATAATATGTGGATCCAAACCATCCTCTATATAACATCCCTGTTCTAACCAGGGAGCTATCAGAATGGACTGTCAATTTGCCGCCCTCCAAAGTTTCTGGTCATTCGCCGGAGGTTGTCAAGACCACCACAGACTGGTGGAGCTTCTGGTACCTCTGGGATCTTGGTGAACTGAAAATTAGAGAGTAAACACAATCCGCAGCTAAGTAAACACAACCCGACTTTGCGCTTGGAAGTTGTTGCGGTAGATTAGTTAGTAAAGGCTTGTGTTTGTTCCGAACTGGGCTGAGTTCAAATCTCACTATCGATACTTCTTTTTTTCCAAAAAAAAAAATACAGTAGCCCGGGTTCAATTTTTTTCCAAAAAAAATATAGCAACCAATTTTATTTTTAATTTTTTTACCGTCACAAATATTCAGCAGCAATCCCTTACCTCTAGAAAAGAAAAAAAAAAATTAGGAAAATCAATTCAACTTATTCAACCATTGCAATCATCTCTTCAACCTCAAGAATTTCGATAAGTAATCTAAAATTCTAACTATATTCTTTTGTTAGTTTTTACTTTTTAGTTTCTTAGATGATCATACTTATTATTGAAATATTACTTACGATCGACCTTGACGCAAAAAAGGTTAAATGTTTTGGCTTTGATTTCAATTGAACATGAGTTTTTAGAAAATCTTGATTTGGAGAGTTTAATAGATGATTTTGCATCTAAGAGGGCTAGAAGATCAATTTTCTAAAGTAGTGGCATTGCATTACATAGATTAATGATTATTATGTCCTCTGGTAAAAGTTTAGTTTTAGTTAATGATTCTTTGTAATGACTTTCCATCTATGAGAACATCCTTTTTGTTAGCGGATATGGTGGAGTATTTTTTTTTCTCTTTGAATTAGTCAAAAAAAATGTCTCAACATATAAGTTGCACAAGACCTCTGTTATGTTGTTTAATCCTTGTAATTTGTTTGTAACAAAACATTGGTTTATTTATTAAGGTGCACAAGTGTCTAGGCTAGGTGAACCCTCCGCTAACCACACACCAACCTAGTCATGCCGTGGTCGGGAAAAGATCATTGGTCCTATGGTTTGACCATGCTTGGCACCATTGGCTAGCCTGACTCACTAGGTGAGGCTGGATGGGTGTGTGTGTGTTTATGTGAGGTCTGATGGTTGCCTTGGTTACTTATGTACGAGTTGTGCTTTATAGTGAGTTGGGCCTATTTCCTTGGCCCAATTTTCTGACCCAGGTCACAAGCCAGTGATCGTTGCTTCCCCGACTATATATACCCTCATTTGAAGCCCTAGAGGAACTGTAGCATCCTCACTCTCTCTCAGGTAAGCCAAGGGGGATAGGGTTTGTGAGAACAACTAGGGTTTCTTGCTCGAGAGTCTTCTGACGACAGCGATTTCTTCAACGAAGCTCGTCCTGGTTGAGTGCTACCTTAGTTCCTGCTTACACAAGGAAGAAGAAGGCTTTGGAGCAGGGTTCCGGTGTTGAGAAATCTCTCTGAGATTTCTCGGTGTCCTCGACGGACAATCTCTAACCCTATTCTCTTGTTATCTTCATTGTTGTGTTGCTCGTGAAATCGCTAGTCTAGATCTTGTGCATCTTATTCCATTGTAACCTGTTTTGAACTTGGATGCTTAGTGAAATTGGGTGAACCTCCCCTCCCGAGGTTCCGCGAATGTAGGGTAACTGAACTGGGTAAACAAAGGTCTTGTGTTTTTGTGTGTGTTTCGTTTATTCGTTTTTCGTTATCTTGTTAATTGAATGTGAGAGCGAGACGCCCCTAATTTATCATCAATTGGTATCAGAGTTTAGATTTCTTCATCCTCAAGGTGTTGAATCTGTGCATTCTGTGAAGTCTTCCGCTGTATTTAGGATTTTTGGTTCTTCACTCTTTCGTTCTGTCTTATTTGTGTTTTTCTTCCATCTTTGATAAACACCTAAAAAAACCCAAAAACATACCTTTGTTTACGTTTGTGTTTACGTGCTGGGTGCGATCTAGCCTTACTCTTGTTTATCCTCTTTATTAAGTTAGGTGCTAACTTATATTTGGTGTTTCTATGGCAGAGAACAATGTGAAGTGTTGGAGGGCTGTCACTGGAGTCCATCCAGAAGGCCCTTCTGATTCATCCAAACAAGAGATGGATGAGTAGGCTCATTCAGAAATCATGATCAGGTTGTCTAACGACGTGGCTCGTCAGGTTGTAAGTAAAACCTCTGCTAAATCTCTTTGGGATGCTCTTGAGGCTTTGTATCTGACAAAATCTCTACCTAGGAAGATTTCACTGCTAAGTAGGTTATTTACTTTCAAAATGGATACCAACCTGTCTCTGAATGAAAATCTGGATAAGTTTCTTAGATTGACACAAGAACTAGAAAGGGTTGATGACAAGGTTAAAGATACCCACCAAGCTGTGTTACTGTTAAACTCCTTACCTGCTCAGTTTGACAATTTTAAAGATGTGGTTCAGTATAGCAACGATGATCTTAGTAAGGATAAAATTCTGGAATCCGTCACTGAGAAAAATAAAATTATGAAGGTGTTCAAAACAAAATCTAAAAAGAAAACTGAGCATAAACCTGAAGCTCTTGTAGCTAAGGGTAAGGGAAAGGGAAATAACTCGAAGACGCACAAATAGTCCCATTCAGGTGAACGAGATTTTATTCAAACCCAAACAGGCAATTTGTTCTCCCTAGTAGGAATATTTATATCAAAAAGTTTGATTATTCAAACTTTTTTGGGATCTAGGCTCTTTTGGGGATTACTCAAAGAGTAGCTTCAACCTTTTTTTTTTTTTTTCCCACCAAAACCTTGGGCCCGAAGCTTGAGCCCCAAGGACCAAGGAAGAGCGAGAGAATCTCAGTCGTGGATGCCCACCCAAGCGGCGACGTAGGCGGCCACCAGAGAGCGGCGGTCGCCGAGGAGTAACCGACGGACCCAGGACAAAGAGAACCACGGATACGAGCAAAGGGATCGCAGACAAATTGGGGATAAAGAAGATTAAGGCTGAAGCCTAGGGATTTTAGGGGTAGTCGGGTTGGGGATTTAGTAAGGGGATAGTGGATCGATGTTGGAGGCCATCTGAAGCCCTAGAGGAACTGTAGCATCCTCACTCTCTCTTAGGTAAGCCAAGGGGGCTAGGGTTTGGGAGAACAACTAGGGTTTCTAGCTCGAGAGTGTTCTGACGGCGGCGATTTCTTAAGGGAGCTCGTCCTGGTTGGGTGCTACCTGAGTTCCTGCTTACACAAGGAAGAAGAAGGCTTTGGAGGAGGGTTCCGGTGTTGAGAAATCTCTCTGAGATTTCTCGGTGTCCTCGACGGACAATCTCTAACCCTATTCTCTTATCTTCATTGTTGTGTTGCTCGTGAAATCGCTAATTTAGATCTTGTGCATCTTATTCCATTGTAACCTGTTTTGAACTTGGATGCTTAGTGAAATTGGGGGAACCTCCCCTCCCGAGGTTCCGCGGATGTAGGGTAACCGAACCGGGTAAACAAAGGTCTTGTGTTCTTGTGTGTGTTTCGTTTATTCGTTTTTCGTTATCTTGTTGATTGAATGTGAGAAAGAGACGTCCCTAATTTATCATCAATCTCGAAATATAACGAAAAGGCTCGGGCAGTTGCTATTTGCTAAACAAATCATGACTGTTAAGGTTAGTAGCATGGAAAATAAGCCATTGATGCCCCTTTATAAACGCTCAACAACCCCTTCATCAATTCGTTGTGATTTTGATTCAGAATTCAGGCAAACCAAACCCTCCGTGGGAATTTCTCATTTCTCTGATATCTTTGTTAGTGATTCGAGAGACTATAGGGTTCATATGAGGCGGGGTTAATAAACTGAATAGAATTAAACATAGTAAAATTTATAAACTGTTAGTAAAAGTTGTTAAAAATTTAAACAACAAGATAATCTCCGTATTGTTACAAAAGTGTTTTAATTGTTATAAATAAATAAACAATGCAAAAAGATTGTTTTTATTTTTATAGTTGAAAATTTAAACACCAAAAAAGCTACTCCCATTAGCTTATTTTTTAACTCAAATTTTTATCGACAATTAGCTTAATTTGGTTCCATTAGCTTATTTTTTACCTCAAATTTTTAACAACAATTAGCTTAATTTGGATGTTCATACGCAAGTAAAACCTGATTAAAAATTTAAACACCCAATTCTTCTTCTTCTTCTTCTACCTATTTTATAGCCTCTGTGGCTCTGTGTTTAATTTTTCGGTTTTGGTTTGTATTTTATGATTGGGTTATGAAGTTTCGACCTTATGTGTTGCTACCAAATTGGGCCGAAGCTTGGCCCACTTCCTGAAGGCAACGGCTCGTCCTATGTCACTCACTCACTCCCATCCATATAAGCCTTGTGATGCAAATGTGCTAGGGTTACTGTTCATGTCAAGGGTTTTTGCTCTCTCTCTGTTCGGCGATCTTTAGGGTTTGATGCTTCGACAGAGCTTCGATAGAGCTCCCATCAATCCAAACTCCTGAAGGTTTTGAAGGTATTTTGAATATAGATCTGGTTTTGTGTTGCTTCGTTTTGAGTTTTCAGTGATTACCTTATGCATTTCTTGTTTCTCCCGTTCGTTCGTAGTGGAAGAAGATGGCTTTTAGGCGTTGCCTCTCAACCCGAGCTACACTTCTGGCTGGTAGACTCAACTCCGTCCCCTCGTTCACCTACATTTCTCATCATGACAGTGATCGCACCAAGCACGGAGAGTTTCACTCCTCTGGGCCAAAGATCGAGTCGTATTTAGCCCCGAGGAGGTGTTTTGGAAGCTATTTCACCAATACTTCAGGCCAATTCACTGGCACATTTCGCCGAACAGGCTTTGGATTTATCGGAAATGGAATGCTCCTGAATAGGTACATGTCAACTTCGTTGCCAGTGGTTACCGACGATGCTGCCAGTGTGATCACTGATGCTTCCATTACCATGGAAGCTGTAGCCTCGCAGGCCTCAGCTATGAATGTGGATACCGTTGCAGTGTCTGGCCTTCCTGGTTTACCTACTATCATCGAGCACTTGATGCATGGTGTTCATTCCTGTACGGGGCTAAACTGGTATGATAATGTCTCTTTATGCATCTTTCATCAAACTTTGGATGAAGGTTGAAGAGTTTAATGTGCTGTTTTGGTGATGTACTTGTTATTCATAGGTGGGCTTCCATTGCGCTTACAACTTTGTTGGTTCGTGGACTTACAATCCCATTCCTCATATATGAACTTAAGGCCTTTTCAAAGTTTGAGGTACTATATAAGCGAGAAGTTCCCACTCATGTTGAAGTTTGCTCGATCATCATAGATTCGTAAACTGTTTTGCAGTTAATGATGCCAAGGTGGACAGAGGTAATGACGGAAATGCGCGCAAGGGTAATTTATCATAACTCTTGTACTGTTTCTGTACACATACAGTTCAATTTATGCACATCATATGGTGTCGAATATCTCGATGAATGTTATAACCATTCAAACTGTACAGGGCATGAAACCCCAAGCTGTTGAAGAAGGGATTAGGATGCTTTGTAAAGAGTAAGATGCTTTAAAATGTTTGCCTTTCTATTTCTACAAATAGTAATTTTTTAGTTCCTCAAGTATCTTATTTCTATAAAGCATTCTTCATTTACTAAATACTAATGCAGTCATAAGAGTATTCTAACCTGCGCAAAAAGGGCTAAGGGAAACCTATGGCTCGTTTGGTAATTGGTATATGATTATATAAGGTAAACAGAATGAAAACAAACTTTGTTTGGGAATCTATATGAGAGAAGAATGCTCATATTTGCATGAGTAGAAGAGGAGTATGGTTGCGCCTTGCTCAAATGGGTGATTGAAAAGAGGGGACCTAAACAAATTTTGTATGAAAAATTGGGAGATGGGATAATTAAAATTTCTAACAATGTATCTTGAACTACAAATAGACTACACTCGTCTCGTTTCCTTTTACCTTTCCAACTTTTATACCAAACGAGCCCTTATTGTGTGATCAATCAGCAAAGCACATGTTTCAGACAGAAATTTTGAAGCTTTTGTGAGGCACATTGTGTAGTTAATGGATTGAGGAATTTTGCTGATCAATTATGTTCAGTCAGACAGTAACTCAAATTGCTAGAGACCTTTGTTAACTTTTACTTTCTGCTTCGCGGGGAATGTTCTCTAGTACTTGCTTCTAGCTTTCGATGCAAATTAAAAGTCGTCTCTCTATCTTTTTTGAGGTTGTCTTTCCTGTTTCTTTGTTAACTAATGATTACCGACATAATATCTGATGCTGTGCGCAGATACGGTTTGAATCAATATGATCGAGATGGTCAAGTGATGGGATTTATTATCCACAGCTCCCTCTTTTTCAGTTTTCTTATTGCTGTAAGTTGGAGACTTAGAGACAAGTCTAAAGTCTTTCATCCATTCTCTTCTCAAGCTGTGTACACAATTGTTCATGATATAATTTTCTCATATTTCGGTTCAAACACTCCTCTCTTGTTGATAATGATTCGCTTTTGTAGACGTGGCGTATGGAATGTGATGTCCCGTCATTCAAAACTGGAGGAGCATTGTGGTTTATTGATCTCACGACTTCAGATGTTACACTCATATTACCTTCTTTGATGCTGCTGACATTTGGGGGGAAGGTGTCGGTAAGAATGCATTTTCATCATTTACTGAGATAAACTTGGCCAACTTTGTTTTGAATCTGCACTTCTCTTCACATTCAGGGTTCTCCATTGTCTCAACTCTCAACTCCTCTCTGTCTTGTACTCTCGTGTGCAGTTTATTTGGAACGACAGACAGGGACCCAAGGCGATGTTGGCGATGCTTTTTATATTATATTCCGCCATTTCACCCACGGTAATCTATTCGTATCTTAATTCATCATCTGAGCTATTTGCGACATTTTTCTGTGTCTTGCATTTTATGATAGCCATACGAAAATAAATGTGCAGGCTACGGTCTTATGCTTTCTCTCCTCAGATGTGTTCTCCCTTTGTTTCGGATGCAGTAAGTGTTGGCATTCTTATCATTTTCGGACAATATATATCACTATCACAAGAGTCATGAATCCTTTAACTAGGCAATTTCTAGTGAAGGGCTTACCCGAACCAATCTCGCAACAGATTGATCGTTACGTTTGTGTATTCTTGTTGTTTTTTCAGTGCTCAAAAATCCCAGTGTTAAGAAGGCTTTGGGCATCCCGGAGATACCAGTAGCTCCACCGTCCTCTGCTGGCAACAAATTATCGCGAATGATAAAAAAAAGCCTGGAATGGTGAAATTTATCGTGAATGAAGCGCTTCAGAAGTTGTCTGTTGTCTTGTTTGATGGTTTTGATTTTCCATTTGAGTGAATTTGTGATGTTTCTACTCGTTGTTTGAACTTGTTCGTAGTCTCGTTGAATGATGATTTTAGGGAAAACTAATTAAAATACCCCCACCTTTGAGGGTATGGTAAAAATATATCCTCAACTTTTAAATGTAATAAAAATATCCCGACCTTTGAGGGTAGTGGTAATATATTACCGCGGGTTTTTTCATGGGTCAAAAATGCTGACAATGCATCATACGTGGATTTTGTTTTTGACAAGGCAGCTTATGTGGAAGCATTTTTACAAATTAGCACTAAAATCAGGTTTTCTTAAATGATTTCCTTAGGGAAAAAATGCACCAACAACAAAATTAAATCCGAAAAAACGAAATTGATTCAACCAAACAACTAATCCGGTCAAAATTGCTTCAAATTAAAACAACACGAATATTCCTAACACCAAACCGAAAACAACATCAACAACAAAGAGGGAAAAAAAGACTTATTTAGCTAAGTCCGTGAACGAATCAAAGAGGAAGAAGATGTGAGAGAGATAGCTCAAGATAGGTGACCACGAGGGAGTAAGACTGTCATTGAAGAGGAACTATGAGCTACCTGGAAGACCAGAAGACAGTTCAAGGGGCGATCATGAAAGAAGATAGGAGGGAGGAAAATGCGTTGCGTATGAACCCGATCCAACTCTTTATTTTTTTTTCCTAAATAAACCGTTCAAGAAAACACTTGTAAAAAATCAACGTAGGATGTCTTGTCACCATTTTTTATATGTGAGAGAACCCGTGGTAATATATTACAACTACTATCAAAGGTCGAGATATTTTTATTACTTTTGAAAGTTAAGGATATATTTTTACCATACCCCCAAAGGTGGGGTATTTTAATTAGTTTTTCCATGATTTTATTGAATAAGATGACGACAGTTACTCTCATGGTGACATTGTGGAATCGTGAAATTCAAAGTATCTTAAGTATCACGTACCAAAATAAATGTGTTTTTAGATAATACGTAGTAGTTTTTGTTTCAAAATAAATAGTCTTTTATGTTTTCTAGACATGTGAGTATTGATTTGTATATTGTTGATTTTTTTAAAAGAGTTTGATTGGTTAAAATGTGTAGGAGTATTAAAAAATAATAAAATTTGTGAAAAAGTTAGTAGAATGATTATGTTTTTTTTAAGTGAAGAGTTTTATTCAAATTTGTATAAATGGCTAAAAATCCATGCATTTTGGAACGGATGGAGTAATTAGTAAAGCTAAATCTCGTATTGTTGCCAACTACATAAACTTTAATTTGTACCAACTTACTAATATAATTGGTTGTTGATGGTAAAATACCAAATTTTGACATCAGTGACATGCAACTCTTAGCTCTCTACTTCATGAGAAATTCAAAATCCAAGGAAGTAAGAGTCAATATATGTGTTTGGTATGTTTTTTAAAAATTTGAAAACTCGGGAATTTCAATTCCCAATGGAATTTAACTTACCATGAATGAGGTAGGTAAGATCTACTTCCTTTCTTCATTCTTTTTTCCCAAATCTCATATAGAATTTATTTTTTATAAACAAAATCTCCATTTTGCCCATATAGATTTTGATTTTAAACAAAAAGCTAAAGGTTATAAGAGTACTTTTAAATAAATTACTATGAAAATTCCATAATTAACCAAACAAAACACAGGAATTGAATTTATGGGAAATTATTTCCAACCAAACGTATTTTTACATTTCCCATAAAGTAGAATTCATGGGAATTACATATCCTGGGAAGTCTACTTCCCACGTTTAACCAAACGATGCCTAAAATTAAATTACAAATTTTAAAAATAAATATTGCATATCAAAATAAACTCTTACCAAATTACATACCAATATTAATAGTTTATACTCCCTCTGATTTTTAATATAAGACATTTGACTTTTATACACATAGTTTATTACCAAGTATAATAATGTAAAAAAATTTAATTAAAAAAATCAATATTTTATATAGTTTTCGGCTCCTTAAACTACATGTACAAAAATCGGAAAGAGTATAATTTAATAATTCACGTAGAACTCTAAATTTAAAAATGCAAATGCAATATTGTAGGATCAATTATTCAACAAATACAAAATAAAAGTTGATCAAAACTTTAAAAGCATGTTCGTTTCGATCGAGCTGGGCTTGTGACAATTCTTTATTGATTAAAAAACATTCTGTAAAAAATCCGACAAGTAAAAAAATGAAAAATATATAAAAGATATATCAAGTAATAGTCATTAAAAAAAACCATATCTTTGTTTTGCTTGGACAAACCGAGCTATAAAATCCAATTGTAGACAACTAAAGAACATGTCCAATAATTTTTCTCTATAAATATATCCGCGTTTACTATATACACATCGCAAATAAAAATACAAACCCATTACTCTTGATATTAATCAAGTGTCAGCACTTCTTCATTCACTTCCTTGGTCTCACACTCTCACTATCCTCTGAAGTTTCGCAGCCTTCGACGGAGATGAGATAGAGATGGAATAATATGTCACTCCAAACCATCCTCTAATCTCTATAACATTCCTATTATAACCAGGTAGCTATCAGGATGGATTATCAATTTGCCTCCGACATTTCTGATCATTCGTCAGAGATTGTCAAGACCACAGACTAGCGAAGCTTTTGGGATCTTTGTGGACTGAAAATTAGATAGTAAATACAACCCATAGCTAAATGAACCTTCTTACACCATAATCTAAAAATTAGATTCCTTCACCACAAATTTAGGGTGTCCCTATATACACCGTAAATCCGCGGATTAGTGCTGCTAATCAACGTCGGATTCGACGTTGTAGTGTTAATTATATTACAACATCGGATCCAACGTTGTAATATGTGGTATGCAACGTTGTGAATCTAAGGCAAGGACGAGGCGGGTTGGGTAGATTGCAACGTCCAATTGGACGTTTTAAAATGGGCTTTCAAAATGCAACATCCAATCCGATGTTGTAACAACATCCAATCCGATGTTGCAAAGTGGGCTGTCAAAATGCAACATCCAATCCGACGTTGTAACAACATTGAATCCAACGTTGTTACAACATACGAATTTTTTTTTCCAAGGCAAATTGCTAATACATGGACAACGGTTGATCCGACGTTGTTACAACGTCCAATTGAACGTTAATTTGCCTGAAAAGGTAAATATAGAGATGTGGTGACAAACACCAGATTAAAAAAATATGAGACCATACTATAAGTCTCATGTAAAACCAAAAGGGAAATCTGTATACCCTGTAAGCCCCTCTATGCCCTCCAAAAGACAAAAAACAACATCTTCAACTTCTACTCTAAGTAACTCATGTCCCTACTATCTACCCAACTCGGCCTCAAGCATCTATACTCCTACCTAATATCCACTTCTTCCAATTAGCATCTGTGAGTGACTTGCACTTCCACTTCACAGAGATCCTAACTTTACAATATTCTATTACAAGAGTAGCATAAATTCTAGGATTGAAAGTTTCATTGCTAAATACTACCTTGTTCCTTGCCATCCACGTGTAGTAGACCAAGGCTTACAGAGCCAAAAGCTTAACCTGGAATTGGAAAGACTTTTGTCTATAATCTGGTTCCCTAGCAAACCAGTGGAACCATTCTTCAAGTGTCTGAAATCGGCAACCAATCTCAACTCACCGCAAAACGAGTGATTGCACTTCAATGACAGCTGGACAAGCGAACCAAAGGTGAAATTCACTCTCCTCCTCTTGTTTACAAAGAGCACACAAGCCAACTTCAGCACCTTTCCAGTGTTTGACACGTCTGCCCGTTTGGAGGCGATTTCTGACGGCCAACCAAACAATGAAGGACCATTTTCTGCATTGCAGTTTTCTCCATATCATTCCACCCCAATCTGTATAAGGTCCTTTGATTCTGAGCAGCTCATAGATCTTTGCACAAGAGATGTTTCTTCCATGGTTCCTCACGTGATCTAGTTGGTATGGTGTAGAGCTCCCTGGAAACAAGGTCCTGACTAGTTCGTCCCTCGTTTCCAGGATGCTCTTCCATAACCAGCAATCATCCACCTTAGGCTCGACATCCCAGATTTCTCTCCCCCTAATTTGCGGTGTATATAGGGAACGCGCAAATTTAAAAGTCTTTGATTTCACAGTTAACTGGGTTGGGTTCTCTAGCAATTACAAAGAGTAAATATAGGGATTAAACCACAACCTAGGAATGGGTGGATCTGAGATTTTTTTAAAGGAAATAATTTCGAGAGTCGGACAGACCCGACAATTCGAGAGGCCGACCACGTCGGCAGATGGCGAACTGTCAAAGCATACAACATAATAAACATAAAAAAGTGCAGTACAAATGGTGGAAAACACACAAATGCAGTCAAAACAAGCGATCCAAGCCCGAGCACGCTAGAGACAACATGGACTAAGAGCCGACGACAAGCACCACCAAGCAGTGACAGCGCTGGCCAGTGGTATATCAGTTGTCCCTGTCGGCAATGAAGACGATCCTCTAAAGAAATTTTCGTATCGCGGAGTCGCCTCGATACACACCGCCTCGACCCAGCCAAACTCGACATCGGACATCAGAGCCCCAACTCATAAAGGGAACGCCATGATAACCATATTTGCAGCTCAGAACCACCATCGAAGACGCACTAGTAGTCCCATTCAGGCGAATGAGATTTTATTCAAACCCAAATGGGCAATTTGTTCTCCCTATCGAGAATATTTATATCAAAAAGTTTGGTTATTCAAACTCTTTCGGAATTTAGCCCCTTTCGGGGATTACTCAAAGAGTAGCTTCAACTCTTTCTATTTTTTTTTTCCACCAAAACCTTGGGCCCCAAGGGCCCGAAGCTTGGGCTCCAAGGACCCAAAGCTTGGGCCCCAAGGACCAAGGAAGAGCGAGAGAATCTCAGTCATGGACGCCCACCTAGCGGCAGCTTAGACGGCCACCGGAGAGCGGCGATGGCCGAGGAGTAACCGGCGGACCCGGGACGAAGAGAACCACGGATACAAGCAAAGGGATTGCAGACAGGTTGAGGACAAAGGAGATTAACGCCAAAACCTAGGTTTTTTAGGGGTAGTCGGGTTGGGGGTTTAGTAAGGGGAAAGTGGATCGATGTTGGAGGTCATCGGAGGAGAAATCGAATGTGAGGTTGATGCAGCATTGACGGGCTGATTTTGGTCCGGTGTTGCGGCGTTGGAGGCTAGTTGTGGTGGTGGTGGTGAGGAGATGGTGGTGGTTAGGCGTCATGACATCAATTGTATGAAACTCCAAAATTGAATTGTAAAATTAAAAAATAAATATTAAATACCAAAAGAAACACTTACCAAATTTCATACCAATATTAATAGTTAGTATAATTTAATAATTCACGTGGAACTCTAAATTTAAATATGCAAATACAATATTGTAAGGATCAATTATTTAATAAGTACAAAATAAAAATTGATCGAAACTTTAAAGCATGTTCGTTTGGGTCGAGTTGGGGCTTGTGATATTTTTTCATTGATTAAAAGCATTTTGTAAAAAATACAAAAAGTAAAAAAAAATGGAAAATATATAAAAAGATATATCAAGTAATAGTCATCAAAAAAGGAAAACCCATATGTTTGTTTTGCTTGGACAAAACAAGCCATAAAATCCAATCGAAGACAACTGAAGAACATGTCCAATCATTTTTCTCTATAAATATGATCATAATATAATATATACTAATACCACAAATCAAAATGAATGGTCGAATGCAAACCATTCCGCTTGATATTAAGGGTCGAACCTGAGATTTTACTTGTCTGGGACAAGCTATGAAAATTGTGCCCTCAGTCTCACCAATAAAAAAATAGGAAAGTACACTAAGAAAAACATAGCTATATATAAAGCTATTTAATACTATGTATGTTATATAAAGGCATTAACATTTCAGTTTCAAACTACACCAAACACAATTAGAAAACAAAAAATAAACATCAAATCTCAACCAAGAAAATTACAATCTTATAAAGAAACAAATTCAAATCCTATTACATGTATAAAAAAATATTGTGACATTTCATTTCTTATAGCATATTTGAATCGAGAATTTTTTATATATCGCAATGGACGATTCCATCGTTTATAATCGAAAAGAAGATTCACAGCGGGTTTTTCAAACCAGAAGAGGTCTTTATCTTCTTCTTTTAAGTGAAAGTGGAATTCATCATTTGTTTTGTCATTTCCATTCCCTCAGATCCTTTCCGTTTCATTGATTTTGTCCGGATCCTCTCTTTCTTCAGAAAAAGGGGAAGTGCAGTATATGAAGTCTTTTCATGTTAGAGAATGAGTTCTTAGCCTTACAGGATGCGATGCATATCTAGCATTTCATGAAGCTCTCCCACTCTTGGCTAAATCCTACAAATTGAATTCCAAATCCAAAAACTTAATCACTAAATCTTACAAAATAAATCCAAATAATTCCATAAACCTAGGAAGAAATTGAAGAAATGATACCTGATTTCACAATTAGACCTTGGAAGAATCGAATTTTGTCTTCGAACAATTGAACAATGAGCCACTGAGCCTCCACCCACAGGAACTGTAAGATATCAGGCTTGAACTCAAAGAATTCTCGTTGGAAGGAGTAAAGTGAGAGAGCAATAGAAAGAAGGATCTGCCGTTGCGGACTACAATTAGAGGCTCGAACTCAAAGAATTCTCGTTGGAAGGAGTAAAGTGAGAGAGCAATAGAAAGAAGGATCCGCCATTGCGGAGTACAATAGAAAGAAGAATTCTCGTTGGAAGGAGTAAACCATTTCAGAATGGCTCACCGGAAATGACTTGTGGGTAGTACCCATAGATCTCCGGTTCGAACCTCGGAATGCCCGCTCTTTATTTACCAATTCAAGGACTACAATTACAGGGAGAGGGGAGGGGAGCCTGAGAGGTGGTTTGTTGTTGACACCCACGGTTGTTGGTTCTGGTCGGAATCGCCGAATCGGAGGGAGAGGGGAGCCTAGCCACTAGGAAGCAAAGAAGGGCAACACTTATTCCTTTTTTGCAATGCAGGGTTTCGGCAGTTGTGGGCTAGCATTATTCCATTTTTTAGTTTTTTTTTTCCAAATTTGTTATCCTTTTTTCTTATTTATATAGACACACACAATTGGCCTCTTGGGCTAATTGGGCCCGAGGCAGGACTAGTTGGGTCTCGTCTCATGTCCGGCCCTGATTATTTGGAGAGTTGGCGATGTCTCAGTGTTAAGAGCTGGGTAACTATCAGAATCTAACGTCGGCTCTTCTTCATTCACTTTTTTGAATTCAATTTCCTCTGAAGTTTCACGGCTTCCAGCAGAATTTGTAAGCCGCTTGGATCTCATTCAAATCACCAATGATAAAGCATGGAATTTGTAAGTCGTTTATGTGTCTTGTAAGGTCATTTCAAAATTCATCTTTTTTCCGATTCATTTGGTGCCCCATTGACAAAGCAAAATGCTAGTTCAATGTTATGAGTTTGGATCTTAGTTTTGAAGGTAATGAATCGTTTTCCTTTTAAAATAGATTCTATGGTTTCATTACGAAGTTGATAGCTTTTGCATAGTGCACTGATACCCCTCATTGCCCGACTATGTCAATGAGCCATCAGGTTTCGATCACGTCCACGACCTCTCGCACGTCGACAAATAAGAAGAAACATCGATCAATAAACCGCTAGTCTCGAAAGCCACTCAACTACACCACCAAGCAACTCGGCAACACGCCAAAACCTACTTATCCAATCAAATTTTTCTCTATTTTTTTCCCCTCCAACTCCTTTGGGCCCAAGAAAACTCCTTGGGCCCAAAGCAACAAACACGGGCTTTGAATTCACCCCACCGGGTCACTGTAGGGCTCAAGAAGAGCCCAGAGACTAAAGCAAGGAGAACGCCAAAACCACTGCTACTCAAGGTGCATCAGCGCCGACGACCACCGCCCTGGGAAGGAGGACCGGATCAGGACGCCGACAGGAAATACAGGCCGGACAGACCACGACAGGAGGCCTCTGAAGCGGGCCAGAAGGATCTCGACCAGAGGATCTTGAATTGGGAGCGAGAAGCCTCCCGGTCGATCGAGGGGGGATGCCGAGCCGAAAGAGAACCAGAACGACGGAGGAGGAGATACACTCCGCCAACTAGCACCAAGACAAATATGGCTTGTATATCAGCATACATTTTTTTTATATAAGGAAAAAAATCGGGTGGTGGTTAGTCAACCCGATAACATCCCGAAGGATGAGATCACGAAGATCTGAAGGAAATACAAATACAGAATACAACACAAAAAAAAAACACCCTAAGCAAACCAGGAAAAACCCCAACCCTAAGCAAACAAGCGGACACAACATCGAGAGGAAGGAAGCCCGACGTGGTGAAGTGGATAGCGAGCGCATGGGACAACACATGCTGACACGATGTCTCGCTGCAGAAAAGACGGAAAGCATAAATCCTCGTAAGGCAAAGATGACACCTGGGGAAGTGTAGATCGCACGACTTTCCCCCACCTAGATGAGGGATCTTCATATCAGCATACATATATGAATTAAACATTTCAAATACTTGAATTTCAATTTTTAAGTATTAAAGTATTTAAGCCAAATTAAATTACAATGGTAACGGATTATTTATTTTATTTTTACATATTCAATAATTCAAGTATTTTACCTAAATTAAAAACATATTTCCCGAATTATTTGTTTTACATATTCAACTAATTTAAGTATTTTTACCTAAATTAAAAATAAATTACCCAAATTATTTATTTTACGTAAATTATATATTTAAATAAGTCAAAACCGACTTAATTATTCAAATGGGTCGAATATGATTCGACCCCAAACCCAAACAAACTATGCCCACTTTGATTCGAAATCAGAACGAGACCGCCCGTCTCTTGACACGAAATCCGAACAAGCCCGACCCGCTTCTACTCAAACTCGAATGGGCTTGACCCGATTTAACCCCAAACCCGACCAATCTAAAATTCAGTTTGACCGAACCCGAACCGAACAGAACCCGACCACACGTTTTACCTGAACTGACCCGACCAGTTAGTGATCCAACCCAAACAAGTCTAACCCGAACTCGACCCGATCAGCACATTTGCCATCTCTAGGGACCTATGTAGCACGGAAACGGAAACGGACACAGGACACGGACACGGGAAGACACAGAGAAACGGCAATTTCAAAAAACATAGGACACGGACACGGCAAAGATATATGATATATATATCATTTTAAAGGTCTTGCAAAGATGTATACATTGATACTAATAAGAGCCACCTAGATGTTAAGACCAATGAGATATAAATAAATAATTATATAACATTTCAAATCAAAATATATACAAATAAACATTGCTAAGTCTAGAAATATATCAAAGTATAGAGAGGATGTGGTTCACCATCATGTCTTGTTACCCCTCTCGCTGTTCTGCCAACTATATCAAGTTATCAACATAATCCCAAAGTGATCCACTCCATCTCCACCTTCTGTTTCAAAGAAACACCCCCTCTGCTACATTCATTAGTTTGTGAGCCTGAACCATCATCAATTTCTAGATCCTACACCTAAATCTCATATAAATTGAAATCAAACATCACTCAATCAAAGTAACCATATATCTGAAAATAAATCAAGGTATAGAGAGGGAGTGAGATAGGGAGAGAAGAGTTGAAGGAAGATTGACAGGAACGACAATCGTTTGTGTTCGGAAAGCCCGATGATCGACGGTTGCTGGTGCAGATCGAAGAACGGCAGTGGCTAGTGTAGAACAGCTCTTGGCAGTGGCTAGTGCAAAAGGACGCTCAAGAAGAAAAGGATAAAGGTTGATAGCCGAGTTTGCTTTTTTCTTTTTTATTTTAATTATGAACCGGGTTTTTTTTTAATTCCAAACCGTGTCCATTATTTGTGAACCGTGTCCAAGGCGTTTCCATCGCGTTTCCATACGTGTCCGAAGTTTGACCGTTTCTTAACCGTGTCCAGGCGTTTCCGAGGTGTTTCGTGTCGTGTCCATGTTTCCGACACGACACTGTGCCCTACCTAGGCGTTTCTGTGCTACATAGCTAGGGACTATAGCCTCTTTGTTTAATTAATTAATTCTTCAGTTTTGGTTTGTATTTTATGATTGAGTTGTGAAGCGTGTGTTTGATGTGTTGCAACCAAATTGGGCCGAAGCTTGACCCAATTTCGGAAGGCAACGGTTCGTACTAAGTCTCTCCCATCTATATAAGCCTTGTGATGCAAATGTGCCAGGGTTACTGTTCATATCTAGGGTTTTTTGCTCTCTCTGTTCGGCGATCTTTAGGGTTTGATGCTTCGACAGAGCTTCGATAGAGCTCCCATCAATCCAAACACCTGAAGGTTTTGAAGGTATTTTGAATATAGATCTGGTTTTGTGTTGTTTCGTTTTGAGTTTTCAGTGATTACCTTATGCATTACTTGTTTCTCCTGTTCGTTCGTAGTGGAAGAAGATGGCTTATAGGCGTTGCCTCTCAACCCGCGCTACGCTTCTGGCTGATAGACTCAACCCCGTCCCCTCGTTCACCTACATTTCTCATCAGGACAGTGATCGCACCAATCACGGAGAGTTTTACTCCTCTGGGCCAAAGATAGAGTCGTATTTAGCCCAGAGGAGGTGTTTTGGAAGCTATTTCAACAATACTTCAGGCCAATTCACTGGCACATTTCGTCGAACAGGCTTTGGATTTATCGGAAATGGAATGCCCTTGAATAGGTAATTGTCAACTTCGTTGCCAGTGGTTACCGACGATGTTGCCAGTGTGATCACTGATGCTTCCATTACCATGAAAGCTGTAGCCTCGCAGGCCTCCGCTGCGAGTGTGGGTACCATTACAGAGTCGTGCTCTCCTTTATTGGGTCCTTTCATCGAGGTCTTTATGCTTGGTGTTCATTCGTATGGGCTAAACTGGTATGATAATGTCTCTTTATGCATCTTTCGTCAATTTTGGATGAAGATTGAAGAGTTTAATTTGCTGTTTTGGTGATGTACTTGTTATTCATAGGTGGGTTTCCCGTCCTCTTGCAACTTTGTTGGTTCGTGGATATACAATCCCATTTCTGGTATATGAACTTAAGGCCTCTTCAAAGTTTGAGGTAAGCGTCAAAGAAGTTCCCACTCATGTTGAAGCTTGCTCGATTATCACAGATTCCTAAACTGACAAACTGTTTTGCAGTTAATGATGCCAAGGAGGAAGGAGATAAAGGAGGAAATGTACGCAAGGGTAATTTATCATAACTCTTGTACTGTTTCTGTACACATACAGTTCAATTTATGCACATCATATGGTGTTGACTATCTTGATGAATGTTATAATCACTCCAACTGTGCAGGGCATGAAACCCCAAGCTGTTGAAGAAGGGAATAATAAGATGGATGAGTTTTGTAAAGCTGCTGAAGAAGGGAGTAAGAAGATGATTGAGCTTTGTAAAGAGTAAGATGCTTTAAAATGTTTGCCTTTCTATTTCTACAAATAGTAATTTTTGAGTTATTCAAGTATCTCGTATCTTGTTTGATATCTCTGCTTTCGGTTTTGTATGGGAAAATATATCGTAGAGAAGTATAGGGATATGTTCACCCGTTGTTTGGATGGGTGAGATTCTCTAATGGGGGTAACAAAACAAATTTTGTATGAAAAATTGGAAGATGGGGGTAATGATTAAAATTTCTAACAATGTATTTTGAACTACAAATTCATCTTGTTTCCCAAACACCTCTCTAACTTTTATACCAAATGAGCCCTTATTGTGCGACCAATCAGCAAAGCACATGTTTCAGACAAAGAAATTTTGAAGCTTTTGTGAGGCACATTGTGCAGTAAATGGATTTTGAGGAATTTTGCTGACCAGTTATGTTCAGTCAGACATTAACTCAATTTGCTAGAGACCCTTGTTAACTTTTACTTTGTGCTTCGTGGTGAAGGCTCTAGTACTTGCTTCTAGCTTTCGATGCAAATTAAAAGTCGTCTCTATCTTTTTTGAGGTTGTCTTTCCTGTCTCCTTGTTCACTAATGATTACTTACATAATATCTGATGCTGCAGATACGGTGTGGATCGAAGTGATCCAGCTGCTATAAAAATGTGGTTCATTTTCGAAGCCGCCCTCTCTTACAGTTTTATTGGCGCTGTAAGTGGGAGACTTAGAGACAAGTCTTTCATCCATTCTCTTCTCAAACTGTGTACTCAAATGTTCATGATAGAATTTTCTCATTTTTGGGTTCAAACACTCCTCTTGTTGAAAATGATTCGCTTTTGTAGATGTCGTGTATGGTACGGAATGTTCCATCACTAAAAACTGGGGGAACATTGTGGTTTATTGATCTCACCACTGCAGATGTTACAGGCGCCTTACCTTTTTTGATGCTGCTGACATTGTGGGGGAAGGTGTCGGTAAGAATGCATTTTCATCATTTACTGAGATAAACTCTGCCAACATGGTTTCAAATCTGCACCTCTCTTAACATCCAGGGCTCACCATTGTCTCAACTCTCAACTCCTCTCTGTCTCATACTCGTGTGCAGTTTATTTGGAACGACAGACAGGGAGCCAAGGCGACATTGGCGATATTTTTAGTAATGGTTTCCTGGATTTTACCCAAGGTAGTCCATCCATATCTTAATTCATCATCTGAGCTATTTGCGACGTTTTTCTATGCCTTGCATTTTATGATAGCCATACAAAAATAAATGTGCAGGCTACCGTCTTATGCTTTCTCACCTCAGATGTGTTCTGCCTTTGTTTCGGATACGGTAAATGTTGGCCTTATCATTTTCTGACAATATATATCACTATCACAAGAGTCGTGAATCCTTTAACTTGTCAGTTTCTAGTCAAGGGATTACCCGAACCAATCTCGCAACAGATTGATCGTTACAGTTGTGTATTCTTGTTGAATTTTTCAGTGCTCAGAAATTCTAGGGTTAAGAAGGCTTTGGGCATCCCGGAGATACCAGTAGCTCCAGCTGCTCCACCATCCTCTGCTGGCGACAAATTATCCCGAATGATCAGAAACTTCTTGAAAGGTGACATTTTATACTGACAAGCATACCATTTCTAGCATCTCTCTTAATGTTTATAGGGTGTCTTGTGAATTTTTAAATTACTGAATTTGCAGATGTAAAGGAAGGCTATTGATGCGCCTCAGAAGTTGTTCGTTGTGTTGTTGAAAGGGACTCCCTCCGATCACGAATGTTTGAAGGTTTAGATTTTCCATTTGAGTGAATTGTGATGTGTCTAGACATTGTGTGAACTTGTTCGTAGTCTCGTTGAATGATTGATTCATTCAATAAGATGACAATCGTTTCTCTCGTGTGTTTATTAAGGGGCATATATGGTGACATTCTGGAATCATGAAATACAAAGTATATTCAGGAAATTTGTGACTTAAGAGCCTCTGATGCATTGCCAAATCCAGCTACTACATACATCAGAAAGGAAATGGCACCAGCACCCAAAAAGCCAAAAAATAAAGAGAGCTGCCCCCACCCGAAAAACCCATCTAAAGAGGAAATATCATGAAGGAAAAGGAGAGAGAAAGTAGATAAAGGCTAAGAGAAAAAAAGATGGAGGAATAGAAAGCAAAACTCAAGCAAGAAGATCTTAGTAACCGGACTGCAAAAGAATGGCGAAAATCCGGCAAGAAGAAGATCGATTTCAGGGGTGGTGTGACCAATTTGAGGTGCTGCGAAGAAGCCCGTGTTCGTAGGGTGGCTCTATCTGCTCTCGCTTCCTGGGGCCGCCGGCACTCTCTTGGCCCTGTCGTTCCTCATTTCATGGCGACTCGAATGGAAATTTTATCGATATGATTTTGGTTTGGAAATTGAGGAATAAGCTTATTTTGTTGATTTTGATTCTTTGGAAATTTGATCGATGGGATTCCTCCCATACCTTGATTTTGATAAATAGAGAGATTCAAACCAGGGACATTACCCGCAAGTTCATTCTGATTGAATCATTTCAAAATGGTTCCCATACCTGAACTTCCTTTGGACATGAAAACAGGAAAAAAAAAAAAAAAAAAAAAACACCTCCAGTGGTGTTTACTACTTAGACAAGAACCATGAACACATTGATCCACTTGAGCAAGCCTATGAACAGATTGATTCTGGTTTGTGATTGTTGTTTGACTAGAGTTTCTATCTGCCTTGCCTCCATTGGTTTCATTTGATCGTCTATTTGAGTATTTGGGCGGTGTGTGGGATGTAAGGTTCTCGCTGGCCTTGAGGTGATTGTCTTCCTGCTTGTTGTTCAAGCCTTTCAAGTGCTTGGGCTTCAAGGCACAAAAAAATCAATAAAGAAAGGCGTTTGATAAATAAATCGCTAATTTTTATTGAATACCCCGCACATAAAGAAACGCGTTTGATAAATATACCACTAATTTTTATTGAATACACAACAAATATTCGCAACTTGTTGCGGAGCTTACATTGGCAGAGGCGTTAAAATTTTGGAGGAAAAAAAAGAAAATTAAATGGAAATTTCGCGAGGTAAACCTATGGTTAAACGTAATTCGTATGGAAATAAGACTTTTAAATATTTCGCGAGATAACCCTGAGCTTTTGAATTTTTTTGCATTGCGTCCAAAACCAGGGTTTTGGTATAAAATCACGTTTTAAACTTTTGTAGAGTTAAATAATGTAATATTAAAAAATTTTGTGGAACTTTTTGAAAAATCAAGCCATCTTCTTCTAAACAGAAGAGAGGTACGATACAGGGCCATAGGCGATTGGAGAAGTGGGGAGCTAGGCGATAGGTGACTTATGGCTCTGGTAGTGGTGGAGACTAGTGACTGGCTATGTGGTGGATCTGGCGGTGTGTTGTTATTGTTGTTTTCCTCCAAATTTTTGACGCATCTGACAATAGTTCCGTTACTTGTTGAAAAATAAAAAATCAAATATTATCAATCGAAGGGAGTAATATACAATACAAATAAATATAAAAGTTGATTTAAAAAAATAAAGATCAAATGTTTGTAATTATAAATTGAAATCTCCATGAATAATTTTAATAATATATAATTATAAATAAATAAACAAACTTTAATAATATATTAATTAATAAATTTACCCTAATATGACTAGGATTTTCGTGGCTCTTAATTAGTCAAAGTTTTGTTTTAACAAATCGGATCAGCTGGGTCATCGGGTCGAAACCCATTCGACCCAGAAAATACCGTTTTTTCAGGTTCGGGTCCAAAAAATTTCATGGGTCAAAATTTTCGGGTCTTGACCCAAAATTTTTCGGGCGTTCGGATCGGGTCATCGAATCGGGTCTTAAATCTTGAAAGGGCTTGACAAAAATTCCAAAAGGGTTTGACTAAACCTAACTAATGATCCCAAAAGGGTTTGAACAAATTTCCGAAAGGGTTTTCTCTAAACCCCGATCGGTTAACCAAATTCCTGTAAGGGTTTATGAAAAGTGTCTTCATATCCTAAAACCCGGTAGGGCTTGAGTAAATAATATTATTAGATTAGTAATAATTTCTAGGTTCGTTCTGTTCGGGTTGTGTTCGCTTTCGCTTGGTGTGACATGACGGTCTTTTGCTTTGTTGGGGTTCTGATAGTTGAAGTCAGGATTGACTATGATCGTGGTGGTGTGTACGAGGCAACTCCGTGTATGGAAAGATTTTTTGGAGGTTCGTCTTCACTGCCCACAAGCCACATAAATGCCTGATATATCGCTGGCTAACAGTGTCATATCACGATGGTGTTTGACTTTGTCCATAGTCTACATCCCCAATCCGCTAGCTTTAGGTTTGTTGTGTTTCATCTTTCGTTGTTTGGATAGCCGAGTCTCTTGCACCCTTTATGTATTTGTTGTATGTTTGACGGTCTATCGTTTGCCAACTTGTTGGCCTTTCGAGCTTAAGGTTTGCCTGGACTTGAATTTTTATTTAATAAAAAAAATAAATTAAAAATTAAAGAAAAGTTTGCTCTCATTACGCTCTTATTTCTTATAGGTGCGATGATTTATTCTTGTGTTTGTCAGCGCTTGGAAAAACCATGGAGGTGCAATCTACACCTGAAGGCTCGTGAGAGAGTCCAAATCTGAGGCATTCGCAGATTGGAATCTATCTAAATTATTTATAATATTGTATTAATGTATTCTCCGTGCACGGGACGTGACTTAAACTAGTATATATACTCTGTATTAACAATATCATAAATAAAATTTTAATATAAATAGTAATACAGTAGTAAACATTAATTTTATATCATTGGATATATCTATTGATTCTTATTTTTCCAATTCTCACTTTATAATTCAAATCTATTACTCCGTATAGTATAGTATAATTTCACACAAAATTGAGCCAAGCAGGCCCAAGCTGATCCGAACCAAATTCAACCTGAAATTGGTGCGTTGCGTATAGACCCCAAAACAAAGGGAGCTTTACCAGAGAGGACGAAGGGCCACCGTCGACATTTCCTCCATCCACCAAGGCACCAAGGCTTCAACCACCGTTTACCTCCTTCCCCCCTCTCTCTCCCCCTCCGCGTGCTCTCCTCCGAGAGGAAACCAGATCCACCCTCCCCTTCCAACCACCGCTGTTCCCCTTTTCGATTTCGTCGCCTTTGAGTCACCGGTCGGGATCCCTTCCGCCGCTCCTCACGCGCTGACGATCGCGCCTCCCAGCAACCACCAACCACAAGCGTCTCCACCTCCGGTATTGTTGTCCATCACAACTGTGAGTCAGATTTAAGGTGAATTAGAGAGCGAATTCGCCATCTAAGATCTGTTCTTCGCATCCTCGACGTCATCACCTCACCGCCAGCGGCTTCAATTTCGCCATGAGCTGTGTCTTTGCCGACTAGTTTCCACCAGGAATCGTCCTCCCTGCCGATTCAACTTGTTAATTTGGGTGAGAATTATACCTAGATTCAATCGTCATCATCGCAGCAAGAAAAGTCCCTATTTGATGCATTAGTTGCTACTTCATCAGTGTTATTCATTAGTGCACATCATTATTCTGGATTGCCTATTGATCTACCTCCCTTTTGACTTTCATCTCAGCTAATCCCAAATATGGAGAATACCGATGCGTTCACCACCTCCACCGCGCCGCTAACGTGGCACGATTTTCTCGAGCGCATGCGTCAGCCTTCAGCTGCCGAATTCGTCAAGGCAATCAAGAGGTTCTTTCTTTCCTTCTCTATCTTGTAATTCTTTTATTATCCAATGTTTAATGACTCGTAAAAAGTGTGATTTTGTTTTATTGGGCAATCGTGTGCAATTTGCTGTGTTTTGGTTGCAACATTTGGTTGAATTGGGATCAAATGGATGGTTAATTTTGTTCATTTTTTAGCAACCTTTGGCTTTAGAAGGGAAGAAAAGGCTGTTAACTCCTGGTAGTTGATTGCTTAAATTTGATATGGGGATTAGAGATTTGTATCAGTATGACAAAATTGATGTGGTGAAATTTGAGGTTCATGGAATTTGAGCAATATATAAGAAAATGGAAACTTGGAAGGTTTAGAATTATGTAACTTGACAAATTAGGATTAACTGATTAGAATAGAATTATCAATTCAGTCTTGATGGTTTGGATGCATTGATGTAATACATGGATTGGAAGGGTAGCCTGATGTTTACAATGTATGTTCAGCAAAGGAGCTACTACAACCCCAAAGGATTCTGGCACATATTAGGTGATCTGTATTGAGTCTGAATAATCACACATAAGAGCAAGGAACAATAAATTCACAAATGGGATCCACCAAATTAAACCACTCACGGGGAGACCTCTCACTTTTCTGGGAAAATAATTCCAGTTTTCGTTAGGCTTAAGGTAAAAAGAAGCAATCATAGTTTACTCATGAAAGATAAAATTTATCAAATAGCCCTAGCTTGGTTCACTAACAAAATAATGAATTAACTACGAATAGATAATATAATTCTCCTTGAATATAGGACTAATTGCTGTGGTGGTGGATGTGCAATTTCAATCTCTTTGAGGGGAGGGGAATTTGTGCACATTCTGAAGGCCCAAAAAGGAACACGGCCATGCCGATTTGAATCTTGTACATGAATTCGCCACAGCAGGGGGTCTTTTGATTCTCAACATACCCTTGTCATGTAACATGTCGTAGAATGGCCCCTCTTCATATCCTTGACATTCTAGTGTGCTTGGGCAGGTTCATTGTATGACTTGTCTAGCTCTTGTAAACTTGAAACACACTTGAGTTTATACTTGAGGTAGATACTTACCTGAGCTCATTATTTATTTTCCATTGTCCCCTTGTTCTCTTGCCTGGTTAAGTGTGCCTCATTGAGGTTTCGAAGTTGAATCAAATTCACATAATATAGCATGCTGCTTTCTCATGTCTAGCTAATTGCCTTTTCCCTCTCACGAACCAGTGTTACTTATTAGTTATGATGCTGATAAGTAGAACTCTCTTACTTTGGTGAAGGCAAATTTCTTGATGGATTTAGATTAAACAGCTGCTTTCTTTCTTGCATTTTGAGAATGATTCTGGAAAAAAAGCATTGCTTTGTATAGACTGAGCACTTGTGGCATCACTTGGTTCCTGGATGGATGTGTACTTACTGTTGATATTTTGAATCACTTCTCAGTGGTCCCTAACATTATGTTTTGAGTTGTGGTGATATTTTATTCGCAGGGTCCCTCTTTTTTTTTGGGGTGGGGGGGGGGGGGGGGGGGGGGGGGGGGTTGAGAGAGGATTCCTTTTAATATAGAAATCTTATTCAAAGCTGATCCTGCGATTTTGAATCACTTCTAATTGGTTTTTTAATGTGGCAGTTTCATTGTATCATTCTCAAATAATGCTCCTGATCCTGATCGGGATAGTGCATCTGTGCAGCAATTTCTTGCCAACATGGAAGCTGCTTTCAGAGCTCACCCACTTTGGGCTGGGTGCTTGGAGGAGGAGCTTGAGAGTGCAGGCGAAGTAAGTACTTATTTATGTTGGGTTCGGCATTATTATAAAAGAGACAGTTATGATACTTGTTATTTTAAACAATATGTTGGGGATGAAAATTGCCCTTCCTATCCTACTTTTAGCATTTTTATTACTCTGTACAGAATGCATCAAATTGTTTCTTCAATTGTACGACTGACCTCAATAATATTTTTCACTTGTAGGGTTTGGAGAAGTACGTCATGACAAAGCTGTTTTCCCGTGTTTTTGCGTCACTTCCTGATGACTTAAAGGTTGATGAGCAGATCTCAGAAAAGATGGCCTTAGTTCAGCAATTCATTTGTCCAGAACATCTGGACATAAAGTCACCCTATCAAAACGAAACATCTTGGCTGGTCAGTCCAGATTTATATATTCTAGCTACAAAACTTTTTGTATCATATTGATGGCTGCAACACTATATAAATTATGACTCTTCTTGGGCTAATGTTGTTTGTTACTTATAGTCATATATTCCTGAAAATTCTTCCTTTACCTGAGTTGCCTTAAAAGAATAAAGGACTTGTGAGGAGCCTAAAGTGTGGGTGGGTTGGTGGGTTTGGGTGCGCGTGCGTGCGTATTTTTATCTATAAAGCTTATGTTGTAATATTTTTGCAACCATAAAAGTTGCATTACATAAACGAGATTTCCCAAACCTGTTTTGCTGGTGTGAGATCTATCTAAATCTCTAGGGGTGTAGGTGCTATCTGAGGTTTTCTTTAAAATGTATATTCAGTTTCTTGCTTGTTGGTTTTATCTACCATTTATCCTATTTCTTTATTATTTTATCTGGTCATTTAGCAAATTATACATTTATGGATAAACTAAATGGTTCCACAAAACCACCCTTTATGAGTAAAATTACATTTAATGAGCTATTATCGATACTTTGTTAGTAGTTTAGTGTTGAACTTATTTTTATTACAAGTTAAATGTTAAGATAAATTAAAAAATGTCCAATTTACCCCCTCGTTTAAACATATGTATTGTTTGTTTTTACAATATAATTTGGACATTTATTACCATTTCAAAGTAGTTTTATAAGGCTAGAGTATGTAATAGACGTTGAATTGCTAGAAAAATATGGATAATGGAGGGTTAAATGCAATTTATCTTCCAAGTGGGTGGTTTTGTTCAAGTAGACTAAATTACCAGTGGTTCTGGGTATTTTACCCATATGTGTATCATTCTTTTTGGTTAAAATATTGAAAATCAAGCTTAAAAGATGGCAGTTGCCCAAAATCACTCATTTTACCCTACAAACTTCATATGGTTTGTACTTTGTAGAGTGGTGTTGGTTGATGGTAAATATGTAGTGAGAGGTTTTCTCTAATTTTCCTTGCAACATATGGTTTTGGAAAACTCCCCCTATTTAATGGGTGGGTATTAGTAGTTTGTCCTTGTTTTTTATATTCATTTTTTTTGGGGAGCTTCCTTTTCCGTGTGACCAAGGTTCCATGTTTCCGTGTCCATGACTGTGTATTACGAAATTCTGATATTGGCAGATGTACTAGGATATAACGCTCCATGTTGGCATGCACTGATTCTGATCCTGAGCATTGCAGAGCTTTTATATCGAACAGACGACTAATTTTTGTAGTTTTTGAACTTGGAAGTAATTGGTTATTGTTGGCAGTTGGGAGGTTCTTCATGTGAATGGATCGACAAAAATTTCCTCTGGTGAAAATGGGAAAATGTTTCACTTTTCCTTTTTTTTTTTTTTTCAGAATATAGATGATCAGTAGTCGATCCTGGTGACTTATTCTTGACTCTCTTTCATCATTTTGGCAGTTAGCCCAAAAGGAGCTGCAGAAGATCAACATGTACAAGGCACCTAGAGAAAAGCTTGTTTGTATTCTTAATTGCTGTAAGGTTATTAACAATTTGCTGCTAAATGCTTCAATGGCTTCGGATGGAGATCCTCCTGGAGCCGATGAATTTCTTCCTATCCTTATTTATGTCACTTTGAAGGTAAACTCTGCTATAGCTAGTGTGATTTGTTTCTTAAATCTTGGACACTTCTCGTGCTAGCCCTTTTCTTTACCTTGACATTCTTCATATCTTTCTTGTTTTTGCTTCTGGTTGGATCTTATAAAAGCACTACTGATGGATCTTATAAAAGCACTACTGCCATCAGGTTGTTATTTCAAACAACCTGATGACAGTTATGATTTCATGCATTTAATTGTTTTGCTATTGTCCAGGCAAATCCCCCACAACTGCACTCGAATCTGATGTATATACAGCGATATAGACGTCAATCTCGTTTGGTTTCAGAAGCAGCTTATTACTTCACAAATATGCTTTCTGCAGAGTCCTTCATCTTGACTATGGACTCGCAATCACTTACAATGGAGGAAACGGAGTTTGAAAGGAATATGGAATCTGCACGCGCTCTTCTGTCTGGCCTGTCATCCGATTTTGAGAACTCAAATGTCGAGAGTGCTTCCGTGTCTAATTCTGCAGAACTCAAGAATATAAATATGTCTCCTTATGGGAAGGACTTGATGAAACAAACGCAAACACCATCTTCATTATATGGCATGAAAACTGGTAACAAGGAAGAACAACACTCAAAAGATCTGTTACGAATGACAAAGTCAGATTCCATCTCTGCATTGGAAGAGAAAGGCGCATGTGTGCTTGTGAAGGAGGATCTTATCAGCAATGTATTCCAGGAGTTCCCTTATGTGTTTGCTAATGTTGGGGATCTAACATTGAACGATGTTGAAGGTTTACTGAACAACTATAAAAAGCTAGTCTTTAGATATGTTTGCTTAGCCAAAGGGATGGGTGTCGAACCGTCATCCTGTGAACAAGTCCAGTCCCCAGATGAGTCTGCAAAAGGATCTGGGAATAATGACAGAGCACTTGATACGGACACTGAAGCATTCTTTAGTGCTAAAGAAAAGGAACATCTTGAAAATCGAAAGTCAGATTCCGAGGAGAGTTCTGAAACAAAATTGTTTCTTCTGGAAGAGGTAGATGCTCAAGACTCAAAGGCACCACTAGAAGAGCATCACACCGATACACATTGACAATTGTTGAGTTCTATCTTCTGTGAAAAGGAGTTATATGTATTACAAAGAAAATGGAGGCACCACTAGAAGAGCATCACAGCCTCTGCTAATATCGTTGTCTACATGAATCAAAGGGATGGATGAAAATGGAGTGGACCAAACTAGCAGGCTTGATCTATAATCTGTGAGACTGACATCATCCTTTGTGTGGAAGTTAAAACGAAACAAAGGTATGGATGAAAATGAAGTAGGCATCAATAGTTTTAACATTCATGAGGATGTTCCTTTCTAAAATAATCCTAATCCTATGGATTGTTTGGTTTAAGTTTTAGTTCAGTTTCAAATGTTTTGAGATGGTAAGTCAGTGATGCCTTCTGGGTTTTAGCCTTCATGCCTTACGCATGATATCATTCAGCGGTTATACTTGAATGACATTTGTCAAGGTTTCGACGGTCATACTATAGTCTGCAGTTGGGTTCCCATCACACACTTCTCAAAAGTTATGTTCAAGTCAGAAAGGACTTGCATCGTCGGATCTACACACTTTGAAGCTCCACTCATCACACCATGGCGCTGTTGTTTGTTGTGTCATCGTCCATGACTGATCAAAGTATGGTAAATCTATGTGGGTCTTGCTCAAGCTACAAATTTGTAGCTCAAGCAAAAATAAGTACAAAAAATTGCAATAAAATTCATCTGCAATGTTTCTTTGTAATAAACGATGCAAGAGCCAAGAGGGATATATTTTCTTATAAAAAAAACTAATACATGATGTGAGTCGATACTCGTTTATCGAATATTGATTCTAGAATTGTCAATTCATGACAGTTCCCTTCTAATTTCCACATTTCTATACCAAATATTGAATTCATGATTTGCAAAATCCAATATGACGTTCACCATAGTTGCCATTTTCCATAGAGGGGTTTTGCAGATCCAATTAAAATGGGTTCACTGATTCAATAAGACGTCCACCATAGTATGGCATTCCGATCGATTAGAGTTTTTGTAAACTAAATGAGGTAATCCAAACAGGCGACTTTCGATCTAATTTTACAAGTTAATGAATTTGCTGACATGTGTTGGATAGTTGAAGGGGTTTTGGAAATTACTTTGTAATCGTTGGTAATGTCATAAAAAAGAGAATTTAATGCCTTATCTGGGTACTTTAGTGTTTTTTTGTATGAGTATTTTATATTGAGTAAATTACACATTAAATTAGGTTAGTTTTCACATAACCATCCATAAAATTATAAATTATAGAAAACCACCCATAAATTACATTTATTTTTAAAAGACCACCCATCCATTAAATCTTTATTTGTTTTGTTTGAAAAGACTAAAATACTCCTAATTCAAACTTATTGTTTAAAGGAAAGACTGAGGTGGCAATTGAGCGAGTCGGGCCGGATTCGGTTAGTCGGGACATTCAGGTTTCGGGTAATGTCTAATAATTTGATCATTTGGTTGGGTCGGGTTGGGGTTTCAGTTATATCGGGTTTGGATTGTCTCAAGTTTTTATTATTTAAATATTCATTTTAATTTTTTTTACTGGAATCTATCTTAAAATTCGGGTTATATCGGGTTTCGGTTATAATGGGTTCGAGTCTTAATGGGTTTCGGTTGAATCGGGTTCGGTTCATTCATATTTGGGTGAGTTTCGGTTATCGGTTATTCGGATTTCGAGTCCAAAATGGGCCGGGTTGGGTCGGTGTTCAGGACAATCGGTTCCAAAATACATACAATAACCCTAGAGTTGGCAAAGCACGACCCGAACCCGAAAACCTGACCCGGTCGACCCAAAACCGATTGTCCTGAACACCGACCCAACTCGGCCCATTCTGGACCCGAAATTCGAATAACCGATAACCGAAACTCAACCAAATCCGAATGAACCGAACCCAATTCAACCGATTATAACCGAAACCTGATATAACCCGAATTTTAAGATAGATTCTAGTAAAAAAATTAAAATGAATATTGAAATAATGAAAACTTGAGACAATCCAAACCGAAATAACTGAAACCCGAGGCAATCGAAACCCGATACAACCGAAACCCAAACCCGACCCAACCAAATGATCAACTTATTAGACATTACCCGAATGACCCGAAATCCGACTAACCGAATCAGACACGACTCACCCAATTGCCACCTCAGTCTTTCCTTTAAACAATAAGTTTGAATTAGGGGTATTTTAATCTTTTCAAACAAAAAACAAATAGAGGTTTAATGGATGAGTGGTCTTTTGAAAATAAATGTAATTTATGAGTGGTTTTCTATAATTTGTAATTTTATGGGTGGTTATGTGAAAACTAGCCTAATTTAATGATGGTTATGTGTAATTTACTTTTTTATATTTATCGGATGGTTAGGTGTGAAAACACATATTTAATGGGTGGCTATCATAAATTACGTATGATGAAAAGAAAGAAGAGACGCCCCTTTGTGAAATTGCAATTGCAGGAGCCTCTCTTCGACTGGATCTCGTCGCCCTCGGGCCTCAGCCATCAGCATGAGCACGACCATCCTCCCTGAAAAGCGATCGCCGGAAGAAACCACCGAAGCAGTGAAGCGCTCTAGGATCACCGAATCCCCGGAGGATTCTCACCCGATAGATTGTTTTGCTCAAGGTACGCAATCTATCAATCAAATCTGTTTTCCTCTTTCTCGTTCATGCCGGCGGCATATCTGTCTTAATCATCCTTCGGTATTTAATGGACTGTCTGTCTGTTTAAACCTCCTCTCCCTGTTACATACCTGGAATTGTTCCATCAATCGCCGTTTGTTTGTTTAAAGGTTATAACTAGGGTTTCTGATTTCCTTTTGATATTTGGGAATTTGGGTTGCAATTAGGAATTGATGAGTTCAAAGCATCAATTGAGAACTGATGTATGTATGTTTAAAACAAAATCATCAATCTTATTAGGTTTTGGCCCATAAATTAGCAGAGTACTTAGAATCAGGCCTGCTTGTTTGTTTGTTTAAACTTTAAAGGTAAGTAGCTAGGTGTCTAATTTCCTTTGGACGGTATTTTGGGATTGCACTTGTTCTACTTCTAGTCCTAGTTGTGTTCTGATTCTTAGGGGTTGGCATTGTAGGGAAAGTGGTGGTAGACAGCCACATAATTTTGGGATAAAAAGATTCGGATTCGGAGGATATATGGTCCTTGATGCCCCAGGGCAGGCTTAATTCAAGCCTTTTTATATCCGAGCATGGCCGTAAATTGTTTGTTTGTTCCTTCCTTTAAGTTTAGTTAGAGGTAGCTAGCACTAGTTGTAGTTGTAGTTCTAGTTGTGTCTGACCAGGAAGGTCATCCCGGATGACAATGTTTCCAAAGAAGAATATTCGGATTCAGATGATGAATCGTGCTTAGATCCCCCAGGCCCGATTCCATATGCTTTTCTCAAAGATATGCAAGTAATTCGCAGACATATGCCTGAGGAGAGGAAAGATATCCCTGAGGAGAGGAGAGATATCATTGAAAAGAGGAAAGGCTTCCCTGCCGACTGGGTCTCTTTTTGCCATATATGCGAAGAGATGACCGGACATTACACTCATGTGTGTCCTTACAGATGTGTTGCATTTTACAAGAATGATCAGTGTTTGAAGAAAGTTCACGATGATGATAACCATTTGTATCGATCGCTTGCTGAACCCTCTGGTGTGAGTATTTTCTAGTGCAACTGTTGTTGCTATAATTAATTAGGCGGAAATTTCACGAGGTACCCCTGAGGTAATGCTTAATTCACGCGGTGTACAATTGTTTGACATATTTCACACGGTACCCCTGAGTTTGTAATGTTTTTCATCTCGTGACCTTAACAGTGAATTTCTAACAGTTTCGTTAGTTTATATTAAAAAAAAAAAGAAATTCATTTGAATTAAAAAAAGAATGAAAGAAGAAGAAGCAGACATCTCACCCAGACCATACGGTAAAGCAAAGAGGCCGACCAGGTGAGTGGGAAATGCACCCCGGGGAGGAGGCGTAGCGATTATTCGTCGGTGCCGGTGCTGGTCAGACTAGGGGCGAGGTGGCCGGTGAGGATGGGCTCGACAGCTAGTGCAAACATGTAAATCTCAAACCCATTTTTCAGATTTTGTGAAAAATAGGGTTACAACTGGAAATTGATGTGAAGTGTTTTTCAGATGTCTTTGATTCGATGTTGATGAAGTAGCTTGTTGTAAGGGATTTGTGTTAATTTGTTTGTGGTTCGATTGTGGAATTTGGGGGCTGGATATGGGAGGTCAATCGTCCGATAAAATTGAAATTTCGCCTGGGCATGTTAGATTGGAAGAAGATGATGACGAATTTCGAAGCTGTTGTGAGGAGTAGAGCGAAAACGAGGGAGAATCGACGGAGGGGACGATGGAGGCATGGAGGCACATCCATGGAAGGAATTTACCTGTTCGCACCATTTACAACATTTGGGGATGATGAGATGTCATCTTCTTCTTTCATTGAATTTCTTTTTTTTTTAAAAAAAAAACTAACGGAACTGTTAGAAATTCACGGTTAAGGTCACGAAATGAAAAAAATTGTAACCTCGGGGGTACCATGTGAAATATGTCAAACAATTGTACACCGCGTGAATTACGCATTACCTCAGGGGTACCTCGTGAAATTTCCGTTAATTAGGCCACTTGATATTCCTAACTCAACCATTTTTTTTTTGTTTTTATCTATCATATGTGAGACTGACATCATCCTCTGTGTGGAAGTTACAACAAACCAAAGGTATGGATGAAAATGAAGTAGGCATCGATAGTTTAACATGAGGATGTTCCTTTCTAAAATAATCCTAATCCTATGGATCGTTTGGTTTACGTTTTAGTTCAGTTTCAAATGTTTTGAGATGGTAGGTCAGTGGTGCCTTCTGGTTCTTAGCCTTCAGCGGTTATACTTGAAAGACATTTGTCAAGGTTTTGACGACCACACTTCTCACTAAAGTCGGCAGTTGGGTTCCTCTCCAATGCCAAAAAGCATCACACACTTCTCAAAAGTTATGCCTAAGTCATAGAGGATGTGCATCGTCGCATGTACTCACTTTGAAGCACCGTTCATCACACCATGGCGCTGTTGTTTGTTGTGTCATCGCCCGTGACTGATCCAAGTATGGTGAACCCATGTGGCTCTTGCTCTGAATACATTTATGGGAAGTTACAAATTTGTAGCTCAAGCTAAAATAAGTACAAAAAATTGCAATAAAATTCATCTGCAATGTTTCTCTGTAAAAAGATTGGAGACCTTTTTCACTTCAAAAAACTAATACACGATGCAAGAGCCAAGAGGGATATATTTTGTTTAAAAAATCTAATACACGATGTGAGTCGATCCTCGTTTATCGAATATTGATTCTAGAATTGTCAATTCGTGACAGTTCCCTTCTAATTTCAACAGTTCAATACCAAATACAGTATTCAATTCATGATTTGCAAAATTCAATATGACGTTCACCATAGTTGCCATTATCCACAGTGGGCTTTTGCAGATCCAATTAAAATGGGTTCAATGATTCAACTTATGTATAAGTCGGATCGATTAGGGTTTTTGTAAACTGAATGGGGTAATCCTTAATTAAGGTGATTTGCCTAAACTAAATGAGGCGACTTTCGATCTAATTTTACAAGTTACTTCCTAATCGTTGGTAATAAAGAAAATTTAATGCATAGATAAGGGTACTTTAGTCGTGAATCGTGATGGATGATTTTTTATATTTAGCTGATGATTAAGTGTGAAACGCATATTTAACGGGTGTTTAAGGTAATCATATCCACTATACTCCTCTAATTATTATCCCTTATATCTTATTTTTTTTACCAAAAATAACACTATTTTCTTATCTATCTAATACAATACTAAAACAGATATTGAAAATGTCACATGACGGTACCTCCTTAAACCAGGCTTACTTGACAAGTTCTCCTTTAATGTGGTCCCACCTAAATAATTAATTCAATTTACTCAATTATTAATTAAAATAAATCTAATATCTTTTTTCTGAATTATAGTGATTTAAATTTTTTTAAATACCAATTAATTATTTTTGTATAATAACTTTAATTTATTTTTTCTCATTTATCTATTAATATTACTAATTCTGCTACCATTTTGCTGACGTGTCACGCCCACAATTAAAGTTGAATTTTTGTATTCAAATGGTATTTTCTTATTGGTCAATATTATTGTTCAAATTTTAAAATATCTGTTTCCAAATTTAAATATATTCATTTCCTATTTTAAATATACTGTATTTGTTTTTGGATTGAGGAAGGAAATCTGGATTAATGTTTATTAATATAGTTTGATAATTTGGTTTATGAAATAAGAATAAAATGAATATATATTACATGTGTATCGATATGATTTCTTATATATTATTTTATTTCTTTTATATAATTAACCATTCTTACCTCACTATCTAATACATATGTCATTTATAATATATTATAATTTATGATATCTTAAAATTTTTTAATACAAAACATTTGTATGAAAAAATATTTACTTTATTAAATAAATTATTTAGCATAATTATATGAAAACTTATATCTTCTATTTATAGTTTTATCCTAATGATAATAATTATATATGTATTTCAAAGTATATTAGGTGGTATATTTGAGTTTTATTACTACTTTACCTTATTCAATTATTTTCAAAATTTGTATTGTATCTCTTTGCAACTAATTTATAAATTTAAAAAAATACTTTATAAATATTTTGTTGTAAAAAAATATATACTCTGTATTAATATAGTATTAAATAGATATGTAGAATAATTTTCAAATTGAAATTGATCAAAATCCCGTGCCTTGAAGGCACGGGCACTACACTAATTTTGAATTAAAACTCAATATATTTTTTAGTTACCACATTTTACCCAAAAATTAGTTTTTTATTTATTTAGTAATTCTTTCACAATGATTGATAGCATTCCATAAATTAGCAATTCCATGACAATTATACAATTTGATTAAAAGAGTATTTTGAAAGATGGTTAGCATGAGTTTTTAAGAGGAATCTAAACATACAAGTTATGAAATTACTAATTTAACCATAGAAAATGACAAATGCTAAGCATACAAGTTATGAAATCAATTACAGTTTATTTTCTGAGTATGTAAATAATATATTCTAAATATATAAATTTATAAAAATTAAAAATATTTATTATTCAATTTTTACGTAAAAGATATATTATATGTTGAAGAAGTTTATGGTGACACGTGTCTTCTTCATCACTAATTTAATTTTTTTAACGGATTGTGTGGCGCGTTCGTTAATTTCAACCAATAATTTTTTTTAAATAAAAAAATTCAATTTATTCTATTTGAATCTTATCAAAAAAACCTCTTTAATTATTCTTAAACAATAACCCACTAATTTTGAAATAATTTTTTTTATGGTAAATCATTCTTTATGTGAAAGATATATTATATGTTGATTCAAGTTGTACGTACTTTAACCCTTCCTTTAAAAAGATCTCTTAATTGTTATATCAAAAAATAAGTATACAAGCATACTGTTATGTAAAAGATTTGATATTAATTAGCATAATTTGATTATATCATATCGATACTTACAATAAAGAAAAAGTATCTTACACCACATGTCGTCTTAATTGCCTATTGATCGAGGTCCTATGTGGCATTTTATTAATTAATCAAGTCATATATAAATTTAGTGATTTTATAATTTTTCTTTGAATAAGTGAAATGGTTTTTTGAATTTTTCTTTAATTATTAAGTGATGAAACTCGATAAACTTGTGCCTGAAATTTGTAATAAATCAAATTTGAGTGTTTTCAATTTTTTACATTAATTGATGAAAGGATTTTTATGAGATAAACTATGAGCTGTTACATGGGATAAACTTGATCTATTTGAAAATTCCAGAAACTTTTTCCATTCACTTTGATTAATAAATAAACGGGTTTTTTTTAAAGAATTTATACTTTATTTTTCCTTTGATTTTATTTTTTATCCAAATAGCTTCTTAAAAAACATGCCAAAAAAAAAGACCTATATTTAGAGACAGATGAAGCATTTTTTTTTTACTTTTAAGTTTATTACAAGAATATTTCTTCTCCGACATTTTTACGTGCTCTTCATCCAAATGTTCTTAAAACTCTATTCAGCTAGCGTTTGTGTAATATGTAGCCGAACTACCAAATTTTTTGGTCTTACCTTCCAACCCATTACCTCAACAAATATTTGTTTAATACTCAAAGTAACCAAACAACTTGCTGAAAAAACTTAGAATGCTGGAAAAAAAAACACTCTACAATTATGTATACAATTGGTTCCATCTAGAAAAGTATGAAGATGATACATTGACGTTTTGCCACATATTATATATTGATATAATATAAGGATTTTTTATCCAAATATATATTATTTGGCTATATCATTTTCATATTATTATAATATATCTAATATATAATGTAAATAAATTATGATAATATCTTCTAAAAAATATAATATATTTTACAAATCCCGTGCGTTACGCACGGGTACTACTCTAGTACATATACTAAAACCGATGCATTTATGCCTACGTGGCGGCGCGTGAATGCATCTGCATACGTGGCGGCGCGTGAGTGCATCTAGCAAAGCTTTCTCCCGTCAAAAAAGAAATCTAATAAAAATAATTATTTTATTTTACCATTAATATAATTGGATAGATGGAATATCTTATAAAAGAGTAAATATTACATAAGGAAAAAACTATATCAATATAATTAAACGTAGTAGTAGTAATAATAAAACTAATAAATAAAACTAATTTTCATAGTCATACTTAACAAAAATATTAATAGATAAATATGTAATATTTGATAGGTGATATTTATATTTATATTTATATTTTGAGAGAATCTAATTAAAATATATTTAGATTATAATAGTGTAGTGCCCGTGCCTTCGAGGCACGAGATTTTGATCCATTTCAATTCGAAAATCACTCTATATATCTATTTAATACTATATTAATATATACTTGTTTACAACAAAAAATGTATAAAATATTTTTTTAATTTATAAATTAGTTGCAAAGAGATACCATATAAATCTGAAAATAATTTAGTAAGGTAAAGTAGTAATAAAACTCAAATATACCACTTAATATAATTTGAAATACATATATAATTATTGTCATTAGGATAAAACTAAAAAAGAAAATATAAGTTTTCATATAATTGAAAAACTGAAAAGTTACTTACATCAAAATAAAAACGTTAATAATCATCATCATCAACAACAACAACCCAGTATATCCCGCGATAAAGCAAGGTCTGAGGGGTCATGATGTACGCACTCATTCCCTGAACAAGTCGAGAGAGTGTTTCCGATAGAACCAAAACAATAGGACGCATAAATTACAAGGAGAGAAGACAGATAGTAGAAAAGTAAGCGATAGAAAGCAGGAAGGAAGGCTGAAAAGCATGAACAATAAGACTCAACGCCTACTAAACATCAGAAATCTGAATTCGTCTCCTCCAGTGGTCTCTATCTAGCGTCATATCTTCCGAAAGGTTCAGCAACTTGAGATCCTGGCGGATCACCTCCATCCAGCTCTTCTTCAGTCTACCTCTTTCCCTACAGAAAGGACCAAGATCTATGCTCTCACACCTCCGCACATGGGCTGATATAGGTCTCCTACGCACGTGCCCAAACCACCGCAATCTGGACATAAATTAAAAGAACATAAATTAAAAACTAACGTTGCACTAATTGTCTCCACAACAACATCAATTCTTCAATCAACGGTTGTAAGAAAATATCAATCAACTTCTTCAGATTATTTAGGCCAGGTACAATCATTGATAAGAACGACAATAATATAGAAGATTATAAGGGGTGAAAGATTATAAGGGGTTATGATGATTAAAACTGAAAAGTTACTTAATTACATCAAATTAAAACGACAATAATATAGAACAAAATTAAAAGAATATAAATTAAAAACTAACGCTCAAAATAAAAACGTTGATATATAATGCATAATAATGAAATCAACTTAAAAGAACATGAAAAACTAACATGTTGTTTGAATTGATTGGAGAGATTCGATGAATAAATCTTTTAAATTTGTGAAGGTTATCTACAATTAGAAAAAATGAATATAAATTAAAAAATTTAATCTAGATTTCTTTCCTCAATCCAAAGGCAAACTACCAAAAACGGTGTGACAAAGGAAAAAAGTCTAAGCAAATATATTTAAAATAGGAAAGAAATATATTTAAAATTCGAAACGGATATTTTAAAATTTTAACAATAATATTGACCAATAAGAAAATATCATTTAAATAAAAAATTCAACTTTAATTGTGGACATGACACATCAACAAAATGCTAGCAGAATTAGTAATATTAATAGATAAATAGATTAATAGATATAACCTGCCGAACTAGTTTTATTTATATTTACATTAGTTTTTGAAGGAAAAAATCATTTATATTTACATTAACGCATTCTCCATACACGGGACGGGGTCTACACTAAATATATTTCATATACATAGTTCGTTTTTATTCTATTTACCTCATTCTTATACCAAACACCAAACGAGTCCTTAATCATCATTCGGTATTTAATGGACTGCCTGCTGTTTAAACCTCTCTTTCTATTACGTACCTGGATTGAATCGACTACCTTGAATGGAATTGTTCCATCAATCGCTGTTCGTTTGTTTAAAGGTAAATAGGGTTTCTGATTTCCTTTTGATATCTGGGAAATTGTGTTGCAATTAGGAATTGATGAGTTCAAAACATCAATTGAGAATGGATGTATGTTTGTTTAAAACAAACTCGATCATCAATCTTATTAGGTTTTGGTCCATAACTTAATAGAGTACGTACTTGGAATCAGGCCGACTTGTTTGTTTGTTTATTTAAACTTAATATAAAGGGAAGTAGCTACATTTCTAATTTCCTTTGGACGGTATTTGGGGACCGCGGTTGTTTATATTTGCTTGCTTTGGGAATCAATCATCCTAGCCCTCATTCTTAGGGTTTTGCATTATTGGGAAAGTGGTGGTAGACAACCACATCTTTTTAGGAGAAAAAGATTCGGATTCGGATTCAGATCGGATGGTATGGTCCTTGATGCCCCAAGGCAAGCTCAATTCAAGCCTTTTCTGACAAAGATATCCAAGTGTGTTCTGATCAGGATGGATTTCTCTTGCATTATAGGGAAGGTCATATGGGGTGACAACAATGTTTCCTGAGAATTCGAATTCAAATGATGAATTGTACTCAGATCCCCCGAGCCCGATTCCATGTGATTTTATCTTTGGGGTTTGATTTCATGTGTTTTTATCAAAGATATGCAAGAAGTTCGCACATATATCCATGAGGAGAGGAAAGATATCCCTAAGGAGAGGAAATGCTTCCTTGCCCACAGGGTCTCCTTTTCCATATATATGAAGAGATGACTAGACATTAATGTGTGTCCCTACAGATGTGTTGCATTTTACAAGAATGATTGGTGTTTCAAGAAAGTTCACGGTGATGATAACCATTTGTATAGATTGCTTGATGGACCCTTCAGTGTGAGTTTCTTCTAGTGAAACAATGTTGCTGTAATTAATTATAATTATGGATGACATACTCTAGGTCACTTGATAATAATAGTTTACTGTCAGATAAAATCAGTTCAATTTCCCAAGTACATTTAACTATATTGTTCAGGTGGTTTATGATTGTAATGCGTAAAATCTGCACCATAGATCTTGAGAAGGATCGGCGAGATACAATCCTGCAAGATCAACCAAGAACGAGGTCGGGGCGGGGCTTGTCTCCCCAGAGCAGCCTCCGACGCTCAAGTCAGAATGTGTCGGCCGATCGAAGCCTCTAAACCCTAGTAGACAACTCGAATATATAATGAGGATTAGGGTTTGGGATTAGGGTTCACCTGGTAAAAGACGTTTATGCCCCTGGACATCTTATCGAATTACTTTCGCTCTCTCAATTGCCCCTCGGGTTTCCTTATCACGATCTAGTGATGAGGGAAGACGAATAACACGAGTAATGCTTGCCCCTTGTCTTCGTTGTATCCTGCAAGCTTTAGTATTCTTGACCGAATGACATGATATAATGCAGTTGGTGCGTCATTAATTGATCCACTGAAAGGTACGGTTCAAAATGATTAGATGAATTCTTTGCCATAAATGAGAGACGGCGTCAGTTGATGACGTTCTCGTTTGAATTTTATTTATGATTGACAACTTGATTGTTTTCATTGAGGTTGGGCACTTCGCCTTAAATGACATTCTTATTGCTTGATTCTGACCTTTGTTGGCCCTTAACGGCGTTATGATGGCTTAAAATTGGCTTTAAGTGGTCGTAAGTGACGATTCTTTGGCCGAAAGTGGCGATCTATTGGCCTTGATTGACATTTCATCGGCCTTGATTGGCGTTATATTGGCCTTGATTGGCATTTCATCGGCCTTGATTGGCGTTATATTGGCCTTGATTGGCGTGATATTGGCCTTGAGTGGCGTTCTATTGGCCTTGATTGGCGTTATATTGGCCTTGATTGGCGTGATATTGGCCTTGATTGGCGTTCTATTGGCCTTGATTGGCATTTCATCGGCCTTGATTGGCGTTATATTGGCCTTGATTGGCGTGATATTGGCCTTGATTGGCATTTCATCGGCCTTGATTGGCCTTATATTGGCATTGATTGGCGTGATATTGGCCTTGAGTGGCGTTCTATTGGCCTTGATTGGCGTTATATTGGCCTTGATTGGCGTTCTGTTGGCCTGAAATCGGCGATCTTTTGGCCTTAAGTGGCGCTCAGTTGGCCTGAAATCGGCGATCTTTTGGCCTTAAGTGGCGCTCTATTGGCCTGAAATCGGCGTACCTTGGCCTTAAGTGGCGATTCCTTGGCCTTGAGTGGCGATTCTTTGGCCATGAGTGGCGATTCTTTAACTGTTTTTTTCTTTTGCTTTGATATAATGTTGTTCGATATATAGATGCGCATATAAGCATTTCAAGAATTGATATGTCACCGATGCAATTAACCATGCAATATGATTAACTAAATAGTAAACTTTTAATAAAAAATAGGACATAGAGGACTTAGCTTTTGAGTCTCATATGCTGGACCGGCCGTGCACAATACGTCGCACTTCCGAGTGAGATATCCCGCCTTAGGTAAGTTGGACCCTTTTCCACAATTAGCTTAAACGTGTGGGCTGAGCTGCAATTTCCAAAAACCCTGGGCTGATCTTGTAATTTGTTCCAATTTGCAAAGTAGCGTAATTGGATTAATTACTTTGTAATTAATCCCAAGCTTGCACTGTAACGCTTCTTCGTAGGGTTGGCAGTGAGCGGCGGCGGCGCACGAAGTTGCTTTCTCGCCATCGTCCCGGCTCTCTTAACCTTGATCTTCGACGACGGCGAAGGATCCGGATTGGGGTGCCCCCGGCCTGCCCATCGATGCCGGCGTGTTCTTGTGGTTCGGTGAGAGGGAAGCTTGGTAGCGGCGACTATGGTGGCGATGGAGGCTCGATCAACCGGTGTAGTACGGTGGTGCGGCGAAGCTTGGACGCGGGTTGGCCCGCTGTTGGTTCCACGACTCTCTTGAGGAGTGCTGACGAAGAATTGGTGGTGGCGGTGTCCATCGAAGGCGTCGGCGGTGTCGGACTTGCGATGGGCGACAGAGCGGGTGAAGACGAGAGGGGGTGAGTCTCCTCGGTCCGGTGAGCCGTGGCGCCCATGTCTTGTGGTCCGATGCCTGGTGGCGCTCGTAGGGTCTTTGGGCCAAGGCCGAACCTCCAACGCCTCATCGTCCCCTCACCAGCACCTGGCGATGAGGAGCAATTCGTCTGCTCTCCCCACTCCCCGGCGAGGTTGTCCAGCATCAGCGTGAAAGGGTGAGATTTGGGAGATCCAATCACATGGCTTTTTGATCGAAGTTCCCACAGACGGCGCCAAATGTAATGCGTAAAATCTGCACCATAGATCTTGAGAAGGATCGGCGAGATACAATCCTGCAAGATCAACCAAGAACGAGGTCGGGGCGGGGCTTGTCTCCCCAGAGCAGCCTCCGACGCTCAAGTCAGAATGTGTCGGCCGATCGAAGCCCCTAAACCCTAGTAGACAACTCGAATATATAATGAGGATTAGGGTTTGGGATTAGGGTTCACCTGGTAAAAGACGTTTATGCCCCTGGACATCTTATCGAATTACTTTCGCTCTCTCAATGATTATAATGGAATCATATTCAATGTGAATTTTATCGATACGGAGTTGTAACGCATGTTGGATTCCCAACTTAAGCGCAAGGGCTACTGCTTTCGGGGGCGTTTTCCAAGTTTCTGATAACAAATGTGTATCGGTCGGCCTTCCCAGTCCCAGATTATAGCTCCTGCCGAGCTGCCATTATTTGAAATTGTGGATCCGTCAAAATTTAACTTGAGGGTTCCCCTTGGGGGTTTTGCCATGAAAGGTATAGAGATGATGGTATTGAGAGGCGAGTGTCTTGACACTCATACTTATAACATAGTCTTGGATGCTTTGTACAAATCTAGGAAGATAGAAAAAGCTTTTGATATTTTTGAAGATATGAATCACAAGGGAATATCCAGGGACTGTATGACTCTAAACACCCTCCTCAAGTGTCTTGACACTCATACCTATAACACGGTCATGACACTCATACATATAACACGGTCATATACCTTACACTAAGACTGCCGAACTATCATTATTTGAAATTGTGGATCCGTCAAAATTTAACTTGAGGGTTTTCCTCGGGATTTTCGTTTGTGGAATTGTCTTAGAGTATGGATGACATACTCTAAGACTCGTACATCTGTGAAGTAATCAAAGAAATCCAAATAAACAACGAGTATGTTTTTCCTTAGATGTTGATTCCAATTCCAATCGGCGGTAAGAAAACTGAATATGATAATGAAATATTTAGAATTGAACAAATTAAAACTAATACGGAGTATAATAAAATATAAAAATGAGAATCTTACCATTAATGGATCCCCAGTGTATCTATTCTTAAATGATGCATAAACAATACATTACTCCGAAATCACTCCGAAAGAGCCTAACATAAAGTTACCGATCAACAACTTTACAATAACACAATTTCTCATATTAGATGGTATATGAGTATATAAAACATAAGAAAATTACATTCAAATTTGAATATAAACTACGTACCTTTTTTTTTTTCAATTCATCAGCTATCTCTAAAACGTTATCTATCCATAAATGATGCATAAACAATACATCACTCCGAAATCACTTCGAAAGAGGCCTAACATAGAGTCACAGATAAACAACTTTAGAATAACACAATTTCTCATATTAAATGGTATTAAAGTATATAAAACATAAGAGAATTATATTCAAATTTGAATATAAGTTACGTATCTTTTTTTTTTTATCAATTTATCAGCTATCTCTAAAACGTATTTGGCGCCCGTTTCTAATGTAAAGAATTCGCTGGGATTCTTTGACTCTATCATTACTTTCTCATGGAGTTTTATATGAAAAAACCCACAAGTAGATCCAAGCTACAATATATTTAAAAATAAATAAATTTAACACACAAATAATTAGGAACAAAGATGGTACAAATAATTTAAAAAAAAAACTCAAATGAAAGGCAACTAAATAAATTTAGCATAGACTTAATTTATACCTTTGACTCACATATGATAGTTGCAAATGAATAGTTTTCTTGAAAGTGGCTTTTAAAATAATCTTCAATATTTGACGACATCATCAAAATCGTATTGAAAAAAATAAATTATTAATTTCGTATTTAGTGTCACTTTATAATTTATATATAAATAGAGGGCGAATTCAAAAGAAGGTAAATATTTATTTTACCATGGGCATATTTTGAAGCCAAAAGATTTCTATCTTTAAAGAATATTGGGCATTCCCTATCATTATTCCCATAACGTGGTTGGATATCCTATAAAACTTATCACATTGCTCATCTACTGTACATAAGATATACCATAAGTCATATTAAAAATGACATCCTAAATAAAATCACAATCACATATTACATTAAATTTCAATTAGTGTAAAGGGAAGCAAGAATGCTAACTTTTGAGGTTCTATAGATTGGATTTTTTTTCTTGGAAGGGCTCATTTGAACCTCTTAAATCAAAGCATAAAATATAACCATCTTCATAGTGGATACTAGTTGATGTCGTTCCACCTAGCCAAATTTCAATTATATATAGATGTTTGTTCAAGAAAGAAGAAAGTGATGTATATTATCCAAAAAATTAACAACATCAATTAGTTTTGCAAAGAGTCATGCAACTTGGTTCAACATTATCAAAAGAACAGTGTCATTCCAAACGCATGCACTAAATCAAAATAAATGGTAAACATAATGCATCTACATCACAAACTCTACCCTTTATTGTCATAAACAAATAACTATATCAATAAATGGAACAACTGAAAAACAATACAACATTCCAATTTAAGGGGGGAAATGACACCTTAAATTATGAAGTAGTTTATATATGTGAAGAGATATTTGATGTCTTAAATTATGGAGTGTTTACGGAGTGATCGATTCACAAAGATATTTCTTTCATGTCTTAAATTGAACAATAACGTAACAAACACAAATATTAAAAAAGATATGCAATTATACGAACCCTTTTTTGGAAGCTCGACTTTCACACATCCCCGTACAAATCATCAAGACATCTCAAGTATCTCAAACCCCATTACTAGGATGTTCGATAACCCAATCCAAACTCACCAGTTTATTTGTGCCAACCCTGAAGGTAAAGAACCTAAGCTTTTGCAATCCTTTAGAAAGAGGTGTCTCAAACTCACCAAGTTACCAAGGTTCAAACGCAATTCCACAAGCGATTCACAACCCCTAAGGTCAAGGGTTTGCAAATGCTGAAGCTTACAAATCGAATTCGAAATTTTTTTCCAAATGGCGACTACTTGATAGATTGAGGTACCTCAAGTGAATCAATTCTCCAAACGAGGTATATATCTCAAGTGAATCAATATATCCTCCAAACGAATAAGGTAACATATCAACGAACAAACATGACATTACCAAAGCATGCAACATTTTCATACTTCCCAAAAGGAAATTCAAGGAGCTTGTTTTGAGCCATTAGTGAGTAGAATGGTCCTTAAGGTCTTTGAATGGGGAGACAGAAAACAAAGTCAAATAAGAAATTCGGATCACACTTGATAGAGATGTGATGAAGAGAGCTCCCGCCACCCATGCCCTCTAAATCTTGTCTAATGCGCGAAAAATCTACACTCCATTCCTACCACTTTTATTGCCAAATTATGTAGCAAATCATGCATTTTACACGTGTATATAGGATAACCTTTCTTTTCATCCTTTACCAACTCTTGGAAGAAGCACTTGTCAACCAGTGAAAGAAATACACATCCCCAACTTCCTCCAAACTCTTCTTATTTTTTCGCTCAATAAAACCCTGGGCTGCCCACATGCGAACCGACTCATCTTTTTCAAATTTATAATCTTTAGGAAAGATTGAAGAACCACATCTTTTTATCTTTCCCTTAGGATCACAACATGTTACCAACGGTAATTACATATCCACACTTTCGGACAATTTTCTTGCCTAATCGAACAAGTTCAGAATCATTAGCAGTTTCACCCTCCTCAAATGTTGACTTGGCAAACAAATCCCAAACACTTTTTTTTTTGGGAACGTGCAACCCAAACACTCTTTTCAGCGAGTAGTAAGGTTTTACGACATTAAAACATTGGGCAACCTCTGTACCGCGTGTTGTGGATAAAATAGGATAAAACTTTACCCCTTAAGATTTTTTACACTTATTCAATATTTGGGAAATAAGCCATAAGGTTTAAAGGAAGGAAATGCTTTTTTTTTTAAAGAAACGAAATGATTTTTTTTTTTTGTGGGAAAGAGAGATACTCGGCATGGTGATGGGAGTAAAAATTCCCCAGAGAGTAAAGATAATTAATTGCCCAAAAATACTGGGTAGGTTAACATTTATTAATTAACTAGTGTAGATCCCATCCCGCGTACGGGGAATGCGCTAATGTAAATATACATAAAAGTTTTTTTTTTCTTTCTAATCTATGGTTAATTAAATCTCATGTAATTTAATTAGATAGTTGATTTTTTAAAATATTTTGATATTCTTTTTTATTAAATATGTAGTATATAGTTATTACATTAGTTTACTAAAATATCTATGTAAGGATAGATTGTGGCTACATATATGGCTATATAATATTTTAATTATTTATTTTGGCCTAAAAAAATAATATAAATAGATATAAAATAACAATTATTAAATGATTGATTTTGATATAAATAATTATTTCCACCAAAAGTAATCTAAATATAAATAAAATAGTACCTATCAAATATTACGTATTTATCTATTAATATTTTTGGTAAGTATGACTATAAAAATTATTTTTATTCATTATTTTTATTATTACTACTACGTTTAATTATATTGATATAGTTTTTTCCTTATATAATATTTACTCTTTTATAAGATATTATATCTATCCAATTATATGTGTTAATGGTAAAATAAAATAATTATTTTTATTAGATTTCTTTTTTGAGAGGAGAAAGCTTTGCGAGATGCACTCACGCGCCGCCACGTAGGCAGATTCACTCACGCGCCGCCACGCAGACACCAATGCATCGGTTATAGTATATGTATATATAGAAGATAGATAGATAGATAGATTAATTACAGATGGTAAACTAGAGGTCTCTCCTCCCTATAAAAATAGAAGAAGCAAACCAGTAGTCACGTCTGTAATCCGTCATTCAGGCTGATCGGGTGTGGATTCGAGTTCAAGCTCAAGTGGCGTCGGAAAGGGAAGCGGAGGGATCTCCTCTATTTCCCAACGCACACGAGCTTTTGAACTTGATTTCACACCCTTTTAGTTTGATAATTTTTCTGTCCTCCAGGTTTGTTTCACTCCTTTAAATTTGATATTTTTTTAAAATTTTTCTTTTGTATTTTGGTGTCAATTGTTGGTTTAATGTTTAATTGATGTATGAGTACTGTCTTCTATATTTCAAATTCTGTATTCTTTGAATTGTACACGCTTAAAGTCTTCTTCTAATACTTTTTAGTTGCTCTTAAATATTAAAGGGTGCAAATTCAATGTTTTGGTATTTTCATAATTGAATTTGAAATAAAATTGATTAAATGTTAAAGGCTTTCAATATTGGGCAAGGAAAGACATCGGTTGAATGCTCAGTACAGGATGCACCCATTAATTAAATAAAGAGTTCTATAATAAGAAGATTTTTGATGCCAAAATGTAACGCTGCGAAGCTATACAAAGCAAATTTCTTGAAGGAAAGATGTATTTGTAGTGTTCTTTCATCAATGTATCTACTGGAAAGAAGGATTTCGACAAAGGACACAGCCCGAGAAACTTGGCTGAGGTGGTTGCTCTCGCGGAGTTAGTAGGAAGACTTCAAAATGGTATGATTTAGTGTAAATTGCAGAAAATCGCAAGGATTGCTCGTGAATACACAGAGTGTAGGGGGTCGTGGGTGCATCGACAAGCTTCTGTATGATGATTTGAAATAATGAAATGGTTGTTTGGGTCTCAAAAAAAAAAATCTGCTTTGAATTGTTTAGTGTCTTTTGAGCCTTTTTTTCTTTGTGGAAGCAAGTTTCATTCAAATTTTTAGTCTAGTATGTCTAAGCCTACTCCTACTATGCCTAAGAAGGAGGAGGAGGAGATTCCTTCCGTTGATGAAGATGAAGACCAGGAACTTCAACAAGAAGAGAATGGAGGAGGATGTAGGGCAAAAAATTCGCGGGTGGTCTATTCAAGAAGCTTGGACAGGTGAAGATGAGATCGTCCTTTTGAGAGCTTGGTTGAATACCAGATTGGATCCGATGCGAAGAGTGGCAAGGGAGGCGATGATCTCATCTTTGCAATGGATCCAATCCGGTATTCAACCAAGCTTCTCATCAGGACAATCTCATCTTCATCTGTCCGAAGCTTCTTGAATAAGCTCCTTGAATATGTCACTGACGGACTTTTTGACCTTGACATCTTCCTCCACTTCTTCTTCGTTCTCCCCTACTTGTTCTTCTTCTTCTTGTTGTTCTTCCCAACAATCCAAGACTCCTTTCAACATCGGTATTTAGGTTACCGGAAAAGTACGTATCAGGAGGAAATTACCTCTACTATTGGTTGTTATAGATAGCCATTTTCATTTATCAAAGCTCTAAGAGAGCTACAGAAGCAAGTATTTTCCCAATGTACATGGAGAAGAAGAGGGCTTAGCCAAACGTTTTAAATAAACTTACTGTTTACAAAGTTTCTTTTATCTTCTGTTTTCCCTTCAGCAACAGCTTTTTCCCTTCATTTCTAAAAATAAAAACCACCCTTCATAAATCTGCATACAAGATACAACCATTGATCATTTAGAAATAGAAGCGAAAACGCACCAAGCCTTTGTGACTCATAGATCCAAACATACTCAAGCCTTTGGCGAACAAGAACACGACAATCATATGGTCGCAAATATTCAATCGAATAGATAAACAGTAATCCACCTGTTATAGGGAGATGGAATTAATATACAAATCATAATCATTAATCGGATGTCACATCTACTTGATCCTCTTTCATTGTTTCACTTGTCTCTCGACATGTCTGAGCTGTTGGCTGAGGAGGTAGATCGCCGCACCTTCCAAATGCCTAACGCCTTTTGAACTCTAGGATCTCTGATGGCTGAAAATCAAGAGCGAAGCAAGGGATTGATTCATGTAATGTAGGACTAGATTGAAACCAGAGGAATCTCAGTGTTGTCAAGATGTTAAAGTACATAACTTACCAAATCCCCAGCACAAGGAGAATAAGATTGAGGTGAACCAGTAGCAAAATAAAGCCTGTATATGATTTTTTTTTTCCATACAAAATCCAAGGTAGCAAGATTTAAGTGGAAAGATAAAATCACATGGTTCAAATTTCACCAAGTTACTTAACAACCAAGTGAAAAGATAATGTTATCTTTCGTGAATCGTAAGAAGGGATATAACAAAGGGCTCGTAGACAGCACACAACATAGTACCTGAGGATAACTCGAGGAAAGAACTGCCAAAAGAGTGATGAACACCCTTTCGAAGTTTTTCTTGAAGGGATTCATTTTGAGACCCGAATACAACTGCAAACCATAATGGATGATAACCGCAGGATAAGAACGCTAAAAGTCATCAATCAATAGGTTGATAAAAATGCAAAACATAATTGATAAGCACTGGAAACATTCATAAAAACAAAAAGGCCTGAAATCATCTACAGAAAACCTCAACGAATAAAGGCAAGCTACACAGCAATAGTTTTATACTCAACAGAGCTGACAGAGCAAATGATCAAACTTTCCATCACAACTGCAGATTCATTTAAACGTCACTAGGGGTTGTCTAACCAAATTATGAAAATGCATCATTACCTCCAGGTGTACCAAAAGTATCAGCGCTGTCAAAATAGGAAATATATACATAGCATTTGGAGTGGTGAGATCCGTGAACCACAATGCTCCCCCATTTTTGAATGATGGAACTTTTTCTACCATGTTTAAGATCTGCAAGATAATTATTATCAATCAATACAAGAAAAAAAGTATCTAGGCAAACAAATATCACAAGTCTATCTATGAAACCTCAACATGCACCCAGCAGATGAAAGCATTGTCTCAACTTACAGCAAGGACAAAAGGGATGGAGATAGCGATTCCGATACATTGTCGCTTATATGGAGTAAATAGAGATACACCATGTCTGCAGAGCATTAGATAATACATCAATAGACTCACTATTCATTAACGAAAAAGAGACAGTAAAGTCGAGCTGAAGAATGGAAGAAACAAATTCAACATACTACAATTGCCATGACCTTTTTAATTTTAGTATACTGGAATCGACCATTATTTAATCACAATTAAGAACAACAATGAGGCAGGATGCTAGAACTGTTAGGGGTATGGAACCTTCTTGGACCAGAATCTAAAATGAGCTTTCTTAAAACCAGAGTGCAAAGTCTGACTCAATAGGGTTCTAGCAATTTGAAGTTAATGGACTGAGTAAAATGAATCAGGAAAATTCCTCTACTTCTTAAACCATATACTTAACTCAATAGATGATTTTCATGTTGCCAGAAACACACTCGACATTCTGACCAGAAAATAAACATACTCTGGACATACAAGGATAAATCAATGGACATCCAAATTCTTATTACCTCCATTATTGAAGGAAAAACACCAGCAAGCTAAATTAAGACAATCTAGACCAATATGTGCTTTAGAGGTGACTGTAGATAAAAGTTGACTTTTGTTATAATCATAAGTTTAATGTTAACATAATTATGAAAGATACATTAAAACTCCCAAAGTCCCAAAAGATTCAAATTTGATTGGTCTAATTTACCTTTTTTTATGTACAAACATTTGCTTACTACAAATCAAAATCATCATTTTCAACTTTGATGCTCATGTCATCTTATGGATACATTTAAAAGATAATTGAAAATGGATATCCATAACAATCAATAACACAGAAAGCAACTATACGATGTTGAAAGAATCTTGAGAGCTCACAAACGAAAATAATCTACACCTAAAAGAGCTCAAGAAGCAAGAGTTTTCGAATGCTCATAGAAAAGAAGAGGGCTTAGCCAAACATTTTAAAGAAACTTACTGTTTACAAAGTTCCTCCATCTTCTTTTCCCCTTCGGCAACAGCTCGGGGGTTCATACCCTGTAAAGTGTGAGCTAAACAAGTTCATGAAATTGATCAAGAAATTTGGTACCATATATGGGATGGAATATAATTTTTTTAAGGGTAGACAATAACAAGATGTCTCGGATACCATGTGATTGTCTATTTCAGAAGAAAAGCAATTAGAACTTCAATCTTCTAAACATAGACATATAGATGTTTGAAGGAGTCCATAAATGGCAAAGGAGAAGAGAGGGAAACAACCTTTTTCCTTGTTATTATGGTGAGACCGGTGGAACTCAAAGAAGATATATCTATATTTCTATGAATAAAAATCATCCTTCACAAATCTGCAGAATCTTTTTTTTTAGAGCACATTTCCATCTGTCCAGCCATTTTGGTTCTACTTTATAAAAGTATACAATTATATGCCATTTTTTCCTAGGTTATAAACAAACTGACACCACCAAGGCAAAACAATGATACAAATTTTATGGATCTTTGAACAGTGTCCACCAATCGTACAAGGTATAGTCATTGATCACCAAAAATAAAAGCAAACACGCACCAAGTCTTTGTGACTCATAGATCCAAACAGACTTGGCATTTGGCGAAAATGACAATCATATATATGGTGAAAATATTCAAAATAACAGTCATATTACCATTGCTTGCACTTGCTCCTTGATCTGCATCAACTGTGGCCTTATCAACTGCCGGGAAAAAAAAACAATCAATAGGATTCGGAATTTATTTGGCAATGAAATTTAGCGATTTTCAACAGTTGTCCACTAGTAGCAGACTTGCATTCTTCATTATAAACTCGAAGTTTACAATTGGAAAATAGTTCCAAACATGGGAAATATTATGACAGACCCAAAGGTGGGAAAAACTATGACCGGCAGATATAACATATTGATAGAAAGAACATTTAACATCTCCGGAAGAAGCAACATATCAAAAATCCTTACAAGAAACAATGATCAGATCAGGAAAGCTAAGCGTAGTACAGTACCGCATACTTTATATTCTCCTTAAGTATACTTATGAGAAACGGAATTGTAGCTACACGAATCAACAAAGTCGTAAGAACAATAGAAGCCCACCTATGACAAACAACAACAAAAGTGTATTAAACGCTTCATCTTTGAAAAATTTAAGTAAAAGCTCAAAGCCCACAAGGCCATAACTTTCCAATTCAAAGACAATGAGATTGAAGAAAGTAATGCAGGGTATGTTATTAACATACCAATTCAACCCAGTAACCGAATGAACCCCATCAATCAAGTACTGCAAGGCAGAAACAGGGAACACTGAATCAGCAGCTGCAATTGCAACCTCGCTCACAGCTGGGGATTGCGAGGTTAACGCCTCAATGGGAGCATCAGAGATAACAACAACAACATCATCAGTAATCAAAGTGGGAACTTCATCCGGAAAACCCGTCGTATCCACCTCCCTAAACGAGGTTGACATTTGCCTCTTCAAAATCAGTCCATTTCCGACCCACCCATAACCTGTTCGACAAAATGCGCCAGTGAACTGCCATGGAGCACAATTCGTACAACTACCAAAAGACCTTCTCGGCGTTGAATAAGTCTCGATGATCGACCCAGTGGAGTGTAAATCTTCATGATTACTCTGATCATTAGCAAGATGAGAAATGTAGCTGAACGAGGGATTGAATCTACGAGCGAGAAGCGCAGCTCGGATTGAAAGGCTACGCCTAAATGCCATCCTCGATCCTCCTCAACTCCGAGAAATCAAGGTCCACTGGTGAGGACGAATAAGGAGCTAGTAGACTCGAAAACAGAACGCCAAAGGTAAAGCAGAAATCTAGGGTTTCTAAGGAAAACGGAGGACTTGCATACGGAGATCCCAATTTTGTACAGAGAGAGAGCTTCCATTTTTGGGTAGTTGGGATTCAGGCGAAAGGAAAAGCACACTGTGTGTGTTGCTGTGAATTTGAATTCAGGAAAACACTCTGCGCCAATAAACTGGAATTTTTCAAAGACGGAAAGACCCCTGTAATATTTTTAGATTTTAACTAAACCACCCGTAGATTAAAGAAATTATATAAAACCACCAATAAACTGGTTTTTTCCAAAGAACTATCCATAACATTTTTTTTATGTTTTAAAAATATTTAATTAACACTTTATTTGTCAAATTAAAATTTCACATGTTTTTGATTTTTATACACATAAAAAAATATTTGCGGATGATTATTTATTGGTTTAGTTTGGTTTTGATTTCAAGGGATTGCAAACACGCACTTTGAATGCCAATAAATTGTAATTTTTCAAAGAATTGAACCCTTATAGTATTATGTAAAATATATTAACAAGATGTCATACCTTATTCTTTGCACTTGAATAGGTAAATTGTCATACCTTATTCCTTTCAAACTGATGAAACTCCTCTTGCATAGCCTTGATCTAGTTGGGGTATCTTTTAAGGCTTCTCCAACAGTGGAAGAGGGGTTAGTTCGGAAGGATGTATCAAGCACCTACCAGTTGGAATTGAGACTAGCTTGTATTCTTCTTCTAGGGTTGTGATCTTGTCTTGTTTCACATCTCTTCATTCCCTTGGTGAATCTTTTTCAATGCTTTCCACTCTTCTCCTTACTTCCTTAGGAGTGACAAACCCCCCATGACCTTGCGTTGATCACCAGACGCGATAAAGCAAGAGTTATCATCTTCCTTAATTTTGAGTTTTTCTCAAACTTCTTGAACTCATCCTCTCCCCATTTCCTTGGGGATTGGTTGCATCATAATGTCTAGCAATTTCAGATCTAAGTCTTCAATGATACTCTAGCACTACGTACCCATCAAATGATCAGCCGATATGCTCCTTCATTTGCTTAGACCAAGAGTAGTGGGGGCTTCCATAATGATCCATCTTTGGAGTTTCCTGAAGAGCACACTAGCTTTGAAACCAATCGTTGGATCAGTAAGAGTCTTAAATGAGTAAAACATAAGTGACCACGTCACATCAAAGGACAAACAAGAGTAACATGGTTACTTTAGAGTGGAAACCCTAACCAACCAACTAGTTGACTAGGTAAAACCACTGCCTTACTAGTTTTTCACTAGTAAGGACTTGAATGGTCTACTTGTTTTATTGATAGCTTTCGATTACAATGACAATTTAGAGACCGACTTAACTAGAATCCCACTGACTCAAACACCTCTAAGCCTATTACTTAATCTATCCAGTATCCCGCCAGTATAACAAAAGGATTAAGCAGCTTCATAACTTTCTTTTCTACTATCTCTTTGAAGTTCTCTACGTTCAATTGTTGGGCCTAGTAGCCCCAACATCAAGCACATCTAGAAATGACTCTGTAAGCTTATAATCTACTTAAGCAGCATTTGACCCCCATCCAGAAGTAGAGCATACTCTGGAAACTAGAGCATTTGCCTCCTATCAAGAACTCCGGATTCTTGTCCACAAATATACTATTAGGTGGTGTTCGATCTAGTCGTGACTGACACCATCCAAATCCTCATCCTGTAAAAGAAAATATCGGATGAAAGTCAATATAAACATAATTTACAAGGATAAAATGGATATTTCAGGGAAAAAAATGGGAGGTGATGGTGTTAGTTAAACCAATTTTAGTTAAATATTAAGTCCTAGCTAGAATTCGAAAAGAAGGTAGTTTGGAGGGGGGAATGGTAGCAAAGCAAGGCTATACATTACTCCATTCATGTGAACTTTTTTTTTATTAGGTAAAAATTCGAAGCTCAGACATGCTTGACTTATCGAGAGGCCGACAAAGTCAGCAGACGGTGAACCGTCAAACATACAACCTAAAAATACAGAAATACAAAGAACAAGCGAAATGAAACAAGCAGAAATAAACTCTACAACAAGATGATTAAAACATGTCATATATTTTAGGAAGGAAATCTTGTTAAGAAAAACATGTCATTTTAGGTACGTATTTTGCCATTCACTTTACAAAATCGTTCTTGTAATGATTAGGTAGATATTAGTTGTAATTTTCGAGAAAGTTAAAAAAATGTAAAATTAAGGGTATAAGTGTATTTTTGTTTGCTTCCTTAAAAATGTGTAAATCACTAAAATGACACGTTTTAATTAATGGAGTAGCTTATTCTTTAAAAGACTTGGAGAGCAATTAAATCAACGACTGGGTGCTGACTTGTAAACTGAACACCTTTAGTGGGTGGTTTTATGTAATTATAGATTAAACGGGTGGTTAAGTGTGAAAACATGTATATAATGGGTGGTTTTATGTAAATTTTCCTATATATTAACTATAGTCTATAGGTTGTATTTGGAGATGCGTGAAATACCTTAACCGGCTGGCGTCTTGAATCGCAATCTCGATCCTCTGTTGCCCCTCTTGAATTGAAAGTGGATATGTATGCCAATTACTTGCAGCGGGGCCTTTATATATACATCGATCAGTGCAGGCCTCCTTGCTTTACATAATCTCCCTCAATTTACAGGCCTCAATATCCCACCACCTATTAATATGATACATGTAGTAGTATCATATATATGAGGGGGATTTGCATGTCAGATTGTTAACCGTGCTGCCTGTGTGAGTAAGAAGAAGTACAAGTTATTATGTAAAGACGATTAAAGGGGCACAAATTAAAAATAAGGGAGAATACGTTTTTAATTTGGGGATAAATTAATGAAGTAGATTTAAATAATATAACCTTTGCCCTTTGAATCGGTGAGCAATCTATCTATATCTATATGTCCTCATAGTTAGTCTCATAAATAAAATGTACAAAAGCTAATTAAAAAAGGAAGAAAGCAATAATATCGTAACTATGATATGATCAGGTATAGAAAGATAGTTTAAGCATATATACCTTATTCAAAAGTAGGGGATATGGGAAATGAGATGCCGGTCTTCCCCAGTTTCTGGTTTGCATCTCTCTTTTAATTCCGTTGTTGCGGATGATCCACTAATAACCATGGATTGCAAGGAGGTGAGGTGCTCGAATCCGTCCGGAATCTTCTTCAAATTTCCCACAGAATGAAGTGTAATCTTACGAAGTGATTTGAAGAGCTTCCAGGGAATGTCATTTATCCAACGTTCACCCTGCATGCATATGAGTTTATTAGATTAAATACAGGAGTAGTATTTTAATTATTATTATTATTATTATTAATGCAATAAATGCAATGTATATTCAAACAACTGATTAAGAGATCAAAAAAAGAAAAAGAAAACAACCAATTAAGATTGTTATATCCACGCGTGTAGTTATATTATATACATTGAGAAGAAACAAAAGAATCAAAATGATGTTTTGTTATTTTAAAAAATATATATCTTTCTATGATATTTTTAACTACTCGATCGATACTTTAAAGTATAAAAATTAAATTTGTCTAATCAAATCTTCCTTTTTTATACTTTTATATTTTTTCAATAGTTGATAATTAGAGTTCGTTTGGTTAACAATTGAAAAACCTAGGAAGTGAAAAAACCTAGAAAGTAGGATAAATTCATGTGTTTGGTTGTAATTTTTTTCTTTCAAAATCACTGGAACTTGAATTCCCAGGAATTCCTTCCTATGAAATGGGGGAATTTAACTTACTTAGAGGGGACTAGGTAAGTTGCTTCCACCATTTTGTATACAAAATTACCACTTTCACCATTTGAATTTCCTATCATTTAAAAACTAAGAAAACATCTTTTTTTCATTAAACGGAAGTACAATTGACGGAAATTTAATTCACGTGAATTAAATTCCTGGGAATTGCACTTTCCATGTTCAATCAAACGAGGCCTTATATTTATTTTTTGTAAATATTACTTAAATGCAAGATTACTAGAAGATTAATTGCATTAAAAGATCTCATATCATATCGGATATTGGAGATAACATACTGTAGTGTTTAAAAGATCATCATGTGTGCAATTATAACATATAAAAAGAATACCTTAGTGAAACAAATCTGAAGTTCGATAAGCGGGCTGAATTGGATTTGTTGTTCCACCAGCTCCTTCTCATCCACGTTGATCACCTTATCCACATCAGTAAAAGACAGCTGTTGGAGGTTCATATTCGCAAGCATTACCCAACTCATGCTCAACTCCACATATCTGGACCAGTTGGTAAAGCGCAATTCTTTTACAAAACGGAGATGCTGGATCCACTTGGGGCAACTAAACGGCGTCGTATTAAAGTAAATTAAAAGTCTTTGAAGAGCAGGTAGGTGGAGTCCTTTCTCCACCATTTCATTATCTTCTTCTACTTGTTTGTTTTCATGATATTCAATCACCAAGGATTCAAGAGCAGTGAGGTATTGAAGCCCCCCTTGTAAGTGCCTCTGCCATGGCACTGTCAAACTTCGCAGTCTCTGCAAGGATTTCCATGGCATCCCCAAACCACTATTATGATTTATCTCCTGCTTTTCAGCTTCTTCATATCTGTCTTCCAATTTCACATTTTCACAGTTGAAAATCTCCAACTTTTCAAGGGCAGTGAGACACACCAAGCCACTACTAGACACCCATTCTAGATAATCAAAACTCTCAATTTCAAATGACTTGAGAGAGGTTAAGAAATTTATTGAATCCTTTGGCACACAATTTAAATCTCTTACGTTGTTGAGCCTTAACTTTTTTAGGTTTGGAGATCTCCTATTAAGCAACTTGCCCACTAACTTCCCATTAACATTGTCTAAATTCAATTCTTCAATCCCCCTGAATAAAGGCATACCTTCCACAAGGTTTGGACAATCACTTATCAAAACCTTTAAACCACAGTACAACGGTGGTGATACCGAAATTTGAGAATCATCTTCGGGTATTGCTACTTCCCTCCACCAACCCTTCAAATTACGCAAGGACTTCATTTCTAGGATTTCAAGGCACGGAATTGATTCCAATTTTACATTCTCATGATATAAGTACTCCAAAGTGCATTCATATAGACTAAGCCTCTTGAGATTTGAAAGCGAGAAAACCCAACTTGAAAGTTTATCACCTGCATACCCTTTTATTGACAAATACTCAATATTATCATGCAGTCGAATCGCCTCTAGCACTGCTTCTGTTTCTTTCTTTTCCATTTCATTCTCACCATTGTCGATCCACTCTAGGAACATCCCATTCAGTTTGTGCTTTTTGGACATGTTTGATTTTTTTGCATCTTCTATGCAATCAGACCATCCATTTTTCGGAAGCTCAATTTGCAGAGCCCCGCACAAATTATCAAGGCATCCGAGGTATCTCAAACCCCCATTACTAGGATGCACAATAAGCCGATCCAAACTCACAAGTGTAGTTATATCTGCCAAGTTTGAAGGTGAACAACCTAAGCTTTTGCAACCATTTAAAAAGAGATGTCTCAAGCTCACCAACTTCCCAAGCTTCAAAGGCAATTCCACAAGCGATGTACAACCCTTAAGATCAAGGGTTTGCAAATGCTGAAGCATACAAATCGAATTCGGAAGTTTTTCCAAATCTGGACTGTTTGATAGATTAAGGTATCTCAAGTGAATCAATTCTCAAAATGAATCAGGTAACATTGGAATGTACAAACGTGGTATATGCAAGGCACGCACCATTTTCATACTATCCAAAATGGAATTCAAGAAGCTTCTATTAGAGGGTTGAACTTGGTTAAGTAGAATGGTCCTTAAGGTTTTTGAATGGGGAGATAGAACTAAAGGGTCAACTAAGAAATTCGAATCACACATGATAGAGACGTGACGAAGAGAGCTCTCATCACCCTTGCAATCTGAATCTTTTATTGCCAAATCTTCTTCTCTAATGAAACGTCTACTCTCCATTCCTGCAACTTTCATTGCCAAATCATGTAGCAAATCATGCATTTTACATGTGTATATGGGAGAACCTTTCGATTTATCTATTTCCAACTCTTGGAAGAAGCACCTGTCAACCAAATGAGAGAAATACCCATCCCCAACTTTCTCCAAGCTCTTCTTATCTTCTCGCTCAATAAAACCCTGGGCTGCCCACATACGAACCAACTCGTCTTTTTCAAATTTATAATCTTCAGGAAAGATTGAGCAATAAGCAAAACAATGCTTTAGTGCAGGCGGAAGACCATTGTAACTAATCATTAAAACATTCATGATATGTTTGTGATCATCCTTATTACAACTAGCAAGATCACTCACTAAAGACGACCATGTGTTCCTATCTCTCACTTGGTATCGCAACATGCTACCAATAATAATTAGAGCAAGGGGGGCATATCCACATTTTCGGACAATTTCCTTGCCTAATTGAACAATTATAGAATCAACAATTTCACCCTCCTGAAATGTGAACTTGGCAAACAAATCCCAAGCACTCTCTTCTGACAGACTTTTTAGCGGGTAATAAGGCTCTATGGCATTCAAACATTGGGCAACCTTTGTACTACGTGTTGTGGCTAAAATCTTACTACCGAATCTTCCACAATCAAGGATTTCTTTCAACTTATGCCAATTGGTTGTTTCTTCATCCCAAACATCATCCAACACTAGGAAATATTTTTTATCCTTAATTTTCTCCTTCAACATGTTTTCTAAGTTACCTAAACTGTTGTCATTGGGTTTAGACCCAAGAGCAGATGTTAAAATTTCCACTAAGACTTCCTTTAGATCTGAAAAGTAATTGACACAAGCCCAAAGATACAAATCAAACCCACTCTTTACTCTGTCATCATTATATACAAACTGAGCTAAGGTAGTCTTCCCCAATCCGCCAAACCCAATTACAGAGATAACAGATAGCCTAAGTTGGCTAGTTTCCTCTTTAGGCAACAACAGTTCAATGATGTCCTTCTTTTCCTGGTCTCTTCCAATCACATTCTCTAATTTGACAGAGGAGGAAGTTTCGTTCCTAAACCTAATGGTGGTGGCTCTAGTTGGGTTCTCTTCAATTTTTTTTTGGTGAGCTGGGTTCTCTTCAATTAGTTTGCTCATAAAATTGAACTGACTCATATCTTTGGAAATGCCATCTAGACACTCCTTGATGTCCTTGACATCATGAGCGGTCCTAACAACAAAAGCAAGCTGGTTGGATTTGGAGAAAAAAAGGCGTACCTCCTTCCTGAACGAGTTGCCAGACATGACCTTCTTCCGTAAGGCCCTGGCAGCAACAGCATCGAACAGGTCATCAGCCTCGTACAAGATTGCCCTAAGCCTGGAAAGCCAGTCCTTCACGCGATCTTCCTCGGATCCCCTTCGCTCAGCATCATGCAGGCAAAGGGTGATGGTTTTGATGGTTTTCTGGAGGCTTTTGAGGTCCTTGTCGAAGTTCCAGACAAGGAGGAACTCTTTGGAAGCGGGAGAGGCAAGTTGCTGGGCCACAGATTTAGCCACGCCAAGCAAGGCAGCCTCAGCCATGGTTGATCGAGATGGGCTTTGACGGGTGAAAAAGGGGGATTCAAGTGAGAGTATGAAATGGTGAGCGCAATAACAGAAAGTGTTGGTGAGGGGTTCGGTTAAGTAGTGAGAGAGTGCAGCGACAACCCCACATGCCCGCCCCTGTTTATCGCTGCCAAGCCCCTAGCTAGTTGTAGTTTTTATGTACAAGTTGTAGATTTGAAACCAATGGTACCCCGTTTTCGTGCACAAGTTGTAGTTTTTGTAGCTGGAATCTCAGTTGGGCCCCTAGTTGGTTTTAAAATTTAAGCTGGGCCATTGTTTGGTAGCTTAAAATATTACATGCCCGCCCCTATTTATCGGTGAGAAGCCCACATGCTTCTTCCTTTTGCTCTAAATAATTCAACCAATTTGCTTCGCAGTAAACAATTTTTTAATCCTTTAGGTTGACCGCTTGGCTCATCCCCACATGCTCACATGCTTCATTAATCGCTCATTTTGAAATTCACCCATTTTAATTTTTTTAATGAAAATTATGCATTTATGAAGAAACATAATCTTATATAAGACGTTATTACTTATTAGAATAGTCCTCGGCCATGGAGAGAAGAAGAGGAGACCAGACAAGCTTACCTATTGGCGTAACGTTATGTTAAGTGTTGTTAACATTTTGGTTTCCGTTATACATAATTACTTTGGTTTTGATTATCCTTCATTGCAAAGCATTCAGATTTTGATCATGTTTTCAAGTGTTGTGGATTTGATTTTCTGCGTTGGGGAGGCGCGCCCCTCATATGTTTTTTATGTGAATGGATGGAGCTTTGTGAAGAACTCATACAAGTACTAGCCTCTTTTCTTTAACTCAAACAACTTGTGTGTTGAAATATCCGGAACAACCTGAAATTACGTGGCTCTTACTATTTATAGAGGCTAAAAAAAGGATTAGATTTATAGAAAAACAATTGTAATCGATAAATGTCATAATTCGATCCACTACTAATCAACTTCCTACTACTCTATAACTTCTCACTACTTTCACTACTAATAACTTTTCATTACTCAGGTAATCTCTCACATTAAGCAGCTTCTTAATAACCTCTCACTACTTACTTCTTCCACTACTTAATATATATACAAGAAATAGCACTAACTAGACCAAAAAATGACCCGTTTACAAAACTAGACCAATAGGCCCAAAAATTGAGAGGCACACTTATATCCTTCTATGGCTTGGTACTTTGAGAGTCACACTTTTTCTTATCCGGTTATTATATTAGGAGTAAGTTTTCCAAAGATCTCCTCCACATCCATATTAATTATTTGTAGCCACATTAATCAAGAACCTCCCACTTGATACTTGTTCGCTTAACCTCCTCAAACTTCCCCCTCAACATTGTTACCATGCCCTTGATCACCTTAGCTTCTTCCTCAAGCTTGGTGATATCAGGTCATCCTTCTTCTTATTCTCAGCCTTGAACTCCAGCTTCTCCCTCTCTAAAACTTTAATCTTCTGAAGGAGCTCTAAAATACACACACATATACACACATATAGGGTAGGGTTCGGTGTGAGAACACCTCTACCGGTGAGAACAAAAGAAACATTTTTATTGGTTGAAATCGCACTGCTCAATCGTGTTTTTATTGAACCACAATATAACTGCTGAACCACGTACTTAATAAGGGTATATTGAACCACTTACTAATTTTTCACCAGTCGCTCAGAGCGCGTTTTCACTGAACCACTTACTAATATAACTGTTGAACCATTTAATAAGGGTATATTGAACAACTTACTAATGGCTGAACCACTACGAGTAAAAGAGCTGAACCACTATGAGTAAAAGGGTGACCACTACGAGTAAAAACACTGAACCACTACATACATACGTACATACATAACTCATGAATCCATCTCTAATGATTTAGACCTTTGAGGTACCCAAAAACCTATCAAATTGCACAACGAATTCCCAAATCTAGCTCCCTATTCCAAAGAAATTGAGACTGTAGAATATTTTGGTGACTTGCTTCCATTATCCCTCCAAGAAAGGAGAGCTAGCTCACAACTCCAAACAAACCTTGAGTGAAAGTCTTCGAGATGATTTTCACCCATTTGAAGAGCCTTGTACTCTTCTTCTAGGGTTGTGATCTTGTCTTGTTTGACATCTTCATTCCCGTGGTAAATATTTTTGAGTGTTTTCCACTTCTCCTTAGTAGTGACAAACTTCTTGAACTCCTCTTCTCCCTATTTAACCTCGGGGATTGGTTGCATCATAATGTACGTCTAGCATTTTCAGATCTCTGTCTTCAATTAATGATACTCTTCTAGCACTACCCATCAATTAAGTCGATATGCTGCTCCATCTTTGGAGTTTTCTGAAGAGCTCATGTTTCTTGCAATTAGTCAAACGATCTAGCTAGAGCACACGAGCTTTGAAACCAATTGTTGGATCAGTAAACGTCTCAAACGAAACCATGTTCCGTAAAACATAAGTTACCATATTACATCGAAAGACAAACAAGAGTAATAACGTGGTAACTTAAAGTGGAAACCCTAATCAACCAACTAGTTGATAAGGTAAAACCACCGCCTTACTAGTTTTTCACTAGTAAGGACTTGAATGATCTACTTGTTTTATTGATAGCTTTCGATTACAATAAAAATTTAGAGATTGACTTAACTAGCTAGAATCTCATCGGCTAAAACACCTTTGAGTCTATTACATAATATATCCACTACCCGATATAAAAAAATTTCTTTAAAGTTTTTCTTCCGAGCTAAAGGGTGCTTTAGCCATCCCAAGCCCCTCATATATCCGCCACTGAGTAATATATGCAGTGTATGTTAATTATCAACCCAATACTGCAAGGCTAAAGCCTCCATTGGAGCATCAGCTAGAGATCAAATATGCCTCTGAAAACCCAGCCAAGCTAAGAAATCAGCAGGCGCCTTGAATCACAATCTAATATATTGGCCCTCTTGAATTGAAAGTGACTGCCTTTATATATCCATCCATATATCATTGGCCTCCTTGCTTTACTATCTCCCTCATTTGATGGGCCTCATGATCCCACCACCTATTAGTATTAATATACATAGTATCATATATGAGGGGGAAAGCAATAATCTGGTACTGTGATATGATGAGTTATAGAAAAGATAGTAGAAGCGTACTCTATTTTAATTTTGGGGATATGGGAAATGAGATGCCAGTCTTCCCCGGTGTTTTTTTTGTTTGGTTGAAAGTCTTCCCCGGTGTCTCGTTTGAATCTGTTTCTTAATTCGGGGGATCCCCTAATAAACAGATCTTGCAGGGAGGTAAGGTGCTTGAATCCGTCGGGAATCTTCTTTAAATTGCCCACTTCATCAAGTTTAATAATACGAAGTGATTGGAAAACCTCCCAGGGAATGCTATGTATCCAACTTCCATTCTGTGTGATGCAAAAATGATCATCATGTGTGGTGCAAAAATGTAATTATAACACACATATATATATATTTATAAAGAATACCTCAGTGAAACTAATTTTAAGTTGGATAAGTGAGCTGAATTGGATTTGCTGTTCCACCTCCGTCGTTTCATCCACATTGACCTCCACATCATAGAAAGACAGCTGCAGGAGGTTCATATTCGCAAGCATTGCCCAACTCAGGCTCAACTCTACACAGCTGAATGCTAATTTTTTTAGAAAACGGAGATGCTGAATCCACTTGGGAAAGCAACTATGAGGCATCTCATTAAAGACAATATAAAGTGTTTGAAGAGCAGGTAGGTGGAGTTCTTTCTCCACCATTTCATTATCTTCTTCTACTTGTTTCTTTTCATAATATTCAATCACCAAGTATTCAAGAGCCTTGAGGTGTTGAAGCCCCCCTTGTAAGTGCTTCTGCCATGGCACTATCAATCTTCGCAGTCTTTGCAAGACTTTCCATGGCATCCCCATCTCCTCGTTTTCAGCTTCTTCATATCTGTCCTCCAATTTCACGTTTCCACAGTTGGATATCCTCAACTCTTCAAGGGCAGTGAGATACGCCAAGCCGCTACTAGAAACCCATTCTAGATCATGCGAATTCTCAATTTCCAATGACTTGAGAGAAGTTAAGCACTGTATTGAATCCTTTGGCACACAACTTAAATCATCTACATCCTTAAGACTTATCTTTTGGAGGTTTGGAGTCCTTGTATTAAGCAACTTGCCCACCAACTTCCCACTAATCCCCCTTAAATTCAGTTTTTCAACCCCACTGAATAAAGGCATACCTTCCACAAGATTCGGACAATCGCTTATCAAAACCTTTGAAACATGGGACAACGATGGTGATATAGAAATCGGAGAATCATCTCCAGGCATCGCTACTTCTTCCCTCCACCAACCCTTCAAATTATGCAAGGACTTCATTTTTAGGATTTCAAGGCACGGCAGAATTGATTCAAATTTTACATTCTCATGATACAAGTACTCCAATGTACATTCATACAGTGTAAGCTCCTTGAGATTTGAAAGAGAGAAAACCCAACTTGAAAGTTTATCGCCTGCATACCCTTCTATTGACAAATACTGTAGATTTTCGTGTGGTTGAACGGCCTCTAGCACTTCTTCCGTTTCTTCCTTGATCATTTCATGTGGTTTACCATCGTAGATCCACTCTATGATCATCCCATTCAGTTTGTGCTTTTTGGACATTTTTGAATTTCTTGCATCTTCTATGGAATTAGACCATCTCTTTGTTGGAAGTTCAATTCTCACAACCCCGCTCAAATCATCAAGGCATCCCAAGTATTTCAAACCCCCATCACTAGGATTTACAATAACCCGATCCAAACTCACAAGTGTAGTTATCTCTGCCAACTTCGGAGGTAAACAATCTAAGCTTTTGCAACCATTTAAAAAGAGATGTCTCAAGCTCGCCAACTTCCCAAGGTTCGAAGGCCATTCCCCAAAAGATTCACAACTCCTAAGATCCAGGGTTTGCAAATGTTGAAGCTCACAAATCGATTCTGGAATTTTTTCCAGTTTTCGACAGCTTGATAGATCGAGGTGTCTCAAGCTCACCAAATTCCCAAGGTTCAAAGGCAATTCCACAAGAGAATAACAATTCTTAAGATCCAGGGTTTGCAAATGTTGAAGCTTAGTAATTGAGTTTGGAATTTTTTTCAGTCTTTGACTGTTTGATAGATCAAGGTATCTCAAGTGAATCAGTCCTCCAAATGAATCACGTAACATATCAACGGCCAAATATGACATTTCCAAAATGCGCAACACTTTAAAACATCCCAAAATTAAATTCAAGGAGCTTGTTTTAAAGTCTTTCACATTGACAAGTAGAAGGGTCCTTAAGGTCTTTGAATGTGGAGATAGAAGAAAAGGATCAAATAAGAAATTTGGATTGCACTTGACAGAGATGTGGCGAAAAGAGCTCCCAGCACCCTTGCCCTCTAAATCTTCTCTAATGAAACATCTACTCTCCATTCCTGCAACTTTTATTGCTAAATCATGTAGCAAATCATGCATTTTACATGTGTAGATGAGACAACCTTTTGATGTTTTTGTTACCAAAACTTGGAAGAAGCACCTATCAACCATGTGAAAGAAATAAACTTCCCCAACTTCCTCCAAGCTCTTCATAGCTTGTGGCTCAATAAAACCCTGGGCCGCCCACATACGAACTAACTCATCCTTTTTAAATTCATGATCCTTAGGAAAGATTGAGCAATAGGCAAAACAATGTTTTAATGCAGGCGGGAGACCATTGTAGCTAATCATTAAAACTTTCATGATTGGGTCATCCTTATTATCAGCAAGAATAACTCCAAGCTCACTATCCACTAAAGACAACCATGTCATCTTCTTATCTTTCCCTTTGGATCGCAACATGCTACCAACCGTAATTAGAGCAAGGGGGGCATATCCACACTTTCGGACAATCTGCTTGCCTAATTGAACAAATTCAGAATGATCATCAACATATTCACCCTCCTCAAATGTTGACTTGGCAAACAAATCCCAAGCACTCTCTTCTGATAGAGTTTTTAGCGAGTAGTAAGGCTCTATGGCATTCAAACATTGGGCAACCTCTTTACTACGTGTTGTGGCTAAAATCTTACTACCGATATCTCCACAATCAAGGACTTTTTTCAACTCACGCCAATTAGACTGTTCTTCATCCCAAACATCATCCAACACTAGGAAATATTTTTTCCCCCTAATTTTCTCCCTCAACTCCCTTTGCAAGTGATCTAAATTTGTGTCTTTGGGTATAGACCCAAGAACAGATGTTAAGATTGCCACTAAGACCTCCTTTAGATCCGAAAAGTAATTGACACAAGCCCATAGACGCAAATCAAACTCCCATTGTACTCTGACATCATTATACACAAACTGAGCTAATGTAGTCTTCCCCAATCCACCAAACCCAATTATAGAGATAACAGAAAGACTGAGTTGACGATTTTCCTCTTTAGGCAACAACAATTCGATGAGTTCATCCTTTTCCCGCTCTCTTCCAATTACATCCTCTACTTTGACAAAAGAGTGAGTTTCATTCCTAAACCTAACGGGGGCTCTAGTTGGGTTCTCTTCAATTCGTTTGCTCATAAAATTGAACTGACTCATATCTTTGGAAATGACATCTAGACGCTCCTTGATATCCTTGATATCATGAGCCGTCCTGACAACAAAATAAGGCTGCTTGGACTTGGAAAAGAGAAGGCTTACCTCTTTCCTGAATGAGTTGCCAGACATGACCTTCGTCATCCGTAAGGCCCTAGCAGCCATAGCATCGAACAAGTCGTCAGCCTCGTACAAGGCCGCCCTGAGCCTGGAAAGCCATACCCGCACGAGATGATCGTTGGATCCCCTTTGCTCGGCATCATCGAGGAAAGCGGTGATGGTTTCAATGGTCAGATGGAGGTTATTGCGGTCCTTTTCGATGTTCCAGAGAAGGAGGAACTCATTGGAAGCGGGAGAGGCAAGTTGCTCGAGCACGGATTTAGCAACGACAAGCAAGGTAGCCTCAGCCATGGTGTTTTTGAGTCGGATTAGTGAGATTTGAAGGGCTTCTATGCTTTAATTTGTTTGGCGGGAATTGTGGATGAATGCGTGAAAATTCAAGGCTGGAAGACCTTGCCATTTTATAGCAATTAAGCTCTACTTAATCAATTACACCTTTTTTTTTAATAAATCAAATACTCCGTATAATTTAACGATAACGGATAAATGATGGCTAATGTGGAAGCACGATCTAGTGACTTTATCTACGGAGCTTGATATTATATATTTTTCATTTTAAATAGATTATCATGTAATACAGACTATACAGTATATTCTAAATGATTTTACTAATTAATTGTAATGTTTATGCGTGCAAGCATGACTCTGAATGTATAGGCAATCGATTTAAATATTCTCGACACAAAATTGAAGATATTGACAGGAAAATATTGCTGATAAAGTTCCAAAGGAAAATTCACTTCAATTGTATCAAATCAAAGTATAAATAACTCACCAATTAGGAGACAACAATACTTGCTCAGGCCCAAAACACTCAGTATTGACACTACTGGAGAAGCCAAAATAGCACCTATAGAAAGAAACAGGCAAGTATATATGAGGTCAAGCTTCTAATGATTATCACCACAAAAGTTCTAACAATACAAGATCATTCAAGAAGGAGTCATTCGGTTGACATTTCAGAAAGGGAAATTTGATTTAAACTTGTTTAATGTTAGGCTTCCTGCAACCATATGACAGGGACGGAGAAATCCAATAAATGCCTCCTTAATAAGCAAATAGATGCTAAGTCGCATTAAACAAGATTGGAATTTCTATTAGAGAAACCCTAATTCAGGAATAGGCTGAAATTTCTTAAGAAAATCATTGAATTGGAGAGGGAAGCAAGTTGCTTAAGCAACTAACAAAACCGAAAAACCCGTAAATGGAGATTGAATTCGAGATTTAATTGCCCAAAAACCCTAACCGGAGATGTTGCAGGACCAGAGGCGGATTGCAGGTGGACAGGTGGTGGCCGATTGAGGGACGAGACCGATGCTGCAGGAGATTGTAGGAGGTGCCGGAGACGAGAGAGAGTGACGAGATGGAAGAAACGCCGTACTTGTGTGTGGGTGAGAGTCTGAGAGAGAGACGAGAGAGAGAATGGGTATAAAATGGGAAATTACAATATATCACCCTACTATCTCCAATTGTTCAATCCGGGATATTACATCAAATATTCCGGGCGTATTTTATAATTTGTAGTCCAGAATTTTTGATTTTGTCACATTTTGGAATCTGCCCCTAATAGTAATATCCTTCAGCCTAGCTCGTTAATGGACTTAATGCATTTGACTTTCATTCGACATTTTTTTGGGGGGGGGGGGGGGGGGGGTGGGGATGAGGAAAAAAAAAGATCAGGTTAGAGCTAGAGCTCTTGGATATGAAAATTAATACAAAAAATTGAAACCAATAGTATTTATATATGGGGGGATTTGCAAAATAGCCACCAAAATGGGCTTAATTTGCGAAATGTCCGCGTTTTGGGACAAATTAGAGAATTAGCCACTACATAAACCCTTGCTACGCAACCTACGCGCTCCTCATGTGCGTTTCTCCTACGCGCCACTCTTAAAACAGAGTCGTGCAACTCTTACAACAGAGTCGTGCAACTCTTACAACAGAGTCGTGCAACTCTTACAACAGAGTCGTGCAACTCTTACAACAGAGTCGTGCAACTCTTAAAACAGACTCGTGCAATTCTTAAAACAAGACTCGTGCAACTCTTAAAACAGAGTCGTGCAACTCTTACAACAGAGTCGTGCAACTCTTACAACAGAATCGTGCAACTCGTAAAACAGAGTCATGCAACTCTTAAAAGATAGTCGTGCAACTCTTACAAAAGAGTCGTGCAACTCTTAAACCAAGAGTCATGCAACTCTTACAACAGAGTCGTGCAACTTTTACAACAGAGTCGTGCAAATATAAGAGTACGTTGTGCAACTATAACTATAAGTTGTGCAAATATGACACAAGTCTAGTTTTTTTAAAACATTTTGTCGTGCAAATATAATAGTACGTTGTGCAAGTTTAACCGTAAGTTGAGCAAATATGACCCAAGTCTAGTTTTAATTTTTTTTAAACATTTTGTCGTGCAAATATAAGAGTATGTTGTCCAAATTTAACCGTAAACTGTGCAAATATTACCTAAGTCTTTTTTTTTTCCGCATCAATACATTTTGGCGTGCAAATATAACTGTATATTGTGCTTGTGAAAATATAACCATATGTTGTGCAAATATAACATTTTGTTGTGCAAAAATAAAAATAAAAATATAGATTATGAATCACATAATAAAATATAGATAGTTTTATTAATTTCTCATATTTATAGGGTGATTTTTGTAATTTAACAAAAAAGTCATCATCTTCCTCGCGATTTCTGCGAAGAGAAACTGGTCCAGATCCGCGCTCGCCGCCACCGCCGCCGGCTCGCTCCGGCCTCGCTCCCACCCTCCCTCGCTCCGTCGCTCACTCCCCACCGCCTCCCTCCCTCGCTCGCTCGCTCCCTCCGGTCGCTCCCTCGCTCGCTCCGCCTCGCTCGACCTCGCCCGAGATTCAGATGCGATTGCGATCTCCCCCGCCACTACGACGCCTAAGCGGATCAATTGAGGAGATTCAGAGGCGATATTGAAAGGATTATCTGATGAGATCTCGGATCTGGATCTACCGAGGAGATCTCGGATCTCAGAGGAGGGCAATTTGTTGGTCACCGGAGATGAAGGAGAAGGATCTCACCTACCTTGTGCGAGAGGAAGAAGCGCATTAGTTGAGCGAGAGATTAGGGTATAAATAGCGGGCATTTCGCTAATTTGTCCAAGAAGGTGGACATTTTACTAATTTGTCCAACTAAAGTGCCTATTTTGCAAATTTTTTCTTTATATATTACCCTAGAGGTCCTAGAATCCGAAAAGAAGGTAGTTTGGAGGGGACCGGGATCGAAATGGTAGCAAAGCAACGGGTGATATGTAATTTTCCCTGCATTGATCAGATATCTGAGGTGCTGTTCACTCGCCTCTCGACGTGTCTGAGCTGTTGGCTGAGGATGTAGAGCGTCACGCTTGCTGGAATTTTCCAAACATCAACACCTTTTGAACACTGGGATCACCGACAGCTGAAAATCAAGAGCGAATTATACGCAGAAAGCGATTTATTCGGGAAATATAGGACTAGATTGAAACCATAATTTCGAAAGTATCAAAATGTTGAAGTATAGCAGTACTTACCAAATCTATAGAACAAGGGGAATAACATTGGAGATGTGCTGTAGCAAAATATAGCCTCTAATTACTATTTTTTTCATAGAAAATCTAACATGATGTAAGATTAAATGATCATATAGTTCAAATTTCAACGAACTTCTTTGCAAGTCTTGATCGAGATCATTTTCACCCATTTGAAAACCTTGTATTCTAGCTTCTTCTAGGGGTGTGATTTTGTCATGTTTGACATCTTCATTCCCTTGAATTGGTAATTAAATAATTTTCAGTGCTTTACTTGAATAGGTAAATAAAGAGCGGCCATTCCGAGTGCTTTCCACTTCTCCTTAGGAGTGACAAACTTCTTGAACTCTGTCATGTCTGGCATTTTCAGATCTCTATCTTCTCCAATTAAGCTGATATGCTCCTCCATTTGTTTGGACCAAATGTCATACTCTCTGTTATAACGAGAACGATAACAGACGAAGAAAGACACAGAGATTTAACGTGGTTCGGTAACGGTGTGTTACTTACATCCACGGGCAGAGAAATAGGGATCTTTATTAGGGAGGCAAACAAGAAACTAGGGTTACAATTTGGTAGGTTTATGAGTATATATAGTGCCTCATGAAACCTAGTCAAACAATGGGCCTAAACCCAAAACAAATAATAAGCCCAATTCAAGCAGAGACTCATGCACCTGAGTTGGTCACTGACCAATCATCACAGACAGGTATTTTTTGTCTCTGATTGATGATTACTCTAGGATGACTTGGGTATTCATGATGAGGCATAAAAGTGAGGCATTCAGTAAGTTTAGGGAGTGGAAGACTCTAGTAGAGAATCAGACTAGAAAGAAGGTCAAGAGGCTGCGAACTGATAATGGTCTGGAATTCTGTTCATCTGAGTTTGATGGGTTCTGCAGAGATGAGGGCATTGCTCGGCATCATACAGTCAGATACACACCACAGCAGAATGGTGTAGCAGAACAAATGAATCAGACTCTTCTGGCGAAAGCAAGGTGCATGCTTTCCAATTCAGGCCTTGAAAGGCGATTCTGGGCAGAAGCAGTTTCAACGGCTTGCTATCTCGTGAATCGGAGCCCACACACAGGTATCTACTGCAAAACACCTTATGAGGTGTGGACTGGAAAGGCTGCTGATTACTCTAATCTGAGGGTTTTTGGGTGCATTGCTTATTATCATGTTGATGAGGGTAAGCTAGAGCCAAGAGCTAAGAAGGGAGTCTTCATGGGCTATGGTACTGGTGTGAAAGGGTACATGATCTGGTCTGACAACAAGATTATACTTAGCAGAAGTGTAGTCTTTGATGAGAGTTCTTTGCTGAATTCTAGGAAGAAGACCAGTGATGCAGTTGAGAAAGAGGCTGTTGCTGAGGAGGTGGAGTTGGACTTCACTCCATCTGAGAGTCAGGTACCTGATTTGGTCACAAACCAATCGGTACTATTGAGTCGGACACTGCTGAGACAGAGGCTATACCACTAGACACAGGAGCAGATGGAGCGACACATCGCAGTATTGCTCTAGATCGGCCAAGAAGGGCTGACATCAGACCTCCTGCGAGATATAGGTCTGATGAGTTGGTGGGATATGCCTTGCAGGTGGCCGAGGAGGTGGAGGATGATGCTCCGTCCACCTACAAGGCTGCTATTTCTGGAGATGAGTCAGCACAGTGGCTTGCAGCAATGGGAGAAGAGATGGAGTCTCTTCAGAAGAATCAGACTTGGGAGCTTGTCAAATTGCCTGCTGATAGGAAGGTGATTACTTGCAAATGGGTCTTCAGGAAGAAGGAAGGACTATCAGCTGCTGAGGGTATTAAGTACAAAGCACGAGTAGTTGCAAGAGGTTTCAATCAGCGAGAGGGAGTAGACTACAATGAGATTTTCTCACCAGTGGTCAGACATACTTCTATCAGGGTGCTACTAGCAATGGTTGCACATCAGGATTTGGAGCTTGAGCAACTAGATGTGAAGACAGCTTTCCTACATGGAGAGTTGGAGGAGGAAATGTACATGTCTCAGCCGGATGGTTTTCAGGTTCCTGGAAAAGAGAACCATGTTTGCAGACTGAAGAAGTCTTTGTATGGGCTGAAACAGTCACCAAGGCAGTGGTACAAGCGATTTGATAGCTATATGGTGCAGCTGGGATACAACAGGAGTTCATATGATTGTTGTGTTTACCACAACAGTCTGGATGATGGTTCGCGTATTTACTTAGTATTGTACGTGGATGATATGTTGATTGCTGCTCAAAACAAGTCAGATATCCAGAAGCTGAAGGATTGTCTCAGTGCAGGGTTTGATATGAAAGATCTGGGTGCCGCTCGAAAGATTTTGGGAGTAGAGATCTATAGAGACAGGAAGAAGAGAAAACTCTTCTTATCTCAAGAAGGGTACATCAAGAAGATATTGAGCAGGTTTGGAATGTCTTCGGCTAAGTCTATAGATACTCCAATGGCGTCTAACAGCAAGCTGGGAATGTACACACTTCAGATTGAGGAGGAGAAGGAGTACATGTCTAAGGTCCCTTATGCCAGCGCAGTGGGGAGTCTGATGTATGCTATGGTCTGCACTCGACCAGATCTAGCATTTGCTGTTAGTGTGGTAAGCCGCTTTATGGTTCAGCCTGGGATGGAACACTGGCAAGCTGTGAAGAGGATCTTCAGGTATCTCAGAGGCACTACTGATGTTGGTTTGTGCTATGGGAATGATACAGAGTGCTTGGTTGCTGGGTTTTCAGACTCTGATTATGCCGGCGATGTGGACAGTAGGAGATCGATGACTGGCTATGTTTTCACTCTTGGGAGTTCTGTGGTGAGTTGGAAAGCAACTCTACAACCTACAGTCACTTTGTCTACCACAGAGGCAGAGTACATGGCGTTGACAGAAGCTGCTAAGGAGGGAATCTGGCTGAAAGGCTTGGTCAATGATCTAGGCCTACATCAGGATCAGGCTTTAGTGTATTGCGACAGCTTGAGTGCAATATGCTTAACCAAGGATCAAGTTCATCATGAGAAGACGAAGCACATTGATGTCAGGTACCATTTTCTGAGGAATGAGAAGAGAATCAGGGTGAAGAAGGTGGAAACTGCTGATAATCCCGCTGCCATGTTCACTAAGCCAGTTCCAGAGAGCAAGTTCCAACATTGTTTGGACTTGCTTAATATCACCAGCTGTTGAGTTGCCCTACGGGGCAGTCTGGGTCCTTCTTCAAGGACCAATCTGAGGCAGAGAACGTCTGGGCACTCGTGAATCCCACATCGGAAGTGGGGTGATTCTGAACCTAACATATAAGTGGATGGGCTACTTCACCTAATGCCAATTGGTTTTGGGATGGTGCCCCGGTCCGGCTTATATGTTGGGCTTTCTGGTCGGGCCCAACAAGACTTCCCCCTAACAAACTGGTATCAGAGTCGGGTTCGGCGGGTGGGCCGGTTGCACCGAAGATTGAGATGGACTCCACATCTGTATCGATGACGGGTTAGTCGAACCCGTTGCGTGGAGGTCTCAATTCCAACCGGGCTAGACTTGTGATGGATTCGCAAGTGAGAGGGGGATTTGTTGGGACACTCGTGTATCCCACATCGGAAGTGGGGTGATTCTGAACCTAACATATAAGTGGATGGGCTACTCCACCTAATGCCAATTGGTTTTGGGATGGTGCCCCGGTCTGACTTATATGTTGGACTTTCTGGTCGGGCCCAACAAGACTTTCCCCCCAACACTCTCCTTTCTTGATTACTTCTGTGAAAACATAAGTGAAGACAAACAACCAACCAACTAGTTGATCAGGTAAAACCACTTCCTTACTAGTTTTTCACTAGTAAGGACTTGAATGGTCTACTTGTTTTGATTGATATCTTTTTCGATTACAATAACAATTTAGACATCTTGATCAATTGCATTCGAAAACCAACCAGCCTAAGAAATCAAAGCTTATGTATACTAATTATACTCTGTAATGATCGACTAATACCTTAACCGGCATCTTGAATTGCAATCTACTCTTGAATTGAAAGTGAATGTATATTCCAATTACTTGCCAGTTGCCACCGGGGCCGGGCCTTTATATATCCATCCATATATCATTGGCCTCCTTGCTTTACATCAATCGTTCTTTATACTCACCTAACAATACAGAGTATCATATATGAGGGGGATTTGCATGTCAATCAAATTAATTAAACTTACATATATACTAGAAAGAAAGTATATATAAGCGTACTTTTATTTCAATTGTGGGGATGTGGGAAATGAGATGCCAGTCTTCCCCGGTTTCTGGTTTGCATCTTTCTCTTATTTTGGGGGATTCAATAATGCACAGACGTTGCAGGGAGGCGAGGTGCTTGAATCCGTCGGGAATCTTCTTCAAATTTTCCACATGATAAAGAGAAATAGTACGAAGTGATTTGAAGACCTTCCAGGGAATTTCATGTATCCAACTTTCATGCTGCGAGTAGTATTTAAAATACTATTATTATCAATGCAATGTATATTTAACAAATTAGGATTTTTATCCACATACACTAATCGAATGTTAGCAGGGACGGAGCCAGAAATTTATCAAAGCGGGGGCGAAGTTTTATACAAATGGTTGATTCACTATTCGATAGATTTTTTTTATTGTACGTTTAGCAAATCAAAACTATGATATTTTTAGTTTAAGACAATGTTTTTTTAGTACAAAATACAATGTTTTTTTGTTCAAAACGGCGGTGTTTTAATTTAAAATCATGTCATTAGTTATCCACCCCTTATACTTATTATTTTAGAAGCAGATTCTTTGTAAAAGAATGAGCCACGTGTCCCCTTCTTTGAACAAAGTTAAGAAGCAGTTTCCCCTTCTCACCCACGTTCTTCTGGCCGCCAATACCAAAACTGAAATCGAACTGCACGAGCACGACTAACCTAATAATTCCAATTTTCAGTCGTTCTCTTCTTCAACCGTAGCAACCCAAGAAGCCCCCCATTGTCTTCTTCAACCGTTTGTTCACAATAGAGTAATCGTGGATTTCTCTTCTACGTTCTTCAACTTCTCCCTCAAAATTGATTGGGCTTTTTCGTTGTGGAGGATTGGCGCGATCAGTGAGTGGTCGGAGATATTGGTGGGCGGCGCAGTTATCGGTGAGTAGCGTGTGGTAGAAGACGAGGGTCGCGACAGTCGAAGGCGGCTCAATCGTTTGGCGACTCGGGTGTTGGCAGGTGAGGGTAGCGACGACGGGAGGCGGCTCAGTCATCTGGTGACTCGGGAACTAGGTGCTCTCCTTCTTCTTCTTTCTTTCCTTTGTTAATTACTTAATTCTTTAAACAAAACTTCAAATTTGAGTACACAATTGATTTGTTCTTCTTTATGGATTCAATTTTGAGTCCTTACAAATTAGGGCTTATACATATTGGCTCGATTATTCAAAATAGAGCGTATTATTGAGGTTTATCGATGGGGAGTGGAGGCTAGCACTTTTCAGCCCTGCAAATTTGAATTGCCTTTTTCATGGATCTCTCAATTTTATTGGCTCAGAAGTTTATGTGTTGTATTGGCTTTCGATTTGCAATTTAGGATTTTTCCTCCTCGATTAATAATGGTTGACGAAGACGAGAGGCTTCTAGCGGACTAGCCGGGGTTTCAATTGCAAGAGCAGAGTTCTCTCTCCCTGCAATCTAACACGCACTCACTTTCAATCCCACCAATTGCGAGTTTTTTGAGGTATGTTCACTTTCAACGACAATGCCACTGATTTTGCCGAGGAAAATGATTTTTTAGAAGAGAAATTTGAGATGAGGTTTATATATTAGGGTTTTATTTTATATGATTTCTTTTAATCTTCAAGAATGGAATGAGGTGCGGCCATGAACTAGCAACTGCAAGATGACCGAATGTTGACCACGACTAAAGGGGATTGGTCTCCGACGACGACGGACTAGGGGGCTTTATACTTGCTTAGTTAATCAATTTGTTGCTTCAATTTCAACTAACTAATCGATTTGTGAGTTTAGGCAATTTTGTTCAATGGAGGGCGCCCGGGCAATGACGCGGTGGACAAGCTTGGCAGGATGAAAAAGGTTGCGTATAAGACTTCCTTTGAGGGCGGTGATGCTCTAGGCAACAACCTGAGTTTTGTCGTCATTGGAGGCCCTTCAGGTCCTTCTCTGATATGCAACCTCTCAAGCTACGAATCCTACATGTTTGTTCACCAACAACTTAAACTGATTCAAGATCAAACTCAATTGATCTGATCCAAACTTGACACATGTTTGTTTCCGCAGATGATAACATAAAAAGCAAAGGTGTACAAATGCTCATCCACAACTGACTTCTTTGAGAAGGAATTCACAATCTACCCGCTGACAATGAACAAGAAGCGGATACACGTGCATTTAAGGAATGTGGCCCCATAAACCCTCAAACTGCTTCTCTTGATCAGAGCTTCTTTCATTCCAACCTTTGTAAGTTGAATTCTCAATTATAGGGTTTTGTTTTTTTTTTTAAAAAAAATTCTTATGCATTTGGTGCAATTAATTGTTAATTTTTCAATTGCTTATTTTCTCTTGGAACATGGAAAAGGAACACAGTCAACACACTATCTAGATGTGTCTGGGCTGGTGGATATAAGACTCAAATTTTGAATGCTTTACGAGTGTATAATATTACTTTTCAGCTTTATAAATATTACTGCTGATTGCATTTATAAGAATGATGGAATGAATTGATGTGGTGAATCCACATGATCCAACATCCAACTTTCATATTTGGTTATTATCAATTCGTTTTCTAGGCTTAATTGACGAGTTTTTATTCCTTTTATCATGGTTTGTAGGTTTAATCTTTAGCAAACATCTATTAAGTGGTCAATTTCCTCCTGTCAAAGAGGTGAATGCTGAGTAGCCTCTTTTCCCCGTTGTTCCTCTTCTCAACATCAGGACATCACATGTGGTGAGTTTCTTTATTTCTTCTCCTGAGTCGATTCTGAAGAATTGGGACAGATTATTTGAAGTTTAAATTTTGGGTGGATGCTGATTGGTGTTAACTTATCCCATCTGCTACAGCAAAATATGCTGCATTTTGTAACAACTAACAATTGCAAGTGCAAATTTAAATTCTAGGATTGATATTGGTAGACATTTTCGATTTCCATTGGAATGGTTAATGTTTCATTGATTCATTTCCTCTATTTTCTCATGGAGTTTTGCATTTCGATTGGAATTAGTGTTCCATGTTATTCAATCTTTATTTCGACCCGCTCTTAAAAGAGGTATTGTGTATGTATTCTTAGATAGATGAAACACTTTGAATGCCTACAGAGTCAATGGCCATGAAACACATACTTTACTTTCCACCTCCTCCTCTGTCTCTCACTCACTGACGGGGATGGATGACCACCAAACCTGCTTACTTGGGAGAACCAAATTTTATTATTAAAAAATCAGCACAGAGAAGCAAGAGAGATGAGTCTTCAGTTTTGAGGGGTGGACACACACACACTACTGAAGTCTGAACCATCAACCATTGCAGTGATCTCTAAACTCCCTCCAAAGGGGGAAAAGTGGAAAACCCTTCTTCTTGAATCAACAAATCCCCTCACTCTGCACACTTTCACAGAGCCAAGAGGAAGAGTTTAGAGACAGAGATGGTGGGCTCAGCTGCAGCAGATAGGAACAAAGAAGCGGCAGGGATTATGGCCCTTCATGAGGCCCTCAGAAGCGTCTGCCTTACCTCTGACTGGACTTACTCTGTTTTCTGGACCATTCGCCCCCGCCCGTACCTTCTTCCTCCTCCCTCCTTTCTTAAAGTTACAGTCTTTACCCATAAAAATAAAAACCCTTTCTTTCAATTTGTGTTTGATGATTTTCCCTCTTCTTTTTTTCCTGGCAGGAGGGTTAGAGGTGGTAGTGGTTGCAAAATGGGTGATGACAATGGAAGCTTGTGAGTTACTGTCTCTGTTATTATGTGATTCTTAACTCCTTACCACTTGCAGGGCAACCACTGTGTTTTACTGATCTATGCTAAATGATGATTGAATTTACTGGGTCCTTTGAAGATGCATAATTAAACTGAGATGGGTATTGTAGATATTGAGATTCAAGTGTATGAACTGGATTTGAGCCCCTTTTTTTTTTCAATTGATGATGTATTTTCTGTGATCAATTATTGACAGGTGGGTAGTCCCAGTAATCTAATTGGAGCCCTTTTTGGGTACACTTTCTGAATTGATAAGAATTAGGATTTCAAATCATGCTTTCTTTACCTTTTGATCCATGGTAACATGCAGCACCTTAAAACCGATGAAATTGTTGTGCAAAGATAAAATTGTTGTCGTTGGATTACATTTGGAATATATGGACTCCTATGGTAACTTGCCGCACCTTAAAACCATCACAATGACGAATCCATAGTTTTATCTCAGCACGTTTCACAGCAATGGTGTTAAATAGTTAATGGCCATGAAACACATACTCGATGAAATAGTCAATGGCCATGAAACACATACTCGATGAAACACATAGTTTTATCTCAGCACGTTTCACAGCAATGGTGTGAAATAGTTAATGGATATACTCGATGAAATAGTTAATGACCATGAAACAACAATGATGAATCAATTTTCAATATCAAATACAATGGGAATAAAAAAAACCAAACATACTCGATGTTCAACCCGTCATATATTCAGACTAATTTCTGAACTCAGTTTTCTTAGACGAAAACTATAAGTTGTGGAAACGATCGATTTACTTTTTTTTTTTGTTAAATTTGAGGTATTGATCATCTTGAGAAACACTTCACCATGATAACAAAATATTTCGAAGAACGACGAGACAAGAAACATGGGCAAAACGACACATAATAGATTTCGGTATTTTGTGGGGTATGTCAAACTCGGTCGAAAATATTCCGAACATGGTTCGGGAAAAGTACTAGTTATATATATTTTTTATCTTTAAACAAAAAAACAATATCGTTTTTTCTTTTTTTCGTCTAAAAATATATCGTTTGAAACCTACAAAGTCAATATGCAATTTGTTGTTCTCTTAACATGCAATAACATACAAACTTTAAACTTGCATAATTTCTTATATAATCATCGAATTTAGTAATATAACCTCTTGTTTCGAAGCTCTCTGGTTGAATTATATTGACAAAATATCAAATTAAGTAAAATATAAAAGAATGGTGATTTATTAAAAGACATTTGAAATAATTAATCTGTGTTTAACTTTCAAAGGGTCATAATTTTTTACTCATTTATCGGATTCAGACTTATAATATATCAAAACGAAGCTATCGACGCGTAGAATAAATATAGGTGATTCGTCGGATGAAAGGGTCAAAATGAATGTCGATTCCTCGTCATAAAAAAAGAGTCAAAATGATATTTTAACGTATCTATATAACTACTTAATTTCGTATACTTTCCGCTGACGTGGCGCGCTCTCCTTATTTCACTCCCTTCTGACCAATCACATTCTTTCATTTTTTTTCCTTTTTTTTAATTTGCTTTCAATTTTCTCCCCCCTCTTCACAATTGGGAAAGAACGCTTTGTTAGGATTTAGTTCTCCTCTCCCGACTTCAATCGTGGCATCCTTCGCGCCTCATGCCTTCGTTTTCCTCCTCCGATGAAGATATCCCGCCTCAGAACTCCGTCTTCTTCCTTCGCCGAGTTTAGACCGCCTCCCGTCACCATCTTCCTCACTGAGTTTCAATTTTCGTTTTTCTTTCCCACAATTTGCACTCAAGAATGATTAGGGTTGATTTCTCTCCCACGCCTTGCCTCTGCCGGTTCCCTCCTTCTCCCGCACGCCTCTTCTCCCATTCTTTCTACCTCCTCTCTTCCAGACGCCTCCTCTTCTCCTAAATCGAAGTTTGATCTTGCCTCTGCCGGTTCCCTCCTCTTCTTCACCTTTTCGCTGATTTCGCTCGCCATCTTTGTCCAACCGCACACCGAATCGAGCGGCTGGATCTGCAACTCTAACTCAGACGCCTTGATTGTTGCCGAGGTCAGACCAAGAATCATCACCTTCAATGGCCACGCCAACGATTGGAATCCGGTTGACACTTGACAGCCACGAATTCCCCCTCCTTCCTGCTCTTGACCCTCGACGGTTGTAGTTCAGCATCCAGGATGTTCTCGTGCCAATGACAAACCGTAAGCCCCAAATCCTTTTCTTTTAGTTTCATCATCTCTCCTGTTCTTTTTAATGAAAATTTAGGGTTCGCCTTCTGTATCTTTGTTGAATTGTCAGTTTGTATTTTCCGTGTTTCTCTAGGCGTGATGTATTGATTTCTTCTTCTCCGCCATGACTAGAATGCTTTAAGTCCTACATCGATTTAACACTTGGTTGTTTTTATGCTCATGCGGTTCATAATTCATGCCTACATCACCAACTCAATCTGTGCCTTTTCTAAACACATATGTCGTTCAATAATAATTTTGTTGTTTTATACTTTCCAAACATTTGTTTATATTTTATTTGGTCATTCCTTATAATAAATATTATATATTCTCTTCTTTTTTTCCATCGCAACCGCGCCATGGCGCGGGTATTACACTAGTTTGACAATTATATTTATATTTTGCAAATATTACTTAAATTCAAGATTGCGCTTCACTAGAAGATTAATTGCAAAAAAAAAAAAAGATCTCAAATCCTATCGGATATGGGATAGATAACGTAGTATTTAAAAAGTTTTGGTGATGCAAAATTGTAAGACATTGATCATCATGTATGTAATTATAACATATAAAAAGAATACCTGAGTTGAAGTAATATCAAGTTGGATAAGCGAGCTGAATTGGATTTGTTGTTCAACCTCTGTCTCATCCACGTTGACCACCTTCTCCACACAACGCAAAGACAGCTGTTGGAGGTTCATATCCGCAAGGACTGCCCAACTCATTCTCAACTCCACACAGTCGTAAAAGTACAACTGTTTTAGAAAACGGAGACACCGAATCCAGTTGGGAAACCAACTATACAACATCCTATTAAAGCGAATATAAAGTGTTTGAAGAGCAGGTAGGTGCAGTCCTTCCTCCACCATTTCATTATCTTCTTCTACTTGTTTGTTTTCATAATAGTCAATCTCCAAGTGTTCAAGAGTTGTGAGGTATTGAAGCCCCCCTTGTAAGTGCTTCTGCCATGGCAGAACCAATCTTCACAGTCTCTGCAAGGCTTTCCATGGCATCCCTACCTTCTCTTTTTCAGCTTCTTCATATTTGTCTTCCAATTTCACATTTCCACAGTCGGATATCCTCAACTCTTCAAGGGCAGTGAGATAGGCCAAACCACTACTAGACACCCATTCTAGATCACCAGAACCCTCAATTTCCAATGACTTGAGAGAAGTTAAGCATTTTATTGAATCTTTTGGCACATAACTTGAATCTTTTACTTCCCCGAGCCTTATCTTTTTGAGGTTTGGAGTCCTCGTACTAAGCAACTTGCCCACTAACTTTCCATTAACCCACCTTAAATCCAATTCTTCAATCCCCTCGAATAAAGGCATACCTTCCACAAGATTTGGACAACCGCGTATCAAAACCTTTGTAACACGGGACAACGACGGTGATGCTGAAATCAAAGAATCATCTCTAGATATTGCTACTTCCCTCCACCAACCCTTCAACTTACGCAAGGACTTCATTTTCAGGATTTCAAGGCACGCTAGAATTGATTCAAATTTTACATTCTCATGATATAAGTACTCCAAAGTACATTCATACAGCGTAAGCTCCTTGATTGAGATTTGAAAGAGAGAAAACCCAACTTGAAAGTTTCTCACCTGCATACCCTTTTATCGACAAATACTGAAGATTTTCGTGTGGTTGAACTGCTTCTAGCACTGCTTCTGTTTCTTTCTTGGTCGTTACATGCCCACCTTTATCGATCCATTTTATGATCATCCCATTCAGTTTGTGCTTTTTGGACACGTTTGATTTTCTTGCATCGTCTATGCAATCAGGCCATCCCTCTGTTGGAAGCTCGACTTTCACAACCCCACACAAACCATCAAGGCATCCCAAGTATCTCAAACCCCCATTACTAGTATGTACAATAACTCGATCCCAACTCACAAGTGTAGTTATCTCTACCAACCCTGGAGGTAAAGAACCTAATCTATAACAATCATTTAAAAAGAGATGTCTCAAGCTCACCAACTTCCCAAGGTTCAAAGGCAATTCCACAAGCTAGAGATATACACCCCTTAAGATCCAGGGTTTGTAAATGATGAAGCTTGCAAATTGAATTCGGAATTTTTATAATTTCTACACTGCTTGATAGATCGAGGTATCTCAAGTGAATCAGTCCTCCAAATGAATCAGGTAACATATCAACGTCCAAATATGACATTGACATTTGCAAGGTGCGCAACATTTTAAAACATTCCAAAAGGGAATTCAAGGAGCTTGTTTTAATGTTTATCACATTGCGGAGTAGAAGGGTTCTTAAGGTCTTTGAATGGGAAGACAAAACGGAAGGGTCAAATAAGAAATTTGAATCCCGGTTCGCAAAGATGTGACGAAGAGAGCTCCCGCCACCCATACCCTCTAAATCTTCTCTAATGAAACACCTACTCTCCATTCCTGCAACTTTTATTACCAAATCATGTAGCAAATCATGCATTTTACAAGTGTATATGGGATAACCTTCCGATTTATCTATTTCCAACTCTTGGAAGAAGCACCTATCAACCATGTGAAAGAAATACACATCCCCAACTTCCTCCAAGCTCTTCCTAGCTTGCGGCTCAATAAAACCCTGGGCTGCCCACATATGTACCAACTCGTCTTTTTTAAATTTATAATCTTTAGGAAAGATTGAGCAATAAGCAAAACAATGATTTAATGCAGGCGGGAGACCGTTGTAGCTAATCATTAAAACAGTAATGATTGGTCATCCTTATTATCAGCAAGAATAACTGCAAGCTCATTATCCACTAAAGACAACCACATTTTCTTATCTTTCCCTTTCGATCACAACATGCTACCAACCGTAATTAGAGCAAGGGGGGCACATCCGCACTTTCGGACAATCTGCTTGCCTAATCGAACAAATTCAGAATCATTAACAATTTCACCCTCCTCAAATGTTGACTTGGCAAATAAATCCCAAGCACATTCTTCTGACAGACTTTGCAGTGAGCAGTAAGGCTTTATGGCATTCAAACATTGGGCAACCTCTGTACTTCGTGTTGTGGCTAAAATCTTACGATCGATTTGTCAACAATCAAGGACTTTTTTCAACTCACGCCAATGGGATCGTTCTTCATCCCAAACATCATCCAACACTAGAAAATATTTTTTCCCCTTAATTTTCTCCCTAAACTCCCTTTGCAAATGATCTAAATTATTGTCATTGGGTTTAGACCCAAGAACAGCAGTTAAGATTGTCACTAAGGCCTCCTTTAGATCCGAAAAGTAATTCACACAAGCCCATAGACACAAATCAAACCCCCTTTGTGCTCTTACATCATTATACACAAACTGAGCTAAGGTAGTCTTCCCCAATCCCCCAAACCCAATTACAGAGATAACAGAAAGGCTGAGTTGACGATTTTCCTCTTTAGGCAACAACAATTCAATTAGTTTCTCCTTTTCTCGGTCTCTTCCAATAACATCCTCTAATTTGACAAAAGAGTGAGTTTCGTTCCTGTTAACCCCTAACCCGTTAGCTACCGATTCGAGTTCTTAACAAGATAAACAAACGTAAATCTAAAGAACACAACGATTTGTTAACGCGGTTCGGTTTCCCTACTCCGCGGGGCCTCAAGAGGGGAGACCCGGTCCCGAGAATACCACTAACTCGAACAAAGATACAAGATCTGGTTACAAGTGTGGAACACAGACGAGAAACGCTTAATGAGCTAGCAATCTAAACGCAGAGAAACTAAGAGGTAAAGGTTCAGAGATTTGAAAGGGTAAAAGCCCCCTTTCCAGCTCTTCAATCCATATGAGGACGTTGCAGACTCCAGGTGACAGGAATCAAGGCCTCCATGGATGAGCAAGGTGCTGCCTTTCAGTCTCGCTCTTCCTCACTCTAGGTTTAGGGTTTTGCCGTTGGAGCTTCTCTCTCATCTACGCTCCAAATGGTGAACATGAGCATATATATAGAGGAGAGTGTAGCTATGTAGGGTTACAACGTCTAGAAAGGGATCCAGATGAAGGATACAGGCCATGGGCTTGGACTCTATTCTCACAAGAGAATGTTGTCCAAGTAATGGGCCGGCCCACAATCCAGAAACCTTTAAACCTGTAACACAGAACATAGCACACACTCACACACACAATAGGTTAGTCTTCAAGAGTCTTGGTGCACCTAGAGTCCGAACAAAGATGGTCTTGGGGTCCCTTAGATGTGTCCAAAGGCTCGAGACCACACCTATAGCCCTAGCTAGCTCATTAAGTATCTCTTCTAGTCTATTACATCAAAAACACTTGTCATCCTAGATCTATAGAATACAAAGACAAAACTTAGGATTACATTATAACAAATGCCCTCCTAATCTTGAGTTTGTATCTTCTTTGTCCTTCTAGTTTTGTGGTCTTCTTCCAGGGACCTTCCTCTCCCGTCAGTCATCAGCCCGCGTGCCTGTCATGAGCTAAGGCACATCAAAGATCTTTAGGAAATTTCTGCAGAAATGGAATTTGTTAGTAGGAACTATTTTGGTACCAAAATCTGCAGGATTCACATCTCCTAAGATCTTATCAACAGAGATATTCTCTTTTTCAATCTCATCTCTAATAAAATGGAATCTAACATCAATGTGCTTGGTCCTCTCATGATACATAGGATCCTTGCATAAATATATAGCACTTTGATTATCAGAAAACACAACAGGGATATAAGATTTTCTTTCTACTTCCTTCAAGATTCCCTTTAACCAAATAGCTTTTTTTGCAGCCTCAGTTGCAGCAATATATTCAGCTTCAGTGGTAGATAAAGCAACAATAGATTGTAACTGAGATTTCCAAGATATACAGTTTCCAGCCCAGGTAAAGAAGAATGAGGAAGTAGATTTTCTGTTATCCCTATTACCAGCATAATCAGAATCAACAAATCCATGAAGTTCTTTTCTAGATGTGTGTTCAGCAAACATAAGACCCATAGATTTAGTGCCACATAAATATCTGAGCAAATATTTCATTGCATTCCAGTGTTTTTCTCTAGGATCAGACATGAATCTACTAAGAGCACTCACAGCAAAGGCAAGATCTGGCCTAGTGCACAGCATAGCATACATTACAGAACCAGCAGCAACATCATAGGGAATGTTTTCCATTTTCTTAGATTCTTCATCAGTTTTAGGACTAGGATCTCTGTATAATTCTAGATGCCCTCCTAAAGGGATAGGTGTAGGGTTAGAGTTGTTCATACAAAATCTGTCCAAAACCTTAAGCAAATAATCACCTTGAGTCAGCCACATTACTTTTTCAGATCTGTTTCTAATAATATTAATCCCTAGAATTCTTTTAGCTGAACCCAGATCCTTCATATCAAAGTGCAATTTCAAGTCATTCTTAGCACCAGCTATAATAACTTTGCTATCACTGATCAGAAGAATATCATCAACATAAAGCAGAACATACAAGGGATTCTTAGAACCAGCATGCTTAAAGTAAAGGCAGGTGTCATATTTGCTTCTGGTGAAACCTAAAGATCTCATACATGCATTGAATTTCAAGTTCCATTGCCTAGGAGACTGTTTTAGGCCATAGATAGTTTTTTTAAGCAGACAAACATGATCAGTTTTTCTCTTATCTATAAACCCTTTAGGCTGTTGCATGTAAATAGTTTCTTTTAGGTCACCATGTAGGAAGGCTGTCTTAACATCCATCTGTTCAAGTTCCCAGTCATTAACAGTAGTAATAGCAAGCATGAGTCTCAGAGTCTTATACTTAACAACAGGTGCAAAGATATCCTTATAGTCTACCCCCTCCTTTTGCCTAAAGCCCTTAGCTACAAGCCTAGCTTTATACTTAGGTGGTTCAGTAGGAGTAATACTATCTTTCAGTTTGTAAACCCATTTGCACTCAATAACTTTAGCTTTATTAGGTTTGGGGACTAAAAGCCAAGTTTCGTTAGCATACATAGACTGCAACTCTTCATGCATAACTTTCAACCACTCATTAGCACAAGATTTTTTCATGGCTTGTTCATAATTTTCAGGTGTAAGATGTTTTACAGTTTCAGCAGCCAAGAAAGCAAACTCAACAATATTAGAGGTGAACCTTCTGTTAGGTATCCTAACTCTAGGTTCTCTGTCTCTAGTAAGTTGATAATTAGACAAGTCAGGCACAACATTTCCAGCAGTAATCATAACAGGCAAAGGGACATGATCAGAAGCAGAAGTATCAGTAGAAGAGGATTGAAGAGAGCTCGAGGGAGATGAATTATTGTCACTTACACTTCCACCAGATTGGTGGGAATGTATACTACCTTGTGAGCCATAGCCTTCAGGCTCACTGTTTTGAGGAGAATTTGACACCTCAACTTCTGGAGATTGAATCTCAGGGGTTGAGTTTCCATTGTTTGAGCCTTGTGGAGTTCCAGTGTCAAATTCATCATCCTCTGAGTCATCATGGTCATTTGGATCATAGAATCCTTCAGCATGGGAAGGATCTTCTGGGGTACCTGCATTCTCAGTCTCAGGTGTTAGATTTTTCTTGAAATGAAATTCCTTTTCATTAAAAGTTACATTTCTAGAAGTTATGCATTTATAAGCTCCAGGTTGAACAACAAGCAATCTATATCCTTTAGTTCCTTCAGGATAGCCTAGCATTACACACTTTTGAGCTCTAGGTTGTAGCTTTCCCTGAGATACATGGGAATATGCACTACAACCAAATGGTTTCAAGTGTGTAATGTCAGGCTTTCTTCCTGACCACATCTCTTGTGGAGTTTTGAAGTCCACAACAGATGATGGGGTCCTATTGATTAGATAGGCAGCAGTTGTGATTGCTTCACCCCATAAGGAACTCTTAAGGCCAGCACTAATGAGCATGCACCTTGCCTTTTCAAGCAAGGTCCTGGTCATCCTCTCAGCAGTGCCATTCTGCTGAGGGGTGCCAGGGACTGTAAGATGTCTCTTTATCCCTCTTTTTTTACAGAAATCATTAAAGGCTTTATGGCAAAACTCTAAACCATTATCAGTTCTTAGCACCTTTAGTTTGAAATTAGATTGACTCTCAACCATAGCATTCCAAGACTTAAAGCTGTCAAAAGCCTCATCCTTGGATCTTAACAAATATACCCATACTTTTCTAGAATAGTGATCAATAAGAGAAAGAAAATACTTTCTTCCTCCTATGGTCTCTATCTGTGCAGGCCCCCACAAGTCAGAGTGCACATACTCAAGGGGCCTGGAAGCAGTATAGGTAGATTTGTTGAAGGGATGCTTGGTTTTCTTACCAAAAATGCAGTTTTTACAGAATTCCAGATTGCAAGGTTTAAAGTTTATCATGCCATTTTTAAACAGATGCATCATGCCAGTGTTACCTATATGCCCTAACCTATCATGCCACATCTTAGTATGAATGAGATTTTCATCATCAACCACATGGGTAGACACATTCAATTCAGGAGATCTTATCACATGATATAGACCTCCCTTTTTGATGGTCTTTATAAGAATGACTCCATTTCTGGAAACATTCTTACAACCCCTAAATGTATTGATGTTGAAATCCATATCATCAAACACAGACTCAGACAGTAGGTTTCTCCTCAAGTCAGGCACCCACCTGACATTTTGGATAACCCTGACCCTACCATCATGCATTCTAATAGGAACATTACCTGTGCCCTTGATTTCAAGGACACTGTATCCCCTAACATTACCTTGCCACCATTGCAGATTGTAATGGAAGTAAAGAAGGCTCTGTTGGGGGTAGCATGTAAAGTACACCCTGAATCAAGTATCCAAACATTGTCAGCAACATTTTCAGAAGAACACACAAATAATTCCTGGGGATAACTATCACAAGTTTCAACAACACCAGTAAAATCAGGTTCAGATTTAGACTTGTTTTGTTGATCCCTTTTCTTTTTTCTACAATCCCTAGCAAAATGACCTTCATTATGACAGTAGTGACACTTATAACCCTTTTTCTCATTGTTTCCTTTCTCAGATGATTTATCTTTATCAGATTGACTCTTCTGACCACCTTTGTTGTTGTTATTATTACTCTTAGGCTTGCCTTTCACAACCAGAACTTCAGTTTTTGTCTCAGATCTATCAGTTCTAGAATCAGTTTTAGACTTAAACACTTTAAGGACCTCATCCTTTTCAATAACAGCTTCAATGATTTTATCCTTGGTGATTTCTTCTCTGCTATACTGAATAATGTCCTTAAAGTTGTCAAACTGTGAAGGCAATGAGTTTAACAGAATAACAGCTTGGTGAGTGTCTTTTATCTTGTCATCACATTTTGCTATCTCCTGTGTCATTTTCAGAAATTTATCCAAGTTTTCATGCACAGTGAGACCAACATTCATTTTAAAAGTAAACAACCTACATAGCAGAGAAATCTTCCTAGGCAAAAAAGTTTTCATGTAGGTGTCTTCAAGCGTTTTTCCAGAGAGTTTTAGGATCAGAAATCGTTACCACTTGTCGAGCTACCTCATCAGACAACCTGATAACTATTTCGGAGTAGGCCTGATCTTTGAGCTCCTTTTTGTCTGCATCAGACATCCTAGCAGGAAACTCTTCGGTGACAGCCTTGTAGCACTTCTCCATCATCAGTAGGGCCTTCATCTTGAACTGCCACATGGGGAAGTCCATTGTTCCATCGAAGGCCTTGATTTTTAAAGGAGTTATCAGCCATATTTTTGTACCTGCAGCAGAGGAAATACAAAAAATTAGGAACTCTCAACTTAGAAACGCTAAACCAAAGTGAAAACGCAGCGAAAGAATAAACAGAAACAGAAGCTAGGGTTTGGTTTTCGGAGTCAGAACGAAGCTCTGATACCAAATTTGTTAACCCCTAACCCGTTAGCTACCGATTCGAGTTCTTAACAAGATAAACAAACGTAAATCTAAAGAACACAACGATTTGTTAACGCGGTTCGGTTTCCCTACTCCGCGAGGCCTCAAGAGGGGAGACCCGGTCTCGAGAATACCACTAACTCGAATAAAGATACAAGATTTGGTTACAAGTGTGGAACACAGACGAGAAACGCTTAATGAGCTAGCAATCTAAACGCAGAGAAACTAAGAGGTAAAGGTTCAGAGATTTGAAAGGGTAAAAGCCCCCTTTCCAGCTCTTCAATCCATATGAGGACGTTGCAGACTCCAGGTGACAGGAATCAAGGCCTCCATGGATGAGCAAGGTGCTGCCTTTCAGTCTCGCTCTTCCTCACTCTAGGTTTAGGGTTTTGCCGTCAGAGCTTCTCTCTCATCTACGCTCCAAATGGTGAACAGGAGCATATATATAGAGGAGAGTTTAGCTATGTAGGGTTACAACGTCTAGAAAGGGATCCAGATGAAGGATACATGCCATGGGCTTGGACTCTATTCTCACAAGAGAATGTTGTCCTTGATATCCTTGACATCATGAGCCGTCCTGACAACAAAATCTAGCTGGCTGGACTTGGAGAAAAAAAGGCGTACCTCCTTCCTGAATGAGTTGCCATACATGACCTTCTTCCGTAAGGCCCTTGCAGCAACTGCATCGAACAAGTCGTCAGCATCGTACAAGACCGCCCTGAGCCTGGAAAGCCATCCCTTCACGAGATGATACTTGGATTCCCTTTGCTCCGCATCGAGGAGGAAATCGGTGATGGTTTGGATGGTTTGATGGAGGGTTTTCAGGTCCTTGTCAAAGTTCCAGACAAGGAAGAACTCTTTCAGAGTGGGAGAGGCAAGTTGCTGGAGAACAGACTTGGCAACGCCAAGTATGGTGTTTCTGAGACAGATCGGTGAGATTGAAGGGCTTTTGCGCTTAATTTGTTTGGTAATTGGAATTATGGATGAACGCTTGAAAAATCAAGGCTGGAAGACCTTGCCCATTTTATAGCAATTGAGCTCAGCCCCTTTTTAAAAAATTACACCCTTTTTTCAAAATTAAATCAAATACTCCATCCGATCCAAAATAAGTGTCGTTTTAGCTCGTGACATAATTTTTAAGTAAAGTATTAGTTATAATTGGTTTTATACATTTTTTTTCTAAAACTTTTCATTTATTAAATGCTTACCAACTTTTTCAACCAATAACACTTATTTTGGATAGAAAAAATAAAACTGACATTTATTTTGAATCAAATTTAGAAATCTAAAAAAAACAACACTTATTTTGGATCGAATGGTATATATATAATTTAACGATAATGAATAAATTTATGATTAAACCGGCAAGATGCCCGCAACCTCAGCCATGATTAACGTGGAAGCATGCATGAGCGACTCTAGTACGTATAGTCTAAATGATTTTACTAATTAATTGTAATGTTTAAAGAGGGATTTAAAGGAAATGACCCTTGACCCGGTTATCTTTGCTAAACTAACCTTTGCAAAAAAAATTTGTAAAGTGTCACTACATCTGTCGGTAAAAGACTGATTGCAACCGGTTGGAGAGAGAGAAAAAGTAACAAGCCGTCACTTTCACCCACCAAACCCCTTCTTCTCCTCCTTCAATTTGTGAAAGGACTAGGAAGCTCAGATGGAAGCTCTCGAGAGCCTTCAATGGCGGCAATGGCAATGGTGAGAGAGGAAGGGAAGGACGAGAGGAGAACGATGAATCAAGAGAGGATTTTCAGATCTGGAAATTAAAGACCGGAGAAATTGAAGACTCGAGGGTTCCCAAATCAAACAGAGGCTCCCTTCTTTATTTTTTTTTCTTTCAAAACCGATTGATTTAGGGCAAAATAAGGACCTCTCCTTCGCCAGAAATTTGTTTGGAGGATCCTGGAGACGCCGAGTCCACCGCCGCAGGTTTGCACAACCGTCGTCGTCGTCAAATTTGTTTGCCGCCGTCGCTGCCCCCAACTTCCCCTGGTCTGCACAGTCGTCGTCGTCGTCGTCGTCCAATTCGGAAGGCGAGGAAGCCGATTCGCCAATTTGCATATCGTTCGGAAGGCGAGGAAGTCGATTTCGAAACCGAGGAAGCCAAATTCGAAGGTGAGCGAATCTACTCGACCGCAAATCGGCGAACAATCTGTTCTCCGCCAACTGCGATCATCCTTCACTTGGAGTAGAAATCCCCGCCCCTCTTTCTCCCATTGAGATGCTTGACAAGGATATTTCTGCCTTCAATGCCATGATTGATGTGTACGTGAAGGTGGGAAACGTGGCTTCTGCTCGAATTTTGTTCGATTCAATGGGAGAGAGGAATGTCATCACCTGGACAACTTTGATTTCTGGGTATTGTAACAACAACAATGTGGAAGCTGCAAGGGTCTTATTTGTTTCAATGCCTCTAAAGAACTTAATTTCATGGAATTCTATGATTGCTGGGTATAGCAGGAATAAGAAACCTCAAGAAGCACTAAGGCTGTTTCATCAATTGCAATCAAACAAAATGTTTCAGCCAGATGCAGTTACTATTATAAGCATTCTTCCAGCAGTAGCTGAATTGAGTGCTTTAGATTTAGGCTGTTGGGTTTATCAGTATGTGCAGAGGAAAGGACTGGACAAATTAAGCAGCCAAGGTGTGCACAACACTCATAGATATGTTTGCGAAATGTGGCGAAATCCCTAAAGCTATGCAAATTTTTGAAGGCATGAAGGCAAAGGAGATTGCTACCTGGAACGCTGTGATAAATGGCCTTGCTGTCAACGGTATGGCCAAGGAAGCATTACATGTCTTCTAGGACATGAAAGATGCAGGATTCAAACCGAATGAGATAACCATGGTTGGGGTATTATCAGCATGTAACCATGGTGGTTTGGTGGAGGAAGGGAGAAAGTGGATCAAAGCAATGACTGGATTTGCAGTTGATCCACAAATAGAACATTACCGTATACTAACACAATACCTTATTTATTAACCGCAATTTCATCTTCTTGGAACCAGTTCTTGGGTTCCAAACACGAACCCCCTGTATGATCGTGTCAAGTTAAACAATTGGCGTGTCATGTAAAATAATTCACGTGTCAAGTAAAACAATTAATATGTCCAGTAAACAATTCACATGACATGTAATGCTATTAACATGACAGGTTATACTCTTTAACATGACAGGTAATGCGAATCGATCCTCTTCTCCTTAATAAAAGAAAATAACATGATTCGATTTCTTCTGCACCAGCTATGGCGAACAAACCTGAAGCTTCCGATTTTCCAATCAAGCAAGAAGGCGTTGTTATTCAGATTTTCCCCAAATCCGCTTGATTCGGCACTGATCAAGGCATGCTTGAGTCAATTTCTCCACCTCCTCCTTCCTAATTCGTCAAATTATCTCTCTCATCTCCCCCGACGACAACCTTTTTGCCACCTTCCTCGCTCTTCTCCCGCTCTTGCTCAAGTCTAGGCATGCCTCTCCTCTCATGTTGGACGGCTGAATTTTGAGAAATCATGATTGTTGAGCCCTCAACTAATATGGCTTCCGCCAAATTCAGCCCATTCTTCGTCTTCATCGAGATTGGGTGTAGCAAATACCTTCCTCTGCCACCAACTTCAATGGATCGAAAACCAGCCACTGTCGCCACCCACCGAGCGCTCCTCTGCCAAGCGCTTTAAGTATGCACTTTTCTCATGTCATGTACATCGTATTTGAATGACATGTTAATAACAGTCTATGTCATGTACATCGTCTATGAATGACAAGTTCGAATTTGCCATAATTACAATATGTGCGAACCACATACTCAATTCCTCGTTATATAGCATAAGCGTTTTCAAGTGCATCATAAGTGACACAAAAACGCACCGGTCAGTCGACCAAGACACACATAGAGCACTGTCATGTCAAAACTATAACTATCATGTCGAATGTATCACCTGACATGTTAATAGCATTACATGTCATGTACATCGTCGTTGGTTGACATGTTCGAATTTCCCATAAGTACAAAATGCGCTAACTACATACTGAATTACAAAAGCTGGAGCATAAGCGTCTCCAGGTGCATCATACTTTTCGTCATCAAGAATTGAATAACCAAATTCTCCAAATGAAAAACACGATCAAATAAGAAACTGAACAACGTAATTGATCAATGCTTGTTGCTGATTAGTTGTTTCGGCGTTGATCAAGGCATGCTTGAGTCAATTTCTCCACCTCCTCCTTCCTAATTCGTCGGATTATCTCTCTCATCTCCCCCGACGATAACCTTTTTGCCACCTTCCTCGCTCTTCTCCCACTCTTGCTCAAGTCTAGGCATGCCTCTTCTCTCTTTTTGGACGGCTGAATTTCGAGAAATCGTGATTGTTGAGCCCTCAACTAATATGGTTTCCGCCAAATTCAGCCCATTCTTCGTCTTCATCGAGATTGGGTGTAGCAAACACCTTCCTCTGCCATCAACTTCATGTGTCAAGTAAATTACATTATGTGTCATGTAAATCCGGTATGGATGACATGTCAAATAAAACAATTCACGTGTCAAGTAAAACAATTCATGTGGGAAGTAAAATACATTATGTGTCATGTAAATCTAGTATGGGTGGCATGTAAATTCAGTATGGTTGACGGATAATTATATATGATCGGTCAGTTAAACTTGTGACGTTTTTAGTCTCTCAGCAACTTGCATAAACCCAAAAATCACTTCCATCTCATTCAATTGCTTCAAGCATCCGTCGAGCGTTTTTTTTTTTAGAATATAGACGAGTTCACAATTCTAAAATTCAATAAAATACCAAATGGCTAATTCATCACATAATACAAAATGGCTAATTCTAAGCAGTATATCATTCACTTTTATTAAAACTCAACCCAAATTCTAAATTCAATAAAATACCAAGCTTCACAATCCTAAAATTCAATAAAATACCAAGCTTCACAAATGTCATGTAAAAAAACTACACATGTCATGTAAAACAATTCACCTGTCAAGTAAACAATTCACGTGTTAAGTAAAACAATTCACCTGTCAAGTAAAAATATCACGTGTCAAGTAAAATACATTATGTGTCATGTAAATCCGGTATGAGTGACATGTAAATTCAATATGGGTGACGAGTAATTATATGTTGATTCGGACCTTTATAATTGAAATGGTTATCCCCGCGATTCAATCTATGTGACCAAGGGAGGATTCAAGGGCTACGACTTTCATCCAACAGGACAACGCAATAACTCATCTTCATCTATACGATGAGCAATTTTAGCTTACAAGTTCGAATTTCCCATAATTACAAAATGTGCGAACCACTTGACCAAAAAAAAAAATGTGCGAACCACATACTCAATTCCTCGCTATGTACCATAAGCGTTTCCAAGTGCATCATAAGTGACACAAAAACGCACCGGTCAGTCGACCAAGATGCACATAGAGCACTGCCATGTCAAAACTATTAACTATCATGTCAAAGGTATTACAGTATTACTTGACAAGTTAAAAGCATTATATGTCATGTACATCGTCTTTGAATGACATGTTCGAATTTCCCATAAGTACAATATTCGTTAACTACATATTGAATTACAAAAGCCGGAGCATAAGCGTCTCCAGGTGCATCATACTTGACACCAAAAGACACCGGTCATTCGACCAACACGGACATGGGTCGTGAAGAACACACAAGGGGAGATGAAGAGCTATTCACGCTGCACTTACCATTTTTTAGAGAGAAATTCATGGAGCGTATTTCCCCATTACACTAGCAAAGTAGCAAGATTGACAAAGATTATTCAATGGCACACACACATGATTCATGGGAAAGCCTAATTACACTAGCAACGTAGCAAAATTGGCAAGTAAATATTAACTAGTGTCATGTACAAACGCTGAGGCTGGAATGTTGACATAAACGGGTGACATGTATAAAAGCTGATGGCAAAACGTGAGTTGTTTTTTCTAAAAAAGTGGGTTGTTTTTTCTCTCTCTTTCTCTCAGCACTTTCTGAAAAAGTGGGTTGATTTTTCTCTCTCCTCCTCTCAGCACTCTCTCTCCTCTTATTACTTCTCTCTCTCACATGCTTTTCTTTTTCCCTTTTTCCTTTCCTCTCTCATCTCTCTCTCCATGTCAGCTTTTTGTCCAGTTGTCTCCCACCATTTAACCTGTTACCGGCTACACTTGTAAGCGGATATCCGCTTTTAGCAAATATTTTCCGGATGGGGTTAGTTGTGCAAGGGTCATCACCCAAGAGGGTCATTTTAGCAAATTTGCCATGTTTAAATGTGCAAGCATCACTTTGAATGTGAAAACAATCGATTTACATATTCGAGACGATTTTGATGATGTTTATATAAAGGGTAAATTGCATAAACCACCCTTTAAATAGGGCGTTTTGTGTGAAACCATCCCTTAAAACGAAAATTGCAGAAAACCACCCTTTAAAACAGTTTTCTTTGCAAAGTCACACCCATCACCCAATTTTCATTAATTAAGTTTTAAAGTGTGTGGAAATTCAATTATACCCCTCATTTTTATTATTAGTTTACTCAATTCAATTAACATTAGTTAATATTTAACTTTTTGACATTTTTTCAAAAGCAAAAAAAACTATAAAATATAAAAAAAACATTTTTAAAAAAATAATAATTTCATACTTACAAAAAAAAACTCTATAAAAAATTGATGTGCAATTTATGTTTTATACATATAAAAAATGTTAAATGTGTAATACTAGGGCTACTTGAAGAAAATAAATATTTTTAAAAAATAATATTTCATATAGTTTTTATATATTATTCTAAAAATGTATGTGGAATAGTGAACATATTTTTAGAATAATAAAAACTATATGAAATATCATTTTTTAAAAATTTTATTTTCTTCAAGTATCCTTTTAGTAATATACACTTGTTAAAATATATAAAACATCAATTATATCTATTTTTATAGTGTTTTTACTAATAAGTGTGAAATTATATATAAAAACGATATTTTTATAAAAAAAAATACTTTTGAAAAAACATGCTAAAAGGTAAAAAATGAATTAATATCGATTGGATAAATTAAAATAATAATAAAAACAATGCATATAATTGATTTTTCACGCACTTTAATATTCAATTAACGAAAATTTGGTGATAGGTGTGACTTTGAAAAGAAAACGGTTTTAAAGGGTGGTTTTCTGCAATTTTTGTTTTAAGGGGTAGTTTCACGCAAAACACCCTATTTAAAGGGTGGTTTTCTGCAATTTACCCTTATATAAAAGACATATTTTAACTTATAAACATCTATCAAAAGTTTCAAATTAGATAAACTTCCATCGCATATTTTTTGGACGAAAATGACCTTTTTTTTTTAAATTTTATAAGTAACCTCGCATCAAAATATTTCAATTCCCAACAAAAAGCAAATTCTTGTTGAGCACAAACAACACATTATGCAGCATAATTTCCCTATTTAGTCTAATGTCTCCATGTAAGTGACATCATTAAACCACTCAACATAGATGTAGCAAGATTTCTGACATCATTCAACCACTCAAGATGGCATGTCATATGGTCTAAAGCTCATGTGTTTAATTAAGAAGCGTTGAGAATCACGATATTAGCAAGAAGTGACTCATTTCGGAATCAGCAATGCATTTTCCTTTCATCATCTTATGACCTCCAGACAACCTAAATTCACGAATGAAGGGCTCCTCTATGGCTCCTATGTAGCAACTGATTCATTCCCAAATTGTCCTCTCAAAAGCTAGTGTATCCAGAACTGACTCAAAGTTTAACAATATTTGCATATTTCTTAAAGTCCTTGCCCCCTTCTTTATCCTTGATCTTGTAGGACCCTTGTAGGGCGCGTTAGAGCTACTAACTACATTATGCAGAAAAGGCACACAAATGACAAGTTCATTTACGGTGGAAACCCTCAACCTACACGCAGGTAGTGCGGGATAAAAACCACCACCTCCCTAAAACTTAGGGAGGATTTTGAATAGGTATACTTGTCTTATTAACCGGAAAACCTTAGGCTTTGATAGTACAAACCTGAGTACTAACTTACTGAACGTCAACGGTTAACAACAAACACAAGTAAACCTATCAAATGACCTACAACAACTAAACTTCACATTACAATGAAAGGAAACAAGATATTTTCTTTAACTTAAAGATCAATGGCCCCTTGCCGATCTAGCTGAATTCGCATTATATATATATGAATCCATCAGAGATGCTTCCAGACATGGAATTCAAAATCCAACATAGATCTTACTGATCGTCTATATTAATTGAGGGGACGTGGGAAACGAGATGCCAATCTTCCCCGGTTTCTGGTTTGCATCTCTCTCTTATTTCCAGACAGGAGCGATCACTTATAGTGAGATTTTGCAGAGAGGTGAGGTGCTTGAATCCGTCAGGAATTTTCTTCAATTCCACCCGATCAAGCTTAAGAGTACGAAGTGATGGGAAAATGCTCCAGGGAATGTCATGTATCCAACTTGCATCCTCCTGGATATCATTTTATTCGATTAAATACCGGATTAGTATATCAAACAAATAATATTATTAATGCAATGTATATTTAAACAACCATGTTCGACTTATTATCCACGTACTTATATAGGTTGAGAAGAAACTAAGAGTCAAAATGATATTTTGTTATTTAAAAATAAATTTTATGAATAAATTGGTATTTTTATAAAATTAAAATTACTTTTTCTAACCAAATCTTCCCCCTTTCGTTATTTTATTTTTCTTCAATATATATTTGATAATTATCTATATTTTGGTAAATATTACTTGACTTGGGCTTCACTAAAAGATTAATTAATTGCCTATGTATTCAAAGATATCAAATCATATTGGACATTGAATATTGGATAATACAGTATTTCAAAAGTTTTGGTGATGCAAAAATGTAAGATCGGCCTTGATCATCATGCATGTAATATAAAATATAAAAATATTACCTCACTATTGTTACCAATTTCAAGTTCGATAAGCGAGTTAAATTGGATTTGTTGTTCTGGCTCCGTCTCATCCACGCTGACCACCTTCTTCACATGACTAAAGGACAGCCGTTGGAGTTTCATTTTTGCAAGCATTGCCCAACTCAAACTGAACTCGTCACTATAGATGAAGCTCAATTCTTTTAGACAACGGAGATGCTGAATCCACTTGGGAAAGCCAGAACGCCTTCCACCATCAAATTTCAGTTTTTGAAGAGCAGTGAGGTATTGAAGTCCCTGTTGTAGGTGCGGTCCCTTCTCCACCATTTCATTATCTTCTTCTACTTGTCCGCTTTTATAATATTCAATACTCAAATATTCAAGAGCAGTGAGGTATTGAATCCCTCCTTGTAAGTGCGTCTGCCATGGCACTACCAATCTTCGCAGTCTCTGCAAGGCTTTCCATGGCATCCCCATTCCGCTTTTATTATTTATCTCCTCCTTTTCAGCATCTTCATCCTTCAATTTCAATACTCTCCAGCAGGATATCTCCAACTGTTCAAGGGCAGTGAGGTACGCCAAGCCAGCACTAGACATCCATCTTATATCACAGAAGTCAATTTTCAAACACTTGAGAGAAGTTAAGAATTTTACTGAATCCTTTGGCACACAACTTATGTACTCCAAAGCACAATCATAAAGGCTGACCTCCTTGAGATTTGAATGTGAGAAAACCCAACTTGGAAGTTTATAAGCTATATACCCGTGTATTGACAAATACTCAAGATTTTCATGCGGCTGAACTGCCTCTAGCACTGCTTCTTTTTCTTCATTGGTCATTCTATGTTCACCACCAGCGATCCTCTTTATCATCATCCTATTCAGTTTGTGCTTTTTGTACATATTTGATTTTCTTGCATCTTCTATGCAATCAGGCCATACATTTGGAAGCTCAATTCTCATATCCCCGCACAAATCATCAAGGCATCCCAAATATCTCAAACCCCCATTACTAGGATGCACAATAAGCCGATCCAAACTCACAAGTGTAGTTATTTTTGCCAACCCCGAAGGTAAAGAACCTAAGTTCTCGCAATTCTCTAAATAGAGGTGTCTCAAGCTCACCAACCTCCCAAGGTTCAAAGGCAATTCCATAAGAGCAAGACAATGCCTAAGATCAAGGGTCTGCAAATGCTGAAGCTCACAAATCGAATTGGGAATTTTTTTCAGTTCCCGATTATATGATAGATCGAGGTATCTCAGGTGAATCAATCCTCCAAATGAATCAGGTAACCTATCGTCGAGAAAGCATGACAATTCCAATGCGCGCAACATTTTAAAACACGACATTTGCAAGGAGCTTGTCGTTTGGAAGAGCGTATAAAACCCATGAAATAAAAAGGTCCTCAACATCTTTGAATGGGGAGACAAAACAAAAGGTTCAAACACGCCATTTTGATCACACTTGACAAACACGTGACGAAGCGAGCTCTTGCCACTCATGCTCTTAACTTTCCCAATGAAGCATCTACTCTCATCTCCTGCAACTTGTAATGCTAAATCATGTAGCAAATCATGTATTTTATACAGGTATATGGGATAGCCTTTCCATCTATCTATTTTCATCTCTTGGAAGAAGCACCTATCAACCAAGTGAAAGAAATACGCATCCCCTACTTCCTCCAAACTCTGCTTGGAATCTCCCATAATAAAACCTTGAGCTGCCCACATACAAACTAATTTATCCTTTTCAAATATGTAACCTTTAGGAAAGATTGAGCAGTAAGCAAAACAATCCTTTAATGGAGACGGGAGACAAATGTAGCTAATCATTAAGGCTTTTATGATTGGGTCATCTTTATTATCAGCAAGAACATCTGCAAGCTCACTATCCACTATAGACAACCACCTCTTCTTATCCTTCTCTTGAGATCGTAGCATGCTACCAATAATAATTAGAGCAAGGGGGGCATATCCACACTTTTGGACAATCTTCTTCCCTAAACTAACTAATTCATAATCATCAACAATTTCACCCTCCTCAAATGTTGTCTTGGCAAACAAATCCCAAGCACTCTTTTCTGACAGAATTTGTAGCGAGTAGTAAGGCTTTATGGCATTCAAACTTTGGGCAACCTTGGTACTACGTGTTGTGGTTAAAATCTTACTACCGATTTTTCCACAATCAAGGATTTTTTTCAACTCACGCCAATTGGATGGATCTTCATCCCAAACATCATCCAATACAAGGAAATATTTTTTCCCTTCAATTTTCTCCCGCAACTGCCTTTGCAAGTGATCTAAATTGTTGTCATTGGGTTTAGACCCAAGAACAGATGTTAAGATTGCCACTAAGGCCTCCTTTAGATCTGAAAAGTAATTGACACAAGCCCATAGACACAATTCAAAACCCCCTTGTACTCTAACATCATTATACACAAACTGAGCTAAGGTAGTCTTCCCCAATCCACCAAACCCAATTACAGAGATAACAGAAAGGCTAAGTTGGCAAGTTTTCTCTTTAGGCAACAACAGTTCGATGATGTCCTCCTTTTCCCGGTCTCTTCCAATTACATCCTCTGATTTGACAAAGGAGTGAGTTTCTTTCCTAATGGGGGCTCTAGTTGGGTTCTCTTCAATTGGTTTGCGCATAAAATTGAACTGACTCATATCTTTAGAAATGAAATCTAGACGCTCCTTGATGTCCTTGACATCATGAGCGGTCTTAACAACAAAAGCAAGCTGGTTGGATTTGGAGAAAAAACAGCGTACCTCCTTCCTGAATGAGCTGCCAGACATGACCTTCTTTCGTAAGGCCCTGGCAGCAATAGCATCGAACAAGTCGTCAGCATCGTACAAGACCACCCTGAGCCTGGAAAGCCATCCCTTCACGAGATGATCCTTGGATTCTCTTTGCTCGGCATCGAGGAGGAAATCGGCAATGGTTTGGATGGTTTGCTGGAGGGTTTTCAGGTCCTTGTCAAAGTTCCAAACAAGGAAGAACTCTTTCAAAGCGGGAGAGGCGAGTTGCTGGAGAACAGACTTGGCAACGCCAAGCAAGGCAGCCTCAGCCATGGGACGGTGTTTCTGAGACGGAAGTGAGATTTGAAGGGCTTTTGTGCTTAATTTGTTTGGTAATTGCAATTATGGATGAAGGCGTGAAAAAATCAAGGCTGGAAGACTTTGCCATTTTATAGCAATTGAGCTCTAGTTAATTACACCCTTTTTCCTTTTACTCAAAAAAAAAAATTACACCTTTTTTTTTTTATTATGAAATCAAATACGGAGTATAATTAAACGCTAACGAATAAATTATGATTAAACCGGGCAGATGCCCGCAATCTCAGCCATGGTTAACGTGGAAGCACGAGCTACTGACTTTATCTACGGAGCTTCATTTTATTTTTTATTCTTAATTATCATGTAATACAGTATAGTCTAAATGATTGTACTAATTAATTGTAATGTTTATATATACGAGCATGACTTTGAATGTGAAAGGAATCCATTTACATATTCCATACAATTTTGCTGATGTTTATATAAAAGAAATATTTTAACTAAAAATATCTATATATAAATTAGATAAAAAGTCATCGCATATTTTTTGAACGAAAGTCGAAAATGTCCCTCTGTATACGTAACCTCTTTCGCACCACATCTGAAGCTTAGTGATCATATATTTGTTTTTTTTTTTGGGTCCAAGATATATGCAAGTAGATGATGATATAATGTAAATTTAGGGACTAGTTGGTTTTTGTTAGGTTGTTTGCAGTTGATAATTACTTAGTTAAGTATTAAAATGTGTTGGACAATAATTCATACGGAGTATTTCAAATATATGAAAATGTGCTTTGGGTAAATTGTGGAACGTTATGGAAGAATGTGGAATACAACGGTAGTCTCTGGAACACAGCGGAATATTCTGGAAGTATACGGATCGGAAGAGTGTGGAAGACTCTAGAAGCGTGTGTAACCTTATGGAAGCCTGGAAGGTTCCGGAACAGTGAAGAGTCTAGAATGCCTAGACTTTTGTAGAGTTCTCCAGAAGTTTGGAGAACCTTAGGAAATATATGGAGAAGACTGGAAGCATAGGGATGAATCTAGTATTGGAGTATTCTAGAGATGTCCTAGAATTCTCCTTGTAAAGGATGGCATGGACTATAAATAGGCATAAAAATTGAAGTACGCTTTTTTGGAACTGCCATTTTTAAAAAAGGTTATGTTATTCATTGTTATAGTTGGATGTGAAAGACATCTATTGTTCAAAGCAATGGAATCCTTTTGTCCTAGGTGCCTCTACATGAGCTTCGGGTAACCAAATATGAACTGGTACCATAGGCACTTTGACAGCGAAAGAGGCCCGAGCCAAGTCAGTGGGGGGACCCTGTCAGGCTCCTTCCCCCCCCCCCCCAAAAAAAAATACGGATGAGAAGAAATTCTCATGTCCGGTTCTGTAATAGAGATGGAATTGAAAAAGAACCATCCACTATAACCCCAAAAGAGCTCGATTCCGTAAACAACATAGAGGAAGAATGTTCTCTTTTTTTTTTTTCCCTATTGTTCATTCCTGGCTTCGAGCGGGCAGCTTTATCTGATCAAGGGCCGGGGAACAAGGGTCCTGGTACCTGCCTACCCATTGTTCATGGCAATATGGCATTTCCGATGTCGGTAATAGAAGGGGGCCTTACAAGTGAATCATTCATACAAAGAAAGAAATGTCACGTACGACACTTTCTAGCTAGCTCCGGAAGCCAGGACAAGTCACTTATTTCAATAGTGACATCAATATGAACATAAAGACCCAAAGTATGGAACCCCAAAAAGAGGCTGGCCCAGCTTAAATGGGATATGATAGCTTCCTTATGGTCGTCTAACATTCTTGCCAATACATTATCCTCATTCTGCTCTGGATTGTAATCTCGAACCAAACTCAATATGTACTACAGGTAAACTTGGGACTGAGAATATTCACTCATTTTCGTTATTTTCGTTAATATTTTTTAAATATGAGGTATATATGCACCTAGAACCCCTTTCACGCTCATGTCACGTCGAGGTACTGCAGAAGAAAAAACTGCAAAATCCGATCGGATTAGATACCCCAGTAGTCCTAGCCGTAAACGATGGATACTAGGCGCTGTGCGTATCGACCCGTGCAGTGTAGTAGCTAACGCGTTAAGTATCCCAAAATTTCGCTTTAGCCAATGATCCAACCAGAGGCATAATTGGAACTAGGGTCTCAAACTTCTTTATACCATTATCTATTAAGAATGCATTTTCTAACATTTGACTTCGTACCACGCACGTATTTAGTCGCAAACTTAAAAGAAAACCCAGCCAGCCGGTGGGAGCGAGAAGTTTGGGATATGTTTGATGTTTCTTCCATCAATCATCCGGATCTATCTCGTATATCAACAAATTATGGTTTAGAGGGTCATCCATTACGAAAAGACCTTCCTCTGATGCGTGCAGAATCCCTATTTCCCTAGAACGGTTCTCGCTTCTCGCTACTATGACCTTCCTGACCACAATTTTTTATTTTTTTGCGGCTTTTCGCCCCAACGCCAAATGAAATAAGAAATTGGATTGATACTCATTATCCCAAAGAAAAACGGAACGCCCCCCGATCGGTGCAATGAGATGTGTCTATTTATCTATCTCTTGACTCGAAATGGGAGCAGGTTTGAAAAAGGATCTTAGAGTGTCTAGGGTTGGGCCAAGAGCGTTACCTGCGCTTTCGTGTCTCTCAATTTGGTCAGCACTGGGTGTTTAAGGTAAAAACCTGCGGTCAATTTTTGGATGAAAGCAAAGATCTTGATAGAGAGTATACTAGGGCGCTTGAGAGAACCATGTCGAAGGAACTCAGTTTTAAGAGAAGAGGGGAGTGTTTTTGTTTGCTTTAAGTTTCCGTCTTTTGCTTTTTCTTTCATTACTCTAATAAGTAAGCAAGTTGACTCAGGTAGGGAGAGAATCTATTGAGCTCTAGGTTTGGCTTCGATAAAGTAAGATCCTCACGATCCCCAAGCTCACGGAATTATTGATCTTGTAGCGAATGAAGGAGTAGAAATAGTAAAGAAAGACAAATGAAAAGAGTAGAAGTAGTGAGCGAATGTGTGTAAGCCCAGTCAAACATGACTATTCTAGGCGGGGTGGGCAAGGTGAGTGCTCCTCCAAATGAGTGAGCATGTGAGGTGGTATGTAGTCTAGTATGTGATTGATTGAGCACGAGGGCGTCTCGATCACATACCAGTGAGTGTGAGTGTGAGTCCTAAGTGTGTGATCGATTGAGGATGAGGGTGTCTCGATTATACACTAGAGTATGTGGGTTGGTCAGTAGGTGTGATCGATTGAGCATGAGGGCGTCTCGATCACACGAGTGTGGGATCTAGCAAAGAGTGAGGCTAATCTCTTGTATTTGTGAGAGGTGTACTTATGTACACAATACATCATACAAGTTCTCATTTGTAAGTGGAGCCTGATCCATCCAAGTCACACGTGATCGAGTGTTAGCTGCCTATTTTTCCCAACAAAATGTGTCAATTTTTATGTTTTGTTAAATTAGTATGGGTGTCTTTACTTTGTATTTGTGAAGAAGATGAAAAAGCAAGCTCAAAGGTTTATGAGAAAATAAAGGCGATCAAAGAGCGAACCTTAGCTCAGCGTCGTAATCAAGGGAAATCACATAGCTAGTCAGTCTAAAGATATGTTGATCGAGTAAATAGAGCTTCAATGCCGAGTGCACAACTAGCTACTCGGACGACTATTGAGGCCCTGTGATGGCTATAGAGCTACTCGATCGGGTTGCTACGGGCTGAACAAGGTACTGAATAACGCGAAGTGGAAAAGCTTCAACTACTCGGTTGACTAATGGGCGACGTGTGTGCATACTAGGAAATTTGGCCGAGTACCTAATATTGAAATCGACACCTCACGAAAATGACAATAATTCACTCACGAGAGTTAGACGACATGCGTACACTTTTGTAGATACTAGTAGCTGGGCACGCGCATTCGCGCGCGATGCTATTGTAGGTGCTATAGGGTTGCACAACCATACCAAAAATGGCAAAATCAATACACAGTGCAAGTACAGTATATTTGAGTTATTAAAAACTAAGCCCTTTTAGTTGCATGGGCATTAACCCTCGTAGAAAATACATGGCCATTGGCCAGCCATCTCCATTCTTATGTGCTGGAGCTTTTTTGTGCCTCAGCAGCAAAACCTGAAACCAGACAATTAGATTTTTGACAGATTACAAATAGCATTATAGAATTTTCACTTCAACCGTCAAGACCAAATAAAAAAACTAAGGTAAATAAATAAGTAAATATTCAAAATAAATGAGCAACAACTGGACAATGAAAACCCAAATAATTAGATTTTTGACAGATAGGTTGAGCAGCAACTGGAGAATGAAAACCCAAACAATCAGATTTTTGACAGATTAAAAATAAAATTATAGAATTTTCAGGTAGAAATAGAGAATAATTGAAATAATTTAAGTTGGGCTGAAAACATTGGCACTCAACAAGAAAACAAACATTCCTGGCAATTACCATTAATAAAAAGAAGCAAAATCCACCGTCTAGTGCAAGGGTACTGAAATTCTACCCTAAAGTCCTTCCCACATTACTCAGCTTCTGCAAATGTTGTACCACATGAACCAATAAATATCTGCACAATTTATGAACTTTTCTTGAGCCAGCTATTTGTAATTCATTACCAAAGCAAAGTTGACACATGTCAAAGCAAACCAACTAAGCAAAATCAGCAATGAAATTTAGCCAGTATAAAGCAACCATATTGAAACCAACCTCTGGTGCAACTCTGAAAAAAGAATAATGAAACTTAAACACACAAAAGAAAAAAGAAAAAAGAAAAAGGTAAGCAAGTAACCTCAGCCTTTAAACCTAAAATTGGAGAACATACATAATTAAAAACCTCCGGACAAAAGAAGATCGACTTGCAATCATAAGGTAAACCTCACAAATGAAGAGATGTAAAGTCATGTGAGGTATTGCCGAAAAATCCACCTGACCTGAAATGTAAATGCTATAAAAGATTATTACCCAATATTCTTCTTCACGACCAATAATAGCATATCTTTGAACAAGTGCAGTAATATCGCTTCTGATGTTGTCATCACCGCGTGTCGCATCATTCATCTCCTCTTTGAGAAGTTCAATTTGCCTATTGTAATCTTCCAATGATGAGCAGATTGCCTCCTGCACACTCATTGGTGAACATTCAGTCCACAAGATACATGATCACTTTACAAAACAAACTGGCCTACAAAGTGAATCTATTGTACTGACAAAGACAAATTGATAAGGGCTCCTATTAGATTGTTCATGTTTTAAAACCATGGTTGCTAAAAAACCGATTCAAGTAAAACAAGGGTTCTTTTTACTTGATTTATTTCTTTTAGTCTAGCAGAAAAGCATGTCCGGTAACATCCTTACCCGGCAATCAGCAATCAAAGCAAAGTCTGGAAAAAATGGTAAAATATACTCCATTTTCAACAGGCCATCGATTTCCTTGAGAAATGCAATCGCCTTTCTTATGTTCTCTCTTTTAGCACCCTTTTCCGGCTCAATTATGTGCTTGGCAACCATGAGCCACAACTTCTTCCGTAATTCTTCATCGTCTTCAAAGCCTTAGCAAGCTCTGCACCAATCTAATCCGGCAGAAACATGATTATTAGAATTGATTAAAAAACTCAATTCAAATACCATCGGAGCACCAATGAAAATAAAATTAAAAATGGGAGTACCACTATGAGAAATGTTGTTGTTGAACTAAATTTTGGTTGAGGCAACATACTTCTTGATGGTTAAGTATGAAGTTATCTATTTATGATATCAACAGTTGGCAATCAGTGTAGAGGGAGAAAAGGACCAAGGTAAAAAAACTCATAACCAATTCAGCTAATGCCTCTCGTCAAAGTGTCAAACATATAACTATAAATAACATTTCACACCGAGCAAATATATATGTACTTCACTATACAGATTTTACAGCAATAAAACAGGTATACCAACTTCCCTCAATTTTAGGTAACATACTACATAGCAGCGTCAAAATTAGCAAAGGCAAATATAAAGATACCAAAAAATATGAAAATATCAAAACTATGAGGGCATTTTGGCGCTATAATATAAATAAGGAGTGCATAATGGACGAATAAACCAATGCTCCGTTACCTAATACAAGCAGCAAAGAGCTCAATGGGTAAAGAATTAAGGCAAGACAACTTGTTTATCCAAGATCCAGAGTCATAGCGTTACCTTGCTGAAAAACTGAATTCGGATGCAATATAGTCTAGAAGATCAACAAACGAAAATTTAGCAATCAATTACCCCCAAATCAGGCAGAATCTGCTTATAACTTGACTAAGAACTAAAAATGGGGGGCCAAAACACAAAAGTGAAGGTGCGTAGAGGGGAAAAGGGTAAAAGGGGAGATACTCTCCAATTGAATTTGAGAATCTACCTAAAGAACGAAACAGAGAATAAATAGAACAAAGGAAGCAAATTAGAAAAAGATTCTAAACAAATACATCATCACCGAAGAACCGAATATGCAGAAAGTGAAATAATGATCTGGTTAATAAGGGAAAAGTGATTCTAAAAAATCCCTAAGTTGATTCTAAAAAGATTCTAAAAAATCCCTAAGCTGATTAATAAGGGAAAAGTGATTCAAAGATGTTCCAATCAATTAGGCATTGATTACAAAATCAAGATAGGAATGCAGTTCAATTACCTAGGACGGCTGATTCAAAGAGGTTCCAAAACCCTAATTCATAAATCCTTGATCTGTTCTATTTGAGGGTTGTAAATGGCATAGAAGAAGGCAGAAAGACAAAGGATCAGCCGTACACTGCAGAAAACATAGAGGAGCACACCTTAATATTTATAATAGAAGGACCAGAATGCATATGGAAAGGGAAGAGACAATTACCGAACCCTCTGAAATTGCAGATGAAAGGAGAGAGCAGAAACTTCTGAAATTGCAGACGATGGTGATGATTCTCGAAGCTTAGGAGGTGAGATTATAGCAGAGGAAGAGAGGAGGAGAGCCCTAGCATCGGTGGCAGGAGCAGTGGCACCATTGAAGAATGAAGACTCCGAAGAGAAGAGAGGCGGATAGAAGAAACAAACGGAAACGGAGAGAGAATTTTGAGAATTACGTGAAAATACTGAAAGGCACATCAAAAGAAAAAAATAAATATTTTTAAATTGAAACTTTGATGGGTAATTAAGATATTTCACATGTGAGAAGCCCACAGCCTTTGATCTGATTAATCCACCAACAATCAACGGTCAATGTAACTCTTGTTTATATGAACAGTAATTCTGAATTGCCACCTTTATAGTAGTGGAGAAGTGGAGATGGAGATTTTCAAGGGCTGCAAGCAATGTTTAGTTTACACGAAGAGCAAGTTAAAAGTGCAAGCTAGATGGTAAAAAATGACTCACAAGTTGGTAGTTACTTTAGTACACGACCGAGTAGGTGCCTAGGTGGCTACACGGCCGAGTACATGACTTCTAAAGGCCCATGGGCCGAATTTTGTCAAAAGCCCTCCAAATCCATATAACTTATAAAAGAGTTTTTTTTTTTTTTTCCCAATAAATGTACAAGTAATTTTTGTTATAAATGTGAAAGATTAAATTGAAGAATTGGTGAATTTATTATTTTTTAATTAAATGAGAAATATTGAATAAGTAAAAGAAATTAATTAAATTTTTGCATAAAAAATACTAAGAGTAGAAATAGAATTAGAAATGTTGAAAGGGTAAGTAGAGGAAAATTATTAAATTCGTACATATATAATAGTAAGGGTATGTTACGATACCAATAAAAACATAAATATATGAAGTTAAATACGAGTATGAAACATTTTTACCAAGTTGCCTAACATAGTTAAATTCGAGTATGAAACATAAATATATTACCTCCAATTATTAAATTCGTCCATATATAATAATACTCGGGTTGCTACTTGGCTGAACAGGGCACCAAATAATGAGAAGTGGAAAAGCTACAACTACTCACTTGCCTAACAGGCTATGCGGGCGCGTAACGGGCAATTTGACAAAGTTCTTGATCCTGAAATCAATCGACACCTCACGGGAATGATCATAATTCCCTCAATATTGAGAGTTTGAAGGTATGTGTACTACTTTTGTAGATATTTTCAAGGACGGCAATGTTTATTTTACATGTAGAACAAGTTTAAAGTGCAAAATGGTAAAAAAAAATGACTCACAAGTTGGCAAATGAGAGTAATAACGCTGTTGCTTAAAGTGGAAACCCTATTGAAGATATCATATCTTTGTGAATATATTTCGGTTTATATTGTAACTTATCTCTTTCCTTAGATAGATTTACCCTAATTCTCTTGTATAAGTACATACCTTTACCTAATGAAAACAGCACGCTTCACAGAATACCTAATTCTACATGGTATCAGGCTTTCCGATCCTCTAATCCCAAACACCTAAAACACCTATCCTACCATGGCTGTCGTCCCTCCTGCAGCTCTCACTCCGGCCTCACCCTACTACCTTCACCCTTCCGATCACCCTGGCTTGGCTATCTGCCCCGTGATCCTGCGTGGTGAAAATTTTCCTGAATGGAAAACCGCTATGATGAACGCCTTCTCTGCCAAGTTCAAGGATGGGTTCCTTGATGGTTCTATCAAAGCACCAGCCGCTGACTCTACTGATGCCGCTTACTGGAACGGGTGAATTCGATGCTTATCGGTTGGATCGCTCAATCTCTTGAGCCATCCCTCCGATCTAGCATCACCTACTTTGCCACGACCAAGGAACTCTGGGACGATCTAGATCAACGCTTCTCTGTCGGCAATGGTCCTCGCATTCTCCAGATCCGCTCTGAGATTGCCCGTTGTCGTCAAGAGGGACAGTCGGTCGCTGCCTATTTCAGACGTCTCAAGAAGCTTTGGGATGAACTTGCCACTTACACCACTGCAACGGCGTGTACCTGCGGCAATGCTCTCAAGGAGCGGGAGGTCGAACGGGCTCATCAATTTCTGATGGGTCTTGATGACGCCTCCTTCTCCACTATTCGGTCCACGATTGTCGCTCAAGACCCCTTACCTGCTCTCAATCGGATCTATTCGCTTGCTGTTCAAGAAGAGCGCTTACAGACAATCGCCAAGGATCGGGAATCCCGGTCCGATTCATTTGCTATGGCGGCGAGACCTCCTACTCGCTCTTCTTCTGGAAAATCAGACAAGCCGGACAAGAGTGGTCTTCTCTGTACTCACTGTGGCCGCACTGGTCACGACTCCTCCTCTTGTTTCAAATTGATCGGATTCCCGGACTGGTGGAATCATGGCAAGGGTGTCGCTGATCCCCTGACTGGTGCTCCTCCTGCTGCTGGCCGTGGTCGGGGCACTCCGCCTCCTGCTCCAGGCTCCACCAATGGCGTCACTCGTGGCTCTGCAATGCACGCAGCGGTCGCCAACGCTGCCTCTTCCTCAGGTTCGCAATCTCTCACTCCTGCTGACAGGGACGCCTTTGGCTCGATTGTCTCCGACAATGATTGGGCCACGCTCTTTGCCAAATTCAAGGATTTCCATACCAAATCCTCTTCTGATCGAATGTCAGGTATCATCACTATCCCTTGGATCCTCGACTCTGGGGCATCCTTTCATATGACCAGTGATTGTAGCTTGCTTCATAATGTTGTGGAGGTGCTGCCCTGCCATATCAAACTTCCGAATGCATCAATCTCGGTTGCTACTCAGGCCGGCAGTCTAGCTTTGTGTCCCGGGGTCACTCTTCCGAATGTGTTACTTGTTCCAGGACTAGACTGTCACTTGTTATCAGCTGCGTGTTTGTCTGCTGAACTTTCTTGCCTGGTCATCTCGTCTGACAAACTATTTGTGTTACAGGACCGCACTTCGAGGACGCTGATTGGAGCGGGTGAAACTCGGGATAGGGTGTCCTGGCTACGATGGCTCACTCCACCGCCATCCTCTCACAGTCGTATCTGTCATGTTCCTGCAATCGAGTCGTCTGTGTTGTGGCATCAACGCCTTGGGCATCCGTCTCGCTCGTTGGTGTTGCCAGTCTCGGGTCTTCCTATTTCAGCTTCTAGTTCAAATAAACTGGCTCCTTGTGATGTTTGTCATAGGGCCAAGCAAACACGTCTTTCTTTTCCAATTAGTCAGTCTCGTGCTGTTTTCATTAGGTAAAGGTATGTACTTATACAAGAGAATTAGGGTAAATCTATCTAAGGAAAGAGATAAGTTACAATATAAACCGAAATATATTCACAAAGATATGATATCTTCAATAAACCCTAAGCAATTACCCAACTAGTTGATTAGGTAAAACCACCGCCTTACTAGCTTCTCACTAGTAAGGACTTGAATGATCTAATTGACAACTTTCGATTATAATATATAACACATTAGAGATTGACTTGTCTAGAATTCCAGTAGCTCAAACACCAAACCTATTACTTAATATATCTAGTACTCGATCAATATAATAAAAGACTTGCGCACATTCATATATAACTTTCTTCTTTGCAAGCTCTTTAGAGTTCTCTAATACGTTTAACATAAGCACACCTGGAAAGAAATGTCTCTCACACTTATACTTTCGGTAACACCCCGAATCCCTAATAATTTTCAGCCTCCTCAATGCATTTGAATGAGATTCATCAAATGCCAGCACAGTCTTCACCATATATACTCGATTTGGATCCTGGAGCATTTGCCTTAGCTTCTATCCATAAAGAAGCTATTGAACGGTGGTCTAGCTATGATTGACGACATACACCACCCAAATCCTCACCTGTAAAAATAATATCGGATGAAAGTCAATATAAACACAATTTAAAGGGTAAAATGAGTATTTAGGGGGAAAATGAGAAAAATAAGATCAGTGTTAGATATGAAATTAATTTTAAAAATTGAAACCAATTTTATTTAAATATTAACCTAGAGGTCCGAATCCGAAAAGAAGGTAGTTTAGAGGGGTGAAATGGTAGCAGAGCAAGGGGTGATATGTAATTCCCTACAGTGAGAAAGTTCTATCGAATGTTGTATGGGTTTGGCTTTAAAAGATGTGAAGAGCAATTTTCACATTGATTGGATATTTAAGGAAACAAGAAATCACTTAAGCAAACAACAAAGTAGCTAAGGATAGCTCAAAGAAAATGTAAACCCTTCCAATATTTTTTCTTTGAAGATACATTTTGAGACACCATATATAGGTCGATAAAAATGCAAAGCACAAGGATCACATTCAGTTTAACTTAAAATTTCAAGTCTATAATGCACCCAATACTGCAAGGTAGCAACAGGGAACACTGAATCAGAAGCTGCAATTGCAACTGCGCTCACACGGATTGCGAGGCTAAAGCCTCCATGGGATTGGGAGGCATCAGAGATAACACCGGCAACATCATCAGTAATCAAACTAGGTTAACAAATATGCCTACTACTCTGTGATGACCGATTAATACTTATTATACTGACTATAGGTTGTATTTGGAGATGAAATACCTTACCTGGCTGGACTCTTAAAACGCAATCTACTCTGTTGCCCCTCTTGAATTCAAAGTGAATGTATTCTTTACTTGCCAGCGGGGTCTTTATATATCCATCGTATCGATCATTGGTCTCCTCGCTTTACATTAATCCGCCACAGTTCACCTTCCTCATCACTCACACTAACAATGCAGTATATCATATATGAGGGCCGGGGGATTTGCATGTTAATCAAATTATAATTAAATATTAGTCAGTTTCATCTATTTTAGGTTCCACTTTATACATTATCGATCAGAATAATTATTAGTAGATTGATAGTAGCAATTTTTAACAATATTACTGTGATATGATCGATCTCATATTGCTGTACGATATGATCCGTGGTAGAAAGATAGTATAATCGTACCTTATCTTGATTGTGGGAATATGGGAAATGAGATGCCAGTCTTCCCCGGTTTTTGGTTCGCATCTCTCTCCTATTTCCCAGGATGTACAAAAACAAGATTCATAGATATACAGATTTTGCAGGGAGGTGAGGTGCTTGAATCCGTCGGGAATCTTCTTCAAACTTCCGACTTCTTCAAGTTTAATAATACGAAGTGATTTGAAGACCTTCCAGGGAATGTCTTCTATCCAACTTCCATCCTGCAAGCATATAAGAGCATCAGCACTCGTGGGTAACCCCATCTATCTCTCTCCTCGTAATATTTTGACACCTCATTTTCCACTAGCTCTACCCCATCCTTTAAGAATTTCTAACTTTTAACCCACATCCATAAGTTTACCCCATTATCTATTTTTAAACTTTATTTGTATCTCACTACCTATTATCAACCAATCAAAAAATTATAAAAAATAATGAGGGTCTACTTTTTAGTTAAAAAAAGAAAAAAAAATCATGAGTTTGGGATGAGTTTACCCCTGTGCAGTGAGTTTCCCCCTTCCCTTTCATTCAGACAGGTTACACCCACATCCATAAGACACCTTATTATGAGGAGAGAGAGGGTTAAGGGGGAGGGGAAAACTGATTGTTGCTGATGCTCTAAGTTTATTAATCAATTAGATTAAATACAAGAGCAATATGTTAAATAATACTTATATGCATTGAGAAGAAACAAAAAGAGTCAAGATGGTATTTTGTTATATATTTAAAAAATATATATTTTTCTATGAATAGATTGGTGATGCAGAAATGTGAGATGTTGATCATCATATGTATGAAAGTATAAAAAGAATACCTCAGTTGAACTAATAGTAAGTTGGATGAGCGAGCTAAATTGGATTTGTTGCAACACTTGCATCTCATCTGCGTTGATCACCTTCTCCACAACAAAAAAAGACAGATGTTCGAGGTTCATATTCGCAAGTATTGCCCAACTGATACTCAACTCCAAGCTGACAACATCATTTGGACTTTTGATGAATTCCAATTGTCTTAGAAAACGGAGACGCTGAATCCACTTGGGAAAGCAACTATACGGCATCTCATTAAAGCCGATATAAAGTCTTTGAAGAGCAGGTAGGTGCAGTTCTTTCTCCGCCATTTCATGATCTTCTTCTACTTGTTTGTTTTCATAATATTCAATCCTCAACACTTCAAGAGCAGTGAGGTATTGAAGCCCCCCTTGTAAGTGCCTCTGCCATGGCACTTCCAATCTTCGCAGTCTCTGCAAGGCTTTCCATGGCATCCCCGTTCCACTCTCATTATTTATCTCCTCATTTTCAGCTTCTTCATATCTGTCCTCCAATTTCACATTTCCACAATTGGATACATACAACTCTTCAAGGGCGGTGAGATACGCCAATCCAGAACTAGACACCCGTATTAGATCTCTACACCATCTAATTTTCAATGACTTGAGAGAAGTTGAGCATTTTATTGAATCCTTTGGCAAACAACTTAAATCTTCTACTGCCCAAAGACTTATCACTTTTAGGCTTGTAGGCTTCGTACTAAGCAACTTGCTCAATAACTTCCCATTAACCTGGTCTAAATCCAATTCTTCAATTCCGTTGAATAATGGCATACCTTCCACAAGATCCGGACATTTTTTTATCAAAACCTTTGAAACACGGGGCAAAGATGGTGGTACAGCTGAAATTGGAGAATCGTCTCCAGATATTGCTACTTCCCTCCACCAACCGTTCAAATTGCGCAAGGACTCCATTTTTAGGATTTCAAGGCATGGCATAATTGATTCAAAATTTACATTCTGAGGATATAAGTACTCCAAAGAACATCCATATAGGCTAAGCTCCTTGAGATTTGGAAGTGAGAATACCCAACTTGAAAGTTTATCACCTGCATACCCTTTTATAGACAAATACTCAAGATTTTCATGCGGTTTGACTACATCTAGCACTTCTTCAATTTCTTCCTTGGTTGTTTCATTTTCACCATCGCGGATCCACTCTATGATCATCCCATTCAATTTGCACTTGTTGGACATGTTCGATTTTCCTGCATCTTCTTTGCAATCAGACCATCCCTTTTTTGGAAGCTCAATATGCAGAGCCCCACACAAATCATCAAGGCAACCCAAGTATCTCAAACCCCCATCACGAGGATGTACAATAAGCCGATCCAAACTCACAAGTGTTTTTATATCTGCCAACCCCGAAGGTAAAGAACCTAAGCTTATGCAACCCTTTAAAAAGAGGTGTCGTAAGCTCACCAACTTTCCAAGTTTCAAAGGCAATTCCACAAGAGATTCACAACCACTAAGATCAAGGGTTTGCAAATGCTGAAGCTTACGAATTGAATTCGGAATTTTTTTCAGCTTTCGACTGCTTGATAGATTGAGGTATCTCAAGTGAATCAGTCCTCCAAATGAATCAGGTAACATATCAACGCTCAAAGATGACATTTCCAAGGCGCGCATCATTCTTAAACTTCCCAAAAGGGAATTTAAGGAGCTTGTTTTAAAGCCTTCAACATCGTTGAGTAGAACGGTCCTCAAGGTCTTTGAATGGGGAGACAGAACAAAAGGGTCAAATAAGAAATTCGGATCACACAAGACAGAGATGTGACGAAGAGAGCTCTCGTCACCCATACCCTCTAAATCTTGTCTAATGAAACATCTACTCTCCATTCCTGCAACTTTTATTGCCAAATCATGTAGCAAATCATGCATTTTACAAGTGTATATGGGATAACCTTCCGATGTATCACTTACCAACTCTTGGAAGAAGCACCTATCAACCATATGAAAGAAATACACCTCACCAACTTCCTCCAAGCTCTTCTTAGCTCGTGGCTTAATAAAACCCTGGGCTGCCCACAAACGAACCAACTCATCCTTTTTAAGTTCATAATCCTTAGGAAAGATTGAACAATAGGCAAAACAATGCTTTAATGCAGGCGGGAGACCATTGTAGCTAATCATTAAAGCATTTATGATTTGGTCATCCATATTATCATCAAGAACATCTGCAAGCTCATTATCCACTAAAGACAGCCACATCCTCTTATGGTTCCCTTTGGATCGCAACATGCTACCAACAGTAATTAGAGCAAGTGGGACATATCCACACTTTTGAACAATCTTCTTGCCTAATCGAACAAATTCAGAATCATTAACAATTTCACCCTCCTCAAATGTTGACTTGGCAAACAAATCCCATGCACTCTCTTCTAACAGAATTTTTAGAGAGCAGTAAGGCTTTATGGCATTCAAACATTGGGCAACCTCTGTACTACGTGTTGTGACTAAAATCTTACTGCCGAGTTTTCCACAATCAAGGATTTTTTTCAAATCAAGCCACTTGGTTGGATTTTCATCCCAAACATCATCCAACACTAGGAAATATTTTTTGTCTTCAATTTTATTCCTCAACTGTTTTTGCAAGTGATCTAAACTATTGTCATGAGGTTTAGACCCAAGAACAGATGTTAAGATTGTCACTACGGCTTCTTTTAGATCCGAAAAGTAATTGACACAAGCCCACAGACACAAATCAAAACCCCTTTGTACTCTGACATCATTATACACAAACTGAGCTAAGGCAGTCTTCCCCAATCCACCAAACCCAATTACAGAGATAACAGAAAGGCTGAGTTGATGATTTTCCTCTTTAGGTAACAACAATTCGATCATTTCCTCCTTTTCCCGATCTCTTCCAATCACATCCTCTAATTTGACAAAAGAGTGAATTTCAGTCCTAATGGGGGCCCTAGTTGGGTTTTCTTCAATCCGATTGCTCATAAAATTGAACTGACTCATATCTTTGGAAATGACATCTAGACGCTCCTTGATATCCTTGACATCATGAGCAGTCCTAACAACAAAATACAACTGGTTGGATTTGGAGCAAAAAAGGCGTACCTCCTTCCTGAATGGGTTGCCAGACATGACCTTCTTCCGTAAGGCCCTGGCATCAACAGCGTCGAACAAGTCCTCAGCATCGTACAAGATCACCCTGAGCCTGGAAAGCCATCCCTTCACGAGACGATCCTTGGATTCCCTTTGCTCGGCATCGAGGAGGAAATCGGCGATGGTTTGGATGGTTTCCTGGAGGGTTTTCAGGTCCTTGTCAAAGTTCCAGACTAGGAGGAACTCTTTCGAAGCGGGAGAGGCGAGTTGCTGGAGAACGGACTTGGCAACGCCAAGCAAGGCAGCCTCAGCCATGGTGTTTCTGAGACGGAAGTGAGATTGAAGGGCTTTTGTGCTTAATTTGTTTGGTAATTGTAATTATGGATGAAGGCGTGAAAAATCAAGGCTGGAAGACCTTGCCTTTTTATAGCAGTTGAGCTCTACCTAATTACACACTTTTTTATTATTATTATTATTATTATTATTATTATTTATTAAATCAAATACGGAGTATAATTAAACGATAACCAATAAATTATGATTAAACCGGCCAGATGGCCACGTACAATCTCAGCCATGGTTAACGTGGAAGCACGAGCTATTGATTTTATCTACGGAGCTAGCACGACTTTGAACGTGAAAGCAATCCATTTACATATTCCAGACAATTTTGCTGATGTTTGTATGAAAGACATATCTTAGCCCCCTTATTTTTTTTATTAGCCACATCAAACCCCTTTAATTTTTTTTTTAGCCGCTTCGACCTCTTCCTTCCTTCTCCTTGGCTGCCATTGTTGATGGGTTTTGCCCAGATCTGGCGCGATTGGCGCCCCTCCTCGTTCTCCACATCCGGCTTAGAGGAAGCCGAGATCTCAAGCTTTCTAGAATCGTCCGCGGCCACCGCCGAGGACAGGACAGACGCCAGGTTTCTCGGCGTCCTCGTGGCCGTCACCGCCTTCGTCAACCCGAATCTCCATGGTGCCTTGCTCGCTCTCGCTCTCTCCATTCCGGCCTGAGACCCAAAGTCTCTCCCTCTCTTTCAGATCTGAAGATGCCAACAACGGGGAAGAAAATTGGGGGGACCGCCACCGTATAAGTGACGCCGGATGATACCTCTCCTTCCCGTCGCCCCTCGTCGTTCCTGCAAGCTCTCACTTTATCGGATTCTAATTCATCGGTGCTAATCTCTCTCCCCTATCGCCGGTGTAAGTCTTCTTTTTCGACCAAATCTCTTTATCGGATTCCAATTTTGCTTCCTGCTTTTCGTTGATTTCTGCATCACCATGGCCGATGGATCCCGTGGTTTGAGTATTGCATCCATTTTTCTCCTTTTTTGGCCTCTTTGTTGATTTCTGCATCACCTCTGCGAGCTTCAATTTGAAACTAGTAGTAATATTTTTGAAGCGGATGTGTTCGAGATTAGCTTTTAACCTAACTAATTTCAAGTTTTGCCATCAATTTTCTCTTGGATTTGATTCTGATGTCTGGAAGAATGCAGATTAATTTGTTGCTGATCAAAATTTGAATTTGATTTGTGAAATTGCTTCCATTTTCTTCTTGTTTATGTATTCGTCTTGTTGTTGTACTCTTTGTGTATCTTTAGGTTTTCGAATTTAGGGGAAATTAGGGGAAGATTGAGAAATTTGAAGGTGCTGAATAGCTTTGAATTGGGTGAGGGAAGAGTTGCATCCAAGGTGTTCGATGAAATGCCTAGATGAATTGAGTTTGTTTTTGTTTATAACTGAGGACTATTACGAAGCTCGAATGGAGAGTTCATCCGAGCATTTGCCTTCAAATATGGGAGCTGTCAAGCCATTGAAGCAGAGCTATATATGGGCGGCCTATTACGGCCTGAAGTTAGCAATGGAGATGAGGATGTCGAAGCTGATCCTAGAGATGGACTGCGCTATGGCGTGCAAGCTGCTGGGATCGATCGAAGAGGAAGTGTTCACCCACCACAATCTCGTGATGCAATGTCGCAGGTTGGTGAGGGACTCAAGCTGGGAGGTAAGAGTCCACCAGGTGCGGTGACAGGCGAACAGAGCTGGGTAATATAGTGATAATCCTTTTAAATCAAATGAAACCACACAAATTCGGCTTTATACTTCTATGTTTGGTCAAAATTAAATTCAATGTAGTATGTATAAATAATCTGGGTAATATAGTGTATAATCCTTGGAATGCTATATACCTCTATGTTTGGTGAACTAACGTTGTATCAATTTGGGTAATAATTGAGGCATGTTTTTGAGTTGATGACATGTTATAATAGGTGTTTATATGTGCAATAAAGTGAAAATATTTTGATTCCACGTTTTAAGCTCTTATCTCATCAATTATATAAAATTGTCACCATAAACAACTGTGATTAATAAAAATTTAACAAATGTCATCCATGAATAAAAATTTAATGAACATGTTATCAATTATATAAAATTCCACGTTTTAAGCTCTTAGATAACAAATGTCATCCATGAATAAAAATTTAATGAACATGTCACCACAAGTGATTGCATCAATGAAGTGTAATCACAAACGTGTCATCAGAGAATGAAAGTATAACCGATGAAAATAAATCGATATACAATTGATTAAATTAAAAACATGTGGCATCAATCGATTTGATTAAAAAAATGGCATCAAATAATTACATTATAAAAATGACATCAAAACACCATTTTGAAAAAGTTGTATCACATTAAAGGAAAACTGTCATCAAAATACTATTTTGAAAAAATATCATCAAAATACTACTTTGAAAAAATATCATCAAAAATATGGCATCACGGTAAAAAAAAATATCATCAAAAAATTGACATAAAAAAAGTGGCATCAGTCGTTAGCAGTAAAAAAATGGCATCAATGGTCAACGTGACATTACAGTAAACAAAAAATGTCATCAAAGTTTAAAAAAAGTGGCATTAAAAAAGTGTCATCCAATCATTTCATTAGAAAAGTGGCATCAAAGTGAAAATAAAATATAATAAAATTTTGGCATCAAAACGGTAAAATATGACATCACAAAAAAAATCCAAATGGATTGGTCAACGTTGACCGGTCAACGGTTGACCATTGACCATTACACTCTACTGGGAAGGGGTCTACATAAAATTAATTAAATTAGTTTGGGGTCTAAGTACTCAATTGAACCTTCAAAAAGAGTCATCTACCAAAATCACCCTAAAATAAAATGCCAGTGAATGAAGAGCAATGAGGTATTGAAGCCCCCCTTGTAGGTGCGGTCCTCTCTCCACCATTTCATTATCTTCCTCTACATTTCCACTTTCATAATATTTAATCCTCAAATCTTCAAGAGCAGTGGGGTATTGAATCCCTCTTTGTAAGTGCCTCTGCCATGGCACGTTCAATCTTCGCAGTCTCTGCAAGGCTTTCCATGGCATCCCCATTCCACTTTGATTATTTATCTCCTCCTATTCAACATCTTCATCTTCATTCTCCAATTTCAATACTCGCCAACTGGATATTATCTCCAACTGTTTAAGGGTAGTGAGATACGCCAAGCCAACACTAGATACCCATCTTATGTCACATAACTCAATTTTCAAATACTTAGAGAATTTATGAATTTTATTGAATCCTTTGGCACACAACTTAAGTACTCCAAAGTGCATCCATCTAGACTGACCTCGTTGAGATTTGAATGTGAGAAAACCCAACTTGGAAGTTTATCACCTGCATACCCTTTTATTGACAAATACTCAAGATTTCCATGCGGCTAAACTGCCTCTAGGACTGCGTTTGTTTCTTTCTTGGTCATTTCATGTTCAAACAGTGAGTCAAGCTCTGATACCAATTGAAGAGTCTATAAGGTAATGAATAATACTCTAAAAGGGGGATGAATAGAGTGTGCTCGATTTTTTCAAAACAACTTGTCAAAACCTTGATATCTCTATCAAAACTTGACGAAGTAAAATCGAACAATGTAAAGTAAATGCGGAATATAAAAAGATGAACACACAAATTGTTAACGAGGTTCGGCACGAACTTGGCCTACGTCCCCGCCTAGGGTTATCCAACCCGTAGGATTCAAACACTTCTTATTTCACTTCCCTTGAGCCTAGAAATTTCTAGAAGAACTACCCTTCTTCTATACAAAGCTTCACCGCTTCTATTCTAGCACTCAACCTTACAAGTAAAATAAAAGCTCTCACCACACACCGGAGTGTGCCTTAGATCGAGTATATGATATTCTTAATGTAAAATGAATGACTTATACAATAAGCGCTTGTGTTTTCCTCAACTCTAAAAAATGCAACACATTAGACTTTATGAGAATACAAGAGAGAAACTGGAATGACGAATGCTCAAAGACGACTTGATCGCTTTTAGAATGCTTGCTCCGTTGGTATCTCATTTTCTTGCACGCGTCTATATATATAGATGATCGACTTCAAGGATAGGGATGGGGAGTCGTTTGAATTTTGAATTCTTTCCAAGTGAATTTGAATTCCTTCCGAATCCATTCTTTCCAAATCCATGGTTTGCAATCTTCTCCATGATCAAGCATGTACTCTTGGAAGATCGGATCATCTCTTGTCCTTATATAGCTCTCCCAATCTTTCCTGAAATATAATTCAAAGCATTCTTCCACATACTAGGTTAGGAGAACATATAAAAATATATTTGAATATGGCACGATCCAAGATGACTGCATTATGGCCTAATGAAAGGCCCATAAATAATCTTGGCCCAAAGGATCGGCCTTGCCTCAATTCTTGCTCTTAAACAAATCAATTCATAGACAAGATAATATTCGATCAAACATTTTAGCCATGGTTTCAAGACCTTGAAAACCAGGCTTTGCTGTTTTGTCTTTCATCACTCTTAGAAACAACCTGCAAGTTAGTGTCTCAAGATCTTACAATCAAGATGGAGTCTTCAATTATCATTTGGATAGGATGCTAGAACTATAAGGGTCCGTCTTGATCTTCTTAAACTAGAATCTCAAAAAAGGTGCAAATTTTATTGGTCTAACAAGTTTACCTTTTTTTTATGCACAAACATAACATTTGCTTACTTGTACAAAGATCAATCAAAATCATCTTTTGCAACTTTTTAAGGTTTATGATTGCATTTATAAGATTAATATATGAAAATGGCTATCTATAACAGTCAATAGCTGAGAAAGCAATAGCTCACAAATGAATATAATATACACTAAGAAAGCTACAGAAGCAAGAATTTTCCTTCATAAGTCTGCATAATCTTCTTTTTAGAACACAATTCCATCTATCCAGGTATTTTGCCAATTTGAATTGGTTCTACTTAATAAAAGTATAAAACTAGAAAAGAAAACACACACCAAGTCTTTGTGACAGATATATTGTACTGTTGCTCACACTTGCTCCTTGATCGCCCTCAACTTTGGCCTTAAACTGAAAAAAGAATAAAAGAAGAAGAAGAAAGTTTTGAATTATGTAATAATTGAGCTAATTATAAACTTCAATTGGATTTGAAATTTCGTTGGCAATTAAATTTCGCTATTGCTTGGAGATGAAATACCTTCACCGGCTGCCTCTCTTGGATAGTTGAATTGAAAGTGAATGTATGGCTTGCATTATGTGAGGGGTATTTACACGTCAATCGGACATGAGGAGCCTTTATATATCCTTGCACATTGTTCATTGTTCAATCTAACAATATACAGTAGTATATCATATATATATATATATGAGGAGCCTTTTTAATATATAATATTATTATAATATTTTTATCAGTCTCATAAATATATGAAATGTATGTACAAAAGCTAATTAAAAAGGGAGAAAGCAATAATCGCCTACTGTATTTTAATTGTGGGGATATGGGAAATGAGATGCCAGTCTTCCCCGGTTGGATTGAATATCCTTCCTATTTCTGGGGATGTGTAGGAGCCAACAATATCCAGATTTTGCAGGGAGGTGAGGTGCTTGAATCCCCCGGGAATATTCTTCCAATTTTCCACATGATAAAGGGAAATAGTACCAAGTGATTTGAAGATCTTCCAGGGAATGTCATTTATCCAATTTCCAATATTCTGCGCACGCATATGAGTTTATATTAGATTAAATACAACAGTAGAATTTTAAATAATACAGTAATTATATATTATCAATGCAATGTATATTTCAACCACCAATTAGGATTGTTATCCATGTACTTGTATACATTGAGAAGAAACAAGAGTTAAAATGATATTTTGTTATTTAACATATATATATCTTTCTATGATATTTTTAAAAAATCGAGACTTCAAAATGTAAAAATAGCTTTGTCTAACCAAATCTTCCTTTTTTATGTTTTTATATTTTTTAACCAATTATATAAATTCTTTAAAACATCATACAAATCATTACTATCTCCTACCTAGAAAACCTAAAATGACATATATTTTGATACAAATAAATTATTCTAAAACTGACTTAAATTTTGAGGAGTGAGTATAGTATTTTAAAAAAAATATATGGTGATGCAAAAAATGTAAGACGTTGATATCATGTATGTTATTATAACATATATATAAAATGAATATATACCTCAGTTGAAGTAATATCAAGTTGGGTAAGCGAGCTGAATTGGATTTGTTGTTCCACCTCCATCGTCTCATCCACGTTGACCACCTTATTCACACTATCAAATGACAGGTATTGGAGGTTCATATTCGCAAGCATTGGCCAACTCATGCTCAACTCCACACAGTCGTAAAAGATCAATTCTTTTAGAAGACGGAGACGCTGAATCCACTTGGGAAAGCAACTATACGACATCCAATTAAATCCAATATCAAGTGTTTGAAGAGCAGGTAGGTGCAATCCTTTCTCCGCCATTTTATTATCTTCTTCTACTTGTTTGTTTTCATAATATACCATCTTCAACTCTTCAAGAGCAGTGAGGTATTGAAGCCCACCTTGTAAGTGCCTCTGCCATGGCACTTCCAATCTTCGCAGTCTCTTCAAGGCTTTCCATGGCATCCCCGTTCCACTTTTATATTTTAACTCCTCCTTTTCAGCTTCTTCATATCTGTCCTCCAATTTCACATTTCCGCATGAGGATATCTCCAACTCTTCAAGGGCAGTAAGATACGCCAAGTCACAACTAGACACCCATCTTAGCTCTTTTACTTCCCTGAGCCTTATCTTTTTGAGGTTTGTTGTCCTCGTATTAAGCAACTTGCACACTAACTTCCCATTAACCTTGTCTAAATCAAATTCTTCAATCCCCCTGAATAAAGGCATACCTTCCACCAGATTTGGACAATCAGTTATCAAAACCTTTAAACCACCGGACCATGGCGGTGATACCAAAATTGGAGAATTATCTCCACGTATCGCTACTTGATCCCTCCATCAACCCTTCAAATTACGCAAGGAATCCATTTCTAGGATTTCAAGGCACGGCAGAATTGATTCAAATTTTACATTCTCATGATATAAGTACTCCAAAGTACAATAACACAATCTAAGCTCTATGAGATTTGAAAGCAAGAAAACCCAACTTGAAAGTTTATCACCTGCATACCATTCTATTGACAAATACTCAAGATTTTCATGCGGTTGAACTGCCTCTAACACTGCTTCTGTTTCTTTCTTGATTGTTTCATGTTCACCACTGTAGATCCCCTCTATGATCATCCCTTTCAATTTGCACTTTTTGGACATGTTTGATTTTCTTGCATCTTCTATGCAATCAGCCCATCCCATTTTTGGAAGTTCAATTCTCACAAACCCGCACAAATCATTAAGACATCCCAAGTATTTCAAACCCCCATTACTAGGATGTACAATAACTCGATCCAAACTCACAAGTGTAGTTATCTCTGCCAACCCTGAAGGTAAAGAACGCAAACTTCTGCAATCCTTTAAAAAGAGGTGTCTCAAGCTCACCAACTTCCCAAGGTTCAAAGGCAATTCCACAGGAGAACGACAATTCCTAAGATCCAAGGTTTGCAAATGCTGAAGCTTACAAATCGAATTTGGAATTTTTTTCAGATTTTGACTCCTTGATAGATCGAGGTATCTCAAGTGAATCAGCCCTCCAAATGAATCAGGTAACATAGCAACGTCCAAATATGACATTTGCAAGGCGCGCAACATTTTAAAACTTTCCAAAAGGGAATTCAAGGAGCTTGTTTTAAAGTTTTTCACATTGACAAGTAAAAGGGTCCTTAAGGTCTTTGAATGTGGAGACAGAAGAAAAGGGTCAAATAAGAAATTTGGATTGCACATGAAAGAGATGTAGCGAAAAGAGCTCCCACCACCCTTGCCTTCTAAATCGTCTATAATGAAACTTCTACTCTCCATTCCAACAACTTTTATTGCCAAATCATGTAGCAAATCATGCATTTTACATGTGTATCTGGGATACCCTTCCGATTTATCTATTTTCAACTCTTGGAAGAAGCACCTATCAACCATGTCAAAGAAATACTCATCCCCGACTTCTTCTAAGCTCTTCATAGCTTGTGGCTCAATAAAACCCAAGGCTACCCACATACAAACCAACTCATCTTTTATAAATACATAATCCTTAGGAAAGATTGAGCAATAGGCAAAACAATGTTTTAATGCAGGCAGGAGTTCATTGTAGCTAATCATTAAAACTTTCATGATTGGGTCATCCTTATTATCAGCAAGCTTAACTGCAAGCTCATTATCCACTAAAGAATACATCTTCTTCTTCTTATCTTTCCCTTTGGATCGCAGCATGCTACCAATAGTAATTAGAGCAATGGGGGCACATCCGCACTTTTGGACAACTTGCTTGCCTAATCGAACTAATTCAGAATCATTAACAATTTCACCCTCCTCAAATGTTGACTTGACAAACAAATCCCAAGCACTCTCTTCTGACAGAATTTTTAGTGAATAATAAGGCTTTATGGCATTCAAACATTGGGCAACCTTTGTACTGCGTGTTGTGGCTAAAATCTTACTACCGATATTTCCACAATCAAGGATTTTTTTTAACTCATGCCAATTGGAAGAATCTTCATCCCAAACATCATCCAACACTAGCAAATATTTTTTCCCCTTAATTAGCTCCCTGAAATCCTTCTGAAACTTATCTAAACTGTTATCTTTTGGTTTAGACCCAAGAATAGATGTTAAGATTGCCACTAAGACCTGCTTTAGTTCTGAAAAGTAATTGACACAAGCCCATAGACACAAATCAAAACCCCTTTGTACTCTAACATCATTATACACAAACTGAGCTAAGGTAGTCTTCCCTAATCCACCAAACCCAATTACAGAGATAACAGAAAGGCTGAGTTGGCAAGTTTTCTCTTTAGGCAACAACAGTTCGATGATGTCCTCCTTTGCCTGGTCTCTTCCAATTACATCCTCTGATTTGACAAAGGAGTGAGTTTCTTTCCTAATGGGGGCTCTAGTTGGGTTCACTTCAATTGGTAATTTCCTCATAAAATTGAACTGACTCATATCTTTAGAAATGCCATCTAGACGCTCCCTGATGTCCTTGACATCATGAGCAGTCCTAACAACAAAACCCAGCTGATTCGATTTGGAGAAGAAAAGGCATACCTCTTTCCCGAATGAGTTGCCGGACATGACCTTTTTCTGTAAGGCCCTAGCAGCAACAGCGTCGAACAAGTCGTCAGCCTCATACAAGACCGCCCTGAGCCTGGAAAGCCATCTCCGCACTGGATCATCGTTGGATCCCCTTTGCTCGGCATCAATGAGGAAATCGGTGATGGTTTCGATAGTCAGCTTGAGGCTTTTGAGGTCCTTGTCAAAGTTCCAGACAAGGAGGAACTCTTTGGAAGCGGGAGAGGCAAGTTGCTGGAGTACGGATTTAGCAACGCCGAGCAAGGCAGCCTCAGCTACCATGGTTGATCGAGATGGGCGTTGACGGGTGAAAAGGTGGGGTTCAAGTGAGAGTATGAAACAGGTTATGAGAGCAATGAAAGAAAATGTTGGTTGGGGATTTTGGTTAAGTAGTGAGAGAGAGTGCAGCGAAAACTCCCCATCTGCCCCCAATTTATTTTTTTATTTTTGTATTTTTTTTTTAAGGTAAGGGTTCCGAGATAATTATCGACTAATCCCAACATGTTCGAACCCTAATTAACCTGCAAAACACGTGAATCCGTAAGTCAGACGGCAAATTACCAAATAGGGTCATCCAAATCAATAAAGATTTGACCTTCATTAATTATACAAATGTGTAAAGAATGAGATTTAAACTCTTAGCCTCATACAAAGCTTAACTCTAAGCAAGGGTCATTATCCGGCCACCTGCTCCCATTTGATTATTGCTGACTAGCTAGCTTCGTCATTTTGTTGTAAAATATTACCTCTTCGTCGTTTTGGCAGGAAGCTCACCGATCTTCACTGTTGATGACAACTCATTTTGAAGATAAGTTAAGAAATTAACGTTGTGACTGAAAAGTTAATGAATGAAGGTGACATTTATCCTTTAATAAAGGGAAATTATTGAGAAAGGTTCGTTCGTGTTACAATTATTGAGTATTTAATTATTTTAAATATCACCAAACTTTTATGTTTAAAAAATAATTTATATTTTATACAGTTATATTATAAAATTCTATTTTATATATATGGCTATATCTATAATACTATAAAGGGCGATTTGCAAAAGTAGACCAAAAAAAAATCTTTACAAACCTAAACTAGTACACTGGAAATTGGCTAAGGGTAGAATATGATCTAGTTTTGCAAAATTTTGGGGCAACCGGATGGAAAAGAAGCAGGTGAAGGGGGGAATACTGTAGCTGTAAGTGTCATTTGGCACCAAAAAGCACCCTCCGTTCATTTAAGGAAACTGTACACTACCCATCTTACCAATAGAATGAATTGGTCCTACCAGTAGGCTAAACCTGTACGTCTTTCCATACCTAGAGAATCTGGAGGGGATTCACCGTAGCTGATTTGGCGGGCTATCAGTGCAGTTTTGGCGCCAAAACAGGGTTCCTCCTTTGGGGAAAGGGATGAGCATTTATGAGGGGAAAATGTAATGATTGCATTGATGGGTGTCCCCCAAGAAAATATATAAGCTTGAGAGGATGATTTGAAACACCATAACATGTTCTGCAAAAAGTGAGGCAGATCGAGCAGGAGAGAAGCGGAAAGGACGGGGGAAAAGCCACACGTGCATCCGAGAAAACGATACAGTGCTTATCCTACCAATAGTACAGTTCTGGCCTGCCAATAGTGTTCGACTGTCTTGCCATTCCTGGAAAAGGGCAAGAAGTTTGTTGGTGGCAGTGACAACGATGGGTAAGTCATCTTGTACATTTACTTTGTAGTTGTTCCTCTTTCCCATTTCATAACTACCCCCAAGCTGATCCTCTGTTCCCGTGGCGTACCCCAGGTGATAGGGTATGTATGATTATGAACATGTTAGGACTGCAAATTCATAAATCCCTCTGAACTTATACGATTATGAACATGACAAGAAATATATACACTGGTGGTAGGACAAATATGTGAACATGGTAAGACAAATTCATAAATCTTTTCAGACTTGTATAATTATGAACCTGGTAAGAAATACGAGTATATACACTAGTGGTAGGATAAATTTGTGAATCTGATAGGGACAATTCCCCCTTTTCTTTTCCACTTTCTCACTTTCCCCCATTTCTTTTCAAAGTTTAGGTTTTACTCATTTTTCTTTCTCCAAATGATGATCATGAACTTGCCAGCGATGGCTGGGTACTTTTGAGAGTCAATCTTCACTACTTGGATCTTGTCTTTCGGTGCAGCACCAACTTTATCCAGGATAGGGACCATAAATCGGCAAGGAACTTTGGAATTTCAACATCAATGATATATATCACAGTCATCATGCTTGTTCTGAGATATTTCCCATAGAAGCTTGATTGGGAATGTGAAAGTAAGCTTGACTGTGGAGCCTGCCTTCTCCTTTTGCTTTTCCGAGATTCATCATCATTCATTTTTTTTTTCGTAAAGTCAATTATGCATTTACATTTTTCCAATAGTATAAATATATCGTACCATTAGTGTGCATCTATCCTAACATTAGTGTCAAGTTATACAGGAATTACTGGGTTTCCATTCTGATCCTACCAATATCGTTATTTTCTCCTATCATTAGTTTTCATCTATCCTACCATGAGTTTTCAAGTTTCCTCGTACTTTTTGACCTAGTTCTACACTTGGGAATTTCGGTGATTACATTATTATCATACCAATATCGTATATTTATCCTACTAGGTTCACAAATTTGTCCTATCATTAGTGTATATATTTCCTACCAAGTTGATAGTTTTATAAGTTCAAAGATATTCATAAATTTGTCCTGCCACTAGTGTATATATATATGTCCTACCATGTTCATAATCGTATAGTCCAGAAAGATTTATGAATTTGTCCTATCATGTTCATAAATTTGTCCTACCATTAGTATATATATTTTCTGTCAGGTTCATAATTGTATAAGTTCAGAGAGATTTATGAACACATACTCCGTATTAGCCTATTTGAGAGTCGAAATAAAATGTTGGTTGGGGATTTTGGTTAAGGAGAGAGAGAGAGAGTGCAGCAAAAACTCCCCACTTGCCCCCAATATATTTTTTTTGTAAGGTAAAGGTTTCGAGATTATCGACTAATCTCAATAGGTTTAAGCCCTAACTTGCAAAAGACATAAATCGGTAAGTCAGACGGTAAACCACCAAATAGGGTCATCCAATCCAAATCAATAAAGATTTGAACCCTCATTAATTATACAAATGCATAAAGAATGAGATTTGAACTCTTAGCCTCTTACAGATTAACCCTCTGAGCAAGGGTCTTTATCCGGCCACCTACTCCAGGGTTAACGCTATGAGCAAGGGTCATTATCCGGCCACCTGCTCCCATTTGATTATCGCTGACTAGCTAGGTTCGTCATTTTGGCAGGAAGCTCACCGATCTTCACTGTTGATGACAACTCATTTTGAAGATAAGTTAAGAAATTAACGTTGTGACTGAAAAGTTAATGAATGAAGGTGACATTTATCACTTTAATAAAGGGAAATTATTGAGAAAGGTTCGTTCGTGTTACAATTAAAACTTGTTTGTTTTAAAAAATAATTTGTATTTTATACACTTATATTATAAAATTCTATTATATATATATATATATATATATATATATATATATATATATATATATATATATATATATATATATATATATATATATATATATATATATATATATATATATATATATATAGGATGGTTCAGGAGTAGACACGGCCACGGGTCGTACCCCTGGATCAGGGGTAATCAAGGCTTATTGTGTAACATGTGAACACATTTGGGCCGTTGATTAGATGAAATGGATGGATGAGATTAAAAGGCAAATTTAGCTTTTTTTTAATTAAAAATCAGTGGGGCCCACGTTTTTTTCTAGCCCACTTGCTGAATTGGGAGCGTGTGTGATGCACTCTCTTGAATTATTCGATGTTATATCTGGATTATTCGATCGTATCGACGGATTATGTGATCGTATCGACGGATTATGCGATCGTATCCACTTGCCACATGATGGGTGGTTATTTTTTTCTTCGAATTATTCGATAATATCACTGGATTATTCGATCGTATTAATGGATTATGCAATAGTATCGATGAATTATTCTGATCGGCTAGCAACATGAAAACGCCATAAACTATTTACCAAAAATTATTCGATGATATCGTTTGATTATTCGATGGTATCGCTTGATTATTCGATGGTATCGCTTCATTATTCAATGGTTCCGTTACTTTATGTCATTGTAACAAATAACTAAAAATTATTCAATGTTATCACGGGATTATTCGATTAGATCACATGATTATTCGATGGTATCGATACATTCGATATGTCTTAAACAAACTGGAATGCAAAAACAAGATATCAACAAAATTGATACATCCCAGCTGGTGCAACAATCCAATTTAATTAAGCACAAAAAACCCAGTTTGTTTAGGACATGACTGAGGAATAATCAAACAGAGCAAAACCTAATCTGTAAAATCAAGAACAGAGCAAGCAGAACTTGACCGAGAAATCAAAACTAAAAATCCTAAATCCAACAAACAAAATCTGTAAAATCAAGAACAAAACCTAATTCGAGATCTTCCACAAACCCTAACCACCGGATACCAATTAAAGATCCGCCATAGCCAAAGATACCTGGGTTTTTTGAAATCAATTTCAATTGATTTCGCAATTTCAACGAACCTGGTCGGCGACTCGGGGTGCTGCGTCATGGGCTCGGTTAGGCTGCTAGAGGACTGGACTGTGTCACGGGCTCTGATTACTTGGTAGTCGGTACCGCGCCTCAGCCTTCGACGCCACTTCTGTCTTCGCCGGCGCACCTCTCACCTGCCATCGCCAGTGTCGTCGCCTTCTTCGCCTGCCATCACCTCTGCCTCCGCCATCTTCGATGGGAGCCATCGCCCTTCGCAAACGCCCTTCACAATCGCCCGATGTGCCTTCGCCGCCTTTGCAGTCGTCGTCCGCCTTCGTCGCACCTTCAATGGAAGAGAGAGAGAGGACTGAGGAGTTGAAGCCCTAGTCGGAATCGCTTTCACTGGCCCTGATCGATCGCCACTCCTTCACTTTCTCTTTTCTTTCTGGCAGAGGTGCGATTGTGGATTAGGGTTGGGGGTGGGTGGTGTCACGCGCATGTAAATAGGAGTGGTGTTGTGCTTTATTTATTTTAATTTTCAATTAATCAATATTATAGAATAATCTCAGCCATCAGATTTCTCTAGATCAACGCTCAGGATGTGTTCACATGTTACACAATAAGCCTTGATTAAATATATGTGATATATTTTTGTAGGGATGATGGAAGACAAATAAGGTATTATTTTATGCAAATATCAATTATATTATATAGTTCTTTTATTTTGATTTTATTTATTATGCGGATATATTTATTAGGGCCTTTTGCTAAAATGACCCTATTATCCGAAAGCTTTGCATGAGTAACCCAATCTGCAAAAAATTTGCTAAAAAGCGGATATCCGCTTGCCAAGGGTAGCCGGTAGCAGGTCACCCTGTGGGGTACAGCTGGACTCCATCTCGGTTTCATGTACAGTGAGAGAAAGAGGGAGGGAGACATCTCTACTCCTGAAAAGCAAAGATCAGTGAGAGAGGGGGGAAAAAGTAGTTGTTGCAGTGGTAGAGGACAGAAGAGAGAGACAGAGAGACGGAGAGAGAGGGGGGGAGAGAGAGAGAGAGAGAGAGAGAGAGGTTAAATAGAAAAGTGCAGGCTGAGAGGACAGAGAGATCAGTGAGAGTGTCAATGAGGGGGAAAAAGATTCTTTCAACTAAATTATAAGTTTAAGAGAAAACCAATTGAAGAAGGAAGGGTCCGGGGGGTTTATTTGAAGGATCACATACGTGTAAGCAGTAAGTTGTAACTGGACATCCATATTAGATACACATGTCACATATTGTATTTCACTGGACACGATTGTAACTATGAAAAACACAGGTTATTTACTACCCTTATCAAATGGAGAAGATTTATGGGAGAAGCAGATTCGCTATAGTACATATTGTTTTATGTGTGCCCAATTATAATATTTACCCATATTTGGATGCCATGATTTCGTTATCTCCGGTCGACACTAGTATGCTTTACCCATATTGGAATAGAATGGATAAGAGTGACAGTGAGGGGGCATAAACATACTTATAATTACATGTTAAGTTGAAGAGAAAAACCATGGAATAAGAATAAAGTGGGTGGAGGTGAATTCGTGGGCAGACTAGTAATCGCGTAGTTGTAACTGGACACAACATGAATACGACATGACAGAAATTGAAATATACTGGACACAATATCTCAGAGACAGATTCACTTGCATTAATCAAATACAACACAGGAGCAAACATTTAAAAGATAGTAGGAGAGAGTAGCAACATAGAAGACAGTGAAAACAAAATTTACGGTAACAAGAAGCGAAATCACAGGAGAGAAGGTATCTGCATAATCAACACCCTCAACCTGTGTGTATCCTTGAGCAACTAAGCGAGCTTTGTATCTCTCTAGTGTTCCATCTTATTTAAGTTTGATTTTGAATACCCATTTACATGTGATGGGTTTCTTGCATGTAGGTAAATCAACTAATCTCCATGTATTGTTAACAGCTAGAGCATGAATTTCCTTGTTCATTGCATCAACCCAATTTGGATCTTCAGAAGCTTGCTTGTAGGTTCTAGGTTCAACAAGAGAGAGGGTAGGTGAATTTGTGGAGGTGAAAGCTGTAGGAAATGAAACACAACATTTGTGAAGAATGTCAAGGGAACTGGTGGTATTGCAAACAAAATCCTTGAGGTGCACTGGGGCAACAGAAATACGAGAGTTGTGTCTCAATGGAGGTGGCACAGTGGTATTGATGTTATCAGATGATGTGGCAATTTCTGTGGGATTTTCTGGAACAAATAGAGGATGAATGTTTTGTGGGTACAAAAGATTATATGCTGGTATGGTTGCATGAATGATGGTGTGAGTGTCAATGTCCTGAGCAAGAACAGGTAAAGTGGGTGATGAATCTGAGGAAAGAGAACGAAATGGAAAAATGGTCTCATGAAACACCACATCGCGTGATGAAATAATCTATCTGCTATGAATATGAAGAACTTTGTAGGCTTTCTTTCCAAGAGGGCAACCAAGAAAAATGCAAGGTTCAGCGCGAGGCTTGAGTTTATCTTGAAGAGGTTTGGGTGTGGTGACAAAACATAGACAGCCAAAGATGCGTAAATGAGAGTAAGATGGAGGATGAGAAAATAGACACTCAAATGGAGACTTTTGTTTGAGAGATGGTAATGGCAATCTGCTAATCAAATATGTAGCAGTGAGGAGACTCTCACCCCAAAATGAAATGGGAAAGCTAGATTGAAACAACAAAGCTCTAGCCACCTCAAGTAAGTTTTTTATGTTTTCGTTCAACAATACCATTTTGTTGTGGGGTGTAAACACAACTGGGCTGATGTAGGATGCCTTTGGAGGCATAAAAGGACAAAGCAGTGGTGCCAGAAAATTCAGGGGCATTGTCTGATCTGATGCACTGCACATGGGTGTTGAATTGGTTTTCAACAAAAGCTAAAAAGGATTTAAGAATGGGAAAGGCACCACTTTTGGAAGAAAGTAAATGTGTCCAGGTTACTCTAGAAAAGTCATCCACAATTGTAATGAAGTATTTGTAACTAGTGTAAGTAGGGGAATGATCGATATGGTCCCCATGTATCAATGTGAATTAACTGAAAAGGCTTAATACTTTTGTGATCACTCAAAGGAAAAGGCTGTCTATTTTGTCTTGCTTGAGGGCACACACGACATACACCATCAAGTTTATTCAAAGTAGAAACACCAGCAGACGGAATGTATTTCAACAAATCAAAAGGCAAATAGCCTAGACGACAATGCCAGAATACAAACTTAGAATGAAAAGAATTTAAAGAAGTGAAAAGTGTGTGTGAAAGGGCAGTATATGAGACATCAGAAGATGATGCAGAGTCCAAGATGTATAATCCTCTTGAAATTTTACCAAGCACCTGTGTTTTCTTCGTTGAAGGGGCCTGAAGAAAACATGAATCAGGTGTGAAAACAACATTCATAAATAGATCCTTAGACAAGGTATGGATGGAGATCAAGTAGAAATGAAAATCTGGAATATGTAAGACATTGTCTAAACATAAAGATGGTGTTATTTTCACGGTGCCTCTGTGTTTAATTGGAATTTGAGATCCATTTGGGATAGTCATAAATTGAGGAGAAGGTAATGGAGTGTAACTGGAAAAGGAAGATAAGGTTGGGCAAATGTGGTCAGTAGCACCACTATCCAAGATCCAAAATGAATTAATGTTCTGAGCAAGAAAACACAAACCCATACCTGCTAACATGACACTTGCAAATACTGATGGAGAAGAAGGAGTTGGTGAAGACACTTGTGAAGATGAAAATTGACTGAGAAGCCCCATCAACTGGTTGTACTGATCAGAAGTCAAGGCAGGAGGAGAATCAGAAGTCGTTGCATCCACCTTCTTATCAGTGAAGTGAGGTGGATTGGCCTGCAACTTGTAACATTTGGCAATTGTATGCCCAGGGATCTTGCAGTGATCACAAAACTCACTAGAGAGTTTGTAACAGCGAGAAATCGAATGTCCTGTCATCTTGCAATGATCAAAAAAAATACTGAGGACGACCTCTACCTCTCACAGTAGAAGAAGAAGATCCATTAGGTCCATATGATCCAGTTGTTTGGGGGTAAAATTTCGTGTTTGATTAAAAGTTATCGTGTGAGCTCCTGAAATTATTTTTTGTAGAAGCTTTCACGTAATACATTATATATCGAACACGAATACAAGTTGGTCGACAAATAATTATGATCAAGCGAAATATATGCGGAGTATGCTACATGTCAAATACAGTTATCCAACAAGCTCATGAACTGAAGTTATACATTCAATACAGTAATTGAGTTTGTAAGATACAGTGGCGGTTCATCCGATCCTCGCTAGATCGTAGAGCCCATAGCTCTACCGGTCACTCTGCTCGAAGTGCGACAAATGACTCAAGCTTTCTTGAGCTCTCAGAGGCGAACTAATTAGCTGCAAAATTAACCAATTCAAGCATTACGTGAGATGTCAAATACACGTAAGACGAAAAAAAAAGAGTCTAATGTATGCTATTTGCCTTTCCAGCACAACTAAATGAGCCTAAAGTATGTATGATGGGCTGCAATTAGCATCCATGGGCTGAAAAATGGCCCAACATAGCAAGTTGATTTGTACGTGAAGTCAGAATCTTCTAATAAAATAATATCATATTGGAACATGGTAACTAAAAGATTTGTTCCTACCTAAAACAAATCGGTAGTTAATATATTGGGTAGAAAATCAGCTATGTGATATCTTAAAAGAAAAAAAATTATTATCTTAAAAGGAAATAAGATACATCCAGAGCTTCCTCCTCCTCCTATAAAAGAAGGCCTAGGGTAAACTTGCAAAGGCTGAAAAAGACGGACGGCAAAAAAAAAAAAGCTTGCACAGAAAAAAAAACACAGCAGAAAGAGGCCACAGAAGGAAAAAAGCTCCAACAGAGCACACCATCATCAAGAAGAAAAGAGGAAGAGAAAACCACAAGGTAGCTCTCTCTCTACATTGGTTCCTATGACTCTCGAGACCCTACCCTTGCAAAGTTGCGGCTTTCGCTTGTGGCCTGGGTTTCGGGGTCATGGAATTGGCCTAAACAAGATCGAAGTACCGCCGAAATCAACTCTCGAAACCCCGCCCTTGCAAAGTCGCGGCTTTCGCTTGTGGCCTGGGTTTCGGAGTTAGCAAAAGCCCTCAAACGAAGACGAAGCTCTGCCGAAATTGACTCTCGAAACCCCGCCCTTGCAAACTTGCGGCTTTCGCTTGCGGCCTGGGTTTCGGAGTCGTTAAATGGCCTCAAACAGGGCCGAAGTGCTCTCGAATTTGATCCTCGAAACCCCGCCCTTGCAAAGTCACGGCTTTTGCTTGTGGCCTGGGTTTCAGGATCGTTAAATAGCCCTAAAAGAGGGCAAAACGTTGCTGGATTTTTCCTAAACTAAACGACGAATTCAGACAGACAAATTGCAAGACATTCAAGCAAACCCAAAGAAAACAAAGAGAAGGAATTCAGTTTCACACAGGACCAAATCCTAACGTCACTCTGCCTAAATTCATATTCAAAACACTGCTGGATTTTCCCTAAACTAGCAGATTAATTCATGCTGGATTTTCCTTAAACTAGGCGGCCAAATCAAGCAAACAAATCGCAAGCAAATTCAGTTTCACAAAGTCCTCAAGGCGATAATTTTCCTAAGGAAATCAGGGGTTTACCCTAAAACAAGGGTGAATTTTTGTCAAAATTTCTACAGAGACACAAAGTTTCAAAGTTTCTGCAAAAACACAAGTCTCATTCCAAGGCTACAAAAAAAATTAAGAAAAAAAAACAGGTCACCATCTGTTCAGACTAATAACTTGAAACCTAGCCAAGCAAAAAGATGACAAATTGCACGTATCAAGTACAAGGAAGCAGCACTGCAGTAGCAAATCAAATACAACAAAACCAAGAGATCGGAGGAATCAACTTTCTCATATCAAACTCAAAAATATAGGTTCAAACGAAGTGATGAGCCTAAATCAAAAACTCAAAAAAAAACGCCAAGATCAAACAAATCAATGGCAAATTACACTAAGCATGTGAGCCTAAAAAATCCAGCAAGTGCAAAACTCAGGGGGAAGTGAAGCCAGTCAGGAACGAGAGGAAAACAAACCTGATTCAGTCTTCTTCACCTTCTTCAAAGAGTGACCATCCTCCCTTGCCTCCTAGGTCCGACTATCCGGATTAAAAGCTCCAGAAAAAAAAAACCCTTAAATTACAAATCAACCGAATCTTAGATCGGATTAAATCGAAGGCAGATTGAAGAAAAAAAAGGAACGAACCTGATGGTTCTTCAAGCAGCAGAAGCTCCCGGTCGTCGAAAGCGCTCTTTCAAATGCCCAAATCGAAAAGCCCTAATTTCCCGAATCGCAGCCCTAGAAATTGAAACCAAAAATCATGCGAGCAAATAAACGTTTTGATGCAAATGGGAATTCCAAATTTAGGGTATCAATCATCTAAAATTCCCAGCTAAAAATCAGATTTGGGGGATGAGATTGAGTAAAAAAAAGACACCGAGAGCGTACTTAATTGAAATTACTCTGAAATCGGTCACCCTTGGCTCGTTTCGAGTTGTCGACGAGCGACCCAGTCTCCCGCACTTTTTCCTGCCTACCCAAGCCGAAGCGCACAGAGCCGCCGGTGATTGCTCGGTTACACGCGCTTGTACACTCTGCTCCTGGTGTTTAAGCGGAGAAGCTGTTGGAAAGGTTGAACAGCGATTTCTCGGGCACGGAGAAGCAAAGAAACGACAAATCAAACACAAATTAAGATTGAAAGGCTATGGGCATGGGCTGGTTCATTGGGTTCATATAAAAAAAAATCTATCAGCCCACACCTATTCAAAAAAAAAAGGTGAAGAAGGAAAGAAAGCTTGAACAAATCACATATATATGTACTCCGTATATATATGTACACAATCGGCTTAGCCCTGTTGTTTATATGTAATCACAAAACTTACCCACCAAAGCATAAAAATTATGATTGGCACACATTGAAATTGAGTTTGATAAAATTATAAAGTTAAACTCGTAAATTTTCATCGCCGGTTTATTCTAGTGGGTCAATATCAAAATTGACTTCTAAACGAGGAAAAAGAAAACGGAGTCAAAACCTTAAATTAAATTTCCTCAAACTCAAACGGTCTTTAAAAAAAAAGAACTACGTAAAGACTTGACGCCCTATATCGGCTACGTAGGTAACCCGATATTAAATCCTAAAAATATATTGGGTACAGTCGTCAACCTCTAAATTCATTTCTAAATGAATACGAGGTCAAAGTCCAACCAAATTAAATAATTGTTTCTCAAAAGAACTACGGGTGATTTGATCCCATTCCAAACGGGTACGTAGGACACCCGATATAAAGCTCAAGCTCGTCGGGCTCAATCACCAAAACCCAAATATCAAATCAATATAAACACTTTGAACTACGTAAGGCTTGATTCTCTTCTAAGGGATACGTAGGCAACCCGTTAAAATTCGGGTGCAGCCCAAATCACCAAAACCATTTAAGTCTTGGTGTCGATACAACTTCGAATCAAGAGGATAACCAAAAGGGGTCGAACTCAAATTCTAAAAAATTAAATAAAATATGTTTTACAATTATTCGCGCATTTTTGTTCAACATATTTTTGCTTGGCTAGGTTTCCAGTTATTAGTCTGAACAGATGGTGACCTGTTTTTTTTTCTTAATTTTTTTTGTAGCCTTGGAATGAGACTTGTGTTTTTGCAGAAACTTTGAAACTTTGTGTCTCTGCAGAAATTTTGACAAAAATTCACCCTTGTTTTAGGGTAAACCCCTGATTTCCTTAGGAAAATTATCGCCTTGAGGACTTTGTGAAACTGAATTTGCTTGCGATTTGTTTGCTTGATTTGGCCGCCTAGTTTAAGGAAAATCCAGCATGAATTAATCTGCTAGTTTAGGGAAAATCCAGCAGTGTTTTGAATATGAATTTAGGCAGAGTGACGTTAGGATTTGGTCCTGTGTGAAACTGAATTCCTTCTCTTTGTTTTCTTTGGGTTTGCTTGAATGTCTTGCAATTTGTCTGTCTGAATTCGTCGTTTAGTTTAGGAAAAATCCAGCAGCGTTTTGCCCTCTTTTAGGGCTATTTAACGATCCCGAAACCCAGGCCACAAGCGAAAGCCGCGACTTTGCAAGGGCGGGGTTTCGAGGATCAAATTCGAGAGCACTTCGGCCCTGTTTGAGGCCATTTAACGACTCCGAAACCCAGGCCGCAAGCGAAAGCCGCAACTTTGCAAGGGCGGGGTTTCGAGAGTCAATTTCGGCAGAGCTTCGTCTTCGTTTGAGGGCTTTTGCTAACTCCGAAACCAGGCCACAAGCGAAAGCCGCGACTTTGCAAGGGCGGGGTTTCAAGAGTTGATTTCGGCGGTACTTCGATCTTGTTTAGGCCAATTCCATGACCCCGAAACCCAGGCCACAAGCGAAAGCCGCAACTTTGCAAGGGCGGGGTCTCGAGACTCGTAGGAACCAATGTAAAGAGAGAGCTACCTTGTGGTTTTCTCTTCCTCTTTTCTTCTTGATGATGGTGTGCTCTGTTGGAGCTTTTTTCCTTCTGTGGCCTCTTTCTGCTGTGTTTTTTTTTCTGTGCAAGCTTTTTTTTTTTTGCCGTTCGTCTTTTTCAGCCTTTGCAAGTTTACCCTAGGCCTTCTTTTATAGGAGGAGGAGGAAGCTCTGGATGTATCTTATTTCCTTTTAAGATAATAATTTTTTTTCTTTTAAGATATCACATAGCTGATTTTCTACCCAATATATTAACTACCGATTTGTTTTAGGTAGGAACAAATCTTTTAGTTACCATGTTCCAATATGATATTATTTTATTAGAAGATTCTGACTTCACGTACAAATCAACTTGCTATGTTGGGCCATTTTTCAGCCCATGGATGCTAATTGCAGCCCATCATACATACTTTAGGCTCATTTAGTTGTGCTGGAAAGGCAAATAGCATATATTAGACTCTTTTTTTTTTTTGTCTTACGTGTATTTGACATCTCACGTAATGCTTGAATTGGTTAATTTTGCAGCTAATTAGTTCGCCTCTGAGAGCTCAAGAAAGCTTGAGTCATTTGTCGCACTTCGAGCAGAGTGACCGGTAGAGCTATGGGCTCTACGATCTAGCGAGGATCGGATGAACCGCCACTGTATCTTACAAACTCAATTACTGTATTGAATGTATAACTTCAGTTCATGAGCTTGTTGGATAACTGTATTTGACATGTAGCATACTCCGCATATATTTCGCTTGATCATAATTATTTGTCGACCAACTTGTATTCGTGTTCGATATATAATGTATTACGTGAAAGCTTCTACAAAAAATAATTTCAGGAGCTCACACGATAACTTTTAATCAAACACGAAATTTTACCCCCAAACAGATGCCCCCGAACTTTGAATTTGTGAGAAGCTTGTTGAACACATTCAAAGTTCGCCTTGATCTTTTGACCTCATTTGCTTTGCCCTTTGAGACGAAACTAGATGGAGTTTGCCTATGGGGCGCTTTATCCTCGATAGTGTAATCTTCACACGACGACCAACGTAAATTTGATCATTGTTGACCAACCTTAAGAAACAGTACACTTGCATTCCCCTTGAAAGGGGGAGATTTATGTTGTTTTTGTTTTTGGGGCTGCATCTAGCGTTCTTGACTAGCCAGACTGCCTACGTACCCTCTTCATGAGGGATCAAGCCGTTCGTAGTTCATTTGGGCACCCTTTTCTTCACATATTCGACAGGGTGCTTCGGTTTCGGACTAACTTCAAGTCCATCCTTCTTCGTTCATTGAACTGGGAACTTTTTTTTTTTTTTTTTACCGCATCACTCAAATCATCTGGGCCCACCTTCTAGGAAGGGTTTCCCAAATGCTTTGACTATCATCTGCGAACCCAGAGTTTTTTTTTTTTTTTTTTTTTTTTTTTTTTTTGCGACTGAATTTGACATATCTTGGTTGTCAAACGTCCTACGTACTCCTTGTGGAGATCAAGTCATGACGTAGTTCTGGGCATTTTCACTCTCGAGGCTTCACGTGAAATATTTCTTCACGAATTTTCCATTCACGCAGGAGTATACCACTTCACCTTCGGCATTTGAGAGTTCATATGCCCCTTTAGGGAAAACTTTGGTCACCACATAAGGGCCTTCCCATTTTTCTTCAAACTTTCCTTGGGATTTTCGGTTGATCACAATTGGTCGCCTAATGGTAAGGACCAGGTCACCAACAACGAATGAGCGAAATTTGACCCTTTTATTGAATGCCCCAGCCACTTGGGCTTGGTAGATTTCAAGTTTTTGTTGTGTTGCTAGCCGGTGCTCATCCAATGCTTCGAGCTCGGCCAGCCGAATCTTGACATTCTCTTCCGGGTCGGTGAGCTGAACTGCAACTCTGAGAGATGGCAACTGGATTTCTAAGGGTAGAACAGCTTCGGACCCAAAGACTAAGTTGTAAGGCGTACAACCAGTCGATGTTCGCGTTGTTGTCCTATAAGCCCATAGTGCCTCCGGTAGCCGTTCATGCCAATCTCTTTTGGATTTTGACACCATCTTCTTTAGGATCTTGCATAGCACTTTATTAAATGCCTCAGCTTGACCATTTGACGACGGGTTATAGCTTGATGAGAAGCTATGCTTAAACCCAAACTTCTCGCTCAACTTCACCAACATCTGATTTTTGAAGTAGAGAGCGTTGTCTGAGATGATTTTTGAAGGAACTCCATATCGATAGATCAAGTGAGTCCTTATGAAGTTAGCGACTTCTTTAGCTCCCACTTCCTTCAATGGTATGGCTTCGGCCCATTTGGAGAAGTAATCTGTAGCAGCCAAGATATACTGGTGCCCTCGAGAGGACGATGGATTTATACACCCTACAACGTCGAGACCCCATGCATTAAATGGCCATGACAAAGTAGTCGGATGCAACAATTGAGGAGGCTGGTGTATGAATTTGCTGTGAATTTGACAAGCGTGGCAAGCTTTAGAAAAATCCATGGCATCCTTCACCATTGTTGTCCAATAATAGCCCAGTCGTTTGATTTGATTAGCTAATTTTGGACCGGCTTGATGTGCTCCGCATACCCCAGCGTGGGTTTCTGCGAGGATATATTTTGCTTCTTCATTTGACAAGCATCTTAATAACATTCCATCGAATGTTCTTCGATACAAAGTGTCATTCTTAAGTAGGAACCTTGACACTCGCCTTTTAACATCCACTCTCTTTTTAGCATCATCAGGAAGGACTCCATGACGAAGATACTCAATGAGCGGTTGTCGCCAGTCTGTTTCTTCCTCAACTTCATATACGGAAATGACATCCACCTCTTCGTTGGGCTCGGCTCGCTCTAAGGCTGACATAAGCAAATGTCGCTCCCCGATTGTAATCTCGATTTCTCTTTCACTTGGCAATGTCAGTGACGCGGCCAATTTAGCCAATGCATCTGCTTGGTCATTTTCGGACCTTGATATATGCACGACTTCTATCTGACGGAACTGGTGCATGAGATGCCTGGCTCTTTGATGCAAAAGAAGCAAATTTGTGTTTTTGACTTCATACTGGCCATTCAGTTGCCTGATTACTAACTGAGAGTCACCAAACACCTTTAATGGGTCAGCGTTCATCTCAAGAGCTACCTCTAGGCCAATGATGAGTGCCTCATATTCTGCCATGTTGTTTGTGCAGTTTTCTAAAAGAGAAAATGAATAAGGCACTATTCCCTCGGTCGGGGTGATGAATACTATGCCTACTCCTGCCCCTCTTCTCTTTGCAGCACCATCAAAGTATAACTGCCAAGATTTTTCTTCTGTCATGAAGACTTCTTCATCTGGCAAATCATCCACTAACTCCTCATTATCGGGAGTAGGATGGGCGGCTAAGAAATCAGCTATGACTTGCCCCTTGACCGCCTTTTGAGGCACAAACTTGATGTCAAAGGGAGCCAGAAGCATAGCCCATTTAGCTAGTCTTCCTGACAACACCGTCTTGGACAAAATGTATCGCAAAGGATCAGCTCTGGAGATTAATGTGATTTGATGAGACAAGAGATAATGTCGTAGCTTTTGGATAGCAAAGATCAAAGCCAGACATATCTTCTCCACAGCAGGATAATTTAGTTCTGCCCCAACCATCGTTCGGCTGATGTAGTACAAGGCATTTTCCTTTCCTTCATCATTATTTTGGGCTAACATTGCCCCCAACGACCGCTCAAGACTTGCGGTGTACAAGACTAAGGGTTTTCCCTGAACTGGTGCCATGAGGACTGGAGGGTTAGTCAAGTATTTCTTGATGATGTCGAGAGCATTTTGACAAGCTTGGTCCCATATGAACGGAACATCTTTCTTCATCAACCTCAGAAAGGGTTGACACCTCCCCGTCAGATTTGAAATAAAACGTCGGATGTAGGCAAGTTTGCCCTGTAGACCTCGCAACTCACGGAGATTCCTCGGGGCTGGCATTTGCACGATTGCCTTGATTTTATCAGGGTCGATTTCTATGCCCCGTCCTCGAACAATGAAGCCAAGAAACTTTCCTGAAGTTACACCAAAGGCACACTTAAGGGGATTCATCTTCGATTGGTGTTTTCGCAACCTTTCAAAGATTCTCTTGAGATCATCCAAATGATCCTCTCTTTTCTTTGTTTTCACCACAAGGTCATCCACATAGCACTCAATGGTGTTGTGAAGCAGATCGTGAAAGATCACCGTCATGGCTCTTTGATAGGTCGCTCCCGCATTTTTCAGACCAAAAGGCATCACCGTATAGCAATACGTGCCTAGAGGTGTCCGGAAAGCCGTTAACTCTTCGTCTTCTGGATGCATCTTAATCTGATTATACCCTGAGAAACCATCCATGAAGGATAAGGCCTGAAAACCCGTGGTGGAATCAACCAATAACTCGGTTATCGGAAGAGGGAATTCATCTTTGGGACATGCTTCATTTAAGTCCCGAAAATCCACACAGATACGTAGCTGGCCATTCTTCTTCTTGACAGGAACAATGTTTGCCAACCAGATTGGGTATTGGACCTCACGAATAAATCCAGCCTCAATGAGCTTGTTGACTTCAGCTTTAATCTGCACTGTCAGCTCGGGCCGAAAACGACGTTGAGCTTGCTTTATTGGCTTTTCCTCTTCGGAGACAGATAGCTGGTGCATAGCCACCTTAGGATCCAACCCAGGCATGTCTTGATATCCCCAAGCAAACACATCTCTATATTCGTTGAGAAGATGCTCGTATGATCCTTTTTCTTCTTCCGTTAGCAAAGCACTAACGAATACGGGCTTAGGGTCTTCTGTAGTCCCCAAGTTGATCTCTTGTAGTTTATCAACCGTAGCTTGACCTCCATCCTCCATTTCTGGCGGAGCAGGTTGGACCACATTAAGAAAATCCTGAGGATCTTCACTTGGTTCACTCCTTGTATAGGTCAACACCATATTTACTTCTTCTGTTTGAGCATCCATGGGATCCTCACCTTCGTAAGTGGAGGTTTCTGGCTTCCTATTCTTCAGCTTCCACTTTCTGGTTTTCTTCGTGTTAGCCCTCTTATTTTTAGGCACGTTAACTCTTCCAAGCCTCTTGAACACAGAAACTTTTGGAGCACCTGTCCCAAGTCTTTTGAAAACCGTAACTCGAGGTGCATTTATTGCGTCTTGAGAGAACATGTTTTTCTCTTGGCTTGTTAGAGTCATAGGCTCCAAGACTTTGGCAGACAATAACTCCCCCTCTTGAGAGATTTGTAGATCATCCATCGAGATCTTATTGAGGGGTTTTCGCGAAGCTTTGCTTTTCAACATAGGTCTTATCGCCTTAACTTTGATGACCTTATGATGCTTTGAAGAGGCTTGATCGACTGGTGCCTTAGAAGACTCACCCTTGAACACCATCCTTACGTTTTCACTTCTTTTATCTCCGAAATGTGTTTGAATGACCAACTTCTTCTTTGGAACGGATTGGTCTATTTTGCGGAGAGGACAAGTGTAGCTTGTCATTAGGGAGTGCATAGCCTTCTCTGCTGCACTTAATGGCTTCTGGCCGGGTTGTCTCCTATCCTTAGGTGTGTATTTGAATAACACCTTCGGACGTGTCTCTGGCTATTCTCTTATTCGGACAAGAGAGACCTTGAGTAACGGGGACTCTTCTTGGGTCATTGCTCCCTTTTGTGGACTGACACTTTTACCCTTCTCTTTCGCTTCCACACGTGGATTGGAGTCAGAGTGAACAGTCTTGTAGAATTTGGCGTCTGCATAATTAACGCTTTCACCTTGAAAAGGATCACTATCGCCACGGATAGTCCTTTCATTTCCGTTTTCATCGGTGTACTTCAAGCACTGATGAAGTGTAGAAGCGATCGACTTGCTGGCATGGAGCCATGGCCTCCCTAGCAAAGCGTTATAGGAGGTTCCGGCGTCAATGACATGGAAAAGAGCATCCTTGTAGAGATCATCCAGAACCACTTTCAAAGCAATGGCACCTAAAGCCTTTTGACCAACCTGATTGAAACCTTGAATGGTGAGCAATGTGGGCGATAGATGATCGACGGTCAATCCCATTGCTTCCAAGACCCGTAAAGGTAATAGATTCACCGCAGACCCACAATCCAGTAGGATTCTGTTGATTTTTGCATCTCCAATCGTACCCGTGACATATAGGGGTCTATTGTGATCGGTGCTTCCTAATTGGAGGTCTCCGTCGGAGAACGTTATGGATGCCATGCATGAAACACATTGAGATGGAGTGGGTAAAGTCACCTCATCAACCTCCGCTTGATCCACTTGATCTTTATAGTCTTCCGGATCCATGAGAGCTTGGATTAAGGCTTTCCTTAACTCGGGGGACATTTGCAACGCATCATACACACTTAAGCGTGCTGGAATGCGCTTTAAATGGCCGATCACATCATACTTCACCTGCTCCTTGGGAGAAGCCTTACGAAGCAACATAGGCCTTCGCGGCACCACAACCCTTTGGGCAGATGCCCCAGCTTCTTGGTCTTTCTGAGCCAATGCAGGATTCTTTTTTTCAACCGCCTCCTCAAAATTTGTAGCATTTGGAGTCTCATTGACAAGTGGCCCCCTCCCTTTCCCTTTTTCCTTGGGCTTAAGAGGTGGCAAATTTTTCCCCGAACGAAGAGTAATTTCATCAGCCTCTAGCTCATCTTCCTCAACTGTTTCGGCCCACGTGGCCATGCAACATTGAACAATTTCTTCTTCCCAAAATAACTCCTCCTCGGAAGGATCATTTTCTAGGAGCTCTTTCGGAATGAAATCTTTAAGAGTGATCATTTGGCGCATAGGCTGAACGTACTCTTCGTCGGAATCATCTTCTGATTTCTTGTCCTTCTTGTTCTTCTTCTTCTTATTTCTCTTTTTGTTTTTCTTCTCGGGCTTTCTACCAATCATTCTAAAACCCACAGGTCTGCTGTGCCGGGTACTCCTTGGGTGAGACTTCTTTCGACTTAGACAGACCTGCCATTCAGAACCATCATCACCATCACCATCATGCGAGAGCGATTCTTCGATGTTTGATTGCATTAGGACCTCGTATAAGGTCGGGCGGCCTGGTTCATCCCTTGGCATGTCAGGATATGCCCATACAGTGCGCACTTTGTCACGCAGCTGAAATTGCACCGGCACTGCCTTCGGGGGTAGTGATACCGTAGGGATGTCATCCAGTGCAAGAACAAACTCGACCTCTTCTACTATAGAGACGGGGTTTGACGAGGCTGCTTGGCCTTTTGAGCTTGATCCCTCCATTTCAATTTCTCCCTTGTTAATCATCCTCTCGACGATATCCTTGAATACGTAGCAGTCTTCAATTGGGTGACTAACAATGCGGTGGTAAGGGCAATATTTCGGATCGCCCGTTTTATTAGCCTCATTCGGCCTCTTCGGTTCTGGGAGTGACAACATTTTTGCAGCCATCAATTCGTTGAATATCCCTCTTACATCCTCATCGTCAAAGGGATATTTTTTCTGCTTCCTCTCCTCGAGAGATAGTCTTTTAGGAGGCTCTCTGGTTTGGGTCTTCTCTTGTGACTTGGAGTTGCTCCCTGAGGATTTTCCTTGAGGCTTAATGAAAGTAGCCATGGACTCCCCTTTCTTTGCGGGCTTTTTATTGTCATCCCTCCTTCCTTCATTAATTTGAGGTCGGTTCGTTGTAAGCTTGCGTCGAGCCAATTGCCGCTCAACATTGCAAGCCTTTGAAACCAAGGTATCGAAAGAACGAGGCTCCGCACTACCAACATGAATTGCAAGCTCGGGAAGTAGATTGTTGACGCACATCTGCACACACGCTTCTTCGCTCAATTTCTCTGAGCATTGCAAACTCAAACTTCTCCACCTTGCGATGAAGTCATTAGCTGACTCATTTGACCTCTGTTGGGTGTTTGCCAAGTCCATGATGGAGACTCTGGCTTTCGAGCTCACAAATTGAGCCAAGAATTCTTTTTGTAAGTCATCCCATGTATGGATAGACTCTGGCTGAAGCTGTGTGTACCAAGTGAAGGTTGACCCTCGTAATGACAGGACAAACTGCCTGATCAATAGAGGATCACTTAAGGCGGTTTCTCCGCACGCTGAGTAAAAGTGGGCCAAGTGCTCACGAGGTGACCCGTTAATTCCATCGAATTTGTCAAAGTTTGGCCTCTGATAATTTGGAGGAAATGGGATGACGTCAAACTCTGCAGGATAAGGCTTCCTGTAGCCAGCCACAGGCGCACTCTGAGAAATCTTGAATTCCCGGATCCCTTGTGCGATCCATTCTTTTATTTCTTAAGGAGAGATAGAGGTACTGCTTTCTCCCGTGTTGGGAATCTCTTGCCTGTTCTCCGAATTTTGCTCTTGCCTGTTCTCCAAATTTTGCTGTTGGAGCTGGTCCATGAGCAATTTAATTTGAGCGTCTCTCTCCTCTAGCTTCTTTTGTAGTTCCTGGAGCTGCTCTTCGGCACTTGTTGCCCCAGTCACTAAAACTGGCATGCTTTCCACTTCCTCTTCAGAGTCGTCAGATGATCCACCTTCGCTTACAACAACCGGAAAATCCTCCTCTTGAAATATAGAAGTAGAATCCCCATATAGCGGGGAACCCTGCTTTTCTTCTTGAACCATTTCTTGGTTCGACGACTGGGTGGTCACTCTAGCATATGACTCGGCCTTAGACATAGACCTTGTCACTCGCCGCTCACATTTTTCTAACTGGGTAGAAAGCGACGTTGATTTCTCGGCTACAGCTGGACCCTTTCCTTTCTTCTCGGCTTGAGAAGCCTTAGATGTCTCCTTTTGAGGCTTGGCCGGATTTGGTACCTCAACCTCTGGAACCTTGGCCGTTTGAGCCTTCACAGTTGAGGATATTGCCTCCGACTCCTCATCAGAATAGGAGGTAACCAAAACCTGGACTACATTGTCCATATCGACAGGGATAGACCCAAAGAAAATTTTCCTTGGGCTATCGATAAGATCCTTGGCAGCTCTCCACAGTGTTGCATTGGCATGTTCCAGAGCAGGGGAACGAGCCAATTTGCGAAGCGCTCCTGTCTTTCCGCGTTGGGAACCACATTTGCGTCCCCTCTTCCTGCGAGGCTTGTTTTCCTTCTTCGCTTCAGTCACAGCTGGCTTTGAGACCCTGGCCGAGTTACCGTTTCTCTTGATAACTCGAATGATTGACCCACGAGCAGGCCTAGGAGTGAGCTCTTCTCCGCCGGTTACTTCCTCCCCGATAGCTTCGAAGCTGTTGTTAGTTGGGATCTCAGCGATGATCGACTCCCTGGTCACGTCGAACTGGACCTTAAACGATCTCCTCTTCAGCCAGCGACCACCTTCCACGAGAAAGGTAGCAGGCCAGGTAGTTCGTTGAAGTTGACAATAGCTCTTGGTGCCATTTTTCTCCTTTTTTTTTTAATAGGTGTGGGCTGATAGATTTTTTTTTATATGAGCCCAATGAACCAGCCCATGCCCATAGCCTTTCAATCTTAATTTGTGTTTGATTTGTCGTTTCTTTGCTTCTCCGTGCCCGAGAAATCGCTGTTCAACATTTCCAACAGCTTCTCCGCTTAAACACCAGGAGCAGAGTGTACAAGCGCGTGTAACCGAGCAATCACCGGCGGCTCTGTGCGCTTCGGCTTGGGTAGGCAGGAAAAAGTGCGGGAGACTGGGTCGCTCGTCGACAACTCGAAACGAGCCAAGGGTGACCGATTTCAGAGTAATTTCAATTAAGTACGCTCTCGGTGTCTTTTTTTTACTCAATCTCATCCCCCAAATCTGATTTTTAGCTGGGAATTTTAGATGATTGATACCCTAAATTTGGAATTCCCATTTGCATCAAAACGTTTATTTGCTCGCATGATTTTTGGTTTCAATTTCTAGGGCTGCGATTCGGGAAATTAGGGCTTTTCGATTTGGGCATTTGAAAGAGCGCTTTCGACGACCGGGAGCTTCTGCTGCTTGAAGAACCATCAGATTCGTTCCTTTTTTTTTCTTCAATCTACCTTCGATTTAATCCGATCTAAGATTCGGTTGATTTGTAATTTAAGGGTTTTTTTTTCCCTGGAGCTTTTAATCCGGATAGTCGGACCTAGGAGGCAAGGGAGGATGGTCACTCTTTGAAGAAGGTGAAGAAGACTGAATCAGGTTTGTTTTCCTCTCGTTCCTGACTGGCTTCACTTCCCCCTGAGTTTTGCACTTGCTGGATTTTTTAGGCTCACATGCTTAGTGTAATTTGCCATTGATTTGTTTGATCTTGGCGTTTTTTTTTTTTGAGTTTTTGATTTAGGCTCATCACTTCGTTTGAACCTATATTTTTGAGTTTGATATGAGAAAGTTGATTCCTCCGATCTCTTGGTTTTGTTGTATTTGATTTGCTACTGCAGTGCTGCTTCCTTGTACTTGATACGTGCAATTTGTCATCTTTTTGTTTGGCTAGGTTTCCAGTTATTAGTCTGAACAGATGGTGACCTGTTTTTTTTTCTTAATTTTTTTTGTAGCCTTGGAATGAGACTTGTGTTTTTGCAGAAACTTTGAAACTTTGTGTCTCTGCAGAAATTTTGACAGAAATTCACCCTTGTTTTAGGGTAAACCCCTGATTTCCTTAGGAAAATTATCGCCTTGAGGACTTTATGAAACTGAATTTGCTTGCGATTTGTTTGCTTGATTTGGCCGCCTAGTTTAAGGAAAATCCAGCATGAATTAATCTGCTAGTTTAGGGAAAATCCAGCAGTGTTTTGAATATGAATTTAGGCAGAGTGATGTTAGGATTTGGTCCTGTGTGAAACTGAATTCCTTCTCTTTGTTTTCTTTGGGTTTGCTTGAATGTCTTGCAATATGTCTGTCTGAATTCGTCGTTTAGTTTAGGAAAAATCCAGCAGCGTTTTGCCCTCTTTTAGGGCTATTTAACGATCCCGAAACCCAGGCCACAAGCGAAAGCCGCGACTTTGCAAGGGCGGGGTTTCGAGGATCAAATTCGAGAGCACTTCGGCCCTGTTTGAGGCCATTTAACGACTCTGAAACCCAGGCCGCAAGCGAAAGCCGCAACTTTGCAAGGGCGGGGTTTCGAGAGTCAATTTCGGCAGAGCTTCGTCTTGGTTTGAGGGCTTTTGTTAACTCCGAAACCCAGGCCACAAGCGAAAGCCGCGACTTTGCAAGGGCGGGGTTTCGAGAGTTGATTTCGGCGGTACTTCGATCTTGTTTAGGCCAATTCCATGACCCCGAAACCCAGGCCACAAGCGAAAGCCGCAACTTTGCAAGGGCGGGGTCTCGAGACTCGTAGGAACCAATGTAGAGAGAGAGCTACCTTGTGGTTTTCTCTTCCTCTTTTCTTCTTGATGATGGTGTGCTCTGTTGGAGCTTTTTTCCTTCTGTGGCCTCTTTCTGCTGTGTTTTTTTTTCTGTGCAAGCTTTTTTTTTTTGCCGTCTGTCTTTTTCAGCCTTTGCAAGTTTACCCTAGGCCTTCTTTTATAGGAGGAGGAGGAAGCTCTGGATGTATCTTATTTCCTTTTAAGATAATAATTTTTTTTCTTTTAAGATATCACATAGCTGATTTTCTACCCAATATATTAACTGCCGATTTGTTTTAGGTAGGAACAAATCTTTTAGTTACCATGTTCCAATATGATATTATTTTATTAGAAGATTCTGACTTCACGTACAAATCAACTTGCTATGTTGGGCCATTTTTCAGCCCATGGATGCTAATTGCAGCCCATCATACATACTTTAGGCTCATTTAGTTGTGCTGGAAAGGCAAATAGCATACATTAGACTCTTTTTTTTTTTGTCTTACGTGTATTTGACATCTCACGTAATGCTTGAATTGGTTAATTTTGCAGCTAATTAGTTCGCCTCTGAGAGCTCAAGAAAGCTTGAGTCATTTGTCGCACTTCGAGCAGAGTGACCGGTAGAGCTATGGGCTCTACGATCTAGCGAGGATCGGATGAACCGCCACTGTATCTTACAAACTCAATTACTGTATTGAATGTATAACTTCAGTTCATGAGCTTGTTGGATAACTGTATTTGACATGTAGCATACTCCGCATATATTTCGCTTGATCATAATTATTTGTCGACCAACTTGTATTCGTGTTCGATATATAATGTATTACGTGAAAGCTTCTACAAAAAATAATTTCAGGAGCTCACACGATAACTTTTAATCAAACACGAAATTTTACCCCCAAACAGATTCTGAACAAAAATGCGCACTTAAAAGCTCTAGAAAAAAAAAACCCTTAAATTACAAATCAACCGAATCTTAGATCGGATTAAATCGAAGGCAGATTGAAGAAAAAAAAGGAACGAACCTGATGGTTCTTCAAGCAGCAGAAGCTCCCGGTCGTCGAAAGCGCTCTTTCAAATGCCCAAATCGAAAAGCCCTAATTTCCCGAATCGCAGCCCTAGAAATTGAAACCAAAAATCATGCGAGCAAATAAACGTTTTGATGCAAATGGGAATTCCAAATTTAGGGTATCAATCATCTAAAATTCCCAGCTAAAAATCAGATTTGGGGGATGAGATTGAGTAAAAAAAAGACACCGAGAGCGTACTTAATTGAAATTACTCTGAAATCGGTCACCCTTGGCTCGTTTCGAGTTGTCGACGAGCGACCCAGTCTCCCGCACTTTTTCCTGCCTACCCAAGCCGAAGCGCACAGAGCCGCCGGTGATTGCTCGGTTACACGCGCTTGTACACTCTGCTCCTGGTGTTTAAGCGGAGAAGCTGTTGGAAATGTTGAACAGCGATTTTTCGGGCACGGAGAAGCAAAGAAACGACAAATCAAACACAAATTAAGATTGAAAGGCTATGGGCATGGGCTGGTTCATTGGGTTCATATAAAAAAAAATCTATCAGCCCACACCTATTAAAAAAAAAAAGGTGAAGAAGGAAAGAAAGCTTGAACAAATCACATATATATGTACTCCGTATATATATGTACACAATCGGCTTAGCCCTGTTGTTATATGTAATCACAAAACTTACCCATCAAAGCATAAAAATTATGATTGGCACACATTGAAATTGAGTTTGATAAAATTATAAAGTTAAACTCGTAAATTTTCATCGCCGGTTTATTCTAGTGGGTCAATATCAAAATTGACTTCTAAACGAGAAAAAAGAAAACGGGGTCAAAACCTTAAATTAAATTTCCTCAAACTCAAACGGTCTTTAAAAAAAAAAGAACTACGTAAAGACTTGACGCCCTATATCGACTACGTAGGTAACCCGATATTAAATCCTAAAAATATATTGGGTACAGTCGTCAACCTCTAAATTCATTTCTAAATGAATACGAGGTCAAAGTCCAACCAAATTAAATAATTGTTTCTCAAAAGAACTACGGATGATTTGATCCCATTCCAAACGGGTACGTAGGACACCCGATATAAAGCTCAAGCTCGTCGGGCTCAATCACCAAAACCCAAATATCAAATCAATATAAACACTTTGAACTACGTAAGGCTTGATTCTCTTCTAAGGGATACGTAGGCAACCCGTTAAAATTCGGGTGCAGCCCAAATCACCAAAACCATTTTAAGTCTTGGTGTCGATACAACTTCGAATCAAGAGGATAACCAAAAGGGGTCGAACTCAAATTCTAAAAAATTAAATAAAATATGTTTTACAATTATTCGCGCATTTTTGTTCAACACCAGTAGAAGGGGAACCACGAACTCTTCCACGACCAAAAGCAGCAGCATCTGATGAAGACGATGAAGATCCAGATGAAGTAGTAATTTCACGTTGCTTCTCCTCCTGAGTTACGGTCTTGAAGATCTCATCAATATCAGGAAACAGTCTCATCATAAGCACATTCCCTCTGACAGAATTGAAAGAATCATTAAGCCCTATAAGAAATTGCATAATATGTTGATTCTCTAGAATTTTGTTCAAGATTCCACCAGATCCAGAACCACAAGTGCAGATTGGAACTTCAAGAAGAAGAATATACTCATCCCATAAGGTTTTCATCTTCGTAAAGAAAGCAGTAACAGATAAAGAACCTTGAAAAGTAGATGCAAGATCGCGTTGAATATGATAAATCCGAGCTTGATTTGATTGCGAGTATCGCTTGTTGAGAAGCGTCCATATCTCCTTCGTCGTGGAACAATAGATGACGCTCTCAGTGATATCCTTACCGACGGAATGCAGAAGTCATGAAATCGCCATCCCGTTGCATCTCTCCCATTGTGTGACCATCGTCGGAGGTGAATCTGGACGGACGAAGGTGTCAGTGATGAATCCGGCCAAGCTTATTCTTGGCAAGCAAGGAAACTTCAATCGAACGCTTCCAGTGGTTGTAATTACCTTCACTGAGGAGACGAGTTGAGAGAACGTAATTTGGATGATCGGAATGGTGCAAGTACAGCTCATTGTTTGGATCAATCGCGTTAGATTCCAACTGTTGATTCAATTGCTGATCCATCGAACCCAAGCAGAAACGGAATCAAGAATTGAAAACCAAGATGACGGGAACAAAGGAAGACCAAAATCTTCTAGCCTGATACCTTGTTATCAGATGGAACAAAAGCATCAAGACTCCATTGATGGAGCTTGAAGCACAGAGAGAGTAAAACGGAAGTTGTTTTCTTTATTCCAACTGAAAGTGAATGAATGAAAAATGTTTAACAACCAAAAGGGCCTATTTATACACAGTAAAGGGCTAAGCCCAAACTAAACCTGAAATACACAAAACCGGGTCCAACAGAAAACCACCACCTCTCTTTTCGGGTTAATACGATAAGTATACCTATTCGGAATAGGTATACTTGTCTTATTAGTCGGAAAACCTAAGGCTTTGATAGTACATACCTGAGTACTAACTTACGGAACGATCTGAATTGGTAAATATATATATAAGGGGTGTAACTAAGTTACAAAAAACATGCTGACCATACCAAGGGTCCCGTTGAAAAAAATACAAAATTCCTGCCTCTCAAAATATCCATCTATCTCCTATAGATCAAACGGCTCCTCAGCCCCTATACCTCTCCTAATCTGATCAGCTCATCAATCTCGATCTTCACCCATCGTTTTTCCATCAAAGTTTTACATTTACATTTGATGGAAATCCGATTCTTACAAGCTTTGTATGATATCCCTAGCACACTCACTTATATTGCAAACGTCCCCCTAAAAATAGCTCTGTTCCGGGCTCTCCACGTCATATAGACAAGAGGACATAGCGCTAACGTCTCCCCTAAAAATTGCCCCGGAAGACAGCACCCTTCTGGACTACTTCTGGTTCTTGTTCGCGATTGAACCACTGCATCCATTCTGTTAGGTTAGGGAACCTAACGTTAATTATATTATTAACAAGAAACGCAAATAAACCTATCAAATGACCTTGTGTTCTAGTAAGCTCGATGCTTTTACCCGTTACAAAGCTTCATATGTAAATCCAATACAAGCGCTAAGAACATCACAATGAAAGGAAACAAGATATTTGCTTTACCTTGAAGAACAATGGTTCATTTGTTTGACCAAATCTTTCATCAATTTCCTCCCAAAGTGGTCTAGAGGTCGAGGAATTCGTCTATATGAATTGCGGGGATGTGTGACATGAGATGCCAATCTTCCCCGGTTTCTGGTTTGCATCTCTCTCTTATTTCCAGAGAGGAGTGAATTATTATAGTGAGATTTTGCAGAGAGGTGAGGTGCTTGAATCCGTCAGGAATTTTCTTCAATTTTCCAACACATTTAAGCTCAATAGTACGAAGTGATGGGAAAATGTTCCAGGGAATGTCATTTATCCAACTTGCATCCTCCTGCATATCATTTTATTCGATTAAGTACTGGATTAGTATATTAAATAAATAATATTATTAATGCAATGTATATTTAAAAACCAGTTACGATTTGTTATCCACGTACTTATATATGTTGAGAAGATACTAAGAATCAAAATGATATTTTGTTATTTAAAAATAAACTAGTACGATCCCCGCGTCATGACGCGATTTTTTTATAAATAATATTTAGATATAGATAAATCATAGACATTAGATTTAATTCAATATTTTTAATTAAACCCATTGATTAGTAAATGTGTTAAAAATAATAGAAAAAAAATACACTTGGGTTAAAGAGATAAAGAGAAAAATAAATAATAAATAATGAAGGATAAAAGTTTTGAATTAATCCCATTGGTTAAAAAATGTAACATCAAATAATATTGGGTAATTAATATTAGAATATTTTTCAAAAAAAATGATATTAGAAAATATAGTTACCATAATAAAATGATATTATGTAAATAATATTTTCACAAATAACTTTGAACATAGAGAGGATATGTGACATAAGTTAATGTATATAGATATAGATAGTTAGTAAATTAATTTGAGTTAAGCTCAATAGTTATATTAGATTGAATTGAATGTTTTGAATTAAGCCCAATAGTTAGTAAGATTAAAGAAAAAAAAAGAATTAAAAAAAAAGGATTAAAGAGAAAAAAGAAAATTATAATTGGCCAAAAACCCCAAAAATCTTTCTAATGTTGATACCTCAGCATAAACTCTTTTAAATTAAGAGTTTATATAGATAGTTTATATTAGATTGAATTCAATGTTTTGAATTAAACCCAATAATTAGTAAGATTAAAGAAAAAAAAAAGAAAATTAAAAGAAAAAGAAGAAAAAAAAGAATTAAAAAAAAAGGATTAAAGAGAAAAAAGAAAATTATAATTGGCCAAACCCCGTAAAACCTCTCTAATACTGACACCTCAGTATAAACTCGTCTAAATTAAGAGTTTATATAGATAGTTAGTAAAATTAAAGAAAAAAAAAGAAAATTAAAAGAAAAAGAAGAAAAAAGAGAATTAAAAGAATTAGGATTAAAGAGAAAATAGAAAAATATAATTGGCCAAAACCCCTAAAATCTCTCTAATATTTACACCTGAGCATAAACTCTTCTAAATTAAGAGTTTATATAGATATAAATAGTTAGTAAGATTAAAGAAAAGAAAAAAAAAGAGAATTAAAAAAAGGATTAAAGAGAAAAAGGAAAATTATAATTGGTCCAAACCCCTAAAATCTCTCTAATGTTAACAGTTCAGCATAAACTCTTCTAAATTAAGAGTTTATATAGATTTTATGAATAAATTAGTATTTTTATAAAACTAAATTACTTGTCTAACCAAACTAAAATTACTTGACTTGGGCTTTACTAAAAGATTAATTGCACATATATTCAAAGATATCAAATCATATTGGACATTGGACATTATATATAATACTCCCTCCGTCTCGAAAAACAAGTCGTTTTAGACTAGTTGAGTTGTATCAAAATACATGTCGTTTTAGGTTTTCTAGGTAAGGGGATAGTAATGATTTGTATTGGTTTTTGTGTTGTTGACTTTTTAAAAGAGTTTGATTGGTTAAAAAATATAGTGGGTATTTAAAAATAATAAAATTAATGAAAAAAGTTAGTGGAATAATGATGTTGATTGATAGGTGATTGTTTTATTAAAATCAGTGCAGATAGCTAAAACGACTTGTTTTTCGAGACGGAGGGAGTATAGTATTTCAAAAGTTTTGGTGATGCAAAAATGTAAGACCTTAATTAGATCATCATGCATGTAATATAAAATATAAAAATAATACCTTAGTGTTTTCAATTTTAAGTTCGATAAGCGAGTTGAATTGGATTTGTTGTTCTGGCTCCGTCTCATCCACGCTGACCACCTTCTCCACAGAATAAAAAGACAGTCGTTGGAATTTCATTTTCGCAAACTCAACTCGTGACTGTCGATGAAGCTCAATTCTTTTAGACAACGGAGATGCTGAATCCACTTGGGAAAGCCAGAATTGCAACCACTACGAATAAAATTAAATTCCAGTGTTTGAAGAGAAGTGAGGTATTGAAGCCCCCTTGTAGGTGTGGTTCTTTCTCCACCATTTCATTATCTTCTTCTACTTGTCTGATTTCATAATATGTAATCCCCAATTCTTCAAGAGCAGTGAGGTATTGAATCCCTTTTTGTAAGTGCCTCTGCCATGGCACTACCAATCTTCGCAGTCTCTGCAAGGCTTTCCATGGCATCCCCACTCCACTTTTATTATTTCTCTCCTCCTTTTCAGCATCTTCATCTTCATCCACCAATTTCAATACTCTCCAGCCAAATCTTATCTCCAATTGTTCAAGGGTAGTGAGATACGCCAAGCCAGCACTAGACACCCATCTTATGTCACAAAACTCAATTTTCAAACACTTGAGAGAAGTTAAGAATTTCATTGAATCCTTTGGCACACAACTTAAATACAAGTATTGCATTTTTAGGATTTCAAGGCACGACGAACTAGATTCAAATTTTACATTCTCACCACATAAGTACTCCAAAGTGCATCCATCTAGACTGACCTCCTTGAGATTTGAATGTGAGAAAACCCAACTTGGAAGTTTGTCACCTACATACCCGCGTATTGACAAATACTCGAGATTTTCATGCGGTTGAACTGCCTCTAGCACTGCTTCTGCTTCTTCCTTGGTCATTTCAATTTCACCATCACCCATCCACTCTATCATCATCCTATTCAGTTTGTGCTTTTTGGACATGTTGGATTTTCTTGCATCTTCTATGCAAGCAGACCATCCCTTTTTTGGAAGCTCAATTCTCACAGCCCCGCATAGATCATCAAGGTAACCCAAATATCTCAAACCCCCATTACTAGGATGCACAATAAGCCGATCCAAACTCACAAGTGTAGTTATTTTTGCCAACCCTGAAGGTAAAGAACCTAAGCTCTCGCAATTCTCTAAACAGAGGTTTCTCAAGCTCATCAACTTCCCAAGGTTCAAAGGCAATTCCATAAGAGAAGAACAATACCTAAGATCAAGGGTTTGCAAATGCTGAAGCTCACAAATCGAATTCGGAATTTTTTTCAGTTTTCGATTGTATGATAGATCGAGGTATCTGAGGTGAATCAATCCTCCAAATGAATCAGATAACATATCAACACTCAAAGATGGCATTTGCAAGGCACACAACATTTTAAAACTTTCCAAAAAGGAATTCAAGGAGCTTGTTTTAAAGTCTTTAACATCATTGAGTAGAAGGGTCCTTAAGGTCTTTGAATGGGGAGACAGAACAAAAGGGTCAAATAAGAAACTCCAATCACACTTTACAGAGATGTGACGAAAAGAGCTCCCACCACCCATGCCCTCTAAATCTCTTCTAAGCAAACATCTACTCTCCATTCCTGCAACTTTTATTGCCAAATCATGTAGCAAATCATGCATTTTACATGTATATATGGGACAACCTGTTGATGTATCCCTTACCAACTCTTGGAAGAAGCACCTATCAACCATGTGAAAGAAATACACATCCCCAACTTCCTCTAAGCTCTTCATACCTTCTGGGTCAATAAAACCCTGGGCTACCCACATATGAACCAACTCATCTTTTTCAAATTCATAATCTTTAGGAAAGATTGAGCAATAAGCAAAACAGGGCTTTAATGCAGGCGGGAGACCATTGTAGCTAATCATTAAAACATTAATGATTTGTTCATCATTATTATCAGCAAGGACAACTGCAAGCTCATTATCCACTAAAGACAACCACATCTTCTTATCTTTCCCTTTGGATCGCAGCATTCTACCAACAGTAATTAGAGCAAGGGGAACACATCCACACTTTTGGACAATTTTCTTGCCTAATCGAACAAATTCAGAATTATTAACAATTTCCCTCTCGTCAAATGTTGACTTGACAAACAAATCCCAAGCACTCTCTTCTGATAAAGTTTTTAGCGAGTAGTAAGGCTATGTGGCATTCAAACATTGGGCAACCTCTTTACTACGTGTTGTGGCTAAAATCTTACTACCGATTTCTCCACAATCAAGGACTCTTTTCAACTCACACCAATTGGACCGCTCTTCATCCCAAACATCATCCAACACTAGAAAATATTTTTCCCCTTAATTTTATCCCTCAACTGCCTTTGCAAGTGATCTAAATTGGTGTCATTGGGTTTAGACCTAAGAACAGATGTTAAGATTGCTACTAAGGCTTCGTTCAGATTCGAAAAGTAATTGAGACAGACCCATAGACACAAATCGAAACCCTTTTGTACTCTGACATCATTATACACAAACTGAGCTAAAGTAGTCTTTCCCAATCCACCAAACCCAATCACTGAGATAACAGAAAGACTGAGTTGACGATTTTTCTCTTTAGGCAACAACAATTCGATCAGTTCCTCCTTCTCCCGATCTCTTCCCATTACCTCCTCTATTTTGACAAAGGAGTGTGTTTCTTTCCTAGTGGGGGCTCTAGTTGGGTTCTCTTCAATTGGTTTGCTCATAAACTTCAAGTGATTCATATCTTTGGAAATGCCATCTAGACACTCCTTGATGTCCTTGACATCATGAGCGGTCCTAACCGCAAAAGCAAGATGGTTGGATTTGGAGAAAAAAAGGCGTACCTTCTTCTTGAATGAGCTCCCAGACATGACCTTCTTCCGTAAGGCCCTGGCAGCAATAGCATCGAACAAGTCATCAGCGTCGTATAATACTGCCCTGAGCCTGGAAAGCCATTCCTTCACGAGATCTTCCTTGGATTCCCTTTGCCCGGCATCATGGAGGCAAAAGGTGATCATATGGACGGTTTTCTCGAGGCTTTTGAGGTCCTTGTTGAGATTCCAGACACGGAGGGACTCGCTGGAAGCGAGAGAGGCAAGTTTCTGGAGCACAGAGTTAGCAACGCCAAGCACGGCGGCCTCGGCCATGGTTGATCGAGGTGGTCGTTGACGGGGAAAGGGGGTTTCAGGAGAAAGTATGAAATGGGTTATGAGCGCAATCAAAGGAAATGTCGGTTGGGGTTTGGTTAAGTAGAGAGAGCGCAGCGACAACCCCACATGCGTTTGCTTGGCAGGAAGCACTTTTTTATTCATTAATTTAATTTCACATTTCCCCTAACACGCCAACCTTCATTTGTTGTTGACCACTCATTTTGAAGATAAGAAATTAATGTTATGAATGAGAAGTTAACGGATAAGAAATTATTGATTTTCTTGCAGGCAAAGTCGACCCGGCCCAAGCCTTGGGGGTCAACCTGCAATGTACTTTCAAATTTCAATGTAATAAGTGTGTTAAAGCCTTAAAGGGATGCATTGAACTACAACATCGTCTTCTAATGTTCTTAAAGATAAAAGATACTGTGAGGGCCAGAAACTTATAGAATAACATGTATTGGAATTACTAGCCAAGAATGAAGAAATGTATCACAAAAAAAAAGAGAGAAATAAATACAGTCATCACTGAGGACATGTACTGGAATTTGGAATACAAGATAGGGAATATTGGTAAAGGCAAGAGAAGCACTTTATCCGGATGAAGGTAGACCTTGTCTCTGAACAGAAGGACAACACGTTAACTAATCACATTAGAGGTTGCTTGCTCACGAGATCTAGCAATACCAGTGCTCTCACAAGCTTTCAATAGATCAGAATAGCTAATTACTTCCTTTCCTTCCATTCCCAACTTCATCTTCAGTGCCTCCAAGTTAACTAATCGCATTAGCTTCTTCGCCTCTGAAATCGATATGGTGTCACCTTTCGCAACAAGATGACCAACATTTTGAAATTACTATTTCCACTGCTGGGTGTTGATTCAGATGTAGAGGATTCGTAGCGTGGGAATGCAACAGGCCTTCCCAGTGAACCAACCATGCCCAACTGCCTAAAAGCATCCCTTCTGACATTTCTTCCGTGCACCAACGCATAGTTATACACTTATACAGATTGTACTAATGAGGTCATGAGGAAATAAATTATATTTTTGCTGCTATTCTAGGTCAATGCATATCTTTATTTTTGCTTATTTGTTGGGGAGCATAGCTTCCAAAAAAAATGGATCTCGCAATTTGGCCTTTAAAAACTTGTTTCAATTGTAATTTGACATAATAATTTTTGGAGTTATAGCAATACTGAATAGTATCTGTCAATTGACTCAATACTAAGTATCTGATTAAACATCCATTTTCTGAACTGGAGAGGAACTAAATCATCTGATTACAGACATAAGTTTTACTATAGACGATACTGCAGCCTCAATTTCCCTTTAATTCCTGTCGAGAATTAAAAATAAGATAAGCTTTCTATAGCACCTGCTAACCAATCTACTGAATGCTTTATATTTCACTTCCCCTCCTTTTACTTGCCTTGCATTCAATATACACGAACTGTCTTATCTACTCAACTGGTTTAGTATCGTACACCAATGCATTGGCGGAAAAAACAAGACTTCAAAGCACAAGAATCGCTTAATTCTAGTAAAGATGAAATCTTTTCAAGCACTTTCTTCAGACAAAAAAGTCAAGAAACTATCATCCAATTCAACTTCGCAATTGCACAGTAAGCCAAATCTAACAGCCATCACAAAGGAACGAAACCACAACAAGCAACCAAGTGATTGCAACCAGTGCATAAAGAGGAGAGGGAGAAGATGTTTGAGTAACAGACACTTGGAATGAGACTACGACAGAGAAAGAGCTAACAGAATAAAGAAATTCTGTATTATTTGCTTGATAAAAACAGAACAACAAAAATGTCTGAATTTATACAATGAAAGCGAAGACTATGAAATGATAGTATTGCCCTTTTATATATTTATGTATTTACATATTCTATCATCCCCTCAAGTTGGAGGCTGAGTAAATAGTCCCAACTTGGTAATGGCAATAGTGCGCTTAGGCCCTGATAAAGGCTTTGTGAAAACATCAGCAGTTTGTGACTGTGTAGGAACATAAGTGAGGAAGAGGAGACCATTGATGAGCTGCTTACGGACATAGTGACATTCCATGTCAATATGTTTTGCCGTTCATGAAAGACCAGATTCTTGGCAATGTGGATTGCGGCTTGACTATCACAGTGAAAAGGTATAGGGGTGATGTCAGGGACTTCTAATTCATGAAGCAAACGAATAAGCCATGCCAACTCAGCAGTGATCCTTCGCAAAGCTCTGTATTCTGCCTCTGATGATGATAAAGAGACAGTGGTTTCTTTCTTGGATTTCCAAGAGATCGGAGAAGACCCAAGAGTACGTATGTAATGATCGAAGTACCCACTGATAGACTATCAAGAGCATAAGCAAGCTGCCCAATCTGAATCACAGTGCCCTTCAAGAGAGAATGAATCAGTTGAAGAAAGAAGAAGACCATAACGAGCAGTCCCTTTGAGGTACTTAATGACATGTATGTAGAGCAGCATCCCAATGAGCATGAGATGTGGGAGCTTGCATAAACTGTGATAAGTGTTGAATTGAGAATATCAAATCAGGCCTTGAATTTGTAAGAAAATCCAACCTGCCAATGAGCGTTCTGTAAGGAGTTGGATCAGAAAGTAAAGTGCCTAAATCAGTTGACAATTTCAGAGAAGGATCTAATGGAGAGGCAGCAACGTGAACTCCGGAAGATCATAATCGCAAAGCAACTCTTGAGCAAACTTTCTTTGTGGAATGACTATCCCATCAGGAACTGTCAAAAACTCTAGAATGGTCTAATCCTTTAAAACATAAGTGATCACATTACACTGAAAGACAAACAAGAGTAATAACATGGTCACTTAGAGTGGAAACCCTAACCAACCAACTAGTTGATTAGGTAAAACCACTGCCTTACTAGTTTTTCACTAGTAAGGGCTTGAATGGTCTACTTATTTTATTGATAGCATTACAATAACAATTTAGAGATCGATTCACTTAACTAGAATCTCACTGGCCGCTCAAACACATCTGAGTCTATTACTTAATCTATCCACTACCCAATATAATGAAAGACTTACGCATAAAAATGATTCTCACACTTATACTATCGGCAACACCCTGAAACCCGAATAGCTCTCAGTCTCATCAATCTCTAAAGAATCTAATTTTACATTATAATAAAGATACGATAATCTACTTAAGCATTTGCCTCCTCTCCAGAACTAGAGCGTACTCTGTAAATTACAGCATTCACCCCCTATCCAGAACTCCGGATCCTCGTCCACAACGACATTATTAGGTGGCGGTCTAGCCATGAGTGACACCACCCAAATCCTCATCCTGTAAAAAAAAAATATCGGATGAATTGAATGTCAAATATAAACATAATTTACAAGGATAAAATGGGTATTTCGAGGAAATAATGGGAAGGGGTGGGGTTAGAGTTAGAGCTCGTGGCTAGCTCTTTTATAGGTGAAGATGTACATCTTAAACTAAACCTATAAAAGAGCCAAGAGCTATATCTCTGGAAGATGTTGCAGATTGATATGTAAATCTAATTAACAAACTTGTGATAATTAAAAAGATGTTATTACTACGATTAACAATATGAAAATAATTTTGACTTTTTTTACGGGACAACAAGAAGAAGATAACATAGACATAGCTATAGAGAAAGCAATTCACCTGTGATAGAGAGGTAGATGGAGATGTATAACAGGGCCACTAGCAGTAGAGAAAGGGTTTATGCTTGCACAAATCAAAAGCATGGATCAGATATTTGAGCTGTTGTTTCACTCGTCTCTCGACGTGTCTAAGCTATTGGATGAGGATGTAGAGCGTTGCACTTGCTGAAAATCAAGAGCGAAGCACGCGTTTGATTCACTCGGGTAATGTAGGACTAGATTGAAACCGGAATTGAGGTAGCAAAATACAGCCTACAAAATCTAGAAAGATGTAAGGTTAAAGCACATAGTTCAATTTCAACTAATTACAGCTCAGTGAGGATTTAGGAAACCTCAACATGCACATACAAAAAAAAAAAAGAACAAAAAAAAGATTAAAAGCATTGTCGATCTCCAACTTACAGCAAGGATAGAAGTGATGAAGATAGGGATTCCGATTCATTGATCCTTAAATGGAGTAAATAGAGACGACGCACCATATCTGCAACATCAGATATGGAAGAAATAAAATCAAGATAATACATGCAAACTCTACGGACTGTTTAACATCAACAGCAGATCTAGAAGCAAGATAGAGACAACATCATTTAATTGCATATATAGGATGCTAGCACTATAAGGGGTCCGTCTTGATCATTCTTAAACCAGAATCTAAAATGAGCTTCCTTTACATCAGAGTGTCATGTTAGACTCAATAGAGTTTTTGATTCGCAATTCGAAGTTAACTGATTAACTTAAATGAATCAGAAAAATTCCTCTACTTCTTAACTAGGGGTGGAAATGGGTCGGGTGATGGATGGGTGGACCCATTTTTTCACCCGACCCGTCACGAAAAAATTTCACCTGACCCATCACCCACCCGTTTAATGTTTCACCCATCACCCGACCCGTCGGGTGAATCGGGTGGTTAATCGGGTGAAGGAATTAGAAAAAATGAGTCACAAGACATACCTAAAAATCATCCATATTCGATAATTTTATAAACCATGTCAGCGTATGAATCTTACTAAATTAATAAAAGACTTATTCATACATTATATCACTATCCTTAACTTACAAAATTAGTATTAGAAGTTTACTATCAAACTGAATGAGATGAATTTAACTCGGTTACTAGACTCAATATAAAAAAAAAGTATAGAAAAACTATGTCTTTTGAAAATAGATTCATATCGGTATATGCAAAACAATTAAAAGAAATTTTATTACGTTAAAAAGACATGGAGTTAAATAATGCAAGTTTTTTTAGACCTTTTTAACAAAAACACTTGGAAAATGGAGAAAGTAGAGGTAGAAAAGGAGAAATATGTGAGTTATGTTAAATTATATGTAGTATTATTTATATACTAACCTCTTTTTTTTTTTTATAATAATCGGGTGGGCTAACGGGTGGTTAAGCGGGTCGGGTAACGGGTTGGGTGATGGGTCGGGTAATGAGTGGAAAATATATCACCCGACCCATCACCCATTTCACCCGACCCATCACCCATCCGTCACCCGGATTTTTTCGGGTTTTCACCCTAATAATCGGGTCGGGTGGGTCGGGTGAGTCGGTCACCCACGGGTGATTTCCAGCCCTATTCTTAACACAAATAGTAGCTCCGGTCATTTGTGTTGAGGGCCTGGGCTTGTCATAAACACACTTTCAATATTCTCACAAGAAAAAAATTAAACGCTTCTAGTATTGAAGGAAGGGCGAACATCAGAGCAAGCCAAACTAAGACGGTCGTGTGTGCGGGCCCATATACGGGAGACTCGAACAACACATAAACCCGAACGGGGTTCCATCTCAAAACCAATTGACAATGAGAGGAGTAGCCCACCAACCTTATATGTTTCAAGTATTCTCTAAACTACCAATGTGGGACAACCACCGTTCCAACATAATCTTCTATATTTTTGGGTCTACTTTATAAAAGTATACAATTTTTTTTTTTTTTATGGATCTTTAATTGAACAATGTCCACTAACCATACAAGATATATCCATACATTGATCATTAAAAATAAAATCAAACACGCACAAAGTCGTTGCAGACATACTTGAATTGGCATTTGATGAAAATGAAATCATCTGGTGAAAATATTCAATAGAACAGAGATATTACCGTTGATCGAACTTGTTCCTTGATCTCCCTCAACTTTGGCCTTATCAACTGCCAAAAAAAAAGGAGATAATTTTCAATTATGCAATAATTGAGCTAAACCTCAATAGGATTTGGAATTTCTTTGGCAATGAAATTTAGCTTGGTTTTCGATCGTTTTCACTTAGTGGCAGCCTAGCAGTCTCCATTCAAAATTCAAAATTTAAAATTGGAAAATAGGTCCAAACATGGGAAAGATCATGATTCATGACAAACCCAAAGCTTAACCATCCGGCCAGCTTCTTGAATCGCAATCTACGAAAACCCAACTATAGGCTGTATTTGGAGATAAAATACCTTAACCGACTGGCATGCATCTTGAATCGCAATCTACTCTACTATTGCCCCTCTTGAATTGAAAGTGAATATATGTATATATGCCAATTACTTGCCAGCGGGGCCTTTATATATCTATCCATCATTGGCCTCCTTGCTTTACATCAATCTGCCTTATTTCACAGGCCTGAAGATCCAACCACCTATTAATATTTGCGTTAGTCTCATTCTCATAAAATATACTATATATGATCAGTTATAGAAAGATACGGATTAGTATACGTACCTTATTTTAATTGTGGGGATATGGGAAATGAGATGCCAGTCTTCCCCGGTTTCTGGTTTGCATCTCTCTCTTATTTCTATTTCATGGTCTAAGGGGCGTGCTGGGATATCAATATCCAGATTTTGCAAGGAGGTGAGGTGCTTGAATCCGTCGGGAATCTTCTTCAAATTTCCCACTTCTTTAAGGGAAATAGTACGAAGTGGTTTGAAGAGCTTCCAGGGAATGTCATGCATCCAACTTCCATTCTGCGCGCATATGAGTTTATTAATTAGATTAAATACAAGAGCGCATATGAGCTTCCAGGGAATATCGATCCCTAACATTCAATGTTCATTGTCCTTAAGATGGGAACGTAGGAACAAAAGATTATTCGTGGTAAATGAAAACATTATTCGTCCGAAGAGGATAGTTTAGTTTTATTATATATATATTAAGAGAAAGTGTGAAAATGAATACATTATTCGGAAATAATTAGTGTTTGTGCAAATGGTGTGAAATTCAAAATATGATTCATCGACCAAAGAAAGACTATTCATAGGAAATCATAAATTATTCGTCCGAATTGATGTTAAAATTATATTATTCGGTTAAATTAAAAAGATTATTCCATTAAATATGATATATTATTCGGTTAAATTTGAGAGATTATTCGGGTTGATTATAAATATTATTCGTATGTAAGATGAAAATTATATTAGTAATATTATTCGGTTAAAATTATATTATTTGGTTACACTTGATTTATTATTCGGTTATATTATAGAGATTATTCGTATGGAAGAGGTTGATTATTTACATATTTATTTATTTTGGAATGTTAAAATAGTAATCAATAAACTTGTACATTATTTGGTAAAATCAAAAAGAGTATTTATAGGTAGGAGGAAGTTTGAAACAATTATGAATAAAAATTATACATTATTTGGTAATTATTATTTGTAGATAATTTAATAATCATTAATTGGTTAATTTTGAGAGACTATTCGGTTACATTACAGAGATTATTCGATTCGGTTAAATGGGGCATATTCAGATATACACTAACTCAACCGAGTTGAATTAAGGGGAAAAAAAATCACCTTACTCAAATAAAATTTAGTTCATATATATGATGGTGTTAAAAGCCTCATCAAATAGTTATTCTAAAAATAGTAGGCATTTGGTGAATCGTCCACCAACACCGTTAAGATTGGTGTAGAACACACCTTCTATTTATTAGTAGGAGGGAATATATAGAGCGTACAATGAATTGATGATGGAGAAGGTGGGGTTAGATTTACTCTAACCACCTCTGACTAATTCTAATCCTAAATAATGAAAACTAGTATTATCCCCGCGCCATGGCGCGATTTTTTATAAATAAAATCTTACTAATATATTAAATTAATATTATAACATAATTGTAAATGTTCAAATAATTAAATATTTTGAATTAAACTCATGGGCTGAGAAAACGATTAAAGTAGTATATATATATATATATATATATATATATATATATATAGATAGATAGATATATATATATATAGATAGATAGATGTAGATTACTAATATTAATTTTATATTTTCTTATTATTAATTTTATGTTTTGAATTAATCCCATTGTTTTTTAGAGAAAAAAAAACATCTAAAATTATAATTTAGGCTAAGATCAATGTTTTGAATTAAGCCCAATAGTTAGTAAAATTAAAGAAAAAAGAGAATTAAAGGAAAAAAGAAGAAAAAAAAATAGATTGAAGAAAATCAAAGAAAAATGGCAAAAATAATGATTGGTCGAGACTCCTAAAATTCCTCCAAGCTTTACACATCATCATAAACTCTTCTAAATTAAGAGTTTATATAGATAATTAAATCCTAATAATAATAATATATATTATTTTCCTAATATTCTCCCGCAGTTGAAGCAAGAGATATCGAAACTGAAAACTGGATAAATATGGGATAAACCATAAATAAGTTTTTTTTTTTTTTAAATTTGTTGAAGTTGTTCCACTCATCACGGACATCTCGCGCAAGACACCGATGCCGCAACAACTTTGAGGATCTTCGGGCTAGGGTTGTGTGAGGAGCTCCTCTCAGATTTGGATCCCGCAAACTGATATGGAAGAGTCAAGAGATGTGCCTGTCGGCGGTATGCTCGATCGCCTCTCGAACCTACATCAAGCCCGTTAGGGGATCGGGATCCGGCTCAATCAACCAGCTCTTTCCTCTCCCGCTTCTCTGACATCAAAACCTCCATCTCCTCCCAAATCGCTCCATCTCCTCCCAAATCTGAGAAGGTACAAAGTTTGGGCCGCGACTGGTCTTGTACCATCATGGAGACCGACTTCTGTTAATTGGGATGGAGGTTATGATTTGGTTGGCCTATGACACTGTTTAGCAATGCAAATGGAGGTAGTGTAGCATTTGTGGTGGGTGGTTACTTGAAGCCACCGTTGATGGCCATGATGAAGGTTGCGAGGAATGGTAGGGTGAAAGGAAAGTGGTGGTGGAGTGGTATGGCGGGTGGCCATGCCTCTTCTTTTTTTTTTGTAATGAAGAAATTGAGGCCAATTTGGCCAAGAAAGATGTTTGGTTAGGTTCGAAATTTTGTTTGCCGATGGCATTTTGTGGTGGCCAAAGCCAAGTTAGGATGGTCCGTAAGACGTTTTGTGGTGGCCAAAGCCAAAGGTGGGTTGCCCGAAGGCGGTTTTAGGGTGCCCGAAGGCGGTTTTGTGGTGGCCGAAGCCTGGTTTCCCGAAGGCGGTTAGAGGGTTGCCCGAAGGCGGTTTTAGGGTGCCCGTAGGCGGTTTTTTGGTGGCCGAAGCCTGGGTGCCCGAAGTCGGTTAGAGGGTTGCCCGAAGGCGGTTTTAGGGTGCCCGTAGGCGGTTTTGTGACGGCCGAAGCCTGAGTGCCCGAAGGCGGTTTTGTGGTGGGCGGAAGCATTTTGTGAGGATCGAAGCCGCTAGGCTAAAAGCTCGGATACCACGTTAAGATTGGTGTAGAACACACCTTCTATTCATTAGTAGGAGGGAATATATAGAGCGTACAATGAACTGATGATGGAGAAGGTGGGGAGAGATTTACTCTAACCACCTCTGACTAATTCTAATCCTAAATAATGAAAATAATTAAATCCTAATAATAATAATCTATATCTATATAAACTCTTAATTTAGAAGAGTTTAAGATGACGTGTCAATCTTAGAGGCATTTTAGGAGTCTTAACCAATATTCTTTTTTTTTTTTGCCATTTTTCTTTGATTTTCTTTAATTCTCTTTTTCTTATTCCTTTTCCTTTAATTTTCTTTTTTCTTTAATTTTACTAACTATTGGGCTTAATTCAAAACATTGAATTCAATCTAATATAACTATTGGGCTTAAATCTAATATAACTCAAATTTATTTGCTAACTATCTATATCTAATATAATACTAAAACAAATGTTAATGATACCACTTGGCGACTTTAGCTTGAAAATAGGCTTACGTGTCAACATATCATCAATTATGGTCCCACCTTAATTCTTTCATTATTTTTACAAATTAAGTAGATTAATTATTTACCAAAAATATTTATTTCAAATTGAATTTATTGTTACTATTTTTATGGAATTTAAATGATCAAAAATGTTTTTATTTAAAAATAAAAAAAATCTATCAAATTTTACAGAAAATCATTTATTCAAACACATCAACTAATTATTTGATTGGATAAATATTAATAGCTTCTTTTACAAGTCAAATTTCTTAGATTAACTATTTCTAGTTATTTCTAAAAAAATTATTTCACATTAGATAAATATATAATATTTATTTATTTTGGTTAACCGAACTTATGCAATGATATTGTATAAATTTGCATCATAACCTAAAGCATCCGTTATTATCCAATTAAATAATTAGGCAATGATATTGTTACTATTTTTATGGAGTTTAAATTATCAAAAATGTTTTTATTTAAAAATAAAAAATGTACCTCATTTTAAAGAAAATCATTTATTCAAACGCATCAATTGATTATTTAATTGGATAAATATTAATAACTTCTTTTATAAGTCAAATTTTCTTAGATTAACTATTTCTAACAAAATTATTTCAAATTAGGTAAATATATAATATTTAGGCAATGATATTGTATAAATTTACATCATAACCTAAAGCATCCGTTATTATATAAACTTGACTTATAAAATATTATATAATAACGGTTGAACTTGGTTAACCGAACTTGGCATTAACAATTTCGCTTATAAAATAAATAAATATTATATATATTTTATAAATCCGCAACATATAAAATATTTTAAAAAGATGATAGAATTAAAATAGTAAACCCATTATTATCGTTTCCTAATTTTCTTATTTAGGTTATTCATTTGTGTTGTCTCATCATTAAACTTATATCCACCTACCCTTAAAGATGTTCATAATAGATTAAACGTGTATTTGGTTAAATAATATTTTAGTTCGGAAAAAAAGTATGAACGTAAACCAAAGTTACTAAACATAAAAAAAGAAAGATGAATTACCTAAGTTCGGTTAACCAAAAATTTAATTAATCACCACACAGTCTATTGATTAAAAACATGGTAGTTTTTTCTATTAGAACTTTAAGGTTGTTACTCCGTATTTATACTGATTTTTTTTATAATGCAGAATATCTCTATTCCTCATAAAAGAATCCCAACATAGCTATCAACTAACTCCGTTTTTACTGTTTAATTTTTATTTTCAATTTCTTTGATTTAGCTTAACATCGCGTCTCCGTTGCAAGTTTGTTATAATTAACAACCAATAAGATTTTGTAAATCAATTTCCATAAACATTAGCAATCTTTACAAAAATATCTTTTGTTTAATAACTATAAAGGGCTATTAATCATATTTTAAAATTTGAAATTATATATGGGGGTATTTTCTAGATAATCATTTTTTTTAAGATTCATCAAATCCCATATTTTTATTGAAAAAAAAAAACAAAAACACGTCTGAAATTGAAATTTAAGTCTCAATCTTCATCTTCATCAGTAATTAATCTAAGGTTTCATTCTTATCTTTTTTTTGAAAAAAAATAATAAATGAAAGATTTTGCTTTGTTCAAATAATAGGTCAAGCTATCAATCTTACATAAGAAGATACTATCTCCTTATATATAAATATATGGAAAAGGTAATAGGTTTTCTTTCACGTGATAAGCATCAAGTTTTCTATTATGTTCAACCTTTTCTTCTTATAACTATCGATTGTTTTATTGTTTCTTTCTTATTAATAATTGTATTTCGAATTCGAATCCAATTTTTATGTTACACATGGTGAGTGAATGATTTCCATTTGCAATTTGTAATAGGCGGTACACCTCATAACATGCTCTCATCTACAATCTAAGAAAAGCATTGCCACCGCTCTAAGAGCAACATCAACCCATCGCATCCAAAGGGTCTGTATATCCAACTTTGACATCCTAGAAATGCAATTGGACTCCACCACCATTTTCCTTTTTTCTTTATCTTTAGAAGCTCTCGAACCCCAAATGAGGGCATTTGCCTCCAAAATCTCGATTCTGTCTGCATACTATACACTCTTGAAGACCCTAAGAATATTACTTCGCCCCAACCTGCTCATGCCACAATCCTGATCCCATAGCCATCGTTCTCACATACAATTGCACTGCAGTTTAGCTGTTTAGTTTATGGTCCCTTGAATTGATGCATTTTATTTTTTCTTCCTCACTTATGTACTATATTCTGTATGAAGTAATTGTGACGAATTTGTTGATGATGTATTTCCACACATCATTGTTTATCTAGCAAGACTTTATTTCTATTAATGAGTTCGATCTATTCCTTTATACTTTTTTTTGTATAAAATATTTTTTTAATTTAGAATAAATAATTTTAAGCAATTATCTATAAACAATAATGCATATAACACTTAAAACCAATTTTGATTCGAATTCAGTAGTATTTTAAGCTTTTTTTTCCAATTTTTTTCATCCAAATTATGATGTGTTTTCACCACATCAGAGTTTAAAATAGTATAATATAAATCTATTAATTTTGATCAAAATTTATAATTTGTGATTATTAAAGACGTGCATGTAACACATATGACAAGTTCACTTAGATTGTGATTAAAAGGATATTAAGTTATAATACATAATTGTACAAAATATCCATCCGATAAAACTAATAGTACATAAATCCTAATATATTGGGCTCAATGTGAACTATCGTTAAATATTTAAAAAAAAAAACGTTATATTATTTTATTTCATATAATCCTATCATATTTATCTTATATTTTATTTATTTTCAATAAAAAATTAATAAGAAATTTTATTATATTTTTTTCCTATATAAGATAGTGTAATCAAAACTATTAATTTATACCTCATGAACATGCGTTATTTAATTCTATATGCGTAGTTTACTTTGTGTGTAGATGAGATAATATTATAATATATCTAATATATAATGTAAATAAATTATGATAATATCTTTTAAACAATATAATATATTTTTCAAATCCCGTGCGTTACGCACGGGTACTATGCTAGTAAACTCTTAATTTAGAAGAGTTTAAGATGACGTGTCAATCTTAGAGGCATTTTAGGAGTCATAACCAATATTCTTTTTTTTTTGCCCTTTTTCTTTGATTTTCTTTAATTCTCTTTTTTTTATTCTTTTTCCTTTAATTTTCTTTTTTCTTTAATTTTACTAACTTCTATATAAACTCTTAATTTAGAAGAGTTTAAGATGACGTGTCAATCTTAGAGGCATTTTAGGAGTCTTAACCAATATTCTTTGATTTTCTTTAATTCTCTTTTTTTTTTATTCTTTTTCCTTTAATTTTCTTTTTTTTTAATTTTACTAACTTCTATATAAACTCTTAATTTAGAAGAGTTTAAGATGACGTGTCAATCTTAGAGGCATTTTAAGAGTCTTAACCAATATTCTTTTTTTTTTGCCACTTTTCTTTGATTTTCTTTAATTCTCTTTTTCTTATTCCTTTTCCTTTAATTTTCTTTTTTTCTTTAATTTTACTAACTATTGGGCTTAATTCAAAACATTGAATTCAATCGAATATAACTATTGGGCTTAAATCTAATATAACTCAAATTTATTTGCTAACTATCTATATAAACTCTTAATTTAGAAGAGTTTAAGATGACGTGTCAATCTTAGAGGCATTTTAGGAGTCTTAACCAATATTCTTTTTTTTTTGCCCTTTTTCTTTGATTTTCTTTAATTCTCTTTTTTTATTCTTTTTCCTTTAATTTTCTTTTTTCTTTAATTTTACTAACTATCTATATAAACTCTTAATTTAGAAGAGTTTAAGATGACGTGTCAATCTTAGAGACATTTTAGGAGTCTTTACCAATATTCATTTTTTTTTTGCCCTTTTTCTTTGATTTTCTTTAATTCTCTTTTTTTTTATTCTTTTTCCTTTAATTTTCTTTTTTCTTTAATTTTACTAACTATCTATATCTATATAAACTCTTAATTTAGAAGAGTTTAAGATGACGTGTCAATCTTAGAGGCATTTTAGGAGTCTTAACCAATATTCTTTTTTTTTTGCCCTTTTTCTTTGATTTTCTTTAATTCTCTTTTTTTTATTCTTTTTCCTTTAATTTTCTTTTTTCTTTAATTTTACTAACTATCTATATAAACTCTTAATTTAGAAGAGTTTAAGATGACGTGTCAATCTTAGAGGCATTTTAGGAGTCTTAATCAATATTCTTTTTTTTTTGCCCTTTTTCTTTGATTTTCTTTAATTCTCTTTTTTTTATTCTTTTTCCTTTAATTTTCCTTTTTCTTTAATTTTACTAACTATTGGGCTTAATTCAAAACATTGAATTCAATCTAATATAACTATCTATTCTATATAAACTCTTAATTTAGAAGAGTTTAAGATGACGTGTCAATCTTAGAGGCATTTTTGGACTCTTAACCAATATTCTTTTTTTTTTTTTTGCCATTTTTCTTTGATTTTCTTTAATTCTCTTTTTTTTTATGCTTTTTCCTTTAATTTTTTTTTTCATTTTACTAACTATTGGGCTTAATTCAAAACATTGAATTCAATCTAATATAACTATTGGTCTTAAATCTAATATAACTCAAATTTATTTGCTAACTATTGGGCTTAATTCAAAACATTGAATATAACTATTGATTATGATACATCACATTTAAATAATGTTATAATTATATTGATATTATTATTACTGAGTAATTTAAAATATATATATTTATTTATTACACTTGACATAAGATTTTTAAAATATAATTTATGAGATAATTATAAGATACATTTGTTGTAAAGTTTTTTTATGATTTTTATCTTAAATTTATTAATATTTTATAATATTTTTATATATAATATTTTAGTTTTAAAAAAATGTGTCATGGCGCGGGAGTCGTACTAGTGTATATTATTTTCCTAATACACCGATGAAGGGGATGCACAGGACAAGTAGCCTACAATTCAAGAGGTTACTATTTCATTGTGATTTCAAAATCACGTGGGATAAGCTCTCAATTATCTAAAAACACATCAAATACAAGTATAGATATCTATTCTAAAAGCGAAACTAAAAAAAAAAAGATACAAGACATGAAAAACATATAAAAAGATGTCAAATCATATCGGCTGTTTTTTTTGAGACAAATCATATCGGATGTTGGATAGATAATATTTGGAGTAAAAAGTTTTGGTGATGCAAAATTATACTCCGTCTGTTTCTTTTTAATTGACTTTTTTAAGTCAAACACGTGGTTTTAAAATAGTAAAAAAAAACTATATTAAATATTAATTTTTTAATAATATTATACTTATCGTCAATAATTATGAGATTATTAAAAAAAATTATTTAAAAAATTATTATTTTATGTAGTTTTTTAAACTTTAAAAAACGTATATGATCGAATAGTAAAAAACGTATATGAGTAGTATAAAAAGCATACCTGACTGTGACTAATATAAAGTTGGATAAGCGAGGTGGATTGGATTTGTTCTTCCACCTCTGTCTCATCCACGTTGACCACCTTCTCCACTCCCTCAAAAGACAGGTTTTGGAGGTAATTCATATTCGCAAGCATTGCCCAACTCATTCTCAACTCCACACAATGACAAAAGTGCATTTTTTTTAGAAAACAAAGATGCTGAATCCACTTGGGAAAACAACTATACAACATTTTATTGAAGCCAACATTAAGTGTTTGAAGAGCAGGTATGTGGAGGTCTTTCTCCACCATTTCATTATCTTCTTCTACTTGTTGGTTTTCATAATATTCAATCTCCAAGTGTTCAAGAGCAGTGAGGTATTGAAGCCCCCCTTGTAAGTGCCTCTGCCATGGCACTTTCAATCTTCGCAGTCTCTGCAAGGCTTTCCATGGCATCCCCATTGCACTTCTATTATGATTTAACTCCTCCTTTTCAACTTCTTCGAATTCATATGTGTCCTCCAACTTCACATTTCCACAGTTGGATATCTCCAACTCTTCAAGGGCAGTGAGATACGCCAAGCCACTACTAGACACCCATTCTAGATCACCGGAACCGTCAACTTTCAATGACTTGAGAGAAGTTAAGCATTTTATTGATTCCTTTGGCACATAACTTAAATCTTTTACTTCCCTAAGACTTATCTTTTTTAGGTTTGGAGTCCTCGTATTAAGCAACTTGCTCACTAACTTCCCTCTAACACTAGTCAAATTCAATTCTTCGACCCCCTTGAATGAAGGCATACCTTCCACAAGATTTAGACAACTCCATATCGAAAGCTTTGAACCACCAAACAACGGCGGTGATACCGAAATTGGAGAATCATCTCCAGGTATTGCTACTTCCTTCCACCAACCCTTCAAATTATTCAAGCTTCCAATTGTCAAGATTTCAAGGCACGGCAGAATTGATTCAAATTTTACATTCTCATGAAAAAAGTACTCCAAAGTACATTCATATAACATAAGGTTCTTGAGATTTGAAAGCGAGAAAACCCAACCTGAAAGTTTATCACCTACATACCCTTTTATTGACAAATACTCAAGATTTTCATGAGGTTTAACTACATCTAGCACTTCTTCTATTTCTTTTTTAATTGTTTCATGCTCACCATTGCTGGCCCACTTTATTTTAATCCCTTTCAGTTTTTGCTTTTTGGACAAGTTTGATTTTCTTGCATCTTCGATGCAATCAGGCCATCCCCCTTTTGGAAGCTCAACATTCACAACGCCACACAAACCATCAAGGTATCCCAAGTATCTCAAACCCCCATTACTGGGATGCACAATAAACCGATCCAAACTCACAAGTGTAGTTATCTCTGCCAACCCTGAAGGTAAAGAACCTAATCTATTACAATAACTTAAAAAGAGGTGTCTCAAGCTCACTAACTTCCCAAGGTTCAAAGGCAATTCCAAAAGAGAATAACAAAACCTAAGATCTAGGGTTTGCAAATGCTGAAGCTTACAAATCGAATTCGGAATTTTTTTCAGTTTTTGACTGCTTGATAGATCAAGGTATCTCAAGTGAATCAGTCCTCCAAATGAATCAGGTAACATATCAATGTCTAAATGTGACATTTGCAAGGTGCGCAACATTTTAAAACTTTCCAAAAGAGAAATCAAGGAGCTTGTTTTAAAGTTTTTCACCCTGCCAAGTAGAAGGGTCCTTAAGGTCTTTGAATGGAGAGACGGAACAAAGGGGTCAAATAAGGAATTCATATCATATTTGAAAGAGACGTGACGAAGAGAGCTCCCGTCACCCATGCCCTGTAAATCTTCTCTAACGGAACATTCCATTCCTGCAACTTTTATTGCTAAATCATGTAGCAAATCATGCATTTTACATTTGTATATAGGACAACCTTCCCATGTATACCATTTCAACTCTTGGAAGAAGCACCTATCAACCATGTGAAAGAAATACGCATCCCCAACTTCCTCCAAGCTCTTATTATCTTTTCGCTCAATAAAACCTTGGGCTTCCCACATACGAACCAACTCATCTTTTCTAAACTCATAATCTTTCGGAAAGATTGAGCAATAGGCAAAACAATGCTTTAATGCAGGTGGGAGACCATTGTAGCTAATCATTAAAACATTCATGATTTGGTCATCCTTATTATCAGCAAGAACATCTGCAAGCTCATTATTAACTAAAGACAACCACAACATCATATCTTCCCCTTTGGATCGCAACAAGCTACCAACCGTAATTAGAGCAAGGGGGGCATATCCACACTTTCGAACAATCTTCTTGCCTAATCGAACAAATTCATAATCACTAACAATTTCACCCTCCTCAAATGTTGACTTGGCAAACAAATCCCAAGCACTCTCTTCTGACAGAATTTTTAGTGAGTAGTAAGGTTTTATGGCATTCAAACATTGGGCAACCTCTGTACTACGTGTTGTGGCTAAAATCTTACTACCAATTTCTCCACAATCAAGGACTTTTTTCAACTCACGCCAATTGGACCGTTCTTCATCCCAAACATCATCCAACACTAGGAAATATTTTTTCCCCTTAATTTTCTCCCTTAACTCCCTTTGCAAGTGATCTAAACTGGTGTCATTGGGTTTAGACCCAAGAACAGATGTTAAGATTGCCACTAAAGCTTCGTTTAGATTCGAAAAGTAATTGAGACAGACCCATAGACACAAATCGAAACCCTTTTGTACTCTGACATCATTATACACAAACTGAGCTAAAGTAGTCTTTCCCAATCCACCAAACCCAATCACTGAGATAACAGAAAGACTGAGTTGGCGATTTTCCTCTTTAGGCAACAACAATTCGATCAGTTCCTCCTTTTCCCGATCTCTTCCAATTACCTCCTCCATTTTGACAAAGGAGTGAGTTTCTTTCCTACTGGGAGCTCTAGTTGGGTTCTCTTCACTTCGTTTGATCATAAAATTGAACTGATTCATATCTTTGGAAATGACATCTAGGCGCTCCTTGATATCCTTGACATCATGAGCGGTCTTAAGAACAAAACCTAGCTGGTTGGATTTGGAGAAAAAAAGGCATACCTCCTTCCTGAACGAGTTGCCAGACATGACCTTCTTCCGTAAGGCCCTGGCAGCAATAGCGTCGAACAAGTCGTCAGCGTCGTACAAGATCGCCCTGAGCCCGGAAAGCCACCCCTTCACGAGATGCTCCTTGGATTCCCTTTGCTCGGCATCGAGGAGGAAATCGTTGATGGTTTGGATGGCTCGCTCGAGGCTTTTGAGGTCCTTTTTGAAGTTCCAGATAAGGAAGAACTCGTCCGAAGCAGGGGAGGCAAGTTGCTGGAGCACAGATTTAGCAACGCCAAGCAAGGCAGCCTCAGCCATGGTTGATCGAGGTGGTCGATGACGGGGGAAAGGGGGTTTCAAAGAGAAAGTAGGAAATGGGTACTTATGAGCACAATGAAAGGAAATGTTAGTTGGGGTTTGGTTAAGTAGAGAGAGTGCCCCCACATGCCCCCAGTTGATCATTGCTGACCAGCTAGCTAGCTATAGCTTCGTCATTTTGCTGTGAAGAATTTAGAATTCAATGCGTTTGCTTGGCAGGAAGCACTTTTTTCTTCATTTGATTTGACATTTCTCCTAACATGCCAACCTTCATTATTGATGACGTACAAACTGATCATTTTCAAGATAAGATATTAACGTTATGAAGGAAATTAAGTTAATGGATGAAGTTGATTTATCATTTTAATTAGTGGAGACGAAATTTCTTAGCAAGGTTCCGTCGTTCGTGTAACAATTACGGAGTATTTAATTATTTTGAATATCACCAAACTTTTTTTAAAAAAACAATATTTATATTTTATACGTTATAAATATCTAAAAACATGTTTTTTTAATGATAAAAACTTTTATAAATATATTGATACAAGTGTGTAAGACAAAAATATAATTTATTTTTGAAATTTTTTGGTGTTAGTACATAGGCCAATTTTTAAAAGAATTATGTGATTGAGGTAGACCTGTCAAACAGGTCGGGCGGGTCGGATTTGGGTCGGGTCGTCTCGGGTTCGGGTCCATTTCGGGTCGGGTCATTTCGGGTTACGGGTCGTGAAATGCTCAATCCAGACCCATATTTAACGGGTTCGGGTCGACCCAACGGGTCAAGAGTGCTACTCATCCATAATTTTTTAAATGTCATTTACTATTTATACACGTTATTTTAAAATGATAAAATTATGTAAAATATCAATAAAAATTTATTACTTGTTATAATTTCATTCTTTTTAGTTTTTGAAGTATGAAATTATATATAATATATGAATGGATATTTTATATAATTATTATCATCCTTAAAACCATACATGAATAGTAAACAACATTTAAAAGTAAACAGATGGAGTATTTTTAATGACTATTTACACATAGTTCCTAAATCTAAAATTGTTATATTATCCTAATAATAGTTATATTATTGGAAAAAAATAATTAATGTCGCTGCAATAGTAATATGTAATTTTATATACATAACAAATTGTAATGTTAAATTATAAAGTAAAGTTGATGATGAAAAATATAATATTTTATCCTAATTATTATTAGTAATAAATTTCAATATTAGGTTAAATTGTAATTTATTTATGTTTTTATTATCTTAAAGCTTGACCCAACGGGTGACCCACGGGTCGACCCAACCCGACCCAGAAATTTGCGAATTGAACAGGTTCGGGTTGCTTCGGGTTTCGGGTTGAAATATTTGCGCCAAAACCCACGTTTTACGGGTCGGGTCGAGTTGGGTCCTCGGGTCGGATCACATTTTGACAGGTCTAGATTGAGGTATTCACTCCTCATTCCTTATTAAAAAAATTAAAGAGACCACAAGATCTTTCACACCAGATTTTCATAGAGTTTGAACAACGGAACAAATGAAATTTTGAACCGTTGATTCATTTTGATATCAAGAGGGAAGATGAACCAATGCAAGTAGGTGGCTCATACAAGTCGACCCGGTCCAATCCCTTGGGGATCAACCTACTACTTTCAATTTAACAAGTTTGTCAATGTCAAGTATAGATCTCTATGCTTCTATTGAATAAAACAGTACCAAATAAGTTTTAACCATCAATATTCAACACCTTTTTCTTATATATGTTTGATTTGATCAAGGTGGCGTAGTGATTTCTGTTTCACCAGTCAATAGTCATAGCAGTAACCCCGCGTTCGAAAATCCCCCTAATATTGCATCAGTGTTTTTTTTTTTGGGTCCCACTAGAGCTGGCAATTCGGGTCGGGTTTGGGTCAAGCTTGTTCGGGTCGGGTCATTGACGAGTCGGGTCAGTTCGGGTAAAATTTATGGTCGCGTCGGGTCATAATGAATTTTAGATTGGTCGGATTTCGGGTTAAATCGGATCTTGCCCATTCGGGTTTGGGTCGAAGCAGGTCGGGTTCATTCGGGTTTCGGATCAAGAGGCGGGTCTGTCTCATTTGAGTTTCGAATCAAAGCGGGGTATAGTTTGTTTGAGTTTTAAGTCGAATCATATTCCATCACCGCCCTATGTTTGATTTGTCTCTTTGTTGGGGTCACATCTGTAGACATCTTCTCTTGTTGTCTTCAATTCAGAGCCGGCAAGTTTTCCGAATGGCCCCCTCCCTTTTCTCCGCCTCCAAATCAAAAGTTGTCCTACCCGTTGCCTTCTCTGGTTTTGATTTGTGCCGCTGTTAATTGTTTGTAGGTTTGTCTTGTCTTTTATGTGGTTGATTAGAACATTTGTTCTTTTGCTTTTTCGTTTTCATCGCCTTTGCCACTCCAGTTGCCTATTCTTATATGGTTAGTTCTTACCGATGTTTTCCCTGCTTTGGATTCGATTTTGATCATTTGGAATTTTGTGTTATTGATTTCAGCCTCAACCGTCGTCTACTCATTGTCCTCTCTCTAATTTCTAATTCTTCTGTGACATCTTCTTTGTCCCTTTGCATGACCAAATTCTTCAGAGGCTTGTGGGTTCATTTGTCTCCATGTATATGTATATGCTTGTTCGAATTACTTCATTGAAATTTGGGGGTTTTGCTTGAGGTTATGCGCAGGGTTCGTCTAAACTTAGCAACTGATTGTTTAATTTCAAACAAAGTGAGTTGATGATGCATTGTAGATGCTTGATAAAATGTCTAGGAAATATCATCCCAAATTTTACTATGTGTGCTTGTTTAGAGTCATATTGATTTGTATTTGGTTTAGTTGTTTATAATGTTATCTTTCTCTATAACTATAATTATTGTTTTGATGTAGTATATGCTTGAAACTATTCTTCTATAATAACAACCAGCTTTCTGTATACTGCAGCATGTGTCCAAAATATTGCCAATGCTATTTATTTATTTTTTAAAACAACTCTCTTTTACTTGCTTATTTCAAGCTATATTTTCATACTACAGGCCACAACTACATTGGTTTCAAGCATTTTCTTTCGGGATTACTTTGTGAGGGTCAGGGTGTAGCTGCACGTATTCTTGGCAATTTAGGTCCAAGCCCAAGCAACATTTCCACGCAGGTGAGAATGCCAGAACAGACTTTTATAATGGATTCTAATCCTTCATTCTATATATCCAGTTTTCAAAATGATGCATTGTGCTCTCATTTATGATCAAGTTATTCACATGTTGGGTGAAAACACATAAATTGTTAGTGCTGGTGTTGGTGGAGGCACCTCAGGCAACAAGATACCTACCTTGGAGGAGTATGGAAAAATCTGGCAGAGAAGGTCCTTCGGTTCTTCTCATTTGTATTAAGAATCCTAAAATCTATTTACGATGTAGGAATTTGAAAAAAGATGACTCTCATTTTCATTTCTGTAGGCCAAATTGAAACCTATAGTTGAAAGACAGCCACAAATACAACATGTCGCACTGAGAGCAGCAGCCATCCAAGTATAACATTTGTCACTCCTCGCCATTTCTTTATATGTAAACACCAAGCAGTGACCACGAGGGAAGAGGAAGAAGCAATTTAACCCGTAGATTTGGGCTATAGTCGTTCAAACAAGGTAATTTTTTCCCTCTCCAATCGAGCTCTCTTGATTAAAATTTATTAGGCATCTATTATCACAACAGAACCCAAAAATAGTTTATTTAAGCTTTATGCGTTGAAATAATTCCAGTTTTGATACAGAGAAAGAGACCTTCTTGGAACAAATCTCAGGCAATCCAGCAAGTTATCGCTCTCAGCCTTTGAGTCGTTGCTGCCTACAGATCCTCCTTGCCGCTCATTTGCAGAACTGCAACCGCCACCTCTGGATGCCACATCTCTTTCTCCCTTAGAAATTCTGACTCCACATGTGAGACCCTCAAAACGCTTTGATTATAATTTATTACTCATTGATTTCTTCAACTAAATTTGCCACATTTTGGGGGTTTTCAGTTCTCAGTCTTTTGGTAAGATCAAATTTGTCCATTCCACTGAAGGAACTAAACTCTGTTGATGTGGAGGTTTCTTCGGGTTTGGATCCTCCCAGATCAATTGGCTCAGCTCAAATCGCTACCGATCATAGAGCTCTTTCCCCACTGGTAATTGGTATGATTATTTTATATGATTTAAACCATCTGAAAATTAGTATATATGCTTATTTTATTTGTTTTATGCTCATGTTCTGTCAACCTACTTTTGCTGGTTTATACTAATATCAATGTTCTAAAAAACGCTTGGCGTGTGCTTGGCGGTAGGGTAGGGTTAAGGGTCTAGTTAGGGTGTAGGCGGGGTCTAGGCGGATTTCATGGTGGGTCTTTGAAGTCTGGGCGGGTTTCAACGACCATGGCGGCCTTGGCGGTGGGGCGAGGTTAAGGGTTTAGGCGAGGGTCTAGGCGGGTCTTGAAGGGTTTTTCAAAACAGTGATTAATATAAAGGTTTATGGTTAAGCTTTGTCATCATAGATTCTCCTCTAGGCCCTTTTGCATTCTGAACCTCTTGTTTTATACATTCAAACTCCATTTTCAGCTATTCACAGGATTTCTGTTTCTAAGACATAATTTTGTCCAAATCTTTGACTCTTTCAAGCTCTTCCCTGACAGAAGTTGACTCCGACTCCAGAAGTACATTTTTTTTCCTCTTTTTAAGCAAGATTCTTATCAAAAACCTTTGCTACTCCAAGCTTTTGTTTGAGAGAATCAACTCTACCTTCAGCTCTGTCACAGTCGCACTTCCAATAGCTTTTGTCTAGATTGTTGAGTCAAGCAAATTCTTCAGTTGGACCAATTTTTCTTTACACATGCTTGGGATGATAATTATGTATTTATGGCCCCTTATGAGTATTGGACTTATCTGACTATTTTTCTTTGTGATTCTTCCTCCAAAATTCTTGCTGAAATATTTCTTTAAAGTTTCAATGTAAAGGTTGTACTTGTTGCCAAAAGTCATGTTTAACTTTTTCTTCTAATATTTGAGGATGGACAAACACTTTATAATGCACTATAAGTTGTTGAACTAAATTTCGACTTGTGATTAATCTATAAATATTGATAAAAAATAAATAGGCACTCAACATGTTTGAGCATCATTGAGCAACTCCTTATCAAACTTTATTTATTTCATTTCAATATGAACTCCAATTCCACCCTTTCATTTAGTTTGAAAATAATGTCCGAACCAATGAATTTTTGTCCTACCTTAGTCTATCTCCCTCAACTTATGTTTTTGCTGCAATCTTTGTGTAAATCTAACTTTTTGTACGTTTCCTCAGCTGTATATACTATGGGCAACATCGTAGCTGCATTCCATGTTTGCTTATCAACGTAGCCTTCGGAACATAGATTTATTGAAGTCCCAACTTCATTGTTTGTTCAATGACCATGCTCTCAAGCAAAGCCAAACACACCTGATAAAGCACTGTTCAACCAATCCCCTGAGGAAATGTTCATGTCAAGAAGGCTTGGTAACCTCTGAAGCTACTCATACACCTATCCGTTTATCTGAACAAGAGGCAATGCTGGACATGGGTGCAAGGAGGCATGTAAGATCATCTTAAGCTCATTGATTTCCTTGCTTCTAATTATGAGACTAGCAATACTTAAATAATGCTTAAAAATTGATGGTAAAGCATGGTGTGAAAGTGAGCCTGAGGATATTCACCTCGAAGAAGTTCATGATGCTTCTACTTCTGTCAACGGTGTTCAGGTTTTTAAAGAAAACTAAGGTTGGTTTTGTGATCTCTTGATGTACTCAAAGGTTGAATGTGCAACCTATAAGGGAAGGTTGTTTGTTTTTCTTCATAGCCACACTATCCGTTGTTGCCTATTGTTGTAAATAACTCCCGGGACAAATGGTGCCTACTTAAAGAGTATACATGGAATAGATTTGTCCCCTTGATTCTCACATTCAACTTAAGGCGTGCGAAGCACGCTCCCCCTTACCTAATACTCCCTCTGTCCTAAAATACATGGCCTTTTAGGCCTTGAATTTTTGTCAAAAATACATGTGTTTTTGGGTTTATAGGGTAATTATTACCCCTAAAAAAAGTACAATAGTAAATGAAATTAAAGAGTCCCACCTATATAATAATATTTGAGATTCAAATATAAATAGGTTTCCTTAATTAACGTGTGAGGGTCTAAAAGACCATGTATTTTAGGACGGAGGGAGTAATATATAACTATAGGGTGTTGTTAGATACACCGCAAATCCTCTTCTTTAGTTGCACGTCCATTTCAACGTGCAAGCCTTTTTAATTAATTAGCACTCTTTTCTAATTAATCAGCCAACTTCAACCTTACACGTCCTTTTCGACGTGCAAGATTTGTAGTGTATTTAGTTTATCCGTAACTATATATATAAGCAAATGAGGCATAGGTGAAACAGGATGAACACTGTTTTTATTGTCTCTTCACTTCTTTCACCTCCTACCTTCATTCCTTTTTTTAAATTCTCCCTCCTACTACATGACACACAAACTAACAAGTTAAACAACTTCCTAAGATGGGAAAACAAGAGCCTCTAAATGTTGGGATCAACAAGACCCAAATGCGGAGATGAATCGGTAATCTAACTCCTCAAGTTACAATCCTGCTCATAACCAAGTTCACAAATTTATATGACCACAAACGCAATCAAACAAAGCAACACAATCACATAAACAAGCACACACATGAACACAAAGATTTAAGTGGAAAACCCTCCTTAACCGGAGGATCAAAAACCACTGTCGCCCACTACGAGCATCAAAATCCACTAATCAACAAAATGGGTACAAGTGTTCACCTCTTACAAATTTCAAACAAGAAGACCACCACAAATTTCACTTAAATTGATACACCACCACTTTCACAAAGATTAAGGATTCAAATGAGAGGGGATGAACCAACAAAAACACTTTGGTGCTCCTTTCTCCCTCCTCACTTTGGTGCTCCTATTTTGGGATCTCTCAGCTGTAGGGGTTGCACTTGCTGCTGCTTTCCTCTCTCATACGAGTACATGCCAAAAGGCCAAAAAGTGCCTTTTTGATCCTTTGAAAAAAAAAACACCCGAAACTTTAAATTTGAGCTGGAACATATGGGCCATGGACCCAACAGTAAACTCCAGGCCGAAAAATACTACAAGGAACTGCACAATTTCTCAAAACTTGAACATAGTTGGTTATACTAGGCCAACACCTCAGTAGGAGAGGAAGCATGGATGTAGACAAACTCAAGGCTAACAGCCAGCAGGCAAGAAGGTGAGCCAGTTGGGGAAAGTGTAGGAGCCACCTAATTTCGTTAGCCCCCCAGAGTGGACCACCGAGGTTGTCAACTGTCACAATTGTTGAGTACCTGTAGTAGGTTTTCCCATTGTTGCTCGTTGCTCTCGGATTGTCTCCAAGAACGCAGTCAATCTCTAAGATGTTTCAGGGCATCGAAATCCAAATCATTTTGTGTTTCGAAATTTTGCTCGTAGATTAATTAATTAGTTTACCTGAGATTTGGCCTTGCTAGAGAGCTCAGATGGCGCGGTACAACTCATGCTCCTCCCAGCTTCTAGTGAGGTGGTAAGAGTAGACAGTCATGAGGAAGGAAGCACCAGTGACAAACTGTATGTTGTTCCACCTCTGTCGGTAAATCAAGCCCCCAGGAGTCTTTTGGACATTCCTGGAGCCTTTTCCAGAGGCATGAACACATGAAGGAGTCAACCTTCTGCTGATACTTCTCGAACACTAGGGCATGGTGTCCGGTCTTTCCTTGAAACAGAATCTGTAAAACAACACAATCATGCCAAGTTAGTCGCTCTCTTTACCTACCACAATTAGCTCAATGACCCAATACCGTGTTCTTAAGCCATTGAACAACATAATTACCTTGGAGACGAGAACTTGAACATTGGCGTACTTGACATCCCAACCGAACTCGATCATAGCCCAGCCACTTCCACCCATAGAGTCACCATGGACGCCGAGGTAATTCAAGTAGTAAGGTCCATTGGTTGCCTTGTATAGCCACACAGCCGCCCACAGTAGCTCGTCCTGCAAAGATTATAGAGACACATCAAACAAGATCAGTTCCAAAGGTTGCACAGACTGATAATCACGTCACTTGATTGATATATTGCATATTAAGGGAAGTTAAGCCAAGAAATTACATCATAGCGCTGATGGGTTGGTAGTACTTCTGAGCCAAAGTGATGCTACTGTCATGTTTTCCACTGTACTTGTCCGCAAACTCAAACAACTGAATTCCATAAAGCAAACCAAAACACACTCAAGTGAATTAATACTCAATCAGACTCCATCTTAACCATGAACACCATCGGAAGACCAAACTTCACATTGTCCTCTGCATCTTAATACCCTCCCACCAAATCCACCTGCAAAGAATTTCCCGAACCCCTCAGTATTCTACAACTTGGCCTTGATAAATACTGCAACTCTGTGGATGACCTATAATTTGATAGAAAACATATGTTAGCACCTAGTATATAAATAAGAACAACTTCAATCCATCAAGTACACTTAGATTGATCAAAGTATGTAGGAAAATCTCTACGAACCATAATTTCCTAATCTGTAACACTTCAATGTTCTAGTGAAGTATGAACAGAAAGTACAACATATCACTGCATTTTTCTTAGCTCAGCCTACAAAACCAAAGGAAGATAGGGAAAAAAAACACAATCACCATTTTTAATTAAATAAAATTGGTTGTAAAAGTTCTATAAAAGCTTCACATATATACTGGAAAAAAAAACTAACAAAATTCTACAAGAGAAAATTACCACTTCATATAGCCAAAGATCGCCATCCTTTCTACACATTTTGTAATAATCTTGCATTCTATTATTCGATTCCACATCTATTGAGCAATAGATCGAAGAGTCAAATGTTTGATAGAGATAGTCACACAACAACCTTGGTTATCAATGCTACAACAGATGGTAAATGGAAAACATACCAAGTTAATATTATGGGAATATATTAGATTAGTGCACATTTTATACATAGCATTTTATACAATGCGATTTCACATTTCTGTAGAAGGGTAGATCTGTCATTTCACATCAAAACAGATTCTCCCTCTCTTGTTCAAATAGTAGTTGGCGCCATCTGTTGGTGGTGAGTTGATCAGTTGTAACAAACTGAATTAGAGAAAGCTTGAGCTCTCTCTCTCTCTCTATCAAATACAGATTGGAGTTTTCTAGATTCTCAATTGTTCAAATGGTATCAGAGCGTGTTTAGATCCAGCGCTGCTCGCTGTGATTTTGTAGCGATTTCTTACTGGATTGCACTTGGTGTTCTTAGATCTCGGCAAATCGCATTTGTTGATTGCGATTGTCATGGCTGGAAGAGGATCGACATCACCTAATGGACAAAGCTTTGCTGATGTCGTTAATGGAGCTGGAAGAGGAACATTTGTAAGCGTCACACCGCCGGGGCCTGGATCTACGAATAGAGGTATTAATGGCGGATTCTATGGAGGACTGCAATTTGGGGATCTAGCACAAGGTATGAATGTTGTGCACTACAATCCTTTATTTCTGTCAAATTCAGACCATCCAGGTGCTCAATTGGTGTCGACGATGTTCAATGGTTCCAATTTCATAAGCTGGAGCAGTGCTGTACGAATGGCATTGGGAGCCAAGGCAAAATTGGGGTTTATCACAGGTAGCTGTGTTAAACCTCCTCTGGAAAGCGAAGATTATGTTAAGTGGGAGCGGGCCGACTATATGGTCAGATGCTGGCTCATCAATTTGATGACTAATGATGTGTCTGAGACGCTCATGTATGTTGAATCTGCAAAAGAGCTGTGGGATGAAATCAGGGAGCGCTTTTACGAGTCTAATGATCCATTGATCTACCAATTGCGTAGAGATTTAGGCAACATCAGGCAAGAAAACCTATCTGTTGGTGCCTACTATGGGAAAATTAAGAAAGTGTGGGACGAATTGCAATTACTGGATGCAATTCCTGGATGCAGTTGTGGAGGAATCAGTGGCTGTAGCTGTGGCTTGCTGAAAAAAATCATTGAGAGGGAGGAAAAGGCAAAAATAATGCAATTCCTGATGGGATTGAATGATGTTTACGAGCCTATGCGTAGCAACATACTATCCAAAGATCCTATGCCTGGTCTCCTTAAGGTTTTTCAAATGGCTGTTCAGCTAGAAAGATCCAAGGGAGTTACTTCTACTCTCCCTACTGATATGAATGCCATGGCTGTTGGCAAGGTGCAACAGTCTGAGATGGAAGCTAATGCTGTGAATCGATATGCTACCAACAGGCAAACTGATAATAGACAGTTGGACAACAGGTTTGCAGATCAGAGTAGATATGAGCAGGCTAAAAGAGAGTTCAAGAAGGCTAAGTTGGAGCGGTTGTGCTCCTATTGTGGTGAAAGAGGGCATACAAAGGATTCCTGTTTCAAGTTAGTGGGATATCCTGAGTGGTTCAGAGGCCCTAAGGAGGAAGATAAGGGAAGACAAACTGGGAAAATGGCTGCATAGTTTGAGACACCTCAGCATGATAGTCCTCTTGATCAAGTTCATCAAGAGATGAATCCTGATCCAGCTATGGTAAATGCCATATATAATGAGGTGGTAAGAATGATGAAAGGAAAATCACACATGGATCATTCTGAGAGTTCTGTTAACCAGGCCTTTGTTCACTTTGCAGGTACTTTGAGTACCTCTTTTCTTATTGGTACAAATAAAACTGACAGTAGCACTTGGATAGTTGATTCTGGTGCTACAGATCACATAGCATTTGATACTGCTATTTTTTCTGAAATTGTTCCATTACACAATGCTATGTCTTTGGGGCTACCTGATGGTTCTCACATTTCTGTTACCTCTCATGGGACAGTCATGTTGCAGTCCAGAATTGTGTTGAAAAATGTTCTTTATGTACCTCAGTTTCAACACAACTTGTTATCTGTATCTAAAGTCCTTGGTGATCAGAAATTAGTTTTCAGCTTTGATGATAAGCACTGTTGGTTACAGGACCCTATAACTAAAGAAGTTGTCACTAGAGGATGGGAGAATGCTGGCTTATACAGGATACAGAAGCATATGAGTACCTGCCAGTATGTTCAGCCTCACTTCAATGGTAATTCTAGTTGTAATAAAGTTGACAATGTTCATGTTCTTCATGCCAGATTGGGACACATGTCACTCTCCAAAATGAGACACTTAGACTTTTGCAAAACTGAGACTGTATCTCAGCTTGATTGTGATGCTTGCAACATGACTAAAATCCATAGACTCAAGTTTGATAGAAGTCAATCTATGGCAGATTATCCTTTTCAGCTGGTACACATGGATTTATGGGGTCCATATAAGACTCTTTCTATTTGTGGTGCCAAGTACTTTCTCACTATTCTTGATGATTGCTCAAGAACTACCTGGACCTATCTTGTTCAAGACAAGTTGCTTGTCTTGAGATGTGTTTCCAGTTTCCTGAAATTTGGTTGAGACTCAGTTTATGTCATTTGTCAAATGTATTAGGATAGATAATGGCACAGAATTCACTCAGAAAGGATGTGTTGAGTTGTTTAGTAACCTTGGAATTATACATAAGAAATCTGCTCCTGGAGTTCATGAGCAGAATGGGAGAGTGGAAAGGAAACATAGACATTTAGTTGAAACTGCTAGAGCTATTAGAGTTTTTGCTGGTCTTCCCATCAAATTTTGGGGAGATTGTTTGTTAAGTGCTACATACCTGATTAACAAAATGCCCTAGGGGGATCTTAAATGGAAATCTCCTTTTGAGATTCTATTTCATCAACCTCCTGCTTATGATCAGCTCAGAGTTGTTGGCTGTTTGTGCTATGCTTTTCATCCTAATGATCATAGGGACAAACTTAGTAGTGTGGGTAGAAGATGTGTATTTCTGGGATACCCACCAGGACAGAAAGCTTATAAGCTTTTTGATTTAGACAGGCAGTGCATCATCATCAGTAGACATGTGAAATTTGTGGAATCTGTCCTTCCCTTTAGAAATTGCTCCCAGTCTCAAGCTCCTATAGTGCCTGCTTTCCCCTCTATTACCCTGTATGATTTCTCTGAAGCTGATCCCATCACTGCCCATCATATCCCTCCTACTGAAGGGAACTCACCTATGAGTGGTAACCATGATTCTGATCACTCAATAGAAGTGGCTCCTGATAGTGCTAATTCACCATCCTCTCAGAATTCAGTTGCTCCTGATATTCACATGGCAAGTCCTACTTGTCCTCCTATCCCTTCTAAAAGGACTATCAGGCCTCCTCCTCGACTTCAGGACTATGTTTGCTCAGGTTTGCCATCTAGAAGCTGTAACTCAGATGAATCCATGTCCCAATCCTTTGCTGTCTTTTCCACCACCAACTTAGCTCACTTATCCCCTGCCTACATTGAGTCATTTGTGAACATGTGTGCTTCTTTTGAACCAAACAGCTATGCTCAGGCCAAAGGGGTGGCCCATTGGGAACTGGCAATGAAAAATGAACTCACTGCATTAGAAAGCAACCACACATGGTCTCTCCTTCCTCTTCCTGATGGGAAGAAAGCCATTGGTTCAAAGTGGATCTACAAAATCAAGTATAGGCCTGATGGATCCATAGAGAGATATAAAGCCAGATTAGTTGCAAAAGGGTTTAACCAAGTCAAAGACAAAGACTACAAACAAACCTTTTCTCCTATGGCAAAACTATCAACTGTGAGAGTCATTCTAGCTTTGGCTGCTGTTAGGGGTTGGGTGCTTCATCAACTTGATGTCAACAATGCTTTCTTGCATGGCTACTTGGAAGAGGAAGTGTACATGACTCCACCTTTGGGTTATGAGGTTCAGAAGGGGCTGGTTTGCAAGCTGAACATGTCTCTTTATGGACTCAAGCAAGCTAGTAGACAATGGAACCATGAACTCACTAAGTTCCTTACCAGTCTAGGATTTACTCAGTCCAAACATGACTACTCCCTCTTTGTGAAATCTCAGGGTACCTTTATGACAGTTGCCCTTGTTTATGTAGATGACATGTTACTTTTAGGCAACTCTTCTCAGGAAATCAGTGCTACTAAGCAAGCTCTCCACACAGCCTTTACCATCAAGGACTTGGGCATTGCTAGGTATTTCTTAGGCATGGAGATATCTAGATCATCATCTGGTATACTTCTCAACCAAAGGAAATACATCCTTGACATTTTAAAGAATGCTCACATGGAAGGCTGCAAGCCTGCATCCTTTCCTATGCAGCATGGTACAAAGCTTTCTGCTTCTGATGGTGAGCCTATGGACAATCCTGAATGTTACAGAAGGATCATTGGTAGGCTCCTCTACCTCACCCTTACAAGGCCAGACATTTCTTACTCTGTCCAACAGCTAAGTCAGTACCTCCAAAACCCTCTTAAACCTCACTGAAATGCAGCCTTATACCTATTAAGATATCTTAAGGGAAGTTTCAATCTTGCTCTATCATACCCCTCTTCCTCTTCCCTCAATCCAGTAGCATACAGTGATGCTGATTGGGGAAATTGTCGTGACACTAGCATATCTCTAACTGGGTTTTGTGTTTTTCTGGGATCAGCTTTAGTATCCTGGAAAACTAAGAAGCAAAAGGTTGTATCGAAGTCCTCCACAGAGAGTGAGTATAGGAGCATGCCAGCTTCCCATCACATTGAATTGTGACAATAAATCTGCCCAGGAATTAGCTGCTAACCCCATATTTCATGAGAGGACTAAGCATGTCCGCATAGACAGCCATTTTATCAGGGAAATGGTTCAAGCAAAATTCATCCACACAGCACATGTTTCCTCTACATTGCAAATTGCTGATGTGCTCACTAAAGCCTTAGGAGCTTCTCAGCACCAATTCCTCACTTCCAAGCTTGGCCTAGTATTACCCATAGCTAGTCCAGCTTGAGGGGGGTATATGGGAATATATTAGATTAGTGCACATTTTATACATAGCATTTTATACAATGCGATTTCACATTTCTGTAGAAGGGTAGATCTGTCATTTCACATCAAAACAGATTCTCCCTCTCTTGTTCAAATAGTAGTTGGCACCATCTGTTGGTGGTGAGTTGATCAGTTGTAACAAACTGAATTAGAGAAAGCTTGAGCTCTCTCTCTCTCTATCAAATACAGATTGGAGTTTTCTAGATTCTCAATTGTTCAAAAATATCTAAATTCATACTCCGTATGTTTTAAGACAAATTTACAAGGAATTCAGTTTTAGCAGCTTTAGTTCAGGATTCAAATATTACGGTAGTACATTTCTTTGAAAGAGAAAAAAAAAGCCCTAACTTTTGCTTTTGAAGAGTACGGTTTAGCATTAACTAAAGAAAATATCAAACGATCAACACGCAGGTGTTTGTCATCATCAAAATCACAAAGGGAATTAGCCAATTAACTCTCCATTGAAAAGAAAGCGTTCAATTCCAAAACACTCTATTCTTAGAGTCCTCATACTTTTCTGCAGTGTAAACAAAATATAGAAACAGACATAATGGGCTTTGTTAAAGAATTCAATGATCTATCAGAGCACATAGCTATACCATTACCGAAGGATGTATGATACCCTTCAACAAGTTGAGGAGATGATAAACATCTTTTAATCCCTGTTTTTGTTTTTGCCATCATTGTTGACATGTTCTTGAAGGCATTTAAGAAGTTGTTGATATGTATGTATTATTGATGATTCAATTGATCAGCAATATTCTCACCTCGGCCTATGATTGATGCAACCAAAATCAATGACGAAGCATGCACAAAGGTTATGGTTAGGCGTTGGATTCCAAGTTCCAACATCACCAGCCAGATTGATTGGCCACACACATCTATATATTTCCGTTTTCCAAATATAGTGTTGTAGAGGATTTCCATATTGATTATTGGGCTTGTGTATGGAGCATGACATCAATCTTACGCCATTCAGCATCGTCCTCATCAAACCACCTAACATGTATTTCACACATTATTAATATGATTCAAAATTATTGATGCAACTTGTTCATATATCAATTAATGGTATTTAGAAACACTATGATAATCATGTATGCCAAACAATTCATAAATTTTTATTGTGGTGCTTCTACATTGCTCCTTCCAAACAGAAAATTTATATTAGCTAAAATATACCATTAGATTAACAAAATATAACAGTTCAAACCAATAGAATCAAATAATAATTATGAGTTTATAAGGTATGAGAATGAATGTGCTGCAATATCATAGTAATTAGGGGTAATCAAGCTTACGCCATATAAATCGTGGGGATGTGGGAAATGAGACGCCAATCCATCCCAGTTTCTGGTTGGCATCTCTTTCCTAATTCCATAGAGCTTGGATTAATACGGAGCAATTTGAGGGAGGTGAGCTAGATTGATGATCCAGTTGGGGATTTCTTGTAACCCTTTACACCTGTCAATAGTTAAAGCTTGCAGGGAGATGAGGTGTTGAATTCCATCGGGAATACTCCTGAAATTTCGTATCCATTTGAGGTTAAGAGCACGCACAGATGGGAAGAGATGCCATGGAATGTCATGTATCAAACTTTCTTCCTACACATCAATTCGCAAAATTAAATATTATTTGATAAATTTTGTCATACATATATAACTTGAATAACAACATTTTGTAACAATTGTCAATGCAACCTATTGCTAAATTAAAGAGCTAGACAAGATACCAAGTAAGTTATCACTTATGGCGCTTTATAAATTTATAAACATCCTATTTGAAAATGATCAAATTAGATAGTTAGGCAATAACTTTAAATAAATGAATATAAAAAACACCTGAGTATTATGAATACAGAATTCGACAAGGGAGTTGAATTGGCTTCGTTGTTCTGCCACCATCTCATCAATTCTGACCACAGCTGCAATGTCACTTAAAAAAACCTCTTGGAGTTTCATATTGGAAAGGATTGTCCAGCTAATACAAAGCTCCTTACAATTATGGAAATCCAAAGATTTTAGGAAACAAAGATATTGAATCCACTTGGGAAAGCAATATCTTGTCTCCGAATTGAAAGTAATACTCAACGTTTGAAGCCTTTTAAGACCTTTCCACAACATTCCACTAGCTTCCATATCTTCATTATCCACTTCTACTTGTTTGTTTTCAAAATAGCAAATCTTCAACCTTTCAAGGGAAATGAGGTACTGAAGCCCCCCTTGTAAGTGCTTCTGCCAAGGCATTTCCAAACAACGAAGTCTTCTTAAGGCTTTCCTTGGAATCCAAAATCCATTATCAATCTCCACATTTTCATCCTCACCTTTATCTTCCAAATTGACATTTCCACAATCTGATATCTCTAACTGTTCAAGGGCAGTGAGATGTGCCAAGCCATGACTAGATACCCACCTTAGGTCTTTACAACTTTGAATTGTTAATATTTTGACAGCAGTTAGGTATTGTACTGAACCCTTCGGCAAGCAACTTAAACCTTCTATATCATGCAAAGTTATTTCTTTTAGCTTGTTGTAGTAGTGATGGCATTTAGAAGAACAACACATGTCTGGAGTATTTATCAACTTGCTCATAAACTCCCCATTAACACTATATAAACCCAAATGTTCAATTCCCTTGAATAACGGCATACTCCCCATAAGGGTTGGACAATGCCTTATAACAACATTTGAAACACGGGACAATGATGGGAGTACTGACATCGGAGCATTATTCACATGTGCTGCTACTTCCCTCCACCATCTCTTTAACTTAGGCAAGGAATCCAGTTGTAGGATTTCAAGGCATGGGACAAAGGAACCCAACAATTTTGCACTATCTTCTAAGTACTCTAAGTTAGTACAATCATTTAGAATAAGCTCCTTGAGATTTTTGATCGAGAACACCCAGCTTGAAAGTTTATCACCAACGTACCCTTTAATCTTCAAACATTGAAGATTTTCATGAGGTTGAAGTGCCTCCAGCACTGCTTGTGTTTTTTCCTTGACTGTTTCAGATGCCAAATTGGAATACCAAATTATGATCATGCCATTCAATTTTTCCTTTCTTGACATATTTGATTGTCTTGCATCTTCTATGCAATTAGACCAGTCATTTGCTCGAAGATTAATTTTTACTGCCCCACACAAGTTATCAAGGTGACCCAAGAATCTCAAGCCCCCAAACTGCTGATCCACAATAAGTTGATCCAGAGTAACAAGTGCAGTTAACTCTTCCAATCTTGAAGGCAAAGTAACTAACCTGTCGCAATTATTCAAGAAGAGGTGCCTCAAGCTCACTAACTTCCCAAGATCTCGAGGCAAGCATTTAAGAGATCTACAATCCTCAAGATTAAGGGTATACAAAAGGTGAAGCCTGCAAATTGAATCTGGAAGGAACTTGAAATTTCGATTTTTTGATAGGTCGAGGTACCTCAAATGAATCAATTCTCCAATTGAATCAGGTAATATACCAACATCCAAAGATGATAACTGTAAGGCTCGCAGCATTCTGAATCTTACAAAAATTAAGTTCAAGGAGCTCATTTCAAACTGATTTGTAAAACGGAGTAGAAGAGTTCTTAGTGTCTTTGCATGAGAAGAGGAAACAAAATTGCGAAATAAGAAATCTGGATTGTAGTGGTTGATAGAGATATGACGAAGTGTACTTCTTTCAACAATGTCTTCCAAATTTTCTTTAAAGAAACATCCACTCTCCATTCCTGCAACTCGTATGGCCAAATCATGAAGCTAATCATGCATTTTACATGTATATGTAGCATAACCATCCTTTGTACACCAATTCACCTCTTGGAAGAAGCATCTATCAACCAAGTAGAAGAAGTGATCATCTCCTACTTCCTCAAGGCTCTTTGAAGCATGCGGCTCAATAAAACCTTGTGCCAGCCACATACAAACTAACTGATCCTTGTCAAATTTATAATCTTTAGGGAAGAGTGAAAAAAAGGCAAAACAATGTTTTAATGCAGGTGGCAGAGCGTTGTAGCTGATCATTAAAACTTTCATGATTTTATCGTCGTTATTATCTGAAAGAACTTCAGTGAGCTCCCTGTCTACAATAGACAACCACGTCTTCTTCTCTTTCTCTTTAAACCGTAGCATGCTACCAACAGTAATGAGAGCAAGGGGGACATATCCGCACTTGTGAACAATCTGCTCACCCAACTGCACCAATTCAGAATCATTATCAAGTTCGCCCTCCTCGAATGTTGATTTCACAAACTGTTGGGACACTTGTGAATCCCACATCGGAAGTGGGAAGATTCTGAACCTAACATATAAGTGGATGGGCTACTCCACCTGATGCCAATTGGTTTTGGGATGGTGCCCCAGTCCGGCTTATATGTTGGACTTTCTGTTCGGGCCCAACAAGAATTCCCCCAACAAACTGGTATCAGAGCTTTGGTTGTGATTTCTGTCGAGAATGATGTCTGGATCTGTAGTGAAGATTGACAAGTTTACTGGAAGAAACTCTTTCAGTCTGTGGCAGATAAAGATGTGGGCTTTGCTGAAGCAACAAGGTTTATGGGCACCGTTAACCGCCGACAAGAAGGGGGCAGATACAATCACCGCTGAGTACGACCTTCTGGAGGAGAAGGCTCATTCGACGATTATGTTGTGTCTCGCAGACGATGTCATAATAGAGGTTGTTGATCAGGAAACTGCTGGCGGCTTGTGGTTGAAGTTGGAGAGTTTGTACATGACAAAGTCTCTGACGAACAAGTTGCTTCTGAAACAACGGTTGTTCGGGCTGCGTATGCAGGAAGGTACACAACTCAGAGATCATCTTGATCAACTTAACACACTATTACTTGAATTGCGTAATATTGATGTTAAGGTGGAGGACGAAGATGCTGCTCTAATTCTGCTGGTATCCCTACCCCCCACATACGAGAACTTCGTTCAGTCGTTCGTCGTTGGGAAGGATACCATCACGCTGGAAGAGGTTAGATCGTCGCTTCACAGCAGAGAGTTGCGTCTGAAGGCAACCGCGTCGGTTACAGACAATCAGGCTTCCGGGCTTATGACCAACGGAGGCAATTCTGATGGTAGAAGGGGCAAGAAGCAAGGTCGCAAATCAGGCCCTAAACCAGACGACGTATGTAACTACTGTAAGGAGAAAGGTCATTGGAAGAATGACTGTCCTAAGAAGAGGCAACAAGAGCAGAAATCTGGATCTGCAGCAGTTGTTCATGGTGGAAATACTTCTGAGGAAGATATTGTTCTACTAGCAGGTAATCGCACAAATCATGATGTGTGGTTTCTTGACTCAGGCGCGTCATGTCACGTATGTCCTAGAAGAGAGTTGTTTACAACATATAGATGTGTAGACAAGGGCAATGTTTCTATGGGAAACGATGTCATGTCCAAGGTTGTTGGGATCGGCTCAGTCAGTCTTCGGACAAACGATGGGAAGTTTCGCAAATTGGAAGAAGTCAAACATGTGCCATCTATGACAAAGAATCTGATATCCCTAACTGTGTTAGACGACAAGGGTTTCAGATACACAGGTTATGGTGGAAAGTTGCGCGTGTTTAAGGGCTCTAATGTGGTTTTGCAAGGAGTCAAGCAGGGAAAGGGGACTTTGTATACCCTACAAGGTTCAGCAGTCACAGGTGCTGCAGATGCTGTTTCAGTCAACGTTAGGGAGACTGTTGCTGAGGAGGTGGAGTTGAACTTCACTCCAGCAGAGACTCATGCACTTGAGTTGGTCACTGACCAATCATCACAGACAGGTACTACTGAGTCAGATACTGGTGAGACAAAGAATATACCACTAGACACAGGAATAGGTGGAGTTGTACATCGGAGTATTGCTCTAAATCAACCAAGAAGGGTTGACATCAGGGGGCCTGCGAGATACAGGTCTAATAATCTGGTGGGATATGCTTTGCATGTGGCCGAGGAGGGGGAGGATGGTGCTCCATCCAACTACAAGGCTGTTGTTTCTGAAGGGGAGTCAACACACTGGCAAGCTGAGAAGAGAATCAGGGTGAAGAAGGCGGGAACATCTGATAATCCTGCTGATATGTTCACCAAGCCAGTTCCGGAGAGCAAGTTCCAACACTGTTTGAACTTGTTTAATATCACCAACTGTTGAGCTGCCCTGCGGGGCAATCTGAGTCCTCATGTGAGGACAAATCTGAGGCAGAGAAATGTCTGGCACTTGTCATGGTGCATCTGTTTCTGAGAGGAGATTCTGGTACATCCGGCATTGAAGCGCATCTGGTACATCTGGCATGGCATTGCATTTGGTACGTCTGGCGCTGCAATGCGATTGGTACATCTGAGAGGATTCAAGTCAAGGTGGAGATTTGTTAATATGCCTTGAATTGGGCTTATTATTTGTTTTGGGTTTAGGCCCATTGTTTGACTAGGTTTCTTGAGGCACTATATATACTCATAAACCTACCAAATTGTAACCCTAGTTTCTTGTTTGCCTCCATAATAAAGATCCCTATTTCTCTGCCCGTGGACGTAGGTAACACACCGTTGCCGAACCACGTTAAATCTCTGTGTCTTTCTTCGTCTGTTATCGTTCTCGTTATAACACAAACAAATCCCAAGCACTCTCTTTTGACAGACCCTTTAGCTGGTAGTAAGGCTTTACGGCATTCAGACATTGAGCAACTTTTGTACTGCGTGTTGTTGCTAAAATCTTACTACCGGCCTTTCCACAATCAAGGAGAGTTTTCAAGTCTTTCCAGTTGAGAGAATCTTCATCCCAAACATCATCCAAGACAAGTAAATATTTGTGATCTTCAATATTTTTCCTTAACTCCCCTTGCAAGTGATCTTAACTGTTGTCAGTGGGTTTAGACCCAAGAACAGAGGTTAAGATTGGCACTAAGGCTTCCTTTAAATTTGAAAAGGAATGGACACAAGCCCATAAACACAAATCAAAACCCCTTCGTACTCTCTCGTCATTAAACACAAGCTGAGCTAAAGTGGTTTTCCCCAATCCACCGAAGCCAATTATTGAGATAACAGAAAGATTCAATTGGAAAGTTTCCTCTTTAGGCAACAACAATTTGATCATGTCCTCCTTTTCGTCCTCTCTTCCAATTACATCCTCTACTTTGACAAAAGAGTGAGTCTCCTTTCTATTCAGGGCTTTAGTTGGGTTTTCTTCAATTCGTTTGCTCATAAAATCAAACTGGCTCATATCTTTGGAAATGCCATCTAGACACTCCTTGATATCCTTCACATCATGAGCGGCCCTAAAAACAAAATCCAGCTGATTGGATTTGGAGAAGAAAAGACGTACCTCCTTTCTGAACGAGTTGCCAGACATGACCTTCTTCCGTAAAGCCCTAGCAGCAAGAGCATCGAACAAGTCATCGGCCTCGTACAAGGCCGCCCTGAGCCTGGAAAGCCATATCCGCACGAGTTCATCGTTGGATCCTCTTTGCTCGGCATCAATGAGGAAAGCGGTGATGGTTTGGATGGTCAGCTTGAGGTTTTTGAGGTCCTTGTCAAAGTCCCAGACAAGGAGGAACTCTTTGGAAGCGGGAGAGCCAAGTTGCTGGAGCACAGAGTTAGCAACGCCAAGCAAGGCGGCCTCAGCCATGGTTGATCGAGATGAAAGGGGGTTTCAGGAGAAAGTATGAAATGGGTTATGAGCGCAATCAAAGGAAATGTCAGTTGAGGTTTGGTTAAGTAGAGAGAGCGCAGCCACAACCCCACATGCCCCCATTTGATCATATTGCTGACGAGTTAACTTCGTCATTTTGCTATGAAGAATCCAGTGCGTTTGCTTGGCAGGAAGCACTTTTTGTTCATTTGATTTTGACATTTCCCCTAACACTCCAACCTTCATTATTGACGACAATTCATTTTGAAGATAAGATATTAACGTTATGAATGAGAAGTTAATGGATGAAGTTGATTTATCATTTTAGCGAGGGGGGATTATTGAGCAAGGGTTCAACCTTCATTATTGATGACCACTCATTTTGAAGATAAGATATTAATATGAACGAAATTAAGTTAATGGATGAAGCTGATTTATCATTTTGGTGTAGAGGAATTTTTTTTTTTTTTTTTGGGTTTAAATGGGGGCTAAAGCCCCTGCTTTATTAATTAGCTAAAGGAAATTGTGGAGGGCTGGTTGCGTTTGTTCATCCGCCAGTAGGTTATAGGCCTCTACACAGTCCATCTCCAAGGTCAATTGAGAGATTCCCATCTCTTTGGCCAATTTCAGTCCGTGATGAGCTGCCCTTAATTCGATCTCGAGTGCACGACAGTGTCCTCCCCGGAACACAAAAGCTCGAATGAAATTTCCATCTGTCGTACGAAAGACACCCCCTCTTCCCGCAGGTCCTGGGTTTCCCTTCGAAGCTCCGTCTGTATTTAACTTGATCCATCCCGCCTCCGGAGGGTGCCAGTCCATCGACACCTGGGTCTCCCCGTTCACTGTCGGATTCAAGTTCTTCGCCTTATCCTAGGCATGGAAATAGGCCGAGGTAGTCCTCCACACCTTATGGGGGAGGTGGAGAGGAAATTTCTTAGCAAGGTTCCTTCGTTCGTGTAAGTTGTGTAACAATTACGGAGTATTTAATTACAAAGTTATTTTGCTATTTTTCTAAAACATTTTTTTTAATGATAAACTTTTATAAATATATTGATACAAGTGTATAAAACTATGGAGTGATATGTGTATGGTGGTTAATTGGTGGTTAGTGAGCTCGTGTTAGTCAGCTCGGGTTAGTGTAGTTAAGAGCCCTTAGTCAGCTACTGATAACCATATATAGTTAGGAGAATGATTAGCTCTATAAATAGGAAGAGTTGTACACATTTTGATCGATTGAATGATAACAGAAAATCCTAACAAACTCTCTTGATCAGTTCCATGGAGGAAGAAACCTAGATCTGGTTTTCTTCTTCAATTCAAGGTTCTCTGAACCTTCATATGGTATCAGAGCGCTAGACTGCGTTCGATCGTTGTCATCGTTACTCTCTGCAATTCAGCTACACAGACGACATGGAAAATGGCGAAGGAAATAGCAATGGCGTCGGCAATGGCGATGAGATTCCGGATCTCGGCAGTGGTGATCGAGTTCCAGGAAGCTCATCTACTGGTCATGGAGGCAGGAATTTGGGAGCGAATTAAGCGGATCCGCTTTTCCTGTCCAACTCGGACCATCCAGGGATGGTTCTGGTGTCAGCTTCGCTCAATGGAAGGAACTTCCATAGCTGGTGTCGTGCAGTTCGTATGGCGCTAGGTGCAAAGATGAAACTCGGTTTCATCAATGGAAGGTATGAGAGGCCTATGATCGATGAGGACTATGATCGATGGGTGAGATGTGATTACATGGTCACCAGTTGGATCATCAACTCGATGAGGCCAGATCTGGCAGAAAACTTCATGTTTGTGCAATCTGCCAAGGAACTCTGGGAAGAGATACAGGAGAGATTCGCGGAATCTAATGCACCTCTGATCTATCAGCTCAAGAAAGAGATTAGCGAGATTAAGCAAGGCAACTCTGGAGTTGGTGAATATTACAGTAAGAGGAAGAAGGCCTGGGATGAACTTTTGGAATTAGAACCTATGCCAGTATGCAAGTGTGGAGGTTTGAAGGCTTGTTCATGTGCAATCTTAAAGTTGTTGCTGGACAGGGAAGCAGTCAATAGACTGATGCAATTCCTTATGGGATTGTCTGACGCCTATGAAGGCATTCGAAGCAACATCTTGGCCATGGATCCACTCCCTTCTGTGAACCGAGCTTTCCATATGGTGACGCAGATTGAGCGTCAGAAAGGCATCACAAGTGGCTGTTTTGGTGCAAATGGATCTGGAGGTGTAGGTACCTCTAGATCTGGTGGTAAAGGCACACAAGGAGCTTCTGGATCCGGATCTGTTACTGTCGCATCTGGATCCTCTTTAAACAATTGGAAATCCAAGGAGGAATTGAAGAAGGAACAGAAGAAGGCGAAAATGGAAGGCGAAAATGGAGCTTGTCTGCAGCTATTGCAAGGAGCGAGGTCATGTGAAGGACACTTGCTTCAAGTTAGTTGGCTTTCCAGATTGGTATACAGGTCCTAAGAAAGGTCAGGAAGAGAAGATTGTTGCTCATGTTCAGGATCTAATGGAGGAAGACACTCCTCTAGAGGTGAACAAAGGATCCAAATCTGGCGTTGCTGATCATGACATGAAGCTTGTCAATGCTGTAGTTGCTGAAGTCATTCGAGCATTCAAAGGGAAAGCACCAACAGATCCTTCAACCTCTGGTGGTCATGGCTCTGGCTACATGAACTTCTCAAGTATGGTTTCTTGTTCAGTTTCTCAACACAACCAGGAGTTACCAATCACTTGGATTGTCGACTCAGGGGCATCAGATCACATAGCCTGTAGCAAGGAGATGTTCACAGATTTGCATCTTCTTGCTCGGCCAGTGGTGATTGGATTTCCTGATGCCGTCACACAAGCTGTGAGGTACTCTGGGAGCATCAGATTGAGCAAGAATGTTCTTCTCAAGGATGTGCTCTTCATGCCTAGCTTCAAATATAACCTGATGTCTGTCTCAAAATTACTTGATGATGAGGACTTTATCTTTGTGTTTTCCAAATGGAAATGTTGGCTGCAGGTCCTTTCAACTAATGAGATCATTGCAGTTGGAGTCAGAGATGGTGGAATTTACAAATTTTCAGGGTTTGGATGCATCCCTGGGCACTCTCCTGGCATCAAGAGATTGAATAACAGTCATTCCAATAACATTGTGAGTGGTTTTGTTGCCTCATCCAGTGACAGTAGTTCTATAGTTTTGAATCATGGTCGTTTAGGACATGTGTCTATGTCAAAGATGAAGCAATTTGATTGGGCTAAAGGCCACAACATTGATACTTTTGATTGTGAAGTGTGTCATCTGGCTAAGATGCACAAACTGTCTTTTGAAAGGAGTTCATCCTTAGCTGCTCAGAGTTTTGAATTGTTGCATCTGAATGTATGGGGGCCGTATAAAATTGCATCTTTGTGTGGTGCTAAATACTTCTTAACCGTGGTGGATGACCATTCACGAGCCACTTGGACCTTCCTTATGAGGGATAAGGGACAAGTAGGATCACTGATTACTAGTTTTTTGGCTTATGTAGAAAATCAGTTTGGTACCACTGTCAAATGTCTAAGGACTGACAATGGATCAGAGTTCGTCAACGAACATGTTACCTCTCTTCTGGCCTCCAAAGGCATTATTCACCAACGTGTTGTACCCTATGTTCATGAACAAAATGGGAGAGTGGAGCGCAAACATAGGCACATTATTGAGACAGTCAGGGCAATTAGAATCAGTGCAGGGCTACCATTGAGGTTTTGGGGGGAATGTGTGCTCAGTGCTACTTACATCATCAACCTGCTCCCCTCTTCAGTGTTACACTGGAAAACACCCCATGAAATCTTGTTTCATCGGGTCCTAGATTACCACTTCCTGAGAGTAGTGGGGTGCCTATGCTTTGCTCACATACCCAGGGTGCACAGGTCAAAAATGGAAGTTGCAGGAAGACGTTGTGTCTTCATTGGCTATCCTCCAAATCATAGAGCTTATAAACTCTATGATTTAGAAACACACAAGGTGTTTGTTAGTCGTGATGTAGTATTTAGAGAGGATGTGTTTCCTTTCAAAGGGGTTCAAGATGGGAATGACAGCAAGGTGATGAATCCTTCTGCCACACTTCCTCATGTCTTGTTTGGAGATAATGAGGTTGGTGCTTCTATTCCTCCCATTTAGAGATCTTCATTTCCACCCATTGTTCAACCCTCCTCTCCTGTCCTTAACAGCCCTACTCCACCTGATTTGATGGTATCTGATTCAATAGAATCTTCCAATACTCCTGTATCAGATCCAGCATCACAGTTAGCTGGTCTCAATGGTGATAATCACTCTTCAGAGAGGGTTGTTGAACAGCTCCCTCCTAGAAGAATAGTCAGGCCAACCAAATTCCAAGATTATGTCTGCAAGGATTTGCCTACTCGGAATCATCAGCCAGAAAGTTCAGATTCACCTATGTTTTCTGTGGTTACACCTGATGACTTGCTTGACTACTCACAAGACTATGTTCACTCCTTGTTCAGTATCTTACATGTCACTGAACCTTCTTCTTTTGCTCAAGCCAACAAGTCACCAGAATGGAGAGAGGCTATGCATAAAGAAATTGTTGCTCTTGAGAGTAACAATACATGGTCTGTCACTAGTTTGCCCGCAGGAAAGAAGGCAATAGGGTGTAAGTGGGCGTTTAAGGTGAAATTCAGGGCAAATGGAGAGGTTGAACGCTTCAAAGCAAGGTTGGTTGCAAAGGGTTTTAACCAAGTGAAAGATAGGGATTACAAGGAAACCTTTTCTCCTGTTGCAAAGCTGGCAACAGTTCGGATCTTGCTTGCAGTTGTAGCTGTTAGAAAGTGGAATTTGCACCAACTAGACGTGAATAACGCCTTCTTGCACGGATATCTTGATGAGGAGGTGTACATGCTGCCTGCTCCAGGGTACACTAAGGCTGATGCTGGTATGGTGTGCAAGCTCAATCGATCCATCTATGGCCTTAAACAGGCCAGTCGACAGTGGAATGTAGAATTAACCAAACATTTGTGCCAGTTTGTGACGCAGTAGGAAGTCGTGGAAGGCACGCAAGCGCGAGCCTTTGATGATAAAGGGTTCGCAAGCGACAAAACCCTAGGAAATATGCCTGGAATCCACCAGAAAGGGGTCTTGGAATCCACCAAGAAGGGGCTTGGAATCCACCAAGGAGATAAAGAGAAAATTCTCTAAAAGTTTTAATTGAAATATGAATAATAATTATGGTTCAAGCCTACATGTGTTTATATAGGGAACAAATCCTAAAAAGATAGAAAAGAATCCTAAAAGATAAAAATCATAACTTATGCGCCAAGGCAAACTAAAATCTATCTTAAGAAAAGATAAAATATAGAAATTGCCTAAATTATGATAAAACTAATAAGAATAATAAAGCCTTAACAACCTATTTTAATCCTAACTAAAAGATAAATTTTATCTCCTAAAAGATAGAAATTCGCTCCTGCATCAGTTTGGGTTTAAGCAATCTCGTCATGACTATTCCTTGTTTGTGCTTGCATCTGGATCCAGCTTTACAGTGGCCTTAGTCTATGTTGACGACATGCTCATCACAGGCAATGATGAGAGGATGATTGCTCGTCTCAAACACTTCCTTGATCAAGCCTTCACCATCAATGACCTGGGGTTTGCCAGATATTTTCTGGGCATGGAAGTATCTCGTTCTGAGTCTGGGATCTTGCTGAATCAACGAAAATATGTTGTGGATCTATTATCAAATGCTTCAATGCTCAATTGTAAACCTGCCAAGTTTCCAATGCAGCGCAACTTGCATTTGAGCATACATGAGGGTGAGGTCCTAGAGGATCCTGAATGCTATCGTCGCCTCGTTGGGAAACTCTTGTACCTCACCTTGACAAGATCGGATATTGCATACACAGTGCAGCAGCTCACCCAATTCATGGCAGTCCCACGGGCTCCTCACCTCCGGGCAGCTTTATTTCTACTCTGTTATCTTAAAGGGACAGTTAATTGATCCCTCTTCTATCCCAGTGCCAGCAGTCTCAATATTCGCGCATATTCTGACGCTGATTGGGGAACATGTCGTGATACAAGTCGATCCTTAACTGGATATGGTGTTTTTCTGGGAGATTGCTTAGTTTCCTGGAAAACGAAAAAGCAAAAGATGGTTTCTCGTTCCTCCGCTGAGAGCGAGTACCGCAGCATGTCTCATGCTGGAACAGAGATTGTTTGGATCACGGGTGTGTTACAGGACTTGCACATTGAATTCTCCACTCCAGTTCCTCTGTGTGGGGATAACAAAGCGGCTTTACAATTGGCGGCTAACCCGGTTTATCACGAGCGCACGAAACATCTTCGATTAGATTGTCACTACATTAGAGATCTTGTGCAAGAAGGTCTCATTGTCACGGTGTTTGTCCCATCTCATTTACAGCTAGCTGATCTATTCACCAAGCCGTTAGGTGCCCAGCAACACTTTGTGTTAGCTTGCAAGCTTGGCCTTGTATTCCATCATACCCGTCCACCTTGAGGGGGGGATATGGAGTGTTATGTGTATGGTGGTTAATTGGTGGTTAGTGAGCTCGTGTTAGTCAGCTCGGGTTAGTCTAGTTAAGAGCCCTTAGTCAGCTACTGATAACCATAGTTAGGAGAATGATTAGCTCTATAAATAGGAAGAGTTGTACACATTTTGATCGATTGAATGATAACAGAAAATCCTAACAAACTCTCTTGATCAGTTCCATGGAGGAAGAAACCTAGATCTGGTTTTCTTCTTCGATTCAAGGTTCTCTGAACCTTCATAAAAACAAAATTATAATTTATTTTTGAAATTTTTTGGTGTTAATACATAGGCCAATTTTTAAAAGAATTATGAGATTGAGGTATTCACACCAGATTTTTTTGCAGGCTGTTGATATTCACAGAAACAGAAGAGAGGAAGAGAGAATATTGAACAAGCGAACAAAATGAAATTTTGAACAGTTGATTCATTTTGATTTCAAGAGGCAACCAGGTGGCTCATACAAGTCGAACCGGCCCAAGCCTTGGGGGTCGACCTGCAACACACCAACTAATTAACACCTAGCTATTCAAGTATGGAAGAACATGGAATCATAGAAACAAATTGAGTTTCTTATCAAGGAAAAAAATTCAAAAAAAAAGGAAAAAGATAATACTGGTCTGTAAAGTTTTCCTCTTTTTGGCTGAGTAGACTCGTATAAGGACAGTATCGAACGTGATGTTAGAATCTTCGGCTTTGCTTCCATTACTTCCTGCAAAAGCAGGGAAGTAATCAAAAACTAGAAATGATGAAGAACTGAGCAGGCTCAACATCATCTCCTGCTTGTTAACTGATGAAAAATAACAGCAAGATTCAGTGGAGATTCACTCACTATACACATCGCCAAGAGTGATGACTTGAAAGTAAGGTGAAAAAGTATTAGGGAGTGTAATTACCTCTTCGTAAACTAAAAAAATAAATTCGTCTCCATTGCACTTATGGTTCAAGGGCATGGTAGCTTGAACCTATCCTGTAGCTCCTTGAATCTGTCAACATCAAAATTGTGCTTCTTGAGCAGCTTCCTCTGTCTAGATAGGAAGAGTCTTTGCATGAAGTCTTGGTAAGTAGGATCCCTTCGAGTGAAAAGAAAGTAGGCATAACCAACAACTAGGCCAGTAGCTGTAGTGAAGAATGAAATGGGCTCCATCACATCCCATGAGAATTCCCAGTATGTGAGGCGGAAAAAGAGCCCAACCTGCATGATACCGATTGCCAATCCTGACCAAAGAACGCGACGGACCTGTTTATGTGCCAAGCTATCAAGCTCTTCCTTTTTCGCCTGCAGCTTCTTGAGCTCTTCCCTTCTAGGGTCGTCTTCTTCAGTTAAGGCAAGGGGTACTGACCTCCTTGCCAAATCAACTACCTGATCGCAACAAAAGATCATTAACCAAAATCCGTGCTCTCACAAGCTTTCAATAGATCAGAATAGCTAATTACTTCCTTTCCTTCCATTCCCAACTTCATCTTCAGTGCCTCCACGTTAACTAATCGCATTAGCTTCTTCGCCTCTGAAATCGATATGGTGTCACCTTTCGCAACAAGACGACCAACATCGTTCAAATTACTGTTTCCACCACCAGGTGTTGATTCAGATGTAGAGGATTCGTAGCGTGGGAATGCAATAGGCCTTGCCAGTGAACCAAACACGCCCAACTGCCTAAAAGCATCTCTTCTGACATTTCTTCCATGCACTAAAAATGCCCTCACTGCCCCTTGCATTTGTTCTGTACTTCTTCTAAAAGCAAAACAAGTTACAAATACCTATAAGTGGCATATGTTCTTAGACACACAATGCATAGTTGTACAGATCATACTAACTGATGAGGTCATGAGGAAATACATGATATTTTTGCTGCTATTCTAGGTCAATGCATATCTTTATTTTTGCTTATCTGTTGGGGAGCATAGTTTTCCAAAAAAAAAATGGATCTCGCAATTTGGCCTTTAAAAACTTGTTTCAATTGTAATTTGACATAATAGTTTTTTGAGTTATAGCAATACTGAATAGCATCTGTCAATAAGTATCCGATTAAACATCCATTTTCTGAACTGGAGAGCAACTAAATCATCTGATTACAGACATAAGTTTTTTGAGTGATTGCAACCAGTGCATAAAAAGGAGAGGGAGAAAGAGAGAACTAACGCACTCATATCCAATTCACTCCAGCGTCAGATACAAGACATTTTTAATTTTAGCTCCGCTGGTGACATATCTGATGCACTAATAAGCTAAGGTTTAGTAGATGTTTGAGTAACAGAAACTTGGAACGAGACTACGAGAGAGAAAGAGCTAACAGAAAAAAGAAATTCTGTATTACTTGCTTGAGAAAAACAGAACAACAAAAATGTCTGAATGTATACAATGAAAGAGAAGACTATGAAATGATAGTATTGCCCTTCTATATATTTATGTATTTACATATTCTATCATCCCCTCAAGTTGGAGGCTGAGTAAATAGTCCCAACTTGGTAATGGCAATAGTGCGGTTAGGCCCTGATAAAGGCTTTGTGAAAACATCAGCAGTTTGTGACTGTGTAGGAACATAAGTGAGGAAGAGGAGACCATTGATGAGCTGCTCATGGACATAGTGACATTCCATGTCAATATGTTTTGCCGTTCATGAAAGACCAGATTTTTGGCAATGTGGATTGCGGCTTGACTATCACAGTGAAATGTCAGGGACTTCTAATTCATGAAGCAAACGAATAAGCCATGCCAACTCAGCAGTGAACCTTCGCAAAGGTCTGTATTCTGCCTCTGATGATGATAAAGAGACAGTGGTTTCTTTATTGGATTTCCAAGAGATCGGAGAAGACCCAAGAGTATGTAATGAAGTACCCACTGATAGAGTATCGAGAGCATAAGCAAGCTGCCCAATCTGAATCACAGTGCCCTTCAAGAGAGAATGAATCAGTTGAAGAAAGAAGAAGACCATAATGAGCAGTCCCTTTGAGGTAATTGAGGACATGCATGTCGAGCAACATCCCAATGAGCATGAGATGTGGGAGCTTGCATAAACTGTGATAAGTGTTGAATCGAGACTATCAAATCAGGCCTTGAATTTGTAAGAAAATTCAACCTGCCAATGAGCCTTCTATAAGGAGTTGGATCATAAAGTAAAGTGCCTAAATCAGGAGACAATTGCAGAGAAGGATCTAATGGAGAGGCAGCAACTTGAACTCCGGATCAGATCATAATCGTCAAGCAGCTTTTGAGCAAACTTTCTTTGTGGAATGACCATCCCATCAGGAACTGTCAAAAACTCCGGAATTGCCTAATCCTTTAAAACATAAGTGATCACATTACATCGAAAGACAAACAAGAGTAATAACATGGTCACTTAGAGTGGAAACCCTAACCAACCAACTAGTTGATTAGGTAAAACCACTGCCTTACTAGTTTTCATTTACCAATGACAAATTCTTTATAAAATTTATTATTTTCTTTCAATATTTTCAAAAAAAAATCTTAATCATGCTACACACACATATAAATTATTAAATTATTGCACGAATTTTTGTAATAAAATATCATATTTATACCACAATTTATAGTTTTCTTTCAATATATTTAAAAAAATTCTTTATTATATATACCGAGGAAAAAAAATTTCCCCAACAAACAATTCCGCCCCCCCCCCCTCTAGCGATTCCTGCGGCCGCCACTGGTACGGACTATAAGCGTACATCATCTTAATTGTGGGGATATGGGAAATGAGATGCCAGTCTTCCCCGGTTTCTGGTTTGCATCTCTCTCTCGATCATTTCTTTTATTTCTCGGGCTAGGCTGGGAGATGATGAGTTATCAATATGAAGATTTTGCAGGGAGGTGAGGTGTTTGAATCCGTCGGGAATCTTCTTCAAATTTCCCACATGAGAAAGGGAAATAGTACGAAGTGATTTGAGAATCTTCCAGGGAATGTCATGTATCCAACTTCCATTCTGCGCGCATATGAGTTTATTAATTAGATTAAATACAAGTATTTTTAAATTATATTTTTATCAATATTGTTGTTGAGATATTATATTTTATGTAATTAGTTTTGATCTTCTCTTGTAAAGCAAGTAGCATATCTTTGTAAGTTAGGATAGAATTAACCTAGTTTACCCTAGTTTTGTGTATATATTCTGATCGATCAATGAATGGAAAGCAAGCTTTGCCTCCTACACTTTTCTACATGGTATCAGGCTTACTGATCCTCAAACCCTAAAAACATCTAAACCCCCGCCGACCCTACCCTACCCATGGCCGCCACCGCCCCTACCGCTCTTACCCCGGCCTCGCCATACTACCTCCACCCTTCCGATCACCCTGGCCTTGCTATCTGCCCTGTGATCTTGCGTGGTGAGAACTTCCCCGAATGGAAGATCGCCATGTTCAATGCTTTCTCTGCCAAATTCAAAGATGGTTTCCTCGATGGCACCATCAAACAACCTGAGGCTACCTCTACCGACGCGGCTTACTGGAAGCGCGTCAACTCTATGCTGATCGGGTGGATCGCTCAGTCTATCGAGCCCTCTCTCCGATCCAGCATCACTTACTTCGCTACTGCCAAGGAGCTTTGGGACGATCTCGATCAACGGTTCTCCGTCGGCAATGGTCCTCGAATCCTTCAAATTCGATCCGAGATTGCTTGTTGCCGTCAGGAAGGTCAGACGATCTCTGCTTACTTTGGACGTCTCAAGAAACTTTGGGACGAGCTCAACACCTATGTCGGCACCACCGTCTGCACTTGTGGCAATGCTGCCAAGGAGCGCGAAGCCGAGCGCGCCCATCAGTTTCTGATGGGTCTCGACGACGCATCCTATGCGACAATTCGCTCCACGATCGTCGCGCAGGATCCCCTGCCCCCTCTCAACCGCATCTACTCTCTGGCTGTCCAGGAAGAACGCCTCCAGTCCATTGCTAAAGACAGGGACGCTCGCTCGGACTCCCTGGCTATGGCTGCTCGGTCTCAGTCGCGCCCCTCCTCGGGTAAGACGGACAAAAGCGGCCTCCTTTGCACTCACTGTGGCCGATCCGGCCATGATGTGTCGTCTTGCTTCAAAGTGATCGGCTTTCCGGACTGGTGGAACCACGGCAAAGGCGTTGCCGACCCCGCTATAGGCGCTCCTCCCCCTGCTCCTGGACGAGGCCGCGGCGCTCCGACACCGTCTCCTCCGCCTGCTCCGCCGTCCAAATCTCTCACTCGTGGATTCGCTATGCACGCTGTCATGGCGAATTCGGCTTCATCTTCGGCCTCGCAGCCCCTGACTTCTGCAGATCGAGACGCCTTCGGCTCACTGGTCTCCGATCCCGATTGGAATCTCCTCTTCGAGAAGTTTAAGGACTTCCACGCTAAGTCCTCTTCCGATCGTATGTCAGGTATAATTTCTACACCTTGGATCCTCGACTCGGGTGCCTCGTTTCACATGACAAGTGACGCCGGCCTTCTCCATGGCCTTGCCGACATCCTGCCTTGCCATATCAGACTTCCCAATGCTTCGATCTCGACGGCAACGCAGGCTGGCAGCCTTCGCCTCTGTCCTGGCATAACCCTCTCTCATGTGCTTTTGGTTCCGGGCCTTGATTGTCATCTACTTTCATCTGCTTGCTTTTCTGCTGAGTTATCTTGCCTCATCATCTCCTCTGACAAGCTTTTTGTGATACAGGACCGCACTTCGAGGACGCTGATTGGAGCGGGTGAAGTCCGAGATAGGGTGTCCTGGATGCGATGGCTTACTCCGCCTCCATCTCCTCCCCATGACCGCTCCTGCCACACTACAGCCATCGATTCATCCACCTTATGGCATCAACGCCTTGGGCATCCCTCCCGTCACTTGGTTCCGTCATTTCCGAGCATTTCCAATTCCAAAGTTGTTCCCAATAAAAGCGATCCTTGTGACATTTGTTATAAGGCCAAACAAACTCGCCTTTCATTTCTTATCAGTACTACTCGGGCTACTATTTGTTTTGATTTAGTTCATTGTGACATTTGGGGTCCTTATCGTATCCCTTCCAATTGTGGTTCTTCATATTTCCTCACTTTATTAGATGACCATTCTCGCACTACTTGGGTTTATCTCATGTCTCACAAATCTGAAGTTGCATCTCTTATTCGAAAGTTTTGCTTCATGGTCCAAACACAATTCCATCGATCTATCAAATGCTTTCGCAGTGACAATGGTGCTGAATTCATCGCTCTTAAGCCATTCCTTCAAGAGCACGGCATTCTTTTTGAGTCATCTTGCGTCAGCACTCCCCAACAGAATGGTCGTGTAGAGCGCAAACACCGTCATATCCTTAACGTCTCTCGTGCTCTCATGTTCCAAGCCTCTTTACCACAAAAATTTTGGGGCGAGTGCGTTCTCACCGCTTGCTACCTCATCAATCGCACCCCAACCTCGCTTCTTCATGGCAAAACTCCATATGAGCTCCTCTTTCACAAACCTCCTACCTTTTCTCACCTCCGAGTCTTCGGCTGCCTTTGTTACGCCACTCAAATCCCTCGCAATACCGATAAATTCGCTCCTCGCAGTCGTCGGTGTGTGTTTTTGGGTTACCCATTCGGTCAAAAAGCTTGGCGTCTCTATGATCTAGACACCAATGTCTTCTTCACATCTAGGGATGTCTCCTTTCATGAAACCGTCTTCCCCTATATGCTGCCATCCCCACCCTCCGCCACTCCTGTCGGACCATCCCCATCTCATCCCTCGCCCTCCTGCTACGACGAGGACAACCCAGCCCCTGCAGCCCCCACCACCGAAAGGGGGAATCCACCACCACCCCCTCCTCCGCCCCCTCGCCGCAGCGGCCGCCAACTCCAACCAAACACACGTCTTCGCGACTATGTGTGTTCTGCAGCTCGACATAGCCACCCTATCTCGCCGGATCCCTATTCGATCTCGTCTTCATGTACCTTGTATCCTTTAGCTAATTATGTGAGGTATGATAACTTGTCCCAGGCACATCGTCACTTTCTCGCAGCTGTCAGCTCTACCCCCGAGCCCACGTCCTTTCGTGAGGCCGTTCAGCACCAGCATTGGCGGGATGCAATGCGTCTTGAAATCGACGCTCTTCATCGAAATGGGACTTGGGAGGTTGTCGACTTACCTTCTAGCAAGACTCCTATCGGCTGCAAGTGGGTCTTTCGGATCAAGTATAAGGCTGACGGGGGCATCGAGCGCTACAAAGCTCGCTTGGTTGTTCTTGGCAATCGGCAAGTTGAAGGCACTGACTACTCCAAAACCTTTGCTCCAGTTGCTAAAATGGTCTCTGTCAAGGTATTTCTAGCAGTGGCTGCCATTAGAGATTGGGAACTCCATCAAATGGATGTCCATAACGCCTTTCTCCACGGCGATTTACATGAGGAAGTCTACATGACCATGCCTCCTGGGTTCTCTATTCCGGGCTCGTCAAAGGTATGTCATCTTCGAAAATCCCTTTATGGCCTTCGTCAGGCTCCTCGCAATTGGTTTTTCAAGCTTGCATCCGCTTTGAGGCACTTCGGGTTTGTTCAGTCATATGCCGACTACTCCCTCTTTTCGTTCTCTCGCTCCGGGGTGGTCATTCACGTCCTCGTCTATGTCGACGACCTTATTATTGCCGGCAATGACTCGTCCTCGATAGCTCGCTTCAAGGCCTTTATGCACTCCCAGTTCCACATGAAAGATCTTGGCCAGCTTCGTTACTTCCTTGGTCTTGAGATCACTCGGACTCCCTCCGGCATCTTCCTTTCGCAGCGCAAGTACGCCTTTGATATTTTGACAGAAACAGGTTTGTTGGCTGCTAAACCGGCATCGTTTCCTATTGAACAAAACCATAAGCTGGCCCTGGACACCAGTCCTTCGTTCGCCCAGCCGGAGCAGTACCGTCGATTGGTGGGACGCCTGATCTACATCACCATAACGAGACCTGAGCTCAGCTACTCCGTGCATATCTTAGCCCAGTTCATGGCGTCTCCAACCGACAACCAGTGGCAGGCCGCTCTGCGTGTGGTTCGCTACTTGAAGAGCAGCCCCGGCCAAGGTATCTTTTTGTCTCGCTCGAGTGATCTCCGGCTCAATGCTTATTGCGACTCAGATTATGCTACATGCCCCATCACTCGCCGTTCGTTAACTGGCTTTTTCATCATGCTTGGAGAGTCCCCGGTCTCCAGGAAGACGAAGAAGCAATCTATTGTGTCTCGGTCCTCTGCCGAGGCTGAATATCGCGCCATGGCTGCTACCACCTGTGAACTTGTGTGGCTCAAGTCACTTCTTGCGTCACTCGGGTTTCATCATCGCCAACCCATGCGCCTCTGGTGTGACAATCAAGCCGCTTTGCACATTGCCTCCAATCCGGTCTTCCATGAACGCACCAAACACATTGAGGTTGATTGTCATCTGATTCGGGATCATGTTCAGGACGGAACTATCATCACTGCTCACATTCGATCATCGCTTCAGCTGGCCGATATACTTACCAAGGCTCTCGGACATGCCCAGTTTCACACACTCCTTCGCAAGTTGGGCATTCGGAATCTTCACGCTCCAACTTGAGGGGGAATGTTGAGATATTATATTTTATGTAATTAGTTTTGATCTTCTCCTTGTAAAGCAAGTAGCATATCTTTGTAAGTTAGGATAGAATTAACCTAATTTACCCTAGTTTTGTGTATATATTCTGATCGATCAATGAATGGAAAGCAAGCTTTGCCTCCTACACTTTTCTACAATTGTAATATGTATACTACTACATACATATATTAAAAGAAAAGCATTAATATGTTACATATCCTCTTCTCATGCAACTTTATTTTTTCAAGCTATTATTTGCACAATATCATTTAATTACGGGAGCTAAATTATCTAATATTAATCACACAATATTATTTCATACTAATTTTTTAAAAACAATGAGGATTAATTCCAAACTTTTTTTGAAAAAAAGTTCCAGATTTATGAATTCTTCTTTTTGGAGCAACTAATACATACATACATACACTGTACACAAGGTATTTTTTTTATATAATAACCTGAATTTTGGATTTTCACCCTATACTGACTCTACATAAATTTTCTACTAATAAAATTTTTAAATATTTTTTTAACCAATGGAATATATCTATTCTAACTATTAAATGAAAAATATTTTTGTTTATATGTTGTAATCACCTTAATTTTATGATTTTCTCCAAATCAAACTGTATCTAAAAAAAATCCAACGCTTGAACTTTGTACATGTTTCTTTAATCAATCTAGCTATCTCTAACTATTAAATCATAAGAGTTTTTTGATTAGGTGTTATAACCACCTTTATTTTAGTGTTTCACCCAATCAACCTGTTTTACTTAAATATTAAACTCGTGTAATTTTGAAAGATTTTTCATAAATATTATTTACTATTATTTTACTTACTTTATAAAATATATCTTTTTCTATTTTAATCTAATGTTTAACAATAGTTTCTTTAATTTTATAGTAGTAATTTTTTTTATCTTTATAAGATTTTATTTTTAGATTTGAAAAAGAGAAAAATATGTGTTATGGCACAGAAATTATACTAGTGTATATTTAAACTACAAATTACGATTGTTATCCATGTACTAGTACTACATTGAGAAGAAACAAAAGAGTTTAAATGATTTTTTGTTATTTAAAAATATATATAAACATATATTTTTCTATGATATTTTTAACAACTCAAACTTTAAAATATAAAAATAAGTTTGTCTAAGCAAATCTTCCTTTTTTAGGTTTTTATATTTTTCTAGTAGTTGAAAAATACCCCTTCTGTTTCAAAATAAATATCACTTTACTATTTTACACGCATTTTAATGAAGAAAAAACTCTATAAAATATTACGGAGTATTTTTTTAATAATTTCATACTTGTTACTACCAAATATTAAATTATAGAAAAAAATTAATTAAAAAATAATATTTTATAGAATTTACCTCCTTAAAAAACGTGCACTAAAGTCGAAACAACTTTTATTTTAAAACGGAGGATATTTATTTTTGTAAATATTACTTGCATTCAAGATTGTGCTTCAATCGAAGGTTAATTGCATTAAAAGATGTCAAATCATATCGGATGTTGGATAGATAATATACGGAGTAGTATTTAAAAAGTTTTGGTGATCCAAAATTGTAATGATAACATATAAAATGCATACCTGACGGGCACCACCAATATAAAGATTGATAAGCGAGGTGAATTGGTTTTGTTGTTCCACCTCTGTCTCATCCACGTTGACCACCTTCTCCACATAAATGAAAGACAGCTGTTGGAGGTTCATATTCGCAAGGATTACCCAACTCATGCTCAAGTCCTTACAGCGGCCAAATTGCAATTGTTTTAGAAAACGGAGATGCTGAATCCACTGGGGAAAGCAACTATACGGCATATTAGTTGTAGAGTTTTACTTTCCTAAGCGATTGTTTAAGCTTATGAATTTCCATATTGTAATAAAGGTGCTTATAATAGGGCTTAAATGCCTATGCATTTGCCAAATTCAGGATTGGACCAACTGGATTGTATTGGGTCTCTCTTAAAGACTTGATCTCCTAATGGGCCTCCAGATTCATTGGTAGAAGCTAGGGAATTAAGCCCAACTCCTTGGAACCCTATCTCAGCCAAAGGGATTATATAAAGTCTCTTATTGAGACACTGTAGCAGCTGAGCCTCACTTTAGAAAAACGCTCCTCTTGAAGCTTGTGTGCAGCGTCAGGCGGCGATTTTAGGCAGCAAAGTGGCGGTTCCTTGAGGCTTCGAGATCGACTCCAATGGGGGATTAAGCGCTGAAGAGGGAGTTCCTCTCATCCTCTTCTTTTGTTTATTACTCTTCGTTGTTCATTAGCTTCTCGCTTAGCTTTGTAGATCTCGAACTGTCCTCTGTAATCTTCCTCATTTAGTGGATTTAGGGCCTGACTCCTGAGGCCCCGCGGATGTAGGTCTTTGACCGAACCGCGTAAACAAATGACTTGTTCGTTTTGATTGCTTTGTTTCTTCGCTTGCTCGTTTACCTTACCTGCGCTTCCGCTCACTCAAATCGATCGTTATTGGACAACAAATGGTACCAGAGCCCTGTCCAGGGTGACGGCGATCTATTTGTCGTTCGAAAACTCTTTCGATCCTTGTGTTTTACAGCTTCAAAACGTTTGTTAGTCATTTGTTTTTCTTCGCTGAGTTTTCTATTTCTCCCTTGGAGGATCTAAACTCACCTTACGAAATCTGAAACAACTTTGAGTTAGTATCTTCTGGATTTCATCAATTATGTCAGAGTCTTTTGCTCGGATTAAACCCTATAATGGCACAACTGATTTTGCCATGTGGCAGGTTAAAATGCGAGCTGTGCTTATTAAGGAGAAATGTTGGGCTGCAGTCGAAGAGAAGTATCCTGAGAAGCTTACTAAAGCTGAACAGGAGGAGATGGATCAACAAGCACACAATGAGGTTATGATCAGACTCGCTGATGAAGTCGCTAGACAAGTCATGACTCAAACAACTGCTAAAGGTCTCTGGAAAGCTCTTGAGGAGCTGTATCTGGTAAAATTTTTGCCTAGTAGAATCAACTTGTTGTGCAGATTGTTCAACTTTAAGATGGATGTCTCTGTTGCTTTAAATGATAATCTTGATCGTTTTCTGACTATTGACCCAAGATTTGGAAATATGTGGTGATAAGATAGATGATACACATCAAGCTGTTTTTCTCTTAAATGCCTTACCGGCTCAGTTTGACACTTTTAAGGATGTGATTCAATTTAGTAGGGACGACTTGAACAAAACTAAGCTGCTTGAGTCAATTATTCAGAAAAATGAGGTTATGAAAGTCTTTAAGACAAAGCAAGAGACTAAAAATGAAGTCCTAATGGCTAAAACTAGGAACAGAAACCAGAACAAGAGAAACTCACATAAGAAAGAAGATGCTAAGTCTGAAAAATCCTCTGATAAGCCTACATTTGATAAGAAAATTGTCACTTGCAATTATTGTTCTAAAACTGGACATTTTGAGAAGGATTGCTATAAGAGGAAAAATGATGAAGCTAGAAAAGAGGTTGCTGCTAGGTCTGCTAATGTTTCTGCTTTCTGTGAGGGTCAGTGTAGCCATGAGTTACTTGCCATTGTTGATTCATGTGAAACTTCTGATGTGTGGCTCCTTGATTCTGGATGCACCTTACATGCTACTCCCGATAGACATTGGTTTAATTATCTTGATATTCATGATGGGGGTGAGGTTCTATTAGGTGATCACTCATCTTTATCCATTAAGGGAACTGGAACTGTACCTTTGAGAATGCATAATGGTATTATCAGAATCTTGCAAAATGTTAAGTGGGTTCCTGGTTTGAAAAGAAATCTTTTGTCTGAAAGTGTTTTTGATGATCAAAACTGTCATTGTCACTCTTATGGTGGTGTTAAAACTGTGAGTAAAAATGGTAGAGTTCTTGTTAAGAGCATAAAGAAGAATGGCCTTTATCATGTGATTGCTAGCTCTGAATGCAATGTTGCCTCTATTCCTGTGTCTATATCTACTGCTAAATCTATGAGTGCTATTCAAACTGATATGTGGCATAAGAGACTTGGGCATATAGGAAATAAAGGGTTGTTGCATTTGTTTAAAAATTCTGCTTACACTGCAATGAATCCTTTAGAATATATTCATTCTGATATGTGGGGCCCTTCCCAAGTTGATACTGTTGGGGGTAAGAAGTATTTCATATCTCTGATAGATCACTATAGCAGAAAAGTTTGGGTTTATTTGTTAAAGTCTAAAATTGAAGCTGCTGGAATATTTAAAACCTGAAAAAATCTTGTTGAAAAGGAATCTGGTTTCTCTGTTAAATGCTTGAGAACTGGCAATGGGTTAGAATTTTGCAATGCTGAATTTGATTCATTTTGTGCTGAGCATGGTATTAAAAGGCATTTAACTATATCTGGTACTCCTGAACAAAATGGAACAGCTGAGAGAATGAATAGAACTCTACTTGAAAAGGCTAGATGCATGTTATTCACCGCTGTTTTTAAGCATTCTCTGTGGGATGAAGCTATTGCTACTGCTGCTTATCTTATAAATAGAACCCCTTCTTCTGTGATAAACTTTAAGACTCCTTATGAAATGTGGACCAAGAGGAAACCTGATTTAGATCATCTTAGACCCTTTGGCTGCACTGCTTTTGCTCATAAATCTGATGGAAAACTTAATCCTAGATCTCAAAAGTGTGCTATGCTTGGTTATCCTGATGCAATAAAGGGGTATAAACTGTTGGTTATTCAACCTGGAGCCTATAAAGTCATTCTTAGCAGAAATGTGATATTTAGGGAAAATGAGTTTCATTTTAAAGGTTTGCAAACCCATCATTCAGAGTGTGTTGACAGACAGGTTCTTGATGACCAGCACCTTGGAGGTGATATGAACTCCACTCATTTTTATATGCCTTCCTCTTTAGGCATTGATGAAGAGGATGAGTTTGATAGCAGCTACTCTCCTATCCCTCAAACACAGCCTGATATTTCAGGGAATGCAGAGGGCAATATTGATTTGCAAACTCACCAATTAGGTGAGGGGGTAAGTGATACTTCTGATCATGATTCATCCTCTACCTCCTCTCACTCTAAGTCTACATCTTCTCCCCTAAATTCTGCCTCTACCTCTGCTGTTGATACTGATATGTTGCCTGTTGTGCCTGATTATTTTGTTACTCAAAAATCTGAACAACTATCAGCTTACAAGAGATAGAGAACCTAGGGTAAAAAAAACTAATCAGAAGTATAACAATAATCTGGTTGAGTTTGCTTGTGTTATGTCTGATGTTGTCTATGCCTATACGCCTGAACTTTATGTGCATGCCATTAAGTGCAATCAGTCCGTGTCTTGGTTAAAAGCTATGCAGGAAGAAATAGACTCTATGATCCTTAACAAAACCTGGATATTAGTCAAGAAACCTGAAAAGGCTAGGCTTATTGATTGCAAATGGATATATAAGCTAAAAGATTGGGCTAATCCTAGTGATTCTCCTAGGTTTAAGGCTAGACTTGTGGCAAAAGGCTATACTCAAAGAGAAGGTGAAGATTATAATGAGATTTTTGCTCCGGTGGTTAAATATAAAACTCTAAGACTCCTTCTTGCTATGACTGCTATTTATGATCTTGAATTAGAGAAAATGGATGTTAAAACAGCGTTTTTGCATGGTGATCTTAGAGAAACTATTTATATGAAGCAACCTAAGGGCTTTGTTGATAAGGTTCATCCTGATTATGCTTGCCTTCTGAAAAAATCTATATATGGCCTTAAACAATCTCCTAGGCAGTGGAACATCAAGTTTAATTCTTGCATGAGAAAATTGGGTTTTTACAGAAGCAAGTTTGACACATGGTTATATATGAAGAATGTTAAGACCAATCTGCCTATTTATGTGTTGCTTTATGTGGACGACATCCTTATTGCTTGCAAATCTATGGCTGGTATTTCTGAAGTAAAAAGGGACTTGAAAGCTCATTTTGATATGAAAGATCTAGGGGCTGCACAGAAAATCCTTGGTATTAAATTTGCTAGAGATAGATCTGAAAGGCTGCTTACTCTTTCTCAATCTGATTACATCCTAAAGGTTCTTGAAAGGTTTAAAATGTTAAATATCAAGCCTACTAATATGCCCTTAGGAGGGCATCTTGACCTAACTAAATTTAGGACTATTATGTCTTCAGATGAGATTTCTTATATGAAAAGTGTGCCTTATGATGCTGCTGTTGGCTCTGTCATGTACTCAATGATTTGCACTAGACCCGATCTTTCCTTTGCTATAAGTGCTTTGAGCAGGTTTATGACAAACCCCGCTGAGAAACACTGGACAGCTATGAAGTATCTCTTGAAGTACCTTGGTGGTACCTCTGATATTGGCCTGGTTTATGGTAATCATACTCCTTCTCTAGATTTGCTTGGATATGTTGATGTTGATTTCGCGGGGAACAAAGACAACCGAAAGTCTACTACTTCTTATGTCTATACATGGGCTGGAAATTGCATCTCATGGAAATCGCAGCAGCAGCCCATTGTTGCCCTCTCGTCTACCGAAGCTGAGTATATTGCAGCTACCGAAGCTTGCAAGGAGGCTATATGGCTGCAGGGTCTTCTAAAGGAGATGCAACGTAAAACCTATATATCCACTCTTCATATTGATAGCCAAAGTGCTCTATATCTCTGCAGGGATCCTATGTACCATGAGCGTACTAAACACATCGATGTCAGATTCCATTTCATTCGTGAGAAGGTTGACAAAAATGTGATCAAGGTGAAGAAGATCGATGGAGAGTCTAACCCAGCAGATTTTGGCACTAAGATCGTGACGGTTGACAAGTTCTTATTCTGTAGGAATTTCCTACAAATTCCTACAGATTAAGACCATCACTTCATCCAGCTATCTCTTGGGCTGATGACGGACCCAGCAACCCTAAATCCTAGAAAAACTAAATGTATTGTCTGCTTAAAGCGGACTTAGGATATTAAGAGGGCATTTGTAGAGGTTTACTTTCCTAAGTGATTGTTTAAGCTTGTGAATTTCAATATTCACTACTAAAATAGTGTGAAATAGGGACGACCATTAGGAACGAACTTAGGGACAAATGGTCGTCCCTAATCGCATTAGAGACAGATTTAGGGACGAATTGGCTATTTGTCTCTAAAAGTAGCGTTGGTAAATAGCAACGACACATAGCGACAAATTTAGGGATGAGTTTTAAATTAGTCCCCAATTCCTTCGCTATTACCAACAACTTTTGATACGACTTAGAATGTCCCAAATAGTAACCATAATTGTTACGCCTTATATATGTCCTTATTTTTGTCCCTATATCCACCCCTATAACCATCATAAAATATATACCTATTTGGTCTTTAAATTCATTGCAACATTCATCCCTACTTCTGCACTGAAATCATCCTAAGTATCACCCCTAAATTTGTCCCCAAATTTGTTCTTATGTTTGTCTCTATACTTGTACCCATAGTTGTTTCTAGGTCCGTCTCTATACTTGTCCCCAAATTTGTCCTTATATTTACCTCAATATTTGTCCCCGGATTCATTACTATATTTGTCTCTATGCTTGTCCACAAATTCGTTCCTATATTCGCCTTTATACTTGTCTCCAAATTCATCCCTATATTGGTCTCTAAACTAATTCCTAAAGTCGTCAGGGTCCCGAATTCATCCTTTTATTCATCTCCCTATTTGTCCCATAATTCATTCATATATTTGCCTCTATATTTATCTATCTTAAACCCTAATTCATTCATTCGTATACAAATAATCAATTATATATCAATGAAAATTGAATTTATAAACCAATCAAATAATTCTTGGTAAACCAAAAAAAAAGTATTAAACTAGTAGAAACATAACAAATGTTTCTAAAGAAAAGCTAAGAAAACTGTTTACTAGCAAAAATTGCTTAACCGAGTTGATGATGGTTTCCTGAAGACTTTGATCTCTTGCATCATTGTTGAGTCTTATCTCAGTTCGGATAGCCTCATCAGATTTCTCTACATAATCCCTCCATGTTGGTAATATCTTCTCTAACTTGATCTTGGTTTTGATGCACAATATCTGCCAAGTTGGCCATATCTTTCCTTGTTCTTCTTGGTTTTCCTGCACAATTGTCATTTGTTCCGACCACTTCAATTGGCTCCCTTGTGTCCGATTGGTCGGTTGAGAGTGGAGCACTTGCTTCATTGTCCTAAGGCACCGTAGGTGTTGAAGGTTGTGACTGAGTTCTCGAATCTGTAGTAGGAGCCAAAGGAGTTGGTTACAGATTATGCACTCGATGAAAGATCCGGCCAGGATACTACGATATTAGGTTGGTGCATTCTGAGTAGGCAACGTTGGCTGCACAGTAGGTGTGGAAGAAGGTTCTGCATTATTAGGCTAAGAGGCCACATTCGATGAGGATTGCCTAGGTAGTAAGGCTCCAGATCTTTTTCCTCTCCCTCTGACAAATACCAATTAATAACAATAATAGCTTAGAAACATAACCAATTTTAAATGTCTCATAAACATACTAAATTACAAATGAAAGACAAGGGAAAAAAATTCATAATTAGGCTTTCTAATCGAAGTTCTTTTTTAGTTTACATGTCTAATAAATGAAACGCGTAATCCTTAGTTCTTGCTCAAAATCAAAGAGAGTTTCACTATTACACTAGCTAATTAAATTAAATATGTACATGAATCAAAGTCATCTAACTACTAAATACTACCATTAATACTACTGAATCATAGTCATCTAACCCAATCTGTTCAGTACATATTACAACTGAAAAAACAACAACGCCGCTCTTCAACTAATGCAGGATCAAGCTCCATCACATTCAACCGGCCCCAGGGCTATAGGTTTCATCGTCAGTCGTATCGTCATCACTAATTCATGGTAACAATTCAATAGATTCTATAAAACCCATCTCAAAACTTGGAACAAGAAACATGAAATGAATGGATACACAATCAATAGCACAAAGACAACCAGTTTAACAGTTTAATTTCAACAGCACCAAATAAAAACTTCAAGAAAAGGAATCAGGAATAACTCACAGCCGACAAAGGCAAAGGGGGAGCTCTGTGGGTAACAACAAGCCAAACCCAGCTATACCCAATCAAGTTCTTAAGGGCACCCGCAAGAAGAGCAACCCAAAGGGGTAAGACCTCAGACAAACTCCCAGCTAAGAAACCAACATTATCCCCAAAATCTTTGGCCAATCCCAACCTTGCAACCTGCCTCTGATTATAGTTCAATGAGCTCTTAATCCCTGGGGATATGCTCCCAAACAGATACCCAATCCCTGCACAGGACTGAATCCACATTGCAACCACAAAAACCAGCCATCTGTTGTTTATGAACCCTCTCCATCTCTCCGGAAACTCACCCATCAAAATAGGTTTTGGTTTTGATTTTCTAGGGTTTTTCTTGAATGGAGGATGCTTAAAAATTTGATCTTTTTCTAGGGTTTGAATTTTCGAATTACACAGAAATCATTCAAACAGGAGCGATCTCGTTGGGTGGGGGGAAGCAAAATTTCAAGTTGAAGTTACAATTCAGCATTTCACTAAGCAAAATTGAAAAAATTCAAACAAATCTTGTGCTAAATCAAAACATAAAACATACTAGATCAACATAAATTTCTGAAATTGAACCCATATTAAGAAATTGCCACAAATTTCAAAATTTGTTGAATAACAAAGCATAACACACAAACAAACCTGAATGGCTGGATGAATGAGCAATATGACAAACCATGACTAGAGAGGAGCCAAAGATGAATTGAAATCAAGATGAGGAGGAACGGAGAGAACGAGGAGGTGGAGAGGAGATTTCGGATATGGGTGCACCGCCAAATTAAGATGTTTCAGGGACGCTCGGGATGACTTCCGACTAGCAGAGAGCCGGTTCCAAGGACGGGTCATCGCCAGCGGATGAAGATGGCAGGCAGGGAGAAGAAGATATTTAGTGTCGTACGGTACTACTACTGGTAGATAGATAGATGCCAAATTAATAGGGATTTTGGTTTTGATCAATTTGGAAGAGGGGATAAAAATTGCTTTAAATTATTTCAATTCCCTCCTTAATATATCAACTCCCCTCTTTTTTTTTTTTTTGTTTGGTTATTGACTTATTGTAATCTTATCATCTATGTGGACTATGTGTGTGTATATATCAACGTACTAAGTGTAGTGTCCATATTTGCTGATATTTAATATATGATAAAATTGATAATTTAGAATACATTTAAATAATATTTTTTTAATAAAGAAAATACAAAACGCGGAAATTCTTTTTAATCATAGTGTAACATATGAGCTTACAATTGACGGTTTTCCGTCTGCCATCGAGTTTCAGGTTTGTTTGAACTCGAATTTTACCTAATCAAAAAAAAAATGAGATTACAATTATTATTTGAGTTTATAAGCTAAAGCCGGTACAATCCCTGCGCCATAGCGCTTATTTTTTTAAAAATAAAAATTTGTAAGTATAAAAAATTACTACTATAAAATTAAATAAACTATTACCATACGTTAACATAAAATAGAAAAAATAGAATTGATAAAGTAAATAAAAAATAATAATAACATTTATGAAAAATGTGTAAAAATTACATGAGTTTAAGATTTAAGTATAATAGGTTGATTGAGTGAAAATCCAAAAATAAAGATGCTTATAATACCTAATGAAAAATGCTTACAATTATAGCTAGATTAATTAAATAAACTTGTCCAAATTTCATTAGTTAATTTTTTTTTAGGTTCAGTTGATTAATTAAATTGTAAATTTAAGGTGATTATGATATCTGAGCAAAAATATTAATCATTTAATAGTTAGAATAAATAAATCTCATTGGTTAAAAAATATTTAAAAATTATCATGTGAAATTTTATGTAGATTAGGTTGTTTGGGTGAAAATCCAAAAATTAAGGTTATTATAAAAACAAAAATAATGTTCATTATATATATATATATATATATATATATATATAGAGAGAGAGAGAGAGAGAGAGAGAGAGAGAGAGTATGGATCATATGTACTCAACCCTTAACGTGTATCATGTACACAAATCTGGGCCATTGAATTAAGAAGATCAACGGATGGGATTAAAAGTAACTTCTGATTATTCGATGGTATTGAGAGATTATTCGGTAGAATGAAATTATGCAGTGGTATTGGGCGATTATTCAGTAGAATAAAATTTACATTTCTTACAGATGAATAATTACGTGAAAACAGATGAATAATCATGAACAAATAGATGAATAATTTATGAGTACATGATACACGTTAAGGGTTGAGTACACCGGAACCATCAATTGTAAGCTCATAATATTTAGCCGTGTAAAGCTTTACATATGTTGTCAATTATTTTTACCAAATTTTGTTAAATATCGATATATTTTTATAAGTTTTTACCCATATTTTTAAAACATGGATATATTATATTATCTCTTTTATTGGTAATCAATTCAATATATTGTCACAAAATAATCAGTTAAACTTATTCAAAATTTTAAACAATAAAATAATATATAAAATATAGTGATAGTTAGAGTTAATGCTTGATTACAAGTTTTTTATACGTTTTTAAATATCAAACGAATTAATATTACAAATACCGCACACAAATGGGTATTAATATCATATATTTAAATTAAAAAGGCCGCACATGGTGCGAGTACTGAACTAGTATTGACTATAATGAAAGCTACTTAGCTAATTTACTTTTTTTTTTAATATATCAACATTTTTCGATCTCTTGTCTATTCAATAAATGGAAGTCAATCGATAGTTTATCATCATTGTTCCATTTGTAGTCCATCTTTTGTGATATTGTTGATATATTACAAAAAATAATATTTATGTAGTTATATAACCTAGTTTTTTTATATCTATATTAGTATATGTATAGCGTCTTATGTGATGCGTTGAGGTTGATTATAGGAAAAAATTATTAATAAGATAATAAGTTGTCATATTTTATAGAAACATATATAATTAAGCCACAATCTATCTATATATTTTTTAGTTAATTTACAAAAATTATAAATAAAAAATATTTCATAGTCATATACTTACCAAAATTATTAGTAGATAAATATATAGTATTTTATAGGTGATATTTTATTTATATCTAGATTATTTTTTGGTGCAAAGAATTATTTATGTCAAAATTAATTATTTAATAATTATTATTTTATTTATGTATATATTTTTGAGACCAAAATAAAGTATTACAATAGTATCTAGTCATAGTAGCTACAATCCATCCGTTCATATTAAAAATGAATATTAAAATATATATTTTATTTCTATATTTTTTTGTGGAAAAATTATTTATATTTATCTATTATAGTGTGTACATATATATATATATATATATATATATATATATATTATTTATAATATTGTATTATTATATTCTTCTTGCACGGGATTTAAACTAGTTTATTATACATGGAGTAGCACTCATGGTAAATTTAATTGAACCGTGTATCTCTAATATTATAAAATTGAACCTTAAGTGGATAATATCATATAAAATCAGTATGCTATATCTCTCTCCATATATTTATATAAATACCTACAGATTCAGGGATGGGTTGAGGAACAAATACAGGGAGTCGGGGACGGATTCAGGGACGGATTTGGGACCGAATTCGGGGCGTATTTGGGAACGAATTCAGGGGCAGATTCGAGGACGGATTAGGGGACGAATTTGAGGGCGGATTATCAGGGACAAATTCGGAGACAAAGTTGGGGACGGATTCAGGGACGAATTTGGGAACGAATTCGGAGATGAATTGGGAGATGCATTCAGAGACAAATTTCGGAACAGATTTGAAGACAGATTCAAGGACAAAATCGGGGATGGAATCGGGATGGGCTTTTGTAACCAACTTAAGGTCGTGACTATTCACCAACAAATATTGTAACGCTTGTTTATTTTGTTAATGAGTTTGCGTCGAGCGCTTATTCATCCCTATATTCATCAGTAATTAGACATGAATTTAGGTGCGTATTTTAATTCGTCTCTATATAGAGACGGAATATAAATTGGTTGCTATATCTGTTGCTATATAGAGTTAAAGATAGACACGACATTTTACCATGTTCCCATTAGATATGGATTTAGGGACCTATTATGGGATATTGCAATTAGGAACAAAATTACTAACGATATGCTAATTTATTTCAAATATAGCATCGATTATGACATTCTGCTCCAAAATTCATCACTAATAGGAACATAATTAGCTACAAGTAAAATCCGTCTCTAAAATCCGTCCCTATATCAAACTAGCTATTTTAGTAGTGATTGTAATAAACAGGTGCTTATAATAGGGCTTAAATGCCTATGCCTTTGCCAAATTCAGGATTGGACCAACTGGATTGTATTGGGTCTTTCTTAAAGACTTGATCTCCTAATGGGCCTCCTGATTCATTGGTAGAAGCTAGGGAATTAAGCCCAACTCCTTGGAACCCTATCTCAGCCAAAGGGATTATATAAAGTCTCTTATTGAGACACTGTAGCAGCTGAGCCTCACTTTAGAAACACGCTCCTCTTGAAGCTTGTGTGCAGCGTCAGGCGGCGATTTTAGGATTCACTCCTTGAAGGTATTCCTGGCAGCAAAGTGGCGGTTCCTTGAGGCTTCGAGATCGACTCCAATGGGGGATTAAGCGCTGAAGAGGGAGTTCCTCTCATCCTCTTCTTTTGCTTATTACTCTTCGTTGTTCATTAGCTTCTCGCTTAGCTTTGTAGATCTCGAACTGTCCTCTGTAATCTTCCTCATTTAGTGGATTTAGGGCCTGACTCCTGAGGCCCTGCGGATGTAGGTCTTTGACCGAACCGCGTAAACAAATGACTTATTCGTTTTGATTGCTTTGTTTCTTCGCTTGCTCGTTTACCTTACCTGCGCTTCCGCTCACTCGAATCGATCGTTATTGGACAACATTAGTAAAGCCAATACGAAGTGATTGAAGAGAAGGTAAGTGCAGACGTCCTTTCTCCACCATTGCATCTTCTTCGATTTGTTTGTTTTCATAATAGTCAATGTCCAAGTGTTCAAGAGCTGTGAGGTATTGAAGCCCCCCTTCTAAATGCCTCTGCCATGGCACTTGCAATGTTCGCAGCCTCTGCAAGGCTTTCCATGGCATTCTATGTTTCAGGCTTGCTGTCCTTGTAGTGTTAAGTCCGTTAGACTAAAAACATGTAGATGCTAGATGGTTAACAATTCCCCAAGAGCTCCCTTTTCTTAGATATATCAGAGGCACCCTGATGAGGGGACTCAACCATCTTCCACAATGCAAATTTTGGTAACTTACAATCCTGACAGGAAAAACATCACCCTTATTCTTTACCATGTCTTCATGTATTTGCATCACATATGATCTAGTTTCTGTGTTAAAGGGATGCATTGAACTACAACATAGTCTTTTTTCTGTTCTTAAAGATAAAAGATACTATGAGGGCCAGAAACTTAGAATAACATGTATTTGAATTACTAGCCAAGAATGAAGAAACGTATCACAAAAAAAAAAAATACAGTCATCACTGAGGACAGGTATTGTAATTTGGAATACAAGACAGGAAATGGAAAAGGCAAGACGAGCACCTTATTCGGATGAAGGTAGACCTTGTCTCTGAACAGAAGGACAACACCTGCCTCATCTAATACGCTGGCAAAAGAGGTTGCTTGCTCACGAGATCTAGCAATACCAGTGCTCTCACAAGCTTTCAATAGATCAGAATAGCTAATTACTTCCTTTCCCTCCATTCCCAACTTCATCTTCAGTGCCTCAACGTTAACTAATCGCATTAGCTTCTTCGCCTCTGAAATCGATATGGTGTCACCTTTCGCAACAAGACGGCCAACATCGTTCAAATTACCGTTTCCACCGCTAGGTGTTGATTCAGATGTAGAGGATTCGTAGCGTGGGAATGCAATAGGCCTTGCCAGTGAACCAGTCACGCCCAACTGCCTAAAAGCATCTCTTCTGACATTTCTTCCATGCACTAAAAATGCTCTCACTGCCCCTTGCATTTGTTCTGTACTTCTTCTAAAAGCAAAACAAGTTACAGATACCTATAAGCTCACCTCTAGCTTGTAAAGAGAAAGAGTTAACACATGCATTTGAAAGAATATAAGTTGCATGCCCATATATGTTCTTAGACGTACACACAATGCATATATTGTTATACGATCTTTACTAAGACCATCCGTAACCTTTATGGTTACCTCTTATCCAATTTTTTTTCTCCCTCTCTATAATATTTTGACATCTCATTTATTTTGTCTTTTAAATAATTTTCTACTTTATCAACCTCTTTCTTTAATAGTTTCATATTTTTACTCCACAATTATGAGTTTCCCTCATTCTTCTCTTTTTCCCATTTATTTATACCCACTATATGATTTCCACCAATCTTAATATTATTAGTTAAATAAAAAAAATAAAAATAAATAAGGCATCATGCTTTTGCACATGGTCCAAGACACTTCATACCTCTCCATACCAAAGTAACCCCTTTACTGTCTTTACCTTAAGGTTTTGACCACAACCATTAGGTTACCTTTTAGCAACCTTAAGGTGAGCAAAACTCATGGTTGTTCATGCTCTAACTGATGAGGTCAGGAGGAAATACATTATCTTTATTTGTGGATTTAATGGGCTTATTGGAACATCTCAAGTTCATGGAGCCTGAAGTTATTTGAGAGAAACTCATTAAAATTGCCAAGGATGAGAGACTAACCAGAATTCCAGATATGTCTAAAATTCTACTCGTCTTATATACTAGGTACAAGTACAACCCTACTTTCAGTCTAATGGTGTTTTTTTTTTTTTTTTTTTGCATGGCTATTAGGGGGTGGTCTAGCCAGGACTGAAACCACTCAAATCCTCGTCATGTAAAAAAAAATCGGATGAAAGTAAATATAAACATAATTTACAATCATTTTACATTGATAAAATGGGTATTTCGGGGAAAAATAAGGAGGGGGTGGGGTTAGAATTACAGCTCGTGGCTCTTTTATAGGTGAAAGTGTACATCCTAACCCTATAAAACAGCCAAGAGCTCCAACTTCGAAAGATTATGCAGATTGAGATGTAAATCCAACAAACCTCAGATAAAAAGATGTACGTTATTCCTAGGATTAGCAATATGAAAAATAATTTTCACTTTTTTTAGGGGACAAGAATAAGAAGATAGCATGGACCTAGATGGAGGAATATTAAAAATACAAAAATAATATGGATATGAAAATTAATTTAAAACATTTAAACCAAGTTTAGTTAAATACTAGTAACCTAGAGGTCCTATAATCAGAAAAGAAGGTAGTTCGGAGACAGGGGAATGGTAGCAGAGAAATGGTGATCTGTAAATCCCTGAAGTGAGAAACTCATACCCCAAGTACTCCGTTCATGAGAGCTTATAAATCTATGAAAGTGTGGTACGTTATAGCTTTTGATTTAAAAGATTTTGAGAGCAATTTTCACTTTTGAGATCGGATATTTTAGTAGTTTACAAATACAATAATTTACCTGTCATAGAGATCGAGATGGAGATATATAACACGGCTGCTAGCAGAAGGCGTGTATGCTTGAACAAATCATAAGCATTGATAAGATATCTGAGCTGTTGTTTCACTCATCTCTCAACGTGGGTAAGGTGTTGGCTGAGGATGTAGAGCGTTGCACTTGCTGGAACCTTCCAAATACCCGATTCAACACCTTTTGATCTCTGACGGCTGAAAATCATGAAATCACTTAAGCACACAACAAAATACCTGAGGATAGCTCACAGAAAGGAGTACGTACCAAAAGAGCAATGTAAACCCTTCCAAAGTTTTTCCTTTGAGGAAACATTTTGAGACACCATTGCAACGTACGTACTGCACACCATAACAGTTGACAACCCAATACTGCAAGGCAGCAACAGGGAACACCAAATCAGAAGCTGCAATTGCAAACCCGCTCACACGGATTGTGAGGCTAAAGCCTCCATGGGCATCAAAGATAGCACCAGCAACATCATCAGTAATCAAAGTGGGAACTTCATCAGGAAAACCGGTCGTAGCTGCCTCCCCAAACGAGGTTGACAAATAAATGCCTATTCAAATCAAATATGCTTACTAATACTCTGTAATGATCCATAAATACTTATTTTATTGACTATAGTCTATAGGTTGTATTTGGAGATGAAATACCTTAAACCGGCTGGACTCTTGAATTCAAAGTGAATGTTTGTCTTACTTGCCTTCTTGCTTTATACATAAATCTCCCTCCATTCACCTGCCTCATCTCTCACCCTAACAATACAGTATATCATATATGAGGGGAATTTGCATGTCAATCAAATTATAATTAAATATGATCAGTTATAAAAAGAAAGTATAAAGCGTACTCTATATGAATTGTGGGGATGTGGGAAATGAGATGCCAGTCTTCCCCGATTTCTGGTTTGCATCTCTCTCCTATTTCCCAGGATGTACAAAAAGAGGTTTCATGAATATACAGATTTTGCATGGAGATGAGGTGCTTGAATCCATCGGGAACCTTCTTCAAATTTCCCACTCCTTCAAGTTTAATAATACGAAGTGATTTGAAGATCTTCCAGGGAATGTCATGTATCCAACTTCCATGCTGCGCACATATGAGTTTACTTATTAATTAGATTAAATTAAATACAAGAGTAGTATTTTAAATAGCACAAAAAAAAAGAGTACTCCGTAGTATTTAAAATAATACGTAGTATTATTATCAATGCAATGTATATTTAAATAACCAATTATTATGAATGTTATTCACTTAATAAGACCATCGACAATGATTTTGCTTAAAACGTACAAATTTGCACAAGATGTGCATGTTACACATCACTCTGTAGTAATTTTGTTATTTAAAAAAATATATATCTTTCTATGAATAGATTTGTATTTTTAACTTTGTCTAACCAAATCTTCCTTTTTTATATTTTTTAGTATTTGGGTCAATCCCTTAATGGGCTTACAGTAACCCGATCCAGATGTAGAGTGGGCTAAGCCCACTTGAACTAGAAAGGATCTAAAAAGTATTTGATAATTATATTTATTTTTTGTAAATATTACTTAAATTCAAGATTGTGCTTCACTAGAAGTCTAGAAGATAAATTACATTAAAAGATCTCAAATAATATTGGATATTAGATAGATAATACTCCATCCGTCTCAAAATTTAAGTCGTTTTAGGATTTTGCACAAGTTTTAATAAAACACTCATCAATCAATCAACATTATCATTCCACTAACTTTTCCATAAATTTTATTATTTTTTAACACTCACTACATTTTCTATTCAATCAAAATCTTAAAAAAAAGTCAACAACACACAAATCGATACAAATCATTACTCCCTCCGTTCGCCAAAACTTGTCGTTTTAGAGTTTCAATTTTGTTCACAAAAACTTGTCGTTTTAGACATTCTACCCAATTATTTCCCAAAGTACCCTTGCTTATTTTGAAGGCAAAGTTACAGAAAACCACCCTTTAAATATGGGTGTTTTCAGTTAACCACCCCTTAAATTCAAAATTACAGAAAACCACCCTTTAAATGATATTTATTTACAACTCACCACCCATTCAACTATTTTCTTTAATTTATCATTAAAAATATTATATTTTAATATTTTTAAACTCAAATTTGATTGTAAATATATTCATATTTTGAATTTAAGGGGTTGATCATATTTTAGGGATTATTTTATTTATTTTAAAATAAATAAAATAAATATAGCCTAGAATTACTATCTTAATTTATGTTTGAAAATGTTTATAGAATTTTAAAATATTATGGAAATTACTCTTATTTATTTATATTTTAAATAAGAGTAATTTACATAATGTGTTAGACATTTATAAACATTTTCAAACATAAATTAAGATAATAATTCTAGGCTTTATTGATTCTTATTTTTAAAAATAAATACAATAATCCCTAAAATATAATTGGGCCCTTAAATTCAAAATTTGAATATATTTACAATCAAATTTGACTTTAAAATTTTAAAATATAATATATTTAATGATAAAGTAACGAAAATAGTTGAATGGGTGGTGAGTTGTAAACAAATACCATTTAAAGGGTGGTTTTATGTAATTTTGAATTTAAGGGGTGGTTAAATGAAAACACCCATATTTAAAGGGTGGTTTTCTGTAATTTTCCCTATTTTGAATTTGTCCTATCAAATTTAAATTTCGGCTTCAATTTTAGTCTTAATTATTATTGTACTTTATTTTGGGATGAATAATAATTTGAAACCAATTAAGAGGTAACTAGGGGCAATTTGGGTGTTAAAGAAATTCCTTAAAAGTTGTGTTCGAGGCTAAAACGACATGTTTTCGCGAACGGAGGGAGAACTATCCCCTAAATAGAAAACCTAAAACGACCTAAATTTTGATACAAGATTTAAAGGCTAAAACGACATGAATTTTGAGACGGAGGGAGTATATTATTTAAAAAGTTTTGGTGATGTAAAAATGTATGACGTTGATTATCATGTATGTAATTATAACATATGAAAAGAATACCTTAGTGTAACTAATATTAAGTTGGATAAGTGAGCTGAATTGGATTTGTTGTTCCACCTCCATCTCATCCATGTTGACCACCTTCTCTACACTCCCAAAGGACAACTGTTGGAGGTTCATATTCCCAAGCGTTGCCCAACTCATGCTCAACTTCACACAGTAGCTGAATTTCAACTGTTTTAGAAAACGGAGATGCTGAATCCACCTGGGAAAGCAACTATACGTCATCCAATTAAAGCAAATATCAAGTGTTTGAAGAACAGGTAGGTGGAGTCCTTTCTCCACCATTTCATTATCTTCTTCTACTTGTTTGTTTTCATCATAATCAATCCTCAAGTATTCAAGAGCAGTGAGGTATTGAAGCCCCTCTTGTAAGTGCCTCTGCCATGGCACTTGCAATCTTCGCAGTCTCTGCAAGGCTTTCCATGGCATCCCCATTCCACTTTTATTGTTATTATTTTTGGTGCAAATTACAGTTCTATTATTTATCTCCTCCTTTTCGGCCTTTTCATTTTTGTCCTCCAATTTCACATTTCCGCATGAGAATATCTCCAACTCTTCAAGGGCAGTGAGATACGCCAAGCCACTACTAGACACCCATCTTAGATCTCTACACTCTACAAAAATCAATGACTTCAGGGAAGTTAAACATTTTATTGAATCCTTTGGCACACAAATTAAATCTTTTACTTCACAGAGGTTTATCTTTTTGAGGTTTGGAGTCCTCGTATTAAGCAACTTGCCCACTAACTTCCCATTAACCATGTCTAAATCCAATTCTTCAACCCCACTGAATAAAGGCATACCTTCCACAAGTTTTGGACAAGCTCTTATCAAAACCTTTGAACCACGGGACAACGGTGGTGATACTGAAATTGGATAATCATGGCCAGGTATTGGTACTTCCCTCCACCAACCCTTCAAATTATACAAGGAATCCATTTCTAGGGTTTCAAGGCACGGCATAATTGATTCAAAGTTTACATTATGATGATATAAGAACTCCAAAGTACATTTATATAGACTAAGCTCCTTGAGATTTGAAAGCGAGAAAACCCAACCCGAAAGTTTATCACCAGCATACCCTTTTATTGACAAATACTGTAGATTTTCGTGCAGTTTAACTGCCTCCAGCACTGCTGCTATTTCTTTCTTGGTTGTTTCATTTCCACCATAGCCGATCCACTCTATGACCATCCCACTCAGTTTGTCCTTTTTGGACAAGTTTGATTTTCTTGCATCTTCTATGCAATCAGCCCACCCTTCTTTTGGAAGCTCAACTTTCACAGTCCCACACAAATCATCAAGGCATCCCAAGTATCTCAAACCCCCATTCCTAGGATGCACAATAAGCCGATCCAAACTCACAAGTGTAGTTATCTCTGCCAACCCTGAAGGTAAAGAACCTAAGCTCATGCAACCCGTCAAAAAGAGGTGTCTCAAGCTCACCAACTTCCCAAGGTTCAAAGGCAATTCCACAATAGAATAACAATTCCTAAGATCCAAGGTTTGCAAATGTTGAAGCTTACTAATGGAATTTGGAATTTTTTTAAGTAGAAAACTATTTGATAGATCGAGATATCTCAAGTGAATCAGTCCTCCAAATGAATCAGGTAACATATAAACCTCCAAATATGACATTTGCAAGGTGCGCAACATTTTAAAACTTCCCAAAAGGGAATTCAACAACCCTGTTTTAAAGTTTTTCCCACTGCTGAGTAGAAGGGTCCTCAGTGTATTTGAATGGGGAGATAGAACAAAAGGGTCAAATAAAAAATTTGGATCACACTTGACAGAGATGTGATGAAAAGAGCTCCCACCACCCATTCTCTCTAAATCTTTTCTAATGAAACATCTACTCCCCATTCCTGCAACTTTTATTGCCAAATCATGTAGCAAATCATGCATTTTACATGTGTATATGAGACAACCTTTCGATGTTTTCGTTTCCAACTCTTGGAAGAAGCACCTATCAACCATGTGAAAGAAATAAATATCCCCAATTTCCTCCAAGCTCTTCATAGCTTGTGGCTCAATAAAACCCTGGGCTGCCCACATACGAACCAACTCATCTTTTTCAAATTTATAACCTTTAGGAAAGATTGAGCAATATGCAAAACAGTGCTTTAATGCAGGTGGGAGACCATTGTAACTAATCATTAAAACATTAATGATTTGGTCATCTTTATTATCAGCAAGAATAGCTGCAAGCTCATTATCCACTAAAGACAACCACGTCTTCTTATCTTTCCCTTTGGATCGCAACATGCTACCAACAGTAATTAGAGCAAGGGGGGCACATCCACACTTTTGGACAATTTTCTTGCCTAATCGAACAAATTCAGAATCACTAACACTTTCACCCTCCTCAAATGTTGACTTGGCAAACAGATCCCAAGCACTCTCTTCTGACAGAATTTTTAGCGAGTAGTAAGGCTTTATGGCGTTCAAACATTGGGCAACCTCTCTACTACGTGTTGTGGCTAAAATCTTACTACCGCTTTCTCCACAATCAAGGACTTTTTTCAACTCACGCCAATGGGACCGTTCTTCATCCCAAACATCATCCAACACTAGGAAATATTTTTTTCCCTTAATTTTCTCCCTAAACTCCCTTTGCAAGTGATCTAAACTGTTATCATCGGGTTTGGACCCAAGAACAGCGGTTAAGATTGTCACTAAGGCCTCCTTTAGATCCGAAAAATAATTGACACATACCCATAGACACAAATCAAACCCCCTTTGTACTCTGACATCATTATACACAACCTGAGCTAAGGTAGTCTTCCCCAATCCACCAAACCCAATTACAGACATAACAGAAAGGCTGAGTTGATGATTTTCCTCTTTAGGCAACAACAATTCGATCAGTTCTTCCTTTTCCCGATCTCTCCCAATTACGTCCTCTACTTTGACAAAAGAGTGAGTTTCATTCCTAATGGGGGCTCTTGTTGGGTTCTCTTCAATTCGTTTGCTCATGAAATTGAACTGACTCATATCTTTGGAAATGACATCTAGACGCTCCTTGATATCCTTGACATCATGAGCGGTCCTAACAGCAAAAGCAAGCTGATTGGATTTGGAGAAGAAAAGGTTTACCTCCTTCCTGAATGAGTTGCCAGACATGACCTTCTTCCTTAAGGCCCTGGCAGCAACAGCGTCGAACAAGTCCTCAGCATCGTACAAGATCACCCTGAGCCTGGAAAGCCATCCCTTCACGAGATGATCCTTGGATTCCCTTTGCTCGGCATCGAGGAGGAAATCGGTGATGGTTTGGATGGTCTCCTGAAGGGTTTTCAGGTCCTTGTCAAAGTTCCAGACAAGGAAGAACTCTTTCAAAGCGGGAGAGGCGAGTTGCTGGAGAACATAATTAGCAACGCCAAGCAAGGCAGCCTCAGCCATGGTACGGTGTTTATGAGACGGAAGTGAGATTTGAAGGGCTTTTGTGCTTAATTTGTTTGGTAATTGGAATTATGGATGAACGCGTGAAAAATCAAGGCTGGAAGACCTTGCCGTTTTATAGCAATTGAGCTCTACTTGATTACACCTTTTTTTACTATTAAATCAAATAAGGAGTATAATTAAATTAACGGTAAGGAATAAATTATGATTAAACCGGCCAGATGCCGGAATCTCAGCCATGGTTAACGTGGAAGCACGAGCTATTGACTTTATTTTGATGACAATTCAGGTGACAATATTTGATTTTATAGAATGTAATGGTGTTGTGAGAATGTCAAGACAGTAATTGATAATATGAATAAAGAAGTCTTAGTATATATATAAGCTAATAATGGATAACTCTTTCTATTGTCATTTGGTTTTAAGATGGAATCTCGATCACTCGACTTACGTGCTAGACTATTAGTGTATGAGCGCACATGTGCACACACGCCCCCCAATTACGAGTCCCAATGGACTTCAGTAAGTGGTCACATATTTTTTGTTAGCATTAGTGGCTCAATATTTTAAAATATGGGTTGATAGTTCACCAGAAAAAATATATAGATGGGTTGACAACAATGTCTTGGTGATATACTCCGTATAATGTTATGGTGATAATTTTTTAAGGTTATAATTAATATTATGGTGACAATATATTGTCATCAACCTCGTCACTAACCGCTCTTACAAACAACTGTCACGAGAAAAATCATCTACCTATTAGCAGAAAAAAAAATCATTTGTCACCGGAAAAAAGTAATACTGGCACCTGTCACCAAAAGAAAATCAGCCGTAAAATTTTCCCAAATATCACTAGAAAAAAATAAAATGTAACCAAAAGAGTCACTTATTACCGAAACGACTGTTATCAAAAAAAAAATTATAATCAACTGTCACAGAAAAACTGTCACAAAGATAGGATTGACAGAAATTGTCAATATGACAATATTGAATAGTTAATATCAAAACTAAATCGGATCAAGGGGGAATGAGGAATGATTAGAGATAGGGAAGGAATGATAAAAATGTCAAAATGGATATTTCTTAATTTATTTAAAAAGTGGACGTTTATTTAAATATAACAATTTTTTTTTTGAACGAATAAATTATGATTAAACTGGCCAGATGCCCGCAATCTCATTCTCAGCCATGGTTAACGTGGAAGCACGAGCTATTGACTTTAACTACGGAGCTTCATTTTATTTTTTATTCTTAGTTATCATGTACTCCGTCATACAGTATACCTCTACCCTCGTTGTATGGCTTCCTTATGAGCCTCTCCCCTACTCGTTCTACCATTGAGACATCCAATATTTGAAACTTCAGATCTCTTCTTATTAACAAGATCTCTCAGCACTATGAGTTGAATTTGAATAAACTTCAACAAGAGGCTTTTATTTCTCCCCATCCATTTGATACAAATCGTAAGAAACCAGCGATCTATGGAGCTTAATTAGAAGTGGGAGATGTTGAATCTGAAGAAGATTGAAGTGCTTTTTGATTTTTTCGGATCTGAAATCAATTTGTGTACGTAGACAGTAGAGTGGCACGCGAGTCGCCGACGTCCAACCTTTGCCGATCGACGTCTGACCGCTAAAGCCTCCCCGTAGATTTCAAAGGGGTTGGCACTGCCGTGTATTTTCGGCATTCCCTCCCTTTCTTCTCTAACGATTGGAGATCTATTAAGAGGTACTACTCTATTCCCCCTTGATCAAGCAGTTACATTAATGAATTTTTGTTGTTACGAGCTTGATTCCACTTTCTTCCTTGGCTACCTGAATGACTCTCCTATTCGTTGATGAAATTTGGATTAGAGCCAGTGGTATTTGACTTTAGTTACTGCTATATATTCTAGATTAATTTATGTGTGATATGGAGATATTTCCAACCTTTTATGCCTTCAATTTAGTACTCCGTTGTGAGATTCCAAATGCACCAAATATTGTTTAACAATAGGCTTCAATTTGGTAATAAGGTAGCCATATGCGGTCTAAGGTTCCTGAAGATTTATCCTTTGGTGCGGACTCATGGAGCTATTCGTTTTGAGGCACTCGCTGAAGTTTTGCCCCATTTTTCGTAAACTCATGCGGCCGCCACTGATCAAGACCTTCACACGGCGCTAACGGTGGGAGCTTGGAGCCATGTCTCGTTTCCCTCTCTCCCGTTCCTCAATCGCCGAAGTCCGACTTGTTTGATATCGAGGTTGAAGTCTCGATTTCGTCATGCTCGAGGCCGAATTTGTAAAAGTTATAAACACGAAAGTTGTAAGTCTTTGAAATCTTTTTGCAATAAGTCTAAATATATCTTGATCCGAACAATTGTGTCATCAATATTGTATTATGCACACATAAAATTTTTCTCATAACAAAATCATGTAAGGTATGAGTTATATGACGAATATTATCATTTTATTATGAAAAGCATTATATTGAAGTGGTTAAATAGAAAATGAGACCATATTTCTATTTGAGATTGAAATTGAGATTGAGATAAAAATTTTGGTTTTTTTATATAGATTTTGTGATAAATATTATTTATGAATTTTCATTTTCCAATGTATCATTTTATATTTGAATTTTAAATTTTCGTTTGAATGTGTTATTGATGTGTTTTTATTACAGACTATTACATATAATCCTCTAATATAACATTTTAAAAAATTTATTTTTTAGGATATTTATATCAATTTAATTACTTTATTAAATCTATTTGAAATAAATTTAATTCGAAGATTATGTATAGTCGTATTTATTATATTTGAAAGTTTTTTCAATTACATTACTTTTGAGAAAATAATAATTTGGGATCTATTTTTTAAAAATGTTTGGGATGTTTTTTCGCCCAAAACAGATATGTAAATGTGAATATGTGATGCTTCTACGTTTGATTTGGCGGAAACTTTTACCGCCCAAAATTTTGCCCAAATTTTGTAAACCCCTCCAAAGTCCAAACAACTAAACCAAAATTTCGCCCAAACAACTAAACCTGAATGCGTCGCTCTCCAGATCTGAGAGTGAGAGCTCCCTCTCTCGCCCTCTCCGTTCTGGCCCCTGCTCGCCCTCTCCGTTCTGGCCCCTGCTCGCCCTAGCCCTCTCCAGATCTGAGAGCTCCCTCCCTCGCCCTCTCCGTTCTGACCCTTGCTCGCCCTCGCCCACGCTCCCATGGCGCCTTGCTCCTCCAGCGCAAAGCACCTGCCTCCTCCAGCGCCATGACGGGTTCGGCCTTTGCAGGTGGTGCTCCATCGCCGGCTTCAACTCCTCCAGCGCCTCTGCCTCCGCAAGTACTCTGGTAAAGTGATGCTCCTCAGTCGCCGGCTTCAACTCCTCAAGCGCCTCTGCCTCCGCAAGTACTCTGGGAAAGTGATGCTCCTCAGTCGCCGGCTTCATCCTCTCCGCCTGGTAGGAGTAAGATGTTTTTGTCTCTCCATTTCAGCCCTTTTCCTAGGAGTTACTGGGTTTTGCTCGTTTTTCTCCTTTTGAGTATTGCTTATTTAGTTTGATTTTAGTTTTTAGATCTCAAATTTGTGCACTAGGTTTTGAACCTTTTATAATTCATCATGTGTTGTCTATGAATGATTATTCTTGCAAATTTGTATCCGCTGGAGCATTAGGGTTCCTGGAAACCAAAACAATGATGAGACAAATAGAAATCCTAATTGGTGTTGATTTTGTTTCATGACATGTTTAGTAACAAATTAAAGGAGGATCATTGCTTTTAAATCCATCAGTAATAGAGGGGAGCATGTGCAATCCATTCGTAAATTTCCAGGTACGGGAAAATTGCTTCTTTTTTTTAATAAATTTTTTGTTATGAATGCTATGGTCTTTTAATTGCTGAATGATGCTATCCGTGTTAGCTATGCTGCACACCTTATTGCCTTGGATTCATTCTGTTACCTTGAGGTGAGCTTACCTTGATGTGAGCTGCTATTTATGATATCCCTTACCTTTCTTGGCCCACACATGGTTTTTGTAAATTTAGTTTCATCTCTTCCATAGATTGAATTTGTTCACTTGTTAATGGATATGCTTGATGCATGATTGTTGTTATCTGAGATGTTTCTATCCACTGAGGTTCAAGCCTAGAGTTACATATTATTGTCTTTTGATAATGGTATTCTCTCATTTGTACCCCAAGCCATTATTTCCTTTATTTCTTCTACACTCAAGTGGAATAAGTATTTTTCTGACCAAAAAAAAGTAAGAATAGTTGTAATAATGGAATGTAATTCCATTGCTCCTGTAATCATATGAAATTCCCTTTTAATACCCAGTTTGAATGCTTAACTTATTTGATTTCTGGTTTAGCTCTTGCCGGCCTTCTTCTCTAATAGTCCCTCTGTTGCAATCTTGATGTTGCAGGATTTTACTATTAGGATTAATAGAGTTTGCAAAGCATGTTGGATGGCTAAGGTATTGAACATGCTGCCACTTGATTCACTATGGCCGACAGTACTTGCTTGTAAGTAATGCAACCAACATCTATGTTTATATATATAAAGTTGTAAGAATCAATTCGTCAATCTTTGTTTCGATTTAGCTTGCCTCTAGAAACTATTAACTTGTGCTCTCTGTTTGTAATGTATATCTTTCATCCCATTAAGATGAACATTAAGTTCCTCTTCAAAAGATATAACGATGCTAACTTTACATCTAAATATTATTATTGTTGAACTGATTGGTAAAAAAATGAAAACTACGAGATTGCGAAAGTGCTGATTTTTTTGGTTTGTTTTTACTAGTCAGATGGCTTTTGTTGGTCTGATTTAATGAACTTTCTGCATATTTTTTTAGCCTGATTTGATGGTGCTCTACTATGCTAGTTTTTTTTGCTCTAGCTTATTGAACTTTCTATTGTTTTTTATTGCCTGATTTACTGCTTTGTTATACCATGTTGATTTTTTTTTTAACTTTCTGCTGTTTTTTGTTCTCATGTGCCGCTATGCTATGATGATTTTTTTTTGGATGGCTATGCTGAATTTGTTTGGCTATGTCATTTTTATGGTATAATCTACTGATTTTCCAATTCGAATTACAATTTTGTAAGGTATGAATGGTATTTTGGTCAAGTTTTTGTACAATATTGATATTCTAAGCTTTGTTTCTTTATCGGCAGTTAGAAGGGACGTCCTTGACAATGCAAGCATCTTCCATGCAAAAGTCGGCGACGTTTCTGATCACACTATTACTCTCCAGGTGAATATGAATATTGATCCGATTGAGAAATTTGGCAAATGGTGATCTTTGTTTGCGATTTAGGTTGATAAGTATAGGATGTGAACTATGAATAAGGCTATCAAGGTTTGACATTTTTTTTATTGTAAACTTTGAAGGCACGTGTGTTTGTGCATGTTGTATTTCTGAACTACCTTTTGTTCAGTATGAATGGTATTTTGGTTGAGTTTTGTGTATTTGGTTAGGTAAAAACAGGGGTACTAATAATATTATAAATATATATATTTTTAGCATAAAATTTACCGAGGTAACGAACATAGCATATAACAATTGCTTGAATTTAAATTAAAAAAATCCAAAATTGATTCAGGCGACGAACATTGAGAGTATTACTGGTCGCTTGAACCTCTGAAAATTCGGATATTTGACAATATCCATATGATTTCAGGCAACGAACTTTTGTCGTCACTTGAATAGCAAAAGTTCGTCACCCGAATGGCTAAAATTCGGTTCCAAGCCCGTTGACCATATTCAAGCAACGAATGGTTTGTTCGTTGCCCAAACCGTCTCAGGCAATGAACAAACGGTTGTTTGTCGCCTGAGTATTGGGGGAACGAGCTTAAGGCAACCACCATTCAGGCGACGACATATTCGTTGCCTGAATGCTCAGGCAACGTGAAGGGCATTCAGGCAACGACATATGTCCGTTGCCTGAATTGTGTCATGGCATAGTGCCTGCTACTTTCAATGTAATAAGGTCGTCAACTCTCAACAACTTAACACCTAGATAGTCAAGTATAGAACTCTATGCTTCTATTGAATAAAACGCCAATTAAGTTTTAAACATCAATGTTCAACCCTTTTGTACTAAATTGGAAGAACATGGAATCATAAAAACAAATTGAGTTTGTTATCAAGGGGAAAAAAAGAAAAAGATAATACTGGTCTGTGAAGTTTTCCTCTTTTGGCTGAGTTCGTATAGGACAGTAACGAACGTGATGTTAGACTTGAATCCGAGAGTGATGTTGACAGATTCAAGGAGCTACATGAGAGGTTCAAGCTACCATGCCCTTGAACCATATATAATTGGATTGGGGACGAATTTATTTTTTTTAGTTTATGAAGAGGTAATTACCATTCCTAATACATTTCCACTTAACTTTCAAGTCATCACTCTCGGGGATGTTGTGTATAGTGATATTTCTGTACAATTAATTTGATTTAATTATAGCACCGATCAATTGGTTTAAATGTTTAAAAAAGGACGATGTTGCCGAATATCGAATTTTCGATTATGACTTTTTTGAAAATCGGTCGACAACCGATGAGTCAATAACAATGAGTGTATTCAACCGAGTCAAAATTACATATTCAAGTATTCAACCGAGTCAAAACCATTTATTTTAAGTAAATTACATATTTAAGTATTCAACCGAGTTAAAATCATTTATTTTAAGTAAATTACATATTTAAATATTCAACCGAGTCAAAATCAACCTAAATATCCAAATTCCAAACGGGTCGAATATAATTCGACCGAAAACTCAAACCAATTATACCGCTATACCCTCTTTGATTAATTCGAAACTCAAATGAGACCAACCCGCCTCTTTACCCAAAACCCGAACGAGACCGACCCGCTTTGACCCGAACCCAAATGGGCTTGACCCGACTTAACCCGAAACCCGACTAATATAAAATTCATTATGACCGAACCCGACCCGAACCCGACTCGACCAATGTCCGACCCGACCAATACCCGACCATAAATTTTACCCGAAATGACCCGACCCGAGCAAGCCTAACCCGAACCCGACCCGAACGACCGACTTGCCAGCTCTAATCATGGTACACCTTCTAGTTCACCTACCGCAACAAGTGTTAGAAACTGGACCAGTACATTACACCTGGATGTACCCAATAGAAAGGTATGCTACTTATAGATTAAATTCATCTCACCATTTCACGTCCATCTTACCCCTCCAAAACTTCTTCCTTTGTTTTATAGGCAACTTGGCAAATATAAGGCTCAAGTGAAGAACTACTGTTACCCGAAGGAAAGTATTTCAGAGCGTTACGTTTTAAACGAGGCAACAACATACTGCAACTTGTATCTCGGGGGTCGAGATGAGAGCCGTGAAGGTACGAATGCTATGGAGGAGCTGAGCTATGATATTTCTGCCGTTTCAAGCCTCGTGCGTCCTCACGGTGAAATCATGAGAGAAAGGTTAGGAGAACCTATGATTGCAGAGGCTCACTGGCAGGTTTTAACCAACTGCAATGAAGTTGATATTTCTTTTGTTTGCTTGCTTGGTTGTTGCCTATCTTTTGTCATGTGTGATGCACTATGAGATTTGTTTGCTTGCTTCACAATATGAGATTTGTGATCTGGATAGTTGATATATAAAAAATAGTTTGATGCACTATGAGATTTGTTTGCTTGCTTCACAATATGCTTATCTACTGTTGCTTTTTATCTATTTGCTCTGAATTTTTTTTGCTTGCTTATCTACTATGAGATTTGTTTGCTTGCTTGGCTGTTGCTTTTTTTTTTTTTTGCTTGCTTGGTTGTTGCTTATCTACTGTTGCTTATCTTCTATTCAAATTTTTTTTTTTTCTGATATGGATGTGTAGATGTACTATGAGATTGACCCTGCAGTTGACTCATACGTGGAGAAGAAGAGCAGAAAAGCATATGGGGCCTGGAAATATGACTGTCATCAACACTTCCTGGAGTGGGGGGGCGAGGACATACCACTTGAGTTTGTCGCTCGCCCTGAGCAGTGGCGGTTCTTGGTGAGTGACTTCACAGACGAAGCGAGAATGGTAATTTTTCATTAATTCCCTAACTTGTTTTTGTATTCGTCGTTTATCTTATTGTTTAACACTTGTGATTTCTAAATGACTTTCTTTTTACAGGCCCTTTGTGAGCAAAACAAGCAAAACAGGACCAAGAACCCGAACCCCCTGAATCATCACAATGGGTCCAAGCCCCTGAGCTTCCGAGCAGAAGAGCTCATCGTTAAGGAAAAGCATCCGGTGGCATGGCTTAAGACAACCATAGAAGCCTACGAGAGGTGTTCGGGTGCGCAGGATGGACTGGTATGACCAAATTATTTTGTATATCCTACTGTTATAAATTCATTTCATTATTTCTGTTAAGAAAAAGTATCAGTAGGTAAATCCTACTGTTATTATAAATTAATTTCATTATTTCTGTTAGGGTTAGTATAAATTCCTTTTACTTATAAATTCCTTTTAGTGTTATTATAAATTCCCTTAATTATTTCTTTGGTTTTACTTATACATTCCTTTTGGCATCTTAATTAGTTTATACATTCTGAGTTTATGCAAATGTTATGGGAAATCAATATTGCATTTTAAACCTAAAAAGTAAGTGTATTTCCTATGATTTCACATGATTGTAAGTTATGGGAAATCAATATTGCATTAAGTTTGTGTACATAACTGGTTTGAAATTTATATATGCATTCCTTTCATCCTATCTCTGAGTTTGTGTACATCCTATAACTGGTTTTACTTATATATATTCCTTTTACTTATATATTCCTTTTACTGGTTTGAAATCAATATATGCACTCCTTTCTGTGTTTTACTTATATATATTCCTTTTACTTATAAATTTCTGTTTTTGTAGGACAAAATGAAACGTCGTCTTGATGAAGTCTTCACTGTTGGAGAAGGAGCAGAAGACCCAAGCCAAATACCACCCCTCTTTGTCGAAGAACAAACACAGATCATCTTGGATTGCCTTGGGGAAAGACGAGGAACAGAAGTTCGAGGTATAGTTCAATCCCACTTATTTTATTATTGTTTTACAATTTTCAGAAGTTCATAACAAGATTTTACTTGTTATAATTCATAACAAGATTTTACTTATGTTTTCATTACTGATTTTACAATTTCCATTACAAGATTTTACTTACGTTTTCAATCTTGTTTTCATAACAAGATTTTATTTATGTTTTACAATTTCCATTACTGATTTTACTTATAGTTCATAACAAGATTTTACTTATGTTTTCAATCTTTTTTTACTTACAGCTCTTATTATGTGTTCAATCCCACTGATTTTACTTATAGCTCTTATTATAATTCAATCCCACTGATTTTACTTATAGCTCTTATTATGTTTTCAATCTTTTTTTAAAAGGAATGGGTGCAGCTGGAGAGCGGCCTGCAAAGAAACGAGGGGGTCCATGCGCAGCAAGGGCTGCAGAGAGGGACAAGGAGTTGGAGCAGGCGAAGGCTGAAATTGCAAGGCTGCGTGAGAAAACCACCCAAGCCGAGAGCAAGAATGAGCAGCTGGAGGAGCGTATGGCCAGCATCGAGAGGCTCATGATGGGCATGCTAGGTGGTCAGGCTAACTCACAGCCATCCGTCACCTCTGTAGTGTGTCCTCAGGTTGTCCCTTCAGCCACAGCTTCTCCTCAGCCCTCCAACAACTCAGCTGGTCATCCAACAGACAGTCAGCCCTCCCCCCAGTCGAAATAGCTAGGTAAGGACGCCCTCCTCATATATATAACTAAAACTTGGGTTTGGTTTTTTGGAGAAACTTTTAGAACTTGTGTATTCTGGAACTTGTAGTGTTTGGAGATACTTTTTGTGAAGTTTTGTGTGAAGTTGTCTGGATATTTGTCACATACTTTTGGTATGTTGGACAAGGTTTAGGGTGGATTACAAGGTTTTTAATTTGATGGGTTGAATTGCTTGTGATTGTGATGTTGTTGAGTATGTTGTTGTTTGTGTTGTGTGTGTTGTTGTTTATAGAGTTTAGGACAAGAGCACAACATGTGCTATAAGGTACATTCCAACAGGGGGCACCTGCCCTATTAAATTTTATTTTTTTTAAATCAAAACAATTCAGACGACGAACAAACAATATTACATCGTCTTATTAATAATAAAAAAAAATTTAACCCTTTCAGGCGACGGAATACATAAAATTGCGTCTCCTGAACACTCCAGCTACGGACATACAACTGAGAATGCATCTTTAGACTACACTCAGGAGACAAAATAATTCTATGTCCTTCTCTTGAAACTATCTAGGCGACGAAACATAAAGAAAAGAGTCTGTCGCCTGGATTCTTTCATAGCTCTATGGACCGACTCAGGCGACGAACTTATGACACTAAACTCATCGCCTGAGTCTTAATGGGCGGACCTGGATGGCCCTTGGCCTCTGACAACATCATCAGTCGACGAACACATTTTCCGTCGCCTGAGTTAACTCCACCGACGAACATACAGATGCTCGTCGACTGAATGGTGGAAGGATGAAAGTCACCCGACCACAACTCAGGCGACGGAAGTTCGTCGCCTGAGTTGTCAGAGGGCGAAAATCACCTTTCAGGCGACGACTTTGGTCCGTCGCCCGAAAGGCCATCTGGCGTAGTGGCCAATCCTGGCCAAAGAACGCGACGGACCTGTTTATGTGCCAAGCTATCAAGCTCTTCCTTTTTCGCCTGCAGCTTCTTGAGCTCTTCCCTTCTAGGGACGTGTTCTTCAGTTAAGGCAAGGGGGACTGACCTCCTTACCAAATCAACTACTTGCCTATAGCTTGAGTGTTTTCCACAATAAATCACGAGTACTCTTGCTTTTTATTTGATTGTGTTTTATCCTGCCTTAGAAACACTAACACAACCTCCAAAGATATCCTTACAATCTTTCCTGTGATTGCGGTTTCAGTTCAATAAGGCTCCAACTTCAACTCATGAACGTATTTGATCACTTGTATTGATTTGAAAATAGAACATTCTCTTGTTAAACACTGCAATCAGAACTCTCTCATCACAAATTTTCCCAACAAAAAGCAAGATTTCTGACATCATTCAACCACTCAAGATGGCTATGGCATATGATCTAAAGCTCATGTGTTTATAAGCGTTGAGAATCATGATATTAGCGCGCAATACTTTAAAAGTGACAAATGACTCATTTCATAATCAGCAATGCATTTTCCTTTCATGAGCCTTACGATCTCCAAACAAACTAAATTCACAAATGAAGGGCATATCTGTGGCTTCTGTGTAGCAACTTATTCATTCCCAAAACTGACTCAAAGTTAACAATATTTGCATATTTCTTTAAGTCCTTGCCGCCTTCTTTAGCCTTGATCTTGTAGGACCCTTGTAGGGTGCTGTAATGTCTGTAATCCAGATGTATGTATTAGTGATTATGTACAAATGATGGCTAGAAGCTCAAGGTTAGGACTAGGTCACAGGTGGCTCATGACATTGGACCAAGGGTGGCTCAAGAGGACCTAGCCGGTGGCACTTGGTGAGCTTGGTTGGAGTCCTTCCCTTGCTGGATTGTTGGATTGATATTAAAGATGAAGGTCTTCATCTTTAGACGTCGGCCCAGTCCAGTTTGAAGCCCAACCCAATTCTCCTAGCCCAACTCTGAAGAGCTTCCAACGGCACTTTGCTGGCTTTGTTCCAAACGCTGCGTTTTGCCTTAAGACGCTCCCTATAAGAGGCCTCTTTCTTGGAAACCCTAATCACGAGCTCAGTCACTGTTCTCCCACCTTAAGAAAGAAAGAGAGAGAGAAGAGAGGAAACCTAAGGTTCCCAAGTGCCGCCGACGGAGATCCCACACTGAAGAGGAAGAAGGCGAGCTTCCGGCCTGGTTTCCCAACCGCCTTAGCGCCGCCTTCACCTGCTCTCATCCGGCTTCGATCTTCTTCGAAGTGAAGGGAGTATCTGTTCCTCTTCTGTTTTTATTCTCCTTGTATGTCCGTGTTTTCTGAGTTGCTTGACCTAGATCTGTTACCTTGAGCTCGTCACTACTTGTATCCATGATCTGTAACTCGTTCATACTTAGTGGATTCTAGGGTTTGAGTCTCTCCCTCTTGAGGCTCCGCAGAGTAGGGAAACCGAACTGCGTCATCAACCTGTGTGTTATCTTTTGCTTCCGCTTTGCATGTTTACTTTCGACCTCGCTTCTGTGCTAGCATTTAGGATCAAATCGTTTTCTACAAAGTGGTATCAGAGCTTGATTGTCCCTTTTCTTCCTTTGTCTCGTCTCTGTAGACGAGGGAAATAGATCTGGGGGCGTGGACATTGGGCAGGCCGCATATAGTGTCCACCGGCCAGGCGCTGTTCCTCTCCCGTCCGACGTACCACACCTGTTTTCAAAACTAGTTCTTTGTTCTTTACAAAAACCAGTTTTTCTGTGCTTTACTTTGTTGAATAGCTCTTGATCTAAGTAATCTCTGTTATTACCTTTGTCTTTGAGCTATCTGACTTTGTTTGCTTCTGTGTGTAGGTACCATGGCTGACTCTTATGTCAAAATCTGACCATATGATGGTAAAATTGACTTTGCCATGTGGCAAGTCAAGATGAAAGCGATCCTCATCAAGGAAAAGTGCTGGAGAGCAGTTGCTCCCCTTGAACTAGCACTTCCTGCTGCAAATGCACCAGAGGGAGGCCCTCCAGTCCAACCAGCTCCACCAGCTCCTGTCCCACCAGAAATATCTGAGCAAGCTCATGCTGAGATTATGCTCAGGCTTACTGATGATGTAGCAAGACAGGTAGTGAAGGTAAATGACCCCAGGGCTCTGTGGTTAGCCCTGGAGGATCTTTTTCTTGTCAAATCTCTGCCTAGTCGCATTTCTCTTCTCTGCAGGTTATTTACATTTAAAATGGATATCAACATCACTTTAAATGACAACTTGGATAAGTTTCTGAAAATGACCCAAGAACTAGAGAGATGTGATGATAGTATCAAGGATTCTCATCAAGCTATCTTGTTGCTTAATTCTCTGCCTTCACAGTTTGATCACTTTAAGGATGTTATTCAGTTCTCTAGGGAGCCTCTCACTAAGGAAAGAATAGTTGAGACTATCACTGAGAAATTTGAGATGCTAAAAGTTTTCAAATCTAAATTTGGTGCTAAATCTGATAACACTGAAAAATCTGAAGTCTTGTTTGCTAATTCCAACAAGTCTAATGGCAATAGAAATAAGAACAGGAATAAGAAAAAGGCTAAGGAAGATGAGAATTCTAATGCTAAACAATCTGAGTCTACAACCAAGGTGCCTAAAGATTCTAAATGCAACTACTGTGGTCACCTAGGTCACTGGATTAAAGATTGCAGGAAAAAGAAAAGAGCTGATGAAAATAAACTCAAAAATGATATTTATGTTTCATTGCTTGAGTCTGACAGTGGTGCATATCCCAATGAACTCTTCATGTGTACACCAGAGGAAGTTGATTCAGGCAACTGGATCCTTGACTCTGGTTGCACCATACATGCCACCCCTATCAAAGCCAGCTTTGATAACCTTGATCAGAGTAGGTGTGGGATGGTCAAACTTGGTGACCATCACACACTTGCCATCAAGGGGGTTGGAGATGTTTCTCTGAAGATGTTTGATGGGAATGTCATCACTCTGAAAGATGTCAAATGGGTTCCTGAGTTAAGGAGGAGTCTTATGTTTGAATCTGTGTTTGATTGCATGAATTATAACATACATACCAGTGGTGGCATTAAAACTGTTTCTTCTAATAAAAAGTGCATTGTCAAGACTATTAGGAAAAATGGTTTATATCATGTCATCACCCCTGATAATGAGTGCAATCTTATTGATTCTTCTCATCTAACCAAACTATGGCATCTCAAGTTAGAGCATATTGGAAACAAAGGCCTACATTACTTGCATAAACATGGTTTAATATCTGATAAGCTCTCTGATTTGTCTTTCTGTGAGAATTGTGTATTTGGCAAAGCTACCAAACAGGTGTTTCCTAATTCTGTGTACAAGGCCACCAAGCCTCTTGAATATGTACACTCTGACCTCTAGGGTCCTGCACAGGTAGACACAATTGGTGGTAAGAAATACTTTATTTTCTTCATTGACCACTTCTCCAGAAAGGTGTGGGTTACTCTTCTTAAATCTAAGAATGAGGCCTTCCAGGCTTTCAAAGCTTGGAAATCAAAGGTGGAGCTTCAATCTGGTTATAAACTTGTTTGCTTTAAGATTGACAATGGCCTTGAGTTTTGCAATACTGCCTTCAATGATTTCTGCAGGGAGAATGAGATCAAAAGGCAACTCACAGTGCCTGGCACCCCTCAGCAGAATGGCACTGCTGAGAGGATGAACAGGACACTGTTAGAGAAGGCCAGATGCCTTCTCTTCACTGCAGGAATGAAGCACAGTCTATGGGGAGAGGCTGTGGTCACAGCCTCCTATCTGATCAACAAGAGCCCCTCCTCTGTAACAGGCTTCAAAACTCCACAAGAGCTGTGGATTGGTAAGGTACCCAATCTTTCATACCTTAAACCCTTTGGTTGTACTGCTTATGCTCAGGTTTCTCAAGGTAAGTTACAGCCTAGAGCACTAAAGGGTGTGATGTTGGGTTACCCTGAAGGTGTGAAGGGCTACAAAATTCTTCTCATTCAACCTGGTGGATATAAAGTTATTGTTGCTAGAAATGTTACATTTAATGAAACTGACTTTCATTTTAAGAATATCCTCACTCCTAGAAATGAGAATGCAGGCAACACTGATGAGCCCTCCAAGTTCTTTGTTCCTGATGACCAACTCAGGGATCCTGTAACTGAGCTAGGTGAAGAAGATGAATTTGACACTGGTCATGTTCCAACCTTCTTTCCTGCTCAAAGAACTTCTCCTGTCACACCAATTCAGCAACCTCAACAATTAGGAGGAGGAAATGATGAAGAGCAACAACCTGAAGAAGATGAAGAAAATGAAGATGACACAGCTCAGGGAGTACCTCTAAACCCCCAGTCTTCTTCTGATTCTCCCAGTTCTACTTCTTCTGGGCCCTCTGTGTCTTCCTCTCCTTCTGTGAATTCTTCTGTGCCCTTAAATGATTATCAACTTGTTAGGGATAGGAGTCCTAGAACTAGGATTCCTAATAGAAGATACACTGATGACATTGATATTGTTGAGTTTGCTTTTGTTGCATCTGAAATCATTAAAAATAATCCCCCTGAAACTTTTGAATCTGCTATGAGATCCTCTGACTCAGTAAAATGGTACAAGGCTATGCTTGAAGAACTTGAATCTATGAAAATAAACAACACCTGGGTTCTAGTTCCTAAGCCTGCTCATGCTAAAGCCATTGACTGTAAATGGGTCTTTAAGATTAAAGAAGGGGTTAAAACTAATGAGCCACCTAAATTCAAAGCCAGACTTGTAGCTAAAGGATTTAGTCAAAGAGAAGGGCTGGATTATAATGACATATTTGCTCCAGTTGTAAAATATAAAACTCTGAGATTACTTCTTGCTATTGCTACTGTCTTTGATTGGGAACTTGAACAAATGGATGTTAAAACAACCTTTCTGCATGGAGATCTTGATGAAACTATTTTCATGAAGCAACCTAAAGGGTTCACTGATAAGAAGAAACCTGATCATGTCTGTCTTCTTAAAAAATCTATTTATGGTCTAAAACAGTCTCCTAGACAATGGAACATAAAATTTGATTCTTGCATGAGATCTTTAGGCTTTATTAGAAGTGATTATGATTCCTGCTTATATATCAAAGGTGTTACCACTAAGTTTCCTCTGTTTATTCTTCTGTATGTGGATGACATTCTCCTTGTCTGTGCTTCTATGAGAATCATTTCTGATACTAAAAGGAACCTAATGAAACATTTTGATATGAAGGATCTTGGCAATGCCAAGAGAATTCTGGGAATTAAAATCATTAGAAATAGAGCTAAGAAAACTCTCATGTTATCCCAGGTTGACTATATTGAAAAGGTTCTTGAGAAATTCTGCATGCTTGACTCTAAGTCTTCACCTATACCCTTAGGAGGGCATCTTGCTCTGAGCAAAAATCAATGCCCTAAGACTGACCATGAGAAAAAGGAAATGGCTGATGTTCCCTATGATGTGGCTGTTGGTTCTATCATGTATGCAATGCTTTGCACCAGACCTGACTTAGCCTTTTCTATAAGTGTTCTAAGTAGATATATGTCTAATCCTGGATCACCTCATTGGAATGCTATGAAATATTTACTGAGATATTTGAATGGTTCTAAACACTTGGGTTTGATCTATTTCAGCTACTCCCCTGCAAGTGATCTCCAAGGATTTGTAGACTCTGACTATGCAAGCAACAAGGACACAAGGAAGTCCACAACTGCATACTATTTCACCTGGGCTGGCAATTGCATCTCCTGGAAGTCTCAACAATAATCTGTGGTGGCCTTGTCATCCACAGAGGCTGAGTACATTGCAGCTACTGAAGCTGCTAAGGAAGCCATTTGGCTGAAAGGCATACTTGGTGAGATTTTCAGAAGAAAGTTTGTACCTGTGATCAACATGGATAGCCAAAGTGCTCTGTATTTGTGCAAAGACCCAATGTACCATGAGAAGACAAAACACATTGATGTTAGGTCTCACTTCATCAGACATAGGGTTGAGGACAAGACCTTGAGCCTCTTGAAGATCAAAGGAGAGCTGAATCCAGCTGACTTTGGCACGAAGATTGTTCCTTCTAGCAAATTCTACTTTTGCAGGAACTTTCTTCATATTCTTGATGTAAACTAACTTGCAGGTACATGAGCCGAGGACGGACGGATTGAAGACACAACCCAGATCCCTATTTAAATGAACGAGTTGTAATACATAGTGGCTGGATTAGGAGGGCAAATTGTAATGTCTGTAATCCAGATGTATGTATTAGTGATTATGTACAAATGATGGCTAGAAGCTCAAGGTTAGGACTAGGTCACAGGTGGCTCATGACATTGGACCAAGGGTGGCTCAAGAGGACCTAGCCGGTGGCACTTGGTGAGCTTGGTTGGAGTCCTTCCCTTGCTGGATTGTTGGATTGATATTAAAGATGAAGGTCTTCATCTTTAGACGTCGGCCCAGTCCAGTTTGAAGCCCAACCCAATTCTCCTAGCCCAACTCTGAAGAGCTTCTAACGGCACTTTGCTGGCTTTGTTCCAAACGCTGCGTTTTGCCTTAAGACGCTCCCTATAAGAGGCCTCTTTCTTGGAAACCCTAATCACGAGCTCAGTCACTGTTCTCCCACCTGAAGAAAGAAAGAGAGAGAGAAGAGAGGAAACCCTAGGCTCCCAAGTGCCGCCGACGGAGATCCCACACTGAAGAGGAAGAAGGCGAGCTTCCGGCCCGGTTTCCCAACCGCCTTAGCGCCGCCTTCACCTGCTCTCATCCGGCTTCGATCTTCTTCGAAGTGAAGGGAGTATCTGTTCCTCTTCTGTTTTTCTTCTCCTTGTCTGTCCGTGTTTTCTGAGTTGCTTGACCTAGATCTGTTACCTTGAGCTCGTCACTACTTGTATCCATGATCTGTAACTCGTTCATACTTAGTGGATTCTAGGGTTTGAGTCTCTCCCTCTTGAGGCTCCGCAGAGTAGGGAAACCGAACTGCGTCATCAACCTGTGTGTTATCTTTTCCTTCCGCTTTGCATGTTTACTTTCGACCTCGCTTATGTGCTAGCATTTAGGATCAAATCGTTTTCTACAGGTGCGTTAGTGCTACTAACTAGATATGCGAAACAGGCACACAAATGACAAGTTGATTTACGGTGGAAACCCTCAAACTACACGCAGGTAGTGCGGGATGAAAACCACCACCTCCCTTTGTTTTGGGGAGGATTTCAAATAGGTATACTTGTCTTATTAACTGGAAAACCTAAGGCTTTGCTAGTACAAACCTGAGTACTAACTTACTGAACGTTAAGTGTTAACAAGAAACACAAGTAAACCTATGAAATGACCTACATCAACTAAACTTCACAATTCACCTTGTGTTCTCCAGTAAGCTCGATCCTTCTACCCGTTACAAAGCTTCATATTTAAATATCCAATACAAGCACTAAGAACATCACAATGAAAGGAAACAAGATATTTGCTTCAACTTAAAGATCAATGGTTCATTTTCCTGACCAAATCTTTCATCAATATCCTCCCAAAGTGGTCGATCTAGTTGAATTCGCATATATGGATTCATCAGAGATGCTTCTAGACATGGAATTCAAAATCCAACATCTTACCACCCTTTTATATGAATTGTGGGGACGTGGGAAATGAGATGCCAATCTTCCCCAGTTTCTGGTTCGCATCTCTTTTTAAATTCTCGATAGAAGTAAGTTATTATAGTGAGATTTTGCAGAGAGGTGAGGTGATTGAATCCGTCAGGAATTTTCTTCAAATGTATCGCCCGATCAAGCTCAATAGTACGAAGTGATGGGAAAATGTTCCAGGGAATGTCATGTATCCAACTTCCATCCTGTATATCATTTGCATCCTGCATATCATTTTATTCGATTAAATACTCGATTAATATATTAAATAAATAATTTTATTAATGCAATGTACTTATATAGGTTGAGAAGAAACTAAGAGTCAAAATGATATTTTGTTATTTAAAAATAAATTTTATGAATAAATTAGTATTTTTATAAAATTAAAATTACTTTGTCTAACCAAATCTTCCCCCTTTTATATTTTATTTTTCTTCCATATTTGATAATTATCTATATTTTTGGTAAATATTACTTGACTTGGACTTCACTAAAAGATTAATAGCCTATATATTCAAAGATATCAAATCATATTGGACATTGGATATTGGATATATAATATAGTATTCCAAAAGTTTTGGTGGTGCAAAAATGTAAGACCTCTTAGATCATCATGCATGTAATATAAAATATAAAAATAATACCTCAGTGTTACGAATTTTTAGTTCGATAAGCGAGTTGAATTGGATTTGTTGTTCTGGCTCCGTCTCATCCACGCTGACCACCTTCTTCACAGTCGAAAAAGACATTCGTTGGAGATTCATTTTCGCAAGCATTGCCCAACTCAAACTCAACTCGTGACTGTTGCAGAAGCTCAATTCTTTTAGACAACGGAGATGCTGAATCCACTTGGGAAAGCTAGAATACCAACCAAAATCAAATTGCAGTTTTTGAAGAGCAGTGAGGTATTGAAGTCCCCCTTGTAGGTGGGGTCCTTTCTCTACCATTTCATTATCTTCTTCTACTTGTCCGCTTTCATAATATTTAATCCTCAAATATTCAAGAGCAGTGAGGTATTGAATCCCTCCTTGTAAGTGCCTCTGCCATGGCACTTCCAATTTTCGCAGTCTCTGCAAGGCTTTCCATGGCATCCCCATTCCACTTTTATTATTTATCTCCTCCTTTTCAGTTTCTTCATCTTCATCCTCTAATTTCAATACTCCCCTGCCGAATATCTCCAACTGTTCAAGGGCAGTGAGATACGCCAAGCCAGCACTAGACACCCATCTTATGCCACATAACCCAATTTTCAAACACTTGAGAGAAGTTAAGAATTTTATTGAATCCTTTGGCACACAACTTAAGTGCTCCAAAGTGCAGTTATGTAGACTTACCTCCTTAAGATTTGAATGTGAGAAAACCCAACTTGGAAGTTTATCACCTACATACCCGCGTATTGACAAATACTCAAGATTTTCATGTGGTTGAACTGCCTCTAGCACTGCTTCTTCAGTTTATGCTTTTTGTACATGTTTGATTTTCTTGCATCTTCTATGCAAGCAGGCCATCCCTTTCTTGGAAGCTCAATTTTCACAACCCCGCACAGATCATCTAGGCATCCCAAATATCTCAAACCCCCATTACTAGGATGCACAATAAGCCGATCCAAACTCACAAGTGTAGTTATTTTTGCCAACCCCGAAGGTAAAGAACCTAAGCTCTCGCAATCCTCTAAACAGAGGTGTCTCAAGCTCACCAACTTCCCAAGGTTCAAAGGCAATTCCACAAGAGAAAAACAACTCTTAAGACTCAGGGTTTCCAAATGCTGAAGCTCACAAATCGAATTCGGAATTTTTTTCAGTTTTTGATTGTATGATAGATCGAGGTATCTCAAGTGAATCAATCCTCCAAATGAATCAGGTAACATATCAATGTCGAGAAACCATGACATTTGCAATACACGCAACATTTTAAAACATCCCAAAAGTGAATTCAATGAGCTTGCTGTTATGGAGGGCATAGAAAAACCATCAAATGAAAGGGTCCTTAACATCTTTGAATGGGGAGACAAAACAGAAGGTTCAAACACGACATTTCGCTCATACTTGACAAACACGTGACGAAGCGAGCTCTTCCCCCTCATGCTCTTATCTTCTTCAATGAAGCATATACTTTCATCTCCTGCAACTTGTAATGCTAAATCATGTAGCAAATCATGCATTTTACAAGGGTATCTGGGATAACGTTGTTGTGTATCCATTTCCACCTCTTGGAAGAAGCACCTATCAACCATGTGAAAGAAATACGCATCCCCTACTTCCTCCAAACTCTGCTTAAGATCTCCCTTAATAAAACCCTGGGCTGCCCACATACGAACCAATACATCCTTTTCAAATCTATAATCTTTAGGAAAGATTGAGCAATAAGCAAAACAATCCTTTAATGGAGACGGGAGACAAATGTAGCTAATCTTTAAGACTTTCATGATTGGGTCATCCTTATTATCAGCAAGAACATCTGCAAGCTCATTATCCACTACAGACAACCACCTCTTCTTATCTTTCTCTTTAGATCGAAGCATGCTACCAATAGTAATTAGAGCAAGGGGGGCATATCCACACTTTTGGACAATCTTCTTCCCTAAACTAACTAATTCAGAATCATTAACAATTTCACCCTCCTCAAATGTTGACTTAGCAAACAAATCCCAAGCACTCTCTTCTGACAGAATTTTTAGCAAGTAGTAAGGCTTTACGGCATTCAAACATTGTGCAACCTCTGTACTGCGTGTTGTGGCTAAAATCTTACTACCGATTTTTCCACAATCAAGGATTTTTTTCAAATCATCCCAATTGGATGGATTTTCGTCCCAAACATCATCCAATACAAGGAAATATTTTTTCCCTTCAATTTTCTCGTGCAACTGCCTTTGCAAGTTATCTAAACTGTTGTCATTGGGTTTAGACCCAAGAACAGATGTTAAGATTGCCATTAATGCCTCCTTTAGATCTGAAAAGTAATTGACACAAGCCCATAGACACAAATCAAACCCCCCTTGTACTCTGACATCATTATACACAAACTGAGCTAAGGTAGTCTTCCCCAATCCACCGAACCCAATTACAGAGATAACAGAAAGGCTGAGTTGGCAAGTTTTCTCCTTAGGCAACAACAGTTCTATGATGTCCTCCTTTTCACGGTCTCTTCCAATTACATCCTCTAATTTGACAAAGGAGTGAGTTTCTTTCCTAGTGGGGGCTCTAGTAGGGTTCTCTTCAATTGGTTTGCTCATAAAATTGAACTGACTCATATCTTTGGAAATGGAATCTAGACGCTCCTTGATGTTCTTGACATCATGAGCGGTCTTAACAGCAAAAGCAAGCTGGTTGGATTTGGAGAAAAAACGGCGTACCTCCTTTGTGAATGAGTTGCCAGACATGACTTTCTTCCGTAAGACCCTGGCAGCAAGAGCATCGAACAAGTCGTCAGCGTCGTACAATACCGCCCTGAGCCTGGAAACCCATCCCTTCACGAGATGATCATCCTTGGATACCCTTTCCTCGGCATCGAGGAGGAAATCGGTGATGGTTTGGATGGTTTGCTGGAGGCTTTTGAGGTCCTTGTCAAGGTTCCAGACAAGGAGGAAGTCATCGGAAGCGAGAGAGGCAAGTTTCTGGAGCGCAGAGTTAGCAACGCCAAGCACGGCGGCCTCAGCCATGGTTGATCGAGGTTGTCGGTGACGGGGGAAAGGGGGTTTCGGGAGAAAGTATGAAATGGGTTATGAGCGCAATATATGAAAGGAAATGTTGGTTGGGGTTTGGTTAAGTAGAGAGAGTGCAGCGACAACCCCACACTCCGACCTCCATTATTGATGACAACTCATTTTGAAGATAAGATATTATCGTTATAAATGAGAAGTTAATGGATGAAATTGATTTATCATTTTAGTGAAGGGTAAATTATTGAGCAAGGTTCAACCTTCATTATTGACGACCACTCATTTTGAAATGAATTGGAGGTGTTTGGTTAAATAGTGCAAGTGCGCGTAGGGACAAAGGCCACATTCCACTGTTGATTATTACTAACAACCGTAGTCATTCATTGGGCTGAAAACAGTTGAACGCGTTTATTTGGGCGGGACCACTTTTTGAATTATTTTGAAGACAAGATACAAAGTTACGAATTAAGTCCCACCAACCTTAGTTAATGAATGAAGCTAATTGATCGTTTTTATGACCACTCGTTTTGAAAGGAGTAAATGGGTTTGGTGTTGTCATGCGGTTGGATCAGATTCGAGTCTTATTTCAAAGAAAAAAAAGATACATTAAAGCAATTTGAAATTAAGACTAGCTTGTTAGGAAATGTTTGTACTTATATTTGTAAAAAAATGCAATACGAGATGTTTTTTATAAGAACCATTTAATTTGGACTCGGGTAATTAGGATTGAACAATTTTCTGATCGAACTCAGAAGAGTGATCTTTCAACACGTACAACACTCCCAACACAAAACTCCGGTAAATGTCAAATTTTGAAAGGGGGAACGGATTTAGCAACGCCGAGCAAGGCAGCGCGACTCAGCCATGGTTGATGGAGATGGGCTTTGACGGTTGGAACTTGGAAAGGGGGTTCAAGTGAGAGTATCATTAAGTCGAGAGAGAGAGAGTGCAGCGACAACCCCACATGCCTCCATGTGATTATTACTGACCAGTCACTAGGCCAGATTGACGTTCTAGACACGGGCGAATTTCGTCTCCTGAAGAGGATTTTGGACGCCTAATAACTCTAGACACGTACATCCGTCCCATGAGGTTTGTCCCTTGTGCAGCGCACCTAGAGCACTTAAAACACGGACCAATTGAACCTCCGTCCCTTGATTGACATCCAATTCACCGGCCCACGAGGACATTGTCAGAGATTTTATTGTTCAGGCGACCACTAAAGTCTGTGTCTTGATAACGGAGGGGACGAACATAAGGTGAACTAATGTTGTGTCTTGATGAAAATTTGGTTAGTCATGTTGTCTTGATGGACAGCGTTTGTGGTGCCCTGAGAGTTTTAGGGATCAACTTTGGGTTCAAAATGTTTGTGGCTTCAGTTAATAGGAGTTTAGTCGTTTTAGGTTTGTGGCCTGAGTTTATTAAAAATTAAAAGCATATACGTTGCATTTTGTGATGCTCCCTATCCGAAACCAAATGTAACCCACAAAAACTGCATACAAAATAGAGTTGACCTGCAAGCAAACACGCATTTATTCCATACAAACCATTCACCATGTAATACCATGTCCAAACAAACAAACTTCATACAAACCTGCAATACCACGTCCATCTAGCTAGTTCATCAACCAAACCAAACAACCATTCACCATAAACCTACCAATGTACTTTAGGTTCAACACCATGTACCAAGTAGATACCAATTGCACTTAAGTTTAGAAATACCATGTGCATCTAGAATTGTGACCCAAAAGTTGCACAAACTAACCCAAAAGTGAAGCAAAGCAAAACCCAACAGAAGCTGCAATCAAGTTCGTGTTGTCACCTACCTAGATAGCCAAGTGCTCAAACCTGCACTTCGGTAGGGAAGTGTTGAGCCATCAGCCTCTCAAAGTGTTCCATGTGTTCCCTCATCTCATCGTATTTGTGATTGGCTAGCTTGGCGTCCTCCTCAGCCTTCCTTGCTCGCTCATTAGCCTCCTTAGCTTGGTCTTCCCGCTCTTGTCTTTTTGCCGCACCTAAAGTGGACCAATCAACCCATCGCTTCCTTGGAGACTTCCTCACAACATTTTGAATCTGGCTTTGAGACATACTCCCTTCCAAGAGATTGAATTCCAATACAAACAGTTGATTATTAGATTTCTCTTTTTTCCACCAAAAGCAAACAAATAGCAACATGAAGGATAAATCAAAGAAAGCTCAAAAGTAGGAACACAATAACAAAGCCTTTTCAAAAACCAAAATCAATGCAACTCATTCTACTATAAGGATTTAATCATTGATGATGATTTTAACTGTTGGCTTAAGCTTCAACATAATTGTTAAGAATTCTGAACATAGAAACTAGCAGTTCAAGGACACTTGATTAAGTGCATTGCTGAACGAATGTTACTAAGAGCCAAAATACAGAAGGTCAAAAAAAGGGAAAACAAAGTAAAATTCAAACAAGAGAAGAAAAAGGATCCAATGAGTCATCTCCATGTTCTCTCAATGCAGTTATATACTTTTATACTAATGATACAGAATTAGAAACCCGATCTACATAAAGGGACACGGAAAGCAACACCAAAGCATTTTTATTTGATTTCTAGACAGGAGTATTTGTAACAAATCCAGAGGGAAAGCCTTGTATAAATGAATGGGTTTGCAGAAGCTGCACACTTCTTAATTTAGTGATTTATCTTGAGCTGAAAACCAATTAGCACAAATTTTGGTCATTGCTCTTTTCATCATGCTAAAATTAATTCTTCTCATTCACTCTTCACTAGAAAAGGAATGACAAGTTTCTATCTAGTATTAAAACAAACAGCACTAGGGACCAAATTGGGAATATTTTTATCTCTATAACATCTACTCTCTAGTAATGGCATATTTTGAGTAATAGGCAATTTAAAATCACAAAAAATTGCATATAAGAATACAATTAAGAACGAAAATGAGACAGCATTCTTAAGGTCTTACCCCACCATTGTTGTTCTCGACAAACAATCTTATACAATCACCCGCAGCGCCAGTGGCAATTACACCATCCCTTCACAATGAGTCAATATTAGAAACACATAACTGACTGGTAGAAAGAGTCACGGAAACGAACACTTGAGAGAAGAAAACTAGATTATGAGCACCTTTGTTTAGCTAAGATAAAATGGGACATTTGACATGCCTCGGTTGTAAAATTGTTGATAATGAGATGAGGATAAGCCTCTGGCATTGTTCTAATAGCCTTCTTGTCTTTAATGTCATGCCTGGTGACCTTCAATGAAACATAAACAGAATAACTTGAGGTGATTCAGTGTTGATTAAAAGATATAAATGTAGTGAAAGATTGAACCAGATACTCATGCCGAATGGAAGATGACTTATGATAAGACCATCGGGGACACCACGATGCTCATGAACTAAAAGAACATATGTAAAATCATGAGCTCGGCAACTCTCAATAATTTCAGCAATAACCTACAAAGTTAAAATGGAAAAGAAGTTGGCTTATGCCTGCATAATAAAATTCATTTTTTCAAAAATATATATAGCAAATGAACTTTCATTTGAACAAATCAAGAGGGTACATATCCCTGTGGGTTACAACTACAAGTTATGCCCACTCTCACCAGCAATTACCATCTAATAACCATAGCAGGAACATAATCCACCAATTAACATTTAATAATCATAAAAGCCAAGTAGCCTTCAGTATATAGGGGAGCAACAAGCTAGAAAACCAAGTGAGAAAAACCAACCTGAGAACCACGACACTCTCTCAGCATTGGGGAAAACGAACTTCAGCTCCTGATTAGTCAAGCATCTTAAGGGTCAAAACAGGGTGAAGCATAACCAAGATTACTGATGCAAAATAAAAATGAAACAAAGCCGAACAACGAACCTTTGTAAACTGTATCAAAGGTTGACTAGGATCCCTAGATGTTGTCAGGAAAATTTTAGGATCACTTTGAGCCGCATTTGCATATTCATCATCAATGTGAGACTTGGGAACTACATAAACAATTGAAGAGCTCAGTCACAAATTCAAGCAGCTAGTACAAGCAACTATCGATGCCAGTTAAGCATGGAACACGATATCTCAGAACAGATTGAGACTTCAAACTCATTGTACCAGCCCTTGTAAAAATTAAGCATGGAACATGATATATCTCACAAATTCAACTATTGAGCATATTATCTTGAACTTTAAACGCCCCCGGCCAAATTTATCATGAACTTGCAAAGTATCATTATCAAACTAAAATTCAATTAAAGAAAACAATGAATGCATACCAGCAGTATCTTTGTCTTCGAGGTCAATTTCTTTACGAAGAGCTGCCTCCTCCTTTCTAAGCTCCGTCAGAATAGGTTTTCCCTCTGCGAGGAACAAATTACATCAACAAAGTCACCCAATAGAACAAAGCAGGTGAATCTGAGATTTGGGAACAGAGGGACGAGTTGGAGAGAGTGGAACGGAGGGGCGGCGCCTGGCTCTTACCAGCGACGGCGTCAGGCTTGAGGCGAGAGAGGCGAAAGAGAGATTCGGAGGAGAGAATCGAGAGGCGCCTGGCTCTTACCAGCGACGGCATCAGGCTCTCACCATGCCAGCAATTACCATCGGGAGGCGAGAGAGGCGAACGGAGGGTGAATCCCTAGATGTTTGCTCTCTGTGTGCGCCGGCCGCACTGCGGGCTGCTCGGAGGAGAGCATCGAGAGGCGCTGGCATAGGGTGGCCGAAGAGGGTGGTCGGGAGGTGGCCGAATTGGGGGCTTCTCAGAGGAGAGCAGCGAGAGGTGTCGGAGGAGAGCATCGAGAGGCGCCTGGCTCTTACCAGCGACGGCGTCAGGCTCTAACCATGCCAGCAATTACCATCGAGAGGCGAGAGAGGCGAACGGAGGGTGAATCCCTAGATGTTTGCTCTGTGTGCGCCGGCCGGACTACGAGCTGCTCGGAGGAGAGCATCGAGAGGCGCCGACATAGGGTGGCCGAAGAGGGTGGTCGGGAGGTGGCCGGATTGGGGGCTTCTCGGAGGAGAGCAGCGAGAGGTGGCCGGATTCGGGGAAGAGGGATCTTGAGAGGGAGATCTGGATTTTAGAGGAAGAGAGAGACTCGAAGAGAGAGGCAGTGGTTCTACCTTCTACTCTTCTAGGGTTAGTGGTACCGCCCAAAGAAAATTAAAAGCGGGAATTATCCCGCTCAATTTTCACAAGTCGCCTCCAAAAAAATAACAAGCGAGAATTATACCGCCTAAAAAATTAATTTCACTTACATTAAGATCAATAATTTATTTATACATTTTAAAAAAATTATGTAATATATTTAAATATAAAATTTTATATATTTTGAAAAATAATTGATTTGTTTATACATTTATTTGTATGATCTATTTTTTATGCCACTTATATGTTTAAATAAAAAATATATTTTGATAACTCGGTTATCTATAAAATTAGAACCAATATATTCTATAAAATTATAACTAATATATCTTGATCTGAATCTGAATCTCAAATCTCGATTCTCGATCTCGACTCAACTTGTATCTCAAATCTCAATCTTGGTCTCAATCTAAATCTCAAACCTCAATCTTGATCTTATCTTGATCTCAATATCAAATATCAATCTTAATCTCATATTCTAATCGCAATCTCAATCTTGGTCTCAATCTGAAATCTTGATCTCAAATCTCGAATCATATTCTCAATCACAATCTCAAATCTCGATCTAAGCTTTTAACTCAATCTCAAAGCTTGATTTTAATCTCAATCTCAATATCGAATCTCGAACTTGATCTCAGTCTCAAACATTGATCTTAACTTGATCACAATCTCAATTTCAATCTCAATCTCAAAGCTTTATCTTAACCTCAAATCTCAAATCCCTTGGTATAACATCTATCTCAATTCCAATCTCGGTCTCGATCTCAATCTCAATCTCAATCTAAATATCCATATCAATCTAAATCTCAAATGGAAATTAAAAATTCAAATATAACATCTATCACAAAATATATATTTAACAATCAAAATCTCAATCTCAAATGTTGATCTCAATCTCAATCTCAATCTCAATCAAAATCACAATCTTGATCTCGATATCAATCTCAATCTTCATCTCAATATCAAACGGAAATTGAAAATTCATATATAAAATCTATCACAAAATCTATATTTATATATTCACCAAAATCTCATTATCAATCTTGGTCTTGATCTTGATCTCAATCCCAATATCAAATGATATATACTTGGAAATTCATATATAACATCTATCACAAAATCTATATTGTATTGAAGAAACCAAAATCTCAATCTTGGTATCTCAGTCTCAATCTCAATCCACATCTCAATCTCAAACAAAAACTGAAAATTCATAATCTCAATCTCAGTCTTCATCTCACCCTCAATCTCAATCAAAATCTTGATCACAATCTCAAATGAAAGTTGGAAATCCATACATAACATATATCACAAAATCTATATTTAATAACCAAAATCTCAATCTCGAACGAAAATTAGAAACTCATATATATAACATCTATTACAATCTTAGTCTCGATCTCAATCTCAAATGGAAATTGAAAATTCATATATTACATCTATCACAAAATCTATATTTAATAACCAAAATCTCAATCTCGAACGAAAATTAGAAACTCATATATATAACATCTATCACGATCTTAGTCTTGATCTCAATCTCAAATGGAAATTGAAAATTCATATATTACATCTATCACAAAATCTATATTTAATAGCCAAAATCTCAATCTCGAACGAAAATTAGAAACACGTATGTATAACATCTATCACAATCTTAGTCTCGATCTCAATCTCAAATGGAAATTGAAAATTCATATATTACATCTATCACAAAATCTATATTTAATAACCAAAATCTCAATCTCGGACGAAAATTAGAAACTCATATATATAACATCTATCACAATCTTAGTCTCGAACTCAATCTCAAATGGAAATTGAAAATTCATATATTACATCTATCACAAAATCTATATTTAATAACCGAAATCTCAATCTCGAACGAAAATTAGAAACTCATATATATAACATCTATCACAATCTTAGTCTCGATCTCAATCTCAATTCCAATCTCGATCTCGGTCTCAATCTCAAACAGAAACTGGAAATTCATATTATACAACACGTAGAATACCTTGGTATATATCAATGCTCACATTAAAAAACTAATCAATTGAAAATTTATATATAACATATATCACATAATCTATAAATAATAACCAAAATCTCAATCTCGAACTCAATCTCAATCTCAAATGGAAATTGGAAATTCATATATAAAATCTATCACAAAATCTATTTTTATATATTAACCAATATCTCAATCTCAATCTTGATCTTGAATTGATCTTAATGGCAATCACAATCTTGATCTTAATCTCAAATGAAAGTTTGAAATTCATATATAACATCTATCACAAAATCTATATTGTATTTAACAACCAAAATCTCAATCTTTTGATCTCTATCTCAATCTTAATCACAATCACAATCTCGATCTCAATCTCAATCTCAATCTCCATATCAATCTCAATATCAAAATCTCAATCTTGATCTCAATCTCAATCTCAATCCCAATCAAAATCACAATCTTGATCTCGATATCAATCTCAATCTTCATCCCAATATCAAACGGAAATTGAAAATTCATATATAAAATCTATCACAAAATCTATATTTATATATTAACCAAAATCTCATTATCAATCTTGATCTTGATCTCAATCCCAATATCAAATCATATATACTTAGAAATTCATATATAACATCTATCACAAAATCTATATTGTATTGAAGAAACCAAAATCTCAATCTTGGTATCTCAGTCTCAATTTCAATCCACATCTCAATCTCAAACAAAAACTGAAAATTCATAATCTCAATCTCAGTCTTCATCTCACCCTCAATCTCAATCAAAATCTTGATCACAATCTCAAATGAAAGTTGGAAATCCATACATAACATATATCACAAAATCTATATTTAATAACCAAAATCTCAATCTCGAACGAAAATTAGAAACTCATATATATAACATCTATTACAATCTTAGTCTCGATCTCAATCTCAAATGGAAATTGAAAATTCATATATTACATCTATCACAAAATCTATATTTAATAACCAAAATCTCAATCTCGAACGAAAATTAGAAACTCATATATATAACATCTATCACGATCTTAGTCTCGATCTCAATCTCAAATGGAAATTGAAAATTCATATATTACATCTATCACAAAATCTATATTTAATAGCCAAAATCTCAATCTCGAACGAAAATTAGAAACACGTATGTATAACATCTATCACAATCTTAGTCTCGATCTCAATCTCAAATGGAAATTAAAAATTCATATATTACATCTATCACAAAATCTATATTTAATAACCAAAATCTCAATCTCGAACGAAAATTAGAAACTCATATATATAACATCTATCACAATCTTAGTCTCGAACTCAATCTCAAATGGAAATTGAAAATTCATATATTACATCTATCACAAAATCTATATTTAATAACCGAAATCTCAATCTCGAACGAAAATTAGAAACTCATATATATAACATCTATCACAATCTTAGTCTCGATCTCAATCTCAATTCCAATCTCGATCTCGGTCTCAATCTCAAACAGAAACTGGAAATTCATATTATACAACACGTAGAATACCTTGGTATATATCAATGCTCACATTAAAAAACTAATCAATTGAAAATTTATATATAACATATATCACATAATCTATAAATAATAACCAAAATCTCAATCTCGAACTCAATCTCAATCTCAAATGGAAATTGGAAATTCATATATAAAATCTATCACAAAATCTATTTTTATATATTAACCAATATCTCAATCTCAATCTTGATCTTGAATTGATCTTAATGGCAATCACAATCTTGATCTTAATCTCAAATGAAAGTTTGAAATTCATATATAACATCTATCACAAAATCTATATTGTATTTAACAACCAAAATCTCAATCTTTTGATCTCTATCTCAATCTTAATCACAATCACAATCTCGATCTCAATCTCAATCTCAATCTCCATATCAATCTCAATATCAAAATCTCAATCTTGATCTCAATCTCAATCTCAATCCCAATCAAAATCACAATCTTGATCTCGATATCAATCTCAATCTTCATCCCAATATCAAACGGAAATTGAAAATTCATATATAAAATCTATCACAAAATCTATATTTATATATTAACCAAAATCTCATTATCAATCTTGATCTTGATCTCAATCCCAATATCAAATCATATATACTTAGAAATTCATATATAACATCTATCACAAAATCTATATTGTATTGAAGAAACCAAAATCTCAATCTTGGTATCTCAGTCTCAATCTCAATCCACATCTCAATCTCAAACAAAAACTGAAAATTCATAATCTCAATCTCAGTCTTCATCTCACTTTCAATCTCAATCAAAATCTTGATCACAATCTCAAATGAAAGTTGGAAATCCATACATAACATATATCACAAAATCTATATTTAATAACCAAAATCTCAATCTCGAACGAAAATTAGAAACTCATATATATAACATCTATTACAATCTTAGTCTCGATCTCAATCTCAAATGGAAATTGAAAATTCATATATTACATCTATCACAAAATCTATATTTAATAACCAAAATCTCAATCTCGAACGAAAATTAGAAACTCATATATATAACATCTATCACGATCTTAGTCTCGATCTCAATCTCAAATGGAAATTGAAAATTCATATATTACATCTATCACAAAATCTATATTTAATAGCCAAAATCTCAATCTCGAACGAAAATTAGAAACACGTATGTATAACATCTATCACAATCTTAGTCTCGATCTCAATCTCAAATGGAAATTAAAAATTCATATATTACATCTATCACAAAATCTATATTTAATAACCAAAATCTCAATCTCGAACGAAAATTAGAAACTCATATATATAACATCTATCACAATCTTAGTCTCGAACTCAATCTCAAATGGAAATTGAAAATTCATATATTACATCTATCACAAAATCTATATTTAATAACCGAAATCTCAATCTCGAACGAAAATTAGAAACTCATATATATAACATCTATCACAATCTTAGTCTCGATCTCAATCTCAATTCCAATCTCGATCTCGGTCTCAATCTCAAACAGAAACTGGAAATTCATATTATACAACACGTAGAATACCTTGGTATATATCAATGCTCACATTAAAAAACTAATCAATTGAAAATTTATATATAACATATATCACATAATCTATAAATAATAACCAAAATCTCAATCTCGAACTCAATCTCAATCTCAAATGGAAATTGGAAATTCATATATAAAATCTATCACAAAATCTATTTTTATATATTAACCAATATCTCAATCTCAATCTTGATCTTGAATTGATCTTAATGGCAATCACAATCTTGATCTTAATCTCAAATGAAAGTTTGAAATTCATATATAACATCTATCACAAAATCTATATTGTATTTAACAACCAAAATCTCAATCTTTTGATCTCTATCTCAATCTTAATCACAATCACAATCTCGATCTCAATCTCAATCTCAATCTCCATATCAATCTCAATATCAAAATCTCAATCTTGATCTCAATCTCAATCTCAATCCCAATCAAAATCACAATCTTGATCTCGATATCAATCTCAATCTTCATCCCAATATCAAACGGAAATTGAAAATTCATATATAAAATCTATCACAAAATCTATATTTATATATTAACCAAAATCTCATTATCAATCTTGATCTTGATCTCAATCCCAATATCAAATCATATATACTTAGAAATTCATATATAACATCTATCACAAAATCTATATTGTATTGAAGAAACCAAAATCTCAATCTTGGTATCTCAGTCTCAATCTCAATCCACATCTCAATCTCAAACAAAAACTGAAAATTCATAATCTCAATCTCAGTCTTCATCTCACCCTCAATCTCAATCAAAATCTTGATCACAATCTCAAATGAAAGTTGGAAATCCATACATAACATATATCACAAAATCTATATTTAATAACCAAAATCTTAATCTCGAACGAAAATTAGAAACTCATATATATAACATCTATTACAATCTTAGTCTCGATCTCAATCTCAAATGGAAATTGAAAATTCATATATTACATCTATCACAAAATCTATATTTAATAACCAAAATCTCAATCTCGAACGAAAATTAGAAACTCATATATATAACATCTATCACAATCTTAGTCTCGATCTCAATCTCAAATAGAAATTGAAAATTCATATATTACATCTATCACAAAATCTATATTTAATAGCCAAAATCTCAATCTCGAACGAAAATTAGAAACTCGTATGTATAACATCTATCACAATCTTAGTCTCGATCTCAATCTCAAATGGAAATTGAAAATTCATATATTACATCTATCACAAAATCTATATTTAATAACCAAAATCTCAATCTCGAACGAAAATTAGAAACTCATATATATAACATCTATCACAATCTTAGTCTCGAACTCAATCTCAAATGGAAATTGAAAATTCATATATTACATCTATCACAAAATCTATATTTAATAACCGAAATCTCAATCTCGAACGAAAATTAGAAACTCATATATATAATATCTATCACAATCTTAGTCTCGATCTCAATCTCAATTCCAATCTCGATCTCGGGCTCAATCTCAAACAGAAACTGGAAATTCATATTGTACAACACGTAGAATACCTTGGTATATATCAATGCTCACATTAAAAAACTAATCAATTGAAAATTTATATATAACATATATCACATAATCTATAAATAATAACCAAAATCTCAATCTCGAACTCAATCTCAATCTCAAATGGAAATTGGAAATTCATATATAAAATCTATCACAAAATCTATTTTTATATATTAACCAATATCTCAATCTCAATCTTGATCTTGAATTGATCTTAATGGCAATCACAATCTTGATCTTAATCTCAAATGAAAGTTTGAAATTCATATATAACATCTATCACAAAATCTATATTGTATTTAACAACCAAAATCTCAATCTTTTGATCTCTATCTCAATCTTAATCACAATCACAATCTCGATCTCGATCTCAATCTCAACCTCCATATCAATCTCAATATCAAATTGACATTGAAAATTCATATATAACATATATCACAAAATCTATAAATAACAACCAAAATCTTAATCTCAATCTCAATCACAATCTTCATCTCGATATCAATCTCAATCTCAAACATAAATTGGAAATTCATATATAAAATCTATCACAAAATCTATATTCATAAATTAACCAAAATCTCATTCTCAATCTCAGTCTTGATCTTGATCTCAATCTTAATCACAATCTCGATCACAATCTCAAATGATAGTTGGAAATTCATATTCCGTATATAACATCTATCATAAAATCTATATTTATTAACCAAAATCTCAATCTTTTGATCTCTATCTTAATCTCAATCACAGTCAGAATCTTGATCTCGATCTCGATCTCATTCTCTGTATAAATCTCAATCGGAAACTGAAAATACATATATACTCCCTCCGTTTCCTTTTAATTAACTTTTTACTATTAATGCACGTTTTTGAAGGTGTAAAAAACTATATGAAATAATAATTTTTTAAAATATTTTTTTCAATAATCTCATACTTATTGGTGATAAGTATAATATTATTAAAAAAATATTATTAAAATATTAATATTTAATATAGTTTTTATCGTTCTAAAACTACGTGCATGACTTGAAAAAGTCACTTAAAAGGAAACGGAGGGAGTAACATCTATCGCAAAATCTATATTTAACAACAAAAATCTCAAATTAATATCACTATGGATCTCAATCTCAATATCAATCACAATCTTGATTTTCGATCTCAATCTCCATCTCCACAATGGAAAATCTAAAACGACCCGAAATTGGAAATTGAAAATTCATATATAACATATAAATATAACATATATGCGTTTGTACAAATATTATTAGCACTAGTTAATATGTAATCAAACAACCCAAAAAATTGGCGGGAAAAATCCCGCCACAAGTGAAAATCACTCAAGCCACGGACTATGGACAATGTTCGTCCCTTGAATGATGTGGTCAAATTGCACTTCTAACATATGGTTTTATATAAATATAGCATTATAAATTATGGTTTCATAGCATTATAGTATATACATAAAACATATATGCGTTTGTACAAATATATATAGCACTAGCTAGTTAATATGTACTCAAATAACCAAAAAAATTGGCGGGATTTTTCCCGCCACAAGTGAAAATCACTCAAGCCACAAACTATGGACAATGTTCGTCCCTTGAATGATGTGGTCAACGCTTGGTCAAATGCTAAAACTTGAGTATGTTGAATTGGACTGAATTTATTTCATTGATCTTTACAAATTTAAAGGGCCATGAATCACATATCTGGAATTGAAGGCGAAGGAAAACACATAGGCCATGAATCAAGGAGATCAATCGAACAAGGAAGGAGATCGAGGATGAGAGATGTCAAATAGCCCTCACTGTGTGGAATAGATGATGCCAAATAACCCCACTGTCCGGAGAAAACGATATGCCAAACACGTACGGAGTCACATGTTTTTTTTAAAGTACCGTTGAATCAAGGGAGGAACATATATATGTTCGTCCCTTGAATGATGATGGTACGACTGGCACCTGACAATCCTGGTTGATTCACCATGTTTATCGATGGTCAACGGCTTGGTCAACCTCCACTTAGTATTCAGGCGACGAACTTAGTAATTGTTCATCTCCTGAAAGGCTCCCTTGGATGGGTATACATCCGGTCCTATTGTAAGTGACGACCCATGCTTTGTTCGTCCCTTGAAGTGCATTCAAGAGACGGCAAAAAAACTGTTTGTGTCTAGAACGTCAATCTGGCCTAGTGAGTCTTCCTCATTTTGAAGTTAACATATTAACGTTATCATATTAACGTTATCAATGAAAAGTTAACATGCCTCCATGTGAGAGTGCAGCGCGATTCAGCGAGTTTGCTTGGGATTTCCCCTCACACACCAATCTTCGTCATTTTGAAGTTAACGTATTAACGTTATCAATGAAAAGTTACTGATTGGATCAAAAAAAAATATATGAAAAGTTACTGAATGAAGTTGATTTATCCGGTGTTTCTATTCTATCCCTAAGGGCATGCACATGATAAATATTTTAAATTGTCCCAACCAAAATAAAAAAATATTCTAAATTGGAAAATATTTCCGATTTAACATGTTTTTTAAGGATTTAAATATTCTCTCTGTTGGACTTTTTAACACGTTTTTTAAGGATTTAAAAAATATATAAAATATTAAATTTTTTCTTTTTTAAAAATAATTTTATACTTATAACTAATAATTATAAAATTATATAAAACAAATTAATTAAGCAGTTGATATTTTATGTATAGTTTTTAGCCCTTTAAAAAAACGTGGTAAAAAGGCAAACGACATATAATATAATACTAAAACACATGTTAAAACCGACACGTGTCACCCAATCCTTAAAATTAGGCTTATGTGGATGATTTTCATCAATCATGGCCCCACCTTTCTAATTAATTGATTTTTACTAATTAAATTATTTAATTAATGCCAAAATATTTTATTTTAAGTGGGCCCGTTTTTAATTTAATAATGCCACTTTTATTATAAAAAATAAATGACTCATGTTTGCTATGCGAGATTTCAACTCTCCAAAACAAATTATGCAAATCATAAGTATATTATCCAACCAATTAATTGATCATTTTCTTTACTTATCCAATTTAACTTTTATTTTATTTTATAATAAATCTACACTAATTATATTTCTTAAGCTATATCCGTTTCTTAAATCTTAGTGGATTAATTTTTTTCCAATTTTAAAATTTGAATTCATACTAATCTATACTCCCTCCAATCATTATTATTGGATGTTTTTTTTATATTGGCACAATAATTAAAGAAAAATATATCTCATGTCATTTATTAGATTGTAGACACCTTAATTATATGTCTCTTGACCATCTTTTTTTTTTTAACTTACTGGGCAAGATTTTCATTCAATTGATTACGAAAATTTAACTTAATCTAAATTTAGATTTGTCCTTTCAAATTTTGAAAATGTGATTGGAGTAAATTTTAATTACCCTTTTCTTAGTAGTTTTTAAGTATATGTTTATGAAGTTTTTTCTGGTGTATGAACATTGCTTCATTTATTAATGTTTACCAAAGTTTATCAAATGATCGGGTGCACGCATGATCGAACGTTGTTGTTCTCCTCACTAAAACAACACCCCCAATAAAGATTCATACTATATCACTAGCTTATCGGGTATTGCATTTAATTCATTATCTTTGGTGTCTCTATCTTACTCTTTTTTTTTTAAATTTATACTTACATTTGAAAGCCAAAAAGCATATGTAAGATAACAACTGATTAATCAAGTTCAACATCGTTCATGTAGGAAATTCATACTAAGATGTTTCTATGTACATGCAAAACATTAAACTTTCTATTTTCTTTTTACCCATATCATTGTAGAAACATTAAACTTTATATTTTCTTCTTCTCTTTGTACATATAGCTAAATCTAACATTAAAATAAATATACTTAAAATCTTTTTTATTAATTAAAATTTTGAATTTTTTGACCAAATCATAACAACTTCTCCAAATTTACAGATTATTTTTCACCCAATATTTTTTAAAGCCAGGAAATAATAAATCAGTATATTACTAATAAATAAATGGCAAATTTGCTAAAATGACCTCCATATCCGGAAGGTTTGCAAGAATAACCCAATCCGGAAAAAATTTGCATGAAAGCGGATATCCGCTTGACAAGGGGAGCCGGTGGCCGGTCACCCTGTGGGGTACAGCTGGACTCCACTCTCGGTGGGAGGGGGGGCATCTTTACTCCTGCAAAAGCAAGGACCAATGAGAGAGGAGGGAAGAAGTAGCTGCTGCAGAAGTGGCAGAGGACAGAAGAGAGAGACAGAGAGAGGGAGAGAGAGAGAGAGAGAGAGGGGTGGTGGTAAAAGTGCAGGCTGAGAGGACAGATAGATCAGTGAGAGTGTCAGTGAGGGGGAAAAATATTGTTTCAACTAAATGACATATTGTTTAAGATAAAACCAATTGAAGAAGGAAGGGTCTGGGGTTTATTTTACGGATCACGTGTAAGCAGTAAGGTGTAACTGGACATCCGTATTCGATAAACATGTCAGATATTGGCTTTAACTGGACACGATTGTAACTACAAAAAACACAGGTCATTAACTACCATAATCGAATGGAGAAGATTTATGGGATAAGCATATTCTCTATAATGACATATTGTTTTACGTGTGCCAATTATAATATTTACCCATACTTGGATGCCATGATCTCATTATCTGCGGCCGTCACTAGCATGCTTGACCCATATTGGAATCGAATGGATAAGATTGACAGTGAGGGGGCATAAACATACTTATAATGACATGGTAAGGTGAAGAGAAAAACCATAGAATAACAATAAAGTGGGTGGAGGTAAATTCGTGGCCCGACTGGTAATCCCATAGTTTTTACTGGACACGAAATAAAAACGACATGACAGACATTAAAATATACTGGACACAAAATGGCGGAGACAGAATCACTTGCATTAATCAAATACGACAGAGGAGCAAACATTTAAAAGATAGTAGGAGAGGTCCTCAACATAGAAGACAGTGAAAACCAAACTTAAGGTAACAAGCCTTCAAATTGTGGCTGCGTGGTGAATCTGTATCCATCCCAATCGAAGTGTGGGCGCATATTGCGGGCACGATGGTCAGACGTCTCGTCGCTGAGTGGGAAGTAGACCGTGAAAGTTCGGTTACTCCCATAACCGGACACACCAAGGACCCTCCCGGCCCAAAACCCATCGTTGTCGCGGCAGTCGACACGGTCTTCGGGCATGTAGGCGTCGTAAGAAATACGAGGCGGCCGTGGACGAATTCGTTGAACTGGGAGGACCTCCCTCAGCAGCTCTCTTCTGTTGTTGCGTAGGAGGGTCACATATTCGACCTCCCAGTGGTTAGGGTCCAGTTTGCGCACAAGGGTCGCCTCGTAGAATGACCCGAGCATCCCAGACTCACCGCCGACAATCTCTACTCATTGATTTCGTCGGTATGACGGCGGCGACATTGGTCCTGCATAACATGAAACAAATAAGGTAGTATAATGATACAAGTAGCACAACTGAAATCTACACAAATGAAGTGATCGACAAACCTCCATCGTCTGATTCGTCGGATGATATAACGATGGGGACAGGTCGGGGAGGGAGGCCAGATGAGGAGCTGGGGTAAGAGGATGCCATTTCGTTGAAGGGTTGTTGGAGAGGTTGTTAAATGGAAATGGGGACTTAACTTCACCGATTTGTGGGGAGTATGGATGGTGAATGACTATCATATAAGTGGGGTATTTGTGGGAAATAGCAACACTGTGCCAATGTGACCGTTGAGGGAGGAAAAAAAGAAACAAAAAGCAAATTGGATTGAATGGCCGTGTTTTGTTGGTCTACAATGAACATGGCAGTGGACTCATCTACACATGACACGTGTCAATTCTGACATGACAAAAGATAAAGTGGGTTTACTTCTTGTCGGTAGACGCTACATGACACCCCTTTAAAACAACTAGCCGGTTAATTAATAGCTACTGGATAACAAACAGTTTTCCACTATACAACTTTAGCAGTGGTTTTAGTAAAATTTTGACCTTTGTATAAAATTTGGTTTCCCACTCACCATTAATACTAAAAAAATGCAAAACCATAGAGAGAGGAGTACACCCATATTAATTTAAAACCACGAAATACATTTTCAAACAATATATTATGTTGAAAGAAATGAATAAAATTTTGACCCAACAATAACTTCAGAGAGACCAAGGGGGGGGGGGGGGGAATCTCGCAGAGGGTAGGTAAAGACATTTGATAAGACAGGAGAGAGAGAGAGAGAGAGAGAGAGAGAGAGAGAGAGAGAGAGAGAGAGAGAGAGAGAGAGAGAGAGAGAGAGAGAGAGAGAGAGAGAGAGAGAGAGGGCGGGACAGAGAGATGGCGGGAGTGAGATTAAATCTCCCCCCCTGTCATTTACCCCTTAAGAGAATAAGAGGGAGAGGAGGGAGGAGGGGGAGTCCATAAACCCATTCACGCGCTTGACACCTACTGGGGTTAACTGGACAGACAGCGACTTCTCGGCGGAAATGAGTAAGTCATCCTTCCATTTAGGTTATGCGATACATCTCTCCTCACAATGTGTTCTTCTCCCTGTAAAACTGAATGTCCCCCCCCCCCCCCCCCCACTAACTGATGGAACAGGGGAGAACTCGTCCGTGTGTATCACTGTATTGTTTGGCGGATGGTGGGATTGTGAAGAGGGCATTTGGGTCGTGAAGTCGTCGAGGAGTCAAAAGGCCGTACTGGTAGACGAAAGTATTGACTACGTCTCGCTGAAGAAACAGCTGATGGACAAGTTTAATGTCGATGGGAGGAGGCATGACGTTGAGCTCACATATGTAAAGCCGAAGAAGGAAGGGTGCAGACCTTTTTCCATTGGGGATGATGAAGACTTGCAGGCCTACAAGTTCGTAAATGGTCTTTCCGGTGAACGATTCTGGCCTATCGACCTCCATGTCTCCCTGATAAGCAAGGTTTGCAGCAATTTCACCACTACGGAAGGATCCACAACGGCCCATCCACTCGGGGGTGGGCCACACTTGACCCTAGAAGATCACCCACAGTTACAAACTAAAACCCTCTTGGCAGGGGATGAGGAATTGGAAGTTGTGGTAGCACAAGGTGTCGATCGAGCAAAAAGAGTTGTCCAGTTAGAGAGCTCACTTGTCCAGTTAGATAATCCACATGTCCAGTTAGAACCAAGTGATGCGTTGTACAACGCAGTTGCTTATGACCGTGGGAAGCAGGTCATTTCTGTGAGCAGTGACGTCGAGGATGTAGTCAGCCCGTGGGATCACGACGCGGAGCGAGCGGTAAGGGAAGTAGAGGAAGCATACCAACGCGGAGAAGGGAAGACCGGAGCGTTTCCGACGACTGTGAAACTTGAACCAATAGAGTGGGCGCGTCCCGCTAATGGGAAATTTAAATTGCAGAAGCGCCGCCGCACGTAGCGAGGGCATAGGAACTTCCATCTGCGGGGCCTTTCGGAATGAAGTAGATAGTACGCCCATTTTGGTTAGACGCCTTTCGCAAAGAATTATGTTGGCTATCTGCAACTTCGTATGGGGGGTTTTGTTCTAGTTTGTTCTAGTTCTAGTTTGTTCTATTATGTTAACGGGATGCCATATGACATTACCCCCTTTTGACATGACACTATCGGATTTTGGCATGACAATAGTTTCATATTGACATGACAGTTGCTTCATATTGACATGACATGTCATAATTAAAAAACCAACGAATACAACAATCCAGCAATAAGTACATATCCAAATGTCTAAAACCAACAAACATAAGTGCATAACCAAATGTCTAAACCAACTAACAAGTCTACACAAACCAACAATGTTTATAAAACCAATGGGGGAGTTTTTTTAAGGATCGGATGGGGTTGTAAGACGTCCATGAAACATGGCAACACAAAGGGCATGGCGGTACGGCGCAATGAATGAATCGTCCAGGCCACGGAACTTGGTGTCACCGGTCGCGAGGAGCTGCAGGAAACGGATGGCATATGGACCGCAGTCGCCCCTACATCAAAATAACGAAAATTGCTCACACAACCTGTGCCAATGTTTTCTAAATGAAGAGGCGATAATGACTTACGATTGTTTGTTTTGGGGAATCCCCTTCACCCTTTTGTACGCCAAAGGTTCCGGGACTTTGCCGACCCATTTGACTCGAAGTTCAGGGTGGCCGTTCATCAAAATGGGGAGGAGGTGGGTAACCGCCTTCAGGAGGCCCGGCATATGGCGGTCAGCGACGTGGCTTGTGTCGCAATCGTACACGTCCAATGTCCACTCCGCGAAGTTGATGTCAAGGGCCACCCAGTGCTCGTTCTTCAGATTCCAAGGTGCCAACACGCGGTCGACATCGGCCCAACCCGTCGGAAACTTCTCCGGCAACTTGCCGTCGAAGTATTGGGTCATCGTGTCGTCCCCCTTCACCACCTCAAGGTCCCCCTTCGCGTCCGCCAGTTTCTTCTGCAGGAGATACCCCCACAAGAAATCCAGAACGGCGACCCCTTCGTACTTGTCACCGGCGTTGATGTCCTTCCGCAGTAGGGCGCAAGCTTGCTCAATATGCTGGACGCAAGGAAAAATCTTTATTTTGGAAGACCATATAAGGAAGAAGGTGATGACTCGAACCACAATGTGGGAACGTAACTAACCTCGGATGACACCCAGTTGGTCGGTGATTGAAGTGTCCCAAAGAACTGCTTCGCCAGTAGGGTGCCTTCCACCGACCGGACGGGGTCACTTCCGTCCTTCATCCACGCAGCGAACGCATCAGCATCTGCCCTGGTCGCCATGCCTAGCTCGACGGCATCCATTGGCTTCTTGCCCACACGCGGCTTCTTCGCTGGCTGCGTTTCCTCCGCCTGGGACAACGTATCAGGATGTTGACGGGTGCTTCTTCTCGGCCGTATGAGGGGCACCTCAGCCTCAGCCTCAACATCAGAACCGGGTGCCACCAACTCCTCCTGCAACTTGAAGCCCATTGCACATGACATGACAGTAAACACAAAAAACATGACATCATTTATATATTCACATGACAGTCTCATGCGCAAACCTTGTCCTTGTCCTTCAACTTGTCCTCCTTCAACTTGGCCTTGGCCTTCAACTTGTCCTCCTTTCTCTTGTCCTTGCCCTCGTCCTTGTCCTTGTCCTTGTCCTTGCTCTTATCCTTGCTCTTATCCTTGTCCTTCCCTGATCCATGAACCTCAGCACATGACCTCTGCGTAAATTAACATGACATATATAATGATAAACATGACATGTATATGAATTGACATGACGATCATGATCTGATACCGGGAGAACCTTACCTCCTTTCCCAGAACTTCCTTGTCCTTGTCCTCCTCCTCCTTGCCGTTATCCTTGTCCTTCACTGATCCCTGAACCTAACCACATAACCTCTTATTAACATGACATATACTGGAATTGGCAAGAACATGTATTGATACTAACATGACATACATTACTAACAACATGACATTTACAGGAGATGACATGACGATTGTGATCTAATACCAGGAGAACCTTACCTCCTTTCCCAGAACTTTCTCTCGCTCCTTCGACTCCCTGGTCCCCTTCCACCGCAGTTCCCTCCTCATGTTTTCAATCGCCTCCTCAAGCGTCGCCATCTTCGAATTTACCTCCGCGGATATACTCCTCAGCAACTCGTCCATCTTTGCCACTAACCGTTACTCTATCTCTAATAGGGTAGCTTGTGTCTGCGTGCCCTCCCCTGATTCTTGTGTTGACCCACTTGCTCCCTTTGGTTGTTTCTTTGCTGAGGGTTTGACATTTGCTGATACGAAAGCCCGGGCTATGTCGTCGAAGAAGTTGTCCCGCTTGTCGTGAGTGTTTCGGGCATCGCGGTATAAACCGGTTGCTCTCTCCACATCATCGGGGAGCAGAAGAGGCCTCACGGCTGCAGGGTCATTGAAGTGCCCCAGCTCCTTCGCCTCCTGCAGTCGGGTTTCGATTGAGGCATACTCGAGGTTCAGGTCTCTAAACTCGTATCGCAGACACCTGGGGTACAGCTTCTCGTCTATGAAATTCGCGAATTGGTCGGCCATTGGAGTGAGGGCTTCGTACACCCATAGCTGCAATTACATATTGTCCAGTAAATAATCAGTTAATGTCCAGTCAATAAATGTTAGACGCCTAGTAAACCAGTATAGGGCGTCCAGTCATATCTGTGTACGAACCTGGAAGGCGAGGGGGAAACCCATCAGGCAATAGGCCGGGAGTGCATTGGAGCTGCCCTCATCCCGTTGGAGCTTCCTCTCGATTGCACGGTGTAGGAACTCGTTCGTTCGCTCGTAGCAAAGCCGACCCCACGGAAACGCCAGGAACCTGTCAACGTCGCCGACAAGGTCGACCACCCACCCATGAATGTAGTTTTTGGGTTCCTTCCCGAACAATACTCCCTCGACCAGCATCAGCAGGACAAATTTCAATTTTCTGGTGGACGATTTCTCAGATGCCATCGCCACACGGAACTCTACCTCGAACTCAGACATCCTCATCTTTGAAACTCCAAAGAAATCATACACTGCCTTCTCGAACCCGTCGTCGTCCTCGGGCTCTTCGCCATAGCCACAGTTGAGACCGGTGACAATGGCAAACTCAGCTATTGAGAACCTGATGACTGCTTCATGGATCTTGTACCATGTTTCATTCTCCTTCTTCGACTTCAATTGTCGTTGGAGAACATAGTGTACAAGCTGTCCCGAGAACTGGACCCTTGTGCCCAGTCTTGCAATGCCCCCCAACGGGCTGTCGGTCAGGCGCTTCCAATGGGACTCGCTCAACCGGTTGTCAATGTTAACCAGGAGCGCCATCCGGGAGTGTTGGTTAATTTTTGCTTTGAAGTGTCTTTCTTCCTCTACGGCGTACACAGCCTGCACAGACTTCAACATGTCAGCCACACTGCAGCACAACAATCACAACTTACATTACTCGAACGAAAGCCATATTACCGCGCCGGATGTTTGAGCTGTACGGTCTACAATCTTCTTCATACTTCGCTGCGACATTTTTAATATTCACCAGATATCCTGCACAGTGGAAGACCCAAATTCAGTATTCTACACATCAATTCTTCTCCCCCAACCCACGGTTCCCTTCATATCAATATCATATGTACCATGACAGTAACACAATTACACATGACACATACACATATACACATGACACATGGTTGTGAAAACATGACAGCATACGTATTCAATCTGTCCATCTCCATTTGCACACAAGTAATCATATTCCAGATAATTTCGATTCCACATAAACTTTTCACCCTTTCTACAATTTTCTCTAACCCTAATGCGCCGCATTTCAACCAATTTCCCCCAAATTCCCCCCTAATGCGCCGCATCTACAGTCATAAGCCCCATTTCGCCCAATTCCCACCTAAACTGAACGAATCTACACTCCCCTTATCCTGATAAGTTGGATTCAACAACACAGTTGCCCAATTTCCCCGTTCCCAAAAATCCCCTTCTCTCCCACACGCGCAAACCCCAGTACCCAAACTTTCCACCAATTGTTTTTAACTTGACGCCGGTTACTTCCTACATGACAGGGCGATATTGCGTACTGTCAACCCATTCGACCCCTTCTTCCCATTTTCACACAATCCAAACCAGTTTTGTTTCTTCAAATCTGTTCCTCCCCTACCAATCGAAGCAGAACGTATTTAATCGGCATTGTGGGGGTTTACTTACTTCGAAGTCTCGTCTCCTCTTCTGCACTGTCGTCCTCTTCCTCGCCTTTGCTTCTTCTTTTCCTCTCTCGCTCTGTCGTCTCCTTCCTCTTCTTCTTCCTTCTCTTCTTCTTTTCCTCAGCCTTGCATGTGGAACTGTTGCCCTCTCTCTCTCTCTTCCTCTTTTGTAAGCCGTGAGAGCAGTTGGGGTCGACAGTTTTCAATTGAAACCGCTTCCACTCTCACTCATCCACTCTCTCTCCCACAATAACTTCCCCCACTTCCACTCTCTCTCTCCACAATAACTTCCCCTTTCCTCTCTCTCTCTCCACCCCGCTTCCTCTCTCTCTCCTCCTTTTACCTTCTCTCTCTGTCCCGGTTATATCCCCTCTGTCCGGTTAAATCCAACCGGCAATTATGCCTTTTTTTGGTGGGGGGGGGGGGGGGGGTGTAACCTTTGCAAATGTTGTGGATAGGGGTTTAGGCTAGCAAACCATTTCGGGGCAAGGGTCATATAGTTTAAATCCCTCTAAATAAATTTTGAATGATTGTTACATGAAATTCATTTTTTCAATTAATTCAAATATGTATTAATTATCCAAATTTTCTATATTATTAATTTAACTAAATATTTGTAATACGAATCTTTTTTCATTATCAAATCTTTACCGATTGTTTTCTTATTTCAATTAGGATATTTAGTCTAAAAGTAAATGGTACTTAAATCAAATATTTTGAGCTAATGCTAACAACTATGCTATACATTTTGTTTAACTTAATCACATAATACTTTACTTTAACCTTAATTTTATATTATGTCACATTTTTAAAAATTTTAACTCAATAATTTTTGGACGCATTACAAAGTCCATATCGATCTTCAACTGATTAGATATTTAACTAATTTTTAAAACACCCCTGAACAATATTTTATTGTTAGGGAGTGTTTTGAAAATTATTTTAAATAAATAAATAATTTATTTATTGTTAAAATAAATTACATACTTATCTCATTTTGATAGCTTTTTATTAATTTATATTTAATCTTTTTTATTAAAAATAGTTGATTTAGTTACAATTAATTACTAATAAAATTAAAATGCTTTGATTTTTTTTAGATTCTCTACTTTAAATAACTATTTCACCTTAATTATTTATTAAATTAAAGTAATTGTATCTTATGTATTTTTAATTTAATAAATCTAATTAATATATTTATAATATTTTTTTGAATAATTTATTTATAAGCTAACTACCAAGTAATACGTGTAAAACAATCTAATTAGTTTATTTCTTAAATTAATAAATCTAATTAATTTATCTATAATATTTTTTGAATAATTTATTTACAAGCTAACTACCATGCACTCACTAACACATAATCGGGAAAATATTGACTCAATTGTTTAGAGTTTCTTTATAAAATCTATTAATTTTCCTTAAAAATTATCTTGAGTTGTTTTTAATTAAATAAGGAATTGTTTAAACTTTATCTGAATTTAATGACTTGATATAGATTTTCGTTTCTTTTTGTCATAAAATCTTAAAAAAATAGGAAATGTTTTAATTTGTATTACCTTTATTTGATATTTGATTTTATTAGAGATTTTCTCCAATTCAAACTATAGCCGCACTTTTAAACTTTTCCAATTTCAATTTCAATATCTTTTTAATTACAAAACTAATTCCATGAAAAAATATATAATCTAGATTATGTATGTTTCCTTTAACCTAAAATGATTTAAAATTTAAAATTTCGTATTTAAATGAAATATTAAATGGTTATTGTTGATTTTAGGCAAATGAAATACTTATGAAATATAAAATTTGAATCCAAGTTCAAGATTTTCATTATCAATAGGTTATGAGCTTGATTTCCAATCCCCATTTTATTTAATGATTTTTCCTCCACTTCTTCTTCTTCTTCGTTTTTTTTACAAATGAATTGAAAGTACAAGCCTCAGATCCAAAAGATTTTCATTTATTTTTTTATTTGTCATATGTTGTATGACACTCAGCTAACTATCCATGTTTTGGCCTAATGTATAATAATAAAGCTTCTATTTAGACATTGCAAATCATATAACATTCTCAAATAAAACTAATAAAAAGATAATATTTGATAGAGTTTTTAGCTTTTTTAAAAACATGTCAAAAAAATAAAATGGCCTATATTTGAGACGAAAGGATTTTTTTTAACTTCTAAGTTTAATAATATACTGTATTTTTTTTATGTGTTCTCTATCCCAAAGTTCTGAAAATTCCATTCACCGATGTTTGTTGAATGTGTAGTCCAACTACCAAATTATTTGGTTCTACCTTCCAACCCATTATCACGACAAATGTGTGTTTAATGCTCAAAGTAATCAATTAACTTACCGAAAAACTTATAAGGCTAAAAAAACTCATTCTCCAACAACAGTGGTGACTCTAAACTTTATACTACATTTGTCTCAAAATATCGGTCGTTTTATTTTTAGCACGTTTTTAAGGAGCTAAAAAATTTATAAAATATTAATTTTTTTATTAGTTTTTAAAAATAATACTATTCTTATTATTAATAAGCATAATATTATTTTTAAAAAATAATAAAAATATAATATTTTATAGAGTTTTTAGCTTCTTAAAAACATGCAAAAAAAATAAAATGACCTATATTTTGAGACGGATGAAGCAATTTTTTTTACTTTTAAGTTTCTTAAAAGAATATTTCTTCTCCGACATTTTTATGTGCTCTCCGACCAAAAGTTCTTAAGGCTCCATTCACTTAGAGTTTCTTAAACGAATTACGAGATCTTCCACCCCCATCACGACACGCACTTCCACCCTACGAAGAAATATCTGGACAAGGACGAAAAAAAAGCTTAAATTTGGGATGCTTGCTTTGACAGTGATTCAGTGAACTGCACACCAGATTTTCTTGCAGGCAAACTCATCCATTTTCCATAGTGCTTGAACAAGGGAACAGATGAAAATTTGAGCTATTGATTCATTTTGATATCAAGAGGGAAGATGAGCCAATGCAAGTAGGAGGCCGGTCCAAGTCTTGGGGATCAACCTGCATCTACTTTCAATGTAATAAGGTCGTCAACTCTCAACAACTTAACACCTAGCTAGTCAAGTATAGATCTCTATGCTTCTATTGAATAAAACACCAATTAAGTTTTAAACATCAATATTTTTCAACCCTTTTGTACTAAATTGGAAGAACATGGAATCATAAAAACAAATTGAGTTTGTTATCAAGGGGAAAAAAAGAAAAAGATAATACTGGTCTGTTAAGTTTTCCTCTTTTGGCTGAGTTCGTATAGGACAGTAACGAACGTCATGTTAGAATCTTCGGCTTTGCTTCCATAGAAATGATGAAGAACTGAGCAGGCTCAACATCATCTCCTACTTCCTGGCTGATGAAAGACAACGGCATGATTCAGCATGGAGATTCACTCACTATACACAACATCCCCGAGGTGGAAATGTATTAGGAATGGTAATTACCTCTTCATAAACTAAAAAAAATAAATTCGTCCCCAATCCAATTATGGTTCAAGGGCATGGTAGCTTGAACCTCTCCTGTAGCTCCTTGAATCTGTCAACATCAAAATTGTGCTTCTTGAGCAGCTTCATCTGTCTAGATAGGAAGAGTCTTTGCATGAAGTCCTGGTAAGTAGGATCCCTTCGAGTGAAAAGAAAGTAGGCATAACCAACAACTAGGCCAGTAGTTGTAGTGAAGAATGAAATGGGCTCCATCACATCCCATGAGAATTCCTAGTACATGAGGCGGAAAAAGAGCCCAACCTGCATGATACCGATTGCCAATCCTGACCAAAGAACGTGACGGACCTGTTTATGTGCCAAGCTATCAAGCTCTTCCTTTTTCGCCTGCAGCTTCTTGAGATCTTCCCTTCTAGGGTCGTCTTCTTCAGTTAAGGCAAGGGGGACTGACCTCCTTACCAAATCAACTACCTGATCACAACCAAAGATCCGTAACATGAAAAATGCACATGTTATTCTAAGTTTCAGGCTTGCTGTCCTTGTAGTGTTAAGTCCGTTAGACTAAAAATATGTAGATGCTAGATGGTAAGCCATTCCCCAGGAGCTCCCTTTTCTTAGATATATCAGAGGCACCCTGATGAGGGGACTCAACCATCTTCCAAAATGCAAATTTTGGTAACTTCCAATCCTGACAGGAAAAACATCACCCCTATTCTTTACCATGTCTTCGTGTATTTGCATCACATATGATCAAGTTTCTGTATTAAAGGGATGCATTGAACTACAACATAGTCTTCTTCTGTTCTTTAAAGATAAAAGATACTGTGAGGGCCAGAAACTTAGAATAACATGTATTGGAATTACTAGCTAAGAATGAAGAAATGTATCACAAAAAAAAAAAAAAGAAGAGGAAGAAATACAGTCACCACTGAGGACAGGTATTGGAATTTGGAATACAAGACAGTAAATGGAAAAGGCAAGAGGAGCACCTTATCCGGATGAAGGTAGACCTTGTCTCTGAACAGAAGGACAACACCTGCCTTATCTAATACACTGGCAAAAGAGGTTGCTTGCTCACGAGATCTAGCAATACCCGTGCTCTCACAAGCTTTCAATAGATCAGAATAGCTAATTACTTCCTTTCCTTCCATTCCCAACTTCATCTTCAGTGCCTCCACGTTAACTAATCGCATTAGCTTCTTCGCCTCTGAAATCGATATGGTGTCACCTTTCGCAACAAGACGACCAACATCGTTCAAATTACTGTTTCCACCACCAGGTGTTGATTCAGATGTAGAGGATTCGTAGCGTGGGAATGCAATAGGCCTTGCCAGTGAACCAACCACGCCCAACTGCCTAAAAGCATCCCTTTCTGACATTTCTTCCATGCACTAAAAATGCCCTCACTGCCCCTTTGCATTTGTTCTGTACTTCTTCTAAAAGAAAAACAAGTTACAAATTCCTCTAAGCTCACCTCTAACTTCTAACGAGAAAGAGTTTTCATATTTGAAAGAATATAAGTGGCATATGTTCTTAGACACAAAGCATAGTTATATAGATCTTACTTACTGATGAGGTCAAGGGGAAATACATTATATTTTTGCTGTTATTCTGGGTCAATGCATATCTTTATTTTGCTTATCTGTTGGGGAACATGACTTTCCAAAAGAACAGTTCTCACAATTTATCCTTTAAAAACTTTTTTCAATCGTAATTTGACAGAATAGTTTTTGAAGTTATAGCAATACTGTAGTATCTGTCAATTGACTCAATACTAAATATGTCATTAAACAACCATTTTCTGAACTGGAGAGAAACTGAATCATCTCATTACAGACATAAGGTTTACTAGATGATCATGCAGCCTCTATTTCCCTTTAATTTCTGTCGAGAATTAAAAATAAGCTAAGCTTTCTATAGCACCTGCTAACCAATCTACTGAATGCATTATATTTCACTTCCCCTCCTTTTACTTGCCTTGCATTGAATACACAAACTGTCGTATCTACTCAACTGGTTTAGTATCGTACACCAATGCATTGGCCGAAAAAACAAGACATCAAAGCACAAGAATCGCTTAATTCTAGTAAAGATGAAATCTTTTCAAGCACTTTCTCCACACAAAAAATCAAGAGACTATCATCCAATTCAACATCTCAATTGCACTAGTAAGTCAAATCTAACAGCCATCACAGAGGAACGAAACCACAACAAGCAACCACGTGATTGCAATTTGCAACTAGTGCATAAAGAGGTGAGGGAGAAAGAGAGCACTAACGCACTCGGATCCAATAAGCTAAGGTTTAGTAGATGTTTGAGTAACAGAAACTTGGAACGAGAGAGAAAGAGCTAACAGAATAAAGAAATTCCATATTACTTGCTTGAGAAAAACAGAACAACAAAAATGTCTGAATTTATACAATGAAAAACGAAGACTATGAAATGACAGTATTGCCCGCCTATATATATCTATGTATTTATATATTCTATCATCCCCTCAAGTTGGAGGCTGAGTAAATAGTCCCAACTTGGTAATGGCAATAGTGTGCTTAGGCCCTGATAAAGGCTTTGTGAAAACATCAGCAATTTGTGACTGTGTAGGAACATAAGTGAGGGAGATGAAATCATTGATCACTCACAGACATAGTGACAATCTATGTCAATATGTTTTGTCCGTTCATGAAAGACGGGATTCTTGACAATGTGGATTGCGGCTTGACTATCACAGTGAACAGGTATAGGGGTGATGTCAGGGACTTCTAATTCATGAAGCAAACGAGCTGATGTATGGGAGCTTGCATAAACTGTGATAAGTGTTGAATGGAGAATATCAAATAAGGCCTTCAATTTGTAAGAAAGTTAGCTTGATTTTCAATAGTTTTCAATTAGTAGCAGACAAGTCTTCATTCAAAACTCAAAATTTACAATAGGAAAATAGTTCCAAACATGGGAAAGATCATGGTATATAAACCCAAAGATGGAAAGAAGCAGGAAAAAACACTATGACTGATATAATAGAATGATAGATCGAAACAACTACCGCAAACTTTATATTCTCCTCAATTCAAGTATACTTGTGAGGAACGGAATTGTAGCTCGATCCACGAATCAACAAAGAGGTAAGAGTTGTTAACTCCACCTTGATGATAAGATCTAACTGCAGGAGGTAAGGCCTTGGTTGATGAAAGCCAAAACTCAGGAATCCTGAGTTTGGTAAGGTCTTACCAAAAGGCTCAAGACTTTAGCTGTACTCTACTGGACTTGGGAAGGATTCGGTGTAAATGGGCCTATTTATTAAACAGGCCTAATTTACCCTAATCCAATACCGAGAATCCAGTTGTTTTAAAGAGCCATTTAATTGGGCTTTATTCTTAGCATATATTGGGCCTAGTTTTAATTGGGCTCATAATTGTTTTGGATTTGTTTGGAATTAATATCTTCTATCCAAAATCCTGCTACATATCTTGTCCTGTTCGGTTAAGATTTTACAGGGATTTGTATATATCATTGTTGCCCAGCAAATCAAGCTCTCCAGATCTTCAAACGGTTTTACTCAGCGTATCAAGTGAAGGTTCTGGAATCGGCCAAGATCTCGCCCAGAAGTCTCGGTGTAGACGTTGTGGTTTAAACGTTCGATTTTCAAATCTGGGCGCTTGGCTTTAAATAGAAGAAGAAGACGTCTACTGAATAACACAACTCCTACAGCGCACAATTGCTCACTGCATTCAAGTCTTCTTCAATCAATCGATCTCACGCAACTCCTCACGCAAAGAGTTTGTATTTACTTTGAGTGTGTGTGAGGTTTCATTACGCTTTATAGTACAATTCATCTAGGTTATACTAAGGGTTTCTTTACCCAAAAGTATAGGGTGTTGCGGTATCCTTAGTTGCTTTGTTTCACTAGAGAGTTTGGGTTGCTAGATAGTAAAGTAGTCTAGAAGTGTGTAAGTCTTCTAGAGGTTGTATCTAGGACTCATAAGGCAAAGTGAAATAAAGTGTGTTGAATCATACGGGTTGGATAACCCTAGGCGGGGACGTAGGCGGTTGGGCCGAACCTCGTTAACAAGTATCGTGTGCTTTTACTTATTGCTTGCTTTTATTATTTACTGTTTCTTACTTGCTCTCGCTACTAATCTCTCTTCTCATCTCAGATAAGGTCTTACAGCTTGCGGTAAGGTCTTACCTTTCTGGATTGCGAAAAGTTTCCATACTCTATCCAACCCCCCTATAGAGTATTTGTGTGCTCCTATTCTGCCTTTTCCGCACTTCAAGAGCCATGGAAGCCCACCTATATCACAACCAGCAAAATAAGATTATATTAAATTCTTCATCTTTGAAAAATTCCAGTAAGAGCACAAAGCCCAGAAGCTCGCATATATAACTTTCCAATTCAACGGATCAAGACTTACAATGTGAGTGAAGAAGAAATGCAGTGAATGTTATTAATTAGCATGCGATTTCAAACCTTGCTCACACGGATTGCAAGGCTAAAGCCTCCATGTGAGCATCAGAGATAACAGCGGCAACATCATCGATCAGTAATTAATCAAAGTGGGAACTTCATCAGGAAAACCAGCGGGCGTCTTGAATCGCGATCTAGCTACTATACATTGCCCCTCTTGAATTGAAAGTTGTAAGCATGCCAATTACTTGCCAGCGGGACCTTTATATATCTCCTTGCTTTATCACCATCCAGTTACCAGCCTCATCTAACCACCTAACAATATACAGTATATCATATATGAGGGGGTTTTGCATATGCATGTCAATCAAATTATAATTGAATAACCTTAATTTACCACTAATTCGATCTATTTATATATAAATAACTGGACACCGTACGTGCTCGATCACAAGGTTCCAAAAAACGCTTGGCGGGTGCTTGGCGGTAGGGTAGGGTCAAGGGTCTAGTCGGGGTGTAGGCGGGGTCTAGGCGGATTTCATGGCGGAGCTTTGCTGTCTAGGCGGGTTTTGACGACCTTGAAGGCCTTGGCGGTGGGGTGAGTTCAAGGGTTTAGGCGGGGGTTTAGACGGGTCTTGAAGGGTTTTTTAGAACAGTGCTCGATCATGCGCATTAATTGGCTAATGGCTAGGTAGTCTAAATTTTTTTATACACATAATTTTTAACGACTTCACATTTATACATTTTCCGTGTTTTTATATAATAAAAAATACAAAATATATACTCCCTGTGTGATTTTGAGTAAGAAGTACCCAGAAATTAAAATTCAGATTTGCTAATGGCTAGGTAGTCTAAATTTTTTTATACACATAATTTTTATTTATAAAACGCATAATTTAATAAATAAATAAATAATTTTTATTCCTTTCCCTTAATTTTTTACCTATTATTTTAGTTTTACAAAAATAAGTCGATTTAAATAATACAGCCTTTAAGTTTCTATAAAAATAATACAACAATACTTAAGTCGATTTAAATATATAATAGATGTCATTTTTGTTTAAACTCTTAAGTTTCTATAAAAAATAATAACCATTTTTAATAATATTAATGTAATCTTTTTGTTAGCCTCCTTAAAAAAAATGTACAAAACTAAAAAAAAAGTAAGAAAGAAATAATCTCATGCTGTGTGATATGATCAGCCAGGGCAGCCCTTTTGCCAAGAAAGGGGTCTCAATTTTTTGGGGCCTCAATTTTGTTTAAGCGAATGTTATTTACACTATAAAATGTACTATTTACCCTACATATCCCATTTTTTTTTTTTTTTTAAAATACATCTGCTCCTCTTAAGTCACACACCTGTTCTTCAAAAGGCGCGAGGCGCAAGGTATTTTATATAAAAATACTTTGCGCCTCTTGAGAGGCAAGTGCGTGACTCAAGAGGAGCAGGGGTGTGATTCAAGACGCATAGGTGTGACACATATAATAAAATTTATTGATGTAAATATTATCAGACCGATAGTATACGCGTACCCTATTTTAATCGTGGGGATGTGGGAAATGAGATGCCAATCTTCCCCGGTTTCTGGTTTGCACCTATCTCCTATTTCTGGGGATGTTAAGGAGCCATCAATATCCAGCTTTTGCAGGGAGGTGAGGTGCTTGAATCCTTCAGGAATCTTCTTCAAATTTCCCACTTCATTAATGTAAATAGTACGAAGTGATTTGAAGACCTTCCAGGGAATCTCATGTATCCAACTTTCATTCTGCGTGCATATAGTTTATTAGATTAAATACAGGAGTACTATTTTAAATAACTATTATCATTTCTCAGTGCAATGTATATTTAAATAACCAAATACGTCGTATATACATTGAGAAGAAACTAAAGAGCCAAAATGATATATATTTTGTTATTTAAAAATATGTACATCTTTCTATGATATTTTTAACAACTTGAAACTTTAAAATATAAAAATAACTTTGTCTAATCAAATCTTCTCTTTTTATGTTTTTATATTTTTTCAGTATTTGATAACTATATTTACTTTTTTTTTGGTAAATATTACTTAAACTCAAGATTGTGCTTCACTAGAAGATTAATTGCATTAAAAGATCTCAAATCTTATCAGATATTGAATAGATAACATAGTATTTAAAAAGTTTGGTGATGCAAAAACGTAACATGTTGATCATCACGCTTGTAATTGTATAACACATAAAAAGAATACCTTAGTATAGGTAATATTAAGTCGGATAAGCGAGCTGAATTGGATTTGTTGATCCACCTCCATCTCATCCACGTTGACCACCTTCTCCACAAACTTAAAAGACAGTTGTTGGAGGTTCATATTCGCAAGCATTGTCCAACTTATGCTCAACTCCAAACAGTTGCTGAATTCTAATTGTTTTACAAAACGGAGATGTTGAATCCACTCGGGAAAGCAACTATATGACATCTCATTAAAGAGAATATAAAGTGTTTCAAGAGCAGTTAGGTGCAGTCTTTTCTCCACCATTTCATTATCTTCTTCTACTTGATTGTTTTCATAATAAACCACCTTCAACTCTTGAAGAGCAGTGAGATATTGAAGCCCCTCTTGTAAGTGCCTCTGCCATGGCACTTCCAATCTTTGCAGTCTCTGCAAGGCTTTCCATGGCATCCCCATTCCACTTTTATTATTATTTATCTCCTCGTTTTCAGCTTCTTCTTCATATCTGTCCTCCAATTTCACATTTCCACATAAGGATATCCTCAACTCTTCAAGGGCAGTGAGACACGCCAAACCACATCTAGACACCCATCTTAGATCTCTACAACATAAAAATTTCAATGACTTGAGAGAAGTTAAGCATTTTGTTGAATCCTTTGGCACACAACTTAAAGCTTCTACTTCCTGGAGACTTATCTTTTGGAGTTTTGGATTCCTCGTATTAAGCAACTTGCCCACTAACTTCCCATTAACCTTGTCTAAATCCAATTTTTCAATCCCCCTGAATGAAGGTTTGGACAATCTCTTATCAAAACCTCTGAAACCCGGGACAACGACGATGATACCAAAATTGGAGAATCATCTCTGGGCGTTGCTACTTCCCTCCACCATCCCTTCAAACTACTCAAGAACTCCATTTTCAGGATTTCAAGGCACGGCAAAATTGATTCAAATTTTACATTCTCATGATATAAGTACTCCAAAGTACATCCATATAGACTAAGCTCCTTGAGATTTGAAAGGGAGAAAACCCAACTTGAAAGTTTATCACCTGCATACCCTTTTATTGACAAATACTGAAGATTTTCATGCGGTTGCACTGCCTCTAGCACCTCTGTTTCTATCTTGGTCGTTTCATGTTCATCATAGTCGATCCAGTTTATGATCGATCATCCCGTTCAATTTGCACTTTTTGCACATGTTTGATCTTCTTGCATCTTCTATGCAATCAACCCATCCCTTTTTTGGAAGCTCCATTTTCAAAGCCCCGCACAAATCATCAAGGCATCCCAAGTATCTCAAACCCCCATTACTAGGATGTACAATAAGCCGATCCAAACTCACAAGTGCAGTTATCTTTCCCAATCCTGAAGGTAAAGAACCTAAGTTCCTGCAACCCTCTAAAAAGAGGTGTCTCAAACTCACCAACTTTCCAAGGTTCAAAGGTAATTCCACAAGAGAATAACAATCCCTAAGAATGAAGGTTTGCAAATGTTGAAGCTTACTAATCGAATTCAGAATTTTTTTTAGTTTTTGACTGCTTGATAAATCAAGGTATCTCAAGTGAATCAGTCCTCCAAATGAACCAGGTAACATATCAACATCCAAATATGACATTTGCAAGGTGCGCAACATTTTAAAACTTCCCAAAAGGGAATTCAAGGAGCTTGTTTTAAAGTTTTTTGCACTGTAGGGTAGAAGAATGGTCCTTAAGGTCTTTGAATGGTGAGATAGAACAAAAGGATCAAATAAGAAATTCGGATCACAATCGACGGAGATGTGACGAAGACGTTGAAGAGTGCTCCCAACATCCAAGTCCTTGAAATTATCTCTGATGAAACACCTACTCTTCAATCCTGCAACTTTTATCGCCAAATCATGTAGCAAATCATGCATTTTACAAGTGTATATGGGATAACCTTCCGATGTATCTCTTACCAACTCCTGGAAGAAGCATCTATCAACCATGTGAAAGAAATACGCGTCACCAACTTCCTCCGAGCTCTTCTTAACTTGTGGCTCAATAAAACCTTGGGCTGCCCACATACGAACCAACTCATCCTTTTTAAATTTATAATCCTCGGGAAAGATCGAGCAATAGGCAAAACAGTGCTTTAATGCAGGCGGGAGACCATTGTAGCTAACTTTCATGATTTGGACATTATCCCTACTATCAGCAAGAATATCTGCAAGCTCCTCATCCACTAAAGACAACCACATCTTCTTATCCTTCTCTTTAGATCGTAGCATGCTACCAACTGTAATTAGAGCAAGTGGGGTGTTTCCACACTTTTGGACAATCTTCTTGCCTAATGGAACGAATTCAGAATCATTAACAATTTCACCCTCCTCAAATGTTGACTTTGCAAACAAATCCCAAGCACTCTCTTCTGACAAAATGTCTAGTAAGTAGTAAGGCTTTATGGCATTCAAACATTCGGCAACCCTTCCACTGCGAGTTGTGACTAAAATCTTACTACCGATATTTCCACAATCAAGGATTTTTTTCAACTCACGCCAATTGGATGGAGCTTCATCCCAAACACCATCCAACACTAGAAAATATTTTTTACCTTCAATTTTCTTCCTCAACTCCCTTTGCAAGTGATCTAAACTGTTGTCATTGGGTTTAGACCCAAGAACAGCTGTCAAAATTGACACTAAGACTTCCTTTAGATCCGAAAAGTAATTGACACAAGCCCATAGACACAAATCAAAACCCCTTTGAACTCTGACATCATTATACACAAATTGAGCTAATGTTGTCTTACCCAATCCGCCAAACCCAATTACAGAGATAACAGAAAGGCTGAGTTGGCAAGTTTCCTCTTTAGGCAACAACAATTTGATGATGTCCTCCTTTTCCCGGTCTCTTCCAATTACATCCTCTGCTTTGACAAAAGAGTGAGTTTCTTTCCTAACGGGGGCTCTCGTTGGGTTCTCTTCAATTGGTTCGCTCATAAAATTAAAAGGACCCATATCTTTGAAAATGCCATCTAAACGCTCCTTGATGTCCTTGACATCATGAGCCGTCCTAACAGCAAAACCCAGCTGGTTCGATTTGGAGAAGAAAAGGCGTACCTCTTTCCTGAACGAGTTACCGGACATGACCTTCTTCCGTAAGGCCCTGGCAGCAACAGCGTCAAACAAGTCGTCAGCGTCATACAAGACCTCCCTGAGCGCGGAAAGCCATCTCTTCACGAGATAAAGCTTGGATTCCTTTTGCTCGGCATCGAGGAGGAAATGGGTGATGGTTTGGATGGTTTGCTGGAGGCTTTTGAGGTCCTTGTCAAAGTTCCAGACGAGGAAGAACTCGTTGGAAGCGGGAGAGGCAAGTTGCTGGAGCACAGATTGAGCAACACCAAGCAAGGCAGTCTCGGCCATGGTTGATCGAGATGGCCTTTGACGGGTGAAAAAGTGGGGTTCAAGTTGAGAGTATGAAACGGGTTATGAGCGCAATGAAAGGAAATCGGTGATGGGTTAAAGAGAGAGAGTGTGTGTGCAGCGACAACGTCATCTGCCCACAGTAATCAACTGCTGATTAGCTAACTTTGTCATTTTGCTGTAAAATAATTCAGTGGGTTTGCTTGCAGGAAGCACTTTTTTATTCATCTGATTTGATATATATCCCCCCAGCACACCGATCTTCATTGTTGATGACAACTCATTTTGAAGATAAGTTTAGACATTAACGTTATGACTTATGACTGAAACCTTAATGAATGAAGGTGATTTGTCCCTTTAATGAAGATAAGTTTAGACATATACCTTAATGACAATTCAGTGGGTTCGTTCGTGTACGTTACAATTACAGAGTATTTAATTATTTTGAATATCCCCAAACTTTTTTGTTTAAAAAAAATGTAAACTTCAATTATAAAATTCTATTATTATAAAAGATCATGTTTTAAAATACCATGTACTAACGAATGATCCATTATTTTAAAAAGTTATTTTTCTCTTTTTATAAAACATGTTTTTTAATGATAAAGTTTTATAAATATATTAATACAAGCGTATAAAACATAAATATAATTTACTTTTTGAAATTTTTTTGGTGTTAATTCATACGCCAATTTTTAAATGAATTATGAGATATCTGGACAGATACGAACAAGACTTCAATTTGGGATGCTTGCTTTGACGGTGAACTGCACACCAGATTTTGTTGCAGGCCAAGTCATTTTGATATCAAGAGGGAAGATGAGCCCAATGCAAGATTTTGTTGCAGTTTGTCATTTAAAAACTTGTTTCGATTGTAATTTGTCCCTTAAAAACTTGTTTCATTAAACAACCATTTTCTGAATTGGAGAGCAACTAAATCATCTGATTACAGAGATAAGATTTACTAGACGATACTGCAGCCTCATCTTCCCTTTAATTCCTGTCGAGAATTCAAAATAAGCTAAGCTAACCAATCTACTGAATGCCATATATTTCACTTCCCCTCCTTTACTTGCCTTGCATTCAAATACACAGACTTTCTTATCTACTCAACTGGTTCAGTATCGTACATCAATGCATTGACCGTAAAAATAAGACTTCAAAGCACAAGAATCGCTTAATTGTAGTGAAGATGGAAATCTTTTCAAGCACTTTCTCCCCAAAAAAAATCAAGAAACTAAGGCAACTATCATCCAATTCAACATCTCAATTGCACAAGTAAGCTAAATCTAACAGCCATCGCAAAGGAACGAAACCACAACAAGCACAGAACCAAGTAGTGTGATACAAGAACAGAATATGGTAAATAGGACACAAATTTCCTTTATTATTCTCGGCTCTATTGGAACATAGGCAAAGTAATTAGTTCATAGCCAGTCGAACAAGAACTATGTAGTGTGATGCAACTTTGGGGCAATGAATCCAATAGTAATGATAAGGACAACTTTAGGAGATATCTTCAAGCCGGGTGTCTTGTCAGTGTAGAATGGGAGCATATGGATCCACTTACACTGCCAGTGGCAACACTACTGGATTCCTACTTCGAAAGCTAGCAGCTGCTGTGCTTCCTGTTGGGACAACTGATCCACTTGGTGTCATATCTGCGCAGACCCGCAACTAACTCTAAGCAGGATGTATCAACACTACAAGAAAAATCAGTTTGGGCGACAAAACATTTCGTCGCACAAAGTGATTTTTTCGTCGCCAAAAGCTGTTTGTGACAAAATGAGTTTCGTCCCCTGTTCGTCGCCTCAGCCCCGTCGCCCAAAGTTTGGGCGACCAAAAAAATAATTCGTCGCCGTAAGTAACTTTTTGTGATGAAATTCAAATTTCATTGCCCTTGAGTCATAGTGACAAATTTTTTAATTTGGTCGCCCAAAGTGTTAGTTTTGTCGCCCAAAGACCCTATTTTTTGTGACGAATTTTTTCTTTTGTCACCCATTGTACCCTTTTTTTGTGATAATTTTTTTATTTTGTCACAAAAAACTGATAAGATATAATATATCCCCCAAGAATTATGTTTTTGACATCGCCAACCAAACACACCCTAATTTCATTTCTAGCACCCTTTATCAACTAATGCTACTCATGGTGGGGCATTCCGAGAATCGAACTCGGACCTCTCGCATCCAAAGCGAGTATCATACCATTAGACCAAATGCCCTATTGACAATTGAAGAAAAGAAACTCAAATTTATCGAATCCATGATGATATGAAAAGAGAGAAAAGAAATCAAACTTTCAACTTCATCGATCTATCAGCAAATAAAAATCTGAGTTCCCCTATTTCTTGTATCTCAAACCAACAAAAAGACAAAAATCTCAGCTATTGTTGCAATCTGAACCGGCAAAGCAACTACTCAGGAGAAAAAAGAGAGTAATTAAGAAATAAAGGAAGAAAATTAATGCTATATGGAAATTTCACTAGAGTGAATTATAAAGTAAAAATCCATAATCTCTAAAATGTACCGTTAAACTTTCCAAACATTAGATTTAGCCTTGATTCCTGCAAAAGAAGGCACGATGTGGGACTTTCAGCTAATTTAGACCCTCCTCAGATTATCATCTCTAGAAATGTAAGAGAAAATACAAATGAATATGGATCCAAAGCAGGTGAGTGAAAGTCCAAGAAGAAGATAATTCCTTTACTCTACCACAAACCCATTCGATTTGTTTTGTTTTGACAGTATGACCATGGTAATCCAGGTCTAAACTACAACACTTCATACCAACATGGTTACAACTCAAGACATAACCAATTGACAATTTGACATTCCTAGATAAGTCAAGAGTCCTGAAACTTGAACCAATAAATATGTATACCATACACTGAATTTTTGGTCAATGGGCGCAAAAACTGAAAACAAAGAATCTAAATAAAATAAAACCAAAATACGTACTAAGCCATCATATCATAATCTGCACAAAGCAGCATACCTTTAACAGTCACCAAACAAATGCATATAAACCTTTAGAAAGTATTTTTCCTCAATTCATCATGTGGAGTTCATCAGCACTTTACCTTGAATCCTAATTTACTGTCAAGACAGGAATGCCAGTCAGCTTTCCTTCCAATGGGACTCGGTCACAGGGCCTAAAAAACAAAAAAGTAAAATTTGCACAAAATGAGAAGAGGCCTTTTCCAGTTGTGGTTTTGTACCCAAAGAAGAAAGAAAGAATTATGTTAGATCCAGAAACACAAGTCAAATGAAGAGTGACATCATTGTATCGTACATAAAGTAGCTGATTTAACTCGTTATAATCTATATGGTAGAGACCCTCATTTTGTGCAAATTTTGTGTAACTAGAGATGCGAGGGTGAATAGGATTCCCACATTTTGAAACTTATGCCTAATATGTGAAATGGTTTAGAGAGTAAAAAAAATGTATAAGTTGAGGTTAAAATCATTCATGATTAATAAGCAGGGAGACTAAAATCATTCATGATTAATAAACAGGCAAATAAAAAAAATGTATAAGTTGAGGATGAATAGGAATCCAGTAGTAACACAATTGGGATAAAGAACAAAACAGATCTAGCAATAGAGCCATGAAACAGTCATGAATTTAAGACCATCAGAAAGTATGGTAAGCCAACATATTTATGAACGCAAGAAAAATTAACTAAGCAAGAAAACATACTAAGAAATCCACTAGGTCATATTAAATGAACATGAAAAGGGTGTGCCTTCATAAGACGACCATAGTAGAAGAAATCACGAAGATCATCTATCAGGAAGGTGTCAGCTATTGATGTACCTAAGAAATCCACTAGATAAAGTGCTCAATTTAAAAAAGGAAATGAGGAACTAGGTTTCTGCATGCCGGTTATAAGGAAATGTAAGCACCTTGCAGTTTCCTTCAGCCATTCTCATCATGTTTCGCCGTGCTCTTGAACTCTTTGTGGCATCAAACATGCGCACCTAAATTAATAAATTCTATGAATGTTGTCGAGACTAAAAGGTTCAAATGAGCATCAATTAAGGATACCTCTGCATCTATCCTCTTCCATGCCTTTGACATATGAAGAACAGATTTGGAGCATATGCCTTGCCTTGCCTTCACATATTCACGTATTCACAATTAAACATACCTGCTTATTAGTTAAACAACCAATCAACACCTGCTTATTCTCAAAACTGTGAATTGTTAGGTTCAGCAGCTAGTATATGCACTACACATGCCTGCTTATTAGTTAAACAACAAATCAACACCAAATTATTCAATCCTGCTGTAAATCAAGTAGGAATAATATTCAATTGCACAAGCATCAAGTCTAGGGTTTAAATTGGAGTAAATTAGAGAGAGTAATGAAAACAAACCAGTGTTCACAAGCACATCGAAGCCCTCCTAATGGTCGGGGTTCATGGCGAAGTCGCCAGTGAAGAGACCGAATGGGGAGAGGGCATTCCACGGGGCGCCGACTTCGAGGAGGCGCTTGACAACGTCGATGTGGTCGTGATTGCCCTCCTAATTGACTTTTACAATTAATTAGGGCGACAAAAAGTATATTTGTCACCTTAACTTCATATTTTTGAAGTGAACCATCAGACATGAAAATAAATAAAAACCATATCTGCATAATCTAAGCAAGAAAAAATATTAGAAACACCTAAAAGCAATTTCAGTAATTGCAGCAAATGCAATCAAAAAAGCTGTAAAAGATTAGAAGGGAAAGAATTTGAACCTGAACCATAAACGACGAAGATCAAGATACCACCAATACCTCTCCCAATTAAGTTTCATTACATCTAGCCTTAAATTGGGTCCCTGCATTCGACAGTCACTCAGTACCTGCACAAAAATTATGTATATAAACTTTGACAGTGATAAGTTGGGTCCAATTCATTAATTTCAAGGAATGATAAAAAATTAGACTAAGAGGAAGTCACTCAGTACTTGTACAAAAATTATGCACAAAAATTATGCATATATTCCAATGTAAACTATATCTACTAACCAATAATATTAAAATTGCAAATAAGTAATAAGTGATAAGAGTTATCAATCAAAAATTCTATTTCAAGAAAAGGAAAACTAGAATATGTTGAAGATCAAGAGGCTTTCTATGATAATATACCATGTACCGGAGGTAAGCAGTAGCAAAGGCAATATCGTCATTGAGATCAGCAAATGCCAACTCAGGCTCAATCATCTAAAGAAAAATATTCAAATAGAGTGTCAAATGTTTTTTGATTCTAGATAATCAAATAAATAAAGCCAAGTGGTGCAAAAAACACAGTTGGACAGAAAAGATGAGAAATAGAATTTTCAGCAAAATGTCTGGAATTATTGGAATTTTCAGCCCTAAAAGTAGGACCAAATTTATACACTTAGGCAAACACAGAAGTTAAAGAGCATAAGTACAACAAACAAAAAGCATTAATCCATTTGGGAGAGCAACAACAGAGCTTCAACCTTGAAGTCGCTAAAAACATTCTCTCTCCTTCCGGCTTCCTATTCTCCTGCAGTCATAGTGCCTTCGAAGTTTTGAAGCTATGTAACCTAGAAAGCTAAATATAGTCGAATAAATGACAAAAAAAATAAAAAGTTGCTTCAAATTCCTTCAAAGTTTTAAGGTCTGGCAAATACGTGTAAGAAAATCGACAATTATAAAGTGAGTAATGCTTAGTCGCTAACAGACTAGTTAGCAGTGCTATCAGTAAATCTAGATCCAGATTTCAATAGTTACGAATCCAATCCAATGCCAAACAAATAAGATCTAACACAAAGAAGACGAACTTACCTTGTAGACAATCGCAATTCTCAGCCTCTTTGCGAACAACATCAAGCACGGAATGGATTAGTTCAGCGCCCCTAGTTGTTTCCGGCACCGGACTGACCAAACATGAATTTATCCATCTTGAAACCTGCCGTACGGTCCAGATCTGATGCTTTCAATGACTCCGGACTCCATATTCATCAGAATCGCCCTCGGAATGAACCTCCCATGGCTGGCCTCGTTGTAGTAGACATTGATGCGCTCAAGATGTAGATCCGAGTCCCCCTGGTACCGTCCCATGGAATCAATGCCGTGCTCGGTGCAAATGAACTTGGCTCCGATCTGGTTGACATAGGTTTTGGGTAGAGGCGAACTAGAAATGGGATTAGGGTTTCGGAGAGAGTGAACATCGGCGGAGGAATAAAGAGGCAAGAGTGGTACGGAGTACAATTTATCTTTAATCTTTGATCTTTAATTTTAGGGAAAACTAATTAAAATACCCCCACCTTTGGGGGTATGGTAAAAATATATACTCAACTTTCAAAAGTAATAAAAATATCCCGACCTTTGATAGTAGTGGTAATATATTACCACGATTTTTCTCACTTGTCAAAAATGCTGACAAGACATCCTACGTTGATTTTTTACAGGGATTTTTTGAACGGGTTCCTTAGGAAAAAAATAAAGAGTTGGACCGGTTTCATGCACCACGCCTTTTCCTCTCTCCTATCTTCTTTCGTGATCGCCTCTTGAGCTGTCTCTCACACATTTTCTTCCTCATGTCGGATATCTTGAGCTGTCTTGAGTTCCTCTTCAATGACAGTCTCCCTCCCTCGTGGTCGACTATCTTGAGTTGTCTCTCACATATCTTCTTCCTCTTTGATTCGTTCACGGACATAGCTGAATAAGTTTTTTTCCCTCTTTGTTGTTGTTGTTGCTGTTATTTTCGGTTTAGTTTTGTAGTTGTCAGTTTGGTGTTAGGAATAATCGTGTTGTGTTAATTTGAGACAGTTTTGACCAGATTAGTTGCTTGGTTGAATCAATTTCATTTTTTCGGGTTTAATTTTGTTGTCAGTGCATTTTTTTCCTAAGGATACCGTTTAAGAAAACCCGATTTTATTACTAATTTGTAAAAAGGCTTCCACGCAGTATGCCTTGTCAAAAACAAAATCAACGTAGGTTGCCTTGTCAGCATTTTTGACCCATGAGAAAACTCGGGGTAATATGTTACCCCTACCTTCAAAGGTCGGGATATTTTAATTACATTTGAAAGTTGAGGATATATTTTTACCATACCCCCAAAGGTGGGGGTATTTTAATTAGTTTTCCCTTAATTTTATCACCCCGTGTAAATGGGCGACCAAACACCTTTCTTTTGTAGCCCCAAGTTCTTTTGGGCGACCATTTGAAATTTTTGTCACGAAAAACATGTTTTGGGCGACAAAGTATACTTTTGTCACTGACAGTTAAGTTTGGGCGACCATAGTTTTTTTGTCACCTTTGTTTTTGTTTTTTTGTCGCCCAAACACAGTTTTCTTGTAGTGCAAACAAGTTCACACTCGCTAAAAAACCAAAAATAAACACACAATAATAATGCCTTGAGACATCTTTTTTATACACCAAAAACTTAAAATAAAACATCAAATTCAGCGGTAGTAAGTAAAGCATATAATAACCAACACAACCAAAACCAAGCAACAATATATCCAAGATCAAAAGCTTGATGCATGTTCAAGACGATTATGAGCAAAAACAACCAGAACTAGTTAGTACAACAATACTATAATTTTTTATATATTCACCAAAAGTTGGATGTACATGCCATGTTTTCCACTAAAATTTCACAAGAACACAACTAAGCTAGGGTGGATAGATATACATGCACAATGCACTTATCTGATGTCAAAAAATGCACTTTTCTTTAACCACCACTCAATTTGATTAAGAACCATTGCTAACTGCTCAACGTAAAATGCCAAGTTACCAACAGAAACAAATCACTATGACTACTCTACATAAGAAAGATTTGTATTATCATTCTCTTAATTTTGACCTTCCAATTTATTATTTTCTTCCAAAAGAAATACAAAATTAGAATTTGGATTACGCCAGATGGCCTTTCGGGCGACGGACCAAGGTCGTCGCCTGAAATGGGATTTTCGCCCTCTTCCGTCGCCTGAGTTGTGGTCCGGTGACTTTCATCCCTTCACCATTCAGTCGACGAGCATCTGTATGTTCGTCGGTGGAGCTAACTCAGGCGACGGAAACAGTGTTAGTCGACTGATGATGATGTCAGAGGCCAAGGGCCATCCGATCCAAGCCCGCCCATTAAGACTCAGGCGACGAGTTTAGTTTCATAAGTTCGTCGCCGGAGTCGGTCCATATAGCTATGAAAGAATCCAGGCGATGACCCTCTCCTTTGTGTTTCGTCGCCTAGATAGTTTTAGGAGATGGACATAGAATTATTTTGTCTCCTGAGTGAAGTCTAAAGATGCGTTCTCAGTTGTATGTCCGTAGCTGGAGTGTTCAGGAGACGAAATTTTATATAATTCCGTCGCCTGAAAGGGTTAAAAATTTTTTTATATTAATAAGACGATGTAATATTGTTTGTTCGTCGGCTGAATTCTTTTGATTTTAAAAAAATAAAATTTAGTAGCTAGGGCAGGTGCCCCCTGTTGGAATGTACCTTATAGCACATTTTGTGGTCCTGTCCAAAACTTTCTCAACAACAACACACAATCACACAAACAACAACATACTCAACAACAACACACAATCACAAGCAATTCAACCCATCAAATTAAAAACCTTGTAATCCACCCTAAAGCTTGTCCAACATACCAAAAGTGTGTGAAAAATATCAAGACAACTTCACAAAAAGTTTCTCCAAACACTACAAGTTCCAACTACACAATACACAAGTTCTAAAAGTTTCTCCAAACACTACACAACTTCACAAAAAACCAAACCCAAGTCTTAGTTATATGAGGAGGACATCCTTACGTATTTCGGCTGGGGGGAGGGCTGATAGTCTGATGGAAGAGAACCTGAGTTGTTGGAGGGCTGAGGAGACGCTGCGGCTGAAGGGACAGCCTGAGGACACACCACAGAGGTGACGGATGGCTGTGAGTTGGACTGACCACCTAAGAAGCCCATCATGACCCTCTCAATACTGGCCATACGCTCCTCCAGTTGCTCATTCTTGCTCTCGGCAAGGGTGGCTTTCTCACTCAACCTTGCAATTTCAGCCTTCGCCTCATCCAGCCCCTTGTCCCTCTCTGCAGCCCTTGCTGTCCATGGACCCCCTCGTTTCTTTGCAGGCCGCTCTCCAGCTGCACCCATTCCTTTATAAAAAAGATTGAAAATATAATAAGAGCTATACCTCTGAAAATTATAATAAGTAACATAAGTAAAATCAGTGGGATTGAAATATAAGTAAAATCTCTAGCTGCACCCATTCTTGTTATAAAATCTTGTTATGAACTATAAGTAAAATCAGTGGGATTGAATTATAACAAGTAAAATCTTGTTATGAACTTCTGAAAATTGTAAAACAAAAATAAAATCAGTGGGATTGAACTATACCTCGAACTTCTGTTCCTCGTCTTTCCCCAAGGCATTCCAAGATGATCCGCGTTTGTTCTTCAACAGAGAGGGGTGGTATTTGGCTTGGGTCTTCTGCTCCTTCTCCAACAGTGAGGAATTCTTGAAGACGACCTTTCAATTTGGCCTACAAGTTCATGTATGCACAAAAAATATATATAAGTAAAACCAAAGAAATAATTATATACAATTTATAAGTAAAACTAAAGAAATAATGAAGGGAATTTATAATAACACTAAAAGGAATTTATAAGTAAAAGGAATTTATACTAACACTAACAGAAATAATAAAAGGAATTTATAATAACAGTAGGATTTACCTACTATTTACAATAACAGTAGAAATAATGAAAGGAATGTATAAGTAAAACCAAAGAAATAATGAAGGGAATTTATAATAACACTAAAAGGAATTTATAAGTTAAAGGAATTTATACTAACACTAACAGAAAAAATGAAAGGAATTTATAATAACAGTAGGATTTACCTACTGATTACAATAACAGTAGAAATAATGAAAGGAATGTATAAGTAAAACCAATCTCATAGTGAAAGAAATGCATTATTACCTACTGCTTTCATTATATAGAAAAAGAAATAATGAAAGAAATGCATTATTATAAGTAAAACTATTCACTAATGAATGTATATAGCTTATCATCATTAATTTTTACCTAGCTTTTCATTATTATAAGTAAAACTATTCACTAATGAATGCATTATTATAAGTAAAACTATTCACTAATGAATGTATTACCTAGCTTATCATCATTAATTATTATAAGTAAAACTTATACAGAAATAAGAGTACCATGCATTTAAGTTATATAAGAAATGCATTATTATAAGAAAGTCATTCACAAGCTTATCATCATTAATTTTTGAACAAGATTTATAAGAAAGTCATAAAGAAATAAAAGTACCATGCATTTAAGTTATATAAGAGTACCATGTACTACCTAGCTAATCATCATTACATTATTATAAGAAAGTCATACAGAAATAAGAAAGTCGTACAGAAATGCATTATTATACTTAGGTTTTACTAAAATGCATTATTATAAGAAATGCATTATTATAAGTAAAACTCATACAGAAAAGCATTATTATAAGAAATGCATTATTATATGAAAGTCATACAGAAATAAGAGTACCATGCATTTAAGTTATATAAGAGTACCATGTATTACCTAGCTTATCATCATTAATTTTTGAACAGGATTTATAAGAAATGCATTATTATAAGTAAAACCTAAGTACTTAGGAAAAATTTCAGAAAAACAGAAGGTCATACCAGTCCATCCTGCGCACCCGGACACCCCTCGTAGGCTTCTATGGTTGTCTGAAGCCATGCCGTCGGATGCTTTTCCTTAACAATGAGCTCTTCTGCTCGGAAGCTCAGGGGCTTGGACCCATTGTGATGATTCATGGGGTTCGGATCCTTGGTCCTGTTTTGCTTGTGTCGCTCACACAGGGCCTGTAAAAAGAACGTCATTCACAAGTGTTAAACAATAAGATAAACGGAGAATAAAAAAAAAGTTAGGGAATAAATGAGAAATTACCATTCTCGCTTCGTCTGTGAAGTCACTGACCAAGAACCGCCACTGCTCAGGGCGAGCGACAAACTCAAGTGGTATGTCCACGCCCCCCCACTCCAGGAAGTGTTGATGACAATCATATTTCTAGGCCCCATATGCTTTTCCGCTCTTCTTCTCCACGTATGAGTCAACTGCAGGGTCAATCTCATAGTACATCTACACATGCATATCAGAAAAAAAAAAATTTGAATAGAAGATAAGCAACAGTAGATAAGCAAGCAAGCAAACAAAAAAATTGAGAGCATAATAGATGATAAGCAACAGCCAAGCAAGCAAACAAAAAAAAAGCAACAGCCAAGCAAGCAAACAAAAAAAAAAGCAACAGCCAAGCAAGCAAACAAATCTCATAGTAGATAAGCAAGCAAAAAAAATTGAGAGCATAATAGATGATAAGCAACAATAGATAAGCAACAGCCAAGCAAGCAATCTCATAGTACATCCACACATGACAGAAGCTAAGCAACAGCCAAGCAAGCAAACAAAAAAAAATTCAGAGCAGAATAGATGTGAAGCACAAAACCACATTATTTTTTATTTATCAACTATCCAGACCACATTATTCTTTGGTGGGTTTTTATCTAATTTTACTGCACATAAGACACAAAAGTAGTGACACCAATTTGAATAGAAACTTCTTAGTATTTAGGAACTACTTGATTATTATGGTTCTCAAGGAAGAAAATATTAGTCAAAACCCAAATTAGGATTTAGGAAATCAACATTAAAGACATTATTGAGGAGATATTCATCTTACATCTCAGTCAAATAGATAAATCAAACGATAAAGTTATATGTAGATCACACAGATCACAAAAGGAAAGTACTTATAAGTAAATAAGTACTTAGGTAAAAGATAATAAAAAAAGTTAACCACCTCCAAGTAATCCCTTATGGGGGATTGTTGCTCCTTTGTTAGTTTGGTCCATGTTGATGCAAGCATTAGCACTTTGTCCCTGATAGCACACCCAAGGTCTCGGACAAAGGTCTCATGCAGTTGCTTGAGGCCAGGCCCCTTGTGGAAGCAGGACCACTCGATCTTCAGCTTCTTCCCCGCTGCCGCCTTGAGGAGTGCTGTTTTGTGACTCTTGATGGTACGATATTTACCTAAAATTCATAAGAACATATCAAAATCATCATTGAAACAAACAGAAGGATGAAAAATATAAAGACTGCATTTGTAGAATACTATAATCAGGCCATGTATAAACAAAATATAAACAAAGAGTCCATCAAATGCAACAAATACACACAGATAACAGTCTCAGCATATACAAGGACTAAATAGATACATTGAAACAAATAGAAGGATGAAAAAAAGCAAAAGGATCAGTATAATTAAAAAGAAAACCATCTAGACATATTGGATATAAACAGATTGGCAAACAGATAATAAGACAGTTGAGATAAATAACATTAGACAAAAAACTGAAGTGTGGCATGCACCAATTAAGAAGAGTCCAGACATCAAAAAATGGTATGGAATGAGAGAAAATTCTGAGATGGGTCATTGTAATACTAACTTCATCTCTGCAGATCATCACACAACAAAACTAAGTCTAAAATAGCATATCTAGAGCCAAATTTACAGCATATTGTGATAAACCAAGTCTAAGACTATAAAAACATGTTACAAGTCTAAGATAGCATATCTAAAGCCAAATTTACAGAAAAACTTCATCTCTGCAGATCATCACACAGCAAAACCATGTCTAAGACTATAAAAGCATGTTACAAGTCAAATATATCAAGTCTGAGACTATAAAAACATTTTCATGGTGATATAGCCAAATTTACAGCATATTATGATAAAACTAAGTCTAAAATAGCATATCTAGAGCATCACGAAGTAATAAACACAATTCCAAAGCAAAGATCATGCCAACACAGAACCAACACAACAACATTAATCAAAGGGCGACTCAACATAGCTTCACCTCGAAACCCTAACTCTTCCAATAGAAACCCTAAATCTAATTGAAACCCTAAATCTAATACCATTGAAACTCTAAATCCTAAATCATTATACAATTGAAACCCTAAATCCTTATAAAATGTTACAGAATCTGACAGATGGAGAGAGAGATGCTAACCACGACAACGGATGGAGCGAGGGGCCTCGGCTGTTGACGCAAATACTGGGTTGGCGCCGACAATGGTCGTGGATGGCCCAGGGTTGCCATTGGACAGAGATATGAGAGGAGGTGGCACCGGGGTTGTTGCAGAGGGAGTGGGAGAGGGAGTGGGAGTCGCTGAGGTAGGAAGAGTCGGTGCCAGGTGGAGAGGGAGTGGGAGTGGGAGTCGGGGCCGAGTTTGGAGAGGGAGTGGGAATGAGAGTCGGGGCCGGGTTCGGAGAGGGAGTGGGAGTGGGGGTTTGTAGAGGGAGTGAGAGAGTCGGGGCCGGAGGCGCTGAAGCCGCTGAGTTCAAGGGCGAGGACGAGGGCTCTGGTAATTGCAGAGGTGGAGGAATCGGGGCCAGAGTGGACGAGGATGGCTTCTTCTTCCCCTTCACAGGGCGGGATTTAGGAGGCATGGGGAGAGATTAGGTTTTCAAACGGATGAGAGGTCGGAGGAGGGACAAGAGGGAGGGACGAAGCACGAAGTTGAGGGAGGAGGCGGAGGAGAGGCGAAGGAGGGACGAGAGGGAGGGACGGAGCACGAAGGAGAGGGAGGAGGCGGAGAAGGGACGAGAGGAGAGGCGGAGAGAGAGAGAGAGAGAGAGAGAGAGAGCGATTCGAGAAATTGATTTGGGGCTAAGGGTTAGGGGAGGAGTCCGAGTGTATTAAAATCCTACACGTTCAGGCGACGGACATTTATAAAGGAAATTTGTCGCCTGAAATTTTGGCTGAAATTCAAATTTTGGTGATAATTTAGGGGGGAAATGAAATTTTTTTCGAGAAATTCACTTTTTCATTGGGGAGACGTACTAGTAATAAGTTCGTCTTCTGAATACTCTCAAGCGACATGAAATTAACTTGTCCGTCGCCTGAAAATTTGGCGGAAATTCAAATTTTGGTGAAAATAAAGGTGGGAAATGAAATTTTCTTCGAGCGAAAATGTGGCAGAAATTCACCTTTTCATTGGGGAGACGTACTAGTAATAAGCTCCTCTGCTGAATAATCTCAGGCGAATGGAATTTAATTTGTCCGTCGCTTGAAAAAATGCAGATTTTTTAAAAAAGAGCACTTTGCATTTGTTATTGCCCTGTTTACCATAACTTAATGACAAATTGCACCAAAAAAAATACTCTCATAAGCCATGATACCAACCATGTCATACAAATACGAAAATAACCGCCATGTCTCACAAAAACAACGATTACAATCTATGATTTATGGAATCTGAAGACATTATCAACCTTTGTCATCGTCACTCACTTCGTCATTTTCATCTTCGTCATCCTCTTGTTCATCTTCATCTTCATCTTCATCTTCATCTTCATCTTCATCATCATCATCATCATCATCGTCTTCTTCTTCTTCTTCCTTCATTTCAAGATCAATGGCGAGGTTGAAATTTTCGAAATAGATCACCGAGCCAATCTCCTGATAAGCTTCTTCCACCTCATTTGTAAGATCATCTCCGCGACTTGCTAGAGTTTGAGGATCATACACGCTTCTATGGGACATCACATTAACTACTTTCCAAGCATCACCCGCCTTTGGATCATCCACGTAAAACACTTGTCTTGCCGAGCGTGCAAGACAAAATGGGGAATCCTCATACCAACTGCTGTTCATGTCCATAGAGAGCAAACCTATATCTACCTTGGTGCTTCCACTATTTTAAGGGTCGGTGTCAAACCACTTGCATTTAAACAACACTACTGGCATACAAGTAGCGTATATGAGCTCTACCACTTGTTCAAGTACCCCATAGTACTTAGCATCTGAAGTTTCCACAATCACCCCTGAATTTTGTGTTCTCAAATCTTTGTCTTTGTCCCATGCCACAAACTTCACCCCATTGACAGAGCAGGCCCAATACAGTTTGCATTGTAATGGCCCCTTTGCCAAGTTCAGAACCTCCGGTTTCAGGTAGGTGTCTCCATCTTTGTGCAACTTAGAAACCTATACAACATAACATGTTAGAGTTCAATTTTGGGAAAAAAACATGCAATTTGTTCAATGAAACATCACGGTCGGTCATACCCATGGGTAGAAATAACTGAGAAAATCTCTTCTACGGTCCATTCTTCATACTCCAGGTAAGCCTCACTATACAGGTTCTCATGCGATGTCAAGTAGAACTCAACTTCCTTGCAGTTGGTTAAAACCTGCAAGTGAGCCTCTGCAATCATAGGTTCTCCTAACCTTTCTCTCATGATTTCACCGTGAGGACGCACGAGGCTTGAAACGACAGAAATATCATAGCTCAGCTCCTCCATAGCATTCGTCCCTTCACTGCTCTCATCTCGACCCCCAAGATACAAGTTGCAGTATGTTGTTGCCTCGTTTAAAACATAACGCTCTGAAATACTTCCCTCCGGGTAACAATAGTTCTTCACTTGAGCCTTATATTTGCCAAGTTGCCTATAAAACAAGAAGGTGAAATTGTGAGATGAAATACTTCCCTGAAGAAGTTTTGGAGGGGTATAATGGACGTGAAATTGTGAGATGAATTTAATCCATTAGTAGCATACCTTTCTATTGGGTACATCCAGGTGTAATGCACTGGTCCAGTTTCTAACACTTGTTGCGGTAGGTGAACTAGAAGGTGTACCATGATTGTGAAAAAGTGCGGGGGATAAATCATCTCCAGTCTGCAAAGAATCTGAACTATCTCATCCTCCATCTGGCGAACATCCTCCTTCCTCACCTCCCTGGCACACAATTTTTGAAACCATTTCGCTAGCGCAACCAAAGTCTTGGCAACACCCAACGGCAGGTATGCACGGACAACAATGGGAAGAAGACGCTGAAACATAACATGAATGTCATGGGTCTTTAGGCCGTTGAACTTTCTCTCTGCAATTTTGACCTTGTTGTGCAAAGATCCAGCGTACCCATGGGGTACTTCACTGCACCGAACCATTCGAATATATCTGGTATGTCCTCCCGTTTCACCAGGAATGGCGCATGAGGGAGTGTTCCATCTCTCTTCTGTGCCTGGCTTCTCCGCATCCCTCTCTGCTGCAATGCGGCTCCAGCTTTGGGACCATCCTTTGTCTTCCCTTCTATGTTAAGAGTAGTGCCGATTATGTTGTCGAAGACGTTCTTCTTGATGTGCATAACATCGAGTGCATGTCTGACTCTAATGTGACGCCAATACGGCAATCTCCATAACTCGGACTTGTTGGTCCAACACATTCTGTTAGTCACTGTATGGGGCCTTGAAAGCAGGGTGCGAGCTGAGGACGGGGAAGTTGATCCTGTTGAAACAGATGGAAACATAATGAGAAAGACATCGGAGAAACGTATGAAAAGGGAAAAGAGAATGAAAAGAGAGGTAGTTCTCGTACCTATCGATTTGTGTAAGAATTTACTCCCCGCTCCAAGCATAAGGACGTGTTCTGTGTTCTTCGCTTCCATTGAACGCCATACAATCGGTTCGCCACGGGTGGTTTGGCGGAAGACATCTAGGGTGCCCATCGTAAACCATTCTCCCCTGTTCATGCGTTGTAGAAGTACCATCCAAGCAAATAGGGCAGGCTTTATACCCCTTCGTCGCAGCTCCATCCAACATCCCCAAGCTAGGAAAGTCGTTTATAGTCGACAACATTGCTGCTTTCATCGTGAAAGTGGACCTTGAGTATCGATCAACAGTATATACTCCAGTCCCCCATAAGCGCCGAAGCTAATCGATCAACGGCTGCATGAACACACTAAGACACTTTCCTGGAGACTTTGATCCCGGAATCAACAACGCTAACATGTTGAATTCCTTCTTCATGCACATTGACGGAGGCAAGTTGTATGGCATGACTATGACAGGCCATGTCCTATGGAGGGTTGACTGATTCCCAAATAGATTGAATCCATCGGTTGCAAGTGCAAGTCTGACATTCCTCACGTCTTCAGAGAAATCCGGGTAGGTTTTGTTGAATTCTTTCCATGCCTCACCATCTGATGTGTGTTTCAACCAATCTGCATCTCTCACCCGCTCACCATGCCATCGCATAGCCTTTGCAATGTTCAGCTCCATGAACAATCTCTTCAGTCTAGGGGTTAACGGAAAGTACCGGAGAACCTACCTGGGAACCTTGCCTTTCGTACCCTCCTTAGTATACCACCTAGGTGTGTTGCACTTGGGGCATGCTTCGAGATTTGTGTATTGTTTCCGAAATAGCACACAGTTATACTCACAAGTGTCGATCAGCTCGTACCCAAATGCAAGGTCCCTAATCACACTCTTCATCTTCGCTCCATCAGTAGGATGTTTATGTCCTTTCGACAACATGCGAGCAATGTGTGCGCACATGGCGTCCATGCTCCTATCTGTCCACCCAAACTCTGACTTCATCTGCGAGCAATGTTCGCTGCCTCTACAAGCCTATTATATTTCTCGTAATCATCGTCAACAAAATATTGGAACGGAGGATCGTTGGGAACAGAGTGCGCCTCATATCCGACATGAAACGGAAAAGCATCGTGCAGAATGTTCATAGCAGGACCATCAACAGAGGAAGATGCCCCTTCCTCCAGGATCTGCGTTCGTCGTTGCTCAATTGTCCTATCAATTGGGGCTTCACCATGCTTGTCCCAAACAGTATAACTAGGCCACATCCCCAAGTGGGCCAAATGACTGTGTATTTCATCTAATCTGTGCCATTCATTGTTGCGGCATCTCCGACACGGACATAGGAAATGAGTCATTCCATTCGCATTATCTCTAAGATTCTGCATAAACATAAATATTCCTTTTTGATACTCCCCGTGAGCGTGACGGGCCATAGTAAGTTCGTCGTCCGAACCCGATTCAGGCGACGAACGTTTTGAAGTTCGTCTAGCGAGACGCAATCTGGCGTAGTGTTAAACATTCTAGTGATCAAGATAATCGAAGTTGCAACCATATATATATATATATAGTTTAATTTGATTACTCATCCCCAATAAAATTACACCTTTCAATTCCTATGGTTATAAGACTAAAACCCTGCCCGTTGTTCTGCACTTGCAGTTGAAGAATGAGGGACTGATGGTGATATCTCTTTTAGTGATCTGAAGGATGATGAATTGATGACGCAGATCTTTCTATCAAGCGATATGATCTAGAGCGAGGACAAGATCGATGCTGACTCTTGTTCTTCTGATGGATTCAGTGAATGGGTCCATTTGAATAACTTCTTATGTAATGAATTATTAATATAGAACATCACTTACCAAAGAGTCATTGTCTAATCATTTAGACGTCGTGAAGCAAAAGATACGAGACTTGTAGTCTCTCATCTTTAGATTCTGAATCTACCCAGGAAGCCGCTATCATCTTCTTTTTGTCACTAGGAGGGTTGCAGCCCTAGCTTCTGAGGTGCACTTTTCTTCTTGGGACAATTTCTCGCAAAGTGACCCTTTTTCTGGCAATGATAACACGTAAAATAAGCATGATTTGAATTGGTGTTTCTATTTTGACCACGATTCATCTAGAACTTCTTCATAGTCTTAGTGTTCAATATGCCACTTCAGCACTTCAATCTTCATCTTCATCTTCATCTTCCTCTACCAGTTTATTCATTACTCTTTCTACTTTGAGAGCCACACTCTTCTCCTTCTGCGTCTTGGTGCTTTATTTTCTCTTTCTTATCTTGTTATTAGAAGTAAGTTTTCCAAAGGTCTCCTCCACATATCCATATTAATTAATTATTTGTAGCCACGTTAGCTAGTCTGGAAGGATGTACGTATCAAGCACCTCCCACTTGGAATTGAGACTATAGAATATTTTGGTGACTTTCTTCCATATTATCCCTCCAAGGAAGAAGAGCTAGCTCACAACTCCGACAAACCTTGAGTGAAAGTCTTCGAGATCATTTCCATCAATTTGAAGAGCCTAGCTTGTACAGTTGTACTTTTCCTCTAGGGTTGTGATCTTGTCTTGTTTGACATCTTCATGCCCTAGCTAGGTGAATCTTTTTCAGGGCTTTCCACTTCTCCTTAATTAGGGAGTGAAAAACCCCATTGCGCTGGTCACCAGATCGATGATTTTTGAGTTTTTCTTAAACTTCCATGAACTCCGATCCTTTCCCCGGCCATTTAACCGTAGGGACTGGATTTGAATCATAATGTCTAGCATTTTCAAATCTCTGTCTTCAAGGATACTTTAGCACTACCCACCAACTGAGCCGTTATGCTCCTTCATTTGCTTAGACCAAACGTACGTCATACTCTCCTGGCTTGAGTAGTGGGGACTTCCATATTCACCTTGGAGTTTCCTGAAGAACTCATGTTTCTTGCAATTAGTCAAACGATCTAGAGCACACGGGCTTTGAAACCAATTGTTGGATCAGTAAACGTCTTAAACAAGAAAATGTTCTGTAAAACATAAGTGACCACATTACATTCACTACGCCAGATTGATGTTCGGGCGACGAACAAACCAATTCTCGTCACTTCAAAATTATTCAGGCGACGAACATGAAAACTCTCGTCACCCTAATGTCAGAGGGGTGCAACTCATCCATGGTATAGTTGGAGGCGACCAACATTTGTCTATGTTCGTCGCTTAAAATTTAGTCAAAATGTTGACCGACATCAAGTGACGGACTTATAGTACAAGTCGTCGCCCTAACCAAGGAGGCCCAATTGTCAATGCTAGAAATGACCTCCGGTGACGAAAATAAACCTAAGTTCGTTGCTTGAAAACTGCCATATTTATTGCTTTGATATGTAGGTTTAGGGCATTTATTTACTTCTCTTTTAGGCGACCAACATAGGCTAAGTTCGTCGCCTGAAAAAACTTTTTGTCAACTACCGAATTTACTGTTTACGTGCCACAATTGAACTTTCCCATTTCAAACCCACCATTTTTCCCATAGTAACCCACGTACCTCCTATATTTCATACTATCACCACTTTCTCAAACCTCTCATTTCTCCATTTTCAAGTTCATTTGATCGGCTCTTCCTAAACAAGGTATGTATGAGTTTGTTTGTTTGTGTGTCTATTTTGTCAAACTATTTACATTTGTATATGATCGTAGTGCTTGAAATATGGTGATGAGAAGATGGGTAGGAATTGAAAGTAGTAGTTGTGATTGAAATTAGTTTGGTGTTGATTGTGATTGAAATTAGTTTGTGATTCAAATGAGTAGTTGTGATTGAAATTAGTTTGGGATTGATTGTGATTGAAATTAGTTTGTGATTCAAAGTAGTACGTAGTTGTGATTGAAATTAGTGTATGTTTCTTGTGATTGAAATTGAGACATATGAGAATGAGAATATAGATTTATCTTGAGATTATTGGAACTAGTGATTGAGATTCATAATGACAGGAGAATGGCCGATAAGCGTTGGATGCAACTCCCTCGTTCTCACAACGACTACCTTAATGGAATTTATCACTTCGTGAACAATGTTAGAGATAATGCGAATGGGATGACCCATTTTCTTTGTCCGTGTAGAATTTGCTGCAACAATCAATGGGTTACTATAGGTGAGATGAATATTCATTTGTTCCAAGAGGGGATGTGGTCTAGTTATACCGTTTGGGACAAACATGGAGAACCACGAGCTGATACAGGAATTTCAGAACGGAGAGCGCATATTTTGGATGAGGGAGCATCTTCCTTTAGTGATGGTCCTATTATGGACATTTTACACGACACTTTTCCTTATCATGCCGGATATGAGGCACATACGAGTGCAGATGAACCTGCATTCGAAGATATTGTTGATGATGATTACAAGAAATATGAGAGAGTTTTAATAGAAGCTCGTACTCCCTTGTATGACGGTAGCAAAAAGACGATTGGGTACTTGTATAGAGGCAATGCGGATAAAGTCAGAAAATGGGTGGACTGATAAGGGCATTAATGACCTGTGCAGCTTTGTCTCTGAATTGTTACCCGATGGATACATATTTCCATTTGAAGGAAAAAGGATGAAGAAAATCATTAGAGACCTCTCACTTCCTTACCAGATAATCGATGCTTGCGAGTATAACTGCGTTTTGTTCTATAAACAGTATGCAGATTCCGAAGTGTGTCCAAAGTGCAACACTTCGAGGTGGGATACAAGTGAATTTAGGAGGGGTCGCAAGGTTCCAAGAAAGGTCCTTCGGTACTTTCCCTTGACTCCTAGACTAAAGAGATTGTTCATGGAGCCAAACATTGCGAAGCAAATGCGATGGCATGGTGAGCGGGTGGGAGATTCAGAATGGTTGAAACACCCTGCAGATGGCGAGGCATGGAAACAATTTAATAGAACGTTTTCACATTTTTCTGATGATGTGAGAAACGTAAGGCTTGCAGTAGCAACTGATGGGTTCAATCCATTTGGGACTATGGGGACTCTCCATAGTACATGGCCTGTGATTGCCATACCATACAACTTGCCTCCGTCGATGTGCATGAAGAAGGAATTCAATATGCTGGCGTTGTTGATTCCGGGACCGAAGTCTCCCGGAAAGTGTCTTAGTGTGTTCATGGAGCCTTTGATTGATGAGCTTATACAGTTATGGGAGACAGGAGTTTGTACTTTTGATCGACACTCGAGGTCTACTTTCACAATGAAAGCAGCAGTGATGTGGACTATCAGTGATTTTCCTGGATTAGGGATGATGGAATGATCGACTACCAAGGGGTATAAAGCCTGCCCTGTTTGCTTGGATGAAAGTTCTGCAACGCACGAACAGGGGAGAATGGTTTATGATGGTCACCGCAGATGGCTCGCACCAGACCACCCTTGGCGATTCGCCAGTATGGCATTCAATGGGAAGATAGAGTATGGTCAACGACCTACATCTTTATCCGGTGTGGAGGTTCTCGCACAAATCAATAGGTACGAACTCTACACATCCCACTCTTCCTTATTGCATTCCATAAACACTAACTTCTTTCTTGTTTTAGGATCAAGTTCCCTGTCCTCAGCTCGCACACTATGTTTAAGGCCCCTTACAATTCGGCAAACAGGGTCTGTTGGACTAATAAGTGTCAGTTTTGGAGACTTCTGTGTCTACTATTTCAATATTCTAATGTTTTGTTTCTGCTTGTTTTTACTACTGTTTTCTTTATAGATGTCCAACCGGAGTTTTTACATATGATATTGTGTAGGCCTTGAGCGAGCGCAACAAGAAGAATCGGACAAAGAATCCAAACCAGATTAACCATCGCTCGGGCGCTAAGCCAATAAGTCATTGGGCTGAAGACTTTCAAAAAGAAAATCATCCAGCACCATGGGTAGCAGCTGTGATACATGGCATAGAAAATTGTCCAAGTGCAGAGGAGAAACTGGTGAGTGCAAGTTATCTCTCTCATTTTGTGAATGGGAAAATGAGGATGAATATTCAAATCAATATATAAACTAAGAAATTACAAACAAGAAATTACAACAGAAAGGGCTTGGTCTGATTTTTTTAAAAAAAAATAGATTTTTTTAACCACTTTCTCTTGGGCATTGTTTGACAGGAGAGCCTGAAACGACGTCTTGATGAGCTTCCTAAAGGTCAAGCAGAGGATGGAGGTGAGGCCAGCCAAGCAGAACCCATCTCCTTGGAACAACAAACAGCTATCATCATTGATTGCTTGGGAGAACGACGCGGAACGGGAGTTAGAGGTAACTCTCTTGTCTGATTTACCTTTTTGCTATGGCTTGTATTGTAAAAAATTAAAGCTGTAATTTATAACTTGTATTAAAACTGAAAAACAGTAGCAATTGCTAAAAGTGTCTTAAAATTCAAAACCGAATCACCCAAAGTTTAGAATCCTATCAAGCTATGCATGAGAGCTTATAACGTGTTAGAAAAACTGGGAAAAAACAGTAGTATTAACTTCCTGTATTAACTTGTATTAAAAATGGAAAAAATAGTAGTATCAAAACCGAATCACCCAAAGTTTAGAATCCTATCAGCTATTAAATAACAAAACAAAGGACACATAGCATAATTGTATTAACTTACTGTTTTTTACAACATATATCCTATGTTATTTTGGAAGGCATGGGAATGGCTGGTACAAGGCCCGCAAAAAAAAGAGGGGGGCCATGGACTGCCCAAGCGGAATTGCAGAGGAAGGACTTGGAGGACCGCGCCCTCAAGCTCGAGGAAGAGCTGCAGCAGGCCAGGGAAGAAACAAAAGTGGCCAATTCCCGTGCTGAAGAGGCTAATTCCCGTGCGGAAGAGGCTAATTCCCGTGTCACTGCATTGGAGAAGACAGTGATGGATATCCTCCGCACACAATTAGCCATCCAGCAGCCCATGCAGCCTTCTCAGCAGCCCACGCAGCCATCGACTTCCCAGGTAGTGGATTGAGCGTTGAATCCCATTTTCTGAAATTTCTCTATATTTTGAAACTTGATATCATTTTGTGAAACTTGATATCATTTTGTGAAACTTGGGTGTTGAACTTGGTAGTTGTCCCTATTTTGGAACTTGGTAGTTGAACTTTTGTGCATGATGCTAAGTAGTTGAACAAGGCAAGAATGTGTTTGAATGGTTGGTAACTTGGTATAAATGTATTTGAATGGTTGGTATAAATGTTTAGTACGTTTGTGATGTGTATATGGTTTATTTTGAATGTGTACTCACCTTTGAATGTGTTGTGCATTTGATGAATGCAAATTAATGGTGAAAACAGGTTGTCTTGTGTGCATTGTGTAATTGAACTACATAGGGCGTATGGTATAAAACAGGGGGCATGTTGCCAATATAAAATATTTTTTTTAATATAAAATCACATTCTGGCGACGAACATAGATCCATCAACACTATGGTCACCTAAAATCGTTTGTATTTTATTAAAAAGATTATTTGTTTGGGTGACCAACATTTATAAGTTAATTTGGTCGCCCGAATGGAATTATATATCAGAACGTATTTTGGGTGACGAACATATATGAGGTGATCTAGTCGCTCCGACTATCCCCCGACAAACATTGTTGTGTACCTCGTCGCCCCAACTCGCTTCAAATTCATTTAGACAACATTGGGGCGACAAACATGTTAGTGTGCTCGTCCCCTCAAATAAGTTCAATTGTCAAAGTATTACATTGGAGCGACGAACACAGTCGTCACCTAAAAGAATAAATGTGGTCACCTGGATGATGATGGGCGGGCTTGAGAAGGCCTTAAATGTCTGACAAGCTTTCTGGCGAGGAACACATTTGTGGTCGCCTGAATACACTTTGGCCGACGAGTTTTGTTATGTTGGTCGCCATAAGTCTCTGGGGATGAATTCGACACGACGACTCTTCAGGCGACGAACTTTCGTCGCCTGAAATATGGGGCAACCAGAACTCTGTTTGAGGCGACGGGTTGGGTCTGTCGCCTGAACAGAGATCTGGCGTAGTGATTGAAAGACAAACAAGAGTAGTAACATGGTCACTTAAAGTGGAAACCCTAACCAACCAACTAGCTGATCAGGTAAAACCACTGCCTTACTAGTTTTTCACTAGTAAGGGCTTGAATGGTCTACTTGTTATTATTGATAGCTTTCGATTACGTACAATAACAATTTAGAGATCGACATAACTAGAATATTCTCACTTGCTCAAACCCCTCCTAGTTTATTACGTAATCTATCCACTACCCAACATAACAAAAGACTTACGCAACTTTGTAACTTTCTTCTCTACAAGCTCGTTGAAGTTCTCTCCGTTCAAGCACACTTAGAAAGGACTCTCATACTTATACTATCGGCAACACCCCAAAACCCTTATATATAGCTCTCAGTATCATCAATCTCTAAAGAATCTAATTTTACATTGTAATAAAGATAAGATAATCTACTAAAGCATTTGCCTCCTATCCAGAATTAGAGCATACTCTGGAAACTAGAGCGTTTGCCTCCTATCAAGAATTTCGGATTCTCGTCCACACAATGAGAAGATAGCTCACAGAAAATCGATCTGACAAGATGTAAATTAAAGTTAAATCATATATATCGTTCAAATTTCAACAAATTACAACCAAGAAGATAAATATCGATCAGGAAATCGTTATCTTTTGTGAATTTGCAAGATGAAAAAATCTAGCGAAGGGCCCACAGAGATTACCGGAGGATAGGTCACAGAAAGAAGTGCCAAAAGAGCAATGTAAACCCTTCCAAAGTTTTTCCTTTGAGGACATTTTGAGACACCATTGCAACTGCAAGTGAATGTATGCGAATTACTTGCCAGCGGGGCCTTTATATATCCATCCATCACTGGCCTCCTTGCTTTACTGATATCTCCCTCCTTTCACCAGCCTCATCTTTCCACCTAACAATAATATGCAGTATCATAATAATATGATGAATCCAGTTTCAATCTATTTAATTATCAAAGTCCTGTACGTGTATAATTAAATAACTGGACACCGTACGTGCTCAAGCGCATATAATTAGAAACTTGACTTTCAAAATAAAATCATTGGATCAAAAATATAATTATAATTATGATGAAGTTTAAAATTTCTATTAAAAATTTAATTATATTTTCTATCCAATATACAGTTACAAATTAATAATTTTTGTAATTATTTGAAAATTATTAAGTTTTTAGTATATAAATCAATTACAATCATATTTTCATCCAATAATATTATATTAAATATATTATGGACAATAAAATAAATTTTAAATGATTTGATGGGTATATAGATAATTTTAATGTTTTGATGGGTAAATAACAAATTAATTAATCAATTTTTTAAGGGTATATACCCAATTATCCCTTTTTAGTATTATTACTGTAATAATTTTTTTTAGTCTCAATGAAAAAAATACTACTCCCTTTGTTCGGCAAAATATGTTGTTTACTATTCACACATGCTTCTAACGAATGATGAAAACTATATAAAATATTTATATTTTTATAAAAAAAAAATTTAACAAGTTTGTACTTATTAATAATAACTACGAAATTATTAAAAAATTATTAAAAAAATAGATATTTCATATAGTATTTATCTCCTAAAAAAGCGTGCGTAAATAGTAGAGTGACATGTTTTGCCGAACGGAGGGAGTCATATATAGAAAGAAAGTGTAAGGCTATAGGCGTACTTTATATTAATTGTGAGGATGTGGGAAATGAGATGCCAGTCTTCCCCGGTTTCTGGTATGCATCTCTCTCCTATTTCTCGGGATGATAAGGAGCCAACAATATCCAAATTTTGCAGGGAGGTGAGGTGCTTGAATCCGTCGGGAATCTTCTTCAAATTTCCCACACTATAAAAGTAGATAGTACGAAGGGATTTGAAAACTTTCCAAGGAATGTCATGTATCCAACTTTCATCCTGCGCGTATATAAGTTTATTAATTAGATTAATACAGGATTAGTATTTTATTTTAAATAATATTGTTATCAATAGTACGTATAAACTTAATTATGATTGTTATCCACGTACTTGTATACATTGAGAAGAAACAAAAGAGGCAACTGATATTTTGTTATTTTAAAAAAAAAATTATATGATATTTTTAACAACTCAAGACTTCAAAAAGATAAAAATAATTTTGGATAATCAAATCTTCCTTAAATTCAAGATTGTGCTTCACTAGCAGATCAATTGCACTAAAAGATGTCAAATCATATCGGATATTGGACAGATAATAATCCATCCGGTCGAAAATAAACGATATTTGACTTTTGTACACGTAGTTTTAGGAGCTAAAAACTATATAAAATCTTTTTTTTTTTAATTCTTTTTTTCAAAATTTAATATTTATTACTATATAATAAGTATGAAATTGTGAAAAAAAAAATAGTTAAAAGAAATAAGATTTTATATAGTTTTAGCTCTTAAAATTACGTGAACAACCGTCAAACATCGTTTATTTCCGACCGGATTGCAGTATTTAAAAAGTTTTGGGATGCAAAAAGGTGATTAAGACGTTGATCATCATGTATGTAATTATTATAACATATAAAAGGAATACCTCAGTTGAACAAATATTAAGTTGGATAAGCGAGCTGAATTGGATTTGTTGTTCCACCTCCATCTCATCCACGTTGACCACCTTCTCCACACCACGAAAGGATAGCTGTTGGAGGCTCATATTCGCAAGCATTACCCAACTCATGCGCAACTCCACACAACTGAAGAATGTTAATTGTTTTAGAAAACGGAGACGTTGAATCCACTTGGGAAAGCAACCATACGGCATCCAATTAAAGTGAATTGTAAGTGTTTGAAGAGCAACTCCAGACAGTCCTTTCTCCACCATTTTATTGTCTTCTTCTACTTGTTTGTTTTCATAATATTCAATCCACAAGTATTCAAGAGCAGTGAGATATTGAAGCCCCCCTTGTAAGTGCCTCTGCCATGGCACTGTTAGTCTTCGTAGTCTCTGCAAGGCTTTCCATGGCATCCTCATTCCACTTTTATTATTTATCTCCTCCTTTTCAGCTTCTTCATATTTGTCCTCCAATTTCACATTTCCACAGTTAAATATCTCCAACTCTTCAAGGGCAGTGAGATACACCAAGCCACTACCAGACACCCATTCTAGATCACCAGAATACTTAATTTCCAATGTCTTGAGAGAAGTTAAGCATTTTATTGAATTCTTTGATACACAACTTAAATAATCTACATCCGTTAGATTTATCTTTTGGAGGTTTGGAGTCCTCGTATTAAGCAACATGCTCACTAACCTCCCATTAACCCCCCTTAAATTTAATTCTTCAACCCCCATGAATAAAGGTATACCTTCCACAAGATTTGGACAATCGCTTATCAAAACCTTTGAAACACGGGACAACGGCAGTGATACCGAAATCAGAGAATCATCTTCAGGTATTATTGCTACTTCCCTCCCCCAACCCTTCAAATTATGTAAGGAATCCATATTTAGGATTTCAAGGCATGGTTGAACAGAGAGAAAACCCAACTTGAAAGTTTATCACCTGCATACCCTTCTATTGACAAATACTGAAGATTTTCGTGTGGTTGAACAGCATCAAGCACTGCTTCTGTTTCTTTCTTTGTCGTTTCATGTTCACTGTCGCCGATCTACTCTATGATCATCCCATTCAGTTTTTGCTTTTTGGACATGTTTGATTTTCTTGCATCTTCTATGCAATCAGACCATCCCCCTTTTGGAAGCTCAATTTGCACTGCCCCGCACAAATCATCAAAGCATCCTAAGTATCTCAAACCCCCATTACTAGGATGTACAATAAGCCGATCCAACCTCACAAGTGTAGTTATCTCTGCCAACCCTAAAGGTAAATAGCCTAAGCTCTTGCAACCCTTTAAAAAGAGGTGTCTCAATCTCACCAACTTCCCAAGCTTCAAAGGCAATTCCACAAGAGAATAACACCCCCTAAGATCCAGGGTTTGTAAATGTTGAAGCTTACTAATCGAATTCGGAATTTTTTTCAGGTTTCGGCTGCTTGACAGGTTGAGATATCTCAAGTGAATCAATCCTCCAAATGAGTCAGGTAACATATCAACGTCCAAATATGGCATTTGCAAGGTGCGCAACATTTTAAAACTTCCCAAAAAATAATTCAAGGAGTTTGTTTTAAAGTTTTCCACACTGCCGAGTAGAAGGGTCCTTAAGGTCTTTGAATGGGGAGATAGAACAAAAGGGTCAAATAAGAAATTCTGATCACAATTGATAGAGATGTGGCGAAGAGAGCTCCCACCACCAATGCACTCTAAATCTTCTTTAATGAAACGTCTACTCTCCATTCCTGCAACTTCTATTGCCAAATCATGTAGCAAATCATGCATTTTACATGTGTATATGGGACAACCATTCGATGTATCCCTTTCCAACTCTTGGAAGAAGCACCTATCAACCATGTGAAAGAAGTATGCATCCCCTACTTCCTCTAAGCTCTTCTTGGATTGAGGCTCAATAAAACCTTGGGCTGCCCACATACGAACCAACTCTTCATTTTTAAATTTATAATCCTTGGGAAAGATTGAGCAATATGCAAAACAATGTTTTAATGCTGGTGGGAGACCATTGTAGCTAATCATTAAAGCTTTCATAATTGGGTCATCCTTATTATCTACAAGAATATCTGCAAGCTCATTATTCACAAAAGACAACCACATCTTCTTATCCTTCCCTTTGGATTGCAACATGCTACCAACAGTAATTAGAGCAAGGGGGACATATCCACACTTTCGGACAATCTTCTTGCCTAATCGAACAAATTCAGAATCATTAACAATTTCACCCTCCTCAAATGTTGTCTTGGCAAACAAATCCCAAGCACTTTTTTCTGACAACATTTGTAGCGAGTAGTATGGCTTAATGGCATTCAAACATTGGGCAACCTCTGCACTGCGTGTTGTGGCTAAAATCTTACTACCGATTTCTCCACAATCAAGGACTTTTTTCAACTCACGCCAATGGGACCGTTCTTCATCCCAAACATCATCCAACACTAGGAAATATTTTTTCCCCTTAAATTTCTCCCTAACCTCCTTTTGGAAGTGATCTAAACTGTTGTCCTTGGGTTTAGACCCAAGAACAGCAGTTAAGATTGTCACTAAGACCTCCTTTAGATCCGAAAAGTAATTGACACAAGCCCATAGACACAAATCAAATCCCCTTTGTACTCTGACATCATTATACACAAATTGAGCTAAGGTAGTCTTCCCCAATCCACCAAACCCAATTACAGAGATAACATAAAGGTTGAGTTGATGATTTCCCTCTTTAGACAACAACAATTCGATCAGTTCCTCCTTTTCCCGATCTCTCCCAATTACGTCCTCTACTTTGACAAAAGAGTGAGTTTCATTCCTAATGGGGGCTCTAGTTGGGTTCTTTTCAATTCGTTTGCTCATAAAATTGAACTGACTCATATCTTTGGAAATGACATCTAGACGCTCCTTGATATCCTTGACATCATGAGCCGTCCTAACAACAAAATCTAGCTGGTTGGATTTGGAGAGGAAAAGGCGTACCTCTTTCCTAAATGAGTTGCCAGACATGACCTTCATCCGTAAGGCCCTGGCAGCAACTGCATCGAACAAGTCGTCAGCCTCGTACAAGACCGCCCTGAGCCTGGAAAGCCATACCCGCACGAGATGATCGTTGGACCCCCTTTGCTCGGCATCAAGGAGGAAAGCGGTGATGGTTTCGATGGTCAGCTGGAGGTTATTGAGGTCCTTGTTGAAGTTCCAGACAAGGAGGAGCTCGTTGGAAGCGGGAGAGGCAAGTTGCTGGAGCACGGATTTAGCAACACCAAGCAAGGCAGCCTCAGCCATAATGGTGTTTCTGAGACGGATCAGTGAGATTTGAAGGGCTTCTGTGCTTAATTTCTTTGGTTGGAATTAAGGATGAACGCGTGACAAATCAAGGCCGGAAGACATTGTCATTTTATAGCAATTGAGCTCCTTTTCTAAAAATTACACCCTTTTTTTTTAAAATTGAATCAAATATATAATTTAAGGAGGATAACAAATAAATTTATGATTAAACCGGCACCGGCCCGCAACCTCAGCCATGATTAACGTGGAAGCACGAGCTATTGATTTTAATACGGAGCTTAATTTTATTTTTCAGTTTAAACTATTATATAATACGGATAGTCTAAATGATTTTACTAATCAATTGTAACATTTATATGTGCAAGCATCACTTTGAATGTGAAAACAATCGATTTACATATTCGAGACGATTTTGATGATGTTTATATAAAAGACATACTAGTATTCGGTATCCGCGCGTTTGCGCGTTTTGTTAATAAATTATAATTTATTATGTTAATTTATTTATTTTATTATTAAATTTTATGCTTGAAATATTTTAATAAAACATTCAATCAATTGTAAAATAAAGTAAAGTAAAATTATGTTAGATGAAAATGAATATACTACTAAGAGGTTAATTTCACTTATGTGTCACTTACTCGTGTAGTCTAAACCCTTTTAACCATATCAATTAATAATTTTTTATATATCCATACACACACATATATTATATACCATCATAGATAGGTTTTCTACCTAATTGAGATATAAGGTTGAATATTAATAATGAACCAGATATTAGATAGATTATTTAATTTAAAAAGACAAATTTTCTAACTAATTAAGATATAAGCATCCCAAAATTTATAACCAAATTTATTCTATATTAAAAATAAAAATATAATGAAATTTGTGTATATGACGGCATGATATTAATTTTTTATGTTGAATGGTTGGAGATATATCCATCTAAATACAGTTTATATTTTTGTACCGTATGTTGCAATGCAAATTTCATTATCAACGATGGTAGGTATGTGTATTATCTCAATCCTATCTTGATTAATTATATTAAATATCATTATAAAGGTAGTAAATTATACATATTTAACGTACAAATAATTACAAATATTTTTGATCAATTATTCTACCTTTTAGATAAAAAAAAAAACCAGAAGCCATTTGGGATTTTTTGTTAAGTGGCCATTTTGGGTCCAATTTTTAAGACATAGGCCACAAGAGTGGCAATATTAGGTAATAGGCCATAATTTCCAATTTTGCCCCTACCCTTGTTTTTTTCCCTTCCCCAAATTAAAACAAAATTAAAACAGATCTGAAAGTTAGAGAAGATGGAGAGCGCGGAGGAGTGGCGGCCATGGCTGCCTGGCGACGAATCTCGCGCCTCCGATCTCGGCGCCGCCGCTTGACGTCCTCCGGTATCTCGGCGACGTCGGTTGATGCCAACACCTCCTTGTCTCCGGATCTCAAGCTCTCTCCCTGGATGTACTGTCAATGGACTCGAAAGGCCCGACGGCGACCTTCTTACAGTCGAGCAACCATGGCGGCGGCGACAGTTTTGAGAGCAGGTCATCGGTGGTGACTCCGGTGAGATGGGGGCGGAGCAAGAAGAAGAGATTCTCTCTCCACCGCTTGAATTGGGACCACGCCCTTGCAATTGTCCGGGCTAATTGCCCCATCGCAGTCCGTGGCCGGACAGTTTCATAGCAATTGTTGTCTTCCATCTCATGGCCGGACGGTTTCCCTCTCGTCAATTCAGGATCTGATTTTCAATGGGAGGCGGCGGCGGTTACCAAATTCAAGGAGGCGGCGGCGGCAGTTTTGAAGGAGAACGTGTTAACCCATTTTTTTTTTTTGATCAAATAAAATTTCGGTTGGAGAACCTAACCGATTGCATCCAAACGGATGAGATCATTAAGATCTGGGTATTGTTCCAGTGCCTGCCCGTTAATAGAACGACCAAGGTGTGCAACCTTGTCAGCCGTCCTATTACCCTCACGGGGCACATAGGAATAGGAGATATCAAGGAAAGATAATAGAATCCCTTTGATATCACCCATAATTAATTCTATTTCCCAGGGACAAGTCCCGCTGTTTTGTAAGTAATTTATTATTATTTGCGAATCACCTTCAACAATTAATCTACTATATTTGTTATTTTTAGCACTAAGTACTCCTTCCCTTAGAGCGATAGTTTCAGCCATAATCGGACTCTGTGTTCCAATATTTCTATTCCCTATGCTGACCACATTTCCTTCTGAGTTCCGAATTATAAAACCTATTGATGCTTCCCCTAGATTATTAACTGCACCATTGAAATTGAGCTTCATGACACCTTGTACAGGTTTTTTCCATTTCACATTTTTCCTACAAACCTTTCCTTTCTTTCCCCTCGTCCCCGTTGTATCTCTATATTGTTCTTCTTTTTCCTCCTTCTCTGCTTTTTCCCATCCTTCTTTTACATCTTTGATAAAAGCACTTATCTCTAAATGTGTTGGCGTATCTGCTTCCCTAAAAATTCTTTTATTCCTAAAATACCAGATAGACCACCACTTTATTGCCATATCTTCCTTCTCTTTATTTGTTAGCACTTCTCCTAATTTTGTTATAATAACATTTCCCTTACATGAGGTTGCATTGATGCTATTTATTATTCTAGAGCATTTGGCAGTCTGTAGTATACTACTCTGGCCAAAGGGGCATTTAACAAAAAGGTGAACTTCATCCTCTCCATTTGCACCACAAAAACAACACTCGTTAGGGATAGGCGTCCCCCTTTTACTTAATCGATCTCTAGCTGGTAACCCATTTTGGGCTATTTTCCATAGAAAATTCTTAATCTTCGGAATTGTGTTTATCTTCCAGATCCATTTAGTTGGATCATCGCTGAAAGACTCTTGGTTAGTAAGCAATCGAACCGCACTAGCTGTGGTGTACCATCCCTGTTTATCATATCTCCAATACAGCCTATCTGTTATATTATGGATGGGAAGAGGTATGCTCTGAATTTTTTCCGCCCACTGCTTCTCAATAGCATTACACAGCTTGTCCTTATTCCACACCCCATTCTGAATGAATTCACTTACTCGGGCTTCTTCATTTTCTACATGAATGCTCTCAACACACTCAATCAGAGGTTTTTCCGAAATCCAGGAGTCTTTCCAGAATTTCACAGTTTCTCCATCCCCAATACTCCAAACCAAACCTTTTTTAAATTTATTTATCAGCATAGCAGCGTGTCTCCATTGCCAGGAAGAATTATTCTGCCTGGTGTAGTTTAAAACGTCCGTCTGTTTTAAATATTTATACCTAATAATTTGAACCCATATATTATTTGGTTCTGCTAAGGTTTTCCATAATAGCTTCATCTGTAAAGCCTCATTCATTATACCAGTTTTTCTTATGTTTTGGCCTCCTTTACTTTTTGGCCTACATACCTTATCCCAGCCAATAAGAGGTTTATATTGCAGATCTTTGTTCCAGAAAAAATTTCGATTAATACGATCGAGTTCATCATGGATATATGCTGGGAGCATAAAACTTTGCATAGCATACAACGGTTTTGATGACAAGTTTGAATTGATCAGGATCGATCTCCCTTGCTGAGACATGGAGTTGGCTTTCCATTTAGTCAACTGATTTTTTGTTTTATTGATTATCTCTTCAAATGTATGTTTATTTACTCTACCATTAATTATTGGACACCCTAAATATTTCTCCATCGCTCTTGTGTGCGGCATCTGGAGAGAGTTTTCTAACAATTGGATTCTCGTCCCAGGAACCCCCCAAGTTGCTTGGAAAGAGGATTTATGATAGTTAACTTTTTGACCCGATACCCTACAATAATCCTCAATTACAGATTTAACATTTTGACTAGCCTCAAGAGTGGCCTTTGAGAAAATAATTGTGTCATCAGCGAAAGCAAGAAAAGGGATTTTCGGACCACTGCGACCAAAGATGAATCCAATTTTACTTGACTGGTCCGTTGATTTCTTCTGAAGATTTCGTGCCAAAACTTCTGCTCCAAGAATAAATAGGAAGGGTGAAATAGGGTCTCCTTGTCGGATACCTCTCGTAGGGAAAAATAACTCTGTTGGAGAGCTATTTACCAAAACAGAGAAGGAAACTGTTGTTATACATTCTTTTATCCACGTAACAAATTTTTGATGGAATCCGAATCTTCTAAGAATTTCCAAAATAAAGTTCCAATTGAGTCTGTCATAAGCTTTCTCCATATCAAGTTTGATTGCCATCCATCCTTCTTTTCCTTTTCGCGTCTTAAAAGAGTGAAACACCTCGTGCGCAATTAGCACATTATCTTGAATAGCTCTATCCGCAACAAATGCGCCTTGCAATGGATGAACTAACTTACCCATTACTTTCTTCATCCGTTCCGTAATAATTTTCGATATAATCTTGTATATCGTAGAACATAAACTAATCGGTCTGTAATTATTAGTTGAAGATGGATTATCCACTTTTGGGAGTAGTGTAATAAATGTGTGGTTAATCTGACGGAGGAGTTTCCCGGAGTGGAAAAAAGCCTTCACTGCTCTAGTCACCGACGGGCCCACGATATCCCAAAATGTTTTATAGAATTCTGCTGAAAAACCATCCGGCCCGGGTGATTTATTTCGTCCTAGACTAAAGACCGCATTTTTAATCTCACTATTTTGTACTGGTTTAATTAAAAACTCATTATCCTCATCTGTAATTTCCTTCGAAATTGGATCCAGTGTATTCTCCCATTCAACAGTAGTTTGACTATCCAATTTGAAGCGCTTTTGAAAGTCAGATTGAATTTCGTTCTTGATGTTTTCCTCACCTATAATTAGGGTTCCTTCTGCAGAAGTAATGTGACGTATAATCTTTCTATTTCGTCTCCCTGTTGCTATTTTATGAAAGTATCCAGAATTTGTATCTGCTAATTTTATATGTTTAGATTTTGCTCGCTGACTCCAATAAGTTTTATGAAATTTTATAAGTGCGTCTTTTTTCTGAATTAGTCTACCCTGTTTGTCCGCCGTTATTGGATCAGACGTAGTACATAATTCTGCTTGAATTTGAATTAACTTCTCTTCTATATCTTCTAATTGTCGAAAAATATTGCCAAAAGTCTTCTTATTCCACTCTTTAATTTTTGCTTTAAGAATTTTAGTTTTGAACGCCAGTTGAAACATCGCCGAGCCAGGGCAATTTGCTGTCCAAGCTTGTTTGACTATTATTCGTAAGTCCTTTCGTTTAAGCCACATGTTTTCAAATTTAAAGGGAGCAGCCTGCCCCGTTCTATCTTCAGTGAGGGACATTGTAATTGGACAATGATCTGACGAAGAGAAAGCATGATGAGTTAAATGAATACTAGGAAAGAAAGTTAAGATTTCGTTCTGGACAAGTACTCTATCCAGACGTTCATAAATATTATCTGGACCAATCTTTTTCTTCCTCCAAGTGAACCTGTTTCCACTAAATGGAATGTCAGACAATTCACAGTAATTTTTAATTTCGTTTAATCTCACTAGTCTAGACAATGCAATTTCCGCTCCTCCTTTCTTATCTTCTTGTGTAGCAATATCATTTAAATCCCCTATAACAATAGAGGGACTTAAAGAGGTATTTATTAACGATTTTATTTCTTCCCAGAAACCATTTTTTTCCCGCTCTTGGGCAGGTGCATACACAAATAGAATTTGACATTCAACATTTATGTTTGCATTACTATAAGTTACACTAATGAAACGGTTACTGTAGTGGTTTATAGAAATAGACTCATGCGTCATGAAATGGGTTTTCCACATCAGGCCAATTCCACCAGATTTGCCTACAACAGGTACCCATAATGCTTCATCAAACCCGGCAGCTCTCCAACATTTTTCGTCCGGAATTTTATCCGTCTTTGTTTCCATTACTGTCATAATTTTAATTCTATTTATGTTACAGAAAGTGCCAAGTTCCGCCCAAAAATTTGGTCTTCCGATACCCCTAACATTCCAAGAACCTATTCTCATTTCCACCCCGATTTTCTCCTTCCACTAATGACTTTAGACAACTCCTTACTCGTGGTTAGATTAAATGAATTAAACCTCAATACGAACCCAGAGTTTAATCCATCAACCAAAACACAAACCTTAATTAATTGCGAATGCTTAGCTATTATTAAGGATTGATTTAGATCATTCAAATAGAAGATGTGAATTGTCAAGAAATACCTAAGGATGTTAATATGTATTATCCAAATTCTTTTCCTAAATAAATAATATCTCCTCACTATCCCATTAATTATTTTGAAATGAGTTTTGTAGTAACATCCTACTGTTATCACTGCGTTATGAGTAAAATCCAAATGTTTGAGTTGCTCCATTACTACCCTATGATTCCGATTTAATCTCCAGTTACCCCTATACCTTTCATTATTTTCTGTTTTCAAGTGAACTCTGAAACGACGCAGGTTGCTTACCAATGCTGTGAGCAAAGCATCACAATCAAACTGGATGTGAGCATTTATACTGCTGATAATACACTTCTTCTCCAGTTTGGGTGAGTTCATATAGCCACAATCAATATTGTCCAGCCTTCCTCCCCTATTACGCACAAACACACAAAACCCATAGACTACCATATTTTTATAACAGATACAGCTATTGCTGCACCCATACACCACCTTATGATTCCCATATTTGCTCAACTTGGACATAATAATCAACATACCCTTATATACCCACAAGGAAGCCGAACACACAACCCAGCAACCCTTACTCACACTTAGCACATAATGACAATATAAGTTAGGGTTCACGAATTGAGTGTGAGCTTTAGATAGCCACAATTCCATCCAACACTGAACAGACCCATAAAACAGAACCAAACCACACTCCCAATAGCTAGAATAGATATATTTGCTCTTGTAGACATAGCTGTGTCTTACCTTACATACTTCGTATCCGACTTCAGCAAGATAGTCCATAGTGTCGGCCAAGCACGAGATGTTTCCTTGCACATCCACCCGGATTTCCATCAGCGACTGTGCATCAATTTTTGACTTCTTCATAGACCTGTCAATATGTTGTTGATTAACCCTTGGCAAACCAGCAGAGGAAAGAGGAATTCCAACCACTGGACAGCCAACGGTGGGGTTTTTTGGACCCTTTCGGGCGGTTTTGGTTGGAGGAACGAGAGACTCGTCCTCCTTGGGTTGTTTGCCCTTGTCCGAGACGGACGAGGCCAAAGCAATACAGACAACAAGAGGAAAGTTAGAGCGATGGAAGAGGAGAATTAGGAAAGAGGTGTAGCAAGAAGTGAGTGTAAGGAAAAAATTATCATACCAGATGTGCTTTATAAAGATGTAGGGAAGAGAAAACGAAGGCCAGCCATCAATGACCTTCAAATGACCATAACTCCGCTCCAAAATCAAGCAGCGAAGAACCATTAGAGCAAGAAAACTTCTCATTGGATGGAAACCATGGACTCCCCCCCTCGAACTTGGAAGCCGTACTGCTACTCTTAGAGGATTAGACCAAGGAGGTGGCCGAACTCGTTCCTCCTTACACCAGAGATCCTTCCTTCCCCTCACAACCTCGGAAAAAGCATTTAATCCGAGGATCAATTCGAATCGTACTTTTTGATTGCATCTTAATCCCCGTCGAAGGTTTTCGCTCTGAAAACCCAAACTCACAAACCAAGATGTAGCACGTAATCTTTCAATTGGATCTTCCATCCAATTTCTCTCATCATTAATGCTTGAAATAATAGAAATTGCAGGGGAGATTTGACAGAAGATAAGATCTGAATCGGGGAAACATGTGGGATTAGGTTTTCCCACAGAGAGGTGTTCTTCAATTTGGGGGTTTCGCAGGGGGGAGGAGGAGCGCGCGTGGGGCGCGTTCATTTCCACGAGAGGTTTTTTTTTTCAACGTAGAACGTGTTAACCCATTTTTTTGATGAAGAGAACCCATTATTTTTGTTTATTGTTTTTTATTGAATTAATTATTTACGTATATATTTGGGAGTGTCTTTGGATCTGTTCATTGCTGTACAAAATGTCTCCATTCAAAGTCTTTGTTACAAAGAAGCATCCAAATCCAATAGTACTGTTATATAATAAGTCATAATGGGTGTTAATGAAAATGAAGCCATCACTAAAAACATATATATTTTCAGCTTATGATCTTTATTTTTAGCTTAAACGAGCCGATCGAGCCCGAAATAAAAACAAGGTTATAGACACTGTCACCACTATAAAAACGGAGTTATAGACGTTGTCACCACTATAAAAACGGGGTCATAGACGTTGTCACCACTATAAAAACAGGGTCATAGACACTGTAACCAAAGAAAAACTTTAGGACAAGGGAAGCACAAACCCTATAGGGACTAATGAGAAGCCAAAATAAATGTGGTGACAGTTCTCGTCTAATACATGAATAGGTAAGAGGGTCATAGACATTGTAATCAAAGAAAAACCCTAGAAAAAGGGAAACACAAACCCTATAGGGGCTAATGAGAAGCCGATATTCATATGGTGATAATTCTTCTCTAATATATGAATGGGTAAGATGGAAATGGACGCTGTAATCAAAATCAAAACAGAGTCGTAGACACTTTAACCAAAGGAAAACCCTAGGACGAGCGAGCACAAACCCTATAGAGTCTAATAAGAAGTCAAAATATAAGTGGTGATAGTTCTCCTCCAATATATGAATGGGTAAGAGCTTAAGAGGGTCATAGACGATGTAACCAAAATAAAATCAAGGTCATAGACACTGTCACCACTATGAAAAAAGGGTCATAGACACTGTAATCAAAGGAAAACCCTAGGAAATGGGAAGCACAAACCCTATAGGGCGTAATGAGAAGCCAAAATACATGTGATGACAGTTCTTCTGTAATTTCTAATTTCTAATTTTCTATATTTTTTTAAAGTAGTGTCACCACAATAAAAAAAATTAAAATGTAACTAATATTGTCATCATAATAAAAATAAAGTCATAGATACTGTCATCACTATAAAAACGTGGTTATAGACACTGTAATCAAAGGGAAATCATATGATAAGGGAAGCACAACCCCTATAGGGGCTAATGAGAAGCCAAAATAAATATGGTGACGGTTCTTCTCTAATATATGAATGAGTAAGAGGGTCATAAACGCTGTAAGCAAAATAAAAATAGGATCATAGACACTGTAACCAAAGGAAAACCCTAGGACGAGGGAAGTATAAACCTTATAGGGGCTAATGAGAAACCAAAATACATGTGGTGACAGTTCCCCTATAACATATGAATGGTTAAGAGGGTCATAGATGCTGTAAGCAAAATAAAAATAGGAACATAGACACTGTAACCACTATAAAAACAAAGCCATAGACACTGTAATCAAAAGGAAAACCCTATGGACGCTATAACCAAAATAAAAACAACTTTATAGACACTGTCACCACTATGGAAAAGGTTCATAAACACTGTAATCAAAGGAAACCCTAGGAAAAGGGAAGCATAAACCCTAAAGGGGCTAATGAGAAGCCAAAAGAACATGTGATGTACAGTATGGTTTAGGGTTAAGTCTTTAGGGTTTAGGGCCAAGGCCCTAAACCCTAAATCCTAAACCCTAAACCCTAAAATGTTAAGTACAGTACGTCGTTAAGAGATGATTGTTGTCATCAATTGGAAAACCCTAGGACAAGGTAAGCACAAACCGTAAAAAGGCTAATGAGAAGCCAAAAAACATTAGGTGGGCAGTTCTCCTTCAATATATGAATGGGTAAGAGAGCCATAGACACTATCACCACTATAAAAACGTGGTCATAGACACTGTAATCAAAAGGAAATCTTATAGGGCTAATGAGAAACCAAAATACATGTGGTTACAGTTCTCCTATAACATATGAATGGTTAAGAGGGTCATAGATGTTGTAATCAAAATATAAATAGTATCATAGCCACTGTCACCACTATAAAAACATGGTCATAAACACTGTAATCAAAGGGAAATCATATGATAAGGGAAGCACACACCCTATAGGGGCTAATGAGAAGCCAAAATAAATGTGTTGACAATTCTCATCTAATACATGAATGGGTAAGAGGGTCATAGACACTGTAATCAAAATAAAAACCATAGGACAAGGGAAGCACAAACTCTAAAAATAAGGTTTCACTCAAAATAAGGTCAAAGACACTGTCATCACTATAAAAATAAGGTCAAAGACACTGTAATCAAAGGTCATAGACACTTTCGCTCAAAATACATGTGGTTACAAGATCATAGACATTGTCTCCACTATGAAAAAAGGGGCGTAGGCACTGTCACCACTATGAAAAAAAGATCATAGACACTGTAATCAAAGGAAACCTATAGACGTTGTAACCAAAATAAAAACAGGGCTATAGACACTGTCACCACTATGAAAAAAGGGTCAAAACACTGTAATCAAAGGAAAACCCTACGACACGGGAGGCACAAACCCTATAGGGGCTAATGAGAAGCCAAAATACATATGGGGACAAAGACACTGTAATCAAAGGAAAACCCTACGACACGGGAGGCACAAACCCTATAGGGGCTAATGAGAAGCCAAAATACATGTGATGACAGTTCTCCTCTAATAAATGAATGGGTAAGGGGATTATAGACGCTGTAATCAAAATAAAAACAAGGTCATAGACACTGTCACCACTATAAAAACGTGGTCATAGACACTGTAATCAAAGGAAAATCATATAATAAGGGAAGCACAAACCCTATAGATACTGTCACCACTATAAAAACATGGTAATAGACACTGTAATCAAAGGGAAATCATATCATAAAGGAAGAACAAACCCTATAGAGACTAATGGGAAGCCAAAATAAATGTGATGACAATTTTCCTCTAATACATAAATGGGTAAGAGGGTCATAGACACTGTAATCAAAATAAAAACAGTGACATAGCCACTGTCACCACTATAAAAATAAAGCCATAGACACTGTAATCAAAAGGAAAACCCTATAGACGATGTAACAAAAATAAAAACAGCTTTATAGACATTGTCGCTACTATGAAAAAGGTTCATAGACACTGTAATTAAAGGAAAACCCTAGGAAAAGGGAAGCATAAACCCTAAAGAAGCTAATGAGAAGCCAAAAGAACATGTGATGTACAGTATGGTTTAGGGTTTAGGGTTAAGTCTTTAGGGTTTAGGGCCAAGGCCCTAAACCCTAAATCCTAAACCCTAAAATGTTAAGTACAGTACGTCGGTAAGAGATGATTGTTCTCACCAAATGGAAAACCCTATGACAAGGTAAGCACAAACCCGAAAAGGGCTAATGAGAAGCCAAAAGACATTAGGTGGACAGTTTTCCTTCAATATATGAATGGGTAATAGAGTCATAGACACTGTCATCACTATCAAAATAAGGTCATAGACACTGTAATCAAAGGTCATAGACACTTTCACTCAAAATAAATGTGGTTTCAAGGTCATAGACACTGTCACCACTATGAAAAAGGGGCGTAGGCACTGTCACCACTATGAAAAAAAGATCATAGACACTGTAATCAAAGGAAACCCTATAGACGTTGTAACCAAAATAAAAACAGGGTTATAGACACTGTCACCACTATGAAAAAAGGGTCAAAGACACTGTAATTAAAGGAAAACCCTACGACACGGGAAGCACAAACCCTATAGAGGCCAATGAGAAGCCAAAATACATGTGGTGGCAATTTTCCTCTAATATATGAATGAGTAAGAGAGTCATAGATTCATAGACACTGTAACCAAAATAAAAACAAGGTCATTGACACTGTCACCAATATAAAAAAAACAGGGTCGTAGACACTGTAAACAAAGAAAAACAAGGACATAGACACTGTAACCAAAATAAAAACAGGGTCATAAACACTGTAATCAAAGGGAATTTGCCTACAAAACCACCAAATGGGCTGTAATTAAAGTGTAAATTAAATTAAAACATAATCTTTCTCACAAAGCCACTTTTATCTAATTCCACTCGGCATATTTTTTAATCAAAGGGATCATCAAACAGTAACAAAATTTTGAGAACCCATAAATCAGTACTTCTCAAAATCATCTCCTATTCCTAGAGCTATATCCCAAATTGCTCCATCAGCCACTTTAATCAAAGGATCATCAGGCACTTTGATTTTTCTTTTAATTTTCGAATTTTGCTCATCTTCTTCTTCACTGTAAGTCTCGTCAAATGCTTCTTTTAATTTTCAAATTTTGCTCATCTTCTTATTCACTGTGAGTCTCGTCAAATGCTCCACCATCATCAATTCCTCAACACATCTATCAAATCCACTTAATCGATCTCTAATTAAAATTTAGAATCAATTTAACCCTCTAAAATCAATTCAATCTTCCACATCGCATCGTCAATTAAACCTCGAAACTCAGATATAGTTACAAAAAATTGAAATTTTCCGTGCAGGTTTCTCATCTATTAGTGCTCGTGCTGCTGTAATCGAAACAACAATGGGGAAGAAAAGATATATAATTATCAGAAGCAATCACATCTATCATCGTCTAGATTTCGGCTTCAAACAACAGAAACTCGAGCACCGGTGTCGGGATCCACCCGTTGATGGCGCAGCCGCAGCGAACCAGATCGATGACGCCGTCGGAAAACCGGAAGTCGCTGCTGCAGCGGCGCGTGGAGCGGCACAAAGCCTCTCAACGTCGTTGAGGACCTCTTCGCCGATGAAACCGGCCGCTTTGAGCGAGAGCAGGCGAATATGCATCTCTTCGTGGATCTGGAGAACGATCTTCAACGAGAACACAGACAGGAAACACGTTCCCAGGGCGGCGGCGACGGGAGCCATCGAGCGCGGCTGTGTGAGGGTGGTGACGGGTGTGAGGTTTGGGGCCATCAATTTGAGTGGCTTACGACTCCGACGAGGGTGGAGACTTCGGCTTGGGAGGGAGCGGGGCGGCGCGGCGCATCGACGGCGATGGAGGGAGTCGGGCGAAGGCAGCGACGGGAGGGAACTGGGAAAGGGAAAGAAACGACGGATCTGATTTCAGATCTAGGGGAAGGAGAGAGGGGTTTGGGGTAAAATTAAAACAGGGGTATTATGAAAAATTTTTGGCCCTTTACTAACAAAGAAAAGCCTTTAGGACATTTAGTAATTGGTCCAAAGGCCTTCGGCCTTTGGACCAAATTACTTCAAGCCATTTCAGCCTCAGACATCTGTTTTAGTATTTTATATAGAATATATAGAATATAAATAGATATATAGATGGATATAGATACCCGTTCAAATACAATTGATAATTGTTTAAAATTTAAGAGATAATTAAATAAAGACTTTATTTTTAAGATATAGTTGTCAAATTCTTTAATTAATCAAAATCAATTATAATTTATTTAAATAAGTTAAAAAACGTTATCAAAATTTAACAAACCAAGACATAATAATAATTTAATATTCAAATCAACTGTGATTGTGATGATTAATATATGAGAAAAAAGAAAGAAAAGGATTTTCGTATAAAATCTGTACTAATATCTATCTATCTATATCTATAATATCTATAATATAAAACATAAAAAGTTGTGTTCACCTCCAATTTAATGCACATTTATTTAATGATTCATCTTTTATACTTATTTTGTTTCTATTCCATGGAATATCAAAAATACTTACATAGCTCAATGGTTAGGAGAATTGTTTGGTATACATGAGGTCTTGAGTTCAAATCCCATTAGGTACTATCTAAACATGCTTTGCATTTTTTTATTTCCTCTTAAATTTTCATGTTATGTGTAATTTTTTATTTTAATTTTCCACTTCTTCATATCTACATCTTTTATTATTTTTTTGGTCATTAAATATATATATATATATATATATATATATATATATATATATATATATATATATATGTAATATATAATGTTCGTTTTTTTTATCAATTTAATAAATTGTCAATTCAATTTTATTTATTAAATTAAACCAATTATATCAAAATTTTGTTTTTTTTTATTAATTTCACTTTATTTTTTTTCATTAGAAGGATTTTCTTTAATTAAAAAAAATAATAAAGGCTTCTCTTTTCATCTTCCAAATGTGTGTTACTATCTCCATAAATTTGCCCAATTAATTACAATTTTTTTTAAAAATAATAAAAATAAAAATCAAATTAAATAAATAGGGATGTAAGTAGATATAAAATCAAGCATTTGGTTTATTAAACCGGATGAACCGGACCAAACCAAGAAAAATAAAATAAAATGAAAAACCGGTTCAGGGGACGCGCTTCTTCCTTCTTCCTCCTCCTTCCCGTACGTTCAAACCCTTTAATGGTGGTTTTTAATTTCACGACGTTTCACCTCCAAAACGTCTTCATTAACTTTGATTCAACATCCCATGTCAAAAACGTGTTTAACTTAGTGATATCATCAACGAATTCAGCCCCGTTTTCATCCAAGTTCATTTTGCCCAAAATCGAATTTGGTGTCATTTGGGATGATTTTTCAACCGTTTCTTACAATCGAATACACCACATTGATCACCAGAAGAAGAGGAAGAGATCGGTACAATCAATTTCATATTTCGTTCTCATTTTAAGATCGACTACAAAAACCCTTTCGACCTATGGCGCCGCCAGGGATCGCCGAAGTGGTGCCGGATTTGAGCTGTTGAAGTTGCTGACTTGCTGTGTCTTTGTAATCTATTTCAAGTTGAACGAGGAATTCGACAGTGTCATTCCTCCTCAGTTTCAAGAAAGTGTCAAGGTATTTCCTCTTGAATGCAGGATTCATAAGTTTATCTGTAATATTCATAACCTGTTCACATGTGACAGATTTTGAGTGCCTCCTGAGTCCTGCATATCCATTTCCCTAGAAAAAATAAAAATAAAACTCCATATCCACTTCATATTATGTTTTATCATTTCTAGCAACTGCATATTTGAGATATCTAATGGCGTGTTCTTGCCTATTCAAATGTAGGTGCAACTGCTGGGAATAGTGAAGACATTCCCATTGATGATGAGGATGAGTTAGAAAGTTTGAGTGCCCATAATGATGAATTATTAACTCGGTTCTTTCTGCCAGTTCAGGCTATGGGTATTCTTCTTAGAGTTCAGTAGCTGAAGGTCTTTCCGTAGTACAGCAACATCCATTTTACCAGCCTTAACCGGAACTTGGAAGGCTCTGTACCCAATCTAATCTGCCAATCATGACCATAACTCGGTGACTTATGGGTCCATCTGAAATTTCGTAGTCTGCAATATATTTGCATCAGTTTAGAGACTGATGTTCTATTAGTTTAGAGACCAAGCTTATAACTAGCACAGACCAAATTTTCAATTTTCCGAAACCCCCTTTACTACTATATATTAAGTATAGGTAAAGCCCTTTGTGATCCTTCTCGATGCAGAAACTGATTGATGATGCGATGGAATCCAAGGGGTCGAAGAAGAAGGCTTACAGGGAGTGGCTGAAGATCATATCTGCGTTGAACAACCCAGAAGAGCTCCAACTTAACTCTACTGAAAAGAAGCTTATAAATGCTTACAAAGACAAGCCAGATCTGTCGTGGCCACATCATGAGTTCTATCATGTCCGAAAACGCCTCCCCCTTTCAATCGCATTATCCTTTTCATCCATTTCTTGCTTCTTGTACTAACATAGTCCATACATGCAGGGTTCTAACTACTTTGAAATCGATATAGACATTCACCGATTCAGCTATGTAGCTAGGAGAGGGTTGGAGTCACTCAGGGAACGCTTGGAGAATGGCGTTCTTGAAAACTTCATCAGCCCCCTCCTATAAACACTGTGTTGCATTCTTGGAAATAATCTTTTTATGTTGTTCACAAGCTATGCTGCCTGAGACTGAACAAGATTGATTTCGTAAACCACGGCCAGATACCTAATTAAACTGCTTGCTGTGAATGAGGACTGACTCGGATACACAATAAGCTAAGATAAATTGAACATATAGTTTGATGCCATTGCCATATTGCAGTTAAGTCGCGCATTCCGATTCCTTGCATGACTTTGATTCTACATTCATTCTATTGTACTATGAGGAAAGGAAATTTACCTTCCACTGTGTATGTTCTGGTATTTGTGTAATCTATTACAACTTCTACTTCATTCATGTCTATAAACACAAGATCGATAAATAACAAAAAATTTATGGCAATGTTTTATTGGTGATCTTGATTATTCTTAAATTCTTGGTGGTTATTTGGGCACTCAAGAGTTCGATCATTCTAAAAAATTTGTATAACGTGTTTTTTTTATTTACCAAGCCTAATCTCACTATACTGTTTGAAATAAAATGTTTGAAACAAATCACGTCCCGGGCGTAGCACGGGTCTGTCCCTTCCTAGTATACAGTATAAGGTTGGACGCACAATTGAGATGAGTACAATTGAGATGGGTATTAAATATAGTTAATATCGGTGTAAATAAATACAATCGATTATTTTGGTAAAATATTATAAAAATAAGTTAGACCATTAATTGAGATGGCAAGTCCAAAATTATATTGGGTTATTAAAAAGATAAGTTTCTTACCTACCTATATTGATTTATTAATTGATGTGGTCCAAAAATATAATGCCGCTTTAATTCAGAAAATGTCACGTAAGCAAAAATAATCCCGTTTAATCCAGAAAATTTCGTGGCAGCGAGGTCGCGCCATTGGCCTCTGTTTTAGTATTTAAAAATTATATTTCTTCCTTCATTTCTTTCTTTCAAAAGATCTTTATTTCTATGTAATATATAAAGATCATTTGTAAACACTTCTTAGTATAGAAAGTTATTGATGAAACCAGATTAGAAAAAGACTGACGTGTCCCCCCACATGACCGTGGAGGGGTATGCATGCAGATTCCTCCCCATGGGGGATGGGTGTTGCGGGCTTACCTGATGCCCTCGCGACCCCGGTCAGGCACCCGATGAGGATGACAGAACCGGAGTAACGAGAACCCCAACCTGGGCCGCACACCCCAAAGAATCATGCATACGGACTTACCCTTCCCCGGGATCCTCACCAATTGTGGGGATCCCGAAGTCAGTGCCGCGGAGCCCTTCGAGGAGGCTCGCGTCGTTATCTGAACGGGTTCATCAAATGACCCAATGGCGAAGAGGGCACGACTGCCGACTCAGTGAGAGTTGGTGAAAAGACAAGTTTACGTATTCCCCCCCCCCCCCAGCTCCTCTATTACACGCCTTACTACCTGCGCAACTTCAGCCGCTGTTACTCAGGTGCTACAGGCGTCCGCGGATGCGGGGGTTTTGAGATAAGTTGAGATGATCCCGGTGTGGAGATTTTCCTGACGTAATTCCTTCCCTCTTTCTCTCTCTGCTCAGAACGTGAGTACCCTCCCCTTTTTCCTTTTCCAAAAAGTCCCTTCTCTCTCCTTTTCCTCCTCCTTTTATACTGTGTTCCGTCTTGTTTGAACAGGGGGATGTTCCCCTCTTTTGGCCATCTGTCGGTGCTGTGAGGCCAAGTGTTGGGGGTCGTGAGGACACTTGGACAGGCGGCATGGCCGACACCTGTCCCCTTTCTTGCCATTTGTCGTTCTGGATTGGACATTCTTCGTCCGCGGACCAAAAACCTTTATGGGCTTGGATCTTGGGGTTTATTACCTTTTTGCCCCCTCGGCGGCCTTAGGTGGCTTTCTTGGCCCCTTTATCTCTTGGGCGTCATCACAGCTCCTCGGGCCGCGGGGGATCCGGTTAGGATCCTCCGAGGTTCGAAGAACACCTACCGCGGGGGGTAGTTGTTCCCAAGGCGACGAGATAAAACGGGTAAAGCCCTTGGGCTTTCGAGTGGGGGGCCCATTTTGGGTTCTGCTGGGCCGATGCGGGTTGCGGCCCATTAGTCCTGATTGACGGGGGTCCATATTTCCGACACGTGTCCTGAGGTGAGGAGGCGAAACGTCGTGGATTGTAGTGCCTATAAATAGGAGCTCTGACCCCCTTTCATTTTTACCGTCCCCGTTTTTTACCGCTCTCTCGACCAAGACGTCCTTGAGGTAAACCTTGACCCTTCACTTCTTTCTTTCTGCGACTTTAGCTTTTGTTTCCTTGATCCTAGTTCCCTTTTATCTTCTTGGGCTTCGGCCGTTGTGCGGGTTATCCCTTGTGTTGGCGTTGGCCGCGGTCGATCCTTAGGTATCTTTCTGGACCTTTCTCCCCGTCGTTTCTTTCCTTATTGGTCCCGCTGCCTCTATCATGTCGACCCCTTCGAGTAGTTCGGGGAGTGTGCAAACTTTGACCGGGCCCCCACCCCCCCGCCGCCCCGGAGGGAAGCTTCGGATGGGTGACATTGAGGTGCCCGAGGATGTTACCTTTAGGCAGCCCAAGGATCTTGAGGACCCCTCTTTCTATGCTTCCCCGAGCCGCGAAGTGGGGGAGGATTCTTCCCCAATCGAATCATCTTCTTCGCGGTCAACCGGCGGGGGTTCATCGTCAGACTCGGACTCGATATTGGAATCGCCGGAATCTCAGCACTCTTATAAGGAGTGGGACTCTCACACCGGCTTGCCCTCTGGCCCTGTCTTCATGCCAAAGGAGCGGCGCTCGTCATCCGTATTAGGAGACTTCCGGCCGGTGTTGTATAACGAAAAGGTGTTGGCGACCTGTCTTTTTAGAGGAGATTTTCAACCTTCTGTCGCGGGCCCAATACCGGTGGTCTCCTCCCAGCGTGTGATCCCCGTAGCTCCCCCAAATGCTCAGAGCCTCGGAGGGGGAACCTTCACCACGGCGGAAGACCTGGACGTGATTGCCCGCGTTTTCCCTTGGCCTGAAGGGGTCGTACTGTGTTTGCCGGCCGAGGGGGGAGGAAGTTTGGATGCTTACCCGGGCTGCTTAGTGGTATACATCGAGAGTTTGGTGCAAGGATTCCGCCTTCCTTTGCCTAGCTTGTTTAAGCGCTATCTAAAAGCCTGCGGTTTGAGCCCTGCTCAGCTGGTGCCAAACAGTTGGCTTTTTATGACTTCATTCGTGATGCGCTGTCTGGAAATCGGGGTTCAACCCTCTTTCGGGCTATTGAACCATATGCTCACCCTGGGTCATGGGGTAATTCACAAAAGCCTTTATCAAGCCAAGCTTAGTGTCCCCATTGTGGATCGGAATACTAGCAAACCGGAATGGCGACACAAGTGGTTCCTGGTTAGGGATCCTTCGCGTAAGATTTTGAATTTCCACACCGAGCCTCGCCTATACGTGAGGCCAGAGAGGAGGGCGTTTCCGGGCCTCAAGGAGATAGAGCAGAAATTCGCCGTGGAGACGAAACCGTCATGGAAAGATATGGTTTCTCCCCTTCGGCTAGAAATGGCGGGATTGAGCCTTCCTCACCCTCGCATAGGTTGTGGCTCAATTCAGAGATTGCCTTGGCCTCTCGTTTGTGCGGTGACAGTTTGGTATGTTGTTTTTCTGATCCTTTTTTCGGTTTCGCGTGGTGTTGTGTAGGTGCTGTTGAGTTGAAAGCTATGGTGGACGCGGCTAAGATGTCTTCGGCCCCTTCGTCAAAAAGGAAAATCCCGTCCGATGTTCTGAGTGCCTTGAAACGCCCCAAGACCTCTGCCTCCAAGGCCAAGGGGAAAGCGGCTGTGAAGGAGACGACTATTGTCGCGACTTCCCCTCCTCGGGCTGTCCCCGCGGAAACAAATCCCTCGGTCATACTAATTGACTCCCCTCCTGCTGTTGATGTCCAACCTCTTCCTCTGACCCTTCCCGCGGAGCGTCAGGTTGCATCTCCTGGTGATGCGGGTCCTTCAAAGTCTAGGCCGAAGAAAAGGAAGACGCGATCGTATCCGCCTTGGGAAGGCGTGAATTGGGATGTGCCGGTTTTCCATGTAGATGCCAACGGCCGGCCCGCGTACCGGATGCCCGGCTTCCACTCCGACACTCTTGAGCGATTGGCCTTTCCTCCGGAGCTGGGGAAAGCGGAGCTACGGTACTTGGATCACTTGACTGACGAGCAATTTACGCTCGAGCAGGAACGATGGTGCAACTGGGTAAGTGAGTTATGCGTTATTTTCGTTTGTTTTATCTTCATGTGTGCCCCGTATTCTCAGCGAGTTATGCGTTTTATTTTTCGCGGCTAGGGTCACGTCTTCACCCACAGCGGCTGGGGCAGATACCTTCGCTTGGGTCAACATGCCGAGGAACTGGAAAAGAAGTTGGAGCAGGTGGAGGAGAAGCTCTCAGAGGCCGAGACGCCAAAGAAGGTGGTGGAATCCCGTCGGTCGCGGGTGAAGGAATCAGATGATATCATAGCTGCTGAGAGAGCCAAGAACAGCAAGCTGTCTGAGGACGTGGAGACATTGCAGGCTCAACTCGAATCTTCTCAACAGGCGATGGACGCGCTGCGGGTTGATTTTGAGGATCAAAAGCAAGTTCTTGAGAGTCAGCGGCAGGGATTTGAAGTTCAGAAGAAGGAGTTTGAGAGCCAACTGCTTGCGGCTAATGAGGCGAGGAGTAAAGCCATCGTGGAAGCCAATCGTCGTACCATTGAGCTGGAACGATATCAAGCCCGCACGGACGGTGACATAGTCCTGTCTTGGTTGGAAGTTCCACACAACCGCACCAAGTTGGTAGACGACTGGCTGAAAACCCCGCCTGGCCTGGACTTCATGAAGTGCGCGGTCCCTGTTTGGTTGAATGAAGAAGCTGGGCAGGATTTTATCCAAGATCGGTATAGAGACTGCTTTTTCATTGGGATGAAGGCCGGAATACACCAAAGCGTGAAGAAATCCGCGGAGAACCCGGGAATTCCCCTCCAACCGTTCTCTCCCAGTGAGGATCGGGAAGATTGGGGTTTGGTGGACGACGACAAAGTAGATTTCTCTGGCGAGGGTCTGTAAATGCTCGTTTTCGTGGGCCAAGACAGTTTTATGTTTTTTAAGCAAACTTTGGTACTTTGTTTCTTTTGGGATGATGGGGGTTCGAACTTCGCGACGGGAAGCTATGGATAGAAAAAACTTAATCCGCGGTTGTCTTTTGGGAATGGTCCTCACCTCTGGTCCCGCGGATGGGCCACGTGAGGGAAAACCAATTTGCAACTTTTGTTAATAGTGGTTTTCCTTGTCCTTTTTGCAAAAGACCTTTGACGCGTAGTTGTCGGATTGTTTCATTGCAGAATTTTATTTATTACAAGTTTTCTACTTGTCTGATTACCTTACTGCCTAGCTCGGAGTACCCTTTTCTCAGGGGGAATCATCGCTATCCTCGCCCTCCGGGGTGCTTTCTCCCGAGGGTATGTAAGTTGCCTTGAAACGTGAATCGCCCAAGTATTTGAAGACCACGGCCCCTCCCACATGCACATTTCGGTATCGGGTGAATGCTCTCCATCCTTGGGTAAGCCAGAGCACTCCAGCTTCGTCCCTTTCTACTGAGACGCGCGTGCCCCTCCTCCCCAGTCCGTTAGTTAAAATAACCCTTTCAACGCCAAACAGCCCGAACTCTTCTTCGAAAGACGCCGGTAGAGGTTGGGGCGGTTCAAAGGAGACGATTAATCGTAAGAAAAGAATAGAAGTGCTTAACGGAAGGATTTCTCAGAAGAGTGTTACCATTCTTTGCAAGAAGGAGGCATTCTGGACCAAACGGATGAAATCTCTCCGGCGGCCTCCACCTGATGCCATGTTTTCTCCGGGGCTATTTTAGGTGATATTTCTGTCCGATGGGGGAATGTTTCTTTGCCGGGCTATCAGATCCCCTGCTTTAATAGAGGAGTGGTGAGCCTCGATCCCTACTGTAGGCGATCTTTAATATTTAATGCTTGCGATATTCGAGTATCTTTTCTGAACCGTCTCTTCCCCACGTTCCTCGGGAAGGAAACTCGGCCAGTAAAGGTAAAGGCAGCTTTATCGGTTCTCAAATCAGAGAAAATAGAAAAAAGAAAAACTTTTGTTTGTTTCCATGCACATTGGTACCCGTGGATTCACTTCCTCGAGTTTTTGGTACCCTGGTGTCTTTGGTGGCTCATGGTCCGGGTTTTTCGAGCGACCACGGAAACCTCGTATAGGAAGACTCATATGACATTGGTGATTCATGGGGCGGCGGCTGGCCGCCCGTGGGTATGCTTGATGATTTGTGAGTCGTGAAAGCTCTTTGGCCGCTTCTATGTGCGCGATTGTGTTTTTATGACTTATCAACCATTCTGAGACGCTTGATCCTTTTATTATTTAGGGAAAAGTAACCGGGAACTGATATTCCTCACAGCCAGTTTCCTTAGGTCTGGAACATTAAAAACTATAAAGGATACAGATTACAGAAAGGATGGAACTAGGAATTTCTCGCCCTCATGCTTCTTCACTGTCGGGATTGATTATGTCAACTTCAAAGATGGAATCCCCCATGTAGGCGAAGATCAAAGCGGACCCTACTGTTACCCGGTTTGCCTGAACAAAGTGGTGCCACCCCTGGGTCAGCCAGAAAAGGCCGTCGCTGTCATTTTCAACCTTCACCTCGTGTTCCTGGTTGGAGCGAGACCAAAGACGGGCTTGCGATTGTGTGTCCTCGTCTATCAAGACATACACAAGTGGGAGGCGGAGTGCCTGGAGTTGTTCTTCCCTCATGATGACGCGACAGAAAACCTTGGGTGGCGTCCCTGGATTCATCGTCGTTGTTGAGGGGCGTTGGATCCCTCAAGCCGTCGGGGCCTAGTCTTATACCCAAAGAGCTGAGCCCTATCCTTGATTTGGTCGCCCCTGGGGAGAAGAACCACGTTCACGGGTCTCCTTCCTTCCCCTCTGTCATTTCCTTTCGGTGGTGCAGGCTGTGATTAGCATGCGCTGTCCCCTCTGACGTACATCTGTCCGCCATGCTCAGCCTGGGGCAGTGATGCCTTGACTACCCTCGGGTTCCGCCCTGGTTTCTTTTTCAGTTTTTTGATTTATCGAGAGGGCGCCTGTGCAGCCCGTGACCCTTGATGATTTCCTTTAAAGGTCGAGGTCTGCTCGACCTCTTTATTCCGTGAAGGAGACCTGCCATAGGATGTCATCTTCGACCCCCACGTCATGGGCCTTCTTTCGTTCTCTGGATTTCCCGGAACAGATGTATCACTTGGTATGTCGTAATCATGGTTTCAGCAGTTTCGTTTACTTCCTTTGCTAATTAATCTTTCCTTGTTTATCTGGTGTGTCTGGGCAGCGGCTGCCTGCCCGCTTTGAGCTCGAGTATGGCCCAGATCTCCCTGAGCGCGTCCTGCTATCGTCGAGGATTCTACGGGATTTCCCTGTGACGGTGTACCGAGGTGATTACCGGGTGCCCTACTTGGGGCAGGGTTGGAACCATTTTGCCAGCACCCATAATGTCGACATAGGATCTGCCATCACCTTCCTGCACAAAGGGAACGCTCGGTTCGAAGTTCATATCTTGTCCGCGGATGGCAGTGAGGTCGACGCTGAATGGCGAGAGCCTCATCCCGAGGGTCCTCTGCCCAACGGAACCCGCCTGTGTGCTGACCGAACTCGCCTGGTTTCGGGTCGTCCTCGGGACACCCCTTAAGTTGTCCGTGTGTTTCTTTTAAGTTACCCCTTCTATTTCGCTGGTCTTAGTTTTTCCGGACTTTCTCTGCGTTTCCTGTTTTTCTGGAGGGATACCCCTCTTTGAATGTTAAACGCCCAGTTTCTTGGGAGGAGTCTTTAGCTCCGGAGTATTGATCATTTTACCAGCATGCCTTAAGCTGGAGCATTAATGGGTTAGCGATGCCCCCGGGTGCCCTATGCATATCCCGGGGTCCGTCGTGGTGTCGAGTTCCGTCAATACGGGACTCGGGTCCCTCTGGGAACCTAACGCGCTCCCTCGATCTCCGACACGACTCTGGCCCCACCATTATGCGTCCACCAGATGTCCGACGCGGAGCAAGCTCCAGCGTCCTGGGACAAAGTGTCAATCTGGGAGCTCAATGCGTCCACCCGATGTTCAACGCGGAACAAGCTCCAGCGTCCCGGGACGAAGTTCCAATCCGGGAGCTCAATGCGTCTACCAGATGTCCGACGCGGAGCAAGCTCCAGCGTCCTGGGACAAAGTGTCAATCTGGGAGCTCAATGCGTCCACCGGATGTCCGACGCGGAGCAAGCTCCAGCGTCCCGGGACGAAGTTCCAATCCGGGAGCTCAATGCGTCCACCAGATGTCCGACGCGGAGCAAGCTCCAGCGTCCTGGGACAAAGTGTCAATCTGGGAGCTCAATGCGTCCACCAGATGTCCGACGCGGAGCAAGCTCCAGCGTCCCGGGACGAAGTTCCAATCTGGGAGCTCAATGCGTCCACCAGATGTTCGACGCGGATCAAGCTCCATCGTCCTGGGACGAAGTTTCAATCTGGGAGCTCAATGCGTCCACCAGATGTCCGACGCGGAGCAAGCTCCAGCGTCCTGGGACAAAGTGTCAATCTGGGAGCTCAATGCGTCCACCAGATGTCCGACGCGGAGCAAGCTCCAGCGTCCTGGGACAAAGTGTCAATCTGGGAGCTCAATGCGTCCACCCGATGTTCGACGCGGAACAAGCTCCAGCGTCCCGGGACGAAGTTCCAATCCGGGAGCTCAATGCGTCTACCAGATGTCCGACGCGGAGCAAGCTCCAGCGTCCTGGGACAAAGTGTCAATCTGGGAGCTCAATGCGTCCACCGGATGTCCGACGCGGAGCAAGCTCCAGCGTCCCGGGACGAAGTTCCAATCCGGGAGCTCAATGCGTCCACCAGATGTCCGACGCGGAGCAAGCTCCAGCGTCCTGGGACAAAGTGTCAATCTGGGAGCTCAATGCGTCCACCAGATGTCCGACGCGGAGCAAGCTCCAGCGTCCCGGGACGAAGTTCCAATCTGGGAGCTCAATGCGTCCACCAGATGTTCGACGCGGATCAAGCTCCATCGTCCTGGGACGAAGTTTCAATCTGGGAGCTCAATGCGTCCACCAGATGTCCGACGCGGAGCAAGCTCCAGCGTCCTGGGACAAAGTGTCAATCTGGGAGCTCAATGCGTCCACCAGATGTCCGACGCGGAGCAAGCTCCAGCGTCCTGGGACAAAGTGTCAATCTGGGAGCTCAATGCGTCCACCAGATGTCCGACGCGGAGCAAGCTCCAGCGTCCTGGGACGAAGTGTCAATCTGGGAGCTCAATGCGTCCACCAGATGTCCGACGCGGAGCAAGCTCCAGCGTCTCGGGACGAAGTTCCAATCTGGGAGCTCAATGCGTCCACCAGATGTCCGTCGCGGAGCAAGCTCCAGCGTCCTGGGACAAAGTGTCAATCTGGGAGCTCAATGCGTCCACCAGATGTCCGACACGGAGCAAGCTCCAGCGTCCCGGGACGAAGTTCCAATCCGGGAGCTCAATGCGTCCACCAGATGTCCGACGCGGAGCAAGCTCCAGCGTCCCGGGACAAAGTGTCAATCTGGGAGCTCAATGCGTCCACCAGATGTCCGACGCGGAGCAAGCTCCAGCGTCCCGGGACGAAGTTCCAATCTGGGAGCTCAATGCGTCCACCAGATGTCCGACGCGGAGCAAGCTCCAGCGTCCTGGGACAAAGTGTCAATCTGGGAGCTCAATGCGTCCACCAGATGTCCGACGCGGATCAAGCTCCAGCGTCCGGGGACGAAGTTTCAATCTGGGAGCTCAATGCGTCCACCAGATGTCCGACGCGGAGCAAGCTCCAGCGTCCCGGGACGAAGTTCCAATCTGGGAGCTCAATGCGTCCACCAGATGTCCGACGCGGAGCAAGCTCCAGCGTCCCGGGACGAAGTGTCAATCTGGGAGCTCAATGCGTCCACCAGATGTTCGACGCGGAGCAAGCTCCAGCACCATATGAAACTTTACAAAGAAGCTATAAAGCCCCCACTAACTGCCTTGATTTATTTACTAGTGGCGGGGGTGACTGGAATAAACGTCGTAGCGAACTCAGAAATTACACGTAGTACTTTTTTAGGTGTTCGGCGTTCCACGTCTTCCGAAGGATAACACCTTCAGGGGTCTGTAACTTGTATGCTCCGACTTGAACACGCTCGGCGATGATATAGGGCCCTTCCCATTTGGCGTCTAGCTTCCCTCCAACTAGGGCCAGACGTAGGACTAGGTCTCCCCTCTCGAAACGTCGCTCTTTCAAATGCTGGTCTCTGTGCTTTTGGGTCCTCCTTTTGTATTCTCGGGCATGGATTTCGGCGATCATGCGTTTCTCCTCCCGAAGGTGCATCTCGACCTCCAGAGCTTCATCGTTAGCCTTGGACTCGTAAGCTAGGACCCGGGCAGAGGGAATCAGGCGCTCCACTGGGATGACCGCGTCTGACCCGAACACCAGGGTAAAAGGTGATTCCTTGGTGGGGGTTTTTGGCGAAGTGTGGTACGACCAGAGTACCAAAGGGAGAAGTTCTGCCCACCGGCCCTTGGAGGTTTTCCCCAGCTTCTTCTTAATACCCTCCAAGATTTGGCGGTTCGTAGTCTCCGCCTGTCCGTTCGTCTGGGGATGAGCTACTGACGAGAACTTCAGTTTTATTCCGAGGCCCTCACAAAAATCTCGAATGCTTTCGCAATCGAATTGCGTCCCATGGTCGGTGATGATGGCTTCGGGGACCCCGAATCGGCAGACCAGATTCTTCCACAGGAATTTCCTGACCTTCTCTGCGGTGATCAGGCCCATTGCCTCCGCTTCTACCCACTTGGTAAAATAGTCTACTAGGACCAGGACATACTTGAGCTGTCCGGGTGCTGTGGGAAAAGGGCCCAGGATGTCCATTCCCCACAAAGCGAAAGGACAGGCTCCGAAGATGCTCTGAAGCGGCTCGGCGGGTACATTTTTCAGGTTCCCGTGTTTCTGGCAAGCTTCACAACTGCGCACGAAATTCTGCATGTCCGCCCTGATCGTGGGCCAATAGTATCCCAACCTTAGTACTTTGGTAGACAAAGCCCTCCAGCCTTGGTGGTGAGCGCAAACCCCGGCGTGCAGCTCCTCGGCGATGATTCGTCCCTCCCGGCTGGACACACATAACAAGTCTGGGAAGTTGAAACCCTTCTTATACAACTTCCCTTCGCGAATTAGGAATCGAGCCGCTCTGCTTGTTAATTTCTTGGCTTCTGCTCTCTCCAGTGGAAGAGTCCCCTTTTCCAGATATTCAGTGATCGGTGTTCTCCAGTCATCGGGCCCTTCCGTTTGGACAAAATACACTTCTTGTACTAGCCTTCGCTGATTCTTTCTTTCGAAGTCAAACTTTCCTTCTACGTTCGTCGGCATGGCAGCCCCCACTCGGGCCAATAAATCTGCCTGCTCATTGTCTTCCCGTGGAATGGACTCGAGGGTGAAGTGCAAGAAAGCCTTCCTTAGAGCATTCACTTTTCGCAGGTAATCTGGCAACAACCCAGTCTTGGCTTCGTATTCTCCATCCACCTGTTTAGCAACAATCTCAGAATCAGTATACACGGCGACGGCCCGAGCCCCACGGGCCAAAGCTAACTCTAGCCCTGTTATCAGGGCTTCATATTCGGCCTCGTTGTTGGTGGTTAGGAAGTTCAGCTGGTGAGAGAAGCAAAACCGGTCTCCCCCGAGGTTGGTGAGCACGACCCCCGCACCACATCCATCCGTGTTGACGGCTCCGTCCACTTTTATCAACCAAAACTTCTGTGAGTCTTGCTCTTCTTCCTCAAAACTGGTTTCGCCGATGAAATCGGCTAGTACCTGAGCCAACGCCGCTCTTCGGGGAACGTACGCTATCTCGAACTCAGAGAGCTCGATGGACCACTTCGACATTCGTCCGGAGAAATCTGGTGAGTGAAGGATCTGCCTTAATGGTAAATCTGTCAAGACCTCGATTCTGTGATCCTGGAAATAAGGACGTAGCCTTCTCGCCGCGAATATCAGACAAAGGACTACTTTCTCGACTGGCTCATACCTAGTCTCGGCATCTTGTAGTACTCTACTCACATAGTAAACCGGGTATCGCCCTTCCCTGGCGAGAACTGCGCTGATGGTGGTTGTCTTGACCGCGAGGTAAATCTGTAGGTCTTCCGTCTTTTGCGGCTGCTGAAGAGTGGGTAAATACTGCAAAAAGACTTTTAATTCATCAAAAGCTTGTTGAAGCTCCGTTGTCCACTGTATCGGCCCCTTCTTCTTCAGCAACGCGAAGAAAGGCAAAGCCTTGTCTGCCAGGCAGGAGCAGAAGCGTCCCAGGTAGTTAACCGCCCCGTTCAACGACTGAACCTCTTTGATAGTCCGTGGAGGACGTAATTCCTGGATTGCCGTTATCTTTGCTGGGTTTACATCTATCCCCCGCTGGCTAACCATAAAGCCTAGAAATTTCCCGGACTCAACTCCGAACACACACTTTTCGGCGTTCAAATTTAGCCCTCCACGTCTCAGCGAATCGAAAGTTTCTTGCAGATCTGCGGCATGGTCTTCCGCTTTCTGGCTCCTCACCACAATGTCGTCCACGTAAATGGACACGTTCCGGGGCAGCTGTTCACGGAAGATTTTATCCACTGTCCTCTGGAATGTTGCCCCAGCGTTCCTCAGACCGAAAGGCATGACTCTATAGCGGAAGATCCCCTGATTGGTAATGAAGGTGGTTGCCCTTTGGTCCAGAGGGTCTAGCTTGATCTGGTTGTACCCAGAGTAGGCGTCTAAGAAGCTCAGAGCCTCGTTTCCGGCAGTGATATCTACCAACTCGTCGATCGACGGCAATGGGTAGCTGTCCTTCGGGCAAGCCTTGTTCAGATCTGAAAAGTCGACACACATCCTCCACTTCCCGTTGGCCTTCTTAACGAGGACCACATTCGAGAGCCATTCTGAGTCTTCTGCCTCCTCAATGAAGCCAGCATCGAGCAACTTATCCACTTCTTCTTTCGCTGCTCGAGCCTTCTCCGGAGCCATCTTTCTTTTCTTCTGGGCCACCGGCCGTGCGTCGTGACGGATTCTGAGTGTGTGGATTGCGATGGAAGTGGGGACGCCTAGCAGATCCCTCGGGGACCACGCGAACACGTCCCTCGATTGCCGGATAATCTCCAAGACCCTTTCCCTCTCCCCTGCTCCAAGGGCTTGGCCCATATAGATTCTCTCCTCGGTGTTAGGGAATGGTTGATGGACGGTCCTTGAGTCCGCGGTTGGGACCTCTCTTTCGGAGGGCCGAACCTCGAGCTCAGCTTCCGACCCCACCTCATCAGTTATTCTCGCTGGTTCATTCCCGGGTGAAGAGTCTTTCTGGGCGATCTTGGTGCTGCTCTGAGCCGTATCTTCGAGGCACATGACCTCCTTCTTCTTTTTCAACGATGTGACATAACAACTCCGACTCTCGGGCTGGTGGCCGCACACTTCCCCCGTTCCTCCCCCGAAGGCCGGGAACATGGCTTTAAAATGGTATATAGACACCACCATTTGAAATTTAAAAAGGGAGACCCTCCCCAAGAGCGCGTTGTAGGTGGTCGGAATTCGGACCACCGTGAAGGTGATGTTCTCCATTCTCCGTAGAGGGGGGGTGCCCAAAACCACTGTGAGCTCAATTGTGCCCGCCACCTGTACTTCATCTCCTGAAAAGGTAATCAAGGTGCCGTGGTAAGGTTTCAGGGCGGTCGCCGACACACCTAGCTGGGAGAAAGCTTCCCACGAGAGTATGTCAACGGATGATCCCGTATCGATGAAGACCCTCTTTACAGTTTTGGTTGCGATCTGAGCGTGGATCACCAAGGGGTCGGCGTGAGGCATGCGGACTTGTTCCGCGTCGGCCGAGGTGAAGATTATCTCCGGGTGTGGCTTCGAAGCAATTTTTTGACTTGCCAGGGACGGAGGGTGCCTTGACTCTCTCTCATAATTCTTCCTCTCTTGCCGGCTGACTCCTGAGATCGACGGTCCTCCTGCGAGGGTGTCAATAAAGCCTTCTGGCTCAGGGATTCGGTTGATCCGCGACCCTTCCGGGCGGTCTTCACGGCGGGGAGCCTGATTGACCGATACCTGTGCAGGCTGGCCCTGCCCTCTGCGACCTTCTCTCCACCAGCGTCCCCTGCCCCGGCCCCTGTTCCCCGGAGGGTACCGCCGTGGTTCATCCCTCCCCCGAGGATCCTCCATTCGAGTGGCATGGGGGTGGTGGCTTCTTCGGTCATCCGCGAACCTTCGATCATGGTGATCCCGAGCCTGTCGGTAGCGACGAGGGTCGTCGTCGCGCTCATTTCTTCTGGCCGGAGAGACCGGCCCTCTATGTTTGTGCATCTCTTGGTCACCGCCCTGATATCTTGCGTTCGGCTTCTCCCTTTCATGGTTGTAATGAACCTCGTCTTGCCGGGACGCGGGCGTTCCGCCCGCGGAGTAGTTTCTCTTTGGCTTTATTGCTCCTTTGTCCTTCCGGAACTTTCCCGTTATTTTCCCTAGAAGACCGCGCGAGCCCTCATTGGCCCTAGAACTGGAGGCTGCGGCTTCTTCCGCCTCAATCTGGGCAGACACCAGGTTTTTTAGCGTATCATAGTCCTTGGGCTTCTTTCTGAAAAGCCGGGTCTTGAAACTTCCGTCCGCGATATTCCCCATCAGGATTATGACCGCGGATTCGTGATTAAAGTTGGGGATCTGAACCACCACAGACGTGAAGCGGGCAAAGAATTGTCCTAGGGTCTCATTGTGCCCCTGTCTGATCGGGTTGAGGTCCAACATGGTCTTCTTTCTAGACCGCGAGCTCCCAAAATGAGACTTGAAGATCTGGGAGAGCTGGAAGAAACTCGAGACTGAGTTCTGCGGCAGATTAGTGAACCACGTTAATGCGATGCCGGTTAGTGTGGACGGGAAAGTCCGGCACAGCATTGCGTCATTGTACTCATTGACTCCCATGGCTGTTGTAAAATGGCACATGTGGTCATCGGGATCAGTGGTGCCATCATACTTCATCAGATTTGCATCCCTCCACTGCTTGGGTACTGGTGCCAAACAAACCTCGGTGGTGAACACTGAGGGGATGAGGTCTATCCTTCTCTCGCTCTCCCGGGGTGAACCAGTTCGGGTGGATGTGGATATATCAGATGAATGTTCCCCCCTGTGCTGCTTGAAAGGTTAAGGGTGCCTGCCCTCGCCACGATACTGCGAGCCAAAGTCATCGGTGGATCTGGGTTGAAACTGGTCCTGGTACATGCCTCGATATGCCTCATGGGGAAAGAATGGGAACGGGTTCACCGGCGGAGGTGGAGGATATCCATCATATCCATAAAAGATACCAGGCCCCATGCCCTGATGGGGGACATAGTGATTCCCGGGCATGAAGTAGCCTTGGGCCATCTGCGGTGGGACATATGGCGAGACAACCGGATCCTCCGGGGCGCTGAGCTGACCTGGGGAGTTCACGGGTCCCCCGGTCCCCTATGGCCCTTCGTGATCCTGGCCCATCATTTCGTGAGAGGCTTCCCCCTGATTTTCGCTCATTTTCCAACCTGCGTAGGCAAAGGAGTGTTAGCTGAAAGTAACGTTGAGAATAGTATATCAATGTTTTTAAAACTCGGGAACCTCTCAGGGTGAGAGGGTTCCCACAGACGGCGCCAGTGATGAAACCAGATTAGAAAAAGACTGACGTGTCCCCCCACATGACCGTGGAGGGGTATGCATGCAGATTCCTCCCCATGGGGGATGGGTGTTGCGGGCTTACCTGATGCCCTCGCGACCCCGGTCAGGCACCCGATGAGGATGACAGAACCGGAGTAACGAGAACCCCAACCTGGGCCGCACACCCCAAAGAATCGTGCATACGGACTTACCCTTCCCCGGGATCCTCACCAATTGTGGGGATCCCGAAGTCAGTGCCGCGGAGCCCTTCGAGGAGGCTCGCGTCGTTATCTGAACGGGTTCATCAAATGACCCAATGGCGAAGAGGGCACGACTACCGACTCAATGAGAGTTGGTGAAAGGACAAGTTTACGTATTCCCCCCCCCCAGCTCCTCTATTACACGCCTTACTACCTGCGCAACTTCAGCCGCTGTTACTCAGGTGCTACAGGTGTCCGCGGATGCGGGGGTTTTGAGATAAGTTGAGATGATCCTGGTGTGGAGATTTTCCTGACGTAATTCCTTCCCTCTTTCTCTCTCTGCTCAGAACGTGAGTACCCTCCCCTTTTCCCTTTTCCAAAAAGTCCCTTCTCTCTCCTTTTCCTCCTCCTTTTATACTGTGTTCCGTCTTGTTTGAACAGGGGGATGTTCCCCTCTTTTGGCCATCTGTCGGTGCTGTGAGGCCAAGAGTTGGGGGTCGTGAGGACACTTGGACAGGCGGCATGGCCGAGACCTGTCCCCTTTCTTGCCATTTGTCGTTCTGGATTGGACATTCTTCGTCCGCGGACCAAAAACCTTTATGGGCTTGGATCTTGGGGTTTATTACCTTTTTGCCCCCTCGGCGGCCTTAGGTGGCTTTCTTGGCCCCTTTATCTCTTGGGCGTCATCAGTTATCATAATTCATAAGCCATAATCTATCTATCAATATTTTAGTTAATTGAGTGATTGATAAAAATATAAATCAATATTATTTCATAGTGATCCTTACCAAAAATATTAATAGATAAATATTCGATAGGTGTTATTTTATTTACATATAGATTATTTTAGGGTGAAAAATTATTTATATCGAAATTAATTATTTGATAGCTTTTATTTTATTTATATCTATATTTTTTGTAAAATGAATTATTTATATCTACATTAAATTTTATTTTACATTTTCATCACCAATTTTTATTAGTTTAATAAATAATTGATATAATTTTATAATATTTTGTTAACATATTCTCGTACACGGAATGGGAGATACATTAGATATACTACGCAGCAAGTGTTGCAATATCTTTGTGGAAAATTCTACACATTGTTCATTATTTTATGAATGATCAATTAATTAGTTTACATGGAAGATATTTAACGTGATTTTTGTAACACATATGTTACTGTTTGTTGTTATTTTCTATCCAATTGTTGAAATTTGTTTATAAGATATTTATATAAATAGTTATCTAATTTCTCCCTAGCCGTGTTTTCAATTAGGTATATTTATCTAATTAAGATAGATTATTGGAGTATAATGTTATACTGGATAGATTATTTGATTTAAAGAGATAAGTTTTTTACCTAACTATATTAGCTTATTAATTGATGTGGCCCAAAAATATAATACCACTTTAATCCAGAAAATGACATGCAGGCAGGGGCGGAGTCAGGGGGGTGCTTGAGGGTGCTCGAGCACCCCCCTGGCGGAAAAAAAAATACAAAAAAATAATTTTTTTTTGCATATATTTAGTATTTTTAAGATAATATAAAATTTTGAAAGGATATTTGGAACAAAAGAGCTCTCTAGCTCAAGTGGTAAGGGAAGGAGGGAAGGAAAATCAAAATCAAAAGGTCTTGGGTTCAATTCCCAACTCATTCACTTTTTATTTGTCTTACTATATCATTAATTCCTTTTTATTTCTCTCTATATTTTTTATTTCTATCAACTATTTCATTAAAAATTCTCTCTATATTTTTTTTATAAACTATTTCATTAAAAAATGTCATATTTATGTTTAAATTTTAGTGTTTAAAAATTCTCTCTCTATATTTATGTTTAAAATTTTCATATTTCATAAAAAATGTCATTTTAAAAAATCACAATTTTAGTGTTTTTTCAATATATTTTAAAAAAATCTTCTTAATAAGTATACATCAAAAAGAATATTTAACGAAATTTTTTAGCACCCCCTGGCCGAGATTTCTGGCTCCGCCACTGCATGCAGGCGAAAATAATCCCGTTTAATCCAGAAAATTCCGTGGCAGCAAGGTCGCTTCAGCGGCCTCTGTTTTAGTATTTTATATAGATTTTAACTAAACATCTATCAAAAGTTTCAAATTAGATAAACTTCCATCGCATATTTTTTGAACGAAAATGACCTTCTTTTTATTTATTTGTTTTTTTTATAAGTAACCTCTTTCCCACCACTTCTCCACCTTCAGTTTTTACAGATCTAATCTTCTCGGATACTATAATGGTTGAACTGAGGGACATCTAGCTAATGTTCGTGATATATTTTAGTGTTTTTTTTTTCGTTCATGCTGTAGATGATGATATACATGTAGAATTAAACTATTTTAGCTAGGGTCTAGTTAATTAGTTTTAGTTAGGTTTTGAGTTGATAACTAGTTAGTTAAGTACTGTCAAAATGTATTTCTATTTTTGTTAGTATGGATGTCTTCACTTTGTGTTTGTACAATCACGAGCTAAAAAGTGTCAAATATGTGAAGAAGATGAAGAAAAAAAAAGGTTCACAAGGAAACAAAGACGATCAAAGAGAAAACCTTAGCTAAGCGTCGGAATCAAGGGAAAACAGATAGCTAGTCGATCCAGAAATGTATTGAGTACAGAGCTATGCTGAGTATACAACTACTCAGACGACTATTGAGGCCCTGTGACGGCTATGGAGCTACTCAGGTTGCTACTGGGCTGATCGAACAGCGCACCAAATAATGCGAAGTGGAAATGCGCGCTACGACTATTCAGTTGCCTAACAGGCTATGTGGGCGCGTACCGAGCAATTTGATAGAGTACTTGATACTGAAATCGACACCTCACGAGAATGATCATAATTCCCTCAATATTGAGAGTTTGAAGGTATGTGTACTCACTACAAGAAAAATAATATTGGGCGACCAAATTTTAAAAATTAGGGTGACAGATTTATTTTTGTCGCCCAAACTATCTATTTCGTGACAAAAATAATTTTTGTCGCAGAAAGCATATTTTTGGTGATGAAAATTGGAATTTGTCGCCCATACGATCGATCGCGGGGGCTACGAAAGGTATCTTTTTGTCGCCCAATTATTTTTTTTTTAATAAAACCTCCCTGGCTAGCGACTCCTCTCTCTTCATTCTCAGATATGAAATCCTAACACGCTTATCGCCGTTCCCCGGCCGCCATGGCTAATCCTACTTTAGCGTCCACCTTTGCAGTCTCTCCTTTACATCTACAACCTCTCCTTCACCGATCTCTACTGCCTTGCGATCTCTATCCCCTGTTCTCCCTCTCGTTTCTGAATCTCGATGAGCACTTCTCCTACAACTTCAATAGCCTGAGTACGAAATAGTTCTGGATTTCGTTGTGGACTTCCAAGAGATCGAGAAGCTTCTAAAAATCCTCCGTGGATTCATAATTTGTAGGTATAATCTCTCAATTTCTCCCTCTATTTCATTTCCAAAGTTTAGATTGGTTTGAGATGCTGGATTTCAACACTTCAACAGTACAGTAATAGCCATCACTGTTTTCTTCTCCCTCCTCTGCGCTTCCAGACTTATCGGCCACTTGCTCGAGGAGCATTGCTGGGCCAACGATCCATTCTCGCTCTATTTTTGGTGCTTTACTTTACTACATAATTTATTTCTTCGATTGGATATGCGTTTTGGATTCAATTGGATCTAGATCTTATTATCATCATAAATTCATAACCAGATGCATGAGCTGCGTTCTTACCTGCAAGATTTTTTATGTTCAATGGTGTGGAATTCGACAGTAAATTAGGGCTGGAAAAAGTCTTGGTTTTTTTATCATTAAAATCAACTGAGCTTCTAAGAAGCACGACAATACTGGTTAAAATTGCTTCTTTGGAACTGCTGCAGTTCAAAACATTTCTATAGCTCTAGCGGTTCCTATTAATTCAAGGCTGGAAATATGTAGACATGGAATTTTCTTACAAAAGATTATTACAATTCAAAACATTTAAATAGCTCTCATCATCAGCCTATTGATAGTGTGGGAGAGGGGAACAGATTACATGGACCTTTTGTGTGTGTGTATATATAGTTATAATTAATGTGATAAGATTTTAGACCAAGCTAATAACTCACATGTGGCCAATTTTTTCCACATCATGGCTCCATTTGGTTTGACTTTGATCTGATGCACTTCTCACTCGGTGTAATGAGTATTCATTTATGAAGTTATATATAGATAAGGTTTATGTTAAATATAAGTTGCTTAGTTGTTTATATATGGTGCATGTATCATATTTATATCATTTTGCTTCAAATGGAGACCTGACACCACAATTCTTATAATTTGTCAGTATGAAACTATGAAAGAGAATCATACATGTTCACTGGCTGAATGAACATCAATCAGCTCATCTTAAGGCAAGTCTTGTAAATTAGTCCTTCTGATCTGCCTATGTTAGCATTATAGGGAGATGTGTTGTTCTATATTGACTTAAGGAAACATTAAATTAAGTAGAAGGTCTATATTGATACCTTTAATTGGTTTGGCTTGCTGGAGGAAGAATTTGTACGTACCACCTTGGACGTTATTCATTTCATTTAAAAAAGGAGTGATCCTGATTTTCTTGCATTTCAAAATGGCACTAATGAGGTATATGTTTAATTATTTTTGAAATATAACATATACATATATATTTAAAAAAAAAAGGATCTCTCAATGTTTGTCACTGCTATAATAAGGTATGCTTGTACTGCCTTTTAAGTGTTTCTTGTTTTTTCATAGTCATCTTATACATTCTTATGTACAAATAGGTTAGTGCATCAGTTAATGCTCCCTCGTAAATTTAGGAGTGTCATTCTTAATTGCCAGATTAACAGGATTGAATCTGCCCATTCCAAGTTCTTACATGGTGACATCAAACTAGACAACTTCGTTATGTGTTTAGGCTGCTGTGCAAGCCAGGTTGGTCCACAGATTTCTCCCTAGCTACTGTGAGCTTTTCCTTGTAGATTCTAATGTCGTTATATGGTCATACTTTTAGGTATATATGATTGACTTTGGTCTGGCTAGAAGGAATAGAGACAACAAAACTCACCAGCATATTCCTTACAGGTGAATCAATATGTGAATATATTTGCCTCTTTGTGAAATATTGGTACTAAATGCTTTTTCCTTAATATTTTTTTTGAGTTATATATGTTGGCTCTTCAGCTAGGGCTTTCGTTGCTTGTTTCTTTCTATTTGAATTGGACATATTCACTAAAAGTCTTTCATCATACAGGGGAAACAGAGAGTATATAAATCAAATCCTAGGCTAGCACATGCTTTAGATACACTCTTTTGTACTGCATGCTGAACATGAACTGAATTGCTCTACTGATGCTACCCGTCATCTTGCATCAAGGTATTGCTATTTCTGGGTTAGAATCTTGAACTCATAATGCCTTTTCTGATTGCTTATTTAGCGATTGCTCTCGTGTGTGTGTGCCCAGCGAAGGGAAAGTGATGATCATTTCTCATTTGATTTGACAGCAGCACTGGTATCTCATTCCAGATTTCGTTACTAATTTATATTGTGATAGTTCATTTATCTTCTTCCACACAGGCCTGTTTCATTCCCTTCTAATATTCTTTTCTTTTGGGCATTAGCTAAAACTGGTGTGTGCATGGATTATGACATATATGGGCCCACAAACACCCGTAGTCATGAAACTTGGTTAAATGCTGATAATCTCAAGCTATATATTGTATGTTTGATTCTTGATTGTTATGGACTTATGTTATCTCATGACTTGTACTTCTTATGATTGTTATGGACTTTTTATGCTGGCTAACTTCCTTTTACCCTTAGCTGTGAGGGATTTATGGGATACTGCCTTTCCGGATAAAAAAACTTTGTGATTTGATATCTACTTGGCCATTCTTCTTTCCTCTCTTATCTTTGAAGATGAAAAACATCACAGTTTGTCCCCCTGATGCCATGTGAAACTATTTACACATCACTAGGTCTATTGGCATATGTTAAATTCTTTTTAAGCCCATCTGCTATGTGAAACTACTCAGCATTACTAGGTTTATTGCACTATACTGTTGGGTGTAAACTTGTTAAGTTATGCTTTATATAGTCAGTTGCTTTGTGTCTTTTGGCAGCAACTAAGCTAATAATGGAAATAATGTTGTTTTTAGATTCATAACATCGTTGAACACCTTAAAAATGATAGCTTTTAGATTTATTATCACACTTAATTGTATTTATGTCGTGTCTTTATAAATATTTTTACACTTCATTGTATCCTTTTCACATTCCAAAGTGTATTCATGAGTTGTTGTGGTTCTATCCTATTTTTCATTCAAAAATCCCTCCCTTGACAACAGACTTTGTGTTTCATGGGACTGCCAGCACAATTAAAAATGGGGCAGTGTTCTTGTTTTTTCATTTTCTCCTTCGTGCATTTGATTCATGGGACTGCCAGCACAATTAAAAATGGGATTGTGTTCTTGTTTTTTCATTTTCTCCTTTTTGCATTTGAGTCATTTTTCTTTAACTACTTGCAAGATGGTGAAAATCTTTCCTCTCTTTGTTCAGGGCATATTTTTTTGAAGAAAATTACAGAAGAAACAACAGCACGAACTGCCAGAAAGAACTTATTCTGGGTGATGTGGTGGAGCAAATTCGGGTGGACACTTATTTTATCGAATCTTTAGTTCTCAAGTGTTAAGATTTTTAGCATTGAAATGCAAATGTCATACTAATGTAAACATTTGTAATCTTTTGGTACTTATTAGGAACCTTTTAGTATTAAAATAAAAATGTTTTGGGTTGAACATATTTTAAACCATGTTTTTATAGTATAAAAAATTTAAGTTGATTGGCTACTATTGTATTATAATTTATGAATGTTTTTTTTATATATAGTGGATTAAACAGGTTAAATATGCAAAATTAGGGAGAAAAGTCATATTTTATCAAAAAATCTTTTCGTGACAAAAAAAAAATTTCTCACAAAAAATCGGGAGGATGGGCAACAAAATGAAAAATTCGTCACACAAAGCGGGTACTTTGGGCGACAAAACTGGCACTTGGGGCGACAAAATTAAAAAATTTGTCACAAAACTCTAGGGCAACAAAATTTGAATTTCATCGATCACAAAAGAGCAATATAGTGCGAAGAATTTGTTTTTCGTCGCCCAAACTTTGTGCGACGGGGCTGAGGCGACGAACAGATGACGAAACCATTTTTTGTCACAAACCTAAATGGGCGACGAAAAGCACACTTTGTGCGACGAAATTTTTTGTCGCCCAAAGTAATATTTCTTGTAGTGACTACTTCTGTAGATATTTTCAATGGCTGCAATGTTTAGTTTACATGAAGAGCAAGTTCAAAGTGCAAGATGGTAAAAAATTACTCACAAGTTGGCAAATAAAAGTAATAACATTGTTACTTAAAGTGGAAACCCTAACCGATCAACGAGTTGATCAGGTAAAACCACCGCCTTACTAACTTCTCACTAGTAAGGACTTGAATGATCTAATTGACAACTTTCGATTATAAAAACACATTAGAGATTGACTTGTCTAGAATTCGACTAGCTCAAACACCAAACCTATTACTTAATATATCTAGTACTCAATATAATAAAAAGACTTGCGCACATTCATAACTTTCTTCTTTGCAAGCTCTTTAGAGTTCTCTACGTTTAACATAAGCACCCAACATAAGCACACCTAGAAATGTCTCTCACACTTATACTTATACTTTCGGTAATACCCCGAATCCCTAATAACTTTCAGTCTCGTCAATGCATTTGAATGAGATTCATCAAATGCCAGCACAGTCTTCACCATATATACTTGATTTTGATCCTGGAGCATTTGCCTTAGCTTCTACCAATAAAGAAGCTATTGAGTGGTGGTCTAGCTATGACCGACACCGCCCAAATCCTCACCTGTAAAAAAAAATATCGAATTAAAGTCAATATAAACATAATTTACAAGGATAAAATGAGTATTTAGGGGGAAAAATGAGAAAAATAAGATCAGGGTTAGATATGAAATTAATTTTAAAAATTGAAACTAATTTTATTTAAATATTAACCTAGGGTCCAAATCCGAAAAGAAGGTAGTTTAGAGGGGTGAAATGGTAGAAAAGCAAGGGTGATATGTAATTCCCCACAGTGAGAAAGTTCTATAGAATGTTGTATAGGTTTGGCTTTAAAAGATGTGAAGAGCAATTTTCACATTGATTGGATCTTTAAGCAAACAAGAAATCACTTAATTAAGCAAACAACGAAGTAGCTAAGGATAGCTCACCATAAGAAGTGCCAAAAGAGCAATGTAAACCCTTCCAATGTTTTTTTGTGAAATGAGTTGATCAAAGATCAAATATATACTGCACAGAGCAGCAAATAAGGAAAACTTTAAGAGGAAGAAGCTGTAAATCAGTGATCCATCATCACTATTTCATTGAACCAAAATGGGAAAATATGCAGAGGCGGCAGGAGCCCTTGGTTCCCTTCACCAATTCCCAAAACCCTACAGAATCAGTGGATGAGCCCTTGGTTCCCTTCAGTACCAATTCCCAAAACCCTACAGAATCAGTGGATGAGCCCAACATATATAGCATGGAATACTCATCCATGATTGGACGATCACAAACAGACAAAAGAGCAAGCTGTCCTTATTACAGTCCAAATGAAAAAAAATGACAGTGAAATGAAATGCAAATGTAAGCTGTATGAGCTAGGATTAGTAAAGGTCTGTATGCATTATGAGATAATGCATATGTGTAACTTTCATACTTTCCTTTCAATATACATTTTGAGACACCATTGCAACTACACACCATATATAACGGATGACAACTGAAGGGTAAAGACGCCAACGAAAGATATATATACAGGTCGATAAAAATGCAAAGCACAAGGATCACATTCAGTTTAACTTAAAATTTCAAGTCTATAATGCACCAATACTGCAAGGCAGCAACAACAGCTGCAGGTCACACTGAATCAGAAGCTGCAATTGCAACTGCGCTCACACAGATTGCGAGGATAAAGCCTCCATGGGAGGCATCAGAGATAACACCGGCAACATCATCGATCAGTAATCAAACGAGGTTAACAAATATGCCTACTACTCTGTGATGACCGATTAATACTTATTATACTGACTATAGGTTGTATTTGGAGATGAAATACCTTAACCGGCTGGACTCTTAAAACGCAATCTACTCTGTTGCCCCTCTTGAATTCAAAGTGAATGTATGCTTTACTTGCCAGCGGGGTCTTTATATATCCATCGTATCGATCATTGGTCTCCTCGCTTTACATTAGTCAGTTTTATCTATTTTAGGTTTCACTTATACATTATCGATCAGAATAATTATTAGTAGGTTGATAGTAGCAATTTTTAACAATATTACTGTGATACGATCCGTGGTAGAATGATAGTAAAATCGTACCTTATCTTGATTGTGGGAATATGGGAAATGAGATGCCAGTCTTCCCCGGTTTTTGGTTCGCATCTATTTCCTATTTCCCAGGATGTACAAAAACAAGATTCATAGATATACAGATTTTGCAGGGAGGTGAGGTGCCTGAATCCGTCCGGAATCTTCTTCACATTTCCCACTTCTTCAAGTTTAATAATACGAAGTGATTTGAAGACCTTCCATGGAATGTCATCTGTCCAACTTCCATTCTGCGCACATACGAGTTTATTAATTAGATCAAATACAAGAGCAATATGTTAACTAATACTGTATTATTATTATCAATGTAATGTTTTATTTGAACAACCAATTACGATTGTCATCCAAATACTTATATACATTGCGAAGAAACTAAAAGAGTCAAGATGGTATTTTGTTATATATCTTTCTATGAATAGATTGGTGGTGCAGAAATGTGAGATGTTGATCATCATATGAATGAAAGTATAAAAAGAATACCTCAGTTGAACTAATAGTAAGTTGGATGAGCGAGCTAAATTGGATTTGTTGCAACACTTGCATCTCATCTGCGTTGATCACCTTCTCCACAACAAAAAAAGACAGATGTTCGAGGTTCATATTCGCAAGTATTGCCCAACTGATACTCAACTCCAAGCTGACAACATCATTTGGACTTTTGATGAATTCCAATTGTCTTAGAAAACGGAGACGCTGAATCCACTTGGGAAAGCAACTATACGGCATCTCATTAAAGCCGATATAAAGTCTTTGAAGAGCAGGTAGGTGCAGTTCTTTCTCCGCCATTTCATGATCTTCTTCTACTTGTTTGTTTTCATAATATTCAATCCTCAACACTTCAAGAGCAGTGAGGTATTGAAGCCCCCCTTATAAGTGCCTCTGCCATGGCACTTCCAATCTTCGCAGTCTCTGCAAGGCTTTCCATGGCATCCCCATTCCACTTTCATCATTTATCTCCTCATTTTCAGCTTCTTCACATCTGTCCTCCAATTTCACATTTCCACAGTTGGATACATACAACTCTTCAAGGGCGGTGAGATATGCCAAGCCACAACAAGACACCCGTATTAGATCTCTACACCATCTAATTTTCAATGACTTGAGAGAAGTTGAGCATTTCATTGAATCCTTTAATTTGGCAAACAACTTAAATCTTCTACCGCCCATAGACTTATCACTTTTAGGCTTGTAGGCTTCGTACTAAGCAACTTGCTCAATAACTTCCCATTAACCTGTTCTAAATCCAATTCTTCAATTCCGCTGACTAATGGCATACCTTCCATAAGATCCAGACATTTTTTTATCAAAACCTTTGAAACACGGGGCAAAGATGGTGATACTGAAATTGGAGAATCATCTTCTGATATTGCTACTTCCCTCCACCAACCCTTCAAATTACGCAAGGACTCCATTTTTAGGATTTCAAGGCATGGCAGAATTGATTCAAAATTTACATTATCAGGATATAAGTACTCCAAAGAACATCCATATAGGCTAAGCTCCTTGAGATTTGGAAGCGAGAATACCCAACTTGAAAGTTTATCACCTGCATACCCTTTTATAGACAAATACTCAAGATTCGTATGCGGTTTAACTACATCTAGCACTTCTTCCATTTCTTCCTTGGTCGTTTCATGTTCACCATCGCGGATCCACTCTATGATCATCCCATTCAATTTGCTCTTTTTGGACATGTTCGATTTTCCTGCATCTTCTTTGCAATCAGACCATCCCTTTTTTGGAAGCTCAATATGCAGAGCCCCGCACAAATCATCAAGGAAACCCAAGTATCTCAAACCCCCATCACGAGGATGTACAATAAGTCGATCCAAACTCACAAGTGTTGTTATCTCTGCCAACCCCGATGGTAAAGAACCTAAGCTCTTGCAACCCTTTAAAAAGAGGTGTCTAAAGCTCACCAGCTTTCCAAGTTTCAAAGGCAATTCCACAAGAGATTCACAACCACTAAGATCAAGGGTTTGCAAATGCGAAGCTTACGAATTGAATTCGGAATTTTTTCCAGCTTTCGACTGCTTGATAGATTGAGGTATCTCAAGTGAATCAGTCCTCCAAATGAATCAGGTAACATATCAACGCTCAAAGATGACATTTCCAAGGCACGCAACATTTCAAAACTTCCCAAAAGGAAATGCAAGGAGCTTGTTTTAAAATCTTCAATATCGTTGAGTAGAACGGTCCTCAAGGTCTTTGAATAGGGAGACAGAACAAAAGGGTCAAATAAGAAATTCGGATCACACAAGACAGAGATGTGACGAAGAGAGCTCCCGCCACCCATGCCCTATAAATCTTGCCTAATGGAACATCTACTCTCCATTCCTGCAACTTTTATTGCCAAATCATTTAGCAAATCATGCATTTTACAAGTGTATATGGGATAACCTTCCAATGTATCTCTTACCAACTCTTGGAAGAAGCACCTATCAACCATATGAAAGAAATACACATCACCAACTTCCTCCAAGCTCTTCCTAGCTTGTGGTTTAATAAAACTCTGGGCTGCCCACATACGAACCAATTCATCCTTTTTAAATTCATAATCCTTAGGAAAGATTGAGCAATAGGCAAAACAATGCTTTAATGCAGGTGAGAGACCATTGTAGCTAATCATTAAAGCATTTATGATTTGGTCATCCATATTATCATCAATAACATCTGCAAGCTCATTATCCACTACAGACAACCACCTCTTCTTATCCTTCTCTTTATATCGTAGCATGCTACCAATAGTAATTAGAGCAAGGGGGGCATATCCACATTTTTGGACAATCTTCTTCCCTACATTAACTAATTCAGAATCATTAACAATTTCACCCTCCTCAATAGACCTGGGCAAACGCGGGTCGGCCCGCCCGGCCCGTCCCACCCGCCCGCGAAATTGGACAGGTTTGGGTAGGGGGAAAAGCCCACGCGGGCCGCTAAGCCCGGCCCGCGCCTGCAGCGGGTATGGGATTGGGTAAGCCAATCTACCCGTTACGGGCCGCTAGGCCCGTAACGGGTACCCGCAATTTTTTTAACATATATATATTATTAAATATATCTATATATATATGTATTATTAATTTAAAAAAATAAAATAAAATATCTATACCAAATTATAAACCTACCGTATATTTTTTGGGTGGGCTACTGGTTCCTCAAAAAAATTAAGCGGGTATAGCAGCAAGTGTTGCATGAGTTGAAGGCCATGTTCGAAGGCTACTGGTTCCTCAGGATCTTTCTTTTTCCTATCTTATTTGCTTGGATTTGATTTGGATTTTAATTAGGTTGAATTTTGCAGCACCTTTCAAGTCTAAGGTTCAGTGGAATAAAATGGAGTCTGCTTACAAACCTACAGCAAAGTGTTGCATTTTTTTTTAATTTTTTAACATGTACAACAGTACAAGGTGGAAATTAAGCGGGTACCCGCGGGCTGCCCGTAACCGCAATAGTGGACGGGATCGGACAAGGTTTTCAACCCGTTAAGCGGGCTTAGCCCGGCCCGTGTCCGCATCAACGGGACAAAATTTTGGCCAAAGCCCGTCCCAAGCCCGGCCCGCACCCGCGTTTGCCCAGGTCTACTCCTCAAATGTTGACTTTGCAAACAAATCCCAAGCACTCTCTTCTGACAGAATTTGTAGCGAGTAGTAAGGCTTTATGGCATTCAAACATTGGGCAACCTTGGCACTGCGTGTTGTGGTTAAAATCTTACTACCGATTTTTCCACAATCAAGGATTTTGTTCAACGCACGCCAATTGGATAGATCTTCATCCCAAACATCATCCAATACAAGGAAATATTTTTTCCCTTCAATTTTCTTCCGCAACTGCCTTTGCAAGTGATCTAAACTGTTGTCATCGGGTTTGGACCCAAGAACAGATGTTAAGATTGCAACTAAGGCCTCCTTTAGATCCGAAAAGTAATTGACACAAGCCCATAGACACAAATCAAACCCCCTTTGTACTCTGACATCATTATACACAAACTGAGCTAAGGTAGTCTTCCCCAATCCGCCAAACCCAATTATAGAGATAACAGAAAGGTTGATTTGACGATTTTCCTCTTTAGGCAACAACATTTCTATCAGTTCTTCCTTTTCCCGGTCCCTTCCAATTACATCCTCTAATTTGACAAAAGAGTGAGTTTCATTCCTAAGCCTAATGGGGGCTCTAGTTGGGTTCTCTTCAATTCGTTTGCTCATAAAATTGAATTGACTCATATCTTTGGAAATGCCATCTAGACGCTCCTTGATATCCTTGACATCATGAGCAGTCCTAACAACAAAATACAACTGGTTGGATTTGGAACAAAAAAAGGCGTACCTCCTTCCTGAATAAGCTGCCGGACATGACCTTCTTCCGTAAGGCCCTGGCATCAACAACGTCGAACAAGTCCCCAGCATCGTACAAGATCACCCTGAGCCTGGAAAGCCATCCCTTCACGAGACGATCCTTGGATTCCCTTTGCTCGGCATCGAGGAGGAAATCGGCGATGGTTTGGATGGTTTCCTGGAGGGTTTTCAGGTCCTTGTCAAAGTTCCAGACAAGGAGGAACTCTTTCGAAGCGGGAGAGGCGAGTTGCTGGAGAACAGACTTGGCAACTGTTAGAATACAGTTGAGGATCAAGCTCTAAGACACACAAACAACACACTAGCACTAACAGCTCTTTGTCGAAAATAGAACACAGACAAGGAGAAAGAAGACAACACACACATTCAACAAAAGCCTCAAACCTTTCATTGATTAGGAAATTGAATATATACTCCTTACAATTCATAACTACTTCTACCACTACCTTAAGCACTACACCACTAACATCTAACTGCATAATTGCAGCCTTACAGAAATCCGAAACTAACACTTCCTAACTGTCAAACTAACAGCTAGTCCTACTTACATTAACTGACTTGCTAAGCTAACATAACTTAGAAGCTAACATAATATAGAATTTGATTACATTTTAACACCACCCCTTAATTCAAATTCTCTTACTCCAATCTTCTCTAAGAAGAACATATGCTTAGCACAACTCAGTGACTTAGTAAACAAATCAGCATGTTGCTCATTTGTTCCACAAAACTTCACCTTGTCTTCTGCTACTAGTCTTCTTATGAAATGATGCTGCACATCTATGTGCTTTGTCCTAGCATGAAATGCAGGATTCTTGGTCATTGCTATGGCTGACTTGTTGTCACACCACACTTCCACTGCTTCTGTATGATCACAGCCCACATCTAGCATCAGTTTCTTTAACCACAGAGCTTGCCTCACAGCTGCTCCAGCTGCCACATACTCAGCCTCAGATGAAGACAAGGCCACAGTGTCCTGTTTCTTTAAACTCCAAGTCACTGCCCCTGATCCTAGCCGAAACACTGAGCCAGATGTACTTCTCCTGTCATCTAGGCAACCTGCCCAGTCACTATCAGTGTATCCCACCAACTTAAACTCCTTAACACTCTCATACCATATGCCAAATCTGAGAGTTCCTGCCACATACCTCAATATCCTCTTAGCAGCACCTAAGTGTTGCTTTGTAGGATTGTGCATATACCTCGAGACCACACTTACACTATAGGCTATATCAGGCCTTGAGTGTGTAAGATAATTCAAGCCTCCAACAAGGCTTCTATACAACTTCTGATCAGCTGGCTCAGTTCCATCAATTCTCTGCAACTTCTCATTTGAATTCATAGGTGTTTGAGCCACAAGATAGTCATCTGACGTCTGTCAATCGGTGATGCACTAGAGTTGCTGGTGAGCCATGACTATGATCATCATCATCCATGCTTTCAGTTTCAGAATCTGTGCTTGAACCATCCACAACCATAGGCTTACTTGCACTGACTTTAGCTGTATCATTTTCCCATTTCCATTCACTTTCTTCATCAAAAACCACATTCCTACTTATGACAATCTTGCCACTTGTAGGATTATAGAACTTATATGCTTTTGACTGCAAAGCATACCCTATGAAAACACATTTCTCAGCCTTATCATCAAGCTTCTGCCTCAAATTCACCAGTGCATATGCAATGCATCCAAACACTCTTAGATGACTCACTCCTGGCTTCTCTCCTCTCCACACTTCATGTGGAGTCATACCCTGCACAGCTTTAGTTGGTGAGATGTTCAACAAATACACTGCTGTTGCTACAGCTTCACACCATAGTGTATTAGGAACCTTCTTTGCTTTCATCATACTTCTTGCCATCTCTACCACTGTTCTATTCTTCCTCTCAACCACTCCATTTTGTTCAGGAGTGTAGGGTGCAGTCATTTCTCTTCTAATTCCATGCTCATCACAGAACTTACAAAACTCAGTTGAAAGAAACTCTCCACCTCTATCTGTTCTCAGTGCCTTCACTTTCTTTCCCAACTGATTCTCAGCAAATACCTTGAACTTCTTAAAGTTTTCAAAGGCCTCTGACTTGAGCCTTAAAAATGACACCCAGCTTAGCCTGCTAAAGTCATCTGTAATAAGAAGAAAGTATTTACTGCCTCCCATTGATTCAACCTGCATTGGACCACAGAGATCTGCATGAAGTAGCTCCAAGCACTCACTTGCTTTCCAGGCCGAGCCACTAGGAAAGGAACCTCTGAACTGCTTTCCATAGACACACCCTTCACAAAACTCTAGCTCATCAATTCTAGGCAAACCATGCACCATGTTCTTGGTGCTCAACATCTTCATACTCTGAACATTTAGATGGCTATATCTCTGGTGTCATAGCTGTGCTTCATCACTTGTTTTAGCAGTCATTGCACTGCTCATGTTTGAGGCAAGATCAAGTGGGAACATCCTGTTCTTGGTCATTGATACACTTACTACAATATGACCACTTTTCTTTTCTCTGATCACACACAAATCATCATCAAACAAAAGAGAATAACCCGTCTGCTGTAATTGCCCAACACTTAGCAAATTATGAGCTAGACTTGGCACAAACTGCACATCAGTCAACACCTTCTCACTGCCTTACACAGTCTTGATTGAAACAGTTCCTTTGCCTTCAACTTGCAATACTTTGTCATCACCAAGTCTCACTTTACTCTTCTTTGACTCATCAAGCTCTTTGAATAACTTCCTAGAGCTAGACATATGGTTAGAGCACCCACTGTCTAGATACCACATGTCTTTCATGGAGTCTGCAGTTGAGGTTAAGGCCATGAACAACCTATCCTCACTTCCCACATTTTCAGAGTAATTTGCAGGCTTACTTTCATTCTCTTGCTTATCCCAACATTGAGCTTCTTTGTGACCATATCTCTTGCAGTAGTAACATTTGATGTTACTTTTGTAAGATCTTGAATCACTGCCTTGTCCTCTTCCTTGATCTCTTCCTTGATCTCTTCCTTGCTCATTGCCTTGACCTCTTCCTTGGCCATTTGAACCTCCTCTTCCTTGGCCTCTACCACCACGTCCTCTCCAACTCCCTCTACCTTTACCTTTGTAGCCACCTCTGTGACCTCCTCTATTAGAAGAACTGTCACCTTTACTCTTGGAAGTTTCTTCCTTAACCTGAAGCAACTTCTCATCTTTAACCTCACTACCTCTACTGAGCCTATCCTCATGAGCTTGTAGTGAACTGGCTAACTCTTCAAACCTGTAGGTAGAGAGATCTTTGGACTCTTCTATGGCAGCCACAACATGATCATACTTCTTTGTGAGACTTCTGAGCACCTTACTCACAACTTTCTCAGTGCTCACCTCCTCACCATAAGTTCTCAATGGTTCACCAACCCTGACACACGAGATAAGAAGGTTTGAACTGTCTCTTTCTCCTGCATATTCAAGGTTTCAAAGTCCTTTCTGAGAGCCTACAGCTTCACAGTTATAACTTTCTTGTCACCCATATACTCTTGCTTGAGAACTTCCCATGCTTGGTGAGATGTTGTTGATGCTGCAATTCTTGGAAAGACTTCATCATCTAAGGCCGACTGAATCATGAACAAGGCCTTAGAATCTTTCTTTCTTTTCTCCCTTAACTGCTGGTCTGGCTCTGGAGGATCTGCATCCTTAAATCCTTGATCCACAAGGCTCCAAATCTCTTGAGATTTGAAGAGAGTAGTCATCTTTAGACTCCAAAAATGATAATTGATCCCTTTGAACATTGGCAACTGTGGATTGCCAACATTTCCACTCCCATTGTTCTGCATTTTGAGCAAGATACAATGAAGTGTTCACTCTTGTGTTTCCCTTTGTGTTTATGAACTCACACCACTCTTTTCCCTGGACAGAACCCGATTGCAAACACTTTATTTGCTCTGATACCAATTGTTAGAATACAATTGAGGATCAAGCTCTAAGACACACAAACAACACACTAGCACCAACAACTCTTTGTCGAAAACAGAACACAGACAAGGAGAAAGAACACAACACACACATTCAACAAAAGCCTCACACCTTTCATTGATTAGGAAATTGAATACATACTCCTTACAATTCATAACTGCTTCTATCACTGCCTTAAGCACTACACCACTAACATCTAACTGCATAACTGCAGCCTTACATAAATCTGACACTAACACTTCCTAACTGTCAAACTAACAGCTAGTCCTACTTACATTAACTGACTTGCTAAGCTAACATAACTTAAAAGCTAACATAATATAGAATTTGATTACATTTTAACAACAACGCTAAGCAAGGCAGCCTCAGCCATGGTACGGTGTTTCTGAGACGGAAGTGAGATTTGAAGGGCTTTTGTGCTTAATTTGTTTAGTAATTATGGATGAACGCGTGAAAAAGCAAGGCTGGAAGACCTTGCCATTTTATAGCAGTTGAGCTCTACCTAATTACACATTTTTTTATTTATTATTAAATCAAATACGGAGTATAATTAAACGATAAGGAATAAATTATGATTAAACCGGCCAGATATGATGGCCACGTACAATCTCAGCCATGGTTAACGTGGAAGCACGAGCTATTGACTTTATCTACGGAGCTAGCACGACTTTGAATGTGAAAGCAATCCATTTACATATTCCAGACAATTTTGCTGCCGTTTGTATAAAAGACATATTTTAACTAAATATGTCATAGCATATTTTTTTATTTCGATAAGGTGAACTATCTCGACCGAGTGTTTGTGTTCGATATTTGCCCTATTTTTACATCTTTGTATATTTTAGGGAACTGAATATAAATATCGTTTGATATTGTTTTTAGGTATATATTAGATGGAATTTGGTGATTTAGACCCCTACACATATTTAGTTAGGTCATTAGCTTATTTAATTTTTAGCCATTCCATAACTTGATCAGTAAGACTCCTTGAGAATAGTCTGATCGATCATAAGACTATCTATCATGAGCCACTGACCATTCAATGAGTTGTTTGCATGTATAGCGCATTTGGATTCTCAAACCTACGATTAGTCGAGGCCGGCTATTAGTCTTATAACTTCTAGGGTTTTAGTCTGACTACTACTAAAAAACGAAAGCCGCGGTAGTTCAAAACTTGAATTGGCACAATATCGCGAAGTGGCCGCCCTTGCTCAATTTGGCTCAGACCACAAGCAAGTACTCCTACTACAACAACCTCCGTGAACGGACGCTTTGTCATTAGAGTGTGTTAACCTTAAATAAGGAGTGATTTAGACCCCTACACATATTTAGTTAGGTCATTAGCTTATTTAATTTTTAGCCGTCGTAAATCCTAGAAAATATTTATTAGGCATTTAGACCCCTTCCCGTTTCTCCATCTATCACACTCCCGTCTCTCCTTCCCGACGATTCTGTGTCCCCCAATTTCACTTTCCCGTTCATTCCTTCTTCAGATCTCATCCATGACGATTCTGGTATCCCCTCTCTCTCAACTCCGATTTGGACCGTTCCCTTCTCCTCCATCGCCTTCATCGACCTCGTCTGTCTCCCTCACTCTCTATCTCTCCTGCTTGCCATTTCTCGCTTCCATCGTTTCCTCTCGACCACCACCCATTCGAGATCTAAAATCGGCTCCTGCTGCGTGCACTCCACTTCGGTCTCCCTTTCGGCTTTGAGATCCTACAATCAAGGGAACGATGAGATCAACGAGCACTGGCTTATCACCATGGGTTTCCATAAAGACCCCACCCCTTATCACCATGGATCTCAATTTGGAACTCTCCCCGACGAAGAAGGTCAGATCACTTGCCCGCCTTTCTTCTTGCAACTCTCTTTCTATGCCTGTCAAGTCCACTTGTTCGATTGCACACAATTTGTTCGATGAAACGCCTGGAATGCCCTGTGAGAGCTAATAGGTATGTAGCTCTAGGGTTTTGGTTTTCAAATTCGAAATTTCTATTAGATTCCTTTATTGTGATAATGAGATAGTTGATTCCTATCAGGAAGAATATGAAGTCACTTTCTCTAAAAGGCCAACCAATTCATCCGAGATGTTTGAAGATGTTGTTAAGCCACAAATTGAACAGAAGCTAATGCCAAATCTCACTGAGGAATCTAAATTTTTGTGAAATTTTAATCTTGGTTACTTCATATGTTTATGATAGTTCAATCTGGACTTGAGAAGGGTTTTTGATTAATCCAAGTTTGTTGATTTTGGTTGAGGTACTTGAGATCAATTTGAGGCTGATTTGACTTCAATTTTACTTGTGGGTCTGATAGATTTAGAACTTAGAAGTATTTTAGCCCCCTTTTGTTCTGGTGCTTCTAATTCAAGCTTCTTGCACGACAACATCTTGAAGTTGTATTAATGAAATAGCATGGTGAATACATGTCAACTACCTATCCATGCTAACCCACTCTTTGATGACATCTTCAACCCATCAACCTTACCCTTCAAGAAAGCAACTTTATCTAAATCAGTAAGTAGTTGCTGCTGTCATGAAATGTTGATTTGTGAAACTACTGTCATTAAATGTTGATGATTTTATTAAGATGAGATGGTGAATAAACAAAGAACAGAGACTGATATTGAATGACATGGATGAACTTCCATTTTGCAGGTGATGTCGTTTGCGACTGATGATGATGTAGATATATGGCTTTTGAATAATCTGATGCGCTGTCCAGGAGCTTTGCATCTTTGATAAGCCTGATGTAACAAATATTCTGGCTCCAGATTGCCTCTTGAGTCCAATGGGTTTGCTACTGCATCCAGTGAGTTATTCCTTCATTTCTAGACTTGCTTAAATTTGATATATAAGTTTTCTTTCTTTCTTCAACAACTTTAGGTCTGTTTGGCAAGTTCTTGAAGCTCTGCTGCAGAGATTTCCAAATTGTTCCAAGTTCCACTTAAGAAATAGGGTATGCCATATTGCTGGCTTTGTTGACAACAAGTGGCAGGTCAGTGCATTTTATAATGTTCGGTGATCTTTGTAGTGTGGGCATGCAAAGTTCTGGTTTTAGTATATTTCAGGTGAGAACATATCATCAAATTTGATGTACTATTTGCACTTAGTGGTTAGTTCAAATAATTGATGCCGGTGATGTTTATTTTGGAATTAAGGTTTTGGTGCACTTGGGAAAATATGTAAATAAGTTACATGCTAGGTTTCATTGCATCCGTGTACATTCGTCGCGCTCATCTCTACAAGACTAGAAAGCTTCGAGAGTCCCTGGAACCACGCAGGAAGAGATTGCCGGTGGACTGTCTGACATTGCAGCAGGTTACGAATCTGTAAACGAGCATGCAAAGATGCATTGAAGCACTTATGCAGAGATGTTGGCCTCATTTGTTTATACATTTGTTTAGATTTCTTTCATATTTGTTTGATGTAAAGGAAAGTAGGAAACAATCACCATGAATGAACTATTGATTCCATTTATGTGATGCTCTTTTACTCTTTTAAAAAAAAGAAAGTAAATTGATAATTGAATTCGTTCACATTGTTGTTTGTGACAGGATTGAAGATGCAATCGTTGATTTAGATTGACTCTCGTTTGGATTGAATTGAAGTGCCAATAGGAAAGGTTACATTATGTACCCGTGATAGTGTGATACTAAGGGCTCAATGTAAATGATGAAATAAATCAGCTCTGAGCCATATGCTGTGTTGGTGTATCATCAACAAATTTGTTGTGGTTACAACTCAATACACCCTATATTAAACTAATAAAACCATTTCATTATAAAAGTAGCATCAAAGTATTTCGATGTGTTATGATCTCATGTCAATCACTTAAGATAACAAAATTCACCCTATATTAAACTAATAAAACCATTTCATCAATGATTTGATGTCATCAATCAAATTTAATCACATTTTATGCTCTTGTGTCATCAATGAATAAAAACTGTAATAAAACATGTCATCACAAGTGATTGCATCAATGAAGTGTAATCACAAACGTGTCATCAATGAATAAAAGTATAATCGATGAATAAAAGTTGCATCACATTAAACAAAAAAAATCAGCAAAACCCTACTTTGAAAAAATATGGCATCACGGTAAAAAAATATCATTAAAAAAATTGACATAAAAAAGTGTCATCAGTAAAAAAAATAGCATCAATGATCAACGCGACATCACAGTAAACAAAAAAATGTCATCAAGGTTTAAAAAAGTGGCATTAAAAAAGTGCCTCCAAACATTTTATTAAAAAAGTGGCATCAAAGTGAAAATAAAATATAATGAAAAAATGACATCAAAACGGTAAAAAATGGCATCACTAAAATAAAATAAAGGAAAAATGACCAAAAATAATACGAACTATCGACGGTGAACCAAAAATAATACAAACTTTCAAAACTACCAATTCATATCCAAACTATAACACATTAAACCAAAAATGATACATTGTCCAAAATTCACAAACTCTAAATTCTTTTAGACTGAGTATATAATTAATAATAAATTGTGATCAAAATTGTAATTTTACAATTTCATCATCTTCCCTCTGCGTACTTGCGTAGTGTGGTTGAAGGCAGCTATGGCGGAGGTGACGAGTGAGGACTGAGGACATAACCGGACGAGAGCCGCCAGCGACGACAACGAACGGCGGCAGGCGAGGCCGGAGACGACGGACATCGGGCAGACGGGAAGGCGTCGATGCTGCTCCAGAACGGCGACGGAGGTGCAGAACGGGTTGGTTGATTTCCGCCATTGAAGAGGACCTTCTCCTCATGTAATGGCTCGTTGAATTTCTCCATTGAAAAGGACCTTCTCCTCTCCATGTCTCTCCCCAAGAAGCCATTGCGCTTGGTAGCAATTGTTAAAAGAACAGCGATTCCTCACGAAGCCATGTCGGAACCGATTCGAAACACCACCGAGAACAGGGAGGCCAAGATACTCAAATTGAAGGTCGAATCCGTGAGAACAGATAATAGGGACCCAAAATCAACCAGAAATTCAGCCGAAATAGAAGAAGTTGGAGCCCGATCCGAGCGAAATCGATCAGATTAAGGGTTTTGGAAAAAAATTGGGCAAAAGGGTTTTATGTCAATTTTGTGCGGGGAAGAAGACGGGGAAGAAATTTTTTCTTTAATTTTATAAAAAAATTTCAAACTTTCTAAGTAATTATAATTTGAGACCAAATTTTTTTATAGCTTGTGAAATTTGGACCTTGTATCGATTTTGGTTTAATGTGTCATAGTTTGTATATGAATTGGTAGTTTTGACAGTTCGTATTATTTTTGGTTCACCGTTGATAGTTCGTATTATTATCGGTCATTTTTCCTAAAATAAAAAACCAAATGAGTTGGTCAACGTTGACCGGTCAACGGTCAAACGGTTGACCATTGACCATTCCACTCTATTTGGGTGGGTCTACCAAAAACTAATTAAATTAGTTTGGGGTTTTAGTACCCAATTAAACATTTAAAAAGGGCTATCTACCAAAATCACCCCATATATTATCCCTCACATCCAGATTCCAAATAACAAATTACTCCCTATTAGTTAAGAGGAACTAAACCCTAGGCTATTGAATTGATAATTGAGATTTGCAATTGATATTCAGACATTCAAATTTAGGTTGAAATTTATGCGTCATACCTTGATTCCTAGAGTGCGTGTCAATTCGTTGCTCATGATTTATCGCAATTGATTCCCGAATTTGAGATTCCTTGCATACTGGTTCTCGCAATCGATTCCTTGATGCCTTGATTCCTCGCAATTGATGACTGAATCCGAGATTCCTTGCAGTTTGGTTCTGGTTGTTTCATCGAAATATTCAGATGGAAATTCGAGGTGGACCGTACTCAAGCGATGAATTCACGTGCTGGATTCATCTTGATCTTCGTTTTTTTAGGAATCTATGGTTGGAAGCTTGATTTCAGTTGTTCAATCTTTAGATTTGCTTGATTTTGTGACCTCCATCGCATTAGGTTTGATGAAATTTGGGAGGATCGCGCTGAAAGTGAGGGAGATGGGGGACGCGTGCGTGGCGTGTTATGTTTTTAGGATGGGGTGCTAGGCTACCTAATTAATTTTGTTGGGTTCCTATTTAGCTAATTACAGCTTCATAATGGGCTAGTTGCGAAAATTTCCCTATAATGATACCTATTTTGGTAATTCTATATATTTAATCTTTAAAAAGCTAGCATAATCACTTGTCATGCAAAACAAGATTTTACCTATTTAATCTCCACACAAAGATTAAAAATTTCATCTACTATCAAAATTTCATCTAGCTTATAATCTTAAGCTAGATTAAAAAGTGCATGTGCATGCCAAATATGCCCCTCTCAACCTACTATGAGGCGACCCCTAGGAGAAAGTGAAAACCTTCATCCTACTATGAGGTCATCCCCTAGGTGAGAGCCTTGAACCAAGGTTTTGATCCTCCATTTTCTTTGTTTACCTGCAAGTCAAAAGAAAGAAACAAGGATAGAGTTATACCTCTGTTTGATTTTGAGGATTTAAGTGGTTGTGTATATGTGTTTGTAGGTTTCCAGGAGATGGTTGTCGTTTCCTTCGGAGGAAAGACCAGGAGGAAGCCCCATTTTGGAAGGCTTGCTTGCTTTTGCTGATATTGGGAAGAAGAGTCAGCCGAAGGGGGAAGAGATGTGTTTACTGCTTTTGATGGTTTTACAGTTGAACAACCCCCAGTGGAAGAAAAAGGAAGCCATCCAAAGGGTGTAGGTACATGTCTAGAAGAGTGACGGGGGAGGAAATCAGACCCTCTTGTAGCACAACTCCCTTTTATAGGGTGAATAATTTAGAGTGGTTATCTGATGACCCCACTTTCCACACTTTCACTGTACAATTGTTTTTTAACTGCTTCACTGTACAGTTTTTTTTAAGTGCGTGTAACCTCTCCATATAAAGATTACCCTTTTGTTGTAATTGTTGTTATTTAGATTGGGCTTGGCTTGATTTCTTGGGCCTTTGGAAGAAAACTTGCACTTTTTTTGCCAAATTTTAATCCAATTCATGATTTGTATCTCATTTTTCCATTTTAATAATGGATATGAATTAAATTAATCACAAGTTGATCTATGATTAATTTAATATGGGAATTTTAATATTCCAAATTTGTGAAAATTAACCCTCTAACGGTTACTTAAAGTGGAAACCCTAAACAACCAACTAGTTGGCTCGGTAATTAACCACCGCCTTACTAATTTTTCACTAGTAAGGACTTGAATGGTGATAGCTTTCGATTACAATGACAATTGAGGGATTGAGTTAACTAGAATCTCACTGGCTAAAACACCTTGAAGTCTATTACTTGATCTATCCACTACCCATTATAACAAAAGACTTACGCAACATCGTAACTTTCTTCTCTATAAGGAGTATAAGCGCTTTGAAGTTCTCTATGTTCAAGCACACCTAGAAATGACTCTCACGCTTATACTTTTACTCTTGGCAACACCCCGAAACCCTAATAGCTCTCAGTCTCATCACAAGAATATAATTTTACATTATAATAAAGATAAGATAATCTACTTAAGCATTTGCCGCCCATCAGAAACTAGAGCATACTCTGGAGACTAGAGCATTTGCCTCCTATATATCAAGAACTCCGGATTCTCGTCCACAATGACACTATTAGGTATTAGGCAGTGGTCCAGTCATGATAGAAACCACCCAAATCCTCATTCTGTGAAAAAAAAAATCGGATGAAAAGTTAAATGTAAACAAATTTACAAGGATAAAATGAGTATTTCGGGCAAAAAATGGGAGGGGTAGGGTTAGAAGTAGAGCTCGTGGCTATTTTATAGGTGAAGATGCACATCCTTATCCTATATAAAAAAAAGAGTCAAGAGCTCTATCTGTGAAAGATGATGCAGCTGATTGAGATGTAAATCCAACAAACTTGAGATAATTAAAAAAGATGTTATTAACTTATTACTAGGATTAATAGCGAGTTGAAAATAATTCTGACTTTTTTAGGGGACAAGAAGAAGATAATGGACCTAATTAACAATACAAAAATAATATAGATATGAAAATTAATTTAAAACATTTAAACCAATTTTAGTTAAATATATTACCTTGAATTGGGCTTCGTGTCCTATTTCTCTCGAAGATCAGCCACTGGTTATGTTCTTTTGATGGGCTCTAATCCTATTTGTTGGCGATCAAAGAAACAAGTGACAGTGTCAAAGAGCTCTTCTGAAGCTGGGTACCGTGTGATGTCCCATGCTGCTTCAGAGGTTACTTGGCTTGTTGGATTGCTAAAGGAGCTTGGTGTTTCTAATCTCACTTCTGTGTCATTGCATTGTGACAATCACTCTGCCTTACACATTGCTTGCAATCCTGTGTTTTATGAGCGGACGAAACATATTGAAATCGATTGTCACTTTACATGCGAGAAGGTTCTTGATAGGTTGTTGCAGTTGTCTTTTCTTTGCCCCCTGCTCCAGCTTCCCGGGGGGGGGGGGGGGGGGGTAATAACAAATGATGCTCACACTTTGCTTAAGCAACCACACTCTGAAGAAAGGAATGACATTGCTTCTTCAATGTCATTGTTGTGCCACAGTAGCACGAGAGGAGGTGACACATCAGCAATCTGTGTGCCTAACACCGGAGCCGATCAAGACCGTTCGAAGACAAGTGAAATGAACGGTGATTAGGAGAGGAGTTTGTTGAGAGTTTGTTAGTTTTCCCGCTATCTTCGTTCTGTATATATTTCATCACCATGTGTAATAAGTGAGATTAACATCTCCTGAACAAGCTCTCTTTTTCGGTTTACAAATCAATAAAACCATCCGCCATTGATGGTCCAAGTTCGAGCTTATCCTTTGTTTCCATGATTGTTTTTCATTCGATCTCGAGTTCACATCGTCTTTGTCACTCGATCTCGATTCTCTTTCATTTCTGTCAGTAGTGCAGAATGAAAACCACCACCTCCTTAGGGAGGATTTCGAATAGGTATACTTGTCATATTGATCGGAAAACCTAAGGCTTAACTTTGATAGTACAAACCTGAGTACGTACTAAGTTACTGAACGTTAATTGTTAACAAGAAACACAAATAAACTATGGAGAATAAAGCTCCATTTGTTGTTTGTTGCACTGTGCATAGCAGCATTGTTGCATTGTGCATAGCAGCAATTCACACATGGACCACTTTTCTGCTAGCTGTATTTTCCTTACCTTACTTTGTCTTTTTCCTTTGTGATGTAATAAGGCCCTATGTGGTCATTAGGCATGACTGTCACGTGAGCTTGGCTATGGTATATAAGCCATCAAGTGTCACCTGATTGAAGTAGGGTTTTTATCTTGGGATTGCTACTTTCTGTAGGGTCTCTGGCGGCCATCAATGAAAGATGAAGTAATTGGCCTCACATAAAAGTTGCTCCTTTTCACCTTGTTTTGCTTTGTCTGTCATCCTCAGTGACAGATTATTACATTTTGATTCCTCTTCTTCACATGGTATCAGAGCTAGAAGGTTTTAGTAGCTGTTGATTGGTCTCTTTTATTGTGAATGTTTCGTACTGGTGACAATATGAGTACAGATGAAGGAGTGAATGCAGGAAACTCTAACCAGGATGCAAGAGTGAATGCAGGAGACTCAAATCAAGGTAATCTTAGTGATCCTTTGTTTCTCTCTAATTCAGACCATCCAGGAGCTCAACTGGTGGCTGTTTTGTTTGATGGAACCAACTATATGACTTGGAGTAGAGGGGTAATGATGGCCTTAGGGGCAAAATGCAAGATGGGATTCATTGATGGTAGTTGTGCTAAGCCGGGTGCTGAGTCTGTTGATTTGCAAAGATGGATTAGATGTGACTTTATGGTTAGATGTTGGCTGTTAAACTCTATGAGTAAGAATGTTGCTGAGGGACTCATGTTTGTTAATTCATCTAAGCAGTTGTGGGATAACATTGTGGAGAGATTTGGCCAGACTAATGCACCTCGCATATACCAGATTCAGAAGAAATTGAGTAATGTCACTCAAGGGAGTATGAATCTCCCAGATCTTTATAATACTCTTCAGAAATATTGGGATGAACTTAAAGTCTTGGAAGGAGTTCCAGAATGTACATGTGGAGCTCTGGCTCAGTGCACTTGCAATATGGTGAAGATTCTTACTGATGTTCGATCTAGGAACAAAGTGATGCAATTGTTGATGAGCTTAAACGATAAGTATGATGCAGCTAGGAATCAAATCTTAGCAATGGATCCATTACCTCCACTCAATAGAGCATATTACATACTGCAGCAAGTTGAAGGAGGCAATGTGAATACAAATGAGTCTCAGAATAGCCAGATTGACAGCAGTGCCTTTGCTGCAGGAAAGTTTAAAAACTCACAACAGTCTGGTGGGTTTTCTAATGCTCAACAACCTAGGAAGGATTTGAAAGACTGGAAGAAATGGAAGCTTGATAGGAAATGTAATCATTGTGGCTGGAAGGGTCATACTGCAGATCAGTGTTTTAAGCTTCATGGCATACCTGAGTGGTTCAAACTTCTCAAAGAAAAGGAGAGAGCTAGCAGAGGGTCAGCCAATAGTGCAGGGAATACAGACACAGTTGGTCACAACAGTCCTCTTGATGATGAAGTGTTTGATAAAGGGCAAGCTGACAATAATGTTGATTCAGCCATGGTTAATGCAGTATATCAAGAGATTATGAGGAAGATGAAAGGCAAGGGTTCAGAGAGCTCGAGTTTTGCCAACTTTGCAGGTAAATTATGCACTTCAAATGCTAATATATCTGTTGCAGAGAGTTCCATACCTGAATGGATCATTGATACAGGGGAAAGTGACCACATGATGCCCAAAAGCCAGTACTCATCCAATAGAATTGTCCTTGATAGGCCTATTCATATTGGACTTCCAGATGGAAATGTTAAAACTATTACTGAAATGGGAAAATTACAGTTGAATGATTCAGTTGATCTAAGAAATGTTCTTCTAGTTCCTGATTTTCAACACAGATTACTATCTGTGGGAAAGCTTCTTGATGACAGTAATTTGATAGCTTTATTTACCAGAGATGCTTGCTTTGTTCAGGACCTTGGAACTAAGAAGATAGTGTTGTCTGGAGCCAGAAGGAATGGGCTATACACTTTGCTGTCTCCAGAGCAGTTGGCAGAATGGAAGAAACTGAAGAAGGATGCAGGTTCCTATGGTAAAAGTGCAGTTTTTTTATCAGACAGGTTAATTAAAGCCAAGAAACAGTTGAGTATTACACATGCTAGACTTGGCCATTGTTCTATTTCAAAGTTGAAGCACTTGAATGTTTTTGATCAATCTGTATTGAATGATTTTGAATGTGAGACTTGCTCTATTGCTAAGCATCATAAGCTTCCCTTCCATAGAAGTGATAGTATGGCTAGTAAGCCATTTGATCTCATCCATATGGATGTATGGGGACCCTATAAGGTCCCAACCTATAATGGGTGTCAGTATTTCCTTACAGTGTTAGATGATAACACTAGAGTTACTTGGACTTTTCTAATGAAAAGCAAAACACAGGTCTATAAGACCATTTGTGATTTCACTATGTTTGTCAAGAATCAGTTTCAGTCTTCCATCAAGTGTGTGAGGACTGACAATGGAACAGAGTTTACCTCTAATCAGTGTGAGGAATTTTTTGCCAAGGAGGGCATTATACACCAAAAATCTGTGCCTTACTCAACACAACAGAATGGAAGAGTGGAGAGGAAGCACAGACATTTGGTTGACACAGCTAGATCCATGAGACTTCAAGCTAGTTTGCCTCTCAGATTTTGGGGAGATTGTGTATTGGCTGCTACATATGTCATCAACAAGATGCCAACAGAAGTCTTACAGTGGATGACTCCTTATGAAAAATTATTTCACAAGCCTGCAACATATGAAGAGCTGAAAGTGTTGGGTTGCTTGTGTTATGCTCAGGTTGCTCATGTGGACAGGGATAAGTTGGGACCTAAGGGGAGGAAATGTGTGTTCTTAGGTTACCCATATGGCCAAAAGGCTTATAAGCTATGGGATATTGACAGACAAACTGTGTTTGTAAGCAGAGATGTTGTATTCCATGAGAATACATGGATTTTGAATGTGAGACTTGCTCTATTGCTAAGCATCATAAGCAACCTGAGTGGGTGCAAGCCATGGAGGTGGAACTGCAGGCCTTGCAAAGAAATGACACCTGGATTTTGACAGACTTGCCTCCAGGACACAAGGCCATAGGAAGTAAATGGGTCTATAAAGTTAAATACAAGCCTAATGGTCAAGTAGAGAGATACAAGGCCAGGCTAGTAGCTAAAGGGTATAATCAGATAAAGGGGAAGGACTACAAACATACATTTTCTCCTGTTGCTAAGTTCACATCTGTGAGAGTTTTGATTGCTTTGGCCACCATCAGAAATTGGTCATTGCATCAACTTGATATAAATAATGCCTTTCTTCATGGGCATTTAGAAGAGGAAGTTTACATGAAACCACCAGAGGGTTTCAAATTGGGAAAGCCTGGGCAGGTATGCAAGTTGGTTAAGTCCATTTATGGATTGAAACAAGCCTCAAGGCAGTGGAATGTTGAGCTTTGCAGCTTCATGGTTCAACTTGGTTTTGTTCAGTCTATTGAAGACTATTCTCTTTTCACCAAGAAGGTACCTAAAGGGATTGTGGTTGCTCTAGTTTATGTTGATGATATTTTGATCACTGGTGATGATGAGAATGTGATTGCTGCAACTAAGAATGCATTACACCAGGCTTTTACCATTAAGGATCTAGGTATGGCAAGGTACTTTCTAGGCCTTGAAATATCTAGAACAAATGCTGGTACTTACCTTCATCAGAGGAAGTATGTACTGGACATATTGCAAGACTGCAAGCTTGAGGATTGCAGGCCAGCCCCTTTTCCTTTACAGAGAGGATTAAAGTTGTCCACGGATTCAGGACCTATAATGCCAGATCCTGAAGTTTATAGGAGGCTTGTTGGGAGGCTATTATTTCTGAACTTGTCTAGGCCAGACATATCTCATGCCGTCCAACACCTAAGCCAGTTTATGTCAGAGCCCAGACAACCACATTATGAGGCTGCATTACATGTAGTTAAGTACTTGAAAGGCACAATATCAGTGGGGCTTTACTATGCAGCTGATTCTCCTATCAATGTCACAGGATTTTGTGATGCAGATTGGGGGACTTGTCAGTTTAGTGCTCGCTCTCTAACAGGTTATTGTGTTTTCCTTGGTACCTCACTTGTATCTTGGAAAACAAAGAAGCAGAATACCGTGTCAAAGTCTTCAGCTGAAGCTGAATACCGTAGCATGTCTATGACAACAAGTGAGCTTATTTGGATTGAAGGTTTACTGCATACATTACATTCAGAGATTCCTCTGCCTATTCCCCTATTTTGTGACAACAAAGCAGCCATCCATATTGCAGAAAATCCTGTTTTTCATGAGCGTACAAAGCACTTGAAAATTGACTGTCATTTCATTAGGGAGAGACTGCAAGCTGGGTTTATACTCCCTCAACACATCCGCACCAATGTCCAGCTTGCAGATTTGATGACCAAACCACTTGGTGAGAAGCACCATCAGTTCCTTTCCTCCAAGTTGGGTCTTGTTGGATTTTCCCCAAGCCCAACTTGAGGGGGGGATATGGAGAATAAAGCTCCATTTGTTGTTTGTTGCACTGTGCATAGCAGCATTGTTGCATTGTGCATAGCAGCAATTCACACATGGACCACTTTTCTGCTAGCTGTATTTTCCTTACCTTACTTTGTCTTTTTCCTTTGTGATGTAATAAGGCCCTATGTGGTCATTAGGCATGACTGTCACGTGAGCTTGGCTATGGTATATAAGCCATCAAGTGTCACCTGATTGAAGTAGGGTTTTTATCTTGGGATTGCTACTTTCTGTAGGGTCTCTGGCGGCCATCAATGAAAGATGAAGTAATTGGCCTCACATAAAAGTTGCTCCTTTTCACCTTGTTTTGCTTTGTCTGTCATCCTCAGTGACAGATTATTACATTTTGATTCCTCTTCTTCACATAAACCTATCAAATGACCTACAACAGCTAAACTAGCTTCACGATTCACCATGTGTTCTAGTAAGCTCGATGCTTTTACTCGTTACAAAGCTTCATATGTAAATCCAATACAAGCGCTGAGAACATCGCAATGAAAGGAAACAAGATATTTCCTTTAACTTAAAGATCGATGGTCTATTTCTCTCACGAAATCTTTCATCAATTTCCTCCCAAAGTGCTCGATCTAGCTGAATCGCGTATATGAATCCATAGAGATGCTTCCAGACATGGAATTCAAAATCCAACATCGTACCCTTTTATATTAATTGCGGGGATGTGCGAAATGAGATGCCAATCTTCCCCGGTTTCTGGTTTGCATCTCTTTCTTAATCCTATATAGTAGCCATTTGTTATAGTGAGACTTTGAAGAGAGGTGAGGTGCTTGAATCCGTCAGGAATTTTCTCCAATGTATACACCGAATCAAGCTCAATAGTAAAAAGTGATGGGAAAATGCTCCAGGGAATGTCATGAATCCAACTTGCATCATTCTGCATATCATTTTACTCGATTAAGTACTGGATTAGGATTAGTATATTAAATAACAATATTATTATTAATGCAATGTATATTTGAATTTTTTTTTTCAAATTAGCCAAAAAAAATCATTTTTTTTTTGTAAAATAGACAAAATTAGAAACTATTTTGGGATTCAGCCAAATTAGGGTAAAGTCGATGTTTGAAACAAGACTTTACCCCAACTTAAAAAAATAATTAAAATAACAAAATCACTTTGTATTTTTTTCCTTTTAATTTTTTGGTAAAATTCTAATTAAGAGAAAAAAGTGGAAAAAAAAATATGGGTAGAGTCGCCTGTTTTAAATAAAAGAGAGATGGAGTGAGAAAAGGCACATGGGCGGGAAAAGAATTAAAGAAAGTGGAGAGAGGGAATGAAAAGGTGAAGTGAGCAAGGGGAGGGGGAGTGTAAATCGTCTGTCCCTGATTCCGTCCCCTGTCCTGTCCCCTCTCATAGAAATCTCATTTTTTAAAATTCTTTAAATCATTTTGTTAATTTAATTTATTTTTTGTTTTTCTTTTAAATTGGGGTTTGTGAGGAGGAGGGGGCTGGGGGATACGAGGGGGGACAAGGTTGAGGACAGGGGATTTGGCTCCGGAGGAAGGAGTATAAATCGTCTGTCCCCGATCCCGTCCCTGTTCTGTCCCCTCTCACAGAAATCCCATTTTTTAAAATTCTTTAAATCATTTTATTAATTTAATTTAATTTTTATTTTTCTTTTAAATTGGGGTTTGTGAGGAGGAGGGGGCTGGGGGATACGAGGGGGGACAAGGTTGAGGACATGGGATTTGGCTCCGGAGGAAGGAGTGTAAATCGTCTGTCCCCCATCCCGTCCCCTGTCCTGTCCCCTCTCACCGAAATCCCATTTTTTAAAATTCTTTAAATCATTTTATTATTTTATTTTATTTTATTTTCTTTTAAATTGGGGTTTGTGAGGAGGAGGGGGTTGGGGGATACGAGGGGGGACAAGGTTGAGGACAGGGGATTTGGCTCCGGAGGAAGGAGTGTAAATCGTCTGTCCACGATCCCGTCCCCTGTCCTGTCCCCTCTCACAGAAATCCCATTTTTTAAAATTCTTTAAATCATTTTATACAGAATAACAGGGAGAGAGAGGGAATAAGAGAGAAACGGCAATTTTTTTTAAAAAAATTAAGGGAATGTTTAACGACTCTCCAATATGTTTTTTTTTTCCCGTTTTTCAGACTTTTTAATATTTAAACGATATTTTTTTAGAAAAATACAAAGTCTCTGATTGAAATAGCGACTTTGTTATTTTAATTATTTTATAAAAGTTTGGGTAACGTCGCTATTTCAAACAACGATTTTACCCTATTTTGTCTAAATTTCTAAATAGTTTGGGATATTGGCTATTTTGCAAAAAAAAAAAAATTAACATTTTTGACTAATTTTTTTTAAAAAAAATTGTATACTTAAACTACCCGTTACGACTTGTTATCCACGTACATATATAGGTTGAGAAGAAACTAAGTAAAAATGCTATTTTGTTATTTGAAAATAAATTTTATGAATAAATTGGTATTTTTATAAAATTAAATTTTTTTTTGTCTAACCAAATACCCCCCTTGGGCTTCATGAAGCCCAAGAGATTATATATTCAAAGATATCAATTCATATTGGACATTGGATATTGGATATATAATATAGTGTTTCAAAAGTTTTGGTGATGCAAAAATGTAAGACCTTAGATCATCATACATGTAATATAAAATATAAAAACAATACCTTAACAATTTTAAGTTCGATAAGCGAGTTGAATTTGATTTGTTGTTCTGCCTCCGTCTCATCCACGCTAACCACCTTCACATTCTCAAAATACAGTCGTTGGAGTTTCATTTTCGCAAGCATTGCCCAACTCAAACTCAACTCGTCACTGTTGTGGAAGCTCAATTCTTTTAGAAAACAGAGATGCTGAATCCACTTGGGAAAGCCAGAATACCAGCAACTATCAAATTCCAGTTTTTGAAGAGCAGTGAGGTATTGAAGTCCCCTCTGTAGGTGCGGTCCTTTCTCCACCATTTCATTATCTTCTTCTACTTGTCCGCTTTCATAATATCCAATCCTCAAATCTTCAAGAGCAGTGAGGTATTAAATCCCTCCTTGTAAGTGCCTCTGCCATGGCACCTTCAATCTTCGCAGTCTCTGCAAGGCTTTCCATGGCATCCCGGTTCCACTTTTATTATTTATCTCCTCCTTTTTAGCATCTTCATCTTCATCCTCTAATTTCAATACTTGCCAGCCGGATATCTCCAACTGTTCAAGGGCAGTGAGATACGCCAAGCCAGCACTAGACACCCATCTTATGTCACAAAACATAATTTTCAAACACTTGAGAGAAGTTAAGAATTTTATTGAATCCTTTGGCACACAACTTAAATACAAGTCCTGCATTCTTAGGATTTCAAGACGCGACGAACTAGATTCAAATTTTACATTCTCACCACATAAGTACTTCAAAGCGCATTCATGTAGACTGACCTCCTTCAGATTTGAATGTGAGAAAACCCAACTTGGAAGTTTATCATCTCCATACCCGTGTATTGACAAATACTCAAGATTTTCATGCGGCTGCACTGCCTCTAGCACTGCTTCTGTTTCTTTCTTGGTCATTCCATGTTCACCATCATCGACCCACTCTATAATCATACTATTCAGTTTGTTCTTTTTGTACATGTTTGATTTTCTTGCATCTTCTATACAAGCAGGCCATCCCCTTTGTGGAAGCTCAATTTTCACAACCCCACACAAATCATCAAGGCATCCCAAATATCTCAAACCCCCATTACTAGGATGCACAATAAACTGATCCAAACTCACAAGTGTAGTTATAGCTGCCAACCCCGAAGGTAAAGAACCTAAGCTCCTACAATTCTCTAAACAGAGGTGTCTCAAGCTCACCAACTTCCCAAGGTTCAAAGGCAATTCCACAAGAGAATAACAATGCCTAAGATCAAGGGTTTGCAAATGCTGAAGCTCACAAATCGAATTCGGAATTTTTTTCAGTTTTCCATTCTGTGATATATCGAGGTATCTCAAGTGAATCAATCCTCCAAATGAATCAGGTAACATATCAATGTCGAGAAACCATGGCATTCGCAATGCGCGCAACATTTTAAAACATCCCAAAAGTGAATTCAAGGAGCTTGTTGTTTTAAAGGGCATATAAAAACCATCAAATAAAAGGGTCCTTAACACATTTGAATGGGGAGACAGAACAGAAGGTTCAAACACAACATTTCGATCACGCTTGACAAACACATGACGAAGTGAGGTCTTGCCACTCATGCTCTTATCTTCTCCAATGAAGCATCTACTCTCATCTCCTGCAACTTGTAATGCTAAATCATGTAGCAAATCATGAATTTTACAAGTGTATCTGGGATAGCCTTGCCATGTAACAATTTCCACCTCTTGGAAGAAGCACCTATCAACCATGTGAAAGAAATACGCATCCCCTACTTCCTCCAAACTCTTCTTAGGATCTACCTCAATAAAACCCTGGGCTGCCCACATACGAACCAACTTATCCTTTTCAAATTTAAAATCTTTAGGAAAGATTGAGCAATAAGCAAAGCAATCCTTTAAGGGAGACGGGAGACAAATGTAGCTAATCATTAAGACTTTCATGATTGGGTCATCCTTATTCTCAGCAAGAACATCTGCAAGCTCATTATCTACTACAGACAACCACCACTTCTTATCCTTCTCTTTAGATCGTAGCATTCTACCAATAGTAATTAGAGCAAGGGGGGCATATCCACACTTTCGGACAATCTTCTTGCCTAATCGAATGAATTCAGAATCATTAACAATTTCTCCCTCCTCAAATGTTGACTTGACAAACAAATCCCAAGCACTCTCTTCCGACAGAACTTTTAACAAGTAGTATGGCTTTATAGCATTCAAACATTGGGCAACCTTTGTACTGCGAGTTGTGGCTAAAATCTTACTACCCATGTTTCCACAATCAAGGATTTTTTCAACTCACACCAATTGTATGAAGCTTCATCCCAAACATCATCCAACACAAGAAAGTATTTTTTCACTTCAATATTCTTCCTCAACTCCTTTTGCAAGTGATCTAAACTGTTATCGTTGGGTTTAGACCCAACAACAGATGTCAAGATTGTCACTAAGGCCTCCTTTAGATCCAAAAAAGAATTGACACAAGCCCAAAGACACAAATCAAAACCCATTTGTACTCTGACATCATTATACACAAACTGAGCTAAGGTAGTCTTCCCCAATCCACCAAACCCAATCACAGAGATAATAGAAAGACTGAGTTGGCGATTTTCCTCGTTAGGCAACAACAATTCGATGAGTTCCTCCTTTTCCCGATCTCTTCCAATTACCTCCTCTATTTTGACAAAGGAGTGAGTTTCTTTCCTAATGGGGGCTCTAGTTGGGTTCTCCTCAATTCGTTTTATCATAAAATCAAACCGACTCATATCTTTGAAAATGCCATCTAGACACTCCTTGATGTCCTTGACATCATGAGCGGTCCTAACAACAAAAGCAAGCTGGTTGGATTTGGAGAAAAAACGACGTACCTTCTTCCTGAATGAGCTGCCAGACATGACCTTCTTTCGTAAGCCCCTGGCAGCAAGAGCATCAAATAAGTCATCAGCGTCGTACAATACCGCCCTGAGCCTGGAAAGCCATTCCTTCACGAGATCTTCCTTGGATTCCCTTTCCTCAGCATCATGGAGGCATTGGGTGATGGTTTGGATGGTTTTCTCGAGGCTTTTGAGGTCCTTGTCAATGTTCCAACCAAGGAGGAACTCTTTGGAAGCGAGAGAGGCAAGTTTCTGGAGCACAGATTTAGCAACGCCAAGCACGGCAGCCTCAGCCATGGTTGATCGAGGTGGTCGTTGACCAGGGAAAGGGGGTTTCAAGAGAAAGTATGAAATGGTTAAGTAGAGAGAGTGCAGCGATAACCCCACATGCCCCCAGCTGGTCAACAGCTTCGTCATTTTGCTATGAATAATTCAGTGCGTTTGCGTGGCAAAAAGTACTTTTTTATTCACTTGATTTGACAGTTTACCGAACACACCAACCTTCATTATCGATGACAACTTATTTTTTAGAAGATACTGTACTCCCTAAGATATTAGCGTTATCGATGAAAAGTTAATTAAAGGATGAAGTGGATTTATCATTTTATTTTAATAAAGGGGAAATTATTGAGCAAGGTTCCTTCGTTCTTCTAATCACGGAGTATGTAACTATCTTGAATATCACCAAACTTTTTTAAAAAACAATATTTATATTCAACCTGTAGAGTATGGTTGTTGTAAGGGCAGATTGATCATTTTACTCTTTCCAGAAGTTGTTAGATGTTACTACTTCCGTTCCAAAATACATGGATTTTTTACTTTTCGACACGTTTTTTAAGAAACGAAAAACTCTAACGTGCCTAAAAGTAAAAATCCATGTATTTTGAAACGGAGGGAGTAGTTAGGAGGCGTGCCGGTTGTATAAATAGGGGATGTTGCTCTCTGTACGTACAGCTTGAGTTTGTTTCTGTAATTGAGAGAGTACGTTTAATCCAAGAAATGATTCTCTATTTCTGTGGTCATCTCCAATTCCATTCTTGAAACAACCCTTTTTTAAAATATCAATTAAGTTTAATTTTAGCCATCGACGTTCAACCCTTTTGTACTAAATTGGAAGAACGTGGAATCATAAAAACAAATTAAGTTTGTTATCAACGAAAAAAATTCAAAGAAAAAAACGAATAAGATAATACTGGTATGTGAAGTTTTCCTCTCTTGGCTGAGGAGACTCGTATAAGGACAGTAATGAACGTGATGTTATAATCTTGGGCTTTGGTTCCATTACTATTGAAATCCCATATTTCAAATCTTATATTTCATTATTTACAGTTTTCCTCCCTTAGTTTTATGCTGTAATAATGTGTCCTTGTATGGACCACTTGCTAGCTAGCACTCGTTTTGTGCAGACTATTTAAGCCCTTATATTTCTGTTTTTTGGGTAAGAATGTATGAAGGTTAAGCTAGCAATGGCTAACCCTAGAGTATCATCCTCTTCCTTGTTCTAACGACTATGATCATTTGATCTCCTTTGAGCTGCAAATTGATTGCCGCTTGTTCCTGGAGTCTTGTTGAACACAGATCTAGCAAGAAAGCTATATTTTTACATGGTATCAGTACTATCAGAGCAGCAGGTTGCTGATTGATTTCTAAGCTCCGTGTGTGAGTGTTTGAATTGTTACATCCATGGTTGATGATAACTTTGTTCATGGAGGATCTGGAAACTTGGAGAACCAAGGTAATCTGGCTGATCCTCTATTCCTAGCAAATTCTGATAATCCATGTTCACAGGTCGTTACGAGCACTTTTGATGTTTTAAATTTCTTACCATGGATGAGAGGCGTTATGATGGCATTAGGAGCCAAGAATAAACTTGGGTTTATTGATGGAACTCTTGTGAAGCCTGCTAATGTGACGTCTGTAGAAGCCCATAGATGGATTAGAGCAGATTTCATGGTGAGATGCTGGCTGCTAAACTCGATGTCTAACTCTATCAAAGAGAGCTTTATTTATGTGGATTCTGCTAAGCATCTCTGGGATGAAATCTCAGAGAGATATTGTCAATCCAATGGACCTTTGATATATCAATTGAAGAAGAAGATAAGTGGGATAACACAAGAGAGCTTGTAAGTTGCAGATTATTTCAACAAGCTCAAGATGATATGGGATCAGCTTTAGATGCTTGAGCCGATTCCAGTGTGCACATGTGGAGAAATTGCACAATGTACATGTGATCTACAAAAGAAGATGTATGATGCAGAAATGAGGAATAGGCTAATGTAGTTTCTAATGGGATTGAACGAGTATTATGCAGGAGTTCGAAGTCAGATTCTATCTACTGATCCTATTCCTAACATTAATAGAGCTTATTACTTGATCACTCAGGCAGAGAGCCTAAAGAATTGAGGTGGAATTATGAATGCTGCTCAGGATTCAAGTGCCATGGTTGCTAGTAGACAGGGAGGTAAGCCCACCTTCAAGAGCTACACTTAGAATTTTGCAAGCTCAAGAGGACAAGGAAGTGGTAGAGGATATCGAGGAAGGAGATAATATCAAGGCAAAATGGATAGAGCTGACAGAGCCAAGCTGAAGTGCACCTTCTGTCATATGAAGGGGCATCTGGTGGATGGATGCTTTAAGATTCATGGGTACCCTGAGTGGTACCAGAGTCCCAAGGATCCCTTAAAGGGTTCAGTAAACAATGCAGGGATGCAGAAAGAGGATAGCCCCATAGATGATGAAAGATCACAAGGAAAGCCTACAGATAGAGGAGTTGATAGAGCATTGGTGAGTGTTATATGCCATGAGGTTTTCAAGATGGTGAAAGGAAAAGCCCCTGCAGAAGGACCTACAACAAAAAACTTTGCAGGTATGCATATGCTCTCAAATGTGAATTATGTAGATAGATTGGAAAACAGAAGAGAATGGATCATAGATACAGGTGCTAGTGATCACATGACAGATGATGAGTCATTGTTGTATGACAAAATGAGATTGGGAAGGCATGTATATGTGGGTCTGCCTGATGGACACATTGTCATGGTGAATGAATCAAGAAAGGTGCAGTTATCAGAACATGTAGTGCTTGACAATGTGATGTATATATGTGCATGGTTTTAAGCATAAGTTACTGTCTGTTGGAAGAATGATAGAGAAAACTGGTTTAAGGACCATATCTGATAAGCATGGATGCATTTTTCAGGGCCCTGGATGTAATGAAACGCTGATGAGAGGGACTCGGAAGGATGGTCTATACAAGGTGCCTCAAGTTTTCCTTGAAGATCCACGTGAGAGATGGAGCTTGCAGGATTTTCAGTTTTCTTCTTATGGTTTTGTTTCAGCTAAGATAGATATTGATGTTCAACATGCCATGCTAGGCCATACATATCTATATCTAAGCTAAGACATATAGAGTTTTTCAAGCATCTTGTTCAGGATGATATGTTTTGTGAAACTTGCAGTTTGGCTAAGCACCACAAATTGCCTTTGCAGTTAAGTAATTCTATGGCTAAAGGCATTTTTTATCTTGTACATATTGACTTATGGGGACCTTACAAGGTTCCTACTGTAACAGGAGCAAGGTATTTTGTCACTATAGTGGATGACTATAGTAGGGTAACACGAACTTACCTAATTAAAGACAAGACAGAAGTGTGCAGGGTGATCAGAAATTATTTTTCCTATCTCAGTACACAGTTTGGAAAGGCTATTAAGTGTGTGTGCAGTGACAATGGGATAGAGATTGTGAATAGAGATTATGGGGAATTTTTTGCTTCAAATGATGTGATTCACTAGAGAAGTGCACCTTATACACCACAACAGAATGGAAAGGTGGAGAGAAAGCACAGACACCTTGTTGAAACAACTATAGCAACGAGAATTCATGCTAATTTTCTAGTGAAGTATTGGAGTGAGTGCATTCTTGCAGCTACTCATGTGATTAACAAACTTCCTACTGTTGTGCTTAACTGGAAGACACCTCATGAAAGGCTTTTCAAGAAGAAGTCATCTTATGATGAATTAAGAGTGGTGGGATGCTTGTGTTTTGCTCCAGTTGATCCAACAGTGAAGGACCAGTTTGCTCAGGAAGGAAGAAAATGTATGTTTTTGAGCTATCCACATGGGCAAAAGGCATACAGAGTTCTTGAATGGCAGACAGGTAAAGTTATTGTCAGCGGGGACATTATTTTCCATGAGGAAAGGTTTCCCTTTAAGGATGATTCCTTCACTTTCATTAATGATAGTAGAATTGCACCTACATTGCCCCTTGCCTATCCTACTAATGATTGGGAGGAATGGCAGCAACAACCAATCAACCAAAATTCAGGCCCCTCATCTCCACAAAATCAACCAAGCCCCTCACTCAATAAAAGCCCATCAAGCTCCCAAAATCAACCTGAATCACAACCCAACCAATCACAAAGTGATGAAAACATGGTGATTCAATCCCCCTGGAGGACACCATCTCTACAAAATGTACCTCCTGCTCTTTACCTAAATCCAGATGATTTTCCTGCCTTGAGGAGAACATCAAGAAATATAACCAAACCATCAAAATTCAATGACTTTGTTTGCCCCACACTACCTTCAAACTTTATCCAAAATTCTTGTGAAGAACTTTGTGAGGTCTTTTGCCAACATGATAACTGTGTAAATGAACCCAACACCTTTAAACAACTTGTGAAGAACAGTCTATGGCAAGAAGCCATGAACAAGGAGCTGCCAGCTCTGGAGCAAAATCAAACTTGGATCATGACAGAATTGCCACATGATAAGAAAGCAATAGGGTGCAAATAGGTGTATAAAGTGAAATATAGACCAGATGGGTCTGTGGAGAGATACAAGGCAAGACTTGTAGCAAAGGGGTACAACCAGTTTGAAGGAAAGGATTACCAGCACACCCTTTCACCGGTCACTAAACTAGCCATAGTAAGATTGATTTTTGCAATGACAGCTAAGAAAGATTGGGATGTTTTTCAGTTGGACATCAACAATGCTTTCTTGCATGGAAATCTAGAAGAAGATGTTTACATGATTCCCCCAGAGGGATATGATGCCAAGCTAGGACAGGGTGGCAAGTTGATCAAGTCCTTATATGGTTTGAAACAAGCATCTAGACAATGGAACTCAGAGTTGTCACAGTTCATGATCAATCATGGGTATTTGCAATCCAAAAATGATTATTCACTGTTTATTAAAAATGTGCCTAAGGGGCAGGTGGTGGCTCTAGTCTATGTTGATGATTTGTTAATAACTGGAGATGATCTAGATGAGATCAAATCTATAAAGGAGGCACTACACAGAACATACACCATTAAAGATGTAGAAATAGCCAGATATTTTTTGGGAATAGAGATCACAAGGAATTCAGAGGGAATTTCTCTTCATCAAAGAAAGTACATACTGGACATAATTGCTGATTGTGGGATGACAAGATGCAGGCCAAGTGGATTTCCTATTCCAAAAGGATTGAAATTGTCTCCTGAAATTGGAACTCCTCTTGCTAAACCAGAGAGGTATAGAAGACTTGTAGGGAGACTGCTATTTTTGAATCCCACAAGACCAGATCTTTCATATGCCATTCAACGTACACCTTAGTCAGTTCATGTGCTGTCCTAAAGAGCCTCATATGGAGGCAGCAATACATGTGATCAGATATTTAGCAGGCACAATTGGGCTTTGATTGTTGTGCCAAAGGAGAATCATTTTCACATAACAGGGTATTGTGATGCAGATTGGGGAGCTTGTGCATACAATGCTAGATCATTCACAAGATATTGTGTATGCTTTAGTTCACTTGTTTCTTGGAAAATAATGAAACAACAAACCGTGTCAAAGTCTTCAGAAGAGTTTGAATACAGAAGTATGTCCATGACAATCAGTGAGCTAGTTTGGATTGAAGGATTGATGCATGATTCGTCAGTGAATGTGCCATTTTCTATCACCCTACATTGTGATAGCAGAGCAGCTATAAATATAGCAGCTAACCCAGTTTTCCACGAGAGAAATAAACACATCAAGGTGGATTGCCATTTCATCAGAGAAAAGGTCCTTGAAAGATTCATACATACACCTCACATTCAAACAGGACTGCAAATTGCCGATGTGTATTACCAAACCAATTGGTGAAGAGCAGCTCAAATTTTTAATTTGCAAGTTGGGACTTGTCAATCCTCTCCCAAGTCCAACTTGAGGAGGGGGTATTGAAATCCAATATTTCAAATGTTATATTTCATTATTTACAGTGTTTCTCCCTTAGTTTTCTACTGTAATAATGTTTTTTGGGTAAGAGTGTATGAAGGTTAAGCAATGGCTAACCGTAGAGTATCATCCTCCTCCTTGTTCTAACGACTATGATCATTTGACCTCCTTTGAGCTGCAAACTGATTGTCGCTTGTTCATGGAGTCTTGATGAACACAGGTCTAGCAAGAAAGCTAGATTTTAACAATTACTTCCTACAAAAGCAGGGAAGTAATATCTATATTTATGTATGCTATTTTAAATGAGATTTAAAAAAAATCTAAAATACTTATAAGATACATATATATGGGAAAGATTTTTATGATTTTTATCTTAACTTTTATTAATACATTATAAAATAATTTTTATTATTTTATTAAGATTTAAAAAAGCGCGCCATGGCGCGGGAATTGTACTAGTTACTTCTTATTTGAAATGAGCAATTTATCAACGAATAGTAACTCTGAACTTACTAAATAATCGAAACTTGACAGACAAAATTTGCAACTGGAGCTGGATTTACTAATGGAAGTATGGGACAATAGAGGGAGATGGAGAAGTTATATTTGTGTGGAATTTGCTATCATCTGGAGCTGGATTTACTAATGGAAGTATGGGACCATCTTCTGCTATACTGTCAATACACTTCTTACTTTCCTTCTTATAAGGAAATATAGTTTCATGAAAAACTACATCCCTGCTTGATTAGTGGGGGCTTCCATAATGATCCATCTTTAGGGTTTTCTAAAGATCCCATGTTTTTTTCGAATTAGTCGAAAGATCTAAAGCACGTAATGTAGAATCCGAGCAATAACGAGCTCAAGCCTCACTCAGTAGAGTGATTTATAGCAACAATGCAAAATATGATGATCAACCAAGGAAGATTCAAGCATAAATGAAACCTATGCAATATGAATGAATGAAATCAATTTTGGGATTATCAAAAGCGGCCAAAACCGTCATCTGCTTGTCTCATCATCAATGCAGATTCCCCAAAACCTTACAAACGTACTGAAAATGAAGATGTTCCCTTATAAAGGGCATGTTGGCACATGAGGAGCACACTCCTATTTGCCTTATTTACATGAAAGGGTACTAAAACCATTCCGGAATGGCTCACTGGAAAGGACTTGTGGATAATAGTCACAGGTCCCCGGTTCGAACCCTGGAATGGTCGCTCTTTATTTACCAATTCAATGAAAGGGTACTAAACTTAGGCCCCGTTTGGTATGAGTGTAGTAATCGGAATGAGAATGAGAATTGGAATGGGAATCAAATTCGGAATAAGTGATTTCTCAAGCATGTTGTTTGGTATAATGTCGGAATAAAAAATTTACAAATTCAACCTAAAAATATACAAAATCAACCTACCAAAATTTATAAATAAAACATATTCTATTTCTCAAATTAACTCAAAATTAGAATCAAATTACACAAATTCAACAATCCCAATCCAAAATTTCGTCATTTGGAACCCTAATGTGGTCAGTGAAGGTCGAGGTGGGGGATGGGGATTTGAAACCCTAATGGCGGCAGCAAGGCGTTCTGGAGAGGACGACGGCAGGAGGAGGGCAACAATGGCGATATGAGCTATTGGCTGAGGATGTAGAGCAATGATCAGATATTTGAGCTTTTGTTTCACTCATCTCCATACACCCAATGTCCTTCCAGATACCAGCCTCATCCTTCCAGATACCCAAATGAATTTAAATAAACATTGAAGTCTACAAAGTGAGAAAGTCATACCAATTAACTCCATTCATGACAACTCTATATATATATATTCATCGATCATTGGTCTCCTTGCTTTACAAATCTTCCTCCATCCATGAGCCTCATCTTTCCGGCCACCTAACAATAATGTACGTATCATATATGAGGGGAATTTGCATGTCAATCAAATTAAACATCCTTAATTTACCAGGTACATCATCATCTTAATAATCTCATACTGTGATATGATCAGTTATAGAAGGATAGTATAAGCGTACGTACGTCATCTTAATTGTGGGGATATGGGAAATGAGATGCCAGTCTTCCCCGATTTCTGGTTCACATCTCTCTCCTATTTCCCAGGATGTTAACGGGGCCTTAATATACAGATTTTGCAGAGAGGTTAGGTACTTGAATCCGACGGGAATCTTCTTCAAATTTCCCACTTCAGAAAGGGAAATAGTACAAAGTGATTTGAAGACCTTCCAGGGAATGTCATACATCCAACTTCCATCCTGAGCGCGCGCATATGAGCTTTATTAGATTAAATACAGGAGTAATATTTTAAATAATACTATCATTATGGATGCAATGTATATCTAAACAACCAGTTACCATTGTTATCCACATACTTATATTAGTTATATACATTGAAAAGAAACAAAAGAGTCAAAATGATATTTTGTTATTCCTAAAAAAAAAATATCTTTCTATGATATTTTTAATAACGTACTGGATACTTTAAAATATAAAAATAACTTTGTCTAATCAAATCTTGCTGTTTTATGTTTTTTTTTTCAGTATTTGATGATTATATTTATTTTTTGTAAATATTATTTAAATTCAAGATTGTGCTTAACTAGAAGATTAATTGCATTAAAAGATCTCAAATAATATCAATATTGTATTTAATTTAAAAAGTTTTGGTGATGCAAAAAATGTAAGACATTGATCATCCTGTATGTAATTATAACATATAAAAAGAATACCTCAGTATAAGAAATTTTCAGTAAGATAAGCGAGCTGAATTGGATTTGTTGTTCCACCTCCGTCTCATCCACGTTGACCACCTTCTTCACACTCTCAAAAGACAGGTGTTGGAGGTTCATATTTGCAAGCATTGCCCAACTCATGCTCAACTCCACACAGTTGGTGAATGTCAATTCGTTTAGAAAACGGAGATGTTGAATCCACTTGGGAAAGCAACTATACGACATCTTATTAAAATCAATATCAAGTGTTTGAAGAGAAGGTAGGTGCAGTCCTTTCTCCACCATTTCATTATCTTCTTCTACTTGTTTGTTTTCATAATATTCAATCCACAACACTTGAAGAGCCGTGAGGAATTGAAGCCCCCCTTGTAAGTGCCTCTGCCCTGGCACACTCAATCTTTGCAGTCTCTGCAGGGCTTTCCATGGTATCCTCATTCCACTTTTATTATTCATCTCCTCCTTTTCAGCTTCTTCATATCTGTCTTCCAATTTCACATTTCCACAATTGAATATCTTCAACTCTTCGAGGGCAGTGAGATACGCCAAGCCACTACTTGAAACCCATTCTAGATCATAAGAATTCTTAATTTCCAATGACTTGAGAGAAGGTAAGCATTTTATTGAATCCTTTGGCACACAACTTAAATCATCTACTTCCTCAAGATGTATCTTTTGGAGGTTTGGAGTCCTCGAATTAAGTAACTTGCCCACTAACTTCCCATTAACCTTGTCTAAAACCAATTCTTCAATTCCCTGGAATAATGGCATACCTTCCACTAGATTTGGACACCCTATTATCAAGACCACGGAAACACGAGACAATGATGGTGATACCGAAATTGGAGAATCATCTCCAGGTATTGCTACTTCCCTCCACCAACCCTTCAAATTATGCAAGGACTCCATTTGTAGGATTTCAAGGCATGGCAGAATTGATACAAATTTGACATCCTCATGATATAAGTACTCCAAATTAGTACATTCATATAGAGTAAGCTCCTTGAGATTTGAAAGAGAGAAAACCCAACTTGAAAGTTTATCACCTACATACCATTCTATTGACAAACATTGAAGATTTTCATGTGGTTGGAATGCCTATAGCACTGCTTCGGTTTCTTTCTTGGACATTTCATGCTCACCATTGCAGACCCACTCTATGATCATCCCATTCAGTTTGTGCTTTTTGGACATGTTTGATTTTCTTGCATCTTCTATGCAATCAGGCCATCCCTCTGTTGGAAGCTCAACTTTCATAGCCCCACACAAACCATTAAGGCATCCCAAGTATCTCAAACCTCCATTACTAGGATGCACAATAAGTCGATCCAAATTCACAAGTGTAGTTATCTCTGCCAACCCTGAAGGTAAAGAACTTAAGCTTTCGCAACACTCTAAAAAGAGGTGTCTCAAGCTCACCAACTTCCCAAGGTTCAGTGGCAATTCCACAAGAGATATACAACTCCTAAGATCCAGAGTTTGCAAATGCTGAAGATTACAAATCGAATTCGGAATTTTTTTCAATTTTCGACTGCTTGATAGATCGAGGTATCTCAAGTGAATCAGTCCTCCGAATGAATCAGGTAACATATCAATGTCCAAATATGACATTGATATTTGCAAGGTGCGTAACATTTTAAAACTTTCGAAAAGGGAATTCAAGGAGCTTGTTTGAAAGTTTTTCACACTGCCGAGTAGAAGGGTCCTTAGGGTCTTTGAATGGGGAGACAAAACAAAAGGGTCAAATAAGAAATTCGGATCACACTTGACAGAGATGTGACGAAAAGAGCTCCCACCATCCATGCCCTCTAAATCTTTTCTAATGAAACACCTACTCTCCATTCCTGCAACTTTTAATGCCAAATCATGTAGCAAATCATGCATTTTACATGTGTATATTGGATACCTTTCAGATTTATCTATTCCCAACTCTTGGAAGAAGCACCTATCAACCAGGTGAAAGAAATACACATCCCCAACTTCCTCCAAGCTCTGCATAGCTTGTGGCTCAATAAAACCCTGCGCTGCCCACATACGAACCAACTTATCCTTTTTAAATTCATAATCCTTGGGAAAGATTGAGCAATATGCAAAACAGTGCTTTAATGCAGGTGGTAGGCCATTGTAGCTAATCATTAAAACTTTCATGATTTGGTCATCCTTATTATCAGCAAGAACAACTGCAAGCTCATTATCCACTAAAGACAACCACATCTTCTTATTTTTCCCTTTGGATCGCAACATGCTACCAACAGTAATTAGAGCAAGGGGGGCATATCCACACTTTTGGACAATCTTCTTGCCTAATGGAACGAACTCGGAATTATTAACAATTTCACCCTCCTCAAATGTTGACTTGGCAAACAAATCCCAAGCACTCTCTTCCGACAGAATTTGTAGAGAGTAGTAAGGCTTTATGGCATTCAAACATTGGGCAACCTCTTTACTGCGTGTTGTGGCTAAAATCTTACTACCGATTTCTCCACAATCAAGGACTTTTTTCAACTCACTCCAATTGGACCGTTCTTCGTCCCAAACATCATCCAACACTAGTAAATATTTTTTCCCCTTAATTTTCTCCCTCAACTTCCTTTGCAAGTGATCTAAACTGTTGTCATTGGGTTTAGACCCAAGAACAGATGTTAAAATTCCCACTAAAACTTCCTTTAGATTCGAAAAGTAATTGACACAGGCCCATAGACACAAATCAAACCCCCTTTGAACCATGACATCATTATACACAAATTGAGCTAAGGTAGTCTTACCCAATCCACCAAACCCAATCATAGAGATAACAGAAAGGCTAGGTTGGCTAGTTTCCTCTTTAGGCAACAATAGTTTGATAATGTCCTCCTTTTCCCGGTCTCTTCCAATTACATCCTCTAATTTGACAAAGGAGTGAGTTTCTTTCCTAAATCTAATGGGGGCTCTAGTTGGGTTCTCTTCAATTGGTTTGCTCATAAAATTAAACTGACTCATATCATTAGAAATTCCATCTAGACGCTCCTTGATATCCTTGACATCATGAGCCGTCCTAACAACAAAATACAGTTGGTTGGATTTGGAGAAGAAAAGGCGTACCTCTTCCCTGAATGAGTTGCTTGACATGACCTTCTTCTGTAAGGCCCTGGCAGCAACTGCATCGAACAAGTCATCAGCATCGTACAAGACTGCCCTAAGCCTGAAAAGCCATTTGTTAACGAGATGCTCCTTGGATTCCCTTTGCTCGGCATCAAGGATGAAAGCGGTGATGGTTTCGATGGTCAGCTGGAGGTTATTGAGGTCCTTGTCAAAGTTCCAGACGAGGAGGAGCTCATTGGAAGCGGGAGAGGCAAGTTGCGCAAGCACGGATTTAGCAATGCCAAGCAAGGCAGCCTCAGCCATGGTGTTTTTGAGTCGGATCAGTGAGATTTGAAGGGCTTCTGTGGTTAATTTGTTTGGTTGAAGGCGTGAAAATTCAAGGCTGGAAGACCCTGCCATTTTATAGCAATTAAGCTCTACTTAATTAATTACACCTTTTTTTTTTTAATAAATCAAATACTTCGTATAATTTAACAATAACGGATAAATGATGGCTAACGTGGAAGCACGACCTAGTGACTTTATCTACGGAACTTGATATTATATATTTTTCATTTTAAATAGATTATCATGGAATACAGTATATTCTAAATGATTTTACAAATTAATTGTAATGTTTATACGTGCAAGCATGACTCTGAATGTGAAGGCAATTGATTTAAATATGAAAAAATTTGTAAAATAGGCACTTTATTTGGACGTATTTGTAAAATGGTCGCGTTTTTGGACAATTTAGCAAAATGGTCACTATATATTCTTATTCTCGGTTGTACGGACATTTTTTTCCTCTCTCCCAAATCCTCTCGCCCTCTCGATCTGTTTTCTCTCTCTCGACGCCGGATCCGGCTCCGATGGCGGCGAGTCGCTGGACCTCCATCTTCCTCCTATTCGCCGGACCTCCACTCGCTCGCAGCCGCCCTCACTCGCTCGCTGCCGGTCTCCAGTCCTCATCGCCCTTGCTCGTTGCCACTTTCCCCCTTGCCCTCGCTCGAACCCTAGCCGCTCGAACCCTTGAAGCCGCCGGCGATTCGCTCCGCCTCTCCCCTTCCTCTTCTCCGGCGACTCGCACCTCCCCCTCGCCTCGTCTCCGTCACTGCATCGCTCCTCCTCTCCACCTCCTCCTCGCCTCGTCTCCGTCTCTGGCGATCGAGCATAAGATAAGGTACGGTGTTTTTGTGAGTTGATGATTTTTCTGGATTTTGGTTGCCTTGCTTCTGAATTTGAGCAAATTTGTTGATTTTTTTGTTCATTTGTATGGATTGAGATGCGGTTTTTGGAATCTCAGCTGCTTCTAGGGTTTCACAGTTGAATCTAATAGCTTTCATGAATTTTCACCATTTATGTGGCCCTTTATCTATAAGATGAATTGTAGATCTAAGTTGGTCAATTATAATTTCAATTTTGGAATCTCAGCCATTCTTATTCATAGTTGTAATTGATCATCTTGTGCAGGTTATAGTTGAATGCAGCAGTAACTAGGTGACTTGTTCTCCTTTGTACTCTTTTTGGTGAAGGTGAAGTGCAATTTATGGATAAACTGTTCGGTCTTTTTTGAAAACAGTAAATGCAGTTTATGGATAAGTTGGTCAATTATAGATGAATGAGTTTACTTTTGGATTTGTGCTGTTGAACATAGTGACTTGTGGTGACTTGTATCTAGTTATCTACCGTTTACTTATGTGTTATTGAGTTCCTATTATACATGAATGTGTAGGGTTGCACAACTCGAGCCTAGGGTTGCACAACTCGAGGCTAGGGTTGCACAACTCGAGCCTAGAGTTGCACAACTCGAGCCTAGAGTTGCACAACTCGAGCCTAGAGTTGCACAACTCGAGCCTAGAGTTGCACAACTCGAGGCTAGGCTGAAAGAATGAGCTGCAGACATTTTCTTTACCTTGCTTTATGTTTTTTGCTCCAGTGAAATCATAGGTAGTTAATTGTTCTGAATTCTGATATTCGGGTTTCCTGCATTTGTTTTGGGTTTCATTATTAATAAAATATGTCTTTTCTGTTCTGCTGCAGGTGGTACATTCGCTCTTTACTCATTGATATGTAGGCATGCCAAGGTTAGTCTAATCCCAAATCAGCTACCTTCTGATGCTCGCATATCAAGCTTCAGACTAAAAGTTCCATCTGCAGGACTTGAGAGGTCACTTAAGATTAAAGAACGGCTTGAGAGTTCCTTATGTCTGAAAAAGCTTCTTCTGGTTTTAGTTTTGGCTGGTACCTCCATGGTTATGGGACAAGCAAAATGGGATTTGTTGTCGGGTAAGCATATGAGCTGAGTTGTTTTATTTCCATGATGCCTACTTTTGGACTTGGGTTTTTTCTAACAGTTTAGTTCTACAGATTAATATGAGCTGAGCTGGGTTTTTTCTAACAGTTTGGTAGGTTATTGTTGATGGCACATATGCCTTGCAGGCAAAACTACGGTCTTTGCTGGATATTCGGGTTGCAGTGGTAATTTGATCAATTTCTCCTATTTTGATTCTTATTAATGCATTTTGTTGGCAGCTTGTGTGAAATTTAGTTTTGCACGTATAGGAATTAGGGAGTTTTTTCTTTTTTTTTTTTCAGGTTATAATGCATGGTTTGCTTGCAAATATTTTGATTAGGTTGGCGGTGTTCATTTCAGTCTTCTTTCAAACGTTCAGTATGACATTGGAGATTCTCGTTCTCTGGATAATCTCATTGACAACATCTTCCCGTTGTTTAGAAAGCACATTGAGCCTGACCTACATCATGCACAGGTTACTCTTAATGATATGTTGCCTTGGAAATTTTCTATAATGATATGCTGACTATTGGATTTTGCCTAAGATGAAATTGATTGTTGAATCTTCATAGATACTACTTATTTGAATGACTTGTGCAGATTAGGATCAACAACAGTTTTGTCTCATCTTTCAGGGAGGCAATTTACAAACTAAAGTGTAAAAGTGAGGTATGCCATATTCTTAGGTTCTTTGTTGCATTGATGTATGAGCTATATAGCTTTTTTTTAAGGAACATCATAGCATTTATTTTTAAGCTTAGTTATTTATCTGTGGACATATGGAGCTAAGTCGACAGTTTTTTAGGTATTTATCTGTGGACATACTGAGCTTTGTCGACAGTTTTTAGAGTGAAATCGTCTGTCAATGGTGTTATTCTCAGTCTATTTGGAGTACTTACACATAGTTATGTATCTAATTTTTTTGATGTTGTAAAAGATATATTGGCCTGTTTGTTTAGTTTTTGAATCATTATCCTACAGTCGTAACTTCTTTGTCATGTCTCTCTTTGATAGTCACCAAATGGACACTCAGACTTAATTTTTAATGGACAAGAAACGCAAAGAGATAAGTAAGTCTTGATATATTTCCTTTTTTCTTTGAGTTAAATGATACTTTAGTATCTTAGTAGTAATAAGATTAAAGTGCAGCGACATTGCCTTCTAGCTCCCTTAGTCTATCATCATCTGTTGGAACTTGAATCACCATCTGCTCAAGCGCCACTGCATTTTTCAGTACATATATTGCAAGCTCCATCTCATTCCCACTGTAAGTGAATCTGGTAACCTCAATTTTCTGCATGATATATGTTAAGAGTTGAGTCATGCATCTTCTATAAAGCTTCAGCATACTGTTTGTTAGATGTAAGGAAAGATAGTTCCATAAGCATGAAATAAAAGTGTTTGCTCTTTTTTTTTGGTGCATTTTTTTTATTAATATCTTTGCAATTGCAGCAACAAGCCTATTCAAGATGCTCCTCAAGTACAGACCTGAGGATAAGGCAGCAAAGAAGGAATGCCTTTTGAACAAGGCACGGGCTGAAGTTGCTGGAAAGGATGCTGCATCTGCTAAGAAGCCAATTGTGGTGAAGTACGGTCTCAAGCACGTGACATACCTCATTGAGCAGGTTGCTTATTTCTATAGTTATCATGGGTTATAAATGTTTTGAGATCTCACAGTAGGAATTGGTTTCTATTCTTGTGGGCTGATTGGTTATTTCTTATGTACAGAACAAAGCTCGGTTGGTGGTTATTTCTCATGACGTGGACCCGATTGAGTTGGTTGTGAATTTGTGACTTGCCTTGACTTTTCTAACTTAGAAGCATAGATCTCCAGGACTGATTTGTTCACCTTAGATTTAAAATTAGTTTAACTTTTTGTATATTATAGCCAGATTTCGATGCCATTTCAACTGTTGATGAAAATTTGATCATCGTTTGTTCTAATATATGTTTGTTGCACTCGAACTAATCTATTCCTCCTACTCTCTGGACCCGGGTACTTGCAGAAAAAAGCAGAATATGACAAAGAATGCAAGATTTGTACTAGGCCTTTCACTGTTTTCCGCTGGAGACCAAGTCGTGATGCAAGATACAAGAAAAATGAGATTTTCAGACATGTAGTAAGGTAAAAAATGCCTGTCAAGTCTGCCTTTTGGATCTTGAATATGGTTTGCCAGTTCAGGTCCGAGATACTGCTCTCAGTATCAACTCAAATGATTCGATTCCGAAGAGTGATGTCAATTGGGAATATTTCGATGAAGAACATGACCGTAAGGTATGCATATTGTCAACAAGAAAATAGCTAACTAGCACATATTTTGTAAAATAGAAGCAAAGCTCTTGAATAAAAAGAATTATCTATCAGACATCCTTGGGACTTCTGTTTTGCGATTCTTTGCTTTGGGCATTTGGTCTAATCAGTCTCTCTCCTGTCTCTGTTGGAGCATTTGGTTATACATTTAATTGCTAGAAAGAGACTGAGGACAACTTAATAAGTTGATTTCTCCCTGACATTATTAAAAAAAAGCCCTGAAGGAATAGAGAAATTTTGTTAAGAGATGGGGATCGATCATACCGATGTTAGAATACTTATGCTTGCTTGGTGAGGAAATTGTACTTTCTGAAGTCCTTAATTCAGTTCTTTCATTCTCTAATCTATTTACTAAGTTATCTTTATCTGATTCTCAGGAAGATGCAAGTTGAGAAGTCGGTTGTTGCTTCATCATTTTTGTGCTTGCCACGCACATCCAACAATGAGCGAGGCTCTGAAAGAAGCAGCAATGGCCACCTATGACAAGCCAATTCACATGTACGAAAGTGAGTTAATTCGTTTGCTCACTCTAAGACCGAGTTGTGCAACTCTAAGACCGAGTTGTGCAACTCTAAGACCGAGTTGTGAAACTCTAAAGACCGAGTTGTGCAACTCTAAAGACCGAGTTGTGCAACTCTTAAGACGGAGTTGTGCAACTCTTAAGACGGAGTTGTGCAACTCTTAAGACGGAGTTGTGCAACTTCTAAGACTGAGTTGTGCAACTTCTAAGACTGAGTTTTGCATCTCTAAGACTGAGTTGTGAATCTTCCTTGTCTCTCCATCATGCAGAACTGAAAAAATGCTATGAAAAATAAAGATTACGTGGTGGCAGAACATCACGCTCTGCTAAATGTCTCAAAGTGTTCCTTTATGGCTTCACTATTTCCCGCACATCCACAAGACTCGTCCAAGTCGTCAAAGTTTTCTTCTATTGGATCACCCTTCAAGGTAACCTTGTGCTTTATTTTTGTTGATACTTTAAAGTTCTTAACCAAACCTAGTAGTTTTATGGCTTGGTTAAAGGATTAGTGCATTTGCAAGCGCTACCGATTTGCTTCAGTATTTTCTTTAGTTCTATAAATGGCAATTGCCTACTGAAGAAAAGAGGAAATCATTAGAGAGGAAACACTTCTAGAGGGTGCTTCATTAGGGTGTCATCACACATTTCCAACATATAGAGAACCTAATTTATTCTGAACTAATTATGCTTATCTTCGAACCTGTTTTAAATTCTTTGGTTTTTGTGTTACAGATGCAACTTCAATCCTTGATGGAGACCTTAAGTGCAACAGAACCTCACTATATAAGATGTGTGAAGCCAAATAATGTCCTGAAACCTGCAATTTTCGAGAATGTAAATGTCATTCAGCAATTACGCTGTGGTGTAAGTTGATCGTCTCAGTCTCCATATTGTTTTGTCTTCTATGTGATTAGTTTAAGATTTTATCACATCTAATATATTATCAATTGAAAATTTAAAACTGAATCTTAAGTTCTTAACTAATTAGGGTGTCCTTGAGGCTATAAGGATAAGTTGTGCTAGATATCCTACCAGAAAGACGTTTTACGAACTCCTCCTACGATTTGGTGTCCTAGCTTTAGAAGTATTGGATGGAAAGTGAGTTAATGCTTCTATTGATTATTTTGAGGTTGATGGTTATTATGAATATTGTCTTAGTCTAGGCTGACATCTTTGGCCACATACTCAGGAAGAAAGTCCGCATGCTTGTTCCATCATCCATCAAAATACCAAAAATAGCCAGTAATCGTTCATGAAAGTCCGTATGCTTCATACATTTTGGTTGTGTAATTTTGCTTTTAGTTGCTTTTGAAGTGAACAGATGTTGTTGGCTCTTGAAAGGGGCATTTTGGTTATGAGATATGGTGATGGTTGTGTATTTTAGTTCGAAACTCAGCTGCGATTATTATATCCGGAATTATTTGCCTTCATCCGACTATGATGGCATTGTCAAGGTCAACATTATTTGCCATGCTTTCTTTTCCTTGTTTCCTGCATTACTATCTTTCCTCCTTGTATATCTGGAATTCCAGATGTAGGTTGTTGATAAGGCGCAGCTGGATTCTATGAAATTAGCCAGTGGAAGTGATGACTGCACCGTGCGAATTTGGAGCATCAACGAGGCAATCTCTACCCCTGCCTCCTCTCTCTTATAGTCATTGACATTGCATTTTTGTGCATCTGAATTTCTCTAATATCGCTCTAGTTATGGAAGTTGATTGTTGTGCTACTGAAAGAGAGAGTTGTGCAACTCCAAGAGAGAGTTGTGCATCTGTGTATAGTGTGTGCACTCTAATGGGAAGATCTAATATTTTTCTTTGCATCTCACATTTAGTCATTGAAAATTTAGTAGATAGTTGTTTCAACAAGTTTTAGGCTTGAGTACATGTTTCATCTCACTCTCTTAATATCATCTAGTTGAAACTTTTGCTCAAGGCTAAAACGACACGTTGATGTGAGGGACTAACTAAAAAAGTATCTACTTCAGGTAGGGCATCCTAAGGAATCTCAGCCTTGAATAGATATATGTTCTTTCTTTTAAAGATTCTTCTGGATGCATTTCTGTTTTAATTGTTAATATGTAGTCCGCCCCCCTTGTTTATATGACTGAAAAAGAGAAAGTCAAGCACTATGCTCTTAAGTATGAAAATGCTAAAATTGGGAGCTATATGTTAGCACTATGATCTCAATGAAGAAGTTAAATAGATTAAATTACTAATGTATCTGGATAGTGTTGCGAATCTCTGTGCTGTTTTTAGATATGTGCTAGTCCAAAGGGCAGTTCCAGATTTTTGTTGAGGTTGTCATCTGATTCTTTTTGCCCTATTTTGAAGAGTTCAAATATCATATGCTTGTCCAAATTTCCCCATTTGGCCAGACCATTGCTCAGTTTGCTATCACCTAGACTATGACCTGCATTTGACATTGCCCTTGCATTACAGATGGATTCAGTTATTTCTCAAGCACAGTCTACTCTTGGGGCGCTTGTTCTTCAGCGTTCAACATTTGGGACCATAAATTTAAAGATTGGCAATGTCAGCAGCCGGCTCCCGTCGGTATGTACTCTTGTTGCTTTGGCCTATCCAGAATTTGCATCTCAAAATTTTTTCATTTCAATTCAGTCGCCTAAATAGATAACTGAACAGTTAACTAATGGGTTCTATCTGATGGCTACTTGAGGTACAATTAATAATATAAGAACACATTAATTCACTTGTCCTCTCACAATTTCTTCTCTATAAAGAATCAACTTAATCCATTTCCTGGATTTGGGATGTGTGTGCAGGTGAATAATATTCTTGCATCAGTTTATCCAGAACCTTCTAATCAATGAGAAAGTATAACATTTTTCTTAGTTATCACTCAACCAAGTGTCTTGTGTAAAGCTAATGCTCCTGCAGTCCTGCTAACAAGGTTCCCTATGGCATTGCAGAAGAAGCTCATAATGGTTGGCTCATGTAGAACCCTTTCTCGGGTCCCTCTGTTGAAGCTCCTCATTGACAAGGTACACGAGCAATCTGGAATCGTTAATGTAACCAAAGACGACATTGATCCCGACAGAAGCCTCAGGGGATGCTCTTAGATGATCAGATGAACACTATTTTTTTCCTTGCTGTTCCATATGACAATATAAGTGAGCCAATCTCGGCCCTCTTTAAAGAAGGGCCTAAAGTTTTGTCAATTGTTTTGTAACAGAGTTTTGGTATATTGTAAGCACAACCTTGCTCCTCTGTCTTGTACATGTAATCCAATCTCTAGCTATGAAAATTAGCTCTTTGTTAAAACTCTTGAAAAAAAAAGTGCTGACACGACAAAAAAAAGTGCAATTTACAGTTTGAATTTGCAATTTTAGAACTTAAAATGTGCAATTTTAGTTTGAAAAATTACAAATATAAAACTAAAAAGTACAATTTTATAACTCAAATACAAAAATGAAAAGTGTAATTTTATAAACTAATATTGTCACAACATAAAAAGAATCAAATTAGATTGTGATGTGATGGAAAAAAGTGTAATTGTGATGTGATGGAAAAAGGAAAAAAAAACTTTAAAAAAGTGCTGACGTGAAAAAAAAAATTATTTTAAAAAAGTGTTGACACAAATAGAATAAAAAGTGCACAAATTAGAATAAAAAGCGCAAGAATAATATTATAATGTGCCCAAATTAGATTTTTAGTTTAAGAAGAATCAAATTAGATTTTAGTTTGTATGAATAAAACTATAAATTTCATGAATAACACTATGAAATTTTAGAGTTGCACGACGCTGTTGTAAGAGTTGCACGAATCTGTTTTAAGAGTTGCACGACTCTGTTGTAAGAGTTGCACGACTCTTGTTTTAAGAGTTGCACGACTCGCTTGAAAGAGTTGCACGACTCTTGTTTTAAGAGTTGCACGACTCTCTTGTAAGAGTTAAGTTGCACGACTCTCTTGTAAGAGTTGCACGACTCTCTTGTAAGAGTTGCACGACTCTTATTTTAAGAGTTGCACGACTCTCTTGTAAAAGTTGCACGACTCTGTTGTAAGAGTTGCACGACTCTGTTGTAAGAGTTTCACGACTCTGTATTAAGAGTTGCACGACTCTGTTTTAAGATTTCATGTGTCTCTCTACCTTTATAGGTTAATTTGCATGAACCAAAGTGAATAGAGGATACAATTCATGAACCAAAGTGAATAGAGCATCTTTTTAGAAATTAAAGGTTGTGTCAGCGGTGTTTGCAATTTTAGTGCTGACAGAGTTATAAAGAAATAAAATTGATCAATACATTTTCATCACTAAAATTGCAAACACCGTTGACACTGGTTGTTTTCTCTGATTAAAAAAATAGAAAAAGATGCTGACACTACAGTTGTGCATCTCTAAACTACGGTTGTGCAACTTTAAAATACAGTTAAGAACCAAATTAGATTAAAAAGTGCAAGAATAATATTATAATGTGACCAAATTAGATTTTTAGTTTAAGAAGAATCAAATTAGATATTAGTTTGTATGAACAAAACTATAAATTTCATGAATAACACTATGAAATTTTAGAGTTGCACGACGCTGTTGTAAGAGTTGCACGACTCTGTTGTAAGAGTTGCACGACTCTGTTTTAAAAGTTGCACGGCTCTATTGTAAGAGTTGCACGACTCTTGTTTTAAGAGTTGCACGACTCTATTATAAGAGTTGCACGCCTTTGTTTTAAGAGTTGTACGACTCTGTTTTAAGAGTTGCACGACTCTGTTTTAAGAGTTGCACGACTCGGTTTTAAGAGTTATACGACTCTTGTTTTAAGAGTTGCACGACTCTGTTGTAAGAATTGCACAACTTTGTTTTAAGAGTTGCACGACAATCGAGACTTGTGAATTTGTTTTCAACATGATCTTATTTTCTCTCAAATAATTTCATACTTTCTCAATAAATTATTGCACAACATGCTCTTATTTTTGCTCATCAATACTTTATTTTTGCACAACTAGTGGTAAAATTAGTGATGACACTGATATTAGTTACAATTAGTGCTGACACTGATATTAGTTACAATTAGTGCTGACACTGATATTAGTGCAATATATATCGTCAATAATTTCAGTCCCCCAACATAATATATGCAAATAAGCATAATAATAGTGCGTACATAATTATTCATATATATTCAACAATTCAAGATCGATAAGCTTATAAGTTCCACCCCAGGACTGAGATCAATTAAGATCACAAACCCACAGGAATACATAAGCCCAACATAAGGGTACACCATATATCATATACTTATAGCCTAAAGCATTAGAACAGCCAATACATCAAAATAAACTAGTTTTCAACGTACAGTAAAGATAAGCACAAAAATCATATTGATAGGGAGCTAGCAATCATCAAGTCAATTCTTATTCTTGGATCTTTTGGTGGCTGGTTAATTGCCATACAAATTGCTTTAAGTACTGAGACCTTTCTGTACGTTGCACAGTTGCAGCCAGTCCAAGCTCCCTCTCAAATAAGGCCTTGCAAAGCTCTACACAGAAGTACAAGACCACATTCATTAATTAATATAGATAACTCACAGAAACTTCCAATATCAGATCTAGCAGGTGCACACCCAAATTTCCTGATCTCTGCTTTGCAAACAAGCACAGATATAGCAAAAAACACAGATATAGCAAGCACTGTTCTAAGCAATATCAGTAGAAACTTCCAATATCAGTAGAATGCTTAGTATAACAAGCACTGTTCTAAGCAAATCAACTAGACAAACACAGATATAGCAAAAACGAGCATAAACCGTCACAGATTCGAATGTATCCGATACATCAAAAAGCAAAGAAAATTTGCGCCTTCGGCACAAATTTTATGTGATTCCATTGCAGTAATCACTGCAGACTTCAAAATTGTCTCCAACACTTCAAAAATCGAAGAAAATTTGCGCCAAAGGCGCAAATTTTCTGAAATATATGCACTGATTATTAGATTCAATTGTCTAAAATCGAAGAATCGCTTGATAAGGGAGCCAGGACGCTGAATAATCTACGCAAATCAACTAAAGAACAAACCCTAGCTCCAATTGGGAGAAGAAAAGCAGTAATTGAAGATATATGCAAAGAAAGAAGAAGGAACCTTGTTCTTGATGGAAGAAAGCACATCAACATTCAGCACACTGGAGGAGAGAGAGTTCCGGCGGAAGCTTGCAGGACATGAAGCCGCCGTCGGAGATCTGATGCCGAGGCCGTTGTCTTGTTGGCGCTCGATTAGGGCTTCAGATTGCCCAGTGTTGTCTTGTTGGCACTCGTTGTCGCGAGAGAGGGAAAAGAGGGAGGCGGCAGTGTTGGAGTTATCATCGGAGTTCCACAATCGGGATTGAATCGATATGATCGACGACGAACAACTGAGCAGCAGAGAGAGCGTGCGGAGGGAGAGCCGGAGGAGAGAGTCGGAGGAGAGAGAAAGCGCGTGGGGAAAAGGTTTATATGCAAAATGTCACAAAACGCGGATATTTCGCAAAATCAGCCTAATTTTGTGGTTATTTTGCAAAACCGCCCTTTAAATATTCTCAAGACAAAATTGCAGATATTGACAGGAAAATATTGCTGATAAAGTTCCAAAGGAAAATTCACTTCAATTGTATCAAATGAAAGTATAAATAACTCACCAATTAGGAGACAACAATACTTGCTCAGGCCCAAAACACTCAGTATTGACACTACTGGAGAAGCCAAAATAGCACCTACAGAAAGAAACAAGCAAGTATGAGGTCAAGCTTCTAATGATTATCACCACAAAAGTTCTAACAATACAAGATCATTCAAGAGGGAGTCATTCCGTTGACATTTCAGAAAGGGAAATTTGATTTAAACTTGTTTAATGTTAGGCTATAGAAGGAGTAACCCACTAGCTTATATACTATGGCTTCTTTGTTTGTAAAATCAATGTGGGACTCTTTTGTCTCTTCACATTCTCAACACGCCCCCCCGCAAGTGCAACTAGGGTCGTCTTTCGCCTCTAGTTGACACTTGGACAACGGGTCTAGCATCTCATTCTCTTTTTAGCTAGCCCATCCACTTATATGTTAGGTTCAGAATCCTCCCACTTCCGATGTGAGATTCATAAGTGTCCCAACAAATCCCCATCTCACTTGCGAATCCATCACAAGTCTAGCCCGGTTGGAACTGAGACATCCAAGCAACGGGTTCGACTAACCCGTCATCGATACAGATGTGGAGTCCATCTCAATCATCGGTGCAACCGGCCCACCCGCCGAACCCGGCTCTGATACCAGTTTGTTAGGGGGAAAGTCTTGTTGGGCCCGGGCAGAAAGTCCAACATATAAGCCGGACTGGGGCACCATCCCAAAACCAATTGGCGTTAGGTGGAGTAGCCCATCCACTTATATGTTAGGTTCAGAATCCTCTCACTTCCGATGTGGGATTCACAAGTGTCCCAACACTTTGAATTAGTCGAACGACCTAAAGCACGTACACAGGCTTTGAACCCAATTGTTGGATCAATAAACGTCTTAAACGAGACCATGTTCTGTAAAAACATAAGTGAAGAAACAAGACAAACAAGAGCAATAACATGGTCACTTAAAGTGGAAACCCTAACCAACCAACTAGTTGATCAGATAAAACCACTGCCTTACTAGTTTTCCACTAGCAAGGACTTGAATGGTCTACTTGTTTTTATTGATATCTTTTTTGTTTACAATAACAATTTAGACATCTTGATCAATTGCATTCGAAAACCACCCAGGCTAAGAAATCAAAGCTTATGTATACTAATTAAACTCTGTAATGATCGACTAATACTGATACGGGGTTAGCCGTAGGATGGCCCGATCTTCGACAATCAAGACTCAAGAACAAGAACGGAAGCAAACGACTCAAGAACAACAAACAAAGACTCAATATCGACTAAAGGGAATAAAAACGCAGCAACTCTAGACTCGATTAAAAACGATAGAAAGACCGATAGATGGGTGATTCGAACTAAAATAGAACGAGGCAAAGACCCCAGGCCTCCTAAGAGGGTAGGAACCAAATACCAACGACTATAAAGCCCGCCTCTACAACCTTACACAACCAAGCGGACAACTTAGAGGCACAAGGAGGGGACTTGTGATTACCTGGATCACCAAGCTCTCGCGAGGTTGACGAACTCAAAGCAAACCAAGTTAGATCTATGTGCAATCGATGAGCAACGCTTCGAATCGATTGACTTTCTCACAGTTGTGTTTCACACAAAGCACTGTATTTCTGAATAATGGAAGACGTCTGTTCTCTAAAATGGAAAAGACCGGTTAATATAACCCTAACAAAGACTATTTTCTAATAAAAATAATTAAAAATAATTATTTAAAATATCCTAAAAATAACTTAATTAATTAAAGGTCTTAAAATAACACATGGATTAAGCCATGTTTGGCCAAGGAAAGATCGGCGCCCAGCAGCTTCCGCATTCCAGCAGCAGCATCGCGCACACCCGTGCGCTCCTCCTGCACGCCCGCGCACATTGCCTGCACTCCCGTCAAAACAGTGACAGCTTGTAAAGAAGTTGATTTTGGGCCAAGCTCTAGGTCAAATCTGGAAAAACCTTCAACAGCAAAGTTGTAGATCTCTTCGTCCTCGTTCCGACAAGGTATGGCTGTCAAACTGCTGAGGCCTTTATATATCCATCCATATATCATTGGCCTCCCTGCTTTACATCAATCGTTCTTTATACTCACCTAACAATACAGAGTATCATATATGAGTTGGATTTGCATGTCAATCAAATTAATTAAACATACATATATACTAGAAAGAAAGTATATATATATAAGCGTACTTTTATTTCAATTGTGGGGATGTGGGAAATGAGATGCCAGTCTTCCCCGGTTTCTGGTTTGAATCTTTCTCCTATTTTGGGGGATTCAATAATACACAGACGTTGCAGGGAGGTGAGGTGCTTGAATCCGTCTGGAATCTTCTTCAAATTTTCCACATGATAAAAGGAAATAGTACCAAGTGATTTGAAGACCTTCCAGGGAATTTCATGTATCCAACTTTCATGCTGCGAGTAGTATTTTAAAAAGATCTCAAATCCTATCGGATATGGGATAGATAACGTAGTATTTATAAAGTTTTGGTGATGCAAAATTGTAAGACAGTGATCATCATGTATGTAATTAAAACATATATAAAGAATACCTGAGTTGAAGTAATATCAAGTTGGATAAGCGAGCTGAATTGGATTTGTTGTTCAACCTCTGACGTCTCATCCACGTTGACCACCTTCTCCACACAACGCAAAGACAGCTGTTGGAGGTTCATATTCGCAAGCACTGCCCAACTCATGCTCAACTCCACACAATGACAAAAGTGCATTTTTTTTAGAAAACAAAGATGCTGAATCCACTTGGGAAAACAACTATACAACATTTTATTGAAGCCAACATTAAGTGTTTGAAGAGCAGGTATGTGGAGGTCTTTCTCCACCATTTCATTATCTTCTTCTACTTGTTGGTTTTCATAATATTCAATCTCCAAGTGTTCAAGAGCAGTGAGGTATTGAAGCCCCCCTTGTAAGTGCCTCTGCCATGGCACTTTCAATCTTCGCAGTCTCTGCAAGACTTTCCATGGCATCCCTACCTTCTCCTTTTCAGCTTCTTCATATTTGTCCTCCAATTTCACATTTCCACATTCGACTATCCTCAACTCTTCAAGGGCAGTGAGATATGCCAAGCCACTACTAGACACCCATTCTAGATCACCAGAATGGTCAACTTCCAATGACTTGAGAGAAGTTAAGCATTTTATTGAATCCTTGCACATAACTTAAATCTTTTACTTCCCTGAGCCTTATCTTTTTTAGGTTTGGAGTCCTCGTACTAAGCAACTTGCCCACTAACTTTCCACTAACCCACCTTAAATCCAATTCTTCAATCTCCCCGAATAAAGGCATACTTTCCACAAGATTTGGACACCCTATTATCAAAACCATTGAAACACGAGGCAACGACGGTGATACCGAACTTGAAGAATCATCTCCATTTATTGCTATTTCCCTACACCAACCCTTCAAATTACGCAAGAACTCCATTTTTAGGATTTCAAGGCAAGGCAAAATTGATTCAAATTTTACATTCCCGTGATATAAATATTCCAAAGTACATTCATACAGACTCAGCTCCTTGAGATTTGAAAGAGAGAAAACCCAACTTGAAATTTTCTCACCTGCATACCCTTTTATTGACAAATACCGAAGATTTTCATGTGGTTGAACTACTTCTAGCACTGCATCTGTTTCTTTCTTGGTCGTTACATGCCCACCATTGTCAATCCATTTTATGATCATCCCATTCAGTTTGTGCTTTTTGGACATGTTTGATTTTCTTGCATCTTCTATGCAATCAGGCCATCCCTTTGTTGGAAGCTCGACTTTCACAACCCCACACAAACCATCAAGGCATCCCAAGTATCTCAAACCCCAATTATCAGAATGTACAATAACTCGATCCAAACTCACAAGTGTAGTTATCTCTGCCAACCCCGAAGGTAAAGAACCTAATCTATAACAATTATTTAAAAAGAGATGTCTCAAGCTAACCAACTTCCCAAGGTTCAAAGGCAATTCCACAAGAGATTGACACCATCTAAGATCCAGGGTTTGTAAATGCTGAAGCTTACAAATTGAATTCGGAATTTTTATAAGGTCTACACTATTTGATAGATCGAGGTATCTCAAGTGAATCAGTCCTCCAAATGAATCAGGTAACATATCAACGTACACATATGGCATTGACATTTGCAAGGTGCGCAACATTTTAAAACTTTCCAAAAGGGAATTCAAGGAGCTTGTTTTAATGTTTATCACATTGCGGAGTAGAAGGGTTCTTAAGGTCTTTGAATGAGAAGACAAAACAAAAGGGTGAAAAAAGAAATTCGAATCCCAGTTTGCAGAGATTTGACGAAGAGAGCTCCCACTACCCATACCCTCTAAATCTTCTCTAATGAAACATCTACTCTCCATTCCTGCAACTTTTATTGCCAAATCATGTAGCAAATCATGCATTTTACAAGTGTATATGGGATAACCTTCCAATTTATCTATTTCCAACTCTTGGAAGAAGCACCTATCAACCATGTGAAAGAAATACACATCCCCAACTTCCTCCAAGCTCTTCCTAGCTTGCGGCTCAATAAAACCCTGGGCTGCCCACAAATGTACCAACTCGTCTTTTTCAAATTTATAATCTTTAGGAAATATTGAGCAATAAGCAAAACAATGCTTTAATGCAGGTGAGAGACCATTGTAGCTAATCATTAAAACATTAATGATTTGGTCATCCTTATTATCAGCAAGAACAACTGCAAGCTCATTATCCACTAAAGACAACCACAATTTCTTATCTTTCCCTTTGGATCGCAACATGCTACCAACCGTAATTAGAGAGCAAGGGGGGCACATCCGCACTTTTGGACAATTTTCTTGCCTAATCGAACAAATTCAGAATCATTAGCAATTTCACCCTCCTCAAATGTTGACTTGGCAAACAAATCCCAAGCACTCTCTTCTGACAAACTTTGCAGTGAGTAGTAAGGCTTTATGGCATTCAAACATTGGGCAACCTCTGTACTTCGTGTTGTGGCTAAAATCTTACTACCGATTTCTCCACAATCAAGAACTTTTTTCAACTCACGCCAATGGGATCGTTCTTCATCCCAAACATCATCCAACACTAGGAAATATTTTTTCCCCTTAATTTTCTCCCTAAACTCCCTTTGCAAGTGATCTAAACTGTTGTCATTGGGTTTAGACCCAAGAACAGCAATTAAGATTGTCACTAAGGCCTCCTTTAGATCCGAAAAGTAATTGACAGAAGCCCATAGACACAAATCAAACCCCCTTTGTACTCTGACATCATTATACACAAACTGAACTAAGGTAGTCTTCCCCAATCCGCCAAACCCAATTACAGATATAACAGAAAGGCTGAGTTGACGATTTTCCTCTTTAGGCAACAACAATTCAATCAGTTCCTCCTTTTCCCGGTTTCTTCCAATTACATCCTCTAATTTGACAAAAGAGTGAGTTTCATTCCTAAACCTAATGGGTGCTCTCATTGGGTTCTCTTCAATTCGTTTGTTCATGAAATTGAACTGACTCATATCTTTGGAAATGACATCTAGACGCTCCTTGATGTCCTTGACATCATGAGCTGTCCTAACAACAAAATCTAGCTGGTTGGACTTGGAGAAAAAAAGGCGTACCTCCTTCCTGAATGAGTTGCCAGACATGACCTTCTTCTGTAAGGCCCTAGCAGCAACAGCGTCGAACAAGTCGTCAGCGTCGTACAAGACCGCCCTGAGCCTGGAAAGCCATCCCTTCACGAGATGATCCTTGGATTCCCTTTGCTCGGCATCAAGGAGGAAATCGGTGATGGTTTGGATGGTTTCCTGGAGGGTTTTCAGGTCCTTGTCAAAGTTCCAGACAAGGAAGAACTCTTTCAAAGCGGGAGAGGCAAGTTGCTGGAAACAGACTTGGCAACGCCAAGCAAGGCAGCCTCAGCCATAATGGTCTTTCTGAGACGGATCAGTGAGATTTGAAGGGCTTCTGTGCTTAATTTGTTTGGTTGGAATTGAGGATGAACGCTTGAAAAATCAAGGCTGGAAAGACCTTGCCATTTTATAGCAATTGAGCTCCTTTTTTTAAATATTACACCTTTTTAAAAAAAAAAATTAAATCAAATACGTCTATAGTTTAACGATAACGAATAAATTTATGATTAAACCGGCAAGATGCCCGCAACCTCAGCCATGATTAACGTGGAAGCACGAGCCATGACTTTAATACGCAGCTTAATTTTATTTTTCAGTTCAAACTATTATATGATATATTATAGAGTACAGTATAGTCTAAATGATTTTACGAATTAATTGTAATGTTTATTAGTTTATATGTGCAAGCATCGCTTTGAATGGGAAAACAATCGATTTACATATTCGAGACGATTTTGATATATGATGTTTATATAATAAAAGACATATTTTAACTAAACATCTATCAAAAGTTTCAAATTAGCTAGATAAACTTCCATCGCATATTTTTTGGACGAAAATGACCATTTTTATTTTTTTTATAAGTAACCTCTTTCCCACCACTTCTCCATTTACAGATCTAATCTTCTCGGATACTATATGTTGGGATGTGTTGTCCCACATCGGTGATATAGAGAATGCTTGAACAAGATAGATATAAGGTTGAAGGACGTACTACTCCTCTCATTGTCAATTGATTTTGAAATGGAACCCCGTTGGATTTATGTGTTGTTCGAGTTTCCGTATGTGGGCCCGCACACGACCTCCCTCCAACTTGTTTTTAGTCACACCCTACTTTAACACTATAATGTGGTTGAATATATTGAGGGACATCTAGCTAAGGTTAGTGATATATTTTAGTGTTTTTTTTTCGTTCATACTGTAGATGATGATATACATGTAGAATCAAACGATTTTAGGGTCTAGTTAATTAGTTTTAGTTAGGTTTGAGTCGATAACTAGTTAGTTAAGTACTTTCAAAATGTGTCGATTTCTATTTTTGTTAGTATGGATTTCTTCACTTTGTGTTTGTACAATCGCGAGCTAAAAAGTGTCAAATATGTGAAGACGATGAAGAAAAAAAAAAGGTTCACGAGGAAACAAAGGCGATCAAAGAGCAAACCTTAGCTAAGCGTCGGAATCAAGGGAAAACAGATAGCTAGTCGATCCAGAAATGTATTGAGTACAGAGCTTTGCCGAGTATACAACTACTCAGACGACTATTGAGGCCCTGTGACGGCTATGGAGCTACTCGGGTTGCTACTGGGCTGAACAGCGCACCAAATAATGCGAAGTGGAAAAGCTACGACTACTCGGTTGCCTAACAGGCTATGTGGGCGCGTACCGAGCAATTTGATAGAGTACTCGATACTGAAATCGACACCTCACGAGAATGATCATAATTCCCTCAATATTGAGAGTTTGAAGGTATGTGTACTACTTTTGTAGATATTTTCAATGGCTGCAATGTTTAGTTTACATGAAGAGCAAGTTCACAGTGCAAGATGGTAAAAAATAACTCACAAGTTGGCAAATAACATTGTTACTTAAAGTGGAAACCCTAACCAACCAACTAGTTGATCAGGTAAAACCACTGACTTACTAGCTTCTCACTGGTAAGGACTTGAATGATATAATTGACAACTTTCGAATATAATAACACATTAGAGATTGACTTGTCTAGAATTCCACTAGCTCAAACACCAAACCTATTACTTAATATATATATATATATCTAGCACTCAATATAATAAAAGACTTGCTTATAATTCAACTAGCTCAAACACCAAACCTATTACTTAATATATCTAGTACTCAATATAATAAAAGACTTGCGCACATTCATAACTTTCTTCTTTGCAAGCTCTTTAGAGTTCTCTACGTTTAACATAAGCACCCAACATAACCACACATTGAAATGTCTCTCACACTTATACTTTCGGTAACACCCCGCGAATCCCTAATAATTTTCAGCCTCCTCAATGCATTTGAATGAGATTCATCAAATGCCAGCACAGTCTTCACCATACATACTCCATTTGGATCCTTGAGCATTTGCTTTAGCTTCTATCCATAAAGAAGCTATTGAGTGGTGGTCTAGCTATGACCGACACCACCCAAATCCTCACCTGTAAAAAAAATATCGAATAAAAGTCAATATAAACATAATTTACAAGGATAAAATGAGTATTTAGGGGAAAAAATGAGAAAAATAAGATCAGTGTTAGATATGAAATTAATTTAAAAAATTGAAACCAATTTTATTTAAATACTGCAAGGCAGTATTTCCAAAGTTTTATTTAAATTGAAACCAATTTTATTTAAAAAATTGATCAGATATCTGAGCTGCTGTAAACCATTCAATTCCAAAGTTTTTCCAAAAGAGCAAACAGAAATCACTCAAGCAAACAACAAAGTACCTGAGGATAGCTCAAAGAAAGAAGTGTCAAAAGAGCAATGTAACCCTTCCAATGTTTTTCCTTTCAAGATACATTTTGAGACACCATTGCAACTGCACACCATATATAATGGATGACAACTGCAGGGTAAAGATGCCAACGAAAGATATAGGTCAGTAAAAATGCAAAACACGAGGATCACATTCAGTTTAACTTCAAATTTCAAGTCTATAATGCTCCCAATACTGCAAGGCAGCAACAGGGAACACTGAATCAACAGCTGCAATTAATTGCAACTGCGCTCACACAGATTAATGCGAGGCTAAAGCCTCCGTGGGAGCATCAGAGATAACACCGGCAACATCATCAGTTATCAAACGAGGTTGACAAATATGCCTATAGACTAATACTCTGTAATGATCGATTAATACCTACTATATTGACTATAGGTTGTATTTGGAGATGAAATACCTTAACTGGCTGGACTCTTAAAACACAATCTACTCTGTTGCCCCTCTTGAATTCAAAGTGAATGTATGCCTCAGCGGGGCCTTTATATATCCATTGTATCGATCATTGGCCTCCTTGCTTTACATTAACCCTCCACAGATCACCTGCCTCATCACTCACACTAACAATACAGTATATCATATATGAGGGGCATTTGCATTTCAATCAAATTATCATTAAATATTACTCATTTTTATCTATTTTAGGTTTCACTTTATACATCATCATAATAATTATCACTATCAGTAGATTGATAGTAGCAATTTTTAATAATATTTTCGTTAGTATCATTAAAAAAAATGCACAAAAGCTACAAAGGGAGAAAGCAATAATCTCAAATTGTGATATATGATCCGTGATAGAAAGATAGTATAAGCGTACGTACCTTATCTTAATTGTAGGAATATGGGAAATGAGATGCCAGTCTTCCCCGGTTGCTGGCTCGCATCTCTTTCCTATTTCCCAGGATGTACAAAAACAGGATTCATAGATATACAGATTTTGCAGGGAGGTGAGGTGCTTGAATCCCTCGGGAATCTTCTTCAAATTTCCCACTTCTTCGAGTTTAATAATACGAAGTGATTTGAAGACCTTCCATGGAATGTCGTCTATCCAACTTCCATCCTGCAAGCATATGAGTTTATTAATCAATTAGATTAAATACAAGAGCAGTATGTTAAATAATACTTATATACATTGAGAAGAAACAAAAAGAGTCAAGATGGTATTTTGTTATATATTAAAAAATATATATCTTTATATGAATAGATTGGTGATGCAGAAATGTGAGATGTTGATCATCATATGTATGAAAGTATAAAAAGAATACCTCAGTTGAACTAATAGTAAGTTGGATGAGCGAGCTAAATTGGATTTGTTGTAAAACTTGCATCTCATCCGCATTGACCACCTTCTCCACAACAAAAAAAGACAGATGTTCGAGGTTCATATTCGCAAGTATTGCCCAACTGACACTCAACTCCAAGCTGACAACATCATTTGGACTTTTGATGAATTCCAATTGTCTTAGAAAACGGAGACGTTGAATCCACTTGGGAAAGCAACTATACGGCATCTCATTAAAGCCGATATAAAGTCTTTGAAGAGTAGGTAGGTGCAGTTCTTTCTCCGCCATTTCATGATCTTCTTCTACTTGTTTGTTTTCATAATATTCAATCCTCAACACTTCAAGAGCAGTGAGGTATTGAAGCCCACCTTGTAAGTGCCTCTGCCATGGCACTTCCAATCTTCGCAATCTCTGTAAGGCTTTCCATGGCATCGCCATTCCACTTTCATTATTTATCTCCTCATTTTCAGCTTCTTCATATCTGTCCTCCAATTTCACATTTCCACAATTGGATATATACAACTCTTCAAGGGCAGTGAGATACGCCAAGCCACAACTAGACACCCGTATTAGATCTCTACACCATCTAATTTTCAATGACTTGAGAGAAGTTGAGCATTTTATTGAATCCTTTGGCAAACAACTTAAATCTTCTACCGCCCAAAGACTTATCACTTTTAGGCTTGTAGGCTTCGTACTAAGCAACTTGCTCAATAACTTCCCATTAACCTGGTCTAAATCCAATTCTTCAATTCCGCTGAATAATGGCATACCTTCCACAAGATCCGGACATTTTTTTATCAAAACCTTTGAAACACGGGGCAAAGATGGCGGTACAGCTGAAATTGGAGAATCATCTCCAGATATTGCTACTTCCCTCCACCAACCCTTCAAATTGCGCAAGGACTCCATTTTTAGGATTTCAAGGCATGGCAGAATTGATTCAAAATTTACATTATGAGGATATAAGTACTCCAAAGAACATCCATATAGGCTAAGCTCCTTGAGATTTGGAAGTGAGAATACCCAACTTGAAAGTTTATCACCTGCATACCCTTTTATAGACAAATACTCAAGATTTTCATGCGGTTTGACTACATCTAGCACTTCTTCAATTTCTTCCTTGGTTGTTTCATTTTCACCATCGCGGATCCACTCTATGATCATCCCATTCAATTTGCACTTGTTGGACATGTTCGATTTTCCTGCATCTTCTTTGCAATCAGACCATCCCTTTTTTGGAAGCTCAATATGCAGAGCCCCGCACAAATCATCAAGGCAACCCAAGTATCTCAAACCCCCATCACGAGGATGTACAATAAGCCGATCCAAACTCACAAGTGTTTTTATATCTGCCAACCCCGAAGGGAAAGAACCTAAGCTTATGCAACCCTTTAAAAAGAGGTGTCGTAAGCTCACCAGCTTTCCAAGTTTCAAAGGCAATTCCACAAGAGATTCACAACCACTAAGATCAAGGGTTTGCAAATGCTGAAGCTTACGAATTGAATTCGGAATTTTTTTCAGCTTTCGACTGCTTGATAGATTGAGGTATCTCAAGTGAATCAGTCCTCCAAATGAATCAGGTAACATATCAACGCTCAAAGATGACATTTCCAAGGCGCGCATCATTCTTAAACTTCCCAAAAGGGAATTTAAGGAGCTTGTTTTAAAGCCTTCAACATCGTTGAGTAGAACGGTCCTCAAGGTCTTTGAATGGGGAGACAGAACAAAAGGGTCAAATAAGAAATTCGGATCACACAAGACAGAGATGTGACGAAGAGAGCTCTCGTCACCCATACCCTCTAAATCTTGTCTAATGAAACATCTACTCTCCATTCCTGCAACTTTTATTGCCAAATCATGTAGCAAATCATGCATTTTACAAGTGTATATGGGATAACCTTCCGATGTATCTCTTACCAACTCTTGGAAGAAGCACCTATCAACCATATGAAAGAAATACACCTCACCAACTTCCTCCAATCTCTTCTTAGCTTGTGGCTTAATAAAACCCTGGGCTGCCCACAAACGAACCAACTCATCCTTTTTAAATTCATAATCCTTAGGAAAGATTGAACAATAGGCAAAACAATGCTTTAATGCAGGCGGGAGACCATTGTAGCTAATCATTAAAGCATTTATGATTTGGTCATCCATATTATCATCAAGAACATCTGCAAGCTCATTATCCACTAAAGACAACCACATCCTCTTATGGTTCCCTTTGGATCGCAACATGCTACCAACAGTAATTAGAGCAAGGGGGACATATCCACACTTTTGAACAATCTTCTTGCCTAATCGAACAAATTCAGAATCATTAACAATTTCACCCTCCTCAAAGGTTGACTTGGCAAACAAATCCCAAGCACTCTCTTCTGACAGGATTTTTAGAGAGCAGTAAGGCTTTATGGCATTCAAACATTGGGCAACCTCTGTACTACGTGTTGTGACTAAAATCTTACTGCCGAGTTTTCCACAATCAAGGATTTTTTTCAAAGCAAGCCACTTTGTTGGATTTTCATCCCAAACATCATCCAACACTAGGAAATATTTTTTCTCTTCAATTTTATTCCTCAGTTGTTTTTGCAAGTGATCTAAACTATTTTCGTGAGGCTTAGACCCAAGAACAGATGTTAAGATTGTCACTACGGCTTCTTTTAGATCAGAAAAGTAATTGACACAAGCCCACAGGCACAAATCAAAACCCCTTTGTACTCTGACATCATTATACACAAACTGAGCTAAGGCAGTCTTCCCCAATCCACCAAACCCAATTACAGAGATAACAGAAAGGTTGGTTTGACGATTTTCCTCTGTAGGCAACAACAATTGAATCATTTCCTCCTTTTCCCCGTCTCTTCCAATCACATCCTCTAATTTGACATAAGAGTGAGTTTCATTCCTAATGGGGGCCCTAGTTGGGTTTTCTTCAATCCGGTTGCTCATAAAATGGAACTGACTCATATCTTTGGAAATGACATCTAGACGCTCCTTGATATCCTTGACATCATGAGCAGTCCTAACAACAAAATACAACTGGTTGGATTTGGAGCAAAAAAGGCGTACCGCCTTCCTTAATGAGTTGCCAGACATGACCTTCTTCCGTAAGGCCCTGGCAGCAACAGCGTCGAACAAGTCCTCAGCATCGTACAAGATCACCCTGAGCCTGGAAAGCCACCCCTTCACGAGATGATCCTTGGATTCCCTTTGCTCGGCATCGAGGAGGAAATCGGCGATGGTTTGGATGGTTTGCTGGAGGGTTTTCAGGTCCTTGTCAAAGTTCCAGACAAGGAGGAACTCTTTCGAAGCCGGAGAGGCGAGTTGCTGGAGAACAGACTTGCCAACGCCAAGCAAGGCAGCCTCAGCCATGGTACGCTGTTTATGAGACGGAAGTGAGATTGAAGGGCTTTGTGCTTAATTTGTTTGGTAATTGGAATTATGGATGAACGCGTGAAAAATCAAGGTTGGAAGACCTTGCCTTTTTATAGCAGTTGAGCTCTACCTAATTGCACACTCTTTTTTTATTATTATTATTATTAAATCAAATACGGAGTATAATTAAACGATAACGAATAAATTATGATTAAACCGGCCAAATGCCCACGTACAATCTGAGCCATGGTTAACGTGGAAGCACGAGCAAAAGATTTTATCTACGGAGCTAGCACGACTTTGAACGTGAAAGCAATCCATTTACATATTCCAGACAATTTTGCTGATGTTTGTATGAAAGACATATCTTAACTATATTATATAGGGATTTTTTTGTTAAGTGGCCATTTTGAGTCCAATTTTTAAGACATAGGCCACAAGGGTGGCAATATTAGGTAATAGGCCATAATTTCCAATTTTGCCCCTGCCCCTTATTTCTTCTCCTTCTGCCCCCAAATTAAAACAGATCTGGAAGGGAAATTGAATTGAATCCGACATCTGGAGATGCCAAGAGCGCGGAGGAGTGGTGGCCATGGCTGTCATGGCGGAGGAGGAGAGTGTGGTCGCCGGCGTCGGTGGTGGTCATGGTTGCGAAGAGCGCAGAGAAGGAGTGGTGGAGAACTTCCATCAGAACATCAGAGAGGCGGCGGGGAGGAGGAGAGTGTGGTTGCCGGCGTCTTCGACGACCACAGCAGCCCCGACGCGCCTGCTTCATCAACCGTCCGGTTCGTCTTTCCTCCTGTCATCCGGTCGAGATTCTTCCTCCTCAGATCTGCAGTTTCCTTCTTCCTTCAGTGGTGATATGTGTTATAACAGTGTGAGAGTTGCCTACAAAGAGAAACAAAACACGGTTTGACTTTTGATTTTGATCAAATCTGAGTTTTCAAGGTTCGATATTTTAAACGGATTAGCCTAATTTCTTGAGATGCATTTGCTTTGGGGCAATCAATGTTCCAAAAAACGCTTGGCGGATGCTCGGCGGCTAGATAGGGTCAAGGGTCTAGGCGGATTGGGCGGGGTCTAGGCGGATTTACTATTTTGAAATGTATTTTTAATCCTAGGCCATAATCAATACGTATGTAAAATAATAAAGTTTAATTCATAACATATATAAACAAATAAGCTTTAATTAATAGTCTAGGCGTTAACAACGGGAGTAAGGTCGTCAGTTAGATGACTATATGAGTGAGGGATCAAGAGTAAAAGAGAGTATAGAGGTTGAGAACTAAGAAAGAGATCGACATGTGGGGGTTTTTAAGAGCTAAAACCTCAAAATGGTTTTTTTCACTAACTCGCTAAACCCGCAAGGCCGTCAAGACCTTGCGGGTGACATTCAAGGGCCTAGGCGGCTAAACTCAAAGGTGGGGGACCTTCGAGGGTCTAGGCGGGGTCTAGGCGGAGGCCCAGGCCTTTTTTTAGAACAGTGGGGGCAATCCCTGCGTGACCATTAAATTAGGCATGTGTCGGATGTTTGAAGATTTCAGGGATTTGCAGAAACTGAAACCCTTGGTGTGGTGTCTGAAATCCAAAGCCTCACTCTCCAGCAATTTTGTAGAGCAATTGAAGAGGTTAAAATTTGAGTTTGCAGGGATGAATTGGGCCATTGGGGGTGTATGTCTCCCTCTTAAAAAAATTCAATTCAAAATTGGTTCTCAAGATTTCATCTACTACTGTTATACTACGTAATACGTATATAGCTACTTTTTTTTGTTAGGCTACATATATAGCTAGCTACTAACTATGGAATATTTTGACAAAAAAAATCTATGTATGGAGTATAACCACGACCCTTTCTCAAATTCTCCACTTGATATTAGTGGTGTCACCACCATAAAAAAATGTGTAATCACGACAAAAAAAAAATATGTGTCACCACTATAAAAATAGGGTTATAGACATTGTCATCACTATAAAAACAGGGTCATAGACACTGTAACCAAAATAAAAACAGGGTCATAGACACTGTAACCAACGGAAAACCCTAGGGCAAGGGAAGCACAAACACTCTATAGGGGCTAATGAGAAGCCAAAATACATGTGGTGACAATTCTTCTCTAATTTCTAATTTCTAGTTTTTTAGATTTTTTTAAAGTAGGTCACCACAATAAAAATAAAATAAAAATGTAACTACTATTGTAACCACTATAAAAAAATAAAGTCATAGATACTGTCACCTCTATAAAAACATGGTCATAGACACTGTAATCAAAGAGAAATCTTATCATAAAGGAAGAACAAACCCTGTAAGGGCTAAAGAGAAGCCAAAATAAATGTGATGATAGTTCTCTTCTAATACATGAATGGGTAAGAGGGTCATAGACTCTGTAATCAAAATAAAAACAATGTCATAGCCACTGTCACCGCTATAAAAATAAAGTCATAGACACTGTAATCAAAAGGAAAACACTATAGACGTTGACCAAAATAAAAATAGCTTTATAGACACTGTCACCACTATGAAAAAAAGGTTCATATACACTGTAATCAAAGGAAAATCCTAGGAAAAGAGAAGCACAAACCCTATAGGGGCTAATGAGAAGCCAAAATGTGGTGACAATTCTCATCTAATACATGAATGGGTAAGAGGGTCATAGACACTGTAATCAAAATAAAAACCATAGGACAAGGGAAGCACAAACTCTATAGGGGCTAATGAGAAGCCAAAATAAATGTGGTGACAGTTCTCCTCTAATACATGAATGGGTAAGAGGGTCATAGACACTGTAATCAAAATAAAAACAGTGTTATAACCACTGTCACCACTATAAAAACAAAGTCATAGACATTGTAATCAAAAGGAAAACCCTAGGACAAAGGGAATCACAAACACTATAGGGGCTAATGAAAGCCAAAATACATGTGATTACATTTCTTCTCTAATTTATAATTTCTAGATTTTTTAAAAGTAGTGTCACCACAATAAAAAAAATTAAAAATGTAACTACTATTGTAACCACTATAAAAAAAAAAGTCATAGATACTGTCACCACTATAAAAACATGGTCAAAGACACTGTAATCAAAGGGAAATCATATAATAAAGGAAGAACAAGCCCTATAGGGAGTAATGAGAAGCCAAAATAAATGTGATGATAAGTCTCCTCTAATACATGAATGTGTAAGAGGGTCATAGACACTGTAATCAAAATAAAAACAGTGTCATAGCCACTGTCACCACTATAAAAACAAAGTCATAGACACTGTAATCAAAAGGAAAACCCTATAGACGTTGTAACCAAAATACAAACAGTTTTATAGACACTGTCACCACTATGAAAAAAGGTTCATAGACACTGTAACCAAAGAAAAATCATATAGACGTTGCCACCACTATAAAAACATTATCATAGACACTGTAATCAAAGAGAAATCATATAATAAAGGAAGCACAACCCCTATAGGGCTAATGAGAAGACAAAATAAATGTGGTGACACTTCTACTCTAATATATGAATGGGTAAGAGGGTCACAGACGCTGTAATCAAAATAAAAATAGGGTCAAAGACACTGTCACCACTATAAAAACAGGGTCATAGACACTGTAACCAAAGAAAAATCATATAGACGTTGCCACCATTATTAAAACAGAGTCATAAGCACTGTCACCACTATGAAAACGGGATAATAGACACTGTAATCAAAAGAAAACCCTAGGACAAAGGGAGACACAAACCCTTTAGGGCCAATGAGAAGTCAAAATACATGAACGGGGTAATACATGAATGGGTAAGAGGGTCATAGACACTGTAATCAAAATAAAAACAGTGGCATAGCCACTGTCACCACTATAAAAACCAAGTCATAGACACTGTAATCAAAAGGAAAACCCTATAGATGATGTAACCAAAATAAAAGCAGCTTTGTAGACACTGTCACCACTATTAAAAAAGGTTCATAGACACTGTAATCAAAGGAAAACCCTAGGACAAGGGAAGCACAAACTCTATAGGGGCTAATGAGAAGCCAAAATAAATGTGATAACAGTTCTCCTCTAATACATGAATGGGTAAGAGGGTCATAGATGTTGTAATCAAAATAAAAATAGTATCATAGCCACTGTCACCACTATAAAAACATGGTCATAAACACTGTAATCAAAGGGAAATCATATGATAAGGGAAGCACACACCCTATAGGAGTTAATGAGAAGCCAAAATAAATGTATTGACAATTCTCATCTAATACATGAATGGGTAAGAGGGTCATAGACACTGTAATCAAAATAAAAACAATGTCATAGCCACTGTCACCACTATAAAAATAAAGCCATAGACATTGTAATCAAAAGGAAAACCCTATAGACGTTGTAACCAAAATACAAACAGCTTTATAGACACTGTCACCACTATGAAAAAAGGTTCATAGACACTGTAATCAAAGGAAACCCCTAGGAAAAGGGAAGCACAAACCCTATAGGGGCTAATGAGAAGCCAAAAGAACATGTGATGTACAGTATGGTTTAGGGTTTAGGGTTAAGTCTTTAGGGTTTAGGGCCAAGGCCCTAAACCCTAAACCCTAAAATGTTTAGTACAGTACGTCGTTAAGAGATGATTGCTGTCACCAAATGGAAAACCCTATGACAAGGTAAGCACAAACCTTAAAAGGGCTAATGAGAAGCCAAAAGACATTAGGTGGACAGTTCTTCTTCAATATATGAATGGGTAAGAGAGTTATAGACACTGTCATCACTATGAAAACAGGATAATAGACACTGTCACCACTATAAAAACCGGGTCATAGACACTGTCACCACTCTGGAAAAAAAAGTCATAGACACGGTAATCAAAGGAAACCCTATAGACGTTGTAACCAAAATAAAAACAGGGTTATAGACACGACCACTATGAAAAAAGGGTCAAAGACAATGTAATCAAAAGAAAACCATACGACAAGGGAGGCCCAAACTCTATAGGGGCCAATGAGAAGCCAAAATATATACATGTGGTGACAGTTCTAATCTGATAAATGAATGGGAAAGGGGATCATAGACGCTGTAATCAAAATAAAAATTGGTTTATAGACATTGTCACCACTATAAAAAAAAGGTCATAGGCACTGTAATCAAAGAAAAACCGTAAGACAAGCACAAACCCTAAATGGGCTAAACATAAACAAAAGAACAACTTGTTACTTGATTTTTTTGTAGTGATGGAAGAGTACGAGAACTCAAATGATTTCCCTTCATTTGTTAATCATAAGCAATGGATGTTTCATTCGAAATCTTGGTTTATACATTTTTTTAATTTTCTCTTCATTTGCCCTAAAAGATACAAAGTATTAGAACCCTTCATAGCATAGGAACTCAAATGATTTCTACCAAGTGAATGATTCAACATATGCTAAAACCGTAGCATGAAACGGATAGGCAAAGTGATCCATTTTGAGATCAAAAACAATTTCCCATTCACAGCAACTAAAAACCTGAATTGCTTCCATATTCAACATTCAGGAAAAAAAGTGAATTTGCTTACCAATTTGCTTGAACATATTACTCGCAGAGATTGACAATTTTTAAACAAAAATAAATTACTAATTCCTAATAGCTAATGGCTAAATGCCAGTTCCTAATTGAAACAAAAAATTGGCCTGTCACTACAACTGAATTGCTAGATCCTAATTGAAACAAAAAATTGCCAGTTCCTAATGGTTAATTGCCAGTTCCTAATTTGTCCAACTGTAGCAGCAGGTTATTAACAAACAACAATTTCTCCAACAAGCTTACAGGCTTGAGATGCTTACAGGTTCATTGCCCAGAGATGCTGGCAATTTTTACTAATTCCTAGCAGCAGGTTTGAAATTACTAATTCCTAGCAGCAGGTTCATTGCCCTGAGATGCTTACAGGCTTTCTTTGGACAACCTAGATCTGAGCTCAACCGTGGCGGATGAGTCCTACTTCGGCTTCGCGGCGGCGACGACGGGGACAGAGCAGAGAGAAAAGGAGCAGGGCCACGACGGCAACGGAATTACACAGAAATGGAAGGGTTAATTGAACAATTGGACACCTCTGTTAACAAAGAGGAGGAGAACGGAGACGGACGAATCTAGCGCAAACAGCGGCGATGGATCCTCACCGTTGTCATCAACCATGGAGGAGGAAGAATCGCAACCACTCGAGCAATCCTCCGGCCCCAACGACGGCGACCTTGCGCTCCAATGGCGGAGGAAAACCTCCCTGTTGTTACACGAAAACAAAATCGAAGGTTAGGGGAGGGGAGGCCGGAGTCGAACCAGTAGAAGGGGAGGCCGGAGCCGACAAGGAGGGAGAAAGAGAGGCAGACGGCGAGCAATCTGGAGGGGAGGAGGAGGTGATCGGCGGCGGCGCAGGAGGAGGAGAAATCCTTCGGTGATAAGGAAAGGGCAAACTAATTGAGAGGGGTATAAGGAAAGAGACGGAACTGGCAAATTAATTGAGAGGGGTATAAGGAAAGGGCAAACTTGGTATTATTAAAATATTTTGGCCATTTACTAGCAAAGAAAAGTCTTTAGGACATTTAGTAATTGGTCCAAAGGCCGAAGGCCTTTGGACCAAATTACTTCTATTATATATGTGCGTGTTAATGTGCCTTGAATCAATTGTTGACCGGCGACGCATCGGGGGATCCAGGGGGCGACGTGCCCCTAGCGGTGGGGGCCACGGGGCAACGTCACCCCGTATTTACGGTATGCGATATTTATTGTAAACGGGCCTATCGTTTGTCTATTTTGGACTTTCAGTCCATCGTCTGTTTATGTTTCATGAGTCTCTTCAGATACTCATCAAACGCCGACCCTTGTAACCCTAATCTGTTTTGCTTCCTCTAATACAAATCTGGTTCTCTGCGCGCTCGTGGACGTAGGTATACGTAACACACTATTGCCAAACCACGTAAATCTCCGTGTCATTTTTCGCTATTTTTATTCTCGTTATAACAATATATAAATTACATAACAGCTAGTCATCGCATATTTTTTTATTTCGATAAGGTGAACTATCTCGACCGAGTGTTTGGGTTCGATATTTTCCCTATTTTTACATCTCTGTATATTTTAAGGAACTGAATATAAATATCGTTTGATATTGTTTTTAGGTATATTGTTAATAGTTAACTTCGATAAACATACATTAAAAGTGGTGTTAAACACTGCAATCAAAACTTTCACATCACAAATTTTCCCAACAAAAAGCAAATTCTTGTTGCACTCGGGCACAAACAACACATTATGCAGCATAATTTCTCTATTTAGTGTAATATCTCCATGTAAGTGAACATGTACTTTTGTCAATCGAGTAAATATAGATAGATCTAGCATGATTTCTGACATCATTCAACCACTCAATATGGCATGTCATATGGTCTAAAGCTCATGTATGTGTTTAGAAGCGTTGAGAATCACGATACTTGAGAAGTGACTCATTTCGGAATCAACAATGCATTTTCCTTTCATGAGCCTTATATTTATGACCTCCAGACAAACTAAAGTCACGAATGAATCCCCACCCAAAAAAAAAGTCACGAATGAAGGGCTCTTCTGTGGATCCTGTGTAGCAACTGATTCATTCCCAAATTGTCCTCCAAAAAGTCTAACGCACCCTTGTAGGGTGCGTTACGGAAAAGACACACAAATGACAAGCTGATTTACGGTGGAAACCCTCAAATTACACGCAGGTAGTGCGGGATGAAAATTAAACCTATGAAGATTATCATGTTTAGGCATGATTTACTAAGCTATTTAGCTCACTAACATAGCTACTTAGCTCATTTTCCATATTCTGCATTTTACCTAAATCGTGGTCCCAAGCCATGTTTAGCTGCCTTTGTCTTCTTGTGTAATAAGGGACAGCTATCCCATGCGACTTGCACATGCTCCCTACAATGCATACTATATAAGACAATGTTTTGCTCCCCCAAAGGTAGGGTTTTGGGGATGAGAGCCGCCAATGATTAAGGCATGAAAGCCATTTCTGGTCATTTTGCTGTAGCTGTCATGAATGCTCCATTTTGCTGATGTTTGCTTATTTTATTGCTCATTATGTGATGAATTGTTGATAGATCTTTAGTTTCTTCATATGGTATCAGAGCGACAACTCATTTTCTGGGAAGTTTGGATCCTATTATTGTGATTTTCTGCTACTTATGTTCACTGTAATCAATTATAAAGACAGGAACCCTGAAGAAATGGCTGCACAAGGTAATCCTAATGATCCTTTATTCTTGTCTAACTCGGATCATCCGGGTGCTCAGTTAGTTGCTCTACCCTTTGATGGGACTAATTACATGACTTGGAGTCGTGGTGTGATGATGGCTCTTGGAGCAAAATGTAAACTTGGTTTTATAAATGGTACATGTGTTAAACCTGCAACTCGTCATGCTGATCTGGAGAAATGGATCAGGGCAGATTATATGGTAAGATGTTGGCTCCTTAACTCTATGAGTAAGAGTGTGGCTGAAGGGTTTATGTTCATGGATTCTTCTAAAGCCTTATGGGATGAAATAGTGGAGAGATTTGGACAGTCTAATGCTTCTTTGATTTTTCAGATCAGAAGGAAACTTGGGAATGTTGTGCAGGGTAATATGTGCATTGCTGATCTTTATAATGTGTTTAAGATATATTGGGATGAACTTTAGGTTCTAGAGAACATACCTGAGTGTATGTGTGGTGCTTTGGAGAAATGTACATGTGATCTGAAGAAGAAGTTTTGTGAGATTGAGTCTCAAAACAGACTTATGCTGATTTTGGCTAGTTTGAATGAAAATTATGATGCTGCTAGGAACTCGATACTTGCTACAGATCCCTTGCGTAGTATTAACAAGGCTTATTATATTCTTCAGCAAGTGGAAAGAGGAAATGATGCTTCTAATGGGACACCTGGGTCTCAAGGAATCAACACTGATTCTAGTGCTTTAGCAGCTAACAGGGGTGGTGGCAGCTTTCAGTATAGAGGCAGTAGCAATAATAACAGTCTTAGCCTCAACAATCCTAACTTCAAGAAGGAGGTGAAGGATTGGAGAGAGCTGAAGAGGATTAAACAAAGTTCAACATGCTCTTATTGCAAAATGAAGGGTCACTTAGCAGAGAAGTGTTTCAGGCTTCATGGAATCCCTGACTGGTTCAAGGAGCTGAAGGAGAAAGAAAGAAGTGGAACTGCTGGTAGAGGCTCTGCAAATGTGGCAGGATCAGTGAATGCTCAAACACAGAATAGTCCTATAGATGATGAAGGTACAGAAGGCAATCTGGGTGCAGCTATGGTAAATGCAGTATATCATGAAGTGCTTAAAAAGATGGATGGAAAGAGTCACAGTGACAGTGGCAGTGGATCATATGCCAATTTTGCAGGTATGATCCCTACAAACAATGTAAATAGTGTTTTGAAAGAAAACAATTATGTGGATTGGATTGTGGACACAGGGGCCACTGACCACATGATAGCAGAATCACATGCCTTGTGTAACAAGGAGAAAGTGGGTAAGCCTATTCATATAGGATTGCCTGATGGATATATTAAAATTGTGTCTGAAATGGGAAAAATGCAGTTGACAGATTCTATGTTGCTAAGTGATGTTTTACTTGTGCCTGACTTCAAACACAGATTATTATCAATGGGCAAGATTCTTGATGACACTGATCTTGTTGCTATATTCACTAGATCTCATTGTTATTTCCAAGACCCTGAATCTAGGAAGGTGCTCATCACATGAATCAGGAAGGATGGATTATACAAGATCAGTTCTGAGTCATCAAGTGGCAATGCAAGTGAAGCTGGCTTGATGAGAAGTTGTAATAAAGCTAGTTTAAGCTTAGAATTAGCTCATGCTAGACTTGGTCATAGTTCTATTTCCAAGTTAAGACATTTAAACATGTTCAGTCCTTCTGTTTTGGATGAATTCCAGTGTGAATCATGTTCTTTGTCTAAACATCACAGGCTTCCTTTTCAGAGAAGCTCAAACATGGCTAGTAAGCCTTTTGAATTAATCCATATGGATTTATGGGGTCCATATAAATGTGCCACTTATAATGGTTTTTCTTACTTCCTTACTGTGCTTGATGATTGCACTAGAGTCACTTGGACTTTTTTGCTCAAGAACAAAATGCAGGTTTATCAAGCAATGAAGGATTTTTTTATATATGTGGAAAATCAGTTTGAGAAGTGTGTGAAATCTGTGAGGACAGATAATGGTACTGAGTTTGTTCAAAGAAGTTGTACAGATCTCTTTGCCTCAAAAGGCATAATTCATCATAAATCTATTCCATATACTCCTCAGCAGAATGGGAGAGTTGAGAGAAAACATAGACACCTGGTTGATACAACAAGGTGTTTGAGAATACATGCTGGCTTGCCATTGAGATTTTGGGGTGAGTGTTTGTTAGCTGCAACTCATCTCATAAATAAAATGCCAACAAAGGTTTTGAACTGGAAGACACCTCATGAGAAACTGTTTAACAAACCTGCTTGTTATGATGATCTCAGAGTTGTTGGAAGTTTGTGTTATGCTGCTATTCCTCATGCCAGTAAGGATAAAATGAAGCCAAGAGCCAGAAGATGTATAATGTCGGGATATCCTTTTGGTCAAAAGGGATATAAGCTATGGGATCTTGAATCCAGAAGTGTGTTTGTTAGCAGAGATGTAGAATTCAAAGAAAATATTTTCCCTTTCAAGGAAAACATTGCCAAAAGGGATATAAGCTATGTGAAGGAAGAGTGGAGTTACCTCTAGTGAATCCAGCTTCAGAGAGTGAGCATTTTATCCATCAAATTCCTGGTGCTTCTGGATCTAACTTTACACCATCACATGATATGACGGGTGATGATCATAGCCACTCTTATCAGTCTCCTATTCCTTCGCAGGTTGCAGACTCACTCAGTTCTAGTGGAAGCATTGAACATATGTCAGTTGAGATCTTACAAGATCATAATATTTTTCCTCCCTTGAGAAGGTATGTGAGAGAACATGTTGCCCCTAGGAGATTGCAGGACTACATTTGCAGAAATGATAGATCAAGGAACTCTATGTCTCAGTCTTTCCTTGCTCAGTGTCTAGGAGATGAAATTGACCAAGATACAGAAGTGTTGAACTCATTTGCATGTATGGCATCTAAACCTGAACCATACACCTACAGGCAAAGCATCACAACACTCTAAATGGGTGGATGCTATGACCATGGAAATTCAAGCATTGGAGAGAAATGAAACCTAGGAGCTAGCACAGTTGTCTAAGGGTCACAAAGCTATTGGAAGTAAATGGGTTTATAAAATTAAGTATAGACCTGATGGAAGCATAGAGAGGTACAAAGCAAGATTGGTAGCTAAAGGCTACAATCAGATTAAGGGAAAGGATTATAAGCACACCTTTTCCCCAGTTGCAAAATTCTCCACTGTGAGAATTCTAATTGTTGTGGCCACAATGAGCAACTGGAATCTGTATCAGCTTGATGTGAATAATGCTTTTCTCCATGGGAGATTAGAAGAAGAGGTTTATATGGTACCTCCTGAGGGATATGTTACTAAGATGCCTGGTCAGGTATGCAGATTGAAGAGATCTATATATGGTTTAAAGCAAGCTTCTAGGCAATGGAACACAGAGCTTTGTAAGTTTTTATTGAGCCTGGGTTATAATCAATCCTATGAGGATTATTCTTTATTTGTCAAGCCAGTACCCACTGGAATTGTGGTGGCACTTGTATATGTTGATGATCTGTTAATCACAGGAGATGATGAACTTGTGATTAGGCAGACTAAAGAAGCTTTGCATAAAGCTTTTACTATAAAAGATCTAGGGAGAGCTAGATACTTCCTTGGTCTTGAGATTCTGCATGATAAAACATGCACTTTGCTGCATTAGAGGAAATATATATTTGACATTATTGGTGATTGTCAAATGACTGATTGCAAACCTGCTTCATTTCCTTTGCCAAGAGGATTGAAGTTATCTATAGACAGTGGTCATATTTTGGAAGATCCAGAGAAGTATAGAAGGCTTATATGCAGATTGCTATTTCTAAACCTATCAAGACCTGATATCTCCTATGCTGTGCAACACCTGAGTCAGTTTATGGTTGAGCCAAGGCAACCACATTTTGATGCTGCTATTCATGTAGTCAGATATTTGAAGGGGACAGTATCCACACGTTTGCATTATCCAAACAATTCTTCCATGAACCTTGCTGCATTTTGTGATGCTGATTGGGGGTCCTGCCAGTTCAGTGCAAGATCACTTACAGGATATTGTGTCTTCTTTGGGGGTTCTTTGGTGTCTTGGAAGACTAAGAAACAAGTTACAGTGTCCAAGTCTTCTGCTGAAGCAGAGTATAGGAGCATGTCCTCAATTGCCAGTGAAATTGTTTGGGTAGAAGGTGTTTTGCAAAGGTTGAAAATCAAGGTGACATTGCCTATTCCTTTGTTTTCTGACAGTAAATCAGCTATTCATATTGCTGAGAATCCAGTCTTTCATGATAGAACCAAACACTTGAAGATAAACTGGCATTATGTTCGTGAGAAACTACAAGAAGGGTTCATTATGCCACAACATGTGAGGACTGGTTTTCAGCTTGCAGACATACTTACTAAACCTCTCGGTGTGAAGCAACATTACTTTCTCTCCTTCAAGTTGGGACTTGTTGGTCTCCCACCAAGTCCAACTTGAGGGGGGATATGAAGATTATCATGTTTAGGCATGATTTACTAAGCTATTTAGCTCACTAACCTAGCTACTTAGCTCATTTTCCATGTTCTGCATTTTACCTAAATCGTGGTCCCAAGCCATGTTTAGCTACCTTTGTCTTCTTGTATAATAAGGGACAGTTGTCCCATGTGACTTGCACATGCATGCTCCCTACAATGCATACTATATAAGACAATGCTTTGCTCCCCCAAAGGTAGAGTTTTGGGGATGAGAGCCGCCAATGATTAAGGCATGAAAGCCATTTTTGGTCATTTTGCTGCAGCTGTCATGAATGCTCCATTTTGCTGATGTTTGCTTATTTTATTGCTCATTATGTGATGAATTGTTGATAGATCTTTAGTTTCTTCATAAAACCACCACCTCCCTTTGTTTTGGGTGGATTTCAAACAGGTATACTTGTCTTATTCATCGAAAAACCTGAGGCTTTGCTAGTACAAACCTGAGTACTAACGTACTGAAAGTTAAGTGTTAACAATAAAACACAATTAAACCTATGAAATGACCTACAACAACTAAACTTCACAATTCACCATGTGTTCTCCAGTAAGCTCGATGCTTCTACCCGTTACAAAGCTTCATATTTAAATATCCAATACAATCGCTAAGAACATCACAATGAAAGGAAACAATTAAGATATTTGCTTTAACTTAAAGATCAATTAATGGTCCATTTGTCGGACCAAATCTTTCATTAATTTCCTCCCAAACTGGTTGATCTAGTTGAATTCGCATATAATTCAATGAATCCATCTGCAGAGATGCTTCTACCGATTTATATGAATTGTGGGGATGTGCGAAATGAGATGCCAATCTTCCCCGGTTTCTGGTTTGCATCTCTCTTTGAATTCAAGATAGGAGTCATCACCACTTATAGTGAGATTTTGCAGAGAGGTGAGGTGCTTGAATCCGTCAGGAATTTTCTTCAATTTTTTCACGTGATTAAGCTCAATAGTACGAAGTGATGGGAAAATGTTCCACGGAATGTCATGTATCCAACCTGCATCCTCCTGCATATCATTTTATTTGATTAAATACTGGATTAGTATATTAAATAATATTATTATTATTAATGCAATGTATATTTAAACAACCAGTTACGACTTGTTATCCACGTACTTATATAGGTTGAGAAGAAACATTATTATTATTAATGCAATGTATATTATTATCATTTGTAAACAAGCCTTAAGATATACCTTATTCACAAATATTATTCGGTGAAATATGAAACATTATTCGATGAAATTTGAAGCATTATTTGTATAAATTGTAAGTATTGTTTAGAGAATTGAGGTTTCTTTTATTTGAAATAGATGAATAAAAAAACTAAACATTATTCGGTAGAATGTTACAAATCATTCAATGGAATTGGAACGTTTTCATCTGAACTGAATTGAAAAATAAAACATAACAGTATTCGATCGGTAGAATGTTTCACATTTCACCGAATAATGCTTCAAATTTCATGAACAATGTACACCCGAACGACACCCTATATATATATATATATATATATATATATATATATTCAAAGATATCAAATCATATTGGACATTAGATATTGGATATATAATATATAGTATTTCAAAAGTTTTGGTGATGCAAAAATGTAAGACCTTATATGTAATATAAAATATAAAAATAATACCTCAGTGTTACCAATTTTAAGTTGGATAAGCGAGTTGAATTGGATTTGTTGTTCCGGCTCCGTCTCATCCACGCTGACCACCTTCTCCACATAATAAAAAGACAGTCGTTGGAGTTTCATTTTCGCAAGCATTGCCCAACTCAAACTCAACTCGTGACTCTTGATGAGTCTCAATTCTTTTAGACAACGGAGATGCTGAATCCACTTGGGAAAGCCAGAATACCAACCAATATCACATGCCAGTTCTTGAAGAGCAGTGAGGTATTGAAGTCCCCCTTGTAGGTGCGGTCCGTTTTCCACCATTTCATTATCTTCTTCTACTTGTCTGCTTTCATAATATTGAATCATCAAATCTTCAAGAGCAGTGAGATATTGAATCCCTCCTTGTAAGTGCCTCTGCCATGGCACGTTCAATCTTCGCAGTCTCTGCAAGGCTTTCCATGGCATCCCCATTCCACTTTGATTTTTTATCTCCTCCTTTTCAGCTTCTTCTTCATATATGTCCTCCAATTTCACATTTCCATACCACCATATCTCCAACTGTTCAAGGGCAGTGAGATACGCCAAGCGAGCAGTAGACACCCATCGTATGTCGCATGAAATAATTTTCAAACACTTGAGAGAAGTTAAGAATTTTATTGAATCCATTGGCACACCACTTAAGTACTCCAAAGCGCAATGATATAGACTGACCTCTTTGAGATTTGAATGTGAGAAAACCCAACTTGGAAGTTTATCACCTACATACCCATGTATTGACAAATACTCAAGATTTTCATGCGGCTGAACTGCCTCTAGCACTGCTTCTGCTTCTTTCTTGGTCATTCCACCTTCACCACCACCGTTCAAGTACTTTATCATCATCCCATGCAATTTGTGCTTTTTGGACATGTTTGATTTTCTTGCATCTTCTATGCAATCAGGCCATCCATTTGGAAGCTCAATTCTCACAGTCCCGCGCAGATCATCAAGGCATCCCAAATATCTCAAACCCCCATTACTAGGATGCACAATAACCCGATCCAAACTCACAAGTGTAGTTATTTTTGCCAACCCCGAAGGTAAAGAACCTAGGCTCTCACAATTCTCTAAACAGAGGTGTCTCAAGCTCACCAACTTCCCAAGGTTCAAAGGCAATTCCACAAGGGAAGAACAATTATTAAGATCCAGGGTTTGCAAATACTGAAGCTCACAAATCGAATTCGGAATTTTTTTCAGTTTTCTATTGTATGATAGATCGAGGTATCTCAAGTGAATCAATTGTCCAAATGAATCGGGTAACATATCAATGTCGAGAAACCATGCCATTTGCAATGCGCGCAACATTTTAAAACATCCCAAAAGTGAATTCAAGGAGCTTGTTGTTTTAAAGGGCATACAAACACCATCAAATAAAAGGGTCCTTAACATCTTTGAATGGGGAGACAGAACATAAGGTTCAAACACGACATTACGATCACTCTTGACAAACACGTGACGAAGCGAGCTCTTGCCACTCATGCTCTTATCTTCTCCAATGAAGCATCTACTCTCATCTCCTGCAACTTGTAATGCTAAATCATGTAACAAATCATGCATTTTACAAGTGTATCTAGGATAGCCTAACCATGTATCCATTCTCACCTCTTGGAAGAAGCACCTATCAACCATGTGAAAGAAATACGCATCCCCTACTTCCTCCAAACTCTGCTTAGGATCTCCCTTAATAAAACCATGGGCTGCCCACATACGAACCAACACATCCTTTTCAAATCTATAATCTTTAGGAAAGATTGAGCAATAAGCAAAACAATCTTTTATTGGAGACGGGAGACAAATGTAGCTAAACATTAAGACCGTCATGATTCGGTCATCCTTATTATCAGCAATAACATATGCAAGCTCACTATCCACTACAGACAACCACCTCTTCTTATCCTTCTCTTTAGATCGTAGCATGCAACCAATAGTAATTAGAGCAAGAGGGGCATATCCACACTTTTGGACAATCTTCTTCCCTAATCTAACTAATTCAGAATCATTAAGAATTTCACCCTCCTCAAATGTTGACTTGGCAAACAAATCCCAAGCACTCTCTTCTGACAGAATTTTTAGCAAGTAGTAAGGCTTTACGGCATTCAAACATTGTGCAACCTCTGTACTGCGTGTTGTGGCTAAAATCTTACTACCGATTTTTCCACAATCAAGGATTTTTTTCAAATCATCCCAATTGGATGGATTTTCGTCCCAAACATCATCCAATACAAGGAAATATTTTTTCCCTTCAATTTTCTCCCGCAACTGCCTTTGCAAGTTATCTAAACTGTTGTCATTGGGTTTAAACCCAAGAACAGCAGTTAAGATTGCCACTAAGGCCTCCTTTAGATCCGAAAAGTAATTGACACAAGCCCATAGACACAAATCAAACCCACTCTTTACTCTGACATCATTATACACAAACTGAGCTAAGGTAGTCTTCCCCAATCCTCCAAACCCAATCACAGTGATAACAGAAAGGCTGAGTTGGTGATTTTCCTCTTTAGGCAACAACAATTCGATCAATTCCTCCTTTTCCCGATCTCTTCCAATTACCTCCTCTATTTTGACAAAGGAGTGAGTTTCTTTCCTAATGGGGGCTCTAGTTGGGTTCTCCTCACTTCGTTTTATTATGAAATTGAACTGACTCATATCTTTGGAAATGAAATCTAGACGCTCCTTGATGTCCTTGACATCATGAGCGGTCTTAACAACAAAAGCAAGCTGGTTGGATTTGGAGAAAAAACGGCGTACCTCCTTCCTGAATGAGCTGCCAGACATGACCTTCTTTCGTAAGGCCCTTGCAGCAAGAGCATCGAACAAGTCGTCAGCATCGTACAATACCGCCCTGAGCCTGGAAACCCATCCCTTCATGAGATGATCATCCTTGGATACCCTTTCCTCAGCATCGAGGAGGAAATCGGTGATGGTTTGGATGGTTCGCTCGAGGCTTTTGAGGTCCTTGTCAAGGGTCCAGACAAGGAGGAACTCATCGAAAGCGAGAGAGCCAAGTTTCTGGAGCACAGAGTTAGCAACGCCAAGCACGGCGGCCTCAGCCATGGTTGATCGAGGTGGTCGTTGATGGGGGAAAGGGGGTTTCAGGAGAAAGTATGAAATGGGTTATGAGCGCAATGAGAGGAAATGTTGGTTGGGGTTTGGTTAAGTAGAGAGAGTGCAGCGACAACCCCACACTCCGACCTCCATTATTGATGACAACTCATTTTGAAGATAAGATATTAACGTTATAAATGAGAAGTTAATGGATGAAGTTGATTTATTATTTTAGTGAAGCGGAAATTTCTTAGCAAGGTTCCTTCGTTGGAACCCCTTTGCTCGGCAGCAATGAGGAAAGGATTGATGGTTTCGATCGTCAGCTCGAGGCTTTTGAGGTCCTTGTTGAAGTTCCAGACAAGGCGGAACTCGTCCAAAGCAGGAGAGGCAAGTTGCTGGAGCACAGATTGAGCAACGCCAAGCGAGGCAGCCTCAGCCATGCCACTGTTGATTATTGCTAACAATTACTAACAACCGTAGTCATTCGGGCTGAAAACAGTTGAACACGTTTATTTGGGCGGGACCACTTTTTGAATTATTTTGAAGACAAGATACAAAGTTACGAATTAAGTCCCACCAACCTTAGTTAATGAATGAAGTTGATTTATCGTTTTTATGACCACTCGTTTTGAAAGGAGTAAATGGGTTTGGTGTTGTCATGAAAGCAATTTGAAATTAAGACTTGTTAGAAAATGCTTGTAACTCTAGTTTATGCCATTTATTTTGGACTCGGGTAATTAGGATTGAACAACTTTCTGATCGAACTCAGAAGAGTACTGATCTTTCAACACAATAGTCCCAACACTATTATTTGAACATAAATTAGGGAAATGTCAAATTTCTTATGAACTATTTGATGAACACTTGCAATATAATTCTCTTGGGTTGCCCTCCAGATTGATGCTGTAACGCAACTCACTTTGCTGAACTCAAAGCAGTGGGCCGGTGAAAGTGTACAGAAGCCATGATATATGATGAATCAGTGGCGGATCCAGGAATTTTTGTAAGGGGGCTGAAATTTTTTCCCAACAAATGACGGTTTGAAATGTTCGAGTCTAATATTGTACCTATATGCACCGTTGACACCTTCAGTCTTGCTCATTTGTTGAATGGCACTAAAAACATCACTATACTGTTTTGCAAATTCAGAAACCTACATCACCAACTGTAATATAACTAGACCCGGGCAAACGTGGGCATGGGCCGGGCTTGGGACGGGTTTTACCCCAAATATTATCCCGGTGTTGCGGGCGCACGTGGGCCGGACTAAGCTCGCTTCATGGGTTGAATGTATTGCTGAATTTTAATTAATACTACATATTATATTAGTTATTACAAGTAGGGTGTTTTTATATACACCGCAAATCCAACCTAAAAAATGCACATCCATTTCGACGTGCAAGTCTTTCTCACTAATTAGCGCTTTTACAAAATTAATTAACTCCCTTTAACCCTGTCGAAGACGTGCAGTATTTGGGGTATATATAGCGGAACCGTATAAGTATTGATTATAAGGGAATAAAAAAAGGTCATTGTTTTTTATAAAAAAATCAGATGCAACAAAAAAAAAGGATTTAGTGTTTTATTTTTAAAAAAAGAAAAAAAAAAGATGCCACAACGGGATAAAACTAAAAAAGGGGAAAGGAGAGATGGAACCAAAATAAATAAATAAAAAAGGTTTACTGTTTGTTAAAAAAACAGAGGAAACAAAGGGATAAAAAGGGGAGAGGAGAGATGGACCAAAAAAAAAAGGTTTAATGTTTGTTAAAAAAATAGAGGAAACAAAGGGATAAAAAAAGGACTTCGGGAGGATTCGAACTGGCGACGCCGCTCCCCCATCAAAACGTATACATGTCTTATCCACTGAGCTAATATGTCTTTGTGTTTATATTCTACTTAACTTTTATATATTACTAAACTAGCAGATATATATACACATACCCTTATTTTGGTCAGCGGGGGGCTTCAGCCATCCCGAACCCCCCACAGATCCGCCCCTGTGCATCAGTGCATGGAAGAAATGTGAGAAGAGATGCTTTTAGGCAGTTGGGTGTGGTTGGTTCACTGGCAAGGCCTATTGCATTCCCACGCTACGAACCCTCTACATTGGTGGGGCCCCAGTCAACACTAGAAACGCGGTCTCAGACCGCGTTTCTAGTGCCAGGTAACCATTGTCATTTTATTTTATATTTTCATTTTATTTTATAATAGAAACGCGGTCCGAGACCGCGTTTCTTTCGTAAATTTCAAACCCCCACCAGGCGCCAATCCTCTCTCCTGCTCCGTGAATAAAGCGCGGTCTGGGTCCGCGTTTTTCTGCTCCACCTGAAAAAAAATGAATATTTTTATAATTATTTTGAAACGTTGAATATTTGTGTAATTATTTAATTATTTATGAATTACATTTCGAAAAAAAATTCTTTTGACTCTTAGTATCTTCTCAACCTATATAAGTACGTGCATAACAAATCGTAACTTTGTTTCAATATACAATATTGCATTAATAATATTATTTATTTAATATACTAATCCAGTATTTAATCGAATGAAATGATATGCAGGAGGGGCGGAGGGAAGGGGGGCATGCGGTGGCTCTAGATTAATCTAAACTTTTCATGGTCACTTAGCGTGTGTTCGGTAGGGGATTGTGGGGGTTTTTGGGAGATTGCTCTGAAATACAAATTAGATTTTAGGGGTTGCGATGGTGTTCGGCGGGGGGATTGTGCAAAATCTGGATTGGGGATTATGGGGTTTTTGGGAGATTCTTTCACAATCTTGGGACCCCAAGATTGTGCAGATTGTGGGGGGATTTCGGTATACGAGATCCAATTTTGCCCTCTTCTCCTCTACGATTCCATTTCAGATCTGGGACTGGGAGAGCGCAAGAAGAGAGAGAGGAGAGCCTCCGCGCCTGAGATATCGGCACTTCGCCACCACCGCCACACCAAGGCTCCGGCCACCTCACCTCGGCCTCGGCCGCCTCAATCTGGCTTCGGCCGTCTCCGATCTGGCATCTATTTGTCATCGCTTACCAATCCGACGCCTCTGGCCTCTTGATTTGGTCTCTCTTCCGGTGAGGTTCTCGCTGGCCTCGACCTTGTTTCGCCTCCCTCTGTATCTGTTCGACCAACTGTTGTGTTATCCAGTGGTCGCCATCTCCGGCTCTGCTCGGCCCCCTCCCTCCTACTGTTTCGAGTTCACTTTTGGGGTGAGCCTTCTTCATCCCGATTTTGTCAAATTAATTTAGGGTTCCCCTCTGTCTTCGCGGGTTTCTTTTCGGAGTGCCCTCTTTTCCCGACTTCTCTCATGTAGCACCCAAATCAACTCGGGTTCCGGCCCTGGGTTCAATCCTCGTCCCTTTCGGTTTGGCCTTGTTCCTCGGCGAGGACGTTCTCAAGCCGTCGGGGTGTCGTGTGGGAGCCGACGAATGTGAACTCTGATTATTCGCAGTGTGGGTTTGGGAGGAAGGAGGAGGGGTATGAGGGTTTTTTTTAGGGGCAATTCCGACCTTTTGTTACTTTATAATACACCACAATCTCATACCAACCAAACACCTTTTACGAGATTTCCGACCTCCATAATCTCAATCCCCACAATCCCATTAATCTACCAAAATAATCTCCATCTCCTAACATCTACTGAAATCCCCATAATCTCCATCTAGTGCCAAACACAGCCTTAATTTACTAGAAAATTCTAGATCGGACCATTGTCTCCACATTTCTGGATTCTTCTATGCAGCCACCCATGAAGTAATGGGCTTCATGGTATAGCCCATTATTGCCCCCAAGTGATTAAGTAGCGCAATACCAATGGGAGTTGAAAATATGAATTATATATCTCCAACAGTTCTAAAAGAAAAACAAGTTACAAATACCTATATAAGCTCATCTCTAACTTCTAACGAGAAAGAGTTTACATATTTGAAAGAACATAAGTGGCATGTGTTCTTAGACACAAAGCATAGTTATATAGATCTTTTGGCTGATGAGGTCAAGGGGAAAAAGGGAAATACATTACTCCCTCCGTTCAACAAAACTTGTCGTTTATTATTCACGCACGCTTTTTTATAACGATAAAAACTATATAAAATATTCATTTTTTAAAAAAAATTTTTTAACAAGTTTGTACTTATTAATAATAACTACGAAATTGTTAAAAAAAATTATTTAAAAAGTCGATATTTTATATAGTTTTTAGCTCCTAAAAAAGCGTGCATGAATAGTAAAACGTCAAGTTTTGTTGAACGGAGGGAGTATATTTTTGCTGCTATTCTGGGTCAATGCATATCTTTATTTTGCTTATCAGTTGGGGAGCATGGCTTCCAAAAGAACAGTTCTCACAATTTATCCTTTAAAAACTTTTTTCAATTGTAATTTGACAGAATAGTTTTTGGAGTTATAGCAATACTGTAGTATCTGTCAATTGATTCAATACTAAATATCTCATTAAACAACCATTTTCTGAACTGGAGAGAAACTAAATCATCTCATTACAGACATAAGGTTTACTAGATGATCCTGCAGCCTTAATTTCCCTTTAATTCCTGTCGAGAATTAAAAATAAGCTAAGCTTTCTATATATAGCACCTGCTAACCAATCTACTGAATGTTTTATATATTTCACATCCCCTCCTTTTACTTGTCTTGCATTCAATACACGAACTGTCTTATCTACTCAACTGGTTTAGTATCGTACACCAATGCATTGGCCGAAAAAACAAGACATCAAAGCACAAGAATCGCTTAATTCTAGTAAAGATGAAATCTTTTCAAGCACTTTCTTCACACAAAAAATCAAGAAACTATCATCCAATTCAACATCTCAATTCCACAAGTAAGCCGAATCTAACAGCCATCACAAAGGAACGAAACCACAACAACCAACCAAGTGAGATCCATCTTTGGAGTTTCCTGAAGAGCTCATGTCTCTTGCAAGTTGCAATTAATCAAATGATCTAGAGCACACGAGCTTTGAAACCAATTGTTAGATCAGTAAGAGTCTTAAATGAGATCATGCTCTATAAAACATATAAGTGACCACATCACATTGAAAGACAAACAAGAGTAATAACATGGTTACTTAAGGTGGAAACCCTAATCAACCAACTAGTTGACCAGGTAAAACCACCGCCTTACTAGTTTTTCACTAGTAAGGACTTGAATGGTCTACTTATTTTATTGATAGCTTTTCATTACAATAACAATTTAGAGATTGACTTAACTAGAATCACACTGACTCAATTCAGACACCACCTCTACGTCTATTACTTAATCTATCCACAACTCAATATAACAAAAGACTTGTGCAACTTCCAGATACCCAATGCCTTTTGAACTCTGGGATCTCTGACGGCTGAAAATCAAGGGTGAAACAAGCGATTATTCAGGTAGTATAATGTAGGACTAGATTGAAAACGGAATTTCGGAGGTGTCAATATGTTAAAGCAATAAAGCACATCACTTACCAAATAGCACAAGGAGAATAACATTGAGGTGTGCCTGTAGCAAAATACAGCCTGCATACAAATTATTATTATTTTCATACAAAACCATGAAAATCTAGCACATAGCAAGATGTAAAGTTATATCATATAGTTCAAATTTATCTCAGGAAATCGTTATCTTTTGTGAATTTGCAAGATGACAAAAATTTAGCAAAGGGCTCGCACAAAGTACCTGAATGAGGATAGCTCACATAAAGAAGTGCCAAAAGAGCAATGCAAATCCTTCCAAAGTTTTTCCTTTCAGGATACATTTTGAAACACCATTGCAACTGCACACCATAAACGGATGACAACCGCAGGGTAAAGATGCCAACGAAACATATAGGTCGACAAAAATGCAAAAGACAAGGATCATATTCAGCGCGCATTCGCAACACACACATACTACCAGATTACCTCCTGTGGCACCAAAAGTATGATTCGAGCGTCGTCAAAATAGGAAAAATATGCATAGCATCAGGAGTGGTACGTGAGATCTAGATATGAACCACAATGCTCCCAGTTTTGGATGATGGAACTTTTTCCACAAATATGTTTAAGATCTGCAAGATAATTATTATCAACAAACCAAAAAAAAAAAAAAAAAGGTTATCGATACAGAAATATATCAAAAGTCTAGCTATTTCGGAAGCCTCAACATGCGCAAAAGAAAACAGATGATCGAAAGCATTGTCTCCAACTTACAGCAAAGATCGATAGAAGTGATGAAGATATATAGGGATTCCAATACGTACATTGAATGGAAGAAACAAAATCAAGATAATACAATCTCTACAAACTATTTAACTTCAACCTAATCTAATTAATTGATTATATTTTAATCAACATTAAGGACAGCAGAAAAGCAAAAAGCCCAGAAGCTCATAACTTTCCAACAATTCAAAGACAAGTTGATGTGAGTGAAGAAGTATTAATGCAGTGTATATGTTAATTATTAACATACCAATATCAACCCGGCAAATATACTGCAAGGCAGCAACAGGGAAGACCGAATCAGAAGCTGCAATTGCACCCTCGCTCACACGGATTGCGAGGCTAAAGCCCTCCATGGGATATATCGGAGCATCAGAGATCAAATATTCCTACAATTAACAACCCAACCAAGCTAAGAAATCAAAGCTTATATATGTTGACTAATACTCTGTAGTGATCGATTAATACTTACTATATACTATTTAGATCGAGATGAAATACCTTAATCGGCTGGCGTCTTGAATCGCAATATTGGCCCTAGCCTGTTGAATTGAAAGTGAATGTATGCGAATTACTTGCCAGCGGGGCCTTTATATTATATATCCATCCATCATTGGCCTCCTTGCTTTACTGATATCTTCCTCCATTCACGGGTCTCATGATCCCACTCATTGCCGGCCCAAAGGGTGGGGCAAGGTGAGCGACCGCCCAGGACCCATTTTCGGTAGGGGCCCATTAAAAATACATGTCATGTATACCCTTTCTGTTCAACAAAACTTAACGTTTTACTATTCACGTACACTTTTTTAGGAGCTAAAAACTATATAAAATATCTAGCTTTTAATTTTTTTTAACAATTTCGTAGTTATTATTAATAAGTACAAACTTGTTAAATTTTTTTTAAAAAAAAAATGAATATTTTATATAGTTTTTATCATTCTAAAAAAAGCGTGCGTGAATGGTAAACGACATGTTTTGCCGAACGGAGGGAGTATATATATTTAAAAAATATAACAAAATACGAGTTTGACTCAATAATAAGTTTAAATCTTAACAAAATTTGGATTCCTAGATGGGTAGAGTCCAAATCCCTCTATTTGAATTTTTTTTTATAGAGAAGCCTCATATCCATTAAACTTTGCATTTTTTTATGTTTTTATAGAGGAGCATATATTCATTTAATTTTGACATAATTCTTCGTACTTTTACCTTTTCAATACAATATTAGACAATTTTTCATGTGACAAATAAAGCTCTATAGTTTACTTATATAACTCTTTCTATTTTATTTGAGAAAAAATGTATTATTTTTATTTCTTCATATATGCTCGATGTATCTAATTTTTCCTTTTATTCTTATTTATAAAAAAATCCCCTTTTAAAATTTTTGTACAAAAACTATATTCGGTATTATTAGACAATTTTTTAATACTCCTCTACATAGCAACTTAAATACTTGTGGACATATTATACTGGATACCAAGCAAAAACAAATAGTTTTCACTACAATTATATTTTTGAATTTTTTAATGTATATTATTTTTTTATTCATTGACTTACTTTTATTTTCTTAAATATGAAAAATAATTCAAATATAAAAATAATATGAAAATTTTATAAAGTTATACAGAATTTTTATTTTTTTAATGTTTATCGGACCCTTAAAATTTTAGTTCGCCCTGGGCCTATAAAATGATAGGACCGGCACTGAATTCCCACTACCTATTACTGTAATTTATAGTACGTATATATCAAAAAAAAAATTGATTTTTTTAAAAAAATAGTCTAAAAATAGAAAAAAAAAATAGGGAAATGGTCAAGGATCGAAATTTTTTTGAAATTTAGTCAAAGTAGGGCTCGCCGTTTCGAGCCGCCACTTTAGCCCAGCTTCATAACAAAAATTAATATAAAAAAGTCTTGAAACAGCAACTTTGTATTTTTTTTTAAAAAAAAAACAAATGTGGTTAAATTGTAATAAAAATAAATAATACGTAACATAAATTATCACACACCACGTATACTTGGGCCCAAACTTCAGTCGGCCCAAAACACCAATTTGCAATGAGGTTACTTTTACCTCTGGATAGTCAATGGTGTGAAATCGACTTAGCCCTTACTTTGAATCTCAAAATACTTCTGATCATTTCCCTAATTTTTTTCGTTTCTTTTGACCATTTCGAAAAAAAAAAACGATTATTTTGCATGTCAATCAAATTAACCATCCTTAATTCGCTAATAAATGCGATCTATATATTTATCAAAGTCCGATATGATCAGTTATAGAAAGATAGTACGGAGTACTACATACTAGCTTTCATCAAAAAAAAAAAGAAAAAAGAAAAAAAAAAAAAAGAAAGATAGTAGAAGCGTACTCTATTTTAATTGTGGGGATATGGGAAATGAGATGCCAGTCTTCCCCAGTTTCTGGATTGCATCTCTCTCCTATTTTGGGGATCCCCTGGCCCTAATTAACAGATCTTGCATAGAGGTGAGGTGCTTGAATCCTTCGGGAATCTTCTTCAAATTTCCCACTTCTTCAAGTTTAATAATACGAAGTGATTTGAAGACCTTCCAGGGAATGTCGTCTATCCAACTTCCATTCTGCAAGAACATGAGTTTATTAATTAGATTAAATACAATAGACTAATAGTAGTAGGTTAAATAATACTAAGTATTAAGTATTATCAATGCAATCATCAATATTATCAATATATATATACTAGTATAATTCCCGCACCATAACAAATTACTATAAAATAAAATAAAATATGTTTAATTCAATGTTTTGATTTGAACCAATTTATTAGAAAAATTATAATGAACTAAGAAATAAATTACATACTAATTTAATGTTTTAAATTAAACCAATTGATTAGAAAATTTAACAAAATCTATTTTAATTTGATTAGTTGAAAATCCTATAATTATGGTGGTGTCACCATAATTATAAGATTGAGCTAATATAAATAAGATACCAGTATAATCCCCGCGCCATGGCGCGATATTTAATAAATAAAATAATGAAGGTAGACTTGAAATCCTTAAGAAAATTATAAAAATGTTAACCATAAAGTTAAGCTCCATAAAACGGTTTTTAAATTAAGATATTATATTGATATAGATTATTAGTATTGTAATGTATAAAGATTTAAATATAGATTGATAGTAGACATTAGATTTAATCCAATATTTTGATTTAAACCCAATGGTTAGTCAATGGGTAAAAAATTAAAAGCGGGAAAATGTAAATGTATAAAAAAGATGAAGAGAGTGATTAGTTTAAAAAATTTAAATGAAGGAGTTGTTGACATATCATCAAAAATATTATAAATTAAGATATTATATCGATAGATATTTTGAATTAAACCCAATAGTTAGTAAATGGGTAAAAAATGAAAAATTAAAAGAAAAAACGTGATTGGTTAAAAGGGAGTGGAATAAGGAGAGCGCGCCACGTCAGCGGAAAGTATACGAAATTAAGTAGTTACTAGTGCAGTTCCCGAGCCATGACGTGATTTAAAAAAAATAAAATATTAGTTTAATATTTTGAATTAAACTTATAAGAACAAACTCATAGGAGAAGAGTATAATAGATTCATTAAAGATGGATTCTATTGTGATAGTATATGAAGATTTACAAATAGATATAAGTTATATGTATTAATTTACTATTTTGAATTAAACCCATTAGTTATTTCAAAAATAAAAATTAATTGCAAAAAGGAAATAAATCCATTAAAATTCTATTGTGATAGTATATAAAGATTTACAAATAGATATAAGTTATATATTAAATTATTATTTTGAATTAAACTCATTAGTTATTTCAAAAATAAAAATTAATTGCGAAAAAGAAATAAAAAGGAAAGAGAAAAAAAGCGATTGGTTAAAAAGGAGAGGATTAAGGTGGGCGTGCCACGTAGGCAAAAACTCTTATGTTTTAAGAGTTTATATAGATATAGATTATTATTTTGAATTAAACCCATTAGTTATTTCAAAAATAAAAATTAATTGCGAAAAAAGAAATGAAAAGGAAAGAGACAAAAAGCGATGGTTAAAAAGGAGAGGATTAAGGTGGGCGTGCCACGTAGGCAAAAACTCTTCTGTTTTAAGAGTTTATATAGATAGTTATTTCAAAAATAAAAATTAATTGCGAAAAAAGAAATAAAAAGGAAAGAGAAAAAAAGCGATGGTTAAAAAGGTGAGGATTAAGGTGGGCGTGTCACGTAGACAAAAACTCTTCTGTTTTAAGAGTTTATATAGATATAGATGGTAACTATAAATCAATTAATGTTGAATGATGTGGCAATAATGGTTAAAATAAATTGGATCATGAATTGATAGGACTAAAAGATTGTGCTTAAGCTTAACTAGAAGATTAATTGCATTAAAAGATCTCAAATCATTTCGGCTGATATTGGATACAGATAATATAGTATATAAAAAGAATACCTCAGTGTAAGCAATATGAAGTTGGATAAGCGAGCTGAATTGGATTTGTTGTTCCACCTCCGTCTCATCCACGTTGACCACCTTATCCACATAATGAAAGGACAGCTGTTGGAGGTTCATATTCGCAAGCATTGCCCAACTTATGCTCAACTCCCCACAGTAGTTTAACTCCAATTCTTTTAGGAGACGGAGACGCTGAATCCACTTGGGAAAGCAACTATATGGCATCCTATTAAAGTCAATTAAAAGTTTTTGAAGAGCAGGGAGGTGGAGTCCTTTCTCCACCATTTCATTATCTTCTTCTACTTGTTTGTTTTCATAATATTCAATCACCAAGTATTCAAGAGCAGTGAGGTATTGAAGCCCCCCTTGTAAGTGCTTCTGCCATGGCACTATCAATCTTCGCAGTCTTTGCAAGACTTTCCATGGCATCCCCATCTCCTCGTTTTCAACTTCTTCATATCTGTCCTCCAATTTCACATTTCCACAGTAGGATATCACCAACTCTTCAAGGGCAGTGAGATACGCCAAGCCACTACTAGACACCCATTCTAGATCACCAGAATTGTTTATGCCCAATGACTTGAGAGAAGTTAAGCATTTTATTGAATCCTTTGGCACACAACTTAAATCTTCTATTTTATCAAGATATATCTCTTGGAGATTTGGAGTCCTTGTATTAAGCAACTTGCCCAATAACTTCCCACTAACCCCCCTTAAATTCAGTTCTTCAACCCCCCTGAATAAAGGCATACCTTCCACAAGATTTGGACAATTTCTTATCAAAACCTTTGAAACATGGGACAACGACGGTGATACCGAAATTGGAGAATCATCTGCAGGTATTGCTACTTCCCTCCACCAACCCTTCAAATTACGCAAGGACTCCATTTCTAGGATTTCAAGGCACGGCAGAATTGATTCAAATTTTACATTCTCATGATATAAGTACTCCAAATTAGTACATTCATCTAGCTTAAGCTCCTTCAGATTTGAAAGAGACAAAACCCAGCTTGAAAGTTTATCACCTGCATATCTTTTTATTGACAAATACTCAAGATTTCCATGCGGTTGAACGGCATCTAGCACTGCTTCTGTTTCTTTCTTTGTCGTTTCTTGCTCACCATCGCCGATCCACTCTATGAACATCCCATTCAGTTTGTGCTTTTTGGACATGTCTGATTTTCTTGCATCTTCTATGCAATCAGACCATCCCTCTTTTGGAAGTTCCACTTTCACAGCCCCACACAAATCATCAAGGCGCCTCAAGTATCTCAAACCCCCATTGCTAGGATGCACAATAAGCCGATCCAAACTCACAAGAGTAGTTATCGCTGCCAACCCTGCAGGTAAAGAACCTAAGCCCTCACAATCCTTTAAAAAGAGGTGTCTCAAGCTCACCAACTTCCCAAGGTTTAAAGGCAATTCCACAAGAGATTCACAATCCCTAAGATCCAAGGTTTGCAAATGTTGAAGCTTACAAATCGAATTCGGAATTTTTTTCAGTTTTCCATTGTCTGATAGATCGAGGTATCTCAAGTGAATCAATTCTCCAAATGAATCAGGTAACATATCAACGTCCAGATGGGACATTTGCAAGGCGCGCAGCATTTTGAAACTTCCCAAAAGAGAATTCAAGTAGCTTGTTTTAAAGTTTTCCACGCTGTCGAGTAGAAGGGTCCTTAGGGTCTTTGAATGGGGAGACAGAACACAACGGTCAAATAATAAATTCGGATCACATTTGACAGAGATGTGACGAAGAGAGCTCTCGCCGCTCGTGACCTCTAAATCTTCTGTAATAAAATGTCTACTCTCCATTCCTGCAACTTTTATTGCCAAATCATGTAGCAAATCGTGCATTTTACATTCGTCTCTGGGATAACCTTCCCATGTTTCTGTTACCAACTCTTGGAAGAAGCACCTATCAACCATGTGAAAGAAATACTCATCCCCAACTTCCTCCAAGCTCCTCTTATCTTTTCTCTCAATAAAACCCTGGGCTGTCCACATACGAACCAACTCATCTTTTTTAAATTTATAATCTTTAGGAAAGATTGAGCAATAAGCAAAACAATGTTTTAATGCAGACGGGAGATCATTGTAGCTAATCATTAAAACATTAATGATTTGGTCATCCTTATTATCAGCAAGAATAACTGCAAGCTCATTATTCACCAAGGACAACCACATCTTCTTATCTTTCCCTTTGGATTTCAACATGCTACCAATGGTAACTAGAGCAAGGGGGGCATATCCGCACTTTCGGACAATTTCCTTGCCTAATCGAACAAATTCGGAATCATTATCAATTTCACTCTTCTCAAATGTTGACTTGACAAACAATTCCCAAGCGCTCTCTTTTGACAGACTTTGTAGCATGTAGTAAGGCTTAAAGGCATTCAAACAGTGGGCAACCTCTGTACTGCGTGTTGTGGCTAATATCTTACTACCAATTTCTCCACAATCAAGGACTTTTTTCAACTCACGCCAATTGGACGGTTCTTTGTCCCAAACATCATCCAACACTAGGAAATATTTTTTCCCTTTAATTTTCTCCCTAAACTCCCTTTGCAAGTGATCTAAACTGTTGTCATTGGGTTTAGACCCAAGAACAGCAGTTAAGATTGTCACTAAGACATCCTTAAGATCCGAAAAGTAATTGACACAAACCCATAGACACAAATCAAACCCCCTTTGTACTCTGATATCATTATACACAAACTGAGCTAAGGTAGTCTTCCCCAATCCACCAAACCCAATTACAGAGATAACAGAAAGGCCGAGTTGGCAAGTTTCCTCTTTTGGCAATAACAGTTCGATGATGTCCTCCTTTTCCTGGTCTCTTCCAATTACATCCTTTAATTCAACAAAAGAGTGAGTTTCATTCCTAAACCTAATGGGGGCTCTAGTTGGGTTCTCTTCAATTCGTTTGCTCATAAAATTGAACTGACTCATATCTTTGGAAATGCCATCTAGAAGCTCCTTGATATCCTTGACATCATGAGCGGTCCTAAGAACAAAACCTAGCTGGTTGGATTTGGAGAAAAAAAGGCGTACCTCCTTTCTGAATGAGTTGCCAGACATGACCTTCTTCCGTAAGGCCCTGGCAGCAACAGCGTCGAAAAAGTCGTCAGCGTCGTACAAGATCGCCCTGAGCTCGGAAAGCCACCCCTTCACGAGATGCTCCTTGGATTCCCTTTGCTCGGCATCGAGGAGGAAATTGTTGATGGTTTGGATGGTTCGCTTGAGGCTTTTGAGGTCCTTTTTGAAGTTCCAGACAAGGAGGAACTCGGCCGAAGCAGGAGAGGCAAGTTGGTGGAGCACAGATTGAGCAACGCCAAGCAAGGCAGCCTCAGCCATGGTTGATGTGGTATAGCTTTGAGGAGAAGAAGTATGAAATGGGGGTAAAAGCGCAATGAAATGAATCGGAGGGGTTTGGTTAAATAGTGAAAGCGCGGGCGCAGGGGAGAAAGGCCACATGCTACTGTTGATTATTGGTAACAACCGTACGTAGTCATTCATTGTGCTGAAAACACGGTTGAACACATTTATTTGGGCGGAACCACTTTTTGAACCATTTTGATGACAAGATATAAAGTTACGAATGAAGTCCCACCCACCTTAGTTGATGAATGAATGAAGTTGATATTTATCGTTTTTATGACCAATCATGCAGTGTGAAAGGAGTAAATGGGTTTGGTGTTGTCACGTGGTTGACAGTTCATCGGATTCAAGTCTTATTTCAAAGAAAGAAAGAAAGAAAGACACGTGAAAGCAGTGTGAAATTAAGAGTGCATACCGGTAGTTCCTAAGACTTGGTAGTAATGCTTGTAAGTTGTAACTCCAGTTTGTAAATACATTAGAAAAGTTGTTGTAGAAAATGCAATACAAGATGTTTTTTATAAGAACCATTTATTTTGGACTCGCGGGTGATTAGGATTGAAGTGTTGAACAACTTTCTGATCGAACTCAGAAGAGTCATCTTTCAACACGTACAACACTCCCAACACAAAACTCAGGTAAATTTTAGCTCTGATACCATGTTGATGTGCAGAAGAGAGAAAGAGGAAAATGTGAAATTGTATTAAGACTTGAGTAATCTGATTACAAGAGCAATGTATTTATACTATATTTGTATCCCGACTTATACTAAGTACATATATGCTAACATTTTGAAAGGAGGAACTCGTTGGAAGCGGGAGAGGCAAGTTGCTGGATCAATGATTTAGCAACGCCGGGCAAGCTAGGCAGCCTCGGCCATGGTTGATGGAGATGGGCTCACCGATGGTTGGGGAGGGGTTCAAGCTAGTCAGAATATGATTAAGGAGAGAGAGAGAGTGTGTGTGTGCAGCGACAACCCCACATGCCCCCATGTGAGTATTACTGACCAGCTAGCTTTGTCATTTTGCTGTGAATAATTCAGTGCGTTTGTCCCACCACACCAATCTTCCTCATTTTGAAGTTAACATATTAACGTTATCAATGAAAAGTTACTGAATGAAGTTTATTTATCCGGTGTTTCTATTCTATCCCTAAGGCCATGCATATGATAAATATTTTAAATTGCCCCGACCACAAAAAATAAATATTCTAAATTGTAAAAGATTTCCGATTAAAAAAGTAATCGGTGTTAAAAATCTAATTAAATTAAAAAAAAGTCAAACTAATTAAAATTAAAAAAATATTTCTAAATTAGTATTTTTATCCTATATCTTTTTGCTATAAAATAAAATAAAATCGTTTTAATAAGGGGAAAATTATAGCCAAGGTTTTTCTTCATAAATACTCTCTCTTTTTTTTATCAAGTCAAGGCTTTTTTACAAAAAAAATACAACACGAGGACTTCACATGAGGTCACCCATCCAGCCATCCTAGTAAGAGCATGAGCAACCATGGGTTTTAGCAACCTTTAGGTTGCTAAAATGTAAGCCCATGGTTGTGGCATCTACCTTAAGGTAAGAGGTGGGAAGGGGTTACCTTGGTAGAGAGAGGTAACCTCTTCCCATTTGTAATTTTCTTTTCCTTTTTTTTTATGATAAAGTAGGTATATATATTTCACATTTGGATTTATTAGTTGTAGTAGGATTTAAAATGAAATAAAAATATATTTATATTTCATTATTTTTTAAAATAAAATATCACATTGGTTAAAAAAAAAATTTCTATAATTTGAGCCTAATTTTATCCTATATATAACCTCATCTTGATCTATTGTAGTTGCACCTATTTTCTTAACCATGGATCACAATAATCCAAATACTCCACTCATTCCAAATATGCCTTTTGATCCAAATCTTCTCAAAAATCCCCAATTTCAAGTGATGTTGCAAATGTTTAACAATTCTTCAACACCCGAATATCCAAATTATACCCCACATAATCCTACCAATGTGTACAATCCTCTTTTTTTTTTCCAAACCAACAATATTTTGAGCATTCTCCGGGTGTTCAAGGGAGTGCCACTCGAAGTCCAACCGAAGATGCAAGGCAAGTCCATCAAGTACAAGAGAACGAAGAAGTTGTTGTATGGCTATGAGAGATGAGATTCAACGTTACCACCGGGCGATATGAAGATAGAAATCTGGGCAATTATATGGCTATGAGAGATGAGATTCGGGATAGACAAAGTCATATGAATTTGAAGAATGATTTGGTTGAGCACTTGTGGAACCAATTTCAAGGCTATGATCCGAATTTATAGGTAGTTTTATTAGTATTTACGTATTTTATAATGTTTTTAACTTTTTTTATTTTAATCTAGATGTAATAAAATATATTTACATTAACTACTTGCTAATTTTATTTATTTATAAAATTATAAATAAAAATAATTCACAATAATATATGATGATACATATATAATAAAGGGAAAGATATAAAGGAAAAGAAAAGGTGAAAATAAATTTGCAAAGAGGTAAAAGGGTTTCCCATGGTTGTAGAGGTAAACTTTTAGAAAGAGGTAGAAAAAGTAAAAATTATTTTAAAGAAAAAAATAAATGAGTTGTAAATTTGTGATAGGAAAATGGGGAAAAAAGGGGGAAAGAGGTTGTCCCATGGTTGCGGATGGTCTAATACTCTCGCCCAAACACGCTTAACTTCATAAATACTCTCTCCGTAGGACTTTTTAACACGTTTTTTAAGAATTTAAAAAATATATAAAATATTAAAAAAAATTCTTTGTTAAAAATAATTTTATACTTATAACTAATAATGTTATAAGTATAAAATTATAAATAAAAAATTAATTAAAAAATTGATATTTTATGTATAATTTTTAGCTTTTTAAAAAACGTGATAAAAAATCAAACGACACTTATTTCTAAACAGATGGAGTATAATTTTTTTTTTTGAAATACTGTATTTTTAGTGTTAATTCATAGGCGAATTTTTAAATGAATTACGGGATCTTCCAACCCCATCACGGCACGCACTTCCATACGAAGAAATATCTGGACAGGGACGAAAAAAAGCTTAAATTTGGGATGCTTGCTTTGACAGTGAACTGCACACCAGATTTTCTTGCAGGCAAACTCGTCCATTTTCCATAGTGCTTGAACAAGGGAACAGATGAAAATTTGAACTGTTGATTCATTTTGATATCAAGAGGGAAGATGAGCCAATGCAAGTAGGAGGCTCATACAGGTCGACCCGGTCAAGGTCTTGGGGATCAACCTGCTACTTTCAATGTAATAAGGTCGTCAACTCTCAAAAACTTAACACCTAGCTAGTCAAGTATAGATCTCTATGCTTCTATTGAATAAAACACCAATTAAGTTTTAAACATCAATGTTCAACCCTTTTGTACTAAATTGGAAGAACATGGAATCATAAAAACAAATTGAGTTTGTTATCAAGGGGAAAAAAAGAAACAGATAATACTGGTGTGTGAAGTTTTCCTCTTTTGGCTGAGTAGACTCGTAGTATAGGACAGTAACGAACGTGATGTTAGAATCTTCAGCTTTGCTTCCATTACTTCCTGCAAAAGCAGGGAAGTAATCAAAAACTAGAAATGATGAAGAACTGAGCAGGCTCAACATCATCTCCTACTTCCTGGCTGATGAAAGACAACAGCATGATTCAGCATGGAGATTCACTCACTATACACAACATCCCCGAGGTGGAAATGTATTAGGAATGGTAATTACCTCTTCATAAACTAAGAAAATAAATTCGTCCCCAATCCAATTATGGTTCAAGGGCATGGTAGCTTGAACCTCTCCTGTAGCTCCTTGAATCTGTCAACATCAAAATTGTGCTTCTTGAGCAGCTTCCTCTGTCTAGATAGGAAGAGTCTTTGCATGAAGTCCTGGTAAGTAGGATCCCTTCGAGTGAAAAGAAAGTAGGCATAGCCAACAACTAGGCCAGTAGTTGTGGTGAAGAATGAAATGGGCTCCATCACATCCCATGAGAATTCCCAGTACGTGAGGCGGAAAAAGAGCCCAACCTGCATGATACCGATTGCCAATCCTGACCAAAGAACGCGACGGACCTGTTTATGTGCCAAGCTATCAAGCTCTTCCTTTTTCGCCTGCAGCTTCTTGAGCTCTTCCCTTCTAGGGTCGTCTTCTTCAGTTAAGGCAAGGGGGACTGACCTCCTTACCAAATCAACTACCTGATCACAACAAAATATCAGTAACATGAAAAATGCACATGTTATTCTAAGTTTCTGGCTTGCGGTCCTTGTAGTGTTAAGTCCGTTAGACTAAAAATATGTAGATGCTAGATGGTAAGCCATTCCCTAGGAGCTCCCTTTTCTTAGATATATCAGAGGCACCCTGATGAGGGGACTCAACCATCTTCCACAATGCAAATTTTGGTAACTTCCAATCCTGACAAGAAAAACATCACCCCTATTCTTTACCATGTCTTCGTGTATTTGCATCACATATGATCAAGTTTCTGTATTAAAGGGATGCATTGAACAACAACATAGTTTTCTTCTGTTCTTTAAAGATAAAAGATACTATGAGGACCAGAAACTTAGAATAACATGTGGAATTACTAGCCAAGAATGAAGAAATGTATCACAAAAAAAAAAACAAGAAGAAGAAGAAGAAGAAATACAGTCAATCAGTCATCACTGAGGACAGGTATTGGAATTTGGAATACAAGACAGGAAATGGAAAAGGCAAGAGGAGCACCTTATCCGGATGAAGGTAGACCTTGTCTCTGAACAGAAGGACAACACCTGCCTCATCTAATACACTGGCAAAAGAGGTTGCTTGCTCACGAGATCTAGCAATACCCGTGCTCTCACAAGCTTTCAATAGATCAGAATAGCTAATTACTTCCTTTCCTTCCATTCCCAACTTCATCTTCAGTGCCTCCACGTTAACTAATCGCATTAGCTTCTTCGCCTCTGAAATCGATATGGTGTCACCTTTCGCAACAAGACGACCAACATCGTTCAAATTACTGTTTCCACCACCAGGTGTTGATTCAGATGTAGAGGATTCGTAGCGTGGGAATGCAATAGGCCTTGCCAGTGAACCAAACACGCCCAACTGCCTAAAAGCATCTCTTCTGACATTTCTTCCATGCACTAAAAATGCCCTCACTGCCCCTTGCATTTGTTCTGTACTTCTTCTAAAAGCAAAACAAGTTACAAATACCTATAAGCTCACCTCTAACTTCTAAAGAGAAAGAGTTTACATATTTGAAAGAATATAAGTGGCATATGTTCTTAGACACACAATGCATGGTTATACAGATCTTACTAACTGATGAGGTCATGAGGAAATACATGATATTTTTGCTGCTATTCTTGGTCAATGCATATCTTTATTTGTGGATATAATGGGCATATTGTAACAATGGAACATCTCAAGTTCATGGAGCCTGAAGTTCCAGAAACTCATTAAAACTGCCATGAGAGACTACCCAGAATTCCAGATATGTCTGATATTCTACACTCTTATATACTAGGTACAACCCCACTTTCAATATAATGATGGTTTTTTTTTCATGGTTATCTTGCAATAAAAAAAAATGATGCACATGGTGAAATACTGTATTAGAAGATCAGAAAAGGATAAATAGATACTTATTTCAGAGATGGTGTCTCCATACTCTTCAGACAAGCCTAGCAGCAGTAAAAAAAAAATGGTGCATTAAATTTGTGAACAACATATACAAGTGGCTGAGAAGTGACCCCAGTTTATTCCATGCCAAGTGCCAAGCACTTTCAGTTTTAGGACTTTTTTCGTTGCCTATTATTAGTTTATATATACCATATCCTTTGAAAGGGAAGGCGGTAAACATGGTTATGCTTGTACAGAATGTTCATGATACTGCATAAAAAATATCATCATAACATGATCGATTCTTTGGACTTGAGCACATGCTACATGCTATTAATTTTACAAAAAAGCCGGTTTTCACATTTATCATGTCATTTGTTTCACCAAGGTACAGCTTATCTTGGTATATCAGCTAATATTTCCTGAATTTCATTGTTGATATTTGGTGTATGAATATCTGTTAAGGCATCCTAGTGAAGTTCAGATTATCAATTCATTATTCTCACACCATGATGATGATGTATCATAACATGCCTAATAATGGAAAGCGGCTAATGAATAAAGTCCGTCTTAATATAAGGAAAGACGATAACATGAAAAAAATATGATTCCTAATGGAGAGGTACTTTTTGGATAAGCTCATTGAAACCTTAAGATAATGAAGAGGGTAACAAATTGGTTCAAAATTTTCAGAGCTAAACAGTTTTGCTATAAGGTACCATTGTGAAACAAACATAACTAGTAATTGTTCGTTCTAGAAAGAAAATGCCAATGAAATATAGGCCAAGCACCTGTCCTTCCAAGAATATTTTTTGTACAGATTTTTGGTGAATAAGAACCTATTTTTAATCAGAATTAACAATCATTCAATCACCAACAATAAGACACGCGTCCAGTGTAACAATCATTGGGATAAACTACCACAGACGGCAGATAGCAATTTCCAAAACTCAACATTCACTGAAATCGAACGAAATGGATCCCAAATTCACACCCCACCACTAAATTTGTTATAAATCAGAACATAAACAAGCGCAAAATTGCAGAGAAAAGGACCAATTAGTTCAAAAAGCTTCGAGAGTAAGCCAAAGATGGTACATATGAAGGTCACGATGCTTCAATTGACAACATGAGATCAAAAATAAGAATCGAAATCGAAATCATTCGCAGGTTGCAGAAGCAAAACCTAGATCGCCAATATCGAGACCTTACCTGGCAAATGGAACGTCGAATTTCTCCGAATGCGGATGAGGAACGAAATCTTTGAACGAAAAACGACGGAAGTAAAGATTATTGGAGTGGGAGCAATGAGGATTGAGGGAAAGTCCTAGTTGGTCGGAGGTTCGTCGATCTCGAAAGCCATGGATGGGTAGGAAGGAGAGAAAATAGGGGAGAGTTGATTGCTAAAAAAAGAAGGGAGGTGGGAACTGGGAAGGAAGTGGGGGGGTTTCATTTTCACATTATCTTTCCGCACGACGTCGTTTGTGAAACGTGAATGCTACTTTCTGGTCGTGGACTTCTTCTTTTTCGGTTTGCTGTTTGTTTTGGACCGTTTGTTTTATAGGAAAAGACCGTTTGTTGGTATGGGGCCTAAAGATGTGCACCAAGACTATAATACACATGTACTATATATATTCATTATTCAATATGAACGGATTTTAGATTCCTTTGAACCACAATCTTTCTGACACGTGTTCAGTATTAAATGTATTTGACATTAAAAAATAATACGAATGGATCAAAGATACATTTCATGTGTAACGGATTTTTGATCCATTTGTATTAAAATTCTTTATAAAAGTAAAGTTCAGTATTTTTTTTTTAAAAAAAAAGCAAACTTGCTAAGGATCCACGAAGCTAATTTTTGTTTTTCAAAAAATTTGAATTTGTATCTTTTTTCCAAAATTTTTACAGGAAGAAGAGATTAATGATCAGTTACACATGAAGCGGATATTTGGTCCGTTCGTAGCTTTTTTAACATTAGACATATTTAATGTTGAACACATGTCAAATTGTGGTTCAAACAGATTAAATCTGTTTATGTTGGAGTGCATATAACACTTGTACTCGGTGCATATAAAAACAATCAAGTTGTATTACATAAATTGAAGTTTCCATAGAAGTTATGTTGTTGCTTTTATTTGTTCACCAAAATAAATCATTTAGAAAAATATATGCTATTGATTTATTGTTTTGAATTTATATAAATATCATCATTATTATTAGTGGATAGTAATATTTCACTCCTACAACTCAAAAAAAAATTGACATTTAATTAATCTTTAAAAAATTCTAAAAATTATATTTATATTACTAACATTTATTTTTTATATTTATGAAATTTTATTTTAAAAAATCATGTTTTACAATTTTTAAAAATTAAAAAATGCAATATTTAACAAAATATAATTATTAAAAAAAATTAATCATGATTTTTCAAAATAAAATTTTATAAATATATAAAAATAAAGGTTAGCAATTTAAATATATTAGGGAATTGAGTATATAGTGATTATGAGATCTCCACTATTCCTCCCTTTTTGTTGAGTCACTAAAAAAAAAGCTTCATTGTTGTCATCAATCTGGTCAAAGGTTATTGGCGATTACAACATGGTGCCATACAAGATTACTTGTTTTTATGCGTTTTCTTTTTCCCTTTCGCTCGATCTCACTGTCGATCTAGACATCTCCGATTTTAGATCTAATGCATGTGTAAAAACAGTGATGAAACCAGTTACCAATATCTTTGCAGATAGAGTGAAAATGTGTGTGGTGGAACTCATGAGTACCAAGTTACAATCAGCAGTTGTCAATCCTCAATTCCTCTTCCATCTCAGATGCAAGAATAATAGAATATGAAGTTGTGACTCAATGACTCATCTGTATTTTGCAGATGACATCCACATATTCTTCTGCAATTCTGCATACTTCATTCTGTATTTTGCAGATGCAAGAATATGAAGTTGTGACTCATCTGTATTTTTGGCAACAAGCCATAGTTGCAATGCTAATAGGTGTTCTGAATTGTACAACATACAAGGTATGGTTAAGCTCGGGGCAGCCCTATTAATGTCGGTCCACCGATTTATTTCACACAAATGAACAGATACACCTTTTTTTTATTTCATGATCTTTTTTTTCCCAGTTCTTCATTACACTCAAGGGCATTGATTTTGAAGATCACTAGAGGTTTACAAAACAAAAGCTTTCACCCCCCATAGGCCAGGAAGAGAAGCTGCTGCAACTTCCATCTCCAAAGAACACAGCAAAAAGTCCACCGAAACTCGGGACTTTCTCAGGCTCAAATGGAGTCATGGACTATACATACATACATTTAAGATGCATACATATAGCTGTATCGAATTCTCCAGCATAGCTTTACTTGGCGAGATTCTCTAGCTTTTCGTCCATGATGCTTGAAACAGCTTCAAGGAAAGCAGCTTCGGTCATACCAGGAAGAAGCAATTCGTGAGCTTGACGAACTATGTCCTCAATCATGGATTCCTCGTTTATGTTTTCCCTGCACATGATGCTCCCAATGGAGAAAGGCGTCATGCCCCTCTCCACGCCTTTCTTCAAGAGCATGGTTGAGATGCGAAGTGTGCGTGCGCATTCAATGGGGACGTCCCAGCCATGGAACTTGAGAAGAGCGATGTCTTGTTCAGCGTCTAGTGATTTTATGTACTCAACTGTCTCGGGGGAGTATGGTTGGCGGGCTTGGGGCCAGTATAACCAATCGAATGTACAATCTTCAAACTGTATAGAAGAGAGTATGAGCACTTACAAAGAACCAACTAACAGCACTTGTGAACTCATAACAACAAAGAAGTTGCAAGGTGCCCATAACTAATAGAAAATGCAATCAGTAAAGTTTGTAATCATATCCCAATAACAACATAAGTTTCAGATTGCTGCCATACAAGTAACAAGATACTTCAGCATAAGGATGATCTGATCCAGTGTAAAAAAATGCGTGAAGCGGGAAAAAGCGAGAGGGTGCCTATCGCTTAAGCGTTAAGCGAGCGACATGAAGCGCCCGCTTCATGGACGAAGCGTCCAATTCTATAAAAATGTGTTTTTAGAATATATGTCATACTATAACATTAGTTAGTAATAATTTAACACAAAATTAACAATGCATACTATATATATATACACAAACACACACACATACATATCATTATATGTTTTCAAAATACACACTATATGCTACTCCTTTTTGTTAAATAGATGTTGATGATATAGATAGCGGCAAATTCAACCTACATCTCATAAATATCCTTAAGATTCTTTCAAATCTAAATAGATTTAACAGAATATTAAAGGATAATTGTAAAAATTTCACCAAAAAAAAAAAGATAATTGTAAAAAAAAGTGAACATATCATGCTGCATACAGTTTTAAAGCAAAAGACATATACTTCCATTATCATAGCAAAATAATAACTAGTTAAACCAAAATATTAGATGGAAAACTTATTAGCATTTGAGTCAGATGATGAGCTCATGTCCTCCCCTCATCATGTAAAGCACCATCATCAATACCAATTTATTTAGTGAAAGTACAAATCACATATCTTTAGTTGAAAATGTACTAAATAGTGTAAAAAAATGCTAAACAAATGCTTTTGTCCACAAAGCGTTACAAAGCGCCCGCTTCAACGCTTTTGTCGCTTCGGCGCTTAAGCGGGAAAAGCGCCCGCTTCATGGACATCGCTCGCTTCAGGCATGCTGAAGCGTTTTGAGGAGCGCTTCATCGCTTAAGCGCGAAGCGCTCGCTTAAGCGACGCTTTTTTATTCACTGATCTGATCACAGCTAACTACTTGGAAACTGAGATTATTACTCTCTCCCTCTCATAAGAGCAAAAACAAGAAACTGCAAGGTGCCTATAACTAATAGAAAATGCAAGCAGTAAAGTTTGTAATAATCCAATAAGAACATAAGTTTCAGATTGCTGCAATACAAGTAACAAGATACTTATCTGATGCATTCATGTTAAGAAGTAAATTGATCAGTTAAATGTCGAATAAGAAGCATTATATGTGAAAAAGTACCAAAGATAGATTACCTTCTCCGGTAGGCAATAGCCATGATCAATTGGAATTAGTCTGATCCGACCATCTTTGTTCCCTTTCTGAACCAGAATATTCCCAGCATGCCTATCTGCATTAGCCAACCGTATGTCAAGTACAGTGATCTTATGGACCTCTTCCACAGGGAAGTTCCGAGGACCCATTTCCTCGCAGCTTCCATCATTCTCCACAAACATTTGCAACGAGCCGAACTTGACATACTCTGGTGTGCTCTCAAATCCGTGTGGATGATGGAATCCCCTGTGTAAGCACTTAACCATAGCAGTAGGTGGCACACCAGAAAAGCCCATTTCTTCACCGGACAAGGAGCGAGGCCCACTCTTTGGATGATCAAGAATGTATGCCGCAACCTCTCTGAATGCCCCTTCCCCAACCCTTGTTCCCCTCTTCAAACCTTCACCATCTGAAGATATGGGCAACCCTCGAGGATTATTGATAGCCATGGGCTCCTCATCAATGGGCTTGAAGATAGCAACATATTTTTGACCAGTGCTATTGCTCATGAAGTAAACTCCTCCAGTGCCTTCAGAGGACTGGATTGGTTGTTTACCATTGGCCAAACCAAGAAGCACAGAATCAATTAGTTCCACTACAGCTGAAGGCAGCTTTGCCTTCGGATTAACAAAAATTGGGGTCAAGCTAAAATCTCTACTAGGTGTGTTCCTAGATGCAACCTGAAACTGCTCATCCAGATACTTCACGGTTTCCTCCACTTCATCATCATTACTCTCATTTTCATCGGTTGATGCCACATCTGAAAGCTCAACATCTTCCTTAAGAGGGTTAGCTCTAACTTTTGCTGATTTCTTAGCCACCAAATGAACCACAACATCACTGTTCATGCATATATCATCAATCAGCCTCTGGTCCTCAAGCTTCTCACCATTGAAGAAGAGCTCCTGATTGTCGTGATGAAGATCAACAAAACCCTTTCCCTCTTTGAAGATCCTCTTTTTCAGGTACCCAACATCCCGGTACCTATCAATCTGAAACTCACATTCCTTCCAGCACATAGTCTTAACCGTGATGGCGAGGAGATCAGATAGCTTAAGGACCAGATGGAGGCGCTTCCCACCAGTGATCCCATAATCCTTAACCATACAATTGTTGCGAGCAAGCTCCCTGCCTCCAAACACAAGCTTCTGATTCTTCACAACAAACCCTTTACATTTCTGGATCCTTAGCTTCACGGAAGCAATAGAGTCAGATTCCAAAACCCACATGGGAACCACACATCCGTGAACAGTGAGGTAGATTAACATTGATTCGCTCGAGTGCATATCCAACCGGTCACAGTGGTAACCAGATGGGGAATGCACCATGTTTCCGCGAACGGGGCGGCTCAAGACAACACCACCAGCAGCAGACATTGCCCTCAGGAGATCAAACCCTCAGAAATGGAACACACAAATTCTCTACGATTTCTTGGTTTTTTTCATTTTGGTTTCCCTGATCAGTCTACCAAGATCAGTGGAAGGAATTGGGGAAATGTCCCAAACGAAGGACACTGATTTCTGATGGGATATGTACATATAAAAAGATTCTACAAGGACATAAGGAAAGAGATAGAAAACCTCCTGTACAGATACCGGGTGCTCGATTCAGGGAAATTAGGGTTTCCAGGCAGCAAATGCGGATACAACCTGATCGATAAAATTCCAGACGATAATTTCAATTAGTGATAGAAAATGAGCCAAATTGAACCCCTCTAAACATCAAAGGGAGTTTTTATTTTGTTCTTGAACGATCACACCACATGACAACAAGATCGAAACAATCCTCCAAACAGTCCAAGAACAAGTCGAAAATTGGAAATCGTTACAATCAACAATTGGGGAAAGATTTTTAAATTGGAAACTTTTTTTAAGAATAATCAAACACGCCTAATCGGGAGCGTGAAAGAAAAAGAAATACAAGAGGAAGAGAGATCACGAATTCTTACCAGGTAAGGGAAGAATAAAGAGGGTAAATGTCGGAAAATGGAAAGCTTGAATTGTGGAAAGGAGATGAAAATGGGGGGTGGACGGTCATCTAAGAGAGCTCGAGAATCCCACTTCAAAAGGCCATGTGAGGTGGCTTTTTGCAATTTAACAAGACTAAATTTGACCCGTTTTTAGGGGTTTTGGCCGAGATTATCTCAAATCCTTGCTTGTCACCATTGCTGGTACAGAAAGAGGCAACGAATTCGTCGCTGGATTTTCTGAAACGAGAAAATTTCGATCAGGGAGGGAGTGTGAGAGAGTGAGAGAGGAAAAGGAAAGGAGGAAAGAGAGAAGAATTTGATTGTAGCCGTTGGGTTTTATAAAGAAGGAGAAAGCAAGACTGAAATCTACAGTATGAAATATGATACGGTGTCGTTTAGGGTCGAAAGTCTCTGGAGTATTCCAAACGGCATTTGAACGGCGTTTAATTAACGGACGTTTACACGGAGGAAGGTGAGCAGGAAACAGAGAAAGTGTCAGTGAGAGTAAAGAGGAGCGTGGACTGAATTATCTTCTCCAATCTCCAGACACCAAATGATAATTAAATTTTTTAAATTATAATCATAATGACAACTTTATTCTAAAATTATATGTATACCTATTTTATTGTTATACTCCGTAATAAATCTAAAATAATCACAACTCACTATAATTGGTGGCAAATGATCACTAATATAATATTAATGTTCAATAAAAAAATTATTTAATTATTGAAATATTGTATTTAATAGAGCAACAAACTAAAATATATAATTGAGGAAATTCATATAGATATATCTATTTTATTATAAAATTATCTTTTATAAAAATATACTATCATTTTATGTAAAATTTTATCTATCTAAAAGGAAAATAGGGCAAATATATATCTATTTTATTGTAATAATAAATCTAAAATAATCACCAATTTTAGTGCGTGGCAATTGGCAAATGATAACTAATAATGCAATACTCCTTTTTAATTAAAAAAAAGTATATTAATTATTATTGATTAGGAGTATTAAAATACTTTAGTACGTATATGTAATAGAACAACAAATTGAGTATATAACTATATATTATACATATTATATAATTTATCACTATTTGAAATTTACACGGTATGACCCTATTGTAATAGAACAACAAAATAAAATAAGTCACGGATGGTTCCTACATTAGTAGCATTAGAAAAAAAAATACAAGACATTATATATAGAGCACAAGAAAGCGATGTTTCATAGATCTGGCGATTGAACGGTTTCCCAAAAGTAAAAAATTTCATTTAGAAACTTATAATGAGTGGAATCTCTATGAAAACTAGACTAGCAGAAAAAGTTGTAGCAGTCCTGCTCACCTGCCTCTTTTGTAATAATGTGGATGAAAGCTCGGAACACTTGGTCATAAGCTACAATCATTCACTCTATATGATTTTGAAGATTGACCATACAATCAGACAAAGTACAGATAAGATCTTCTCGAAACTCAACAAGTCCCAAAAGACAAAGTTAGCCACCATCTGGCGGGATCTATGGACGATCAGAAACAAAATTGCATTCAATGATGACAACTACATAAATCAAAGAAAACAAGAGAGGTATTTACGACAACAACTACAACAATTAAAGGACTCCCAAATGTTATACTGGAAAGAGATGGAACCAAAAAAAGAGACAAAAGATCCAACACCGAGATGTAGAAAAAACATTTGATGAACCAAACCAGCGATTGATGTGTTGAAGATTAACTTCAATGGCTCCAAGCTGCCTACCAAAGAGGGATCGGTAGCATATGTTATTCGTGATCATCTAGGTCATGTCATATCCTCTGGTGCTTCCCTATGTGGTCGGCCACATCTCAGCCTTAATGGTTGAAGCTTTTGCACTACATTCCGACTTGATTGTAGCCATTGAGTTGGGATACCGACGGATCGTGCTTGAAGGTGACAACCTTATGGTGATAAATTCAATTTTTGGTGTGTGGTTAGGGGCGGATTCAGGGATGGACATTACTGGGTCCTCGCCCACCTCGGTGCGAAAAAAATGCAAGTATATAGTAGCTCAGTTCAGATTATATAAAAAATTTAGAAGAAAGAACACAAGTATTTAAATTGCTTACTAGTTGAGCATGTCCCAATCATAAATAGGTTGTAAATCAACCCTTGTTCAAAATCCCATTTGAGGCATTTTTTTCTTTAATTTTTTTGAGAAAATTTGCGTTTTTGACTATCTGGAATCTTCTAATTAGGTTAGTAGGCAATTAAAAAGTTTTTTTAGTAATTATAATCGGGCTTCAAACTTTAATCCGCTAGCTGCCCTTTCCCTTTCCCGTGGCTTATTCAAGAAGCTTCTCTTCATCACCTTGGCGATTTCTTCCGGCCGATGTGTGATCTGTGCTCATTCTCTGCATTCGAGCTTCGTTCTCCTCCGTTTCCTTTCCTTCGTCCTCCTTTCATCCTCTCCGTTTAAATCCTTTTCTCATCCATCATTCTATTGCTTCATCCTCCGCCGTTGCCAAACTTTCTTCCTGTTCTTCGTGGTTTCGTACGAATCGGCTCGAATGGCTGCTTCTTCAGCTATTTATTTCATGTTTCTAGTTTATTCTCGTTATAATCTGTTACCTCTTTTCCTTGTGAGCTCCCGAGTGTGTTGCGTGATTTTGTTGTTTTTGAAACTGTGGTTACTTTGTGAATCTGGCTAGGGTTTCGAAATTAGGGGTCCTATGTTGCTAAATCGTTTGTCAGAGGTTGGAATCTGTTTACATTTGGTGTTGATGACATTCTCGCTTCAAGGTTTTCTTTGTGGTTACGGTTAGGGTTTCGGAATTAGGGGTTTTTTGTGGCTAAACTGATGGTTAGGGGTTGGTCTATGTGTTCATTTGCTTTTGATGCCATTTATTTTCTTCTTTTGGCTGGTTATACACTGTGTTTGATTCCATTTTGTCTCCATTGATGTCACCCCTCACTGTTTTTTGTAGTTGTCCTCATTTGATATTGATGAAATCCAGTTGCTTCCACTATATTTGTTCCTATGTAGTTGTTCTCATTCAGTTTCCATTGTTGTCTTTTTTGTTTGTGAAATGTCCTACATTCTATTGCCCCCATTTTCTGTGCTTGCTTTAGTGATGAACTGTTTTTCTGTTTTTTTATGTTAATTATATTGTCCTCATTTTGTATAATATATCCTGTTTACATTGTGTGTCTATATACAGCTTTCCTTCTTTCTGATAGTGATGCCTCTCAGGACTTGTCTTATCCGGTTTGTTCCCTTATCTTCCTTTGCCTATTAGTTTTATTTTATGTTATCTATACTGCTTATTCTTTTCATTATTTATATTTTGTTTGTTTGGTTCTGTCTAGGTGTTTGATTACATTTGTGAAGATCGGAGCAAGTATAATGGGAAGTATAATCTATACTCCCGTATTGATGTGATTCCGGTTATTGAAAAGGGATTGTCTGCTGCTGATTGGTTATCTATGTGTTCTTCTTTTCTGGGTCGTGTTTTGTGGTTTGGTGCCAATTTGAAATTGCATCAACAAATTTACAACCATTTCTTGCTTCATGAATTGAAAACATCCAAAACTAGAGAAATGTAGTTTTAGCTAAAATCCTCTCACCCTACTAGGTTTTCAATGGCTGAATTTGCTGCTGTCACTGGGCTAAAATGTGTGTCTGATCACTCTGTTGATGTACCTGAGATTGATGTTAAATCTGTAATTGGGGTAGATAATATCATGTATGATGACTTGGTTGATCTATTTTGTAAGACACCAAAGAATTCGCCCAAGAAACTCATTCTTGCGTATGTTTTGGTAATTGATGGGATTCTGTTACCTCATCGCTGTGGATTTGTTAAGAATGAAATTGTGTGTCTAGCTACTGATATTAGTCGTTTATCTGAATATCTATGGGGTAGATTAGTGTATGTAGAAACTATTACCTCGCTCATGAAGGTCAATCGTGCATCTGATCGTAAATTGGCCAAGCTTGTGAAGGAAAGTAAAAAAAGGAGTTCTGAGAAGTTGTCTAAGAAGTCTCTGCGAAAGGGCTTAGAGGCGAAAGTCCCAAAGGCGAGGAGCGGTTTTAACTTGCTAGGCTTTCCGCTTGCTTTAGAGGTATCCTTCTTTATTATATGTGTTACATGTGTCTGTGTGTTTACTTTGTCTTTTATATTATTATATAAATCTTGTCTTACATATGTGTTTTTTGTTATTTTTTTCTTGTTTGCTTCTGTTTGTCCTGAGATTCCAGATCTGGATGTTGGAGGCTTTTCCTAAGATTGCACCAATTATTTATTGCACGTCTACGACAGATGAGAACGACCATCCTTTCACTAAATGGGCGAGTATAAACTCTAAATGTCCTGTGACGGCTCGCCATATTCAGACTGAATTGGCTAAGACTCTGATGGTATTGTGTATTTTCATTTTTTGTTTCAAATTTTGTTCCGTTTTTTTAATAATAACTATATTTGTGTTTATTCTATATCTATCTCTTTGTGTTTTTAGTTATGTGGTTAGTTTCATTGATGACTGTGTGTGTTTTTTTTTTTAAGGACACAATGTATCCTACTTATGGGGAATACCTGGATTCCCATTTGATGGCTTTTCAAACTGAAACGGAGGATTCCAATGTTGCCGGGTATCTTCTATGGCTGAAACAGAAAGCTCCTTCAAGGGCACCCACACCAGTTGATGGACTCACGACCAACTTGTCCTCTCCGATATTGCCTTCTGCTGGCCTTCTTGATCAAGTTGTGCCGTCTTCAAGCACTAAACTGGTTGTCTTTTCTCCTTCGTCCATAGCTGCCAGGACACATTCTAAGGTTGCATCCCCTGCCCTACCTATTGCACTGGTGGAGTCACCTTCGAAGAGGAAGCGTGGTGTGTCTCCTTCTTCTGTGTCGGCTAGACATCGCAAAAAATATGCAACTGATGCCAAAGCTTCAGCACAAGCGACTGATCCTGTGAAGCCTTCCCCACACTTGTGTCCTCCTAAGTTGTCTTGCCTTAGTGGGAAATTCAGTCTTGCGCATGCAAGGGATAAGTCTCGCAGTGAATGTGGTGTTCCGACTGAACCTGTCCCAGCGGGAGATACTGGATGTGGTGTTCATCCTGAAGTGGTGCCATTTGTAGATACTGAATATTCATCAAAAAAAGCGGCTGGAGGTTTGAAAGGTGATGGGGTTGAAGCAACATCTGATGAGGACCCGTTTGGTGATAATGAACGGCTCACTCCAACTGATACAGCTTGTCTGACACGCATTAGGCAGCATTTGGCCCTGATTGCTGAGTCGGTTTTACGGTGCGAAGCAAGAGTTATGAAGATGACTCCAGTTCTCAGATCTCTGTCTTCTATGTCTGGGTCGCTCCAATCAATTTACGAATCAGTCACACTGAAGGTTGATTCCCTCCCTCCGAAGGTTGATTCCATCCGTTCAGACTTTGAATCCTTGAAAGATATTGTGACTTCCCTCCTTCTGATGCATCATGCCATGAATTCGAATTACGAATCTCTCAAATCTAGTGTTGATTCACTCCATATGAAGGTTGATTCCTTACATCAAAAGACTGATGTCAATCATGCTAACTCTGTAAGTTCTTCTTTCCATGTTGGTTCTGAGTTGTTCATTCAATTTTATAATATGGCCACTGATGAACTTTATTCTTCAATTCAGGATGCCACAATAGGTACTTATGTCCCCACTCCTGCACCTACTCCCAAGAAGTCTCCTTGTTCAGTGCCATTTGATAATCCGTTGAGTGAGCCTACAACTAAGAATCTCTCTTCTCCCTCAGTCCAGAATTCTCCCAATGCTTTGGCTATAGTTGATGCACCTCGGAAATCAACTCGTGTTGCTAAAGCTGCTCCTGCTTTGGAGACTCCATACACTCAAGGTTTGAAGAAGAAGCCTACACTTCCTAGGAGGCCTAAGTATTCACATTTTGAACTGGATGATCGGAAATAATTTTATGATTGGCTTCATTCTGATGAGTATGTTGTGTTCTTTCCTTTATTTTTTCCTAGTGTTTCTCTTTTCTTTTCTTTTTATATTCTATTGTTTCATGCTTTCTTTCATCGTTTACTTTTTTTTTGTTATATGATTGCTTTTATATGTGTTTTGCATTCCTTTATTTATGTTATGCATTTTATTTTTTGTTTGTAGCGAGCATAATTCTCAGATTGTAAGCAATGAGGGCCTGCTTGATAAGAAGTTCTTTTCTGACCTTGTGGGGAAGTGCCACTGGCTTCGTGATGAGGTGAGTCCACTATAATACATCCTGCATCATCTTTTCATGTTCCAATCTTTGGTGTGTGCTCAATTTTAATTTCCTTTTGTTCATTTGTTTTAACATATTGGAGAGGCCTTGTCCCACTTTAGGAAGCATATTGCTGACAACAGTGAGAAATTCAGTGATATTGTGATATTAGATTGGGTTTGGGCTGGGAAATTCACTGAAAGTTACTTGAGGAAGTTTCAGGTTAGGAAAGTTGCTTTTGGCAAGGGATTTATGAACTATTTTGATGGTCTGGTGCCCAAGTTCTATGGGAAATCATGGGGTGGTGCAAAAAAGGTCTACATGCCCTTCAACATCAGAAATATGCATTGGGTTGCACTGGAGGTTGACCTTGTTGAAAGACAAGTGAATGTATGGGATTCCAACATCAATCTAACCACCAATGAGCAGTTGCAGCTACTGTTGGATCCTATTTACATTATGTTACCGGTTCTATTGAAGGAATCAGGTCGCTTTTCACACTTGGGGCAACTAACTGATTTGGAGTTTAAGGTGGAAATATCTCGTGACGTTCCTCAAAACAGTGATGGGTATGTGTATTATTTAAGCACATACAATTGTTTTGTGTGTATTCATAATCTGATAATCTGCTTGCATTTCTTCATCCTGTTCTTAGTTTGTGTGTTTGCTTATTTGGTTGTAGGGGTAGTTGTGGTGTCTACACCATCAAAGCAATTGAAGAGTTGGCATTTGGCGGTGATATACCTGCTTTCGACGATAACCATGTCCAAGCCTACCGTGAGAAGATGGCAATTGAGCTCTTCCGCAAGTGTTTTACTGTCAAGACTCTTGTCTGATTTCTATTTCTTAGGACTTGTGTTAAGACTTTTCTTATGTTGATTCCAATATAGAGCTTGCATGCTCTCATTTTGTCACTATGGTCGTTATGTTTAGTTTGCTTGTAAGTACTACTTGTTTAACCCTTAACAATTAGGCCATAGAGCTTGCATGCTCTCCTTTTGGTTGTGACTTTGACGTATCTATAACGTTTAGACATATATATGATGGGATCTTCCTATAAGTTGCGAAATGAACTTTGTGTTTTGACTTCACTGTTTATATTTCATGGAAAGAAGAGTATACTTGTGATGAACAATTCGTTTGTCAACTTAACCCTTAACAAATCAGTTGTATTAAATGAGTGGCATCACCCTAAGTACATCATCAAACTTAATACTTTTGTCCATCTAATTGTTAATGAGATTCAACATACATTCGATGAGTCATTCCTCTTGTAATCACACTTATATAAGCAGTACATTGTTCTATGACATGTCATGCAAACTGACATACAGTAGATGCCACCCTCCTCTGATTTTGTATGTCTTGACATAGTATGTGTTGCACACACTCATTCTTATGAGTCCTTCGTATTGGAATCACACTCATATAGGGATGCAATGTATATATGGTTTCATTTATACAATAAAGTTGTTAAACCATAGAAATGCACTGTATATATGATCAAAAAAACATAGAGATTATGTCTATTTGCTTAACTTCATTATCTTGTCCCTATATGCAAAAATAAAAATAAAAATAAAAAATAGACATAAACAGTTTCTGGATCTCTTTGCTTTATGCTTCTGGATGTGTTTGTGTACTGCTTGAAGCTTTGTTTGGACAGGTAAGCTTGTTGTGTCCTTTCCTCCCGCAAGTGCTACATGTGTATGTGAATGTTCTTTTCTTCGATTGCCCTTCCCCAATAGATGAAATCCTGCACTTCCTTGGTCTTCCACTCTTCTTCCGCACAACAGAAGGCCGACATTTGGTTGTTCTAATATCCTCTGGTACATACCATGTATCTTCACTAGGGACCAGGTATATTGTTTCCTTGTATGCCAAGTACCAAGCCTGTATTTTGTAGTAGTCACTCACAAAATCAGTGATATTGAGTTTCATCCTCTGAATGGCAGCAACAGCATGGACACATGGCATATGGTCCAAATCAAACACCCTACAGCTGCATGTCTTTTGTGCCAAATCAACTACACCCGTAAACTTCCCACCAACTACGTGAAATTGTGTATTATTTAACACCTTTACCTCATATCTTCCTGACCTATCATATCTTGTTTGCAAAATTTCCTTCACCGTAGACGGTACATCACTGATTTTTGCCGCCCGTTCTCTACGGTCAGTGAACCAATCAGCCAGTTTAGCCCTTATATTCTCAAACAGTGCAATAATTGGGTATCCTCTAGCATCTTTCAAAATTGCATTTATACACTCTGCATTATTTGTTGTCATAATGTTGTACCTGTCACCTTTGAAGTGCACCCTTGACCATTTCTGAAAGTCTGCATCCTCAAGGTATTTCCCAATATCCTTGTTGATATCACAAATGCTTTTGAAGTAGTCTTCAAATTCTCTTACAGTGTAGCATTCAGATGCTTTTTTGACAAAATGTATGACTCCTCTGTGCTTGTATTTTGCCTTTATGTTTTGTTTCAGATGGTGTGTGCAGATGACGTGCTCTGCAACACTGTACACAACCTCAACAACCTTGGCGATACTCCCATGCCGATCAGATGCAAACACCAACTCACTTGAATCCGGAATCACATCAGCTAATCGTTGGAAGAACCATTTCCATGCATTATCATTCTCTGAGTCCGCCACTCCGAATGCAATAGGGTATACATGTCTGTCAGCATCTTGTGCGGTTGCTGAAATCAGAATTCCTCTATATTTTCCATGTAGAAAAGCGGCATCTACCATGATAACCTATATAATTCAATTTATAGTTGTTACATTAGTTTAACCATATATACACTTTTTATCAATCAAAATTATAGAGTTTATACCTTTCTCATCATCCGGAATCCCCTAATTGATGCTCCAAAAGAGAGGAATGCATACTTGAAACGATTATATCCATCAATCTCCATGCATGCATATGATCCTGGGTTTACTTGTTGAATCATGTGGAAGTATGCTGGCAACATTTCATAGTTTCCTTCCGGAGTGCCTCTTATCATGTCTTGTGCAGCCTCTTTTGCTTTCCATGCTTTCCAGTAGCTCACTTCATGCATAAACTCCTTTTGCGTTGCATTTTTTATCTGTATAGGATTTGGGCCTTTTGTCACACCGTCATACCTTCATTCATCATATGCATCATGTAAGCAACAAGCAAGTAATAATCCTTCTGCAGTAACTTTTTGTTTATATATTTAGATATATTGAAGATGTAAGCACACACCCATTGTCATCTTTACTAGTATGTCTGAGATTGTATACATGATGTAATTCTAATTAATCATACCTTATCTTCATCTTTTCCGCCACAGCTTGATAAGATGGTTTCCGATGTTCTCTGCATCTAACTGAGAATGAACAAGTGTGGTATGTTTTCACCTTTCTGATCTCAAAGTAACTCGAATTCTTTACACATGTAGCTAGTACTGTCCACTCGCAACTGGAATCAATGCAATTGACCTTGTACCTCTTTGTTGTTGATTTATTTACTCGAAATTGGAAGTTCTCTTTAACTGCCATGTTAGCCACTGCAGTCTTTAACTGTTTTTTTGAGCTGAAAATCTGTCCAACATAAATGAAATCAATATCATCTTCATCATTCTCACTAAGGGATTCATTTGGAGCTTCATCATTGCCGTAACCCATATCTTCTGATGCAAGATCAGTAACAGCGAGTACCAATCTGTCATCTACACTTGCTTCCTGAACGTACTCATCAGACACCGTCACCACACTTGCTTGTTGAACATCTTTACTTATTTGATTGCCATTCAACTTTTTCTTTGCTAAAACATGCAGCGGCAAAGACCATGCAACCTGAGACGCATCATTTATATGCATGAATGCCTTGAGATCTTCATTTTTGCTGATTGTAAAGGGAGCTTTCAACTTTTGTAGAGGATGTAGGTGGGTTAACTTCAGCTCATATGCCTCTAGGCATATGTCAAACCTATCACTAATCATATTCTTCAATGATTCCAACTCAATATCGCCTTGAATCACAAACACCTTTGATTCAACTTCACCAACATACTCACAATATCCATTTGTCATCTTCAATTCTCCTCCAAAACAGATTGTCATAATTTTGAAATCCATACCTGTACAGCTATGGAATCTGTATTTTACACCCATACACAGTTCATCATATTAGTACTGACAATTAGATTCCATTGAACAACTCACAATCGTTCGTGTAAGAAGCACTACTTAGATCTAACCCTAGATATGGAATCGGGAATTTGGAGTTTGCAATTGACATAAGAAAATGAAATTTAGATCGAAATTTCGCGTGTTACCTTGGTTAGATTCCAAATAGTGGCTCTTGTCGTTGTCTAGCACTCCATATTGCATTGATTTTCCGCCATTGGTGACAGCTTTCAATGAATCTGGAAAATTGATTTTCGATTTTTTTCACCAAATTCGCCCGATTCGCTCCTCAGTTGGAATCACTGGATGGAATCCCGATCTCGATCCGGACTAAGAGATTTCGGTGTCTCACGCTTGCTTTCGGATGATCTGGATTTCGGATTCACTCACGCCGTGGATCTCCATTGATGAATTAATGAAGCTTTGAAGAAGGTTTGGTCGGCGCTGAAAGAAAGGTAAGGGGAGGGGGCGCGTTAAATGAAGCGCGTATGGTGTGTTTAAGTGGGATGGATTACTCAATTTAATTTAAAAAGTTTGTTAGTTAATTAGCTTATTAAAGGTTCTAATTAGCTTATATACCTAAATCACCCAATTTTTTTCTATCTAAATTTCAATATTTTAAAATTCTTATATAATTCAATAAGTATTTCATAATTAAGTAATAAGAATTTGTTTATTATTTTAAGATATTAAGAAATAATTTTAATATATTATCTTAATATTTTTTAAAAAAATTTCCTTTTAAAAATAATACAAAAAAAAAATTTGTGTCCACCCTAAAAAAATTTCTGAATCCGCCAATGTGTGTGGCATTGCCCTTGGGAGATCGAAATGATTGTCACTGACGCCCTACACCTTCTACAGTGTTTAAGAAAGCTACCTGCAACCATATCTTTCGTGAAGTGAACCGTGTTGCGGATAAGTTGGCTTAGCTCAGACACGTGTTGGACATTGGTCTCCTGACTTCGCATCCGGAGATCTTGGATCTCGTCCGAAAGGACCTTAAAAAAAAAAGAATTGATTTTTTTTTGGTTTATTAGTTAAAATTGAAATACGAGATTGTTTCGATGTACTACATACTATGGAGTATTCTGTAATAAAGTTTTGTTTTAATTTACGGTGGCTTAAAAATAATGATTATATGATAAAAGAAAAAAAAAGTGAATATATGTGGTATATTATTGGAATGACAGAGTGGCTAGGGAGCCGGAAGTTCATTGAATTGGAAGCACGGTGCCGATAGAATGGGAGAGATGGCCGAATTCAGTGCATGGGGAATCATATTGATTATAAAATTAACTAAATCAAATTAAAGATCAACGATAATATTAAAGGCTTGTTTGGTTACCTACTGAAAATTCAGGAATTATAAAAACTCAGCCCTCAATTTTAAAGAAATTTAACTTACATACTTTCGCCCTATGTAAGTTACAATTTTGCTTTTTATGATTAGAAATTTTCAATTTCCTTATTTTAATTCCTATCATCTAAAATCCAACAAAAATATATTTTTTAAATTCACGGAAAGTGCAATTCGTGAGAATTGAATTCCCGAGAAGTAACTTTCTGGGAATTGTTCTCCCCGTGTTAAACCAAACGAGCCATAAGGAAAAATGATAAAAATAATTTTAAGTATTGACCTTAAACGAAAAATAATATAGATATGTTTTTCGGTAAAAAAAATTTGGCCAAATGTATCACTCAACCGTATTTTCCCAATACAAGCAATGTCCCTGACGGGTTGCACTACGCGAAAACTCTCCTTCTGCAATGGATCAACATATATCTTGACGTGCTATAGATTTTCTCTGGGCTTCGAGTTCATGAATTTAAATGCTTAAAGGTCGTCATCATTGGCTATCACGATCGGATGATCCCCTCTTTCGGCTTTGGCACGTAAGCCAACGCCAAGTCTTCAGATATAGCATCATCGGATACCTTCAGCTTGATCAGGTTTTTCAGAGATGCAAAGTCGACACTCTCTTGTATCACTACATTCTCCGACCCGCAAAGACCCATCTACCACCCTCGAACACCCAACAACTATCTTACATGAGAGTGACACAGACCACACCCTTGCCACCTGAAAATGAAACGAGGGATGAGCTTCACGTCCCGGGGTTCTAGTTTTCGCCATAGAGCATTACGGGAGCTACACTTACTCAATGCATTTGCGAATTAAGGTTTTTGGGAAACCTAAGTGATGCGGGGATTCTGTTGAGTAACAAGGCACTGAATAAGAGCGATAAGTGTTCTGCAACTAGAACTTCATAACTACGGCTCCTCTCCCATGATGGCAATCTTTTTCATCCCTTTTTTCTCAGATTTTGCACAGTGAGGAAGGGCTCTCTCTCCTACCCTCCTTTTATATATTACAAAAGGTCAGAAAATCCCCCTATCACATCCCCGGTTTCCCATCACAGTTTTGGCGCCAACCGCAGGTCACTGTTTGCATTTGCGGAAGTAGCCCCTATGCCAAGATTGCTATTTTGGGGTAAACTACTTTTTGATCTATTTATATCAACTTTAAACTGTAATTGATTCCGCACGTAAGAGTTATAATCATCAGCAGATGATGAATGAAGAAATCATATTGGAGGAAGAAGAGTTGAAAGACAGAAACTAACAAGAGTGAAAGATAGAAATATGTACCCAACAGGACAGATCGATCAGTTGAAGTTGCAGTTTTGATCCAAGGCCTAACTACCGGTTGCGTCGATTGAACTCTGAGTATGTCATCACATCCCAACTGGATTGAAAGCCTCGAGTACCCATTTCCCTTCAAGAAGAAAATTGACTTAGATGCATCTAAATTTAAGCACAGAGAATGAAACAAGGTTAAACATCCAGAGGGCTCAAAGTATTACAGTTCCAATGTACCTTTCTGTTGCATAAATATTCAGATAAGGAATGGACTGAATAAGGGGCCAACATGAACCCATTGGCTTTATGCATTTCTCACTCAGCAGTGGACAATCTGTAATTGAAAGTGATGTAAGGCGGCCAATCCAATCAGGCAACGATGCTAACTCACTACAGGAGACGATGTCTAGTTCTTTCAGGGACGAGACATGCCGACATTTGTCTGGCAAAGACGTTAACATTGGCATATAGATGAAGCGAAGTGATTGCAAGCCCTTGAGGTCTTCCCATGGTAGCTCATCCAGCTCATGCTCATCAACCTTGCATAGACCAATCTCTAAAACCTGAAGCCTTTTCAGCTGTTGGATTACGCTACTTAGACGATCAACCTTATCTGTATCTATCACCGCCAATGTTCTGATGTTGGAAGGAGCTTTCCATTGCATATCATTGTAATCTGGCAATTCCTTGAAAAGTTCCAAGTATTCTAGCCTTGTGAGGTGGTGAAGCCCCTTGAGAAGACGGCCCCCTTCTTGATCACAACCGAACTCAAAAGACAACCGCTTAAGCCTTGTAAGTGTTATCCAAGGCATGCCATCTCCTTCCTTGTAATCATCAGCAAGTGAATCACTTTCATGGAATCCTTCGAAAGAAAGGGATTCAAGTGCACCCAAGTGCGGTAGCAACAAGAAGAGAGAACGTCGTTTGAAGTCGGGACAATCAATAATGAATAGTTTGCGGATAGTAGAAAGGTGTTTAAACTCATCTGGCTGAACAGATAGATTTTTTATGCTGTCAAGGCATAAAGTATGTAGCTTGCAGGATGTCTGATGAGAAGAGATTGATGGACTAAGAGAGGAGTTTGCATCACCTTCCACTCTCTCAGGTGCTCTTTGTACAAATTGTCTCACCAGATTCACATTGGCATTATCAAGATACAGATATTCCACGAAAGGACACGACGGTAGTTGTGTCAATTCGGGACAATCAATTACAAATAGAGTAGAAAGTCGCGGAAACCACACCTGATGGGCAGCGCAAACTTCTTCTCCGACTGGCCTCCACCAACCCTTCAACATCGGCATATAGTTGATTTGCAAGCTTTCAAGTGATGGGAAGAATGATCTGCTATCACAGCAGATGTCATTTTCCAAATACTCTAGGAAAGGAATGCACTCAAGCGTTAATCGTTTAAGGTGAAAGAGCTGCCTCATATGTGGAAGCTCGACGCATCTGCTGCATTCCTTCAGAACCAACTCGACAAGACTCACGAGTGAAGAAAGCCAATTCGGAAATTTCAGTCCAGCAAAATTGGATACGCAAAGGTGATCAATACTGATGGGGGGTTGAAGCTTATCTAGCACTGCATCAGCTTCCAGTAGCTTCTCTCCTTCTGTTGGACGGCACCATGATATACTTAACTTGCTTAATTTTGTTTTGCTTCTTAGCATAGACTCCTCTGCTTCTACAACACAATCTTTCCACTGACCTGCTGGAAGTTCAATACAAATTCTGCCGGTCAGGTTGTTAAGGCGTTTCAAAGATCTTAGTCCGCCATGATCTTTGTTCACAACAAGCCGATCAAGCATAACAAGAGAAGTCATCTCTCTCAATCCAGAAGGTATATGATTCAACTTGTCACATCCCTCAATTTCTAGATATCTTAGACTTATTAGCTTTTGCAAGCCATCAAGCAGCTTGATCAGATTTGAACAGCCACCAAGTCTCAATATTAATAAATTCTGCAGCTTGCAGAGGACGTCTGGGATCTTAATCAGTTTTTCACTTTTCATGAGATCAATATACCTCAGATGAATTAACTTGCCTATGGAACTCGGTAATTCCTTAATGTCTAAGTGCCTCAAACTCAATGTCCGCAAGCTTCTCAAATTAAGGAATGTACCATCTAATACAGATCTTTTAGCTATTCCCGCGCCAAGAGAGATGAGGCTTCGAGTTCCTTTGCCTTGAGGTGGTGAGCCTTTGATTTCCTCTACAAGAAGATGGCGAGAAGATTGTCCCCTGAAATCATCCAGATCCATTATCTTGAGGCATTCGTTTCCTGATATTGAAGTAGCCAAATCATGGAAGAGATGGTGCATTTTGCAGCTGACTATACCGCCATCAGAATCCACCATAACATCTTGGAAGAAGCACCTTTCAGTTAAGGAGAGGAAGTAACTTTCACCAACATCTTCTAAGCATTGATTTGCATTTGAAACATCAAGCAATCCCTGAGCCATCCAAAGATGGATCAATGTGGTTTTATCAAATTCATAACCCTTCGGGAAGAGTGAACAGTATGCAAAACAATGCTTTAACGATGGAGGAAGGTCATTGTAGCTGATCCTCAAAGCCTGCATAATCAAATTCTCAATGCTGGGCATTACTGTCATTGGCTCGTTATCTAAAAATGCCTCCCATTGCCTTTTATCTTTACTGTACAAAAAGCTAGCAATTGTCCTTATGGCAAGAGGAACACTTGGACACTTTTTAACAATCTGTCTTCCAAGTGCTTCCTTGGCTTCTTTCTCCTCTTCTTGGTTGCTACCAAAAGCCATTTTCTTAAACAATAACCACGCGTGCTCATCAGATAGCTCTCCTAATGCATAGCAAGGCCTGACAGTGGATAGATTTTGCGCTACTGTCATTGACCGCGTGGTCAATAAAATCTTGCTCCCTACCTCACCGGCATCAAGTAAATCTTTTAAATGAAGCCATTCTTCGCGAATGTCACTCCAAACATCATCTAAAACAAGCAAAAACTTTTTCCGGTGGATCCTTTTCCACAGCTTATCTTTCAACTGATCTAGTTGCAAGCCAGTGGGTCTTTCCTCAGTCCCAGATGCAATCATTTTCTCCAATGCTTCATTCAAATTTGAGAAATCATTTACAACAGCCCATAGTCGTAAATCAAAGAACTCCTCAATATCCTTTGCATTGTACACCAGCTGAGCTAAAGCAGTTTTTCCGAGTCCTCCAATCCCGATGACTGCAATGACAGAAACACGCTCTTCAACACCTGTATCCACCAACAACAGGTTTAACATTTCCTCCTTGTCTTTCTCCCTCCCAATTACTTGATCATCTCGAACGTACGAGTGACTTGGTGCCTTTCTTTTTATAATAGGCCTCTCATCTGAAATAGTTCTCCTTATAAACTCAAACTGGTTGATGTCTTTTGCTATGCCGTCTAGCCGCTCCCTGAGCTTCTTCACTCTATGTGCAGTTGAGACAATGAAAGTAAGGTGATTTGACTCGGAGAAGAAAAGCCTTGTCTCCTTCAGTATCTTGTTTCCAGACATGACTCGCTTTCTTAAGGATCTACTGGAGATGGAATCAAACAAGTCGTCTGCTTTGTACATCTCATCACGAAGCCGCAAAAGCCATCCTTGAACAGCAGCATTAGTAGCCTGCCTTTGTTCAGCATCATGCAATACATCTTTGATAGTTGTGACAGTGTTCTTAAGATTCTCGAGTTCAGTCTTTGAGTTGCACCAGAGATAGAGCTCGTCTTTAGCTGGGGAGCTCAACTGTTCAAGGAGGGATTTGGTGATGCTGAACACTGCCAATTCAGCCATGGCTGTAAATCAAGGCAAGCGCAAATTGAGAATTTGCCTAGTTTAATTAGATTACTTACAAACAATTGCTCGTTATTATCAGTCGGAATCAACCTAATAATCAAGGACAACCAAAGCCCTGCAACTTTAACCGACAGACACAAGACAAAGTTTGAAATGAATACAAACCACAGCTACTAGCTCATTAATGTCTAATCTTGATACAGAATCTTCAAAATTCGATGCATATACAGCTTGGTTTCAGATCAGATCGTCAATTAAACTCATCAATCTCTCATCAAAACAAATGAATCCAAGAGAAACCAGCAACGAACTGCAATTAACTGAGGGTTGTAATGAAAATTGAAATTAGATACCTACTGTCGATTTCGCAGTAGCTGGAAGCCGATGGAAAATCAAATCTCAACTCTGAATGACGACAACTCTTGATGCGCGCAACAAATATCTGGTCGCCTGTGTTGCGTGGTGCTGTTGACATTGACCTCCTTGAGATGTTGCGCCCATGGGATAAGGCGGGTCCGGTAGCTCTGGAATGGGTTGTTTGTTACAGGGTTGATTTCAGTTTGGGTCACCTTATTTCGAGCCAACTCAAAACATCATTACACCAATTTTTGAATTTGTTATTTTTTATGTATTTTTCAATGTTGATATTTTATGAACTTTTTGAATCATAAAGTATATAGTTGCTCTTTAAAATGATAAATTGAAAATGTTATGTGGAACTTGAAATTATGAAAAAGACTTTTAAATAGAAAAAAAAATTAAAATATTTTAATGTCGATTACTAATCTTCAAATCTTTTATGATAAGGTAACACAATATAAAACGTAAGAAAGAAAGAAATATGATTTGACTTTTGAATGCGTTTTTAATAAGTTAAAAACCGTATAAAATATCATTTTTTATCAAATTTTTAAATATAATTTTATACTTATTAGTAATAAGTGTAAAATTATTTTTAAAAATTTTAAAAATATTTTTTATAATTTTTAGCTTATTTAAAAATATGTTATAAAGTCAAACGATGTCTATTTTCGAAAATTGTAACAATTTACACCAAGATTTAACCATCAAACAAGAATAGGTCGTGAGTCGAATCATTTTTTTATTATAAAATTTAAAGATCTAACTTGAGTAAGCCTTTGAATTGGATAATGTTTTGATGGATCTAACATAATCATTCCTTCCTTTTTCTTTGAAACAAGGAGATATATTAGAATTGAGCTAATACGACCAAATGTAGTTCCATCCTACCCTTTCTAAGGCGTCATTCTGGACGAGAACATAAAGCCCTATATTTTCTTCCGATCCAATGCATCGCGATAGGACTACTATAAGCTAGATGAACAATCCTATCTGCGACAACATTAGCTTTCTTGAAAAAATGACGAATAGAGCTTGAACTAAAATGACGACGAATGAGTTGGGTATTAGATTGTAGGTGTTCAATGCTCCAAAGGTACTCCAAGTCACCCAGTAGTGTATTGATAACTGTCATGTTGTCTCATTCGACGAGAAGATTGTCAATTCCTAATTCTTTGACTCGTAGGGCCCCATTGTGTAGGTCAAGTACTTCCGCATAAACAACGGAATTAGAACTGCAAGTACCCTTACCTTGCAGGCTAATAACACTCGCGTTTTTAATCCCGAATAACAAAACCGTAGAAGCCCGACTTTAATTTTAAGCCATTAAAATTAAGTTTAAAAAAGCACTGTTCTAAAAATCGCGCCTAGGCGCCGCCTGGGCACCGCCTAGGCGCTAGGCGGCAAGGCACCTAGGAATTTTTACACCTAGGCGGTCTCTAGGCGGATTTCCGCCTAAGCGTCACCTAATCCCGCCTAAGTGCCGTATAGTCCCCGCCTAGCCCCGCCTACGTGGGTGATTATTTAGATTTAATTAGTTTCTAGGAGAGTGATTAATCAGCTTATGGTTTTTTTTATCCCCTAAGTTGGGATGCATTTACTTTTGATTTAAGCCTATGGTTTCGGATTTTAGGCGGTTTACAATTGACTTTAGTGATAGTTAAGCACACCAAATTTGGGTTGATGAGTGATATTATAGATATTACTACATTATATAAATTAATTATTAACATGTTCTATCCATTGAAATATAGGGAAATAATCAAGTTTAGTCGATCTAAGTCCGTCTAGACACCGTCTAGACGCCCGCCTAACCGTCTAGGCGCTAAAAAAAGTTTGTATGAGTCTATCCAATGGTACTCTTTCTATCATTGACCATGATCGATCCGACGGTTCCCTCGCTTGTTAAAACGACATCTGCCAATTGCCATAACCTTCCTCAAAGGTAGACCCGGACAAATGCGGGTGCGGGTCAGACTAAGCCCTCTTTACGGGTTGGATTTATTGTTCAAGTTCGTCCGGCAATGCGGGTATGGACTACGTACCCATAAAACCTAAACCTTGAATTGGTAAATAAAGAGCGGTCATTTCGGGGTTCGAACCGGGGACCTATGACTATTATCCACAAGTCCTTTCCGGTGAGCCATTCCGGAATGGTTAAAACCGTAAATGCACGTTTACCATCTTTTGCATATTGTAGGGAGATTTGTAGTCAGTGGCGGATCCAAGAATTTTTGCAAGGGGGGCTGAATTTTTTTCCTCAGAAATGACGGTTTGAAATGTTCGAATTTATGATTGTACATATATACCCCTTAACACCTTCAGTCATGCTTATATCTTGAATGACACTAAAAACGTCACTATACTGTTTTGCGGATTCAGAAACCTACATCACCAACTGTAATCTAACACCGAACTTCAAAATTTTACAGCTAAACTACAATATCATTTACTTAATTTTTTGAAATATGCAGAACCACTAATCCCACAAGCACAAATTTCTGACTCACCAACTTTAAAACTATGTGCAAAATTTTGGCTATTCATAAGAAAGTAACAAATTCACAAATTCACAAATTCATCCTCATAACCACAATCACAAACCACAATTCCAAATCACAAACAACCGGGATTCACAAATCTATTTTTCACAACAACCACAAACCACAATTCCGAATCACAAACTACAAATTCAGAAATCTATTTCTCACCACAACCACAATTTCAATTTTCAAATCACAAATCACAAAGCCACAAATTTATTTCTCATAAATCACAAACCCTAATCGAAAATCCCCAAATTGATTCTCATTTCTTAAATCTCAACTTCACAAATTCTAATTAAAATTGATTCACACTCAATCAATTCAACTTAAAAACAATCAAATTACAAGGAAGAGGAAGAAAAATAACACAAAGCCACAAAATTATTTCTCACAAATCACAAACCCTAATTGAAAATCCCCAAATTGATTCTCATTTCTAAATCTCAACTCCACAAATTCTAATCAAAACTATTCACATTCGATCAATTCAACTTCAAAACAAGGAAGAAAAACAACTTACCTTTTAGATTGAAGGATTGTTTCAAACTTTCAATTCGATTCCCCTTCACAGGTTCGGTCGGAGGTGGAGATGACAGCGGCGCCGGCGGGTCGGCCAGAGGGAGAGGTGGCGGCGGCCGGCGGCTCGGAGAGCTCTCACGCTCGGGCGCTTGTCGCTGTCTGTCGCTCTGTTGCTGCGGTAGACGTACTGTAAGCATTAAAAAAAAAAAAAGAGGTTGGCTTTTAAAAAAATAAAACAGATGCAAAGGCAAAAAAATGGGGAGAACTAGGATTCGATCCGCGGATGCCCAGTCCCCCATTACAACCCGCTCCGCGTCCTAACCAGTGAGCTAACTCAACATTGAGATTATAACTTACTTCACTTTTATATAATACTAAATTCACAGATATTTAAAAATATACATATACCTTTATTTTAGCCAGCGGGGGGTTTCAGCCACCCCAAGCCCCCCACAGATCCGCCACTGATTGTAGTATATTTCTCAGTATGTTCCCTTCTTTATAAACTTTTAGTATTGAATAATTAACATTAATATTAATTATTATATGGTTTTTCTATCCTATACTCCAAGGGCATAGAATAAGAAACCCAATTGAAAAATATTTCCCCTAGATATATCTGGTCTAGCCATTTTTAAATTTTATTATGGACAATGGCGGATCTAGGAATTTTCGTAAGGGGGGCTAAAAAAAATTTTGAATTTTTTTTAACATATATATATATATATATATATATATATATATATATGTGAAAAATATTTTTTAAAATAAATATATATTAGAAAAAATCTTAAATTTATGATTTAAATTGTCATTTTTAGTAGGAAAAACAAAAATTATTTTAAAAAATGAGATTTTTTTATATTTATTTATAGAAAAAATTGTTTTTTTTTAAAATATATTGGGGAAATTTTATATTTGTTATTTAATTAGACATTTTTAATTGAAGAAAACTAAGAGAAACAAAAATTATAAAAAAGTCAAGCTAAAAAGGGTTTGAGAACCACGACATCAAGGTAATAAATATCCATTCTTACCAACTAAGATAAGTTATTTTTAAGATTCTTTACTCTTTTTACCCTCTTTTATCCCTAAACTTAGTGAAAATTACCAAAAAAATCCAAAATAAAAGAAAATCCTACGTTATTCTTCCGAGTTAAGGGGGCTTCAGTCATCCCAAACCCCTCACAGACCCGCTACTTATTATGGGGTTCTCACATCTCTTTTTAGAGTTTTCTTTCTCAATAATTTTTTTTTAAAAGACATATTTCTACTTTTCATTTTTTTTATAACTCTAGTTTTCTTTCTATTTTGAGTTTTGAATGAATGTAATATAGAAAAACAACATTAGTGTCGTTTGGTATTGATATATAGTGTTTGATATTCCCAAGATGTCTTTTGATATCTAGATATCAAACTTGGCATTTTTTGATATACTGAATTTGAGGTAGGTATTACTTATCACCCGATATCGCTATCATGATACTTATACCGATATCACTATTTTGATATCGATACCAAACGAGCCCTTAATAACTCTATGGAGAATGAAGTATAATATTTTAGACGGAGTATTTTATACCGTAAATCTTGTTGCCTAGTTCCCCTTCGTTTTCCGTTACAAAATCCATTTCCCCGCCAACGGCCTCGCGTTTCTTCTCTCTGTCAAGAACTCAACAATGGCTTCCAATCTCTCTCTCCTCTTCCTGCTTCTCTTCACTATCTCTCTCCAAACAACCGCATATGCTCTTCGATTCTCCGACGACGTCTACGATTTCTTCCGCCAAGACCTTGCCCACGCTCTCCCTCCATCTCCCGCCCCTTACTCCCCTCATTTTCTCCCTATCTCCATCGCCCCTTCGCCCGCCGTTTCCGCCACCGCCAACTGGCTCTCCGAAGTTGCCAGAGATGGTCCTCTCGCCACTGCTTTCTTCATCTTCGGTGATTCCTCCGTTGACTGCGGCACCAACAATTTCCTCGGCACTCTCGCCCGCGCTGATCGCCTCCCCTACGGCAGAGATTTCGACACACACCAGCCTACCGGCCGATTCTGTAACGGGAGATTAGCCGTCGACTATCTCGGTAATCGATTATGGAATTTGTGTTTGTAGTTTTCAATCTTTTTGTGATTTCTTGGATTTCCGTTTGGTAGATATCTGATTTCTTTATTAATCTGTTTTAAACATATCTTCACAAGTTCAGATTTCACTAGAGATTGAGATAAATTGAATTGAATCGTGAGACGCTTGATAAAATGCCAATCCGAGTTGATTTTAGGGTTTTCACTTTATGAGTTCAGAGTTCACTCGAGATTAAGACAATTAGTATTCATAATGACAGTGAACGCATGTTAGGTGCTTGATAAAATGCCAAGCTGATTTGTCTTTTGGATTTTCACTTTCTAACTTGCTGTGTCTTGTAATCTGCTCTATGTTGGCGTTTCTTGCTGCTTTGACTTAGCATTGCGCCTTGGTCTTCCATTCGTGCCAAGCTATCTGGGGCGCAATAGGAGTATTCAAGATATGATTCATGGTGTGAATTATGCCTCTGCTGCTGCTGGAATAATCTTTTCAAGTGGGGCTGAATTGGTATGTTTCTTCCCTCTACCTTCGTTTCTGATATCATACATACATTCATACTTGCTGTAACTGTAAGTTGTCAAACCATTGGGATTAAGGCTTCATAGTGGTTGTTGATCTTGCTCTGCTTTATGTGCAATGCCTCTGTAGGGTCAACACATTTCACTTACTCAGCAAATCCAGCAGTTTAGGGACACATTTCAGCAGTTCATAATTAAACTGGGTGAGGAAGAGGCAGTGAACATCATCTCAAGCTCTGTCTTCTATATCTCGATTGGGACCAACGACTACATACATTACTACCTTCGTAATGTATCTGGAGTGCAGTCTAAGTACTATCCTTGGAGCTTCAATCAGTTCCTAGTAAGCAGTGTCAGACAGGAAATTAAGGTTGGTTACCAACTACTAAACTCTGTATATTATAGCCTTAAATAGCTGAATAGATTGTTAAATTCATAAGTACTTCAAATGCTGTCCTATGCTGATGTTAGATTTGTCGAGATACATGATGTAAGTAGCAATGTAGCACTGACCGTGGTTATGAATAGTGTATTCTATGCTCTGGATGTATATTTTCATGTCCCGAGCAAACTACAATCATGATTTTGTTTGGTGGGAGTAGGATAAGGAAATGGATTGGAATTTTCTTGCTTCCTTGTGTTCTTTGATCATCTGTTTTAGAAAAGCAGTAAAAAGGAATTAAAATTGGAAAGCCAGGTTGCTTCATTTTCTGCCAAGATAAATAATGGACCAGTAACTGATTTTTAGCAAGGAAAGCTGCGTTAGATGTTTGCTTTTGACCACCTTTTTGTATTACATATCTGATTACTTTTTCAGCTTCATTTATGCTTTTGCATTAAAGATCTCCTGATCTGATTTGTGTGCATCACCTGCTTTGTTACTTACACAGAAGTTGTATGATTCAAGTGTCAGAAAGGTGGTTGTGATGGGGTTGGCTCCAATGGGTTGTGCTCCTCATTACCTTTGGAAGTACAACAGCACACATGGGGAATGCGTCAAGGAGATCAATGATATGATAATGGAGTTTAACTATGGCATGCGATACATGGTTCAGGAGCTAAATACAAAGCTTCTTAATGCCAGCATTATCTTCTGTGATGTTTTCGAAGCTGCCATGGAGTTGATAAAGAGCCCTGAGCGCTATGGTGCGTAAGACATTCTAAGCCTCCTCTCTTTTCCCTTCTACTCCTATATCAATGCTAAAGGTTATCTCCTTCTTTAGGCTTCTCTGTTACAACGGATGCATGCTGTGGGGTAGGGAAGTACAAGGGCTGGGTCTTGTGCCTTTCACCCCTGATGGCTTGTCACAATGCCTCTAGCCACATCTGGTGGGATCAGTTTCATCCCACAGATGCAGTAAATGCGATGTTGGCTGATAATGTGTGGTCTAGCCTGCATTCAAGGATGTGCTATCCCACGAATATGAGGGATATGGTTACTCGGGGTACGAAATAACCCCTTTGGTGATTCTCTCTCAGCTACATCTGCTCAGATTCGCACATGCTAGCTTCCGAGGTATTCCATCATTCCTCACAGATGAGATTTAGACAAAATGTCTGTCTGAAACAAGCGCACAGGTATATACTATACAGCAGTTGATGCAACATACATTGTAAATTGGCTGTATAGAGTCTATAGGGAGGCCAAAACACAAGCAATTATATGCTTTCCGGTTTCCAACTCACTCTTTTTGGCATATTAAGAAGGGTCCTCAGTTGAACCATCTGTATAAAACACGAAGACGTTCTTTGATGTCCCTAAAATCGCACATATTTTAGCCTCTCCCTCAATGCTATAAACTTATTGATGGACATCAATTCTCCATTCTAGTATACATTTTTGGCCTTGTTAGGCACCACACGACCTTGAGAGTGAAACCAATCTTGGCCATTTTCTCAAGCGGCCAGATATGAATCGTGAACTCGGGAGCTTATTATAAAGCTTGGAAATGCTGTGGTCACCTCCCTAGAAAGATAACGAGGCAATAAATCAAGATACTCGAATGAACAAAACCCAACACGAAACATCTAACGAGGATACATGTATAATGTATCCAGAGTTACCGACATCAGACATTGGAGTGTCATGTTCTTCATGAGATTGGGATTCCTTGATATGAACTCCTTCCACTCTTCTGCGTCGATTTTGCCATCTCCTTTCATATCCACTTCCATGAAGGTCTGCTAGGTAAGATTTAGCTTTAAAAAGTGTGGTATATTTCAACATTTTTTTTTGTATAGACCAACTAGAGATTACAGGATTAGAGTTTTATATATATACCTTGTCTAGCATTGCTTCTACTGAATCATCCGAAAGCATCAAACATAGCTCATCAAGTATAGCCAAGAGCATATCCTTCACCTATTGGAAATTAAGAGGCCAAATACAAATCAGTGTACTGAATTGGTGATTGATGTGGATATGGATATATACCTGGTGACGCTCAATATAACCGGTTCTTTGCAGGTCATATAAGTTGAATACAACTGCAGGTACATACAAATTATCAATGTTTATAGTTATGTTTATGGAGAATTTATGGGAATTGAATGGAGTTGGATATAATCTCATACAGTCTATTTTGGCAGATTGGGAGGCCTTGGGGTGAAAAATGCTGATTGAGCGTACAAAATCACCAAACTCAATTACTCCATTTTGATTGACAAACTGGCCATACACCTGCATTCAATCCCTCATCTGTTTATAGAACACCAGACTATACATATGCATATTGTACATGATATAGAGATTCTGATTTTTTTAGGGGTAAAAAACATATTGCTTAAAACACATCTTTACTATTTATACACATTTTTTAAGATGATAAAAATAATGTAATTTTTTTTTTTTGTAAATAAATATCATTCCTACTAGTAGTAAGTGTGAATTTTTTTTAAATTAGTAAAATTTATAGTTTTTATCATCATAAAAAAAAAAACGTGTGTGAATAATAGACGACATGTTTTGTCCAAATCTCCATGTCACTGCAGCCTCGCATCCAGTCAAGCAGGAAGATCCCATACAAACTCCCTAGCTTTGTAATCGAAATGCATTACCAAGCTCCCAAGCCACTTTTCGCTTCTTCAATTCGCTACATTGGATTTACACGGAAGAATGATCACCTTACAGGCCCTCCAAAGAAAACATTTAACACTAAGCAAAACATCATCTACCATCCAAAATCTCTTCCATAACCCCTAAAGTGTTGTGTGACTGATATTGACAATAAAGCATCCATTCTTCTCGTAAAACCATACCAGTTCATTCCCTACTTGATGATTAACTATCCTCAACTTCCCCACTTTTTCTATGCATCAATAGGAAGTAACGTACATTTCCTTCAAGTCCTTCCATTAGCCTGGACAAGAATAGATGAGATATTCGAGGAACCGAGAGTGCAATAGAGATGCCCTAGAGCCTTCCCTGCGCCTCACTTGTCTCAACCCTTCAACACGTACAAACGATGAATAAGTACGGACTTAGCAACTCATCTTGAATTGTCTCAAGCCCCTCAAAGAAATGAAATCTGTATGGTTACTCTTGTTCATGATGATCAAGTTCACCCACCTTTCATAAAACCCAAAATTTCCACTCTACTCGATCACAATTCACATGCTATTGCAATATCCAAGTTCAAAGCCATGTAACCCTTCTTCGCCATCTACTTTATCTTCATGAAGTGAAAAAATATCAAAAACTGACAATACATTCATTATCTGTAATCAGCCTTCCAGAGGGCAGAGACAAAGGAACCATTCCGGAATGGCTCACCGGAAAGGACTCGTGGATAGTACCCATAGGTCCCCGATTCGAACCCCGGATATGGCCGCTCTTTATTTAAGGCAGAGACAAAATCACTCTGACTCAAAAACATAATCTTGCCCAAACACTACTTAAGTAGATCGATTAGCAAGTATCTTTGAAATGATTTTATATAAAAAAAACTGCAAAAGCTGATAGGTGAGATTTCCCATTTTATTTTATTTTTAGAAATGATTTCAAGAATTTTTTGTTAATACAAGCAAGGATTATATAGGTAGGTGGTTTTGAAGAAGTAATTGTTTGTCAGGGGCGGTGGCTCGAGCCCCCCCGGCAAAATACAAAAAAAAAAAAAAAAAAATTAATTTCTTATATATATATATATTAAACGAGGTTAACTTAAGACAAAAAACACACTGCAGCACGATGGTATAAGGTTTGTTTGAGGACTCTGAAGTTACAGGTTCGATTCACCCAATCTCCCACCCTCATAATTCAATTTTTTTAAAAACCTCCTAGTCTCTTATTTTCGAATTTCAGCAGCTCCCCTGGGTCTGGTGGCCGCCGCGCAGCAGCTCCTCCGGGGTCAGGTGGCCGCCGCCTGTCTCGCTCTCTCGAACTGTCCTTGATCCCCCCCCTGGAAAATTCCCTGGCTCCGCCCCTGTTTGTCGTCATTGTCAAGAATCATCTATACTTATTTTGTCGATATTAAATACTCAGTATATTCCAAACATTCACCAAATATCCTAAATTCGAAAAGAATATCTTCCTTGGAGTCTTGGACAAACAAAAAAAAAAAAATTCAAAATCAAAATATATATAACACTTACACGGTCTAAGATGAGGTTTTTCTTTTCATTGTTGCCTAGAAGTGCAACCTGAAACTTCTCCTACATAAACAAAACTAACCATGGATTAATTGTTTCCATATGGATTGATACAAGAAGATCCGCAACATGGAATTTCACCTTATCAATTATGCCATTGTCTACTATAGAACTGCTCAGCTGCTTATAAACAACATACAAAGCTTCCACTTCACTGACGGTGACTACAAGAAAATTACCGCAAACATAAGAGTTAGGGTAATAACGCGTAAACACCAGATACCGAATCAGTGTGTGCACTTACAAGATGTTTCGGATGCAAGAGTGACGGTCTCTAGACACCCAGGAGCAGCATTCCTGCTACTCTTTGATAGCCTGCAACCCATTACTTGGCACAACTTTGATGGTAAGAAATGTAATCTTTCGGAGAAAGCGTATATATATGCCGAAGCTAGGTGAGATTAATTATTAGGGTTCAAGTTGGTAAAAAGAAATCAAGATTTGATTTTTGGGCGATTACCAGTGGAGTGAAGAACTCCAATTCAACGTTTCTGTAGATGAGACCTTGACTAGTGAATGAATTAGTCATTTTTAAGGTTTAATTGATTAACTAATATATACTGAGGCTGCTCCCTGGTTTGTACATTCATCTATTTTAATTTCCCAGGATGATTCTGAAGAATTATGGTTATTTTCAAAGCTAGATTTGCCCATGTATTTGGATATATATTTTAAAGTCTTCTTTGAATCATTCCCAACAAATCGAGTTGAATCACTGTTGACTTCAGGACTAGTGTGGAATATTTTGGGTGCAAATTCTATTATGATATTAATCAATTTTAACCAAGGTTTAAGGATATACTCGATTTTAAAACTACTAAAATATAAATAAACAACCTTATAAACCAATTTCGATATAGACGAGATAAATTCCGACCAATTTTTTTAAGTGGAAACCGTGGGCTCGACAATTTAATGATGGGGTGCCACATTATTAAATGTTAAATATAATTTTAAAACGCATTAGTTTTATTATCCGCACTCTTGTGTGGGGTTTTTTTATATTAAACTTTGTTAAATGATAAAGGTCATAATAGTTTTATTTAAATATTTTTATGAAGCTTTCAAGTAATCATAATATAAGATTAAATTTGGTTAAAATCAATATGTTAGTAGTACATTTGTAGGTAAATAAATTATGAAAAATAAAATATAGTTTGTTGAAATTAATATATAATTTGTTTTATTGAGATAAAATATATTTTTATACTAGAAATATTTCGGATGACAAGGGATCCCCTTATTACCCGAGAGCATTAATCTTAAAAATGAGGTCCTACTTTCGCAGATCCAATAGATTGGCCAATTTAATCGCGGATGAGTGATGAAACCAATCTTCGGTAGATAAAGTACGTATAAAGTGAGTCACATAGTCCCTATTTATTAGGTGTAAATTGTTAAAATTAAATAATTTTTTGGATAAATTGAGATAAGATTTTGTAGGTAAATAAAGTAACTAACATATAGACTAACCTTAATCAATTTAAAAAAAAAAAAATTTAAACAAATTTATGGGAGTAACAATAAGTAAAGAAGATGTAAGGAATTCAGGTTGCACTCGTTCAAGGTCCGATTAAGGTCGTAGTGGTCTTATAGTCCGGTTTAAACACAAGGATCTAGATCGATCCTAAACAAGAAAACCGAAAGGAAAGATAACAAGGACACAAACGATATGTTTACGAGGTTCGGGCAAGGTTCTAAATATCGGGTATCGGGGTTGTATCGGTTAAGAGTAAAAATGATATATCGGGGATATATCGGAGATATATCGGGATATATCGGATTTATCGATTTCACTAATTTTTAATTATAAATATTATATTTATACTTTAAAATGTAAAAATACACATGAAAAATTAATATTTAAAATACAAAATTACCAAATAAACTCCACAAAATAAAAACAACTTCATTCATAAAGGCTAAAGTTACCTTATCAAAGTTGGCAATTCTAAATATCCCCGATATATCGCCGATATTGACCCGATATTTCGAGTCATAAAGGCTAAAGTTGCCTTATAAAAGTTGGCAATTCTAAATATCCCCGATATATCACCGATATTGACCCGATATATCGGCGTTGACTCGATATATCGCCGATATTGACCCGATATATCACGTTGACCGATATTTTCACCTGATATGCCGATATCGTATCGGATTCTAAATATCCCCGATATATCGCCGATATATCGGCCGATATATCCGATATTTAGAACACTGGGTTCGGGCTAATCCCTACGTCCCCGGCTCTAGATGTCATCCAATATGCTCTAAAGGCCAAACGAGAAACCAATACAAAGATCCTAGGAGGGCAACTACTAAACCGAATACATGAATAGGAGGTAAAATACACTTAGAAGAACACAATAGCAACGACAAGCTTAGGGAAGAAAACTCCCTTAAACCGAGGCATCTCGACTCGGTAAGGTCTCGTCGGATCTGTCGCAGCTCCGTTGAAGGTGGCACCAAGGAGTCCTCGTCGATCGATCTCTCCATCAACGTCGTTGCTGGTTCTTCTCCTATCTTCGGTGTAGCCATAGGAAGGCTCAGCCTTCTCGTCCTCCTTGGAACCTCCTGCTCTCTTTCCGCTCAAGTCGGGCTCACATGGAGATTGCTCAAGAGCCTTTCTCTACTGATGAACCCAGAACTCGAGCCTCTCTCTTCTTCCCGCTCGACTTCCCTCTTTCGATGGAGCTCAAAACCCTAGCCGACTCTCCTGATTTCAGCCATGGGAGAGGAGCTCCCAGGCTCCCTTTTGGAGCGGCATCTGCAGTGCCCCCGCTCTTTAGGGTTTGCTGCTTTTAGCTTATAAAGACTTTTGTTGAAGCAACGGTCGGATAAAGAGACGTTAAACAACACATGGGCTTGGGCCTAAAAGCCCAATTCTAGTGAACTAGATTTACAAACATAACAATCTGCTTTTAGATTTCTATGGCTCCTTGTCTGATCCAGTTTATAGGAAAACCTTATGTTTTTTCACTTGGCTTACTTCATGAGAACTAACTCTTTGTTTTCTTTTGCAAGGAAATATTAAAAGGAGATGTCAAGACCTTAGAACTGAATGCGGATGGTGTTCAAATCAGGAATCAGTCAGGTGACATTCCTTCAAGATGGAAGTAGCATCAAATGTCAAAGAAGACTAGGAAACCATGACGATGGTATCCTTGGAGATGCTTGCTTCATCGAAGATTTGTTAAAAGAAGACCAAAGGGAGTCTTTCTTACACCTTTATCTCCTTTTTCAGTTTGATTGGTCTTTTGCATATGTCTCTCTTTGAGTTTGTGTTCTCTAGTTAAGCCTTAGTGATACAGTTTTTGTTTTTCCTTTGCTAAAACTGGTACAGTTGCCCTTTATAAGTAATTCTGAGCATGTTGTAAATTCTTAAGACACCTTTGGTGTGCTTGAATTATAATTATGCTTGATTTACTTGATAAAGATCAGCTTTGCTTGATCTTGTTTTTCTGCATAAACCATGATTTTGATGCTTGCACTTTCGTAAGTTAAATCTTGCTGTTTGTCTTACTCTTGAGTGCAAAATCTGTTGGTTTTATGATATTTTGTGAATCCTTCATCCAATGATTTCTATGTAAAAGTGGCATGATATCCTTGTGATTATATGCTCTTACCTGAACAAGGTTTAGGTTTAGAAATCATGATATTAGGATTTACTTGGTGATGTATTTATCCTATATGTCTATGATTTGAGCATGCTTGTTTGATTCTCTTTAGATCTTTATGCCTTGCTCCAACTTTCTGTTTAGTTGTTACAATCATGACTTTAGGATTTATACTTGCATTGAGACTACTGGTTTGAGTCTTGTTGTTTGCATGTGTGCATTCTTGGCTCTGTTCAGTAGCATTTGTGACACTCTACAGCTCTATGATTATAGATTAATTTCTCTTTTATGAGTTATAAATCTATTTCAAGTTCATAGATAAATTTCTCCTCACTTTGGTATTTTAAGAGATTTGTTTGATACACTAATTAGCTTGTTTGCTGTTTGTGCTGTCAGGAACTCTTATTTGAAGAATGATGAGTGACTCATAGTCACCTCCATGACCAGCAGCTATAAGGTGGTGGTCAGCTCATTGGAGTCTACCCAAGCTTGCTGTAAAATGGACTCTCTTCATTGCCAGAGGAGGAAGAGCGGAAAGGAAGAGGCTAACCAACTTGCAAACACACCAAATTTGGTGGGGAGTTAGTATTTCTAACCTAAATCTTTATGCTTGTTTATTTTATAAGATTTGCTTGCTAGATGTGCATAAATATGTGTGTCTACTGATTTCTACAGCTTATAGATATAGTGAAATTCGTGTATATGTACTGATTTCTAATTTATAGAAATCTCTGCATAAGCACTTATTTCCAATCTATTTAGAAGTAGTGAAGTCTTTATGTACTGATTTATGATGCTTATATTCTAGTTTGAGCTCATCTTCATTACTTGCATGTTTAGGTTGAAATTGACTTCTATAAATCTGGTTTGAGTTTGCTTTGTTGTTGGTGGTGGATAGCCTTATTTAGCATGTTTATATGAATACCTTTGAGCATGTCTTTTTCTTGTAAAATTTCAGGCTCTTGATCATTACATGCTATATTGTTTTCCCTAGCTGTTATGTGTCCAAAATCAGCATGGTTTAGTCCGAGTTAGAATGCGTGGTTTACATGTTTTACTTGCTTAAACTTTATGAGTTGGATGCATGATTTACATGTCTTACCTGCATACACTTGGAAGTTGACATGGCTGATTCTTCTTGGTGTCTAGTGCTCTTAATTCTTAGACTTTTGTTTGCATGATCCTTGGTGCTTTGCTCACTTATGTGGTTTCATGCTTATTTGTGTCTTTGAGTTGATTTAGACCTATATGTTTAGGTTGAGCCATGACATTGGGCTAGCTATAAGAGATTGAGATGCTAGTCCCATCATTGGTTAAGCTGAAAGATGCTTGAACCATTTCTTGGCAAGCTAAAAGAGATTGAGATGCTTTGCCCCACCTTTGGGCCATCAACACTTGCACAATTAAGTGATTTGCTCACTGTTTGTTTATGCTATGTGTTGCCCTTGAGAGGGCATTGCTTGCTTTGCCTTGACTCGAAGACTAGAGGGATCCCTCCCCTCGTCTTAGTGTCTTTATGACCTGCTGGATTTATTCCTTTAAGTTCCTATATTTGGTTGATTTATCTAACCATGTTTATGTAGGAAGCGCAGGTACTGTGATGACGGAGTTGTTCTATATGCTATAGGCTTTTCTTCTTTTATCTCTATCCTTGTAAACTAGATTTAAGAGGGCAAATTGTTATGTTTGTAAATCTAGTTCACTAGAATTGGGCTTTTAGGCCCAAGCCCATGTGTTGTTTAACGTCTCTTTACCCGACCGTTGCTTCAACAAGTCTTTATAAGCTAAAAGCAGCAAACCCTAAAGAGCGGGGGCACTGCAGACGCCGCTCCAAAAGGGAGCCTGGGAGCTCCTCTCCCATGGCTGAAATCAGGAGAGTCGGCTAGGGTTTTGAGCTCCATCGAAAGAGGGAAGTCGAGCGGGAAGAAGAGAGAGGCTCAAGTTCTGGGTTCATCAGTAGAGAAAGGCTCTTGAGCAATCTCCATGTGAGCCCGACTTGAGCGGAAAGAGAGCAGGAGGTTCCAAGGAGGACGAGAACGCTGAGCCTTCCTATGGCTACACCGAAGATAGGAGAAGAACCAGCAACGACGTTGATGGAGAGATCGATCGACGAGGACTCCTTGGTGCCACCTTCAACGGAGCTGCGACAGATCCGACGAGACCTTACCGAGTCGAGACGCCTCGGTTTAAGGGAGTTTTCTTCCCTAAGCTTGTCGTTGCTATTGTGTTCTTCTAAGTGTATTTTACCTCCTATTCATGTATTCGGTTTAGTAGTTGCCCTCCTAAGATCTTTGTATTGGTTTCTCGTTTGGCCTTTAGAGCATATTGGATGACATCTAGAGCCGGGGACGTAGGGATTAGCCCGAACCTCGTAAACATATCGTTTGTGTCCTTGTTATCTTTCCTTTCGGTTTTCTTGTTTAGGATCGATCTAGATCCTTGTGTTTAAACCGGACTATAAGACCACTACGACCTTAATCGGACCTTGAACGAGTGCAACCTGAATTCCTTACAGAAGAATGTCAATATATACGTTAGTAAAATTTTGTTATATTCATAAAGAAATATGACATATATATATATATATATATATATATATATATATATATATATATATATATATATATATATATATATATATGTTAGGTAAATGGTAAAATAAACATGTTAAATGTCGTAGATTGCAAATCCATCAGATTTAAAAGATATAAACCAAGTTTCTATTGTCAGTTTAATTAAGATGGACCCTAATTTAAGGAATTAATATCACAATATTTATTCGTTTAAACGTTAAACTATAATTTTCGCTTCACTATAACTTTTACCTTTACATTGATATCAATATTATCCTGCCATCCTGACACAATGACACATACACGTACTAAGAAAATTCATGTTGCCAATTGGGGACTCGAAAATGAACTTGAATTGTCCCCTCAAAGATTAAGGGGTCATTTTAATTAACATATAATATAGGTTAATGGATCCGTCGGATAGATAGGATAATCATGTTATTAGTGTATATATATATAGACCAAGATTACAAGTTTAGAGACCATATATATTAGGTATATTTGACATTAAGTTTATAAACTAGTTGATCGATTGAAAATGAAATTTTAATGCAACGCTCAACCTAACATAACTTGATAGTGGTATATTCTTTTTAGTTCATTTCTTTTGCTTCGTTATTCTAAATAGGTTTCACATCAAAATTTGAATAATAAAACTTTTTATATATTGTCAACTAATTTTATGATATATGGAACCTCACAAAGCTTATGTATTGTACTAGCCTTATGTATGCTAATTATTATGTACATGACTCTCTCGGTCATGATCGAGTCACAGTAGACCCGACCTTCAATCCAACGTACGTGTTGGACTATTAACGCCATATGCGCCTAGGGGTGTGCAGAAAAACCCGACATGACATACACGATACGAAAACACGACACGAAAAAACACGAAATCGAAAAGACACGACACAAAAATGACACGAATCGAAAAAACACGGCTTTAAATGGTTCGTGTTCGGTTCGGCAATATCACATTGTCGGATACCCGACTCGAACCGTTTCATTTTTTTTAAAATTTTTAGATCTGGTGGTATTAGTACTTGTATAAAAAAGATCCCCTAAATGACAAAGCGTTCCGTTGGCTCACTTGGTTTAAGGGGACGGAGGGACTGGACTATATTTAAACAGATTTGGGTTTGAATCTCATCCTCTTCTCTTTTTTATTTCCCTATTTTTTATTTTCCATGTCTCTTGTGTTCTTGTTCAATCCCTCCTTCAGTCCTTCCATCCTCCTCGCTCAGATCTTCCCTCCTTCCATCCTCCTCGCTCAGATCCGAAGCCCTTGCCACTGACACCGTCTTCCGCTCGGACCTCCGTTCACCTTGTCACTCTGTCTGCAGCCCTTTTGCTCTTCGACTTTCTCAGCCCTTTTTCTCATATCCTCCTCGCTCAGATCTGAAGCCTCGGCCACCGACGTCGTCTCCCGCTTCGACCTCCGTTCACCTTGTCGATTCGGAGGGAGGAAGAACGGTTGAAGCTGTCGAGGCCGCTCCTCCGCCTCTCTCTCTCTCACTCTCGCTTCCCCGCACCTCGATCACCAACGCTGCCTCCTTTCTCACGCCGGCGGTGTCCCACCTCGTGCCCTGGCCAACGACAACGGAGGCTGAAGCCCTGGCGCTAGCCAGACTCCTCCCTCCTCCCACCAGCACCTGTTGGTGCAGCAACAGCCACCACAGCGACAAGGCCCGAAGAGAGAGAGAGAGAGAGAGAGAGAGAGAGAGAGAGAGAGCCCAACGGTTCGGGTCGGATAACACGGGTATCCGACACGGATCCAAATAACATTACCGTGTCGGATACTCGGTTCATAACGGTTTGTGTACGGTTCGGCCTATTTTTGCTAAACGGTTTTGGGTATCCGACACGATTATACGGTTCGTGTCGAATACCCGATAATGCCCACTCCTATACCCATGTATACGACCTTGTTCATGAGACAAAATGGATGTACTTTAGTAATTATGTTATAATTTTTTTTATCTTGCATTTTTGCATATCTTTTTTTAAAAAGGAATTTTTTCTAAATTTTAATGCAATACTCATAATAATAATAATAATTTCTACATGTGCTATATATGGATTTGGGTCAATCTCACATAAGTCAAAGAAAACCAATTAATCTCGTATAGGATTAAATGTTATGTTGTATGGTTTGCAACTTGCAATTTGTTTATAAGGAGTATTTATATATAATATATGTATAGTTTTCAGTGGATATATAGAAAGTTTTGAAGTCTACATTAAATTACCGTTTACCTTTTCAATTAAGGGTAATTTTTAGTCGTTCTTTCATCTTGAATTGTTTGTCAATTCATATGACATCCATCAGCATTTCCCATTCAATATTCAACATAATTACAAGAGAAAGATGAAATTTTCCAACATCCAAATTATAAGTCTTGTTCTATAAGTACAAGTTCATTTATATAATTTAATTTGCTTACCTAGATCCTAAGGCATATTCTTTGTTACACATTAGCACTTGCGTCAAGATTGTACGTGTTGGTTTAGCCTTTGGACGATCATGTTGAAATGTAGTTGTCCCACATTGGTAATATAGAAAATACTTGAACAACATATAAGGTTGAAGGACTACTCATCTCATTGTCAATTTGTCTTGAAATAGACTCCGTTGGATTTACGTATTTTTCAAGTCTCCCATGAATGGATGAGACTTATGATCAACGAAACATTTGATTTATGTGTCATAACTCCTCCCCCAAGTTGGAATTAGAGGTGGACAAGGCTCAAATTCAATACGCGAAAACTAAATACACCGCAAATCAGGTTTAGGAGTGCATGTCCATATGAAAGTGGTGCCCTAAACTCTTATTTGCCTTCGATTTCCAGTGTATACCTGCACGTTGATTCGGACGTGACATCACTTCAATAAGAACGTCCATCATGCTTATTTGTATTTAATGCGTTCACCGCATTGGTCAGCTTCATTTATCGCCAAAAGGTTCTGATGCCATGTTAAATTCTAGTGGGTCATATGACGTGGGGATCACACGTTCGAGCGCATTATGCGCTAACCAAGCCGGGCATCCAAGACCAGTGAGATTCAATCCTAAAACCAATTGACATTATGAGGAGTAGTCCACCAGTTTATATGCAAGGCTTAGATATATTCTTTATATTATCATTGTGGGATGTGTTCATTTCACATCTTCCACGCACTCCTCTCAAGTGCAACTGTCTGACCATATAATATTTGTCAGTTGCACTATATAAAGTCTTAAAGTGGGCCAGCTCATTAGACCAGGAAATCGGGATCGCACCACTCTAATACCATAAGAAAATCTTCTAGATCTGATTCGGAATCAAGGGCAATCAAGAACTCAATTGATCGAAACCACCGTTACAACAAACTGAATTTGATAGTGCAGAAAACGTAACTGAGAACATAGGTGGGAAAGGTATTTATACTGCTATATTTACAATTTGGGCCGGATCTATTGTGTTGGGCCTTTCTGTATCCGAATATGACCCGTATACACATAATTTTAGATCGGAAGGAGTACAATTTAATTTCTTAATTTGTTATTGCTATTAGATTATTAGATGATTAATTATTCCACAACAAAGGTTCTTTAAAGACCGGAATTGGATCCGGTGGAGTTGGTATATTAACTCCATAGATGGAGTTGGGCAAATCTCAACCGTCAAAAAAATAATTGACGGTTAGATTTGGCCCTCTCCTTCACCCCATCCCCACCCAATATTTTTTCCCCTTTTCTTTTAATTTATTTTTCTGTGAGGGTAAAACCCAACTCTACCCATGAATTTGATAGTCAAATTAATGAGATCCAAACTCAGAACGAACTCACTTTACAACTAACACGTTCCCTACAAATACTACAATCCAACAGCATACCAAAAGGTTCTGTTAATTGTATTAGACAAGACATCCTAATAAATTGAATCTTTTTTTTCCACTAATTAAAAGATTACAACAATGTTTAACCTGATATTATGAATTATAGGATTAGATAAAGTTGTAACAAGTTTTCATGTTTGGATTCGATAAAGTTGTAAAATTATTATTTCATCTAAACAAATTGGAATTATTTGAAATCAAAGTGTGATTCATTTTGACATTCCTCTATTTCGAATAGTGTGATTTACATTTTCCTTTCTTTTTTGTACAGGATATAGATTAGGCTTGATCACCATCTATTTGATCATCAAATAGATGGATATAGATTAGGCTTTTTTGTACAGGATATAGATTAGGCTTGATCACCATCTATTTAAAAGTTGAGTAATTACAACTAACACGTTCCCTACAAATGATTGTGTGTATTAAATGTGTGAAATTGTTCCCTTAATATTATGTATTATTCAACTTTTAAATGTTGACACAAGCAATTACTTGCAAGTCTCAATCACCTTTTTAAAACTCATTTATACTGTCGTGGGAAATTTTCCAATCTCTGTTTGATCCAAACGTATTGAATTGTAATGTACATTTATCATTCTTAGCAGTTATTGTCAACAGCTTGAGCTTAGAGCCTTAGACCACCAAAATTTGATTTGTTTGTTACATCATCACACTTATGTATTGTGTTGATTTTTAGCCTTGGATGATCAAAAGGGCTGACACATTACAACATCGATGTTTAGCTTTCGTTAGTGTCACTCATAAGTTAACTAATTATAATTATAATTATATATGTTTGTCTCACTTATTTGTATAAATTTATTTATAATATTATTATTTAGCTTACTTTGACATATTGATATATAATTTAGCTAGTACAATTCTAGCGCCTTGAAGCCATTTTTTAAAAATCTAATTTTAATAATACAACAAATTAATATTATAAAATATTAATAAAAATTAGGATAAAAATTCATCAAAATCAGTACCATAAAAGTATTTTAGAAATAATTTCATAAAAGTATCATACAGTAGATTTATCCATTGATATTAACAAAGAATAGAGTACTAACTAAAAACTGTCCCTGCAATGTTGGAAACAAGGGTAAAGTGGTCAGAAATACACAGAAACCTGTAACAACAATGTAGCTTGTTTGATGCAGGAAAGTTTTGATTCTCATCATCTATAGACTATATAATGGCTATGAAATCAAGCTGGGTTGTTCTTTCCATATCATCCCAGTTACTCTTAGCTTGAGCTCTTTCCGGTCCCCTCCCGAGAAGAAGAGAGCCATCTTTCGCTGGATTATGAGGCCGTCATAGGCCTCCCTGACCTTCTGGTGGCAGTCCCGGATGCTTCGGGGGACTCCCTCCCATACCATCTTCCTCCCACTTCCACCCACCTCTAAGCTGTACCTGTAGCCTCTCGCCTCAGTCTCGTCTCCCATGAAACGAAGAAAGGCAATGTACACTGGTGCTGTCCCGAGCTGAAAGGCCTCAAAGTGCAGGCAAAAGTACTTGCCAAAGCAATGGAAGACCTGATCCAGAAGCCAAAATGGATCGACGTTTAGTCAAGATTATAGCAAGTACAAGAACCACCTTAGATTGTGGTAAACTTACTGTCAGCATCCATGTCGCATTCTCTACTTCATGGGGATTAGACTTGACGTATCGGTGATTGAAGGTGGAGCCGGTGTGCATGTCCACCTTGTGATCGTCCCTCAAATGGGTAACGAGGCATGGAATATCCCCAGCAACAGAACATTCAGAGCCAGCATATGGGCAGTTGTAGGGTCTGAAATTACACTGCGATTCGTGCTTTATCTTATTGTAGTAAGGAAAGGTGTCTGGGCAACCACGGGTGTTGTACTTGCAGGGCAGTTCAAGTGACTCGGCAACCTTCTCCAAGGCTAGACATCTGATGTCCCCAAGGTCTTGTCGGCAAGTGGGGCACCGGTTCTGCACTCTTGATTTGCAAGTTGAGCAGATCGTGTGGCCATTGTGGCACTGGGCAGGAGAAAATAACAGATCAGAAAAGCTTAATTGGAAGATATATTTGATCACAGAAGCCATAATCCAAATCCAAATCCAAATCTTCAAGAGAGCCATGAGAGAAATTATCCCTCCATATAGAGAGATGGCATGTAGTAATCTGACATAAAGTTTTTCATAAGCAACAATCAAACATCTTCAAAACTGATCAAAACCTAAGCTTTCAATCTTCTTCTACCACAACAACAAAAACTTACATAATCCAAACATCAGCATCTCTCAACTGTGCTCTTTAAAGCAGTCAAGGAAGCTGAGAGGTATACCAAAAAATGAGCATGACATCTCATCATACCATCCACCAAAACGAAATGGATCCTATTCCTGAAATCATAATTAAAAAAAAACATTCTTATAAACTAATGTGAGATTCATTTTGCTATGTCATATAACTTGTAAAAATGTTTCAATCATTGTATAGCATTGCTTAATTCAAGTCTTAAAAGGTGGAAAGTAGGAATTGGGAGGTAAAACTGACACTCAGAAGCCACTTTAATAAAGGTCAGCAAACAAAAGCACATTGATACCACATTCAATCAAAGAATCCAAGCACAAATTGACATGAATTCAATCACAACCTCTTTCTACCACCACCTATCAATGCAGGAAACTTCACATTTGCAACATTATTTTTTGTTTTGCAGACAGCTTCATTAGTAACGGATCAAGCTCTGCAAGATCTACAATACCTTTGTGGAACTCAACTCTGGCAACAAGATGAGTTACTATGGCCTTATAAGATTCATAGTTTCATACCCAAAGCAACATTTAGGATGTCTTACCACATCTGCAACTAAAACACCCAGTTTCACCTCATTCTAACACCACTATAAACAAAAAGAAAAGCAACCTTGCTAACATGCAATTGCAATGAAGGAATAAGTAACAAAAAAAACCCAGAAAAGAATTCAAAACTTATTTCCATCAAACATCAGCACCAAAAAGAACCCTAAAACAAAGACAAACCTGCAACAAAGACCCTAAATTTGATCATCCAAATCCAAGATCTGAAAAATACCCAAAAATCCAAATGCAAAAATTCATAAAGGGTTAGGGGTATTAGAAAGAAATGGCACCTGGTAGATCGGTGGGTACATGGAATTTGTACAAACGGGGCACTCAAGCAGTTCAATTACGCTGCTAGTGGAGGCAACCACCGGCCCCGGCGCAACCTTGATCGATTTCGGAGGGGTATAATTATGACTGCCGGCGTTGTTGTTGTTGATCCCTTCGTCAAGCAAGCCGGAATCAGGAGACGGCATCGACGAGGCGCATTCAACGCTTTTCGGATCCATCCCTCTTCCTCCTCCTCTTCTTCCTACCTCCTCTTCTTTCATCACCCTAATTATCTCTAATCCCGGGAAACCCAACAAACCCCCAAATCAAAATCAAAATCAAAATTCAAACACCCCTTTTGACCTTTGCCTTTCAAAATTCGAATCAAATTTCACCCAGGATCAGGGAAAAAAGGATCCCTCTTTTTATTCCGATCGCAGAGACAAGTCAATTGAGATTGGAGAAAAAGAGATGGGTAGAGAGAGAAAGAGAGAGATGGGAAAGAAAGAAAATGGAAGCTTCTGCCTTTTTGAATTTGGTTGGGGACTTGGGGCCTTCTCAATTTTTGATTTGAAGCGGGTAATCGGTGATTTTGCGATTCGGAAATGGTAAACACGGATTGGACATTGGAGCCGCTGTATATGATCGTGTTGCAATTTGCACCCAATTGATGATGGATTCAATTGGGGTATGACTTTTTGCCCCTTTGAATGTTCAATATGAATAAATTAGGGATTTTGTTGTTGTTGTTGTGAATGATGTGAAGTTTGTCCCCCCAATGGTCTGTAGCTTTCCACAATACCGCTTACTGGGGGCGCTCAACGTCTTCTTATGGGTAATTGAAGTTTCGGATGCTTCTGTCTTTGTAATTCTCATAGACAAATCTTTCAAATTACAAAATGCATTTAAAAAAGATGAACAAGTAAAAAGTTTCAAGTTCCATATATTTTAAATATTTTTTTATAATTTATTTAAATCATTATTCATACGGAGTATATGATAAAGGAGGAGTCCTAGGACCATCCGCAACCATGGAAACATCTTTTTTTTTTTTTTTTCCATCTTCCTATCACAATTTTACAACTCATTTATTTTTTTATTTAAAATATTTTTCACCTTTTCTACCTCTTTCTAAAAGTTTTACTCTACAACCATGGGAAACTCTTTTACCTCTTTTCAAATTTATTTTCATTTTTTCTTTTCCTTTATATCTTTTCCTTTATTATATGTGTATCATCATATATATTATTGTGAATTATTTTTATTTATAATGTTATAAATAAATAAAAATAGCAAGTAGTTAATATAAATATATTTTATTACATCTAGATTAAAATAAAAAAAAGTTAAAAACATATTTTATTGTGAACAACAACTTCTTCATTCTCTTGTATTTGATGGACTTGCCTTGCATCTTCGGTTGGACTTTGAGTGGCACTCCCTTAAACACCCGGAGAATACTCAAAATGTTGTTGGTTTGGAAAAAAAAAGAGGATTGTACACATTGGTAGGATTATGTGGGGTATAATTTGGATATTCGGGTGTTGAAAAATTGTTAAACATTTGCAACATCACTTGAAATTGAGGATTTTTGAGAAGATTTGGATCAAAAGACATATTTGGAATGAGTGGAGTATTTGGATTATTGTGATCCATGGTTAAGAAAATAGGTGCAACTACAGTAGATCAAGATGAGGTTATATATAGGATAAAATTAGGCTCAAATTGTAGAAAAAAATAAAATTAAACCAATGGGATATTTTATTTTAAAAAATAATGAAATATAAATCTATTTCTATTTCATTTTAAATCCTATTACAACTAATAAATCTAAATGTAAAATATATCAACCTACTTTATCATAAAAAAAGAAAGAAAAAAAAATTAAAAAAGGGAAGAGGTTACCTCTCTCTACCAAGGTAACCCTTTCTCACCTCTTATCTTTTAGCAACCTTAAGGTTGCTAAAACCCATGGTTGCTCATGCTCTAAAAAGGTAAATGTATAGCCAAAATATATAGACAAGTGATAAAGGAGGAGTCCTAAAAAGGTAAATGTATAGCCAAAATATATAGACAAGTGATGTAAAGTCTAAACATGATCTAGTTACAAGGTCGGACCTCGGACTACTGTGAAAACAACAAAAATACACCCACAAATGTGGACAAACAAAGATCTATATCAAAGAGAAAGAGAATCAAATGGGAACCTCCACCAATGGGAACTCATAAGCTAAATTTTGATGGTTCGTTCTCCGCGGATGGTTTGAGCTCTTATGGATTCATCATTCGTGATTCTGTAGGAACCCCGATTTTCTCTGGTAATGGACCATCACCAATCAGTTCTGTCTGTGGCTGTGAAAGTTTGGGTCTCTGGATGGGACTTCGGGCTGCGACAGAACTGAAAATAACAAATCTTATTATTGAAGGAGACAACTCAACAATAATAAAAAGTATGAAAGGTACGGGGAAGCCTACTGGAGACTCTGAAATGATTGTCTCGGACAGTCTAGTCTCGCTGGGCTTTTTTGGTTCTGTTGAGATTCGTCATGTCTTCCGTGAGGCAAATTTGGTAGTTGATCGCTTGTCCCGTATCACTCCAGCCTTCAACGGTATCTGGACTCCTGATGACTCTCTGTTGCATAGTCTCATCCGCAAGGATGCTCTTGGCTTATAGAGCTCAGCTCTATGGTCAAATTTTTTCCGTTTCAAAAAAAAAAAAAAGGTCGGACCTCGGACCATGTCAAATGCAAAATGACCATAGTAGCCGTATACCTACCTTGAATAGGTAAATAAAGAGCGGCCATTCCGAGGTTCGAACCAGGGACCTTTGGGTACTACCCACAAGTCCTTTCCGGTGAGCCATTCCGGAATGGTTACCGTATACCTACCCAACTATAGGCAAAAGCCCACATAACCCATTTATTTAGTCTAACCCCACAATATCTCAATCACAAAAGTAAACGGCTAGCCAACTTGTCTAGCTATCAACTAGACCTGAGCAAACCTGGGCCAACCCGCCCGAGAAAAAAGGCGGGCTTGGGTAAAGTAGTTGGCCCAAGCGGGCTAATTGGCCCGGCCCGGTAGGCCCACCGGACTGGGCTTGGGTCGAGTGTGAGGTCCAAACGGGCCATTAGGTCTGGCCCGGTATATATTAATAGAATATATATAATATATAATTATATATATATATATATAATGACATTTTTTTTATCATGATATGAGTATATAATACCAATATTCCATTATATGGGATTTAAGACTAAAAAAAATATTTATATCATACAATAGTAAATATTATAGGTAATTTAATATTCTGAAGTGTGGACTTTATATGAATTCAACTAGCTTCGCTTCAATTTCCTTGTTTTAAATTGAACTGTCATGTTTTATGGTCTTGAATTGACTTTTGCTTTTTGAAAATTTATTTAAAAGGAAAATTTAGTAAGGTAACAACTAACAAGGTATGTCATGAAAAACCCGGTAGGCCCGGTGGGCGGCCCGACCCGATAATAAGGGCGGGCTTGGGCGAGGAAGTAGGCCCAAAAACTGGGCCTAGTCCAAACCCGGCCCGGTACAATGGGCCGTTAAAACGTCAGGGACACAACTCCATTCCTCTCAATCCAAGTTACATAGATGAACGCAAGGAATGCATTGAGTCTCATTTTGAACACCATTTGTTTCTGACTTCGCTTGGCTCGTTGGCAAACCGTACATACCATTGTAGCCAGTCGCACATACCATTAGCCCGAATCGAAAGTCCAACCCATCTCCATACCGATAGCCGACATCAGCGAATCAGTGATTACCCGACTGTCGAACCATAGGTGAGACTCTCTTTCCTCCTCTATGCCGCATAAAGGGCATACAGTCGCTGCATCGCCTTTCCAATGTTTAATAATCCTTCTTGTTTGTAATATTCCTTTTGCAGCTACCCACACAACGAAGCTCCATTTCTTGCATCGCAAGCTGTGTTAGATCATCGCTCCCCATTCCATAAGCATCGCACGTGCCTGCAACTCAGTGTATAGCCAACTGCATTTTACTCGGGCCCTAGACAAGCCTAGCGCTAGGAGTTTAGCTCAAATAGGTAGCAACTCATCTCTCACGCCAAAAAAATATCCATAGCCACGTATCGTAGGTCTTTGGTGCTATGTCCTATATATCTGACTCCCTCATGTGGCTACAATGTAACCATCTTGTCCAATTGTTCGGTCTCCCTGCGATAATATCAAGAATCAGCTTAGAAATAAACGCTTGTTCCATGTTTTTAGGTCTTTGATGTCGAGCCCACCCTCCTCATACGGGCGAGTGACAATAGTACATGCTACAACACACCGCTTTCTCACCACATTCCCACTCTATAAGAATCACATGCACGTTCTATTTACTTCCGCAACAATGTATCCCTTTAGTAATAAGCATAGTCGTCCCCACATAAAGAAATAATATCCTCCAATAACGGCCTTTATCAGCTGCAAGCACCTGCAAAGAAATAGTTTTGGTGGCCCAACTTGTTATATATCTCCTAACTTTGTCCATCAATGCTCTGTACTCTCCTACGTACCACCACCCTTCTCGAATGTAGCGAGATGCCCAGATAAGTGACCGAAAATTCACCCCTACCGAACCCTGGTTGCTGGATAGTCTCATTCGTTGTTTCATCTGTCACTCCTGTTAGGTAAATGGTACTTTTATCTGTGTTTATCGTCATTCCAGCAACAGACGGGAAGCTATCCACATTAATGTTTCTCAGGATCCTCGCTAAGGTGCAATCAACATATCAAAATAGTAGTAGATCATCTACAAAAGCAAGATGGGTAATTTGCAGTGCCCGAAACTTGGGGTGATATATAGTTAAAGTCTGGGTTTTCTGCAGCCCAGTCAACTAACTGACTCATAGCTTCCATACAAATCACAAATAGGTAGGGAGACAAAGGGTGCTCCTACCTCAGTCCCCTACTTCCACGGAATAATTAATCCCTAGCTCTAGGGCGCCATAGCTCTCTCTCTTGCTAAAAGGGAGTCATATGACTGTGGGAAGAATCCCACTGAAAGGGTGGGTCCGGTGGGAAGAGGTAACCTAGTGGGAAGGGGTTACCCCGTTTATTTTATTTTTATTTTTAACAAGTACAAATAATATTTTTATACACTTTAATTAAATAAACTCTATTTGATTGGTTGAGAATATGTGATAGGGTTTATATAAAGTTGAAAAGAGAGTGATGAGGTAAACTTATAAATGTGAGTAATAACTTAAAGGAAAAGGTAGAAATTGTAGAAAATGAGATATCGAAATATTACAAAGGTGGAGAAAACAAAAGAAGGATGGGACATGGATACTGATGCCCTAATATGAAAGTAGTTAAGTGCCTCCTAACTCACTAATAATCGGGTTTGGATCTCATAAATTGTTAAATTCGGCTGGGCCTGGTCGAGTCAAAGACAACTTAGAGGGAGTTCGTGTGCGGGCCTACGTACGGGAGATATGAACAACACATAAACTCAACGGGGTTCATTTTAAAACCAATTGACAATGAGAGGAGTAGCCCATCAAGTTGACCGAAACTAGCCGAATCGGCTCTAATATCATGTTAAACTCGGTTGGGCCTGGTAGAGGCAAAAATAAGCTGCAGGGAGATCGTGTATGTGCTCACATACGGGAGACACGAACAACACATAAACTCAACGGGTTTTATCTCAAAACCAATTGGCAATCGTCAAGTTTATATGTTAGTTCATAATATCTCAATCTTTTCAACTTGAGACAACCCTATATTCGAACATAAATTTAACTATCAAATTCATGAGATCTAATTCCCCAATAATCATGCTCTAAAACAATTGGTCCGTCAAAAAATTCCAATTTTGATGTGATTATGCGGTCCGGATCACCTATAACCTACCATATAACCCTCTATGTTACACAATTGCTATTGGTCCACCTATATATAATTAATTTATCCAATTTAAATTACTAAACTTATTTCAGAAAATCTTAATTAAAATATAATTTTTATTTTATAAATTAAAAAGAAAATTAAAGATTTTCTCTTTATTCTTGTTCAATCTCGAGATCTGCCGTATAAACCCTTCTCCTTCTTCATTCTGATTGCGTCGCCGGCGGAGAAGAAGGCCACACTTTTTCTTATTCTCCGTTCACCAAGATGTCTCAATACCTTCCTCGAGCCACATAAGCTATCCTTCTCCTTCTTGATTCTAATGGACACCCAGACAGAGAAAAAAGGTCCGACCTCAAACAGGCTCGACAACGACAATATAACAATTCAGGCTACAAATTTGATTCGAAGGGCGCCCAGACGGATAAGAAGGTCCGACCTAGATCAGGCTCGACAACGATGAATGAAGGTAACAATTTAGACTACAAATTTGATTCTAGCATGTAACTCTTCAAGATTGAGGTGTAAAATTTCATCGGACATGCTGGGACTTGATGTTTTAATTGCATATGCAAAGTTGTGCAACCCGATTGTTGAACTAAGATGTACTCATGGCGGTGAGTTGAAATTATGGAGATAAATTTGATCGACCTAGTGCTGAACGGAAAAGAATAAAGAGAAGATCTTTAATTTTCTTTTTAATTTAGGAAATACAAATTATATTTAAATTAAGATTTTCTGAAATAAGTTTATTTAATTTAAATTGGATAAATTAATTATAAGTGGACTAATAAAAATCGTGTAACAAAGAGGGTTACGTGGTATGATAATAGAAACTTGAAATTTGTGAATCCCGTGAGGTTCCTTGATGGGAAATTTCACATTCTTGAAACTCAGGCCAAACATCTGGAACAGTCGCATCATAAAAAAAAAAAGAAAAAGAAAAAACTTCTGGAATATAGTTGGGCGCGTGTAGTTGCGCGCGTATATCGTAGAGTAAGGGGTAGTGACGCGTGTAATATGCGTTTCATCATTCAAACTCTTCAACGCGAAAACGAAAAGGACTCCTTCCTCCTGTTTTCGTTTCGAATTCCACGGCCCAATCTCCATTTTTGGACAAAAATTTCAGTGGAGCCCCCTCGATACGAATCGAATCACTCAAAATTTTCAAACTTGAAGATGGAGGAATCACCGCAAACGGCTCCTTTTCCATATCTCTCTCTCACTCTCCCGTTCTCTCTCTGGTTTGCGTTGATGGGATAGAGAGGAATTAGTGGATTCGGAAACTACCTTCCCCCAATTTTATTGCTGGTGAGATGCAATGAGAACTCGCAATCCAAAGTTTAATCTCAAATCCTGCAAATGCAGAGATGGCAGGTGCAAGAAATCCGACGACACCATCAACAACACCGCCAACAGACACCGGAATTTCTATGAGCTCTTTTTCTCCGTCGTCTGGTGTCTCGCTTTCTTGTTCTACTTCGGCCTCTCCGTCACCGATCAGCGCAACGGTGATTTGTTTCTTTTGACTCTCTTGATTCCTTCTGTTTTCCAATCTAGGTTTCTTTTCTGTTATCTGATGAGTAACTAATCAAGTAATCAGTTTTCTGGATTTCTTTCTTTTGACCTAAATTTAGTCCCAATTGAACCTTTTTCTGCGTGATTGATCTTTCTCTGATCTTGATTCGCCGATGAATTGAGATTATCTGAGATGAATTCGATTGCTTATGACACAATTGATGGCTGATCGCTCAATTTGCTGATGAAATTTTGCAGATTACTCCTTCCCTGTTACTAACAGCTTATCCAACAAGGATAACAATGGAAGTAATGTTATCAATGGCACTGCACAGGCTGCAATCCTTAGGGTTCCGGATCGCGTTGATGACACATTGTTGGAGCTCAATGAATCTGGTAACATAAGTGGTCAAAACTCCATGAATTCTTGTTGCCTGCTTCCATACAGTAGGGTTGAGGAATTAGTGTATCACATTTTGGGACACACTGCCTTAGTGTGTCGGGTGCCCTCGAGAGCTGTAGGCTATACAGCGAGCTCAACTCGTCACAGTCGCGATGGATACTTGGATCTCGATGAGTTTAGGAACATAACAGGGCAAGGAAAGCAGTTGGGCGACTCCACCCAGCGCGTTAATGTCACTCATCGTCTTGAACTTGATGGTGTGAAGTATAACTATGCTTGGTCTTCGAAGGGTGCTAAGGTGGTGGCTCACAATAAGGAAGCCAAAGGGGCAGGGAATATATTGGGGAAGGATCATGATAAGTATTTGATAAACCCTTGTTCGGTTGGAGGGAAGTTTGTAGTGGTTGAGCTTGCAGAGGAGACTCTAGTGGATGCTGTCAAGATCGCGAACTTTGAGCACCATTCGTCCAATTTCAAGGAGTTTGAGCTTCAGGGGAGCTTGAGTTACCCGACTGAGACGTGGTCTCTTGTAGGAAGTTTCGTGGCTTCAAATGTCAAGCAGGCTCAGACATTCGTTCTTCCGGAGCCCAAGTGGGTCAGGTACCTGAACCTTAGCTTGATCAGCCACTATGGATCGGAACATTATTGTACATTGAGTGTTTTCGAGGTGTATGGAACCGATGCAATTGAGAGGATGCTTGAGGATCTCATGGTGTCAAAGCCTAGCCTGATTACAGTGGCAGCTACTGACACAGGATCTCAAATAGGCAGTGAAATTGAAAGAGAATCTGAATCCAGTGGAAAGGGGGTATCACAGTTTGTTGATGGGAATCCAAACCGAGATTTAGTTAATCCCGGGAAAGTTCCAGATCCTATAGCAGAACTAAGACAGAAACCAAACAGCCGAATACCAGGGGATTCGGTGCTGAAGATTTTGATGCAGAAGGTGAGGTCATTAGAGTTGAGCCTGTCTATGTTCGAGGAGTATCTCCGAGAAATGAGCAAGAGGCAAGGACATATCATACCACAACTGGATCATGAGTTGCAAAGAATATCATCAATTGTAGAGAATGAGAGGAAGGAACTCGGAGAACTTCTCTTATGGAAGGATTCCATGGTATGATACCTTGCAGGCTGTCTTATTGAGCTTTCCGAATTCCGCCTGCCTTTCTAATGATCCATTCTTTTTTCTTATAGGAGAAGGAAATCACAGAGATGGAGCTATGGAAAACTATGGTTTCGTCGCAAATGAATGCACTGATCAGTGAAAGTATGAAGCTAAGGTGAGTACAAATTTACTGAATCCAAAACCGAGTTTTGGAAAACTTTGTTAAGTTCTTTGTTTTCTGATGGTGCAGAGTTGATGTTAAGAATGTAGCAGACACCCAATCCTCTCTGGAGAATCGCGAGTTTGCGATTCTAGCTATCCACTTCTTCTTCATGTGTGCGGCGTTTCTCATTCTCGTGTCAAGACAGGTGCTAACGTCCTTTAGAGCCTCACGGCAAGGCAGCTACGAGGGCTCTCGGACATCAAGCAAGGGGTGGGTGGCAATTCTTGTGAGCAGCAGCATCACAATGCTGATTGGGTTGCTTAGTTTGTAGGCGGTTTGTTTGTAGAGAGACTCATTTTTAAAGCGGCTTTAGTTTCGAATGGATATGTATATATCCTCCTATTTGGTTAATACTTATGATCAATCTTGGATTGATTCGGTTTTTTCCCTGAGAAATGAGCAATAAGCAAACTCTTATGGAGACTAAAGTGTATTAGAGATTGCAATGTCACCAACACTCTCTTCTGAATGCACCCATGGCTCATGGAGGAGGCTTTACTCGATGTCGCAACACAGCTGGTTCTTGAGGAGCTGATGAGGACAACGATTTGCGGAAATGTGCCTTGGTAATGAATGGAACTGGGAGGGCTTACCACTCTATCAAACGATTTGGCACATTCCTGTACAAGAAAGGGCATTTGCTTACATTGCTGTCCTCACTGCTCAGCAGAAGAAGCTATAGAAATTCACCTTCTTTGAGATTTCCCGGCAATCAGAAGGTTGTTGATCGCGATTGCTAGAAATCGCCTTGATCCTTCCTTCTTATGTATGGAGAATTTGAGATCAAAGACTGGATTTTTTCGAATACAAGAAAGGAAATCAATGTCTCTCTACATGTTTGGCTTTCAGTTTGGGATTGAGATATTGGCTTTCAGTTCTTTTATTGAGGATAATGGTTGATTTGCAATGTCGTTAGGCAAAGAACTCATTCATTTACCAAACGAGTTGAGTTGAAGAAATTTTTATGCTTGATTACAAGCTCGGTTCAGCTCCATTCAAGCTTAGAAGTTCCAATTTTGTGAAGTATAAAAATTTCCCTTAATGTTTATTAATTTGGTGACTTTTACATTTAGATTGAAAATCTTTTAATAAACCATCCAATATATGAAATTGGATACTTAATCTTTTATATACAGTAACTTACAATTAATATATATCGCGGAATTCAAAATAAAAAATATTCCATAAATATAATATAAATTTGAGAAAAATATTATCTAAAAATTAGATAAAATCTTCCAAAAATATATCTAAATTGGAGAATAAATTGAATATAATTTTTTGGAATTTTTTTTTAAATATATACATATATAGATATAGATATAATTAATTAAGGAGGAAGTGACATGAATCATAGCCGACTTCTCCTTCATTATAATATATACATATATAGATATAAATATTTTAAATAAATCTCATTGGTACGTTGCTCGATAGATAAATAGTTGGTTAAAAAATGTTTAATTATCATAATTAGATATAAATTTTAAAAAAGATGTTTTGAATTTATGAAATTGGTTAAAAAAATTTGACAAAATTTTCTGAACATTTATGTGGATTGAGTTGATTGGGTAAACATCCTAAAATTTAAGGTGGTTAGAATAGATTTACGTTATGTTTGGATTCCAATTGTAGTGTACTTATAATGCAAATAGATTAGGGGTTTAAATTAGGGTGTGTTTGAATTATAGGATATATTACTTATAGTGCAATAATTTTATTTTAATGTATATGATTATTTGATTAAATTACTATTTTACCTTGATTGTTACGTTGTTTTTAATTGAATAATCAAACGCTCAGATATAGATATATATAGATATAGATATAGTCTATAGATAGATATAGATATAGAATAGATATAGATATAGATATATAGATTAACCTGATTAGGCGAAAATTCAAAATTTAAGATGGAATTAATTAGAGACGAAAAGGACGATCAGGTATGTACTTTATAGTTATTCGAAGTTGAATCCAAGTTTAGCACTTCCAATTTCATCAATATATAGCTCTCTACGAATCTTATCGAACTCAATTCGTAGGTAGTAGTAGTTTTTTTTTTGGTCGAAAGTAGGTAGTAGTAGTTAATCTGACTGATTTGGTTTCCCTTGACTTGTTTCAATCAACAAATTGACTTGTTTCAATCAACAAATTTGCATCAGTTGAAATCCGTAGCCATGGAATACATATTAGGGAGCATTGGCCTCCAAAAAGCATATATAGCTCTCTACGAATCCAAGGTTAGCACTTACAATTTCATATATCATTATATAGCTCTCTACGAATCTTATCGAATTCAATTCGTTGGTAGTAATAGTTAATTTGATTGACTCGGTTTCCCTTGACTTGTTTCAATCCACAAATTTGCATCAGTTGAAATCTGCAGCCATGAAATTTAACACAAAAGGAAGGGAAATTGCAACCAACGACGACAATCAGGACTCGATCTTTCTTCCAGAAGAACTTGTAACTGAAATTCTACTAAGATTGGACATCAGAGCTTTGTTCAGATCCAAGCTCGTCTCGAAGCAGTGGAATTCCATCATCTCTCATCCAAAATTCCGGCATTGTTATCTGCAACGAGCTACTTCTTCCCCCAAATCATCATCTAAGTGGCACCTTTGGGGAATAACGTCTGAGTGCTACTTAAGCGAGTCACGTTGTACTACTCTTGATATCGTGGCCTCAAGCAGTGGACTGATACTCTCTCATTCATCACGACAATATCTTTTCCGATGGGAGTATCAATGGAAGGAGGAGCTCCACGTCATCAACCCTCTCACCAAGCAATCAGCCAAGCTTCCAATATCGTCCTGGTCTTTATTACTTAACTGCATCCTGTTAGCTTTTGCGACCCGTCCTGTCCAACCGGGTGGCGACCATCAAGCCTACAACATCACATACAAAGTTGTGGTAATTAAGAAGCCATGGCAGCATCAACTTCGTGCTAATTCTTCCGGCATTACCTCACTGATATTTTCTTCGGATACTCGGAGATGGACAACTCATAGGAACCTGACAAGTTGCCCGGAATCTGTCCGCCATTGCACTTTAAATTCTTCTGAAATCTTCAGTTACAACGGTATCTTGCATTTGCTTGATCGGCATACGAGGAGTATAGTAACTTACGATCCCTACGATAGCCCAGATACATTTGGCAGCATTCAGCTGCCTAGTACTGGATCAGCTAATATCCTGCAAAACTCGGAAATGAATGTGTTTCATTTTTGGCATGAAGACGTTATCAAGTTCGGTGAGATAGAGCATTGCGATGATCATGGTCGGAGACTGTGTGTGTGGCAGTTAGTAGACCGTGCCAAGGGAGAGTGGCGCCTGGAGCAAAGGTGTCTGATCAGTCCATTGTGGGAAGACAACATATTAAAACAGGTGAGAATACTAGTTGCTCCGGATCCTTGTAATGGCGAGTTGTTATGTTTATTTCTAAGGTGTGGAAATATACGGAAGGCTTTCGATCTTGGGAGTGGTAAAGAGGTATTTGTGGATCCTTCCATGTCGAGGACAATAGAGACATATTCTTCGGTTAATGTTGCACAAGATTGTCATCCGATTGCATTGTGTCCGTGGTCTTCTCCATTTTATGTAGCAGCAGCTAGGATCAGCAATTATCCATTATCAACAGAAGGATTTGAAATGATTCCCCGTGTTTGGTTTCCTTCAGTAACTAGTAAGTTTGTTTAATGGATTTTATAGAGTTATCAAGTTTGTTTATTGGTTTCCTTGTTTCAGTAACTACTTTGTTACTCAAAACAACTTTTCTCTCTCTCTCTCTCTCTCTCTATATATATATGGTTTGATCGTTCTGTATGTTCTTCACTGAACAGTACTGTTATTAAGTTGATCATTTTGTAACGGCGCCTCCATCTCATTGCTCACTTTGCTTACTTCTAAAAGTTCTAATCTGAGTTTGATCATTATTTTATTTGCTATCAATGGACCTCTCGAGATATTTTATTGAAGTAAAATGTTTGAGATTAGAAAATAAAATGAGGAAGGCTTACAACTGGTAAGTCTTCATGAAACAAATGACAGCAAATACTATAAAGTTCTTTCAACAAATGAAAACCAACAAGAAATAAGAAAACAGAATTTATAAGGAAGTCAATGTTAGCAATCTAGGGCTGCTAAGGAGATAGAGAGTAGGGCTGTGCATCGGTCTAAAACCGGACCGGGGCAAACTCAACCGAAATCGAAATAAAAAATCTCAAAATTTCAAATCGAAAGCCGAACCGAAACCATTAGGTTCGGTTTGGTTATTTGCTGGTTTAGTTTGTGTTCAGTTCGGTTTTAATGGTTATCCCATCGCTTGGATATACAAGTGGTCTTTAGAACCCAATATAGATGCTCAAGCGACCACATACCTCCGTCGCTTCAATATATGGCTCACCAAATTAAGCTATATGTCCGTCTCTTGAAATAATTGTTCGTCTGAAAGTTACTTTGGCAATGTTAATTTATAATGTAGGGACTCGATTGTATTAGTCTGTCTCCTGAGTCTAATTTGTTTTATGAAAATAAAGCCAAATTTGTAGTTCCCACCTGCACTTCGCACACATTCACATCACAATCTATCTAATTTTACTTTGCATTCACACACCATATCACAAACAACCAGCACATTACATACACAAGCAACCTGCACACCATCTCCAAAACACACAACTTGCTCATTCACATCGATCACAACCCAATATTACATACACAAACAACTAAAAAATATCCCATGGCATTAAAAAAAACCATTCACTTCACAAACTGAATCTGTGTGGACAAAGACCCACAAAAACCTACACAAATTCACCTGTTTTCAACCATATACCTGCGCATACCTAAGGCTTGACACACTAAATACCCAAAACCATCACATACAAGTGATGGTTGTTTTTTTCACTGAATCCGTGTGGACAAAAACTTGCACAAAAACCTACACAGATTCACCTGTTTTCAACCATATACCTGCATACCTAAGGCTTGACAAACTAAATACCCAAAACCTCCACATATACAGTGGCGAAGCCAGACCGTAACATAGGGGTGGGCGAGATTTAGGCTAAAAATTAAGTAATAATGAAACGAGTTTTGCTAAACTTTAAATAAATTTAATTGTGAAGGGTTATGTAAAAAAAATTCAAAGATTTATCCATATTATTAGAAGTGATCGAATAAAATTTATAATTAGTTAAAAAAAATTTCAAGGAAACCCCCAATGAATGACTAAAATAGAATTCAAACAATACTAATTGAAATTAATTATTCTCAATTTAAAAAGATATTTGAACTTATATATAAAAAGATAGTTAAAAATAAGTGAAGAAAATGTAAAAAGTGGGAATTGAACCTTGGGCTTTAGATAGAGAGAAAAAAGTTCCTCATTTATACTTTACCAACTAGCCAAGGTAAACTTTATGATCCATTTTCACTTCTAAATTAATTTAGACCTTTTTATTTTTTATTTTTTATATATTTAACCTTTCGTTTTTTTTTCCGGGATTGGGGTGGGCTCGCGCTCATACGATCCCACCCCTAAATCCGCCAGTGCACATATAAGTAGACCTGTCAAACGGGTCATTCGGGTCGGGTCACTTCGGGTCCTGGGTAATACGGGTCCTGGGTAATACGGGTTTCGGGTATTTTCGGGTCCCGGGTAATACGGGTTTGACCGGGTTTTTGGGTCATTTCGGGTCGATTTCGGGTTGGTCAATTTTTTCTTTTTTAAATTAAAAAAAATCATGATTTGATAATTTTGTGATAAATTTAAAATTCTAAAGTTAAAGACGTTGTTCATAAGTTCTGATGCTTGTAATTATATACTATATTTGATCTAAAATATTTGATTTTTTATTATTTCTCGTAATTTTTAATAAAATGTAATAATATGAAAAATATCAAATTTTCAAATAATTTTTTTAAAATAATTTCATGCAATTAGTTATAAGCATAGAATTGTTTTAATATTTTAATATTTTTTAGAATTTTTATCTTCTTAAAAAAGTCCGTTGAAAAATAAAAAATCAAATACTATCGATCGGACGGAGTATTACACAATACAAATAAATATAAAAGTTGATTTGAAAATGAAAGATCAAGTGATTGTAATTATAAAATGTAATAAATTGGAATCTCCATAAAAAAAATTAATCATATATAATTATAAATCAATCGGGTCACCGGTTCAAACGGGTAAATCGGGTCACCGGGTCGAAACCCAGATTACCCTGAAAATTTCCGGGTATTTCGGGTTCGGGTCGAAAAAATTTTCCGGGTCGAAATTCTCGGGTTCGGGTCGAAATTTTTTCGGGCGTTCGGGTCGGGTCAACCGGGTCGGGTTGTGTTTTGACAGGTCTACATATAAGTGATGTAAGGGCTGTTTTTTCACCAAAAATCTACCATGTTCAATGCAAATGTTCACCAAAAGGTAACTAACAACCTATTGCGACCGAAACACTTACATGCAAATGCTAAGTTCAAGACGATGGTTGCGGAGTGAGAAATTGTCGCATAAGTTGCTCCATGGCCTCCATACGCTTCTGCATATCTTCATCCGCAACAGATAACTCATCACATTTTTCATCCGTCTTCCTAGCTTTCTCCTCATCCCTCTCCGCCCTCTCCTCAGCCCTCTCAGCCCTCTCCTCAAGTTCTTGCCTCTTTGCGGAACTCTTTGTGCTCCATCCTCCCCCTCTTTTCTTGGGGGGGGTCTACGCACAGCTCCTCCCATCCCTACCAATCTTAGTGATAACAAAAAGTCAGACACAAAAATCTGAAATTTATAGTAGACTACAATCTGAAATCATACATACATATCATAACTTCCAACTGAAATATATCATACATACATATCCATAACTTTAATCTGAAATAAATCATACATACATACATATCCATAACTTTAAACTGAAATATAGTAGACTAAAATAATCAATCAGACATGCTTTACAAAAGGCATGAGCACATGAAGTAACCTATAAAATCAGAATAAGGGGACAAATTAGATATTATAACAAATCCATCCCTAATAAAAATAGGGACACAAAGTACAAAAAGAGAACTATGCCATGTAGCCATGTACTTTTGTACTTGAACATGAATTTGTAAGAACAGATTCCAATTATACTAGGCTTAGTCTATTGGGATAATACATCAGGGTTTAGGCACCTCGACCCCTTGAAAGATTAACCATCATGTAAATCTAAATTAAGCCTTAAAAGTTAAATCTGACCCTCCATTTCTATAATTGTAAACTTATATACCCAATTGCTAAAAACTAATAATCATTATCACTAAATCTCTATCTTACATCAAATAACCACAGTGCTTAATCCTTGTTTAATTTGAACAAGCAGTTCAATAGGTAGTTCAGGCTTAACCATGGTTTAAAGCTGAAAAATAGATCAACGCCAAATTTTGAATGAGCCAAACTAGGCCCAAGGACAACCTTATCATTTCAGATCCACAATCTGAAATTTATAGTAGACTACAAGTTTTATGATTATCTCCACGACTTTACACTGAAATATATCATGCATACATAACTTAAACTGAAATCATACATACATACATATCCATAACTTAAACTAAAATCATACATACACACACTGAAATATCCGTAACTAAACTGATAAAATGATACATACATACACACTAAAATATCCATAACTAAACTGATATTTCAGTGATATTTCAGCGAAATCATACATACATACATACACTGAAATTGCAACTTGTGTAATCTATTGAAAAAAATAACACAAAGTATAAGAATACTAATATGCATAGTTTTTATTTATTCAAGTATAAAGACCAAATTGCAACTTGAAAAGTTAGAGGATGGAGATGTTACCTCGCACTTCAGTGCCCCGGCGTTCTCCAAAGCACTTGACCAGGACGTCAAGTTCAACATCTAGGCATGTCGGCTCTACTTCAATATTGTTAGCAGCCGCTGCCGCTGTTTTAGATTGACCGATCTCTTTAAGTGAACTTTGCAAACTTTCCTGCCAAGACAATTTAAAGATCAGAAATTAATGTTAAGTGAGAATGCAAATCGTTATAAAACAAAGTGTTGTACAAAACAAATACTACACTAACCATTATATCCGTGTTGTTAGGACATTTCATGTATCCATCAATCGCAGCCTGAATACGCGGTGCGAGACTCCCTTTCTCATAATGCTCCTCTGCCCGATGAATCAGAGGTTTTGACCCCAAATGATGGTTCATCAAGTTTGGATTTTTAGTCCTATTTCTTTGGTTGCGTTGACTTATGGCCTCCAAAACAACAATACATATATGTGAAATGTATAGTTATACATTCATAATAATCATAAACTACAAAAAAGACCGAAACAAAGTAAGACAAAAATCAAGTAAATGAGAAGATATACTTCTTGAAGTGTCGGCGACACCTATACTTCCAATCACGATACCTCGCCGACGCTTAGTCATTGATAAAATCTAGCACTGTCTCATCATTAGGGTTTATATCATACATATTCTACAAAAGAAAAAACAGTAGTTAGTTAAAATGGTATTACTTGAAAATTTAAAGAAATATTAAGCCACCAAATGAGAAGATAACCTGCAGATGCGATATCAGAATGTTCTGATGTCGATCTTCAAGCTCATCAAAAGAAGAAGCCAGTGTAGGCACATGTGTCTTGATGATGGCCCCAATGTCTCGCACAAGCATGCTGAAGATATTCCTGGCACGTCCATTGGTGAAGCTCGACCACTTAATTTTGATCTTGCCTGAGGCTCTCTTATGCGGTTCGTCTTTGCGCTTATAATAGTTCGCCTTTTCCCTGGAGAGAACATGAATACACAGGTTGGTGAAGGGTCACAACATAGATGTGTATAATTGAAGATACTTAAGATATCACAACCATAGGCGTTAGGCTATCGATTCTGGAAAAAAAAAACTATAATATAAATTATATAAAACAATCAATATGAATAATATAAATTTTAATGTGGTGGTATATCGGTCAACCCGATATTGACCGATATATCGGTGTTGATCGTGCACCTGTGTGGAATTGAAAGCTTCTGTAAATGTAAAAAAATCATGATATCGATTCATAAAGGAAGTTTACATTAATAAAAAAAGCATTCATAATATCAATTCATAAAGCAATTTTATATTATCAAAAAAACATTCATAATATCATTAAAAATCATCATCTTCATCATCATTGTTTTCTGAAGCCTCTTCCTCTTCGTCTTCTTCTTCTTCTTCTTCTTCTTCTTCTTCTTCGTCTTCCTCGTCTCCTTGTTTTTCTTCACTCTCTGATTCATTTTGGAACGGATGAAGATCGATGGTGAGTTCAAAATCTCCGGTATAAATTGGGCCAAGTTCTTGATATGCTTCTTCTTGTTGAATAACTAAAACAAATAGATTGATATAAATAACATGAGAGTTTAGTGTTCATACCTATCGATCCTCGATAGGATCTCCACTCCGGATAATGAATGAGGCTTTGGCCTGAATTCACTCTTTCCATTGAAAGCATGACCAGCCGATTGCCAAGGTGGTCCCATGGGAGCCATCTGCGATGACCATCGTATACCATCCTCCCACGCTCATATGTTGCAGATATATCATCCAAACAATGAGGACATGCTTTATATCCCTTCTTCGTTGATCCTGATAGCATCCCAAGACCGGGAAAGTCACTAATAGTCCATAACACTGCCGCTTTCATCGTAAATGTAGACTGTGAATATCGATCAACTGTAGTGACGAAACCGCATAAGAAAAAGTGTATAGCCCCCCCTATGTCCCTGTGGGGGGGCCTGCTCGGGAGTCCCTCTTTGTGGAACGAGGGCTAGACGGGCTTACCTGAGGTCCTTTTCCCCCGATCCGCCACCTGATTAGGGCGGCGGAGGAGGGGAGAAGACCATTGCCTGTGCCGCCTGGCCCTAGAGGGATTAATGACGGTCTTACCCGGCCTTCGAGGTCCCCATGCCCCATGGGAGCCTCACTACCGGTGCCGCCGAGTCTCATAAAGAGACTCGCATCTTTACTTATCCGGGTCCATCAAATGACCCAATGGTAAAGGAGATACGTCGATCCCGGAGGGATATAACTCTGAAAAGGTGAAAAGTAATCGACAACCCCCTTTCTCCTTGGACTGAGGTCCAACTACCTATCCTGATGGTTTGTCGTGTTATTCCCTTACAGTCGTCCGCGGACAAGTGGCCTGAAATCAAGTCCGGCTAGGAGCTCGGGGGTGATTACTTCTCTCTCTTCCTTCTTCAGACAAACGTCTCCTCTGTTGTTTCCAAAAAAGTCCTTTCTCTCTAGCCCCATGGCCCCCTTTTATAGTCCCTCTTTTTCTATCGGTTCGGGGGAGAGTTCCCTCTTCATGGCCATCTGTTGATGGGGCATCGCCACGTGTATAAGAGGGAAGATGCACTTGGACGGGGGGCATGCGTGCCATCTGTCCTTTTTCGTGCCATTTGTCCTGTTCGTGCATGCCCTCCTCGTCCGCGGACCTCAGGTCGTCGCGTTTCGAGGTAAAGTAGTTCGTATTCGTTGACTCCTCGAGCCCTACTTGGCTCCGTTAATCCGCGGGCATCATCACAGCTCCTCAGACCGTGGGGGGACCGGATAAGTTTTTCCGCGGTTCAAACATCCCCCTCAATGATCCGCCTCTCTGTTAGGGCGAAGAGGTGTGGTACAAGAGGGATGCCGGGTTTCTTTGGGCCTGGTTGGGCCTTTATGGGCCGGCATTGTCCGGCCCATCAGTTTGATTGATGCGGGCCGTGATCCTGACACGTGGCTTTGGACGGGAGGTGAAAAGCCTCGGATTCTTGTGCCTATAAATAGAGGCCTTGCCTTCTCTCATTTTCACCGTTCTCTGTTTTTACTGCTCTTGCTGCGAACATCTTCGAGGTAAACCCTAGTTTTGCTTTCTTTTCTTTTCGCGTCTTAGTTCTTGTTTTGATTTTAGTCTTCCTTTTTTCCTTTCCCTTTTCTCGGGTCGCGGTTGGCGTGTAGATCAATTCTCCGCATGTACGCTTGCTTTGCCTGGCTCTTAGGCCTCTTTCTCGCTATTTCTTTATTACCGGGTTCAGTCGTACTCGTCATGTCTACTTCCTCGAGCAGTTCGGGTAGTGTGCAAGCTCTGACAAGGCCTCCGACTTCGAGACGTTCCGAGGGAAAACTTTTAATGGGAGAGATAGAGGTTCCCGAGGAGGTAACCATTCGGCGACCCAAGGCTCTTGAGGACCCCTCCTTTTACACCTCCCTGAGCCGCGTCCCTGAGGAGAACTCGTCTCCGATTGATTCTGTGTCTTCGCGGTCGGGTGGTGGGGCCTTATCCTCGGGGTCGGATTCGATATTGGAGTCGTCCGAGTCTCAACACTCTTACAAGAAGTGGGATTCTCGCACTGACTTGCCTTCCGGCCCCGTTTTCATGCCCAAGGAGCGCCGATTGTCGTCTGTGTTGGGGGACTTTCGTCCGGTCTTGTACGACGAGAAAGTGTTGGAGACTTGCCCGTTTAGGTGGGATTTCCAGCCTGCTGCCGCGGGCCCGATTCCCGAGGTCCTTCCTCAGCGGATGATCCCTATCGCTCCGCCGAATGGCCAAAGCCGCGGTGGGGGAACGTTCACGACTTTGGAAGATCTGAACGTTATTGCCCGCGTCTTCCCTTGGCCAGAGGGGGTTGCGTTGTGCTTGCCGGTGGAAGGGGGAGGAAGCTTGGATGCCTACCCCGGGTGCTTAGTAGTGTATATCGAGAGTTTAGTTCAAGGGTTTCGACTCCCTTTGCCTAATCTGTTCAAGCGTTACCTGAAAGCTTGTGGCCTGAGTCCCGCCCAACTGGTTCCGAACAGTTGGCTTTTCATGACCTCTTTCGTGATGCGCTGCCTCGAGATCGGGGTCCAGCCGTCTCTGGGGCTCCTGAGTAATATGCTTATTTTAGGTCATGGGGGGATCCATAAAAATCTTTACCAGGCCAGACTTAGCATGCCCATCGTGGATCGAAACACCAGCAAGCCGGAATGGCGGCACAAATGGTTTTTGGTTCGGGACCCTTCGCGTAAGATCCTGAACTTTCATACAGAACCACGTTTATATACGCGGGTGAAAAGAAAAGCGGTGTCCGACCTGAAGGAGATCGAGCAGAAGTTTGCGGTAGGGACCAAACCCTCGTGGAAAGACATGGTTTCTCCTTTACGGCTGGAGATGGCAGGCTTGAGTCTTCCTCATCCGCGCATAGGTTGTAGTCCCCTTCGGGGGATGTCCTTGCTTTTTTCTTATCTGTTGTACCTGTCCGCTCAGGACCCTGATTACCTTTGTTGTCTTGGTCTTTTTCAGGTGCTGGGGAACTGAAAATCATGGTGGATGCGGCCAAATCGTCCGCGGCTCCCCCTTCTTCTTCTAAGAGGAAAATTCCGACGGACGTGACCCGGACCCTGAAACGTCCCAAAACCTCGGCCTCAAAATCCAAAGGGAAAGCGGTGGTTAGAGAAAAAACTGTGGTGATAACCTCTCCGTCCCCTGGGGTTCCGGTAGAGCCCGAGCCCCCTGTTATCCTGATTGACTCTTCCCCGGTCGCGGAGACCAGGTCCCTTCCTCTCGTCGCCCCCTCCGAGCGTCAAATCGTTCCATCTGGTAAGGTGGGGACTTCGAAGCCGCCGCCGAAGAGGAAGAGACCGCGTTCCTACCCAGTGTGGGAGGGGGTGAGCTGGGACGTGCCGGTCTTTCATGTGGACGCTGCTGGCCAGCCCGCGTACCGTATGCCTGGCTTTGACTCGGACGTTCTTGAGCAGCTGGCATTTCCCCCGGAGCTCGGGAAGGCGGAGTTAAAGTACTTGGACCGTCTGACCGATGAGCAATTTACGCTCGAGCAGGAGCGCTGGTGCAATTGGGTAAGCCACTCGCGTAGTATCTCTCTTTCTTATTTAATCTTTGAGCGAGTTTCTGATATCCTCAATGCTCTTGTTGTTAGGGCCACGTCTTCACTCACAGCGGTTGGGGCGTTATCTCCGCCTGTGCCAACATGCTCATGACCTAGAGGCGAGGTTGGAGCATGATAATGCATATATTAGATAGGCATTATAGGCATTTTTAGCTTAGATAGGTTGCATTTCTTTCGTTCTTTGTTACTAAATTGCATCTTATGATTATTCTAGAAGAGTTCGGATTCTGCGCAAATTTGTGGTTATCTTGCAGATCGAATCGGAACCTTTGAAGAAATTCGGAAGCAGCTGGAAGCTGATGACCTTGGCGCGCCCGCGCTGCACTCGACGCGCCTGCGCTGCTACCCGGAGCGCCCACGCTGCTAGGAGGAAGTGGACGCGTCGATACACCAGATGGAAGAAACAAGTCGACTTCTGGCGCGCCCGCGCTGCTACTGACGCGCCCGCGTCGGTCCCTGGAGTCGGATTCCTATCCGAGTTTCCCCTATCTTATTAGTTTTAATATTATATTTTTATATATTTTTACGGGATGTTAAACCCGATTTAATTAGTTTATATAGGCCGAGAAGGCAGCAGTAGAGAATTAGGTTATTTTGGAGAGACGTATTTTCCCTTTTCTTCATCTCACAAACCCTATGGAGAACTAACTCTCCTTTGTTGCACTTGGTTCTTTGAAGCCTTCGATTGATTTGGTTGTGAGTATTCTACTCTTGTTCGTCCTTTGTTAATTGTTTCGATCTCCTGAGCTTATTGCTTGATTGCTTATTATTGGTTAATCTGGATTGATCACCTAGGTTTATCGATACTAGTCATATTGCTAGGGTTTCCAATTCCAGGTTTGGAGTTGTAGATTCATTGTAGCAAACACAATCACCATACGCGGGTTGCTTGTGGTAGATTGTGAAGGAGATTCGATTACAGGCTATTTTAACGGGTTGTTAGAATCGCTTGTATCTCATTATAATTCATGTTTGAATGCTATTGCTTTATTATTTGGTGAAGGTTTTCCCTTGTAATTTGGTGATAAGTGCTTTTAGGACTGGTAGGACTAAAAGCTATTACACGATCTGAATTGAGAACAATTACTGGACATTGGAACTTGAGATTCATAGAATGCGATGATGAACCATCTCAATTGTTGTGCGGATAATTACCTGGTGTGATACCTTTCCGTCATATATTCGCAACCTTTACTTGCAACTTGTTCTGTCACCATTGCTTGCACACAAAACTCCCCCTTGAATCGGTTACTTTTGGGTAATAATACTTGCTCTTACAATTGATTCTGTTTCCCTGTGGGTTCGACCCTAACTTACCTACTATACTTGTTATAGTTTGCATCTTAGGAATTTACTTTGATTTGGCATAACGACCTTAGGCCTGTCAGAGCAGCTGGGGGAGAGGCTTTCAGAGGCCGAGACGCCGAAGAAGGAGGTTGAGCTGCTTCGTTCACGGCTGAAAGAGAAAGACGAGGCCATATCTGTTGAGAAGGCGAAAAACAGCAAGCTGGCAGAGGATTTTGAGGTGTTACGTGCTCAGCTCGAGTCCTCTCAGGAGGCAAAGGTCGCCTTGCAGACGGCCTCCGAGGCCCGGGAAAAGGAATTTGAGGCCCAGAAAGAGGAGTTTGAGGCCCAAAGAAAGGAGTTTGAAACCAAGCTGCGGGCGGCGGATGAGGAGAGAAGTAAGGCTGTCGTTGAGGCCAACCGCCGTACCATCGAGCTGGAACGATAACGGTCCCGAACGGATGGTGACATCGTCCTTTCCTGGTTGGACGTCCCTCACAACCGCACCAAGCTGGTGGATGATTGGCTGAGGACCCCCAATGGCTTGGAGTTCATGAAAAATTCCGTTCCTGAGTGGCTGAACGAAGAGGCTGGGCAAGAGTTTATTCAGGACCGGTATAGAGATTGTTTCTACTTGGGGATGAAAGCCGGTATACATCAGAGTGTGTAGAGATCCGCGGAGGCCCCGGGTGTTCCCCTTCAGCCCTTCTCCCCCAGCGAGGATCGAGACGATTGGGGCCTGGTGGATGATGACAACGTGGACTTTTCTGGTGACGGTTTGTAATCCGCGGTGTCCTGTGCCTCAGGGGGTCTTTTTGGTTTTCAAGCAACTTTTGTCATTCTGTTAGGTGGTTGTTTTTTGTACTGTATTTACCCTCGTTCTTTTTGTCGTAGGGGCCATGCTGGAAACATTTGGTTTGTAAGTTTTTTGGATAATCTTTTTATGTTATGCGTCGCGGACGGTCCGCGTTAAGTTTCTGGTCCGCGCTCTTTCGATAAGCGTTTTCTAAATTTCCTTTTAGAGATACGACGACTTGGAAACCTTGCCCCCTGGGCACCTTACATTTTCATTCAATGTTTTTATTCATACAGGCTTCCTCTACTCCTAATTGCCCTAGCCTTCATCGAAAGAGCATCTTCTTCTAGGAGGCGTCGTCACTGCTTTCCCCTTCGGACGCGCTTTCTCCCGAAGGTACGTAGTTGGCTTCGAAACGCGAGCTACCCAGATACTGGAAAAGGATACCCCCCCCCCCCCACGCGGACGTCCCTCGATCTGGTGAGAACGCTCCACCCTTGGGTGAGCCAGAGTATTCCTTCTTCGTCTCGCTCTATTAGGACGCTTACGCCTTCTCCCTGTTCATCGGTCAGAACTATTCTTTCCACGTCGGGCAAACCATACTCTTCCTCGAAAAACGCTGGTAAGGGCTGTGGTCGTCATGGAAAGAAGAATTAGTGTCTAGCAAAGAGGTAAGAGTTGATCGGAGTGGTTTGGAGGGACCTTACCGCTCTCTGCAGGAAAGAGACGTCTAGGATCAATCGGAGGAAAGCTCTAGGTTGGCCTCCACCTGCTGCCATATTGACTTTGAAGCTACTTGGTTTTGATCTGTCGTCCGATATAGGATGACCCATGGAGGTTCTCCGGTCCTTGGCTTTTATAGAGATGAAAATGGCCATGGTTTCCTTACCTACCGGATCCCCTCATTTAATTTTTCGCCTTGTCCGAGTATCCTTTGGTCTTGTCTTTTCCTAGGTCCCTTGGGAAGGGAAGACTGACCGGTAGGGAAGCAGCTTTAATGTCTCTCCATTCCTTTATATCAGAAAGATCCGGAAATAAGGGGAAACTGTCATTTACTTCTTTGATGGTATAGGGATTCGTGGGCTCACTTCTTGTTCTTTGGGGCCCCAATACTCTGATGGGCTTTTGGGGCCTCTGGTGGGCCTTTGTTTTGGGCGCGCCCCTGCTTACTGGGCTGAGCCTCTTTTGGTAATTGAGGAAAGGTTTCTGGGTAGATCATGGATTCCCCAAGAATGGGGCTCCCCTTCGTAGATAGGGAACAAAGCGGGTTCTACAACCCTTTGCCGCGAACAAACGAAAATCCGTCGTCCCCGCGTGAGACAACAGGCCCCGTCCGCGGACTTTGGAGAGTCGCTTGGGGAACGTCTGAGGGCAAACAAGGCGTAAACCTCATGGCTTGTGTTTTAGATCGACCATGGAAACCTCGTAGAGTATTACACATTTTATTTCATTGGTTCAGGGGGTGACTTTGGATCGCTCGTGGTTAATTCATCCGTTGAAAGTCGCCAGCCTTCGCGGCCTTTTTCGGCCCATCGATTGCGTCTCCGTAAATCCTAACCATATCAACACGGAAATCTTTTATTATTCTCAGAGGATGACAACGGAACAAGATTTTTCAGGAACCGGATTTCTCCGGGCCTGAGGTACTTAGACCCAGAGAGGGTATATGTTACACAAGATATCCGTTTAGAGATTCCTTGCACCTTCGTTTTCTCCGTCGCCAGGATCGACTACGTCGACCTCGAAGATGGAGTCCCCTATGTACGTGAAAATCAGGGCCGTTCCGACAATGATTCGGTTCATCTGAACGAAACGGCGCCTCCCTTGGGTTAGCCAAAAGAGGCCGTCGCTACCCTTTTCCACCTTCACCTCATGCTCTTGGTTGGAGCGGGACCAGAGCCTGAAATGGGTCTGAGCGTCCTCGTCTATTAGGGCGTACGTGAACGAGAGCCGGAGTGTTTGCAACTGCTCTTCCTTCATGATGACTCGGCAAAAAACCCTTGAAGGAGTTTCTGGATTCATGGGGTGTATACAGGACCTCTCACTCCTGGGCCGACCAGAGCGTGTTTTACATCCCTCCCCCTTTTTAAAAAGGTGAAATCCTGCCGCTGGCCTTATCGCCACCTGAGGGACAGGTTGGACTTTTCCTTTCTTCTTGTCGTTTAGGGTCATGGGAGTGGGCGTTGGTCCGCTCGATGCCTCCCCTCTGAGATACATCTGTCCGTCATTCCTGGCCTGGGACAGTGGTATCCTGACAGTCCTCGGGCTCTGCCCGGGCCTTCTTTCGTGCTTTACTGCTACCGAGGTACTCTCTAAGTAACCCGTGATCCCTCAGGATTCCTTTAAAGCCGGGGTCCCCTGGGCCTCCAGTTTTTGCGATCAAAACTTTCCCCCAAGATGTCATCTCCTAATCGAAGGATCTGGGCCTGGACTTTCTTCCGATCTTTGGATTTCCCGGAGCAGATGCACCGCCTGGTATGTTGTCTTTGTGATTCCGATATTTTTGTTGATTTTCCCCGGGTGGATTTATCCTTACTCACTCGTCTATTATGCCTGGACCAGTCGTTGCCCTCTCGTTTTGAAGTGGAATACGACCCGGATTTTCCTGAGCACGTTCTGCTATCATCGAGAATTATCCGGGACTTTCCTGTGACGGTGTCCCGGGGCGACTACCGGGTGCCTTTCCTGGGTCATGGGTGGAACCACTTCCCCTGCACGCACGGAGTCGACATTGGATCTGCCATTACCTTCATACACAGAGGGAATGCCCGGTTTGAAGTTCACGTCCTGTCTGCGGACGGGAGGGAGGTAGATACTGACTGGGACGAGCCTCACCCTGAGGGCCCTCTGCCCAATGGAACCCGCCTTTGTGCGGATTGGACTCGTTTAGTTTCGGATCGTCCCCGGGACATTCCATGAGTTAGTCTGGGCTCCCTCTTCCTTCTGCGGGCCGGTTCTATGTTTCTTAAGACGACTTTTGCTCGATTTGCTTGTCTTTCGTTCTGGACTTTTTATTCTACTTAGACTCCTCGGGGTCGTTCCCCTTGATTTGTACTAACCTTATTTTTGACGATTTCCGTGGTTTAGTTGAGTAGAAGCTAGGGGTTCGTGTACCCCGTGTGTCCACCGGATGTCCGACGCGGAGCAAGCTCCAGCGTCACGGGACTAAGTGTTAATCAGGGAGCTCAATGCGTCCACCAGATGTCCGACGCGGAGCAAGCTCAAGCGTCATGGGACTAAGTATTAATCTGGGAGCTCAATGCGTCCACCAAATGTCCGACGCGGAGCAAGCTCCAGCGTGATGGGACTCAGTATTAATCTGGGAGCTCAATGCGTCCACCAGATGTCCAACGCAGAGCGAGCTCCAGCGTCATGGGACTAAGTATTAATCTTGGAGCTCAATGCGTCCACCAGATGTCCGACGCGGAGCGAGCTGCAGCGTCATGGGACTAAGTATTAATCTGGGAGCTCAATGCGTCCACCAGATGTCCGACGCGGAGCAAGCTCCAGCGTCACGGGACTGAGTATTAATCTGGGAGCTCAATGCGTTCACCAGATGTCCGACACGGAGCAAGCTCCAGCGTCATGGGACTAAGTATTAATCTGGGAGCTCAATGCGTCCACCAGATGTACGACGCGGAGCAAGCTCCAGCGTCATGGGACTAAGTATTAATCTGGGAGCTCAATGCGTCCACCAGATGTCCGACGCGGAGCAAGCTCCAGCGTCATGGGACTAAGTATTAATCTGGGAGCTCAATGCGTCCACCAGATGTCCGACGCGGAGCAAGCTTCAGCGTCATGGGACTAAGTATTAATCTGGGAGCTCAATGCGTCCACCAAATGTCCGACGCGGAGCAAGCTCCAGCGTCATGGGACTAAGTATTAATCTGGGAGCTCAATGCGTCCACCAGATGTCCGACGCGGAGCAAGCTCCAGCGTCATGGGACTAAGTATTAATCTGGGAGCTCAATGCGTCCACCAGATGTCTGACGCGGGGCAATCTCCAGCGTCATGGGACTAAGTATTAATCTGGGAGCTCAATGCGTCCACCAGATGTCCGACGCGGAGCAAGCTTCAGCGTCATGGGACTAAGTATTAATTTGGGAGCTCAATGCGTCCACCAGATGTCCGAAGCGGAGCAAGCTCCAGCGTCATGGGGCTAAGTATTAATCTGGGAGCTCAATGCGTCCACCAGATGTCCGACGCGGAGCAAGCTCCGGCGTCATGGGACTAAGTATTAATCTGGAAGCTCAATGCGTCCACCAGATGTCTGACGCGGAGCAAGCTCCAGCGTCACGGGACTGAGTATTAATCTGGGAGCTCAATGCGTCCACCAGATGTCCGACGCGGAGCAAGCTCCAGCGTCTTGGGATTAAGAATCGTCGAAGAGTAGAATAAAGCACCCACTAACCGCTTTAATTTATTTACTGATAGCGGGGGTGACTGGATAAAACTCGAGGTAGCTAAAAATTACACATAGTACTTCTTCAAGTGTTCCGCATTCCATGTTTTCCAGAGAGCAACACCCTCGGGGGTTTGTAACTTGTATGCTCCGACATGAACACACTCAGCGACTACATATGGCCCTTCCCATTTGGCATCCAGCTTTCCTCCCGCGAGGGCCAGTCAAAGGACTAGGTCCCCCTTTTCAAATCGTCGCTCCTGTAGATGCTGGTCTCTGTATTTCTGCGTCTTCCTTTTGTACTCCCGTGCCTTGATCTTCGCGATCATCCGTCTTTCCTCTCGTAGATGCATCTCGACCTCCAGAGCCTCGTCGTTGGCCTTGGATTCGTAAGCCAGAACCCGCGCGGAGGGGATCAGTCGCTCAACCGGGATGACCGCATTTATCCCGAATACCAAAGCGAATGGTGATTCTCTGGTAGGCGTTTTTGGGGAGGTTCGGTATGACCAGAGCATCAGGGGGAGGAGCTCCGCCCATCGGCCTTTGGAGGTTCTCCCTAACTTCTTTTTGATGCCCTCCAATATCTGTCGATTTGTAGTCTCTGCCTGCCCATTCGTCTGTGGATGAGCCACCGATGAGAATTTCAATTTTATCCCCAGGCCTTCACAGAAATCCCTGATGTTTTCGCAATCGAACTGAGTCCCGTGGTCCGTGATGATGGCTTCGGGGACCCCAAACCGGCATACCAGGTTTTTCCACAAGAATTTCCTGACTTTTTCGGCGGTGATCAGGCCCATGGCCTCCGCTTCCACCCATTTGGTGAAGTAATCTACCAGGACATACTTCAGCTGGCCAGGGGCCGTGGGAAAAGGGCCCAGAATGTCCATTCCCCATAGGGTGAAAGGGCATGCTCCATAGATGCTTTGCAGTGGTTCGGCGGGTACATTCTTCACATTACCATGCTTCTGGCATGCCTCACAACTTCGCACAAAGTTCTGCACATACGTCCTGATAGTAGGCCAGAAATAACCCAACCTCAATACTTTAGAGGACAAGGCCCTCCATCCTTGGTGATGAGCACAGACCCCCGTGTGCAGTTCTTTCGTGATGATCTGCCCTTCTCGGCTGGACACGCACAACAGATCCGGGAAGTTAAACCCCTTCTTGTACAATTTGTCTTCACGGATCACAAATCGGGCTACTCGGCCAATGAACTTTTTAGCCTCCAGTCTCTTTATCGGAAGGACTCCCTTCCCCAAGTATTCCGTGATTGGTGTCCGCCAATCCTCGGGTCCCTCCGTTTGGACGAAGTATACCTCCTGCAATAGTCTGCGTTGATCCTTTCTCTCAAATTCAAATTTTTCTTCTACGCCTGATGGCATGGCGGCTCCTACTCGGGCCAACAAATCGGCTTGTTCATTGTCTTCTCTGGGGATGGATTCGATGGTGAAATGTAGGAAAGCTTTTCTCAGGGCGTTCACCTTCCTTAGGTAATCGGGCAACAGCCCCGTCCTGGCCTCATATTCTCCTTTCGTCTGCTTGGTGACCACCTCGGAGTCAGTGTACACATTGACGGCCCGAGCTCCGCGGACCAGAGCTATCTCCAGCCCCGCAATTAGAGCCTCATACTCTGCTTCGTTGTTGGTGGCCTGGAAATTCAGTTGGTGAGAAAAGCACAAACGGTCTCCCCCGGGGGAGGTCAAAACCATTCCAGCCCCGCATCCTTCTGCGTTAACGGCCCCATCGACTTTGATCGTCCAACCGTTCTGTGGGCCACCGTCCGCGTCTTCAAAACTGGTTTCGCATATGAAGTCGGCTAGTACCTGGGCCAACGCCGCCTTACGAGGGACATATGCTATCTCGAATTCTGAAAGTTCAATAGACCACTTTGTCATCTGTCCTGATGAGCCTGGCGAGTGAAGAATCTGTCTCAACGGCAGATCCGTTAACACCTCGATTCGGTGGTCCTGAAAATACGGTCGGAGCCTCCTGGCCGCGAACATCAGGCCGAGAATTACCTTCTCCACTGGTTCGTACCGAGCTTCAGCGTCTTGCAGCACCCTACTCACATAGTAAACTGGGTATCGCCCTTCCCGGGTGAGGACGACACTGATGGTGGTGGCCTTTACCGCTAGATAGAGTTGTAAACTTTCCGACTTTTGTGGCTGCTGAAGAGTTGGTACATACTGCAGAAAAGCTTTCAACTCATCGAAGGCTTGCTGGAGTTCTGGGTCCACTGTATGGGCCCCTTGTTTTTCAATAGTGCGAAGAAAGGTAAAGATTTGTCCGCCAAGCAAAAACAGAAACGCCCGAGGTAATTGACCGCCCCGTTTAGCGACTGTACTTCTTTGATAGTCCGCGGGGGACGCAATATCTGAATGGCTGTGGTTTTTGCTGGATTCACATCTATTCCCCTCTGGCTGACCATGAAACCTAGGAACTTTCCGGAATCCACTCCGAAGACACATTTTTCGGCGTTCAGGTTCAATCCTCCTCTTCTCAGCGAATCGAAAGTTTCCTGGAGGTCAGCTGCATGTCTCTCTGCCTTTTCGCTTCTGACCACGATGTCGTCTACATAGATGGATACATTCCTAGGTAGTTTCTCGCGGAATATCTTGTCCACGGTCCTTTGGAAGGTTGCCCCAGCGTTCCTCAACCCGAAAGGCATGACTTTGTAACGAAAAATCCCCTGATTAGTGATGAAGGTGGTGGTTCTATGATCGAGCGGGTCCAGTTTGATCTGGTTATATCCGGAGTATGCGTCCAGGAAACTTAGAGCCTCATTTCCGGCCGTGATGTCCACTAGTTCATCTATCGAAGGCAGCTGATAGCTATCCTTGGGGCAGGCTTTGTTCAGGTCCGAAAAGTCGACGCACATCCTCCATTTTCCGCTGGCTTTCTTAACCAGAACCACATTCGAAAGTCAATCTGAATCCTTTTCTTCTTCAATGAAACCGGCCTCAAGAAGCTTTTCTACCTCTTCTTTGGCCGCTCGGGACTTCTCTGGGGCCATTTTTCTCTTCTTTTGGGCCACCGGCCGCGCGTCGTGGCGAATTCTGAGAGTGTGGATTGCTATGGAGGTAGGGACACCCAAGAGATCCCTTGGGGACCAAGCAAATACGTCACGCGACTGTCGGATGATTTCCAGGAGCCGTTCCTTTTCCTCTGCCCCCAGGGCCTGACCCATGTAGATTCTTTCCTCCGGATTGGAAAACGGCTGGTGGATGGTTCTTAAATCCGCGGTTGGAACCTCCCTTTCGGACGGCCGAACCTCTAGTTCAGCCTCCGAGGTGGTCCCCTTGGCGACAGTTGTGCCCTCGCCCTCGGGGGAGGTGTCCCCCTCGGCGCTCTTAACCCTTCTCTGAGCGGTGTCTTCGAGGTACAAAACCTCTTTCTTTTTCTTCAAGGAAGTTATGTAACAACTCCGACTCTCCGGCTGCTGGCCTCGCACTTCCCCTGTCCCCCCCCGGGAACTGGGAACTTTGCCTTGAAATGGTAGATTGATACCACCATCTGAAACTTGTAAAGCGAAACCCTCCCTAGGAGTGCGTTGTAAGTAGTCGGGATCCGGACCACTGTGAAGGTAATGTTCTCCATTCTGCGGTGAGACGAGGAGCCCAAAACCACTGTAAGCTCGATAGTGCCTGCCACCTACACCTCGTCTCCAGAAAAAGTGATCACCGTGCCATGATAGGGATTTAGAGCAGACGCTGACACGCCTAACTGGGAGAAGGCTTCCCATGACAGTATGTCCACTGACGACCCCGTGTCTATGAACACCCTTTTCACTGTTTTTGTGGCGATCTGCGCGTGGATCACCAGTGGATCCGCGTGTGGCATGCCGACCTCGTCCGCGTCGGATGAGGTGAAGATAATCTTAGGGTGGGGCTGCAACGCGATCTTTTGGCTTGCAACCGAGGGGGGTTGTCTGGCTTCTCTCTCATAGTTCTTCCTTTCCTATCGGCTGACTCCTGAGATCGACGCCCCCCCCCCCCCCCGCTAGAGTGTCAATGAAGCCTTCTGGCTCTGGAATTCGGTTGGCTCGTGATCCTTCCGTACGATCTTCGCGGCGAGGGGCCTAATTAACCGATACTTGGGCAGGCTGGCCCTACCCTCTCCGACCGCCCCTCCACCAACGTCCTCTACCTCTCCCCCGGTTCACTGGGGGGTAACGTTGAGGCTCATCCCTCCGGGGGGTTCTCGAAACGTGAGGTTGGGTGGTAGCTTCTCCTATCGTCTGCGCGCCCCCGATCGTCACGGTTCTGAACAGGCGGGTGCCGTTGGGGGTCATTGCGGTGCCAATTTCTTTTCACAGGGGAGACTGGCTCCTTCTTATAATGTCTTTCCTGATCGTACACCCGATATTCTGCGTCCGGGTTTCCTTTCTCCTGGTTGAAGTGAACTTCATCCTGTCGGGACACTTGCATGTTATCCGCGGAGTAATTCTTTCTAGGTTTTGCCGCTCCCTTGTCTTTTCGAAACTTTCCTGCTAGCTTTCCCAGGAAACCTCGCGGTCCCTCATTAGCTCTCGAGCTGGAGGCCGCGGCTTCCTCTGCCTCAATCTGGGCCGATACCAAGTTCCTCAGCGTGTCGTAATCTTTCGGCTTTTTCCTGAAAAGCCGGGTCTTGAAGTCGCCTTCCGCCATGTTCCCCATCAGGATTATGACTGCTGACTCATGATTGAAGTTGGGAATTTGCACTACCACGGACGTAAAATGGGCAAAGAATTTCCCCAAAGTCTCATTATGTCCTTGTCTGATCGAGTTGAGGTCCAGCATAGTTTTCTTTCTAGACCGCAAGCTCCCGAAATGGGACTTGAAGACCTGGGAGAGCTGGATGAAATTGGCGATCGAGTTCTGTGGCAGGTTGGTGAACTAGGTCAGGGCGATGCCGGTCAGATTAGATGGGAACGTTCGGCACAGCATTGCGTCATTATACTCATTGATTCCCATCACGGTCGTGAAATGGCACATGTGATCGTCCGGATCGGTGGTGCCATCGTATTTCATCAAATTGGTGTCTCTCCATCTCTTGGGTACCGGTGCCAGGCACACCTCAGGGGTGAATACTGAAGGGACACAAACCGCCTTTCTCTCGTTCTCACGAGGCGAGCCCGTCCGGGTAGACGTGGAGATATCGGAGGAATGCTCACCCCGATGGTGTTTGGGTCCGCGTCTCTCTTCGCCCCGCCGTCGCGGGCCGTAATCATCGTAGAACCTGTGCTGACGATAACCCCGATGTTCATTCCCATACTCATTCTGGGGGAAGTCGTTGAAAAGGTTTTCCTGCTGAAATGACTGGTGTCCGCCATACCCGTAGAAAAAACCTTGTCCCGGATTCGGGGGTGGGACGTGGTGTTCGTCATACCCGTAGAAAAAACCTTGTCCCGAATTCGGAGGAGGGACATAGTGTTCGTCATACATGAAGAAGCCCTGAGCCATCTGGGGGGGGGGGGGGGGGGACGTACGGCGAGACGATCGGAGTTTCCGGCGCACTGTTTTAGTCTGAGTCCTCATGCAACCCGGATCCCTGGAGTCCCCCGTGGTGATGACTCATCGTCCCGTGAGAGGCTCCTCCCATGCTTTCACTCATATCTCCCTAATGCTCTTATCCTGTCAAAAAAATCAGTGGTTAAAAATTATACTTTGGATTATATTTTGATACTTAAAAATTAGGGACCTCTCAGGGTGAGAGTGTTCCCACAGACGGCGCCAATGACGAAACCGCATAAGAAAAAAGTGTATAGCCCCCCCTACGTCCCCGTGGGGGGGCCTGCTCGGGAGTCCCTCTTTGTGGAACGAGGGCTAGACGGGCTTACCTGAGGTCCTTTTCCCCCGATCCGCCACCTGATTAGGGCGGTGGAGGAGGGGAGAAGACAATTGCCTGTGCCACTTGGCCCTAGAGGGATTAATGACGGTCTTACCCGGCCTTCGAGGTCCCCATGCCCCATGGGAGCCTCACTACCAGTACCGCCGAGTCTCATAAAGAGACTCGCATCTTTACTTATCCGGGTCCATCAAATGACCCAATGGTAAAGGAGATACGTCGATCCCGGAGGGATAGAACTCTGAAAAGGTGAAAAGTAATCGACAACCCCCTTTCTCCTTGGACTGAGGTCCAACTACCTATCCTGATGGTTTGTCGTGTTATTCCCTTACAGTCGTCCGCGGACAAGTGGCCTGAAATCAAGTCCGGCTAGGAGCTCGGGGGTGATTACTTCTCTCTCTTCCTTCTTCAGACAAACGCCTCCTCTGTTGTTTCCAAAAAAGTCCTTTCTCTCTAGCCCCATGGCCCTCTTTTATAGTCCCTCTTTTTCTATCGGTTCGGGGGAGAGTTCCCTCTTCATGGCCATATGTTGATGGGGCATCGCCACGTGTATAAGAGGGAAGATGCACTTGGACGGGGGGCATGCGTGCCATCTGTCCTTTTTCGTGCCATTTGTCCTGTTCGTGCATGCCCTCCTCGTCCGCGGACCTCAGGTCGTCGCGTTTCGAGGTAAAGTAGTTCGTATTCGTTGACTCCTCGAGCCCTACTTGGCTCCGTTAATCCGCGGGGATCATCATGTAGTCACTCCAGTATGCCATAACTCGAGAAGCTCATCGATCAATGGCTCCATGAACACACTCAAACACTTGCCAGGTGACTTTGGACCTGGGATCAATAATGTCAACATGTTGAATTCTTTTTTCATACACATCGACGGAGGCAAATTATATGGCATCAAAATGACAGGCCAAGTACTGTGGAGATTTGCTAGTTTCCCAAATGGATTGAATCCATCAGTTGCCAATCCGAGCCGCACATTCCTCACATCTCTAGAAAAATGAAGGAATGTTCTATCAAACTCTCTCCATGCCTTACCATCTGCAGGGTGTGTCAAACGATCATCGTCCTGCACCCTCTCGCCATGCCATCGCATCTGCTTTGCAACGTGTGGGGACATGTACAATCGTTTCAATCTAGGAGTCAAGGGGAAGTACTTCACCACTTTTCTAGGGACCTTGCGCCCGTCACTACCTGGACGCAACTTCCATTTTGAAGTATGGCATATGGGACAGACTTCCTCATTTTCATACCTCTTATAGAATAACACACAATTATACTCACAAGCGTGAATATTTTTATAGCTCAATCCGATATCCGACAACACCCTCCGCATCGTTTTCCAATCTTTAGGATAGTTATGTCTTGGTGGAGGAGAATCACAAAAGACACTACAATGTTCATCCATACTCTTATCTGACCACCCATTCTTCACCTTCATCTTCAGTACACACAAAATAGATATCAAAACAGTCTGTGAACTATCGGGATACCACCCATCGAGATACAACGGAGTTCGATCTTCCACTAATAGCCTCTCATATTTCTGATAATCATCATCGACCACATCATGAAAATCAGGGTCATCACATGCCTCGTACCCAGCATGATAAGGAAAGTTATCATGTAGAATATCCATAACGGGATTAGGATCAGAGGAAGAGGAAGCCCTTTGCTCCAAGTATTGCGTTCTACGCAAGGAAAATGTCGGTTCAACTGGATCTTCTCCATGGCTATCCCATACAGTATAATCCGGCCACATACCATAATGAGACAAGTGCATCAACATTGTTGGTATGTTCATCGGCTCTCGAGAGTTATGGCAATGGTCACACGGACAAGGAAAATATATCATCCCATTTGCATTGTCATTAACATTGTTCACAAAAAAATAATCCCATCAAGGTATTCCTTGGAAGTACAAGGAAATTGCATCCATCTCTTATCCATTTTCCAAATTCACTATCATTTCATAAATATAATACGAAATATAAGTTAAATCAATCACACATTTCATCAAATCATAACAAATCTCTATTAAATTCACACAAATAATTTATATTGCCCACAAATTCTAAGTTAAATCAATCAAATACTCCAAATTTCATTACTACCAAATATCATCACTAATATTAATTGCAAAATAATTCAATCAATAATTCCCAAATCTCTATCACAAAGTTCAAAATATCCAACAAATTCCTCACTACATATCTAACCAATATTTCACACTTTCCCCCTCTACTTAACATTATATGTATAAAATAAAAGGCATTACTAACCTTGTTACAAACTCAAGTGAAATTGGTCTCCTTCAATTCTTTCAAAAATTGTGTAGATCTACAAAAAAAAAAAAAAAAATCAAATCACCAAACTAACCAAGATTTCACAAATCCAACAAAATATAACATTATATGTATAAAAAACAATACCTTGTCACAACTCCACACAAATTGGTCTTCTTAAATCTCTAAAAAATATTATCCAAATCACTTGAAATTTTCAAATGAGAAAGATGAAAAATGGAGAAGGTAATGGGAAAGTGAAGAGATGAAGAAGAATGCATTGACATTCATTTAAGGCTACTGTTGTAACCTTAACACTTTAACGAGGTAAGTAGTTTCATTTAATGCGGTTGTTGTAAATCAAGTTCAGGAGACGGACTTAGACCTTTATCCTTCGCTTGAATGAGTGCCCAGAAAGCGAAAAATGACAGCTACTCAAGCCACGAGGCATGCTATACTCCGTCGCTAGGATTAATTGAAGAGACGGACCTTTTACTTTTCGTCGCCAGAAGCTCGGCTTCCAGAATAACAATAAGGGAGCGTCGCTAGGAAGTATTCAGGAGACGGACCTGTTAATGTCCGTCACCTGACACTTATTCAAGAGACGAACTTTTAGAATGCCCGTCACTTGAAACCTTGGTAGGGATGCCTTGCTCTCAGCCCATCCACAAGCGACGACTCCCATGAAGTCCGTCGCTAGGATATAATTCAAGAGACGAACCAATCTATGTCCGTCCCCAGGGTGTAAATCTGGCATAGTGCTCTCTGGAGAATCGCGAGTTTGGGATTTTTTTTCGAATATAAGAATGGAAATTAATGTCTGTCTACAAGCTTGGCTTTCAGTTTGGGATTGAGAGACTGGTATCTGTAATTGATTCAACTATTTTTTGTACCCTCCTTCGTTCTATTGAGAACAATGGTTGGGAGGTGAAGATTTGGACGCTATACTCCCTCATCGGGGGACACTAGGCCAGATTAACGTTCTAGACACAAATGGCTTTTTTGTCGTCTCTTGAATCAAAGCCTGGGTCGTCACTTACAATAGGACCGGATTTATACCCATCCAAGGGAGCCTTTCAGGAGACGAACAATTACTAAGTTCGTCGCCTGAATACTAAGTGGAGGTTGACCAAGCCGTTGAACATCGATAAACATGGTGAATCAACCAGGATTGTCAGGTGCCAGTCGTACCATCATCATTCAAGGGACGAACATGTATATGTTTGTCCCTTGATTCAACTGTACTTTAAAAAAAACATGTGACTCCGTACGTGTTTGGCATATCGTCTTCTCCGGACAGTAGGTTTATTTGGCATCGTCTATTCCACACAATGAGGGCTATTTGGCATCTCATCCTCGATCTCCTTCCTTGTTCTTCACTTGCTCTCACGCTCAGGTACCTATCTTCTCCTTCCTTGTTCGATTGATCTCCTTGATTCATGGCCTATTTTTTTTCCTTCCCCTTCAATTCCAGATATGTGATTCATGGGCCTTTAAATTTGTAAAGATCAATGAAATGGATTCAGTCCAATTCAACATACTCAAGTTTTAGCATTTGACCAGACGTTGACCACATCATTCAAGGGACGAACATTGTCCATAGTTTGTGGCTTGAGTCATTTTCACTTGTGGCGGGATTTTTCCCGCCAATTTTTTTTGGTTATTTGAGTACATATTAACCAGTGCTATATATATTTGTATAAACGCATATATGTTATATTTATATGTTACATATGAATTTTCAATTTCCAATTTCGGGTCGTTTGAGATTTTCCATTGTGGAGATGGAGATTGAGATCGAAAATCAAGATTGTGATTGATATTGAGATTGAGATCCATAGTGATATTGAGATTTTTGTTGTTAAATATAGATTTTGCTATAGATGTTATATATGTATTTTCAGTTTCCGATTGAGATTGATACAAAGAATGAGATCGAGATCGAGATCAAGATTGTGATTGTGATTGAGATTAAGATAGAGATCAAAAGATTGAGATTTTGGTTAATAAATATAGATTTTATGATAGATGTTATATACGGAGTGTGAATTTCCAACTATCATTTGAGATTGAGATCAAGATCAAGACTGAGATTGAGAATGAGATTTTGGTTAATATATGAAAATAGATTTTGTGATAGATTTTATATATGAATTTCCAATTTATGTTTGAGATTGAGATTGATATCGAGATGAAGATTGAGATTGAGATCAAGATTGTGATTAATTGTTGCTATTTATAGATTTTGTGATATATGTTATATATCAATTTTCAATGTCAATTTGATATGGAGATTGAGATTGAGATTGAGATTGAGATCGAGATTGTGATTAAGATTGAGATAGAGATCAAAAGATTGAGATTTTGGTTGTTAAATACAATATAGATTTTGTGATAGATGTTATATATGAATTTCAAACTTTCGTTTGAGATTAAGATCAAGATTGTGATTGCCATTAAGATCAATTCAAGATCAAGATTGAGATTGAGATTTTGGTTAATATATAAAAATAGATTTTGTGATAGATTTTATATATGAATTTCCAATTTCCATTTGAGATTGAGTTTGAGTTCGAGATTAAGATTTTGGTTATTATTTATAGATTATGTGATATATGTTATATATAAATTTTCAATTGATTAGTTTTTTAATGTGAGCATTGATATATACCAAGGTATTCTACGTGTTGTATAAAATTTCCAGTTTCTGTTTGAGATTGAGATCGAGATCGACATTGGAATTGAGATTGAGATCGAGACTAAGATTGTGATAGATGTTATATATATGAGTTTCTAATTTTCCTTCGAGATTGAGATTTTGGTTATTAAATATAGATTTTGTGATAGATGTTATGTATGGATTTCCAACTTTCATTTGAGATTGTGATCAAGATTTTGATTGAGATTGAGGTTGAGATGAAGACCGAGATTGATATTTTGGTTACTATATAAATATAGAATTTATGAAAGATGTTATATATGAATTTTCAATTTTCAATTTCCATTTGAGATTGAGATTGATATGGATATTTAGATGGAGATTGAGACCGAGACCGAGATTGGAATTGAGATAGATGTTATACCAAGGGATTTGAGATTTGAGATTTGAGGTTAAGATAAAGCTTTGAGATTGAGATTGAAATTGAGATTATGATCAAGTTAAGATCAATGTTTGAGACTGAGATCAAGTTCGACATTCGATATTGAGATTGAGATTAAAATCAAGCTTTGAGATTGAGTTAAAAGCTTAGATCGAGATTTGAGACTGTGATTGAGAATATGATTTGAGATTTGAGATCGAGATTTAGATTGAGACCAAGATTGAGATTCGATATTGAGATTGAGATTAGAATATGAGATTAAGATTGATATTTGATATTTGATATTGAGATCAAGATTAAGATCAAGATTGAGGCATGAGATTTAGATTGAGATCAAGATTGAGATTTGAGATACACGTTGAGATCGAGAATCGAGATTTGAGATTCAGATCAAGTTATGGTAGTTATAATTTTATAGAATATATTGGTTCTAATTTTATAGATAACCGAGTTATATATCAAAATATTTTTTTTATTTAAATATATAAGTGGCATAAAAAAAAGATCATACAAATAAATGTACAAACAAATCAATTATATTTAAATATATTACATATTTTTTTAAAATGTATAAATAAATTATTGATCTTAATGTAAGTGAAATTAATTTTGTAGGCGGTATAATTCTCACTTGTTATTTTTTTGGAGGCGACTTGTGAAAATTAAGCGGGATAATTCCCGCTTTTAATTTTGTTTGGGCGATACCACTAACCCTAGAAGAGTAGAAGGGTAAAACCACCGCCTCTCTCTTCGAGTCTCTTTCTTCCTCTCAAACCCAGATCTCCCTCTCAAGATCCCTCTTCCCCGAATCCGGCCACCTCTCGCTGCTCTCCTCCGAGAAGCCCCCAATCCGGCCACCTCCCGACCACCCTCTTCGGCCACCCAATGCCGGCGCCTCTCGATGCTCTCCTTCGAGCAGCCCGCAGTCTGGCCGACGCACACAGAGAGCAAACATCTAGGGATTCACCCTCCGTTCGCCTCTCTCGCCTCTCGATGGTAATTGCTGGCATGGTGAGAGCCTGACGCCATCGCTGGTAAGAGCCAGGCGCCTCTCGATGCTCTCCTCCAAATCCCTCTTTCGCCTCTCTCGCCTCAAGCCTGACGCCGCCCCTCCGTTCCACTCTCTCCATCTCGTCCCTCGGTTCCCAAATCTCAGATTCACCCTCCAAATCCCTCTTTCATCTCTCTTCTCAGCATCCCCCATTCCGCCCGGCGCACACAAAGAGCACAATGTGGTGAGTATCTGGTTCAACCCTTCACTACATTTATGTCTTTTAATCAACACCGAATCACCTTAAGTTATTCTGTTTTTTTTTTCCATTGATTGAAGGTCACTAGGCATGACATTAAAGACAGGAAAGCTATTGGAACAATGGCAGAGGCTTATCCTCATCTCATTATCAACAATTTTACAACCGAGGCATGTCAAATGTCCCATCTTTTCCCTCTCTTTTCGCTTGATTTTTCACCTGCTTTGTTCTATTGGGTGACTTTGTTGATTTAATTTGTTCCTTGCAGAGGGAAAACCTATTCTGACGGAGCTTAGAAACGAGGAGGCAACTCTTCGTAAAGAAATCGAACTTGAAGACAAAGATACTGCTGGTATGCATTCATTGTTTTCTTTAATTGAATTTTAGGTTGATAATGATACTTTGCAAGTTCATGATAAATTTGGCCGGGGGCGTTTAAAGTTCAAGATAATATGCTCAATAGTTCCATTTGTGAGATATATCATGTTCCATGCTTAATTTTTACAAGGGCTGGTATAGTGAGTTTGAAGTCTCAATCTGTTCTGAGATATCGTGTTCCATGCTTAACTGGCATCGATAGTTGCTTGTACTATCTGCCTGAATTTGTGACTGATGATGAGCTCTTCAGTTGTTTATGTAGTTCCCAAGTCTCACATTGATGATGAATATGCAAATGCGACTCAAAGTGATCCCAAAATTTTCCTGACAACATCTAGGGATCCTAGTCAACCTCTGATACAGTTTACAAAGGTTCGTTGTTCGGCTTTGTTTCATTTTTATTTTGCACCAGTCATCTTGGTTGTGCTTCACCTTAAGAATGCTGTCTCATTTCCGTTCTTAATTGTATTCTTATATGCAATTTGTTGTGATTTTAAATTGCCTATTACTCAAAATATGCCATTACTAGAGAGTAGATGTTATAGAGGTAAAAATATTCCCAATTTGGTCCCTAGTGCTGTTTGTTTTAATACTAGAGAGAAACTTGTCATTCCTTTTACCGAGAGCACCTACGTTAGCAAGAGTGCATGGTTGTGTTTTGGGCTTGTTTTACGTGGTCTGGCCATATTTCTTGCATTGTACTTCTGTAGTAAAACAATATCATATGCTCAATTATGACCCTGAGGAAACAGGATATGTGCATCACCGAATGATGAGAAGTTAATCAGATCATCTAGTTAAATAAGGAGTGGACAAAATTTCTGAAGTCTTCTGATTTTTAGGTGGTCCTGGTGGAGCCAAACTATTTATATTTGGTTCATTACTTCACTTTATAGACAAGTTTCAAATGCAAATGATTGCGTCCCTTTCAATTATCCTGTAACATTTTCTATGATAACGTGAAAGTACTGGAGGGAAATGATTTTTCTAGTGAAGAGTGAATGAGAAGAATTAATTTTAGCATGATGAAAAGAGCAATGACCGAAATTTGTGCTAATTGGTTTTCAGCTCAAGATAAATCACTAAATTAAGAAGTGTGCAGCTTCTGCAAACCCATTCATTTATACATGGCTTTCCCTCTGGATTTGTTACAAATACTTCTGTCTAGAAATCAAATAAAATTGCTTTGGTGTTGCTTTCCGTGTCCCTTTATGTAGATCGGGTTTCTAATTCTGTATCATTAGTATAAAAGTATATAACTGCATTCAGAGAACATGAAGATGACTCATTGGATCCTTTTTCTTCTCTTGTTTGAATTTTACTTTGTTTTCTCTTTTTTTTTCGACCTTCTGTATTTTGGCTCTTAGTAACATTCGTTCAGCAATGCACTTAATCAAGTGTCCTTGAACTGCTAGTTTCTATGTTCAGAATTCTTAGCTATTGTGTTGATGCTTAAGCCAACATTTAAAATCATCATCAATGATTAAATCCTTACAGTAGAATGAGTTGCATTGATTTTGGTTTTTGAAAAGGCTTTGTTATTGTGTTCCTACTTTTGAGCTTTCTTTGATTTATCCTTCATGTTGCTATTTGTTTGCTTTTGGTGGAAAAAAGAGAAATCTAATAATCAACTGTTTGTATTGGAATTCAATCTCTTGGAAGGGAGTATGTCTCAAAGCCAGATTCAAAATGCTGTGAGGAAGTCTCCAAGGAAGCGATGGGCTGATTGGTCCACTCTAGGTGCGGCAAAAAGACAAGAGCTGGAAGACCAAGCTAAGGAGGCTAATGAGCGAGCAAGGAAGGCTGAGGAGGACGCCAAGCTAGCCAATGACATGCAAATATGATGGGATGAGGGAAGGCATGGAACACTTTGAGAGGCTGATGGCTCAACACTTCCCTACCGAAGTGCAGGTTTGAGCACTTGGCGATCTAGGTAGGTGACAACACGAACTTGATTGCAGCTTCTGTTGGGTTTTGCACATCTTCTTTGCTTCACTTTTGGGTTAGTTTGTGCAAATTTTGGGTCACAATTCTAGATGCACATGGTTTTTATAAACTTAAGTGCAATTGGTATCTACTTGGTACATGGTGTTGAATCTAAAGTACATTGGTAGGTTTATGGTGAATGGTTGTTTGGTTTGGTTGATGAACTAACTAGATGGACATGGAGGTTTGTATGAAGTTTGTTTGTTTGGACATGGTATTACATGGTGAATGGTTTGTATGGAATAAATGCGTGTTTGCTTGCAGGTCAACTCTATTTTGTATGCAATTTTTGTGGGTTACATTTGGTTTCAGACAGGGAGCATCACAAAATGCAGCGTATATGCTTTTAATTTTTAATAAACTCAGGCCACAAACCTAAAACGACAAAACTCCTATTAACTGAATCCACACACATTTTGGGCCCAAAGTTGATCCCTAAAACTCTCAGGGCACCACAAACTCTCAGGGCACCACAAACGACAAAACTCCTATTAACTGAAGCCACACACATGACTAACCAAATGTTCGTCAAGACACAACATTAGTTCACCTTATGTTCGTCCCCTCAGCTATCAAGACACAAACTTTAGTGGTGGCCTCAACAATATAATCTCTGACAATGGCTTCGTGGGCTGGTGACTTGGATGTCAACCAAGGGACGGAGGTTCAATTGGTCCGTGTTTTAAGTGCTCTAGGTGCGCTCTACAAGGGACAAATCTCAGGGGACGAATGTACGTGCCTAGAGTTATTAGGCGTCCAAAAACCTCTCCAGGAGACGAAATTTGCCCATGTCTAGAATGTCAAAATGGCCTAGTGGGAGCTATATGAGCAGAGTAGCTCGAGTTCGATTTGAGTTTGACTAGATAAAAGCTTAGTTTGAACTTATTCATTTACTCAAATAGATGACATTTTTAAGCTTTATTAAGAGGTCGGTTCGGCTCAATTCAAGCTTAACCGTTCGAATTTTGTGAAGTTTAAAAATCTCCCTTAGCGTGTTATTAATTTTATTCACCGTATTATATGGTTGGTGGATTTTATATTTAGAAAATCTTTTAATAAACCATCCAATATATGAAATTGGATTCTTAATCTTTTATAGTTTTATATATGGTAACTTACAATTAATATCAATTACGGGATTCGAAATAAAAAATATTCCATAAATATAATATAAATTTGAGAAAAATATTATCTAAAAATTAGGTAAAATCTTGAAAAAATATATCCATAGCTAGAACTTTGGAGAATAAATTGAATATATTTTATTTAGAAAAAAATTTGATTGGTCAATTCTACAACAATTAAGGAGAAAGTGACATGAATCATAACCGACTTAATTCTCCTTTATTATAATATACATATATAGATATAAATATTTTAAAAAAATCTCATTGGTACGTTACTCAATAAATTGTTGGTTAAAAAAATGTTTAAATATCATAATTAGATATAGATTTTAAAAAATATGTTTTGAATTTGTGAAATTGGTTAAAAAAAATTGTGACAAATTTTCTGAAAATTTCTGCGTTTTAAGTTGATTGTATACTGTATACATCCTAAAATTTGAGGTGGTTATGATATATAAGCAAAAATGCTTCTTATCTCATAATTAATCAAATGTGTAAAAATTTGATTGGTTGAAAATTTATATAAATTAACCCGATTAGGCGAATCTTCAAAAATTAAGATATGGAATTAATTAGATGACGAGATCGATAGATATATATATAGATTTTATGAAAAACCTTGGCTAGGGTTTGATTCGGAATACATATTACGGATGAAAAGGACGATCAGGTATGTAATGTATAGTTATTCGAAGTTGAATCCAAGTTTAGCTCTGTACGTATCTTATTGAATTCAATTCGTAGGTAGTAGAGTAGTTAATTTGATTGATTAGGTTTTTCCCCGACTTGTTTCAATGAACAAATTTGCATCAGTTGAAATCTGCAGCCATGGAATTTAACATAAAAGGAAGGGAAATTGGAACCAAGGACGGCAATCAAGACTCGATCTTTCTTCCACAGGAGCTCGTAACTCAAATTCTACTGCGATTGGACATCAGAGCTTTGTTCAGATCCAAGCTCGTGTCGAAGCAGTGGAATTCCATCATCTCTCATCCAAAATTCCGGCATTGTTATCTGCAACGAGCCAGTTCTTCCCCCAAATCATCATCTAAGTTGCACCTTTGGGGAATAACGTCTGAGTTCTACTTAAGCCAGTCAGGTTGTATTACTCTTGATGCAATCGATGATGCTCCACCCTCATTCTGCTTATCCGGATCTAAGGATCATATCGTGGCCTCAAGCAGCGGACTGATACTCTCTCGTTCATTGCGACGATATTTTTCTTTCCAAAGGGAGCTGCAATGGAAAGAGGATCTCCACGTCATCAACCCTCTCACCAAGCAATCTGCCAAGCTTCCAACGTCTTCGTCTTTATTACTTAACAGCATACTGTTAGGTTTTGCCACCCGCCCTGTCGAACCCGGTGGCGACCATCAAGCCTACATCACATACAAAGTTGTGGCAATTGAGATGCCATGGCACCATCAAACTTGGGCTATTTCTTCCGGCTTTACCTCACTCATCTTTTCTTCGGATACTGGGAGATGGACTCGTAGGGAGCTGACAAGCTGCCCGGAATCTGTCCGCCGGCGCCGTTGCACTAATTCTTCTGACATCTTCAGTTACAACGGTATCTTTTATTTGTTTGATTGGCATACGAGGTGTATAGTAACTTACGATCCCTACGATAGCCCTGATACATTTGGCAGCATTCAGCTGCCTAGTACCGGATCAGCTAATATCCTGCAAAACTCGGAAATGTATGTGTTTCATTTTGGGCATGAAGACGTTATCAAGTTCGGCGAGATAGAGCATTGCGATGATCATGGCCGGAGACTGTGTGTGTGGCAGTTAGTGGACTATGCCAAGGGAGAGTGGTGCTTGGAGCAAAGGTGTCTGATCAGTCCATTGTGGGAAGACAAAACATTAAGACAGTTGAGAATACTAGTAGCTCCGGATCCTTGTTATGGCGAGTTGTTATGTTTCTTTCTAATGTGTGGAAATATACCGAAGGCTTTTGATCTTAGGAGTGCTAAAGAGGTATTTGTGGATCCTTCTAAGTCGACGACAATAGAGACATGTTCTTCGGTGGACGTTGCACACAAATGTCTTCCGATTGCAGTGTGTCCGTGGTCTTCTCCATTTTATGGAGGAGCTAGGAGCAATTATCCATCATCAGCAGAAGGATTTGAAAAGTTTCCCCATGTTTGGTTTCCTTGTTTAAGTAAGTAGTAAGTTTTTTTTAATGGATTTTATAGAGTTATCAAGTTTGTTTATTGGTTTCCTTGTTTCAGTAACTAGTTTGTTACTCATAATAATTTTTCTCTATATATATAGTTCGGCTTTGATCGCCATGGATGAGACAGCTGAAATATTAATTGGTCGTTCGGTATGTTCTTCACAGAACACTTACTGTTATTAAGTTGATCATTTTCTAAGGGCGCCTCTATCCCATTGCTCACTTTGCTTGCTTCTAAAAGTTCTAATCTGAGTTTGATCATTATTTGTTATCATGAATGAACCTCTCGAGATATTTTATTGATCGCCATGGATGAGGCTGCGTTTGAATGTGGTGCCTATCGATCTTGGGAGCGCTGAAGAGGTATTTATGGTTCCTTCCAAGGTTGCGACAAGCAGGGGATATTTGCTGGGCCCTAGAAACAGACTTCTTCTGATTGCATTGTGTCCGTGGTCATCTCCTTTTTACGGACAAGATAGGAGCAATTCATCATCAAATGTACTATTTGAAAAGATTCCCCATGTTTGGTTTCCTTCAATCAGTAACAACTAAAGTTTTATTTTTCTTTTAATGGGGAAGATGCATATCGATCCCTATTGTTCAGCATGATAGCTTACTAGCTAGTGTTTGAGGGTTTTGACGAAGTAACAGACTTATCGACGATAGTTTCTAAGCAAGTGATTTCACCTTAAAATTTGATAAAGTAAAAGATCATTAACCTACATGTTTTAAGGGAGAAAAATGACCATCCAGTTTCAGCATGTCCCTTCCGCGAGGCTAACTACACAGCGGACTTCCTAGCTAGTTTATCTTTGATGTTCAACTTTGGTTTGTTTGTATTGTGTGACCCTTCTGATGGTGTTTTAAATTTCTTGCAAAATTATGTTAGAGGTCGGACAAGAGAGGAGAAATTCATCATCAAAAGTAGGATTCGTAAAGATTCCCGATGTTTGGTTTCCTTCAATCAGTAACAACTAAGTTTTTTCCTTTTAATGGGGAAGATGCATATCCTATTTTTTTACTCAAACCTATTCTTCACATTCATGAGACTGAAATTTGTTTTAACAGTACGGTGGCGGCTTTGATCCTTTGATATGTATATACAATATTAATGCGACCCATGTGTTCCTATTACGTCCTTGGTCTTCTCCTTTTTGCGACGGAGCTAGTAGCAATTCTGTTCTGTGATATATGTCAGATTCAATGAGTGTGCATTTGAGAGACATTGGAGTATACCACATAGAGGTAATGGGCTCCGTGTAAGATATGCTTGCCAAAATGAAACACATTCATTTCCGAGCTTTGCAGGATATTACACCTGATCCAGTACTAGGTAGCTGAATGCTGCCAAATGTATCAGGGCTATCGTAGGGATTGTAAGTTACTATACTCCTCGTATGCCAATCAAACACGTGCAAGATACCGTTGTAACTGAAGATGCCAGAAAAAGACCAACGGCGGACAGATTTCGGGCAACTTGTCAGTTCTCTATGAGTCCATCTCCCAGTATCTGAAGAAAAGATCAGTGAGGTAATGCCGGAAGAAATAGCACAAGGCTGACGCTGCCGTGGCATCTCAATTGCCACAACTTTGTATGTGATGTAGGCTTGATGGTCGCCACCCGGTTGGACAGGACGGGTGGCAAAACCTAACAGTTGGCAGTTAAAATAAAAAGGCAAGGTCGACGGTGGAAGCTTGACAGATTCCTTGGTGAGAGGGTTGATGACGTGGAGATCGTCTTTCCATTGCACCCCTTGGAAAGAAAGATATTGTCGTAATGAACGAGAGAGTATCAGTCCATTGCTTGAGGCCACGATATAATCCTTAGATCCGGATAAGCAGAGTGAGGTTGGATCATCATCAATTTCATCAAGAGTAGTACAACCTGACTCGGTTAAGTGGAAATCAGAGGTTATTCCCCAAAGGCGCCAATTAGATGATGATTTGGGGGAAGAAGTAGCTCGTTGCAGATAAGAATGCCCGAATTTCGGATGAGAGATGATGGAATACCACTGCTTCGAGACGATCTTGGATCTGAACAAAGCTCTGATGTCCAATCTAAGTAGAATTTGAGTTACAAGCTGTTCGGGAAGAAAGATCGAGTCCTGATTGCCGTCCTTGGTTGCAATTTTCCTTCCTTTTCTCTCAAATTCCATGGCGGCAGATTTCAACTGATGTAAATTTGTTGATTGAAACAATTAGTCAAAGGACTCAAGGGAAACCAAATCAATCAAATTAATAACTACTACTACCTACGAATTGAATTCGATAACATTCGTATAGATCTATATAGAGGGAATTATAGTAAGTAACCCCGCCCCGGTTTGGTTTGCTAGGCTAACTCACTAACCGTTTGCAATTGCAAGGGTTAGACTCCCCCTCAAAAAAATGACAAGGTAGCCGGTTGGGAAAGGGGTGTGGAAACCGGTTGTTGGGAGTCATTAAAGAAGGGAGAGTGTGGGAGGGAGGAGGAGAGAGAGGGCAGTTTTAAAAACCTGTCACATCTTCCAACTGTGTAAAACAGAGAGAGAGAGAGAGGAGGGAGGGGAGAAGGCACGAAACCGCCATTTTTGAAACGAAAACGAGAGAGGAGAAGAAGAAGGCAAAGGAAGAAGACGAACCTGGGAGTGCGGAGGAGAAGACGGCGCGGGATTTCAAGCCAGTAAACCCGACCCGTAGAAGACGATCCTGTGGGCGTTTAGAAGAGAGAGACCGACCGATTTGAAGTAAGTAAACCCTAACCCTACCGATTTTGTACTGATTGCAGAAATTGAAAGGATGAGGGACCATTTGAAGACCCTAATTTGTTTGCCATGGTTTGCAATTGGATGAAATAACGGGTGGAATATCCGCCCTGTCATGTGGGATGTAACAGGCGTCTAGTTTGAAAACAATGGGTGGAAATGTGGAAACGGGGGTGTTCGAGTTGGGGAGAGAATGGAAGTACCATTGTGGTGATGATATGGTAAAGGCCTTGAAGGAGGAAGCAAATTAGGGGAAATCGATACATGTATTGTGTGAATATTTGGGAAATTGGTGAAATTGGGGAAAATGTGGGAATTGGGGAAATTGGGGAAATTGGTGAGATTGGGGAAATAGGATAGATAGAGGGAAATCGGGGAACCTAAATGTGGTTTAAAAAATTTCAGGAACAAGTTATTGAATGTAAATGCTGTTACATTGTAAACTGTCACGTTTTTAATATGTAGTTGACATGTTAAATAGGTTTTCTGTCATGTTAATTGCAAAATTGCGCGGCTTATATTTTGTGGAAGCTATAAAATGGTTATAATGCTCAGGTGATAAGTATAAGCTAAGATATGGTGAGGCTAGAAAGTTACTGTCATTTGTGATAAGTGCAGGAAAGATATGGTGTCTGTCATGTGAAAATGGTCACTTGACATGTTAAAATTGTCACATGACATGTTATATGAACTTAACGTCATGTGCATTGTGACTTGTGTGATGAAAATCTGCAAATGTTTGAAGAATGCTAAAGTATTGCTCCCCAACCTGCAGGGTATCAAACTACATCATGAGTGATTCAGGAGAAAGAAGGGTAACGGAGACACCGACAACAGGCGAGGTATGGTTTGGCTAGTGTCGATCAAGGGTAGAGTGTTTTACAGATGAGTCGGTCTAACATTCCACCCCACTGTGCAGGCGATATATGGTGTCCCCGAGGACAAGCATTTCAAGTGTAGGTGCAACCAATATGCCAGGCCCAATGTCCTTGCAAAGCTAGACGAGTACCTGAGCCTGTCAGACTGGAAGCGTCTTTGTGAAAGCCAGTTTGGCGGCATTGCGAGGCTCGGGGCCAAAGTTGAGTTCTCAGCCCAGCTAGTCCACTACGTCCTCCAGCGGCAGCTGCGGTCGAAAAAGGAAAAAGAAACGTGGTACATGATCCAGGGGTCCATAGTCCGGTTCTCCATCGCGGAGTTCGCGCTAGTGACCGGACTGAAGTGCTCGGCAAACGTGGGGGGGCCCGTGGACACTGCGGCGGACAAGGCAGCCTGCTTAGAGTTCTTAAGGGCGGAAAAGATGAGGATGGAGGCCTTCGAGAGGGAATACATGGTGGCGATGAAGTCACAGCGTTCGGCCGCAAGGCGCTTTAAGTTCACGCACATATTGCTGGTGGAGGCGGTGTTGTTTGCGAAGGAACCCCGCAACTTTATTAACGGGTGGGTTGTAAACATGGTGTCTGACACTGAGGCGTTCTTGCGTTACCCGTGGGGGCGACTGTGCTACGAACGAACCCACGATTTCCTCTACCGGTGTGTTGAGCGCAAGCTCCAGCACGGGGTAAACAGCTCTCGGCCGTCGTACTTGTTAGCCGGCTTCCCCCTTGCATTCCAGGTATGGACATAAATCTCACATGACAAATAGTGATTTAAGATGGACACTGAGTCCTGGTAACTGGACACGATTAAATGCAAAGTGTCGACATGTCATCACCTGGTTTGTTTTGTTTGTTTGTAGTTGTGGGTGTACGAGGCTCTGCGGCCAGTTGCAAGACAATTTGCTGAAACCAGCACAAGCACAAGCACAACCTACCCTCGGTGCCTGAGATATAAGTCGAAAGACCACAATATGATGTACGATACTGTTGCCTCCCTCATCCGGCAGTCGAAGGAAGAGTTGGGCATGTTCGACGAGGTGGACGCTGTTCGGACAGTCCTTCTCCCGGATGCCGAGGAGGTCACGAAGGGGGTTATCCTTGGCGCCATGTACGCGACAGAGAAGCCGGATAAGTTCTTCGACGACCTCGTGGTGGAGTATAAAGCCAAACATGCGCCGAGCACGACATAAGCATCTGGGTCAGGCACGCAGGGTGAGGGAAGTACGACGGCTGCCCAAGTGGATGTGTCAAGGATTTTGTCTAAGATGGATGATCTGGGGACGAGCTTATTGGCAACGTTTACGAGAGGATGGAAAGGATTGAGGTAGCGATGCAGGAGCTGAGAAGGGAGGTGAGGGGGAAGAAGCGAGGTGAGGACGAGGTGACACACTCGCAGGACAGGCATGGAACTTACGATGAGGAAACCGAAGATGTTGAGTTGCAGTCAAAGGAGGTAAGATGTTCAATTTGTAATGTCAGTATCCTTAACCGTCATGTATAACAATATAGGCGTCATGTATAACAATATAGGCGTCATGGTAACATACCTTTCCCATAATTGTGTAGGCTGAGGAAACTGTTAAGGAAATGGGCCAGAAATCGGGTACTGATGTAGGTGAAGATGAAACCACCAAGACAACTTCTGAGGTAAGTACCCTAATTGAAACCGTGATGTAAATTTTGTGAATGACGGTCACACTAACTCATAATTTGTAGGATATGGGTAAGAGTAAGGGACCAGTTGATGGGGAGACCGAAATGGAGAAGGATGCTGATCCACAAGAACCCCCCAAAGAAACACCCACCACACAGGTTTGTCATCCCTGTCGTTTTGCGATGTGACTGTTGATAATGGTGTCGAGTCTAAGTTCCTTCGCATATTTGCGCAGGGTGATGAAGTGTTGAAGGACAAGGGTGAGACTGATAGCACAGGGCCAACTGAAATGGTAGGGGCTGCCGGGCTTGAGGCAGTAGCAGCCACTACCAAAGTCACAACCGGTGAGGTAAGCCATCTGCCGCCCAGTGTCATGTAAAGATTGGTACTCGTCATGTCAAAAATATGTTGTTGTCATGTAGGAGGACCGGGCTACTGAGGATGAGGTGTTAGCTGAGGGGTCTAAGACTGTGGCCAAAGGGCCTGGGGACAAGTCAACCATCTCCGAGGCAGAAGCACCCACGACAAAGACAACCCTTGAGGTAGGTCGTGTTAATGATACTGTCATGTCAAAAACACATATGTGTCATGTTATTTTAACTTTGTGTCATGTAATAAACCATAGGAGGCACAGGAGGAGGCCGTACTTCCCCTTCAGCGTAAGGGCGGAAGGGTGAGGCGAGCGCCTGCGACGTTGGAGGGCCACGAAGTTACCCAGCCGGTGAAGAAGCCGCGTGTCGACAAGGGGAACAAGGAAAAGGAGGTGGTTGAGGACGTGACGAAGGGGCAGAAGAAGCCGCGGGGCGCCAAGGGGAAGAAGGTGATTGTGGGGGTTGACGCCGTGGCCTTGAGCCTGATGACCAGGGCTGACGTGGACGCATTCACCGAGTGGTTGACCACCGACGACGCCCAAGGGACTGAACCCGCACGTACAATGCTGGGCACCCGCCTTGAGAGGGATTTCTTCCGGAACCTAAAAACGCCAATGAAAGTGGTGGCCTCAGAGGTAAATTCCGGCCACCCGTGCTCCGATAACATGAGATTTTTGTGGTTGACTAGACACGTGTTCCTTGTTTGCAGCATATCGACGAAGCATGCGGCATCCTCCGAAAGGAGGTAGCTAGCGAGTCGAAGTACGCAGGCGTCGCAGTCGTCGACCCCTACTTCGGGGTACTGCTACAGAGACAAACCGGCATGCCCGTCGACGAGGAGTTGGAGTACTACTTCAGCGGTATGTTGCCGGAGAGGTGTCCGAAGCCTTGGGCGAGCGTCGACCGTGTGTTGGCCCCATGGAATCTGAAGGACAACCATTGGGTAGCGCTAGAGATCGACCTGGCCGAGTGGACTGTCCGTGTGTATGATCCGGACACTCGTCTGACTCCTGAGCGACAATTGCCCGGCCTTCTGAAGCCCATCACGCACACCCTTCCCCCGCTGATGGATGGCCACCAAGAGCTGCACGCCAAGCATGCAGGGAAACTGCCCCAGCCGTTCAAGTACAACCGTGTGAAGGGGATCCCTCAGAACAAGCAATCGTAAGTCGTCGTCGTCCATCTTTTGATTTATAGTGTAATTGGTGCGCATTAGGTTTGACACATACTTTTGGCGATGAAGAGGAGACTCCGGCCCCTACGCTCTCCGTTTCATGCAGATACTCGCATCAGGCGACCGCGTATTCAAAGGGGTGGATGACGCCTTTATCGATGCTTACCGCCTAGTCCTATGTGTCGCCATCTACCACGGTGCCTTCCGTCCCAGCCCCGATCCTCAGTAGTCATTGGCTCCGTCCTTTTTTTATAAGAACATTGTTGTTTGTACTGTTGTCTGGACATGTTGTTGGTGGCTTGAACATTTCTGCTTTCGTAGGATTTCATTTGGTTGACTTTGGTATCGACGGTATGTCGTTTTGGGAAACCTAGGGCTCAGGTTTTGAAACTATGATGTCTTGTTGTTTTTGAAACTATGTTATCATGTAGGTCGTACGATGGTTGACGCTTATATATTTACGTCGTCCACATTTCCATTGAAAATGCACAATTAAAACATGTCATGTCCAAAATATCACCTGCCAAGTTTATATAACTGCATGTCATGTACAAAATGAAATAGCTGCACCCAGGCCCAACAAGCCTTAATAACAAAACACGGGCGACGTTCATACTTCAATGTAAAAGGGGGAGCGATAACGTTTCCGAATAAGTGAGCCCTGATTACAAAACGCGTGAAATACCTACTGGCATGTCTTACCCATAATATGTCATGTCAAAATAGCTATCCGTCATGTCTAACCCATTAGATGTCATGCCAAAATATGTACCCGTCATGCCAAAATACCACCTTTTTCTTCACTATGTGCGGCGCCTTTTCGGGAACTTCCTTTCCCACTGAGACCGGTACCTAGATGTCTTCGGCCTGCCAGGGCGTGCCTTGATAAGTGGGGGAGGCAAGTCTCCTTGGCGATTGCCTCGGGTACCCTCCAATTCTCTCGCGACGGGACTGGGTAGATCACGTCCTGGTAGCACGCACGCCACGCGTCTACCTTGTACAAGTCGTTGACGAGCGAGTACACATCCGCCCCGTTCAATTGGGATGCTGCCATTGCGTGCGCGCATGGGTACTGGTCGACGTTGAAGCGTCTGCAGCTGCACAAACGTGCCAAAAGGTTTACAAGCCAGGTGGAGGTTCCCTTGCGTACCTCGAACTCATGTGCACTCAACTGTCTGACAACCATGGAAAGGGACTGCACGAAGTTCGCTCTGATGGCGTTACCAACCCAATCGCTCACGACTTTCCCCTGCTCGCCGCTTGCCTTCCTATGTTTGACGAACCACGTGCCGACGGTCTCAAGGATGACATCTACAAGGGCTGTTAGCGGTAAATCCCTAGGATATTTGAACACCGAGTTCAAGCACTCGGAGTTATTAGTGGTTGTGATGTTATACCTATTCCCAGTGTAGAAAGCCCTTGCCCAGTTGCTGAACCCGACCTCCTTCAGATATTGGCCCGCTCCGGAAACCCGTGCACAGAACTCCGCGTATAACACCTGGAACTCATCGTACGTGTAAGCTTTACACATCGTCATGAACTCGTCTTGCAAGCCCCCGCACTTGAACCGGAAACGGACATTTTGAAATAAGTGATATGTGCATATGTCATGCTTCGCGAAGATGTAGCTATCCCGTATGCCCTTCAGGATGCTCATGTGGCGGTCAGATACCCACACCAGATCAGTCGTGTCTTCAATGACACACAACATCTGCCTGAAGAAGAACCCCCAAGACCCATCATTCTCGCCGTCAACCATGGCGAAGCCTACGGGGTAAATGTGGTGGTCAGCGTCTTGTGTAGTAGCAAATAGCAAGCACCCTCGAAATTTCCTCTTCAAGAAGCTCCCGTCCACCGATATAACCTGGAGAATAAACATCTTGATGAGTTAGAGGTGTCATGTCTAGGCAAACATCCGCCATGTGATATTAGTATGGGCGTCATGTTTCTAGTAATTTAGCGTCATGTTCAATTTAACGAAGGTTTGACCTTCCGTAGGTGGGGGATAGCCCTCCGCCACGCTCCAAGGCTCATAAACGCATACTTGAATCGCCCCTCCGCGTCGCGTTCTATCATCGTGTACGTCCCAGGGTTGGCCTGCTCCAGCATGTACATGTACGAGTACATGCTCCGATAGCTTTCCTCGTCCGTTCCGTACACTTTGTCCCTCGCACTCAACCCGGCTTGGCGCGCCTTCCAGTAGCTGCATGTGACCCCCAGCTCCGACTTTATCATCCTCCGCACTTGATCGGGATCGAGGGGCTTCTTTGACCGTCCGAAACTGAACATGCCCATTCACACACATGTGTCCAGTTAAGTTAGTTGTCTGTCCAATTAAGATAGTTGTGTGTCCAGTGACTATATTTGTGTGTCCAGTTACAATAGTTGTGTGTCCAGTTAAGAAAGTTGTGTGTCTAGTGACTAAAGTTGTGTGTCCAGTGAATGCAGTAGTGTGTCCAGTTACTAGTGTTGTGTATCCAGTGTGTATATTTATATGTCTAGTGGGATTTAGGAAATAGTCCAGTTAAGTTTTACGTATTGGGTCACATACCTTTCGACAATGCGCCGCCCCAGCTGCGCGTATGACGCACTGCGTTTTTGGCTGACCGCCTCGTTCAGCGAGCACGTGTGCTCGTCCACAAGCTTTCGGATCTTCCATAACCCCGTTCCCCTGTAAGTCGAAGCCCGACATGACCACTTGCACTTGGGAGCAGCGCACCCTACAACATACAAGGTCTTCGTTGACTTCTTCACCTTCGTCGTGAAGCAGCGAGTCAGACCCGCCCACGCTACGAGTTCCTGCACATCCTCCTTCCTCCGAAACGTTTGTCCCTCCCAGAGCTTAATACCACACCGGCTGGTATCCAATGGGTTCCCCGCCACCATTGGTTCACTTTCAGCAGGCTTCGGAGAAGTGGTCGACTTCCATTTTCGTCTTTCGTATGCTTCCTCGACTTCCCTCACCGCTTGCTCCGCCTCATAATCCCATGACCAAGACTTCGTCGGACCAGAACTACCGTGTTCAGCTTTAACCACTTTTGGGATTGCATCATCCTCGTCGGAGGAGCTACCAAGGTCAATGGCTCCATCTTCCATGTCACTGCTGACATATATGACTTGCTTCCCTTTATTCACTGCGTCGGCATTCTTTTCCCTTTTCGCAAACTCCAACTCCAACTCCTCACTTATCCCTAACTGGTCAGAAGTCTCTGTTAACTGGACGGCTGTTTGGGTTAACTGGACATCCGATGATTCCAACTGGACATCCGTTTGGTTTACCTCGACAATTTTGTCTCCCAAATCTTCGTCTTCTCCGTCAAGCCCCACGGGGAGATCTGTATTTGGGTGATCTTCTTGGGTCACGGGCGGACCAGTTAACGGCACAACAACATCCTCCAAGCCCGCATGAGACAAACCACCACCGTCTGAGTCATCCGTTGTCGATCCTTGTGCTTCGGGCACGTCTCCACCAACCTTGCGTCGCAGGGAGACATTGAGGTCGATAGGCCAATTTCGTTCTCCAGACAGCCCGTTTACAAACTTGTAGGCCTCCAAGTCTTCGTCATCCCCGATAGCAAACGGCCTGGACCCTTCCTTCTTTGGCTTTACATATGTGAGCTCCACATCATTCCTCCTCCCATCGACATTAAACTTGTCCATCACCTGTTTCTTCAGCTTTACATAGTCAATCCTTTCGTCCACCACCATGGCTTTCTGGCTCCTTGTTCCCGTGAAGACCCAAGTGCCGCCTTCACACGCCCACCATCCTCCAAACAATACAGTGATACAAACTGATGATTTTTCCCCTGTTGCATTTCATAGGGAGACAGAAATTAATTTGTATCGACGGTATTTACATATGAACAACACTTACCAAACATAGAGAGAACACTTACTCATTTTATGTCCGATTAGAGGACTGTCCAGTAAATTCAAACACGTGTCCAGTGGGTACGATTTAACCGTCCAGTGAAAAGTGGCTTCCTACAAGTAAACCGTTAACTGTACCCAGGCCCACTTGCTTCTTCTTCAATGGATTCTCTCTCTTTCTTCAGATTTTGTGAATAAAAGTGACGCCCAGAATTCTCTCATCTCTTTGTATAGACCACACATCATTTGACACCTACCCTCTTTCTTCTAATCAAAAGCCGGCCATTCCCCTTCTTCAAGTTCCATTTCCCCTGCAATTCATTAATGGGAGCTAATGATTTCCCTCAGACATTCTTCAAAGCTTATATACCCTCCCCTCCTCCCTCCCTTTTCCCTTTTTTTTTGGCGTCATCCCTGGGCGGGAACAATTGGCTCCCTCCAATTTACTGTACCCACCTGCTCCTTCTCTCTCCCTCTCTCTACCTGTCTTTTCAATTTTGATCAGGATTTTCACCCTCTCTCTCACAGTCTCTCTCTCTCTGTCTTTTCCTCGTTTTTCCGTCTCTCTCTCTCTCTCTCTCCCTCTCTCCCTCTGTCAATTGTCCAGCTGTCATACTCACACTGTCCAGTCCCCCCACTTACCTGCTACCGGTTGAGCCAAAAATCCGGATATCCGGATTTTAGCAAATTTTTTCCGGATTGGGTTATGTGTGCAAGGATTTAACCGAAATGGGTTATTTTAGCAAATTCCCCGATCTACATATTGATGAAATTCAAAAGGCTAAAATTGGATTCAACTTCGAATAACTATAAAGTACATACCTGATCGTCCTTTTCATATATGTGTTTTTTGGACGCCAATATTGCTTTGCTCCGTAATATATCTGCTTTTTGGACGCCAATGTATATCTATAATTCTATCTACTCATCATTGTCTATCTATATATATAGTCATTAGTTTATTTTAGTCTATTTACATAATAATCTAATTAATTAATATATATATATATCCAAATTTTTTTTATTAATTTATCCATATACACAAAAAATATAAAAATTTAGTTTATATCCATCAAAACATAAAGATGTTATTTCATGGTGAGGTTTAAATGAAAAATGGTGTTTAAATTAAATTGAAGATACACCTAATTTTTTTTTTTTTTAAATAAAATCAGTCCGGCCCAAACAAAACATTTCTACTGATTTCAAATGGTCGGCCCTAATCCGAACCCGCTGAAACATCGAATCTTACGGGGCGGGTTCTTGAATAGTGCCGACCCGATGGGTCATGGGTTACCCATAACCCGTTGCAATCCCTACTAGCAGTCTAGCACCGGGTTAGAAAATCCTATCTTCTAGGAATTTTTTTTTTGATCGTAGTAGATCCTATACCTGATTTGGGATATGTAGTATGGATCATTGAAGCCCAAAAAGTAGATGAAAAGGACGATTAGGTATTATTCAAAGTTGATTCCATGTTTAGCACTTTGAATTACATCAATTTCTCTGTACGGATTAGGGACTACACAAAGAGACGAGGTTTATTGTTATCTTAATATACTACTGTATGTATATTGTTCTTCGGGTGGTTTGATTGATTCGGTTTCCCCTCCCTTATTTCAATCCTTTGATGTAATAATTTGCAAAAGTTGAAATTAAATTGCAGCCATGGCGTTTATTAGTAAAAGAAGGGAAATCGAAGCAAAGGACGACGACAATCAAGGCTCAATCTTTCTTCCAGAAGAGCTTGTAAATGAAATTTTACTAAGACTGCACATCAGGCCTTTGTTCAGATTCAAGCTCGTCTCGAAACGGTGGAATTCCATCATCTCCCATCCGAAATTCGCACATTGTTATCTGCAACGAGCCAGTTCTTCCTCCCCATCGTCGTCTCAGCGGCACCTATGGGGAATCTTGGATCCGGAAGTGGCGAGCACACTTGTTTGTGATCAACAATGGCATAAATTGGGAGATTCAAGCAAGCCAGTTTCTACTCTCCATGAAACTGACAATGCTCCACCCTCCCTCTATTCATCCCTCCATAAATCATGCTGGCTTAATGATCGGATCATGGCCTCAAGCGGTGGACTGATACTGTCTATCTCAAGAAGTTATGAATATTACTCTTCCGAAGGAATCTATCAATTGAAAGAAGATATCCACATCTTTAACCCTCTCACCAAGCAATCCGCCAAGCTGCCTTTGTTATCGTGTGATGGGAGTTATTTTTCATTGTGCTTTGGTTTAGCCACATCTCCTGTCCAACCAGGAGGCGACCATCAAGCCTACGTCACATTCAAAGTCGTGGTAATTGAGCATACAATGCTTTATGGGCCTGATGATCATTGCGACGTTGAAATATATACTTTCTGTTCAGATATTGGGAGATGGACTCAAAAGAAAATGACTACTTGCCTGGAAGTAGCCTTCCATTGCTGCAGGAAGGAAAGCTTCACTTGCAAGGGTATCTTGCACTGGTTTGATTGGTATAAAAGGAGTGTAATAACTTACGATCCCTACAATAGCCCTGATAGATTTGGCCGCATTCAGCTGCCCAGTGGATCAGGCGAGATCCTGGAAAACTCTGGCATGAATCTGATTCATTTTGGGCATGAAGACGTGCTCAAGTTTGGTGACATAGAGTGTTGCAACGATCATGGTTGGAGGCTGCGTTTATGGCAGTTATTAGACCATGCCAAGGGTGAGTGGCGCCTAGAGCAAACATGCCCGATCAGTCCATTGTTGGCAGATGATCAGTGGTTAGGAGGGTTGAGAAAACTGGTTGCTCCGGATCCTTGCAATGGTGAGTTTTTTTGCTTAATGGTAGAAGATACGTGCAAGATTATGAAGGCTGTCGATCTTGGGAGCGCTGAAGAGGTATTTGTGGATCCTTCCAAGGTTGCGACAAGCTGGAGATATTTGCCGCGCCCTAGAAACAGACTTCTTCTGATTGCATTGTGTTCGTGGTCATCTCCTTTTTATGGACAAGATAGGAGCAATTCATCATCAGAAGTACTATTTGAAAAGATTCCCCATGTTTGGTTTCCTTCAATCAGTAACAACTAAAGTTTTTTTTTTCTTTTAATGGGGAAGATGCATATCGATCCCTATTTTGTTAATCCTCCTTGAGTTCTTTATGTGTTCTGATTTACATAAATGGATTTTTTTTGACAGTATCACTCGATGGGGTTCGACCTTTGCTTACATTCTTCAGCATGATAGCTTGGAGCTATCAGAATATACTAGCTAGTGATTTTGAGGGTTTTGACGAAGTAACAGACTTATCGACGATAGTTTATAGGCAAGTGATCATTTCACCTTAAAATTTGATAAAAGTAAAAAATCATTAGACATTACCATGTTTTAACGGAGAAAATGGAACATCCAGCTTCGGTATGTGTTCCTCGAGGCTAACTGCGCAGCGGACTTCCTAACTAGTTTAGCTTTTACGTACAACTTTGGTTTGTTTGGGGTGTTTGACCCTCCCGAGGGTGTTTTACGTTTCTTGCACAATTATGTTAGGGGTCGGGCTATCCCGTTTGATGACTACTTTGCCTATTTTTTAATTAATAATAATGTATAAATATCATATTTGGATATAGATATAAATATTTTAAATAAATCTCATTGATTCAAAAAATGTATAAATATCATAATTGGATATAGATTTTAAAAAATATGTTTTGAATTTATGACATTGGTTAAAAAAATGTGACAAATTTTCTGAAAATTTAACTTCCACGTACCCTCACCTTGGTACCTTCAATAAATCGTTGGTTAAAAATGTATAAATATCATAATTGCAGAGGTTTCGCCCTTTCGGCGGTGGGTTACTGTTCTCCGCCCTCTCGGCGCCGCGAGACGCCGTGTTAGTCATCGCACTCTCCCGTTTTCTCGGCATTCGTGGCTCGCCTTGGATCTCCCTCGACTCCTTCGCTGGTTGCCGACTGATATGAGTTCTTTGGGTTGTTTATTTCATCTGTGTTAATTTGTGTGTTTAGTATGTTGTATGTTGACGGTTAGTCCGTATGCCGATTCGTCGGCCTCTCGAGCTTCAGACTTGTTTGAGTTCGAATTTTTACCTAATAAAAAAAACTTTATAGTATTTGCTCAATAAAATATCTTGAGGATTTACCTCTCATTCATGGTAACAAATGAACTTAGAAGCAAGCAAAGTGAGTCAAAGAGATGGAGGCGCCCTTAGAAAATGATCAACTTAATAACAGTGTAGCCTATGAAGAATAAACAGAATGACCAATTAAGTTTCAGTCTCATCCATAAAACCCAATAAACAAAGTAGGATCTTCAATTCATCTTTCCTAGACAATGGTCAACATTATAACTCTATATATGAAACCCAATAAACAAACTTAGTCATTACTGAAAAGGAAACCAAACATAGGAAATCTTTTCAGATCCTTCTGTTGATGATGGATTGCTCCTACCTCCTACATAAAATGGAGAAGACCACGGACACAATGCAATCGGATGACATTTGTGTGCAACGTCAACCGAATAATATGTCTCTATTGTCCTCGACTTAGAAGGATTCACAAATACCTCTTTAGCACTCCCAGGATCGAAAGCCCTCGGTCTATTTCTACACAATAGAATGAAACGTAACAACTCGCCATTACAAGGATCCGGAGCAACTAGTATTCTCAACTGTCTTAATGTGTTGTCTTCCCACAATGGACTGATCAGACACCTTTGCTCCAGGCGCCACTCTCCTTTGGCACGGTCTACTAACTGCCACACACACAGTCTCCGGCCCTGATCATCGCAATGCTCTATCTCACTGAACTTGATAACGTCTTCATGCCCAAAATGAAACACATTCATTTGCGAGTTTTGCAGGATATTAGCTGATCCAGTACTAGGCAGCTGAATGCTTCCAAATGTATCAGGGCTATCGTAGGGATCGTAAGTTACTATACTTCTCGTATGCCAATCAAACACATGCAAGATACCGTTGTAACTGAAGATGCCAGAAAAAGACCAACGGTGGACAGATTTCGGGCAACTTGTCAGTTTTCTATGAGTCCATCTCCCAGTATCCGAAGAAAAGATCAGTGAGGTAATGCCGGAAGAAATAGCACAAGGCATCTCAATTGCCACAACTTTGTATGTGATGTAGGCTTGATGGTCGCCACCCGGTTGGACAGGACGGGTGGCAAAGCCTAGCAGTTGGCAGTTAAAATAAAAAGACAAGGTCGACGATGGAAGCTTGACAGATTGCTTGGTGAGAGGGTTGATGACATGGAGATCGTCTTTCCATTGCAAACCTTGTTGGAAAGAAAGATATTGTCGTAATGAACGAGAGAGTATCAGTCCATTGCTTGAGGCCACGATATGATCCTTAGATCCGGATAAGCAGAGTGAGGTTGGATCATCATCAATTTTATCAAGAGTAGTACAACCTGATTCGGTTAAGTAGAAATCAGACGTTATTCCCCAAAGGTGCCAATTAGATGATGATTTGGGGGAAGAAGTAGCTCGTTGCAGATAACAATACCCGAATTTGGGATGAGAGATGATGGAATCCCACTGCTTTGAGACGAGCTTGGATCTGAACAAAGCTCTGATGTCCAATCTTAGTAGAATTTGAGTTACAAGCTCCTCTGGAAGAAAGATCGAGTCTTGATTGCCGTCCTTGGTTGCAATTTTCCTTCCTTTTCTCTTAAATTCCATGGCTGCAGATTTCAACCGATGCAAATTTGTTGATTGAAACAATTAGTCTACTAGCTACCTACGAATCGAATTCGATAAGATTCGTATAGAGCTATGATAGATTACATAGGTCTTAATATTGTATAGTGGGCTAAAAGCCCATTATACAATATTGTATAGTGAGCTATGATAGATTCCGGATATATATATCAGGGAATAGCACCAAATACCACTTTTTCAGAAAAGTTTGCAAAAATACCACCGTTTTCGGAAAATTGGCAAAAATGCCATTTCGTAGAAAAATTTGCAAAAAAGTGCAGGTTGTTACCCCCCTCCAAACCGGCAATCATTTGTAATTAATGGAAAAGAAAAGTGAAAAAAAAATAGAGTAATGATTACCTACCTAGTAGGGGAGAGGCGAGGCGGGAAGGAGTAAATGCAATCACATCACCATCTCCCTTCTCGTCCCAAACCGAGACAATAGCAAAGAGAGAGAGGCAGTTGCAGAGACGGAAGAAGAAAAAGAGAGAGTTGCAGAGACGGCAGAAGAAAAAGAGAGAGAGTGCGGTTGTGGTAGCGGTTTCTTCTAGCATACACCAAAGGAGAGAGAGCGGGGAAGTCCATCGTCGCCGGAAAGGACACAGCACCCACGACCCGACGACATACAGAACAGGTACGCCCTTTTACTCTTCTCGCTTTGGTGGTAGGGTGCGCGGGTGTGGGTCGGGGAAGCAGTGGGTGAAGGGGTTAGGGCAATGGCGGCGTGAATGGTGGGTCGGGGTGGTGGTTATCTAGTTTGGATAATGGCGGGTGGTGTGGCATGGGTGGTTATCGTGTATGGAAAGGGGAAATCGGTGGTTAGGGTTTCCAATTGGGTGACAGTGGTTATCGGATTGGGTTAGGGCAACGGTCGGGGAAGTATGGATAGGGGAAAATGGTGGAATGAGGTTCGAATTGGGTGACATGGGTTTGACAATTGGGTGACAAGGGTTTCCAATTTGGAGAGAAGGGTATGTAAATGTATTGTGGTAGGCGGAATACGAGAATTGGCGAGCTGTGGAAATTGGGATATGTGGATGTCATAGGTGTCCTATTGAAGGAGTATGAGGTATTGGTTATAATAGGCTTCCGATTAAAAATGGGTGACATGGGTTTCACAGTGAGTGACATGGGATAGTCGGTCAGGTGACAAGGGGAGACGAATATAAATGGTAGAAGCTGAGTTTGTTCGTGTGATGGAAATTGCAGGAGAAAAATGGTGAGGACGAAGAATGTGAGCGTGAAGAACAAAGTGCCTGAGTACCTACTCCCCAAACACAGGCATTTCCGGGCCCGGGTCAACCAGGGCTCAAGAATGTCAATGCTGAACAACATTGACGATTATGTTGACCCTAGGGACTGGCAGAAGTTGCTGGACTCCCAGCTAGGTGGGGTAGTGCGGCTGGCGCACACTGTGAAATTTTCTTCACAAATTGTGCATTATGCACTCCAGCGACAGGTTACAAGCGAAAAGGAGTGGGAGACGTGGTACCGGATTAAGGGGAAGCACAGGAGGTTCTCCCTCAAGGAGTTCGCCTTAGTAACCGGGCTGCGGTGTAGTCAACCAGCACCTACTGAGATGGAGGAGGACGAGAAAGCTATAAAGGATTTTTTTGGGAGCGAAAAGATGACGGTTGGCGAGCTCGAGACCGAGCTGAAAAACTCAGTAATGGTGCTGCGGAGCCCGAGAAGACGATTCAAGCTAGTGCTGCTGTACATTGTGGAGGGCGTTTTGTTAGGAGAGGACCAGAGGAAGGGGCTGAGGAGCTGGATCGTCCGATTGGTGGAAAATGTTGATAGGTTTTTGGCATTCCCATGGGGGAGGGTAATCTATGCTGCCACACACGTGTCGCTGAACGGCGCCGTAAAGCGCCGGGAGGCTGAGATAAAGGCAGAAGATCGAAAGAGGCGCAATGGTTATGGGCTGATGGGTTATCCGGTATCCTTTCAGGTAACCTTCTCGACCACACCCATGATGAAATTGTAAATCATATGCTGAAAATGTACTAATTTTAGTGGGGATACGGTGCAGATTTGGTTGCTGGAATCCATGCCGAAATGGGGGGTCCGGTTTGCGAAGAAGGTGTCGACGACGGCATTCCCTCGTTGCATGAGATGGGCCCTGAAGGACGAGAACCTCGCTTATAATGATATAGCCAGGGGCACGGAAGCAGAGGAGGCCATAGAGAATGATGATAACCCAATACTCACACCAGAGGAGGCTGAGCTGGAGCTGATGGATGGGTGTGTGTACGATGATGAGAAGTCCGACCCCTTTTTCGATGACCTAGTTGCACCGTTCCTGAGACATTTCGAAGCCCCTGGTGGGAGGTCCCCAGGTACGGGAAGAGGAGGCAATGACAAAGATGACGGGGTGGGGGACATGGCCAAGACTTTGGCACAAGTAATGGCCAAGCTTCACACAATGTCAACAGGGATGGAGAAGATGGATGAAAAGGTACGCAATAACTTCCCAATTGTTTGTTATGTGGATACTGGGGATAACTGTGAACTAGGGTAAATGGACTGCGGACACGTGAAATTGGACAAGTGACAAGTAGTGTAGATAATGAACGAAATAGGTATGAAGGGTGAATTGTGTTGATTTTTCACATCGTCTGGTGATATGAAGTAATAATTTGATCATCTGCAGCTGAAATTATTGGAGGTGGTCGTGACTGAGCTGCGGGATGTTCAGTGTAAGGGGACGGCATGGCAAGAAGCAACCGATAAAGAAGGTGGAGAAGAGACAAATCTGGACGAGTTGATAGACTCAATTGCGGGTAAAGCCGGCGAGGGTGGACCAGGTGGTAAGGTAAGTTGTTGGTAAACATCAGAAGATTTGATAATTTCAGCGACACTGGAAGAATGTGACAGGAATATTTTAGCTGTGTGACATGATTTTTTATGTTAAGTGACACTGGAAAAAATGAGCCAATAATAAAAATTGAATTCATTTTCAGTTAGGAGGTGGTGTTGAGAAGGGAAGTGATGAGATATCAGGAGAGAGCAAGCAAGGTGTTCATGATGTCGGGGACAATGATAAAGAACCTGAATCCGTCAAGGCAGGGGATGGGGTGGAGGGAAAGACCAAAGAGGTAAGGTTTATTTATGAAATAAAGGTGATTTTATATGTGACATGATAGTATAGGTCAAGTGACATGAGAAAATCTGTTATGTGACAAGGGAAAGTGGAAATCTTAGCTGAAGTTTGATATGTTTGCAGGTGGGAGAGGTTGGTTTAAAGGCGTCCGGTCCAGATGAAGGTGGAAACAAAAATGAAGTTGAGGAGAGGCCGAAGCCGAGGGTAGCTCAGGTTTATGTATCTAAGGCGGCGAAGAAGACGAGGAAGGGTGTTGGAGAGGAGTTGGCTCCCCCGGTGAAGAAACCGCGAGCCGAGAAGGCAGCTACTGTTCCCGCCGATGCTGTTCAGCTAGGAATGGTGTCAGCGACGGACAACGACGCCATGACAAGATGGTTGGCAAGGTACGTAGGTTCTGTGTATTACACTCGAATGGACGACGAAGGTAGATAGTTGGACGTCCACAATACCTGACATAAACTTAACGTGCAGTGGGGACGCGGAGGTGCGCACGTCACCCTGCGGTGTGGATATGAGGAAGGAGTTACTCAACCGTCTGAAGAAACCCCAGGATTGGTTGGGAACTGTGGTATGACGACTTGTCACGTCTTAAATTTCGCGTGTCAGGATTATGGATTGTAATTGCGGTTCACTTAATGCAGGAGATGGAGGAGTGCTGCTACCTTCTGCGCAAAGCGGTCGCAGACAGAATGGGTGACATGGGCAGTGGAGTGATCGTAGTCAATTCGTGCTTAGCGGGAATTTATCTACCTAGGGAATGGAAGGAGTACACCGGCACCCCCCAAGCGTACAAGCCCAGTGATGCATTGATGGCGTACTTCAACGGGGGGTCGCCGAAGCCGTTTGGACGACCGTGGTCTGGTGCGGACCTCATCCTCCTCCCCTTCAACGTCAAGAACCAACACTGGGTTGCCCTTGCCATCGATCTTAAGGAGTGGGAGGTAAGGGTGTATGACTGCGACGTCCACACGGTGACGGAACGCCAACTCCATAGCCTTTTAATGCCTGTGACGAGGCTGATCCCTGTCGTCATGGGTGCACACCCAGATCTGAAGGTCAAGTATGCGGATAAGGTCCCCACGCCGTTTGCCATTCGCCGGGACAAGAGCATTCCACAAAACAAGCTTAGGTAAGTAGGATGACTTTGTTCAATTTCGTTAGATTGGATGGGGAATCGGTGTCCGCGGTCTGACCGATTGTTCCTCTTTGCAGCGGTGATTGTGGCCCGTACACCATTCGATTCATGCACCTCCTGCTGGAGACCGCCCCTAACTTCGATGGATTGGACGACACATACATTGAGGCATACCGCCAGATGCTAGCTGTTGGGGTATTCCATGGTCGACTCGGATGCTAGACTTGGTAGTTGAACACTTGGCTCCAATCTTAAACACCCTCCTGTAACAGTGGAAGTAAAACATTTGGATATTTTGCAAAAATTGGTTGTTGTCGACTGTGACAAATTTGTATATGCGGACATGTTAAAGTTGGGAGTGTAGCTGCATTTATCTATCCAATTTGGTGACAAGGTATTTGTCGTTAGGTGACATGAGGATTGAAAGGGGGTGACATGGGTCATTTACACTTTACGTAGGAATATGACGCAGTTAAAAGTGACACGAACAAACATGCAAGGTGACACGTGCATGGAAAGAAGGGACCCGATACTGGGACAACAAAACAAAACGACAAAGGAAAAGGAATCTTTGACAGGGTGGCAGTTGGTTGCAGATTTCGATTGACCTAAAAAAAAAATATTTAAAACAAAACAAATTGCTGTGTTCCTCGAATTGAAAAAAGTAACTTGCATTCATTGCAGTTGGCGACTAAAAACCACCACCTACACAAGGGAAGGAGAGAGAGAGATAGAGTCCGAATATTAGGAGTGAAGGGAGGCGGTTGTGAAGTGAAGGGAAAGGGGAGAACCCGTACAGGAGAGGGAGGAAGACGCCGGAGAAGCCCGTACTGGAGAGGAAGGCGGAGGAAAACAGGTACAACTCAATTGGAATTTAAAATCCGTCCTCACCCATCTGTAACACTCATAATCTTTACGTAATTTGCATTCTTCCCCACTTAATTTGCACTATCCCATTGTTTCGGACTGGAGAGGGAGGAAGCCGCCGGATAACGGACCAAGCCGCCGGAGAAGGCAGTACCGGAGAGGAAGGCACAGGAATACAGGTACAACTTCATTGATTATTTCAATCTGTCCCTACCCATCGCTACTATGCTGAATCTTCACTTCATTTCCAATCTCGCCCACTTCAATTGCATTATTGAACTGTTTCGTTGTAAGGAACGCTATTTGGGATCGAAAAAAAAACCAGAAATTGGGGAATTGGAATTACTGTCATTACGGGAATTGGGGAATTCCTGTCATTTGGGGAAATGGGGATACGGGGTAATACAGATCTGGGATAAAATGGGGGTGGGGAAGGGAGGAATTGACAGAGAAGAGAAACGGAGGTTGAAGAAGAGGGTCGGAGGCTTGCGGGTGGTTTTACCGAGATTGGCATAGTGGAGAAAAACCCCTGTCAGAAACGGGTTGCTGTAGGACACTAGGGTCAATAAAATGTACAATAATGACACGAGCTATTTTGTTGGGTGACAAGGGTTACTTCAGTAGGTGACATGGGCTTTTTATCGTGAAACAGTCGCAGACAGACTTATTCGGAAGGGGATGAGTTTGTGTGGATAATGATAATGTTCATGTGCACTTAATTGCAGGAAGAACATGGTTCGGTCCCAGAATTTGAGGAGGAAAGGTGTCCGGGCACCTAAGAAGGTGGAGCCCCGACTCGCAGTGCCGGAAGAGAAGCATTTCCGAGGCCGGGTCAACCAGTGTTCCAAAGTGTCTCTGCTCGTCAACATGGACGACTGGGTTGACCCCGTCGATTGGGAGAAGCTGCAGCGAAGCCAATTAGGGGGTATTGTGCAAATGGCAAACCGGGTTCAATTCTCGTCGCAACTACTGCATTACGTGTTACAAAGGCAGCTTGTGACAGAAAAGAAGTGGGAGACTTGGTACATGCTTCAAGGCAAGCTGCGGCGATTCTCTATCAAGGAGTTTGCGCTCGTGACTGGGCTGCGGTGTGGTCGAGTTCGGGGGGAAGACACAGAGACGGAGGATGACAAGAAGACAAAGAAGGCTCTGAAAGACTTATTCGGAACGGACAACATGAAGGTCGGTGAGCTGGAGAACGCCTTCAAGAACTCCATATTGAAGGAGCCCAGTGCTCGAAAGCGTTTTAAGATCGCTCTCCTACTCATCGTGGAAGGAGTTCTGCTGGGGGAAGAACCCAGGAAATCCATACGAGGGTGGATTGTGAAGCTTGTGGAGAACGTTGATCGATTTCTGGATTACCCCTGGGGCAGGGTTGTGTACGAGGCCACCCACCAGTCCCTGTCGGGGGTCATAGAACGACGTGTCACTGACCTGAAGCCGAAGGCAAACGACAAGGACGATCGATATGGATATGGGCTTATGGGATTTCCGTATGCGTTCCAGGTAACCTACTTGACCGAACTTCTGCTTGAACTAGTACGCGAAATTGATGGACTCATTCGAGTGATATGTGTGCTTGTATTAGATTTGGCTGTACGAAGCTGTGCCGGGGATTGGGGAGGCGTTCGCCAAGCGGGTCTCGAACACGGCGTTGCCTCGCATGCTGAGGTGGACAGCCGATGACGACAATCTAATGTATGAGACGATCCAGTCGCGCATGGACCCTGAAAAATCTGGTAGAATCAAGGTCGAAGACAACCCGATACTAGTACCGAAGGCCGGCGAGTATGATTTGATGCGCGGGTGCTTCTACCAGCATGAGGAGCCTGACCTCTACTTTGATGACATTGAGGCTGCGTTGGCACCGAGTTATTACGGTGAAGGCTCAGCCAAGTCCGGCCCGAGTGAGGAGCAACGAGATGGGACGAGTGAATCCTGGGAGGATAAGTTGGTGAAGTCAGTAGAACTGATGTTGGAGAGGATGGGAACCATGTCAACTTGGATGCGGAGCATGGATGAGAAGGTACGTGTAACGGTAGTGCAATTTGTCTCAGCAGTATATTGTATATGTGACACGGATAACTGTCAGAGGTGACACGGGTAACGTTTCTCCCAATGCTGTATAACATTCGCTAACCACCCCTATTTTATGCACTTTCTGTGTCAGATGAAGGTGTTGGAAGGTTTTGTGAATGGGATGCGAGATGGGCAGTCGAATGCAGGAGGTGAGCAGAAACCAGTGGGCGATGTATGTGGAGAGGATAACGACCGAAAGAACGGGGGGACAGAAGGACAAACTAAGCTGGACGACCAGCGACCAGAAGGAGAAGAGGAGGTAAATTGGTTGTTACTTGACATGGTATTTTGTGTAACCAGGGTGAAGGGGTTATAGAATCAGCAATTTCTAATTTGTGACTATGTTGCACACACCGCACACGGTTGTTCAAGTGAATCGACACGTATTAATATGTTAAGTGACAAGGGAACAAATATATGATGTTAATCACAGTTGACATAACCGTCACCAATTGGCAGATCTCAGCGGCGGTCAAAGACGATACCGTTGGAGGAACTGGGGGATACGTCACTGACCAGAAGGTCGGGAACCATAGGGAAGGTGTGGACATAAGCGGTAAAGCCGGTTCAACGGGTGTACCTCCTACAAGGATCGACGAGGCGCCGCGGGAAGGACAGGATGAGAACAAGGTAATATGGCTGATACATTTCCTGACGTTTAAATATATAGTAGTACGTAAGTGACAAGTGTATCAACGTTTTCCGACACGAGTACATATGAAGGGTGACACGGGTTTGAAAATCTATTGTCCTTCACTGTTCAAACTGTAAAACCTATTGGCAGATCCCAGAGCCTGCAAGAGCGGAGCCCGCTCGAGGCAGGAAGAGTAAGAGAGGTCAAGGAGGTGAAGGTGAAGTGAAGCCCCCCCCTGAGAAGAAAACGCGGGCCCGAAAAGGGAAGAGCGTTGACGAAGCCGCTGGCGCGATTAAGCTGGGTCTTGTTTCCGTGTCAGACAACGATGGGTTCCTAAGGTGGATGGAAAGGTGACACTCATCAGCAGACTTATCCAACTTATTGCATAGAGGACTCCGATCCCCTAACATTGTGGTTGTGGTTGTGCAGCGGGGATGATGACACATGCAAGACTGCATACGGCACGGCGCTCAGTAAGGAGTTCTTCACCGCACTAAAAACGCCCACAGTGTGGGTAAACTCTGAGGTACGATACCCGTCTAAGTGACTGTCTTTGTCTTTTCAATGACAAGGTACGTACTGTTAAAGGAAGTGGAATATATTTGGATTTTGACTAGGGTTGTAATCTATGCAGCACATGGAACAAGCATGCTATCTTCTTCGGAAAGGGTTAACGGAGAGGGCCGGCGACTTTGGTGGTCGAGTTCTCGTTGTGGACACATATTACGGTCGCTATCTGCAGACCGAGTGGGGCAAATACAAGAGCGATGAAGGTAGCTACGAAGCCGACGATAAGCTGCTTGGCTACTTCGACGGGCGGTCCCCGGCGATGATAGGCCGGTCGTGGGAAGGGGCGGAACTCATCCTCCTACCTTTGAACGTGGACAGTGTTCACTGGATCGCGGTCGCGATAGATCTGGTGGGGTGGCAGGTAAGGGTTTATGATTCGGACGTGTACATCGTCAGGGACCGCCATCTGCCGGCACACTTAAGCTGCATAACCCACCTTATCCCCGTACTGATGAAAGGCCACCCCGCGATGATGGCTACCTACAGCGAAAAGTTGGCAAACCCGTTCACCCTTAGTCGCGAGAAAAGGATTCCGCAAAACAAGCAGAGGTAATTTATGTCCAATACTTAAATATTTCTTCGTCTCATAGTTGCAGCTGCCTTTAATGAATATGACTCCGGCGATTCTGTATTGCAGTGGAGACTGCGGACCGTACACGATCAGGTTCATGCAACTCCTCACGAAGGACGCCCCCACCTACGACGGTCTTGACGACGTTTTCATTGGGGCGTACAGGCACATGCTCGCTGTTCGCATCTTCAATGGTACAGGGTTATGATCTCATTTGTGATCACCATCGGCCATTGTGATGAAATTTGATGTTATGGTCTATGCATGTTATGAACTTCGTTTTTATTGTGTTGGATATTTATTAACATGGCTGCCGCTTCTCACAGTTAGTTGTGGACGGGAGTTCACCATGTTGGTATTTGAACTTTTTCGCATAGTTTGTGTTTGGTGAGTGGTTATGTGTTGCGGACGCATACTATATTTGTATCATAATTTGTAAACGTTTGCTTACCATGTTGGCATGGTTGGAACATTGGTTATAAGTACTTCCAAAATAATGTCGTGTCACCATACTTTGAATCCCGTGTCAACTAACGTGATTTTCCGTGCCACTGATGGTTTAGGGTGATTCTCTATCCTTGTTTATTAGTTCAGATGTTCATATAGGAAATGTGACAACGCCTTCTGACAGGAAGCGCATGAGGCGTAGCAACGACGTAAGTCGGTTCAAAGTCATAATTTAAGTTTTCTAAGGAGTAATCCATTGTCACCGATCTTGCAATCCCGTGTCACCTAACGTGATTGTCCGTGTCACTGGTGGCGAGTAGGGTGATTTTCTAACCTTGTTTAAGTGTTGATAGGTTCATATACCAAATGTCACAACGCGGTGTGAATTATCATGGTCTCTTGGATGATTGAATCACATGTAGCAACGAAGTTAGTCCGTTCAAATTGATATTTGAAGTTCAAAGGAAAAATCCCGTGTCACCTTCCTTGCAATCCCGTGTCACCTTACGTGAATGTCCGTGTCACGGCTTGCCAGTGCCAACACTAGTAATCTCGTGTGCCAACACTTGTCATCCCGTGTCACATAACGTGATTTTCCGTGTCACCATTGGCGAGGAGTGTGAGTTTCTAACCTTGTGTCTGTGTTAATAGGTTCATATACGAATTGTGACAAGTCCCTATCTTACGAACCACATAATTTCATATTTTCTCTCCTATGGATCAGTCAATGTCTCTGAACAAGGGTTAATTATGGATCAGTCAATGCCATACACATGCACAACACCAACAAGTGGAAATCTACTAGACATGCAGACTAAACGAGGGACATTGCCCTAAACATACCATATCGGATACTACACGCACCATTCATAATGGTGCAACCACACTCGGCATTCCAAACTACGACAACTAACCGACCGTGTGTGAGACATTGTTTGTAAATACCCATACATAGGCACCCAACTGCAACAAATGGGGGCCATCCGCCACATACGGACTCCTGGGGGAGTGCAAAAAAACAACTGCGGTTTGGGATGACATCAGGATTTGGCAACTACTACAACAAAAGCACAAGTTTTGGCATAAAAAACCACGACTACTATCTTCGAACATCCTAAGCCCGGGTGACCAGACGGACCATAACTCCCATCATCAGGACGAGAAGCCACCCCATCAGCCTGTTCCATCTTGTGAGCCGTATGGTGCGGAGCTGGTCACTAGCGTGGCCGACCCACTTCCCACATAGGAAGGAGCCCACCCGGACCAAACGCTGCGCCAGGTGCCTGTTGCAAGCCTCGCTCCTCACCAACTTGTTGGCCAGGACCAAGTTCTCATCAATTGTGGCCTGCAGCGAACTGTGGGTAAACTCCAACTCAATATTTGTGGCCTCCAGGGTGGACTGGGTGGCCTGCAACTGAAGAGTGGTTGTCTGGACATGGTTGCGGGCGGCTTCTAGTTCAGTGCGCAGGGCGGCCAGAACCCCCTCCCGGGCAGCATCCCGGTTGAGGAGGTTTTGGACTCGCTGGCGAAGGTCGGTGAGTTCTTCGGCGGCCAAGTCAAATAGGCCGTTGTCCTCAGCAACCTGGTTCGCCTCTGACTCATCATCATCCTCGTCCTGATCACGACGGTCCATGCGGCTTCTCCCGTAGTCGTAATCTGAACGGAGCCAGAAGTACTTTCGGTCGTCGCCACTTTGATAGCTCCGATCAGTGTCGGAGTCTGTGTCAATGTCGCTATCTGAGTGCGGCCACATGCTTCCTACCAGTACAAGGGAAGATAAACGTAAGATGCCAGAATAAAACCAAATAAAAGAACATACGTACCTATGACAAATATGTAAGCCTGTTTTAGATTGGACACAAGTACATATATGTGGAAAAGATGAATGGTGTTAGGAATTGATATGTCACCAACAAGTAAAGGAGAAAGTTAAAAATAAGGTAATATAATGTCCGGACCTTATAATGTTTAGAAGGACAGAAGTATGGGCAAGCACAGTTGTCATTGGTATATACAAGCGTGAAAATCAAACTCATTTTAATTATTTCAAGTTATGACAAAGTTATGTTGCAAATGGAAAAAATCACCCGTGTCACCAACTAACATATCCCGTGTAACCAAAAGTTGAATCCCGTGTCACCAATTACAAAGACTTCGCAGACGTCGTACTAACAACCTTCACAGACAAATACAAAGGTTGCAACTTTCATAGGCTTAATCATATTTATGCTTTAGATTAACACAGGAAGGATGCTATATGTGCTATATGTTTTTTAATGATCCCAAGTGCGTATATATGACGAAGATGGATGGGAGAGGGAGATGATATATCACCAAAAATAAGCACATGCAAGATAACACATCTGGAAATTTTGAATTCACAAAGCACACATGGCACTCGGGGTTGTACTTACTTGGATTTGAAAGCTTCGAACACAATGTAGGATTCGACGGAAACCCTAATTTACGAACACTGAAATTTCAACAGACAGGGCAATCGGGGTTTTACTTACTTAGAATTGAAAGATTTTGGATGAGGTTGACCGCCCCTGGTGAACCAAAGATGATGGCGTCGCTTCTTCTTCCGGAAATTGTTTGTGGCTTGCAAGGGAAGAGTGGGAGTGATATGACCGATGGAGTGGGGGTAATTATGATGAGAGAGGGGCTCTATGTGGGGGTTGTGGGTTTGGTGAGGGTCACCAAATTTCGGATCCCGTGTCAAGTAACATAAGAACCCTTTCAACCAATATGACAATGTCTAAGCTCGTAAATGTAGATTTTTATGCCTTCAATTCAAAATATATTGTGTAAAAAATAAATTCTCCGTCATTAAATAACTTAAAATAAATAAACTTTTGTTAAATATATTTGTAATTTATTATGTAATTATATTTCGAGGATCATACGATCCCCTAATGGGATGTTCAGATCCGATGCACGGACCCTAATGTCAATCGATCCTAGATTCCCGATCCTAATAACCTTGGGTTCAACATTAAATACAGTATTAGTCAATTTTCGCTAATATACATTTGAATATGGTAACAAGGTTGGTATATTTTGTACGTTGCTAAGGACAACAACATCTGCTCCGGAAAACTTGTCACTTTGCCTTTTAACACCCGCATATATTGAGACAAATAAAAATACAAATTCTGTACTTTGGATTTTATTTGAAAAAATGAACTCCTACCTATTATTATCAAGTACAAACTTGTTACAAATATTGTTATGAACACCTATATGTTAAATAGATTATATAAATTTTAATAACGACTATGGAGGTTGAAAAATCTACGATACTTTATTACATAGCAATATTGCAACCGATTATGAAATGAACAAAACCAACATTTAACAAAATTAGTACATTGACATTAAATTACCGGCAGATAATGACCCTTTAAAAACACCGACTGTGCCTCTTCCACTTCCTCATCCGGCCACATTCATTGCGTGTACAACTGCACTGCACTGGCACACGTCTTTTCCTCGTTATTGGCTTCCACACGGGTCGTCTCTTCCTCTTCCGGTGTCAGGTACGTTCTCCGACGCCGTGTTTTAGCCAACCCATTCTCCCATAAATAGCATCATCCCATTCCCTTCAATTAAATCGTCCTCCCTCACCAACTGGAACCCAAATTATCCCATTCCCTTCAATTCAATCATCCTCCCTCACCAAGTACAACCCATATTAAGAGATTTGCAATGGATCAAGGAAAGACCGTTAGGGCAAGGACGGCAGAGGCATCGACCCTTCTTACACTGCCATTCGACATCCTATTGGATATTGTCGGTCGATTAGCAATTGAGTCTATAGAAGATGTCTTCAGATTACGGTTAAGGTAGTGCCTCCACTTATGATTTGGTCATTTAAGGTTTAGGCAAAATAATTTATTCCCTTCCTTGTGATGCAGTTGCAAAACATTTGATTTGGTTGGAAAACACAAGTACGTGCTTGCGAAGATGGCAATTCAGTACCAGGATGAGTGGGGAATTTCGGTTGTCGTCGCTTCGAGAAACGATAGGCATGCCAGACGTTTTTTTATTCAATGCGTGAACGCGGGAAACCCGGAGGCAATATTTCAGCAAGGAATGGTAAGACGTACGTTCAGGATCATTGTTTCGGTGTATGGTTTATCATTGTTCCTCATAGCGCCATAAAAAATTGCAGGTTAAATTCTTCACAGATTGCAATCACGAAGCAGGCATTGAAGATCTTATTAAGGCATCCGAGTTGGGCCACGACGTGGCAAGCTATGTTTGTGGCATAGCTATGTACTGTTGCGGATCTGAAGACCTCAAACCCAAAGGCTTTGCATTACTGAATAGTGTCAAACATAAGTTGGGTTATAAGATAATATCGTGTCGCCTGAGAGTTCATGATCTATTTTATGATGTTCTGCAAATTGCTCGAAGACCTTCCTTCAAATGGAAGCGGAACACATGTCAAAATATCACCAATGGAACGGCGAATCAGAGTTGTCGAAGATCTAACCCCTGGAAAAATTTTCAGCTCCTTGTTGAAGATCAAGATGATGCTCTTTCTTGTGAGGAATGCACGTGCAGAACTGAGTGCGGTTTAGTCGAGGGTATGCTAATGTGGATTACACGAAATATGGTGGAATAATCTTGTGGACATGTGTTCGGTCACTTAAGTTTGGATATTTTTAGTACTATATGTATCCTGTAATTACAACATGTAATGATATTTTTGTTACAGTATCCAAATACGATGATTTCCAGGTAAGAACAAATCAGATCCATAAAGATAAATACACGCCTGACATGATAACCCGTTGGAGCTGACACGGTAATACAAAGATGGAGACATGGGTTTTCGAAAGAATCCTTCCACATATGTACCGCGATGCTATTTACGACCCACCACAACCGTTTAAACAGTCTCCAAAACTCAATGTCGGCAAACAAGGTTGGAGATGACTGAAACCAACGTTTTTCACAACAAAGGACAACAAAGGGCAGATCAATAACAAAAACTCAACGAGTGACATGAAAACCATTTCTACCTGACACGGTAACACAAAGAGGGTGACATGGGTTTTCCAAAGAATCCATCCACATAAGTACCGCGATGGTCTTTACCTCTTAGCGCTACCGTTTAACCAGTCTCCAAAAGTCAATGTTGTGATCACCATTGGCCATTGTTATGAAATTTGATGTTATGGTCTATGCATGTTATGAACATCGTTTTTATTGGGTTGGAAATTTATGAACATGGTTGCCGCTTCTGACATTTACTCGTCTTTGGTGACTGGTTATGTGTTGCGGACTCATACATAATTTGTATCATAATTTTTAAACGTTGTCTTACCATGTTTGCATGTTAGGAACATTGGACAACAATTAGTTCCAAATTAATATCGTGTCAGCATACTTTCATTCCCGTGTCAACTAACGTGATTTTCCGTGTCACTGATGGTGAGTGGGGTGATTTTCTATCCTTGTTGATTAGTTCATATGTTCATATTCGAAATGTGACAACGCCTTGTGGGAAGGGGCGGAATTATTTAATTTTTAAGGAGTAATCCATTGTCACCGAACTTGAAATCCCGTGTCACCTTACGTGATTGTCCGTGTCACTGCTGCCGAGTAGGGTGATTTTCTAACCTTGTTTAAGTGTTTAAAGGTTCATGGTCTCTTGGGTGATTGAATCACACCCTCATGCAACGAAGTTAGTCCCTTCAAATAGATATTTGAAGTTGAAAGGAATAATCCCGTGTCACCTTACGTGAAAGTCCGTGTCACGGCTTGCGAGTGCCAAACCCTTTAATCCCGTGTGCAAACACTTGTAACCCCATGTCACATAACGTGATTGTCCGTGTCTCCAATGGCGAGTAGTGTCCATTTCTAAACTTGTGTCTGTGTTCATGGGTTCATATACGAATTGTGACAAGTACCAATCATACGAACCACATAATTTTACATTTTGTCTCCTATGGATCGGGGTTGTACTTACTTGGATTTGAAAGCTTCGAACACAAAGTTGGAATCGACGAAAACCCTAATTTCCGAACACTGAAATTTCAACACAAAGGCCAATTACGAAAACCCTTTGGATGAGGTTGACCACCCATGGTTAACCAAACATTATGGCGCCGGTTATTCTTCCTGGAACTGTTTGTGGCTTGCAAGGGAAGAGTGGGAGTGATATGACCGATGGAGTGGTGGTAATTATGAAGAGAGAGGGCCTCCCTGTGGGGGGGTGTGGGTTTGGTGAGGGTCACCAAATATCGGATCCCGTGTCAAGTAACATAAGAACCCTTTCCACCAATATGACAATGTCTAAGCTCGTAAATGTAGATCGTTAATGTATTCAAATCATAATATATTGTCTACCTAACAATTTGTCCGTCATTAAATAATTTGATTGTAAGAAACATTTGTTAGATAAATTAGTAATTTATTATGTCATTATATTTGGAGGATCATACGATCCCCTAATGGGATGGTAACATCCGATACACGGACCCTAATGTCATTAGATCCTAGAATCCCGATCCTAATAACCTTGGGTTCAACAATAAATATAGGTCAATTTGCACTAAAATACATCAGAATATGGTAACAAGGTTGGTAATTTTGTACATTAGTCCCACGTTGCTATGAAGTATAACCTTGTCTTCAACATTAAATATTTATTCTAACCGATAATCAAATAACCTAAAACAAAATTTGGCAAAAATAGTACATTGACATTAAAATACCGGGAGATAATGACCCTTTAAAATCTCCGCCTGTGCCTCTTCCACTTCCTCATCCGGCCACATTCATTGCATCATCCCATTCCGTTCAATTCAATCATCCTCCCTCACCAACTACAACCCAAATTATCCCATTCCCTTCATTTCAACCTTCCTCCCTCACCAACTAGAACCCAAAAAAAGGTAGTTGCAATGGATCAAGGAGGCAACGTTACGGCAAGGAAATCAGAGGAATCGACGATTCTAACACTACCAATCGAGCTCCTAGTGGATATTGTCCGTCGATTAGGAGTCCAATCTATGCAGGATGTCTTCAGTTTATGGTTAAGGTATTCCCTCCCATGTTTATATACTTGAAATTTGGATTCGCAATAACACTGAGTGCCTCATTTTAAATGCAGTTGCAAAACTTTTGATGCGGTTGGAAAACACCCTTGTGTGCTTGCGAAGATGGCAATTGATTACCCGGAGGACTGGGGAATGTCGCTTGTTGTCGGTTCCAGAAACGATATTCATGCTAGAAGATTCTTCGATCATTGCGTCCACGCGGGAAACCCGGAGGCAATCTTTCTGCGAGGAATGGTAAGATGGTGATTGTCGAAGATTGGTTCGGTGTATGCATTATCATAGTTCCTCATAGCTTATTTTGAACATGCAGGTTAACTACTTCACAAATTGCGATCACGACGCAGCCATTCGGGATCTTCTACAGGCGTCGGAGTTGGGACACGACGTGGCAACCTATGTTTGTGGCATAGCTATGTATTGTTGCGGATGTGAAGACCTGAAACCCAAGGGCTTTGCATTACTTAATAGTGTCAAACAGAAGTTGGGGTATAAAATAGTTTCGTGTCGCCGGAGAGTTGCTGATCTTTGTTATTCCATTATCGAAACTAGACGAACACCAGCCATCAAGTGGAAGCCGAACACATGTACCAATATCACCAATGGAACGGCAATTCAGAGTTGTCGAAGATCAAACTTCTGGAAAAATTATCAGCTCCTTGCTGAAGATGAAGATGATGCTCTTTCTTGTGAGGAATGCACGTGCACAATTGAGTGTGGGTTTGTCCACGGTTTGCTTCAGTGGATTACACGACATCTGGTGGGTTAAACACTTGCCGCAGTTTGGTCCATGAAGTTAGGTTCAGTTTGATTCTAGGTGTAATGTTTTCTTATAACCTTTGAATATGTGTGTGTTTGTGTATCCAAATCTTTTGCAATGGGAGCTTCAAAAAATGTGATCAACTCTGAAAGTTATCATATTTTGGGTTGAATTTATTTATGGTTGAATTTAGAGAACATGGATGGTTGAATTTTCACACTATTTCGTTGTAGGTATAATTGTCAGGCCCATAATGAAATTACAAACAACGTTGTTCACAACAAAGGACAACAAATCAGTTCAATAACGTAATGTAAACTAGTGACATGAAAACCCCTGATACCTGACACGGTATTACAAAGAGGGTGTCATGGGTTTTTCACAGAATCCATGCACATAACAACCGCGATGTTCTTTACCAATCACCCCTAGAGTATAAGCAAGCAGAGGATATGAGTGAACCCATCGTTGTTCACAACAAAGCACAACAAATCAGGGCAATAACCAAATGTAAACGACTGACATGAAAACCCCTGCTACCTGACACGGTAGTACAAAGAGGGTGTCAAGGGTTATTCACATAATTCGACCACATAAGTCCGGCGATGTTGTTTACCACTTACCCCCACAGTTTAACCAGTCTCCAAAGGTCAATGTCGCCGTACAACCAAAGGAGATGAGTGAAACCAACGTTTTTCACAACAAAGGACAACAACTCAGTTCACTAACGAAATGTAAACGAGTGACATGAAAACCCCTTCAACCTGACACGGTAATACAAAGAGGGTGACAGGGGTTTTTCACATAATCCATCCACAAAAGTACCGCGATGTTGTTTACCACTTACCCCCACAGTTTAGCCAGTCTCCAAAGGTCAATCTCGCCGTACAACCAAAGGAGATGAGTGAAACCAACGTTTTTCACAACAAAGGACAACAAATCAGTTCAGTAACGAAATGTAAACGAGTGACATGAAAACCCCTTCAACCTGACACGGTAATACAAGGAGGGTGACAGGGGTTTTTCACATAATCCATCCACATAAGTACCGCGATGTTCTTTACCACTCACACCCACAGTTTAACGAGTGTCCGTTAATTTATTGAACAAAGGGTAAAACTTTAAACTGTAAACCGTCTCTTATGAAAAGCGAGGGTTAGTAACTGTTTTTTATGGTTATTCCGTTTTAGTTAATTAGTGCGATTTCCTGTAAAATATATTGGTAACGAATATCACATATCAGGATTATAACCGACAGTTATTTGAAGAAAAAGATAACAGAATAGGAAAATATCAATTCATAGAATGAGATTAAAACCACGGCAGTTATTTGTTAAGAATATCTCTTCCGCTTGGTCTTCCAGTTCCGCATCCACATCCATTGCGTTTCAATTGTACATTGCACTTGCACACGTCTCTTACTCTGAATTATATTCCACACGGCTCAGCTATTCCTCTTCCGGTGGCAGTTACGTTCTCAACCGGGTTGTTATATATACGCAACTCATTCTCCCTTTATTTGCATCATCCCATTCCCTTCAGTTGCATCATCCTCCTTTACCAACTACAACCGTAATTAAGATATATTGCAATGGATCAAGGAAAGAACGTAAGGGCAAGGACGGCAGAGGCAGCGACGCTTCTTACACTGCCATTGGACATCCTATTGGATATTGTCGGTAGAATAGCAATTGAGTCTATTGAAGATGTCTTCAGATTGCGGTTAAGGTATTGCCTCCCCTATTGATATCGTAATTTAAGGTAATAGAAAAAAAATTTGATTCCCTTCCATGTGATGCAGTTGCAAAACATTTGATTTGGTTGGAAAACACAAGGACGTGCTTGCGAAGATGGCAATTGAGTACCAGGATGACTGGGGAAATTCGGTTGTTGTCGCATCGAGACACGATAGGCACGCCAGAAGTTTTCTAAATCAATGCGTACACGCGGGAAACCCGGAGGCAATATTTCAGCAAGGAATGGTAAGACGTACGTTCAGGATCCTTGTTTCGGTGTATGGTTTATCATAGTTCCTCATAGCGCCATATAAAAATGCAGGTTAAATTCTTCACATATGGCGATCACGAAGGAGGCATTGAAGATCTTCTTAAGGCATCCGAGTTGGGCCACGACGTGGCAAGCTATGTTTGTGGCATAGCTATGTATTGTTGCGGATCAGAAGACCTCAAACCCAAAGGCTTTGCATTACTTAATAGAGTCAAACGTAAGTTGGGTTATAAAATTATATCGTGTCGCCGGAGAGTTCATGATCTCTTTCATGATATTCTGATAATTGCGCGAAGACCTTCCTTTAAATGGAAGCGGAACACATGTCAAAATATCACCAATGGAACGGCGATTCAGAGTTGTCGACGATCTAACCCCTGGAAAAATTTTCAGCTCCTTGTTGAAGATCAAGATGATGCTCTTTCTTGTGAGGAATGCACGTGCAGAACTGAGTGCGGTTTAGTCGAGGGTATGCTAATGTGGATTACACGAAATATGGTGGAATAAACTTTTGCGCAGGTTTTCGATCAATTAAGTTTGGATAATTTTCGTTCTATATGTATTATGTTATTATAACATCCAATGATATTTATGTTAATGTATCCAAATACCATGAATTGGAGCTCCTACATAATTTATGAAATGAGAGAATATATTTTTATTGCTAGAATGTAGATACTATATATGTTATGGTAGATTGAAGAAACTATATGTTTTGTGATAGATTTCAAATCGATTTAAAGGTGAACTTGCACAAATATACAATTCAATAGTGTAACAAGGTTGGTATGAAACCCTGTTCGACATACACTCACAAGAATTAAACATGACCTGAAAGTAAGTGTCGCCTCCCGATTGATACACAGGAATTTACAAGCAGTTACATGAAAGTACTGCGATTTTCTTAACCACTGAGCGCTAGAGTTTAACCCGTTTCGAAGAGTAAAACTCTCCAAACAACAAAAGGAGATGACTTAAACCAACGTTGTTCACAACAAAGGACAAGAAATCAGTTCCATATTGAAATTTAAACGAGTGACATGAAAACCCCTGCAACCTGACACGGTAATACAAATAGGGTGACAGGGCTTTTGTACACTAGACCTCCACATAATGACTGCTATGTTGTTCACCACATACCCCTACAATTTAACCACTTCCCAAAAGGAAATAAATCCAACCAAGCAAAGGACAAGAGTAAAACCAACGTTCTTCGTAACAAAACACAACAAATCACTTCCACAATTAAATTTATACGAGTGACATGAAAACCCCTTCAACCTGACACGGTAATACAAATAAGGTGACAGGGGTTTATTACACATGAGCTCCACATAATTACTGCGAAGTTGTTTACCACATACCCCTACAGTTTAACCACTTTCCAAAAGTGAATCTATCCAACCAACCAAAGGACAAGAATAAAACCAACGTTCTTCATAACAAAAGACAACAATACTCCATACTGAAATTTAAACGAGTGACATTAAAACCCCTTCAACCTGACACGGTAATACAAATATGGTGACAGGGGTTGTTGACAGATTCCATCCACATCACTACTGCGATGTTCTTTACCAAAAACCAGTACAGTTTAACCACTTTCCAAAAGTAAATGTATCCAAACAACCGTCCTTCAGAACAAAAGACAACAAATCACTTCCAAACCTACACCCAAACGACGATCAGATGATGCGTCCACCGAGGCGACCATTGAAGATGGCAGCCGCTAGCATCTGTCTGTACGGCCCAATAAACGTGTCGTCCAGCCCATCGAAGGGGGGATCGCTCTCCATGAGGAGCTCCATGAATCTGATCGTGTAAGGGCCACACTCCCCACTGCAATGACGGAGATTTGGTCAAAAAAGAGGCGGAGATATCATCATGTAAAATGAATAACAAGGGTCGCACCAATCATACCTGAGCTTCGTTTGCGGAACGCGCTTGTCGCGGATTATGCGAAACGGGCTTGGCAGCTTCGATGCATACTTGACCTTCAACTCAGCGTGTGCATCCATGATGATGGGGAGGAGGTGGGTAACGTGCATCAGCAGGGGTGGGAGTTGGGTGTCTGTCACGCACTGCACATCGCAGTCGTACAGCTTCAACTGCCACTCATTCAGATCAAGAGCAACGGCAACCCAATGCCTTCCCCTCAGGTTCAGGGGTAGGAGGACGAGGTCCCCGCCTGTCCACGGCCGGCCCATGGGCGCCGGGGCCCGGCCGTCCAAGTATGACAGGAGTGTGGCACTCGCCTCATACCCCACGACGTCTGAGTTGTACTCCTTCCACTCCCTGTCCAGAAAGCTGGCGAAGTAGGCGTCCAACATTATGACTCGGCGCCCATTTTCGAAACCCCTCTCCGCGCTTTGTTTCCGTAGCAGGTAGCATGACTGGTCGAAGTGCTGCGTCAAGTGAACCCCCATGAGAACCCACAACATAGTGTAACAGCAACGGAATTGCGTATACAAGGGCAATCATAATAGACTGCCACAATTTCAATATACCTCTGAGTAGATCCAATAGCGGGGCGTCTGGAGCATGGTAAAAAACGCCTTCGACAGGTCCTTGCCTGAAGCCGTTGACAGGTTATCACCGTCGGCACTGGACCGTACAATGGAGTGGAATCAATGACAGGGTTTCTCTCCCGTATAATGAAGACTTAAATGAGACGATGGGTTACCTTGCGAGCCACCCCTATAGGGCCTCATAGTCGGCCGCAGAAACTAGTCCCATGGCTACGGCTTCACCTGGAACGATGGCGTCCTTCCCTTTACAGGCCCGCGGTTTCGTAATCTTCGACGCCTTGCTCTCACATTCCTCGTCAACGAACAACCTCTGAATGCAAACAACCATTTCCCATGTCACATAACAAACCAAACCCCGTCGCCTAGCTATCATCCCCATGCCACTATTGAAAACATAACGGATGAATGGCACGAGCCACAAGGAGCGTACCTTGGCAACTTGTCGGGGCTGCTCCACAGCTTCAGCACTAGCCCCCTCTGGTACTTCAACATCAACAACCTGCAAAACCGAGCTAGCCCTTACTCTTTGGTCCTTGCCTCTTCCAATCAATTTTCCATCCCGCATATCATGGACCATCTCCTCCAACACTTTTATCTGCACACAATTACTTGTTACAATAAGTCCACCATCTCCTCCAACAATTTTAAATCCGGTGTCACTGCCACATACTGTAAGTCCCAATGCATTATTCTATTTACCGTAGTCCCAAAACTTAATATCAATATGAGAGTGAATAATGCTTAAGACTACAGTACCCTATCATCCATCTTCTCCAAGGTATCCATAATGTTCTCCAGTGTCTTTCCCACGAGATCCCTAGCGGCGTCCGTCTCCTCGACGTATTCGGCGATGTTGGCAAGCATCGCCGCACTGGACCCTTCGGTTACCCGTGGGTGTAACCGCTGATTCTGAGGATGTGTATATTTTGTCCGAGCCATTTGTTTCCTGCAGTGGCAGAGCAACCATAAGTTGTGGCCAAACTGTATAGCCAATGTCACTACATTTGCAAACCCATGTCACTCAATTTCGAAACCCATGTCATTCAATTTCGAAACCCACATCAAATCCCGAAATCTGAATTTGAAATTAATGGAACCCCGAATCGTCCCCACTGACAATCATACCCCTAATCTACCCCATTCCCTATTTCGACCCCAACCGTGGGCATCCTCTTCGGGATTACTAAACCCTAACCGCGGGTTTTCCAATCACCATAACCCGCCTCCTATTCATTCCTTCGCAACCACCTCCACCTTCGACAATACCGCCGTCATTAACGTTCAATCCCTAACCACCATATGAGGTTGTTCCGTCCACCCATCCCGAACCCAAGATTGGAACATAACGGACAACAGAGATAGGGGGCGTACCTTTCGAGTTTCCTGGCGGCGTTCTTCTCTTTTCCGACAGTCCACGGCAGTATCTTCGTCGTCCCGTTGTTCAAAGTCGCCGGCGTCTCTTCTTCCTCGCCCTTTCGAACGGTTTTGAGTTATGGAAATTTAGAGATGGAGTCCCGATGGAAACAGGAAATCGCACGGTTTTGAACGGTTTTGAGTTGTGGGCTGATATCCGGGACGGTTGTCAACTTTTAGGCTTTGTTGTTTTATTTTCTTTTTTTTTTTTATTTTTCATTTATTTTTATTTTTTTTTTTTTAGGTACGGCCAACCAGTTCGACCAAGTTAATAATGTAGAAACTTTGGTTATAGGTTGTCTGGAATTCGCCCGTGTCACCCAACTTCCAATCCACTAACACCTTACATAATACCACCTTCAACATTGTGAAGAAGGTGATTTCAATATGTTCACAAGGGTGAATTCCAAACCCCACTACCACAACCAATCAGAACTGTAAACATTTTGACAAATAATTGGCAATGCATTGTTCAATTCATTATCATAGCTTCACCCGACTAAATGTCTACCATGACAATGAAACCTGTGACATGATAACCCCTTCAACCTGACACGGGAATACCATTAGGGTGACATGGTTTTTGTTCTGAAACCATCCCCAAAAGTACTCCAAATTTCTTAACCGCTTAACTGTTGTGTGCAAACCCTTCCCAAAAGTACAGCAGACTCCTGACAGTTTGTCATATGCACAAACAGCATAATTACACTACCAAATAAGTTGCCCCATCCAAAAACAACATAGACAGATAATGGTCCAACCACTGACCCGCTACGGCAAAAGCAATAGACTACCTAGCTGCTGAGGTAAGGCGTTGGACCACCAGTGGAGGCACGCATCTAAGAACGACGGCACTTGGAACGCCTAAATTCTCCCCGAGATGGGTATCGATTAGTCTTAGGCCGACCAGGGCGTCGCTTCACGTCCGGGGGGAGACACACCGCGCTGGACATGGCTGGGGGGATTCGCCACTCTTCTTTTGGAGGGACAGGATATATCACATTCTCGTAACACGCCTTCCAGGCCGCGACTTTGTAGAAGTCATTCACAAGAGAGAAGAAATTGCTACCTCGATACCTTGAAGCCGCTATGGCGTGCTGGCACGGAAACTGGTCAATCTCGAACCGCTTGCATGTGCAGGTGCGTGTACACAGGTTCACAACCCAGGTGCCGGACCCTCTTCGGACAGTGTACTCGTGTGAGCTGAGGGCTCTGACATCCATGAATGTTGCCAACGCATAGCTCATCTGCAGCTCACCGTGAACGTAATCGCTGACCGTCGACTTCGATTTCGTGATTTTTTCCCGTCGCTCGTAAAACCACTTGGATATTGTTTCGATGACAGCATCAATCAGGGCTGTGATGGGCAGCTCGCGGGGCTCCTTGAACACCCAATTCAGACACTCCGAGTTGTTCGTCGTCAATATGTTGTAGCGCATCCCCAAGAAGTATGCCCTGGCCCAGTTATTGAATCCAGCCTCTCTTAGGTATTGTCCCGCACCGGGTGCCTGAGCGCAAAAATCAGCAAAGTGCTTCTCGAACTCTCCCCTCGTGTACGCCTTCGCCACCTTTAAGAACAATGTGTGCAGGGCCGTCAACCCCCTGTACTTTACCTTGGCATTCTGAAATAGATGATATTGGCAGGCCCCTTGCTTAGCAAACAAATAATTGTCCCTCAAACCTTTCTCGATACTAACATGCCGATCAGAGACAAACATTAAGCCCGGTGTATCCTCGACGACATGTAGCATGTTCTTGAAGAAGAAGCCCCATGACCCGTGATTCTCACCATCGACAATTGCAAATGCGATCGGGTATATACTGTGGTCTGCATCTTGGGCTGTGGCAAAGAGAAGCGTCCCCCTGAACTTCCCTTTCAGGAAACTCCCATCAACTGAAATCACCTGGACATGGATATCAACACCAGTTGGTTAGGTGACATGGTTATGTATGTTAGGTGACATGCAATAGTTTAGTACCGACACGGGGTATTACCTTTCGAAGGTAGGGAATCGCCTTGCGCCATACCCCGAAGCTGATAAAGGCGTACTTGAATCTTTGGGATGCGTCCAGCTCTAACTTAGTATATGTCCCAGGGTTCGTCTCCTCCAACATGTGCAAGTATGGAATAATATCTCGGTAGCTGTCTTCGTACGTCCCATGCTTCACCTCCAGCGATGTCACCCGTGCCCTTCGTGCCTTCCAGTAGCTACACGATACTCCATACTCGGACCTCGTCATTTTCTGGACTTGCTCGGGAACGAGCTCCTTTCGAGTCCCGGCGAACCTGCATATAATGGTGTCATGGTGAATTACGTAATGTGACACGGGGAATAATGTTGTGTGACAGGTATAGCTGGTCGCAACTACATTAACACTTACGTGGTCACGAGGTTGCGTCCAATCATGTTCGACGTAGCATGTCGGCTATGGTTGTGCATCATGCTAATGTCACATGTATGCTCCTGGACATACTCTCGGATGCACCACAATGCCGTGCGCCGGTAAGTCGACGCCCTTAACATCCACGTGCACTTGGTGTCCAAACAACCAACTAAATAGGTTTTCTTACACGACCTCTTCACTACGAACTCGAAGCACTTATGCACTGCAGTCCACTTCAGGCGAGTCTGCAATTCTACCTTCGAGGCGAACATTTCTCCCTCCGAAATTTCTGTCAGCTTCCGTCGTGGATCCTGTGTCCGAGGCGTTGCTTTGTCCAACATAGCTTCTACGTTCTCCATCGACGGTGGGGATGTGCTGGACCCAGGAACCCGATCTTCTACTTCCCTAATCACCTCCTCCTCAACTTCGTCCTCCTCCGACGACACCCTCATACCCTGGTCTTCCTCATATTCCTCCCAGTCATAATAATATGAACAATCTTCTTCCCTCTTCACTCCGGAATCGAAGTCCTCCTCCTCGTCCTCCTCCTCACTGCTAATGGCTATGAGATCCACCCCCTTATACCTGTCACCTTCACATTTTTTCGTGTCATCTAAGTATGAGTCCGTGTCACCCAAGTGGATAACATCTAGACCATCACACTTGTCACCCTCTAGAATATCCATGTCACCTCCAAGAATATCCATGTCACCAGTTCCACCCCCTTTGTCACCTGCGTGCTCTGGGCTCTTCCCTATCACCCCACCCAACTGGATCATTTCCGGACCTTTACCCTTGTCACCTACTGTCTTAAGGTTTTCAGCAGTTCCAAACCCGCTCTCAGAAGCGTCCTCCTGTCTCTTCCCTATCGCCTCATCCAAGTCCTTGTCGCCTCCAAAATTACGTCTGTCACCAGTTCCAAAACCGTTTTCACTAACGTCAACCTGCCTCTCCCCTATTACCTCAACCAAAAGGATCACCTCCGGATCCATAACTTTGTCACCCTCACAGTTATCTTTGTCACCCCTTCCGAAACCCGTTTCCACATTGTTTTTCACCCTTATATCTTCGTCCACCTTTTGAGAGTTACGAGGCCCACTCAAGCTTTCTTCCCCGACGCCTGGTTGTGCTACTTGAACCCTCTCTTTTGCCACTGGACCAATAAATATCGCCATGGGCCATGGATGTTCCCCAGACATCGAGTTCAGAAACTTATAAGCCTCAAGGTCGTCGTCATCACCTATCGTAATCGGATGACCCGCTTCTTCCCCCTTTGGCATGTAAGAAAACCCCGACTCTTCACATGAGCAATCAAGGCCGACCTTCCTCCTCAGCAGTTGAGTCAGAGAGGCGAAGTCGATGCCCTCTTCAATTATAACATTCTTCCGCTCTGTTTCACCATAATACACCCACCCCGCACCATCGAACACCCAACGGCCGTTGAAGTTGAGAGTGACACATACTTTCGCGTTTTTACCTGCAATTCAAAACTCGGATCAACACCATTGGTAATGGGTATCTACTCTTCAGGAAACATGAGGAGAAATAGAAGAGAAGCCTACCCATTGCAACTTAGAATTAGGGTTTCTCAGATATCTCTGTGACACGGAAGTTTAAGAAGACGGACACGAACGAATTAAGAGCCCGACACGTGCTCACCAACTGGACCTTAATGCGGATGGTTTCTTCTCCAATGGTGGCCTTCTTCTCCAGCTCTCTTTTCCACCGGAACACCGAAATTTATGTCCTCTCTCCTCCTCTCTTATTACAGATTAAAAATGGAGGGAAAACCTTCCCCATCACCTCACCTCCTCTCTCCAATTTTGGCGCCAAAATCCCCCACCCAATCCAATGTCCCATCCGACTTTCTCTCTCTCTCCTTGGGACAACCTGCAACCGGCTAAACAAATTGCCGCTCCTATTTGCACTAATACCACATATGGTATTCTTGCAAATTTTCTATAAATGTTGTAGTTATGCAAACCGGATGAAAAAAGTGTATATTTGTGCAAATAACCCTATATATATATTGATGAAATTCGAAGCGCTAAACTTGGATTCAACTTCGAATAACTATAAAGTACATATATACCTGATCGTCCTTTTCATATATGTGCTTTTTGGATGCCAATGCTCCGTAACATATATCCGGAATAAAACCCTAGGCCTGGGATGGAGGTTTTAATCAAACCTTTCAGAAAATCTACTATCTATCATTCTATCTAGTCATCATTATTTATGTCTATCTATCTAGTCATTAGTTTAGGTTAGTCTATTTACATACTCTGTAATAATCTAATTAATTAATTAAGGTATATATATATATACCCACCAAAATTTATTAATTTATCTATATACACAAAAAAATATAAAAATTTAGTTTATATCCATCAAAACATAAATATCTTATTTCATGGGTGAGGTTAAAATAAAAAATAGTGTTTACATTGAAAACTGCTTAAAGTGAAGATAGACCTATTTTTTTTTTTAAAATAAAATCAGTCCGGCCCAAACAAAACATTTCTACTGATTTTTAATGGTCGGCCCTAATCCGAACCCGCTGAAACATCAAACCTTACAGGGCGGGTTCTTGACTAGTGCCGACCCAATGGGTCATGGGTTACCCGGCCATAACCCGTTGCTATCCCTACTAGCATCGGGTTAGAAAATCCTATCTTTTTGGAATTTTTTTTTTTTTTTTTTTGGGATCGTAGTAGATCCTATACCTAGACACGGCCACGGGTCACGGGTCGGGCGGGTCGACCCGTGACCCGCCGGGTCAGGGTCCACGGGTCCGAGGGTCGGGAAGGGTTAAGGGTTAGGGTTAGGGTCGGCTAAATGTGAACCCGTGACCCGGCGGGTCGATCAATTTAAAAAAACTCGACCGTTGGGTGGGGCCCACAATTGTGAACGTTTTTTTTTTAAAAAACTAGCCGTTGCTCGGCTATGTGTGTAGTAGGCTCGAGCCTATAAATAGGCTCGATGTTCTTCCCAATTAATTTTTACTACACATCAATCAATCAAAATATCAAATCACTCTTATTTGATCCAATCCCGTCGTAATGTCGAGCAAAGGAAGCAAAAGTGGATCCTCGTCCTCGACGGCGTCGACGCCGAACACGTCCGAATTGTTCGACCACCATTTCAAAAAACTTGTCAAAGGCCCGGGCGAGACTGGAGGCCCTGAAGCGGAGTGTTGCTACTGTGGTAAGAAGTACAAGATCGGGAACAACCTTTGTATTGGCAACTTGAGGAATCATCTTGCCACGAAGCATCCCGACAAGTAAGTCCAAGTCCAACTACAAGCATCGGGAGTAAGTTCTTCAAACATGAACGTATGAAGAACTTAAGAAGTAAATAAAGTAGGAAGTAAGTTTGTTTTCTAGGTTGTAAACTTGTAATCTCACGCATGACGTGATGAATCGCCGAGCCCGATATCGACCGGACTATGAATCCGGTACGAGTTTGTAATCGTTGTTCGGTTTGTAATAAGAATGTGTGTTATGTGTTTATTAATTTGTTTTTTAACTAATCCAACATGTCAAAATAACAACCTTAGCATTTAAAAAAACACTAACAACCTTAGTTAGAATTTAAAAAAACATCTACACAAATAGAATTAAATGAAAAACAAAAAAATAATTTACAAAAAAACCACCCGGCCAGCAGACCCAAGTACCCAACGGTCGGCAAGTTTAAAAAAAAAAAAAAAAAACAAATGAGCAACGGCTCTTTTTTTGAAAATAGCTGACCAACCCGCCGGGTCGGCCGTTGGACCCGCCGGGTCGAACGTTGGATCCGGCGGGTCGACCGTTGGACCCGGCCAATTTCCCTCCCCATTTCCCCCTATAAATACTACCCTTTCCCTCCCATTTTCATCACACCATCTCATCACATCTCCTACTCTCTAATCACTCTCTAATCGCTCTCTAATCGCTCGAGAATCGAGGAAGTCGGAAGTCGGTGGTTCACGAATCAAGAATTCCGAGAATTCGCATCACCAATTCCTACTTCTTTCATCTCTTTCTTTATTTTCATTATTTCGTCATTTGTCTTAATTACATATTTATATTATTTCAACATATATCTAATCCACTTTTATTGAAAATGTTTTCACGAGGTCGAAGGAGCGTTAGCGGAGCCCCGTCTTCAAGCAGGGGTGGAGCCCGTGGAGGCGGCTCGGGATCGGGTCACCAACCGGAGCCTAGCCTTCGACGTAGTGCCTCCGTTTCCGGACCAGGATCCCGACGACGTCGGGATCAGGCACTACTCGATGAGCATGTCGGAGTTGAGGAGGAGGAAGTTGCCCCTCTGGGAACTCCTTCCATGCCATCAACCATCCCGACTCAGGAGTCCGGTTTTGAGGCCGAGGAGGATCCGGCCGCCACACCCGATCCCGAAGCCACACCAGTCGCTTTTAAGGCCGTCACAATGAAATTCTGGTTCACGAAGGGCCCGCCAGCACAGGGATGGGGCGAAAACTATTCCTCCGTCAAGTGCAGATTCTGCCCGCAGGTCTACAAACACAAGAAGGGGAACGGATATGGCAACTACGGACGTCATATCGAATCGAAGCATCCGGAGAAACTCGGCTTGGCGATAGGCCAAACACAACTTACCGGGTACGCAACTACTTCCTCTCAACCCCCTGGTATATGGAGTTATGATTATGCTAGTTGTAGTGATAACTTTGCTGAAATGATAGCGGCCGAAGGCCTAGCTTATAGTTTTGCACAACGTTTAAGTTTCAACAAATTTATTACGGAAAATGTTCAGCCCGCTTGGCAACCTATGAGTCGAAACACGGTTAAGAGGAAAATGATAAAAAGGTATAACACCCGCAAAGCTGAATTAATTGAATATTTTGAAAAACATAGCGATTTACATGTTTCAATTTGTAGTGATATTTGGACCGACCATTGGCAACACCACTCATATATGGGTGTTACTTGTCATTGGGTGGATGAACGGTTCATCTTACACAAACGAGTTTTGGCTTTTCGATTTTTTGACGAGGCCCACACGGCCCGTAACATAGTTGCGGTTATTTTTAGAGTTTTACAAGAGTATAGATTGACTCAAAGAGTTTTTTCAATCGGTTTTGACAACGCATCCGCCAACACCGCCTCTATCCCAGATTTAACACAATATTGCCAGCCTGGGATAGGGGGGAGATTTTTCCATATTCGTTGCGCACCTCATTTTTCCATATTCGTTGCGCACCTCATATTTTAAACTTATGTGTTCAAGATGGTTTAGCGTATTTACAACAGATTACCGAACCTATTCGATTTGTTTTACGGGCACTTTGGCGAAGCAAACAGCTTCGCCACCAATGGCATCAATTTTGTCGATCTAGCAACCTTCGCCCGAAGAACTTCCCCCGAGATGTTAGCACTCGGTGGAACTCGACCTACAGAATGATTTATGATTCTTATCAATATAGAGAAGCTCTTTCCGCTTTTGCCACCCAAAACATCCCAGACTCAAACGTTTTTGGGGATGTGTGGGTTGTGGCTCGAGATATAATTGAGGTTTTCAAGGTTTTCAACGATGCAACCGAAACTTTTAGTCATGCTTACATTCCTACTTCTAGTGTTTTCTGTTTTGTCGCGATGAACATTGCCATAGCCCTCCAGGACGGGCTTCAAGTGCAATGCATATCCGACGCTGTTTTCACCATGCGGGAGAAATGGTTGTCTTATTACAAAGTTATTCCTGATATTTTCCTCGTAGCTTGTTGTTTCGACCCTAGATACAAATTAACTGGGCTTTAAAAGTTTTTAGAAAACTACTTTCCCACGCTCGAAGTCCAAGATGATCCTGATTGCAATGTTTCAATTATAGTTGCTAGAGTTAGAGGAATACTTGAATCATTATATACTCATTTTTCTACGGGCGCTAGAGCGCCTAACATTCCTCCTCCTGCGCCTTCAAGCTCGAGCGGATCCACACGCACTAGTATTACCGCTCGAACTAAGGCTCTTGCCAGAGATATTTTTGGCACAAAGAGGTCGAGGTCGTCGTCGAGCCCGCACTCGGAGCTCGACGAATACTTGTCTACTAACTTTGAATTCCGCAGTGATGAAGATGAAGATTTCGATATTTTAGAATGGTGGGGCCGAGTAGAAAGACAGCGATTTCCGACCTTGCAGGTGATCGCTCGACAAATACTAGGAGCCCCTTGTTCCACCGTTGCAGTTGAACAATTATTCAGCCGAGGGGGCCAAATTCTTACCGAGAAGAGATCAAACTTGCTCCCTGAAAACCTTGAAGCACAAGTATGCCTCGCCGATTGGAAGAGGGCTGAGATGAGAATTCAGAAGAACTCCCTCAACACCGGGTCGGAGCAAGATGATGGAGCGGACTCGGAATCGGTCGGGTCCTCCGTGGACGGGGGAGTCGTCGATCCCGGTAGCCAGCGCCAATCCGACACCGACGAATAGCCGAATAGGTAAGCGGGGTTCAGACAAACAGGTAAAGAACTACGTGGGCTTTGATTCCTCTCCCCCGGGAGGATACGTAGGCAATTGGGAAACCGATTCAAGCCATTCTTCCCTCTTGTTTTTTATTCCCCAATCAATGGCCAATAGGCAATAGCCCAAATACCCACAATTCACACATACAATTCAGTAATTCACACATATGATATACATATACATCCGAAAATTGCAAAAAAAAATAACCCGACCCGGCCTGACCCGCCGGGTCCAACCCATTTCGAGTCTTCCATGCCACGTGTCCGACCCGGCAGTCCGACCCGCCGGGTCAATCAACCCGCCGACCCGTCCCAACCCCGGGTCAGGGTTAGGGTCGACCTCCCCGGGTTGTCGACCCGGCGGGTCCGACCCGTCGACCCGGCGGGTCGGACCCGTGGCCGTGTCTACCTATACCTGATTTGGGATGTGTACTATGGATCATTGAAGCCCAAAAAGTAGATGAAAAGGACGATTAGGTATTATTCAATGTTGATCATGTTTAGCACTTTGAATTACATCAATTGCTCGGTACGGATTAGGGACTACACAAAGAGACGAGGCTTCAGGTTATCTTAATACAATACTGTATGTATATTGTTCTTCAGGTGGTTTGATTGATTCGGTTTCCCCTATCTTATTTCAATCCTTTGATGTAATAATTTGCAAAAGTTGAAATTAAATTGCAGCCATGGAATTTAAGAGTAAAAGAAGGGAAATCGCAGACAAGGACGACGACGGCAATCAAGGCTCAATCTTTCTTCCAGAAGAGCTTGTAATTGAAATTTTACTAAGATTGAACATTAGGCCTTTGTTCAGATCCAAGCTCGTCTCGAAGCGGTGGAATTCCATCATCTCCCATCCGAAATTTGCACATTGTTATCTGCAACGAGCAAGTTCTTCCTCCAAATCGTCGTCTCCGTGGCACCTATGGGGAATCTTGGATCCGGCCGTAGTGGGGAGCACACCTGTTTGTGATCAACAATGGCATAAATTGGGAGATTCAAGCAAGCCAGTTTCTAGGTCCACTCTCCATGAAACTGACAATGCTCCACCCTCCCTCTATTCACCCCTCCATAAGTCATTAATCTGGCCTTATGAGGATCGGATCATGGCCTCAAGCTGTGGACTGATACTCTCTATCTCAATAAATGAATTTTACTCTTCTGAAGGATTGGAAGGATATATCCGCGTCTTTAACCCTCTCACCAAGCAATCCGCCAAGCTTCCTTTGTTATCTTGTCGTGGGAGTTATTGTTCATTGAAGTTTGGTTTAGTCACGCGTCCTGTCCAGCCTGCAGGAGGCGACCATCCAGCCTATGTCACATACAAAGTTGTGGTAATTCAGGATACAAAGCCCTATCGGCCTGGTGATGATCATAGCGACGTTGAAATATATACTTTCTCTTTAGATATTGGGAGATGGACTCGAAAGAAAATGGCTACTTGCCTGGAAGTAGCCTTCCATTGCAGTAAGAAGGAAAGCTTAAGTTGCAAGGGTATGTTGCACTGGTTTAATTGGGATACAAGGACTGTAATAACATACGATCCCTACAATAGCCCTGATAGATTTGGCCGCATTCAGCTGCCTAGTGGATCGGGCAAGATCCTGGAAAACGCGGGCATGAATCTGATTCATTTTGGGCATGAAGACGTGCTCAAGTTTGGTGACATAGAGTGTTACGATGATCTTGGTAGGAGGCTGCGTGTGTGGCGGCTATTAGACCATTCCAAGGGTGAGTGGCGACTGGAGCAAACATGTCCGATCAGTCCATTTTTGAGAGGCAAGCAGTTAGAAGGGTTGAGAAAACTGGTTGCTCCGGATCCTTGTAATGGTGAGTTGTTTTGTTTAATTATAGAAGATACGCGTAGGATGATGAAGGCTATCGATATTGGGAGCTTTGAGGAGGTATTTGTGGATCCTTCTAAGGTTGGCAATGCCAATATATATTTTAAGGGCCTTAAGGACAGATTTCTTCTGATTGCATTGTGTCCGTGGTCATCTCCTTTTTACGGACAAGATTGGAGCAATTCATCATCGAAAGTACAATTCTTAAAGATTCCCCATGTTTGGTTTCCTTCCTTCAATGATCAATCAGTAACAACTGAGTTTTTTCGTTTTAACAGGGAAGATGCATATCCTATTATTTTTTTAAACAGTTGGCAGCTTTGATCCTTTGATATATGTATAATACTTTTCACATTCATCTCACTTTTCTTGCTTCTGATCAGAGTTCTTGGTTGTGTATTTTTTTCATGATTTTGCTGACATTTACCGTCCAACGTTGCGACCCATGTGTTGCTATTGCATTGTGTCCTTGGTCTTCCCCTTTTTACGATGGAGCTAGTAGCAATTCTTCATCAATAGCGGAATTTAAAACGATTGACAATATCACTCGATCGATGGTGTTCGACCTTCGCTTACATTCTTCAGCATACTAGCTTGGAGCTATCAGAATATACTAGTGCTTTGAGGGTTTTGACGGAGTAACAGTCTTATCGACGATAGTTGCTAAGCAGGTCGTTTCTATTCTGTTTTGTACATGCCAAGTTAGATTTCGCCTTATCTACACCAATTGTACGTGTCCCCTCCAACAGATTCCTTGTGCTAGAGGTGCTGAGTTTTGAGTCTTTGTTGATATTAAAAATAAGCAAGCCTAGTGATTTCACCTTAAAATTTAATAAAGTAAAAAAATCATTAACCATTACGTACCTTGTTTTAAGGGAGAAAATCCTCCGTTGATGGACTTAGATAAATGATGATCTAGATTTATAAAAAAAAAATTTATAAGAGGATAACCACCTTTGGTGAACCACTAGGGATGAACCGAGACCTCCATAAATCCTTATCCCCTCTCTCGCTCATTATCATTATATTGAGCAAATTTCCAAATCTTTTTTTTTTTTAATTCAAGGTTAAAATACATTAAAACTTAAAGCGAGATATTTATAATATAGTTTGTAGCCAGCCGGCTCTAAGTACAAAAAGAGGGGATTCCTCGAATCAATGAAGCAAATAGGGTCACTATGGCTTGGTTCCATCGCATATTAGGGGCCATGGGTCGTGTAAATCCTAACACTTCAGGCCAAGGCCATCGGTAGTCGGACATACGTACACCCAAAGGCCTTATGAGGATCAAACACCCAACGACTATGTTGCGAATGATGATGTCCAAAAGACCTTTGTTAAGCCTAATGCATTGCAAGTATAAGATCAAGGGTTGTTGAGACCTTGTAATCTTAGACTTGGAACCTGGGAAAAAAATACAATTTGCATAAAGTAAGGGAATAACCTAACTGATCCTAACAACAAGCCCAAAAAAATGACGCCATGTTAATCAATAAAAGACCCCTAGTGATGGCTTCGTCACCAGTTGGCATATGCAATGCTCCATCTCCAATTTCTGTGCGATAAGTGCCTTCCAATTTGATTTCTCCAAGTCCCACAGCCTTCGTTTTGCATTTGGTACATCAGACCGCTTGTCTTTGGCCTTAAGAGCTGCCTTATGAGCTTATGCGGGTGCACTAGAGGGGTCCCCCAAGTCATCTCTGATGGAATTGCAAGGCTCTTGAGCGTCTGGAACATATGTTTGATCTGCTTGGAGCCACTCCGATTGTGAGAAAGTGATAGGATACAAGGCATAGAGGATCGGTAGGTGTGCAGTTTTATACGGAAATTATGTCAAATAATTAAAAATGAAAAATTATGTTTAATTAATGATACCGACGGTTACAAGACAAATGTACGTGTGAATTAGGGAATTAAAAACCTCCCTCCTTGGGGTTTGATTGGGATTCCGGATCATCACACACACAGGGACGAGACGACCGAGCAAGTAGATCGAGATGAAAAGGACTCTTTCAGGTACGCTTACTACCAAATTGAATCCCAATTTAGCTATTTAACCACTAAATTCATGCCTTTGTCGATCGAATATTTAACAAATTAAGTTAATTGATTGAGTTGAAATCGATCTGCAGCCATTGACGATCTCCCAGAAGAGATCCTATATGAAATTCTATGTAGATTGGTCGTCAAACCCCTTTTCAGATGCAAGTGCGTCTCAAAACCATGGAATTCTGTCATCTCCGACCCCAAATTCAGGCAATTTTATCTCCAACGACCCCTCAAATCATCGTCGTCTCCATGCCTCCTAGCGGCAATGTTGTATCCGACCGTGAGCTTCGACCGTCGCCTCCTCGAGGATCTCAGAGATTTGAGTGTCCATGATATTGATGATGACGTTCCACCATCACTCTATGTTACCTCTTTTGACCGGCCCTATTTCACATACCGCATTGATGCTTCAAGCAATGGACTCATACTAAGTAGTCTTGCCCCACAACTGCAGCGTTACACCGATCGGGATGAACAAGATGAGTATGCATTGTATTGGGAGCTTGACTTCTGTGTCTCCAACCCGCTCACCAGCCATTCTGCAAAGCTGCCTACCTATTGCGTTGATGATTCTTATGAACCATGGGGGTATGGTCTTGCCACGCGTGCTCCACAACCACAAGGCGAGACTCAAGACTATGTTGAATACAAAGTTGTATTTATTAACATCTTAAAGCATCCTCGACATACTGATGATTCCATCAACATTGTTCTCATAGACATCTTCTCTTCAGATACTGGGGAGTGGACTCGCAAGGAAGGAATGAGTTTCCCAGATGCGGGATCATATGGTGCTAGGCCACGGGCATTTAGTTACAAGGGTATCTTGCATTTCTTTGATTGGAATACAAGGACTGTGGTGACTTATGATCCCTATGATAGTCCTGACCAATTCGGCTCCATAAAGTTTCCTAGTGGATCAGGAGGTAAAAAGTTGATGAACTCAGGCTTGAATGTGATTCGCTTGGGCTATGGAGACATGCTCGAGTTTGGTGAGATAGAGGATTGCGGCAATGATGTTTGGAGGTTGTGCGTGTGGCGGTTAGTGGACTATGATAAGAGAGAGTGGCGCCTGAAGAAAGGTTGTCAGATTAGTCCATTGTGGAAGCAAAGCTTGTTGAGTGACTGCAAGCTACTAGTGGCTCCACATCCTTGGAACACTGATTTCTTCTGTTGGTTTCTTTCAAATGGGAACCAACTAATTACGCTTCATGATCTTGCGAGTGCTGAAAAACTATCTGCGGATCCTTTTGCTGTTAAAGGAGAATCGATCAGTATGGCCTACAAGATTGCAAGCGGCCTAGTGGTTCCTATTGCTTTAAATCCGTGGTCTTCTCCTTTTCACGGGGAAGCTGGGCGCAATTCATCTTCAAAACCAAGATACAGAAAGATCATCCCTGCTTGGTTTCAGTCTTTCAGAAAGTAGTATCAATTCCAGTTTGTTCAATTGTGTTTTATGGAAGCATTAATTAAGTTTATCAATGTTATTTAGTAAGAGCCTAAGAGGAATGTATTTGTTTTTCAGTACTTTGAAACAAATCAATTTGAACTATACATGGATTTCAATCGCTTCTTGAGTTTCTTTTCCGCAGCACATTGGTAAGTCTAATCCTTCGAAATAATATTAATTGTTTTCTGCCATAACTGATCGATCGATCTTTACTGATGTGTGGTGGTGAGAATTCGGTATGTCCTCTCATCTACACTCCTACACACAAGCATTGAAGTATCTGTGAGTCACAGGAGATACTTTAATTTAAAATTAGGATTTTCAATAATGAATTGATGGTTTGGTTATATAGATCGATGATAATCTGCCAAAAAGAAAACGACGTCGTTTTGGGTTTATTTTTCTTTATATACATAATTTTAGATTTTCCTTCTCTTCTTCACGCAGAGCCGTACCCACGGGAGACTCTTCGCGACTCGAGAGGGCAAACGACGGACAGGGCAAAACTCATCCTGCGAGGCGAGCCGGCGAGGTGCGAAAGGCCCTAAAGGCTGCTTCCGGCGAGGTGCGAGGTGAGCCGGCGAGTTCCGAGGCGACTGGTGGCGGCCGGCGGGGGTCCGAGGCTCCTCTAGGCATTCCGTGGCCAAACGAAGAGCGTGTAAGTTTCCCAATTTAGGTCTGATTTATTTGAGTGGATTTTGTTGAATTGATTTAAAGAATTGAAATGAATTTGTTAGATTAGGGTTTGAGTTTATTAGAGGTTTGAAATATAAATGGGGGGTTTTTGTTTATGAATGTCTATGCACTCTAATGAAATGATTTTATTGAATTGATTTGAACAATTGAAATAGATTTGTTAGAATAGCGTTTGAGATTTGAGGATTGAAACATGAGCGTGTAAGTTGAAAATTGCAGCCATGGACTTTAATAGTAAAGGAAGGGAAATCGCAGCAAAGGACGACGGCAATCAAGGCTCAATCTGTCTTCCAGAAGAGCTTGTAAATGAAATTTTATTAAGACTGCAAATCAGGCCTTTGTTCAGATCCAAGCTCGTCTCGAAGCGGTGGAATTCCATCATCTCCCATCCGAAATTCGCACATTGTTATCTGCAACGAGCAAGTTCTTCCTCGAAATCGTCGTCTCAGTGGCACCTTTGGGGAATCCTGAATTCGAATTTGGTATTGGCGAGCACACATGTTTTTCAACAATGGCATAAATTGGGAGATTCAAGCAAGCCAGTTTCTACTCTCCATGTAACTGACGCCAATGCTCCACCCTCCCTCTATTCATCCCTCGGCCATCAATCATACTATCCTTTTGAGGATCGGATCATGGCCTCAAGCGGTGGACTGATACTCTCTATCTCAAGACATGATCAATATTACTCTACCGAAGATATCCGCGTCTTTAACCCTCTCACCAAGCAATCAGCCAAGCTGCCTTTGTTATCGTGTCAGAGGTATTTTCCATTGACGTATGGTTTAGCGACACGTCATGTCCAACCTGCAGGAGGCGACCATCCAGCCTACGTCACATACAAAGTTGTGGTAATTCAGGATACAAAGCCCTATCGGCCTGGTGATGATCATAGCAACGTTGAAATATATATGGACTCAAAAGAAAATGACTCCTTCCCGGAAGTAGCCGCCAATTGTTGTAGGGAGGAAAGCTTCACTTGCAGGGGTATCTTGCACTGGTTTGATTGGTATAAAAGGATAGTAATTACTTATGATCCCTACAATAGCCCTGATAGATTTGGCCGCATTCAGCTACCTAGTGGATTAGGCAAGATCCTAGAAAACTCGGGCATGAATCTGATACATTTTGGGCATGAAGACGTGCTCATGTTTGGTGACATAGAGTGTTGCAACGATCATGGTCGGAGGCTGCGTGTGTGGCAGTTATTAGACCATGCCAAGGGTGAGTGGCGCCTGGAGCAAACATGTCCGATCAGCCCGTTGTTGGTAGACAGCGGTTAAGTGGATGGAGAAAACTGGTTGCTCCGGATCCTTGTAATGGTGAGTTGTTTTGTTTTATTGTACAAGATATGTGCAAGAATATGACGGCTATCGATCTTGGGAGTGCTAAAGAGGTATTTGTGGATCCTTCTAAGTGGAAGACAATGGCGACATATTCTTCGGTCGTTGCACACAAATGTCTTCCGATTGCATTGTGTCCGTGGTCTTCTCCATTTGATGGAGGAGCTAGGAGCAGTCCATCATCAGCAGGACTTGAAAAGATTTCCAATGTTTGGTTTCCTTGTTTCAGTAACTACTAAGCCCCCGTTTGTTTTTTGATAGGGAAAAGTAATGATTACCCTCATGAATATAGTCCATATTTAAGTTAATATTCATTTATCACTATTCTAATCATTCCCCTCATTCTTCCATTTTCCATACAAATGTGTTACCCTTCTATTCCCTAATTTTGAGGGGGGTAACTAATACCTCTAGGATGGGCTAATATTCCCCCTCATCCTCTCCTCCAAGCTCACAAAAATTGGTGATCATATACATTTTATGTGTAAAATTTAATACTTTACCTTTCATTTCCCTAGTTATCTAAACAAACGAGCCCAGTTTGTTTATTGGGTTGTATACTTTTATAGAGTTATCAAGTTTATCATTGTGTAGGATAGATGAATTTAATATCCTACTTTGTTACTCAAACCAACTTTCCTCTATAGTTCGGTTTTGATCACTTTGCTTGCTTCCAAGTTCTAATCTGAGTTCATTATTTTATTTGTTATCATGATTGAATGAGACGTAAATCCCTGTGTTTTATAGAAGCAATGAAGCATTAAGTCTATCAATATGTTATTCTGTAAGAGGAATATATATTTTTTCCCGTACTTGAATCAAATTTCAACTCAACGTGGATTTCGATCGCTCCTTCAGTGAAACATTAATCGTTTTTTTTTTAATTTTTTGATCCAAAAGCGGGCTAACTCCCCGAGATTTTATTACGATAATTTTTTTATTTTTTTTGAAACGGAAAAAATTTGGCTATAGAGCTAAGCCCTATCAACCAAGAGCATCCTTGCGGATGAGAAGACATAACAGAGAGTCATCAGGCATCAAATGTCCGTGTGAAGCATAGCTAATACGCGATAGGCGATCAGCCACAGAATTTGCTTCTCGGAAGACATGACGAATCTCGACAGAACCAAAGAAACCCAGCGAGACTAGACTGTCCGAGACAATCATTTCAGAGTCTCCAGTAGGCTTCCCCAAACCTTTAAGACTTTTTATAATTGTTAAGTTATCTCCTTCAATAATCAGGTTTCTGATGTTTAGATCCTTGGCGGCTAGAAGACCCCGCCAAAGCCCCAAGCTCTCACAGCCACAAACAGAGCTAAAAGGCGAGACCCCCGAACCACTGAAAATAGGGGTACCTTTGTGGTCTCTTAGAATAAATCCAAAAGAGCCCAACCCAGTAGAGGGTAGAGAACCGTCGAAATTAAGTTTATACGTGCCAATAGGAGGAGCTTCCCATTTGGTTCTTTTCCTTTTCGATATTGTTTTAGTTCGTTCCTCGTTTGTGTGTAATTGTATATCTTGTTTACTTTCATCTATGTGAGATATTTTCCAGGTAAGTATTTGATCATTTACAAATGACAGAATGCGTCTTATGTCAGGATTGATGCTATCGAATAATGTTTTGTTCCTGAAATACCATACTCCCCACCAAACAAAGGCGAGGGTTTCGAATCTTTTTTTTTCCAATTGTGGTTTTTATATCCCATATTGTTTCGTTTATATGTTTCATTGTTTCCCCTATCCTCATTTCCAGCTTCTTTTGATTCTTCGATTTTAAAATTAGGTTATTTTTCAATTTGAAAAAAAAGTGAGATCGTCAAAACCTCAGATCTGTAATCTCCCCATCAATTAGGAGGTTTATTCTCCATGGAGTTGAATCGGGAAAATAGGGACCCAATTTGGAAGTCTAGATCCGATTGGGTGTTTAGCGAGATCCTATAATGACTCGATCTCCTCCTTCATCCTTAGTCAGCCCTTGTAGACGAGCGAGCGACGCCTCTAGTCATCAGTGGAGAGGGATTGGAAGATCAAGGTGAGGCACTTGTCAGGGAGGGATTAACGGCGCACCGACTTCTCCACCATCCCTGAAAGGAGAATGAGAAGTTGGATCTGTGACCTGCTGAAACTAGTCGAGAAATTGGCGGCCTGGGATAGTTGGCAGCCTCTTCCTTCCTGTTCCTGGGACTCTTCTTGTTGCCTTGCTCATCCTAGGTCTGTTTTTTTATTGTTTCAAAACTTTATTTATGTTTTATGTTCCCGTGATTTCTTATTTTGAAAATGTTTGGTTTGTGAGTTATGTTTTTCAGTCTGAGAGTGTTAAGTATTGAATTTATTGCATTGATTGTGTAATTGAGAACCCTTCCACAAATGTGGTGTGACCTTCTCATTGGTCTTATGTAATTTCAGAAAGCCTGGAACTTCTTCGTAATGTATGTCATATCTGACCACTTCTATATATATTAAGAATTTCACACTGAATTACTCTAATAGTGAATTATTGTTATGTTTTCTTTTTTGCTGGTTGTGCACCGATGACTAGTTTTAATGTTATAGCTGTGGAAGCATACAAAAAGTATATTTTGGTTTTCCTCATTCACTATGGACAAGTTATGCTCTTTTTTCTTTATAGGCAACATTGTTCTCTACAAGTACTTATCTGGGGTCATTATTTGTGTTTTGATGGTTCTTTTCATCTTATTTGTATTTGGGAAACAAACCTATCATTTGGGTCTTTTTGTTGGATTTCAGTACAATGAATATCTATTGTCTAACAGTGAGTACTGGTTACAGCTAGTGTCAAAGGGACTCTATACATTGCCATTAAGGTATATATATGTGTGTGTGTGCATGTATGTTTCAGATAGTTTGCACATTCGGATGCTGACAGTTTAATCTGCTTATCTATCTTAATCTTTCAGGCGAATCAGGATCTGATTTCGCCCATTCTTACGTTGGCTCTCAATGGTGCCATTACCTGACAAGGTCAGATCATGATCCTGGATAGTAATATCCTCCATTACTTTGGCTATAACTGATTTCCTTCGGGTCCGCTTTCTAGGCCACCAAAACTGGAGGTCCAAATGGATCAATACGGTTCAGGTACTTCTATAACAACTTTTTAAATTTAAGAAGATCATGGAACTTATGTTGTGTTTAAGCATTCAAAATGTAAGAAAAAAGAAATTCTCCAACTTGGTTGTTGATCTCCAATCTAAACTTGATTAATATCTCCATAGCGAGTTCTTTGTGTATAATCTAGCACTAAAATGAGTAGCTTACTTCTTTATTAACAGGCCCTCCAATTTCTTTATATAGTCTTTCTTGTAAATTTACTTTGCTCTGTTCTTGTTTGTGAATTCCGTCTTTTGAAGCTCAGAGATAGACAGACCTGAAAATAAAGGGCTCTCTGCAGCTTTGAGTTTGTTGGAGGAATTGAAGAAGGAGATAGATTCATACTCCAAGGGCGGGCCTATTTCATTCGCATACCTCATCCAGTTTGCATGTTCATATTTGTCGATCTGTTTATTTTGTTTACTGAAACGTGAATACATTTTAGCATCTCCCTGGACTGGTGTCTTAGTCTATTTTGTAGTGTGTGCAGCGCAATCTGCTGTAAAATCCACCTTCTTGGCTGCTGCTATACGTAAATGTGGTGGCAAAGAAGATAAGGGCAGACTGCTATACACTGCTTACGGTTCGAATGGGCAGGTCTGTTTATCCTTTTATATTGTGCAATGCAACTTCATCGCTTGATTCCAACATCTGTTTAGTTTCAATCAACTACATTTGCATTTACATGTAACGAGAGAGGCTACGATGATGATTAGGGTTATGATTATCATGTGCTTTAACAAAAAGGGACAACACTGATCTCAAATATGCATTCTACAGTAAGCGTTAGGAATATATGGTTAGTCAAATTAAGGTGGACCACTATTTCTTTTACTATCTGCTTTTTTCCTTTACATATTCTAATGGTTGCATTTGAATTTCAGATCGTTAACAGCTCTACATTCATATGTGAATGCACTTTTTATGACTGCTAGAGTTCTTAACTTGGTATTGGTAAAAGCATTTTCTGATTTCAAGCATCTTGTACATTTACGGCTAAGGTGTTGATATGTTTCTAGCTAAAACTTTGTTGCAGGCTGGTTTATGCATTTCAACAAAGCTTTCCTATCTCTATGACTCTATGAACCGGTAAATTTCTAGCAGCAAGGTTTTTAATATTTCAAGAATCAGTTATATATAACTTAGCAATAGATCAAGAGTGCTTATTTAAAGCTCCCATCCAAGATGCATACATAAATGATAATCAAATTTCTTTTGTCATCTATATGTGACTTTAGTCTAAATGCAACAATTTATGGTAGTAATTTGTCTTATTATTTCTAAATTAAAGTCTATTAGCTCAAATTGGTAGAGCGATGTGTTCAATCACAAAGGTGCGGGTTCAAATCCCGTATAGGCTACAACAACAACAACAAAAAACAAATATTTTATTTAACAAATCGGTTAACCGATGTTAATCAAAATAAAAAATCGATGTCTATGTGGGTGATGTAAAAAGTTTAAACCTTTTAACATCGGGTAATAGCCGATGTCTTTGTATGTTATAACATCAGATGTATTTTATAATCGATGTTATACCATATCAAAGACACCGGATTTAAATATATGACCGATGTTATAATAAACAAAGACATCGGCTATTACCCGATGTTAAAAAGTTTTGACTTTTTACATCCCCCACATAGACATCGATTTTTTTTTTGAAAGACATCGGTGACTACCCGATGTTAAATGACAAAATTCTAGTAGTGAAAGATCCACTCCTTTTTTCTTTTTTTTTTCTTTTTTGATTTTAAGGGTTAATATATTGCAAGGAAATAAAAGTATATACAATATACAAAAGGGGTGAGCCATGGTGACATAGGATCACTATGGCAGAACTACCAAAATCATGGAATCTTCTATTGTGTTCCAATCTATGGGTGTGGTGAGCACAAAGCTTGGGGTAACTCCTATGTTAAGACACAGTTTGGAGGAAAGGTGAAGTGTGTTAGAACAGACAATGGCACATAGTTTGTGAAAAGACAATGTACTGAATTCTTTGCTAAAGAAGGGATTCTCCATCAAAAATATGTACCTTATACACCCCAACAGAATGGGAGGGTAGAGAGAAAGCACATGCACCTTATTGATACTTCTAGGGCCTTGAGAATCCATGCAGGTTTGCCCATCAGGTTCCGGGGTGAGTGTGTGTTGACAGCAACACACTTAATCAACAAGCTTCCTAGTGCAGTGTTGAATTGGGATACTCCTTATGAGAGACTGTTTCAGAAGCCAGCCAAGTATGATGAACTGAGAGTTTTTGGTTGCTTATGCTATGCATCTGTATCTCCATCTGCAGCAGATAAGATGGGTCCTAGAGCCAGAAAGTGTGTCTTCATGGGATACCCTCATGGGCAAAAGGCTTATAAGTTGTGGGATATTGAGAAGAAAGTCATATTTATAAGCAGGGATGTGATATTCAAGGAGAATTTCTTTCCCTTTAAGATGAATAAAGAAGAGCTTGTAGATCATGAGACACCAAGGCCCTCTCTTCCCTTGGTGAATCCAGCAGATGATCAAGATGATTTTGTGGCTCCTATAGTGATGGAAAATTCCTCATATTCTGATCCCCAAAATGGTGTGGTTCCAGACACACCTAGCCCAGAAAGTCAAGGCTCATCTCAGTCCATTCCCACACCTCAATACTCTCCACAAACATTAATTGAAGAATTTCTTCAAGATCATATTGAATTTCCTCTTTTAAGAAGGTCTACTAGACCAGTTACCAGGCCTGCAAGGCTAAATGATTTTGTGTGTACAAACACAAGGCAGCATTCTATGTCTCAGTCCTTCTTAGTGACTTGTTTAGGACATATTGTCACAAAGGACCCTATTTATCCCGACACTTTTGCCATGATGAGTGCAATATATGAACCTTCTTATTATTCTCAGGCTGCTGGTGATCCTAATTGGATTATGGCTATGCAGCAAGAATTGAAGGCCTTAGAAGCAAATAGAACCTGGAGCATGACTGATTTGCCTGAAGGAAAGAAGGCAATTGGAAGCAAATGGGTCTATAAGATTAAATATAGACCTGATGGGAATGTTGAGAGATTCAAAGCAAGACTGGTGGCAAAGGGCTATAATCAAGTCAAAGGAAAGGATTATAAGCAAACTTTTTCACCAGTAGCAAAGTTCACCATAGTCAGAGTATTGCTTGCAGTGGCTACCATGAAGAATTGGCCCTTACATCAACTTGATATCAACAATGCATTCTTGCATGGATATTTAGATGAAGAAGTATATATGAAGCCTCCTGAAGGGTTCACTCTTGGACAACCAGGACAGGTTTGTAGGCTTCACAAGTCCATCTATGGCTTGAAGCAGGCTTCAAGGCAATGGAATGTTGAATTGAGCAAATTTCTCTTAAAGCTTGGTTTTGTCAAATCAGCAGAAGACTATTCTCTTTTTGTCAAATCAGCAGAAGACTATTCTCTTTTTGTCAAACCAGCCTTATTTCCTCTACCCAGAGGTTTAAAGCTATCAACAGACTCAGGGACACTGATGCAGGATGAAGAATCCTATAGAAGATTGATTGGTAAGTTGTTATTCCTAACACTTACTAGATCAGACATTTCCTATGTTGTAAAACACCTAAGTCAATTCATGACTCAACCAAGGGAGCCACACTATGAAGCTGCATTGCATGTTGTCAGATATTTAAAAGGCACTCTATCTATTGGCCTTCACTACTCAAACAGGGCTTCCTTTACAATCACAGGATTTTGTGATGCTAATTGGGGAGCATGCCGGTTCACAGCAAGGTCTCTTACTGGTTATAGTGTGTTTGTTGGTACTTCTCTTGTGTCTTGGAAGACAAAGAAGAAACATACAGTCTCTAAATCTTCAGCAGAAGCCGAATACAGGAGCATGTCCATGACTACCAGTGAGCTAGTCTGGATTGATGGCCTTCTACAGGCTCTTATCATCAAGGTCCCCAGGCCTATCCCTCTGTTTTGTGACAACAAAGCAGCACTTCACATACCTGAGAACCCGGTTTTTCATGAAAGAACCAAGCACCTCCATATTGATTGTCACTATGTTCGTGAAAGACTGCAAGATAGTTTTGTTCTTCCACAACACATCAGGACTGACATTCAATTGGCTGATCTTATGACCAAGCCATTGGGTGAAAAGCAGCATCTCTACCTCTCTTCCAAGTTAGGACTTGTTGGTTTCTCTCCAAGTCCAACTTGAAGGGGGGATACGGAGAATATCATGTGCATTTCATATGCATTTCATTACTTTTACATGCTCTTTTCTCAATTTCCCTTCTTTACTTGCTTCCTATGTTATTTCAGCTACTTTTGGGACTTTGCTGTAATAAGGCTAGTTGTCATCACGTGATAGACGTGTGACATGGGACTATATAAGGATTGATGGATCCTTAGTCATTCAATAGGGTTTTGGTTGGGGATTCCCCCCATCTGATCAATCAAAGCAGCCGTCATGGCATTCCTCTTTTAGAACCTTCCAATACAGATTTTGGCTTGTTTTGAGCTAATCAAGCTGCATACAGCTTTACACATCCCCTTGGCCATCCGGACCCGGTGGTACCTAATCAAATCTAGTTATGATACCTAACCAAAAATTACTAACAAATTTTTTATATCAAACAATTCAATTTGCATAGATGAATTGATTTTTTATTAATTTAAGAATAAAAAGAAGAAAAAAATGAAACAACTTTTATTATTTTATTTAACACATTAGTTTTTATTTTATTTTCTCAAAAAATAATTATGTTAGAAGTTGGGTAGATATAGAAAGGAAGGTAATAAAATAGAAATGATGTATTGTTTTAAAAAATGAGATATTAGATGAAAACTTTAATCTTTAATCCTTAAATAAAAATCTCATTTTGATAATTAAAAAATATCTTTATGTTTTGATGGATATAAACTAAAATTTTATTTTTAAAGTGTATATAGATAAATTAATAAAATTTTATGAGTATATATATCCAATTATACCTTAATTAATTACATGACGAGATCCATTGATCGATATATAGATTTTCTGAAAGGTTTGATTAACACCCCGTACGGCCGGAGAATTGTATAGATGAAATTGGACGATCAGGTATGTATAATGTATTCATAGTTATATTCAAAGTTGAATCCAAGTTTAGAATTAATTTCATCAATACCTTTATACAAATCTAATCGAATTGTAGGTAGTAAGTAGTTAATTTGATTGATTCGATCGGTTTCGAATATCCCTTGACTTGTTTCAATCAACAAATTTGCATCAGTTGAAATCTGCAGCCATGGAATTTAACAGAAAAGGAAGGGAAATTGCAACCAACGACGGCAACCAAGACTCGATCTTTCTTCCGGAAGAACTTGTAACTGAAATTCTACTAAGATTGGACATCAGAGCTTTGTTCAGATCCAAGCTCGTCTCGAAGCGGTGGAATTCCATCATCTCCCATCCGAAATTCGCACATTGTTATCTGCAACGAGCAAGTTCTTCCTCCAAATCGTCGTCTCCGTGGCAACTTTGGGGAATCTTGGATCCGGTAGTGGCGATCAATCCCTCCCTCTATCAAACTGGTCCACCCCTCGATAAATCATTCTATCCTTGTGGGGATCTGATCATGGCCTCAAGCGGTGGACTGATACTCTCTGCCTCAACAGAAGAGTATTACTGTTCCGAAGGATTTATTGGATTCAAAGAAGATATCCGCATCTTTAACCCTCTCACCAAGCAATCCGCCAAGCTGCCTTTATTATCGTGTCATGGGAGTTATTTTTCATTGAGATTTGGTTTAGCCACGCCTCCTGTCCAACAAAGAGGCGACCATCCAGCCTACGTCACATACAAAGTTGTGGTAATTCAGGATACAAGGCCCTATCGGCCTGTTGTCGATGATGGAAATTGCATGGTTGAAATATATACTTTCTCCTCAGATATTGGGAGATAGACTCGAAAGAAAATGGCTACTTGCCTGGAAGTAGCCTTCCATTGCAGTAAGAAGGAAAGCTTCAGTTGCAAGGGTATCTTGCACTGGTTTAATTGGGATACAAGGAGTGTAATAACTTACGATCCCTACAATAGCCCTGGTAGGTTTGGCCGCATTCAGCTGCCTAGTGGATCAGGCGAGATCCTGGAGAACGCGGGCATGAATCTGATTCATTTTGGGCATGAAGACGTGCTCAAGTTTGGTTACATAGAGTGTTGCAACGATCATGGTCGGAGGCTTCGTTTGTGGCAGTTATTAGACCATGCCAAGGGTGAGTGGCGCCTGGAGCAAACATGCCCGATCAGTCCATTGTTGGCAGACGATCAGTGGTTGAGAGTGTTGAGAAAACTGGTTGCTCCGGATCCCTGTAATACTGAGTTGTTTTGTTTAATTGTAGAAGGTTCGTGCGCGAGTATAAAGGCTATCGATCTTGGGAGCGCTGAAGAGGTATTTATGGATCCTTCCAAGGTTGCAACAAGCAGGAGATATTTGTCGCGCCCTAGAAACAGACTTCTTCTGATTTCATTGTGTCCGTGGTCATCTCCTTTTTACGGACAAGATAGGAGCAATTCATCATCAAAAGTACTACCTGAAACGATTCCCCGTATTTGGATTCCTTCAATCAATCACAACTAAGTTTTTATTTCTTTGATCTTTATTTTGTTACTCAAACCAAACTTCCCCATGTTTGGCTTCATCATTTGATTGTCCCCGTATAAGTACATTGTCAAAATGAGGAGACTTGCTATCCTTTCTATCTGAATTGCACTTAGTGGTGATAATCCTCCTTAAGTTCTTTGTGTTCTGATTTACATAAATGGATTTTTTTGACAATATCACTCGATGGCCGATAGGGTTTGTGTAGGAAGGTAGAATTGATGTAAAGTTCCCCTCGAGGGTTTCCATTCATTGATAAACCTATATATAGGTTACAAAGGTATTGGGCCTTAAAGCCCACTATACAATATAAGACCTATGTAATCTATCAAACCCCCGCAGTCGAAACGGGAGGGGTCCGTACAGTGAGACTGGACAGAAAATCAATGAACAACTGTCGAGGTAAACCCTTGGTGAAAATATCAACGTACTGATAGGAGGACGGGACATGTAGAACACGGACATGTCCAATGGCAACCTTGTCCCGGACGAAGTGGAGATCGAGCTCAATGTGCTTCGTGCGCTGATGCTGGACTGGGTTGCTAGCCAGATAGACAGCGGAGACGTTATCAGTGTAGACCAGAGTGGCCTTCTGAAGAGGGCAACAAAGCTCAAGAAGGAGATTGCAGAGCCAAGAGCACTCGGAGACAACGTTGGCAACACCCTTGTATTCAGCCTCAGCACCGGAGCGAGACACGACAGACTGGCGCTTGGCGGACCACGACACAAGGGTGTCGTTGAGGAAGACACAGTAACCAGACGTGGAGCGACGCGTGTCAGGACAACCACCCCAATCCGCATCAGTGTAAGCAACAAGGTCAAGCTTAGAGGAAGGAGTGATCGTGGTGCCGAGCTCGAGTGTGCCGCTGATGTACCGAATGATCCGCTTTAAGGCATGAAAGTGGGGTTCCCTGGGTGCATGCATGAACAAGCAGATCTGCTGAACGGCGTAACTGGTATCGGGTCTAGTGAAGGTGAGATACTGAAGAGCACCAGCAAGGCTCCTGTACAAAGTCGGATCATCAACCAAAGGACCAGAATGAGCGCTGAGCTTGTTGGATGTATCGACAGGGGTGGCGACAGAATTGTAGTTACTCATCTTAGCCCGAGAAACAATCTCAGCAGCATACTTACTCTGTGAGAGAAACAGCCCAGACGCATGCCGCTGAACAGCAACTCTCAAGAAGTAAGACAACTGACCCAAATCTGACATGGCGAACTCAGCACTCAGCTGTAACATAATCGACGTCCGAAGAGCATCAGAAGAGACGGTGAGAATGATGTCGTCCACATACAGTAACAGAAATGCCATGTCTGAGCCTCTGCGATAGATGAATAGGGACGAATCCGAGCGGCTGCCAATGAAACCCAAGTGGAGCAAATGAGAAGCAAATCGCTGGAACCAAGCTCGTGGAGCCTATTTCAGACCATACAGAGAGCGCTTCAGGAGACAGACGTGCTTGGGACGATCAGCATCAGCAAACCCCGGCGGCTGAAACATGTAGACTGTCTCATTCAGGTGTTCATGTAGAAAAGCGTTCTTGACCTCCAGCTGATGAATGGCCCAGTTGCGCGACAAAGCTAAGCTCAACACCACTCGGATCGTGGCAGGCTTGACCACAGGGCTAAAAGTTTCATCACAGTCAATACCAACCTGCTGAGACCGACCGTTGACCACAAGACGGGCTTTGTAGCGCTCTAACGTCCCATCAGAGCGGAACTTGTGACGGAAGAGCCACATACAGCGAACGACGTTCGCCTCAGGAGGGCGAGGGACAAGTAACCAAGTACCATTCTTCGTAAGGGCCCTGTATTCGTCGAGCATAGCCGCCTGCCAATTCGGTTCAAGGAGGGCTGTTTTGTGGGAGGTGGGAATGGGGGAAAGGGAGGTCGGGGGAGGGGCAGGGGAGGAATGGGAGTTGGGAGGGACGGAGGCAGGGAAGGCAGAGGCGGCGGGTAATGCGGTGGGCGCGGCATGCCCGCCGCGGGTTGATTAGCTGCGGCCGCAGCATGATGTTGCGGCCGCCGCCAGTAGCTGGTAATCGGGCTGAGGGGTGGGAAATTGGTAGGCTGCGGGCGCAGCATCATGCGGCGCTTGCGGCATAGGTTCTTGGCAAGGGGAAGGGGCTGCGAGGTCATGTGTTTGAATGGCGGGGCAATGGGCGGTGATCATGGAGACAATCTGGCGGGCTCGGAAGACACCGAAGACGCTGCGGGTGTGTGGTCTAGTGGTAGGGGGTGGTGGGGGGGGGGGAGAGGCAGGAGCACCGGGAGAGCTCTGGGGAAAAAGAAAGTGAGGGAATGGTGACTCTGACTCTGATGGAGACACAGGAGGTGTGGAAGAGGGGAGAGGATGAGGAGAAAAGGGAAAGCGAGACTCATCAAACGTGACATGACGTGACACAATAAGCTTATGGGTCTTGACATCAAGGCAAAGGTAACCGCGATGATCAGACGGATAGCCTAGGAAGACACATGGAGTGGAGCGTGGGTGAAGCTTGTGTGGGGTTGTGGAGGACTGGTTTGGGAAACACAAGCACCCGAAGGTGCGAAGGTGATCATACCTAGGCACGGTGTAATAAAGTGCCTGAGCTGGCGAGCGATGGTGTAGGGTAGTGGAAGGGAGAATGTTTAGGAGATAACATGTGGTGGATAAGGTGTGAGGCCAATAGGGAAGGGGAATAGATGCGTGGAAGAGGAGAGAGCGCATCATGTTGGTAATGGTTTTGATAATTCGTTCTGCCTTGCCATTCTACTGAGAAGTATAGGGGCAAGACACGCAGTAAGAGATCCCGTTTACGGCAAACCTATATATAGGAAGGTAGAATTGATGTAAAGTCCCCCTCGAGGGTTTCCATTCATTGATAAACCTATATATAGGTTATAAAGGTATTGGGCCTTAAAACCCACTATACAATATAAGACCTATATAATTTATCAGTTTGACCTTTGCGCTTACATTCTTCAGCATGATAGCTTGAAGCTATCAGAATATACTAGCTAGTGTTTTGAGGGTTTTGACGAAGTAACAGACTTATCGACGATGGTTTATAGGCAAGTGATCATTTCACCTTAAAATTTGATAAAGTAAAAAATGGACCATCCAGTTTCGACATGTGTTCCGCAAGGCTAACTGCGCAGCGGACTTCCTAGCTAGCTTAGCTTTTACGTACAACTTTGGTTTGTTTATATTGTGTGACCCTCTCGATGGTGTTTTAAATTTCTTGCAAAATTATGTTAGGGGTTGGACAAGATAGGAGAAATTCATCATCAAGAGTAGGATTCGTAACGATTCCCGATGTTTAGTTTCCTTCAATCAGTAACAACTAAGTTTTTTCCTTTTAATGGGGAAGATGCATATCCTATTTTTTTACTCAAACCAATTCTTCACATTCATGAGGCTGAAATTTGTTTTAACAGTACGTTGGTGGCGGCTTTGATCCATGTGTTCGTATTGCATTGTGTCCTTGGTCTTCACCTTTTTGCGACGGAGCTAGTAGCAATTATGTTCTGTGATATATGTCAGATTCAATGAGTGAGCATTTGAGAGACATTGGAGTATACCACATAGAGGCAATGGGCTCCGTGTAAGATATGGTTGCCAATGACAATAACTTTCTTTAAATTTTCAGTTCTTAAACCGAATTTCTCAGTAACCACTTTCACTTGCCAAGTTTTCTGAATTGCACTAGTGTTAATTAATAATCCTCCTTGAGTTATTTAAATGTTCTGATTTACATAATGGGATTTATCTCTCATTCATGGTAACAAATGAACTTACAAGCAAGCAAAGTGAGTCAAAGAGATGGTGGAGGTGCCTATGAAGAATATACAAAATAACCAATTCAATTTCAGTCTCATCCATAAAACACAATAAACAAACTTAGTCGTTACTGAAAAGGAAACCAAACACAGGAAATCTTTTCAGATCCTTCTGTTGATGATGGATTGCTACTAGCTCCTACATAAAATGGAGAAGACCACGGACACAATACAATCGGATGACATTTGTGTGCAACATTGACCGAAGAATATATCTCTATTGTCCTCGACTTAGAAGGATTCACAAATACCTCTTTAGCGCTCCCAACATCGAAAGCCCTCGGTATATTTCGGCACATTAGAAAGAAACGTAACAACTCGCCATTACAAGGATCCGGAGCAACTAGTATTCTCAACTGTCTTAATATGTTGTCTTCCCACAATGGACTGATCAGACACCTTTGCTCCAGCCGCCACTCTCCCTTGGCATGGTCTACTAACTGCCACACACACAGTCTCCGGCCATGATCATCGCAATGCTCTATCTCACTGAACTTGATAACGTCTTCATGCCCAAAATGAAACACATTCATTTCCGAGTTTTGCAGGATATTAGCTGATCCAGTACTAGGCATCTGAATGCTGCCAAATGTATCAGGGCTATCGTAGGGATCGTAAGTTACTATACTCCTCGTATGCCAATCAAACACATGCAAGATACCGTTGTAACTGAAGATGCCAGAAAAAGACCAACGTCGGGCAGATTCCGGGCAACTTGTCAGGTTCCTATGAGTTGTCCATCTCCCAGTATCCGAAGAAAAGATCAGTGAGGTAATGTCGCAAGAAATAGCACAAGGCTGATGCTGCCATTGCATCTAAATTGCCACAACTTTGTATGTGATGTAGGCTTGATGGTCGCCACCCGGTTGGACAGGACGGGTGGCAAAGCCTAACAGTTGGCAGTTAAAATAAAAAGACAAGGTCGACGATGGAAGCTTGACAGATTGCTTGGTGAGAGGGTTGATGACATGGAGATCGTCTTTCCATTGAAAACCTTGTTGGAAAGAAAGATATCGTCGTAATGAACTAGAGAGTATCAGTCCATTGCTTGAGGCCACGATATGATCAGACGTTATTCCCCAAAGGGGCCACTTAGATGATGATTTGGGGGAAGAAGCAGCTCGTTGTAGATAAGAATGCCCGAATTTCGGATGAGAGATGATGGAATCCCACTGCTTCGAGACGAGCTTGGATCTGAACAAAGCTCTGATGTCCAATCTTAGTAGAATTTGAGTTACAAGCTCTTCTGGTAGAAAGATCGAGTCTTGATTGCCGTCCTTGGTTGCAATTTTCCTTCCTTTTCTCTTAGATTCCATGGCTGCAGATTTCAACTGATGCAAATTTGTTGATTGAAACAGTTAGTCAAGGACTCAAGGGATACCGAATCAATCAAATTAACTACTACTACCTACCTACGAATTGAATTTGATAAGATTCGTATAAAGCTATTTATTGATGAAATTCGAAGCGCTAAACTTGGATTTAACTTGGAATAACTATAAAGTACATACCTGATCGTCTTTCATGTACGTGCTTTTTGGGCGCCAATGCTCCGTAATATATATCCGAATCAAACCCTAGGCCGGGGATGCCTTTCAGAAAATCTATGTCTATCTATCTAGTCAAAGTTATTTTAGGTTAGTCTATTTTCATAATATATAATATAATTAATTAATTAAGGTATATATATCCGCTGAAACATTGAACCTTACGCGGCGGGTTGTTGACCAGTGCCGACCCGATGGGTCATGGGTTACTCATAACCCGTAGCCATCCCTAGTAGCACCGGGTTAGAAAATCCTATCTTTTAGGTTTTTTTTTATTTGATCGTAGTAGATCCTATATCTGATTTGGGGTATGTACTACGGAACATTAAAATTAGATGAAAAGGACAATTAGGTATTATTCGAAGATCGAAGTTGATTCCATGTTTAGCACTTGGAATTACATCAATTGCTCGGTACGGATTAGGGACTACACAAAGAGACGAGATTTAAGGTTATTTTAATATACTGTATGTGTATTGTTCTTCGCATTCGACCATGTGGTTTGATTGATTCGATTTCCCCTATCTTATTTCAATCCTTTGATGTAATAATTTGCAAAAGTTGAAATTAAATTGCAGCCATGGAGTTTATTAGTAAAGGAAGGGAAATCGCAGCAAAGGACGACGACAATCAAGGCCCAATCTTTCTTCTAGAAGAGCTTGTAATTGAAATTTTACTGAGACTGCCACTACAAGAAAAAATGGTTTGGGCGACAAAACTTTTCGTCGCACAAAGTAGCATTTTCGTCACACAGAGTAGCATTTTCGTCGCACAAGAGTTTTTGTGACGAAATAAATTTCGTCATTGAGCCGTCGCCTTAGCCCCGTCGCCCAAAGTCAGGGCGACGAAAATTCCCTTTGTCGCCGTAAAGCTTCACTTGCAGGGGTATCTTGCACTGGTTTGATTGGGATAGAAGGAGTGTAATAACTTACGATCCCTACAATAGCCCTGGTAGATTTGGCCGCATTCAGATGCCGAGTGGATCAGGCAAGATCCTAGAAAACTCGGGCATGAATCTGATTCATTTTGGCCAGGCATGAAGACGTGCTCATGTTTGGTGACATAGAGTGTTGCATCGATCATGGTCGGAGGCTGCGTGTGTGGCAGTTATTAGACCATGCCAAGGGTGAGTGGCGCCTGGAGCAAACATGTCCAATTAGTCCTTTGTTTGTAGACGACGTGCAGTTAAGTGGATTGAGAAAACTGGTTGCTCCGGATCCTTGGAATGGTGAGTTGTTTTGTTTTATTGTAGAAGATATGTGCAGGAATATGAAGGCTATCGATCTCGGGAGTGCTAAAGAGGTACTTGTGGATCCTTCTAAGTCGAGGACAACAAAGCTAAAGCCATATTCTTCGGTTGACGTTGCACACAAATATCTTCCGATTGCAGTGTGTCCGTGGTCTTCTCCATTTGATGGAGGAGCTAGGAGCGATCCATCATCAGCAGAAGGATTTGAAAAGATTTTTAATGTTTGGTTTCCTTGTTTCAGTAAATAGTCGCAAAAAAACCAATCACAAGTTGGTGTAGTGGTTATGGGGCTACATCCCATGCCTCGAGATTCGAAGTTCGAATCCCCGTGGAAACATGGAGACGCTTGTGAGTGGGAGGGTCAACCCTTAAATGGGCCTACAGTAATCCGATCCAGATGTAGAGTGGGCAAAGCCCACTTGAACTGGAAAGGATCAAAAAGTAAGTTTGTTTATTGGGTTTTATAGAGTTATCAAGTACTTGATCATTTGTGTAGGAAAGATGAATTTAATATCCTACTTAGTTACTCAAACCTGTAACTTTCCTCCATAGTTCGGCTTTGATCGCCATCGATGAGACTGAAATTTAATTGGTCGTTCGGTATGTTCTTCACAGGACACTTATTAAATTGATCGATCACTTTGCTTGCTTCTATGTTCTAATCTGTGTTCATTATTTTATTTGTTATCATGAATGAGAGCTAAATTCCCAAAGACATTTTATTGATGTAAAATGATAAAGATTAGAAACTAAAACGAGGAAGGCTTACACCTAAGGCCAACCGTTGGGTGAATACTAGAACGTTCTTTCAGTAAATGAAACCCAACCGTTGGGTGAATAGGATCACGAAATAGCTGAGTGGGGGTAAATTAGAGTGGTAGTGACTAGTGGTGGATATGAGATATTCTTTTGTATGGCGTGTTGCCTTTTCGACGGTTGGGGAGCTCACACACCTGATAGTTAGGTGTGAGTGGCGAAAGCCTCTTTGACAAGGCGCATAGTCTTGTTTTTTTTTTTAATTACATATTACTTTCTATAGATTTACCGCTTTAAAAACCAACAAAAAATTGGAATTTGTAATTAGGGAAGTCGGCAACACGATTAACCTCGTAATAGATAAGTTGATATAGGTTAATCGGATATTCCAATCCTTCGAAATCAAGCCATGGCATGAGAGAGTAGGAACTAAACCCGAAATCTCCTATCACTCTCCTCACTTCTTACCACTGGACCATCCGCTAAGAGTCGAGTAGAGGCATCTTGATGATACATAAGTAAGTGTCAATCAAGAGTTGGGTGACTTTTGTATTTAGGGATGTATATATCAACTAAAATACACGTTCAAATTTGTGAAGAATTTGGCTTCAATTTTAACGAAATAGATGAAAATCTAAAACGAACCACTAGGCTAATGGCTCTAATACTTTATCAAAATCCGACTCGGATCAATGAATGGGGTCATGTACACGGACGCACATGTACTAGTAGCCGAGTGATGATCCATTCGAAACCGATTGACAATAGAAGAAGTAGTCCACCGACTTATATACTAAGACTTGTTATGACTCAACTTAATTTCGATGTGAGACTCTTTTTAGTCTCCTTCACATCTCTCAACAACACCACCATCTGTGATATAGGGTTAAATTAGGGGGAATAGGATCCTTTCTGACACCGTTACACTTAATTATTTCATGTATAATTTTATGTTAAAAAAGTTATAAACAATATATTTATATTATATACATTTATATTAACATGTTTATAAAATTTATTATGAAAAAAATATGCTTTTAAAATGATTAATAATTAAAAGATTTCCTTGTTCTATAAGAATTCGACGAACGAGACAAGGAGAACAACGGAAGAGTTTTGACTCTTTTTTTTTTTGGAACCAGAAAGAATTCGACGCACTGAGCATGCCCGGTAGGTCGAGAGGCCAAAAAGATTGGCAACGGACAAACCGTTAAGAAAGAGCCGAAAAAACAGGAAAAATCAACAAAAACAATTACAACACGAAAAAATTAGAGAATGAATGTCGAAACTAGCAAAAGCGAACGATGTTGGAACGAGAAATGTGAGAGTTTTAAGTCTTTTGATATTCCAAATAAGCTAGTGATTTCACCTTAAAATTTGATAAAAGTAAAAAACCATTAACCATTACCATGTTTTTAAGGGAGAAAATCTTCCCTTTATCAACTTAGGTAAATGGTGTTAACGATCTAGATTTTCATTTTTTATATAACGAAGATAACCAAGTATATCTTTGGTGGTATATATACCTATGCACATAACTCAGGCAGCCAAAGTTAGGTACTAGAGATCGAACCGGAACTCCCATAAATCCCTCTCAAGGCAGATTTCCAAATCTTTTAATCATTGAAGTGGAGATTACATTTAGAAATGGACTTAATATATGGTAATTATCTCAATTAATTATAAATTATGTTTAATTGATCATACGGACGGTTAAAAACCTCCCTCCTTAGGGTTTTTGATTGGCATTCCGGATCGAGCATCACACACACAGGCCGACGAGACGAGCAAGTGGATCGATCGAGATGAAAAGGACTCTTTCAGGTACGCTTACTAGCAATTGAATCCCAATTTGAAATTGCTAAATTCTATCCATGTCTTTGTCGAACAATAAATTAAGTTATTTGAATGATCGATTTGAAATCTGCAGCCATTGACGATCTCCCAGAAGAGATCCTACCTGAAATTATATCCAGATTGGGCTTCAAACCTCTTTTCAGATGCAAGTGTGTCTCAAAACTATGGAATTCTGTCATCTCCGACCCCAAATTCAGGAAATTTTATCTGCAACGACTCCGTTCTTCCCCCAAATCATCTCCGTCTCCGTGCTACCTCTCGGCAGTGCTGTATCCGAACGTGAACTGCCGAGGTGTTCGTGGTCCATCGCATGGACTCCCCGATGGTTCAAGAGACTTGATTGCTTCAGCTTCTATTGTCCAAGAAATTGATGATGATGTTCCACCATCGCTCTATGTTACCTCCTTTCAAAAACCCGGAATTGCATACCACATTAAGGCTTCAAGCAATGGACTCATACTCAGTTTACTTACCCCACAACATTACCCTTGCATCGAAGCCGAAACTGAGCTCAAAGGGAACCATCAGTTCTGCGTCTCCAACCCGCTCACCGGCCATTCTGTAAAGTTGCCTACCTTGTGGATTCCTGATCAGTATACATGGGCGTATGGTCTTGCCACGCGTGCTCACCAACCAGAAGTTGGGACTCAAGACTGTTTTACATACAAAGTTGTGCTTTTTCACATCTTTTCCATCGGCTTTGTTCAAATAGATATCTTCTCTTCGGATACTGGGAGGTGGACACGTAAGGAACGAATGAGTTGTCCAGATGTGGTATCATATGGTGCTAGGAAACGAGCATTTAGTTACAAGGGTATCTTGCATTTCTTTGATAGGAACACACGGACTGTAGGGACTTATGATGCCTATCATAGTCCTGACCGATTCGGCTCCATTAAGTTGCCCAGTGTATCTGGTAAGAAGGTGATGAACTCAGGCTTCAATCTGATTTGTTTGGGTCATGAAGAGTTGCTTGAGTTTGGTGAGATTGAAGATTGCGGCGATGGTGTTTGGAGGCTGTTCGTGTGGCGGTTAATGTACTGTGACAAAATAGAGTGGTGCTTGAAGAAAAAGTGTTCAATGAGTCCATTCTGGGGTGTTTTGAGCAATTCCAAGCTACTGGTTGCTCCAGATCCTTTGAATGATGAGTTCTTGTTTTATTGTTTCTTAGCAAATAACAAGAAGATTTTGCTTTATAATCTTGCGAGCGCTAAAGAAGTATCTTTTGATCCCTTCGAAGTTCAAGAAGAATCAACTTCTTTTGATAGACTTGTGAATGAACTGGTTCCTGTCGCATTGAATCCATGGTCTTCTCCTTTTCATGGGGAAGCTGGGCGCAGTTCATCTTCAAAACCAGGATACGGAAAGATAATCCCTGCTTGGTTTCCATCTTTCGCAAAGTAGTACCAAGTTTGTTCAGTTGTGTTTTATAGAAGCACTATCAAGTTTATCAATGTTATAACATTTTCAGTACTTGAGCCAAATTTGAAAAATCACTAGTGTTCTGCCATTACTGATGTTTACTGATGTGGTTGTGAGAATTAATTCAACTCGTGAAGTCTGTCAGTCACTTCTACTTGGGTTCGAGGAAGACGAATTCAGCTTTCAGCTTCTTCCTATGCCCCAGGGCATAGGATAGAAAATCGTTTGTAAAATTAGTTAAAGTTTCTCTAATACTATAGAGATGAAGTTATTGCTTCTGATCTTTTAATTATATGGCAGTTCATGGGAAAGTTTGTGTGAAGTGCAAACTGTGTACGACGACATCTGACTTCGTCATATTTTTTTTTTGATTTTGAAGGTTAAAATATATTGAAAAGGTAGAGTAGAGTATTTACAAAAGGGGTAGTTTGTCAAGTGTCAATATGTTTCATAAGGGGCTAGGCCCGCTTGTGAACCTTTGTGTGAGTGAGGTTCACTATCCTAATACACAATAGGGGCAATGGGCTAGCCATGTGCGGATCCTATGTCTTCAAGCCAAGGCTATCAGATGTCGGACACACACACCTAAGTAGTGACTTGTACCATCCCCTTCGGCTAGGCCATCAAGGATGCTACAAATCAGTACTCAGGTCACCCTTTGAAACCCATTCATATCCTATACACAAGGTAAGAGGAACTAGATTGCAGGAGCATGATTAACAAAAGATGCTCCTTTTTACATGTAGGCCGGCCTATCTCCTTTTCGAGGGAACAATAAACACAAAAAGTCTTTCCTAATGAAAACTCAGCCAAAAACAGCTGCACCTGGTCCTTAGATTTGAAGTTCTTCATCCATTTGAATTTCTTCTTGTATTAGTCCCTCGTTCGAGCTTGCAGCTAGTGTGAAGTACAAGGACAAGGAGTTGCCAAGGGCTCTATAGACATGCAGTTTGATGAGATGTATCAGCTCCTTAGTGCTCATTGTCTAGTTTTCAAACACCTTCTCATTGTCTAGTTTTCAAACACCTTCTCATTCTTTGCTTTCCAGATGTGATAGATTGTAGCAGCTAGAGCAATTCTTTTCGCCTTTGATCTCCACCCTTTTCGCCTTTGATCTAACTTCGTCATTTGATTGTCCTCATACGTTGGAAGACTGAGGAGACTTGCCATCCTTTCTATATGAACTGCACTTAGTGGTAATAATCCTCCTTGAGTTCTTTACGTGTTCTGATCCACAGAAATGGATTTTTGACCATATCACTCGATGGGGGTTCGACCTTCACTCACATTCTTCGATCAGCATACTAGCTTGAAGCTATCATAATATACTAGTGTTGGCGGGTTTTGATCAAGTAGACTTATCGAGTATAGTATTAGTTGCTAAGTAGGTTGTTTCGATCTATTCCGTTTTGTACCTACCAAGATTTCACCTTGTTCTATAAGAATTCGATGCACCAGACATGGAGAACAACGAAAGAGTTTTGACTATTTGTTTTTTTTAACCAAAAAGAATTTAATGCACCGGACATGTTCGGTAGGTCGAGAGGCCGAAAAGATTGGCAACGGACAAACTGTTAAGAAAGAGCTGAAAAAACAGGACAAATCAACAAAGACAATTACAGCGCAAATAAACTAGAAAATGAATGCCGAAACTAGCCAAAGCGAACGATGTTGGAACGAGAAATGTGAGAGTTTTAACTCTTTGTTGATATTCAAAATAAGCAAGTGATTTCACCTTAAAATTCATATAAGTATAAAATCATTAACATACCATTACCATGTTTTTAAGGGAGAAAATCCTCCCTTGATCAACTTATCTAGGTAAATGGTGTTAACGATCTAGATTTTTGATCAAATCTTTTTTTTTTTTAATGAAGATAACCATGTACCTTTGGTGGTAAACCTATGCACATAACTCAGCCAGCCAAAGCTATACTAGAGATCGAGCCCGGACCTAAATCCCTCTCAGGGCAGATTTCAAAATCTTTTAATCATTGAAGGTGGTGATTACATTTCTATAAATGGACTTAATGTATTGTAATTATCTCAATTAATTATAAATTATGTTTAATTGATCATACGGATTACGGACGGTTAAAAACCTCCCTCCTTGGGGTTTGATTGGGATTCCGGATCGAGCATCACACACAGGAAGTGGATCCATCGAGATGAAAAGGACTCTTTCAGGTACGCTTACTACCAATTGAATCCCAATTTGAAATCCCTAAATTCAATCATGTCTTTGTCGAACAATCAATTATGTTATTTGAATGATCGATTTGAAATCTGCAGCCATTGACGATCTCCCAGAAGAGATCCTCCATGAAAGTCTATCCAGATTGAGCTTCAAACCTCTCTTCAGATGCAAGTGCGTCTCAAAACTATGGAATTCTGTCATCTCCGACCCCAAATTCAGGAAATTTTATCTCCAACGACCCCTCAAATCATCGTCGCCGTCTCCATGCCACCTATCGGCAATGCTGTATCCGAACGTCAACTTCCATGAGGATTCCAGAGATTGGAGTACGTGCCCATGATATTGATGATGATGCTCCCCCATCACTCTATGTTACCTCTTTTGACCGGCCCTATTTTGCATACCACATTTTGGCTTCAAGCAATGGACTCATACTAACTAGTCTTCCCCCACTACAGTATATATCCTCCCACCGAACTGAATGATCAACAAGAGGAGTATAAATGTTATTGGGCGCTTGACTTCTGTGTCTCCAACCCGCTCACCAACCATTGCGCAAAGCTGCCTACCTATTGGATTGATGATGCTTATGAACAATGGGGTTATGGTCTTGCCACGCGTGCTCCACAACCACAAGCCTATGTTGCATACAAAGTTGTATTTATTCACATCTTAAAGCAGCCTCCACATATTGATGATGATTTCGTCAACCACTACAGGAAATACTGGTATTTTTCGACGGGTTGGTGGCGACGTATTGTATTACCGTCGAAAATTTTTGATGTTCTGAGATGTCGAAATTTTTCGACAGCTGGAGGTGTCGAAAATGACACAAATCTCGACGTCGTAAACCGCCGAGAATGGCTTAACTAAAAAATTAAAACAAACGGAGAGGAGACGCCAATCTTCACTCTTCACCCTTCCTCTCTGCGCGCTATCTTCACTCTTCACACTTCGAAAACCCCTAATTGCGCCCATCGGAGACGGCCACCCAGCGCCCACCGGAGACGGCCTCCCACCGCCCACCGGAGACGGCCACCTGAAGTCTGAGCAGGTTTGTCTCTCCTTTCTTGTTCGTCTCTCCCTTCGGCTTCCCTCTCTGTTCGAGATCGACTGAGGTTCGTCTCTCCGGACTAGAACCGAATCAGGAAATAAGGAGGTGGTATCCGTCTTCCCTCTCTGTTCGAGATCCACATCTGAGATATTGGAGGCAATTCGAGATCTGAAGGTTTAAAATCACAAGGAGGTGATTAGAGATACGACTCAAATCAAGGATTTGGAGGCGAATAGATTTCTCGAATCAGGAGATTGGAGGCAATTTCATATCCACATTCATCTTCCCTCTTTGTTCGTCTCATAGGCATGTTCCTCTCTCCCTCCATCCCTGACTGAACGCGATTTGTCTTTGTAAATTTTGACCTAATCGCGATTTCTCTCCGTAAATCAGCTAGCACCTTTGTTGAGATATTATAGTTATTTATGCTCTTCTAATTGCTGATTTTATCCCTGACTCCAAAAGTAAAATTCAAAATCTGAAATTGGAACTGGATAACAGTTGGGAAGGAATGTTATTGCTTCTACACTGCTTGGATTGAGTATTTTTAGTTTCTTACCTGTTCCCAGCTTTGTTTTGTTTTCTAGTCATTGATTCTCTGAATCAACTTTATCAATTATCAATCACTTTGAGTAATAAATATCTATCTTGGTGAAACTGAAAATAGGCCATTCTTATTTTTTCTATATAATCACAGCTTGTGGTTGGTTGTTGTTTACTACTCCCTCCGTTCGGCAAAACTTGTCGTTTACTATTCATGCACGCTTTTTTAGAATGATAAAAACTATATAAAATATTCATTTTTTATAAATTTTTTTTAACATGTTTGTACTTATTAATAATAACTACGAAGTTGTTAAAAAAATTATTAAAGAAACTAGATATTTTATATAGTTTTTATCTCATAAAAAAGCGTGCGTGAATAGTAAAGTGACAAGTTTTTCCGAACAGAGGTAGTATGAATTTTGTTGTGAAATGGGTGTGAATTGTGAATGTGTGAATTGTAGACAGGTTGTGCTTGTAAATAGATGAGTTTTTCCATATTTTTCTCATATTTTTGACTGTTGCATTGCAGATGGTTGAATTGTATGTTCTTGGAGTGTTATATACTGTTGAGTGGGTATCTTGGTGAAACTTCTTTTGCTGTTGCAGGTGGTGAATCAGCACTCCACTGTAGGTTCAATGTTTCCAATTTGATCATTTTTTGTAACTCAGCCTCTTGAGCCTCTGATTCACTCTTGACACGTTCAAGCCCTGCAACTGTAAGTGATTTTCTGAGATCGTTCATTTCCTTCAACTACTCAATTCCTTTTAATTTTCCCATCTCCTTTTTTGTTATCTGCCACCAGGAATACTTCAAGTCCTCTAAGCTTTTTCAGCTGCCCCATATTTTTAATGATTTTGGAAGCATTTGTTATTTCTTGTGCCATATTTTTAAACTCCACTTATCTAAATGCCTCATTAAATTTTTTAATCACGCTCCGAGCAAGGTTTGTAGAGTTGAGATGTATGCACCATTTCCCCAACTACATTGATAGTGTGTTTTCGAATGACCCAGTATTGATCAATAGGTAAAAGCAGACCATGAACACCCAAAATTAGAAGAACACATAATTACGAGTTGAACTAGAATAACATTTAGAGGAGTGTTTACTGTTTACTTTTTAATTTGCCAAGCAGATAATTACGAGTTGAACTAGAATCCACTACCATGGTCCCTCGTAAATTGACAGCATCAATCACATATTTGATGTATAAAGCTTTGCATGAATATATAGTGTGTGTATAGTCATAGTTACTTTGTTGACAATTTTTAACCGTCCAACATGTAATTGACAGGTTTATATATTGCAAAAAAAAAATGTTCTTAGATCCTTGCACTTTTCCCTAATAACATCAAGCAAGTGGCCCTTGACAGCAGTTTCCTGACCATTCTGAATCCTATTCTTCCAGCTCAAAGAAAAATGGCGGGTCTTATTTGAAATTTCAAATAAGACCCGCCATTTTTCTTTGAGCTGGAAGAATAGGATTCAGAATGGTCAGGAAACTGCTGTCAAGGGCCACTTGCTTGATGTTATTAGGGAAAAGTGCAAGGATCTAAGAACATTTTTTAACTAATTCAGGAATTTTTGGTAGCTTTAAAATGTGTCATTGATACAGATTTCAGGAGGGGCCTTTTTCGCTTTGATTGACACACTTTTTCATCATAATTTTAAAATGTGTCATTTATTGCTTCCATGACTTTTTGTTATATGCTAGAAAGATGAATTATGAATATTGGTTATTTACTCGGAAATCTATCCGACGGGAAGACATGACTTCCAATTAGTTTTATCCGGGATGGAAGTACTGTTAGTGGTTAACTCAATATGAATCATTTTCCTTTGAATATTTCCTCACATTGATAGTTTATGACTGTTCAGGTAGTTGTTAGCCCTTTTTGCCCCTTCCCCATTTCCTTTTATAAATCAGATATTAAACGAATCGGTGAGAATTTGATGTTTCCTTTGGAAAAAATAAAACTTTTTTGAAGTAATAAATCATACCCAAGAATAATGCAGCTGTCAGTGAAGAAGAACAATGAGAGATTAACCAAGGTGCAGCTTATCTAAGATAAAATTGTTGAATTTGTATAGGATAGGCAGCCATTGACACAAAAGAGGAATAGAAGTATAGAACAGTGAGAGAGAAATACAAATCCTTGTACAATAGAGGGTGGACTGTGGAGAAGGCTAAACAATACATAGATCTTTAGAGTCAGAGCATGTGTTCATCATGAGAGTAAAATGCTCAACCAAGAGAGGATCAATTGATAGGAGAGAGAAATTTTAGAACCGACAAATAATCATAGTGTTTGGAATTCCATTTTCTGTCTTTTTCTCATGTGCTAAACATTATAGTTTAGTCTACTTGAGCATTATTGTTCCATTTGATCCCCAAGGTCAAACATAAGTGAGACAAAGTATATCTCTAGCAAGCTTGGCATCTTCAATCTTCTTGCTTTGCTAAAGATAAGTAGTAGAATATCTTATAATGATGAAGCAATCGCATATATATCATCGAGCTCAGCAAACTAAGGACTATCTGCAGTACTCGGCCTCCTGCTGCGTTGTTCCTCTTGCTTTATGCTTCTAGTTTCCAGTTTTTGGTTTAATTTCATGTGTATATGAATCTAACTGTTGTTGTTGTTGTAATGTGTGAGTGATTGTTTCATGTATTCAAGCATTGCTTATACTATTATATATGTTTTCATATAATTTTAGGTGAAAGCAAATGAACAAGTTCAAGAACATCTTAAAAAACCGGGCTCGTCAAAAGCTAAAGTGGAAATTGAAAATGCCGTGTTTGAGAGGCTTATGTATGAAGATGGAAAACCTAAGAGGCCAGTCGGATTTGGGTTAGGAGTGAAAGAAGGGTGTCCTTTTTCTTGAGACAAACAAGAGGTGGTGCTGCGAGCATGAACAATTCTATGGAAGTAGAGCATTTGAAATCAAAATTAACAAAGATGGAGGTGGAGAATGAAGCTGCTATAACAAGCCTGGAAATGGAAAATCAAGAGCTTCGACCAAAGGTAGATCAATCTAACCAAATGATGCTACAAGCTCTAGATGCAATTCATACCGGTAGAGTTAAAAAGTTTATGGAGGTTGCTACATTGGACGTGGCTGATTCTCAGGTTCTATTTATTTTCATAATGATTTGGGTGATAAATATTTTAGAATGGACATCATTAAATGCAAAATGCATGTGCCTTGTTCAAAAAATACACACCCTTTTTGTTGGATCTGTAGCTTTGTGGGGGACTAAGAGTATAATACTTGGGTGGTTTGTTGATTTTGGATCTCCTTCATATTTCCCTTTTTCATGTGCCTTATGAAAAAAATTCAGGTTCCTTCATAAATGACTAAAAGTATCCCATGGCCTTTTTATTCAAATTCAAAGTATAATACTTGGGTGGTCCGTTAATTCAAACTTCTTTTTTGCTTTGTTCTAGACCTCCTTTGTGAGATGCCCATGTTTTTCATATGGCCATGCTTTACTACATGTAAAATATCAATGTGTCTCAAATTCTTTGAAATTGATTTATGAAAATAAGTTCTTGTTCTTTGCAATCACTAAACTCATGTGGATCTGACCCTTGGCTGGTTGGTGTCTCTTTCAGGTCGAAATAGGGTTCCCGTTCTTTGCAATCACCAGGATGAGCTTAAGTACTTCTTTTTGTTGCTGATACTAAATAGAGGAAAGATCCCTAAAATGGAGGATAGAGCAGATCATCTAGCTACTCATATTATCTTTCATATGGGAAACAAACTGAAACTGCAGCTCAACTACTTTTTGTACGTTGTTGATCCAAATAGTTTTAAGTTGTGATATTTATGCATGATTAATATATTGTGGAAACCAAGTTTCTAATTGTTAACTTCTTAGAATTTGTTGGACAATGCTTCAATGAAAGATAATCCTTTTGTCCAAGTCTTTGGTTATTTTTTCTATGAGCAGTGACATATATACATATATGCCAATAGAGGAGAAAGAAAAATAATAAAAATAAAATAAAAAAATATATATGTGTGCCAATTTCGACACCATAGGCCCATAGGGTGTCGAAAAGTGCTGACAGTAAAGGAGTAGTAAGCCATTTTCGACAGCCTAAGGTGTCAAGATTGGTTGGGAGGTAAATATTAAATGAGTCATTTTTGACGCTCCATGGTGTCGAAAATGGCATGGCAATCTCGACGCTTTTAACCGTCAAAATGGGTTCCGACACAAACTCACGTCGAAACTGATTGCTGACCATTCGTGACGCAAAAATTACTGACGCTTTCTTAAAGCGTCGAAATTGATTTTTTCGACGCTTTTTGGCGTCAAAGCGTCGAGAATGGCCATTAAAAGCATCGAAAATGGCCCGCTTTTCCTGTAGTGAACGTTGTTCTAATAGACATCTTCTCTTCAGATACTGGGAGCTGGACTCGCAAGGAAGGAATGAGTTTCCCAGATGCTGGATCATATAGTGCTAGGCCACGGCCATCATTTAATTACAAGGGTATCTTGCATTTCTTTGATTGGAATACAAGGACTGTGGTTACTTATGATCCCTACGACAGTCCTGACCAATTCGGCTCCATAAAGTTTCCCAGTGGATCGGGCGGTAAGAAGGTGATGAACTCAAGCTTGAATGTGATTCGATTGGGCTATGAAGACATGCTCGAGTTTGGTGAGATAGAGGATTGCGGCAATGATGTTTGGAGGTTGTGCGTGTGGCGGTTAGTGGACTATGACAAGAGAGAGTGGCGCCTGCAGAAAGGGTGTCGGATTAGTCCATTGTGGAAGCAAAGCTTGTTGAGCGATTGCAAGCTACTAGTGGCTCCAGATCCTTTGAACACTGACTTCTTCTGTTAGTTTTTTTGCAAATGGGAACCAACTTACGGTTCATGATCTTGCGAGTGCTGAAAATGTATCCGTGGATCCTTTTGCAGTTATAGAAAGATCGGCGAATATCTCCAGTCTTGCGAGCCAACTGGTTCCTATTGCTTTAAATCCATGGTCTTCTCCTTTTCACGATGGGCACAATTCATCTTCAAAACCAAGATACAGAGAGATCATCCCGGCTTGGTTTCCGTCTTTCACAAAGTAGTATCAATTCAAGTTTGTTCAATTGTGTTTTATTAAAGCATTAAGTTTATCAATGTTATTTAGTAAGAGGAATATATTTCTTTATATGCTCTCTCATCTACACAAGTACGTGCATTGAAGTAAAGCAGATTCTAAAAAGGATCGATGTATCCTCGCAGATACTTTAAAATTAGGGATTTTCAACAATGAAGGTTTAGTTATAGATCGACGATAATCTGGGTAAGCCCAAAAGAGGGCACAGTTCTGTGTTTCACAAGTAACTGGTGCAGATGAACCTCAAATTGTAGACATCTTCTCTACATCAAATATATTTGATGTATTCGGATTGACTCCGGTGAAAACCTCAAATTATGGTAAAAACCGTGAGGACTACTTTATAGCTTGATTTATTTGAAACTTGTGCTAAAGCCTCAATTACACAGTGACTTTACATCTCGACTCAACCTAAAAACCGTGCTAAAAACTCAATTTTTTATAATAACACATGACTTTATAGCTCGGTTAAGCCTAAAAACCGTGCTAAAAACTAATGTTTTAAAATTATCTCGGTTTTATTCAGAATCGGGCTAAAATATGTGACTTTATAGATCGGTTATATTCAGAACTGGGCTATAAAGCTAGTGAACCGGGCTAAAAAAACGGTCTTCACAGGTTTTAATTACCGCAATTTTGGTTTTTACCGGAGCGCACCCCTTGATGTATTGAACGTTTTGAGAAAAGTGGTTGTTATAAAAACTGATGATTTCAAAGTGGTTACATATAGATAAATAAGATATCCTTAATTAAAGGTAATGAAATAGTGCAGAACCGTCAAAGAAAATTCAAAACTAAACTTTACAAAGATCTAGCTGAATGGACCTCTCAAGAGAATACTCAAAATACTTTAAAGATAATTCATGCCAACCTTCGACCTCGTAGCACTTAACCTAACCAATGAAAATCTGTCTGATGTCCGATACAATAACAGCCACAAGACATCCAAATAACGAACGATTAGTTTGCGTGGCACAAAAACGGAGACTAGTTTGGAGGTACTCAAACCCATTGACCATGATAAGGTGCGAATTTAAACTCAAATGAGATTATCAAGAGTATTTTGAGTAAGTTAATGTTTTTAGATACAAGCTAGCTTAAATTAACTAGAGTATTTATTAACCCATAAAAAAAAACACCATATTGATCATATACCGACGGTGACATTGATTGAGATAAATTGGTGGATTGTTGGGATATGCTAATTTAAGATAAAAATATGAAAAACCTCCATCTCGAGTCTTACATTACTATGCTTCACTCCTTACCGCACAAAAATATTTTGACAACTATTTAGTCTTAAAAAAAATTATAAAAATCCACCCCTTATACTTATAATTTTAGAAGCAATGTCTTTGTAAAATTTTGCGCCACGTGTCAATAGCTGAGCAACCCTAAGAAATACAGTTTCCAGTCATTTTCACCCACGTTCCATTCTACTCTCTCTCAAAAACCCTCTCTTTCTCTCTGAAATTCCTCTCATGGCGTCTCATCTCTTTCAAAGCCAAATCTGAAGCTCTCCCATGGCATCTCCTACTCGCATCTCATCCCGACGATGGATCTGACGAAGCCAAGCCAAGCCCAGGCACCACCTCAAACACCTCTCCATCTCTCTATCGGGTCTCTCTCTCCTTCGACCACATATTTCATATCCCCTTTCTTGCCGAACTATCTGACGCCCTAAAGTCGCCAACAGAACCAACAATGTCGGGATGCCTCTTCCCGTTCCAATTGATAGTGGAGAATGGTCCAGTAACCATCGAACTCGACGACGGTGAGGGTGGTGCGAAGAACCCGATGGTGGTGTGCGTGGTGTGAAGAACGTGCCTGCTCGATCTTCAGGTATATTTTCAATATATATTTTTTTCATTTAATTCAAAATTTTAGGGTTTAGGGTAGAGATTTGAGGATTTTAGATTATTTATTTATTTATTCTCATATGAGAAGGCAATTTGGTGGAGGAAAGCTGGGTTGATGTTCACCCCAATTTAACCACCAATTCTTCACTTTCTATGAATCTGCCGGTTTAAATGGTGGAATTCACTCACTCACCTCTCAAAGTTCAAATCTCATGTTAAATTCATCCCCCAATTCATCTCGCGAGATGAAGATAAATCTAGAAAACGCTGTATTTTCTCGATTTCATCTTCTCGATTCGGTTTAAAATTTCACTTTGAAATTAGGATTTTCTATTTGTTTTAAGTGTTTGGGGAAACTGAGGTTTCTCAATTTGCGTCTCGGTCATTCTCGACCTAGCCATAGGTAGGCATGTTTCTTTCTTTTTTGTATCTACAATTTCTCTTTAACTGAGTTTTTTTTTTTTGAAGTTATGTTGGGTCTTAATTTGTTGAATGCATATGTTATACTAAAACAATGCAAAAATGAGGTCCCACTCTTCTAGACAAATTGGCTCAAGCTTTTCTAATATATGAATCTTTTCTTTGTGCTACTTGAGGTTTGTACAAGCCTTTTAATTATATCCTTTCAATTTCTTTTGGTGAATTAGGAACATATATAAGATTCAAGGGATCTAGAAGATTTTTTTGCCCTTTGCATGCGCTTTAATCATTTTGTTGTTATGAACCTTACATGGGATTTAGGCTCATTTCCACTAACGTACCCTATGCACTTTGAGTCTTTAACCATTTCATTATTTCACGATTGTGGAGACCCAGGCCATTGTATTGCTGGTGATACTTATTTTTGTCTTTGTAGATGGTCATTAAGCAGTTATATTCCATCTTTGCAAGAGTCAATTACAAATTCTACTTATCACATGATACTAAGTGCTCCTGATTCATTGGTCGTCTCAATTACCAAGCATTCTGATCTTGATAGAAATGATGCATATAATTTTTGCAATTTTGTCTCAACTCCTCGAAAAGTTCATGAGAACGGCTTGGGTATTAATGGGCATGATGTGCTCAACTTCAGTTACAAAGTACATATTAGGGAGCTAAGTGAGAGGCTTATTATTTATCCATTACTCTTACATTCTTTGACCTTTTCCTTTCTCACATGACTCTAATCCATAGGTCTGAACTCATTGCTAATATAAAGACTATAAAGAAGTACAACCATCTTCAAATCCCATAGGATTTGCTCGGCAAGGGTCATGAAGATGAGATTCTTTGAGTTCTTCAAGTCGCTTGTAATTGCAATGCTGCTCAATCGAAGGACAAGTTTTCGATGTACCAAGCTTACGAGTCATTGAATAGCATGGTGAGCACTACGATGACTTCCCCTTAATTCCCATCAGACACAACAATGGGAGTCCAGTATAGTGTTGTGTTGCAATGAGATTGCATAATTGCAATCATGGTATACAAACCTCTCAATTAAATATATAGTAAGCTCATTACGTTTTAGGCCTTTAACTTCTTATTCCTCTCTCTTTGGCTTTCTCTCTATGAATTGCCTTCTTTGTTTTTTTTACATTAATCTGGGATTTTCTGAAAAATGAAAATTAGGAAGTCTTTGAAATTCAAAGTCAAATTTCAGATAGTATTTCAAACAAATCTGCAATTCATGAATGTTTATGAAATCATGATATTGTGTGAAGTAAATTTGTTTAATCAATTGAAGAGATATATATTGAGAAGCAGTTGCACCATCAAGTAGTAATAGTACAATGAATCAGAGATGGCCATACCTTGAATGGTTGGTGAATCATTTGACTGGTATGTGTTGTTTTCTTTAGGGCTTTATAGTCATAGAGATTCTTCCTTGAAACTTGAACTTTAGGTGGGTATTTCTGGGTACATGAGAAAAAGTTCCATTTATGATAAATGGGATCTGCTTTTCACATCTCATCATGGCCAAGGAAAAAAAGGAGAAACAATGAAAAAATAAAGAAACATGGATGATATCAAGATTGAGTTAAATGCTCATATCTCTGTGTGATTTACTTTACTTTTAATTTGTTGGTGTGGTTCTGGAAAAGTGATTTCATGTACAAAAGAAATTGGATTGTTGCTTTGGGATGTACATGATTTGGAGAAGGACAAAAGTAAACAGCTTATCGGATGGACATTTATGACTTCTACTTCAGAGTTTTTGTCTGCTTTTGTGCAAAGTTTGGTTACAATAATTCTGAAAGCTTCTTTGACTTCTCCTTGGGTTTGGATATGTGTAAACATGTGGTGATGAGCATGTTTGATTTTTCTCTGTAGGATACTTTTATCTCCTCTATACTTTTATAGGTTGTTTGCGTACTTTTGTTTTGAATCGCACACCTAGGATGCATGTGCTGATTTACCGAATCCCTGGTGCATCGTAGGTGTGCGAGTCTGGAGTGCACAAACAACCTATCACGGGTATACTATCTCGACCTACTTTTATTATTGAAAGTGGGCAGATTTAATGCATTAGATGTTGGTATGTCTTGTCTTTGTTGTTTTTATCCTGATGTTCTGTTCATATTTTTGGCCTGTTTTGCAGGGCTCATTTAGTGGGTTTTGCTTGATCTGAATTGAAGCCCTTGATTCCATCTCCATCCCAAACTTCCTTCTCCTTTAACCCTGTCTGATAGAGATGGAAGGAGACACATTTTCAGGGCTTGTGAATGATATGCAGCTGGCCGGTAAAGTGTTGCAGACTTGCAGAGCTTCCAGAAGAACTTTGGGCATTTTTAAATTTAATGGAAGTCCTTATTGTGCTAAGTGGTATGCAGGACAAACGAACTGTAGCTTATAACTCCAACCAGATTGATTATTTGATTGTAGTAATCTCAAACCATATTTAGTATATTTTTTCCTTGCTATTTTCAATGCTTTTTCATTGTGAGGGTTTGTTATGCAAGTCAAAATATGGGTACACGGGGAGCAGAAAATTCAAGTTCCTTCTTTTTCATTCTCTTGATGATAGTAGTTGTATAAAACTATAAATACCAATGATTCAATTATATTGGATGATATGCAAGTCCTTACCTTTTTCATGTCATATCCTCTTCTATTTTCTATATTTCCCCATACCCTTCAACTTGATTTTATTCTGTTTTCCTTAATATTTTTGTTATGATGTATATACTCCTATGTTATATATACTGATTGTGATATCTTTATGTTCACAAATAGTCTAATAGAGGTTAACTTATAATAATCAAACCCTCTAATCAAACCCTGATTAAAAATACAAACGACCTTAAAACGAGTAAAAACATAAATAATTTAATTTTTTCAACCCAATTCACATGTATGGTGTGAAAAAAACTATAGCGACCAAGATAAGATTTCAATATTAAATACAATAAGAATAAAAAAAATAAAAAGTAAAAACATCTTACAATAAATCGTCTATTATAGGTCAATTTGGAATAATTGGATTCCTATAAAAATACACACAGCCTTAAAACGAGTAAAAACATGAAGCGATCATTTTATTCAACTCGATTCACGGACATGGTGTGAAATATATTATGGCAATGAAAATCAGGTTTCAATATTAAATTCAATAGGAATACCAAAACTTGAAAATTTCTAAAAAGTAATAGTCTATTAGAGGTCAAAGTGGGAATAATTGGGCTCTAATTAATTACACACGACATTAAAACGAGTAAAAACAAAAATTATTTGTTTTTTGCAGGCCGTTTCACAGGCATAGTGTGAAATCTATTATGGTTATGAAAATCAATTTTCAATATTAAAAACAATGAGAATAAAAAAATATATTCAATGCTCAACCCGTCATATATTTGAGTCTGGAAAATAGCTTTGACAAGGGTTCCAAGCTCAAAAGGTTAGAATCTGGAACACGTTGTGTTCGATAAATGTTTATCTCGATTTGTAATTTGCTTTCTATTGTTTCTCTAAGCCCAGTTGACATGTGGTAAACAAAAATTTTGCTAAAAGACTTGATGTGCTAAACTAACCTCTTAGCCCAATTAACATAGAGGATCCGATCAACTTGATAAAAGACTACACATGATAACCAAATAGTTCAAAGAACAAAATGACAAGAAGCATGAGCAAACTGGTACTACGTATTACGTATATAAGTAGAAAATTGAAGTGTTGAGCATTTTATTTAAGACGTCAAATTCGACCGAAAATATTAGGAAAAAAATCCGAACATATATGGTTCAGGAAAAGTAACCGATTCATCTATTTTCAAACTGAACAACGAACAAATAGTACTATTGAGATTCCATATGAACGGGTTTGATCGTCTTCGTATATGAAATCCAAATCAAGCTCCAAGCAAGTAAGACAACAAATCATAAGGACAAATGAATTAATTTGTAGGTATTTGTATACTCCTTTTTATTTGAGGGACAGGTCCCATCCCATCTTGGCCCGTAAGTGTTGCTCGATTGATTTTAACTTTGATAAGTTATCATTCGCAATTAGACCTGTCAAACGGGTCATTCGGGTCGGGTTCGGGTCGGGTCACTTCTGGTCTCGGGTAAAACGGGTCCCGAGTACAACGAGTTCCGGGTATTTCCGAGTGGATTAGAACCCATGTTTTGGGTCATTTAGGGTCGATTTCGGGTTTGTCAATTTTTTCTTTTTTAAATTAAAAATTCATGATTTGATAATTTTGCAACAAATTTTAATTATATATAAAAAAATTAATTATATTTAATTATAAATCAACCGGGTCAACCGGGTAAAATCGGGTCAAAATTACAAGGTCAATCGAGTCACCTGGTCGAAACCCAGATTACTCGGAAAATTTCCGGTTTTTTGGGTTCGGGTCGAAAAAAATTTCCGGGTTCGGGTTGAAAATTTTCCGGGCGTTCGGGTCGGGTTGTGTTTTGACAGGGGTATTCGCAATCCATCAATTTCTATGAATGAAGAAAAACAAACAAACCCGAACATGGTTCGGGAAAAGAACTAGTTATATTAATTTATATTACTAACATCTATTTAATTTTATATATTTTTAAAAGAGAAATTTTGGTGAAATATCACCTTTTAAGATTCTAATTAAGTAATTAACACCTCTTAAAATTTTATTAGCCGCTTTAACATCCCTTAAAAGTTTATTAGCCGATCTAGCATATGCTCTCTCTGTCACTTCCACGCTCTTCAATGGCGCTCCTCCCCGCGGATTCAAGCAGATCTCGATCTCCATTGATTCTCCCCACCCGTAGGCACTCTGATTGACGTTCGTTCGTTCTCCCATGTCCTCGTCGGTACCATGGCGTCTAGGCCACCGGTGAGGGGGCGAGCGAGAGAGATGGCCGGATCAAATGGAAACCCTCGATGTCGATTTCGCTCCCAGGTTTCTCGCTCTTTCTCTTCCGTCTTTCTTCCTTTATAGCTAATCGGCTGGTTTTGAACCGATTGTGTCCTTTATGGTACAATCCTTGAACGGAGAATTAGGAAATAATGAACAATCCTTGAACGAAAGGGCTAGACAGTCGGTAATTGTAACAATCGATTCAAGGATTGCGAATTTGACAACGATTGTGCATTAATTAGGGCTAAATGAAAAATCCTTGAATGAAGAATTAGGAATTGTTGTCAGAAGAGACATGTAAAACGGGCCACTGCGTTTGGATTAATGAAGATAGACGAGGAGGTAAGCTGCTCCAAGGTGTTCGATGAAATGCCTAGATGAATTGACTATGTTTTTGTTGTTTCTTGGTAACTTTTAGTTGAAATAAATCATTCATTGTTAATGGCTTTGCAAATTTTTGAGTAAATTTGGATTGAAACATCTCTAAATATTATCGCTAGAGAGGTTCTACTGACTCTACCCTCCCTTTTAGACTTTTAGTTTTAGTGAGTGATGGTTTTGGAATCACATTATAACCAGTGCTGACATAAGAAGCATAGTGCTGAAAATAATACCAATACACATTGGAAATTTCGTCCTTTCCGTACTCTTATTAAGTTATTAATCTCTCTTTTCTCTATCCTATACATTGCTAGTTCATCTCGGCTAAAAGGACTAGGCCTATAAGATGTTTGTTAGTTGATCTTAATAGACATTTGATTTATGATAAGTGGGAGGTTCCCATGATCCCAGGAATGCCTTAAGCCCTTAACAGTGGAGTCAACTAGTTGTTTGTTCCTGTTTTTAAGTTTGTTGCATCCTTTTTGGCTTTACCCCAAGTTTTCTTTGTTTATTTATGTTCATCATCAGTTGGGCTTTTCTCATTAGATATTTATTAATTTGTTTTTCATCATGATTATGCATCTGTAATTGTCTATAAGATTAATTATATGGATACTGGTAAAGGGGTTTCCTTTATCAATCCCTCACTGTTGAAGGTACGGATGAATTTGGAGAAGCCTTATAAATATTTTATGCTTTGTGCTTGCTCTCTTAATTGATGCTTTGGGTGAGAAGGCACTAGTATTTTTCACTGGCTTCATTGATAGTTCGTATGAGGTCTTGTTATATGTTGTGCTACAAAGAGCGATATTGCTTGTTAAAGAACGATGCTGTTTTTGAATTCCTAGAGTTTTTGGTATAGATATCTTTAGCAATTTTGAGAGGCTGCATTTGTCCTAGTTGCTGCTCCTGTTTTCTGCTGATATGGATGTTCACTTGCTCCCCAGCTTATCATTCAACCATGTATTTTCCTCTTGCAGGTCACTCTGAATCTTAATCACCTTTGTCATCACATTTTGGCAATCACTAGAGGTAACTTCAATCCCGCTCTCACTTTTTGATCTATCTAAGTTGAAATGCTTCTTGATTCTGTCTCTCACACGAGAAGCATCATCGAGTGTAATGCATTTTTCGACAGCCCATTCCAGTAGCGACGTCAAGTGGATTGCAAACTCTTCGAGTCCATGGCTCCCACTCAGCACAAGGCTACACGAAAGTACACATTTTTGCAGAATCGGAAACTAGTATTGTGCTGAAATATGGAAATCATGCCTTTGAAAATGTGCAAGTAGTGATAGATAAGAATCCGAAAATCGAATGTAAAGATCTTCGGGCTGCTGCAGAGAAGGCTTTTCTGAAAGAGAAGTGTTCAAAGCCTTATTTGAATAAGCACCCAAGCCACCACTGCCTCCCAAGGGTCCGATGCTGAATGCTTCTGACATAGAGCTGGTGAGGGAGATTTCGAGCTTGCTGCATTGAAACGGGCGAGGATTGAGAGGATGAGAGCCTTGAAGAAGATCATGAAACGGGCTGCTCCAGTGGTATTTTTGCGAGCATTGACCAGAGCACACGAGCTGTAAATGAAGAAGGGAGCCCTTCTTAGCACAGTGAGATAAAGTGGGATGTTGTTTATCAACATGGACTCCTTGATGAAGCTGCTTGATGAAGCTCTTTTTTTTTATCTTTTTGTTTTTGGATTCAAGAAATATTTGTTGCTATGAATGTTTAGATGAAAACTGTATACTATTCTTGGAAAAGTCAGATGCTAAAGAACTCTCTAATTTCTTCCATCCTATCTTCCTTTCTTCTCTTAAAATTAGAGCATAATGTCTTATATCTTCCTTTGTTGTACTGGGTATATAAGGGTTGAAAGGCACACTAATGCACAATGGGTAAAGCACTGCAATCCCCACCAAAACAAACGCAAAGAAATAGGGGAGGTTTCACTTGGTACAGGGTCTCTTCTATTTATGGGTTGGAATCTTTTGCCCAACCATGGTTTCTCTGATGACTCTTTCCGCTAATTCCAATTTCCCCTTTCAACTTTTTTAGTGTTTTCTTACAAATAAATAGGTGCAGCTACAAATTAGCAGCAATCATGTCCATTTAGGTTCAATTGAGACTTTACCTTTTTAACCTTCAAAATGCAATATTAAACCAATCCATTTGTGGGAATGAATAAAAGTTGTCTAATCAATGAAACGTAATCACATTTTATACTCTATGTCATCAATTGTATAAAAATATAATAAAAATGTCATTAACAAAAGATGTCCTCGTAAGTGAGTGAGATTAAAGAAGTGTAATAACAAATGTCATCAATGAATAAAAGTCATTCATAAAAGATGTCATCAATCAAGTTTAATCACATTTTATGTCCTTGTATTATCAATTGTATAAAAATGTCACCACAAGTGATTGCATCAATGAAGTGTAATCACAAACGTGTCATTAGTGAATAACAATAGAATCAATAAAAATATATCGATATACAATTGATTAAATTAAAAAAAAAGTGGCATCAAACGGTTTGATTAAAAAAGTGACATCAAATAATTACATTAGAAAAATGGAATAAAAAATATGACATCACGGTAAAAAAATATCATAAAAAAACTGACATAAAAAAGTGTCATCAATAGCCAACAGTGAAAAAAAGGCATCAATGTTCAACGTGGCATCACACTAAACAAAAAATGTCATCAAAATTTGAAAAAAGTGGCATTAAAAAGGTGTCATCAAATCATTTCATTAGGAAAGTAACATCAAAATGAAAATAAAATGTAATAAAAAAATGGCATCAAAACTGTAAAAGATGGCATCCAAAAAAAAATCTGAACGAGTCGGTCAACGTTGACCCTTAATAGTCCATTTGGGAAGGGTGCTAGGTTAGCTAATTAATTTTGTTTGGGTGCTAGTTAGCTAATTAGATCTTCATAATGTACTAGTTGCCAAAATTTTCCTTTTTAAAAATCATGTTTCACAATTTTTAAAAATTAAAAAGCCAATATTTAACAAATTATAATTATTAAAAATTTTAAAACGTGATTTTTTAAAATAAAATTTGATGAATATATAAAAATAGATCGATGCTAGTATTATAAATATATTTTTTATAATTTTTGTAAGATTAAATAAATCTCAAAATATTTTTGTATTGTAGATAATAGAGTATACAGTGATATAGGGGATCTTTATTGCTCTAGCCCTAGGGTGATTGGGATTCCGTAGCATCACGCATAGACGCACAACTAGAGATCGATGAAAAGGATTCGTTCAGGTATGCTTACTAGAATTGAATCCCAATTTAGCACAGCAAATTTGATTGATTAGCTAAATTCATGTCTTTGTGGAACATAAAAATTAAGTTATTTGAATGATCGATTAATTTGAAATCTGCAGCCATTGACGATCTCCCAGAAGAGATCCTCCATGAAATTCTATCCAGATTGGCCTTCAAACCTCTTTTCAGATGCGAAGTGTGTCTCAAAACTATGGAATTCTGTCATCTCCGACCCCAAATTCAGGCAATTTTATCTCCAACGACCTCATTCTTCCCCCAAATCATCGTCTCCATGCCACCTCTCGGCAGTACTGTATCCGAATGTGAACTGCCGAGATGTTCGTGTTCCACCACACGGACTCCCTGATGATTCCAGAGACTTGACTGATTCAGCTTCTATTGTGCAAGATATTGATGATGATGTTCCACCATCGCTCTATGTTACCTCCTTTAAAAAACCCGAATTTGCATACCACATTAAGGCTTCAAGCAATGGACTCATACTCAGTTTACTTACCCCACAACATTACCCTTGCATCGAAGCCCATCACTTCTGCGTCTCCAACCCGCTCACCAGCCATTCGGTAAAGCTGCCTAACGTTTGGATTACTCATCTGTTTACAAGGGCGTATGGTCTTGCCACGCGTGCTCCTCAACCAGAAGTTGGGACTCAAGACTGTGTTACATACAAAGTTGTGCTTTTTCACGTCTTTAACTTCGGCTTTGTTCAAATAGACATCTTCTCTTCAGATACTCTTCAGATACTGGGAGGTGGACTCATAAGGAAGAAATAAGTTGTCCGGATGTGGTACCATATGGTGCTAGCTCACCGGAGTTACGGGCATTTAGTTGCAAGGGTATCTTGCATTTCTTTGATTGGAAGACACGGACTATAGTGACTTATGATCCCTATGACAGTCCTGACCGATTCGGCTCCATTAAGTTGCCCAATGGATCAGGTAAGAAGGCAATGAAGTATTGCTTCAATCTGATTCGCTTGGGTCATGAAGAGTTGCTTGAGTTTGGTGAGATTGAAGATTGTGGCAATGGTGTTTGGAGGCTGTTCGTGTGGCGGTTAGTGAACTATGATAAGATAGAGTGGTGCTTGAAGAAAAAGTGTCCAATTAGACCATTCTGGGATGATTTTGAGCAAGTGTAAGCTACTGGTTGCTCCAGATCCTTTGAATGATGAGTTTTTTTGTTGTTTCTTAGCAAATAACAAGAAGATTGTGGTTTATGATCTTGCGAGCACTGAAATATTATATTTTGATCCCTTTGATGCTCAAGAAGAATCGACTTATTCTGCCTCCGGACTTGTGAACGAATTGGTTCCTGTCGCATTGAATCCATGGGCTTCTCCTTTTCACGGGGAAGCTGGGTGCAGTTCATCTTCAAAACCAGGATACAGAAAGATCATCCCTGCTTGGTTTCCATCTTTCGCAAAGTAGTACCAAGTTTGTTCAATTGTATTTGTTAGAAGCACTATCAAGTTTGTGAATCTTATAACTTTTTCAGTACTTGAGCCAAATTTGAAACATTACTAGTTTTCTGCCATTACTGATATTTACTGATGTGGTTGTGAGAATTCACTTGGGTTACTATACTTTATATACTTACGAAATGAACTTGGGTTCAAGGAAGACTAATTCAGCTTCTTCTTAAAGCATTTCGAAACATGGCATTCGTCCTGGAAATATGGAATTTCATGGTGGCCATTGACAAATCATGTGGCATCGTCAAGCATTTGGATTTCTTCTTCATAATCTCCGATTGATAGATCGAGTACGTCTCTTTAAAAATATATTTGGCTTTTATTGTAATGCTGTGACTCGAATTTATGCACTATATAGTTTATCATCTGTGGGGGCTGTGTGCATTCCAATGCTGGGATTCGATTGCCCCTTCGGTTTCTTTTCCGCAGCAACACTTGATTTTATATTGTAGACTAGGGTTCTACTTGGGTTCTGGCCGGGAAGATGAATTCAGCTTCTTCTTCCGAGTCTTAACTTCATTCAGGAGATCCTCAATCAACATTGATAGAAGCATTCCTACTGGAAATCTGGAATTTCATGCTAGTCTTGGACAAATCCGGTGGTATTGTGAAGCATTCGTATTTCTTCTTCATAACCTCTGAACGATTGAATCTCTCTGAAAATTGGAGATGCTATAACTTGTGTGGATGAAATCAGTGGTTTTCAACCCCATCACCGTTTTTATATATACCTAGATGCGTTGAAACTTGAAACGGTAAGCGGTATGGATAAAGAGAATTTTCACAATATATAAAATGCATTAATCTATCGATCTCTAATACCATTTTCTGCTATTTGGAATCTCTTATAGATATGCATTAGGTAAAGTATTTTGTAAAATTAGTTGGAGCTTCCATAGCTAATACTAGAGTCTAGAGATGAAGTTATTGCTTCTGGTCTTATACAACAGCTCATGGGAAAGTTTATGTCAAGTTCAAATTGTGTACAACAATATTTGGCTTCGTCATTTGATTGTCCTCATACATTGTCAGAATGAGGAGACAGGCGCGAAAAAACTAGAGAATGAATGCCGAAATTAGCAAAGACAAACGGGAAATCATGTGAGAGTTTTAAGTCTTTGTTGATATTCAAAATAAGCAAGTGATTTCACCTTAAATTTTGATAAAAGTAAAAAAATCATTAACCATTATCATGTTTTTAAGGGAGAAAATCCTCCCTTGATCAACTTAGGTAAATGGTGTTAACGATCTTGATTTTCATATAGTTTTTTTTTATAACGAAGGTAACCACGTATACCTTTGGTGGTAAACCTATGCACATAACTCAGCCAGCCAAAGCTATGTACTAGAGATTAGGGCTGGCAAATGGTACGGAAATTACATACCAATCACGTACTAACCACAAACCGACTATGGTGGTAACCATCGTGGTGGTTGTTAATATGCCTTGAACGACTGTTGACCGGCGACGCATCGGGGGGTCCGGGGGGCGGAGCCCCCCGGCGGTGGTCTCGCTGGCGGGGGGGCTAGGGGGGGCAGCGCCACCCCGCCTTTACGGTAAGCGATGTTTATTGTAAACGGGCCTATCGTCTGTCTATTTTGGGCTTTCAGTCCATTGTCTGTTTAGGGTTTCATGAGTCTCTTCATATACTCATGGAACGCCGACCCCTGTAACCTAATCTGTTTTCGCTTCCTCTAATAAGAAATCTGGTTCTCTGCCCGTGGACGTAGGCAACACACCGTTGCTGAACCACGTAAATCTCTGTGTCTTTCTTCGCCTTTATCGTTCTCGTTATAACAAACTGGTATCAGAGCTTTGGTCGTTGAATTCCGCCGAGAATGATGTTTGGTTCTGTGTTGAAGATCGACAAGTTTACTGGAAGAAATTCTTTCAGTCTGTGGCAGATCAAGAAGCGGGCTTTGCTGAAACAACAAGGCTTATGGACACCGTTGGCCGCCGACAAGAAGGGGGCAGATACAACCACCGCTGAGTACGGCCTTCTGGAGGAGAAGGCTCATTCGACGATTATGTTGTGTCTCGCAGACGATGTCATAACAGAAGTTGCTGATCAGGAAACCACAAGCAAGTTGTGGCTAAAGTTGGAGTCTTTGTACATGACAAAGTCTCTGACGAACAAGTTGCTTCTGAAACAACGGTTGTTCGGGCTGCGTATGCAGGAAGGTACACAACTCAGAGATCACCTTGATTAACTTAACACTTTATTACTTGAATTGCGTAATATTGATGTTAAGGTGGAGGACGAAGATGCTGCCCTAATTCTGCTGGTATCCCTACCCCCCACATACGAGAACTTCGTTCAGTCGTTCGTCGTTGGAAAGGATACTATCACGTTGGAAGAGGTTAGATCGTCGCTTCACAGCAGAGAGTTGCGTCTGAAGGCAACCGCGTCGGTTACAGACAATCAGGCTTCCGGGCTTGTGGCAAACGGAGGCAAATCTGATGGTAGAAAGGGCAATAAGAAGAAGCATCGACAAGATCGCAAATCAGGCCCTAAACCAAACGATGTTTGTAACTACTGCAAGGAGAAAGATCATTGGAAGAATGACTGTCCGAAAAAGAAGAAGCAAGAGGAAGAGAAATCTAGGTCTGCAGCAGTAGCTGATCGTGGCAATACTTCTGAGGAGGATATTGTTCTGTTAGCCGATGATCACACACACAGGGCTGATGTGTGGTATCTTGACTCTGGGGCGTCCTATCATATATGTCCTAAAAGGGAGTTGTTTGCAACATATAGCCGTGCTGATGGGGGCAATGTATCCATGGGGAATGATGCTCTCTGCAAGGTTGTTGGGACTGGCTCAGTTAGGTTTCGGACATATGATGGGAAATTTCGCACATTGGAGGATGTCAAGCACGTGCCATCCATGACGAAGAATCTGATATCCCTAACAGTGTTAGACGACAAGGGGCTCAGGTACACAGGTTATGGGGGAAAGTTGCGTGTGTTCAGAGGCTCTGATGTGGTTCTGTAGGGAGTCAAGCGGGGAAAGGGAACTTTGTACACCCTACAAGGTTCCTCAGTTACAGGTGCTGCAGCGGCTGTTTCTGCTGGGGTTCAGGAAGCTGATCTGACCAGACTTTGGCATATGAGGTTGGCTCATATGAGTGAAAGGGGGATGCAAATTCTCTCGAAAGCAGATCTTCTGGGAGGCCATAAGGCCCAGAGCCTTGAGTTTTGTGAACATTGTGTGTTTGGGAAATTACATCGCAGCAAATTTCCTAAAGCAGTTCATCAGACAAAGGGCACGCTGGATTACATCCATTCAGATTGTTGGGGTCCTTCACGTGTTCAGTCCTTGGGCGGTCACAGGTATTTTTTGTCTCTGATTGATGATTACTCTAGGATGACTTGGGTATTCATGATGAGGCATAAAAGTGAGGCATTCAGTAAGTTCAGGGAGTGGAAGACTCTAGTAGAGAATCAGACTGGAAAGAAGGTCAAGAGGCTGCGAACTGATAATGGTCTGGAATTCTATTCATCTGAGTTTGATGGGTTCTGCAGAGATGAGGGCATTGCTCGGCATCATACAGTCAGATACACACCACAGCAGAATGGTGTAGCAAAACGAATGAATCAGACTCTTCTGGCGAAAGCAAGGTGCATGCTTTCCAATTCAGGCCTTGAAAGGCGATTCTGGGCAGAAGCAGTTTCAACGGCTTGCTATCTCGTGAATCGGAGCCCACACACAGGTATCGACTGCAAAACACCTTATGAGGTGTGGACTGGAAAGGCTGCTGATTACTCTAAGCTGAGGGTTTTGGGGTGCATTGCTTATTATCATGTTGATGAGGGTAAGCTAGAGCCAAGAGCTAAGAAGGGAGTCTTCATGGGCTATGGTACTGGTGTGAAAGGGTACAGGATCTGGTTTGACAGCAAGATTATACTTAGCAGAAGTGTAGTCTTTGATGAGAGTTCTTTGCTGAATTCTAGGAAGAAGACCAGTGATGCAGTTGAGAAAGAGGCTGTTGCTGAGGAGGTGGAGTTGAACTTCACTCCATCTGAGAGTCAGGTACCTGATTTGGTCACAAACCAATCAGGTACTATTGAGTCGGACACTGCTGAGACAGAGGCTACACCACTAGACACAGGAGCAGGTGGAGCGACACATCGCAGTATTGCTCTAGATCGGCCAAGAAGGGCTGACATCAGACCTCCTGCGAGATATAGGTCTGATGAGTTGGTGGGATATGCCTTGCAGGTGGCCGAGGAGGTGGAGGATGATGCTCCGTCCACCTACAAGGCTGCTATTTCTGGAGATGAGTCAGCACAGTGGCTTGCAGCAATGGGAGAAGAGATGGAGTCTCTTTAGAAGAATTAGACTTGGGAGCTTGTCAAATTGCCTGCTGATAGGAAGGTGATTACTTGCAAATGAGTCTTCAGGAAGAAGGAAGGAATATCAGCTGCTGAGGGTATTAAGTACAAAGCACGAGTAGTTGCAAGAGGTTTCAATCAGCGAGAGGGAGTAGACTACAATGAGATTTTCTCACCAGTGGTCAGACATACTTCTATCAGGGTGCTACTAGCAATGGTTGCACATCAGGATTTGGAGCTTGAGCAACTAGATGTGAAGACAGCTTTCCTACATGGAGAGTTGGAGGAGGAAATATACATGTCTCAGCCGGATGGTTTTCATTCTCCTGGAAAAGAGAACCATGTTTGCAGACTGAAGAAGTCTTTGTATGGGCTGAAACAGTCACCAAGGCAGTGGTACAAGCGATTTGATAGCTACATGGTGCAGCTGGGATACAACAGGAGTTCATATGATTGCTGTGTTTACCACAACAGTCTGGATGATGGTTCGCGTATTTACCTAGTATTGTACGTGGATGATATGTTGATTGCTGCTCAGAACAAGTCAGATGTCCAGAAGCTGAAGGATTGTCTCAGTGCAGAGTTTGATATGAAAGATCTGGGTGCTGCTCGAAAGATTTTGGGAGTAGAGATCTATAGAGACAGGAAGCAGAGAAAACTCTTCTTATCTCAAGAAGGGTACATCAAGAAGATATTGAGCAGGTTTGGAATGTCTTCGGCTAAGTCTATAGATACTCCAATGGCGTCTAACAGCAAGCTGGGAATGTACACACTTCAGACTGAGGAGGAGAAGGAGTACATGTCTAAGGTCCCTTATGCCAGCGCAGTGGGGAGTCTGATGTATGCTATGGTCTGTACTCGACCAGATCTAGCATTTGCTGTTAGTGTGGTAAGCCGCTTTATGGTTCAGCCTGGGAAGGAACACTGGCAAGCTGTGAAGAGGATCTTCAGGTATCTCAGAGGCACTACTGATGTTGGTCTGTGCTATGGGAATGATACAGAGTGCTTGGTTGCTGGGTTTTCAGACTCTGATTATGCCGGCGATGTGGACAGTAGGAGATCGATGACTGGCTATGTTTTCACTCTTGGGAGTTCTGTGGTGAGTTGGAAAGCAACTCTACAACCTACAGTCACTTTGTCTACCACAGAGGCAGAGTACATGGCGTTGACAGAAGCTGCTAAGGAGGGAATCTGGCTGAAAGGCTTGGTCAATGATCTAGGCCTACATCAGGATCAGGCTTTAGTGTATTGCGACAGCTTGAGTGCAATATGCTTAACCAAGGATCAAGTTCATCATGAGAAGACGAAGCACATTGATGTCAGGTACCATTTTCTGAGGAATGAGAAGAGAATCAGTTTGAAGAAGGTGGGAACTGCTGATAATCCCGCTGATATGTTCACTAAGCCAGTTCTAGAGAGCAAGTTCCAACATTGTTTGGACTTGCTTAATATCACCAGCTGTTGAGTTGCCCTAAGGGGCAGTCTGGGTCCTTCTTCAAGGACCAATCTGAGGCAGAGAACGTCTGGGCACTTTGTCATAGGTGCATCTGTTTATGAGAGGATTCAAGTCAAGGTGGAGATTTGTTAATATGCCTTGAACGACTGTTGACCGGCGACGCATCGGGGGGTCCGGGGGGCGGAGCCCCCCAGCGGTGGTCTCGCTGGCGGGGGGGGGGGCTAGGGGGGGCAGCGCCACCCCGCCTTTACGGTATGCGATGTTTATTGTAAACGGGCCTATCGTCTGTCTATTTTGGGCTTTCAGTCCATTGTCTGTTTAGGGTTTCATGAGTCTCTTCATATACTCATGGAACGCCGACCCCTGTAACCTAATCTGTTTTCGCTTCCTCTAATAAGAAATCTGGTTCTCTGCCCGTGGACGTAGGCAACACACCGTTGCTGAACCACGTAAATCTCTGTGTCTTTCTTCGCCTTTATCGTTCTCGTTATAACAGTGGTAACCACGTGAAGGTAGTACGGTAATGATAATGAAATCTGAATATCATGGTTACCGAGTATATATATTAATTTTTTTTATTATTTAATGTTTTATTGTTATTACCTTTGAGTTTTAAGTTTTTAATTTATATTTTGTGTTTTGATTTTGACCTAAATTTTTCATTTCTATTTTTTCTACTGGAAACAATAGGAACATTTTTAATGTTTGAAAACTTTGAATTTGTTTTGTTTGAACTTGCATGAACATTTTGAATGTTTGAACAATTGACCTTTGTTTGTTTCTCGAAGACTTTAAACTTGGTTGGTTTGAATTTGTTTGTACTTTAGGTTGTGAATTTGATTTATTTGAACTTTTAAAAGATGATAACCATGTTATTTTTTGTAATTAACCATATTTTTTCGTTCGATAACCATCTAAAGATAGCCAAGGAGTTTCAAAAAAATACAAACAGAATTAAACCTTGGTAACTATGGTAATGTACCGATGGTAATCACAAATCGGGGTTACCACATATGCGGCAACCATGACTTGTGGTTGGTACGTTGTATGAAATTTTTTACGTAATTATCATCAGTTTGTGGTTGGTATGTGGTAATCATCATTTTTTTTGTGGTAATTGTAGCATGTCAACCCTACTTAGAGATCGAAACCGGACCTAAATCCCTCTCAGGGCAGCTTTCCAAATCTTTTAATCATTGAAAGTGGTGATTACATTTCTATAAATGGACTTAATATATGGTAATTATCTCAAATAATTATAAATTATGTCTAATTGATCATACGGAGTACGGACGGTTAAAAACCTCCCTCCTTTCCTTAGGGTTTGATTGGGATTCCGGAGCATCACACACACAGGGACGAGACGACCAAGTGGATCGATCGAGATGAAAAGGACTCTTTCAGGTACGCTTACTACCAACTGAATCCCAATTTGAAATCCCTAAATTCATGCTTGTCTTTGTCGAACAATTAATAAATTAAGTTATTTGAATGATCGATTTGAAATCTGCAGCAGCCATTGACGATCTCCCAGAAGAGATCCTCCGTGAAATTCTATCCAGATTGAGCTTCAAACCTCTTTTAAGATGCAATTGCGTCTCAAAACGATGGAATTCTGTCATCTCCGACCCCAAATTCAGGCAATTTTATCTCCAACGACCCCGCGACTCATCGTCGTCTCCATGTCACCTATCGGCAATGTTGTATCCGAACGTCGACTTCCGTTGCCTCCCCGAGGATTCCAGAGATTTGAGTGTCCATGATATTGATGATGATGTTCCGCCATCACTGTGTTACCTCTTTTGACCAACCTGTTACGCATACCACATTGATGCTTCAAGCAATGGACTCGTACTTGGTCACACCCCACAACTGTATCCTTTATATGATTCGGACGATCCCGAAGATGAGTATGAATGGTATTTAGAGCTTGACTACTGTGTCTTCAACCCGCTCACCGGCCATTCAGCACAGCTCAACTATTCGATTGATGATTCTTATGGAACATGGGGGTATGGTCTTGCCACACGTGCTCCACAACAACCACAAGGCGAAACTCAAGACTATGTTGCCTACAAAGTTGTGTGTATTCACGTCAGGCAGCCTACTGATGATTCCGTCAACATTGTTACATTAGACACCTTCTCTTCAGATACTGGGGAGTGGACTCGCAAGGAAGGAATGAGTTTCCCAGATGCGGGATCATACAGTGCTAGGCCACGGGCATTTAATTACAAGGGTATCTTGCATTTCTTTGATTGGAATACAAGGATGGTAGTGACTTATGATCCCTATGATAGTCCTGACCAATTCGGCTCCATAAAGTTTCCCAGTGGATCAGGAGGTAAGACGTTGATCGATGAACTCAGGCTTGAATCTAATTCGCTTGGGCTATGAAGAGTTGCTCGAGTTTGGTGAGATAGAGGATTGCGGCAATGATGTTTGGAGGATGTGCGTGTGGCGGTTAGTGGACTATGACAAGAGAGAGTGGCGCCTGCAGAAAGGGTGTCGGATTAGTCCATTGTGGAAGCAAAGCTTGTTGAGTGACTGCAAGCTACTAGTGGCTCCAGATCCTTTGAACACTGACTTCTTCTGTCGGTTTCTTGCAAATGGGAACCAACTTACGGTTCATGATCTCGCGAGTGCTGAAAAACTATCCGTGGATCCTTTTGCAGTTAAAGAAGAATCGGTCAATGCGGCCTCCGAACTTGCGAGCCAAGTGGTTCCTATTGCTTTAAATCCGTGGTCTTCTCCTTATCACGGGGGAGCTTGGCAGCCTTGGCGCAATTCATCTTCAAAACCAAGATACAGAAAGATCATCCCTGCTTGGTTTCCGTCTTTCACAAAGTAGTATCAATTCAATTAAGTTTGTTCAGTTGTGTTTTATAGAAGCATTAAGTTTATCAATTTTTTTTTTTGTAAGAGGAATATATTTCTTTTTCAGTACTTGGATCAAATTTGAACTATACATGATTTCATCTACCCATATGCATTGAAGTATATGTGAGTCACATATACTTTAAAATTAGGGATTTTCAACAATGAATTGAAGGTTTGGTTATAGATCGATGAATGAAATTAATTTGCTGCATGTTCTCTATCAAATTTGTTTTGTTTTTTCATCGATCAATTTTTATTTTGAGATATATAGTACTCTTGGGCTCGTTTGGTTTAATGTGGGAATTAATTAAAATTTCCAGGAACTTACCTCAATTGAAATTCAATTAATGAGAATTATGAAAATATGTAATGAAGGATTGAAAATTTTAAAGTTAAAAAAGATTGAAGTTCAACTTACCTAGGGACTAGCTAGGTAAAATTGGAGGAATTTAGAGTTGAATTGGTATTTTTTTTTATTTTAAAAATATCAACCAAACACGTATTTTTTCTCTACTTCTTGAGAGATTCTATTTCTTGGGTAAATAGAGAGCGGTCATCCAAAAGTCTATTCGGGAATCGAGGTGGTTGATAAATACGTCCTCTTTAATAAATAAATAAACGGGTTTTCTAGGGCATAGATAAAAATCTAAATCAAAAGAGATTTAATCCTAACAAAATAATTGTCCTTTTGACTACTTTTTCTTGTAACAAAATATTTGTCTCTTTGAACCTAATTAAAGACAAAAATTTGTATAATTTTATCAATTCATCTCATTAATTGGATTTTGATTTCCAAGATATTCTATTAATACTCCAATGTGAAAACCCAAAGGGACAATTTTTTTGTTACGGAGGGAGTAATAGACAAATCTAATTAATCTAATTAAAAGAAAACTAAAGTAACTAAAATTTAAATAATACACCCGGTTCTATTGATCATACCGACGGTTACATTGTGACATAAAAATTGAAAAACTTCCCTCTCTAGCCCTAGGGTGATTGGGATTCCGTAGCATCACGCATAGACGAACAACTATAGAGATCGATGAAAAGGACTCTTTCAGGTATGCTTACTAGCAATTGAATCCCAATTTAGCACAGCAAATTTGATTCATTAGCTAATCACTAAATTCATGTCTTTGTGGAACATAAAAATTAAGTCTTTTTGAATGATCGATTCGAAATCTGCAGCCATTGACGATCTCCCAGAAGAGATCCTACATGAAATTCTATCCAGATTGGGCTTCAAACCCCTTTTCAGATGCAAGTGCGTCTCAAAACTATGGAATTCTGTCATCTCCGACCCCAAATTCAGGCAATTTTATCTGCAACGACCCCGTTCTTCCCCGTGCCATCTCGCGGCAGTGCTGTATCCGAACGTGGACTATCGAGGTGCTCGTTTTCCACCACAAGGACTCCCCGATGATTCCAGAGACTTGATTGATTCAGCTTCTATTGTCCAAGATATTGATGATGATGCTCCACCATCGCTTTATGTTACCTCCTTCAGACAGCCCGAATTGGCATACCAGATTAAGGCTTCAAGCAATGGACTCATACTAAGTTTACTTACCCCACAACGTGACCCTTGCTATGAAGCCCTAGACGAGTTCGAATGGGAGCATCACTTCTGCGTCTCCAACCCGCTCACCGGCCATTCTGTAAACCTGCCTACCTTTTGGATTACACGTACTGATCAGTATACATGGGCGTATGGTCTTGCCACGCGGGCTCCCCAACCAGAAGTTGGGACTGAAGACTGTGTTGCATTCAAAGTTGTGCTTTTTCACATCTTTATTGGGTCCAACAACAGCTATGTTCAAATAGACATCTTCTCTTCGGATACTGGGAGGTGGACTCGTAAGGAGCTAATGAGTTGTCCAGATGTGGTACTATCTCATGATAGCTCACGGGCAATTAGTTACAAGGGTATCTTGCATTTCTTTGATTGGAACGAGACTGTGGTGACTTATGATCCCTATGACAGTCCTGACCGATTCGGCTCCATCAAGTTGCCCAGTGGATCAGGTAAGAAGCCGATGGAGTCAGGCTTCAATCTGATTCGCTTGGGTCATGAAGAGTTGCTTGAGTTTTGTGAGATAGAATTTTGCAGCGATGGTCTTTGGAGGCTGTTTGTGTGGCGGTTAGTGAACTATGATAAGAAAGAGTGGTGCTTGCAGAAAACGTTTCCAATTAGACCATTATGGGATTTCTGGGGTGATTTGGGCAATTGCAAGCTATTTGCTACTCCATATCCTTTGAATGATGAGTTCTTTTGTTGTTTCTTAGCAAATAACAAGAAGATTGTGGCTTATGATATTGCGAGCGCTGAAAAAGTATATTTTGATCCCTTTGATGCTCAAGAATTAGAATCGACTTATTTTGCCTCCAGACTTGTGAACGAATTGTTTCCTGTCGCATTGAATCCATGGTTTTCTCCTTTTCATGGGGAAGCTGGGCGCAGTTCATCTTCAAAACCAGGATACGGAAGGATCATCCCTGCTTGGTTTCCATCTTTCGCAAAGTAGTACCAAGTTTGTTCAGTTGTGTTTGTTATAACTTTTTCAGTACTTGACCAAATTTGAAACATTACTAGCTAGTTTTCTGCCATAACTCATGTTTACTGATGTGGTTGTGAGAATTCAACTTTGTTACTATACAATACTATATATACATATGGAATGAACTTGATTTTAATTATAATATATAGACCAGATCAGGTAATATTAACTCTTGATCGAAGTCTGTCAGTCACTTCTATAGTCTACTTGGGTTCGAGGAAGACGAATCCAGCTGCTTCTTAAAGCATTTCAAAACACTGCAATGCTGTGACTCGAATTTCTGCACTATATGGTTTATCATATGTGGAGGTCGTGTGCATTGCAATGCTTGAATCAAGAGGTGGTGGTGGTGAAGAGAGCCCGAACCCGACCTGTCGGAGAAGGGGAAGGAGCCACTCGACTCGACAGAGGTGGTGGTGGTGGTGGTGGAGCCGCCAACCAAGTAAGTTTGCAAATAGGGGTTTCGATTTGGGGGTTGTACTATATGGTTTACCAATTCTTTTCTGTGATATATGTAAGATTCAATTTGTGAGCATTTGAGATACATACCAGTAGTATACCACATAGAAGCAATGGACTCATCGTAATCAACCAATTAACTTCGACATAGAAAGATCATCCTTGCTTGGTTTTGGTATTATGCTTGCTAAGGACTCCGCGATGCTTGAGAGTAAAATTTGCTTCAACATAATCAAGATTATAACGTATGTTTTTATCTACACCTGTGTTGAAATGCATTAATCTATCTCAAATTCGATTTTCTGCTATTTGGAATCCCTTATTTTCTTCTATTTGGAATCCCTTATAGATTGTACTAAGCTTCCCTAATACTAGAGATGAAGTTACTCCTTCCAGGGGCGGAGGGAGGGGGTATGCGGTGGCTCGAGATGATGTCATGGGAGAAAAAAGAGCTCGAACAGAAAAAACATGTGAATGGGTTATCATTAGTGATCCGACGTTACGAAAACCTATCAAGGAATATGAACCGTTGATTAGAGATAATGTTATAAGAGCATACGTGGTTAAAGGTCATTGTCAACCTTCTTCACATGATTTTCCCAAAGTGATTTTGGATAGACAAAGAGAGGCTTTCAAGGGTGGTGGTTCAATGATAGGGAATGGTTAGATTATAGTGTTTTTGAAGATGCTGTATTTTGCTTTTGGTGTTACCTTTTTAAGGGTGGTTTATGACCGAAATTTGGAAATAGGGTGTTTTTGAAGAGTGGGTGTCGTAACTGGAAGAAGGCTATCCAGAAATTTGGTGAGAACGAGGGGAGTGGAAGTAGTCAAGACAATGATGCAAGAAGGCTATTGATTGCTTACAAAAATCAGATGCAAACTTGCAAAGTATTGCCAGGGATATAATGGAGCTTCTAATATGCGAGGTGAATATAATGGGCTGAAAACTCTTATATTGAAGGAAAACCCATATGCAAGGAATATTTATTGTTTTGCTCATCAACTACAATTAGTCATTGTTGGGTGTGCAAACAACGTTTCTGTAGCAGATTTCTTTGAATACTAGCTTGCTGATGATTACAAACATGGTGGGAGCTTTGTTTGAATCGGTATGGTGGGAGCTTTGTGCAAAAGGAGAGATGAGGTCCGACAAAGCCGGTGGAACGGTTAGAAAATGGTGAAATTTCAACAAGAAGAGGATTGAATCAAGAAATTATTTTAGCTCGGTCAGGAGCTACATGTTTGGGTTCACATTATACAACCTGCATATCATTCATCTTTTATCGTTATGGTCTTCCACGACCAAAGTGCTTGAAAACTTGAGCGATGATGGAGGAGACACAAATATCCAAGGAACTGCAACCAGCTTGTGTGAAAAGAAAGATAGCTACCAATTTGTTTTTATTTCTCATGTGATGAAGGTTGTATTGGGGTGGACAAATACGTTGTCACAAATGCTGCAACAGAAAGATCAAAATATCATTGAGGCTATGTGTCAAGTTCAAATCACAAAGAAGAAGTTTCAACAATTGAGAGAGAATGGGCTGATTTCTTAAAGGAGGTGAATGATTTTTGTGCTAAGAATGATCTCATCATTCTCAACATGGAAGATAATGTTATAAGTCGATATCGTTCTAGACGTGCGGGAGAAGCTGTAAAAATGACAAACTACCACCACTTCCGAGTTAACATATTCTTTCAGGTACATGCATTCAATGTCTTTTTTCTTTTCAATTCAAGTACTTTATTATTTCTGAATCAAGTCTTCATTTCCTTTTAAGTTATTATTATTATTATTATTATTATTATTATTATTATTATTATTATTATTATTATTATTATTATTATTATTATTATTAACCAATTACTATTTATAAGAAATTAGTGGGTAGCCGAGATACTATCTGGGCACTCACTCCCTTAGCGATAATAAAACTGAGTCTAGTAAAAATATAAGCTGCAGCACGAGCCCCGGCATCCTGAGATACGGAGAATTTCTGAATCCGCTTCAGCAAGGCAACCGCATCCGTATCCAACTCCCCCAACGAAGAGAAGGAGAAGGGTATGAAACCATAACCAGCCGCCGTGCACAAATCTCGATACTTGGCACACTTACGCCGAGCAGCATCAACAACCACACGACCAGGCACAAAATCAGACATCCCAGACTGAGTCAAAGGGGAGGATCCCGTCAGATCGACACAAACATCCCGCCCTCTATCCCAGGAATAAAGTAACAAATTCGCCGGACGAAGAGGATTATCATGCCCATCAATCAAACCGATATCAACCTCCTTACCGGCAGAAATCCCAGACCTATAGCAGATATCCAATAAGGTGTCGCGAACGAGGTTATGTCGATTATGATTATTATTATTATTATTATTATTATTATTATTATTATTATTATTATTATTATTATTATTATTATTATTATTATTATTATTATTATTATTATTAAGCTATATTTATAGGTTATTGATCAAATTACTCGAGAGAATGGAGAATAGATTCCATGAGTCAAGCACGTCATTACTCACTTGTAGCGCTTGCCTTAATCCCAAGAATTCGTTTTCCAATTACAGTAAGTCTAAGCTACTTCAACTTGCAGAACTCTATCCACATGACTTTCTCAGAAATTGATCGATATGCACTTGAAGTATAATTAGATGTGTGGATTGAAACCATGAGAGGAAATGAAATATATTCAGCCTTAGAAGATATTGGAGATGTTACTAAGAAGATGGTTGTGGAGGGACTTAAAAAGCCTTTGCACTTGGTGTTTTGTCTGATTGAGTTGGTGTTGTTGTTACCCGTTGCAACTGCAATGGTGGAAAGGGCCTTCTCTGTTATGAGTCCTGTCAAGACGGATTTGCGTAACATAATGGGAGATGAGTACCTCAACAATGCTATAGTGTGCTATATCGAGAAAGAAATTAAACCTTCAAGAAAATTGAGAATGAAGTGATTCCGAAACATTTTCAGAAAATGAAAACTCGCATGATGGATTTACCACCTCTACCGTCAAACTAAATTCGTCTGATTGTATTGAACTATTTTGTATTATTGAAGTCCTAGTGTATCAACGGAAACTTCTGTCATATTTTTCTTGAACTCGTAAAAAAAATTTTAGCCCCCTGGACAAATTTCTAGCTCCGCCCTTGACTGCTTCTGTGGTCTATATGGCAGTTCATGGGAAGTGCAAATTGTGTACGACGACATCTAGCTTTTTCATTTGATTGTCCCCGTACACTATCATAATGAGGAGACTTGTCATCCCTTCTATCCCGAATTGCACTTAGTGGTAATAATCCTCCTTGAGTTATTTACGTGTTCTGAATTCATGATTTACATAAATGCTAGATGTATATGATGCACTACAATGTACTAGATGTGGTACAATAATTTTGTTTCGAGGCTAGTTGTGTTTAGTTTTATTATTGTTGAGATTTAGCATGAAAGTGTTGGCCTGTTACGTAAATTAGCCCAATCAGGGTGTGTAAGTACCCTTTTTTTATAACCCAAAGAGAGGTCACAACCTCAATATCTACTCATGGTATTGCATTGATGCTTTGTGCTCATGGCCCAGAAGTTGAATGGATGATCTGTACCGTTTATTATAGTTTTTATGTATAATAAATGGAAAAATCTGTAAAATAGAGAATTTGAAATTAGGATAAATTTTTATTTTAGAGATTTTTACATTTTAATTTTCTATTTTAGAGATTTTGGTCTAAGTTAATTAGTGTATCAGTATTTATTAACCCAAAAAAAAAACCAGGCTGTATTGATCCTACCGATTACCGACGGTTACATTGCAATGAGGATCGTCTAGTCCGCAATTGTAGTCCATACCGTAGTCCAAATTATCTTATTGGCTAAATTGAAATTTCTAATGATTTTCTTATTTAAGTGTTTGTATCTTATAATTTATTTTAATGCTTATCGACTAATGAAATTAAAGGGACCATAAAAATGGACTACGGCATTGGACTAGAGGATTTTCACCGGTTACATTGTGACATAAATTGGTGGATTGGTGAGATATGTTTTAAGATAAAAGACGAAAAACCTCCCTCTCTAGCCCTAGGGTGATTGGGATTCAGGAGCATCACACACTGACGATCAACTAGAGATGAAAAGGACTCTTCCAGGTACGATTACTAGCAATTCAATCTCAATTTAGCACTACAAATTTGATTCCTTACCTAATCACTAAATTCATGTCTTTGTCGAACAATAAATTAAGTTATTTGAATGATCGATTTGAAATATGCAGCCATTAACGATCTCCCTGAAGAGATCCTCCATGAAATTCTATCCAGACTGGGCTTCAAACCTCTTTTCAGATGCAAGTGCGTCTCAAAACTATGGAATTCTGTCATCTCCGACCCCAAATTCAGGAAATATTATCTGCGACCCCGTTCCTCCCCGTGCCACCTCTCGGCAGTGCTGTATCCGAACGTGGACAGCCGAGGTGTTCGTGCTCCACCACATGGACTCCCCGATGATTCCAGAGAGTTGACTGATTCAGCTTCTATTGTCCAAGATATTGATGATGATGCTCCACCATCGCTCTGTGTTACCCCCTTTCAAAAACCCGAAATTGCATACTGCATTAAGGCTTCAAGCAATGGACTCATACTAAGTTTACTTACCCCACAAAAGTACCCTTGCAACAAAGCCCTAGACGAATTCGAATGGGAGCTTCACTTCTGCATCTCCAACCCGCTCACCGGCCATTCTGTAAACCTGCCTACCTTTTGGATTACTAATCCGTATACATGGGCTTATGGTCTTGCCACGCGTGCTCCCCAACCAGAAGTTGGGACTCAAGACTGTGTTACATACAAAGTTGTGCTTTTTCACATACTTGTTAAGTCCTTCGGCTTTGTTCAAATAGACATCTTCTCTTCGGATACTGGGAGGTGGTCTCGTAAGGAACGGATGAGTTGTCCAGATATGGTATCATATGGTGCTAGATCACGGGCAATTAGTTACAAGGGTATCTTGCATTTCTTTGATTGGAACACACGGACTGTTGTGACTTATGATCCCTATGACAGTCCTGACCGATTCGGCTCCATTAAGTTTCCGAGTGGATCAGGTAAGATGGCGATGAAGTCAGGCTTCAATCTGATTCGCTTGGGTCATGAAGAGTTGCTTGAGTTTGGTGAGATTGAAGATTGCGGCAATGGTGCTTGGAGGCTGTTCGTGTGGCAGTTAGTGAACTATGATAAGAGAGAGTGGTGCTTGAAGAAAAAATGTCCAATTAGTCCACTCTGGGGTGTTTTGTGCAATTACAAGCTACGTCTACTGGTTACTCTAGATCCTTTGAATGATGAGTTCTTATGTTGTTTCTTAGCAGATAATACGAAGCTTGAGGTTTATAATCTTGCGAGTGCTGAAAAAGTATATTTTGATCCCTCTGATGCTCAAGAAGAATCGACTTATTTTCCCTCCAGACTTGTGGACGTACTGGTTCCTGTCGCATTGAATCCATGGTCTTCTCCTTTTCACGGGGAAGCTGGGCGCAGTTCATCTTCAAAACCAGGATACAGAAAGATTATCCCTGCTTGGTTTCCATCTTTCACAAAGTAGTACCAAGTTTGTTCAATTGTGTTTGTTAGAAGCACTATCAAGTTTGTCAATGTTATAACTTTTTCAGTACTTTGAGCCAAATTTGAAATATTACTAGTTTTCTGCCATTACTGATGTTTACTGATGTGGTTGTGACTTGTGAGAATTCAACTCTTGAATTTCTGCACTATATAGTGTATCATCTGTGGGGGTTGTGTGCATTGCAGTGCTGGGATTCGATTGCTCCTTCGGTTTTGTTTCCGCAGCAACACTGGTTAGTCCTTCAATTAGTAGTTTTCTGTCATTACTCATATTTATTTACTTGTATATACATGTAATGAACTTGATTTTATGACGAATTCAGCTTCTTCTTCCAAGGCTTGACTTCATTCAGGAGATCCTCATCAACATTGATATATAGAAGCATTTTGAACATTCCTACTAGAAATCTGGAATTTCATGCTGGCCTAGGACAAATCCGGTGGTATCGTGAAGCATTCGGATTTCTTCTTCATAACTTCTGATTGATCGAATCTCTTTGAAAATTGGAGATGCTATTACATTTGTGGATGAGACCAATGGTTTTCAGCCCCATCACTGTTGCCATTTCCATCTTTCTGAAAATGTCAAGTTCTTTCCAAGGCATTGTGAGAGGACGTATCGTTAAAACATGTCGTTTACAATTTATGCACATTTTTTTTAAAGTGATAAAACTACATAAAATATCAATTTTTTTTTACAATTCATACTTAATATATAGTAAAAGAATGAAATTATTTTTAAAAAAAAAGTTTATACTCCCGCGTTTGGCAAAACATGTCATTCATTGTTAATTCACATACGCTTTTTTAAAATGATAAAAAACTATATAAAATATTCATTTTTATTTAATTTTTTAACAATTTTTTGCTTACTAATAATAACTACAAATTTGTTAAAAAACATATAAAAAATAATATTTTATATAGTTTAATTTTATCGTTGTGCCTAAATAGTAAACGACATGTAATTTTGCCGAACAGAGGACATATTTCATATAGTTTTTAACACCTAAACAAAAGTGTCATGAATAGTAAGATGACATATTTTAATTAACGGAATGAGTAATAAATTGTCATATACAAGGGAAACCAAAATGTATGCCTTCTTGCTTGAATTTAATTAATATTTTACTTATTCCTATCCAAAATTGAATTTTTTTTTTTTTGAAAATGGTTGAAGGTAAACAATAACTAATATACCAAAAATAATTTAACATTTAGAAACAATAAAAAAAAATAGAAAATATTAACTTACCACTTCAATAATCCAAACTTTAAAATTTCTCAAACACAAAGTCTATTGACAATGTGTTAAAATACTAAAATAGCCGTGAAAGATGTCACTTGATAGTCTATCCTTAACCAAGGTTTATGTGACAATTTTTCATTAAATGCAGCTCCGCCTAAATATAACAAATTCGATCAATTTAATCAATTATTAATTTAATTAGATTCACGTTGATCTTATTTTTCTAATTTGATTATATTTTTATTTTTATTTGAGAACAATCATATTTTATTTCATCTCTTTGATCGTATGTAAATAATGCAAGTTATAATCTTATTATATTTGAGAACAATCATATTTTAATTAATCTTTTTGATTCGTGTGACATACGTCCACATCGATGATCAACGTACTAGCCGACTGTCTCACCAAGCCACTCCTCCGGGCTCGTCATAGTGTTCTGTTGTCCAAGATTGGACTTGTTTCACCGTAGTCCATCTTAGAGTTGGCAAAATTTGACCCAACCCGAGAAACCTGACCAACTCACTCAAACTCGAACCCGATCGAAACCCAAAAATCTGGAGTCATCCGTAACTCGAACCCGAGACGGCGAGACCAAACCCGACCCGAACCTAACCTGACTCAAAACAGACCCGATCGAACACAGTTCAACCCGACCCGACCCAAACTCGACCCGACCATCAACCCGACCCGACCCAAACTCGACCCGACCATCAACCCGACCCGACCCAAACTCGACCCGACCATCCGTAAGGGTTATTGATCTCCATTTATCCTCAATGGTGCAATATAATTGATGAATCAGACCACTAAATTTAGGAGTTTTGGAAATGGGTAATAAGTTAGGTGTCAGCCAAGAGATTTTTTGGCTCGCTAGGCCTTACTCTCAGAATGGCTTACACAGGCCCTCCTACTGCTACATCTTAACAAGAAAGAGGTGGGCTGTCATGTATTGTATTTGACATAATGTTTTCATCCCCTGCTGTAGAGTAGAATCATGGGAGTGGGAGGGATTGCATTGAGTTGGCCCCCTTCATTGCTAAATCATTCAAATACAGGAAAATTGCAGACATGTTTTGTATTCAGCTTTCACACCCATCCGGTGGTGGAGGATATTGAGGTTAGTTTATCATAAGAATGCATTGAGAGATGAAGGATATCTCTTGCTTTCAAGATGAATTGAAGAAATTTGTTATCATAAGTACGTAGTTGCTAATATTTTATTCCAACAGTAGGGAGTAGGGACTATACTCGCATGGCTTGGGACCCTGTCATGTACACTGAGAGCTCGAAAAGGTATGAAAACTTAGTGACTTGGTAAACTCTGGCACTGTTAAATTAAGGAGTCTCATCCAAGCACATTGTTATTACCTGTTGAAAGCGTTAGTAGTGCTACAATTCTCTGTTGATATTATTTACAAGCACAAGTTATTAAAATCATCATCTTCGATCTTACCCTGATTCGTTCATGTTTTCTGATTCATGTCTAGCTTCAAAGATTCAAACAAATTACCACTAAATTATGTATGACAAAAGTTGTCAGAATTTGTGTATTGCTGGGGCCATTTTCAAGCAGCCCGCATCGCATGACTTTGTTAACTACTGCTGCATAACTATAAGCAGTTACTTTATTCTCTTAACCTTCTTGGAGAAAAACAGCTACTCGATCATGCATTAATTCTAATTCAAAACTATTTGTGAAATGTGAATGGTTTGGACTGTGTTTAGTTACCGCCAGAAAGCTTACCTGTTGTCAGAAGCTCGTCAGGAAATGATTTTCTCATCTTATCCTGACTTCATCAAACTGGTTTAAAATTTGATGATGACGTCATTAATTAAGATGGGGAAGAATCCTAACAACCAGTAACGGTGACTCTTTAAAGGCGGAAGTTCCCGCCTTTAAAGTTAAGTAGATTTCGGTCCGACATCCCTAGGTTCCGGATCGGAAAGCCAGAAAGCACAAAGTAACAAATTTCCGGGTCGAAATTTCTATGTTCCATGCTAGAATACGGGTCCCTCAGAATTATATATAAGCAAGACGAATTCCGGGTCAGTATCCGGGTCCATAGGGAGGCCGGAAGGTGAGGCGAGTGGATTCCGACCGGAACATTCGATTACTTGAGAAGTTTCAATTCGGATCATCGGGTTTAAAGGAAGAGCATCTCTATCCTAGGTGTTGCGGGGGAATTCCACCAGCCATCCCAATTTAGAGATTATTTCAGGCGCGGACGAAAGTGACTGTTGAAGAAATAGCAATTCTAATTTTAGTTTTAATAAAAGAAAATAACAACCATTCTTTTATTAGGTTGTGTGTAAAAAGGGTAATTACAATGAGAGGTGTGTGAGAGTTCCACCGTCCATTTCAAATCTTGTAAACCTATATAAACTCATAGGATTTGATTTGTTATATATCCAATCCAAAAACACAGAGAGAGAAAAGCTTAGTTTAAAGCATTAAACAGAGAGAAGCTTTCGGGGAATTTTCTGCGTAAAATTCTAGAGTGTAGATTTGGGTGTGGGTGTCAAGTAATTTAGTTGTAATCAGGTTATCATTCTATTAAAGTTTTGCGGCAGATTAGAAACATCTTGTGTGTGTGTTTTCTATCATTGTCATTCTCATTATTCTGATATTCGGGAAAGTTGAGCGTATTTTTCCCAACAATTGGTATCAGAGCCAGATTATAAACAATCCACATAAAGTCAGATTTGAGTGGGAGCAATGGCCGCAGAAGATAGAAAGGTGAAACTAGACAAGTTCGATGGTGCAGACTTCAGATTTTGGAAGATGCAAATCGAAGATTATTTGTACCAGAAAAAACTTTATCAACCTCTGTCAGAAAAGAAGCCAGAGGGCATGAAGGATGAAGATTGGAATCTCCTGGATAGACAAGCCCTTGGAGTTATCCGACTTACGTTATCACGCAATGTTGCCTTCAACATAGCAAAGGAAACTACCACGGCAGGTCTTATGTCAGCCCTTTCTAATATGTACGAGAAGCCATCTGCCTCTAACAAAGTTCATTTGATGAGGCGATTATTCAATTTGCGGATGACAGAAGGCGCATCGGTAGCTCAACATCTCAATGAACTCAACACAGTCACAACCCAGTTGAGTTCAGTTGGGATTGAATTTGATGAGGAAGTACGAGCCTTGATACTATTGTCTTCTCTTCCAGATAGTTGGAATGCTACCGTCACGGCTGTGAGTAGCTCAACGGGAAGCAATAAGTTAAAATTTGATGATGTTCGTGATCTGGTGCTCAGTGAAGAGATCCGACGGAGATGGTCGGGTGAATCATCAACCTCTTCAGTTTTACGTACAGAGTCAAGAGGGAGAAATTCAACCAGAGGAAATGGACATGGAAGATCGAACAATCAAGGCAGACCAAAAGACAAGAGGTCGAGGTCAAGGAATCCCAATAGTTCCTCTAGCTCGAAGACCATCGAGTGTTGGAATTGTGGGAATATCGGACACTATAAAAACCAATGCAAGAGCGCTCCACAGAAACAAGAGACGAAGGTGGAGGCAAATGTTAGCTTTAATTCTACAGGAGATGATGCATTGATATGTTCCTTGGAGAGAAAGGACAAATCTTGGGTGTTAGATTCTGGAGCATCATTTCATGCTACCTCAAAGAAAGAGCTCTTTGATAACTATGTCCCGGGGAACTTTGGAAATGTATATCTTGGTGATGATCAACCTTGTGCAATTATCGGTAAAGGTCAAGTGAAGATTAAGTTGAATGGCTTTGTCTGGAGCTAAAAGACGTTCGACACATTCCTGATCTAAGAAAGAACTTGATATCAGTAGGGCAGTTGGCAGATGAAGGCTACGATACAATCTTCAATGGTGATAAATGGAAGATTTCAAAGGGTGCAATGACAATAGTTCATGGAAAGAAGAGCGGTACTCTTTACATGACAGCAGGGGCACGTTGCTCAATCGCAGTTGCATCAGGCAACGAAGATTCCAAAATGTGGCACCAGAGACTCGGCCACATGAGTGAGAAAGGGATGAAACTCATGCATTCAAAGGGAAAGCTTCCAGGTTTACGCTCAGTTGAAATGGGCATGTGTGAAGATTGCATACTTGGAAAGCAGAAGAGGGTAAGCTTTCAAACAAATGGCAGATCTCCAAAGAAGAATCGGCTAGAGCTTGTCCACTCCGATGTTTGGGGGCCAACCACTACAGCATCCATTGGCGGAAAGCACTATTTTGTGACTTTCATCGATGATTACTCTCGAAAAGTATGGGTGTACTTTCTGAAACATAAGTCTGAAGTTTTTGAGGCTTTCAAAAGATGGAAAGCTATGGTTGAAAATGAGACAGGTGTGAAAGTTAAAAGGCTTAGAACCGACAATGGTGGTGAGTATGTAGACACCATGTTCAAAAGCTTTTGTTATGATCATGGGATCCGAATGGAGAGAACGGTTCCAGGTACACCTCAGCAAAACGGTGTAGCTGAGCGTATGAACCGAACATTGACAGAAAGAGCCAGAAGCATTCGTATACAGTCAGGTCTACCGAAGCAGTTTTGGGCAGAAGCAGTCAATACGGCATGTTACTTGATCAATCGAGGTCCCTCGGTTCCATTAGATTACCAAATACCAGAAGAGGTATGGAGCGGTAAAGAGATAAAACTTTCGCACTTGAAAGTTTTTGGTTGCGTAGCATATATGCATATTAGTGATCATGGCAGGAATAAGCTTGATCCGAAATCTAAGAAATGCACTTTCATCGGCTATGGCGAGGATGAGTTTGGCTATCGCATTTGGGATGATGAAAAGAAGAAGGTGATCCGTAGCAGAGATGTGATTTTCAATGAGTCGGTCATGTATAAGGACTTGACAAAAAGTGACGCCATTAATTCAAAGCAGAATGGCCCAGTATTTGCAGATGCAGATTATCTTCCAGATTGTTCTATGACAGAACCGGTCGCAATAAATCCTCAGTCAGAGGAGCACGTTGGAGAAAGTAGTGCACAAGAGTCTAACACGACACTACCTTCTACTCCAACTCCTGTATTGAGAAGGTCTTCTAGGCCACATGTGCCTAACAGGAGATATATGAATTATTTATTGTTGACTGATGGAGGGGAGCCCGAATGCTATGATGAAGCTTGCCAGAGCGGTGAAGCAAGCCAGTGGGAGCTTGCAATGAAAGATGAGATGCAGTCTTTGGTTTCTAACCAAACGTGGGAACTTGCTGAGTTGCCCATAGGGAAGAAGGCACTTCATAATAGATGGTTGTACCGGGTAAAAGACGAGCATGATGGCTCTAAGAGGTACAAAGCTCGACTAGTAGTCAAAGGCTTTCAGCAAAAAGAAGGTGTTGACTACACAGATATTTTTGCCCCCGTTGTGAAGCACACTACTATTAGATCAGTGTTGAGTATTGTTGCCGCTGAAGATCTCCATCTTGAACAATTAGATGTGAAGACTGCATTTCTTCACGGAGACTTAGATGAGGAGATATACATGCATCAACCGGAAGGTTTCTCAGAAAAGGGAAAAGAGAAGATGGTGTGCAGACTCAAGAAGAGCTTGTATGGCCTTAAACAAGCTCCGAGACAGTGGTACAAAAAGTTTGATGGCTTCATGCACAAGGAAGGTTTCCAGAAGTGTAACGCCGACCACTGTTGCTACTTCAAGAGATATCAATCCAGTTATATCATTTTGCTCTTATATGTTGATGATATGTTGGTAGCGGGTTCTGATATCAATGATATCAGAAGGTTGAAGAACCAGTTATCAAAAGAGTTTGACATGAAGGACTTGGGTCCAGCAAAGAAGATTCTTGGAATGCAAATTACAAGAGATAGGCAGAAAGGGACATTGCAGTTGTCTCAGTCAGAGTATATCAAACGTGTCTTACAAAGGTTCAACATGGGCAATGCAAAACCAGTTGGGACACCCTTGGCTAACCATTTTCGCTTATCCAAGGATCAATCTCCTAAAACAGAAGAGGAAAGAGCTCTCATGGCTAAGATTCCTTATACCTCGGCCGTCGGGAGTTTGATGTATGCAATGGTTTGTACAAGACCAGATATTGGACAAGCAGTGGGAGCTGTCAGTAGGTTTATGTCAAATCCCGGGAAAATTCACTGGGAAGCAGTGAAATGGATTTTAAGGTACCTACAAGGAACGACAGAAAAATGCTTGTACTTTGGTTATGGTGAATTAAAAGTACAAGGATATGTAGATGCTGACTTTGGAGGCGAAGTCGATCACCGGAAGAGCACAACCGGTTACATATTCACTGTCGGAAATACAGCTGTTAGTTGGATGTCACAATTGCAAAAGATTGTTGCTCTATCGACTACAGAGGCTGAGTATGTAGCAGTGACTGAAGCTAGTAAAGAGATGATATGGCTTCAAGGCTTGTTAACAGAGCTGGGATTCGTGCAAGAGAATAACATCTTGTACAGTGACAGTCAGAGTGCAATACACTTGGCAAAGAATTCGGCATTTCATTCTAGAACCAAGCACATTGGACTTCGATACCATTTCATCAGATCGTTGTTGGAAGATGATGTATTGAAACTGGAGAAGATCCAAGGCAGTAAGAATCCAGCGGACATGTTAACAAAGACGGTGACTATTGACAAATTGAAGTTGTGTTCAACTTCAGTTGGCCTGCAGGAATGACAAGACCATATGTGTGAAGACAGATTGAAATCAGTCTTCAAGTGGGAGATTGTTGAAGAAATAGCAATTCTAATTTTAGTTTTAATAAAAGAAAATAACAACCATTCTTTTATTAGGTTGTGTGTAAAAAGGGTAATTACAATGAGAGGTGTGTGAGAGTTCCACCGTCCATTTCAAATCTTGTAAACCTATATAAACTCATAGGATTTGATTTGTTATATATCCAATCCAAAAACACAGAGAGAGAAAAGCTTAGTTTAAAGCATTAAACAGAGAGAAGCTTTCGGGGAATTTTCTGCGTAAAATTCTAGAGTGTAGATTTGGGTGTGGGTGTCAAGTAATTTAGTTGTAATCAGGTTATCATTCTATTAAAGTTTTGCGGCAGATTAGAAACATCTTGTGTGTGTGTTTTCTATCATTGTCATTCTCATTATTCTGATATTCGGGAAAGTTGAGCGTATTTTTCCCAACAGTGACCTGGCTTGAAGACGATCTCAATTCTCAATGAATATTCGAGGTCGGACGCGAATTATAACTTAATGTTCCCGCGGAGCGTGTAATTGTCTCTCTTTCTCCAGTACTCGTGAAACTCCCTTTGTTCGGGAAAAACAACTACGCTCTATTTCTTTCTCTTCTCTTCCGATCTCATACACACCCAAAAGCCTCTTCTAATGTGTCTAGGCTGCGTTTTGATAGTAGTTTAGTTGCACAGAAGCCCGAGTGACGGTTGTCCTAAGGGAGGTGCCGCGTGGGGAGCCTTTTGACGACTCGTGGGATGGGGGTATGAGTGACACGTAGCCCTGTGAGTCTGATAGAGATTATTCCAACCGTGGTCGGACGCTTTCCTAGATTACCGTATTCAATCCGCGGTCAGTGCCTTGACGTGATCCCTTTGGGATGTGGCTCTTGCTTGTGCCTCGTGACGGTCCGTTTACCAGGAGTTCTATCAGAAAAATATTAAAATATGAGAAAGGTGGTGAATTGTTAATGGAAACTATTTAAGAGTTGATATCAACTCAACCCTTGACTGATAGAGTTCAACACCGAAGAAACACTAAGATCAACGAGAAAGTTAATGAATGCATAATTGGCGGCAAATGCTAGGTCGTTCTACGTGAAGAATTAACCTTTATAATGACACAGGTCTCAACGACGTCATCCGTATCGGATGACGTTGTTGAGACCTGTATTGCAATTCCTTAATCTTTGTCGAACAATCCCTATTTCAATCCATAGCGAATATGGTGAGTCGATCGGAATTGGAGCGGATCGCCTCCCTCGAACAGCAATGCAAGGACGCTGAGGCCGACTGCGCCCAACATCCAGATTTCGGGGTATGCAATGCAACTCTCCTCCTCCAAAACCCTATAAAATAAAAATTATCCTCTGCTTCTTTCTAATATGAGATTCCGTTTCGCTTCTTCTAAATTGAGCCCTTTGTTTTTCGGAATTGATCGATACCTGTGTTTTAGTTTCGTAATTTCGTTTTTGTTAAGTGATTATGTGTTGGCGGAAATTTGTCATATTGGGGAACCATTTTTTCTTCTTTCTTTCTGCTACAGATTCTCGATCCCTTCCAATCTGGATTCCTCTCTGCTAAATGAAATTGATACTGTTCTATGCTTCTAATGCTTGATTGCCACTGTTTGTCTAACAATGGGATCGGTATGATTTTAGGGAGGCAGTCGAAAACGGGTCTTACATAGTCCCCTATGTGATTACAATCCTTGTGTATTTCTGTTTTTGGGTTGTTTTTTTTGGGGAAATTGACAATTTGGGGCGGTTCTTTTATGGATTCTGTGTTTAGTTTTATTTTTCTGCTGATGCAGAATTTGGTGAAATTGGGGGGCACTTTGTTGTTGCTGCAACAGTTCCTGCCTCATGGTGATCCAAGGAAGCGGGCGGCGATTGTTGGTTGATTTCTTTAGCTATTATTGATGCTGCTGCAATTATTTCCTCAATCCTGTAACTGATTTATTAATTCCTTGCGAGTGTCTTGTTGATCTTGATCCAGATGCAATATCCAATCTAGAGAAAGTTGTTGTGCTTAATCCCAAAGTCGCTCTTACTTGGTGGGATTTGGGAAGGGCACAACTTTGCTTATCATTATTTTTTCCTGATATTGAGCGGGCTGAAGTTTTCTTTGCCACGGCTAAACACTATTTTACACTCGCACATGAGGCGGTAATTGTTATCTTATCCCACATTCCACAGTATATTGGTGTTTCTATTATTTTTTTTTTTGGGTGTTTTGACTTTCTCAAGCAATGGGTATATGTTGTGCCTTGTAGGAGCCCGAAAATCCGCTCTACCTCTTCTCCGTTAAATATGATGGGGTACATTAATTACTTCTATTTCTATCCATGTTTGATTGGGAGAAATAAAACGTTCTTTATATGAATCTTTTTGGAACTTCCCTCACTCGTCCTCTTGTAACTGTGTGCTTGATAATACATTTTTTTCTTTCTTTTATGGTATTCGTAGACACGTCTAATCCACGCTAAGAGGTTCCAGAACAGAGAAGCTGCAGCACTTGCGTCATCTTCATCTTGTGTGACCACGGTATGTTGTTTCCCTATAGTCTGTCATTTTAAAGCAAGACGTATCGGACAAAGTTGTCAATGTTATTTTTGCTAGTAAGAGTAGTCAACTTTATTGCTGCTATCTCCTTTTATCTATCCATCAAGGCATCAACTAGTCGTTCCTAGGAGTTGGTTAGCAATTAGCATTACTTGTGAGGACTCACGTATCCAAGACATAGTCTTAGTGATGGAGAACTTGAGATTCCATGGTTAAGTTGTATGTTTTTATTTTTTGGTACTGGTTTATGCTTCAAGATACCTGTGCACTTTGGACAGTTAGTTTAGGCCAATGGTGTTTTATGTTACAAATCTTCTCAATTATGAATGACATAATCAATCATGTTGATACTTTCTCTTTGTATATGTTTACTGGCTTATGAGATGATGCGCATTAAACTAGCATTTTAATTCACATATAAAGTACATTATGCACAAAGATGAGGGTTCTAATGCTCTGCAATTATCAGGGGCTTGAATGCAAGTCCCGTGACTTGGAACTGTAGGAAATCTTCATTCACATAAGACATCGGACTTGGAAGTGCTTGTAGTAATTGTATAGTGTTGTACTACTTGGCTTGTCTAAGATGTTGCCATATTTGTGGGAGTTTCTAGTTTGTTTAATTTCCAACTGTGTTTGAAATTGACTTGGATTATGTTGGGAGAGTTACGGCTTGGGTTTTCAATACCAGCCGAGGTTGATTGCCTTTGATTTCACTCAAATCTTTTATGTGAATCCTTAATGGCATTAAAGTAAAAATAATAAACATGAATTTTTAAAGCTAGAATTTTTGTGCAAAAAACTGATACTACGTAGTTGGTAGTGAGTTCTATACTATAGTGTGAATTCATCATGGACAGGCCATTACAAACAAGTATAGGTCTTCGTTTGTGATTATCAAATATGTATTGTAGCTCTATATATGTACCGGTGTACCATAGCCGAAGGTATTCCTCTATATATATAGCGGTGTACCATAGCCGAAGGTATAGGATATCCCTAATTTTTTTGTTTAAGAAGAATATGAGCGGTACCGAATGGAGGTGGTAACGTGGTGGATGTATTTGGTTCAATCAGAAATGGTGTTTTGAGTGCATTGAAGCCAATGTTTTAAAAAACACTTGGCGGGTGCTTGACGGTAGGGTAGGGTTAAGGGTCTAGGCGGAGTGTAGGTGGGGTCTAGGCCGATTTCATGGCGGGTCTTTGTAGTATAGGCGGTTTTTGACGATCTTAACGGCCTTGGCGGCGGGGCGAGGTTAAAGGTTTAGGCGGGTCTTGAAGAGTTTTTGAGAACAGTGATTGAAGTCGTTGGTGATAAGGATTGTTCACTCATCACCAGTTAGGTGTCATAGAAAACCTTGGAAGCAAAGCAAGCACCTCCCACAACTTGGGTCAATCCGAGTCTGAGCTGGCCGCGGACTATCATCCTCCCTTGGACTCCAACTCCGCTGATCGAGACAAATCCCGCTCGCGAAGGCTCTTAGATCTAGGAAACTTGGCCTATGTTTTTAGAGATTTCGAGAATCGACCTCTAATAAGTTTTATTGAGCCTCCTATTTATAGGCAGAGAGAGAGGTGTGAGTTTCTTTATCCCCTCTTGCTCGCCATGTGTTGTTTAGCTCAAGACAAGTGGCATTCGTTTGAAGACTAGTGTGGTCTCAGTTGAAACATCTGGTGTAGAGATGAAGATAGTAGGTTTTCCCATATTTGAACATGTGATGGCCACGGTTGGCGTATCACATTCTCACGCGAGTGTCAAATGATAAGACCTTATCCGCATCTCTTTTTATAACGAATTCAGATACGTTGTCCCTTCTCGATCTTGTATTCACTATCACGAATTGAATACAATCTATTTGTACTCATGGAAATCGTTTGTTTCCTCACGAGGCAGCATGATCTTAATACACTATTTTCCCTCATTGTATTGGCGATATGTTTGTTAAGAGTGGAATTAGGCATGTGTGGTGTTCCAGCATAACTGCTTATTCCTTTTTGTTGTTGTTGATGTTGTTATTTGGTCCTCTCTTACTATAACTCTCCCTGTTAATTATTTGGTCCTCTCTTACTATAGCCTCCTATTCATATTCTTGATACATCTCAGATTGATGGGATTGTTGTGACCATAGATCTTGGAGCACAACTATCAACGGAAAGAGCCCCAAGATATGAGAATAGACAATAATTTTGTTGTGGCTTAGAATTTGTGAAGACTGTGGCTTCCAATGATTTGTAGTTGGCTTCCTAAACTTAATATTCAAACCATACGTGAAGCCACACACATCCAAAAGATCACAAAGAGACTAAGAGAGACATGTGCATTGCATAATTTATATTCACCAAGTAGTGTAAGCCAGGGACACGAAGTATTCAAAATGATATTTCCTAAGATAGCAACCATTACATTACACGAATTATTCAAAATGAAACCGAGGCAGATCATGATCCAACCACCAATCCAGCTTAAACGAAGGTTTTCATATAGCAAAATGTTTAGTCAGAAAGGATTGTTTTGCAAGCAAGGTGGTACCATCATCATCACCATATATTTCTTATCTCACCACCCATTACAAGACCATAATGCGAAGTAGTGCATTTGGGATCAAGTGTCATACTTGAGCCGTTTGTGGTTGCTTCCCTTCAGCTGGGACGACACAGTATCGGAGTCTCCTGGGCCACTGTGTACCCCAAGTTGCTCTAACTGTTGCACCTTGAATTTGGTAAATAAAGAGTGGTTATCCGGGGTTCAAACCGGGGACCTATGAGTACTACCCACAAGTCCTTTCCGGTGAGCTATTCCGGAATGGTTCTCTAACTGTTGTACCATGTACGGAAGGGGATGTGACAGGAGCAACAATTGGGAAGAGCAAAGACTCGGTCAGATTACCGAGATCAGGTGAGGAAGTATAAATTCATGAGATAGAGGGAGGTCTTTAAGCATACCTTTGATGTCTTCCTGAGAGAAGCCTCCCATCAGCATGGCAAAGCCGTCCTCCTCAGTCCTCTCGGATCAACTGCCTCTATTGCTCCCATAATGGATATGGGTGCTGGGCAGGCACGGACGTAGGGGTGGGCCGAGCTTTGCTGCAGCCCACCCCATTTTTGTATAGAATATGTATTATATAGGTTGGGTATAGAGCACATGGTAGGTATTGCCCCATTGGTACAAGCCTTGTACTTTAACCTCTTGCTCCCAGGTTCGGAATCCCTTCTAAAACAACCTCTTTCAATTGGTTTTTTTCCCTTTTTATCAATACCATCTACCTCTAATATATTCTACCTATTTTATGATTATATATCTCTGTTTTTGCAAAAAAAAAATCACAACAATTTTTTTTCCTTTTCATCAATACCATCTACCTCTAATATATTCTACCTATTTTATGACTATATATCTCTGTGTTTGCAAAAAATTTCTTCACAACAATTTTTTTTATTGTGTACCCAATAAATTATATACGAGATACTAAATTTAATTATATCAATTTCATTACTATATTTCTCTATTTTCATTCAATTTTTTTCCACAATAATATTTCTTCGTGACATAAGGGAATTTAGCACACCCAGACTTTTATCTCTGGCTCTGTCCCTGGTGCTGGGCTAAATCTTTTTCCAGGCTCCCCTTCTATTGCCGTTGTCGTGTCCCCTCCATTTTCGTAACCAATGTCTCCAGGCTCCCGGCCCCTTCAGACCAATAATTTGCAAATGCAAATGACCCAATGGTCATTTGTCCTACTATTTAACATTTAGGGGTCGTTTGTTTATATAAGAGGGGAATGGAAAGGAAAACATATTGGGGAGAAGTGTCCTCGATCAAACCCTCAATTTCTTAAGAGTATTAAATTTTACATATAAAATGTATATGATCATCATTTGTTGTGAACTTAAAGAAGAGGGTGGAGGAGATTATTAGACCATCCAAGGGGTATTAGTTACTCTCCTTAAAATTAGGGAATAGAATTTGGGAAAAGGTAACAAATTTTGTGTGAAAAATGAGAGGAGAAGAGGAATGATTAGAATAGTGATCAATGAATCTTAACTTAAATATGGACTATATTTATAAGGGTAATCATTACTTTTCCCTATACAAAAACAAACGGGGGGTTAGTATCTTCTCTCCCTTTTTTGCAACAACAAGAGTTAGTTAATTAGCCATGCTACTTCACTATAACTCATTTTTTTAATGGCTCCGGCTCACTTGGTCAACAATTTACGGTTACGAGTTGCTAAGTAATTTGATGAATTGAATTGGGTCGGTCAATAATGGCGGTTGATCTCAATTGAACACAATCACACACAATCACACGTAGGGTGATGACTTCATTCAATTGAATTTCAATTTGTTGATCGGTAGAATCAAAGAAACAAATGAAACGGAATGTGGAATAATAGAAACTAGGGTTTGCAAAAGGGTTTTGGATTGATAATCGAGAACCCTTTAATCCATAAAGGGGTTTCTCAACTCTATTCAATCTGCTTTAATTCAATAGAACTACAATGTTTAAATAGAAAACCTAAGAACCAATTCTACCGTGCAAGATAGAATTTAGGTTGATAAAGATAGAATTTTAATCCTAAAGATAAATAATCCTAGAAGATAAAACTTAATCTAAAATCTTAACCATCTTATTTAATCTAACTAAGAAATACTAAAAATAAGCAATTCTATAATTAGACTCCAACTATCATAGGAGTTACTAAAAATAGAATATATATAAAAAATAAGAAATATAAATAATAAAATAATTAATGTCGTTTCTTTAACGACTCCCAAGGTGGAGCCTTCTTCTTCCGCTTGAGGATGACATCATTCTCCTCCATTTGAAATCGACTCGTCCTCGAGTCGTCGCCTGGATCAAGATCGTTGTTTGACCCACAGAAGGCCAGCTTGACCCACATCATTCTCCCCCTCTTATCTTCGATTCGTCCTCGAATCGAGTCAGCGATGATCAGCGAGGAAGGAGCAGCTACTGTCAGCGACGACCGACAGTAGCAGACAGCATCGAAACGAGACTCTAATTCATTCGAAATCAAGGAGCTAAGCAAGATCGTTCTTTTAGTTTAGCGATTGGCCGGCCTAGCCGATCGCTATACATCAATTTTGGTAGTAAATCTCGGTAGGTGATGCAGTGCAAATGTCGATGACTCCTGGTGACATTGAGAACAATATGAATGTGTCCTTCGATGGTCCTATCACTCGTGCAAGGGCCAAGAAGATTCAAGATGCAACTAAAACACTTCTTGTCCGTTACCAAGGAACAATGAAGCAAGGGTTCAGGCCACCCTGGATCACTTTGCTCAAGACTACACCGCCACCACAGGAGTTGAGCTTCCGTCCACAGACAGAGCTCATGAAGATTCGTCTACATCCACCATGACAAGACCATACTCGGCCACTCATGGGAACACTCGGCCCATACCCATGTCGAGTGCAAGAGGTCCATGTCGAGTGGACCTTGAAGCCCATGTCGAGTTTCCTTGCTTTGGTGGGCCGGTTTGCCTAATCAATTAATTCTATTATTTCATGTAACTACAGGTTTCTTCAATTTTATATTCCAATCTGATTAATTCAAAGGGGAATACAATGATTAAATAGAAATTGTCTAACCACTCCTATCATGCAAGATAGAGTTTGGTTTGATAAAAGATAGAATGTAACTACCTAAAGATAAGTAAACCTAATTAAGATAGAAATTAAAAACTTAGTGGACAAGACTTCTATCTAGAGTAGATATAATTTTCCACCTTATTAATCCTAAGTTACATGAAATAATAGAATTAATTAATTAGATACTTTAAAATTAGAGATTGTCAACAATGAATTGAAGGTTTGGTTATAGATCGATGAATCAAATTAATTTGCTGCATGTTCTCATTTATCGATCAAATTTGTTTTGTTTTTTCATCGATCGATTTTTATTTTGAGATATATACTACTTTTGGACTCGTTTGGTTTAATGTGGGAATTAATTAAAATTTTCAGGAACTTACTTCCCCTGAATTGAATTTCAATAAAGTTCAATTAATGAAAATTATAAAAATATATTTAGTTGATTTTTTTTTATTCCAAGAGAGTAAATGAAGGATTGAAAATTTTCAACTTAAAAAAGATTGAAGCTGAACTTACTAGGGACTAGCTAGGTAAGTGAACTTCCTCAAAATTGGAGAAATTTAGAGTTGAATTGGTCTTTTTTATTTTAAAAATATCAACCAAACACATATTAATTTTTTCTCTACTTCTTGAGATTTTCTCCTTGGGTAAATACTAAATAGAGAGCCATCATCCAAAAGTCTATTCGGATCGGCCTTTTTAGTGTTATCGGTTTCGTGTATCTAACATACCGTGTCGTGTCATGTCGGATACCCGGTTATGCACCGCCCTAATATATACTACTCTTTATTTGATAAATAAATAAACGGTTTTTCTAGGGCATAGGATAAAAATCTAAATAAAAAAAAAGATTTCATCCTAAAAAATAGTTGACAAATCTAATTAAAAGAAAACTAAAGTAATTAAATAATACACCCGGTTCTATTGATCGGATCAGATCATACCAACGTACGGTTACATTCTGACATAAATTGGTGGGATAAGTTTAATTTAAGATAAAAATTGAAAAACCTCCCTCTCTAGCCCTAGGGTGAATGGTAATTGGGATTCCGCAGCATCACGCACGCAGAGACGAACAAAGAGATGAAAAGGACTCTTTCAGGTATGCTTACTAATACTAGCAATTGAATCTCAATTTAGCACAGCAAATTTGATCCATTAGCTAATCACTAAATTCATGTCTACATAAAAATTAAGTCTTTTTGAATGATCGATTTGAAATCTGCAGCCATTGACGATCTCCCAGAAGAGATCCTACATGAAATTCTATCCAGATTGGGCTTCAAACCTCTTTTCAGATGCAAGTGTGTCTCAAAACTATGGAATTCTGTCATCTCCGACCCCAAATTCAGGAAATTTTGTCTTCAACGACCCCGTTCTTCCCGGTGCCACCTCGCGGCAGTGCTGTATCCGAACGTGGACTGCCGACTTGTTCGTTTTCCACCACAAGGACTCCCCAATGATTCCAGAGACTTGATTGATTCAGCTTCTATTGTCCAAGATATTGATGATGATGCTCCACCATCGCTTTATGTTACCTCCTTCAGACAGCCCGAATTTGCATACCAGATTAAGGCTTCAAGCAATGGACTCATACTAAGTTTACTTACCCCACAACGTTACCCTTGCAATGAAGCCCTAGACGAGTTCGAATGGGAGCATCACTTCTGCGTCTCCAACCCGCTCACCGGCCATTCAGTAAAGCTGCCTACCTTTTGGATTACACGTACTCATCGGTATACATGGGCGTATGGTCTTGCCACGCGTGCTCCCCAACCAGAAGTTGGGACTCAAGACTGTGTTGCATTCAAAGTTGTGCTTTTTCACATCTTTATTGAGTCCATCAGCTTTGTTCAAATAGACATCTTCTCTTCGGATACTGGGATGTGGACTCGTAAGGAGCTAATGAGTTGTCCAGATGTGGTACTATTTAATGCTAACTCACGGGCAATTAGTTACAAGGGTATCTTGCATTTCTTTGATTGGACCACACGGACTGTAGTGACTTATGATCCCTATGACAATCCTGACCGATTCGGCTCCATCAAGTTGCCCAGTGGATCGGGTAAGAAGCCGATGAAGTCAGGCTTCTATCTGATTCGCTTGGGTCATGAAGAGTTGCTTGAGTTTGGTGAGATAGAAGCTTGTGGGTGGAGGTTGTTCGTGTGGCGGTTAGTGAACTATGATAAGAAAGAGTGGTGCTTGAAGAAAAAGTGTCCAGTTACACCATTCTGGGATTTCTGGGGTGATTTGAGCAATTGCAAGCTACTGGTTACTCCGGATCCTTTGAATGATGAGTTCTTCTGTTGTTTCTTAGCATATAACAATACGATTGTGGTTTATGATATTGCGAGCGCTGAAAAAGTATATTTTGATCCCTTTGATGCTCAAGAAGAATCGACTTATTTTGCCGCCAGACTTGTGAACGAATTGTTTCCTGTCGCATTGAATCCATGGTCTTCTCCTTTTCACGGGGAAGCTTGGAGCAGTTCATCTTCAAAACCAGGATACGGAAAGATCATCCCTGCTTGGTTTCCATCTTTCGCAAAGTAGTACTATAGAGTATATGTGAACATGAGGGCATTTTGGTAATTTCACTTGAGAGGTTAGTTAGAGGTAGTTAGAAGTTGATGCTAACAGCTCAATAAAGCTTGATCCAATCTCCCTTCTGTCGTCACTTTTTGCTGTAACATAAACCAAATTGTCCCTTTTCTCTCTCAATGAAGTTGATTACAGATTGTTCTTCTTGATCAATTTGATCTCAATTTCTTAGTTGTTCATTGTTTCAAATGGTATTAGAGCGATTCTAAATTGATCCCCGAGATTTGTATCGGTTGTGTTTCCGATCAGATCTCTTCCGTTTTTCTCTTGTTTTTTGATCGCTTCCGCAATTGGTATTGTCCTCCATGGCTGGACGTGGTCAAGCTAATGGTGGTGGCAGAGGTAGCTCTGGTGAATCGCAAAGTTACGCGCAAGCTGTAGGAGGTAATGGCAGCTCAAGTGGTCGTGGATCACCAGCTGGTCGTGGATCTCCATTTGCTGAGCACGGAGTTCGTTTTGGTGATTTTCAGGTACAGAATTTGGGGAATATACACTACAATCCCCTATTTCTCTCGAACAGTGATCATTCAGGTATGCAGCTGGTTGGAACTCCTTTTAATGGCTTGAATTTTGCTAGTTGGAGTCGTGGAGTGCGTATGGCACTTGGTGTGAAAGCGAAGCTAGGGTTCATAACTGGTAGCTGTGTCAAACCTGGTGAGGAAAGTGAGGACTATGAAAAGTGGATTAGTGCTGACTACATGGTGTGGTGTTGGATCATTAATTCCATCACTAGTGAAATTGGTGAGAGCCTTATGTATGTTCAATCTTCGAAAGAACTTTGGGAAGAAATCAAGGAGCGTTTTTCTGAGACTAATGATGCTCTTATATTTCAATTACACAGAGAATTGTGTAATCTGAAACAAGAGAATTCCATTGTATCTCTGTATTACAATAAACTGAAAAAGATTTGGGATGAATTGAGGATGATTGATGGTATGCCTCGTTGTGATTGTGGTGCTATGAATCAGTGTAGTTGTGGCATCTTAAAGAAAGTTGTTGAGCGAGATTCTAAAGCTCAAGTCATGCAGTTTCTTATGGGTTTAAATGATGCATATGAGAGTTTCAGAACTTCAGTGTTGTCTAAGAAGCCTCTGCCTAGTCTGAACAAAGCCTTTCAAATGGCTACTCATGTGGAGAGACAGAAAGGGATAACCACTGCTCCTTCTATGGATATTAATGCACTTGCTGCTGCCAGGAACAATTTCAATACTTCTGGCAATTCTAATTCCCAATCTGGAGGGAAGTATATGCAGTACAGGTCACCTGACCAGCCTAAGACAGGTGATCAAAGTAGGAGAGATTTTAAGAAGCCTAGATATGATAGGCATTGTGATTTTTGCAATGAACATGGTCACATTAGAGACTACTGCTTCAAGTTGAATGGATATCCTGAGTGGTATCAAGGTCTCAAGGCTAAGGGAGGTACCAAAATTGCTGCTCAAGTTGATGGAGCACAATCTGATTGTCCTTTGGATCAGGATGGGAATGTGTCAAAGCCTGATCCAACCATGGTGAATGCAATCTTTCAAGAAATTGTGAAGATGATGAAAGGTAAAGCACCTGCAGAAGGTTATGGAAATGAAATGGCCAACTCAGCCATTGTTCACTTTGCAGGTACTCTTTGTACTTCTTTCTTAATAGGTGTTGATAAATCTGATTCTCTTACTTGGATTATTGACTCGGGCGCCACGGATCATATTGCATTTGATCAATCAATTTTTGTTGATTTGCATCCTTTGGATAAGGATATTCAGTTGGGGTTGCCTGATGGGGCTGCTAAGACAGTCAAGTTTGTTGGTTCAGTGTTGATTGCTGCCAATTTGAAACTTGAGAATGTGTTATTTGTTCCCGAGTTTAGGCACAACTTATTATCAGTTTCTAAGATTCTCTGTGACAGTGGTTTGAGATTCAGTTTCGATGTTGTTCAATGCTTATTACAGGACCTTACAACTAAGATCGTGGTGGCTAAGGGTCATGAGCAAGGTGGATTATACAAGCTCAAGGCCAGTATCTCTGCATCTGTTAGTCAAGCTTCTTCTAATAAATGTAACTCTTCTTTAGTCCATGAGTTGCATGCTAAACTGGGGCATTTATCTGTTTCTAAGATGAGACATATGATGATTTGTAAGGATTTAGATTTGAATGGTTTTATGTGTGATGCTTGTGATATGACTAAAGCTCACAAACTTCCTTTTCCTAGAAGTGAACCCATTGCTCGGTCTCCTTTTCAGTTGGTTCATATGGACCTTTGGGGACCTTATAAGGTTCCTTCTCTTTGTGGTGCAAAATATTTTCTGACTGTTTTGGATGACTATAGTCGTGCTACTTGGTGTTCTTGATTCAAGACAAGTTACAGGTGTTTAAACTGATACACTCTTTCATCTCTATGGTTGAGACTCAGTTTGGTTTGCAAGTCAAAGTTATCAGGTCTGATAATAGTACTGAATTTACTCAGTCTAGATGTCAAGAGTTGTTTGCTATAAAAGGCACTTTGCATCAAAAATCAGCTCCTGGGGTGCCTGAATAGAATGCTAGAGTTGAAAGAAAGCATATGCATCTTGTTGAAACTGCCAGGGCTATTAGATTTCTCTGGTCTTCCTATTCAGTTTTGGGAAGAGTGTGTTCTTAGTGCTACTGTTCTCATTAACAAAATGCCATCTGCTGTTTTAGCCTGGAAATCTCCTTATGAGTTGTTATACAAACATCCTCCTTCTTTTGATAATCTGCACACTGTTGGATGTCTGTGTTATGCTTTACTGGATAAGTCTCATAGAGACAAGCTAGATACTACTGCTAAGAGATGTGTCTTCTTGGGTTACCCACCTGGTCAAAAGGCATTCAAATTGTTTGACTTAAAGCAGAAGAAAGTTTTTGTTGCTAGACATGTGGTTTTCAGAGATAGTGTGTTTCCCTATAAGCAGTCACAGCCTTCTCAGATACTCTCTCCCTCACTTCCTATGGTCAATCCTGCTACTGATGAGTTTGTGCTGTCTCCTTCTGGTCAGTTATTTGCTCATAGTCCCCCCATAGAGGTTGTTGGTGAAAATGCTACCAACAGATCTCCCTCTGATCACCTGGCTCCCTCTGATAGCACTATGTCCCTCATACCTGATGTTGCTGACTCTATATCTGCAGACAGAGTTCATAGTGGCTCTCCTTCTGAGGATCATGAGGGTGTTCATAGTCATGTTGCTCCTCTGGGTAAAAGAGTCATTCATAGGCCATCTAAATTGCAAGATTTTGTCATTGGCAACTTACCTTCTAGAGCTCCTTCTGATTCCTTGAGCTCCTCCTTCTCCTTGAGTCAGGTTTCATTGGTGATCTCTGAGCAAGATTTAGCTCATTTGTCTCCTCCTTACATACATTCTTTATACAATGTGTTCAGCACTTTTGAGCCACACGGTTATGAGCAAGCTAAAGGTCATCCTGAATGGGAGTTGGCAATGCAATCAGAACTTGATGCTCTTATCAGAAACAATACCTGGCATGTCACTGATCTCCCACCCAATAAGAAAGCAATTGGCTCTCGTTGGGTGTTTAAAGTAAAGTACAAGCCTGATGGTACTATAGAAAGACATAAGGCCAGGTTAGTTGCTAAAGGATACAACCAAGTTAAAGACAAAGACTACAAACATACTTTTTCTCCAGTGGCTAAGTTAGCTATTGTTCGTCTATTACTTGCTCTTGCTGCTATCAAAGGCTGGAATCTTCATCAACTAGATGTCAATAATGCATTTTTGCATGGCTATCTAGATGAGGAGGAATACATGACTCCACCTCCTGGTCTTGACATTCCTAAAGGGAAAGTTTGTCATCTGACTAGATCCCTATATGGCTTAAAACAGGCTAGCAGACAATGGAATGTAGAGCTGGCCAAATTCCTTCTAAATCTTGGTTTTACACAGTCCAAACATGACTCTTCATGGGTGATTCTTCTTCTGATATTGCATCCACCAAATCTGCTCTTCATTCAGCTTTCACCATAAAAGATTTGGGGCTTGCAAGATATTTTTGGGTTGGAAATCGCTAGATCCTCAGCTGGGATTATTTTGAATCAGAGGAAGTACATTCTAGACATTCTAAAGGATGCAGGCATGCTTAACTGTAAACCTTCCTTATTTTCTATGCAACAAAGTGTCAGATTGTCTACTGTTATTGGTGATCCATTTGAGCATCCAGAGAAATATAGGAGGTTAGTTGGCCGTCTCTTATACCTTACCTTAACTAGGCCAGATATTTCATATACTGATCAACAGTTAAGCCAGTTTCTTAAGCAACCTCTGGTGCCACATTGGAATGCTATAGTGTATCTGCTCAGGTACCTTAAGGGGAGTTTCAATCTATCCCTTTCTTATTCTTCCAAGGCATTACCATCTATCCAAGCCTACAGTGATGCTGATTGGGCAAGCTGTGCATTCTCTGCTCGATCTCTTTCTGGATACTATGTATTCCTTGGGAATTCTCTTATCTCATGGAAGACTAAAAAGCAAAAGGTAGTCTCCAAATCATCAACAGAAAGTGAATATAGAAGCATGTCAGCAGCTGCTAGTGAGTTGGTTTGGATCACTGGGGTGATGTCTGATTTACATATCCATGTTCCTTTGCCTATTGCCTTGCATTGTGATAACAAAGCAGCTCAACACCTTGCTGCCAACCTTGTCTTTCACGAGCGTACTAAACACATTCGTGTTGACTGTCACTTCATTCGTGACATGATAGAAGAAGGATTCATTTACACCAAGCATGTGTCATCTTCTCTCCAAATTGCTGATATTCTGACTAAGGCTCTAGGTGCTGCTCAACATCAGTTTCTTTGTGTCAAGCTTGGCCTCATGGTACCCAATGTATGCCCAGCTTGAGGGGGGTGTATAGAGTATATGTGAACATGAAGGCATTTTGGTAATTTCACTTGAGAGGTTAGTTAGAGGTAGTTAGAAGCTGATGCTAACAGCTCAATAAAGCTTGATCCAATCTCCCTTCTGTCGTCACTTTTTGCTGTAACAGAAACCAAATTGTCCCTTTTCTCTCTCAATGAAGTTGATTACAGATTGTTCTTCTTGATCAATTTGATTTCAATTTCTTAGTTGTTCATTGTTTCAAAAGTACCAAGTTTGTTCAATTGTGTTTGTTAGAAGCACTATCAAGTTTGTCAATGATATAACTTTTTCAGTACTTGAGCCAAATTTGAAACATTACTAGTTTTCTGCCATTACTGATGTTTACTGATCTTATTCATTTTTGGCATGAAGACGTGCTCAAGTTTGGTGACATGGCACATTGCAACGATCATGGTCCTCAGAAGCTGCGTTTGTGTGGCAGTTATTAGACCATGCCAAGGGTGAATGGCACTTGGAGCAAACATGTCCGATCAGTCCATTGTTGAGAAAATTGGTTGCTCCGGATCCTTGTAATGGTGAGTTGTTTTGTATAATTGTAGAAGATACGTATAGGATTATGGAAGGCTATCGATCTTGGGAGCGCTGAAGAGGTATTTGTGGGTCCTTCCAAGGTTGTGTCGACAAGCAGGAGATATTTTCCGGGCCCTAGGAACAGATTTCTTCCGATTGCATTGTGTCCGTGGTCATCTCTTTTTTACGGACAAGATAGGAGCAATTCATCATCAAAAGTAGGATTCGAAAAGATTCCCCATGTTTGGTTTCCTTCAATTAGTAACAACTAAGTTCTTTTCTTTTAATGGGGAAGATGCATATCCTAAATTTCTTGTTTCAGCAACTAGCTATTTGGTTTGTTAATTAGTATTGGCTGTATTGCCAATTCTTTTATGTGATATATGTAAGATTCAATTAGTGAGCATATATTTGAGAGACATACCAGTAGTACTGGTATACCACATAGAGGCAATTCACTTCGACATACAAAGATCATCCTTGCTTGGTTTCGGTATTATGCTTGCCAAGGACTCCGCGATGCTGGAGAGTAAAATTTGCTTCAACATAATCAAGATTTATAACATCCGTTTTTATCTACACACCTGTGTTGAAATGGTAAGGCAGTATAGATAAAGAGAATTTTCACAATTATACACATATTTTCTCTCGTGGAATAAGAGCAGGTGATATATAACATGCATTAATCTAGCTCAAATGCGATTTTCTGCTATTTGGAATGCCTTATAGATATGCATTAGTTTAAGCTTCACTAATACACTAGAGATGAAGTTACTGCTCCTGGTCTATATGGTAGTTCAGGGGAAGTGCAAATTGTGTACGACAAGAAAATTAGGCATGGGTGGTTAGTTGCAACCAACTTGTATATAATGGGTGGTTATTTGTAAATTTTTAAATAAAGGTCGTTATTTGCAAACAAATCTAAATAAACGGTGGTTTTATGCATTTTTGCCTATAAATTAGGTTTGATTGATCATACGGACGGTTAAAAACCTCCATCCTTAGGGTTTGATTGGGATTCCGGATCGAGCATCACACACACAGGCCGACGAGACGAGCAAGTGGATCAATCGAGATGAAAAGGACTCTTTCAGGTACGCTTACTACCAATTGAATCCCAATTTAGCAATTTGATTCATTAGCTATTTAATCACTAAAATTCATGTCTTTGTCGATCGAATATATGTCAAATTAAGTTAACTGATTGAGTTGAAATCGATCTGCAGCTATTGACGATCTCCCAGAAGAGGCCCTATATGAAATTCTATACAGATTGGGCTTCAAACCTCTTTTCAGATTCAAGTGCGTCTCAAAACTATGGAATTCTGTCATCTCCGACCCCAAATTCAGACAATTTTATCTACAACGACACCGTTCTTCCCCAAAATCATCGTCTCCGTGCTACCTCTCGGCAGTGCTGTATCCGAATGTGATCTGCCGAGGTGTTCGTGTTCCACCACACGGACTCCCCAATGATTCCAGAGAGTTGACTGATTCAGCTTCTATTGTCCAAGATATTGATGATGATGCTCCACCATCGCTCTATGTTACCTCCTTTCAAAATCCCGGATTTGCATACCATATTAAGGCTTCAAGCAATGGACTCATACTAAGTTCACTTACCCCACAACAGCACCCTTGCAACGAAGCCCACAACGAGTTCGAATGGGAGCTTCACTTCTGCGTCTCCAACCCGCTCACCGGCCATTCTGTAAAGCTGCCTACCTTTTCGACTACTAATCCGTATACATGGGCGTATGGTCTTGCCACGCGTGCTCCCCAACCAGAAGGTGGGACTCAAGACTATGTTGCATTCAAAGTTGTGCTTTTTCACATTGTTGATGAGTCCGCCGGCTTTGTTCAAATAGACATCTTCTGTTCGGACACTGGGAGGTGGACTCGTAAGGAACGAATGATTTGTCCAGATGCGGTATCATTTGGTGCTAACCCACGGGCATTCAACTGCAAGGGCATCTTGCATTTCTTTGATTGGAACACACGGACTGTAGCGACTTATGATCCCTATGACAGTCCGGACCGATTCGGCTCCATTAAGTTGCCCAGTGGATCAGGTAAGAAGGTGATGAAGTCAGGTGTCAATCTGATTCACTTGGGTCATAAAGAGTTGCTTGAGTTTGGTGAGATAGAAGATTGCAGCGATGGTCTTTGGAGGCTATTCGTGTGGCAGTTAGTGAACTATGATAAGATAGAGTGGTGCTTGAAGAAAAAGTGTCCAATTAGACCATTCTGGGATGATTTGAGCAAGTGTAAGCTACTGATTGCTCCAGATCCTTTGAATGATGAGTTTTTTTGTTGTTTCTTAGCAAATAACAAGAAGATTGTGGTTTATGATCTTGTGAGCACTGAAAAAGTATATTTTGATCCCTTTGATGCTCAAGAAGAATCGACTTATTCTGCCTCCGGACTTGTGAACGAATTGGTTCTTGTCGCATTGAATCCATGGGCTTCTCCTTTTCACGGGGAAGCTGGGCGCAGTTCATCTTCAAAACCAGGATACAGAAAGATCATCCCTGCTTGTTTTCCATCTTTTGCAAAGTAGTACCAAGTTTGTTCAATTGTGTTCTATAGAAGCACTATCAAGTTTATCAATGTTATAACTTTTTCAGTACTTGAGGCAAATTTGAAACATTACTATAGTTTTCTGCCATTACTGATGTTTACTGATGTGGTTGTGAGAATTCAACTTGGGTTACTATACTCTATATACATATGGAATTTCTGCACTATATTATCATCTGTGGAGGTTGTGTGCATTGCAATGCTGGGATTCGATTGCTCCTTTGGTTTCTGTCATTACTCATATTTACTTGTATATATGTAATGAACTTGATTTTATGATGTAGAATAGGTCAATAGGGTTCTAATTGGGTTCTGAAAAGATGAATTCAGCTTCTTCTTCCGAGTCTTGACTTCATTCAGGAGATCCTCAACATTGATAAGAAGCATTTTGAACATTCCTACTGGAAATCTGGAATTTCATGCTGGCCTTGGACAAATCCGGTGGTATTCGCATTTCTTCTTCATAACCTCTGATTGATCGAATCTCTTTGAAAATTGGAGATGCTATAACACTTGTGGATGAGATCAGTGGTTTTCAACCCCATCGGCCATCACTGTTGCCATTTCCATCTTTCTGAAAATGTCAAAGTTTTCTCAACGGCATTGTGAGATTAAGACATGTCGTTTAATTACTATTCTATACAGTTTTTTTAAATGATAAAAACTATATAACATATTAAATTTTTTTACAATTTTTTGAATTCATACTTAGCTGTTCACATGTGTGGGCTGTGCTCACTGGCCTAGGCGTTCAACGTCTTCACTCTTCACCTTCACTGCGTCCTTTCCACTTCCGTTAGGGTCACTTTGTTGCTTATGTTTGTGTTAGCTCTGGCTGTATTTTTTCTTCTTGTGTGTTACTTGCCTTGACTTGTTCTAGTTGTTTGTCCCGCCATTGATCTGTTGTTGGTGGTATCTGCTCGGCCTCTCATAGTCGGACTCGCTTGGTCGTGTTTCGCAGCGACGAGAGTTTCCTTGTTGGGTACAGTGATTTCCTTCTTCTTTGTACATGTTTTGTTTTAGGAGTGCATCGGTGGGAGTTTGGTTGTAACTCTAGTATTGGTTGCTTATGGTCTTCTTGGGGCGGTTTGGTGGGTTGTTCTAGTTGTTCTAATTGGCCTGTTTTGTGGTCGATCTGGTATCCCTTTCCTCCGATTTCACTGATTCGGTCACCAATTTGGGCTTCCTGGCTCCCGTTAAGGTTTTTTTTTTTTTTTGCATTTTTGGAGTCATCGTTCGGGTTGATGGCCCTCCGTCACGGCTGGTTGGGGTTGAGATGGTGTGTATCGAGTCGACTCCACGATACGGAAATTTCCTTGGATGATCATCTTTCATGCCAACAGGACTCCTGATGTACCGTTGACTAGCGGTGTCACTGATTGGTGGTGTTTGGCATCGATATTTAGTCAATGTTGTCTCCAGCGTGTTTGGATTAGGTTCGCTTGTTCGACCGTATGCGTGTGCTTTTCATCATTTGTATTGCACCCTTGTTCTGTTTCACTTATCGTAAGTTTTGACGATTCGCATGTGCGGATTTTGTCAGCCTATTGAGGTGTCGGGTCTATCTAACTCTCGAATTATTTCCTAATAAAAAAAATGAAAATAAAAGACGAAAAACCTCCGCTCTCTAACCCTAGCCCCTAGGGTGATTGGGATTCTGGAGCATCACCCAGACGATCAACCAGAGATGAAAAGGCCTCTTTCAGGTACGATTATTAGCAATTGAATCTCAATGTAGCACTACAAATTTGATTCCTTACCTAATCACTAAATTCATGTCTTTGTCGAACAATAAATTAAATTATTTGAATGATCGATTTGAAATCTGCAGCCACTGACGATCTCCCAGCAGAGATCCTACGTGAAATTCTATACAGATTGGGCTTAAAAACTGTTTTCAGATTCAAGTGCGTCTCAAAACTATGGAATTCTGTCATCTCCGACCCCAAATTCAGGCAAATTTATCTACAACGATCCCGTTCTTCCCCCAAATCATCGTGGTCTCCGTGTCACCTCTCGGCAGTGCTGTATCCGAATGTGAACTGCCGAGGTGTTCGTGTTCCGCCACACGGACTCCCCAATGATTCCAGAGACTTTGATTCAGCTTCTATTGTCCAAGATATTGATGATGATGTTCCACCATCGCTCTATGTTACCTCCTTTAAAAAACCCGAATTTGCATACCGCATTATGGCTTCAAGCAATGGACTCATACTAAGTTTACTTACCCCACAACAGAACCCTTGCAACGAAGCCCAAGACGAGTTCGAATGGGACCATCACTTCTGCGTCTCTAACCCGCTCACCGGCCATTCTGTAAAGCTGCCTACCTTGAGGATTACTGATCGGTATACATGGGCGTATGGTCTTGCCACGCGTGCTCCCCAACCAGAAGTTGGGACTCAAGACTGGGTTACATACAAAGTTGTGCTTTTTCACATCTTTGTTGGTTCTGCCGGCTTTGTTCAAATAGACACCTTCTCTTCGGATACTGGGAGATGGACTCGTAAGGAGCTAATGAGTCGTCCAGGTGTGGTATCATATGGTGCTAGCTCACGGGCAATTAGTTACAAGGGTATCTTGCATTTCGTTGATTGGTACAAATGGACTGTACTGACTTATGATCCCTATGACAGTCCTGACCAATTCGGCTCCATTAAGTTGCCCAGTGGAGCAGGTAAGAAGGCGATGAAGTCATCAGGCTTCAATCTGATTCGCTTGGGTCATGAAGAGTTGCTTGAGTTTGGTGTGATTGAAGATTGCGGCAATGGTGCTTGGGGGCTGTTCGTGTGGCGGTTAGTGAACTATGATAAGATAGAGTGGTGCTTGAAGAAAAAATGTCCAATTAGTCCACTCTGGGGTGTTTTGAGCATTTGCAAGCTACGGCTTCTGGTTGCTCCAGAATCTCTGAATGATGAGTTCTTTTGTTGTTTCTTAGCAAATAGCAACAAGATTGTGTTTTATAATCTTGTGACCGCTGAAAAAGTATCTTTTGGTCCCTTTGAAATTCAAGAAGAACCGACTTATTTTGGCTCCAGACTTTTGAACGAACTGATTCCTGTCACATTGAATCCATGGTCTTCTCCTTTTCACGGGGAAGCTGGGCGCAGTTCATCTTCACAACCAGGATACAGAAAGATCATCCCTGCAGCTTGTTTTCCATCTTTCTCAAAGTAGTATCAAGTTTGTTCAATTGTGTTTTATAGAAGCACTATCAAGTTTATCAATGTTATAACTTTTTCAGTACTTGAGCCAAATTTGAAACATTACTATAGTTTTCTGCCATTACTGATGTTTACTGATGTGGTTGTGAGAATTCAACTTGGGTTACTATGCTATATATACATATGGAATGAACTTGATTTTAATTATAATATATAAACTAAAGATCAGGTAACAACTCTTGAAGTCTGTCAGTCACTTCTACTTGGGTTTGAGGAAGACGAATTCAGCTTCTTCTTAAAGCATTTTGAAACACTGCATTCGTCCTGGAAATCTGGAATTTCATGGTGGCCATTGACAAATCTGGTGGCATCGGCAAGCATTTGGATTTCTTCTTCATAATCTCCGATTGATATATTGACTCGAATTTCTGCACTATCTTTATCATCTGTGGTGGTTGTGTGCATTGCAAATTTGCAATGCTGGGATTCAATTGCTCCTTCGGTTTCGTTTCTGGAGCAACAGTGTTTAGTCCTTCAAAACATTAGTAGTTTTCTGTCATTACTCATATTTACTTGTATATATGTAATGAACTTGATTTTATAAGGTAGAAGACTAGGGTTCTGGGAAGATGAATTCAGGCTTTTCTTCCGAGTCTTGACTTCATTCAGGAGATCCTCAACGTTGATAGAAGCATTTTGAACATTCCTACTAGAAATCTGGAATTTCATGCTGGCCTTGGACGAATCCGATGGTATCCTGAAGCATTCGGATTTCTTCTTCATAACCTCTGAATCTCTGATTGATCGAATCTCTTTGAAAATTGGAGATGCTATAACACTTGATGGATGAGATCAGTGGTTTTCAACCCCATCGCTGTTGCCATTTCCATCTTTATATATGAAATGTCCAAGTTCTTTCAACGGCATTGTGAGATTAAGATACATTGTTAAAACATATCTTCCTACACATTTTTTTAAAATGATAAAAAAAAAAGGGTGTCACTATATACACCGCAAATCCGGATTAAGGATTTGCACGTCCTTAAGGACGTGCTTGCACGTTCTTAAGGACGTGCAAGTCTGGGACTGTGCACGTCCACTATTTCAGTCTTGCACGTCCTTAACAACGTGCAAGCACGTCCTTAAGGACGTGCAATACTTGCACGTTGTTAAGGACGTGCAAACCCTAGTTAGGGTTTTGCGTTTAGGGTTTAGGGTTTAGGGTTAGGGTTAGGGTTTAAGTTTTCCGACGGTTTTGTAATGTTAATGATAAAATTGAAGTGTTTAGCTAGTGGATTTGAAGTATATGTCAAAAAAATGTCTTGCAGTATGTTCCACAAAGTATTGCAAGAAGCCACTTCCTTGGAAAGGAAAACATTGGGATTCACCTTAATCTTGGCGAAGATGGAAGATCTTGGTTCGTAAATTACAGCATTGAAGCCCCTCCAAAGAATCGAGTACATTTTCTTAAATCCGGGTGGAGAAAATTTGTGAAAGAGAATCATCTGCAAGTCGGAGATGTTTGCGTTTTCGTGGAAAGTGAAACACTTACACAATGATAACATTTATTTTAGTAATATTTTAGGGTTGCACTTGCATATTAGTTTACATTCATAATTTTAATAAAGTTGTGGAATACAATCTAGGAAAATAGTAAAGGACGGCCGCACTCGGCACGCAAGGCTCTAAATCTCTCAATCTGAGCTTGAAACGGAGCATCCCATCCTTCGACGCTCGGATGATGATGTTCGACCCATTCTAGTGGAGGCGGCGGAAGAGGAGCGTTAGGACGCAACCAGATCTATGAGAACAAAAATTTAGAGTTAGAGTATTGACATATGTATGAAAAGCATGAATAGGTAATAAAAAAGACGTCTGAAGTCGTACCGCGGCAAAATGGTCTTGGTTTCCGATGCAGGCTACACCAAGAGTTGCTGATTGGGAGGGTTGTTAGCAGATGTCGGCGAGATCATGGGGAGACATGTGAACGGATGATGCCAAGCTAGGACGACGAGAGGAATCTGATATACCGTCGCAAATACTAAACCCATGATGGGTAGCTCTATCCACCGTCTCCTATCACCATGTGTGGCTCCGGCCCATCTCTGGTAGTCGACGAACTGCTGAAATGGGTACTCTCCCGTATAACAACCGACGTACAGATCGGCGTGATCCTCCAAGTGATTGCATAGTAACGTTTTGAGTTCCGGGAAAGCAGTCTCGCCGATCGGTGATGTCAAAGCTGCCAAAGCACGGTAGCCACAATGACCATCTCCAACAGTGTCCCTCACCGTCTCAATATGACCGAACATGAAGGGATCAACGTTGTTTCGACCCCAGTTGAACCCTCCGAACACATCATCACGTCCACGTCGAGCTGAGGTCGCTTGTGGACGAGGCCGAGCAGCATTTCGAGCAGCACGCGCTTCTTCTCTCTCAAACCTTTCCCTTACCTCCTCGTATGGCAACGGGTTGGTGCGGCAGGCATTCCTCGACCCCCGAGGCCTCCCCTTCCTTCGAACGCTTGCTGATGAGGGTGGGTGCAGCTCATCCTCGCATACATCGTTGGAAGCCGTGTATGAAGATGACAGCTCATACGGCAGTGAGGTGTCGTCGAGGTCAGTCCATGTCAAATCCATCCAGAACGGGTGGATGTCCTCAGCGGGTATCGGAGTACCGGAGTTGACGTATGCCTGAATCTCATGGACACAAGGGATCCCGTAACAAACCCTCCAATGTCGGTCCGTGCATACCGGAGGAACCTTTTGGTTCACGACGTCCTACCACATCTGGTACAGATAATCGAAGCACTTTTTGGAGATTAAAGTCGTTACCTCATCGAAAAGGTTGACTTTATACGCCGATGTTGGCCATTTGAAGCGGTCGATCTCCAAAGCAGTTTGCAGCTCATGCAGTTGACAATCATTGACTTTATGGATTGCATCGATCACGATGCGGAAGTCACCAGTCGATGAGTGAAGTGCCTCCTTCAGAACCTTGTGTTGACCCTCAACTCTGTACACATTGAAGTGCATACCACTAAATATTCGATATTATATCATATTGTAATGGGAGATATGAAGTAAGGTTGTACCTGTTTGTCGTACGGGTGCCGAGATGGAAGACATTATCTACGTAGCACCGAACAATGCTCCTGCTGTATGGAAGCCAAACCGACTCCAAATACGCCACCACACCTGGGAATGGGTGCCATGCAGCTCGTAGCGCCCGACGACATCGGTTGAATGATTCCTCCGACCTCGATTCGAACAGCCCCCAACAGTTGCCCTTAAAGATGCCAGCGTGGTTTAAATTCTTCGTGATCTTCAGAGCTGCTTCCTCGCATCTTCTCGTCACGTGTAACCAACAAAGGAGATGATGGACGTGCAGTTTCCTTACCCTAAAACCCTACCCAAAACCCTTAAACCCTAGCCAAAACCCTTAAACCCTAGCCAATCTTGAAGGTATCGGGCAACCTTATCATATTAATGTTTTCGTTTTTGATGTTTACGTTCAATATGACTCTGAAGAAATGAGAAGAGTCTAATAGAAATATATAGATAGATACAAAATCCGAAATATAAATGTATAATATCAACATACAAACTGCAAAAGTACATCACTAGCCAGGTGGATGACGTACAGCATGATCCAAAATCCCCGTCACCTCGTCCAATAGCTCCTCAAGGCGAGGGTCGGTAGACAGGGCCCTCCAATAGCCCTCCATCTCGTGCAAGCGGGCCGCCAACGCCGGAGGGATGACGGGAGGCTGAGGGAGGTCCACCCATGGGTCCATGCCGATCGGGTGGACGGGCGCCGGCGGGTCGGGATGCGGTGGCGTGGTCGGCAGCACGTACGGCCGGCTCTACGACGCGTACCAAGGCAAGTAATCTGCAGTGACACCGGCCTGGCAATCCTCGCTGGTGCGCCTGTGATCGGCCAGCCTATAGAAGTGACCCTCGTCCTGCAGGTCCTGCCACCTGTTGTGGCCCGGGGCGAACACGGCGATGTACTTCGAGTTCTTCAGGGTCGTGTCGCGGCAGACCTGAACCGGCGCGATGACGGCCTGCGGGATCCCCTGGACCCGTCCGAACTGCCGGAGGCACCTATCGGGCATATACGGCTCCTCCTCCCCGCAGAAGGTGATGGTGCCCCGATAGGTGGACTGACGGTACTGGCCGTCGAAGTCCAGATCACGCCCAAAAGTCATCCACCGAACCTACAATTAAACAAATCAGATTTAATTCACAGCTAAGAATTATAAGTGATATAGATAGAGTCTCGAATACATACATCATCGACGGTCAGACGGTCCACCTCGTCCCGCAGCTCCCGCATCTTCGTCAGCTTCGCGTCTTCATTCATCCGCGGTGGCTGCTTCGGACCGATGAACTTCGCGTTGAAGCGAGGGTCATCCTTCCTAGCCGGGTCGCTGGAGAAATCACCTCGGAAGCGAGGGAAGTACGCCCATATCCAAGCCTTGACACAACAAAAGTATTTCGTTAGCATATAATTTAAATATTTGTAAACTAAAAACTCTAATTCAACGGTCTCGTACCTGTAGGATCGGCATGCAGCTGTCTATGCCCTTCGCGCCTGAGCGGGTAGCCTCGCCTAGGCCCCTGTAGAGACATGCGAGGGCACCAGCAGCCAATGCAAGGGTGGCCGTACGTGGGATGTCCCAAACAAGGCCCAATACCTTCCATGGGATCCGGCTCTGCGACTTGTCCACAAACAAAGTCGCGGCGAGAGCAATGCCCATGTAGGTCCTGTGCAGAAACAGACGCTGTGCAGGGTCATCCTCGGGCTGCCCACCTCCAACATGCGTGCGCAGCCGAATCTGCTCAGGATCAGCCGCGGCCTCTGGGTCATCGGCGGGGGCGGGGTCGACGAGCGGCCCGTGTCTCTGCTGCCACAGGCGAGTAAACCCAGTCACTGGAGGGCCGCCAGCGTGTCTGTACGACTTCAGAGTCGCAGGGGTGAGCTGGTAGTACTCCGCAATGGCCGGGACCAGAGCTCCCGCGGGCAGATGTGACGTGCAGGGCTGGCCATCAATCCGAAGTCCCATCAGACAGGCAACATCATGCAGCGTGATGGTCATCTCGCCCCATGGAAAGTGGAAGGAGCTGGTCTCCGGGTGCCAATGCTCCAAAAATGCCGTGCAGGTGAACTCGTCGACACACTGCCAGTGGAGTGACCTCAGCTGGGGGACGCCGGATGGGAGCAGATCCTGCACCCATGTCCCCGGTCCCTCAAATATGTAGGGCTCGAAAGGCACCAAGTGAGTCGCCCGGTGGTGGAACTTCAGCAGCGGCAGCTCCACCGTAGGATCTCTCCACACCTGGTACGCCCGGTGATGCCTGTAAGACAGTAGCAGATCTCCCGGCGGCAACAAAGGGTCGACCTGCGCAGCCGGTGCGGCAGCCTGCGCAGGGATGGGCTCGGGCTCTACCTGTGGGCCCCCCTGGCCCTGAGCCTGACCCTCCTGACCATCGTCAGCCTCCTCAACGACGTCAGGGATCACATCATCTGCAGACCCCAAGGAGATCGCCGCTGGTGTGGCGGAGGTCGAAGGCTCGGGCTCCTGTGTGCCGGATGTAGAAGCCTCTGGCACGGCTGAAGTAGATGCCTCCAGGATGGTCGGTGGAACCCGAGTAGGCGGTCTACCCATGTCGGCCCGTCGCCCACCGACTACGTCGGTGATGCAGCTACTCAAAACCTCAGGGGGCTCTAAGGAAGGTTGCAACCCCATCGTCGCATCGCCGGAAGGATCCCAAGGTGGCATACCCGCCCAGAAGGTGTCGTTCTCGTCGACCGGGGGCGTCCCCATCGACGGCTGTAAGCACTCTGCAGACGCGAGCAGATCGTCGACTGTATGGTCGGGGGGTGCCGTAGACTCATGTACCTGGCTGACCGCTGCCCGGTCGCCGAACCTAATAGGCCGAAGGGTACCATCATCCCTCATGAGCCTCCCTGCCTGTTATTATGATCTAGTTGAATATTAATGTCTTTTCAGTATATTTTAATATATTGCAATGTATTTTAATGTCTTTTGATGTATTTTAATATATTTTCATATGTTTTATTGTCTTTTATTATATTTTAATGTTAATTAAGTATTACAATTATATTTTAATGTTTTTTATTGTATTCAATATAAATTTATTTTTATGTATTTGAATATATTTTAATATATTCAAATGTTAATTAAATAATTTTGAAGTATTATAATATATTTTAATTTTTTTATTGTCTTTCAATATACATTTATTTTTATGTATTTGAATATATTCAATTATATTTTAATGTTAATTAAATACTTTTGAAGTATTATAATATATTTTAATGTTTTTTATTGTCTTTCAATATACATTTATTTTTATGAATTTGAATATATTTTAATATATTCAAATATATTTTAATGTTAATTAAATACCTTTTATTCACTTGTAATTATTTTCTATGTATTTGAATATATACTATCTATTATATTCTATCAAATTACAACTATATTCTTTTCTATCACACTATATACTATAAAAAACATTATAATATATAAATAAATCAAAAAATATAGTTTCAATTATATTCTATCAAACAATATATATTATCAATCATATATTCTATAAAATTCTATTATAAAACTATATTATCTATCTAATTATATTTTAAAACTCTAAAAACAAATCAAACAAAAAGTAATTCAAATAACATACCAGTGGAGTCGGGACCGGGGACACCTCAATGGTCCGACGCTTCCGCGGCGGTAATAGACCGTCGTTCGCCACTGCTCCGCCTCCATCGCCGCCGCCATACGCCGCCACACCACCACCGTCACCGCCGCCAGTCGCCGCCCCACCACCACCACCCTCCTCCGCCGCCATTGTCGCCAGCACCACTAGACCGGGAGCCACCGGCTCCACCGCCTCCACCTCCATCGCCGTCGCCTCCGCCTCCAAGGCCGCCACCGCCGCCTCGAGGTCTCCCTCTCTTTCTGTCTCCATCTCTCTCGGTCTCTCTCTCTCTCGGTCTCGGTTTCTCTCTCTCTCCGGCGCTCTCTGTTCTCTCTCTCTCTCTCTGTGAAGACGACGAAGACGATGGGAGACGAAGAGGCACGTCCTCTTCGTCTTTAAGGGACGGGCTTGCACGTCCTTAAGGACGTGCCTTATTGCACGTCAGGGTTTGGGTGCTCTCACCCCCACTTGCACGTCCTTAAGGACGTGGGGATTTACGGTGTATATAGCCGAAACGTAAAAAAAATAGAAAATATTAACTTACCACTTAAATAATCCAAATTTTAAAATCTGCCAAACACAAAGTCTATTGAGAAGATGTCAAAATCTCTCAGGTTTGGTCAATTAGTTAACATTCTCATTAATATTTTTTAAACATAAAAGGGATAGCATATGTTTGTTTAAAAGAAAATCAAATATACGTGCGATTTAATGTAATTTTTAAATTTCCAGGGACTTTAATGAAAAATGTCCTATTTTAAGAGTGGTTTAAGGTAATTTACCCATTTGATAGGAGAACTCAGCATCAACAAAAACAGTCCTCACCATGGAAATCTGGGAAATCCTCCACCACTCCGTTGAGCCAATCAGAGCTCACCCTCACTCACTCAGCGGCTACACTTGCAGAGCGACCGAGTGAAACAACGCCGGGAGTAGTAGTTTCCGATGGCGTTTCTCTCCACCACCGCGCCTCCGCAGCCCCTCCTTCCCCTGCGCCACCCTCCCTCTCCCTACGCTCCGCCTACGCTTCCTCTTCCCTGCTTCAAGCTCCCCTCTCGTTCCTTCGTTTGTTCTTCTTCATCGTCGTCTACCTCCGTGTCCGAAGGTGAAGGTTCTCCTCTTCCTCCCACCGCTGATATCGGCTCTGTAGCTCCCGACTCCGATGCTCGCCCCCTGAGGTATAATTAGCCTCTTCATCCCTTCAGTTATCCCGATTCTGATTCGTTATTGGATAGCTAGGGTTACCTAGTGCTTTTGAATTTGAGAATTATGATGTGAGGCATTTCCGAATTCCGAGTTTTGGTATCAAAACTGAAGGTATCAAGAAGAAATCCCATCCCAATCGCTCATGTTCATGATTCATGAACATGACTGTTTCTTTTGTTCTGTTTTGATTTTATCTTTCCGTGAATTAGATAACTTTCTCGTAGTGAGGCTTGAATCATGATGATGAGTTGAATATTAGCAAATCACTTCTAGTTGTTTTAAAATAAGATAAATTTGTTGATGTTCATAGGTAAGCTCAACCTTCTTCCATGATCTCTGAGGAGAGTAAACCAATTATTAGCGATATAGGTTGCATTTAGTGTCTTTTAAGTTTTTATGCAAAGCACCTTGGGCAAAGACAATATCAGATGGCATTTCAATTGGAAGTTTGCAAAACGGAATGCAGGGGCTGCTTATTTCTATCAGTGATGCTGCATCAAGGAATCCTGATAATAGTGCTCCTGTTTCAATTCGTTGTTCTTCTGAATATGTTGACATGTAATTGGCCCCGAGATCACAGAAGCCACTAAGGGATGCTTCAGATCAAGGAGAAGTAGAACTCTTTAGCAATTGAATGTTTCAGCTAGATTGATAAGATCAGGAATTCTTGTAAGCTGAAAGATTACAAACTCATTGTTTGTTGTATTGTGTTTTATAAGGCTAATATCCCACACAGCAGTTGCAACAGCAACTGAATGTATCAAAAGGGCCCTGAGCTTGTTTTACAACTACAAGGGGAAGTTCATGTGCTAGACAAGTCAGGAGGAGATGGTTAACATTACAAGCTGTGATGGGGAGTATTAGGTCATAGTGTTCAATTTAGTTTTTGAATGTGAAGTACAAATAAGGAGCATTGGCCATTCCATATTTCAGATGTAATGCATATCAGCCTAAAGTATCTTCCTTTTGATGTCAATTTGGCAGGGATAGTTGCTAAGATTGTTCCGGGTGGACCTAAATATCCATTTATTTGACTCGTATTTCTCTCGGCTTCATGCTTCTATATGTATGAATGAAACCAGGATTCTCCCCATGGAACTTTGACATAAAGGGGGTAACCAAGATGTTTCTTTAAGGAAATTTTGTATCTCCAAGAATTTAACTCCTATTATGTTATTATTAAGCACTACTTAGACATGTTCATACTGTAGTAAGCCTTATTGTATTCATTGTACTTATGCAAGTAAATCGAATAGAGTTTCTCTGGAATCTTGTCTTTTCCAGGCTCCTCTTGTTATTGTACTCCTTGCCTCATCATTCTTTTCTTCTCTACATTTGTCTTGAGATCAATTACTCTTCTAGTTACTCACTGTTACTTTTTGCTATTTTTGTGTACACTGATGATAATTGTTCTCTAATGTGCAGTGGTTGCAAGGCTTGTGGGAGTGCGCAGATAGAAAGCGGGTGTAATGGTGAGGGAAGGATTCAAGGGGGTATTGCTACCATTCCAGGCTTTGGCTGGTGGCCAATAAAGGCTTACAGACCCTGTCCAGGATTTCTGGCATCCGGAGGTAGGTACAAAAGGCAAGGACAAAGTATGGATGAAGTTGTCTCTGGAGGAAGGAAGTGAGGAGTTTCCACGGTAACATACAATGAAGAGAGGAGCCTGTACCAAGGTAATATAAATATTGCGTTTCTTTTTACCCCGTGCAATTGGTTTGCATTCTCTTCAATTTCATTGCTCAGTACAAGATTATAAGCTAATACAAAAGTATGGAATATTTGGAACAGGTTATGTATTAGTTTAGACAACTCTCGAATTTGATTGTGAAATCCCTATATTCATTCAAGTTTGATGAAGTAGATTGGAGCAGATTAATTGCAATTACTCATTAGTGTACTATAGATTTGATGTTACTGATGTGAAATTTGGGCTTCTAAATTGGTATTAGGGAGTAGAAAATGAGTGTAGTAAGAAATTTGCTGTTTGATATAACTCAACAAACTTCTTTGACCTGAATTACCATGAATCGCATTACAGTTTCAAACTTACCAGGGAAGAAACATTTGAAACTATTCGGATACCAGCTAGATTAATGCTTGTTCCCACAACATTTCTGGAAGATGATCTATGGCATTATGTTTTTCTTTGGTGTCAAACTCCATACATCACAATCTTGGCAATCGATCTTGCAGAAAGCAAGGGAAAGACTGGAGAGTGTTCAAGCTGTCTCTAGTGTGATGATCAGTTGATCCGGTTTGCTAGTTCCTCTTCAAAACAAACAAATTCACAGATTATACACCCTACTGCAATTTTCCTACCCAACTGTGGATTACTATTGACCAACTCTTGTAAAATTGTGAATGCGCTACGAAGTGTATTATTTAGCATGTTCTTGTCCAGGTAACTAAAGGTTGAAGCATTGAACCCAAACCAGAAGAAATTATGTGTTGCTCATTCATCATACTATCCCATAACTGATAACTCATTTCGTCTTTGGAGCATTTGAACTTCCACATTATCCCATCTTGATCGTTGATGTGAAGCTCCACCTGGTGCTGGTGGTGGCTGCTGCTAAAATCAGGTAGGTCGCCTACATTTTCACTTGGCCAGTGTTACTACACACCTGTTATGTTGTGTTCAGTTAGTGTGTTTCTATATATATTCTTAATCCTAGCACCTAAATGAAAATATTGAAAGTACAGTACGACAAATCTTATAGCACCTAAATGAAAATTTTCTTGTTAGAATTTACGTTTGCTACTGTCTATTATTACGGATAATATTAGTCCACCTAAAAGATGTGAACATATCTTCTTGTTAAGATTAGTTTACCAGAGAGATAGCCTTATCAGTTAAGAATATTAGATTAATTTCTTTTATAAAGGTTTAATCCTCTTTACTTGAGATACCAATCAAAAAGAAACACAATACACCTACACAATTCTAGAGAACTCAATTATCTGGCATTGCTTCTCCTGCTACGATCTCTCACAGTGATATAGGCTGTGAATTGTGTGTCTCTGTTCTCCCACCCAATGATCAAATTCCAAGATGCAGCAGAAGATTCAAGACTTTCGCTGCGATTGATTTCAGGAACAAGGTATGTCAATTTAATCTCGAATTCTAACATTGGTATCAAAGTCGTAAGCTCAATTCTGCATAGGTTTTCGTTAAATCGGATTAAATTCCCAACATGCTCACCTTAATCCAAAATAAAATTACGTTTTTTGTTTTGTGATACATTGTCTGTGTTTAGGCGTTCTTTAAATTCCTTCATATCATTTGTGTGATTACACATATGTATGTGTTTGCCGTGTATGTATCTAAGCCTCTAAGGGATGATGATGATAGCCTAGGACATACTTCTTTTTCCCTTGTGCACTATTCTTCCGTCTCCTTCCTTTCTTCTACCGCCATCTCTCTCTCTCTCTCTGAGCATATTTTATGTTGTTTCGGCTGATTTTGCATGAATTGATGGTGTTTTTTTTTTCCCTTCCATGTTTGAGGGGTTTTGTTTCCCCTTTGTTTCTCTGTCAAATTTGCGTTTTGGGGTTTTTGAAACCCTAGATCTAAAAGTTGATTTGAATCTAGAGATTGAAGCATGAAATTGGTTGAATAATAACACTTGGCCCTTAAAAATTCGTTCTTTGCCCAACATATTTGTGGTTTTAAGTGCGTTTTTGCTTCGTCAAATTGTCTATCATCCATCATTGACAAGAAAAACATATCGGTTATATTACGTAAACAAGAGTAAGACAAGTAAATCATGTCATTTATTCTCATGAAATCCGAAACAAAAACATACTTAAAAGCATGCAATCAATTTCGTCAAATATATAACTCGAGAAAACATACACGTAGCGTATGTCATATTTCTAAACAAACATTGTTCTGAAATTTATATACTCCTAAAAAAACCAGTTTTAATCGAGAACATTTTTGTATCAAACAAATTTTCTCCAATAAGTTTAACGAAATAACTTATAAATAGGTCAAAACTCAAAAATATAAAGGAATTCAACCCATCATGGTCAAAACATCTTTTATTTTATTCCAAAAATTTTGCATAAAAATTTTAGTGAGCTCAGTCTATCTACTTAATATTAGACTCATCATTGCTCGTTGTTTTATTTTTCGGATTCATCCGCTTCAATCAAGTTCCAACCAAGTACAAACTAATCAGAATTGAGAACAAATTACCCAAAAATTATCTTTATCGACCCATGTTACAAATTACAAGTAACTCAATCAGATTTCGAAACAAGCAAATAAACGTTTTCCTCATCAATCAAGAAACAAATTCTGGATTTCACACAACCCAATTGGTCCCATCAAAGAATCAGGCCCACAAAGGAATCAAGTGAGAGTCCAACAATACACAAGTTCAATCCAATGTCCAAAACAAGCCCAAGCATGACAAATGAAAAGGATTCGCACAGCAACCCGAGTCTCCAAGAAGACTCAGGCGCCACCAAGCTCAGCAATGGCGTTCGTTATTTTCCGACACCGATGACATCTTTCAAGTTTGTCAGCAAAGGAATCGACTCACCGCGAAGATGAATCGGAATCCAATCAGACCCGAGACATCCTTTCCCGAGTCTGTCAACAAGGGAGCTGACTCACTAAGATGGTGAACCGAGATCAAATCAGACCCGAGACGTCCTTTCCCGAGTCCGTCAACAAGGGAGTTGTCTCACACTCTCAGCATGAAGTGAAGGTTGCAAGTTCCAATTATTTTTAGCTAAAGCCTTGAAAATTCCCATAGTTATTCCATCGTTGCTAAAATCATTCCAAGTGTTTTTAACGTGATAATCTTCAATGGCTTCAAGTGTTGGAAAGCCACCATCATTGGAAATGCCAAACTTGGATCTTTTTAGTTTTTACTTACCACCTCTTCATCCGGTCACTAACTTTTCAATTACAAGGGTAAATCCGTCACTAACTTTTCAAGGGTATTACAAGGATAAAAAGTGAGAGTATTTTCAAGGGTAAAAACTCGTTGGAATTCAATATTATTTTTTAAACATTTAAATAAATTGACATTTACAAATATTTATAAATTTTATATTTTTATACAATCATTCAAAATAATTAAAAATTATAAATAATAATAATAATATATTATTCATGCCAATCAAACTACCAAAAACACAATATTTCATTTATCATTATAAAAATGTAACAATATGTTCTGAGAATCAAAAGGTGCAATAATTAACTAGTAAGTGGGAAAGATAGCTATAACTCGTTGTACAATCCGAACAGACAAAGACAAACAAACTACCAAAACCCAAGATTTAATCTAATAATCTATTTACGATTAGAAGAAACCCCATGACCTGACACATATGCAGTCTTGCCCATGGTTGTAGATCTATCAACGCCACCAGCATCACCACATATCACAGTTGAACCATCGTCGAACCCAACTGCAACCCTCCCAAATGCAGTCTTGGTATAGCGTCATCTTCCTCCTCTTCAGTTTTATCGGAGTCGCTAGGTCGATATGAGGTAGCACCTAAGGCATATCACTTGTTACCATGCCATTTCAAGTAATGAAACATCAATAAATTAAAACAAAAAATGATGTTACCAATTTCCTCCCCTAATCGGTGATGTTGTCGGTGGGATGCGGCTAAAATATGTTCGGCGGGGTGAAATTGAACTATCATAATCTGGACATGGTGCATCATGTTCCATCAGGAAAGTCCTGACAAGAGGTCGTACATGTGGGCGAGCTACGGATGCATCTAGGGCTTCTGAGCTTTCAATCGGTTGTTCCACATGAGCCCTATTGTTGATGTTGTGAATTAATGGAGAAGCATTCCTCGCTTTATATGATCCCCATCTTGTGTGGACTGTTTTTTCCTTACTTTCATATTTGGGTTGGATTAGGCTAAAGAAAAAAAGTTGGGAGCTACTCTTGACTCAAGCTTATATGATCAAGGTTACTAGCTACATGTCCAAGAATCATAAACATGCTTTTTGCAACCTCTCGGAAAGACTAGTTACTATGGACTCTTAGGCAAGGATAATAGGATACATATCGGTACCTCAACACCCCTTTGCTCATCATCTATCTTGTTGAATGCTCCACTGGGATCTCTAAAATTTTCAGCAGCTGTTTCATCTGTTGTCACCGTTGTAGATAACCTCTTTGCTGTTTCATCTGTTGTCACCATTGTAGGTAACCTCTTTGCTTGGTATGCGGCTTCCGACTCGATCCACTTTTGCTCAATCACACTTCTGGGTTTGTTTTACAAGTGACCCACCAATCAATCCGATCTCGATTTGCAGCAGGATACTTTGTATAATAAACCTGAATAGCTTGTTGTGCCAATATAAAACAATCATTAGTTTTGTATCGACGTTTATGATTTACCTCGACAATGTCATATTTTGGGTTCACTCGTCATATGTCGGTCGTGGTTAACCCAACGACATTTAAAAATCACAATTTCTTTCAATGGGAGGCCAGTGTATTGTAGAGTTATTATCTCTTCAAGTTTATCATAGTAATCAAGTTGACCATGTAATCAAGTTCCTGTTCATTATTACTATGGTCAACTTGAAGAGATAATAACTCTACAGTACACTACCCTCCTATTGAAAGAAATTGTGCTTTTCAAATGTCGTTGGTTTAACCCCACGACCGACATACGGTGAGTGAACCCAAAATATGACATTGTCTAGGTAAATCATAAACGTTGATACAAAACTAATGATAATTTATATTGGCACAACAAGCTATTCAAGTTTATTTTACAAAGTATCCTGCTGCAAAAGCGAGATCGGGTTGATTGGTGGGCTGCTAGTAAAACAAAACCCAGAAGCATGATTTGAGCAAAAAGTGGATCGAGCTGGAAGTCGTATACCAAGCAGAGGGGTTACCTACAATGGTGACAACAGATGAAACAACTACTGAAAATTTTAGAGATCTCAGTGGAGCATTTGTTGAGATAGATGATGAGCAAAGGGGTGCTGAGGTACCGAATGATCAAAGGGGGGAGATTGAATTGTCAAATCCCGATGCTGAAGATGATGGGTTGGGTTTCAAGACTAATTCAGAGATTGAACCATTTTCCGATAATGAATCACATGTATGGTATGGTATGACGAGGAGTATGATGATTGGTGAAAGGTAACATTTGACCCTAATACTATATAACATTATAACTAGTTCGTACCCAAACCTTGTACGATTTTTTAATATCGATAGTGAATGAAATTGGGTAGAATCTTTTATGAAATATATAATGTTATAGTGATTAATTGGAGTTGGATAAAAATTCGAGAAAATCGTATCTCTACTATATATTTTTAATGAAATTAGATAAGGTCTTGTAAATTGTACCGATATTTAATGTAATTGAGTAAAGTCATATATACAATAGACATAATAATAGATATATACTCATCTGTAATTTACAATTCCAATTGATTTGATAACACTCATGGGAAAATATGTGTTTATTATTTTAAGATATAAAGCGATGAATGCTTCTCCAACCCAAATATGAAAGTAGGGAAAAAATGGTTCGCACAAGATGGGGATCGTATAAAGCGAGGAATGCTTCTCCATCAATTCGCAACGTCAACAGCAGGGCTCATGTGGAACACCCTGTTGATAGCTCGGAAGCCTTAGATGCATCCGTATCTCGGCCACATGTACGACCTCTTGTCGGGACTTTCCCAATAGAAAATGATGCACCCTGTTTGGATTACGATTGTTCAGTTGCACACCACTGAACCGTGCAACTGAACTTATTGTAGTCGCGTCGCACCAACAACCTCACCAATTGGGGAGGAAATTGGTAACATCATTTTTTGTTTTAATTAATTGATGTTTCATTGCTTGAAATGGCATGGTAACAAGTGATATGTCTTAGGTGATGCCTCATATCGACCTAGCGACTCCGATAAATCTGAAGAGGAGGAAGATGACGCTATACCTAGACTGCATTTAAGAGGGCTGCAGTTGGGTTCGATGATGGTTCAATTGTGATGGTTGGTGTTGCTGGTGGCATTGATAGATCTAAAACCATGGGCAAGACTACATCTATGTCAAGTTGTGGGGTTTCTTCCGATCGTAAATAGATTATTAGATTAAATCTTGGGTATTGGTAGTTTGATTTTGATTGTCTTTGTCCGTTCGGATTGTACAACAGTTTATAGCTATCTTTCGCACTTACTAGTTAATTATTGTACCTTTTGATTCTCATAACATATTGTTACACTTTTATAATGATATATGAAATATTGTGTTTTTTGATAGTTTGATTGGTATGAATAATATATTATTATTATTTTTAATTTTTAATTATTTTGAACGGTTGTATAAAAAATTAAAATTTATAAATAATTGTAAATGTTATTTTAAATATTTAAAAAAAATATTGAATCCCAACAGATTTTTACCCTTGGAAAGACTCACTTTTTACCCTTGGAATTCCATTGGAAAGTTAGTGACCGCTACTGGATGAAGAGGTGGTCAGAAAAAAGGTCATGTTTGACATTTCTGTGGTTTTCCAACACTTGAAGACAATGGAGATTACCACGTTAAAAACCCTTGGAATGATTTTCAAGGATGATTTTAACAACGGTGGAATAACCGTTGGAATTTTCAAGGCTTTAGCTAAAACCATTGGAACTTCCAACCTTCATCACCAATCTGCAGTGTTCTGGGCTGCTGATAATGGTCCTAGGCGATGGGACAAACACCATCAATAGTCGGCACCCATGAAGAGCAGACAACATTCGGCCAAAGACACTGGTTGTTGGTTGCCCGAAGGCCGAAGTGAATCAGCGCCTTCGACTCGCCACCAAGGCCCGGTCTTCAGTATTCCAACACTGCACAACCCTCGACTCCGCACAGCTCTTCCGTTCTTTGTAGATGGTAAAAAAACATAATAACAACAGAGCAAAAGAATCCCATTGCCTGTCTACTTAGCGCATCAGGTGGCGATTCATATCCTAAAATATTTAGATGTTGTCATCATGAGTTAGACTCTGCTTAAGAGTCCCATTGTCTACCTCTAGGAATAGACCTGAAGCTTTGAGTTCACTGATTAGGTTTGCCATTGCAGTAATGTGATCAACCATAGAATAATCAGATTTCTTCCTATAGTTGTCAACACTCATCTGCGTTTGCCGTCTCCTGGTGATGGTGGATCCTCCGAAATTCCGTTGAAATGTTTTTCATAGATCCTTAGCTGTTGTATAGGCCTCAAATTGAAGCAAGAGGTCATTCCTCATAATATTCAGCAAAATTGTCCGTGTTGCCCTGGACTTCTACTTCCAAGCCTCATTCACCTCTATATCTCTACGATACTAGGCCTGAGTCACACCCTCAGCCATAGGTGGTTCAACGGTCTGCGTGGAAGGCTGAGAAGCTAACTGAATCAAACTACTACATGTGGAGTCGCATGATTAAGCTTGTCCTAGATTACTAGGAGATTGTCGAACCTCTCACGCAAACCATTGAACCATCTATGGATGAGGGTGTGACTCAGGCCCTACATCGTAGAGATTTAGAGGCGTATGAGGCCTGGAAGAAGAAGTCCAATGCAGCACGGATAATTTTGCTGAGTAATATAAGGAATGACCTCTTGCTTCGATTTGAGGCCTATGCAACGGCTAAGGATCCAAGGGAGCAATTCAACGGAACTTCGGAGGATCCACTGTCACCAAGAGACGGCAAATCCAAATGCGCTTTGATAGCTATAGGAAGAAATCTGATTATTCTATGAATGATCACATTCCTGCAATGACAAACCTAATAAGTGCACTCAAAGCTTTATGTCTATTCCTAGAGGTAGACAGTGGGACTCTTTTAAGCAAGGTCTCACTCATAATGACAACCTCAAAACGTTTAAGGATGTGAATCGCCACCTGATGCTTGAAGTAGACAAGCTTCAATTTAACAAACAATCTAATGAATCATATGTGGTTGAGGCCGGTCATGGCCTGAACCGGAACAAAGTGCCAAAAGGTGGAAAAAAGGGATTCATTACTAGCACGCACAAACACGCACAAACAGCAGAAGTAGAAGAAAGAACAGAAACTCTATGGGGGGTAACAAAGGCTAGAAAAGGATTGCTTCCTTATCTGGAAAAGACAACAAGTTCAAGAGAACTAGCTACAATTGCAAGGAGAAGGGTCACTTCTCCCGCGATTGCCCACAGAAATAGGTATGAATTTCGTATGAGTACAAATCTAGTTGCTTTGTAACTTCATGGTTATATGTTACCTGATTTCTCTTCTTCATGGATTGTAGACTCAGCGGTAACGGGGCACATAGCGCAGGATCGCTCATGCTACATAGAATTTCGCCAAATAAGTAGAGGGACCATGCGGATCTTCATGGGAAATGACGCTAGTGTGGATGTACTAGGAATTGGAAGCTGCAAGCTGCACTTGTCCAGTGGAAGAGACCTTATGATTCATGATGTGTTATATGCATCCAAAATAAGGTAAAATTTAGTTTATGTTCCTGCTTTATCGAAGTTAGGTTTTGAAGTTTTGTTTGACGATGATGGTGTCTCACATTGTGCTAGAAGCACAATTGGGTTGTTTTTAGCACATACTCTTTTTCGAATAATTTTCATATATTGGATGTTGATTCATCAAATTCATATTTTGAAGAATCTCTTGTTTCTAACGTTGTCGATATCAAAAGATGGCATTCTAGATTGTGCCACATTGGCATAGATCGTATGAATAGGTTAGTAAGGGAAGGCTTCTTTGGAGACATTTTTAAGCTAAAACTCAATACATGTGAGAAAAGGAAGCCTTTTGATAAAGCAAAGAGAGCCACGTCACTCAACCTTTGCAATTGATTCATTTTGACATTTGTGGCCCAATGAGTGTGAGTACTAGGCATAGAGCTAGGTACTTCATTACATTTATTGACGATTTTACACGATTTGGTGTTATGTGTATCTAATTTCATTACGTTCTAATGTATTCAGTGTTCTAAATATCGGATATATCGGGGATATTTAGAATCCGATACGATATCGACATATCGGGTGAAAATATCGGTCAATGTGATATATCGGGTCAATATCGGCGATATATCGGGTCAACGCCGATATATCGGGTCAATATCGGTGATATATCGGGGATATTTAGAATTGCCAATTTTTATAAGGCAACTTTAGCCTTTATGACCCGATATATCGGCGATATATCGGGGATATTTAAAATTGTCAACTTTGATAAGGTAATTTTAGCCTTTATGAATGAAGTTGTTTTTATTTTGTAAAGTTTATTTGATAATTTTGTATTTTAAATATTCATTTTCATGTGTATTTTTACATTTTGAATTATAAATATAATATTTATAATAAAAATTAGCAAAATTGATAAATCCGATATATCCCGATATATCATTTTTACTCCTAACCGATACGACCCCGATACCCGATATTTAGAACCTTGAATGTATTACCTTCTTTTGAGAAGTATGTAAAATTAGTTGAGAATCAGTTAGATCTCAAAGTGAAGGTTTTGAGAATTAATTGACAAGAGTTGAGAATACCTCTTTAAAGCATTCAAGGAATTCTGAGAGGAAAAAGGTATAGATCAACAACTTACTATTCCATATACCCCTCAACAAAATGGGACTATTGAGAAGGGGAATTGGACCCTCATGGATATGGTAAGATCCATGATGGCTCAAGCAAATCTCCCAATTTCATATTAGGGAGATGCATTGCTTACTACAGCTTATGTACTTAATAGAGTGCCTACAAAATCAGTCATCTAAACGTCAAATGAGCTAGGGACGAAAAATAAGCCAGACTTGTTAAGTGGTCTTAGACCATGGGGTTGTGCCGCTCATATTACCACTACTTCTAATAAGTTTAGGAAATTAGGTCCCCGAGGGAATAAATGCGTATTCATACGTTATTGCAATCACTCAAAGGGATATGTTTTCATCGGTGAAAACGAAGATGGGAGAGTGATTGAGATTGATTCTCGTGATGCCATATTTTTTGGAAAATGATTTTCCACACACACACACACACACACACACACACACACACACACACACACACACACACACACATATATATATATCTAGAGCAATTAAAGATCAAGAGCTCTATGAGCAAGATGGGTCTGATCCGGGAAACCTAGGAATTGAATTGACGGGAATAAGGAGGGCATAAGTCCTGAGGTTCTTGATGCAGATCTAGATGAAACAGTGGGAGAAGCTACTGTTCAACCATTACGGGAACAAGAGAACAGAACCTGAAGAGGTTCAAGGTGATCGATCATGATATTGTAGGTGATTGCAAGTTTCGTTAGCGATCTTCGATGAAGAGATAGAACAGAAAAACATAGAACCTGAAGAGGTTCAAGCTACTGTTCAACCATTATAGACAAGCCTAAAGTCCTGGAATGGTAGAAGAAGCTCTATCTAGTTCTATGGAAAGAGAAACTGAGTCAATGTAGAAAAACCAGGTTTGGGAATTGGTTGATTTGCCTTCAATAGAAAGGTAATAGAGAACTAGGGGGTTCTTAAGATCAAGAAGAAGGCAAATGGATCAATTGATAAGTACAAAGCAAGATTGGTTGCTAAAGGGTACACCCAAAAGAAAGGGATCGACTATGAAGATACCTTCGCTCCTGTAGTCCGATTGGGTTTAGTCAGACTCATCTTGGACATTGTAGCTCAACTTGACCTTTAGTTGGATCAAATGGATGTCAAGACGACTTTTCTTAACGGAGAACTTAATGAGGAAATCTAAATGAGACAACCTCAGACTTTTAGACAGAAGGGTGAGAAGGTAAATGAGAAGAAAGTATGTCAACTTCTCAAATCCATATATGGTCTGAAACAAAGCGTCTGGACAATGGAACATCAAGTTTCACAAATTAATGATGGAGGATGACTTTGGACATTTGCCAATGTCAAAGACACAAAGGAAGGATTCGTGATCCTAACCTTGTACGTAGAGAAATATTGTTGGCAAGTAAAACCTTAGGATTGCTGAACAAGACCAAGTCTTGGCTTTCCTCAAAGTTTGAGATGAAGGACATGGGTGAGGCCAACTATGTACCAGGTGTCAGGATTTTGAGGAATAGGTCGAAACACCTTTTGGGTATATCCCAGATATCCTATATCAAAACGATCCTAAACAAGTATAACTTCGGCGAGTGCAAACGAATGGATACCCCAACTCAAAAGGATATTGTGCTCAATGCCAAAATAGGTCCAAAGACTCCAGAAAGGAGGGCAAAGATGAAGGGTATGCCCTACTCCAATGTTGTTGTTTGCTTGATGTATGCCATGATATGCACAAGACCGGATTTGCCATGTTATGGCCTGTGGGACTAGTAAGTCGTTATCAATTGTCCTATTCCATGTTTAGTCATTGCACATTGAATTAAAAGACACAATTCTTTTAACTATAAGGTAACCTCATTGTTGTAGGCAAAATCTTAAGGTAAAGGAAGGAAAGGGGTTACCTTGGTGTGGAGAGGTAAAGAGTGACTTGGACCATAAATAAGGTGTCAAAATATTCCGAAGAGAGAGGAAAAAAATAGAGAAGAGGTAATCTTATATATTTTTTTTGAACAGGTAATAGTTCGGGTGGAAAGATCCTACCTGAGAGCATCCTTGCGGATGAGGTCTTTGAGACCTGTGTCATAGGGAATGTCGAGACCCCTGGTAGAGCGGTAAATGTGTGCAACCTTATCAGCCACTCTGTTTCCAATGCGGGGCACGTGAGAGAACGAGACTTCTCTCACACTAGACAATAATGTTTTGATATCAGACATGATTAATTCAATTTCCCAAGGACATGTAGAATTTTGTCTTAACTGATTTATTATTATAAGGGAATCCCCTTCAATGTGTAACCTGTTTATACCAAGTGCTCGGGATTGGAGAAGTCGAAGTCTTAGTGCCAGAGCCTCAGCCTTGAGCGGCGTCTGGTTCCTAATTCTGTCATATCTTATATGGACCGATTTACCATCCCAATCGTGAATGATAAAATCGACTGTGCTATTCCTTGTTATATTAAGTATGGATCCATCAAAATTTAACTTAAATATGTTAACCTGGGGTTTTTTCCACTTTATGTTTTTCCGCTTCGGTGTTAATTGTGCATGATTTGCTCCCTTTTTCTTGTGGACATTGTGGTCTTCATCCTCATCCAGGAGAGATGTTTTCTTCCAATTTATCAAATGGTTGGTGATGATGTGATTAACCACTTCATGTTTTGGAATAGGTTATAGTCTAAATATTGTTTGATTCCTGATGTTCCATATTGTCCACCAAGTAGTAGCTAATTTTTCTATTTCTGGTTTTGTAAGAATGCTTTCTATTTTAGAGGTAACCTTATGGTTGCAGGTGGTCTTAAGCTGAATTCAGCCGATTTTATTTTTCCTTTAAAAAAAGGATAATGAAAAGTGTTAGTCCACTTGGCAGCTCCACCTGCGACGTGGAAGGACACGTGGTAAAGTACGGACAGCCATGTCAGATTGGCCGGTTGGGTTGGTTCAGTGTATTCGTGAGAGTCTCATCGCAACAACAAAGAAAGAAAATCCTCTAAAAAAAAAAATGAAATTAAAAATGTCAGTCGTTGATTCGTAGGAGATTTCATTATTTCATTTTCATTTCTCCCCGCATTTCCCCCTTCTCTCTCCCCAAAGAGGTTTTTGCAGGGAAAAGGGCAAAAAAAGAAGCTTTTGGATTTGGTCTCCCATGGCGAAGAGGAGGAAATCGGACGCCGCCAGGCTCGAAGAGGTCGATCGCACCATGTACTCCACCTTCTCCACCGCCGCCAACTCCCTTTCCCACCTCTACAGCCAGGCCGTGAACCACCAGAAGCTCTCCTTTCAAGCCGGCGAACGCCACGCCATGGTTCTCTCTCTCTCTCTCTTTCTTTCTCCCTTCCCAATCTTCTCTTTCTTTCTTTTTTCAATTACTCATCTGTTTCTAATCGGATGAAACTGTATTTGATTTATTCTTCCGAGGGTTTGATTTATAAGGTTTTGGATGGTTGTTTAAATGTTTGTTTTTTGCGGTGATTGATGAGATATTGGAGTTGAATTGGACTGAACTGATTCGGCTCTAGACTCTCTAGTCACAGCGGTATGCTGTTGATGCCTTTTCACATGCCGATTGGATTGAAAAGTTTGTTCTTAGCAACCGATGTTTCAGTTGATCCACAGATCAGAATTGGAACTTGGGAAGCTTATATTTGACGTTGCTGGAGGCGCACGTACGGTTTACAACTTAGAAATTGACATGGATTTGCAGTCTTTACTAGTAGCTGATTTTCAATTTGCTAGTGAATAGATGTAAAAGACTAGGTTTAATTGTGTAAACAAGATGCAAGGCTGATTGAGTAGAGCTATTAGTAGCTTGAAAGTGTTGGTGAAAATTTTCTGCTTTAATGGTGTTCTTATAAAGAATAACTTGGTTTTAGTGATCCAGTCGCCATTCATATTCGTGCTTGATCTGTCTGAGATTCAATTATGTCTCCTTTGCTCACTAGTAGCTTTGTGTGCACTTAAGAGGTTTAGTTCCTTCTTGATGAGTGTCAAGCATAGGAGTTATTTGAGTTGTCGTTAACAATTGTATGCTTACCTGTTCCTCTTCTTCTCTCTCGCTTGCAGGAAAAGCTTTACCAATTGATATTGAAACAAGAAGAGGAGGGGGCAAGGGTGACCACAGTTGATGTCATTGCATATCTTCAGGTTTGTATCCAAGGCTTACCCTTTGCTTTTGTATGTCTGTTGGGTGGGGGAATGCGCCTTGATAATGTTACCAAACTTCATCTAACTGGACTACCATTTCCTCGCTACACTCCTCATCGCTATTTATGCTCCCTCTCTATGGTGTTATGAGGCTAATTTGTGCGTGGAATGGATATTATAAGAGTATTTCTATCCTATCAAATTATCAATAACTTATTTAGAAGTGATAAAGACTTTGGGTTTGTTTCTGCATATAAATAAGGCTTTACTGCTATTAGAATAAGTAATTCAATATCTTTTTTCATTGAGTCATAACTGCCCTTGTAAGAATATAGTGCACAAGTACAGAGGAGAGGAGGATTTAGCAGACTGATCTTACATTTTAGGATATAGGAATAGAAGCTATTGTCGTAGAAATATAGACTGATTAGCTGGGAGAGTCCTGTGTCAGTTATGCGAGTTCTTGCAAGAAGATGCTAGATTGCTAGGCATTGCACTCCGACCAAGCTTCTTATGGTTTAGCTGCCTAGATTGATGGCTTTAATGCTGATAACGTTTAACATACCCAGCGACTCTCCGCTCTGCTAAAACTGTATGGTTTGGTCAGGCAAAGCAAGTGTCATTAACAAGATTAAGGCAGTTCAATACTTGTGCATCAGTTTAAAGAATTCCCATGTAATAGTTTATCGTTTTACTCACCTTATATTTGTAAATCATCCTCTGCATTCAAGGATTAGATACATTCTGCTTGAAGGGCTCAAAATGGATAATCTGATGATTGCAACAATCCCTTGCATCCTCTTGACATGCCATTAACTCTTCGTTTCTATTGCAGACATCTGCTTGATAGCTCCTTTATCTTACCTAGACCGAAGTATTTATTTTACCCTTTGTTGGTACAATTAATTGTCAACAGCATGAGCTGGATTATGGAACAGAGGAGCCCTCCATGTCTCCTAAGCCCCCTTTTCAGCAGCAATCAGCCCAACAACCTCCAACCATTCAAGGCCAGGCCAATCCCTTTGCCTTTGCATCAATTAACGTGGGAGCTCGATCTCTGCTAGGCGATCCCCAAACCAAGAATCTCTTCTCAAATGCACTCTCCAGCCCTGTGCGTCGAAACCTTCAGCACTATCACCCAGCACAGGGCGTTTCTCATCATCTGAACGTGGCTGTACCAGGCTCCAGCCCTCGGGAGAGCGGCAACAGGGAAACTGACTCTCCTGGGCCCATTGATTCAGTGATGGACATGAATGCAGATAGCCCAAGTCATGGATCTTCTTTTTAATGGTTAAATGGGAGGGAAAAAAAAAAGAACGGTTTGGATTTAAGTTGGCTGGTAGATGGTGGTGATGGTGTTGGTGTTGTCTCCTTAATGGTTGTATATAGAAAGAAGAAGATCGTGCTTTCTGTATAACACAACGCACATTGACATTATAATACCCTGGTTGTGGTTTTGGTTTTATATTGCTAAGTGCTAACATAAGAATTAGGTGTCTATTTCTGATACACTGATGCACAAGACGGGTAAAACTTCACTTGTGGTTGCTTTTGGTTATTCCTACTGCCTACGGATTAGATTAAGACTGATGTGGTGCTGTTGAATATGTCAGACAATGGAGGCTAATTTTGTTGAAATGGGTAGTTGTTGCAGATTTTAGCTGCTGATATTGGTGGTAAACAAAGGACTAGTTGCTAATTTTGTTGAAGCAAGTTGATGTGCTATGGATTATTGAACTGAATTTGTCCTTAAACAAAGGAGTTGCTGTGTGTTGGTTTTTGTTTTTAAAGTGTGCTGCTATGCTTAACGTTATTTTTTCGTGTTAGAATAGCCAGTTAGTAATATTTTTCAAATGCAATAGTGTGTTTTTTAACATTAATACAATGAAATTTTAAACTGATCCAAATGTTTCATATTACGTGTACATTATTGTTAGATTTTTCTTTAAAAAAAATATTTTCATTACTTAGGGGCCCTTAGTTTGATTTTGGCCCAGGGCCATTATAAGAATGACCTTGCTTATGTTAGTCGAAAATGACCGAAATGTGTAGAATTTACACTTTAGTTAATTTGAATGTGCGATTTGGACTAACAAATATTTATATTCTCATTTATTATTATATTTTAATATTTCTTAAAAATAAAGACTAACAATTTAGTAAGGGTGTTAATATTTACATCCACTTTATTTACTGTATACATCACACCTTGCCTATCTTGAGTCACAGACGTGTGACTCAAGAGGCGCAGAGTGTTTTACATGTAAAATACCCTGCGCCTTTTGAGTCATAAACGTATGACTCAAGAGGAACAAGGTTTTTTTTTAAAAAAAAAAATGATAAAAATAGAGTAGGTGGTGTAGATAGTAAAAAATTGGGTGTATATAACACTTCCTTTTATTAATGATTTCAAAGACAAAAAGACAATGGCCTCTGTAAAAACTCTTCTGCCCTCTATGCCGAGGCACTTGCTCTGCGTAACGGAGTGCTTCGGACTAAGGAATTGGGCATCAGGAATCTGCTTATTACCAAGTTGTAAAATCGGTTTTGGGCGATCAATGCTGCCCGTGGAGTATTGAACTACTTATTTCTAACACTAGGTCCCTTTCTCTGTGTTTTAATTCTGTATCTACGCGTTATATTTTCAAGGAGTCCAATGTTGTCGTCGATCGGGTCGCGCACCTTGCGTACGATATCCCTGTCAACGATGATTTGGTTACTGATCAAGAACTTCGTGTTCTCGTCCGAAATGACGCTCTAGGATATAGTTATTCTCGAAATTGATAGTTGTATCTTAATTCATTTTCTTGATAGACAAAAAGACAAATGTATAAAGTAAACACTATCACATCTCTTTTATTTATAAACAATTACTCTTAAATGATACGGAGTACATAGTATCCTTTAACTAAAGGAGGGTAGGATTGTTACAAGAGTTGTATAGTTTGAGCTTGTTTAATGTCAACTTGGAAAAAAAAAAGTTTGGATGGAACTCATTAATTTATTATTATATTTTTAAGATCAATTTAGGACTCATTTGGTTTAAATGTTGGAAAGTTAAAGAGAAAGAAAATGAATGTAGTCTATTTATAGTTTAAAATGCATTGTTAAAAAATTTAATCATTTCTTTCTCCCCTCCTAACTGTAATGTCTAACTAATCTAAAGCATAAGATCTAGGAACATTGGATGACCCTAGGGTTAGTCAATAGGTAGATTAAGGCTTAAACATTGTATACATATATATAATAAACACTTACATATACTAACATATATTAGAAGTGTGGGTATTTTATAACCTATGCTCATATGTGTTACAATGTATAAGTGTATATTATATATGTGTACATTTATATGTATGTGAATTATCTTACTGGGCTTGGCCCAAACAGAAGCCCAACCCAGCTCGCCGTTATCTATGAGACTTGTCTCCAACTCTAAAGGTGTTGAAGCGTCTCTCTTGTGAAACACAACGTTTCAACTAAATGGCTCCTCTATATAAGCAAAGCTAGGGTTGCTCACTTTGTTGCTCGCTCGTCATGTAATCCAAACACACACAGAGAGAGAGTTTCGGAAAACCTAGCTCCGACGAAGCCTCTGGTGGTTCGATCTAGATCGAATCTCATCAGAGACTCTAGATCTCGACTTTGGGAAGAAGAAGAAGATGCTTTTTGTCCACATTCCAGGCAAAGATCTCCTCTGGTGTACTCCGACGACGATCTGACTCCGTTCTTTAGATCTAGGGTGTCCTCTTCCTTGACTTGCTTCGTTCTTACTTCTCCTGTGCATGCATGTTCACATCTGTGTGTTTCTTGCATGTATTTACCTTGACTCTAGTATAGGGCAACCTGTTCTGTAAACCTATTTACCGATTAGGGGATTTGAGATCTCAAGCCAATTCGACTGAGGCTCCGTGGACGTAGGCTCCGACCGAACACGTAAAATCTTGTGTTTGGTTTCTGGTTTCGTTCTTGATTCGTTTTTCTTTTCCAACCCGGATCTTGGCTTTCAATCTGTACAGCCGAGGTCGCTACGAATCATCATTCATACACAATTGGTTTTGCTCCTCCTTATTTCAATCGCTCGTTTGAAAAAAGGGTAACCAATTAACCATATCTCCTACACTCCTCTAATCACTACCCCTCATATCTATTTTTCATATAAAAAATAACATTATTCTATTATCTAGAATAGTTTCTTATACAAAATTTATTTTTATTACATTTACGTTGCAATACTTATACCAAATGAGCCCGGTTTTGAACTCGAATAATGGATGGGCCAAGCCCGTATCATATTCGACGTCTCGGTCTAGCCCAATAGCCCATCACCAAAAAGCTTACTTCTTTATTACAACGGCGGGCAACTAAATAAATTCAAACTGCCGACGCTCAGAGAAAAACCCCAAAAATAAAAAGAAAAGAAAAAAAGAAAAGTAGTACTACTGTACAGTCTGTACCCCACCACGCCCTCACCAACTCGGCCCCAGCTCCCGGCGGCCGCCACCGCCGATCCCCTTCTCTACTTCGAGTTCTCCGCCGGCCGAATTCCTATCAGTAAGCTCGCCGATTTCGCCGATCACGTTCTCTCTCCTGTTCGTCTCCCGCTTTCAATTGTAATACTCTCTCCCTATTCTGTCTCTTTGTGTCTGATTTCCTAGGTTTTCGCTAGCTTAATTGCTGAGAGTTTTAGAGTTGTGTGAATCGAGTTGATTCGGAACTGAATACGTGGTCCTAATCGTGAGGAATTCGAGTTGCTAGTTGCTTGAATCTGTCAATGAGCGTGTCAAGAGGAAAGACCTAGTAGTCGAGCTAGCTATACTAGTTGAAAGATTCTACAGAAATGCCGGCCGAGATATGAAATCAGTCGCTTTCTGATATTGATGTGAATGGTGTTTACATCAGTTGGTTTTCGATTGCTTGAACTCTGGTAGTGGTATCTGAGGTGGTGATTTTGGCTTGGGGTGGGGAATGGGGTGCGCTCAAACCAAGCATTCGATTCAGACACCGTTTGCTTGTGTTTTTGGAAAGTGTAGCCTTCTGAATGGGAATGGTAAAGGTGGGAAACGAAGAAGGAAACCAGTTGGCGTGAATCGATTACAATTACGACAGGGTGTTAGTTCACAAGAATCAGGATATGGTGGTAAACGGGAAGGAGAGGGGCCTTCTGGAGAAGTGCAAAACGGAGTCTGTGTTGATGGGAGCAGGGGTAATGGTGTTCGGGAAGATGGATTTAGGGACGGTTGGCCTGTGTGGCTTCTTGATAATGTTCCGAGCGAGGCTCTGGCTGGTTTGGTTCCAAAGAGTGCGGATTCCTACCATAAACTTGCCAAGGTGATAGATCTCTTCAAATACATGATTCTATGCTTATTTCCTTCAATTTTAGACCGTAATACTAAGTTCATGTTGTGTTTGGTTTTGACTTTCAGATTTGTATGAAAGACAACTCTGAATTATATCTTTTTGTTGATGATATAATGCATAGTTTGTTGATTGTTAAACAATTTAGGTTGCATCCCTTATGGGCAGAACTGACAGTTTTTCTGCATATCATTCAACTATGAATTTCTCTATCTTAAATGCAACTAATCAATGGAGGGACGCCTTCATAATTAATTAAGTGCAGCTGTGGGACTGATAAATTTCAGACTCATGTATTTATCTGACGGTGCAGATTGGGCAAGGAGCTTATAGCATTGTATATAAAGCCCGTGATAGGGACACTGGAAAAATCGTAGCTTTGAAGAGAATCCGGTTTGATGTTTCAAAAGCTGAAACTGTCAAGTTTGTGGCAAGAGAGATTTTGATACTCCGCAAGCTAGATCATCCCAATGTTATCAAGCTCGAAGGCATAGCCACATCAAGGCACCAATACTGTATATATTTGGTATTTGATTTCATGCAGACTGATCTAAACAAGATTATAAAGCGTCCAGAAGAAAGACTTACAGAACCACAGGTGAGAAATGCTCTTTTTGCTTCTTTATGTTGCTGAGTTATAGTTCACTACTGTAGCCTCACAATAACTGAGGTGGGCTGCACCGTGTTTGGACTACTAGTAGCTTTTATACTCAGAATCTGAAAATAGCTTTACTGCTCATGAAAAGATGCCAGATATGTAAACAGATGGCCAGCTTCTATAGCGCATTTTAAATTTGCTTTCTAAAAGTTCAGTTGGAGCTCAGAGCTCTATAATTCCTGAAAATGTTGATTTATGTCAGGAGGATCAAACAAAATATTCCGACTATGTTTTACCGTGTTTTGGGGTTATGACTTTTATCCATGCACTTCATTTTTTAATGTTTAAATTTCAATTCAATTCAATTCAAGATATTTTCTATTTATATACAGAAGTAAATAATTTGAGGCTTGTATTGTAGCCATTCAGATAGACAGTGATAATCAAGTGCCGTTTCATATTCCCAGTGCAGGTTAAGTGTTATATGCTGCAGCTACTTACAGGGCTACGTCATTGTCATGAGATGGGAATTTTGCACCGAGATATAAAAGGTTGCAACCTTCTAATAGACAAACATGGGATACTAAAGATCGCAGATTTTGGGCTTGCAAACATTTTTCAACCCAAGCCTAAATCTGCTCTGACTAATCGAGTTGTAACCCTTTGGTACAGAGCTCCTGAGCTCCTTTTGGGTTCAACAGATTATGGGGTTGGCATTGATCTATGGAGTGTGGGTTGCCTGTTGGCTGAGATGTTACTGGGAAGGCCAATTTTACCTGGTCGGACAGAAGTAAGACCCTTGTATAATTTGATGCATCATTCAAGATAGAAAGTTGAAATGCCAAGGCTTTAGTTGCATAACTTATTGACAGTTATTATTTACTTAATGTGGAAAAGAAAGTTGTAGAATTCTTGGCTTTTCAAAATGAACACTAGGTTTACAAGCTTCTGGCCTTTCAGGTTGAGCAACTGCACAAGATTTTCAAGCTGTGTGGTGCACCAAGTGACGACTATGTGAAAAGAAATAAACTACCGAGAAACTTTAAACTACCTACACATTATGAGCCTAGATTTGATGATGTATTCAAGGATACAACTGGTGTTGCCTTTGGTCTCTTAACGACACTCCTTTCTTTGGAGCCTTCTGATCGTGGAACAGCTGTTTCTGCCCTCCAAGATAAGGTTGTTACAAACAGAACTTCCCTCATTAACACAATTGCTTCCTGAATAACTTGATAAAGTTCGGTATTTATTCTGCTTACAGTTCTTTAGTTCAAGTCCATTGGCATGTGAACTTTCAGATTTACCTGTGGTCTTGATGGAAGACAATATTATTCAGACTAATCAGTTGAGAAAGTATGCTTCCTATAACGTGTCCATCTTATAATTGCTTAGATTTTATTTGAGATATGATGATTCTTATGGGCTATATTGTTGGGTTTTTTTCTTTTTTACTCTTCATGCTATTAGGCGGCAAAAGAATGTAAGAAGAAAACAAAGTCGTAATAACAACATTCAAGGGAGATGTGGCATTGCCTTTGAACAATCCGAAGGATTTTTTGAGCTGCTGGAAGAGGTAAACTTGCTTAAACAAAAAACTCTAGATGGTTGTATCATGCATTCAATATATTTGTTTGTTTGCCGACATGACACCCTATTCAAATCAATGATTGTATCCCCACGCACACTCTCCTGTACATGATATTAATCTTTCTTATCCTTGTGCACGGTTAACTCACTAAAGGTACAATTCAGAAGCACTAAAGGCACTAATGACAAACTGGGGACATTGTGGTCCAATACACGTGGACTGGCATTATAGCAAGCTGGTTCAGTTCCCCCTCTGCATAACACTGTATCTTGTATTTGTCCCCAGGATCATGAAAAGAATGCACACCCAGAGTTGTCCAGACAGGAGGCAAGGAAGAGCGTAGATAACGGTCCATCCCATGTGATACGAAGCAAGATTGTGGGGATACCGCGTCTCCTGCTCTCACCACCGGATCTTCACTGTCTAGGGGACAGTTCTACTAGAATTAAGGGGCACATTGACGCTGATATTTGCAGCATCAAGCACTCCTGTTACTCTCTATCGTCTAGTAGAGAGATTGTGAATGTTGATAGTGATAAGGAGTCCAACATCCTCAGAAGATCCATTTCAATGGCCAATTTTGAAGAGTTGCAGACAAGCCCTCAATCCCCTAAACTGTACTTCTCAGATGAGGAATAACGCGTTTGGCAGATCAGAGGCTGGGGAGAAAATTTAGTTTGTCAACTCCAACATCTGTCTGATTTCCACTATCCAAATTGACTGGAATAGGGTATTGGAAAGTTAGGATTGATTGTGTATCATTTTGTAGAAGGCCTTGTATTACATGAAGGATTTGTATTTCTTCCATGTATTTATAACAATTCATGATTTGTTTTTCTTCTATGTACGATTGTTTAAAATGCAATTCCGAATTCGCTGCACATTCAAGGGTTAATGTCGTTAATACCTGTGAAGGAATTTGAATAGTGATTGTATTGTAGACAAGTTTTCGTTTGATTGTATTGACTATTGAGTATTGAGAATTTGAGATCCAAGAACAGTATACAAACGTAAACGAAGCCATAGATTGAACACAAGCTTTGCATCTAGCTTCACTGGGTCTGATACAAGTACTATGTTTGAACGGATTTTTCACCTTATATCGAGTTCCCCCAAGAACTCGTCTTGAACAGCTTTTGCAGTGATCAAAGGGGCAAGGAAAAAAGCTGAGGAACTTACAAAATATCAGATTTCGAACTTACTTGCAGCCAAGTTATCATACAACTAAAGACGTACATGAGATATCACTTGATAATATAAACACGCACATCCAAAAGTTCAAACCCAACAGCAAGAGATGATCATGAGAGAACGGGGAGAGTAGATAGTTACAGAGGGAGACATGATGCAGTATCGCAGTATCAAGCTTCAAAGTAGTCGTTTCTAATTTTACTCTTGATCCACTTGAAGCTGTTTAGCAAAGATGATTTGAGTTTACCTTCAGTTGAGTACATATTATATGATGCAACCCTCTTCTTCCTCTTCAGCTCGGGGTTCCCTGCCATACCAAATTCATCCCCGTTGCTGCTTGGGCCGTTGAAGTTGTATGATGTAGGCCGGTCTTCGAATGCATACCTTGCTTTGACATAGGAAGCTGGGTAATCAGGGAACGACTTGCTCTTCTCCATGATCAAGAAAGAAGAAAGACAACCTCGGGGTATTGTGAGCACATCCACTTTGCAATTATATACACACGGCCACTGCAAAAGAAACAAACGACCCAGCGTGTGTGGACTCGTTAGCGCAACTTGAAATGAATGCTGACATGACATTGTATAGAACTTTGATGATAAAAGAGATCTGAATTCATTGGAAAGATATGGCGCTGGCCAGTTGGTACCGAACACGTGGGGCACTACGAAAGAAATAATTCAGAAAAGCAAGGTGGCAGACCACATATACGCAGACAGGAAGCCGTCTGCAGCTATTGTAAGGTAGCTTTTGAGCTCTTTAACACAGCAGAAAAATGAACTTGGCTTTCTCAAGTCCCTCAAGGATCAATCAATCAGTAAAGCAATTGCAATATTTATAAATTATAATTATATATAAATGGTAAGCTTACCTGCTTTCGGAGAGGGTTAGAGATAAACTGGCTTTTCCATAGTGGGTTATCACAAAATCAGAAGATGTGGAGAATGATAATGCAAGATGGGAGCATGGAAAAGTAGGCAAAGAACAGGACAGCAAATTGGCTATGAATTGCTCCTCTATGTGATAATCATGGTAGGGTCCGACGCCCATTAAGGGGTGGGAGGTGGGAGAGGAGGGACCAAGATAAAGGGGGTTAGAGAGCAAAAAAGGCCCACAAGCCCCCAGTTTAGCTTTCAATGGACACCCCAATATGAAAATTGAAAAGCAGCATCAGTCAATTAATATAACTGGACAAGTCTTGAACGGCTCTAGGGTCATCATCGACTCTGGAAATTATCGAAGTCCACGTCTTATGATAACCCTATGCACTGATTGCAAAGTGATGATATCAATTCATTGTTTTAATCAAGTTCAAATCAAATAGTTCTAAAATCAAATAGAGTAGGATGAGATGTATGATGAGATGTCACTTCGTAAAACAAATATCATATACATATGCCTAATTATCTATAGAGGCTCATTTCCTGGCTCTAAGATAGCAAGATCTCCAGTCAAGTATATGGTTACCTTTTTCTTTTTTTTTTGGGTGAGTATACCCCTTACTAGTTTCACAGGAAAGGATTCAAACAAGATATCAATTGGAAAAGAACCAAAAGAAAAAGAAAGAGCCATAATTGACCTTCATATTTATTTTAAAACAAACGAGAAAGGAAACAGGAGATGAAAGATAAATCATAGATCAACTAAGCCCTCTATGGGAAGACTGTGACTCTTATTTATCAAGCAAGGTTTGGTCCATAACAGTTATTGTTGACACAAAAAAAAAAACATATACCTTTCACTGAAAGGAGAAAGAATACATGATCTAACAATCAGATACACCTGAAGCTGAAGATGAAAATTTAAATAAATGTTCACTGCCCTAATCAACAGAAGCCGGGCAGTCCTGACAGAACTTTGCTTCTTACGACAGCACAACATAATCAGAGATGGATAACACATGGCTATCTATCCACCAAATGAGGCGGTGAGTAAACTCACTGAACATACATCAGATATGTGTTCCGCTCAAACCAAAATTCTATCCCCAAAACCCACCCACCATTTCCTCTAGGGGCCCAGCCTTTAGATGTAGGAAGCAAGATCTAATATTCATATGGACGAGGATTTCACTCAAAACAGTATGATCTGCAACTTGGTCCCTCCACCACCGATAGAGGCAAGGAAAGTGCGGGGGAGGCATGCGCACTCCAAGAGAACCAAAAATCACTACTATTCAATAAGTGAGGCTAGTTGGCATGTTAAAGTCGACATCAGCTGGTACATAAGGGATGAAAGTCTTTAAACAGCCATAATTTTCTTTGAAAATAACATACAATGGATAGGTTAAGATCTCTTTCTTATCTATTCACTTGTTGCAGCTAGTTTGAGAAATAAAGATTCATAAATATCCATCAATCTCTCAGCTAAATATTTGTCTGAAGATTCAGAAGGCTTGAAATAGATATAGACATACATACCTCTTAAATCTTATCGTTGATAATTAGAGATGACCAAGGACATTGCAATCTAAGTTGTCAGCGTTACTCTTTAAAGAAATCAGCGCCATTTTCAACATCATCAGTCTTGATATTTCCACTTTGAGCCATGAGTATTCTGTAGACTCTCTTTGAGCAAACCTCCCCTAATCTTCTATCACCACCAACCAATCCTTCTGTCATCAAGTCCTTCAGAAGAAATTCTTTCTCATGCACCTATGTTAAAAGGAGGTTTATCAGTCTCACAGAAAGATGAAAACACTAATTTTTAACATCAGCAAGAAAAATGTAAGATTCAGCCAAAAGTATGCTCACTAGATTGATTCTAAGAAATTTATTTTGAAAATTGAGTAAAACTGCTATTTTCCAGAAGGATTTAGTTCCATTCTACGTTATTTTGAAATGATGAAGCCTTTTATTTGATACTTGATGAGCATAACTACATTAAATGGTGATCAAAATAGTTTTTAAACCATAGGTAAACAAAAAAATATCCCATATTATCTAAGATGGAAAGCAGGTGATAATGGAAATGACAATGGACCATGAATTAAGATGGACCAATGCTATCAATTGGAACTTGGGATCGAACATGGGAAGGACAACTGAAAAGCTGAGCAAGCACACAGGTCAGGTATGTCTTTTGAATCTTTTCTTTGCTTTTGAACCTTGGAAATTTGAAAAAACTATACAAGCACCAGAAGGATTTATCAATACAATGTCACGAACTCAGTATTATCTAGTTAAATGATTAAAAAAAGTAGTCGGTTGCACAATTTGTTGCCTGCGGTACAAGATCACAACTAAATATTAAAATAAAAATAAAAAAGATTATAAAATGTATTCTGCAAAATGCATGCCAATGGCAGCAAATAATTACCGATCTTGTTGGATCCATGTAGATAGTCAACAAAGATTTCATGGTAGGATATTTCTTCCATATAGCAATGGCGAATCTGGGTTGCACTTTTGGAATGGCAACCAATGCCTTTAACCTGAAATAGCAAAGACAAAAGGCTTAAGACAAACAAGAGAAATAATGATGCTCAAGCATTATCAATGAAATTTGCCCCTCATTTCATGGGAGATGAAGCTTCCTCTTGCGAGATTGTAATACAAACATTCGGAGTGTGGGATTGATTAAAAACACCTTGAATCGTATTGCTGGAATGTATTCAACTTATTAATTAATGTCATTTACAATGGTATTTATAGCTGGAGATGCTTCGGATACATATGCCTATAAAATGAAAACGATAGAAGCCCATAAGGGCTGTAAACCAAATAGCCGTAATGTGTAAAGTAGTGCACGATGGTGAAGGTGAATAATTCACTGTATAAGGAAAAAAAAATCACAACACTCCACCTTCAATATTCACCTTTATAACCTAGGGTAGATAATTTTGCCTCATTAAAACCTGGCTACGGTAACACCTAGAGGGAAAAACATAGGGTAGATAATGCTGCCTCATTAAAGCATCTCAGGAAAAAGAGTACAACTTTTGCTAAACTCCTTGCACAAATTTTGGTTACGAGCTCAATTTCCGGACTATAGAATGAAGAAAATAAGACTCGATAATGCAGTAGAATTTACATTCCAGACATTTATTGACCATTATGTCAAATGGGATTGCAATCATTCATTTGGGAGTGGAACTACATTAGAGTGAGGAGGTAGGGAACAAACACTTCTGATTAGCATACCTGACGTCTTAGCCTCAACATTTATATTTTAAATAGATGTCATTTTAGATCTAGAAATATTTACTGTATCATTTTTATTTTTATTTTGACAACAATGGGATGGCTTAGCATGAGAAGACTAAAGGCACTCAGACAGTCAAAATAAAGTAATGCATCTTATCCCATGTACTATCAACAGACATGAAGAATACTGCCTAAACCAAAATAATATGACAAAAAGCTCCACTTTGTAGATAGAAACATTATATAACCAACCAAGTGTTTACAGACCAGTCACTGATCACAAGTTAAACCCAAAATATCTGGAAGTTAATAACGTTTTGTTGTTGCATGTTAGTAGAATATTCAAAACAGGATAGATATTTCTCACCATGTACTTTGTTTGATCAGATTTTTATCTGGACAATCTTTGGGGACTATGGATCCATTAGCACTTACAGATAGCCATGTCAACCTCTTCCTGCAAAATAAGCAAACTAGATCTACATAAATAAAGGCATCTAACATATGGAAACATCTTAGTAGTGCTAGCAACTATAACAATATACAAATGTAAAATCCAAGCCGCACACCAATATTATTTTGAATTTTTTAAACAACAAAAAACATTGCAAGTTACTATTTGAAAAAAATATACATTAAAAAAATGGGAAACACCCAAATTAGCGTAGGGGAAACAACCAAACTATAACAATATATACGTGTAACATATGCTAGTCATTGTTCTTCCCATTAACATAGGGGAATCTAATCTACACATGAAGCCACATAAATCAGATAGCTCGTGAACAGGGGCGGATCCTGGACCGCCATTCCGGGGATACTTGAAGGTAAATTTTTCATCATTCCGAGAATGCTTAAAGGTAAAAAAAAATTTCTTTTGTAATTTTTTTCTCGGGTTGGGGATGCTTGACCGAAAATTTTAAGAAATTAACACTAAAAAATAAAAATAAAAAATTGGGGATGCTTGAGCATCCCAAAACATACATAAGCATCCGCCCCTGCTCGTGAAACAAACCAAATTAGAACTACATTCTTGCTAGCCACTATAAGATAAGTGTGATGACAAAAAGAGGTTAGATAAGATGAACAAAATAAAGAAAAATAACAAGGATATGTTACACTTAAATGAAAGAATGAATTGGCCGAGTATGTTAACCCAGTGCCTCTTTTATATTTCTTCCTGTCAAATTTGAAAAATCCATATCACTTATTCAATTATCATATGATGCTTTAAACAAATTGCTAAACAAGGCTCCAATTTAAGCAAATACGGAGTACTTTTTTTCCAAGGGAAAACTTAATATAATATTTAGAAGGTGATTCCACATCTTTCATAACTGCTTAAGGGGAAAAAATAACAGGGGATATCACAGAACAACAGAAATCAGGAACATGAGTTATGTCCAACTAAATGTGGGAAAGGAAGTTGTATTTTACATGAGAAACTGATTGGCATTTACTTAAAATACGGAGTACTTTTTTTCCAAGGGAAAACTGAATAAAATATTTAGAAGGTGATTCCACATCTTTCATAACTGCTTAAGGGGAAAAAATAACAGGGGATATCACAGAACAACAGAAATCAGGAACATGAGTTATGTCCAACTAAATGTGGGAAAGGAAGTTGTATTTCACATGAGAAACTGATTGGCATTTACTTAAAATTGAATGGCATTGCTGGTTTGATAGCTTTTTGTGGTTTTTATGATGAACTATAATTATAATCATTTGAAAAACCTTCTTTCTCTCACCTGAATTGGCAAGAAGCAAGGCTGATTGTCAGTCCAACAACATGCTCAGCCACTTCAGCTTCATCTACACACTGTCTTGAGTGTACTTTATCATAATGAGTAATTAGCTCTGCAAAAAGCTGCAGCGAAAAACAAAGTTTCTTGAGATGTGGACCAAACTGTATATTTAACAATAAATAAAAAGTTAACTAAAAATTCAATGCAGTAAGACTGATCAAATTATCAAAACCTCCTCAACAGGTGGTCGCCTCCAACCACTCCTATTATTTGGGTTCTTGTAATGCTCCTGTTCTCTGTGGTAAAATGATGGTTTAAATTACTTTAACGACAGTATAACACACAGTTTACAATAAAAATAAGCACAACTGACTCTTCAACTCTAAGAGGATAAATATATACATATATCAAGGACAAATCAAGATAGCAATATAAATGTTTGAATATGTCAATCCACTAAGCATTTTTACTTTCTTCGGCAGAATGACCCTAAAGATGTATTAAAAAAAAATACATCTGTATAATTTAGCAGATGTGAACTATTAGCAAGGCATTCAAGAAGTTTCACCTTTTATTGATGTAAGACATTAATCTGTTTGTCAATAAACAAATAGTGTAGGATGGGTAACGCCTTTGAATATCAGAAATGCAATCCCTTAGCGACCCACTGTTAGCAAGTTTGCAAAATTCTTCAGCCTCGTATACGAGTAGTATATAAGAAATATCCTGGCCCTTGGATGAGAACTGCAACAAAATAGCATTCTCAGGTCATCAGCTTTGGTTCACAGTGATTACTATGTTTGAAATTTTAAACAAGGAAACCTACAATTCAAAAGAGAAGCAAAATAAGTAATAAGAAATATTAAATGATGTCAACTTTGTCATAATTATATACCATTGTTTTCAACTTTTATTTGACAATAACAGTCGATTAAAGGTCAAAGCATAAACTACCTGAGCAATCTCGTCTGGCATTGTCAAAGTCCACATAATTGATCTCTCAATCGAATTCGAAGTTATGCGATATTTAATATCTTTCTCGGAGAACCTAGTGAGAAGCTGTCCTGTTAAAAAATACAAAACCTTTTCGACAGTCTTTTCTTACCAAAGGGTTCATAATACAACTGACAAGTCAATTACAATTGAGATGATCAATACAGATCAAAGCATATTTTAAGTGGATACCTCCAACAGACCCAGATTCAACAACCTTGGTATCAATTTGAGCTACAATGGACTTCAAAGCTGATTTCCCTTTCTCCCATCTTTGTCTCTCCTTCTCCAACCTTTTTAGTTCCGCAGCTTCAGCCTTCAAAGCCGCCTTTTCCAACTTATCTTGCTGTGTAAAATGGTCTAGGTTAGTTGTTTCACTATTACAAACTAAAGAGTATGCAGCAAGAATAATGACAAAAGACAGACTTCCTTCTTTTGCTTCTTCTCTTCCATGGAGCGCATTCTTTCCTCCTTCGTCATTTTCTTCTTTCCATCATTTTCATCCGTATTCTTTCTTTTAATCCTTTTACCTTTCTGTGCAGGGATATTCATGTCTTCATCCACTGCACAGTTTTCTTCTTCATGATCAATATCCTGAGAATTTCCTCAACGAAGAATATCGTCGCTTTGTTATGAAATCCAACACAATAATGCATAATGTTAAATGTCATCCTGTTACATTAATAATGGTGTTTCCTTTGCTCAATTGTTTTGGGTCTTCCGGAAACACTCTCTCGACTAGCTCGGGGAAAGAGTGCGTACATCCCGACCCCCCAGACCCCGCTTTATTGCGGGATATACTGGGTTGTTGTTGTTGTTGTTGTTGTTTGTTATCATCATCATCAAGCAAATTTCAATATAAATAAGTTCTGTAAACTTCCATGAATTTGAACAGCACCGTCTCCATGTGACAGAAAAGATTGCCTCAAGGAGGCTTCTATAAGATGGATAACAGCCATCTGAAGAAACAGACACAGCCTAGAGAAATATTATTTGAAATAACTAACCACACCCTGATCCATCTTTGCACTAAGGAAAAAAACCATAAGATTTTAATTTCAGCAAGTTGACACTGTGGTTGGGGTAAAAATACACAAATAATAAAATGAATATTAAGATGTTTATTCTAGACCTTAAGGGCAATCAGTACAGAGTTGAGAAAGTAACAGAACCAATCAACTATAAACTTACATTAGAAAGGCTAGCATCTTCCAAAGACATTGGCTGCGAGTATATCTCATTGTATGTGTACACAGAATCTTCATTCCCTGAGACAACCCACTAAAGTTAACTCACCTCATGCTCAATTTTGTTAAATATACAAATTAAAGTTAACTCACCTCATGCTCAATTTTGTTAAATATACAAATTAAAACAAGCTCATCATCCAAACCAGGTAGACTTTGTTTTTCTTACCATACCAAAGGGGGGAATGGACAAATCTAGGACTTTGTTTCTCCAAGTCCTTCTCCAAATCAAAATAAGTACTTGTTCTATTCCTTGAGTTATCATCCTGTCCCAAGTCCTCCAATTCATTATCAGATTCCAAACATATCAAGCCACTAAATCCTGAAGTTCAATGCCAGCAATTAAGTCAATTGAAGCCAAATTGTAGTCAAATACATATTCAACCAACTAATAATTTCACTCGTAACCCAGAACCATAGCAAATTGACCACAGATACCTCATCCCGTTTACAATTGAAACATAGAACTTGAAAAACGCAACACTAGTAGGCAAAGCACTCACCTTCACCAGCGAATTTGCTATCCAAGCAACTGGAAGTGCCAGAAATAGGGTTACGAGATATATCGGCAGCGCAATTGAACATAGATACCTCATCCCGCTTCAAAAGCTCGGAGAGCGGCGTGTCGGCGACGTAAGAAGGTGTGGAAGAGGAAGCTTTCGACTTCTGAGGGGTAGGATCGTCATCGACAATCACGATAGTAGGGTTTTGGGAGGACTTTGTGCTTGGCCGGCGGGGGAGTGGAGATGCAAATACTCCAGCATTTCCGTCGTCTTCGTCGTCGTCCGAGATGATGTCAACATGAATCGGTTGAGACATCTTGGCGCGAGCGAAGAGAGAGGGGTTTTGAGAGCTCGAAGGATGTGTTTCAATGGCGGTGTTCGAATTTCGGGAGGGCGCGGGAGCGTGCAACCGAGTCCTCTTTACTCTCCAGTAAATGTAAGACTGGGCGAGTCAAAATGCAACCCGACTCAATGATCTTAATTCAATCCGACCCGACCGGTAATTTATCTGGGTTTTGTCCAACGAATGAACCATGAGTTAACCCAATCCAATCTAAAAATTTACGAGTTGAACACGTTTGGATAGTTTTGAATTTTGAGTTAAAATATTTGAGCTAAAATCTACTACCCAAGTATATTAGCCGACTTATTACCCAAATATATTACCTTAGCGCGAAGACTATATACGCTGTAAATTATTGTTCTTTTGGACGTTGTTTAACGTTGAATTGGGTGTTGTTGAGTAAAGAAGTTGTCGATGTTGCTCGATGTCCAGTGAAGGATTGGTCGGGCCGAGCAACAACATCGGATTGAACGTTGCTAATATGGGTCAGATCGGACCTAACTTAAAATGTTAACAAGAAAATTTGGTGTTAAGCTTCCCTATTGTTTTTCTTTTTGTGTGTGAGATTGTATCTTCATAATATTTCCCCTAGCAGACCGGGCATTGCTAGTCCGGTTCGGGCCGAACCGATCATTCACTTCACATCAAGCAATGTCAAACAACTTCTCCACTCAACAACGTCCAATCTAACGTACGTTGTACAACGTCCTTTTCAACGTTGATTAATGATGTATTATGGTGTAGATTAGCGATATATATATAGGAACACCCTTGCCTTAGATATCGAGTTTATAACTTTTTACTCGAATATGGAATTTAGTCTTATAATATATCAAAATGAAGCTATCAATGAGTATGTCCTCCCCCTTGCCCCCCTAAACTCCGCCTCCGGAGTCCGGATTAAGCCGACCATAACCCGTAATACGAATGGGATTGTAAATTAAGGTCTAATCAAGATTAATTTACACTTAGGATTACTACTTTCACTCAACACACAACTAGTTCATCTTGGTACTCAGAAGTCAATCACATAAATGGACTCAATCATTGATTACATTGCTCAATTGATTCGAGCATCTGCTACAGTAGTCAGTAGACAGTAGGTCGTGAAAACAAAAAACCTATTACAAACACATTCCAACAAATTCTCAAAAAATATAAATTTATATTAAATTTGAATGATCTGGTCAGTTGATTTCTGTCCATGTAATACCTACGGCTGCATAAGATAGAAGTTATATATACATAAGATAAAATTTGACACGGTTTCATTAGATATGGATATTAGTCGTATGAATCAATATATTTAATCAATATATGTATAAGATAAAAAAAAATTATAACTCTATTTAATCAATATATTTATATTTACATGAGATAAAATTTGACCCAATTTCATTAGATATGGATATATTTTTGAGAAGATATTAAAGATCAATATAGTAATATATGTTTAAGATAACACTTTATCCAATTTCGTTAGATATAAATATATTTTTACAAGATTTAACAATATAGATAGATAGAGAGAGAGAGAGAGAGATTGGTTGGTTTCGGTGTACTCAACCCTTAACGTGTATCATGTACTCAGAAATTATTCGTCTATTTGTTCATGATTATTCGTCTGTTTTCACATAATTATTCATCTATAAAAAGAGTGTAAAAAATGTAAATTTTATTCTAACGAATAATCGTCCAATACTACAGAATAATTTCATTCCACCGAATAATATCCCAATACCATCGAATAATCAAAAGTTACTTTTAATCTCATCTGTTGATCTTCTTAATTTAATGGCTCAGATTTGTTCACATGATACACGTTAAGGGCTGAGTACATATGATCTATCCTATATATATATACTCAACATAAATACTAACAATTTTCCATAGAATTTTTCCATAGAATTTTTTTTTAATTTTTGGCAGACAATTAATTTTTCAAATCCAGCCGAGTGGATCGGGTTGGTTCTTCTAGTTCTCATGACATGGTCTATAGCACTCGCGGTTGAACACCATCCGTTTCTGCTTGGTTTCCAGTATAGTCTATCTTCGATTTCATTTGTGGAAATATGAACTTCTAGGATTCTTTCGACGATATCCACAGGAAGGGAATCTTTTAATTTATCTACATTCCAAGTTTTGTCCGGTTTTAAGTATCGGTCGATCGTTTCTTATTTTTCACTGTGGTCATAGACCATGGATACTGTTTTCTTGAAAGTTTTAAGTATATTGATTAAATAGACAAATCTGTGATTGATTCCTACATTGGTTATTGATGGTTTTCTAACTCTGTTTTCTTGGAGGTTTTAAGTATCTGCCGCCTTATTCACTTTGTCTTTTGCCCTGGTCTAAAAGAGATGCTCAAATGCTCATTGATCTCTAGTTTTAATTCGATCAACGTACAAATGTATATATTCTGATTGTTACTCCCTAACATACAAGCTAGCTCTAGGTAAAACCATCAAGCTGGGTAACTAAGATGGGCCATTGGCCCATTGAGGATGTATTAAAAGGGGACAAAATTGTGCCCAGAAACCATGTGTAATTTTGCCAGAAAATTTACAATATATACCTTGGAGGACACACAATCCAAGTGGAATATCCATGTCGGTTGGTGCCCAATTACCTCTTCCTTTTTGATGCTACTTATATATCAACATACTAAATACTAACATCTAATAAAACGTGCTATTGGGTCCGCATAAAACAACCCATAATTAAACCTTAACCCTAACTATTGGGTCCGCCGGCCAACGGTGTCGTTTCTTGGTAGCGCTTGATTTCAATTCATAATCCATATTGTCCCTAATGTATTAGATTAGGTTTGCTAGGTCGCTCGGATTTGTATTCTTGTTCTGCCTAGTTTGCACCTTTGTTATTGTCTTTGTATGTTTTGATGGTTCGCCGTTTACCGACTTTGTCGGCCTCTCAAGGTGTCAGACCTGTCTGGCCCTCGAATTATTACCTTATCAAAAAAACAAAAAAAAATTTAAAATAAAATAAAATTTACATTGACATATACCCATTTAACTAATTAATTTATATTAATATGTTTAATTGACTACAAACAAAAAAGATATAATATAAGTATATTTATATTTAACAAAAATGATAAAATCTTGTAAAAATATATTGATGTCTAACGAGATTCGATAAAATATTATGTTAAATATATATTATTATATATTGATCTTGTAAAAATATATCGATATTTAACTACATTGAACAAAATCTTCTTAAACATATATTTCAATATTGATAGTAGAATTGGATAAAAAAAAAAAAGTAAAATCTTATCTTAAAAATATGTTATATTGATTAATGAAATAAAATTTCAACTGATATATTATGATTAAAGTGAATGGAGGGAGTGATTTAGATGAAAAAGACATATTTGTAAGTTGTAACATTAGCATTATCAAATATTTAAGGGTAAACGGCATAAAACCACCCTTTAAATATGCTATATTGCGCTAAACCACCCCTTATATACGAAATTGCAAGAAACCACCCCTTAAATACAAACCGTTAACAAAAAGCCACCCGTTTTCACTATTCCGTCAGGTTGCCGTTAATTAGTTGATAAAAATATGTTAGATTACCATTATACCCTTCTACCTTTATTATTAGAGTTTTTTTTCCCCTAAATATTGTTATTTTAACAAAATCTTTTATTATATATTTTTAAAGAAAAACAATTTATAGAATATATTCCATTTAATTTAAACATCAGTCTCTATTTTGTGCAAAATATTTCATTTTTTATGATATTTTATTCTATTGATTGAAATGCTTTGATTTAATTAATTTTTTTACAAAAGATTTTTTATGTAATGGATTTTTTTTAACAAAGCACCTTTTAAAGTATTTTTAAAAACAAAGACAGTATATATATATAGTATAACTCCATCAATTCAACCACCAACCTTTATTTTTTGGTCAAATGTTTTATTTTTTTAGTGAAATTTTATTTTAGTAACCGAAATGTAATTAATTAATTAAATGTAGAAAAAATATTATAAGATTTTTAATTAATAGACCTCATTTAGTATTTTTACAAAATAAAGCACATATTTTTTATTTAGGATTTAACAATAAAATAAAAATGTATTTTTTTTCTTTTTGAAGGAAAATTTATATTTTCATTAGCTATTTAATTAATAGATAACTAAAAAATTCTAGGGGTGAAATTGTAATTTCAAGCATGTTAACGGAAAATAAACGGAATTGAAGTAATGGGTGGCTTTTTGTTAACAATTTGTATTTAACGGGTGATTTTCTGCAATTTCGAATGTAAGGGGTGGTTTAGGACAATATGGCATATTTAAGGGGTGGTTTTATGCAGTTTACCCAATATTTAATGTCCACTGATGTGTGATGTCCATATATGACATATATTATCAAACCTGGCATCTAGGAATATCGACATGTACAACCTGCAACGGACATAATAATGTCTTTGTCTTAACACATCGATCCAAACATCATGTGAGCATAGGGATTAGGGAATGATTCCTAACTCCTGAGATCCCACAAAGTTGTTAAAATAACTTTAGATAAAGTTGGTTAGATCTTAACCACTCAATTCTAAATAAGTGATTTAGATTTAAATTAGTTTAGCTATTTTTTCATTTATTTTTTTAGAGTTGATTGCTATAGGATGATCCTTTTAAATCTACGGAGTTCAACTCCACGAGAACCTTCCCGGGGAATGATACATGTTATTCCAAACAAATGAATTAAAGAGATATTACTCAAACCTTTAAAGGTGAGATGAGTTTATAAGAGGACAATTTTTCTTAATCAAATGCTTCGAGTTTAAATTATAACCCATTACTTCACATTGCTGGTTATGGGTTTTTGCCTTTTTCTTTCTCTTCCTTTGGTGAGCTGGATGCGGATGCGATTGCGCTTCTGGGACGGATCCGCTCCTTCTCTTTAGCCTTAGATTCTAGTTCTCGTCTAGCTGCTCATATTTTTACCAGAGTTTGTTTTTCCATTGCTAAGGGGGTTGGCGCGCAGCTTGTTTCTCGGCTACCCGCTAACTTCTTGTAAACATTCGGTTGTTTGATTTCTATACTATTTGGAGTTTAAAAAAATAATAATAATAATAATAATAGTAATATACTGTGATAAAAGATGGATTTCTCAGACTTATACATTCTACCAAGATAATAATGATTCAGACATCAAACCAAATCAACTGCTAAATAACATTTACACCAAATTAGAAAGGCCTTCACTAAACTGGCTTTTGTTTGGTGGGGTATTTGGTATTTTCGAAACCAAATAGTTTTCCAATAAACGAACGACGCATTTGTCCAGGCTATAGTCATTTTCTGCAACTCAACTTACCAATCATGGAATGTCAGAGTTGATGACTCTGAGACGATTTGTACAAATAAACCTCGGACTAGGACCTGGGGAACCGTTGTAGACTCTAATCCAACTGCCCTGTCCGTTTCCAGATCTGAGAAATGGAAAAAACCACCAACGGGATATTACAAACTGAACTTTGATGGCTCTTACTGCCAGTCGGGGGTCGGAATTCCTTCAATTTCGTGATTCGGGATCATATGAGAAATATTATGTCCCTAGGGGGGGCTTGTAATAATAACTCCACTATTTTCGTTGAGGCCATGGGCCTTCGGATGAGGGTCTCCAAGGCAAAATCGCTGGGAATAAATAATCTTCTGATCGAAGGAGATTGCTTGGTCGTTATAAAGGCTCTGCTGGGGGACTAGGTTTGCCCCTGGAATATTAAGTTGCTGATGGCTGATACGAATGTCGATTTATATGCATTCTCTCATGTTGTTATTCGTCATATTTTCATGGATTCTAATGTCGTGGCTGACAGGATTGCACGTTTGACCTACACTGTCCCTGCCGATGATAGCTACACTGGTGATCCAAAACTTCGTGTTCTCGTCCGTTCGTCGGCGTGTTTCCTAATCCTTATCTGCTTCCAAAAAAAAAAAAAATTCTACCAAGAATTAAGAAAGAAAAACCTGACCTGGCCAAGAAATTCCGGCCCATGGTCCACCATGTCGTTACAAAACACTACCATATTAAGTGCTGATTTTGTCGATCTATGTATTTACAAAATTAGAATGAATTAACAGTGCGATGCAACCATATACTATATAAATAGATAGATCGATGTAAGGCGCGAAAGCACCCTTCATTCCAAACCATAAACAGACGACACTACTGGTCAAGATCTTCCTCGAGTCCTTGTCATGGCAATCAATGGCATCCCATGCAAGTGTCTGCTTCTGCTCATCGTCTTCTTCGGTTCATTGCTCTTTGCTTCAATTAAGAGTATGACGGCATGAACTAGATTTGATTTCGTCTAGATATATCATTGGTAATTTGTATTATAATATGTGCTCTCTTTTGGTTCGTCGATCTTGCTAGGTGATGCAGCCACGGAGAACATGGTGATTTACTCCATTGATGCATATGGCAAGGAAATGGTGACAAACGAGGGAGAAGAGATGATTGAGATGGACTACACCCCAGCTAGGGAGAAGCCTCCGATTCATAACCACAACTGAATTAAGCTGATGAGATGCAAAAGGAATCGAATTGAAAGGCGTTTGTGATATGAATGGAGCGGATAATACTGAAGAAGGGCCTATCTACTTATTTGGTATGTATCTATGTATGTACGTATGAATGTATGTTTTATATTTCTACCGCAGATCGGTTTCATGAAATAGGTCACAATCGAGTTGATCATATATAGTCTTATGAATGCATTATGTTCTGTAAGGAATTAAAGATGCTCTATCGATATCTTTGTGTAAATTGAGTTATTAAAACATGTATATGCTTGTTTAATCCGATATGGTAATGAATGTGTGTGTCACAAATATGCACGTTATAGTATATGCTCAGCTGTAATATTGCAAGGTTTAGAGGGGTATTTTCGTCTTTCAAACATTGCAGGTGGACCAATTCGTTGTATGAATAAGGTGGTTTTAGGCGCCAAAGGTTGTTAGAACAACCGTACACTTTTCCAGATTGAGCTCCAATGGAGTTGATGGATCGAGATGTACTTGAATCCATGTTTTCTACTTCCAAGTTCTTCATTTCTGTTTAGTTCAAATTACTTACAATGTAAAAAGTGTTGTATGGTATACTGATAAGGAGTAATCCGCTGACCTCAATGTAATTTATGTCACACCAAACACGCCCTAAGGTAATATGTCAAGTACTGGGTGAAAATGATTATAAAGTATGCATGACAAATTAGACATGTCAATTGGGCATTCGGATCGGATTTCGGTTTGGGTCATTCGGATTCCGGGTAAATCGGGTTTCGGTTTAATCTGGTTACCGGTCGTTCTGGGTCGAGTCAAATCGGGTTTGTCTCGGGTTCGGGTCGACTCAATGGGTCAAAAAACTTGAACTTTTTAAAGACTTTTTAAAAAATATTAAAATATTACAAAATTAAATTGTAATATAAATATGTCAAATTAAACTAAATAAAATATTATAATTAAATTTATAAATATTAATATAATAATATTATAATTAAATTTATAAATATTAATATAATAATATTATATAAAAAAATTTAAGCATAAAATCATATTTATACAAATAAGTGTTCTAAACATACTATAATTATAGTATATATACGTTATTTTACTTATCAGTGACTTTAAGAATACAATTGCTTGACGAATCTATGTGGGGTCAATCTGGTGCATGTGTTTCATCTACATGGTGATGACTCACCGTGTCGATTTTGACCCAACGGGTCATCGGGTCTCGACCCTAAAAGTCCCGGATCATTCGGATTCGGGTCGATTTCAGGTCATGGGTCTAAAACACCGGGTTTAAACCCGCAAAATTAGCAGGTCTAATGACAATTGAAATTTAGAGAAGTTGTTGAATGTAACCGAAAACTAAAATTTATCTATATACTACTTTAATTTAGAAGACTTTGCTTAGGTGCCGGATTCTCCTTCATTTTAGCAACTTCAACCAATCCCGTTTTATCCTACTCCCCCCTCCTCCTTTCCACCAATCATTTTTTTTTTACTTTTCTTAAATATTTATTAACTTTAACTTTTTTATTATTCCTTTTATCTCTTTAAACCATTCGCATTTTTTTTCTTTTTTTTCTTAATATATTTACTAAACTATTGGGCTTAATTCAGAACATTGAATTCAATCTAATATAACTGTTTGACTTAACTCAAATTTATGTACTAATTATTGAGCTTAATTCAAAACATTGAATATAACTATTGGTTGTGAGTTGTGACACATCACATTTAAACAAAGTTATAATGATATTGATATTATTATTATTGGGTGGTTTAAAATATCTAAATTTATATATGTGTTATACTTTACATGAGATTTTAAAAAAAATTATTTGAGAATTATGGTAAAGTTTTTTTTTATGATTTTTATCTTTAACTTTTATTAGTATTTTATAATATATTTATATATTATTAATATTTTAGTTTAAAAAAACCGCACCATGGTGCGGGAATTGTACTAGTTGGTCTAACTAAAGTCACCCTAATTTTTTATTTTTGGTCTGCCCAAAGTTTTTATTTTTATTTTTTTGAAAAAACAAAGATGCAATAGCATTATTATTAGCATTTTTTTAGAAAAAAAAATACAATATTTCTCACGAGTTATTAAAACAGACTCCCGAGAAACTTAAAAGAAAAGTAAACAACATTTTTGATTTGTGATAATATGTAGAATAGAGCGGAGAAGAAGGGAATGAACTGATGTATTATTGGGGTTTCAAGGGACCCTTTATATAGGAGTTTACACGGGAACTAGGGTTTCTAGTGTTTATCCATCACAATATAATAATATTATAACACTCCCCCTTGGATAAACATCCGTAAATACTACCTCATTACAAATCTCGCCTAGAAAACCCAATGGGACAAAACTAGGATCCAGAGAACAAATACATATGACATTTGATACGCTTTGGTGATCTGCCTCATTAAAAACCTTGTCAGGAAAAACCCAGTGGGACAAAACCTGATCGAAGGGAAAAAGAGTGCAGTGCGTATACTCCCCCTGAATTCAACACCCTTCTTGTAGTCTTCTCATCCGGGTAAGCTCTTTGAACTTCTTGATGATGCTGATTGTATGAGCTGCATAGCCGAGTCTCAACATTTCCTTTGACATGTATAAGTTGAGATGTCTTCATACATTACAATTGACTTTGAATGCTTGACTTCCATTTGCTGGCGTTGAGCTGCTTTCAATGCATAAACATAAGGTACTTCAGGACCTAGTATACCATTTGATCATGGGGGATCTGGTGTATTAAATGGTGCATAAGTTGCTGATAGCATGCATTTAGGTAGGCATATTAGGATGCATTTAGCATGATTTAGATGTGCATAATGCATAGTTTAATCTAGATTTGCATTTATACTTGTGTTGTTGGTGGAGTCGGAATCTACACACTTTTATGGATTATTTCAGGTATACGTGGATCCGACGAGGAATGAGGAGGCTCATGGATGAAGGAAGAGTGAAGAAGAGGAAGAATAAAAGCGAAGAGCTCGGGAGCGGAATCGAAGTTAGAGAGCCTAAGTGAAGAACAAGTCAGCAGAAGTTGTCGCCAGACATGCTGAACTTGTTTCGCACTTTCTGGAGGCCTCGGTTGTCCGATTGACTATTATGACCATGCGTTGGAAAGCTCTTTTCAAGATCTACAACTTTCGTGTTGACATCGGGACCAAATTCGAAGAGGAAAAATCGCTGTGAACAGTAAAAGCCGCCCCGCGGCACGAACCTCTGACGAGCGATTTCGCAATCGCCTGGCCGCCCCGCGGCCTGGGTTGGCTGCCCCGCGGCCTATGCAGAAACACCGAATCTGCTTAATGGACTTTTTGTCTCTTTAATTAGTTTTTAGAATTATTATTTGGCCGACTCTTTTGAGGCTTTTTAAGGAAGTTTTAGGGTTTTATTTGAGGGATGGAATTCATTAGTTTATGCACTTGGAGACTATCAATTGAGAGAACCCTAGAGAAGAGCCTCCATGGCCATGAAGTGCTAAACTCTTCCGTTTCGTCTATGGATTGAAGCTTTGGTTTGATAAAGTTGTGAGATTTCTATTCTTGTTCTATTCCTATTGATTCGTATTGATTCTTTTGCGAATATTGTTGATTTCTTCTAGTCCGCGCAACTAGTAGAGATTATTGCTAGGATTTTGTAGATTCCTCGTAGCGAACCTTAATCCATAGTAGCAATCATGCCTCTTTAGGACTCGTAGGACTAAACTGGTGTGTAGAGAATCAATTATATGTTAAATGCTGACTCGTAGCTTGGTGTTGCATGTATCCTGGTTAATCCTTAATCTTAATGCTACTATTAGGTTAAATCTTGACCGTGTTAGGGTTATCTAATTAGTAAGGGTTACTAGGACTCGTAGGACTAGTAATTTACACAAGATCAGGACAGGAACAATAATAGGATGAAAAGAGAACTTGAAGAAGAATCGATGATCAATCAACCAAACTAAAGTGGATATTTGTAGATGAAACTACTTTCTCAATTATTATCTCTATTAACTGGTTTATAATTATTTTATCATCTTCAATCACCAAAACCCCTCTTTTCTACTAATTGGTAAATATACATTGCTTAGGAATACTTGATTCTCTGTGGGATCGACCTCTTACTTACTTACTATACTAGTTTGTAGGTTTGAGTTATACTTTGATAGGAACAACGACAGTTTCCTCCTGTCAGTTGCCTTATTAAAAACCTAACTTGGAAAAACCCAATGGGATAAAAACCAAGATCAAGGAAAAGAGTACAACATTGTATGGTACTTCGGGACCTAATGCAATGTCACAATTTTCACAATTATAGGTACTTCAGGTACTCTTATAAAGATCTTTAACGAATTGCATGTGACTGGACTTTGATATTAATGCTTCAGACATTTTCAATCGATCTTTTTCATTTATATGCGTATGCAAGTAACGCGTCCGTCATTATTGAGATCCAAAATTATATTCACTTCTGGTGAATATATTCTCCATATAACCTTTGATAGGTCGACTTTTGTGCAATCAAGTTGGCTTTATATTTTATTTTGTATGAACACCCACTTAAAACCAATTGATGTTGCAATTTACAGTGTTGGAACTACTGGTCCAATCTCATCATGTTTAATGAATCCAATTTTGCATGAATTGCTTCTTTCTAGCTCTTTTACTATGATTTCGATGTCGACATCCATTATTTATTTGATGATCATCATATTCTCATAGGCTCTTTCCACTTCTGGGGAATCATATACCAAGAGCCTAGTGATCTCCAACACTTCTGGTGTACTTGAGAACCACTTGATATTCATTGAGTTGGAGTTACTTCTGGAACTTCCAAATGAGCTAGTATCTGTGACTTTGTCACTTTCTTGGCCTTTAGTAAATGCTTTCAATGACATATTTGCTAAACCTTATAATCATTTCATTTATTGAACTTCTGGTTCACTTGTATTTATCCGCGGATATGAAATGATAGAGAAGTTGCTTCCGTGCAATCTCTTTTTTAATTGTCTCATTTCCTCTCCCCCTAAATATCGAGCATTAATTGGATCACCATTATAAAGCTCTAGGTATTTGATAGCAATAGGGACTTAAACCCCATGTATCATCCAACTTCTTTGTGGTCTCATTGTAGTTCATTTGGAGGAGGTACATCTCGGAACATATGTTGTTTATTCAAAACCTTTGAATGATATACTCTCTTTTGGAGATAATTAGGGAGATGTTATTGTGTCAAATTCGAAATGCAAACATGCATGGGCCCATTTGACCAACAACTCTTCTGGGTCGTCGTGAGCTACCTTATGCTCAACAATGTTTTTGATAACATTCTCTACCTTGTGTTTCATATGACCAAAGTGTTGAGGCATCTGTAATCTTGGAATTACACTAGTCTGGTCTATATGATAGTGTTCCATAGCTGTCTCATTGAATCCATTCAAGAGACATTAGAGACTTTGCATTTACTTTGAATTTAGATGGTCTTGTTGTTGATTTGCCAAGATGACAGACCATATATGTTCGGTCATCCTTATAGAGGATCTTCGAGTCCTAGGATCTTCTGGTCCCTTTTAGTGGGTGTGTATGTGAATGTCAATGATCCCGCCCATCATCGTTTCACATGAATGACCGAATGCCACAAAGAAAAACATTTTATCATTAACTAACTTCTGGTTAGTGATAAGTTTCAATGGGATAAATGAGCGCCAAATAAACCATATATATACATTCTCAATTCTGTAAGACTTGCTTTTGGCTAGTCATATGAGATATTGGTGTTCAATACCATGTCAATTCATACATATGTGTCATTGTTACTTCAGGTAACAAGACCAATGCTCTTCTGGAGCTATATGGTATTTATCCTGATTTTCCATTCAAGATTGTTTGAGAAAAATTCGGGTTTTCAAATTTGTTTGACACTTATAAACCATAATATTCAACCATTGAACTTTGTATATGGTGATCCATTTATTTAATTTAGATGCCACTGAATGGGTATTGTCAGAGCTTTCGTTGATGTCATACTTCAGGTATGAGTCATTGATAATGTTCTTAAAGACATTTAGAATTAACCGTATAACAGACCTAGCTATAAGCCACAACAATAACTTTGGTCAAGCGCTTAACCATAACCTCTTTCACACCCTCTACCGGAGGGGCATGCTTCAGGCAATGCTTAGAGGATAGTCAGGAAGTGGCCTTCTTAACCGGGTCGTGTTATGTAGTTACTTCTATAATCGTTCTGAACTTGATAAAAACCCACATTCCATGTACTTCTTCATGAGTACAAATGATAAAATTAGGATCATATACTCTTCTGGAGTTTATAGGGATCATACACTCTTCTAGAGTTTAATAAAAATCCACCAGTAGAGTCTTCAGGCTCTTAGGTTGGTGTTGAAAAATTTCACAGTCTACGGGATTGTGGTAAACCTTTTTCACAAATGTTCATTTGCCAAACAAGACTTCGTATTTGACGCTCATGATAAGTTGTTTCTTCGGGAAACACTTTGAGCTTTGAATTACAATAAGTAAAATCATAATAATTTTATTCAAAATGGATAAAATAAATAAATAAAATAAAATAAAATTTGTATTTGTCCACTTCAGGTGGAACCATGAGAAAAACTTGCCAATTTATCATTTTCTTCAAGAAATGATTTTATTCATAAAAAGATTCATTTGTCAACTTCGAGTGACAATTAGTCTCTATTATGTATATTTCGATCATATACTCCAAAAGATTATAAGTTGCAATTCAAAAAATATAGTAAGTTGTCATATAAATATTGACCATATTCTTCAAGAAATGGTACGTTTGATTATTACTCACTTCAGGGAGAAGACAACTTGTATACAACCAATTCAAGGGTTATATATATCTTTACTTATACATCGCTTCATGGATTATTTGTGCAACTTTAAAATAAAGCTCATACACTTCTGGGTATGATTTTAAATAATCTTTATGAGGATATACAATATATCTCTTATCATTCATTTACTTCAGGAAATGAATATTGTCACTTCAGGGACAAATTTGTATTGATGAGAGATAGACATTTTATGAATTTCCTTTTCATATACAACTCTTCAGGAGATGATTGTCGTTACTACAGGAACGATTTATGATTATGTGTCCATTCACTTCAGGGGATGGCTTTATATATTTGAAGAGATAATGATAAATAAATAGACATTTGGTATAATTAATAAAATTATAAAATCATAAATAAATCAAATCAAATTGGCATATTGTCAACTTCTGGTGACAAGAAAATGAACATCTACATATACATGTTCGTCTACTTCTGGAGACTGGTGGAGAAACCATAATTTGCTTGTTTAGCTATAAAAATCATCGGTCCAGGGACGATTATAAATTTTAAAATTTTATCTACTACGGGAGATAAATTTGATCATGGTATATAAGCTAAAATATTTATCTTCTTCAGGAGATAAATAAGAATTTCATCTTCTTCAAGAGATGTGATACATAAATTGTATTTACTTTATCTACTTCAGGAGATAAACTATCACTTTTGGGATGATATGCAAATTTATCAATTTATATCTACTTCAGGAGATAATGTTTGTCTACTTCTGGAGACAAAAAATATACAAATTGAAATGAATAATAAAACTGAAAATTAAAAAAAAATTCATCACTACGGGCATGATTTTCAATCGTTCACATCTACTTCAGGAGATGGTCCGTTCATCTACTTCAGGAGATGAAAGATTAAACAAATATAATTTAAATAAATTAAATTAATAACATACATATAAAATAAATAAACATAAATAATAAATAAAATTTCATCACTACAGGGATGAAATTTATCGGCTTGATCATCTCTGCGGGGATGAGATTTATCGTTTCATCACTTCGGGGACGAGATCAATTTATCATTCATCTACTTCGGGAGATGCGCTCGTTCATCTACTTCGGGAGATGATATATAAATTTAACAATTTTATCTACTTCAGGAGATAATATATAAATTGGAGATAATTCATCTATAATTAAAAAAACATAAAAATAAGATAAATAAAATAAATAAATAAATAATTCATCACTTCAGGGATGAAATTCGATCGTTTATCACTTCAGGGATATAATAAAATAACATCCACTTCAGGGGATACGACTCAAGTGGATACCTCAATCGCTTCAGGGATTGAGATTCCTTTATCCGCTTCAGGGAATACTACAAATTCGATTGATTCAACCACTTCGGGGGTTACACATATCTTCGGAATGTGTGAATACTTCACATGGGCGAAATATGAATCCCTAAAAGTTTTAGGCCGCTTTCTGTAGTTATATAAAAAGTACGAGCCAAATTTGTAGTTTTAAGAAATAGCGGGCTGATTTCGTAATTAATTAAAACCTGCCATCAAACCTTTCTTCTTCCAGATCTATAGATCGGCGGCGGAGGTTGAAGCCATACTTCGTCAATGGATGCGGCCGGCGATGGATGCGGGCCATGGATGTGAGCCGGCGATGGATGCAACATGGATGCGGGCCGGCGACGGATGCGGCCGACGATGACAATCGCGACGGATCGATGCGAGTCGGCGATGACGATCGCGGGTCAGTGACCTAGCCATGTACGGAGGTCGAGGTCGGGGTGACACACCATGGGCTTGTGCGAGGAAGAGTAGATCGAATTGGGGATCGTGGGAGCACTCGCGGAGCCGACCACGGTTCGGAGAAGTCTTCGACCACTGCGATTGGGCGAGAAGGTTAAATTCAATTGAAAACTAAAAATTGTATAATGGATCAATTATGTGAAAAACATGAATACTCTGTCATATTGCCTGTAAGTTCGTTCTTTAGGGTTTTAATTGATGTAATATTGTTATCAATATCATAAGTAATCAAGGCAAATAACACTAATCGAGAACAATATGATATTGGATTGAGAATTTCAAATAAAAAGAATTGAAAACTCATCTTTTTGGTGAGATTTTGAATTGCGGAGGGCACAAACAAACTTCTTCGATACTCTGCAGCCGCCGCCACCATCTTCCTTGCTGGGCCGCTCTTGGGGTAAATTGAAAGGGCTAAGGACGAGATTGGGGAGACACTAGACAGACGTCAAAAGAGGCGGAGGCGGAATTAGGGTTATTTTCTAGAGCAAAACTCGTGCTGATAACGTGTGATAATATGTAGAATAGAGAGGAGAAGAAAGGAATGAACTGATGTATTATTGGGGTTTCAAGGGACCCTTTATATAGGAGTTTACACGGGAACTAGGGTTTCTAGTGTTTATCCATCACAATATAATAATATTATAACATGATTAACTATATATCTCTAAAAAAAAACTCTTGGTCAATGGGTGATTTTGGAAAAATGGTAATTGTTGGATGTAGCTGAAGTTGTTGGATTGTTTATGTTAAATATAGCTGAAACTGTCAGACCAAAACCTGACCAATCTGAGATTCATTTTGACCGAATCCGACCCAGCCTAACGCGGAAATTTTGTCCGAGTTGACCCGACTCATAAGTGACCCGACCCGAATGTGATCGACCCGAACCCGACCGGATCACCCAAATTGCCAGCTTTACTTCTTCCTTCTGAGTTGATCAGGTGCTTCTTTCTTGTCACTTTCACCGACTCTCTTAGACATTAAAGATGTTGCATCTGTCTTTAAATCAAGATCTTTTATCTTATTGGTAAGATCATCTTGCAAAAGTAGAGAATGTGCTTGATTGGCTGTTGGAAGCTAGCGGTATCTGATGCAAAAAATGTCTTCTTGCTGTTGCATACTGACTATTCAAGCCCATTAAGAACTTATGAAGACATGGCCACGGGTCACGGGTCGGGCGGGTTGACCCGTGACCCGCCGGGTTGGTGTTCAGGGTCCACAGGTCCGAGGGTCGGCTCGGGTTGAGGGTGACACTGTTTCCTTGGCTATTCTTTTTCTTTGTGCTTCACATATGGTGACACTGTTTCCTTTGGTCACCAAAGTAAAAAAATGTCAAAAAATGTTATTAAAAAAAGTTGTCACACATGTGTTGCCACCTCTTTAAAACAGCGTTGACACTAACCTCATAAAAATATTTTTAAAAAAGGTTGTCACACTACATAAATGGGTATAAACAGGACACTACACCGTGAATATCTCCGGTGACAGCTCCAAGGTTTTTGATTTGGTGACACTACTTATCCTAAGTTTTTCTTTTGGTGACAGCAGTGGTTACGCTGTTTTTATATATGGTGGTGACACCACTAGGGCTTCCCTTTGGTGACAACAGTGGTTACACTTTTTTATGACGGTGACAATTATATTTTTAACTTTGTCATGACTTATATTGAACACCACATGTTCTTTTGCTTAACATTAGCCAATATAAGGTTCTTTCTCCCCTTATCCTAGGTTTTTTTTCTGATGACAGTAGTGGTTTCATTGTTTTTATGGTGGTGACACCACTAATAACACTTTTCTTTGTCCTAGATCTTTTCCTTTGGTGATAGCTATCACCAAAGGAAAAACCCTAGGGCATTTAGTAAAAAATGGTATCTCAAATGTTCATATGGCAAATTTTCCCTTTAATAAATTCAAAGCATTATAAATAATCATTCATGTACCTTCAATGTATAAGTAGTAATTGTCAATCTTACATTTTAACTAATTCAAAGGATATGTATATTAGTTTAATGCCCATAAATTTATAAATTAGCATTTTGTTTTTAAATCTTTAAAAAAAATGGAATAATAAGATCATAATATCAATCATAATCTGTCCATATCAAACCCTCTCAATTTGATTCATGTACATTAGATAATAACATATTGCATACCAGAAAAATTAATATAATTATATGACCCCCCTAAAATTAATAAATTATAATATTTTGGGTGATGTAGTTTTAAGCCCTATATATACCCATCCTTAAAGAAAATTTAAACAAAAACATTTCAAAGCATTTCAAAAGCTATTTGCAATTCGCAATCTTTGTCGCATTTTAAAGATGACAAAATTTATCGCAGTTCTCTTCATTGCAATGTTATGTATAGGTATGTATTACTTGTTAAGCAACAGTTTGTGTTGTCTATATTATTTGATTTTTCTAACATAAATTTATTTATTTTTTGTATGGATATTAGGGTTTGGGGACATTACAATGGGAGATTCAAATGGAATGTGTTGCACCGAACATGATATGGGTTTGGGACATTGTAACAATTCGGATTGTGATACCTATTGTCAACCATTATGCAATGGTGGAGAATGCAAGATTCGCTCAAATAAACATGTTTGTCACTGTTATTGTTAGGTTGTTATTTTAAATTAATAATTTCCACAAAAGAATAATTTCACAATGCCTTATATTATGGATAAGGAATTAGTGTTTTCTCCCACATTATGTTGATCAATATACTATAAGTATACGATTGCCATGCATTCTTATCTCTTTACTTATTTATGTTTTGTAAAGGCCCTTTTGGAATCGAGATTTTTACTCAGCAAAAAACCCGAATAGGGTCCCACGAATTCGATGTGCTTGTTAGATATATCGGTCTTTCAACCCAAGACACGAAATATTTTTGAAAATGAAATTGAAATAATTTAATCAATTTAATCAATTCAATAACTCATAAAATGAGAATATTGAAATGTACTCGTAGAAACCTAATACGAGGATCTAAAACATCATAGCTAGATCACTAAAAGTCAATCAATTCAAAAAGGTTCTAATTAACCAACTACACAAAACAAACCCATGACAACAATACGAAATCGTGTACCAAAAGAATATTCACAACATATCATATTTCTATTATATAAATGCATATGTAGAATTTGTGAAGCCTGACCATAAAATAGAACCAAAGTATGGTAATTACCTCGATCTCAATGACTCTAAAACATAACTTGTACCTATGTCTAAAATAAAACCCACAATAAGAGTCATTAATACCCATAAATTTTTCATTAGCATTTTGTAATTAATTCTTTAAAAAAATGGTATAATAAGATTATAATATATCAATCATAATCTGTCCATATATCAAACCCTCTCAATTTGATTCATGTTCTAATATAACATATTGCTTACCAAAAAAGTTTAACATAATTATACGAATCCCCCTAAAGTTATTAAATTATAGTAGTAATATTTTAGTGATGCAATTTTAAGCCCTATATATACCCATCCTTAAATAAAATTTAGACAAAAACATTTAAAAGCATTTCAAAAGCTATTTGCAATTTGCAATCCTCGTTGCATTTTAAAGATGACAAAATTTATCACATTTCTCTTCATTGCAATGTTGTGTATAAGTATGTTATTACTTGTTAAACAACAGTTTTTTGTTTATTTTATTTGATTTTCTAACACAAATTTATTTATTTTTTGTATGGATATTGGGGTTTGGGGACATTACAATAGGAGATTCAAATGGAATGTGTTGCACCGAACATGATATGGGTTCAGGACACTGTAACAATTCGGATAGTAATAGCTATTGTCAAGCCTCATGCAATGGTGGAGAATGGAAGATTCGCTCAAGCAAACATGTTTGTCATTTTTATTGTTAGGTCATTATTTTAAATTAATTTCCACAAAAGAATAATTTAACAATGCCTTATATTATGGATAAGGAATTAGTGTTTTCTCCCACATTATGTTGATCAATATATTATAAGTATATGATTGTCATGCATTATTATCTCTTTACTTATTTATGTTTTGTAAAGGCTCTTTTGGAATCGAGATTTTTACTCAACAAAAAACCCGAATAGGGTCCCACGAATTCGATGTGCTTGTTAGATATATCAATCTTTCAACCCAAGACACGAAATATTTTTGAAAACGAAATTGAAATAATTCAATCAATTTAATCAATTCAATAACTCATAAAATGAGAATATTGAAATGTACTCATAGAAACCAAATATGAGGATATAAAACATCATAGCTAGATCACTAAAAATCAATCAATCCAAAAAGGTTCTAATTAACTAACTACACAATACAAACCCATGACAACAATATGAAATTGTGTACCAAAAGAATATCCATAATGTGTCATATTTCTATTATACCAATGCATATACCGAATTTGCCAAACCTGAGCATGAAATAGAACCAAAGTATAGTCATCACCTCGATCTCAATGACTCTAAAGCATAATTTGTACCTAGGTCTAAAATAAGAACCACAATAAGAGTACTAAATGGTGCACAATTTGTAATTTGAATTGGTAACTCAAGGAAATGTAAATAGAGCTCGACTCATGCTCCCATTAGCCAAAGATTCTCTTCCTTTAAACATCATGCTTATAATTACAAGAATCGTATATTGTTACAAATATTTTGGTCCATTTAACATGGCCAAAAGGGCCGATTTCTTTCAACCGGTATCATACAGGCATTCCTTATTTCAGTTGGGTAACAAAGATTTGTTTCATTTAGACATTTATATAATAATTGCAATAATGTATATACAATCCGCCAAAATGTGGCATCCCAAGCCCCCAAATGAAGCATACTAATTAAGAAAATCCCTTGAAGTGGATGTGTATATAAAAGATAGAGATAAATATAACATTTGGAGTGGTTGTATACAAGTTGTCTAAACTATACTCCCCAAAGTGAATTGTTATTTAAGGCGTGTTAGGGATAGGGTGGGAAGGGTGGGCAATTTTTTTTTTGGTAATCGGGATGTGATGTTTGGGATGGGGTGGTAGAGGTGGGGGTGGATGGGGTGGCGAGGAACACACGCTTCTCCATTCGAAAGTGTTGATGCATCGTATCTTCCCATGATGCGTTATACCTTTATTAACCAAAGGTCATTAAAAGAGAAGTTCCTAGAAATCAATACAAAGTAGTGTGCAAACAAAAGACAAGTACTTGAACTCAACAACTTATTCGAAAGGAATATTGAAACACGCAACAACCAATGAATACATTTCTCGTGTCAGGAAAATGGAATGCACAAGGATTATGCGCGATTGGGCAGATCTAAGGGCGACCTCCGTTCAGATCATACAACCACTTCAACCATCGAACCTTCCGATCATTGCGCTTGATACCCAAGAAAAGATATTTGCGCTCGAGATCCCGCATCAGCTCGATTGTGAAGCACCAGAGCGGGTCTAAGAGGTAAAGCATACCTGCTTGGACCAGCTCTTCTACAATGTCCAGAGTCTGGGTCGTTGTGTTTACTAGCTTGCTGGTGGATACCTCCTCCCGCTCGAGCATAGCAAGCAGCTTCGTGCTTGTGTCCTGAACCATCTCCACGCGTTGTTGGTACAAACGTGACCTCTCCGACCTCCTCGTGTTCCTCTTAGTTGAAGGTGCAATAGATGAGAGGCCTGAAACTCGCTTGTTGCCCTCAGTGTTTGGAACCGTTGTAGGTGCAGTGGGGCCTCTCCCTCTAGGGTTGTTGGTGCTGGGCCCGTCCTCACAAATTCCCCGGAGAACCTCTTGCATGGAAGGAGGGTGGACAGAAGGGCCTTGACTCGCGAACAGCTCGTCCAGCTTGGTTTCGATTGGAGCATACTCGGAACCTCCCTCATCTTAAGTGGCTCCATCAAGAGTCACATACTCCTGGATAGTTTTGTTGTCCATCTCTGTGCACGAGGGCGGGGGAGGTGGCTGCAGCTGACTCTGGTCCATTAAAGGGGTGGTGTAGTATTTTCCGATGGCAACAGTCCCACCACACAGCTGCTCCCATAGATCCTCCAGCTCCAGTTGAATACCTTTAATTTTTTTTCCTGTACTTCTCGAAGTCTGCGTTTTCCTGTCAATTCCGACGTGAACAAGTTACTACGAGCGCGAAACAAGTAATTTTAGGAGGATAAGGGAGACTAACCGCTATCTTTTTATCCCACCACTCGCCTGATGCCTTGATCATTCCCTTCTCGGCATCCCAACCCAACCATGCCTAACAATTCTTTAACGTTTTCCAGTCGTTGTAGTACTTCCTCATGTTCCGATGGAGATTCTTCAATGTGTATATGTTGCACTTCTTCCCCGTGAACTCCTGGAATTCAAGCGTCAACGCCACCCATGGGAAAGGCGGTCTTTCCCGACGATCTGCTGGTGACGAAAGAGCACCTCAACGAACATCTTGGTATGCTCATATGACCGGTAGAAGGGGAAGGTCACCGTCTCATCGTCGTCCCCCTACTTCTGCTTCCCCTTCCCATTTCCCTTGCCCTTGGACTTTCCGTTTGAAGCCATATCAACATGTGCAACACCAATTGGCTGCCCCAGAGGGTGTTACCGATTGGGGATCAAAATCGCAAGTTAGGAATGAAGAAGGACGAATCAAATTACCGCAACAACCAACAATTCGCAACAACTATGTTTCCAACTAATTTCGGGCAACAATGTTTCCAACACCGAAATTTGAGTTGAGTTCTGATATCATCATATTTTACGTGTTATAGAAAATAGTTTATAGTCGTTTTTAAGTCATTTTTATACGTTTTGCATATCTTTTATATAGCTTTTGGTTTAGTTTCTAGAATAGATGTCTACACTCGTGTTTTTATTTGTTTTCAGGTGATTTGGAGCTTGTTTGATGTCAATTTGGAGGCATGATGGAGTAAGATTCATTGAAGGCATGTTTGACATGTTCATGGACGCCGAAAGAGCCTTGCATAGCGGTCTCAAGTGCTAGAAATCAAGCTAAGAAGAGCCTATTGCTGAATCGACGTTTTCCGGACAAATCCTTTTTGGCGACATCTCAGTAAAATCAGTCGTTTGAGCTCCACAAAATTCGGATCGAGATGTTCTATAGCTTGTTGGAAAGCTGATTCAAAGACCTACAACTTTTGTTTTGAGCACTTTGCAAATTCGGCCTACAATATGGAGAAATCGAGTCAAAAATATGATGTTGAGTCAAAGTATCGACCCGGAACCAACAAGTATCGAGTCGGTATCCAAACCTTCCGAGTCGATAGAACGAGAAGAGAGGAAAACACGACATATCGACTCGATACCCACATGTATCGAGTCGATACCTTCACCTTCCGAGCGAAAAGAAGCTTTACAGTAGCCAAGTACCGACTCGATACTCTGAAGTATCGACTCGATACTTTTCTTTTCCACGTTACTACTTCGGGATTTTTTCCACTTTTATCTTTTATTGGATGACTTTTTGGTATATTTTATTATTTTTTTAGGACTATTTTCAGATCTCTTTTAGGACTATATATAGAGAATTAGGGTTAGATTAGAGGGATCCAAATTTTCACGTCAGAAACGAGAGTGGCAGACATTGGAGTTTTAGACTTTTTCTGAGTTTTGTTGGATTCAAGAATACGTTTTGTTAATCTAGTCTTATATTCTTTCATCATGAATTCTTTGATTGTGTCTGAATCCATGTTTGGCTAGTTTTCTTGTTCTGGGATTGGGGTGATCCCAACGATACTGAGATAGACATGTGCGTGATGATTGCCTGAATGAATTTATTATTTGTTTGATTTGATCCATGAGTGCTTAATCCGATCAATTCTATGATTGATTGGAATCCTTTTGATGTTCAACATGCACCAGCTTCGAATTGAGATTGGATATATAGATAAAGTTGTTAATTTATTGGAAAACATGGATTGAACTTGAGAATTGTTCATGAGCAATCTATTTAATTCTCTTGAGGATATTAAACTATCGTAGACAATCTAGGTTTGAGTTGGTTATGCAGATCGCGCCTACGATTGTTTGATCAATTTTCTCGCTAGGGTCTATGTGTTTAATGAGTCCAACTTGATTGATTCCGCAACAGGCGTAAGCTGAGTGGTAATTAATTGAAACGGACATAGTTATTGCAACATGCGTAGGCTGAGTGATAATGGCTTTAGATAGTTTACCTTCAAATATCTCTTTTCAATTTGTTCAGGCATGAAAGTTATATAGCCTATCGATGATGCATTGTTGTGGTGAACCCTGACTCTGGAATGTTTCTCATCATATATTCACAAACATTTGCAATTTGTCATTTTTCTTCTTCTTATTTTCTCATTCCGTCAAAAATCACTTCTTTTATTTGGCTTGGTAAACTGGTTGAGGTTCTGCAATTGATATTCACACGGTCCCTGAGATTCGACACTCGATTACTACAATCGACACCGTACGTTTGCGGGGTGTTGGTTTTAGACCGATCAAGTTCAAGCATATGCAAACCCTAGGTTTATCAAATCCTATTTTTGCCAAAATTTCTACAAATTCGAACTAATTTCGGGCAACAATGTTTCCAACATCACTGAAATTGAACTTACCAATACCAAAACCAACCAGTTCGAAGCAAAAGAGGAAGAACAAAAAATGGCGACTAGATAGGAAGGTGTTAGAGATGTGAATAAGATCAAAAGTGTCCCACATCGGAAAGTTGAACATATCAAGCCCTAATATATGAGTCGATGGGCTACTCCTTCTATTGCGAATTGGTTTTAGAATGGAACCTCACTCGGCTTGTGTGCTAGGCTACTAGCGCATGTGCGCTCGTGTACACGACCCCCAGTCATCGGTCCGAGTCGGACTTTGATATGGTATCAGAGCGGTTAGCCTAATGGCCTGTGTCGATCCTGATCTGGGTTACCCAGTTGTCCAAGTCTCAACTAGATGGTCATTCCTAGTTGGACTTGCGGGGGCGTGTTAGAGATGTGAATGAGACCAAAGTGTCCCACATTGGAAAGTTGAACATATCAAGCCCTAGTATATGAGTCGGTGGGCTACTCCTTCTATCGCCAATTGGTTTTAGAATGGAACCTCACTCGGCTTGTGTGCTAGGCTACTAGCGCATGTGCGCTCGTGCACACGACCCCCAGTCATCGGTCCAAGTCGGACTTTGATATGGTATCAGAGCGGTTAGCCTAACGGCCCGTGTCGATCCTAGTCTAGGTTACCCAGTTGTCCAAGTCTCAACTAGATGGTCATTCCTAGTTGGACTTGCGGGGGCGTGTTAAAGATGTGAATGAGACCAAAAGTGTCCCACATCGGAAAGTTGAACATATCAAGCCCTAGTATATGAGTCGGTGGGCTACTCCTTCTATTGCCAATTGGTTTTAGAATGGAACCTCACTCGGCTTGTGTGCTAGGCTACTAGCGCATGTGCGCTCGTGTACACGACCCTCAGTCATCGGTCTGAGTCGGACTTTGATAGAAGGTGACTCATATGGCGAGACTCCGATGTGGGTGGTGGCCTCACCGTGCGGGGCTCGTTGACGTCGGACGTGGGGATATACGACTTCGGACGGAGCTCATCCAGCTCGTCATCGACGATGAGAGGGATGTGCGAGGGTCTTCCTCCTTCGAACAACCTTCTCTTCAAACTAGTTTCTCAGAGAATGGAAGGGATGTGTTTTCACCCGACCCTTGTAGGCCAAGGGTAATTTGAGGGGCATTTTTGTCTTTTTCAATTGAAAATGAGGGACATTTCAGACATTTACCTCAACAGCCTTAAACCACTCATTCTCATTCAACCAAACGCGCAGGAGATTATTTTCGACAAATAATCTCCATCCTCCCCGGCCCCCCCAAAAAGTATCTCCATCCCCTCAATCTCCAAAAAGTATCTCCACTTCCTAAAAAAATTCCCCTAAACACGCCCTAAATAACAATTCACTTCGTGGAGTGTAACTTGTATGCAACCACTTCAAATGTTATATATATTTATCTCTATCTTATATATGCACATCCACTTTTAGAGACTTTCTTACTATATATCCTTCATTTGGGGGCCTTGGGATGCCACATTTTGGCGGACTAACTAACGCATGGGAAGACCAAATTTATAAAAGAAAAAAAAATTCTTAAAGTTTAGGGACTTCAATGCAGCAAAAATTAGTCTAGAGACCTGTTTAAATTAACATTTTGCAAAAGTTCAAGGATCATCGATCAATAGATTTTAGTCCATAGTAATTTATGAACTTCAGAAGTCGTGTCCAAAATTGCCACCTCTTAAAATAACCACACATTCCAAATCACTAAACCAGGATTTAAAAAAAAAAAATTATTTTATACTTTAATTCAATTAAAGGATAAAAAACATATTCGTTTTACATAGTTGAAAGGATTAGAAATAAACTATTGATTGATTTTGCAATTTAATACATTCAAAGAATTAGAAATAATAATTCATTTATATTGAGAGTATATGTGGTTATTAATCATACATTTTAATTCATCCATTTTTAATAATGTATATTAGCTTAATGCACCTAAATTTATTAAATAATATTTAGTAATTAAATCATTAAAAGGCATAATAATATTATAAACTACAATTAATCATATATAATCTACTCATAATAAACCCTCTCAATTTGATGCATGTTCTATAGATAATTAAATATTGCTTACCAAAAGAAGGAATATAAAGCTAATTTTTAAGTCCTATAAATACCCTCATTAGTCACATAAAAATTAAACAAAAGTATCAAAAAGCTTTTGAAAAGCTAATTTCAATTAACAATTGTCACCAAATTTTGAAAATGACAAAATTAGTCATAGTTTTCTTTATAGCCATGATGTGCATAGGTATGCAACTACGAGTTAAACAATAGTTTATTATTGATTATTAATATTATTTGTTTATACTCCTATGTTAACACAAGTTTTTATTATTTTTTTTGGGTATGGATATTAATTAGAGCTCGGGGGCATTGCAATGGGAGATGCAAGTGGAATGTGTTGTGCCGAGCATGATATTAGTATAGAACAATGTGATGATTTTGATTGTAATGGTTATTGCCAAGCATCATGCGGGGGTGGAGAATGCAAGATTCGCGCTAACAAACATGTTTGTCACTGTTATTGTAAGTTATTTGTTTTAAATTACTTAGTATGAATTCCATTGTTATAAGGTTTATAATTGTTACATATATACTCAACACCAAACTTGAAATGGGTGCAACAAACTTTGTGTCGATTAGGGGTGGGCAAAATTACTTGAAATTGAAAAATTGATTTGAAAATATTTTATATATTTTTGTGTTTTAATGATAGATCACATCTATCAAAATGACATTCTCTATTTTGGCTTGTCTTCCTAGGTGATGCATCTACAATGTTTGGCTCCATTAACATTGACTACACACCTTTAGCGAAGCCTCCGGTTCATAACGTTGGAGAAGAGATGGTTGAGATTGGCGACACTCCATCTAAGGCAAAGCCTCCAATTCATAACGAGAGAGCAGAGGGCGTTGAGATTGACTACACCCCAGCTACGACAAAGCCTCCAATTCATAACAAGGGAGAAGAGATGGCCGAGATTGACTATGCCCCAGCTACGACAAAGCCTCCAATTCACAATGAAGGAGAAGAGATGGTCGAGATTGACTATGCCCCAGCTACGACAAAGCCTCCAATTCATAACTACAACTAAAGTTGATGGTACCTGAAAAAGAAATCTATGTGTAAGTTTAAAACACATATATAGTAGATAATAAAGAAGGGTCTACCAAACAATAATTTGACAATACGTTAGTCGCTAGGCATGACTTAGGTCGACAACCTAATCATCTCACTCACATTGTCTCCATGGAAGTAGCTCGTACATGGAGTATGGAGCTACCAAAACAACAACAATAGACGAGGAATTAGTTTCATGTTTCATGTTTCTTCGACGTAGAGGAGAGTCAGAGGTTTTATCAAAGAGGACACAAGTTCAAGGCTTTTGAATGCATTTTTGAAAATTGTGTTATAAAACATATGATATATGCTTATAGTGAATGTTTTGCAAAGATGTGTTTGATAAAAACATGGCTATAATGTAAACCAGAAGTGGCAGAACTACATTGGGGCTAGGGCCACAATGCTGCGGCTGTTGTTAAGAAAAACATATCATTTTAAGTATTTTGGTGTTCACTTTCCAAAATTACCATTGGTAAGAAAAACATGTCGTTTTAGGAATCCAATTCCGCCCCTATAAAACAGTATGTGTGGCGAACTGATAGAGTAATTTGCTCACAAGGATTTCACATGTAATTTGTGTCATAATACCTCCTAATGTAACCAATTTCTGGGTGAAACTACCTGAGTTCAAATATTGTAAAGTATGAGAGATGAATTTGATAGAAATTGTTAATCCATACAACCGAAAACTCTCCCAAAAACTAACTCTAACCTGTGAAGATAGCTAAACTGAGCAATAAAAAAATCCAACAAGCAAGATGACTAAATTGAGCTATAAAAGGTTTGCTCAAGTTATCATAGAAACACAACATTAATTACTTCAAGTTATCATGTAAATGATGCTACTGTCCTCACCAATCTGGCAAATACAGAAAACAATACCAACAACCAAGATAACTAAACTGAGCTATAAAAAGGTTTGCTCAAGTGTATGATAACTCAGGCTTCCGTGATTCTCTCATAGAACAGCAAGGTGGCATCAGCAGCAAGAACTTCTTCCTCGGACGCTAGGTGCACCTGAGAATCTGATATGCTGAACCACTGAAATGGAGAATCAGATACCTGGTTAGCATCTTGATCCGTGCCTTGGTTTATCTTTGCTCCTCTGTATACAGTGTAGTGTCCACTTCCTGATCTTCCAAAGTGTTCAACAACCGAAACAAGATGATATTTGTAACCATAATCTGAAACTTTTGGATGACTTGATACCTGGAAGCATGACAAACGTAATTAGCTAAAAATCCAGCTTCTTGAAAAGATTCTATTTTCCTCTTTGGTAACAGCTTCCCTAAATACTTTACCGAAAACAAAACATGAAGTATCTGTATAGTTTTGGTCAATCATTTTAGGGAAGTTGAAATGGAATGGAATGGAAAAGTCAAATCTCTTCTTTGATTTATTCAATTCCATTTTCGTTTCATTCTAGCCTCCAAATAAACGGGCAGGAATCCCTTTCTAAATTTTTGAGACTCTAATGCCAAATACGGTATATATAGCAAATGTAGTTCAAGTCCAAACCTTTTCAAGAGACTTGATGTGATTGAGATTCATCTCAGAGCATGCTCCTAATCTGTGGCCATCCACTGCTTCAAACAGCCTATTTTCTCCGGCTAGACCTGAGATAAAGTTTAAAATCCTTCCTGTTTGCATGTTGGTGAAGTTGTGGATTGATGGATCACACTGTTGAATCGGCAAATCGTCTTGAACATTTCTTATGCTGACTCCATCATTCACAAATGGTGATAGGTCCAAGATCATGGGGAAGGAAATATGGCCCTATATTCAAGGAATGGCATGTGAAGGCAATTGGCATCAAGCTGTCAATGTTTGCTAGTCAAGGGTTTTATGGTAGGTACATAATGATCAATTGACAAGGGAAAGGCACAAATTTGATTGATCAAACTAAGGAACACACACAATAGTAACTTGAGATGAACCAGAGCCACAGATAAATCCATGGAATTCACTCTCTAACAAGCAGGCAAACACCTAACTAGTCCTAGGCAAAACAGCAAATTGCAAGATAGATTTTTGGATGATTTGAATGAAGGCTTAATGCCCATTTATACTACTAAGTGCTAAATGACAGGTAGTGACACTAGCATTTCCCCCAGCGTAACGGTTTCCATAAGTTCATAACAGCAAATGGTTCCCCCTCATCTAGATCTTTCCTCAAGCTTATAGACTCCTAGTTATGTACATATCAGATAGGAAGCAAAGGGAAGAAGAATAAAAGAATCCTCTTCAAACAAGAGAAGCATCCAATAATATAAGTACCTGGTTTTTTATGAGCTCCCCAAACATATTCACTGAAGCACGTTGTATTTGAAGGCACAAAATCTGTTGAGTACATGATCAGACTGGTTTGGGTAGAGAATAAACTACATTTAGTATTCTCGTTAGAGAAATAGTTAAATCAATGGGCTACAAACAAAGAACCCTAATTTATAAAAATAAATTTGCATTCTCTCTTCTTTAAAAGGAATTGTTATTCTTATTGTATTCATGTTTTGTCTACCATAACATGTCCATTTACTAAATGTACAAACTTAGAATCAACATAATAACCATCAAATATCCACGTACATACTTTTTTTTTAGGAAAGAAAAGAATACTCGAGTTGTAACTGGACACTTTTGTCGATTCAAAGAATTCTATAAAGTACGAACTACAAGCAAAAGTTGACTCTTTTTAAGCCAGAGAGTATGAAAATCATACATAGTTCTATGACCACTCTTGACTTCTCATGAAAGACCAAGCAACTTTATTTTATGGGACCAGAGATTTGATAGATGACAACCGTTATCATAATTTTCTTGTGTTCCACAAATTTAAGGATGATTCAACCTTCAAGCATGTATCAAAAGAGGCCCTGTATAAAAGACAAGGGGTGGAAAGTGTGGCTTGAAACAAGCAAAAAAAATTACAAATGGGAAATATAAGTGATATGAACCTGAATTATCGGCCAACATATGTTAAACTACAAAGTTTCCCCAAATAAAAGCTGATATGATTGAACATATTGACAAAAATAGACAAAGAATCTCCTAGAACATACAACGGAACATGTGCTGATGCATTTGCACTGCCTGTGTATGTGTTTTAGAGTGGCTGATATAAACCTCACTTATGATCCAGATACGAAAAGAAATTATAATCACCAACCCTAAAGTATAGGTTCAAGTTTATGATTCAACATTAAAAGAGATAAGAACACAAACAAGGAAACCATATTACCTTTGGACAGCATACAATACTAAGTTGTTTAACTGTGTGTGAAAAACGATCTGACCACTGTAATCCTTGAAGACATGGTAGGTTTCTGCAATCGCAAGAATCTTGCTTGCTGCAGCATTTTAGCATTTTTATTTCTTCCTGCCCTTCCCAACCCCCACCAAAAAAAAATATAAAATAGATATCATCAAAATAAGTAAATAATTGAGAAAAAATTGAAAATGGAAATGTATGCATATGAGTGACTACAAACTAACCCCATAACTTTCCAACAAAGATAAGTACTTAAGTGCAGCAAGATGCCAACAGTGCGTGCAGTGGTAGTTTTCTACCCGCTCAGTGGCCATGAATCTCTTCAAGCAATCCTCTAGAGTGCATTTATGTACCTAGAAATATATTCAAACTTATGAATACAAAATTTTAAAAAAAAACTAAATATATAAAGAACAAAATAGAAAGTTTCTACATAAGGAAAGAACACATAATACATACTATGGAAGAACACACATCAACCACAGGTGAAAGAGACAAGGTATGAAAGAAATCATAATCCAGCAAAATCTGCAACAAAAGCATAGGATAAGAAATGCAAATGTTAATCATAAGAAATCTATGTTGAAAAATCAGAAAGCTGGTAAAACATGAGTGTTAAAGCTGGTATAACATTAGGATTGTCGTGAACGAATAAAGAGTAGGGATATAATGATGCCATATAGATAAACCAAATGCGTATTACTTATAACCTGTGAAGCTCGTTTAAGATGAATATAATATAATACAATAATATAAGGCACTCAACCTCAGAAGAACAACTTTGACAGATGAGGAAACTGCTAAGAATCCCGTCAAAAGGCCCAATAAACCTTTGCTTCCACTTCTTTGGTTCACTTGCATCCTCTATCCTTTCCTGGGTGACAATCCTGCCACTTCCAGTAGCCATGTTCCCCAAATCTGCTAAGGAACCATGATGGGGAACGTAAGATTCTGAAAACTCTCCTCTTAAGCAGGATAGAAGATGAAGAAATGCTTCTGCGGCATCCTACATATACCAACACTTGTCAGTTTTTATTTTAGTTGGTAATCAAGCAAGGAATCACAGCACAGGGCAACATTACTTGTATAAAATCAACTGATCAGCACCTGTTGGTCCATCAGCTGGAATTGTGGGATATAAAGATTCATCGCTGACATCACGCTTCGAGGATTCAATATTGTCCTTCTATCTTGAGGCATGCATAACTCTATTATAAAAGGTGGGTGCTAAGAGGTAAGATTACCAATTTAATCACACTAACACTGTTGAAATGTGACTGCATATATAAAAGGACAAAACAGATTCCAACCAAATCATCATACTTGAAATTTAGAATAGCAAAACAACAAAATTCAAAGGATGATAAATGAAAATTTTTAGAATAAGAAATTATTCCTCACACACTTTTAAAGTTTCAGCAAGTATGAGTTTGACAAATCACTATGTAAAGATTCTAAACTATAGGCATATGTATGTGCAAGATCACCATCCCATGAGACATTTGCCAAACAGCAGGTTTTGGGAATGGAATCACTCCAGCAGCATAAAAACACCAATTTGAGGAAAAACATTCCAACCCAATACCTACACAGCCCGATTGACCGACTCCTTATTACAACCCGATACTTGAAAATATATGAAACAAGCCCTTAAACCGAATATATTCTAACCTATCCATTTCAACATAAGATGTAATCTTGGTTACTACTCCAAAGCTAGGCTTTAAATATAGTTGTTCATTGTACCTTCAAACAAAGTAACCAAAGCAGCTGAAAGAGGTAGCCTTTCAAGTTGTTCCTCACTGGATGAAGAATCTGAATTCAACTCCACATTTTCATCCAGAAAAAGACGGAAACTTGCACAGCTAGCGAGAGCCTGAAATAAAATACTAATTCAAACCACAAGTTTCCGGTCATAATCAAGAAAATAAGCAGCTTCTACACTGATTTTACCTGCAAAATTACATTGAGGAAACAATTATTGCCCAGATTTCGCAATCCAGGAACAAAAGGCACCGTCTTTGAGGGATCGTCACCCTCCGAAGACCATGGCAAGCTGTAAGAACTGCCCATTCGAACACCTCTGAGAGAGAGGATCAAGCCACACGCAAAACCCAATACACCAACCACTGAAACGTGCAGCGCGGAGGGTGAAACCCATCCAATTCGTTGGATTCTCTGAAGGCCGCCTTTTATTTGGCCGAATATGGCGTAAAAGCTCACTTCCTTGCTAATCTTCATACAAATTCCAGAGGAATTATCCCCCTTGTCCGTCTATCTGCCATTCTAGGGTTTGAGGTACTAGAAGAACACTGGAAGCTCGAAACCAATGAATCTGAAATCCGAGTTTGAACTGCAGGTATTTCGAATGTGCTGCTGATGGGCACCACCGGCACCAACCCGAGCGAAGTGAAGAGAGGTACGGAAGTTGGGTTTTGCGACCGAGGTCGCTGCCAAAGCAGACGGTTGGTTTGAAAGGCCGGAAGGGACTTGGATATCCGGCCGGAGAATCCGTCGCTTGAAGCACGGGATAGTCACAATTTTTTTTTTTTCGGTAAACAAAAACAACACAACAACAAAGGGCTTGCCACACCACACAAGGGACGAGGCGGCTACCGGGGCCGGGGGTGTAGGTGAGTCTTCGTGACCCCTTGTGCGTCCGCAAAGAGGAGTGCTAGGGTTGTTATTTGAGTCGAACGAGCCGAGTATTGGTTGTTCATCTGTTTATTTAGAAATGAGTTGAGACTAAATTTGGACTCGAACTTAAAATGTACTTATACTCGACTCGTTTAGGAAATGAACGAGCATGAGCCGAGCTTTTTTCGAACATTAAACACCCTTGCTCAAAAACACAACAACTTAAAAAAAATTTTACAAAATTCGAGCTTAAATCGAGTGAGCCGAGCTTTGAACCAAGCTTAAAAATATGATCATGCTTGACTTGTTTAGAAAATGAATGAGTTCAAGTCGAGCTCGAGCTACTCGGGTTAAATAACAGCCCTAAACAGCGCCTTCGAACCCAAAGGCGGTGTGTCAAGTAGTGTAATGCCTAAAGGAAAATTCGAAGTGAACCAAGCAAGAAAATCAACGAGGGAGTTAGTCTCGCGGTAAATGTGTAGAAATTGGACCCTCCGACTTCATAAATGATGAATTGGCTCAGCGGATAAGGAATCGTGGTGAGTGGAAGGGATTGTAAGGTGGAAATTGTTTAATATAGGTTCGGAACCCAATTTTAACCCTAGATGGCTGCTCTTTATTTACCAATTCAAGGAGTGTTGGCATCGGGATACCAAGCTAAACAATGGGTGTCACTTTTTGATGTCCTTTTTCAGAAGGTCTAGCGTCGTGCTCAAGTCCGTCTCATACAGGACCTTCTTAACTTTGAGATCCCAAGCCATCTCGAGGCCCCTAACAAGGTACCTCATAACTCCGCTTCGACCACCGAGCACGACATTATGTTCTGGACGAACCCGCGGATACAATTGCCTCTCTTGTCACACAAAGCTCACCCAACCGAGGTGCCACCACAATTCTTGATCGCTATGGATTCGAAAAATATTTGAAGAAGTTTATATTTGAAGAGAATGCTACGGATTTGAAAAATCTACTTTATTTTGCCCTAACGAAAGATGCTTGGGTATGACGACTAGCAAGGGGTTGAATCATAGTCATCCTTGTGGATAATGGAAGCCAGTCAGGATTGCGCTCTTTTGCCCTACGGCTCAACTAAATACACCCCAAATTTGCACGTTGAAATGGACGTGCAAGTTTGTTGTGGGCTAATTAATTAAGAAAGCCCGTTAATTAATTAAAAAAGATTGCACGTTGGATTGAACGTGCATTTTAAAAGGGTGATTTGTGGTGTATCTAACAACCCCTTTGCCCTAATGGGGGAGGCTTGGGATGACGACTAGCAAAGGGGTGTGAACGGTAGGAGTTTCCTCTTGCTCTAGTCCTTCTAGATATCAAGTCTTTGGTCGACACAATGTGGGAAGCCTAGCTCTCTAATAACATAACCAAATACATATGCGTAACCCTACTAAACAATTCAACTAATTTAACTAATGGAGATGACAAGTAAGAGTCTAATCCACATAAGCTTTTATTATTCACGTATTCCGTTAACAGTGGTAGATCCTGAAATTGTTGATTGTTGAGGCAAAAAATCACAATTAAATTTTTTTCATGTAAAATGAAACCTGAATTTTTCTTTTTCAAAAAATGATCAATAGTATGTGTATGTAACTAGAATAAAAACATAAACCGTAAATAATTTATTTCATTGTTTTCAAATATTTTGATATAACCTCCTAGTTTGAAGTTTTCGGGTATAATTATATTATTGAGGCATGGAGTTTAACAAATGATAATTACGATAAAATTATATCAATTTGGCAAATGATGTAAGAAATATTATTCGGGCATGAAAATTTAAATGTTTATAATTTTTTTGCTCATCAGATATTGGATTTGAGCTTATAATATATCAAATCGAAGCTATCGACGAGAAAAATATGTATGTTACATTTTATTTTTGATTGGGAGGGGGGGACTGCCACCCTTGATCCTAAAGAGAATCCACCTCTGTCCGTTAGTGTGCAAAACATGAAAGGAGAGAAGGAAATATAAAAAATGAGGCTAATGAGGTTGAGCTCATAACATTAAGATAATAAATACCATTCCATACCAATAAAAATAAATTATTTTTCTAACTCATTACTTTTATGATATTTTATCCCTAAAATTAGTAAAAAATTATATATATAAAAAACTCTTAAATCTTTATGGAGTCAGTCCATCTTGATGCCGAGAGGGGTGATTGATAAGCTGAATAAGATACAACGCAATTTCCTTTGGAAAGGCACTACAGAAGGAGGCAGAAACCTTGTTGCTTGGAAGGATGTTACAAAACGGTTTGAGGAGGGCGGTTTGGACATCAAAGAGATACTCGGGTGGAACAAGAGTGTCTTTGCCAAACTTTTATGTGACATCGAAGCTCAGAAAGAGTGTGTATGGGTGAGATGGGCGAATCAGAATCTGCTCAGAGGGAATTCTATTTGGGATGTTGGCCCAAGGTTGACGACTCGTGGGCTTGGAAGGAGCTACTTGGAGTGAGATATGAATTACAAATGCTTCTGCAACCCCAGTTGTACGTTTGTCTGAAGCTCCCTTCTTCATCCTAGTGGAGGGCTATCCAGCGGGAAAGTGTACGAGATGGTTAGAGACCATGGAGAGCATTGCACTTGGGGTAGTTTTATTTTGAAATGTGCCCAGTGCAAACGTTGGTCCTTTATTACATGGCTAGCTGTGAGGAAACGGCTCAAAACTGGAAGTGTTATTAAGCATTGGTTAGGACCTGATGGAGCCTGGTGGCCGTTCTGCAGGGAGGGGGAAGAAACTGAGGACCATCTCTGGTTCGATTGCAGAGTGGTCAGAGATATACAGAACAGGGTATCTGATTGGCTTGGCCGGCGTGGGTGTGAGATTCGACACCCTCCACGAGTGGATACAATGGTTCGAGAGAGAGCCAGAAAGGAAGAGGAAGGGAGCTATGTTTCAAGGCAAGTTGTTGGTGTTGTGCTCTTTCGTGTACACGACTTGGAGGACCAGGAACCGGATGATCTTCATGGGTGCATAATGCAACCCGGCAGAGTGTGCCATGGAGATCATAAAAGCTTGCAGAAACAGAATCTCCATCAAGTGTAAGTGCAGGAGTAGGGTAGAAAAAGCTTGGGTGAAAAGATTGATGAGTTACAGGGGTTGGGTACATACGGTTTAGAGAATTGGGTGTAAAAGGTGGTGATGTCGATAGACAGTCTTGAGAGAGGAGTTTTTCGGGGACACTTTTGCATAGTCTAGTCCGTTATATTTTTCCACGAGACCCTCGCTATGGTCTCCGTGCTTTTGTAACTTGGTTATACTCATCTTATATATATTTACCAGTTAAAAAAAAAATGGAAGGACTGTTTTTCTTGCGGGCAAAGGAAGGACTTGAGCCACGCAAACCCCTAGATAAGTAAGTTTATATTTGAACCACTACAATGGTACAATACTCCTATTGATTGATCGATGTCATAAAATTACATTATCTATCATATGATTCTTGGGTGATGATGAGTTGTTGTTTCAAGACAGCATGGAAAAAGCGCATTGAAACAAAGGCCGAGCTAGTTTGCTGATCTGTGATGGACTAATCACTAATAATTGCAGGGATTTGCTGGTTCTCCTCGTTAGGCAATCAGCAATGTGTTGTCCTCCGTTTGCTGGTCCCCTTTAGAAAGCTACTTGACACTTATGAGTTTTGACAGTGTGCATATTTGATTCCTTCAAGCCCCTGCACTTAACTCATTTATCCATGTAACCTCCCTGCCTGCACCAATTTTAGCTCCTTTCGATCATCACTCAGCCCACCAAGAAAGAGGGAATAGAATTGTTAAATGAATTGTTAAATCACAGTGGATCATCCGACGTGAGGCACGCACGCCAAGCGTACACACACGCCAACCAAGACGAGCACACAAGTCAAGTAGGGATCCATCCTAAAACCAATTGGTGTTAAAGTAGGCTAAACAATCTTCTTCATATTGTTTGGCCCAGCCGGTCAACAACAACATATATTATCTTCCACTATGTTTTAGTCCTTGGTGATTATTTTTTCAAACTCTTAATTTTGAAATAAAAAGCGAAACAATGATTAAAAAGAAATTCTTCAAAAACGTCTTATAAACACCTTAAAATTATCTAAAAACTTCAAAATCTCAAGCATCTGTTGGAGATGCTCTAATTAACATTGTTAAAACTAGAATCTAACCTCTTAATGTACCTTAATGAGGTTGTCCAAAATGTCAATTCCACAATAGCCCTCCTACAGCTTTGTTACCAAAGAGATCGAGGGAGTCAATTTCAAAATGAACGATAGCCATACCCCTCCTTTCTCAACTCCACTGCCCACTCGATCATCTCCGCCTCGGCCTTCGTGTTGTCCTCGTACTTCCTTCGGGTGCGTAATCACTCCATAAAAAAAATAAAATCTTGTTACTTTTTAATGATCTTGTTTTCTAACTACACGGGATATGCGGTCTCACCGAGAATATCCCATTTTTATTGTAATGCCAACTTAACCGATCATTGTCGTTTGAGTCCACTAATCTCATTTGGAGCACAAATGCTGCATCACAAGGGGGGAACAGCTCATCGACCTTTACCGTGTCCCATCATCAATCCTAGTTGTGTTGGTCTTTTATTTGGTGTTTCGCGGTTCCTTTTATATTGTTTTGACGGTTTTGGTTCGTTTGCCGGTCGTTCAGCTTCTCGATTTACCAGATAATATAATTTGTTTAGTGTTTTAAATTCTTACCAATAAGCAATTTGGCATCACACCCATTGGTGGACCTAGGGGGCTCGGGGGAGAGTGTAGTCCCCCTGGCCCCCCCAAAAAATAAGTTGAAATTTTTTGTATGTATTTTTTTGCAATTTATATTAATTTTAGGGATAAAAGAGTGTGAAATGGATAATGAATGATAAAGACAACTTTTTTTGATGACGAGGAACCCACCTTTGGTGGCAAACCCCGAGCACGTGACCCAGCCGGCAAGGACCACGTACCAGGTAAACCGGCTTGCGCCGACCGGCTCGACCCAGTGGTAGAGAGCAAGGTAAACCTTGGGTGAAACCCAAGAAAAGAGGCGGAAGCAGGGATCGAACCCGGGACCTCCTTACTCCTCCCCTTGCTCCTTACCTCTAGGCCACCCCGACTGGGGCATGATAAAGACAACTTTGATTTGTTGGGAATGAGGGTTTTTTATTAGCTTAAGTTCAAACCCCATTAGCTTCACTTTTTCATAATTTTTTTCTTTTAGTTTTTTCTATTAAAAATACCTAATTAAATACTACGTATAAATTTAAAATTTTAACGAAAACATTCCTTTCTATATATACATACAAAAAAAGTTCTCATATTTTGATTTTTTAAAATATTTTTTTCCTGAAAATAACTATTTAAATCACAAATTTAAGGTTTTTTCTATTACTATATTTAAACAAAAAATTTATTTTTCATATATATATATATATACATAAAAAAATTCTAAATTTTTTTCCAGCCCCCTAGAAAAATACTACCTCAGTCTTGCAAAACTTCTCGTTTTGCTTTTGTCATGTTTTTTAAAATATATTTTATTAATTTTATTAATATCAATGATTTTATTAATTTTAAAAAATAATTTCATACCTAATATAATTATCTATAAAATTATTAAAAAATTAATATTTTATAGAGTTTTTCACTTATTTAAAAAAAAATGTATCAAAAAATAAAACCAAGTAGTACAAATTTATCACACAAACTTCTCTCTGAAAAGAATAAACTCTGGGAATAAAGAGTTGGTGATGCTCAGATGAAATTTCAGTAAAGAAAGAAAAACAAAACCCTAGGATTCGCTGGCAAAAACAGTCCCTATCTCTCTCAAATCTCCATTCAATAGGGCAACTGTCCAGTCAATACCCAGGTCATAATTTCCCAAATTGCCCTATCAAAACCCATAATTCCAAGGGCAAGATGGTCCATTACGGTTAACCCACAAGCCCAATTTGCAGACGGCAAGAGGCCGGTGTTGGCCATTTCACAACTTCCTACCCTTTGAATTCCTCTCTCTCCACATCTCTCCTGCTGTCAAACCCCAACAACATTCCCCCCGTTGATTAGTATTTTGTTCATCTGCGAATTTCGACTGCATTTGGGGAAGAAATTAGTAGGCGAAATCATTGTCAACGAGAGAGGGAACCCAACCAGAGTAGCTCATAACTGGCAATCGATCGATTTCGCACCCAGAAACTGCTTTTTCAGGGCTTCCAATACAAGGCGGAGAATGAACTCTAAGTCTGTAACGATTGGGAACAACAAGAGTCGAATCTGCCCTTGTGTAATTGGTTGATTTGACAGCCGTTTCCTGCTCCGATCATTCATGGCGGGGGAGGAGCGTAAGCGTGTGTATCAGGCGTGGAAAGGCAACAACGTGCGTACTTCTTTTTACTCTTCTTGTTCATTCATTTGTTTACTGCTTGGTATAAATGAGGGTTTTGCTTCTGGGGATTTTTGGGGTTTGCGTACTGGGTGTAAATCAGTTTATTTCCCCCCTAATTTTGTTGTTATCTGATTTTTGAGGCTTGATTTTGCTGTTGAGTGTTTTGAGTTGTGCCTGTGACCTGTTTTCTGAGGATGGTTTCTGCTAATTTTGTCTAGATCAATGATAATTTTAGTGTGGAAATTGTGGAATTTAGGAGTATTTTTGAAGCTAATTGGGGGAATTTTTATTTTATTATTAATGTAGTTAGTTTGATGAATTTCTGATTCCATAAAAACTGAAGGAGATAGGTTTTTGTGTGGGTTTGAGCTATTGATGGTACACACTAGGGAAATGGGTCTTTGTGGTGAGTTGGGGGAAGGTTTGCACTTCATATTATTCCTTTTCTTCTAGGCATTTGGCATCATGTGCAGTGTTTTGTTAAGTTATGGAAAAAGGTGGTCATCCAACAGATAGTAAAATGGCTAAAGTATAGGACATTAGGACCTGTAGGTGAACATGAAAATGAAGTGCTGAAATTTGGGCCACAGAAGTTGGACATTTGCAACTTTATTCTCTATGGAATTCCTTTTTTGAGAGGGGAATCATCGGACTGTGACCAGGTTTTGAATTAGAATGCTGTCTTAGATGGCTGCCCACCATTGAGATTGCGTCATCCCTCGTTTTTGCTCTTAGCAGTTTAGGTTACCTACTTCACGGGTACGAGTATCTGTTCAAAAGTGAAAATATGACATTCAACCACCAGAAGTCATTTGATTTGCCCCCTACAATCTATATTAGTAGAGAATGCTCTTCTTGGTTGACCATTTTAAATAGAATGAAACCGATATATGGCCCACATTTGTTTTCTTGATCTTTGATGAAATTGATTGGGAAAATAGCAGTGCTATAGCCAAACTAACCAGGGTTTCATCTTTTATATAAATGTTATGAATCTTATGATGTTCCGCCATCAACTTGACGCTTATGCATAGTGATTTGCTTCCCACGAAGCCTTTTGGCCTTTATAATCTTGTCAGATTTCCCTGTTCATTTACCTGTATTGGAATATGGTAGCTGTGGAGATTGCCTTTACTGATGGTTAATGCATGTTTAATTATTCACTTGACAGTATTTCTCATATATCTATCTTCTTTCTTGTTTGCAGTTATTCCTATGCCAGGGGAGGCTGATATTTGGGCTAGATGCTAGTTCGCTTATTGCGACAATACTGCTTATAGCTGTACCTTCAATTATCTTTTGCGCACTTGTTGCGAGGAATCTTTTTCATAAATTTCCAGATCATAATGCTGGATATGCAATTCTTGTGGTAGCTGTTGTCTTCACCGTCTATGTTAGTCCTTCCCCTCTTTTAAGTTTTAAAGTATCACATGTGTCCGCATTGTTCATCTCCAGCTTGCTCATGTTGAACTGAATTCATAATTTATGAGAATGGTGATTTTGAAGTATCTTTTCTAGATTCTTTGTACATATTAGTAATGAGCTTATAATCTGCAGCTGCTAAATTTTCATTTCTCATCAGACTGTCAATTAAAGACAATTGGCCTTGGTTTCATACCATTTTTTTTTTTATTTTTTTTATTTTGATCGTGTAGGTGTTGGGGCTTCTTGTACGTACTTCAGCTCGGGATCCAGGTATCGTTCCTCGTAATTCCCATCCACCAGAGGAAGAGCTCTCCTATGATTCTGCAGATGGCGGTAGTAGGCCTGCACAAAGCATGCAACTTCCCCGTTCAAAAGAAGTCATGGTTAATGGCATGCCTGTTAAAGTGAAGTATTGTGAAACTTGCATGTTGTATCGCCCACCTCGCTGCTCTCATTGTTCTATATGCAACAACTGTGTTGAGAAGTTCGATCATCACTGCCCATGGGTTGGTCAATGTATTGGGGCGGTATGCTTTTCAATATGCTTACTGCATTTAGATTGATTCTCTTTACTAAATGAGCCTTTTATTATTTTGGTTGCTTTGTAATGAAATCATCCCTTCTTGAAAAGTTATTTTTCTAATTTAGTTGTGTGAAATTGAAATGTTGTAAGCATCCTAATTTGGTTAAAACATTATATTCTTTTCCTGTGCAGCGCAATTACAGATGCTTCTTCATGTTCATATCCTCTTCAACTCTTCTTTGCATATTTGTCTTTTCGATGTCTGCTTTGTACATAAAGTTCCTCATGGATGAGCATGGAACTCTCTGGAAGGCGATGAAAAAGTCTCCTGCATCAGTGGTGCTGATGCTTTACTGTTTCATTGCGCTGTGGTTTGTTGGCGGCTTGACTGGCTTCCATTCATATCTGATAAGCAGAAATCAGGTCTGTTGCTTGTTATCTTTTTTATACTGGCTGGATTTTACTCCCCATGTATCTTCTTATGGTTCCGTTCTCCTACTACCATAGAATTTGCTTTAGTAATTATTAAATTTATACACCCCGCTTTCAGAAACGAAATAGTTATTGCTTGAACAAAATAGTAAACAGAATAGTTGATTCCTGTCCTGTGTTTGGTCTGTACTTGTGTATAGAGTGACTTCCTTGCTTATCAACAATAAATATCATATCAAGTTACATTCAGTACTATTGCCAGTTTTTTACAAGGTTGTGTTCCCGAATATTGATCATGCTTGGCATACTCAGTGAATAACTTTCGTCTTGCTGACAACTTTTCAATTTCCAGACAACGTACGAGAACTTCAGATCAAGAACAACCACCAGTGGCATAAACGTCCACGACCGTGGTTGCTACAACAACTTTGCTGAAGTTCTCTTCACTAAGACACAGCCTTCGAAGAACAAATTCCGGGCATTTGTACAAGAAGAGCCACCAAGGCCTGCCCGGAGGCCAATGCCAGATCCGGTTGAAGAAACAAGCGAAGACCGCCGAGCCAAAGTCGAGACTGATGATTTAGAAATTGGCGACGATATCTTCAAACTATCTCAACGTCATAACGTCGGTGAAGCCGAGGACACTAATGGAAGGGGGAGCGACAATTTAGCCCGTGGATCTTCTGAACCAGACTTCAATCTAGACCCCGAATCGCAAACTGACCAAGCCAGATCAGACACACGGCGATCATCTCGTTCCAGGGGAGCAAGTAGTAGCTTTGATGCCGCAACATCGCATTTGCAGGCTTTTGATTCCATAGGTTCGGGTCCAAAGTGACAGCAGTCAGCAGAGGTAAGTTTCTAATCAGTGCTGTCTGCATTTTTAACAAATCCAGGCCATGAGCAAAACATTTCTCAGAGTAACCATAGGCATGACTGCTGTCGAATATCTGAACCCGGATTTAGCAAGAGACCCGGTTTGCCATTCTTTCGGGGTTCTTTTCGAGAAAAGAACCGCATATATATCTTCTTCAAGAATGTCTTTTTTGTATTTTTTACTTACTGCCATGTACAACAGCTGAAGGTACAACTGTAAGTTTTGTGAATTACTGGTCATTGATGTGCATATTTCCACAACTTATCTGGGTGCAGTTATTGGTAGCCTCTTGAATTTTGATTGTTTTGTATTTAGAAGAGCAACTGCTTTCTAAAAGGGAATCAATGTGAATACATGTTTGAACTGCAGAAGTTCAAAGATGCTAAATTGCCATCAAGTCACTGTTTAGTTTACTGCAGGACATTTAAAACCAAAATCTGGATTATTAAAATTCGGTTCGTTATTGTGTTTGGATTCTAATTGTATTATGTTTAGAATGCAAATAGATAAAGTGGTGTGTATAATGTATATATATTAATACAATTTTTAAGGTGTTTAAATTAAAAAATATTTAGATTTCACGATGGTTAATCTATCATATGTCCGAAGGACATAGGATAAGATCCTAATTGGGAATGATATCCTACAAAAAAAAATAAACGATCTTATGAATCTAATTTAAACTTTGGCTACCCTATGAATCTAATTTAAACTTGGGGCTAATTTATTTTAATTAAGGATATATTTTTTCTAAAATGGGAATCTTATCGTATTCCTCAAAGGCATAGGATAGAAAAACCGTAATTGTGATGGAAGTGAATCCAAACACACCCTAATAATCTTCAACAATTGAACAAGTGGGGTTTGAATTTTTATTTTCTAGGAAATCCTATTTGCTGGGTATCGAGTATGAAAAGTTATGTCAAAGTTAATATTTGTCGGATAGTGTTTGTTTGAAAAGAAAAGCCTAAGTAGGAAACTAGGAATACTATGGTTATAGTCAATTTACTTTTATTTGCCTTTCTAATAACATAAACTAGGAAAGAATTGATGTGAACCTTAGGATTTTTTTTAAACAACAACAACTACCCAGTATATCCCGCAATTAAGTAGAGTTTGGGGGTCAGAATGTACGCACTCTTTCCCCGAATAAATCGAGAGAGTGTTTCTAATAGATCCAAAATAGTAGACATATAAATCCTATGAAGACATGCTAAACATTGGACAAAGAGGCACGAAGAAGCATAGAGGAAGGCTGAATAAAAGCAACAACAATAGGACAAAACACCCAGCCTAGAACTTTCAAACATCAGAAGCCCGAATAGACCTCCTCCAACGGTCTCTATCCAATGTCAATTTTTCCGACAAGTTGAGCAGATTGAGATCTTGCCGAATAACCTCCATCCAGCTCTTTTTCGGTCTACCTCTACCCCTACAAATAGCTCCAAACTCCAAACTCTCACATCTACGAACATGCGCCGATATAGGTCTCCGTCGAACGTGCCCAAACCACCAAAATCTGGACTCTCGCAGCTTGTCCACAATACTCGCAACTCTAGCCTTGCTCCTAATGTCTTCATTTCTTATTCTGTCAAGTCTCGTATGCCCACTCATTCATCGCAACATCCTCATCTCAGCCACTGTCAACTTCTGTTCTTGAGCTTTAGTGACGGGCCAACACTCTGAACCATACAATAAGGTCAGTCTAACAACCACCTTGTAAAATTTCCCTTTCAGTTTAGTAAGAACTTTCTTGTCACATAACACCCCTGACGCTCTTCTCCATCTCAGCCATCCCGTCTGGACTTGATGCTTGATATCTCTGTCGACACCCCCGTCGCTTTGAACGTAACTTGAAATACTCTTTCCTTGGGACAATATCATCCCCCAATAAAACGGATGTCCCAAGGCCCCTCTCATCTCCAAAACGAAACCGAACATACTCGGTTTTGGTCCAACTCATTCTGAAACCCTTAGACTCCAGCACCTCTCTCCAGTTTTCTAGCCTACGAGCCAAACCCGATCTTGAGTTGTCCACTAGAACAATGTCGTCACCAAACAACATGCACCAGATACCTCTTCTTGGAGTGGAGCAGAAAGAGTGTCCAAAACTAGAGTGAAAAGAAACGAACAAAGCGCTGAACCCTGGTGAAGCCCCACTCGAACATCAAAATACTCTGAATCACCACACGACGTTCTAACACTTTTCAGCGAACCCTCGTACATATGCATGAAATAATTATATTTTTACAATATTTTTACTGGCTTGGCACGACGTGGTATCGTCAAATGAATGGTTCATTCTTCAACTTTCGGTGTTGACAAAGAGCTAATCGACACCGATTTCCAGAGCCGACAAGGATTAGAATATTGTGGTGTGCTTTGTGTGTGCTGGTGTAAGTTGTCGTTGCTGGTGTTCTCCCGTGGGTTCTCCACACCGATAGCAGGAGTCATTTGCTAGTGTTCAACTCTGATGTGCTCCTGTGTGTGCTAGTGGTGACAATTGTAGCGGCTGGTGCTTCTGCTGGCCGTGGACACAGACAACAGGAGTCGGTAAAGTTGTTGTTGTCTCTGCCTCCTCAGGTTGGTGTTTTCACCGTGCATTAGGCAAGATATTGCTTGTGCCGATAACAACCCCTTATATTTATATTAAGGTTCTTTAACCTACTATCAAATGTATACGCTAAAACTTGGTACTTTTATCTATAACTCATTATTAATTCCTCATTCCTAAACTAGACAAGCATTATTTTTTTCCGGAAAAGATATCTACACAACAAATTTTTACTAGTTCTACCGCTAACCACTGCAACAAGATGTGATGGATTTTAAACCGTATAATTAAGTCTACTGCAACGTAGTGCGGTGGCATGTGGTTGTATTTGAGGCCACCGCACAAAGATGCGGTGGAGTGTAGAAATGGAGGCCGTTAGGACCTCAAGGCCATCGCGTGCATGTTCATGTGGTGGGCTTTCACATGTGGAGCGATAACTCGTTCCCTCGTTCCAATGTTACCACGTTCCGATGGTATGAAGTTGGGGAATTTTTTTGAGGGGGAGGGGGTGGGGGGCGAGGCCCACCGTAGCTGTGTGTAGTGGGGCGGAGCGTCTCGGAACCCACCGTAAAAGGGTGTGGTGGATGTTGGTTTTATCATTCAAATTTTGCAACGGTCTACCGCAGTATCATGCATTGGATGTAAAATCATCCACAATGGTTTTGTGCAAAATGTACACATCACTTTTTAGCAATTTGCTCAATTGGTGAAATTGATATTTTTTACACACCATTGAAATACAATTAATTTAAAACAAAAGGAAAATAAAACCATAAAAAAATAAACCAATGAAATTGTCTTACTTTTTGTAAAAGTTTTTGCACATGGAAGAAATAATGTGCTCAAATTTGCACATCATATACTCAAATGTGCACATTTGTACACAGCCAAAAAAGTCAAAACAACTAATTGAGCTAAAAAAATATCTAAAAAGTATACAATTGTAACCGCCTACACAATCCCTTCGATCTCACCCTATAAGAACGACATTTGTATGTGCATTCTCCCTTGTCAACACCAATGGCAGACAAAAATCCCCATAACGTCGTTACCGATACGTTGCTCAAACTTACTTTGGTACATGTTATAACTACTGTAAGTATTTTATTCCCGTAGCGGTAAGTATTTGAATTCCGTTGTGTTAATTCCGTAGCTGTGCATTTAGCCATGTAGCTAATCCGGATTCTTCCTAAGACCTTATCCAGTCAAATCCCCGATTTTGTTTGATTTTTTTTTTATATATATATTTTGAATCGATGTCAACTTTATCCGAAACTTGGTCAAAGTCAAACCGAGGCCAATGGTGTTTACAGTATTAAACTTTACGGTTTTCCTCAAAGTCAATGATCAAATATAATATGGATCCAATTTCGGACCGGTCTCGGCGTTTCGGTTTGATCTACTCTATTCATGAATTTTACTCTTCTTCTTTTTAAATTTATTTTTTATTCGTTCAGTTCAATTAGGCAATTTAGGTTTACTCGGTTGAATTTAAATCAATATTTTATGATACGGAGTAAGAGTTATTTAATTTTGAGATAAATTGTTGGATTGACTACTTTGACAACAATAATTTACTAATTAACCTGTACAAAACAAATGTCTAATCTTAAAATTATTAAATTGAATTCAATTAACTCTTATTCAAATCCCACGACATATATTTTATATTTTCTAACCAAGGGGTTTGAATTAATAAATAACTATACCTATATGTAATTTTTTACATACTATATTAAATTAAAAGTACTAGAACATATCTTATAAATTCTCTCTTTCATTTAACAAATTTTCGTAAAATTATCTTTAGTTAAATCTTTTATATAATATTATAGTGATGGTGTTTTTTTCTTTCTAATAAGATTATTTTAAAATATCTATATCTATACACTTCTTTAAGCGATAATAATTTTTAATGATGTGTTATCATTACATTTAATTGTGTAGTTTTTTTGAATTTACATGGGTATCCGGGGCTACTAGCAAGTAGCACTCGACTGATCCCATGGGCCCTGAAGTTAACAACTAGGTAGACCATCCATTGGCCACCCGGGGCGGGATTCGAACCGGGGACCTTTGGGTACTTCCCGTAGGTCCTTTCCAACTGAACCAACCCGAAATAGTTTACATTAATTGCAGTTAAAACTATACATTTTTAATTTTACACTAACTTTTATTAAAATTTTACAATATTAATTTGTCATATTATTATGATTTAAAAAATAAACCGCGCAATGGCGCGGGAACTGTACTAGTTTTATAATTAAATAATGATAATTTTTCTTATAAATTTAAGATATTCTCTTCATATATATATATATATATTTAAAATATTTCTAATAAAAATAATATAAAAATTATCCATACAAAATTGTGCCCACCCGAAAAAGTTTCTAGATCCGTCCCTGACGACGAGGAGCCTCGGTTCTTTCTCACAGTTATCTTTGAGTCTGCTTATGCGGCTTACAACTTAATCGATCTTCACTTGTTCAAATTTTATTTTGTTAATTGTTATAGCCATTTTTTTTTATTACGGCTCGACCCACTGGTAAGGAGCAAGACAAACCATGAATTTTCACCCAAAAAAAGGGGTGAAGGTAGGAATCGAACTCGAGACCTCCTGACTTTCTCCCTTACTCCCTATCAGTAAGCCACCCCGACGGGGGCATTGTTATAGCCATTTAGTTAAACGTATTTAACGATGAGTATTATTTTGAAATGTCATTTTAAAAATTCAAATTATATATATCACATCGGTATACTACCGACATTGTGCTAGATATGTTTACATGGGCAAGTTGAGATGAGAAATATATATGAGAAAGCACACAAAGTTGGGCTTCTGTGAGATTAGATATAGGAATTATATTTTTTTTATTCGAAAATGAAAATTGGCCGACCTAGTTAATTAGTCACCGGCAAACTTCGAAATATATGCTAATGGTGTAGCAAATGGGGGAGTTTGACTTTCAATGGATTGGATGGTCGTCAAATATGAGCAAGTTGCAACTATATATAGTTATGGAGGATTGTTTTTGGAACTGTAGTTAATGCTTTGTCCGCAACATGATGATTGGCATAGTATATAGTTTAATTTCCGATATGTCATTGACCATCTTGGAGTGTGTTTCCACCACACAGGAGATGATGATTGGCACATGTATATCCACATATATCTAGTGTTGTTTCACCTCAATTAGTTTTAAGATATAACCTCACACTCGACCTATATGTTAGGTAGGCTACTTGGGTATATACGTCTGTATACACGATCCTCATTTATTGGTTCAAGTCAGACTTTGATATGATATTAGAGTGGTTAGCCTAACGACACGTCTTTCGATTCCGGTTTGATTACCATTATCCAAATTTCAACTAGGATGAGTCATTCCTAATTAGTGGACTACTTTTTCTGTTACTAATAAACCGGTGGGCTACTGCCCTTAGCTATTATTCATATTAGCAGAGGGTGAAGAAACTCCCTCAAGATCAAGCAAATTACAAATGAAAGGAGGCGGCACAGTGTATTCAGCAAAATTAATAGAGTTTTCAAAGGAATTCTGAGCAAGGGCATCTCCAATTCTGTTTGCTTGTCGCTTGACATGGACCACGTATACCTCCAAGTTAGCATCATCCATCCACTTGCAGCACTGCACAATCAAGTGTTGTGCCATAGAGTTATGCTTACCTCTCCGATTGAGCATCTCACACACCATTACCGAGTCCGTCTTAAGAACCAAGCGTGGGTAGCCAATATGTTAGGTTATTACTAATTGGTTTTAGAATTGAAAATCACTCAATATGTTAGGTTATTAGCGCATGTATGCCTGTGCATAAAACCCTCTATTTGATTTTAGTATGGAACCTCACTCGTCTTGAGTGTTAGACTTTAACGCTCACACAACTTCCATCATGAGTCCGAATCGGACTTTAATACAAATTAAGCTATGCTAAGGACATGAAAAACAATGCACATCTAATGAAGAGTTGCAAGATTAATGAAGAATTAATGGGGACCGGAATACCGGATAGTTTCATTTCCTTCAAACTGCCATTTATTTCACAATTAAGACAAAAATATTGTCTTGTATAAATTCTTTTACCATCTAAACAACCTATAAAATTTATATCTTGACCGACAATTGACTCTTGTTGGTACTTAAATCTTCTTCCCAACCATTCAATTATGATGTAAACAAACTTCTATAAATTATTTAATCATCTAGAAAACCCCCAAAATTTATAACCCGATCCATCGCTCTCGCTGAAATGATCGCCTTGTTGCTGACGATCAGACACAGGGGAAAACAGGGGAGCCGAAGAAGTCGGGATCGAACCAGACGAATCCATGGAAGGAGGCAGTGACGAAGAAGACGACGACTGAAATTGGTGCTGAGATGCCATTGCAGTCGAAAACATCATCTGATTCACCGGCGGATTTGTCATCTGAGAAGAGGGCTCCGGCAAATGGGTCACCGGTGGATCCTCAAAATGTGGCCGGAGCTGAACGTTTTCGGGGAAATTGAGCTTCGCCTTGCTCCCCCTGAATCGAAGAGCAGCTTCGTCATAAGCTCGGGCAGCTGCCTCGGCTGTGTCGAAGGTCCCGAGCCAGACTCTTGCGGCCTTGTAAGGGTCTCGAATCTCAGCCGCCCATTTCCCCCACGGCCTTTGCCTCACTCCTCGGTACTTCACACTCGCCCCTTGAGGCTGTGAATTTTGTGCGGTTTGGTAATTCCAAATCGGCGGTGGAGAGTATGTGAGCGTCGTCGGAGTTGCACTGCTTGCTATCTTCGACCTCCTAGATTCTGCAACATTTTCAACTGTCTGTCAAGAGATTTGAAATTCAAATCTTAAATTTTTCACATTTTTATTGAATCTATCCCAAAATTTTGTTGACTGATTCAACCAAAAATATGTAATGGAGTGGTCAATAGATTGTGTGATGTGGACAAGAGGATATGAATTTAATCTTGTGGCTAATATTAATTAAAAAGATTTTGAAGTAAAAATCATCTTAATTCATTTTTATAAACGGTTTTTCTAATCTATATCCAGATGATATATAAGTTAAATAGACCAATTTATTTTTTATGGATCGCGATAATTTATTAGTATAAAATCGAAAAACCATTAAAATTTAAAAATATTTGAAAAAGGATAGAATCTCGACACGTATCCAAAAAAAGGAACTAACCATTAGAAGCAAATAGGAAACCATCGGGAGTGGAGCCGGAAAACTGGTTGGCGGATGCGGCCACGACGAGCGACTCGTCGTCCAGCTCGGGGGCGCCGGGGTCGTTGTCACAGCACCTCTTCTGACGGCCACCGGAGGAAGTCCCAACAGAGTAGCTGGAAGAGGAAGAAGAGGGCGGGAAATGGAGGGGGTGGGGATGGCCGGAAGCGACGTGGGTCAAGGCGGAAACGATCTCGAGCAACTCTCTCTCCCGGCTGAGGCCCGCCGGCATCGTCATGACATTCGTATCCATAACATCCACCTCCGCTGCCGCCATTAAATCTTGGTTTCCTTCTTCTTCTTCTTCTTCCGATTTAGCCACCTTTAGCTGCTGGCGTGGCAACAATCTGAGTTCGTATGGGTTGTTCTTCGTCTTCTGTATTCAACTCATCGATCGGTTGCTAATTAAATTCTCGGGTTTTCTATGTCTATATATATACTCAGTATAGAGTGGGCCAGCCAGGGGCGTCGAAGAATTTTGGGGTTATTATTTAATTATTACTCCCTCCGTTCCTTAATATTTGACATTTTCTAATTTGCACGTTTTTTTTAGGAACGTAAAAACTATATAAAATATTAACTTTATATTCAATCTTTTTTAATAATATTACACTTATTACTAATAAGTATGAGATTATTAAAAAAAATTATTAAAAAAATAAATATTTTTTTATAGTTTTTAACACCTTAAAAAACGTGCCTGAATAGTAAAATGACAAATAAAAAAGAACGGAGGGAGTATTATTATGTGGGTTGACAATTAACTTAGGCAAAAATGCATCAAACCACCCACTATTCATTGTTGTTTACAAATAACCACCCCTTATTAAAAAATTATCAAATAACTACCCACTATTCATTGTTGTTTGCAAATAACCACCCCTTATTAAAAAATTATCAAATAACCACCCATTAAATATAGGTTGTTTGCAACTAACCACCCATACCCTTTTTCTTGTTAAACCTCACTTAATTTAATATGAAAAGACAATTATACCCCTATTCTTTAATGTTTCATTTTTAGTAAAAAAAACAATTATACTTCTCTTTGTTGCTTGATTTTTTAGGTATTACAATTAGACCTATCAAATGGGTCATTCGGGTCGGGTCGCGAGTAAAACGGGTTCCGGGTACATCCAGGTTGTCTCGATCCCGGGTTTGGTTTGTCAATTTTTAAATAAATTTTTAATCAGGGTTTCGGGACATTTGATTTACCCGATTACTCGGAAAACATTTTTAATAAATTAAAAAATGAAAGATCAAATGTTTTTAAATAAAAAATTTTCCGACCCAAAATTAATCATATATTATTATATTTTATTAAAAAGAAAAATTTTGATATTTTATATATTATTACATTTTATTAAAAATCACGTGAAATAATAAAAATCAAATGTTTTTAATAAGATGTAATAATATATAAAATATCAAATTTTTAAAAAAATTGTTTAAAATTTTGATATTTATATATTATTACATTTTATTAAAAATTACGAGAAATAATAAAAATAAAATATTTTAGATCAGATATAGTATATAATTACAAGCACTATGATTTATGAACGTCTTTAATTGTAGAATTTTAAAATTATCCAAAATTATCAAATCATGATTTTTTTTAATTTAAAAAAGAAAAAATTGACAAATCCAAAATCGACCCAAAATGACCCGAAACTCGGTCAAACCCGGGTTCGAGACAACCTGGATGTACCCGGAACCCGTTTTACTCGGGACCCGAAGTGACCCGACTCGAATGACCAATTTGACAGGTCTAATTGTAATACCTGAAAAATCAAGCAACAAAGAGAAGTATGTCTTTTTAATAAAAATGAAACATTAAAGAATAGGGGTATAATTGTCTTTTCATATTAAATTAAGTAAGGTTTAACAAGAAAATGAGTATGGATGATTAGTTGCAAACAACCTAAATTTAATGGATGGTTATTTGACAATTTCTTAATAAGGGGTGGTTATTTGCAAACAACAATGAATAGTGGGTGGTTTTATGCATTTTTGCCATTAACTTAACATCCGAAATACTGTATGAGACAAAGTGGGCCTTTAGAGATTACGTAGACCGGGAAGGAATTAGTTTGAAGGAGCTGAGAATGAGATCTAATCATCTAAATAATAAATATACTCCCACCGCTATAAATGTAGGATGTTTTATTTTTGTAATTATTTTTTAATTTTTATAATACAATATACGTATTAATTAAAAATTAATATTTTATATAATTTTTACCTCTTTAAACTACGTGCACAAAAATAAAAAAAAGTCTTATATATTTATGATATGAGGGAGTATATAATTAGGTTATGCTTGGAAAAAGGATAGCTAATGAATTTTTTATAGATTTATCAATTGGGTTATTCGAGTCGGGTTCAGATTTGAGTCATTTGGATTGGAGGGAGTATCTATAATTATAAAAAATATATATTATTTAACTTATGAGAGACCTTAACAAACACAATTGCATGATGAATCTGTATTGGGTCTATCTAGTACATGTGTGGAGTCTATAGGGTTGATTTTGACCCAACGGGTCATCGGCTCTCGACGCTAAAAGTCTCGGGCCAATCATTCGAGATTGGTCGATTTTGGATCCCGGGTCTAAAATACCAGGTTTAAACCCGCAAAATTATCGAACGTACATGTCGGGTTTTTTCCGATTAGGTCATGTTTTGACATGTTTAATTATTTATGTTAAATATTAATAAGTTAGTATTATGTTTGATAAACCTAATTGTTGATAAATGATGAAAACTTAATTATGATAGAAAACCAAAAGCTTCGAAAAGCTTAGATGAGTCGATGTTAAAAAGCTCTTAATTCAAAATTAAGCCAACTAAATTAAAATCTTATATTTATTGCATTTAAAACTATATAACATCAAATATATAAACTTCGAAAAGTTAGCTAATGTGCCAAAAGGAGCCTTAATATGCGAAGATGTTATATTTAATTATCACGGATGTAATTTTGTATTATAAAAAGTATTTATATATACACTTATATTAGAATATATTTTTAAAAAAAATATTCTAAAATGGTCAATCTTGTAATTATTAATAATTTTTAAAGTGTAACTTTTTATATAAATCTTGGTCGTCCGATATAACATTGGGAGTCCACAAATCTGAGCGCATCATATGCTAACTCAAGCCAAACATGATACAAGATCAATGGCAATAGCGTATATACAAAGCTTGGGTTTTAATGTTTTTCGATGTTGGACAATCCTTCACATTACAATATGCATCCTCAAATGCAATTGTTTGATCCTACAATATATGTCGGGCGCACTTCATGAGCCTTAAGGTCGACTAGCCTAATGATTGACTAGGACCTCGATATAACATGGGGGTCCACACTCCACACGTCCAATCACATTATACATTTAACCCAAGCTAAACAGAGAAGACGAATGAAAATAGGTAGAGTAGTCCACCGAAATTTATATAAGGTTTGAGTTCTCATGTTTTTAAGGTGGAACAATATTTCATTCTTTCACATCATTTTTTTTTTTGTTATCAAAATTTATAAATATGTTAATATAAGTGTATGAAGTATAAATATAATTTTTATAATTTTATTTAACGCCACTGTCAATATAAGTGCGTGGATGATCAGGAATTAATTAGGTTGAAGAGGAAAATATTTAGAGGAGGAAATTAAATAATAAAAAAAAATGAAAGTGAAAATGAAAATCGGCCGACCTGTAGTTAGTAGTTACCGGCCAATTCAAAAGAGGATAGCAAGTGGCCGGGGGAGTTGAATTGACAATTGATGGGGTCAAATACAACCAATTTGCAATGTTTATTTCAATTATTTGTTTAGGGCGGAGGATGTTGTTGAGAAACGCTGCGTTATGCGTTCTCCGTTTTGAACTTTTGACTCTCTTTCTCAACATATTTATTCTGCCAATTTTTTGTTTTTTTAAATTGAAATATTATACTTACGCCCAAAATTAAAGTTTATCTAGAAAAAATATGATGAAATTGGAATTTTTTATTTTTCAAACACAAGTAAACAAGGTAGTTTTTCAATATATATATATATTTTTTTTGGGTTTGGATCCCATGAATTTCAAATTCATGGGTAGAGTTGAGTTTTATACTCACAAAAAAGAAATCAAAAGAAAAAAAGGAAAAAAGAAAATGGATGGGGATGGGGTGGGGGTGAAGGAGGGGGCCAAATCTAACCGTCGGTTATTTTTTTGACAGTTGAGATTTGCCCAACTCCATCTATGAGTTATTCTACAACTCCACCGGATCTAATTCCATATTTTTTTGGTGCAACGGCTCAAAATATATACCATAATGGTTCTCACTTATTACAACAATCCCATGCCCAAGCCCAAGTACTAATTTGAAAATATTTTTTTAATTATAATTAGATTCTTTGGTGGATTATATTTTTGGTATGAAATATTTATCTTATGTCCTAATGGTATAGAATAGATTTAAAATTTTTATTTTTTTTAAATTAATGATAACAAGGCGTAAAAATTATATAAATATTTTTTGTAAAAAAAATAATATTAAAATCTTATACGACATCCAACTATTTTAAGAAATGCAATGTGAATTGGATTTAATGTAATTTCAGTGGTTTTCAGCAAAGTTAGCCATAAATATAGATTTGACATTTTATGGGTATTTTCTAATATAATTTTAATAAATATTTTTTTCTAATATTATCCTCGTCCATGTGTAATGACCCGTAGTTCAGCTCTTGGATTGAGCTCGTAATGGTGTGATCGTCGTTGTCGATATTGAGTTGTCGATTGTTGATAGAGAGTGAGTTTGAAGAGGTAAAGGGAGGGAGTTTCTGATTTCTGTTTTAATGCCCATTCTGTTACAGCTTGGTCCTATTTATACCCCATCTATACAATCATAACAATGCTCCCCCCTTTACAAAGCCTTGTCTCAAGGCTTGAATATAGCAGCATCTATGTCATGCGTAGCCTAGTCACGAGGCTGCATTTGGAAATCCGGGAACTGGTGAATGATGTGCCCTGCTGGTTCCCAGGAGTCTTGAGCAGCATCCAAATTCTTCCACCTTATAAGCCATTCCGTTACAGGATCTTCATTGGCCAAAAATGAGACTCTGGTGTCCAATATTGCCTCTGGTTCTACCTCAATATCTCCTTCTGTGCCTGTACTTGGTAAGCTGGTGGAAACTGTATGACCATTCCCAACTTTCAGCTTGAGTTGAGAGACATGAAACACTGGGTGTATCATGGATGATGCTGGTAATTCTAATTTGTAAGCAACTGCACCAATATTCTCCAAGACTTTGTAAGGCCCGTAGTACTTGGCTGATAGCTTGAGGTTTCTCCTAAGAGCTACTGAAGTTTGTCTGTAAGGCGGCAGCTTTAAGTACACCCAATCACCCACCTGTAATACCCTCTCGGATCTATGCTTATCAGCAAAAAATTTCATGCGAGATTGGGCCAGTTCCAAGTGATGTTTGAGCTGCTCAATCATGTGTGCTCTGTCCTGCAACCAGCCTGTAGCACCTCCTGGATCTGTTGCAGCTATCCCCAAGTGAGAAGGCATGGTTCCATATAAGGCCACAAATGGAGATGTTTTGAGAGAGCTGTGAAAGTTTGTCTTGTACCAATACTCTGCCAAAAATAGCCAGTCATACCACCTACTTGGTTGCTCGGATGTCATGCACCTTAAGAAGGTTTCCAGGCACCTATTAACCCTCTCTGTCTGGCCATCTGTTTGTGGGTGGTAGGCATTACTCATGTGCAGCTTGGTCCCTAGTGACTTGAACAAGTGCTGCCAGAAGTGACTCAAAAACACCCTACCCCTATCAGACACAATGCACTCAGGTAATCCATGAAGCTTGTACACCTGGTCCATGAATGAGGCAGCAACCTTCTCAGCTGTGAAAGGATGTTTGAGAGGATGTTTGCATAAAGTTTTTATTTGTTTGTTCAAATATGATACTTTTATTTTAACAAGGGTATTGTTGTCATTTTCTACATATTTAATTGAAACCCTACTAGATCTTAAGGATGGGTGGTTCTATGCAACCTTTTGAGTTTTAATGAGTGGTTTACTGCAATTATATGTTTATGGAATGATTTTTTACAATTGGGCTATTTAAAAGATGGTTTTATGCAATTTAGCCTTATTTTTACCACCGAATCACCCCACCAGGGCTAGTGAAGGGTTAGAGGAGGGATTATTAATTGCTAAAATAGGTCGTTTAACTTTTTGATACGTTTTTAAGGAGTTAAAACTACACTCTCTTCGTTCTCAAATAAGTGATTTTTTACTATTCGTGCACGTATTTTATGGTGATAAAAATAACATAAAATATTAATATTTTTAATATTTTTTTGATAAACTCATAATTATTAATAATAAGTACTAATATCATTTAAAAATTAATTAAAATTTTAATATTTTTAATATTTTTATTCTTCTAGAAATACGCGTTTAACTTGAAAAAAGTCATTTATTTGCAAACGGAGGGAGTATAAAATATTAAATTTTTTATTAATATTTTATATAAAAACGTGTTAAAAAGTTAAACGGTCTATATTTTGAGATGGAAGTACTGAAGTAGTATTAGAGCAAGCCCAACAGCTTATCTAAAATAGAGAAAAATGGAGATTTTAGAGAAAATTGCCATTTTTTATTTCCAACAGCTTCTCTAAACTCATATCTAAAATAGAGAAATGGATGGAGAGAGGAAAAAAATCTCTAAATTTGGAGGAAAATAAGTTGATCTCCATAATTTAATGTTCATTTTTCCCTATATAGAATTTAATGATACAACCCCACATTTTCACCCATAATATAGAAAAAATTATAATTTCAAACTTAATTACTAGTAATAAAAATATAATTATTTTTAAAAATAAATTAAAAATGATATGATTTGATATAATATATAAATTAATTATGTTAAATCAATATAGATAGAACAAATAATTAATTAAAAACAGATTTACGGTAAAAGATTCAAAATTGAACAGCTTATGGATCCTTCCCGTACGGCACCGGCAACGGTGCGAGTCACAATTTACATTGGCATGCCATTTTATTTTTTATTTTTGACTGCCATATGTTTTATTTAAAAAAAGTACTACTTCGTACTAGTACACTAGCACGACTTTTTTTTTTCCTAAAAAAAAATCTTAATACTAATATATCCAATTTATACTGTATTACGGAGTATATTACTCATTCTATTTTATAATAAGTGTCGTTTATTTTTTAATGTACGTTTTTTATTTTTTAATGAGGTAAAAATTCTATAAAATACGCAGTATTATTTTTAATCAATTTTATTTTACATAAATTATTATTTTTTAGTAATAAGTATTAATTTTTTAAAAAATTGATTAAAAATAATACGTATTAAGTTGTGAACCCATTAGCGATGTATCAAGTAAAAATTAGCGATGTATAACAACATTTTTTTAACTAACACTAACAAAAGCCAATTCAGCTAGAAAAAATTAAATCGAGTGGAAAACTATATACAGTAGTTTTGAATTGCATAACTTTTCAGGGTTGACCAGTGAAATAACACGTGACAATGAAATATTGCACTGACTTTCACCAAAAGTAAAACCGAACTTTTGTAATGACATCATGTTGTACGTCACCAACCACCAGGTCGGGTGTAATCTGGTCAACAAGTCAGCGCTGACCATTGGTCAATTTATTTCATTACACGTATTACTACTTTTTTTTAGTTAAAGGGCAAATTGCATAAAATAGCACGAACTTTAGGTATAGTTGCGGTCGGTGACACGAACTTAAAAAATAAAAAAATAATCACCAACTTTGGGGTTTAGTTGCGGTCAGTGGCACGTACCACCTATCTCACTAATGTGGACTAATGTGGAATGTGGGTGCTTGCATGAATTTTTTTTTTAATTGAAAAGACATATAGCGAGATATGGATTAGTGGGGTGCTTACATAGATTTTTTTTTAAAATTAAAAGGCATAAAAGATGTGCTTAAATTGTGAAACTAGACAAGTTCCATTTTTTTTATTTAATATAATTCCAAATCAAAGATAATTGTGACAAATATAACATTTGCAAATTAAAATAACTAGTACCAAATGTCACGTTCATGGTAAACATTTTAGTAGCAAAATGACATAAATAGAAAATCAACATTTGGTTAGCACAAACCAAACTTGAGAAAGTCAAGCGGCCCCGGATGATTAGCATCCAATTTGTTTTATGCTAACCAAATGTTGATTTTCTATTTATGTCATTTTGCTACTCAAATGTTTACCATGAACGTGACTAGTTATTTTAATTTGCAAATGGTATATTTGTCACAATTATCTTTGATTTGGAATTACATGAAATAAAAAATAAAAATGGAACCTAACTAGTTTCACAATTTGAGCACATCTTTTATGCCTTTTAATTTAAAAAAAAATCTATCTAAGCACCCCACTAATCCATATCTCGCTATATGTCTTTTTAATTTAAAAAAAATTCATGTAAGCACCCCCATTAGTCCACATTAGTGAGATAAGTGGTACGTGTCACTGACCGCAACTAAACCCCAAAGTTGGTGATTATTTTTGTATTTTTTTAAGTTCGTGCCACCGACCGCAACTATACCTAAAGTTCGTGCTATTTTATGCAATTTGCCCTTATTTAAAAATTAATGTACAAAGCAAGTTTGTACAGTAATTGCATATATATACTCCTTTAATAGGTAAATAAAGAGCGGCTATTCCGGGGTTCGAACCGGGGACCTATGGGTACTACCCACAAGTCCTTTCCGATGAGCCATTCCGGAATGGTTCTTGCATATATACTCCATAGTTGCATTATTTGTGGGGAAATTTACAGAAAATCACCCATTAAATATGTATTTTTATATTTAATCACATGTTAAATATAAAATTATAGAAAATCACATGTTAAATGACTTTTGTTAACAAATCATCGTCCACTGTTTATGTTAGTCAGAGTTTTGTCGAATATATATGACGTTATAATATTTTTAAGCTTTAATTTATATGTAAATTAGAATCTCAAATGGATTTGAAAATATATTTTACTAAATTTTTTTAAAATATATTTTTAAAAAATTGATGTATAGAATTTAAATTTTTTACACATTTTTGCCCCTAATATATTAATCTAATTTTATTTTAACCTTACCATAAATATAATTTAAATATGTTCAAGTTTAAGCTTTAAATTTTAAGTCTAAAATATTAAAATATACTATATTTAATATAATTCTAATGAAAATATGTGGTGGGTGGTATTTTGGTAATGGAGCACATTTATAAATGGGTGATTTTTTGTAATTTTATATTTAACAGGTGGTTAAGTGTAAAAGCTTATAGTTAATGGGTGATTTTCCATAAACTTTTTGTTCTTTTTAAATTCATTTCCATTTCATTTTTCTCATGTCATGTATAGGGTTAGTGATATGGGTATTAGTAGTGGTATTATATATACTCATAAGTGAAATTGTAAAATCATCCAATGAATAATGAAAACAATTCCTCTTTACCTTTACTCTCTCTAAACTCTTACTCTCTCTCTTACCCTTAATCTCTATCTTTCTCATAAACCCTATTAGGGATGTAACAAGTGGTATCAAGAGCTTGAAGATCGAGCTATGGCAGACGGGACCAGCTTGGAAATCATGGAAGAAAATTTGCGGAAGACAGACAACCAACTCCAACAATTCATCGCAGCGACGCAACAAATTTCGCAAGATTCGGCGAAACGCCGAGCTGAGACGGATCGGAAGATCGATGCCTTGACGGAATTGGTCAAGAAATTCATTGCGGGGAGCTAGCGATCTCCGTTCTTGGCCAATCCTGGCGATACCGCAGGAGCAGGGCTCGAGAAATCGGTGGGGGTAGAGGGTTCAGATCTCCAGATATCGGTGACGGAGGGCTCCGATCAGGGGCAAATTCCGATTCCAAGAACTGGCAACACAAAAGCCGACGACCCAAAAATCTCTTGGGGAATCACCATTAGAGGAGGCCAAGGATTCAACATCGAAGCTCCAAGGCAGAATTTCGAAGATATTAAAGCCCCGAGGGAAGAAGCCACCGGGAATCAAGACGAACTTCATCCCCATTTCGAGCAATCAAAAGTAACTTTCAAATCTCTACCTTGGGATAGTTTAGCACCAAGATTTCAGAAACGGAAAATGGGAATCGAGAAGCATATGAGGATCAAAGGTGCAGAGATGGGAGTTATTGCTTTCTGGCAAAATTCAATGGCCATTTTGGCATCCTTTAGTGCAACCCAAGTGTTCGTAGAAATGGCTAGGCTATTTGGTACAACTATTAGCGGGACTCAAGTTCACTCCAGTGTGTCTGAGAGGTGGCTTGTTAGTCACTTTCAGTTTTGATCCAGGTATACCCGAATGGATGTAAATGGGAGAGTTGTTGGATTCGTCAATTCCCACTGCAGCAGCTAGGAGCGATGGAGTCCCTAAATTCAGAAGCATTATTGATGGTCTAGATCGTGAGGTTTGTGGAGTTAGATTCATAGATATTGTAGGCTTGTTCGAGGTGGATTGCAATTCGATTTCGGGTGAAGTTTACCGTGATCTCAGTCATTTCAGTCAAGCAGGTATGAAGATGATGCCATTCGATAGAGGGCGAGCAGACCTTGAAGAAGCAGGGCTTTGTGTTGTTCAAGTGGCGATAAAGGGTTTGACTGCCGCTTTCGTTTTTGATCCGGGTGGAGCAAGGCTCTCATATTTTTTGGTGAGCTATCAATGGTAGTAGGTTGCTGATTTTGGAATCAAGTCAAGCGCAACTTTTGTAATTGTTGGTGTTAGTTTGCACCTAGAGAGTTGGACAATAGGTGGAGTTGCAGGTTGCCTAGCTATACAAAGGCTATGCAGATTGCCTAGCTGGACAAGACCATGGGATGGTAAAGGAGGTGTTTCCAAGACAACCTCACACGTGTGATAAAAGCAAAGTGATGTTTTCTTTGTCATGGAAAGCTGCCAGAAAGCTCTTTGGATCATATGCAATTATGGACAGCAATTCAAGCAACAATTTTTTTTTGCAACTTACTGTCATACCTTATTTTACAGGTATATGAAGATGCTTCATTCTAGGTGCTGCAAATTACTAAAGATTGTTGTAGGGCTGGAATTACACGGGTCCTTGAGCTACAAGTGCTATTGGGTTGAGGTCCAATGGAGTGCTCCAGATGGGATTAAGTAGTTCATCGGCTGCAAGTGGGTACATGAAGCAAGTTTGCCACTTTCATCAAATTAGGAGAGCATTTGCTACTTGCTGTTTTCTTTTCTTTTTCTATTTGTATTAGCTATATTAGTCTAGCTATTAGCACTTTTTACCCCTTTAAGCATTGAGGACAATGCTTTTATAAGAGGTGGGTATTGTCATGTATAGGGTTAGTGATTGGGTATTAGTAGTGGTATTATATATACCCATAAGTGTAATTGTAAAATCATCCAATGAATAATGAAAACAATTCCTCTTTACCTTTACTCTCTCTAAACTCTTACTCTCTCTCTTACCCTTAATCTCTATCTTTCTCATAAACCCTATTAGGGATGTAACATCTCATCATCATTATTTTTTGATTTTTTAATAGAAAATATTTGAGAGATCAAGTAGCACACTACCTGGTCTCTTGTGAGGTTGATGGATCGGTAGACATACTAACTCTCATGATATAATACAAGTTAAATATACAAATAAAAATAAAGGCGTAACAACGGGTTGAATCCGCAATACAACAAGTGGAGTCATGGCTAAACAAAAATCATATTTTCAAAGCAGTAGTCGAAGAAGCAAACGAAAAACTAAGCCAAGCACAATATCACAGTAGCATCGCTGGTCAACGGTACATCAACTTCAACTCATGTGATCAGTGAAAACGAAACTCCAAGAAAATGCCTCTAAACAAGAAGTGATGCGGGACCATCCAAGACACCTTCGGACACACCTATACTTGGGGATGGACCTATGATTCAAGCTCGTGAGAATGATGTCATCCTCAAGAGGAAGAAGAAGGCTCCACCTTGGGTCGTTCGTTTTTGGGTTCGTTCATGCACAGTTGACAGCTTTTCGACGTCTCAGTAAAATGAGTCGTACGGATTCAATATTAATCGGATTGGATCGTGCCATACCTTTTCGGAACGACAACGAAGAGATCTACAACTTTGCTGTTGAAGTTTTTTCCAGATTCGACCTAGAGCTTGGCCGAAAATCACCATCTTTGCAAGCTGTCACTGTTTTGACGGGAATAAATTACTATTTTTAGAGACCTTCTTTACTTAAGTTATTTTAGGCAATTTAGGGGTATTTTAATTAATTCCTTTTATTTATTATTTTTATTAGAAATCAGCCTCCTTAGGGTTATAAGAGGCCGTTTCTTCCATTGTCAAACTCACGTACAATTTTGATGAAAATTCTCTCTTTTGTGAGAAACCCATTGAGCGTTCTAAGTCAATCGATTCGTAGCGTTTCTCATCGATTGCAAAATTGGTTATTGATCCTGCTTGGTTTGCTTTGAGTTCGCCAACCTCGCGAGAGCTTGGTGATCCTGGTAATCAGTCCCCTCCTTGTGCCTCCAAGTTGTCCGCTTGGTTGTGTAAGGTTGTAGAGGCGGGTTTTATAGTCGTTGGTATTTGGTTCCTACCCTCTTAGGAGGCTTGGGGTCTTTGCCTCGTTCTATTTTAGTTCGAATCAGTCCACTATCGGTCGTGTTTTGTTATCAATTTCGAGTCTTTATTCTTGTTCATCGAGTCTTTGCTTCCGTTCTTGTTATTTCTAGTTTGATTGTCGAAGATCGGGCCATCCTACGGCTAACCTCGTATCAAGAAGCCGTCATGAATACACTACCTCGACTCTGATCTATCCCGAATTAGATCGTCGCACCCTCAACAAACCGAAGAAACATCTATGACCAACACTCTAGTAGTATCAACACATAACATTATTTTTAGAAATTAAACTGATTTAACATCATTCTTGTTTTAGCATTTAAAAAAACATTATTATTATTCACTTAATAAAAAATACAACTTATATTTCTTTAAAAAATTATCAGATTGATTGTTATTTTTTTCTTGATGAGTCGTATGAGGTGAAAATCTCATGTACGTTTCTAAAATAGTGCTAAAAGTAACATGATCTTATCAACGACTAGAATTATCTCATAATTTAAGTACATTTGATATAGTTTAGACAGTGGAAATTAATCACTATATATTCCCTCTTTATGCTTAACTTGTTAGCGCGTTTTTTTAAAAAGATTTAAATTATATAAAATATTAATATTTTCTTAAATAAACTTATTAATAATAAATATTAATTTGTTTAAAAAATAATAAAATTTAATTTTTATATATTTTTAACTTCTTAAATATTTGTTGAAAACTAAAAAATCTTACATTTTAAATCCAAGAGAGTATTACTTTAAGAACATGGAAATGTGAATTCAGTTATACGGAGTACAAAAAATTAGAGTCGTCTTAGCTATAGAGTTTACCGCAATAAAAGAAGAAATTCAAATATAAATATATATGCTCCATTTTTGTATCCGTCATATGCGTTGATTTTTTAAAAACAAATTCAAGTGTTATATACGGTTGACAAAAGAAAAATTCAAAATGGTTAAACTTCATTTTGAGGTTAATTAATAAGTACGGAGTACCATGTTTTTGTCAAAGCAAATTCAGGTTGTATATATACACTTTTCACAAATTTACAAACATGTGAAAATGGTTGGATTTTGTCAACTCCTTTGAACATTGTGTTAAAGTGTTAAACTAATTATGACTTTGTTAAATACAACAATAATTACGAATTATGACTTTGTTAAATACAACAATAATTAAGAATTATGACTTTGTTAAATACAATAATAAGAATTAAATCAATTAATAATGTCAAATATTTGAACAATAGTACATATGGATGAGAATTAGACAATGCATGTGCGGCATTGTTAATTGGTTGTACCGCTACTTTTACCTATAGGAATAAAAATATACAAACCACACCGTAATCTTCTATTATTAATTAATTAGTTATACGGATTAATTAATTAATAATTAATTAATAATATTAAAGCAGAAGCATATCCCATTTTAGGCCAAATTGTAGAAAATCACCCCCCTTAAATAGTCCAATTTACTCAATCTACCCCTTACATATATAATTGCAGTAAACCACTCATTAAAACTTAAAAGTTTACATAGAACCCCTCATCCTTCAGATGTAGTACCGTTTTGTAATGTCCCAACTAGGGATTAGGGAATTGAAAGGGAAAATGAGGGATTAAGGGAAGGAAGATGAAGGTTTAGGGAAGGAGGAGGTAAGGGAAGAAGATGAAGTATGTAAAGAGTAAAGAGAGATAGGGAGAAAAGGGATATTCATTTCATTATTTTCCATCATGATCCAATCACAACTCATGAGGGTATTTATACTAATCATATCTCTAATACCCACGTATAATCTCTATACAAGACATTACCCTCCCCTTAGAGAAGCTTTGTCCTCAAAGCTTACAAAACAATCACAAAGCTAACAATTCACAAAACTAGCTATAACACTAACAATGAAAAGGGTACATGGGTGCATGACTAAACAATATGTGTGACAGCTAGCTTCTATATAGCTATGTACTGAGAGTCTTCAATATTATTTGCAATAGTTGCAACTTGAATACTTGATTGAAATAACCGAAATTGGAGTGCTCTTGGGTCTGAAATGTTCTTCCTCCCCAACTGCAACCATGCTTCCTTTCTTTCCCAGCAGCAACCAAAGGACCAAAGCTAATACCAATCATGTAGATGAACATCCTTATAGCCTTTAGATATTGTCCAATGGCAACAATTTCCATTCTTATCATACGAAAATCATCTCTACACAAGTACTTTCTTGAAGTTGCCTTTCATAGCACTCCAACAACCCCTTTGATCGGTTCCCATCCCCATGATAACAGAACAAATGAGTTGCCAGAATAGGCCATATCCTTGCTCAAACCTTCCTTAGAGCTACTAGAATGACCAACTTAAAAGCAAAATCATAGCTACAACCCCCACTGCACTTGAAAATATTCAAGGTAGCTTTACCTCTATCAAAGGGAAATGAGTTTTCTTCCATATTCATGAACCTGGAATTCTGGGAAACTCCGCCATTAATTGCATTGCAATTTACCTTAACAGACAAAATTTCAACATCGATGGCTCTTACCCCACCTTCCTCACGTTCTCTACCGTTAGAGTCACCACCTGGATCGAAAATGAGAGTGACGGACAACCCATGTTTCACCTCTTCAAAAACACAAAGCCCTGCTTCCTCGAGGCATACTCGACCTCTATCAACTGGCATCAAGTTTGAACACACTTGAGGGAACTGACCGAACATAATAACACCATCAATTGAGTTGAGATCAAACTATTTCGACGAAACCCTGTCGACCGCCTTGCATTCATTAATCTCCGAGTCTTTAACCTCAAAACTACCACCAGGGTCGAAAATAATCGAGAATTGGCAACTATGTGTATTCCCTGACTGAATTGGAGATACATTGATCCTAATACCTCTTAGAGACATTTTCCCAAACACTTGGTATGCAAGTTTAGTTTCAGTCACACTAATTGGAACTTCATCGCATTCAATTACTACACAAATCTCTTTGATAGACGGTTCCACAAACAATTGATCCACTGAACTCACCTTATAATCAGTCTCCTTAATCTTGACTGACTCAGGCATTAGACTAGGCAATTCATCCACTTTCTTCAGTTCAACTTCAACAATATCAAGTAAAGGACTAGAAATTACCTTGGTACGCTGGAGATTAGCTTGAAGATCTTTCTGACAATTGATAAGGTGCCGATTCGAGTTTGTGATCGGCTCGTCCCGTACAAACTCAGATTCATCCTCAAGAACCCGATATGGCTTTGCCATAGGAGACTCTGGGTGCATCTTGAGCTTTCGATCGATACTCCCTGGTAAATCTCCGATCTGGATTGAAGATTCGATTACTTGAATCGGTTCTTCGAATTTCTCGACGACCCTTTCTTGTTCCGCATAATCTTCCCCAATTTGTGGGAATGAGGTTATTTCTGAAATCAGTTCGCTGGGCCTTCGATCAATATTTCTTTCAAGTTCCTCTAGTTCATCTTGTTTCCAAAATTCCTCACACTGCCTTCGATAATTGCTGGTTTCTTTCGTACAATCGTTGCATCCGCCTCTCTGTCTCCTTCGATGAAGCAATCAACTGTTGCAACCGGAATTCCGCCTCTTCCGCTTCTTTAAGAAACTCCTGTCGTGGTTCCTGGTGATTCCGATCTCCGCTACTTCTTGAACTATTGCGTTCTTGAGGTGTAGGCGCTCTCAAAATTTCTTGTTGTGATTCCTCCGACCTCTGCTCTCCGCTTCTTGCACCCTCACTGTTTCTTGTTGCCGTCGGCCATCGTCTGTTCATGCCTCGAATTAATTCGGTCAATTCTTCGAACCTGCTATCGATCTTCTGAGTGATCGCCTCCATTGTCTTGTCCCACGAAGCGATCGATTGCTCTGTCGCTTGCCTCTGCTCCATCAATATCTATGTCGACATATACTACTTCTTTAAATAAGATTTTTTTTTTAATTTTAAAATATGTCTAAGATACTTTTATGATAAAAAAATTTACGACATTTTACTTTATTAATTTAAACCTACCCTTCTTATTTTATCATAAATTTATTAATATTTTATTTAATTGTATAGTATTAATTTATTTCATTATTAATCTTTTTTTTTAAAATCGCGTAATAGCGCCAGAACTATACTGATAATTTATTTCATTATTAATCTTTTATCTTTTATTTTTTAAAAAATCTTTTTAGGCTTAAAATTTTGTTTAGAAATATACCCTTTTAGGTTTTCTAGGCATTGAGTTAAGAGAAAAGTAACTTTTTGACTTGTTTTATAAAATATTATTGGTTGTGGATAATTAATGAGTAGTATAAAAGTAACACTTTTATGCTTTTCTTTCTTAGGGCTCGTTTGGTTAGCTTCCTACTTCACAGGAAGTCCAAAATCCTAGGAAGTAAGCCTCAATACATGTGTTTGGTATGCTTTTTGAAAATGGAAAAACCTAGGAATTTCAATTCATGGGAATTTCAATTCCTATGAAATGGGGGAAGTTAGCTTACCATGAGGGGGTAGGTAAGTTCTACTTCCTCCATTCACTTATCACAAATCTTCTATAAATTTTATTTTTTATTAAAAAAATCTTCAATTACTATGAAAATTCCATGTTTAACCAAACAAAACATAGGAATTGAATTCATGGGAAATTATTTCCAACCAAACACTTTTTTACATTTCCTATGAAATAGAATTCACGGGAATTACATATCCTGGGAAGTTACTTCCCGGAAAGTCTATTTCTCTCGTTTAACCAAACGAGCCCTTAATATGTGTGCAAACACCTGAAATAACTTATAATTTTGAACGGTGGGAATAAAATTTAACTTTATAATAAATATTAAACAAATACTCATGTCTAACGAACGAGACCCGCATTAGTTAAAACACTAAACAAGGAGGGCACTACTGCGCTGCAAAATAACCACTTGTCAGCGACTCCAAGCCCCTCTGAATCCCCCGTCAACTTCCCCGTCGCACCTATTCCGCAACCCTTAACGACCGACGATGAAGCATCGCAGTTGATTTTGACGAACTCCCCATCCAGAAGCCACCACCGGGCGTACTGTCGTCGAGCCTCTTTCAAGCATTCCTTTATTTGCGGGTCGTCTGCAAACTTGTATTTTGTAAACATGTTTATGATTTCCTCCTTTCAAAAGTCGCATATTTTCACAATTGTAAATCTTGTGTATAATTCAGTGGTGACGAATGCAAATGTTCCACAAGTTGGGAATTGGGATATTTGAAGTGGATTCAATTTTTACCAATCGAAAAACAAAATTCAAAAACGTCGCCTGAGAGATTCGAACTCTCGCGGGGAAACCCCATGTACTTAGCAGGCACACGCCTTAACCACTCGGCCAAAGCGACTGTTGCTGATTTTTATTAAATCGTTTTATTATTAACTCTTTTTATTTTTCCTGAACCATTTCCAATTCAGCCAGGAAGTTAATTAAAGTATATTCTTATAGTTAATTTAAAATAGCCTACTTAACACCATCAGATGTTTTTTTGTACAAAAATTTAAAATGAGGCATAATGATAGGATAAGAATAAGATATTTACAATTAGTTAGATCTGAATTATTTGCTTATTTAATGTTTAGATTTGTTCCTTTTCACAACATCTCACCGTTTTTTTTTTTTTTCATTTTTCTTTTTTAATTTATACTCCGTATTAGGGTAAATTACAGGAAACCACCCTTAAAATAGGTGAGTTTTCACAAAACCACCATTAAAATAAATTTTTACAGAAAACCACCCATAAACCTATTTTTCTTTCAAATAACCACCCTTAACCCTTATTTTTATGTGTAAAAATTGTTTTAAAAATGTTAAATTTTCATTTTTTGTATTCAAAGTAGCCCAATTATATAATAAAATAACAAAAACATTTAAGAAAATATAAAAACTTTTAAAAAATTTATAGCTTTTTACACATAAAGATGGTCATGGGTGGTTCTTTGAAAGAAAAGTAAATTTATGGGTGGTTTTGTGCAAACTTTTATTTTAATGGTGGTTTTGTGAAAATTCACCTATTTTAAGAGTAGTTTTCTGTAATTTACTCTTAATATTATGGGAAAGTGAAACATAAGGGCTTCAGACAAGATGGGAAAAGGGCTATTGACAAGACAATTTTCATAAAATTGCACACAAGTCCTTCCCATTCTAAAAATACAATTACAAATCTGCTCGAAAGAAGAATTGAAAACTAACGCTATTCAACCTCGTTTCACTTGGACGGGCCACAAACGATAGAGAGAAATCGCTCATACCTTATTCATTGCGATAGATTTGTGAGGGCTTTCAACAAATCTATTAAATTTAAGGCAAGAAGCTTTATTTACAATTGATTTTAATGGTTTTTATTTCAAGAAATTGTGTGTTTTAGGGTTTGAAATTAGAATTGAAATTGATTAAATTGGTTGTTGTTTGTGTGTTCTGTTTGATTGTTGTTGATTTGGGTGTTGTTTGAGTTGAACTATGAGTAGCAGTTGTAACGAAAACGAAAGAAATTGCTCGTTTTGTTGCGATTGGAGTTGGTTTTTTTAACGTTTTTTCATGGCTTACTGTCGGGCAAAAGGCTCATGTAGATCTCACGAGGTGATGATATATGCTCGGCTACTGTCACCGAGCCTCTTGTGTACCCTCACCACTTTTTGCCGAGGTTCCTTCATACCCTCAACAACTTTTGCCGAGCCTCCTTTGTACCCTCAACATCATTTGCCGAGGTCCCTTATTTACCTCGTCCTCTCCGAGTCGACAGATTTATCAAACGACGACTACAAATAACCCTTGAATGTCATTCGATAATCATCTAAATCGATTGACATACGAAAGTGAGTGTCGGTCAATTCGCTCCTTGATAAATTTCACCGATTTTGGCCAGTTTTCGAGCAAACAATTCATTCGACGGATTTAGGTTTTTTTTTATTCTCTTTGATTCGTAGATGAGAGCCTTGGACCTTTTTGTAATTTGTTTGAAAAAAGTGAAAAGGACCTGCGTTAAATTACTTAAAATTGTCTTGACAATAGTCGTTTTGGGATCTTGTCTAAAGCCTCACTCAAAGTGAAATGAAACTTTACCCACAAAATTTACAAAAACTCTATAAAGAACTGAAAGTGAGATCATTATTATGTTTAGTTTTTTTTATATAAAAAAAAATGTCTCGTTTTAAATCAGTCACACTCTATATGGATGAAATAAATGTTAGCTTTCATATAACAATTTAAAAAATCCATTATCTTTGTTAGCAGAGCAAATAGTTACTAAATATTTTTTTGTTAAAATGATTACAAACATTTATTATTTGCTGAAAAAGAGCTTACATCATATCGCAAAAGTTACAATAGGCCTTTTACAATATCATAAAAATGGCAATACACATATGCTTATTTTATTAAAATTTGATGATTTGCAAAAGAAAGAAAACAATTTTTGACTCATGCCATCTTGCTGAAAAATCTCTCATTTCTCGTCGCATACTGTTCTTGCAATATCATTAGCAATCTCTTGTGCATCATTTGCTATTCCGAACAAACCCATCTTGGAAAATCCGGCACAATACGATCTATTTTCCCCCTTCCAGTGCTTCGGGAACACATTTTTTGGCACCCCATCTTTGTTGAAAATAAACTCATGATCCTAAAATAAAAATAAAAATGTAAACATCCAAGATGATTTTGCCAGCATTGTATATATGAATGATAGATTGTCAATACAAAATACAAGTAAGTCAAATGGCTAAGGAGGTTCAATTAATTTGTCTCATTTTGGATGATGCATTGTTTAATATATTTACCTTGAACCATCGATAATTGATAACTTTGTATCCGGTTGCAAATACTATGGCATCGAACTTTTGCTCCAATCCATTATCAAATACTACTTTGCTATCCTTGATCTCTGATATACCAGGAACAACCTAAAAAAAATTATGAAACAACCATTTTTATACGAATTCTAATAAAATACAAAACCTAAATCGATAAAATCGTGAAACTAAGAACAAACATTTTGAATGGAGAGCTCAATAATATGGAAACTATTTTTACCTTGATTATATCATTTCGAATTCTATCAATAGTCCCAACATCAATGACAGGACTTCGCCCAAAAGCCGATTTGCTATAGAACATGCCTGATTTTGGTGTACGAATACCATACTTGGACAAGTCACCATACCACATGCGCGAAGCCAATTGCACTATAGGATCCACAGTTGAAACTGGTAAATATTGTAAAAGTGTCATTCCAAGACGAATAATGCTCCTTGTAGCCACATGAAACTACAAAAATATCCAAATCAGAATTTATTTATATAAAATCTAGACAAAAGCAGATCAAAATGCACCAAATCATTTTCAAAGTTAAGGTGAGTGTGTGATGGATCTCATATTATAAGATAGGTGAGTGGTTAATATGAAAGCACTTAAAATGAATAGTATACCAAAGGGGGAAAAATAATTTCAATTATATTCTTACTGGATTCCTAATGACAATTGAAGTGTTGGCGCCATAATTTGATAGATCATAAGCAATCTCCATGCCCGAGTTTCCGCATCCAACCACCAATATGTCTTGATTGTGGTACCTTAACCCAGATTTATATGCATTAGAGTGAACAACCTCTCCGTTGAATTTATCAAGCCCTTTGACACTCGGTATGTAGCATGCATCGTTATCTCCAGAAGCGATAACCACGAATTTGGATAGGTAAACTTCAATCTTGTTCGACGTCAATTTCTTCACTTCCGCTCTCCATTTCTTTTCCTCCTTATCATATGACACTAACTCCACAGATCGATTGTATTGAGGTTTTATGTTGAATTCTGTGACATAATCATCAAGGTACTTGATGAAGTCATCTTTGGGAATGTAGGTTGGAGAACTAGGGTCATGTGGCTTGAAAGGCAACCCACAAAATTCCTTTGCTAGGTGAAGATGAAGCCGATCATATGCTCTTTTTCGCCACAAGGAAGAATGGCAATCTTCTCGCTCAAGAATGATGTATGGAATTGAAACACGAGACAAGCATGCAGCGATTGCAAGTCCGGATGGACCGGCTCCAACTATCAAAACTGAAGATTCGTACTGGTTCATATTGATTCGATCTTTTTTTTTTGCTAGCCTGCAAAATAATCATTCATATCAAAAAAATCAAGAACTAAAAGCATGAAAAATAATAATGGATTGACAATTAACATATATCATAAATATTTGAAATGCTAAAATTTTAAATACATATAACTTTAAAACTTACAAGAGAGTAGGCAATGAGCAAGTGTGTAGTAAAACATTTGATGAGAGCAAATTTATATAAAACTATCCATGAGATCCATTTAAAGAAAAAAATAAAAGTTGAATGTATCTATAAGATTAATTCATTCAATAGAGATTAGTATGCATTTCTATCCACAAAGTAAAAATATCTCATTTTCTAAAAATATATGTAAAATATCTCATATTTTGAAATTTTATCTTGTAACTGTACATTTTCACAGACTAAAAGACTATGAATGAATTAATGAAGAATTCAATGTATATACTGAATTTAGCTAAAGGGATATGCACGTACATGAATTCCTCATTAGGTACTCCGTATATTTAAGTACAATTGGTCTGTCATTAATTAGTGAATTGGATTGTTACAAAGAGTTTATAAAACAATGAAAATGGTTGATTGAAATTAAGCATCTGGAACTATACTATTAGCAGTTGTATACGTGGCCTAATATCCAACAAAAATCTGTAATTAGTAATTTCATTCTAACTAAGTAGATTCATCCAAAAAAAATATCTTGTAATGGGATCAATGGATTATTGGATTGAGTTAAAAATTGAAGAAGTGGATGAATAGATCACTAATTAATTAATTGATTTTTATCAACTACGATTCTGGTTTTGGTTCTTCTCTCTTAGAACCGTGAAATCAGAGGTTCGAACCTCCAATGTCTTCCAATTTTGAACATTTCAATGACTAGAAATACCCCTCCTATAAAACGGGTTCATTTGAAAGATTCTGGTTAATTAAGAGTAGATCAAGCGTACTTAGATTAGTAATGGAAAGATAATTCATGAAGAAATAATATAGAAATAGAAGAAAGTCACATTTTTTACCTTAGTGTGAAGTGCCAGGTATTCGGATCAAATGGATCGATATTAAAAATCTCAAAATCTATTATAATGTACCTATTTTATAAGGTTCTATCTTGTGTTAAATGAGTAAAAATGAAGATGAGTTTGTGAACACGTACTATCAAATATGGCTTCAAGAACAAAGAAACTATTATAACTTATAAGTGATAATGTAAATGACAAATGGTAACAAATCATAGAAATAATTTTTAAAAAAAAGAATTTGAAATATATATATATTAGATAAGAATTCGAGTTCAGACGTATCCGAAACTCGAAGGCCGGCCAAGCCGGTAGACGGGAGACCCGTCTAAAAAACATCAAAACATACAACAATGCATAACGATGCAAATTTAGACAAACGCACTCTACAAAAAAACGAAACTATGACCTAAACAAAATTGGAAGTGGACGAAGACGACGGACGAAATCAAGCCCACATCTAAAGCAGAACCGTAAGCCAGCGATATATCAGGACACGATCATCATGTGGGCAGTGAGGACGAACTCTAGGGAAGCAGTCAACCCGAGTAGAGGAGATGTCACGATACACACTACTACGACCCCAACCTATCCCGACTCTGACAACTAGAATCAAATCCATGGAGAAGATCGACATGCCACGCCACTGCAAAGCTGCACACCGCCTGAGTAAAGAGCACCCATAAATGTACCCTATCGGGACTTAGTCAGCCCTAACGGGATTTAGTATACGCACATACGAGCGGGGTTTGATGCATTTGTGGGATTTTAATCATTAATAAAATTAATGAACTGGATAAAAATATATATAAAAGATTTACACGACATATTTTCTTTCTTTCTTTCTTTCTTTCTTTATTTGTTCTAATCGGGCAGTGCACTTAGGGCCCAATCCTAAGCCTTGGGTCTAAGGGACATAAAACGGGTGCAAGGCAAGTTGTAATGAGGCTCCAACGGGCCCAAGGAAAGGAAAAGGGCCAGAGAAGCAGGTGAAACAGCACAACCAAAACCAGCGGCCTACGAGGAGGCCGAAGGCAGCCCAGGCAACAACGAAGGATGGAGTTGACGGAGTAACAAAACCGACAAGGTGAGAGGTAACGGAAGAGGGTGGGAGAAGGTCGAAGGTGAAGGCGACACACCGAGGAGGGCCCAAACGAGACACCAACAGGCCACCGAGAAAGGTGTCCAAGAGAAGAGGAGATCAAAGGAGAGGAGCGTGAGAGACGGGATTGCAAAGAAAGGAGGAGAGGAGGAAGAAAAGGGCGATGGGGAGATGGAAAAGGCCGTCGGAGTGAAGATGGGGAGAAATTAGTAAGGGGGTTTCGAAAGGGGATAAGCCGGAGGAAGGCCCAAGATCCTAAGAACACACCGAAAGTACCGAAAAGGGAAATCAACAAGGGGCCGAAATTTCAAAAGAAAATGAGAATACAAACCCTAGATCCAGGAGATCAGGACAAGGATGATCGAATTTGGTTAGAAAGAAAGTTGTCTCGAGCTTCTCAATCTCGAATCTGCAACCCAAAGAGATAAAACTTTTTGTTCAGTTTAGTGGGTTGTAGAAGAAAGGTCTTCTTAAACTCCTAGACGAAAGATTATATGCCGGCAAAGGCGACCCAAGAAAAAGATGACGGTGGAGCCACCACCAGACCTTCACACGGCCGACCAAAATTTTGAACCCAGAAGGGATTTTGCCGAACTCCCTCTCTCTAATTTTCTAGAGAAAGGAGAGAGCTTTTACATAATTTGAAATATATATAATGATTAAGAATAAAAATTCATTTGGGTAAGGAAAATCCGGTTGTATATATAAATAGAGGATTGCCCCTCTACTTCTTCTTCGGTCTAGATAATTTTAAATTTCTTTTGAATGGTGCAGAATTCCTTTCAAAAGAACATTAAAGAAAAAAATATATTTAAAACAACAAAGGAATGGGAAAATTAGTATGAATAAATTACAAAAATAATGGATTTATCAAATATTGATTAAAATATGATTATTTTTATAAAATATGATCAAATAAGAAAAATAAAACTAAAATGAATCTGATTAAATTATCAATTATTTAATTAGGTGGGGCCATATTTAAGGAAAAATTATCGCATAATACTTGGCTTAAGGAGAGACTTTCATGTGGTACATTTCGCAACTGTTTTAGTATTATATTAGATTATAGATATAGATATAGATTGTAGATTGTAGATAGATATAGATTCTATAGTTACTACATACGATTTTAGCGAGTTTAAAATACCCAACTTACCACAATTTTTTCATGCAAATTAAAATGAGGCATAATGATAAGATAAGAATACGACATTTACAATTTTAAAAAGACTACCAATATTATTATTTGTTGAAAAAGAACGTACATCACCTTCCAAAAGTCACAATAGGTCTTTTAGAATATCATAATAATAGAAAGACTCATACGCATGTTTTATCTAAATTTGATGATTTGAAGAATAAAGAAAACAATTTCCAACTCATGTCATCTTGCTGAAAAATCTCTCATTTCTCACCATTGACTGTTCTTGCAATATCACGAGCAATGTCTTTTGCATCCTTTGCTATTCCGAACAAACCCATTTTGGAAAATCCGGCACAATACGATCCATTCTCCCCCTTCCAGTGCTTTGGGAACACATTTTTTGGCACCCCAGCTTTGTTGAAGATAAACTCATAATCCTAAAATAAAAAATCTATATAAGCATCCAAGATGATTTTGCCAACATTGTATGAATAATAGATTGCCAATATGTTGTTTACTTTATTTACCTTGAACCATCGACAGTTGATAACTTTGTATCCTGTTGCAAATACTATGGCATCAAACTTTTGCTCCAATCCATTATCAAATACTACTTTGCTATCCTTGATCTCTGATATACCAGGAACAACCTAAAAACATTATGAAACAACCATTTTTATACGAATTCTAAAAATACAATACTTGAATCGATAAAATCGTGAAACTAAGAACAAACATGTTGAATGGAGAGCTCAATAATATGGAAACTATTTTTACCTTGATTATATCATTTTGAATTCTATCAATGGTTCCAACATCAATGACAGGACTTCGCCCAAAAGCCGATTTACTATAGAACATGCCTGATTTTGGTGTACGAATACCATACTTAGATAAGTCACCATACCACATGTGCGAAGCCAATTGCACTATAGGATCCACAGTTGAAACCGGTAAATATTGTAAAAGTGTCATTCCAAGACGAATAATGCTTCTTGTAGCCACATGAAACTGCAAAAATATCAAAATCAGAATTTGTTTATATAAAATCTAGACAAAACCCGATCAAAATGCACCAAATCATTTTCAAAGTTAAGGTGAGTGAGTGATGGATCCCATATTATAAGATAGGTCAGTGATTAATATGAAAGTACTTAAAATGAATAGTGTACCAAAGGGGAAAAAATAATTTCAATTATATTCTCACCGGATTTCTAATGACAATTGAAGTGTTGGCGCCATGATTTGATAGATCATAAGCAATCTCCATGCCTGAGTTTCCGCATCCGACCACCAATACGTCTTGATTGTGGTACCTTAACCCAGACTTATATGCATTAGAGTGAACAACCTCTCCATTGAATTTATCAAGCCCTTGGATACTCGGTATGTAGCATGCATCGTTATCTCCAGAAGCAATAACCAAGAATTTGGATAGGTAAACTTCACTCTTGTTTGAGGTCAAGTTCTTCACTTCCGCTCTCCATTTCTTTCCCTCTTTATCATACGACACTAACTCGGCAGATCGATTGTATTGAGGTTTTATGTTGAACTCCGTGACATAATCATCAAGGTACTTGATGAAGTCATTTTTGGGAATGTAGGTTGGAGAACTAGGGTCATGTGGCTTAAAAGGCAACCCACAAAATTCCTTTGCTAGATGAAGATGAAGCCGATCATACGCTCTTTTTCGCCACAAGGAAGAATGACAATCTTCTCGCTCAAGAATGATGTATGGAATTGAAACACGAGACAAGCATGCAGCGATTGCAAGTCCGGATGGACCGGCTCCAACTATCAACACTGAAGATTCGTACTGGTTCATATTGATTCGATCTTTTTTTTTTTTGCTATAGCCTGCAAAATAATCATTCATATGAAAAAAAATCAAGAACTAAAAGTATGAACAACAATAATTGATTGGCAATTAACATATAACACAAATATTTGAAATGCTGAAATTTTGAATACATATAACTTAAAACTTACAAGAGAGTAGGCAATGAGCAAGGTTTTTTTTTTGGTGGAAAGGCAATGAGCAAGTGTGTAGTAAAACATTTGATGGGAGCAAATTTATGTAAAACTATCCATGGGATCCGATTAATGGAAAAGTAAAAATTGAATGTATCTATAATTAATTCATTCAAAGTAAAAATATCTCATTGTCTAAAAATATATGTAAAATATCTCATATTTTGAAATTTTATCTTGTAATTGTACAGTTTCTAGGATTGAATTAATGAAGAATTCAATGTATATATTGAATTTAGCTAAAGGGATATGGATATACATGAATACTTCATTAGGTACTCCGTATGTTTAAGTACAATTGGTCTGTCATTAATTAGTGAATTGGATTTTTACAAAGAGTTCATAAAATAACGGAAATGGTTGATTAAAGCATCTGAATCAGAACTGCTATTAGAAACAAATTGATATACATTAGGAGAAAACCCAAATTTTGTTCAAAATTAAACTAATCTAATTTTGAATTCGTAACCGAAACCCTCTGAAATTGGACACGAGTCACTCGTTTCCAGCAGTTGTATACGTGGCCTAATATCCCATAAAAATTTGTAATTAGTAATTTCAGTACATTCATCCAAAAAAAAAATATCTTGTGAATGTGAATGGAATCAATGAATTGAGTTACAAATTGAAGAAGTGAATGAATTACTCACTAATTAATTAATTGATGTCTATCAACACGTATTCGAAATTACACGTTTAGTTTCAAACAGTGAACCAAATTCCATGAAATCAGAGGTTTGAACCATGAAATGAATATTCCTCCTATATGAAAACCGGTTCATTTGAAGGATTACTTTGCAGCATAGTTAAAAAAAGGGAGATTAATTTATAAAATGTTACTTTGCTAGAATGAAATTAAGTGACAGTGAGCAGATTTATTTGTGTTAACCATCAAAGTGAAAAATGTGTTGTCTTATAAACTAGGCTGAGATGTTAGTATGTTACGTTTTATTATTGTAAAATCTAATAGTTTTTGATCTACTAAACTATAGAAAAAATATATCGAAGAGGGATTGAACAGCTTGTATAAAATTCTAACCCCCTCCCTCGATAAGTTTCTGGCTCTGTCACTAACCATGAGAGTGTGGAAGACAAAGCAACTCAAAGGCGACTGGCTACAAGCATAGCTGAAACTAGGATTTGAAAAGTCCGAGGCGAGATAAAAAAAAAAGGGTCCTTTACTATTGATTTTCAAAAATTATATTCATATTATTTTGTTTCTTTATTTTATTTTATTAACTATGTTTAATGAAGAAGCCCCAATAATCGCCAATATGGGTGGGTTTAAATAATTTTTATTTACTTATGATTTTGGGTAATAATTCTTTTAGAATGGTTTTTATGAAAATCCAAATTTTATATTGAAAATATTTAACGAATTATAAGTCATGAATAAATATTAATAAGAACTTTAAAATTTATATATTTAAAAGTATATATAGACTATTCCATATTAATTTAGTTTTGATATGGAACAAATTGTGGTAAGTTTTCCATCAAGTTTAGGTTAATTTACTCATCTAATTTGTACTAAAAAAAATAAAAATTTTGTATAAAAATTATATTTGGGGATTTAATAGTTAAATTTTCAAACATTCAACGGACATGTCAAAAAATTGATCGGTCGATTTAATGTGGAATATTTTGTATTGTTGAAGTCCGCTGGGACTCATAATCTGGGGTCATGTGCATGGGTGTGCACATGCGCTAGTAGACTAACACATAAGTTTAGTGAGATTTTATCTTAAAACTAATTGGCAATAGGAGGAGTTAGTGTGTTTATTTGATGTGATACTCTTTTCGCATATTCACATCTTAGCACTATAACACCACCATCTCATATCAGATATAATAAGAATGTTGAAAGTGATAAGAATGTTGTGAGTGATTTATGAGTGATTCAAGTCCTACAAATGTTACAAGAACTATTTCTTTTCAGATTTCAAGTGATGACATCAAACCTAACTATGCTTTGATTCAGCATTATTTTGGGTTGTGGCTCATGATGTCTCGCTGGGCTGTCGGAGTGAGACGACGGAGAGAGCTACTGGAAATCATATTGGGAGGTATATAACCCATGATGATGAGGATTTCTTGCAGTTGGGGAGAACGATGAGAATCAGAGTGTCGTTGGAGGTGGTGAAGCCCCTGTTACGTGGCGTAACGCTTGGGATTGCAGGACAACCTACTTGGGTAGGGCTTCAATATGAGAGGCTTCCTACTTTCTGTTATGGGTGTGGCCGACTAGGACATGTGGCGAAGGAGTGCTCATCTGGGTCGAGTGGAAAAAACAGTGGTGGTGATACTCAATATGGGCCATGGTTACATGCAACCACGACTAGGGGTAAGTTAAGGGTTAACCGTACGGATCTAGAAAGGGAGAAGAGATGGTGGCTGGATATGAAGGAGAGAAAGGCCAAGGAGGCAGATGATGTGGGTAAGGATAAGGGGGAGAGAGAGAGGTAATATGTATGGATCTGGAAAAGGAGGGACAAACAGAAGGGAAGGATGTGAGTAAGGGATCTAATGTGCTAGATGAGGGAGGTGTGAAGACTAAGGGAGGGGAAAATGATCCTGGAAAAAAGGATGAGGGATTTCTCTTTGAAAACAATGAGGCAAGGGACAATGCGAAAGGTAACAGTGAAATGAAGGGTGGTGATGGTGGAGGGGATGAAATGCAAATAGAGGATCATAATAATAGAGAGGGAGGAGGGGTACAGATGCGTAGGGGCCAAATCAAGTTGAGGGGCCAAGAGAGCAAAATGGGACAAGTTCTTCCTGGTAATGCGGGTGTGAAGCGAAAGATGGAGCTGATTGACAAGGACATGGGAACAGGAGAGCGCATCAATGTTGGGGAGGGTGATGAGGGGGGTATGGCAAAACGTCTTAAGAGGGCGAAAGGAGTGATGGATATGGATATCGTCTCTCAAGTAGCGAGCATGGGGGTTACCCCTGCTCGTGAACAACAATGAAAATATACAGTTGGAACTGCTACGGATTGGGCAACCGTGGCACACGTTTCACTCTCCAACGATGGGTTTGGAGAGATCGCCCTTCCATCGTCTTTCTAATGGAAACAAAGATATCAAAAAGGGATCAAGAAGATGTTATGATGAGGTGTGGTTTTATGAATGGTTTATGTGTGGGGAGTGTTGGTCGCTCAGGGGGCCTTTGTCTTTGGTGGAACGATGTGGATGTGGAGGTGAATGTAATTTCCTTTTCTCGCAACCACGTCATGGCGAGTGTTCGCGATCTGAGGGCCAATGTGGAGTGGTCTTTTGTTGGTTTCTATGGCTATCCTGAACAATCAAACAAGAGACGATCATGGGATCTCATGCGTCGGCTAGCTCAGGGGTGCTCTTCTCCTATTTTGTTCCTCGGCGATTTCAACCAGATTATCTCGCCGGAGGAGCGACAAGGCGGGTCTGCGCCGCGTGACGCCGACAATAGGGCGTTCCGTGAGGGTATTGATGACCTGTTGTTGTGTGATATGGGGTGCAAGAATGGGAGGTTTACGTGGCAACATGGAAGGAATGAGGGGGCGATTCTTCGCTAACGGTTAGACCGGGGTCTGTGTTCCAACAACTGGTTCCTAGACTACCCAAATGCAAGGATCTCAGTCTTCCCTCGTGTTCAGTCGGATCATGCGTTGTTATGCCTGGACACGGAAGGGGAGCAGAGGCAATGGGAGAGAAGAGAGAGAACTTTCCACTTTGAAGCCATGTGGTTGTCCCATGAACGTGCAAATAATGTCACACGATTGTGAGGGAGTCATGGCAGGGGCTGGGTTCGTCAGCTGCTGAGAAAGTGCAAGAATGTGCAAATAATTTAGCTGAATGGGCCTCTACTGAATTTGCTGATCGGAAAAAGAAGATCTCATGACTAGAGAGAGAGCTGCTTGGGCTACAGAACCGTCCACCTGATGGGGCTGTTCTGGAGCGAATGGTGGGTGCGTCTGTTGAGATCAACCGCCTACAAAGGGAGGAGGAGGCATATTGGTTCATGCGATCCCGATCTAATGAGCTACGTTTTGGGGATAAAAATACTAGCTATTTCCATCACAAGGCCTCGCAACGAAGATCTACAAATCGAATCAAGGGCTTGTTTGATGAAGACGGGGTGTGGCATGAGTTTGATTCATCTATTGAGAAAGTGGTGGTGGATTTTTATGATAAATTATTTCGATCGGAAGGGTCAACCAATTATGTTGAGGCCTTAAAATGGGTGCAGTGTTGTGTATCTCCTGAGGCCAGTGGGGAGCTCGATCATCCTCCTTCGGTGGAGGAGATTCGAATAGCGCTATTCCAAATGCACCCGTCTAAGGCACTGGGCTACGATGGGATGCATGCCATGTTCTTCCAGAAATTTTGGCCTATTGTGGGGCCGGATGTGGTGTCCTTTGTGCAAAGATGGTGGAATGGTCAAGAGGATATGAGAGAGGTGTTGTCGGGGATTGTTGATGGGCACTAGAGTGCCTTTGTGCCAAATCGTTTGATTACCGACAATGCTATTGTGGCCTTCAATGCCTTTCATGCAATGAAGAACCAGAGGCAGGGAACTGCTGGTACGATTGCTTTGAAACTTGATATGATGAAAGCGTACGACAAAGTCGAATGGTCTTTCCTGTGGATGGTGTTGGATCGGTTGGGTTTCTCACCAGTGACGGTGGACTGGATCATGAGCTGTATGGAGACGGTGTCGTTCTCTTTCAAATTTAATGGGGCCATTCGAGGACGGGTGGTCCCAACTTGAGGTTTACGCCAGGGCGATCTCATTTCTCCATATTTATTTATAATCTGTGCCCAAGTATTGTCCTCTTTGATCACTGGGGCAGTTGGTATGGGGTCTATCCGTGGCATTCAGGTCAGTCGAAGAGCTCAAACAATCTCACACTTGTTTTTTGCGGATAATAGTCTCCTTTTTGCGAGGGCCACGGTTCAGGAGTGTTTGGCGATAACTGATATTCTCCGTGTTTATGAGCAAGCATCGGGTCAGAAGATCAATATGGAGAAGTCGAAAATTTGTTTTAGCAAGCATGTTGATGCAGCAAGAAGGTGCGAGATCAGCACCTGTTTACGTGTACGTGAAGTGGATCGCCATTCAAAATATTTGGGGTTGCCTACCATTATTGGCCGTTCCAAGAAGTCCATTTTTCAAGGGATTAAAGAGCATATGTGGAAGAAGCTGCATGGGTGGAAGGACAGATTGCTATCTCAGGCAGGAAGGGAGGCGTTGATCAAGTCTGTTATCCAAGCTATCCCGATGTATGTGATGAGCGTGTTCCGCCTCCCCGATACTCTCATTGATGAAATGCATGGTATGCTGGCCAGGTTTTGGTGGGGAGCAAAGGACCGGGAGAGGAAGATACATTGGAAGAGTTGGAAAGCTTTGTGTAGGCCCAAGTGTCAAGGAGGGATGGGTTTTCGGAATCTCTGGGTTTTCAATCAGGCTTTGTTGGTTAAGCAGGGTTGGATAATTATGCATAATGAGGATTCTCTGGTGGCAAAGGTGCTTAAAGAAAGGTACTTTCGTCGAACGGGGTTTATTCGATCTTTGCGGGGATATAATCCGAGTTATGTTTGGTCGAGCATTTGGGGGACTAAGTCGATCTTGCTTGGCGGTCTTGGATGGCGGGTGGGAGTCGGTGATAACATTTACGTGTGGGAGGATCCTTGGCTTCCGGGTGATGGGGGTCTGCGGTGTCCGCTAAGACCTGTAGATGTTGATCCTTTGCTTCTGGTTGACTCACTGATTAATCAAGACACAAGATCTTGGAATTTTGAGTTGATTACAAACCTGTTTCAAGAGGAGGATGTTGATAAAACAATGAAGATCCCGCTTAGCCCTCAACCTGGAAGGGATGTAAGGTTATGGCCATACACTCAGAGTGGGGTTTACTCGGTTAAATCAGGGTACTGGTTCGGCTTGATGGGGTCTGCAGGGCCGGTTAGAGGGACCACAACAGCGGGAAAGTGTCTTTGGGAGGTTATGTGGGCGCTTCCTATACCGCCAAAAGTGCGGGTTTTCGCATGGCGTTTATTGAATATTGCTTTGAGCGTTAAGGTGGGGTTACACAAGCGGAAGATTGTGGCATCGGAACTTTGTGACAGATGTGGGTTAGCGCAGGAAACATGTTGGCATACCGTCTTTTCATGTCCGTGTGCAGAGATTTTATAGGAAGAGTCGTCACTGCTGCCGACTATTTTGGGGTCAAATGCTCAATCAGTTCTCGAGCTGGCGGAGGCTGTGTTGCGCCAGGATGGCACAGAGGGGTTGGGGATGTTCTTCATCTTGGTGTGGGTGGCATGGACCGTTAGGAATCGACAGGTGTTCGGGGAGGGAGGGAGTTCACCAATCCCACGTGAGGAGGTGGTTGCGATTAAGTTGTGTTTTGTGAAGATGTGTGCAGATTACCGCTCGTTTGCACAAGATACAATTGTGCTGCGATTGGGTGTTGAGCTGAAGTCGAGCTGGGTGCACTGTTCTAAAAAAAGGCCTGGGCCTCCGCCTAGACCCCGCCTAGACCCTCGAAGGTCCCCCACCTTTGAGTTTAGCCGCCTAGGCCCTTGAATGTCACCCGCAAGGTCTTGACGGCCTTGCGGGTTTAGCGAGTTAGTGAAAAAAACTATTTTGAGGTTTTAACTCTTAAAAACCCCCACATGTCGATCTCTTTCTTAGTTCTCAACCTCTATACTCTCTTTTACTCTTGATCCCTCACTCATATAGTCATCTAACTGACAACCTTACTCCCGTTGTTAACGCCTAGACTATTAATTAAAGCTTATTTGTTTATATATGTTATGAATTAAACTTTATTATTTTACATACGTATTGATTATGGCCTAGGATTAAAAATACATTTCAAAATAGTAAATCCGCCTAGACCTCCCCCAATCCGCCTAGACCCTTGACCCTATCTAGCCGCCGAGCATCCGCCAAGCGTTTTTTGGAACATTGGCTGGGTGCCCCCGTCACATGGGACTGTCAAGGTGAACACAGACGCTGCGTTTTTGGGACCCAATGCAATTGGTCTAGGTGTGGTGGTTCGTGATTCCTATGGTTTTGTTAGCCTAGTTGCAGTGGAACGTCGCAAAGGGGACTGGCGGCCTGATGAGGCTGAGGCGATGGGCATTATTGCTGGGCTCATGAAAGTACTCGCGTTGGGTGCTACATCTGTTTAAGTGGAGTCGGATTCTCTTGTGGTAGTTTCAGGCATCCGCTCCACCTCAACCGATTTATCTTATCTAGGAAGTATGTTGTCTTATATTCGATGTTTAGTATTTTCGTTTGTGTCATGTCAGTTTATGCATGTTCGTAGATCGGGTAATGCCGTAGCTCACTTTGTAGCTCGTATCTGTCCTAGTTTCGGGGATGAACAAACTTTTGTAACTGATATTCCGGCCAAAGTTTTTGAATTGGCGGAATTAGATTTGGAATAAGAGCACGTTTGATTTCAAAAAAAAAAATCAAACCTAATAGGATTAGGTAAAATGGACTGATGTCTTTTAAAACTCGAGTCTTACAAAACTATCCTTAGAAATAATTGCAAGAGCCAACATTATGATTTCCACTCAAGTGTTTACAAGTGTACATTACTTAAAATCACTCACAAAAGCAAAATTTTCACAAAACGTAAATCCATATATCTAATGAGCATGTGAGATGGTGGGATATTTGTTCTTAATTTCTGTGTGTGTGTGTATATATACTCACTAAATAGTGATACGCTTGTACTTTCATTATAAACGGGTGCACTTAGTTTATAGATGATACACATTTTATCTTTGAAGTGATGCACATTCACTATATGTTGGTGCACCTCCTCTAACAACACGGTGAATATTCAGGCATAAAATGGTGCAATCAACATCTCACACTACATTGATAACACACTTTTCATACCTAATGTTTCAGTGTTCCTTCTCTAAATAACATCCAATTCTTGTTAATCAGGATTACAATTTCATACACATGTTAAGTTTGTTAAAAGACAAGCTTTTTGTTATTTCATATGAAATCCAGGATAAGAACAGAAATGAGAGAAACAAGTTTACAATCTGATTAATTCCATTAATATTTTTCATATATACATAGAGAGTCAATATCTCCAGATCTCAAAGATAAGTTTCTGGATACATTAATACATTAACAGCGGCGCGTAATCTGGTGCCTGGTGGGTGTATAAAGGGCACTTCTTGAAGTTCTTGCATATTAAGAGAGAGCTTAAGATTCTTCTAAAACAACCAAAATGCAATCCAGACGATGCAGCCTTGTCTCCATTTAGCTTCCGCAGGATAAGCATTCATCGCGGTTTGTCAACGAACACACCATTTGGGCCATTTTTGTGTTGTCATCATCTCCTGCGCTGCTCTTCTCCTGTATCGTTTGACACAAGCAGAAAGAACATCAGGATAAGCGCAAACAGATGATAATGGTTTTGAATTTTGGTTTGATCCGACATTTTAGTGTACCTTAAGCAGAGAGGTGTCTACGGTGAACTTGATGGCATCGGCAGCAGCTCTTGATCTCAGATAATACATTCCCGTCTTCAATCCCTTTTAGCCAACAGATGATAAATCATTTCCATTAGTTGATAGAAATTTGCATATTTTGGCTATTGAGTAGATGATGATTCTGATTCATTCAGACCTTAGACCAGGCATGGAAGTGCAGAGAAGTAAGTTTTCCGAAGTTGGGTTGGTCCATGTGGATATTCAGGCTCTGGCTTTGATCGATGTAGCACCCACGATCAGCCGCCATATCAACTAAGGTCCTTTGTTTTATCTCCCAGACAGTCCTGAGTACAAGCATCCAAATTCAGCTAAAGGAATCCTAGAAGGAAGAAAAAGAACCGGATTTAGAGACCCATACTTGTAGACTGCTTTAAGATCTGCAGGAACTTCGGGTATTTTCTGAACAGACCCCTCTTCATATACGATTCTGTTCTTCAAAGTTGGAGTCCAGAGACCCATCTCAGTCAAGTCAAGGAGAAGATGTTTGTTAACCACAACAAATTCACCGCTGCAGTAACATATGACGATGTTAGGATTCACTATGATCAGGATAAGCTTGGAAGAGTTGTAAATAACAGGCCATAGCAAACCTGAGCACTCTGCGACTGTAAATGTTGGAAGTGTATGGCTCAAAGCACTCATTGTTTCCAAGAATCTGACTCGTTGAAGCAGTAGGCATCGGGGCTACAAGCAACGAGTTCCTAACTCCATGAGCAGCTATCATCTCCCTCAGTGAACCCCAATCCCACCTGTCAGAAGGGGTAATTCCCCACATATCTGGCTGAATAATTCCCTGCAGTTGAAAAACAGTTAGCAGGCACAAGTAGATAATGTTGAAGAATTCCAATATACTTGCAATACCCGATGCTAATCAGTATACAAAAATGAGAATTTGTATACCTTGCTCACAGGACTGCCTTGATATGTCTCATATGGGCCTTCCTTAGCTGCCAGCTTGCACGAAGCTTTCAGGGCATGGTAGTAGATGGTCTCAAATATATCTTTGTTCAGCTGTTGAGCCTGCAAGAAAAAGTAAAAAACTCATTAGACTGTGTGATATATGCAAGGGTATGAAATCCAATCAGAAATGTTCAACAGATTTTACCTCTGGAGAATCAAAAGGCATGCCAAGCAATATGAATGTGTCTGCAAGGCCTTGTACACCAATGCCAATAGGCCTATGCCTCATGTTTGATGTTTTAGCAGTTTCAACAGGATAATAATTGACATCAATAATCTTGTTCAGGTTTGTAGTGACTATTGAAGTAACCTGCCCCCACAACAGAACAAATATAGATTAACTACTTGAATAGGTATCATCTGATACTTAAAAGATTCACTGAATAGCAAACAAACCTCTGCTAACTTGTCAAAATCAAAGAAGCGGTTAGCTGAACCCCTGCTTCCAACAAGCTTAGAAGGCTGTGACTCTGAAGGAACTCCCTAAAAATAATTGTGCAAGGCAAATCAAGATTAGTTACATTACTTACATCAAATAGACCCCATAACATTGTCAATGAGGGTTCATATATAGGTCTGTTCGGCACATCTCATCAAACAGCATATACATTTCAATGCATTGGGCATTCTTATCTCAGTATAAGAAATCAACTCGTTGTGCCAGATGACGCCTATACAAAGCTAAGAATAACCATAGGAAAAGCAATTACCTTCTCTCTAACAAACCGGGGTAGAGCAATCGATGCAAGATTGCAGACCGCAGTTTCAGTAGGACTGGTGTACTCAATTATCTCAGTGCACAAGTTAGAAGACTTAATTGTACCCAGATTTTGCTGGTTGCTTTTCTTATTGCAAGTATCCTGAAACAGGATGCAGGCAAACTTAACATACACCAAGAAATAAGCAAAATATCACAGAAATACCACTCTGAATATTCACACTAACCTTGAAAAGCATATATGGGGTGCCAGTTTCAATCTGAGATTTGAGGACCTCAAACCACAGACTTTGAGCCTGCACAACCTTCTTTGCTTTCCCCTGTAACAAAATATAATCAAGTCAATGTATAGTTTTAGGGCAATAAGAAAACACTTCATCAAAGATCACAGGATACAATACCTCTTTCTCATACTTGGTGTACAATAACTTGAACTCTTCACCCCAGCAATCTGCCAAACCAGGAGCCTCATTGGGACAAAACAAGGACCACTCTCCATTGCTTTGGACCCTCTCCATAAACAAATCAGGTACCCAAAGGGCAAAAAATAGATCACGTGCACGTTGCTCCTCCTGAATATTTATTTGATCAGCAATTGTCAGGGTAATAAGACTAAGAAATGCAATTCATTTGATGCAAGTTCAATATATGCATTACCTTCCCATGGTTTTTCCTGAGTTCAAGAAACTCAAATATGTCAGCATGCCACGGCTCAAGGTATACAGCAAAGGCACCTATGATCACCAATAGCCAGATATTGGAAAAGGTCAGATCAAGCTCACTCGTAGTCTCAAGGCAAGAGCAATCAACCAGCAGCAAAACATAAAGTGACACAATTGATTACCTTTTCTCTTGCCTCCTCCTTGATCGACATAACGGGCAGTGTTGTTGAATACCCGAAGCATGGGGACAATTCCATTGGAAGACCCATTCGTCCCACGTATGTAGCTACCTGTGGCACGAATATTATGAACAGAGACACCAATTCCTCCAGCTGATTTGCTTATAACAGCACACTCCTTCAAAGTATCATATATCCCTTCGATACTATCATCTTTCATGCACACAAGAAAGCAGCTGCTTAACTGCAATCCAAAACAAAGCAATCCATGGAACATAGTAAATACAACCATCAAATAAAAAAACTACATACTGAAAAAATAAGCATAACACATACTTGCGGCCTTGGTGTACCAGCATTGAACAAGGTAGGAGATGCATGAGTGAACCACCTTTGTGACATCAAATGATATGTTTGTATAGCAGAGTCAATGTCATCCTTATGGATGCCAACAGAAACCCTCATTAACATGTGCTGAGGCCTCTCAACAACCTTTCCTCCAATCTTCAAGAGGTATGATCTCTCAAGGGTTTTGAAACCAAAGTAATCATAATCAAAATCACGGTCATAGATTATCTCACTGTCGAGACGAGCAGCATTCTGAAGCATAAAGGAAGCAACACACATCAAAACACAAGACTCACCAAACAGTAGTACATAGCTAATCTTGAAAGGTTTATAACATGAGTTATCAATTACCTTCATGATAATTTCATAAACATCATCAGCAATTAAAGGGGCCTTCAACCCAGATCTCTCACTGTAGTGATTGTACATGTCTTTGATACTAAATGTCAATTACAAAACACAATTAGTGACTAGATAAGAGCATAAGCAGACCTAGGAAAGACCATCAGTTAACATTCAAAGAAAACATACGTCTCGGAGAAGATTTTCTTGGTGTTCTTGTGCAGATTTGAGACAACAATCCGTGCAGCCAACTGGAACAAAACACAAGTCAGCAATACATCAGGATGACTATTCACTTGAAGAAATGACTTGAAAATGGGAGAAATGATCTAAATCTAACCGAAGCATAATCAGGGTGATTGGCAGTCAAGGCGGCAGCGGTCTCGGCAGCCAATTCATCAAGCTGGCTGGTGGTGACACCCTTGTAAACCCCAGCACACACCTTCTGGGAAACAAGAACTGGGTCACAGTGGTCAGGGCTCAACCCATAACTCAACTTCTTCAAACGCGCAGTAATCTTGTCAAAGTGCACCGCTTCCTGGCGCCCATCTCTCTTCACAACATACATCCTCACTCCCCTTTGTCTTCCCAGTTCCCACACCCTCTTTCTCTCAGGAATTTCGTCGAACACTTGCTGTGCACTCACACGGAAAAACACCCAAAACCCAATTCGCTCTATATAGCAGCGCGGGAGAGAGTAGATAAGGGGGAGCGGCGGATTTGAATTGTTTAATTTTAGGGTTTCTAATTCAAAATTTCCCGCCACACATTGGCTTCCATGGTACTCTTTCCATCAGGGATTCAAATAATTCAACGCATTTAGCGTGGAGAGAGGAGATGAAGATGGGAAATTTGTAATGAGAGAGGGGGGTGGGTGGGGGACCTGTTCGATTCCTTTTTTAATGTTAACTGTATGACTTTTTTTGAAGGTGACTGCAATGGCCGATGCCAAACGGGGTTTTTGGATTTGAAAATTGAATAAATATGGGATTTTTAATTTTATTTATTCTGGTTTTGTCTGTGTGCGGTGAAAATGTGCGCGCTCCTCCTAAGGCGCCAATTTCAATTCTCACTGGATGATGCACAGGACCCAGGTTGTCGCCAGTGCACACTGGACTGTGGGCAAACCGGATTCCGTCACCGGTAAAAATCAAAACTTTTCGAGTAGTGTTTATAATGGCATTTTTATCACATAGAATAGGCATCGATACTTAATTAATAAAATAAAGAGAGTTGGGGGAATAAGATGGATGCCTAGACTAACATGAACTCTTGCAAGGTTATAATAAAAGTTGTGTGATTTTTTTCCCGACTAGACTTATATTAAAATGATATCGTCAATATCAGAGTTGGATCTAACTATTAAATAGAACATTTTTTTTAATGAGGTGTCATCACCGCCATAATTATAGGGTTTTCAATTAATGAAATTAATTTTTTTAATAATCAATTGGTTACATTAAATTAAAACTCAAGATAATTGAACCTCAAAATGAGCAAAACCCCAATTCAACTCGACCCAACCCAAATACCCAATGACCAAACCATCTAATATTACTACAAAATCGAATGATCTGTAACCCAAATGTTTACCCGAACCCAAGCCAATCCACTTGATTACCTCTACCAAAGCATCATTTCATATTAGAACATGTAGTTCTAAATTTGTGATATGGTTGAGTATAATGGTTGTATGACCCAAAAAGGCTTTTATATATATGGTAAGAACTCGATTGGTAATAACCTAACTTGCAGCATCTACGGATGAGAGCAACAGGATCTTTATATTTATGCTACAAAGTTAACTTCCTTAAACACGTGATGAACATAGACTGTCTAAATTTTATTAAAAAAAAACATAGAATGTCTAAATATGATAGAGGTCCAATAGGGAGTTAGAAGTACTGATTTTGACTTCTCAATGACATTTTCAAATATCATTAAGTGCATTAATAATGTAAAGGCAAAATTTGTCACGGTGTCACCTATGACTTATGTTTTTTGGAGATAGATAGAGATGGTACACGACTAAGATTTGACCATTTTGTAGTCAGATGCGTTGTCTGACTCTTTTGTAACTAGATCATTTGATCACGTGTCTATACATTTACCACTTTAAACAAAATTGTCACATTCTATTTCGGTGTTTTGAATATTAATTAAGTTATAATGCTTTACAGATTTTCTCTCTCAAAGTAAATTAATAGAAATGAGAGAAACAAAAGCTATTAAAAAATGAGGCTAAAAATCCAAATGACAATATTGAGCTAATCTTGAAGTGATAGTATATGTTATGGCCATAGTATTCATATGAGATGTTAACTCTTAGATCAATGTCACTTACTAGTGTGTGAAAGAAGATGTGAATCACACTTTAGGCTATAAATAGCCCTTATACACTAGGAGGATGGGTATGCAATGTGAAATCATATTTTCTCTCCAATTACTTCTCATCTCCTATCTTCTCTTTCTCACCTCCATTCTACATTTCTCTTCCCACCTTGTTCTCTATCACGTACAGCAGCAGCAACAGCTTCTGTTAGGCAGTTTGGGCCATAACAGATTTGGTATCAGAGCATTTTCTTTGGCATGGCGCGTTTTCATGGCGAAAGAAAGTTACAAGATCAAAGACAATGGAGACTCAACTCCAGCAATTCAGAGAGGACACCAAGGCGTACATGGCATCTACAGCTGAATCCTTGCCAAAATTACAGCGAATTCAGGAGGAGCAGGCTCAACAGTTCGAGGAATTCAAGAAGATCAACGATCAGCGGATGGAGCAGCTAGCAGAGTTCGTTCGACATCCTCCCGATCCAGGCGAGCGGGGAGAGAGGCAATCGGAGGGGATCCGAGAAGAAGTGCATCATTCTAGAGGGGATCGGGCACGTATTTTGGATCATGCCCAGAGGATCAAGAAATTCGTGGTTCTCGATGGAACCAGAGTTTCAATGGAGGCCGCGCGAGCTCGAGCTATGGCAATGGCAACTCGGGATTTAATGACAACAGGTTACATAGACTTCCAAAGTTAGATTTTTCGAATTTTGATGGAAAGAAGCCGAGGAATTGGATTCGAAAATGCGAAAAGTATTTTGGTATTTTTTCGATCCCGGAGGCGCATCAAGTGGAAATCGCTACCATGTACTTAACAGACAAGGCCGACACATGGTTGCAGGGGTATCTGATGCAGAATCCAAGAGTAACTTGGAAGGGATTTTGTGATAACCTCTGTGTGAGATTCGGTGACCGACGGGAGGCTGAGATCGTCGGCGAATTCAACAAGTTGGAGGAGCAAGAAGATCTTGAAGACTATAACGAACGCTTTGAGGAATTGAGGGCACGTATGTTGTCTTTCAACCCTCAATTATCGAAATCATACTTCATTTCGAGCTATATCAGTGGTTTGAAGCCAGAAATTCAATCTCTGGTAAAATTGGGAAGGTCGGCATCCATGGCAGAGGTTCTTGATCAGGCAAGACTTCATCACAAAGCAGTTCAGGCTTTGATTCGTGTCTCTAGACCCCAATGGAAGCCATCTTATGGCAATTCTACCAATTCGGGTTTCAAGAATTCGGGATGGATTAGAGACACTGTGAGTAAGGTTGACAAAAGCGACACCAGAGGCAGTGTGCCAGTATCCAAGCCTACATCGTCAACAGGATCAGAGGCGAGTACATGACGATCCAATGACGTTAAGAAAGGCTTATGCTATAGATGTGGAGACAGGTTCTTCCATGTGCATAAGTGTAAGACGCAATCACTTTTCAGTCTCATTGCTCAGGAAGTGCAAGACAAAGGACAACCAACCGATGAGACAGTCCAAGATTGGGGTACTGAGGAAGAGCAAGACGATGCCGAAGTATATGCCCATGCCCTCACTGGAGATGCTTCGGGGAGTACTATTAGAGTCAAAGGCTCGGTGAAAGGCAAAGTTGTTACGATTTTGATAGACAGTGGGGCAACTCACAGCTTTGTGAACTCTAGAGTGGCTCGTGAAGCTGGGTTCGAGATTAGCTCAGCTGGGGTAATGCAGGTTAACACTATAAATGGGACTATGTACAGTGAGAAGGTTTGCAAAGGATTCATATGGGAAATGCAGGGTGGCAGTTATAGGGCTGTGCAGAAATATACGACACGGTTAACACGACACGAAACCGCAACAACACGATACGAAAAAACACAAAACGATATTGATACGACACGATTATGACACGAAACGGTAAAACACGACAATAATCGTGTCGTGTTCGGATCGGCATTTTCCCCTTATCGGGTATCCGACACGACACGATAAGATTTTTTTTTTTTTAATATTAATATATGTTGATAGTAGAAATATTACAATTGTTATAAAGTATCATAAAACACTGGTTTCCCACTTGGTAGAGCGCTCCTTCTTCCTCCGTGTCAACTCGAGTTCGAATCCCAGGTTATCCCTTTTTACATTCGTTTTCAATTTTTTTATTTTTTTATTTTTTTTCTACGGAACTGCTGTCTAGGTTACGCACTTACACCAAGACTTCTTTCTTCATTCTCCCCCTCACACTCGCCGCCTCTCTTCTCACCCTCTCTTCGTTCTGTCGTCGTCACTCAATTCCTCTCCTCGCTCGCCATCGTCACTCGATTTCTCTCCTCGATCGCCGGCGTCACTCGATTTCTCTCCTCGCTCGCCGTCGTCACTCGATTCCTCTCCTTGCTCGCCATCGTCACTCGTCAGCCTCGTCGTGTGGACTCGCCGCCGCCACCTCCAACCCACAGGCCACAACTCTCAGCTCAGCTCTCCTCTCCTCTCTCGCCCTTCTCACGGCTCACCTCGATCTCTCTCCTCAGTCTCGAGTCCAGACGTCCTCTCACGAGCCTCAATCTCGCTCACCCGGCCTCTCGAGCCCTCTTCTTAGTTTTGACGCTCAATCGAGTCGCTTCAGATCTGGCCGCCCTTCTAGCGGCTCGCCTCTCTTCTCCTCTCCAGCCTCAATCTCAGATTCGGCGCTCGCCCTCAACCTCGCTCGACGCTCGTCCTTGTTCAAAGTTCAGATCCGGCGTGCTCGAGTTGCTTCAGATCCGGCGTCCAGTACGGCAACATTTAGAAAAAAAAAAAAGGTTTTTGTTGAAATCGTGTCGTGTCGTGTTATACGGGTATCCGACACGAAACCGTGTCGGATATCTGGTACTTATCGTGTCGTGTTCGGATCGACACTTTTCCCCTTATCGGTTTCGTGTTTTTGTCGTGTCGTGTCGTGTCGTGTCGTGTCGGATACCCGATTATGCACAACCCTAGGCAGTTATGAGCATGACATAAGGTTGTTAAAAATGAAGGGCAGTGACATGATTCTAGGCACAGATTGGTTAGTGGGTTATAACCCAGTCCTCTTTTACTTTGTAGAGGTGCAGATTTCATTTGAGAGGATGGGGAAGCAAGTGATGATCAAAGGTTTCAAAGAAGACAAGGATGTTGATCAGGCATGTGTCAAGATGATTACTGGAAGGCAGTTACAGAAGCTTTACTCTTCAGAGATAGTATTGTGGGTGACTCAGGTGTCTCGGGTTTGTAGTGTCAAGAGCACAGAGACTGACCTTCCACCTGAAATTGCAGTGCTGATTGAGGAGTTTGATGATGTTTTTCAGGAACCTAAGCGATGTGATCGTAGTCGCCCATGAGCTCGTCTGTTGTTTCCTACAAAGGTTTGTCTTCGGAGCTGAACATCAACTTTCATTTATGAAAACTATTTGGCGACATCTCGGTATTTTGGCTCGTTTTGGATCTATAAAATTCTGATTGAAGACGGTGAGCACTTGTTGGAAAGATATTTTAAGTGGCTACAACTTTATTCAAGGATTCAATCGTCAATTCAGCTTGGAAGATGGCCGAAATAGGGGATCTTCGCAGCAATTCAAAATTCTAGCAGCTCATAAAAAATGCAATAAATAAAGTCGGAATGAATTCAATAAGGTCGGATTAAATGACAGGACTTTAGGGGTTTCCGACCTTCCATCTCTTTGATGGCAACCAAGACCATTCGTTTTCCCGCATTATGGTTGTCCATCTCTCCGTCATAAATCTCGAAAACCCTTTCGTATTATCTGTCATTAGTTTATCAATTTATTTTATTTTATTTTATTTTTCATAGATTCAATATTTTTCCTATATAAAGGGATGTAAGAGCCTTTTTGAAGACAAGTTGAATTTGAGAAAAAGTTAAGCCTTTTAGCTTCGAGTGATTCGGGTCAAGAATCTCGTTCTTAGGTGAGAGGCCGGAAACAAAACTTTCGGTGAGAGACTGAAGGAGATTCCTTAGTGAGAGACGACAGAATCAAAGGGTCGGAAACACTCGGAGTGCGAGGCCGAGAGCGATCTTGCATCTCATATCCCTCAACCCCCATCCCCTACTTTACCACCATTCTAAGACCTTACACAGCCCTATCAACACCCTCAAACCATCCCCAAAACGTTACTCCAAAGCAGCCCCTCAATCCCTCTCAAACAAACCCCGTTTGGAATCGTCTCTGCACAGGTGACGTCTCGGTAAAACGCGATTTTCCACTTCGTCTGACCTCCGATTGACAAGATCTGCCCCAATCCGTGACCGCGACTTCAAGATCTACAAAAGTAGTACTTGCACGTTCCCAAAAGCCGAGCCAAGTGACGGGAAATCGTCAATCTTTGAAGACTGATCTGTTGCCTCATAAGCTGTCCACAATTTCCCGACTTCTCTTAACTCTCGTCGCCGGTCCTTTTGCTCGAGCCGGGCCCGAGCACGTCACTAAGGACCTTCCTCCAGTAAGAAACCATGAACAAGCTATCAATTTGAAGCTAGGGGTAGCTCTTGTAGCATCAAGGGCACATAGGTACCCCTACTTTCAAAAGACTGAAATTGAAAGACAAGTGTCTGATATGTTACTTAATGGTATTATTCGCCCTAGCCATAGTCCATTTGCATCTCCTACTTTGCTAGTGAAGAAGAAAGATGGTTCTTGGAGGTTTTGTGTAGATTATAGAAGATTAAATGACATCACAGTTAAAGACAAGTTCCCAATCCCTCATATTGAAGATCTGTTGGATGAATTGAATGGGGCTTGCATTTTTTCTAAATTGGATCTGAGAGCTGGTTATCACCAAGTAAGGATGGTAGAAGAGGATGTGGCTAAGACTGCTTTTAGGACACATCATGGTCATTATGAGTTTAGGGTAATGCCATTTGGGTTAACCAATGCCCCGACCACTTTTCAGTCCCTTATGAATGATGTGTTTCACAGTTTGTTGAGAAAATCAATCCTTGTATTTTTTGAAGACATTTTAGTGTATAACAAGACCTTGGATCAGCATGTCTGTCATCTTACAGAGGTTCTGGCTATCATGAGACAACATAAGTTGTTTGCAAAAAGGTCAAAGTGTGAGTTTGCCCAAAAGGAAGTGGAGTATTTGGGGCATATAATTTCAGAGGTTGGGGTGTCTACAGACCCTAAAAAGATAGAGGCTATGCTAAGGTGGCCTCCTCCTAAAAACCTCAGGGCTTTGAGAGGTTTTTTAGGATTCACGGGTTACTACAGGAGGTTTATAAAAGGATATGGATGTATTGCCAAACCTTTGACTGAATTGCTAAAAAAAGATGGTTTTTTGTGGTCCACTGAAGCAAATAAAGCCTTTGGTGAATTAAACCAGATTATGACCTCACCATCTGTGCTTGCCATGCCTGATTTTACCATTCCATTTATTGTGGAAACAGACGCTTGTGAGACTGGGGTTGGAGCTGTACTGATGCAAAATGGGAGACCCATTGCTTTCATCAGTCAAGCCCTTCATGGGAGGCATTTGATGCTTGCAGTATATGAGAAGGAGTTGTTAGCTATCCTGCTTGATGTGGACAAGTGGAGGCACTACCTTGAGGGAAGGAAATTCATCATAAAGACTGACCATCAACCTCTCAAACACTTGTTGGATCAAAGGTTGTCAACAAGGTACAGAAAAAGGCAGTGAGGAAGCTTTTGGGGCTACATTATGATATTGCATATAAGAAAAGGGTGGGAAATAAGGCAGCAGATGGACTCTCAAGGATGTTTGAAGATCAAGTAGGTGGATGTACTACCTTAACTGTCATTCAACCTACTTGGTTAGTTGAGATCTTTGCTAGTTATAAGGATAATCAAATCATTAAAAATCTGCTTCTTACAACTATATCAAAGAATCCTGGAAATTTTTCTGTTACAAAGGGTCTGCTAAGATACAAGGGGCGCATGGTTATTAGGAGTACCACATATTTGAGGTATAAGTTGCTCAAAACCTTTCATGGGGAACCTGTGGGAGGCCATTCTAGTGACCATGCTACATATCAAAAGGTGAACAACCTTTTCTATTGGCAAGGGTTGAAGATTGCTGTGAAGGAATTTGTAGCAGGGTGTGAGACTTGCCAACGAAATAAGCCTGAGAATGTGGCATCTCCTGGTCTGTTACAACCTTTGCCAATCCCGGACAAGCCTTGGATCCACATCAGCCTGGATTTTATAGAAGGGTTGTCTCGTTCCAAGGGTAAAGATACCATCTTAGTGGTGGTTGATTGCCTTACCAAATATGCTCATTTTTTTACACTAAGACATCCTTTCTCTGCATCCAAAGTGGCCTCAGTGTTTATGGAGAGCATTTATAAACTGCATGGTTTACCACAGAGCATTGTTTCAGATAAGGACAAGATCTTTGTGAGCCAATTTTGGCAACAGCTTTTCAAGACTCTGCACACCAGCTTGGACATGAGCTCAGCTTATCACCCTCAATCCGATGGTTAGACAGAGAGGGTCAATAGATGCTTGGAGACGTATCTTCGATGTATGACGTCCACTAATCTAGGAAGGTGGGCACAGTGGCTATTCTTAGAGGAATGGTGGTATAACACGACATTCCATTCAACTATCAAATTGACACCTTTTGAAGCTCTTTATGGGTTCCCACCATCTCAAATGGGTTTGCCTACCCTATCAGCATCAGGTGCAACAGTTGATGAGTGGTTAATGGATAGACAACACATGCTGAAGCAACTGAAGGATCACTTACAGCAAGCACAAGCAAGGATGAAGTTGTTTGTGGACGCTCATCGAACTGACAGGTCTTTGAAAGTAGGGGATTGGGTTTTCCTCAAACTTCAACCCTATCGGCAATCCTCAGCAGCAATTCGGAAGAACCTCAAGCTAAGTGCAAGGTACTATGGTCCCTTTAAGGTTCTCGCACGTATCGGGGAAGTTGCATATAGGTTGCAATTGCCAGAATCTTCCAAAATCCATCATGTCTTTCACATTTCACAATTGAAGCTAAGGAAGACCCGTGACCAGGAGCCAGTGACTGACTTGCCTGAGACGGATGAGGAAGGTCTTCTTTTACAGAAGCCTGAAGCAATCCTGGATACCAGAGTGCACCATTTAGCCAATGGTGACCCGATTACTGAATGGTTGATCCAGTGGAAGAACTTGGCACCTGATCAAGCGTCATGGGAGGCAGCTGCTCACATCTTGCAACAATTCCCTCAGTTCCAGCTTCACCATAATTGATTGTTATGGCCATAATATTCATATGAGATGTTAAGCCTTGGGTCAAGGCTCTCTAAGGGGTGTGCACTGTTATGGCCATAGTATTCATATGAGATGTTAAGTCTTAGATCAATGTCACTTACTAGTGTGTGAAAGAAGATGTGAATCACACTTTAGGCTATAAATAGCCCTTGTACGCTAGGAGGATGGGTATGCAATGTGAAATCATATTTTCCCTCCAATTACTTCTCATCTCCTATCTTCTCTTTCTCACCTCCATTCTACATTTCTCTTCCCACCTTGTTCTCTATCACGTACAGCAGCAGTAACAGCTTCTGTTAGGCAATTTGGGCCATATCAGTATATTGATAACCAAAAATAAATAATTACAAAAAGACATGGATCATACTAACAGTCCAGTAGTTATACATGGATGTTCATAATTTGTCCTAATTGCTTTTCGTTCCCCCCCCCCCCCCCCAAAAAAGGGAAATTTACTGAAAACCACCCCTTAAATATTGGTATTTTCATTTAACCACCTCTTAAATTCAAAATTACATAAAACCACCCTTTATATGGTTTTTACTTACAACTCACCACCCCTTCATCTATTTTCATTAATTTATCATTAAATATATTATATTTTAATATCTTTAAACTCAAATTTAATTATAAATATATTCAAAAATTGAATTTAATGGCTCAATTATATTTTAGTGATCATTTTTTTTAATAAATAATAATAAATAGTTAATAATCTTCAACTTAAAATATGAGTTTGATCCATTTTATTTGTTATATGTAACCTTTTTTTCTTTAAATTTACCTAAATTTTAAAAAATTAGGTTATCAATTAATCATATAACTTAAATATAATTATTAAGATAATAATTGTAGGCTATATTTATTATTTTTTTTTAAAATAAATAAAATTATCCCTAAAATATAATCGCGCCCTTAAATTAAAAATTTGAGTATATTTATAATCAAATTTAAGTTTAAAATATTAAAATATAATATATTTAATGATAAATTAATGAAAATAGATAAATGGGTGGTGAGTTGTAAGTAAAAACTATTTAAAGGGTGATTTTCTGTAATTTTAAATTTAAGGGGTGGTTAAGTGAAAATATCCATATTTAACCCCACCAAAAAAAAGAAGCAAGCATCATTTCAAGCACACACCTAGGATCACTAAAGATGGCCATGTGCTCTCCTCGATCAATGTCAGCTATGCCATTGGCTTTCATCAGCGGATACAATACAACCTTACATTTAGAACATTGTAATATACCTTTACCTTTACAAGTAATAAAACCAGTACAACTTGAGCACATTCACCAGTACTCCACCTAGTGTCACTCAAGATGGCCATGTTCAGCGTTTTTGAAGAATGCCACAGCCTCATTTGGTGTCAGAACTGACTCGATGTCAATGGCATCACCAAAGACACTCTTGAGGTTGCATGACCACTCTGATCTTGTCTCCGACCGAAAGTAGGCCTTTCCATGCTCATGAATTGTCCCTACTCCCTACTTGCTTGAGTTGCTTCAACCTCCCACACAGAAACTCCGTGAGAGAGATTCTGTGTGGAAATAATCTCACCTAGAAGCTTGAAAAAGCTTGGGCTAATCGCTATTGCTGAAAGCATATCCTTTGATTGTCACAGTAAACCAGGTAGGGATTGAATTATAAAGTACAATAAACAAAAACAGTAGCACAGAAGGCCAAAAAAAAAAAGAGGGAAGGGGGATAAACAAAGTGACAAACTGATGCCAACAACATGCAAAAATATTTTACATAAATCAACTAGGGTAAAGAGAACTTTTTTATCAGCTTCCAAATAGTTCCATGATCAGTGCAGCGGCCATCTTGCATTAGAAATAAAACCCAGCGTGGTTTTGCGACGAGGCAGCAGAACTTAAATGCTTTGAGACTGAGAGAAAGAAATCCGGATGACGAAACCACAGACGGAGGAGAGATGCTTGCAAACAAGGGCTTCAGTCGCCTGCTCCACAGTCTCGAACAAAACCAAGGCTTGTTTCTTACCGTTTGTCTCGTAAACCTTGGATTCGATGACTGATCCATGCTCCTCCACAAGGGTGACGATTTCTTCCTCAGTTATGTCTTGCGGAAGGGTTGATAAATGGATCATCTTGGTAGGGGAACAGCAATAGCGGTAGTGTTTAGCTGCATTGTGATTGAAGCGGTTCAGATTTGAATTGTGGTAATCGCGGGTGTCTGCACCCGGTGTTATGTTAGGGTGTTTAGAGTAGTTCACTTCTAGCTGTCTCCCGAAAAGCATAGCTCCCTGCATTACAGAAAAGGGCAATTAACTTTGCTATAATAAGCTTGTTATTCAGCTGTAATGTACAATAATCTATCAAGAGCATACAAGAGGGACAGTTAAAAAGTATAAAAAAACGCATTCAAGATGGCCAGTTACAGCCTAGAAGTATAATGAATGCATACAAGACGTATAATAAAAAGGTATAGCGTATGCATTCAAGACAGACAGTTAAAGCCCAAGGTATAACAGGTGTAATAAAGAATGTAGATGCAAGGTGAAGCTACCATAATTGCACTTGGAAGTAGACAGTTTTCATTTTTAAGCCGGCAGCATTGCACTTGTTACTATAAATCAGTTAGAAATTAGAACTTACAATTAGTGTCATTCAGTGGCCTACATTAGGAAAAAGTCCACGCATATAGTTATTGCAATCAGATATCTTGATGCACACATTTAAAAAACGAGAAAAATGGGGGGAATACAGAAAGCTGACATGGGTCACACTCACAAATCACAACCATATGGAAAGCATGCAACACAACAGAGTCAGATTGAAGACGAAGCACGTAAAAAAGGTAAGCTGAGCCTGACCTTTAGGAAGTGTACAGCCAATTCAGCCTGAAAACCATCTCCCATTTCAACTAGAGCATGATCAGGTTTATTTCTCAGAAGCTTGATCCTTACAATGTTTCCGTAGAGAGAAAACAGATTAAATAGCTTATCTTCATCAACTTTCTGAGAAAGAATCACTGAGGATGTCAGGTATCATAGATCAACAGAAGAGGGAAATTATACAACACAATAAAAAAAAAAACTTTTTAAAAGCAAAGTAAAGAAGATTAAAGGCATATTGCAAAGAAAACAACACTTACACCAGGGTCTAAGTTAGACACTAAAAGAGTGCACCTCTCATTGGTACCAGTTACACCAGGAGGAAGTCCCCTGCTAAAAGCAGCTGCAGCAGCTGCAGCACCGGGACTGACAACCATACTTCCCTGTATAGTGAAAGAAATAGAACAAGTTCAATTGCATGAAAATTCTGCAACATTCTCCTCAAAGGTGGAAATACAGTCATGTCTAAACATAAGAGATTTCCATTCTTTTCAAAAGAAAAAGAAAAGCACAAAATCCTCGAATATTTACAGATCAAAATCACGTACTTGTGGAATCCTGCTGCTGCCCCTCTGATCTGTAGGAAGATTTGGGTTTGTGTAATCCCTAAAAAGAACAAGACGGTTCAAGTTAACAACAGCTATGTTGTGCAGAAGTGCCAAATAGAACATTTCAATCTCAATGCATTGGTCAAGGGCAGTGCGTATTATAACCTGGACCGGTCATTGTTGTAGTTCACTTGTAGCTCGTTTAGGCTATGTCACAAGGAAAAACACACGCATAAATTTATCCATATGCACAATATTAGAATTACTTGAATGTATAAAGAATGCTCACTTTGAGTACTGAATATCCAACTGACAGCAACGATCATATATATTTCGTCCCTACAAAGAATATTGGACATTAGATCTTTGCTGACAGATAAGTGGGATACTATAGTCCTGATTTTAACACCAGAAATACATACATGCAGCTCACTCATAGCAGAAGCAGCATTCTGGGGTGAATCATACTGGATGAGTGCCTGAAAGCCTAAAATTACAGAGGATAAGAGAAGAGTGGAACTTGATTTAAAAAAAAAAGAATAGCAGAAGAAGATTTCAAATCCATTGGAATCCAGTAATGTCCAAATAATTAGCAAGAAATCAGTAAAGACTAGAGATAAAGTTAGAGACAAGGAATTCTATGCATAAACCTAGCATCTTAAACTGAGTCTGAAAAATCTTATCTCTTCCACCACTTGGCAGTGCTTACCAGCTGACTTCTGAAATGTAACAATTTTCTCCACAAATCCAAAAGGAGAAAACACTTGATGGAGTACATCAACTGTGATATGGTAAAGCATTTGATGTACACTAACAAGAAGTATTCGATTAGGCTGCCCTTCCTACAAGCATTAAGCAACAACATTCAGCATTATGCATGAGAATTGAGGAAAGAAAAAGTGGGGTGCTAAATATAGCTAATTTCCATGAGAATGTGAGCAAACTACCATGACACGTTTCTCAGTCAGCAACTTCAAGGTTAAGCTCAAGTTCAGAGACACAATAAGAAGGGAGAGAGGATTGAGATAAGTAGATAACTTTTTTAACCAAACATAGTACAAACACACGAACAAGCAAACCCTTTTTCCGGCTTTTACCTAAATTTTATTTATTAAGGTGGTATATTGGAATAAAAGAATAACTGCCTGTGAGTGAAACAAATCTAACTTGATAACCTTGTTTAACAAGAAACAGCAAATGATAACTAACTATAACACAACCAAGCTTTTACAGCTCATTAATGGGCTACCCTAAGTTTGTTCATGAACTACCTTACAAGCAATATTTATCCTTGCGTAACCAATAGGGTTAACAGAAGCATTTCAAGCAAGCATTGGGGTGTAATGCATGGAGATGCACATTGCATATAAGCTATCCACCTCTAAAGCAAGGGCAGATAGGAAGGCAATTATACAATAAGCGGGAACAGAATCAACAGATAATAACTACTCACCACATCTTTCTTTCCATGACTCTGATCTGAGCTGGTGAGTTCTTGATGTGAAGAGAACTGCAAGTAGACATTTCGTCCCCTGATTGGCCACAAGAGATAATCAAATCAAATATTAGAAAACACCAATAACAGAACTAAATATACCTCCTCTGGGTCCACCATAACACATTACACAGAAGCAGCAGTGTTTCAAAATTCAACCACGCAGGAAGAACATTTTCTGTGCGTTACACGACAGAGAATTTGCTATAAGCCAACCAATTCCTTTCTAACAACTGCTACCATAATCCTGATTTACCTGACAGGATCTAAGAAGAAAACTAATAGAAGAATTTGAATGTAACTCATGCTCGTCTAAAAAATCCAAAATCATATGCGCTACCAAGTTGTTCCAAATAATCAATTGTACAAAGTGACAAAGTAAAAGTTTTTAAAGACAGAATTTCCTCATAAAATGACTTAATCAATCTAGGTTTTATTCTTACTCCCACTCAAAAAGAAAAAGGAAACATGTAAATTGAGGTGGATATACATTTTGAAACACCTCACTGTACAACCAAGACGGCAAGACAATGAAACTCAAAGAGGGAGTTCAGTAAACTCTAGCACCATGATTCAAAATACCCCTACACTCATACTGGATTGGATTGTAAAAACAGACCAAAAGAAAGATTAGTACCGAACATTTGGCTGTAAATTGTAAGTATAATATTCCACCACTTTCATGGCTGAAGCGACATCCTCCATCTGAAGAAGAGCCTGAACGAAAACACAACACGTTTGCAATTCGCCTCAAAACACATGAATTCGTACCAAAACCCCCAACAGAACTCAAATAAGAAAAAACACGAAATTCGCCCAAAAGGAAAAAGGAACCTGATTCTTGTTACGCAACATCACAAGCTTGGAGACAACCCCGAACGCCTGAACAAGCTGAAGCAAATCATCCTGAGGAATCGAAAGCCGAATCCAACAGAAAAAGAGATCAAATTGAGACTGGTGAGGGTAAATTCAATTCAATTCGCATTGATACGGAAACAGTGGGAGAAGAAAAAAGAAGTGACCTCAGAGATTTCGTGGCCGACATTCCGAATGTGAATGACTTTGGAGGGCTCCGCCATAGCTTTTGAAGAAGCTCTACTATCGCGCGAATCTAGCTCTGAGTTCGTGCGCCACAGAGAGACGAGAACTAGGAAAGAGGGGGAGAGGAGTGTTTGCCCTAATTATGTGAAAACTGAATTTATGGGAAAACAACAAAACTCGGAAAACAACAAAACGCGAGGAGTGCTCACCGGAAAGGACTTGTGGATAATAGTCACAGGTCCCCGGTTCGAACCCCGGAATGGCCGCTCTTTATTTACCAATTCAAGGAATACTATTTTTTATTTCCTTTTTCTTTTTCATTTTTTTTTACCCCTCGCGTTTCTAGTTTTTGCCGTTTCGATTCAATATTCCATTTTCCTTCTTTTTTACTGCAATTCTATTTACCCTTTTGGGGAGCCAGTTCAGACTTCGGAAGTCAATTCCACCGAGTTTTGCACAAAAGCTAGTATTTTTTTTTTTTTTTGAACCGGAAAGAATTTGATCAGCTGCAGAGCAGTTAGTCAGAGATCAAACAAAGTGATAAGGGGGCGGAGTCGAACTGGAAAAGGAAAATTGATAATGGGAAAGCAGATCAAACGTTCGATTAGCCTCTCTAAATACGCGCGTAATGGAGGCAGAGTGGAACCTATGTAATAGAAGCATACAGTCAGAAATGAGGATTTCTGAATCCCGCGGACAGGAGATTTCCTGATTAATGTTGTTAATGACAGCAATGTTTTCACCTTCAATTAGTAGGTTGTCGATATTGAGGGCTCGAGCTAGCTTGAGACCTTTCCAAAGAGTAAATGTCTTACAACCAAAGATCGAGGACAAAGGTGAAGTTCCAGCTTCATAGTGGATTATATTACCCATGTGGTTTCGAATGATGAATCCGTGGGAGCCAGTGTTATCCGTTGAGAGAGATTCGTCGAAATTTAATTAGAGGTGTGTTCGAGGTGGTTTTGACCATTTGGCTTTGCACCTTTTGAAGGTTTCTTTGACGTTGAGGGAGGGTTGTAATCGTGAATGTCGTCGCCCGTCAGATAGTTTCTAGAGTATAAGTTGCTCTTTAATGTAAACAATTGTGGTCTTAGGGGCACATGCATGGATGTGGAAAAGATGTTGATTTCTAAATAACCAAATACTCCACCAAGGGGTTATAAGTGAGATGAAGTCCGAAGGGTCAAGACCGTTCCTTATTTTGTTTAGAAGGTGCTGGACGGGGTTGTCAGAGTTATGAAACTTCAACATAGTGAGACCTAATTTTGGTTTTAAAAATGCGATTGTTTGGCGTGTGAAGGGACAATCAACCAGAATATGGTTTAAATCTTCAAGGTGGGAGTGGCAAGTAGGACAATCAGAAAGGAATCAACAACCACGAGCAACAAGTTTAGCAGGCGTGGAATACCATCTTTAGGCGTGGAATACCATCTTTAGAGAATCGCCAAAGAAACCCTTTGATTTTGGGTAGTATGCGGAGGTTCCATATCCAACGAAGATCAGATATGGCGTGGTTTTTTTTGTTGGAGGAGAAGGCTAACAGCTGAGCTCGTTGAGAACCAGTCGTTAGAATTTCTAGACCAATAAAGTCTATCTTGGGAAATTGAGGTAGGGATGGGTGTATTAACGATGGTAAAGAGTAGGTCAGGGTTTAGTTGATCTTGTAGTGTGTGTTTAATTAAGGAGATATCCTATTTGTTAGTAGTGATGAAATTATAGACTTTGAGATTAATATTTATGTTGTCTGGGTTTTTAGCAAAGTTGATAAGGGGGGTGTTGGAGAGCCAAGTGTCAGTCCAGAAATTGATGGAGATACCATCTCCAATACGCTAGGAGAGTCCTTCTTTAAAAACAGGGAGGCGTCTAGTAAGTTTAGACCATTGCCAGAAGATCGGCCCTTTACGAGTGTAGTTGAGTAGTTGAAAATTTTGAAGGCATTTGTTCTTGATGAGAAGGACCAAGGATTAGTGGTGGGTTATGCTAGAATTTTCCAAATGAGCTTAAGTTGTAAGGCAATGTTCATATCCTCAAAATTGCAAAGGCTAAGGCCATCATTTCGTCGAGACTTACATATATCTCAAACCAACTAATAAGGGGTTTGTATTGAGGACTCTTATTCCAAATGAAGTTTTTGTTTATTTTGTCTAGTTCCTTCTGAGTGGCAGCAGGTAGTATAAAGCATTGCATTATATGTAATGGTTTAGCAACAAGATTGGATTGTATTAGAGTACGCCGACCCTCGTGGGAAATGGAGTTAGCAGTCCATTTTGATAAATGAGCTTTAGTAGACTCAATGATAGGGGCAAAAGTGGAAGTGGTAACTTTTCCGAAAATGATAGGGCAACCAAGATAAGTCTGTAAGCTGGTAGTGAAAGAGATATATATTCAATTATGTTCGAATGATGATCTTGCCTTCTTGGTGTTTCTATTTACATTTGAAGTGGTATGGAAATGGGATTTATGTAAATTGATTTTTTTTTTCCAGAGGATCCGCATACCGCAATAGTTGTTCATAATATAGTTTATTTGATCACATGCTAATTTAATTTGTTAGCATTGGCGAAGATGATGATGTCATTAGCAAAGGCAATTGAAAGGGAATTTTGGGGCAAGATTTGCATATTGTGATCCCGATCTGGTTATTAGGTTAATTTGTTGGTCTGATGTTGCAATATTCTCTTGCCAAAACTTCAGTGACAAGCAAAAACAAAAAAGGAGATAACGGAACGCCCTGATGCAGACCCCTCATGGGTAGGAATATTTGTATCACACTAAAAAATATATTTAGAAAGTGTTCCCCCCCTTTTTGTGATGCATTAGTTATTATGTTTTAATTATAACAAATTAGTTACCTCGTTCTGGATGAACTATGAGCTTGCTTTTTCAATCTCTAGTCGGTCATTACTGCGCTTGTGGTGCATTACCCTTTGGTATTGGTCTGCTTGTTCTGTTGAGCTAGGTGGTTCCTTCTGCTAATCGAGAGCATCCCCTTCTCTTCTCACATATTGCTAGTATAGCTAGTTTAAGTGACATTTTTTGAAATGTGTTTGCTAGTCATATGTTAGCAGATGATCGGGTTTGGGAGTGGGTTAAATGAGGACTTTCACTAAGCTTCTTCTCATGAGAGGACACCGTGGGTCAGGGTGGTCCCATCTTAATGTGGCTTTGGCGCCTTGGGGTGGGGCTATTTGAGCTTTATGGATTGATTTGGAATAATTTGTGTGTGAGGTTGCTTGTTTTGTGTTGGATGTTGTTGGATTCCACTGGCATGATATTTGCCTTAAGCTTGGTCTCATGTTCTGGTGGATTTAGTGGGCCCGGCCTTCTGCTGATGAAGAGCCTCCCTTCTTTGGTCTGCATATAGCTAGTACTGTCGGGTTGAGCGCCTTTCAAAATGATTTTGTTTGCGGTTCGTTTGAGCCTTGGAGTGGGTTTTCACGAGGGCTTTTTGCTGTGTTTTTACCAGTACAAGGGACTTTGCGTCTTATGGCACTTGAGAATATGATTAGGCAACTTGTTGCGAGGGCTTTCACTGTTACTCTACCTCTTCTTATCCTCAATAGACAGGGTTATTGAGCTAAGTAGGCTCACATAAGAGAAACTTTATATGCATAATAATTCCAAAAACCGAACGAACAACAAATTATGCCTATTTGGCCGGGTGGGGTGGGGGGGACTTTCTAATAGACTCGATGTACAAATAAAAAAAGGAAAGCATTTGTTTTGCTAAGATTTCCATTTTCATTTGGCTCATGCGCCTTTTCCAAAGAAATAGGATATTCAACATATTGAATTCATTTATTATATTCGAGTCATTACGGTTCAGATGCTTTAATTTATCCCTTTTATCATTTTAAAATAGGAATAAGTTTTCATACAATAAAAGCATTAATTATTGATATATTATTAATTGGTATTCAAATAATGTTGGTGTTGTCTTAATGGGCGATGCTTCGGGAGCACATGTACATAAACAACTGAAATTCTTGTATTGTACACTATAACCAAGATTTAAAAGTTTCAAAGAAAGAACAAATTTTTTGTTTCCAAAGGTCCCGGAAGGAACAAAAAAATCGAGAGATGATTCATTCTTAAGAAATAATGCTCCATCATAGTGAATCTTAGCAAAACAAAAAGAAGCGGTATTAAGAGCAAAATGTGACCGTGCCAACAATTCTTCACTGGTAAACTATGATAAATGTCATTTTAGGTTTTCTATGGAAGGGATAGTACATATCGAGTAATAATTTATATTGATTTGTGTGTTGCTGACTTTTTAAATATTTTGATTTGTTAAAAAATGTAGTGGGTTTTAAAAAATAATAAAATTTAAGAAAAATTTAATGAAATGATACTGTTGATTGAGGATGAGTGTTTTTATTAAAATTTGTGCACAATCCTATCAGCATTTTTAATGGTGGTATTGGAGTTGAGTATCATAACTACCGTACTTTTCATAATTAAATACTATAAAATGAGAGAGAATCAATAAAGTTACTATGATATACTCACCTCTTACCTCACATAAATTTTTTGGGTTAATTAAAAATCTGATTTTTTTTTGTTTTAATTTTAAAAAATTATATATGGTAATTGGAGTATCATGGATAAAGATGGTCTAAAATGACTGAAATTTTGAGAGAGACGGAATCTAATAATAATACTTTTAAAAATATATTCATAATAAGTATGATTTTTTTAAATTAATAAAAAGTTAATGTTTTATTTATTTTTTAGCCTTTTAAAAAACAAACTATCTAGAGTGTAAAATATCACATGATCGCATGAGGCAACAAGTCAATTCAACCATCTCGACATATGCAGAGAGGTTTGATCAACATCATTTACTTGGAGGTAAACAATGAAACTGAAATCGACACATTATATTATATTAGAACTTAGTTTTAAGCACCATTTCATTAATGTATAGTGTCGATCGGTAAGATCACGTTTAGACTTGTCAAAACACAACCTGACTCGGTTGACCCGATCCGAACGTCCGGTAATTTTTCGACATGAACCCGAAATTTTTTACTCGAATTTTTTTTACCCGTACCCGAAAACTCGGAAATTTTTCGGGTAATTTGAGTTTCGACCCGATGACCCGATTGATCTGGTAATTTTGACCCGATTTACCTGGTCGATTTCATATATGATTACTTTTTTGTTTGGAGATTCCAATTTGTTACATTTTATAATTACAATCACTTGATCTTTCATTTTCAAATCAACTTATATATTTATTTGTATTATGCAATACTCCCTCCGATCGATAGTATTTGTCTACTATTTGATTTGCATGAAATTCTTTTTACAAAATTATTTAAAATTTTGATATTTTATATATTATTACATTTTATTAAAAATTACGAGAAATACTAAAAATCAAATGTTTTTTAATAAAATGTATTTTCAAAAAATTATTTAAAATTATGAGAAATAATAAAAATCAAATATTTTAGATCAGATATAGTATGTAATTACAAACGCTAGAACTTATGAATAACGCCTTTAATTTTAGAATTTTAAAAGTATTGCGAAATTATCAAATCCTGATTTTTTTAATTTAAAAAAGAAAAACTTTACAAACTCGAAATCGACCTGAAACTCGGTCAAACCCAGGTTCGAGTCAGGACCCAAAATGACCCGACCCGACCCCGACTCGAATGACCCGTTTGACAAGTCTAATCACATTCATCTCAACACATTATATTATAGCTTTTATATATAGTTAATGAAACATTTTGAAATGAATGAATTAATCTTCGACATTGAGACATGAATCAATATACTTCGTTATAAAAAAGAACAAAAATTACACGAATCATTATACTTTCATAAAAATAATACCGTTGCAATTCTATAATTCACATGTATATATTGTCAATGAAATGGTATATTTTATTATGTAAATGTTTTTTTTTATTTATCAACAATTTTTAAAGTACTTTTGAAATACTGTAATATTATGCGAATACGTATTAATTGTTTTTGGTAGAGAATACATATTAATTAGGAATAGGAGCGTCTCTCCCTTGTGTGAGAGGCGTTATTATTCATGCATTAGTTCATTATAAAAAAAATGGAGGGACGATGTACATTGTATTTTTGATACAAAGATTTTTGATCCTTTGAATTTAGGGAAAAAAATAAAATATACTCAATTTATACATGCTTGACACCTAGAAATTAGGTCACTTCTTGATATTCCTATTTTTACAGGATCCTTGTATAAAGACATTTAATTTAAAAATTACACTTTTTACTACAGTACAAGTTTTGCATTTTTAATAAAATTAATATAATTTTAAATAATTTCAAAAAAATATTTCTTATAATTTTTGATATCATTTTTTCAGTATAAATATGCCTTGTTTTGTTCCTTCCTCACTCCATCCCTCATATCCCTAGCCGTTGGTTCTTAAAAAAAAGCATAGTTCTTGAGTTACCAATTCAAAGGTAAGCTACATTCCACATCCATGGCTTCCAAGTCCAATTTGAATCCCGACGCAAAGCCATGGGACCCCAAGCAAATGCGATCTAGCGAAGCGGACAGGACTATATTTGTCACATTTTCCATCGGCTATCCTCTCAGAGAAGAGGAAATTTACTTGTTTTTCACAAGGTAACACATATATAAATTATGATTCCCCTTCATTTATCGAACAAATTGATTATCCTTGTAAACTATGTGCGGTTTTAACATAACCTAACCTAACAAGAGCATTAATTTTGGTCCTAGGGAATATGGAGAATGCATTGAGAAGATTGACCTCTACCGGGGAAAGGGTCGGTTCATCCACCCGCTATTCGGAAGAATAGTGTTTACGAAATGTTGTGTACCTTTTATGGTACTTGGAGGTCGTGAACAAGTGCTCTTCAAGGTTGATGGAAAAAACCTCTGCTGCAAACGTTTCAAGCGGAGTGCTTAGAAGTTTTATCATTTCCATCCAATATTTGTATTGTGACTTGCTGAATTAAATCCACATGTTTTGAATAATCTTATGTTATTTTTCCATTTTATTTTATGTTTGTTTGTTCATCTTTGTTGTTAAGCAAGTCAAAGTGTTCAAGATAATGGAGATTTGAATCTTTTTTTTTATGCCTGCTTTGTCTTAAAATTTGATCTATTTTCATATTGATTTTTTGGTCTATAATATCATATGTAGTGTTTTCGATTTTAGCGATTTGGGACAAGATTGGACGATTTTTTTCTTAATTTTAGGGATGGTTGATTGAAAATGGGTTTGTGGCATCGAATTTGTCCCAAATATTGTATATAGTCAACCTACGTACAATACATCCAAGGTTAATTTAACCTAACAAATTCATCACATAAGAATTTTTAGTATATGATACCATTTATGATGTTTTCTTTTTTGGCGATTGAGAGGAAAAATGTATGATTTTGATTATATATGTAACGTCGAATTCACCCCAAAATCTAATACGTATTTGACTAGCTATTGTACTAGATTCAAGATTAGTTGTAAACCTAATTAATTCATTTCATATAATTGGTTTATTATAAAATATCATTAATTACAGTTTCCAATGTTGGTGATTTGGGATAAAATATGACGATTTTAGTATTGATACTACCCCTTAGAGAATATGGAAGATGGCTCAACTACTTGAATATAGACATGGATAAGTGGCTCTAGCGACAACAAATTGGTCTTGTGGGGTGGTCAATTGATAGAGAGCAGGGTGCACAAACCAATCAATTTTCAAGGCTTTATACTAAAATATTTTATCTTTGTGACAACAAGGTATAAGTGATGACAAATGGGTTATTGAGTCCTTCCATCTACTCAAAATCCAATAAGTTAATCAGCATCTTGAATTCCACAAGATATTGATTTTTGATGAACTTTGAGATTTAAAAAGGAAAAGAGAACGCATTCATATATATGTTATCTCCACCTTCTTTATTTTTGTGAAAGATTGCATTGGTATTAATGTTATGATACACCGAGATAGTTTAATTATATAAAATAATGTATAGTAAATTTTGATATACAAAAATTTAATTTTACAAACACATTTGATATTAAAAAGTTATATTAAATACACTTATAAATTTAACCGTATGTGAAATGTTTCACACACAGATAACGGTAGCAAAAACTGATTGGGTGCAACAACAACGCTCACTTTTAAAGGAAAATCCTTGCAATCAACCATCGCGCTAGAATGCACGATCAATCTTTTTTTGTTCTCATTTTTCAAGGATAAATTGATTTCCCTCACTAGCTTCTGAATGACCCGACTATCTCTTAAACACCTGACATATAACAAAATTTATTAAACATATCCAAAGAAAAAAAGCTGTTTAGTAAAACGAACAAACTATTTAAGGTTGATTAGTGTTCACCACATCAAATAACGAATTCCATAACGAACTTCAAAATCTCATATAAAGCAATCATTCAATGCTAAAGCCTAAAATTAAATCAAGGGCAAATTTAAAAACATTCAGTTAATGCATAACGAAATCTGGTAGGGACATCAAATAAGTAAACGCATTTTTAACGGAAATTCATAAGAAATTGTAGAGAATCAATGTGAAGAAAATCAGTAAATGAACATAGATAAAAAGATCCAACTATAAAATCACATGAATCACCCCAGCTGAGGCCCTCTTTTCCTAATATATCATTATGATATATGATGAATACTAGTATTATTTCTATTGTTTTTGTTGTATGTTAAATTACAATGCCTAAAAAATTGCATAGCGTATTATAATTTCCTGGTCGATAGTGTACTTTGTATCCATAACTCATATGTATGATATATGACCAATATCACCCTAACTAGTACTTTCGAATGATAATAAAAGGTTATAGAGAAATCTCTGTTGATAGAAGACAACTGATTGAAAATCGTTAGTTTCAATAACAGAAGTATTATATAAAGTAAACATTCAATGCCAAACTCTAAAAGTAAATCAAAAGCAAATTAAAAAACATTCTGGAAAGACATAACGAAATGTGGTAGGGACATCAAATAAGTAAACACATTTTTAACGGAAATTCACGTGGAGAATCAATGTAAAAAAAATCAATAAATGAACATAAATAGATCAAAAGATCCAACAATAAAAATCACACGAATCACCGAGTTGAGGCTCTCTTTTCCTAATATATCATTATGATATATAGATGAACATTGTATTATTGCTATTGTTGTTGTTGTATGTTAAGTTACAATGTATCTTTTCTATCTAAAATATGCATTATAATTAATGTATATATTATAATTTCCTGATCGAGGGTGTAATTGTATCTATAACTCATATGTATGATATATGATCAACATCACCCTAAGTAGTAATGGTAATAAAAGGATTTATAGAGAAATATCTATTCATAGAAGACAATTGATTGAAAATCGTTAGCTTTAATAAAAGAATTACTAATCTTACAGAAAACTCTAGTGAACAAATATCATTGAATCACCATACCCCCCTCCCTCCCTCCATCCCTCACTATTTCGGAAATACAAAGTGATCATTTCACACAGGTTTTAAATTATACACTCAAATTTTAGCAAGAAAGCCTTAATTTTGTTAAAGGTATCTTTAGATACACACAAGAAATTAAAAAATAAATCTAAAGAAATATAAAAATTAGGACATATTAAAACAAAATAAAAGAATTAAATTTGACAAGTAATTGTCAAGAATTTCATAAAGAAAACATCTATCTCATCTAAAACAAGCATTCAATGTTGAAACCCTAGTATAAATTTGGGAAAAGGTTCAAAACATTCAAATGAGATGCAGTGAAATATAGTAAAGACAACAATTGAATAAGCACATTTTAACATAAATTCTGGTAAATAAATGCAAACAATCAATTATAACAAGCAAAGCTAAAAAAATTCGATTACAATGATCTTACACTTGATATCTTTTAATTACTTGTATCGTTATTATGATATATGGTGATCGAACATTATTATAATTGTTGCTGATGTTGGCATTATTGCTGTTCTTGTTAATGTTGTTATACAATGAATATTATTATTATTACTATTATTGTTGTATATTGTTCGGTTACAAAAGATATATGTTTTCTACTACTAGGCTTTCTTCATTTAAGCAAGGTCGTGCCAACGTTTTGGGGGGCCCTGTTCTAAATATAACAAAAGGTAAAAATAAAAAGTAACTTTACCAACTAACTCGAATTTGAAGATAGATATAGATGGGAGCCGCATTATAAATCTGAATTGAGCGATGGTGAATGAACTTTAGCAGATTGAAAAGGATGAAAGCACCAAATTGAAAAGAGAGGGAGCAACTGAGGGGAGAGAGAGAGAGAGTATGAAAGAATTGTAATGGAAGTCAGAACTTATAATCAGAATCAATCTCATTTTTCCATTGGAATTTTTCACACCTTCAATTAATGAATTTGAAAAATTAAAAGGAATTGCACGCTTGATAGTTCAATTGATAAAGTATGGAGAATACGAAGAAGATATATGAATCGCCCCTTGTGGTCTTGCCCTTTTACTAATATTGAAAATCGGAAACGAAAGCGTAGTTGGTATTTATGTTTCATTTGCTTTTTTTTACATCAGTATTTTCAGTTAAAAAAAAGAATTGGTAAAGTTGCTTTTAATATTTGGGCTTGATTTTACACCGTATTTCACTAACTGGAGGGGAGTTAAGTGTGGATCTATAAGCTTTTATTCCATATTATTATACATACTCGTAAAATATACGGGGCCTCGAAATATCAGGGGTCATGTTCAAGAGAACCTCCTGAACATGGGGGAGGCACGTGCCTGCATTTAAGGTATAACACTCCACTACTTCGTCTAACGGCAAGATGCTTGCCTTTCTCTCCCACTTTGATCACTCTAGCTAGGGTACAACACTCCAGCTGTTACTAGGATCAATTTCACTCTGTTTTCTTCTTTTTGCAAAGATGTTTTAGGTTTTCAAGCTATATCTTATTGATCTATAGATTCAAAAGCAATTCACTCTATTTTATACGCGAGGGCCATTCAATATGCACAAGTATCAAATAACTTTCATTAATTATCGTGTCCAATATCAAAACAACTTAAGGATGGAGTATAATTTAACAATGATTCAAGCAAACACATAGGGAATTAATGCCGACAATCAATTAATGAACATAGATCGAAAGATATATCATGTTGTACTTAGTCTAAAATATACTCCTGGCTTGTCATGTTGATGCGTTGATCCTCTTAACTTACCATGTTTATGACAAAATGGCACGAGGATGCCACAGACAACACTCACACTATAATGTCTGGCTTCACGACAAAAAAAAATTAAATTAGCAACGGCAAAATCCCGTCACAAAAACTCAATTTGCCGTCGCCAACCACTATTAGCGACGGCATAGCGACGGCAAATCAGCCGTGGCCAAAAGTGCCGTGGCAAATGATCTTTGGCGACGGCTAATGGCCATCGCTAAGTTATTTCTGGAAATTAAAAAAAAAAGCTCTACCTTTTGCCCCGGATCCTTTAGCCCGGGCTAAAAGGTCTCATGTTTTTTTTTTAAAAAAATATAATAAACCCTATTCTATTTTAAAAAATAGAATACATTATATTTAAAAAAAGATATAATACACAATATATTTTTAAAAAATAGAATATCTACACAATATATTGAAAGAAATATCTACACGAGACTTTTACTAATACATGGGTTTGAACATTGAACAGAACTTTGAAAAGAAATTTGGGTTACAAACTTTCATGTGTCAGACGATGAGCTTGAACTCTTGGTCTGAACGCTGGCGTCTTTTGTCAAGCATCTGCTGCACAGACGGACCTTCCAGTGACATTTGACTCGATGGGCTCGAACTCTGGCCCGAACAAGAACCAGTGGCTGCATACACCTAAGGGTCACAACAGCCTGCTTGATAATAATTGAACAAAATTGCTGCAAAAGTTTCAACAATAGTTTGCCATTTGGAAAGTAATGTTGTGCGTCCAGGTTCAGCATCAAGAAAATGAAAGCGTGTCAGATGATGCAAAATCTAACAAACTGAAGTGATCACTTACTGGGCACACTCCGCGAGTTTTCCACAATTTTCATTATCCAGATTAGCGAGAATTAGCCTTTGGTTATCATCAAGGTACTGCATTCATGCAGTGACAGGGGTCAATAACACTCCTAACCAAATAAATGAAAACCTTCTAAAGAAATCAAAATTTTTAGAGGTAAAACTACCAAACTAAATGTTAAAAAAGGATGTGGTGCTTGTTTCTGCTTACCTCCTTTACCAGTCTTTAAGAATTCTTCTTGCTCCTTGGTCACTGACTGAAATAAAATGACAGAACCCAGTCAAGGTACAAATTGGATAAACTAGAAGACCATAGGAACCAAAAAGCATTTTCACAACAAGATTATAATCGTCCTACAGATGCTGAAACCAGAACTGCCAATTCACAACTGAGCACAGAAAGCTGGTCCTGTCCCTCTAGCAGTATCATCCATCATCTCTTCCAAAGCCACAAACTTCCCTGAAAGGCTATGAAATTCTTTTCACGCTTCTGTGACATACGAACCTATTAACAATCAGTCAATCACTGCTACTGTCAATGAAAAAAAAAAGAATCACATTTATTCATTATCCCTACCAAACTCATATGTCACATAGCAAATCAATATACATTCAATCAGGCAATGTTACTAAGAATGAAAAATCATTTATTAAGTTCCAATGGTTCCTAGATTCACATCAGTAGCTTCTTTGTGTCCCAAAATTTTAAACACAAATACCAGAGAGAGAGTGATCAACATAATTCTGCAGAGTGAAAGATATAATTACAGCAATATATAAAGGCGTTAGTGCAACAAACCTAAAACTTAGCTTGGGGAATAGCAAATAGACATTCAATTACACTATGAGAAAGGAAAAGATGCAGATTGAGTAATAGTTTGAACACTCACATTAACCTCAATGGTGTTATATCTCACACAAAAAGAGATCTTGCTAACTCCTTCCATCTGTGGAGATTTTTTGAAATTTCTATCAGATCAATCAAAGATTCAAAATGCTTAAAATGGTACAAAGCCCTGCAGGTTCAGGAAGAAAAGAGATCAATACACATTGAATTCATGCTAAGCAAAAAGGCATTTCAGACAATAAAAACCAACCAGCTATGTCAATAATTTTTTGGTACAATAAGGCAAGTTGCTATCCAAGGAAAACAAAAAGAGGAAACATAGGCCAAGGAGTAAGAAAATCACCATAAACATGCACAGATCTTGATGGAACAATGTTCAAAACTCAAGTATGACAACATAAGTGTACCAATATATCGCCACACCAAACAGCAACAAGTGACTAATTGTATAGGTGAATAGTTTCTCAGTTAACTAACTAGAGACTAACTCTTTATTTAGAATGAGTAAGCTTGACTAGGTCAAAATTAACAAAAGTGTGTTTGCATGTATATATATATAAGCGAATTCACCCATGTAAGTAATGCAAGCATCTTAACTACCAACTCATCATACAAGATAACACAGAAGGTAAAGGTCCTTAGAAAAATAACATCAACTACAAAAACATATATTTAGGTCAACTAAATTTTCATTTCATTGAATTCGTTGTGTATCAATTCGAAGCTTATAAGGAGACTCCTTAAAAGCACCAAGCAAGAAATGTGCAACTTTCCCCAAGTACGTAATTCACAATCGCCCACTAAATGATGCACACTTCAACTACTACATGAACACATTGAATGATCCCAAACTCCTCCGATCCTCTCAGAAAACATTGTCCTTGACATGTCTCTATTGATTAGAAAATAAATCTTTTTGGTGAAGCTCCTCTATTATTTTTTTCCTGGTTTAGAAGAGATGTAAAGAGAAAGAGGCATCCACTACTATACTGCACATTTTTAACAAAGTGCTAGAATAGAGTCAAATTAAAGCACGAAAAAAAAATAAAAAGAGTTTCAGCAACAGTGAAAGGTTAAGAAACTAAAAGCTATGACAATTACCTTCAAAGCTAATCTTCAATTGACATCTTCGTTCTTTTTTAGATTTCACATTTTAACACCAATAAGATACACAGAAATGTTATGAATTTCCTAAAATTGTTGAAGAAAATGAACAGAAGCGAATATTCAGAACAATTCGAGCTTTACCTAGAAATACTCTTTTCAGAAAATCAAACCCTAAATCGTAGCAGTGGCGACTATATGGATTTGCCTATTCAAATTGAAATTAAAATGGGAAACTTACATGAGGAGGTGTTGATGTTGTCTATTGCAATCGATGTTGAACATGGGAGGAGGCCGGAGGTGATGTTGTCTACAACTGCCGCCGGACAAAGTACAGATTCGAGAGAGCGTAAAATTTGGGGCTTTGTGAAGGTCAGCAGGTATTAGAGAGATGAGAGAGACAGGGTCGAGATCTGAGAGAGCTATAGTAGAGATGTTAGAGATGGAGGCGTAGAGAAGAACGAGTTGAACTGAGAAAGGAGCGGCACATAGAACACAGGACTTCGGAGAACGGCTACGACGAACCACTTCTCGTGCTCGCACTCCGTCACCCTCTCTGCTGCTGCTCCCGGGGAGTCGAACACCACAATTTCATCTTCTCGAGCGGTTCTTGAAGCTTCCAGTGAGAGATTCGATGGATGCGAAGGTGAGGAATTTATTAAATAGCAACGACGGAGAGAGATAGGAATGAATTGCAGAGGCGGAGCCGCCCGCGGAGGGGAGGAGAGGAGGAAGAAGAGAAACGGAGATAGGGAGCGACTGAGACTCTGAGAGGGAACGAGATGTTAGGGTTTTCGGGTTAGGAAAAAGATATATTGTGATTTTCCCCCCCCCAATTTCTCTCTTATTTTGCGATGGCTGCATCTCCCGTAGCAAAAAACATCTCAATTGCGACACTAAAAATCCCGCCGTTGCTAATTGGGGTAGCTAATTGAATTTTTTTTTGTAGTGCTTGTTTGCTACTCATTTAACTTCACTTGAGTCGTCCAAGCCAAGCACACTTTTCCCCTTGTAACACTAAGTATACTCTAACCCCTTTATTATTATATAATTTTAAATAAATATAACGAGAGTGAAACTGTGAAACCACTATCTCAACTATTACCGTGTATTATCATTATTTTAATTTGCAAAAATAATGTATAATTAAAACTCTCAACTACATTATATTCTTAATGATTCATTAATATTTCTTTCACCATTTGCCCCACGAGAAAGTTTACATTTTCAAGCACATTTTTTTTTTCATTTTAGGAATAATTTAATCTATATAGCATTTAATTCATGAAACATTTTGAAATCAATGAATCTTAAATATCAATTCAATTGGGGCATGAATCATTATTCTCTTCCAAAAAAAGAAAAGATTCATGACATGAATCTTTGTAGTGCCAAAAAATAATGTCATTGAGGCTCTATTAGATACATGTACACGATATTAATGAAAGAGTATATTATATTGATGTAAAAGGTTTACATTATTCCTACAATATCTTAAAACTGGCTACTTTTGATAACACTCAATTATTATGTGAATGCGTACATATATTACAAGGAGCTAGTGTTCACTCCATGATATACATGTATATAACAATCCATGAAATGGAATGACTGTACAATGAATTTTCATGAGTGAAATATTTTGATCTCTTACAATATTGTTGAATTGACCTAGTCAGAGAAAGAGAGGGTACAAAGAGACCCCCAGGCTCTGCTTTGAGCGGGATATACTGGGTGTTTGTTGTTATATTGAGAGAAAGGGAGTATACATGTTTGACATCTGCAAATTAGGTCACTTTTGATATTTTCATTTTTCAGCATATCTTGTATTAAGACATGTATAAATTTACTCACCAAAGTTGTGTATAAATTTATAGGTTTGTTCATTCATCCTTCACTCTTATCACTACCTTTAGCTTTACAAAAAAATCTACTTATTCTTAAACCAACTCAAAGGTAATTAAGCTAAGTACAATTCTATGACTTCCATTTCAAAGTTGAATCCTAGTGCAAAGCCATGGGATCCCGAGTTGATGCGAGCAAATGAAATGGAGCGTTCGTTATATCTTACATTCTCAATTGGATATCCTCTAAGAGAAGAGGAAAAACATGCGTATTTTACAAGGTAACATGCATATAAATTAAATAATGTTTTTCCGTTACATAATAACGAAATTGATTATGCTTCTAAACTACATTTGAAGTTAACCTAACAAGAAAATTATATTCACTCCTAGGGAGTATGACGAATGCATTGAGCTGATAGATTTACACCATGGAGATGGTCGCTACTCACATCCGTTATTCGGAAAAATAATCTTTAGTCGATGTTTTGTGCCATCAATGATACTTGGAAGTCAATAACAAGTTTTATTGAAGATCCAGGGGAAAAACTTGTGCTGCAAAAGATACAAGTTAAAGGAGTACATAGATGAGATTGAGCATGATGCTAAATGATTTTTAGCATCAAGTTGTTAATTTTCTATCCTATCATACGTCGTCTCCTTATGAATTAAAACCATAAGTTATAAATTTCATTAATTATGTTAAGCTCCATTGGTTGTCTTATTTGAAATAATAATTTATATGTTTTTCCTGGTTGGTGAACTATATATGTAAACCATGTTCTAGCCATAATTCATGGTTTTGAGCAATAGCCTAACAAAAATATTAAAGATAGTTTCAAATTCATCATTGTTGTAGATTTGAAACTTTTGAAGGTTAGTATGCAATCTAAAGTTTGGTTATTTTAAACCTGCAAAATTCACTTATGTGTTTTCTTAGTATCGATCTATTACGGAGTATAATTTATATATAGAGTTATTGGTTTCAGAACTTCTGTGATTAGGGGTAAATTTGAGTGATTCATTTTGGTTAATTGTAGTGTTGTTAAATTTGGTTGAAAAGAGGTTGGTGCCCACTATATTAGATCTAATGTTAGTTTAAACCCAAAACAAGTTCATTCCTACAATTTTTTTAGCATACAATTTGATTTACATAGTTTCTATTTTGGGTGATTCGGGAAAAAAAAGGGCGATTTTTGTCTTGATTGTACTATTGTTTGGTTAAAATTGAGTTGACGATTGACATATTAGATTAAAGTCTAATTTAAACAAAAAACATTGTTCTATTCATTTTTCAATACATATTCACTTTTTATCGTTTTCATTCTTTGTGATTTTGGGACAAATTGGACGATTGATGTTGTAATTATATTGTTGGTTTTTCGAATATGGGGTGGTACTAAACTTGTCAGTCAAGTTATTCAAATGTTGTGAAAAATAGAGCAAGTAGTTCTTTGATTTTTCTTTCTTCAATCAACCTTGCATGACAAGGTTGAAATTAATTTTTTTTTTTAATTTGACTTGCATGACAAAAAGTGTATTTTTAATGGTTGCTCTGAATTCCGGCCAAATAGAGGTCAATGACAATCGATGGCCATCGAGGTGGTTTTGGTGCATAAGAAATAACGCCTAATTGAGGTGGTTTGGACGACCGCCAACGGTCGTAACCATAGCCACTGAGTTTCAAAACAACACCCAATCGGGGTTATTGGGTACCTTTTTTGGACAAAACGATGACAACATCCAATTCACTTCCCTCCACCAAGCCCAGTATCCCTTTGGAGGCTAACCTGCTCAAATGAAGGAGGTTGAAGTGGTGATCGATAAGACGAAAACTGGCAGAGAGGAGGGGCGAGTAGGATGGCAACAATGGAATGGTGAGGGGGTGAAGAGGTGGTGGTTGTTAGGGGTGGATGCTATGAAGGGGTGGTGGTGGATCGATGGTTACTTGGTTAGGGGTGTCGTGGTGAAAGGGTGATGGTTGTTAAGGGTTTTAGAGAGAAGGGAGAGTTGTGCTGACTTAATATTTTCGGCACGATGTTTCTATATTATTGGTTGATAAAAAAAATATGGGAGAATGATTTTGAATTTGTACTTATTTGAATCAAATGTGTCATTTGAGTCACGAATATTATAATTTTTATGATTTTGAACATTTTGAGGTTTTCTTAAACTTCGTTGTATCATATGATTGATTTATAGAATTGATATTTACATGGTAAAAATCTCCCCAAATACATGACTAGATATCAATCTCAAAGTGCGAGTTCATAGTCAACAACTGCAATCACGAATGCGCGAATTCCGTCAATTCCCCCTCTTCTCTCTCCTCTTTATTCATGTGGATAAATTGGTTCTATTGGCGAGTTACCATCAATTCACAAGTGGGAGATGAATTTTTTTTTGAAGTAAGGTAGACCTCTAGCTATTAGTTTGAATAAATTGTTAATAACGGCAGGTTGCCATATTGATATTATGTCCAAATTTGGAAATCTTTTCAATTAAATTTGGTTAAACAAATCTTGCATGTTCAAATGGTTTGGGGTATTGGGCTCAACGTTAGCCCAATAACAGCCCATCAACACCAGCCCAAAATAACTACTACCTAAGGCAGCATCAATATGCAAAATAAAAAAAACAAGAAAAAGAAAAAGAAAAAAAAATGTGGGCGGTGTTGGCGGCTTGGCGCTCACGAGGCGGGCTGCTTGGAAAAACCGCTTTAGCAGATGTCTCAGTTTGAGTTTATGCCGCCTTTCAAATAATCTCTCCTTTTTCCCGCTTTCCAGATTCAAAGAGATAAAGAGCTGAAAATGAGTCTTCAGGATAAAGAAATGGAAAGTGTGAAAATCACTTTTTAAAATTAATATTAATATATATATATATATATATATTAATTCTAAAATTTAGCATTAGAATTCAGAACGTTTTTTTTTCAAATATAGATTATCATTATTATTATTTTATATGTTAGTAAATATCATTAATATTTGTATTCTCAATTCATTTCTTTTTTTACGGAGTAAGGATTTGGAAAGCGTTGATGACTATTGATGCACCAACCAATAGCATCACGAAGGAGGAAAGCTTGGAGTTGTGGATGCAGATGGAGAGAGCTGGACTTGTCCATTTGGTAGAGTCGAATAAAACAACTTACAATGGAGTTGATTTCAAAGAAGACATGTTTGAAATGCACCTCCTGGAGAGATTGTGCTAGAAGTTGAATGTCGGAAACAAGCTTCTCAATCTTCCAGGAGCATTATCAAGTTTCATTCACCGAGTTAATGAGTGTCAAGTTATACCCTTTCAGTAATATATGATCGACGCATCATGCATGACAAACTCTTTTGGAGTGCACGACGAGCCTCTGTTTTCATAGCAGGCTCCAATTTTTAAGAAAAAACATTTGTAAATATAATTGTTTTTGAATAATCTTGAATAACGAAGTTGACGTGGCTTCTCCTAATTGGGTTTTAGAGCTATCGAAATTGACTTTAAATGCATTTGACGGAGGCAATTCCCATTTAATATTTTTTGATCTTTTCCTTAATCTTGATTATTGTCCACCTTTTGTATTCTCAATTCATGATTTCCTTATGAACCATATTATATTCTTCCATTTTTTATACATAATTTTTTTTTTCCTTAGTGTAGCAATTTATTTCTCAGTATAGTAATTTTGAAAGAAAGATTGGGAATAAATCACAGCAAGATTTTCATTTAGTTTTAAAAAATCATTTTGCCTTTATTGTCCTCCAATTCGAAAATGTGAATCAAGTCTTTTTTTAGCTGAACATGTGAATCAAGACTCTTTTTTTTTCGCCTTTCCTACTTCTCCTTATTTTTTTTCTTTAATTTTATATTTTTTTTGTAGAAGAAAGCCCATCGATAGTGACCTTACAGGTTTTATTTTATAGATCATATGATTCAATTAATTTATTTCTTCATTTTTTCTAATTCACTTTTAATATCAGAGGTAGCAATCAAGATATAATGAATGATAAAAACATGTCAACCTCCTTTATTTATAAGTTAAGTTATTTTACAACCTTTAGTACTGTTAAGTATCATGCCATAAGTTTATAAGAGAGTGCTTTACCTTTTATTCCTCAAACAATTAAGGTGAACCACTATTTTTTTTTTTAAAAAAAAAATTACATCCACCATAACATAATGATGTGGAATATGTCATATTATATTTCTTTCTATTTATATGTCATATAAGCAAATTGTTTTAAACACCAATTTTATTTTTAAACATATGTGGTGTATAGTCCATCTCATTTAAGCGGAGCCATATAAAGATAACGTTTCTTCAAAGGTTTCGAGGAGTCAATACATTTTTATAAAAATTAGAATAAAATTTGTAGCTGGTTATCAACTTTTCACCACGGTATCAAATAGATATATATCTAATCTATTACAGAGTATAAATATTGTTCGTTTATGACTCTGATGTTCAGTTTATTGAACAATTTACCGTTAGGAAAGTGAACCGTGTCGCCGACTCCCTTGATTTGTTTGCTTTTCCTTTGGGTGTGCATTTTCTTGACGATTCGCCCGATTGTTGTTTTGACTTGATCGAGGATGACATTAGGGGGATGGCTACCCCGATCTGTTGTTGTGTAGCCCGTCTTTTTGATTGTTTGATTTATGCTATCGCCCCAGACTCTTCGGGCTTTTCCACCAAAAAAAAACAATTTACCGTTTAAAACGATCCATGTCAATTAGGGTTGTCCAAAACTGACCCACCCGACTTAAGCCGAACCATAGTCTATAGTTTTCCAAATTTTATTTTTAAGTTCAAAATTGAAACTATAAACAGGATATTCCGGGCCAATACAAATTGGACAATAAATCATTAAGGGGGGAATTTAGGCTAAATCCTTAATATCTCTTTCAACCATTACAACACCCACATGCAATAGAGATATTGTGGTGGGTGTCTTAACTTTAAAAAATAATAATTAGAGCTCTAGTCGGGGTGACCCAGTGGTGTGGAGCAAGGGAAGGGTGAGGACTAAGGAGGTCCCAATTCGATCCTTGCCTCCTGTAATAATCGTGATAACAACTAAGAGATTCGGTTTGATTCAACAAAGAAAAACGAAGATGACACAAGAGTTGTTAACGCGGTTCGGTTGCCCTACTCCATGGGGTCTCAAGAGGGGAGACCCGATCTCGGAAAATCCACTAACTTGAACGAAGATACAAGGTCTGGATACAAGCTTGGATTATCAAACGAGAATCACCACAGATGAGCAGACAAAGCAAGTGAAAACAAGAGAGAAAGAGTTCAAATTACTAGCTTGCTTCGGCGACTTCGCCCTTTTAAGTCACAAGGGGAGTGAGGTAAAGAATAGTAGTTGAGTGGCTCGGTCTCCAATTCGAGAGTCGGAAGGGCTTAAGCCCCCTTTCACAACTCTTCGTATGGCAATGGCGATCTTCAGACTCCAAGGAACAGGACCCGAACTGCCATGGAAGAACAAGGAAGCATCTCTCACACTCTCTCCTTTCTCTGCTTAGGGTTTTTAGCCGTCAGAGCTTCTCTCTCCTCTAGTGAGCTGTGTACAGTAATCACTTAAATAGGGGAGCACAAAGACTAGGGCTACAACAGTAACAAGATGCTGAACAATAAGGCTGGGCTTGGATGTGGGTCGGCCCAACCTTCAACAACAACTATGATACAACCCCACTTGCATTCAACGAGAGTCGAGTCTTCAAGAGTCTAGCTAAGGCATCACCAAGAGTCCTAACCAAGACCAACTTGGGGTCCCATATATGAACCATAGGCTCGAGACCTTGGCTCATCACCTGCTTAACCTGTGGTGCTTCTACTAGTTATCCAATCCAAGCTTTAGTTATCCAAGAACTTTACATGAACAAATACAAACTTAGGATTACATTACAACACCTCCGTCTCTTTCTATGGATGAAAATCCAAGATTTACCTTGAAAAATGTGAAAGTCTCTAATTCAAGATATAAACTAAAAAATTAATTAAGACACTCATAATGAAATTTCTGACATTTTTTACCTTTATTTTTCTTTTCTTTTTTCCTTCTAAGTTTAAGACTATTAGTCATATATATTAAGGCTAATTTTAGAAGTTGTTGACTCATTAGGAATTTTATAGTAGGTTAAAAAAGACTACACGACGTTGAAAATATAGAAACCTACATGTCAAAACAATTGCTGGGCCATTTGGGCCGAATGCGTCACAACTTGAACATAATTTTCTGAGCACTCTTGAACATAATTAATGTAGAGTATATGGGTTGTATGTGTGTAAGTGAGCTCGGGTGTGATATCTGTTAGTGTGTGGGTTAGTCAGGTTCAGTAGAAACAATAAGGGTCCCTTGTACAGTGCAACCCGTGGCTATAGATTGTACATAACAGAATAAGGTGCAATACACAAAATACACTTCACAAGCATATAGTGTAACTACTTCTCTCCCTGCAATTTGTTTCCCTCCATTGATACACTTTGAAGGTTCAGGTATCAAATACATCTAACCACAAGAATCAACACCAATACTTATGAAACAATCAAAATCTTGTGAATTAACTACTTCTCTCTTTGCAATTTGGTGGATTTTCTTATTACCAGAGGTAATGGATTTTCATGGACCAGTAAAAGAGTTTTCACAAGGCTATTTGGGCTTTTAGAAATAAGGGTGATTGGCTTGATGGAGACTGATATAGTTATTAGGATGGTTGAATGGATCAAGGATGGTAAGGAAATATTGGGTACTATGGAGTGATAGGTTGTATTATCCGGAGACTGGAGGGCATTGGTATGTATTTGGTGTAGCATTGGGGCTGTTATATGCACGACGATTTTCTAGCCATCGGCATGGTGTCGGAGCTAACGTTCTAAGCCAGCAAGAAGAATGCCGAAGTCGAGTCTCCAGATCGGCAAGGAGAATGCAAGATTCCTGACTCGCTTAAAAAGATGTATTACATTAGAAAAGATAGAATCTAGCATAACTGTTTACTAAAGTCAAATGTGTATGAATTGCTTGATTTATGGTTTTCTCCATCTCTCCACAAGGCAATATATCTTCTTTCAAGATAATATATATATCTACTTGCGGACATAGTATGGTCCTTCTAGGTCCGGATTCGGTGGAGTTTAAGTAGAGTTTTCCATTCCTCTCACAAAAAATAAAATAAAAAAAATTAAAAAAATTTGAGGATGTTGGTGGGGGAGGAAAGGAAGGGGGGATTTTTAACCACTGATTTTAAAATCAGTGGTTTAGATCCTCCCAACTCTACCCATGAAGTTTATAAACCTTGTATCCTTTTACTTTTTAGTCAAAAAAAAAAAGATAACCAAGTAACACATATCTTTTGCTTTTAGACCCAAATTTACCTTTCTAGTTGACTGTTTTAAACCAAATTAAACAAAGTGATCCAATCACCTTAGCTACGAGTAGTTTGGTTTCTGCCCTATTAAAAGCTTATATGGTATTTGATTGTTTAGAATTAGAACAGATGTTTGTATAATTTGTCAATGGTGCGTGTGTGTGTGGCAGGTAACACACAATCTCCCCAAAACTTGATAATGATGCATTATCCTGAATCTTTGTTGCTCTAACCGTTTCTAATTATCAATAATAACTCTTATTACTTTAGAAAAGCGGTTATTGATCTTAATATATTCAAACGTCCATAACTTTTTAGTAGAGTACTAGATTTAGGCTTATAATATATTAAAGCAAAGTTATAGACGAATAGAACACAGATAGGTAATTCATAAGATGAGAAAGAGAGGACATACTCCTCCAATTCCTTGGTTCCACCTTTAGGTGGGGTGGTGGTCCATCCATGGTAGATCGGGTAAAATAAGGGTTCATTCACCCCACCCAACCTATTACTCTGAGACTATGAGATTGATTGTAATGTCCTCCTTGAGGGTTTCCATTCATTGATAATCATATATATATGTTACAAAGGTATTGGGCCTTAATGGGCTTTGGGCCCACTATACATGAGGAGACCTATGTAATCTATCAAACCCCCGCAGTCGAAACTGGAGGGGGCCGTACAGTGAGACTGGAACGAAAATCAATGAACAACTGTCTAGGTAAACCCTTGGTGAATATATCAGCGTACTGATAAGAGGACGGGACATGTAGAACGCGGACATGTCCAGTGGCAACCTTGTCCCTCACGAAGTGGAGATCAAGCTCAATGTGCTTCGTGCGTTGATGCTGGACCGGGTTGCTAGCCAGATAGACGGAGGAGACGTTGTCAGTGTAGACCAGAGTGGCCTTCATAAGAGGGCAACGGAGCTCAAGCAGGAGATTGCGGAGCCAAGAGCACTCGGAGACAACGTTGGCAACACCCCTGTATTCGGCCTCAGCGCTGGAGCGAGACACGACAGACTGACGCTTGGCCGACCACGACACAAGGGTGTCGTTGAGGAAGACACAGTAACCAGACGTGGAGCGACGTGTGTCAGGACAACCACCCCAATCCGCATCAGTATAAGCAACAAGGTCAAGCTTAGAGGAAGGAGTGATCGTGGTGTCGAGCTCGAGTGTGCCGCTGATGTACCGAATGATCCGTTTTAAGGCATGAAAGTGGGGTTCCCTGGGTGCATGCATGAACAAGCAGATCTGCTGAACGGCGTAACTGATATCAGGTCTGGTGAAGGTGAGATACTGAAGAGCACCAGCAAGGCTCCTGTACAATGTCGGATCATCAACCAAAGGACCAGAATGAGCGCTGAGCTTGTTGGATGTATCGACAGGGGTGGCGACATGATTGCAGTTACTCATCTTAGCCCAAGCAACAATCTCAGCAGCATACTTACTTTGTGAGAGAAATAGCTCAGACGCATGCCGCTGAACAGCAACTCCCAAGAAGTAAGACAACTGACCCAAATCTGACATGGCGAACTCAGCACTCAGCTGGGAGATAATCGACGTCCGAAGAGCATCAAAAGAGGCGGTGAGAATGATGTCGTCAACATACAGTAACAGAAATGCCATGTCGGAGCCTCTGCGATAGATGAACAGGGACGAATCCGAACGGATGCCAATGAAACCCAAGCGGAGCAGATGAGAAGCAAAGCGCTGGAACCAAGCTCGCGGAGCGTGTTTCAGACCATACAGAGAGCGCTTCAGGAGACAGACGTGATTGGGACGATCAGCATCAGCAAACCCCAGCGGCTGAAACATGTAGACTGTCTCATTCAGGTGACCATGCGGAAAAGCGTTCTTGACATCCAGCTGATGAATGGCCCATTTGCGCGACAGAGCTAAGCTCAACACCACTCGGATAGTGGCAGGCTTGACCACGGGGCTGAAGGTCTCATCACAATCAATACCTACCTGCTGAGAACGACCGTTGACCACAAGACGTGCTTTGTAGCGCTCCAACGTCCCATCAGAGCGGAACTTGTGACGGAAGAGCCACATACAGCGAACGACGTTCGCCGCTGGAGAGCGAGGGACAAGAACCCAAGTACCGTTCTTTGTAAGGGCCCTGTATTCGTCGAGCATAGCCGCCTGCCAATTCGGATCGAGGAGGGCTGTTTTGTGGGAGGTGGGGATGAGGGACAGGGAGGTCGAGGTGGAGGAAGGGGTTGATTGGGAGTCGGGAGGGATGGGGGCAAGGGGGGCGGAGCTTTGTTGATTGGCTGCGGGCGCCGCAAGGGATACTGCGGGCGCCGCCAGTGTGTGGGACGGAGGGTGGGGATGGTTTCGTTGATTGGCTGCGGGCGCCGCAAGACATTCTGCGGGCGCCGCAAGGCTTGCTGCGGGCGCCGCAAGGGATGCTGCGGGCGCCGCCAGTGTGTGGGACGGAGGGGGGGGATGGTTTCGTTGATTGGCTGCGGGCGCAGCGTCTTGCGGCGGGCGCAGCATCGCAACATGGCGATCTGACGGAGGGGTGTAGGCATGGTGGTGAGCGGCGGGGTGATGGGCGGTCGTCATGGAGACGATCTGATGGGGTCGGAAGACACCAGAGACGCTGCGGGTGTGTGGTCTTGTGGTAGGGGGCGGTGGTGGTGGGGGAGGGGGAGAGGTAGGAGCACCGGGAGCGCTATGGGGAAGAAGAAAGTGAGGGAACGACGACTCTGACTCAGACTGAGACACAGGAGGTGTAGAAGAGGGGAGGGGAGAAAAAGCAAAAGGGAAGCGAGACTCATCAAACGTGACATGATGAGACACAATGAGCTTATGGGTCTTGATATCGAGGCAGAGGTAACCGCGATGATCAGGCGGATAGCCTAGGAAGACACAAGGAGTGGAGCGCGGGTGAAGCTTGTGTGGGGCGGTGGAGGACTGGTTTGGGAAGCACAAGCACCCGAAGGTACGAATGTGATCATACCTGGGCAAAGTGAAGTAGAGGGCCTGACCTGGCGAGCGATGTTGAAGGGTAGTAGACGGTAGAATGTTGAGGAGATAGCATGTGGTTGTTAAGGCGTGAGGCCAATAGGAGAGGGGAATAAATGCGTGGATGAGGAGAGAGCGCGTCATGTTGGTAATGGTTCTGATGATTTGTTCAGCCTTGCCATTCTGCTGAGAAGTATAGGGGCAAGACAAGCGATATGAGATCCCGTTTGCGGCAAAGAAAGAGTGAAAGTCTTTGTTGTCAAATTCACGGCCATTGTCACATTGGAAACATTTGATGGATGTGTGAAACTGTGTTTTGATGTAGGTATGAAATCTGACAAAGACATGAAACACTTGGGACTTGAAATGCAATGGGAAGACCCATAAGTAATGAGTGTAATCATCAAGAAACAAGAGGTAGTACTTGTGACCCTCCTTGCTAGGCACATGAGAGGTCCAAATGTCATTATGAATGATATCAAAGGGGGCAAGGGTAGAGGTCAAAGACCGTTGGAACGACAGTCTGGCATGTTTGCCTAGTTGGCAGGAAGAGCACAAACCAGAGCGTGGGTCTTTAGTACAGGTGACAAGACTCTGGGAACGGAGGACATCTAGAACGGCAGCACTGGGATGGCCCAGACGTGCATGCCATAGGCTGGATGACGATGCCTAGAGGGCGACCGGGCACGACTGTCTGGACGCAAGAGGTGGTGTGACAGGGTAGAGTTCCCCGGTGCTGTTACATCTCATGCGAGTAACCCCCGTAGTAAGATCGTTCACAGAGAAACCATAGGGATCAAACGCAAGAGAAACATTGTTGTCAGTAGTGAACCGACGGACAGAGATAAGGTTTTTGAGAATCTTTGGGGCAATGAGGACATCGTTGAGGTGTAGTGGGTGGGTTGGGGTCTGTAATTTGGCGTGGCCAATCCCCGAAGTAGCAAGACGACCACCATTTCCGACGATAATAGAATGTGCAGGGCCCTTAAAAGAAATAGATGAGAGGTTACCTGAGGAATTCGTCATGTGGGAGGTGGCGCCAGTTTCCATGTACCAAGAAGAGTCTGAAGATGTCGGCTGCATAGAGGAGAAGGCGTGATGCCCAGCCGGCGGAACATAGCCTGGATCAGACGATGTCAGATAGGCCTGAGGTTGCAGGGCAGGAGAGTCGGAGTGAAGCCAATGAGGGTTGAAGCCAGGCACCGAGGACCATCGAGGAGCGGCGGTCGAAGGAGGAGGGCCGCGAGTCCTCGGGTGTCGTGGTCGCTGCATCGGGCGGCGGCCGCCGCAGAGGTCGATGCCGCGGGCGCAGCAGAAGAGGTCCGACATAATTTTTTTTTTTTGCGCGGAAGGAAACGAGAGAGCAAGAGCCTACCAGCGAGAGCGAGAGAGCCGCTCGAGAGCGTGAGCGAGGGGGAGGCCGGTGAGGCGAGGAGAGAGAGAGAGAGAGAGAGAGAGAGAGAGAGAGAGAGAGAGAGAGAGAGAGAGAGACGGTGAGGAGACGACGCCGGCGACGGTAAGAGGAGGGGTGGGGCGGGAGGATCAAAATAGGGTTCCGTGAGGAAGAAAAGGCTGTGATACCATGTGAGACTATGAGATTGATTGTAATGCCCTCCTTGAGGGTTTCCATTTATTGATAATCATATATATATAAGTTACAAAGGTATTGGGCCTTAATGGGCTTTGGGCCCACTATACATGAGGAGACCTATGTAATCTATCAATTACCATACCTACTAGAAATCCATGGATTTTAAAGCACTGATCCATATTTCAATGTATCAATTAAGGCCTCGTTTGGTTAGCCAGTTGAAAACACAAGAAGTTAAAAAACCCAGGAAGTAGGATATATTCCTGTGTTTGGTTGACAGAATGATACAGGAATTCAATCGTAGGAAGTTCACTTGCCTAAGGGTGGGTAGGTAAGTTCAACTTCCACCCTTTTTTAACATGAATTTATTTATTTTCCTCTTTATATTACTAAAAACTAAAATTCAACCAAACAACTTTTTTTAATTCATGGGAAGTGCATTTCACGGAAATTCAATTCATGGGAAGTAAGTTCCTGGGAATTGTATTTCCCGCATTCAACCAAACGAGCCCTAAATGTTTAAACCAACTACATGATTAATTGATCAATTAAACAATTCATAAAGAGTTTAATGATTTAAAATTAGGTTGATTCAATCTATCAAATCATATTAGGATTTTTAAAATCAATCTATATTCTATATAACTAATAGTTTTTGCTAAATTACGGCGTTTTTGGATTCCACAATGTATTAATTATAATGCAATTATTTTATCTCAATTTATGTGATTATTTGGTTAAGTTACGGTTTTACCTAAGTTTTTACGAGATTTTTATTTTTACAACCAAACGGTCACATAAAACGAGGTAAAATAATTGCATTATAATTAAAATGCAATGGAATCCAAACACACCCTTGATGTTAAATTCATAAGCAACCTTTGAAAGGAGAACAATAAATATATAATTTAGAAGAACTTAGTTAAATCTCGAAAGGGCTTGATCAAATTTTGGTTGGCGAAATCCTTTTGACGTCTTTATTACACGAGCGGTATGTGGCTCTACAACCATTCCGGAATGGCTCACCGAAAAGGACTTGTGGGTAGTACCCACAAATCCCCGGTTCGAACCCCGGATAGTCGCTCTTTATTTACCAAATTCAAGGTATGTGACTCTACTTTCAGCGATTCTAGAAGATTTTCTACTTGGTTGGGGGCATGAAGTATGGAGTCAAGATTAGCTGGGGTTGTGGTGATGCTTTCAGGGCGACTCCATATCCAGGAAGAAGCTTCCTTGGAGTTTCGTCTGCACTGCCCACATGAAATAGAATCCTGCTGTACTGCATAGCCCGTGGTGCTACTGTTCGATGGTGCTTGGCTTCGTTCTTCGCTGTTGTCCTCAACTGTTGGGAGAAGTTCTTCTTAAGTCGTCTTGTTGTAGGTTTATTTGTGCTTGTTTCATAACGTCTGTTGTATGTTCTCACTGTATGTTTAGACGATTTCCGTCTATCGATTCATCGGCCTTTCGAGAATCAAGTATGCTTGATCTCAAATCTTTACTTAATAATAAAAAAAGAAGCCCTTGAAAGGTATTATTTTAGAACTTAATTATCCAGCGAAAAAAAGGCAACACATGGGGTGTTTATATTATTTTACACAAATTACACATGGGCTATTTTTGGCGTTTTGAGTTTTATTTATTTATCTATTTATATAATTAAAAATGACTCAACTTTAGCATTTCTACTTGTACCACACCACATTAAAAAAGTAATTAAATGAAATGAGCCCGGATTAACTAAAACTCGGGGCATCAATAGAAATTTCCTAATCAATTAAACTGTAAATAGTTGCTCCCAAGAGCATCTGTATAAATTTAGCCTACTTTCAAATATGCGATTAATAGCCCAAATCACAAGTACCTCAACTATGAGATAGCCAAAAATATTAACTCAAGCCATGCTAGCAGGAGATTAATTACTGTTTAAAGGACATTGTAATTTTATCAATGCCTTATTGCTTTAGTGGTAATCTCACTATGAACTTGTCTGGTGGTTTGTCGTCTGACTAATCAGTTTATGTCCTTTGCGGACTATTGTAATTTTAAAGATCAAAATAATTAAACGCATCAAGGTTCATGGGAAGCCTCATTTGGTAAAGTAGCGTTGAGAAAAAAAGTTATCCATCTCCCTGTGTAAACAAAATATCACAAAATATAAGATAGGGTGAAACCATATACATGCATAATGATTTGATTTAACCAGCGCGTTTACATTTTTTGTAATAGTTTCGACTGTTTGTCCACTGTAAAAAAAAAAAAAACTATTTGTGTTAGAATGTGCATTCCAACTTTATAATATAAACAAAATAAACCAGATTCAATTATCATTTTGTGTTAGCCTAGTCATCAGAGCAGTTCCGAATTAGGTATGTTTTATGGAAAGTTGAACTTGCGGGTGTGTGTTAGGAAAGAAAAGTTCTCCATGTGAACAAAATATCTTAAGTATAAGATAGGGTGAATATCTAAACACAAAAATAGATACATTTCCATTGATGGACAATTTAGAAAACTTGATTTCCATTGATTAACAATAAGAGTATATATACAACTACATTTCTTAGAAAAGAATAAAGATCTCCAAAATATGATATATACGATTTACATAATTCTATATAAAAAAATAACAATATGATATCCAGGTGACGTCTCGGACGCCCTATTGTTTTTGGCAGTGTGAGGGGAACTGACGTCTCTTTTCCTTGGTGTGCTCTCGGCCACAGTCTGTTCTTAGGTTTTTTGACTTCCTAGCTGGTTGGGCAGATCGTTATTGTGGTTGTTTGGGGCGGGTCTTTATTTTTTATTTTTGGCTTGTTGTATCATGACAGTTAGTCTGTCTGCCTTTTTAGGCCTCTCGGTCCACCATTTTTGTCTGGTGCGTCGAATTATTTCCGTTTCAAAAAAAAAAACTTATATGGCATACTTAAATAAACCCGACATAACTCATACTTATATGGCCCTTGCAAGAGGTCAAGGGTTCAAATCCCACTTCTTACACAATTTGTGTACTAGTGGGTGCTCAAGCCTTCATTGGCTTGGGTGAGCCTGCCTAGTGGCTTGCCGCCTGACTTAAACGGTTCGCGTTCTGACACAATTTGTGTATTAGTGGGTGCTCAAACCTTCATTGGCTTGGGTGAGCATGCCTACTGGCTTGCTGCCTGGCTTAACCGGTTCGCGTCCTTTGCAGGCTAGAGCCCAGACTCGTGGGGGACTAGTCGATAACCTCGGAACCCCCATGTCACAAAAAAAAAAACTCATACTGCTCTTTTTTTTAGGAACCCCCGGCACTAAGTCCAGGTTGAGGTGTTTGCATGTAAAATCGAATAAAAGAATAGGGGGTTCAAGGGCCTTACATCAAACTACAATCCTTTAAAAACTAGGGCGCAACTAGACTTTCCAAAAATTAGTAGTCAAACCAAGTCTCAGACGCAAGCCATTAGGACTCATACTACTCTTACTATCACCACATACTGATAGCAAGGATATTAGAAACCTCCTGCTCCAAAGTTGAACCTATTTACTGCAACTATATATTTATATAAGGGATTATTTTATGCATTTAATCCTTTAAAATAATACTACTTTAATTGGTTTGCTTTTTGAGGTATCGGCTTTCTGCACTTATAAATAGAGCCACATATACACCAATCATTTCTCCATTACAAATCAAATCAAGCAAGTAGATAGTCAGTAAGAGAAGAAGGAGAGACTGAGAAATCAAGAAAGAGGGATTTTGTGTGTTGGATCAAAAAATGGAATCAAGAAATTCATACTTGGTTGTGTTTTTGATACAATCCTTGTTTGCTGGGATGATACTTCTTCAAAAGGCAGTGTTCAACTTGGGCATGAACACCTTCATCTTTGTCTTCTATAGACAGGCTGTGGCTACTGCCTTCTTGGCCCCCGTCGCCTTGTACTTCGAGTGGTAAAACCACATAATATATGATTTGTTGGGCTATATATGTTTTCATTGAGTAATTTATTTTTGATTATATAAAGTTTTCTTAAGTTATTTCTATGGTCTAATTGAGTTCATATATGTGTGTGGTTGTTGACTGTCATAGGAAAACTGCACCGCGGTTATCATTCTCTTCCTTCTGCAAGATATTCATGATTTCTTTCCTTGGGTAAGTCTTCAAAATAAAAGTGACTGATAGTAAGATATATGTAGAAGTGAAATTCATATGTTGATTTGGTAGAAAATTAATTAGTAAATAGTAAATCCTGTGTTTGCTATATCTGTGGAGCTTAGTTAATTAATTAAATTTAATATATGTTAAATTTGCAGAATTACAGCAAGCTTGGATATATATGGAGTTGCTCTGGAATTCACAACAGCCACTTTGGCTTCTGCTAGCACCAACTGCCTCCCTGCAATCACTTTCTTCCTTGCAGTCTTGTTCAGGTTCGGTTTATAATAATCCTTTATATATGTATATTTTAGAATATGTATATATATATATATATATATATATATATATATATATATATATATATAGACAATAGATATATATGTATATATAACAATCACTTACTCAGAACATAACATATCATAGATACACACAAAATCCTTGGCTAGAAAATTATGTATATATATATGAAATTATTGGTGTTTCTTCTCCTTTATTTCTTATATATATATATAGGCAATTAATAAAGTCTCATAATTTAATTTTGTGTCAAATATTATTAATTTATTATTATTTGATCCTTTTATATACATATGTATATAGTATATATACACATACATACTGGGAGGCCGGGTCACCCCCATTCGAGCTTTTCCGATACATCTATTCGAAATAGGAGGGGTCTTGTGGATTTTAACTCGATATCGTTGTTATAATGTGAATATAAAGTATGTATGTAAGCTAGGGTTCTTATGAATCATAAAAATCAATAGTTGCATAACTTTGAGCTACTAGCATATAGTTTATAATTTCATGGATACATATGATGAATTACATTAAAGTTAGTGTAAACATATATACAGATTAGAAACATGGAAAATAAGGACAGCTCCAGGGCTGGCAAAGCTAGCAGGAATCATAACTTGCATAGGAGGTTCCATGGTGCTTGCTCTTTACAAGGGCGTCTCCATTAAACACTTTGGGTTACTAAGCCATCATCCCGGACACCCCAAAGCCGAACATGGCGGCCTTCAGCTGCACGGAAACGTCTGGATCAAGGGTGTCTTTCTTATGCTTTTATCCAACACCCTCTACGCCCTCTGGATCGTCTTCCAGGTACACACATATATACTACATATAGCTCTCGTCGATCTCTCAATTTGCACCAAAATTATGAGAAATCATTCAATATAAATTTTGGTTATAGGGTCCGATTCTGAAAGGCTATCCTTCAAGACTGCTATACATAACCCTAAGTTGCTTCTTGAGCACGATCCAGTCGTTTGTTGTGGCCATTGCCATTGAAAGAGATCCGTCAGAGTGGAAGCTGGGTTGGAACGTTCGCCTCCTCTCAGTTACATATTGTGTAAGCCAACTTGTTCCTTAAAGCGCATTTACCTTAGAAACTCATACTAGCTATAGTATTTCATATTCTACAACTAGAAACCGGAATAAAATAAACCTAGCGGATTTTAGCTAAACGGAAAGGAATTATGTTAATTTAAACATTAAACATTTTTTTAAGTAATCTATCTTTTTTTTTTTTAATTTGAAAGAGAGGAGAAGCTTTTAATTAAGTTCTACTTCTTAAGTTTGACACAATATATTATAGTTTTAAAAGCAGCTAAGAATAAGTTGATAAAAATAATACAATAAATACTACCAAAAAAAAAAGATATCTCCTCAAAAAAACAAAAAGGAAAAAAAAGAAAGATGAGGTTTGTCCAAATAAAGCCAGAGTCTAGCTATGTAGGTTGATTGATGTGTTGAGTTCAATTCATACCTAGATACATACTCCGTAGAGTGTTAGTTGGATTTTCAGACAATAGGCCTCATCACTTGACTTGTAATAGTACGGCTTAGAAATACATTCAACTTCAACTTCAACTTCATTTATTTATTGCTTTATAGTTTGAATAGGTTTAGGTAGTTCTACATTTAGGTCATTTTTAAATTGAAGTTTGGAGCTTGTTTTGGGGTTTTGCGTTTGTGATTGTTGGCTTGTTGCTAATTAATTATTTGTCAGCTTATTTTTGGGATATATGCCTCGATCACAATCTCAATCTACTTTTCTTTTTGTATGTTCATTTGTCCAAGTAACTTATTTTATTTTTTGTTGCTTCACCATGTGAGGTTGAGTTATATTAGTTGGAGTTTTATAATGTAAGGCCTATGGACACACATTCACTTATAGGGTCAACACATTAAAACTAGAGTTTTTTTTTTCCTTCCTATTTTGGGTTTCTTATGTGCCTATGGACACACAATACAGAAATCGATATTGGTTTATTTAAACATGGGTCATTTTCTATAGGTTTAATTTCATGAGTCAATAAATACATGCATAGGAGCGTCTGGGTCACTCAGAAACTATTCTTTTTACCTAGTCGGAAAAAAGGCTGCGTATAACTTGACTCCATCCCCTACTTAAAGCGGGATTGTTGTTGTTGTACATGAATATAGATATGAACAAATGATTTAGTGGTCCTATTCTAATTATTGAAAACTAGATGATAGATAAAAACTAATTGAAAGTGAATGTGTGAAATGGTTATGAACAGGGAGTAGTGGTAACAGGAGTAGCATATTATTTGCAAGCTTATGTAATAGAAAAGAAAGGGCCAGTCTTCCTTACAACATGGACCCCTTTGTGCTTTCTTATCACCACCTTCTTTTCCTTCCTTTTCCTTGGTGAAGACATCACTTTGGGCAGGTACTGTTTTCTTCTTTCTTTCTCTCTTTCTTTATTAACCCCTTTTATTATTATTATTTTGCACAAGATAATCGCTAAAATACTCGCTAAAATAAAATGTAAAATTGATTTTTGATACCATATAATGCAGTATAATAGGTGGGGTATTGCTAGTAGTAGGGCTTTACAGTGTGATGTGGGCAAAGAACAAAGAAGAAAGAGGACCCATTTTGGGTGAAGTCAGTATGGGAAAGGAAGCCCACCAAATCAAAGGGATTGCACTCCCACAAAAGAAGGATACCAGAACCATACCCCTTCAAGTTCAGCTTTCAATATAAATACGACGTCGTTTGTATACATTCATTACATATTATTATTATTACCTTTCAACTTACTTTCATTTAAGCATCTCTTTTTTGGCATTAATTTAGGCTTTGCTTTGTCTGATTAGCTTTTTTTTTTTACAATAAAAATTGTCTGTGCTTCACTTATATGTTTGTCTGCTTTAGTAAGTCATATATCAAAAGTACGACTACGCTTTTCAAAAGTTTATTTTATTTTATTTATTATTTAATTTATTTATCATACTTTATGATGTAGCTGCTTTTAATGATCCTAATCTATAACAAGAAAAATTCCACTTAGAATTCTTGAAAGAAATTCCAACTAATAATTTATTGAGAGATTTTGAGATTTAAAAAAAAATGTCACCATATTCAATCAACTGTTATGAAAATCCTCTAACCTTTAAAACAGGCTAGCTAGGCTCATTGAAATGCATCAATAAACGATGTTTATTCCATTTTTTCTATTGATTTTGGTGGTTTTTGATGAGTTTTTTACAACTCTTGTAGTTTTGACATTATCTCGACTTAGCAAACACCCCTTCTCCAAAAAAAAAAAAAAAGATTTCAAAATGCAATCAAATAATCCACATTTTCAATCGTTTAAAGTTTAACAACAAAATCCACCTTTTCAATTTCATTTTTGAAAACCCTAAAAATTCACAATTTCAATCCTATAAAGTTTAACAAAAAATCGTTTTTTTGTTGACATTACTTGCAAGCTTTGGTTCTCGGTTGAAGCAAGGAGTAAAGTTGTTAGTTTTGTTACGAGAGTTTGTTAAGGTCAAAGTGTGTTGACCAAGCAAAATTGTGTATAAATACTTTGTGATCTCGTTTAGCTCATTAATCACAGCAAGTTCTTCGATTCATTCTCTTCTCTCCAAGATAACATGGTATCGGGTTAGGTCGTCAATGACGGAATCCACCAATTCATTGCTTTCCATTGATCCGAATGATGTCCTCTTTCTTCATCATTCGGATCATCCAAACTATGTTCTCTCTACTTCATTACTCAATAATCACAACTATGGTCCTAGGCGCCGTTCAGTTGAGCACTCACTCATGGCGAAGAACAAGTTGTCCCTACACTCCTCAACAAAATTGAGTTATTGAAAGAAAGCACAAACACCTCCTAGAGGTTGCTCGTGCTCTCTTTTTCCAATCAAATCTTCCCGTTTCTTATTGGGGTGAGTGTGTTCTCACTGCCACCTTTCTCATTAACTGCGCGAACACCTTACCTTCTCTTCAGTATACTACACCTTACTCCAAGATTTTCAATAAAGAAACTTACTACACCTTCCTATGAGCCTTTGGCTGCTTATGTTTTGTTTCACCCCAACCTCATTGTCCTGACAAATTTTATCCTCGAGCAAATACTTGTGTGTTCATTGGCTATTCATTTGGAAAGAAAGGTTATAAAGCTTTGGATCTAAAGACTCGCACCATTTATCAAACCAGAGACATTGTTTTCCATGAGTCTCACTTCCCTTTTCATCTCAAACCTCATTCTGATCAACCTGTTTTGCCCACTTAATTCTACACCAGATCATGGTTATGATTTTATTTTCACTCCTATCACTACACATCTTGTTGTGCCTGCTTCTGAGCATGTTCTTGATTCATCTTCTGAGGCTCTCACTCCATGCATTACTAGAAGGTCTTCTAGTACGTGTAAAACAGACGAACTGATTTTTACATCTAGGGCACATCGTACACCGACTTACTTGGATGATTATGTTTGCAACTTTAGTTCAATGACTTCTACTCTACACAATGATGTTTCTTCATCTTCTTACACTTTACCTTCTTCTCACTTTGCTTTGATTAGTCATCTTTCCAATCTTGTCGAATCAGCTTTCTATAAGGTTGCATCTCTTGATCCAAATTGGGTTGTTGTCATGAAAAAGGAAGTAGATGCCCTGCAGGCCAATGGAACATGGGATGTTGTTCCTCTTCCTATTGGTAAAACTCCAATAGGATGTCGATGGGTTTTCAAAATTAAGTTGAAATCTGATGGGAGTCTTGAGAGGTACAAGGCTCGTCTTGTAGCCAAGGGATTCACACAGAAAGAGGGTATTGATTTCCATGACACATTTTCTCCAGTTGTCAAGATGACAACCGTTCATGCCATTGTTGCTGTTGTTGCTTCAAGAAAGTGGCCTCTCTATCAGTTGGATGTAAAAAACGCATTCCTTCATGGGGATCTTCATGAGGATGTGTACATGGTTGTGCTCGAAGTTATCCCCAATCCTTCCCACATGGTTTGCAAGCTCAAGAAATCTTTATACAACCTTAAGCAAGCTTTTAGACAGTAGTTTCACAAGCTCACATTTGCCTTGTTGTCCTTGAAAATTTTTCAATCAAAGGACGACTATTCTTTGTTTGTGAAACACAACTCTGGCTTGATCATCATTCTTGTTGTCTATGTTGATGATATTCTCATCACTGGCACTGATCAGGTGGGTATTCAGAGGCTTAAATCTTTCCTGAACAACACCTTCAACATCAAGGATTTAGGTACTCTTCATTATTTTCTTAGAATCGAGGTTTCCCATCTTCCTTCAAGCATTGCAATGACACAGTCTAAATTCACCTCTGAGCTGCTAAATGAGGTCCATCAACCTCTATATAAGCCTACCTCCACGCCTCTTCCTCTCCACCTCAAACTGAACAACACTGATGGTGAACCACTGTTTGATCCTCTTTTTTATTGGACGTTGGTTGGGAAATTGAATTACCTTACCAACACTCGTCCTGATCTCAGCTTTGTTGTGCAATGTCTGAGTCAATTTATGCAATCTCTACGCACTTCACATTGGGAAGCTCTTCTTCATACCCTGCGTTATGTTAAGCAAACTGCTGGCAATTGCATTCTAGCCTCCTCAATGTTTTCACTTCTCCTGTGTTGAGAACCTTCTCTAATTCAGATTGGGTAGCATGTCCTATGACTCGTACGTAGATCAATTACATGGTTCATTATGTTACTTGGATCATCTCCAATTAGCTGGAAATCAAAGAAACAATCGATTGTTTCTCGTAATTCTTCTGAATGAGAATATCGTGCCATAGCCAATGCAGCTTCAGAGATCACTTGGTTGATCAGATTACTCCAAGAGCTTGGTGTTGAGTCCTTGCAACCTGTCACTCTCCATTGCGACAACAGGTCTGCTATGCAAATTGCTAAGAATCCCGTTTTTCATGAATGAACGAAGCATGTAGAGGTGGGCTGTCATTTCACACGAGACAAAGTTCTTGATGGACTCCTTGAGCTCTCATACATTCCTTCTTCCGAGCAATTGGCAGATGTTCTCACAAAGATCTTGCCTACTCCCCAACACCAACATATCCTTTCCAAGATGAGTTTGTTCCACCCTTCAGCTTGAGGGGGATTTTTTACATTACTTTTGTAAGCTTTGGTTCTCGGTTGAAGCTAGTAGAGTTGTTAGTTTGTTATGAGAGTTTGTTAAGGTCAAAGTGTGTTGACCAAGCAAAATTGTGTATAAATACTTTGTGATCTCGTTTAGCTCATTAATCACAACAAGTTCTTCCATTCATTCCATTCTCTCCAAGATAACAATTTTAATATTAAATTTTACCTTACAATTGATATATATATCAATTTCAAAACTTATATAAATTCACCAAAATCAAGCACAAAGAGGCTGCAATGTCAATGGTTCAGGCACGGATTTAGGGGTGGATGGGCTTTGCTACGGTCCACCCCAATAAAAAAATTAAAACATTTTCAAGGGCATAATGTATCCCATATTTCTGTGTAGCCCAGTTGGTACTCTGTCATTTCCTCACTAGATAGTACTAATACCCCAAGTTTGATTCCACGTACTTCTGCCAAAGTTTTTTTTAAACATTTTGGTAGGGCTAATTTAAGTAGCTTAGGGATGGAGGGCATGATGCAAATTCAAGGGCATAATGTATCCCACTGTCATTTCCTCACTACAACTCAATTTCAATTCCTGGTTACGTCCATGCTATGGTAAAGGTCGGTTGGTTTATGTGAGTTGATGGAGAGTAAATTAGGGATGGAGGTTTTTAGAAATTCTCGGGCCAAAATGTGAACATTTTTAAAAGGGGGAAGGGAGTCAAGGGACCATATGCTATTTTACATAATTTATCTTCTCAACCGTCTTTTTTTTTTTTTTATGTTTTTTATGTTTAATATTATTGGGCGAATAAAAAGATCGAATACTTTTCTTATATTCATCTCAAAACATTAATTTAATATGACAAAAAATTTACTCTTACTCTTCATCTATTAGGTTTCTGCCTTTCAATTAATTTATGCTTTGATGATGGAGACATGCATCATATGCTAATAGAATTGATAATCATACATTAGTTTTATTTTTCATTATTCGTGTTTTATTTATCAAATAAATATTTTTGATTGTGATTAAATGAATGTTATGAAAAAAGTAAAAAAGACATAATTCTATACACATTAAGTGGTCACTAATTGCCAACATAAAATGTATATTTCTCAAAAGATTATAAATATATATTTCACTTTTCACAAAACAATGTCCTTTTTTTTCTCAAAAAATAAATTGATAGTTAAATGAAAAGTAAGATTCATATATAATGACCCAAGATTTAGAGTTTTATTAATAAAGAAGAATCTATGCTCCTTTTAATATTATAAAATGATTTAGGATTTAAACAATTCTTAAAGTAAGGTTCATTAAGCAAATTTTGATCAAAATCCATTGACAAGGCTTCAATCATAAAAGACACCAGCTTCTGATACATTTCTTTTTTTTGCCCCAAACTTTTTTTCAGTGGTATGTGAATATATATCTGATAGTGCTAAAAAAAGGTATTTATTGATCCTTCAAAAGGAAATTAAAAGCGAAGATGTTGGGTTCCCATCCATCAAAACTATATTTATTTTGGAACTATCGAACTGATCGATTATTAATTAAAACTATAGTGCCTGGTTTTGTCAGTTGAAAGGAAAAGATTGAATTGGTGTACAGGCTGGGTTCCCGTGGCTTTCCTTCTTGGATGAGTCATCGATAAGTGATTAAACTCGATTAAACTGAATTAAGACAAAAAAATAAATAAATAATCCCTACAATTAATAATTTTTTGTCTCAAAGTAAAATAGCAGTCTAGTTTAATGTGCTTCGTCCTTTCATAAAACATTCGGTTTTTGGTAATCTATAGCTGAATGATTTTCCAAATAGAGTGTAACCGATTTAACCGCATTCACATCAAGCTTCTGTAGCAGATGACTCAACCAAGCAATTTTTGTCGCAGCTTGAGCCATAGCTATGTACTCCGCCTCAATAGAGCTCCAAGAAACATTGTTTGCTTCTTGGACTTCAAACTGATGGGTGAAGAACCCATCTTCACAAATAAACTTGTAATTGATCCAATTAAATTTATGTCATCTTTAATTAATTTATGATATGCTAACATTACTTTTCCGAAACATAGGCAGAAAACAATTGAGGAAATTTACTTTGCATATCGGTTCCAATTTACCAAGTCATATCTTAAGTTTTGTGTTTAGAGAAAAGAACCTTTACCAAAGGAATTGCCTTTGTTCAAAGGTGGTTCTTGCGTCATTTCACAATACGTACGAACAAGTTCTTCCTCATAAGTCTTAATTAGTAGGACAAACCTTGATGTCTTGGTAGCTTAGGATATGAGATATATGGGCCATTTATTACTTTCACATTAATAAGACAGGAAAGACGTTGGACGTGGCTTATTATCCTAGGTCGGAACAAGTTGATAGGATCGCCCCCATACGTGAATAAGTCCGACAACCCAACCAAAACCAGCCCAAAAAACCCAATTTCAATTTAGCCCGAGTATAGTGGATCAGGCTACGATCACAATTGTATGAAATTCGATTTCAGGTCAAAAACTAAAATTGAACTTGAAATTTTGATTTTGGCCCAAAAATAATTAGATTTTTTTTAAGAAAAGGGAGAAATCAGATTGTGATCTGCCTTGTTCAAAAACATCATATCTACTGAACTGGTTCTAAGAAAGTTTGGTTTTCATGACAAATTTATCAAGTTGATTATGGAGTGTGTAACTACCGTTTCCTTCTCGGTACTAGTCAATAATGGGCCCACTGAGGTGTTTGTGCCCTCCCGTGGGCTTAGACAAGGGGATCCCTTATCCCCATTTCTGTTTATTCTTGGAGCGGAGGTGCTTGCGAGAAAATTAACTAGTGAATCCCTGCTGCCTAGCAATGGTATCGCTTTTACCTTTGGTCGTAATGGCCCTCGTATATCTTTTCTGGCATTTGCTGATGACATTATTATCTTCTCAAAAGAGAACATGTCAGCTTGTGAGAAAGTTAAATATATCGCAGACCGCTACTGTCAAATATCGGGACAGAAAGTTAATTACCATAAATCAGCTTTCCAGTGCACCTCCGGTGTCCCTAGATCCCGGATCCCGGACATAGAGAATTGTCTTAACATTTCAAGCCAAGTAAAACTTGACAAATACTTAGGATGTCCAATCACTAATGGCAAAGTAAATGAGAAAACATTTGAGGATATAATCTCCAATACCAGGAACCAACTATCAAAATGGAGGGCAGATTCCCTTTCACAACAGGGACGGACAACGCTAATCAATGCGAACTTAGCATCGAAACCCTTATATATGATGCAAAATTTTATACTCCCACCGAAAATGCATCAGAATCTAGGCAAGATCAATAGATCTTTTTTCTGGAATAAGATTCTACATTTAAGCCGCTTATTGGCTGGGATAGAATATGCAAGCCTAAATTTGCGGGGGGAATTGGCTTGAGAAAATCAAAACAAATGAATGAAGCATTGCAATTAAAATTGTTGTGGAAAATAGTAGAAGAACCAAATAATTTCTGGGTAAGGATCATCCAGCACAAATACCTTAAGACAAACCACTTACTTAATTATGATACGAAAGGAAATGCTTCATGGCAATGGACGCAACTGAGAAAGTTAATTCCTGCGTTTAAAAATGGGTTGATATGGGTAGTGGGAAATGGTAGAACGATTAAGTTTTGGAAAGACAGATGGGGACCAATAAAGAACTTAATACATTACTGTAAGGACACATCAAAAATTGATATGGAGGAAACGGTTGACTTGTATATAGAAAATGGTAAATGGCAGATGGACAGGTTGACGAGTGTTCTCCCTTTAGAGGTCGCCGCTAGAATTTCAAATATTGCTCTCCCAGTTTCGCCAATGGAAGATAGACTATATTGGGAACCAACCAAAAACGGTTGGTTCTCCACATCAAGTGCGTATAAACATGTCACAAACTCTACCCAAAATATGACAGATGACAATCAATGGATTTGGAAACAAGATATCCCGCCTAAGGTGAAGAATTTTCTATGGAAAATTAGTCAAAATGGTCTTCCAACTGCCTTAAGACTATCTAGAAGGGGGGTGGCTATCCCAGCCTCTTGTTCAATCTGTAATCATCAGGAAGAAGATGAAGTTCACTTATTTTTCGAGTGTAAATATAATTTTTTTCTATAAAAATCTGAGTGATAAGGTCAAATCCCTTGTGCAAGATTCTATCTGTAGAACCCGTGAAATAAAACCAATTACGACAATACTTTCTAATAACTTGTCAGCTAAAGAAAAACAATGTTTAGCAATTAACTGGTGGACGATCTGGCTGGTCCGTAACCAATTTGTGTTCAGACAAGAACGACTACCAACAGTGGAGGGAATTAAAATAAGAGTGGATCAATTTCAGAAAAGTTGGTCCACTGCAAATGAGCACTGGCTTGAATCAAAGAAAGGAGAACCTCATAAAATAAAAATGGGGAATAATAAGCACAAAGGTTTGAGAAAAAATTCAAAATGGAAAAAACCGTCTGTAGGTTGGAATAAACTAAATTTCGATGGATCATCCCTGTCACAGGGAGATAGCTCGATGGGTTTTATTATACGGGATTGGGAAGGACGGCCGGTATCTGTAGGTGCGCGGAATTTGGGGCAACAATCCCCTATTGTGGCAGAAGCTAGTGCTTTACGCCTAGGCATCATAAGAGCCCGGGAGTTAAATCTGGATAAAATCCTCATCGAAGGGGATTCTCTTATTATTATCAACTACCTGAAAAACGGTAGGAGCTGTCCATGGGAAATTGAGATTCTCATGTCTGACATCTGTAAATTACTGAAAGGGTTTAAGGAAGTATTTTTCTCGCATATACTTCGCAATGGTAATTGCGCTGCAGACAGGATTGCCTTTCTGGGACACAGTTCCGATAACCCTGACTTACTAAGAGATCAAGGTCTGTTGGACCTCATCCGAAAGGATGCTCTCGGATAGCGTCTTAGACGCACCCGAATTCTTACCTAATCAAAAAAAAAAAAAAAAAAAAAATCTAAAGCTTGTACCTGTTCCATTTTTATCAGTCACTGGAGGTTTGAAAGGTGAGCTATCTACACACGTAAGAGTGTATAACCTATTGGTTTTATAACAATTTCGAGTTTATAATATACTTTTGTCAAATAGATCATAATATTAAAACCCAAAAATGGCACTGTCATAATTAAAAGCTAAACATATTGATCACCACCGACATAGTTACCTAAGCATCTTAATTCAAATAATCTACATACTGATCACAGACATAGTTACTTAGGGATACTTATGTTCAAAGATAATGGCACTGTCAATTCTAGATCACCAACATAGATAATTAGGCAATGAGACCTTCAGTTCGTGATCCACGGACGCCATATCTCGGTATCTTTTGAGAATCCGTCTTCAGGATGCTGGACGACACCAGGATGACGTTTACAGCACAAGTTGCAGCCACCAAGCCCAGTCTCTGCAAGATAAGAGTATAACAAGGGGGGTAGCCAGTAGAAATTGTTAAAACAAAGAAGATAACACAGTGGCATAGTACTCAATCGTTTTATCACCAGAAAGCAACCACTTTGACAGAATAAAAAACATGCCGTGTTCAAATGATCAAGAATTCAAGATGGATGTACTTGCAATCATTATTAGATTACAAACCGGCAGCTTGCAGAAACTCACAGGCATGAGAAAAATTGGTCTTAAGAGTGCACAATACACAATATGCAGGACACATACCAGTAACAGGGGGGCCTAAGATACAGCAGCAACGGCAGAAGAGACCGACTTTGTCATCCTCTTTAAGTGCGAATCTCACTTCAGCAAAAAAGAGCTCATCCTTAGCTTCGCTTTGATTCTTCGGCCGAGCAATGAAGTTGAAATGATAGATAAGTGGTCTGATATGCTGAAGTATGCCGAGTGCTGGATCAACAAGCTCATACTCAGGATCCTGATCAAATTCCAATTTCCAAGCACATCCATTCAAATAAGTTCAAATTTTACAGAAGCTGATTTTACAATTAGGAAAAGAAATATCAATCAATTTAATCTAACCTGTTGAGCTCGATTCTTGTCATTGAAATATGAGAGTGCAAACTCTACATATTGAAGGGTGTCGATATTAGGGATTCCATTAGAAAGGTAAGTCAATTCTACACGAGGGCGGAGCCTCCTATACGATCTGTCAAAAAGAATAAATAATCGCTAAAAAAAGAGGCACAAATCATTTCGTAGCCAAACCCTAACCGACATAAATCAAGGAAATCAAACCCTAATTGACATAAATCAAAGGAGTTGAGGACTGCGCATATATGAGAAACGACGAATAGGATGAGCAATTGTTGAGGACATAATAGTGGGAGTCCGGCATCTGATCTGAAAAGCACATGGTAATTGGAGAGGCGAAAACAAGCCAACGACCATTTGCACAGATTGAAAAACAAATCCTACCGAGAAGGATCCCCCGGAAGTTTGTAGATCTTCTTTCGTGTCTCCAAACCCCTATTCATTGAGTGCGAACGATCATCTCCACCGTCGGGAGGCGCCGTTCCCGAGTTTACAGCTTCAGCCAATCAGCCATCGCCCATCGCTATCCAATTGATGCAGAGAGAGGGGAGTTGAAACTGCTACAAGAGTTCCCGTTCCCGGGTTTTATTACAAGTTTTTAAATAATGGGCTTTATGTTGAAGGCTGGACTATATATTTCGTTATTGGGCCTTCTCTTTTTAGCCCACTTTTAGTTAATTAGGCTTTTTAAGCCCATTTGCATATTTTCTATTTGGAATTGACGAGGAATGAATCATCCTCCAAGATTAAACTTCGTAATGGAGAATCGGTTGGAATTCAGCCCAAAAAAGTCCAGAATATGTGATTTATAATTCTCTATTTTGGAAATTTTTTTAGAGAAGATGTTAGGCATCGTTAATGCCATTCTATGGTTTATCCAATTTCAGAACAAACTTTTTCAATCTCAAATTCTCTCTCCACTTTAGATCTGCCTTTCTCTTTCACGGCTGGTTTCTATGTCGGTGATGCTCCCCTTCGAGTTCATTTCATTGAGTTTCTAGGTTGAGCCTTTTTTGTTTATCTATTATCATCGTATCATAGCTCGTGATCCATGATAATTGAGACGCGCCAACAATCGTAGCAGGACTTATCCAAACGCTAAGCTCTGGTTTCGAAGAAGTGCGAATGGAGAGCACTGAGCTCAAGGGAGGCCAATATGAGCTCAAGCGCACGATGAGCCGTGTAGAGGAGATGTTGCAATCGCAACAAGCGGTCCTAGCTGCCCTCACACGTGATAAGGGTGTATCGTTGCCGGATGATGATGCTTATTTTGTATTTCTAGATAATTTTAGGGTAGTTTTAGGTTACATTTTACATGTTTTTATTGTTAAGTCGCATCTTTATTATTTTATACTCGAAGTTTGAATCTACGCTTTTATGGTTAATTATGCAGATTCACGAATCCGGCCTTGAGAGATGGTTCAAGAGGGCGATGCTAGAGCCTTGAAGCTGCTGGAGCAACTCTAATTGGATGAGCTGTATAGGTGGAAAATTGTGTTGCCATATTTCGGATTGATCCAGTCGAACTAAAAGAAGAAGTACCCGTAAACACACGTGTCTTTTCCCTGGAACCAGTTGTAAAACAGAATATTGGTCGGGCGCAGCTCACCTCCCTTGTCATCAACCATACTAGTAGACACCTCCTTACGAACATAAATTACAGCCTTTAAACACTCATCACACAAAGCATCACGAACTACATTATGTTAGTGCTTAACACCAATATCGGCAGCACAAGCAAGAGCGTGATCTCCTCACACATCCAAAATACCATTTTCACAAGCAAGGCATTTGGACCCCGCACGAAACAATTCAATACCTAGACGATACTTGATAATCGATCGAAAAGTAGCGGGATTCATAGCCTAACAAATACTAGGTATGAGTGCAGCCTTTAGCCATTGTTGTACCATAGGGAGCTTCAAGTTCGTAATGAGAGCCTCTTGTATCTCAGTAAGAGCCAACTTCATCTTGAGATGCTTGTCCACATTTTTGTAATAGCAACTAGCCATTTTCTTCATTAAATAGGGGGTTGGTCGTATCACACACATGTCCAAGTCATCCTTCCCAATGAGGCTAACCTAGTTAGAAACTGTAGATTCAAAAGAAGCACCCTCACCGGTTACTCCAGAGCCCCTCAAAATACGATCCTACAAGCCCTGGGATTGGAGCCTTGAAGCAAGAATGGCATATTGCAGCGTATCTGTGGTTGTGTAGACTCCAAGCCCCCCACAATCGAGGGGCATAGTAGAGAGACGCCACTACAGAGGACCAAATCCTGCCCCTCCAAGCGTAGTTTGGAGGACATTATTATTATTAATTAAAATAAAATTATTTAATTTGGTGGATATAATTTGGAGTGGGCTGTTCAGTCCAATAGTTTTCATTATTTGGGTTGTTGCCTCACACATTGTTTCGTAGGTTATTACTTTTTCTCTGAAATTGCAATACAATTTTTTTTTTGGTAGGATGAAATTGCAAACATAAAAGCAGCAACTTTCGTTTTCTTCTTCTTCGTCAAGCTATCTGATGGAGCCCTCGCGCACGCTGGTTTGATCTTCCATTTGAACATGGAATCACACTAGGATATTGTAGGGAGTTGTATTTGAATGGCTACCTTCAAGAGCAGCTGTACTTGAAACGTGTAACACACATGATGTTGTGGGAGAAGGTCAAAAAAATGAGCAGAAAAAAGCATGGTAGAAGGTGCAACGTAGGAAGGCAGCTAAGATTGCTTAGAGCAAAGGGAAGACAATGAGTAAAATCAGCTAAAGCAGTTCAGCTAGTAGATTTCAGGTTCTTGAAGATGAATACTCCGACAGGTCGGAGTGATGCAAATGCAGAGACTCGTGAGGGTAACACTCACTTCTTAGCATTATATGTGGTCTTAAGGACCCCATAAAAAATAGCATTGTAAATACTTATTGTTATGAATTTGATATTTCTATGGTTGCACTTTTCGAGACTAGGAGGTACCATTTGAAATATAAAAATTTGATTGGAATATCAGGCATACGAAAGCGTTGTTCAACACTCCTAGCATCTCTGATCATTCACCATGAGTTGCTATTCTAGAAAACTCTCCAAATGTTAGGAGGTACCCTTTGAAATATAAGCTGCATTGGCTTAGGGACGAGTTGGAGAAACAATAAATTTCAGGGGAGAGGGACAATAAATTTCTTCTGAAAAATAATAAATTTCATAAATTTCTTCTTCTTTTTTTCACCTTGAGCTTTTAATTATTTCTTCTCTTTCAATTATTATTCTCCTTATGCAGCCGCTAGAGTATCGTAAATTTTCATGGCAACAACCGTCACTCTATCCTGATGCTGATGGAGCGGAGTGATTTATAAAGAATTCAAACCCTACCCATTCCACCTGCATCTTTTACAATGATGACAACTCAGAAAAGAATAATGGAGGTAAGGCATATAAGGCACCGTGATGAAGTTGAACAATCAGTATGCTTAGGGCATGTCCGTGAGATGTATGATGAGCTGCCACAACATATGAAAACAGTAAGTCATTTCTTGACGACAATTGCTGATGAGGGAGTAGTGTCGCATGTTGATTTTCAGTTGAGTGTGATGACTTTTGACGACAGAATTGGGAAGATAAGGCGCCTTTTTCCACATAACGTAAAATTCTAAACTCTTATCCTATTAATGAATTAATAAATATTAAAAGGTTGATTATAAATGTGCGATTTTTGTATATTAAAAATAATTAACATTAGTGTGTATTTGTATTTTATTTTAGGCTCAGAGATATTTTCTAGAAATTAATGATGGGTACTCTCTACCGAATCCTGAGGCATTGAATTCTGAAAATCATCTTCCTAATGTCATTGATGATCTTGAAAATTGAGTATGTGACTTCCCACTTGTTGCAGAGATGAGAGTGGGATCTGGTTATACATTAGCAAGCAAACTCATGTATAACCCCGGGTATAGTACTCTAGTGACAATGAAGGTAGCATGTACAGATACAATTTTAGGACATGCAGTATGCTTGACTGGTTGGGGGACGAGTATCACGGATAACAATACCCCGTGTGGGAATATTTGAATTCCTATGGTGAGATTCTTCGACTTCATAATGACGTTGTTCTCAATTGGAGCCAGAAAATAAAGAGCTCTTGTGACATGGGTTGGTCTAGAATCGTGTATAATTAAATTACTCCGAAAGCCCTTATTTTAATCAATGTGAGATGGAGCCACCTAGCCCTTTCAAATACATTTTTTTTCACTTGGAGGCTGAAAAAAGAAGAGCCTGAAAAAGAAGAGCTTTGAATTTTTTATAAATCACTCCGAACATCCTTATGATATCTGATTTGTGATTGAGTGACCTAGCTATTTCAAATCCGTCGTCCTCACTTGGTGCCTTAAAAGATTGCAAACCCATATTTTTTAATTATTGCAAATCAAATGAGCTAAGATTGCAAATCCATCAATTTTATGAATTTTAAAATACAGATTGCCTTAATGTCTTAATATATCAGGTTGCAAATCAAATGAAATGTAAGAAATTTCGAATTGAAAACATCAATATATGTCTTAATATGTCAGGTTCGATGTTTCGAGCATTACCTTTTCAACATTGCGAAGAATTTTTCAATTTCCTTTCCTCGCCAAGGTCGTTGATTTCTTCACTATGTATGACGTGCCAAATCATGAATCCCCTTGTAAATCATTTGCAAATTGAATCACAAAAAACGTAAAGAAATGCGAAAATCATTTGCAAATTGAATCACAAGCAAGGTAAAGAATCGTGAAAATCAACTCGATAAAGAAATGGCGAAAATCAACTCAAGATACCTAAATCGCATAAATCAATTCGAGGAATCAGATCACAAGTGAAGACAAGCGAGTTGGAATTACGAGAATGAATTTGGCTCCCCTCAAGTACTGTAGGGTGAAGTTCAACAAATCCTAACCATCAAAAGATGGGTGAGTGGTAAAGATTGCCCCCTCCTTTGGGGCCCACCCCAGCCAAATTTATTTTTTCTTTTCCTAAAAATAAAATATGTGAGGAGAAAACTAACTTGATGGTGCAGTACTGCACCGAAATCAAACCCTACGAGAATATATTGTGGAAATCTTGAAAAAAACTTAACGAAATTGATCGATCGAAAGAACGATCAAGAATCGTGAAATCATTACTTACTTCTTGAGTGGTGAGAGGGGGTGAGAGCTGGTGAGGGACCTTGATATTGAGGGCTTGTATCGAGCCTTTAGAGAGGAATGGTGAGAGCTGGAGTTTGAGGAGAGAGAGGGGTTGTTTTGGGCGGGGGTGAGAGTTGGTGAGGGACCTTGAGATTGAGGGCTTGTATCAGGCGGGAAACAAGCCTTTAGAGAGAAGGAATACAAGAGTATAAAGAGATGCCTTCCCATGTCATATAACTATTTTAAGTTTATTGTCCTCACTTGAAGCTGAAAAAAAAAACTCTTGTGACATGAGTAAGGCTTGAATCCCTTATAAATCATTCACAACATCATTAATTATTATATTCGATATGGGACGAAGGTGTTACACCAAACGGGTTATAGATCTAAAAATACAAGAAGAGGTGTGTCCACAGATCTGACCAGACGGGTTGACAAGTGAAACTCGTCGGGTTACAGGTCGAGATCTGAGCCTAACCCTAACTCATGGACATGGAGGGTCGGTATATTAAAAAAAAGATACTAAAGTAATTTGTGGAGCAAAACTTACGTTAAAATTGATAGAAAAAATGGGAATAATAAGACACACACATCATAATACTTTATTCTTTCACCATATTTTTTTTATGTGGGATAGAAAATGCGGGAAAATAGATATATCTTTATTTAAGTTCATTCAGTAGATGTCGGATAGATATTATGGAAATAGAGAAATTATGGCGATGTTTGAGATGATACTTCAATGTCTTGACCCTTGGGCGGGTTTAGTGTTAGCTAGCCTTCCGATGTATGTAACGCAAACAAGCTTGATCCCTAAAGCAACATACAACTCCATCGATAGTAAGAATCCAAGGATTCCCTTTGGGCACGATAACAGCTCCGGCCAGACTCGATTAGGCATCAAGATGACGGAGAACTCTAATCAAGCAACACTAGCCAAACTCGGATGGAGAATCGTCCAGTTGCTTCCTAATCTGACTAACAACCCCTGACAAACTAACCATTGGGCCTAACCATCACCGAGTGGGCTTGAGGCCCATTACATCCTTCTACAGCTTGAGTTCATCACGGACCGTGTTAGGGTCGTGGAATACCCACCCAAAAATTGATAGCTTTAAAAAAATATTTTTTAAGGGCATAGAATATATAAATATTTTTATATATAAAAAAATGATCGCTGTTAATTATGCGGTCCACCGAATTGAATACACACCTCCGTGGGTTAATTTTATGTTAATTTGCGAAGGCTCTATTGGATGACTTCACATTTAAAGGGATGAATTAAGAAACTCCTTCCATAAGCCCTAGGGTTTTATTTTCGTCAGCACACAAATTAAACCAACAAGTCGAGATGAAAAGGACGATTTCGGTTCTCAAAAAAAGGAGAAGGACGAGTTCAGGTACGTATCTTTTGTTCAATTATTCATCTGTGAATTCGAATCTTTGTGGATCGGATGAACAAATAACTTACTATACTTGGTTGAAATTAATGTTTATGCACCCATGGATAATTGGTTCAATTATTCATCTTTGAATTGGAATCTTTGTGGATGAACAAATAACTTAATTGAATTTGTTGATCGAAATGTTTATGCAGCCTATCTCCCAGAAGAGATAATAGTTGAAATTCTGTACAGATTGGGCATCAAACCTCTCTTCAGATGCAAGTGCCTCTCAAAACTATTCAATTCTGTCATCTCCGATCCCAAATTTGGCCTTAAATATCTACAGTCATTGCCATCTCTGTGTCACCTTTCGGCATTGTTGGATCCGCAACTCCGTGATGGCTTCGCCAAAAAATCCAAAGATTTGAGCCCTTCAGATTCCACTGTCCTTCATATGGAGGATGATGCTCCACCAGCCAATCTCTATGTCACCTACCGACCTGGCCACGATTATAGAATAATGGCTTCAAGCAATGGACTCGTAATAGGTTTGTTCTGGTCTACAAAATTTCACATATGTGTCTTCAACCCGCTCACCAGCCAATCTGTAAAGATGCCAGCCTTGCGCCGTCTTTCCAAATATTGCCGGTGGGCATGTGGTCTTGCTACCCGTCCCCAACGAGTAGGTGAGAATCAAGACAGTGTTACATACAAAGTTGTGTGTATTCAATTCACCAGTGACGGTTCCGTCAAATTTGCTACGATTGACATCTTCTCTTCAGATACTGGGAGATGGACTCGCAAGGAACGAATAAGCTGGCCTGCTGGGGTAACACTAGATTGTTGGCCACGACAACTACGAACCTACAAAGGTATCTTGCGTTACTTTGACTGGAATACAAGGACTATAGTGACTTATGATCCCTATGACAGCCCTGAAGGATTCAGCTCCATTCAATTGCCCGTTAGATCGGGTAGGAAGGTGATGAACTCGGGCATGAATCTAATTCGTTTGGGTCTGCAAGACTTAATCGAGTTTGGTGAGATAGAGGACTGTGGTGATGGTGGTTTGAGGCTCTGTGTATGGCGGTTAGTGGACTATGACGACAAGAGAGAGTGGTGCCTGCAGAATAGGTGTCCTATTAGTCCGCAGTTGAACGCAACCTTGTTGGGATCTTGCAGGCTCCTGGTTGCTCCGGACCCTCTAAATGCCGAGCTGTTTTGTTGGTTATCATTTAAATACAAGGGCAAGGTGTTTGCCCAAGATATCGCGAGTGCTGAAAAGGTATGTGTGGATCTTTTTAATGTTGAAAAATGGGAATTTAATCCAAACACAGTGGTTCCTATTTCGTTGAATCCATGGTTGTCTCCTTTTCACGGGGAAGTTGCCCGCTCTTTATTTACCAAATTCAGGGAAACTGCCCGTAATTCGTCTTCAACAACAGGATTTAGAAAGAACATCTCTGCTTGGTTTCCGTCTTATGCAAAGTAACCGTGTTATATTATTTGGATGTAGTCTTTTCTTTTTTCACTTGACACAAATTTTAACTATATATATTTGGATTTCATTATTACAGTATATGATCGTTTGTAGGGATCGCTTCGGCATGTTTGCATTCCCTGGCTGAATAGTATGATTGAAACACGCTTATAGAATTTGTTTCAGCAGCAAACGCACCATATATACGCACATTTGTAGCAACTGCATTTAACTAAATGATGACATCGATTATGATTTATGAAATAATTTTTTGTTTGTCAAATTGATTCAGTTACACTTCCTCCCCTTCATCCATGGCAATCCATTGCTATCAACTGCAGTTTCTTACTGATTCATCAGTAGCTGAGACGCCACCTCATACTCTCCTCCGATGACGAATTTGGAGCCATCCAAGTCCTGTATAAAGTTGTCAAGCTTTTCTCTTTCACCATCTCCAATCTATTCAATTCCCAAACCTTGATCTATGTTGGCACCTACTTCGGCGATGTTCTTCTGCTTTCGTTAAACCCTAATTCGAGTCCGACTTTATCGCAATCGGCGGTTTCTGATGACAAGACAAAGCTCCTCTCGGATTTGAATCCATCGGAAGGGGCTTGGTTGATTCGATCCACGTTGTTGCCAATGGCGGAGCCAGGATTTTCGCCAGGGGTGCTAAAAAAATTTCGTGAATTTTTTTTTTGGTTTATACTTATTAAGAAATTTTTTAAATAAATAATATTGAAAAAACACTAAAATTGTGATTTTTTAATGATTTTTTGTATTTAAATAGTCGAGAGTGACCAAAAAAATAGAAGAGAAACAAAAAATATAGGAAAAATCATGAAGAATTACTTTTAAAAAAAAAGGTTAAATGTATAATGTAAACATAAATATGACATTTTTTTTAATGAAATAGTCGATAGAAACAAAAAATATAGAGAGAAATCAAGAAGAATTAAATGCTATAGTAAAACAAATAAAAAGTGAAGAACTTGAGAATTGAACCCAAAACCTTTTGGTTCTCCTTCATTATTTACTTTACTACTTGAGCTAGATAGGATTCTTGTTTCAAATATCATTTAAAGATATTATATTACCTTAGAAATACTAAATATATTATTATCATTTAAAGATATTATTTTTTTGTATTTTTTTCCGGCCAGGGGGTGTTCGAGCACCCCTAGCTCCGCCACTGGTTGTCGCAGAATTCAAGAGGATTTTGGTTGTCTTTGATGACAGTTTCTTCGGAACACAAGATCATTCAAACTAACCATTAATTTCATCTCTCTTATAAATAATGTAGTTGAGATTCATCATCGACTTGAATTGGACAAGGTTGAATTAGATCACGTAATCATTTGATATATTGAACCGTTTCTTTGGAACACAAATTCATTTGTCATCAGTTTGTGATAGATGATAATTAATTAAGGTCATATGTTCATGGCTATTAATCGGGCCACTATAGAATGAACTCAATTAGAATCTATTAAAAATTAAAATACATACAACACAGTGGATGCATATAGCCAATCTGTGTGGACATGACAAATTAGTCAAAGATCCGAAGCTTCTCGCGGTTTTAATTCATGATATTGAAATAATTCATTTAATATATGTTTAATAAGAATTTACGGAGCATTAAATAAAATAATGAACCCAAAAATTAGGTTGGATGCTCTAGTGTAACGCCTACGCTAAGGCCATTACACCTAGGCCTTGAACTAATTATTGGTACACAACTAGTAGTGATGACTGATGAGTGATGAGAATGAGATAAATATAATGTCAACTCTCTTTGCTAGTTAATTAGATGCCATACTTTTTACCTACTGTACAAAAAGACTCTTAATTATCTAACTCATTTGGATTTGGTTATGAGAATAGAAAGGAAAAAAATGATGAAAAAAAAATTGATCAAATAGAAAACACAAAAAACTCAAGTTCCAAGCTAAACTTTGATGAATCCTTCTGAGATAACGGAAACTCTACAAGCAATTTTTTTTAACTTGTGATCAAGAAGCAAATTGGGTCTCGAAGACGTACGGGCCGGGTGCTAGAATCCTATCATATATGCTCGTTTATCAAAACCAGGGCTACAACTTTGAGAAAGAGAATTCGTACGTGTCGAACTTAATATCTAAAACATCGAAATAAAAGATGAAAACCATACAATCATCAACTCTTAACACAAATTTAGAACTACATATTGTTAATTCTATAATAATAATAATATTAATTTTTTTTTTTATGTAATTACATACAATTTAATTAGTTTTTAAGAGTAATATAGATAGTTGGAAGAATGGATTAAATATCTGATGGATGGACTTTTGTCATTTTCAAACGTCATGATGTGATCGAGTAATATACTCCTCCGTTCGAAAAAACTTGACACTTTACTATTCATGCACGCTTTTTTATGAGATAAAAACTATATAAAATATCTAATTTTTTTAATAATTTTTTTAACAACTTCGTAGTTATTATTAATAAGTACAAACTTGTTAAAAAAAATTTATAAAAAAATGAATATTTTATATAGTTTTTATCGTTCTAAAAAAGCGTGCATGAATAGTAAACGACAGGTTTTGCCGAACGGAGGGAGTACTAGATAGTTGGAAGAATAATTTATTTAATTAAGACGTGTTGAAAAGTCTGATGTAGCAGCTAGGCAAGCAAATTAGAAAGAATCATATTGAGAAAGTTATGATGTGAGCAATATATAGATAGTTGAAAAACGTGTTGAAAGTTTAGTACAAAATTGGTTGTATATATATATATATGTGTACATTTGATAACAAGTAGCCAATTAAGGAAGCAAACATTCATATGCACACAGCTAAGCATCTTATCTTCAAAGACCAAAACACCAAAACGTCATAAAGCTTAGATTGAGCTACACAAAAGCTAGCCCTTGATGGCGCTAGTTGCAGCCATGGCCGTGGAAGACGGGTTCGAGGGCTACACCCAAGACGGAACCGTCGATCTCAAGGGCAACCCGGTCCTCCGTTCCCAGCGCGGTGGCTGGAAGGCTTGCTGGTTCGTCGTCGGTAAGTCCTCCGATCGATTGGTCCTATAACAAGACACAAGTGTTAAAAGAACTAGACTTGGGTATTTTAAGGAGATAAAAAAGTGACATTATAATTTAATTGGTTGAAAAACATATCATTATTATGGCAATGACATATATATTATAAAAAATGTTTCTAATTAATTAATTAATACTCTCTCCGTTAATTAAAACTTTACATTTTATTATTTATGCACGCTTTTTTAATTAGGTGTTAAAAACTATATAAAATATTAACTTGTTTTTAATAATATCAGTTTTATTATACTTCAATAAATTTTATTTGACCAAATTTTAAAACTAATTAAGATTAATATTTATTTTTATAAAATAAGATATACCATCAATGTGTAATAATATTCAACTTTGATTTAATTAGGAGGAGACTTGAGTCTTATTTCCTTGTTTAATATATATATATTTTTTTTATAGTTAGTTATGTACGTCACGTATGTGTGCAAATAGTTTATTTTATGGATTGACTCTTTTCATAGGAGGAGGCCAGTCAATCTCATTTTCTATTTAACTTTGCATTATAAAATGACAATAATCAATAACTCTACATATCTTACATGGTTTTTTTTAATAAAATAATTTGACAAAAAAATTTAATAGTATTAATAATTAAGTTAAAATTGTAGTATGAAAAATATCATTATTATAGTTGAAACAAATACATTATCTTAAAATGTCTTATTAAATATGAGCAAATCGACAATTGAAAATGGCATCAAATCTAGTTTTGTCATACATGATTTTATAGTTTAGTAATTAGATAAGTTGTTAAAATTTAGAAGTTTATTTTTTTTTTCAAAGAGGACTCTAGCTATTTCTGTTATAAAAATTAGGAGCTCAATTTTTTCCCAAAGGCTAGAGGACTCTATTTGGGTTATAAAAATTATATGATAAGTTAAAAAATAGTATAAGTGATAATTAGTTAAAGTGGATCTAGAATTAATTTAAAAAGAAATCAACCTTGGATTGCTTGATTTTCATGAAGTCACCCAATGATTTTTTTTTATGTATAAATTAAGTCATTAAGATGTCACATAATGATGATAACGGATAATCCATTCTCCTGTGCGACGACGCTTTCATACTTGTACTATCGCTTTCGTACTTGTGTGGGCATATTAATAAAATTTAAAAAGTTACTCCCTCCGTTTCATAATAAAAGTCGTTTGACTTTTATACACGTATTTTTATGAGGTAAAAACTATATAAAATATTATTTTTTTAAAGAATTTTTTTTGATAAATTTATACTTATGACTACTAAGTATGAAATTATTAAAAAAAATTGATTAAAAAAATAATATTTTATAGTGTTTTTATCTCCTAAAAAAGCGTGCAGAAAAAGACAAACGACTTTTATTTTGAAACAGAGGAAGTATATTTATATTTTAAACGGTTATTAGTATATGTTTATAATTGTTTTTATTGAAAATACATATTTTATTTTTTATATAAATGAAATTAAGATCCATTATACCCAATTCTAATTTATTTAAATCTCTTCACTATTTATTATCCACGAAGGAACCATTAATTCATATGATACCCAATTCCAATTCAGGAAAAAAAAGATCGATGGATGATGATGATGATGATGATGAACAGCAGCTCAGGATCTTCGATTCCTCCCTCCACAAGCGTATCCAATCGATAAAAGACAGCGTGAACTCCGGATCGTCCAACGGCGCTGCCTCCCTCAGCTCGTTGATCTTAGTCATCAGCTGCCTCGGCGAGACCAACCAGGACGTCGTCGACATCCTCCGGCGTTCAAAGGACGACATCTACAGAAGCCCTGAGCTCCGCGCCCTTGTCAATGACTACTTCCGGTACAGCCAAAACACCCTCGAGTTCCTCAACATCCTCGAGCACTGGCTCAACGGTGGGGAAGGCGTCAGCTGGAAGCTCCGGCGCATCAGGTCGGCTCTCAGCGAATTCAAAGCCAACAAAACCAAGACCCGCTTTCAGAGGACGACATCTCTGCAGATTCTGCAGCGCGCGCTCAGCGGCTTCACAATTACAAAGGCCGGCGACGGCGACGGCGACGGAGTAGCCAGGCTGCTCAGCCGCCAGCTCGCCGCCATTCTCGACGAGCAGAATCGCTTGCACGAGCGCCTCCTTGACCAGAAGCGCGCGGCTGATTTTCAGAGACAGGGACGGCTTAATACATACCGGAAGGTTTCGACGGTTATTCTGGCGTCTCTCTACATAGGGCTGTTGGCGTGCGCTGTGGCCGCGGCGCTGTCGACAATGCACCCCCAAATCGTCATAGCTGTCGCGGTAGCCATTGGGTCGATGAACCCCACCGGACAGGTGGAGAGGTTGGTGGATTACTTGCTGAACAAGTATGAGGAGAAGCTGAGGAAGAGGAGTGAGTTGCTCAGCTCTTTGAAGGAAGCGGGTAGTCGGATGACAGTGGAGGACTTGGAGGTGGTTAAGGTGGCAGTCCAGGGCTTTGAGGAAAGGTTAAAGGGGTTCTCCACCGTCGGTAGCTACTATACGGACCCCGAGCTGAAGAGCATGGTTGACGATATGGAGAAGAAGATCGATGAGCTTTCGACGAAGATCAAGCAGTTGCAGAGCAAGAAGGACAAGTGTTACAAGGATGTCACCAATGCTAGGCGAAAGATTTGTGGGGGGCTATGGGGTAGAGATCGGTGGGGCTGGTTCATCCGGTGCGAATGCTTTGCAGGCTAGCGACTAATCCCCGTGTCATCTATATTACACCTAAAAGCAGAAGCAATCCTCTCCTACGTGGCTTCACCAGATAGCAGCATTCCACATGTCGAAAGCAGGAAGAGCGCTCCTCATTTACCTCTCCATCTCACGCCAATGTGGCAAGGTTTTTTTACACGGTGGCCTCCCACGTTCGCTTCTTCAGACGCTCGGCCTCCCACGTTCTCCACTCCTCCATCCATAACCGGCGTCCCACGTTCTCCACTGCTTTGTAACTTTCTTTGCCATCGTCGGCTTCAAGGAGGGTAAATGGTACGCTTTTTTTTCCTTCTTTGTGCTAGGTTTTTTTTTCCTTCTTCCTTCTCTAACTCCTAACCCCCTTTCTCTAATCCCCTTTCTCCAATCTCTAGGTCATCGTCCGATTTCTGATTTCCGCTTCACCAGGCTACTGTCGAATAGGCGCACGTCATAATGAGCTTACGTGAAGCCTAAAATCGGGTAATTTTGCTGCTTCTGGATATATCAAGAACACTTCCTGCACTCGGCCAATTCTTCGACTTCTGCATTTGAGGTTGGTTTTTTATTTCGGTTTTTTTGTTTGTTTCATGATTCATCTTCTTCATTATAAATTAAGCAATTCTTATTATTGAAGCTATCAATTTTGTCGAAAATAAGGGCCTAGGGATTCAATTTGGGGATTTTAGAATTAAGCAATTCTTATGATTGAAGCTATCAATTTTGCCGAAAATAAGGGCCTAGGGATTCAATTTGGTATTGCTCTCGGCCTATTTACATGTGTTTGATGACATCTAAAGATTAGAGGAATGAAAGCTCTTGAAATTTATGGGTTTGAAATATCATTTAGTCATGCACTCCACCTATTTGATGAAATGTCATAGAGAGAATCATGAGAAAAACTCAATGGTTTTGTTTTAGTTCTATAATGCATATCAATCTCTAGATGGAGGAGCGTCGTTCTTTGGTGGTTGATGCGCAGAGTGCCGCATTCAATTAAGGTAGAGATCAAAATTTGGATTTGGATGGTGTTTTGTTGACTTAAATGTTTTGGGTGTAACTTCCTCATGTGAACGATTAATCCTGTGTATCCAATTTTTCTAGATAAACACTATGTACCAAAATAAACACTATGTGGATCACGAGGCTGCTAGGCAAGAAGCTGTTGAAGCAACATTGGAGCACAACCGGAATGCCTTCAGACCAAAGATCGGAAATACTCCACACGTCCCAGGAAATTAAGGTGGGTAATTTGGGCAGCTCTAGATACGACTACAAAACTCAGGGATACTTATGGTCGATACAACGTATTTATTGTGCCCACTATGAAGATTTATTCTGCCTTTATTAATCCATATAAGTATCTATATTGGAAAGAGCATCCCCACTCGCATTGAAGTCCTTTCAGTATACTATCTGATTGCAATAGGATAATATTGTTCTAGCATCCAATTGAATTGCATTAGAGCGGATGGAGGATTATTTTAAGAATAAGCTTTAGTTTTACCTTCTGCTTTCTCATTTTTAAATTATATGGTTATGTTCTGTATCTGTCCAGCCTCATCACGAATAACTACCTACTGAAGGCGTCCAATAACCCTGCCACTTGCCCCTGCTGCATTACAAAGTCTTCAAGTGTTGTGATCATGATCAGTTGCTAAAGTGTTTGTATGGTACATTCACCTGTTTCTTTTTGCTTGAAGAATTGACAATGTTTTATGCAAGATAAAGAGAGCAGTAGGATTATGACTAGGAAAGGACCTTGAGTTTATGTTGGTCTTGACAGGTGATGGTAACACCTTTTCGGCATTGTTTAAAATTTGAACTTTATATTTCTAGAATATATTAAACTCTTGCCTTTCTAATTACTTTACTATTTTTTACAGTGTTCCATCTTAAAGCTATTTTGAAAGATGCTGATCGCATCAAGTACAATCCATTATTATGCATTTATGCTTTATTAGTTATTTGACCACCAATTGTGCTCTCTTACTAACATTTTGAAGGCCGTTCACCTTTAATATATCAATATATTTAAGGAATGTTGGTTACAAGATTAAGCGAGCAGCGCCAGAATGTTTTATTCGAAAGATGAACTTGGAGGTGATATGTACTTTACTCTTTTTATTGTGCCTATTTTTAGTGTTCTGTTGATGCACTCCACCTATTTGAAGTTGTTGCTGCTGACGCCTCCATTGAGCAGCTCTGTGATAATGTCTGCGATTTTCAGAGTTCAGATCAGTCTCCCTCTAGGCGTAGCTATTTGTTTGATGGTGATGAGTCTTGGATCGGTTTGGAGTTGCGCTACCTTGTAGCTAGGTGGGGAGATGAGAGAGATGGAGATAATAGAGGAAGAGGTGGCAGAGATCCAAGATGAAGAGTTTGATAATGAGTTCGATTCGATGATGGGGAACGGGTCGATGGATAAGACCCAAGAGGCTTCTGATTGTGCTCTGTCTGAATGTGCACAACAATTTTTGCCATACACGAACAAATAATTTGGTAAGTTTTTGCTTAATTTTTAATCATAATCATTTCATGGGTAGCCTGGGGCTTACATCACACATGACTGCAATCACCTTTTTTGATCGATCAATATGCATTTTACAAGATTTGTCATCCTGAATGCATTTTCATTGCAAAATTTTGAATGGGGGGAGAAACATATGCATTATTTTGATGTAAAATTGGAGGTAAGGCGCTGCTCCCTTTCCCTCATGGAATTAGTACTCCATTCCACAGAACTCATGTAAATTCATCAATGACAGCAACTCTAATTCCAATCCATTTTTATAGCAGGCGCTGCCCTAAGGCCCAGGTATTTGAGTATTTGTGAGGATTGATGAACATAACTCATGTAAATTCCATAGTTATAGTTATTCCAACTATGGAACTCATATAAATTCCTAGGCATTGTCATTCGATGGATAGAACTCATTTTGAATATTAAAGTTTATCAAAACTTTGAGTTCTATGGAATCTCAAAACCGAGTTGTTGTCATTAATTTTCTCGGACCTTAGGTGCTGACCTTATAGATGAGTTTTAACAGTAACTTTTAATATTCAAATTGGAGCCCCTTTTCTGTCTCTCCAGTAAAACGCATGCATGGCACTAGCCACATATTATATCTTTTTTTGTCCATCCAGTTTGTTGTTTTAGCATATTCAACCTTTCTATTGAAAAGTTTTATGTGCTAATTGAGCTGTCTGAAACAGATGTAGTACTTTTCTCTTTCCTAAGCTCTAAATAAATCACCTTGTCTTTTCAATGTAAAAGTTATTCATCTTTCTCAATATAAGCATCCAATTTTTTCTTTTACTATGGATCTTGGTATTTCTCCAAATTTTGTGTGTGTTTTTCTTGTATGTTTGATTGAGTGGTGGCCCTCAATTTTTTTTGGAACTTAGTATAGATTTGTCTAAAACTGTGTTTTCCCCCTTTTTTCCTGCTGTGAATTACTCTTCATTATTGTAGATAGTTTGAATCTGATAATGTTCAAAACCTGTAATTCTCAAACACATCTCTTTTATCCCATCTGATAAAAGCTTATATTGTTCTTATACAGTTTGAATTTGAGTCTGATTTTGGAGTATTTGATATTCTCTCCCAATTAGCTAATGTTACTAATCTGTACTTATGAATTTTAATATCCGCGCTTTGTATTCAGGAACTTGCTTTTAGTTGCTGTGGGCGGCTAATCAAAATTGTGTTTTAGCTAAGTTGTAGCTTGAATCAGAAGCCAACACCAACCCAACGATCCCATGAATGGTGTTTCGCCTAATTAGCTGCATCTTGAATCGAAATAGGTAATTTCAAGGTTAAATATCCTCTTTCTAATTTTTTTTGTTTGTCTTTCTTCCTTTCAATCTGAAGGTATTGTTGGGTTGTCCATTTGGTGCCTTTAATTAATTTGTCCTGTGGGGAGGCCTCCATTTTATTTTTGTAAAGAATGATCTGAACTTATGTGTATGCTTTTTTGTTTAATCTTTGTTCCTATTAGATGAGAGGAATACTTTCTCATTTCCATCTAAAGAAGGGGACAAACCAGCGGACACTGCGGTTTTATCAGGTGATTTAAGTAGCTCTGGCAGGGATTAAAGTGGTATGAGAATGAGAATTCGCAGTAAATTATGTGTATGTCAACCGATGTTATAGGTCATTCCAGGTCAGTATCTTGCATCTGATTGATTTTGAAACACCTATTATCTTCAAGAGTTTGTAGTGATTCCATGTTTTTTTATATCTAAAATACTTTTGAATTCTAAAATTGAACTCTATTTGATTGTAACTAATTGTTTTGATATTGTTTATGATACCTTGAGATTTTGCAAAAGTTAGAGCTACAAAAATCAAGATGTGTCCCTTTACCATTCAACCTTGGATCGATTTGGAAAAAAATGTGGTCAATATGTTAACGGTGAGATCAATAAGCTCTGCTATTTATCGGCTACCTGATTTCGATCGAGAAATGGAAGTTTTTTTAACCTTTTGACTTGGTATCGGTTATCATTGATTTATAGAAAATTAATTCCATCATAAATGATCTATGTTATACCATGTACATCAAGCTCTGGAGATTTTTTAATTACTTTTGCTAACGTCTTTGTTCTATGGCCACTTACGTTATGTTGGATGACTATGTGCAACCATTTTATGATTATGTGTGTACGTACATGACTCAATTCATCATTAAAACTCTCCTCTTTCTTACACCAAACTCTTAAGGAAGGTGTAAAGGTTGTAACATTATGAGTAGTAGTATAATTTATAATTCTTCTTTTCCCCTCTTTTTGACATGTGAAACAATTACCCGCTAAAGATGAGGAAGAAGAGGACATGTTTGATAATTTTTTGGTAAAAACATGCCAAAAATGTACATTATTTTACATGATTATTGCTTGATTTCATTCCAGACTTTTGTTGCAAACATTTGTGGCTTATCATATCTAAAATGGCATCTCAAATTTATTTTAGGGAGAACAACCTCATGGTGAATTCCCAGAGAAGAATTTTTCAATAAATGTGGAGAAGCTGGCAAGAAAGGTTACCTATCAATATTCTTTGCATTTGTTTTACCTGCTATCTCTTTGAACCTGTACTATAATGTTTTATCACTGGTGAAACAGGGGCATCGAGTACTTGTAGTGGAGCAAATAGAAACCCCTGACCAACTTGAGTTTCGTCACAAGAAAGAAGGTTCAAAAGACAAGGTATGTTTCGAATGAAAAATATCAGTTTTGGCTTTGTTTTTATCAACTGAGACAGTAACTTAGTATCAATTCCTTCTTTTTTTTTTGGTAAATGGTGATTGCTAGCTGTAATAATAAAGTGTTACGATATAGACCATATAGAAAAAGTAAAGCCATTCTCATATTTAAATGTTTCTTTTAAGTTGTTTGCTAAGATTATGAGAACCTTATGCAGAAAATGAGTTGGTTAATTGATAAAATCATGAGAAACTTGCTGGGTCCCCATTGGAAGAGCTGGATAATTGATATGAAGAAACTGGCATCACTTAAGCAAACACATTCTATACTTGCATATTGTTAAAGAGACTGATTTTTTTCTGGTTACTTTATGCTTTCAATAAGAGATTATTCGGAAGTTCTTGTGAAAGCTGGATGCCAGTTTGACATATTTTATATTTGAGTTAGGTTGTGAAGCGTGAAATATGTGTTGTTATCACCAAAGGGACATATTGACAAAAGGGGAGATGATGTATGCCAATCCAGATGCTTCTTATATCATGGCAATAACTGAGAGTAATCCTACACCTCCAGACCAGAAAGAAAAGCATGTTTACGGTATTTGTTTTGCTGATGTTGCCACAAGTAGAATTATGATTAGACAGGTATCTTATGCAAACTGATACTTTGGATTAGATTGGAGTTGGTGCTACTTTGGTTGAATATTCAACTTTTGATAAAGATTCAACCCTTTTATTTCAAATGAAGAATAAAAGAGATAAGAAACGTTTCATATGTTCTTATAAAATTATATCGATAATATAAAAAAATCATACAAAAAATAAATTCATACCCGTGCCTTAGGCACGGGCCTTACACTAGTTGCACTATAACACTGGCCTGTCCGGAATGGCTCACTGGAAAGGACTTGCGGGTAGTATCCAAAGTTCCCCAGTATACTTGTTAATATGAGTTTACAAATTCCTCTTTATTTACAAATTCAAGGTATGTGAGTTGATTAATCCATCAGTATGCTTGTTAGTATGAGTTTACAAATTCAAGGTATGTGAGTTGATTAATCCATAAGTATACTTGTTATTATGAGTTTACAAACTCAAGGTATGTGAGTTGATTAATCCATCAGTATACTTGTCAATGATCTCGTTATCTATTTTGGGCTTACGGTCCATTGTATTTAAGATTTTATGAGTCTCTACCTATACTCATGAAATGTCAACCCCTTGTAACTAATCTGTTCTGTCTCCTATAATATACAAAACTGATTCTATAGCCGTGGTTCTTCTCTGTTATCATTCTCGTTAAAAGTATAAGATTTGATATATATTGATCAACGATGCAAATAAAGAATACTTAATCGCTCCATATGTTTTTTAATTCCTGATATTGATTGGATTGGTAGGTTATGTTCTTTATCAGTTGTATTTGTCACCGGAAACAAGAGGCATTGTAGCCGCAGAGGCTGCTGCGCTAGCTAGCCGTTGTGGACGGTAAGCGAGCAGATGATGGGGATCCAAGGAGACGAACGAGGTCAAAAGAAGGGAGAGTGACGCCAACGGAGTTGAGGCAGTTGCTGAGTTGCATTGACTCCAGGAACGGATTACCATTCTTATCCTCAATCGGCTTGGTCAGTTCGAGACTGTTCGAGAACGCAGTACTAAGGGCCGCCATCGGGTGATATTGGCATTGTACTCGCCATGGCCGGACCTTTCGTCTAAGTGCTCATTTGGTAGTAATGAAATGGGCTATATGAAAGTATAGGACATTTTATGTAAATAAGAGGAAGTGATATCTTCTTCTATAAATAGCCTCCTTTGTAACTAACAGAAGGATCAATTCAGTTACAACAAGTTCATTTTGCTTGATGAACTCTTTCTCTCTCTCTCTCTCTCTCTCTCTCTCTTTCACTCTCTTGCTTCCGCATCTCTCTTTCTCTTAGCTTGATCTCTCAGGTCAATATGGTATCAGAGACAGAGTGAGTGATCTGATCAGATCTCGTTCTTCGATCGTCGGTTTCTCTGTGCTTGATCACTGTGTGTTTCATCTGTCTTCATCGAGCTCTGTGTTGATAGAAATGGCGACTCCAACGAATGAGCACCGTCGTCGTGATCTCATCTCTGCCATGGATTTGCAGAATCCTTTATTCATTCACCTCTCTGACAACTCAGGTATGATTCTCACCTCAATTTAACTCACTGATGAGAATTATATGCGTTGGAGACGCGCTATGTTGAAGGTTTTGTTTGTGAAGAATAAAATGGGAATTGTTGATGGATCTTTGACTGAATCTGCTGAAAATTCATTGCAATGACAACGATGCAATGATATTGTTGCTTCTTGGATATTAAATACGGTCTCAAGGAGATTTATTTGACTTTAATTAGATGTGTTTGATTCTACTAAGGACATGTGGGATGATCTGAATGAATGTTTTGGACAAAGAAATGGTTCGTTAATCTTTCATATTAAGAAGGAAATTCAAGATTGTCGTCAAGGTGGATCAAAGGTCTCTGATTACTTCACTCAACTCAAAGGACATTGGCAACATCTCTCTGGGATTGTGGCGCCAATCCGTTGTACCTGTGGCAAGTGTGAGTGCAATGTGTCAGAAAGATTGGATGCTGTTGTGCAAGAAGATAAGCTCATGAAATTCTTGATGGGATTGAGTGATCAGTATGCAACAGCAAGACACAATTCTTGCTCTCAACACCTCTCCCCACTGCAAGTCAAGCTCATGCTCTGCTTGTGCAGGATGAAACTAGCACATCTTTATCCCAGGTTCCAGTTTCATCAACTGATTCTACTGCTTTGATGCCTCTTGGCCTTGGTGGTTTCTTCGGTTTCTTTCGCTTCCCTTTCACCGATAGACTCTTCCAGATCAATGTTATATAAAAAAATTATGCATAAGAAAGAAATGTAAGAAATTTCGAATTGAAAACATCAATATATGTCTTAATATGCCAGATTCGATTTTTCGAGTATTACCTTTTCAACATTGCGGAGAATTTTTCAATTTCCTTTCCTCGCCAAGGTCGTTGATTTCTTCACTCTGTATGCTTGACGTGCCAAATCATGAATCCCCTCGTAAATCATTTGCAAATTGAATCACACAAAACGTAAAGAAATGGCGAAAATCATTTTCAAATGGAATCACAAGCAAGGTAAAGAATCGTGAAAATCAACTCACTAAAGAAATCGCGAAAATCAACTCACGATACATAAATTTCAGAAATCAACTCGAGGAATCGAATCACAAGTGAAGTCAAGCGAGTTGAAATTACGAGAATTGTGAAAATCTTGAAAAAAACATAACGAAATTGATCGATCGAAAGAATGATCAAGTATCGCGAAATCATTACTTACTTCTTGAGTGGTGAGAGGGGGTGAGAGATGGTGAGAGACCTTGATATTGAGCCATTGGGGGCTTGTATCATCCCTTTGGAGAGGAATAGTGAGAGCCAGAGATCGAGGAGAGAGAGGGGTTGCATCGGGCGGGGGTGAGAGTTGGCGAGGGACCTTGAGATTGAGGGCTTGTATCGGGTGGGATTATAGGGATGTCAATTTCACCCGCACACAACGGATATCCGTCTCACCCGACCCGAAAAAGTGGGTGAAAATCCGAAATGAAGCGGATATTAAATGGGTGGTGGGTGAACGAGTGATGGGTCGGGTCGGATTCGGGTGAAGACATTCCCCACCCATCACCCGATCCGTCACCCGACCCGCCACCCGACTTATATTATATACTTATATTTTATATGTAAAATTACCAATATACCCCCTAAACCCTAATTCAAGATACCTATCAAATGATAAAAATGGAAATATCTTATCATAAATGGAGTTATGCAATTTTTCTTTGAAAATATGCAATGCAATTGGTTCCTATTTAAAATGGAAATGTGAATGTCATGGGCTCCTAATTAATGTTTATTCGTCGATGTGTTCGACGTATATTTTTCAATAAATTTTTTTATAAATTTGATGTCTTGTAGTTCACCCGAATTATCACCCGATCAACCCGATCACCCGGTGGATAATGGGTGGACGGGGTGGGTTAAATATTTGGTGGGTGATGGGTCGGATAGGGTGAAGGATTTTGGGTGGTGGGTCGGGTGACGGAAGTAGATCATCCATCCATCACCCGACCCATTGCCATCCCTAGGCGGGAAACAACTCTTTAGAGAGAAGGAATATAAGAGTGTAAAGAGATGCCTTCCCATGTCACATAGCTATTTTAAGTCCATTGTCTTCACTTGAAGCATGCAAAAAAAAAAAAGAACTCTTGTGACATGGGTAATGCTTGAATCCCTTATAAATCATTCACAACATTCTTAATTAATTCGATATGGGACGAAGGTGTTATACCAAAGAGGTTATAGATCTAAAAATACAAGAAGAGGATGCGTGTCCACAGATCTGACTAGACGGGTCCACAAGTTAAACTCGTCGGGTCACAGGACGAGATCTGAGCCTAACCCTAACTCATGGGCATGGAGGGTCAATATATTAAAAAAAAAAGATACTAAAGTGATTTGGGGAAAAAGACTTACTTTAAAATTGATAGAAAAAATGGGAATATATAATATACACACACATCATAACTTTATTCTTTCACCATATTTTTTTTACTTGGGATAGAAAATGTGGAAAGATAGATATTCTTTATTTAAGTTCATACAGTAGATATCAGATAGAAATTATGGAAATAGAGAAATTGTGGCGATGTTTGAGACGATACTTCAATGTTTTGACATTGTAAGTGATAAGTAAATGACATGACAATTTGCAATTCTAATAACTAATATTCAATGCTAGATTAATCCAAACTTGCTCAAACGTTTAAGACAACGTTTGATATGATACTTGACACTTACATAACCTTTCATCATTGTCTCAAAGTTTGGGATTATTTAGCTTGTAATAGTTAATTAAGAGTTAGTTATTTTTATCTTTTTAATTGTTGTTTCAGGTTTCATTAGTAAAGTAATAGATCGACAAGATTGATCATTTTAAATTGAGAGACATGTTAAAATAAAGAGATGCAACATCATCATCATCTTCGGTCAGTGGATTGAAACCAACCGACCCTAACCTGCACTCGTGAACCCGTATGACCGGTTGACATGTTGACCCATACCCGTTGGGTCATGAACCCATAATAACTCGCCAGGTCACGGGTAATTCGTGATGTGATCATATTACCATATGAGCCCGAGTCACATGAAATTTCAATTGAGAAAACAGCTTGGCAATACATCGGTATTTTGGATCCACCAAACTGTAAAAAATCCGATTGAAACCTATGAACACTCGTTGGAAAGTTATTTTAAGCGGCTACAACTTCCATGAAGAACATTTTTTCCAAATCAGCCTTGAAGATGACCGAAAATGTTGTTCTTTACAACAGTATGAAATCTGGCAGCTTGTTAGAAATGCGTTTATTGAAGACGGAAAGCATTCAATGAAACCGAATAAATATGTGCAATCAAGATGCATATTTTAATATGTATTGATGGTCTTGAAGGTTGTCGACTCTTCGCCTTTTCGCCCCTTGGTTTTCCACCTTCTTTTCCATCATTTCGAGGGACCTTTTATATTATCCACTCAATAAGTGTTTTAGCTAGCCTTTGGCCTTTCATTTAGTATTATTTTTCCTATATAAAGAGCTTGTATCCTCACTTAGAATTCAGATTTGAGATTAATGAAAAGTGTGTTTCGTTTGAATCGAGATGATTCTAAATTGTTGTTGGTGAGATGCCTTCAACGTCCATTGAGGTGAGAGGGCAAAGAGAAACCCGTTTATTGAATCATTACCGGTGAGATGTTTGTGATTGATTCCCAAACAAAGACTAACTCAAACGTGAGTTTTGTAGATCTTGTGATGAGATGCTCCAAGATCTAGCCATCCATATCCTTGTCTTTTATTTCCTATAAACCCCAAAAATCACCCCACAAAAAGAGTGTTCGAGAGTTCGTGGATTGGTCAGTCGATCCTTTGGGTTTCATCAATTTGTGACCCGTGGGCAGGTTTAGTGTTAGCTAGCCTTCCGATGTATGTAACGCAAACAAGCTTCATCCCTAAAGGAATATACAAATCCATGGATAGTAAGAATCCAAGGATTCACTTTGGGCACGATAACAGCTCCGGCCAGATTCGAGTAGACATCAAGATGACGGAGAACTCTAATCAAACAACACTAGCCAAACTCGGATGGAGAATCGTCCAGTTGCTTTCTAATCTGACTAACAACCCCTAACAAACTAATGACTTGGGACCAACCATTGGGCCTTACCATCACCGAGTGGACTTGAGGCCCATTACATCCTTCTACAGCCTGAGTTCATCTCGGGTCGTGGAATACCCTGCCATATCACCCAAAAATTGCAGTGTGGATCCTCTGCTTCACATTGTATAACACTTCCTGCTTCACAAGTTTTATTGGGCACCTGCCAATCCATTTTTTTTTATTTTTTTTAGCAGCCCCTTCTTTTTACTGTAATTTCTTGTCACTGTAATTTCATTAATGCCTTTAACCTAAATTCAGCAAGCCAGAAATGAGAGAAGAGGGAGGCGTAGGCGGGGCTGGCGAAATCAAGCCCATCAATGGTCTCCGTTGAAGCTTCGACCTACACAAATTTGTTTCTAATCAATTGAAGCTTTGATTTGGTACGACTAATTTGTTTTAATTCACATAATTTTCTTTATTGGCAAGAATTTGGTACTTATAGTTAATCTTCGATTTGCTTATCGATTTTTTAGGCTTCTTCAATTCTAGTTTGTTTGAATTTTACTGATAAGGGATTAGGGTTGTGCTCCAATTTTAGGATTTGCTTTCCTATTTTCTTGTTCATTCGATCCACCTGTTGGAATTTGAGCTTTTTTTTACTGTTAAACTCTATGACTGTTTGGTTGGGGATGAGAGTTTACTGAGCAAGAACCCTAAACAACAGAGTAATGGGCTGCTGAAAGTAATTTCCTCTTTGGATCTTTTTTTGCTGGTGCTTCCAAGATGCAACATTAGCTCAAATGGTAGACTGTGAAACGGTTGTTAAAAATTGCATATTTGGGGTATCAAATCGATTAGCTTATCGATTTTATGCTGGTGTTCCTTCTTGCTTGTCTGGTCTTTGTTTCAGCTGAATGAATGTTGCTGATGTTACCAATTTGGATTGGTTTGGTTGTTGAATCCAATTAGGCGTGTGTATTCCAAGCCTATTAGCTCAAATGGTAGAGCGATGTGCTTACGCACAAGGATGCGGGTTCAAACCCCGTATAGGCATTTGGTTTAGCATAATATTTTAGGTTATATATTTTAGCTATCACAAGTGTTTGCTCACTTTGCTGTCATGAGTCAGGTTATGGCTTTTCTTGCAAATATTATTCTATAATCATTAGAGTATGGACCAAAATAAAGCCCTTTGTCCGAGCTGTTGTTTATGCAACTACATTGCCGATGCTGCCATACAAAATGACAATAGCAAGCTGTCCTTTTTTGCCTTGGAATTCATGGCAGCCTAGCTGTTTTGCTCTCTTGTTGATGAAGGATTAGTCGTGTCAGCCCTTGCCAAAGCTGCACAGTGGTATGTTTATTGGGGAGGATGATAGGTTCCTAGCTACTAGATTGTGCAGCTTTGAATAGAATCCTTAGGTTAGAATTTACTAGCAAAATATGCAAGCATGAAGCCTTTCTCCAAAATACAAGGATTAAGCTAGTTGGGTTTCACCAACAATCTGACCTATATGATCTCAATTGCATAAAAATCTCCAATGTTCATACTTCATAGTATAACGCCAATTAGGAGGAGGAAGCTAGGAAGGATGAAGCCATCTTATCCCAATGGCAAGAATACACCTTCAGAGACTCTGCGTTAACCAACATCAACCAAAAGGAAGAGAATCTGATTTGTAATGAGCTGAAGAGCTGCTAACCTTATTTCCCTACATCTTGCTAGAACAATTCCTAAAAAAAAGGTTCTCATTTTAATTTCTTTTATGTAAGCAAAATTTTTTATGACTATACTGGACTTTGAAATGTTTACTTTGATGGTTTACAGATCTTTAGATAACAACATCGTCAGGAAGAACAATATTAAAAATAACAGAGGATGACTAGAGGAACTACACCTACAACAGATGCATCAAACAAAATGTTTACTCTTTTACAGATTTTTTAAGACTATCATGTATTCAGGCATTTTCCTTCTACACTCACAACTACTCTTAATCTATGTAGATAGGTTATATAGGCTTATATGGGATTCGAACCCACATCTTTGTGCCGAAGCACAATACTCTACCGATTGAGCTAATAAGCCAAGCTTTATTAGTGATATCAGGAAGAACAATCTCAAAAATAATCTTAGATGAACTAAAACAATCAATTTGAACTTTGTAAGTTCACCAATAAAACAAGAATAACCAAGGTAAGTTATAACATGGCAGTAAATCAAAAGAATAGCAGAGATCAAGATTTGACACACTAAACTTGAAACAAAGTGGAGAAACAATATCACCAATACAATAGCAGGGATTAAAACCCCAATTCACAATCAACAACAAGAGGGACAAAAGTGACATATTTCTTATCATTTCACCACATCACGAGCTATTCAGTCAATCAAGAAGCAATAGGCAGAAACAAGTGAATATCCAACAATTGGCTATTTATCAGATCCAAGCAGGTAATTCAAACAAAAAATGTAGCAATCCATTCAAAACAGATGAAATTAACTTTCAATTCAGCAAGTAATCGACTAGAAGATGGGGCACATAAACATTGAAAATCTCCAGAAAAAAAAAAGGCTCCATCGGTCGATTTCCATTCACCTATTCAGGATCTACAACCTTGTTTGACATAGGGTTTCACCAATCCTTATTCCCAATCCACTTCAGTCAACTTGATAATCGAGATCGATTTCGATTTCACTTTGAATAATGGTAAAAACAAATTCTCTATCTAAATTAAAGAACCCTAAATTGATAACCTAGATCAACAGCCTAGACTAATTTTAGCAAATTCAATAAATTGGATTACCTGAAAACTTTGAAATCCAAAGTAAAATAATCTCAGAGAACCAAAACCTCTTCATCCTCATCGGCTTTGCCTCCCAGATTCGTCATCGTCAGCTTCACTCTTCCAGATTTGGCGGTGGCGGCTTCGTCTCCCGGCTTCGTAGGTGATGAATTTGCCTCATGTTTCATCGTTGAACAAGGTTGCGGCAACAAAGGTCCTCCATCTTCGAATGCAGCAAAAGGGAAGAAGAACCATCGTTTCTCTATTGAAGCGGTCGAACAACAGCTCTGGGAAAACTGAAAAGAGGGCAAACTGCCTCCGGGGTTTTTTTTTTCTCTGCAATTTCATCGATAGTGGATCCAAAGATAAGGGGTGGGATAGATATTGGAAACAATTAATAAAATTTCAATGATTTTTTTATTAAAAAAAAAAGAAGGAAAAATGAGTACAGCTGGCCCAATAAAACTTGTGAAGCAGGAAGTGTTATAGAATTGTGAAGTAGAGGATCCGCACTGCAAAAATTGATATCTCATTATTGATAGCTTTAAAAAATATTTTTTTAAAAGAGGGAGTATTAAATTAAATTAAGAATGTTGTGCAGATATACAGAGTAAATTAGCAATTGTGTATAAGACGGAGGGAGTATTAAATTAATTGTATAATTTATAGGAATAATTGGTTTCTCTTTACCCTATTTAACTAAATGTCTATTTTTATAACCTTATTCATTATATGTAATGTAATGTCTTCAAATAGCGTTCTTACCGTTCCTTCTAATTTTTAATTGGGAAATTTACAGAAAACCACCCCTTAAATATGGGTGTTTTCACTTAACCACCCCTTAAATTCAAATTTACAGAAAACCACCATTTAAATAGTTTTTACTTACAAGTCACCACCCCTTCATCTATTTTCATTAATTTATCATTAAATATATTATATTTTAATATTTTTAAACTTAAATTTGATTATAAATACATTCAAAATTTTAATTTAAGGGCTCGATTATATTTTAGGGATAATTTTATTTATTTTGCAAAAACAATAATAAATATAGCCTACAATTATTATCTTAATAATTATTATATTTAAGTTATATGATTAATTGATAACCTAATTTTTTAAAATATAGGTAAATTTAAAGAAAAAAAGTTACATATAACAAATAAAATGGATCAAACTCATATTTTAAGTTGAAAATTATTAACTATTTATGATTATTTTTTTAAAATAAATAAAATGATCACTAAAATATAATCGAGTCCTTAAATTCAAATTTTGAATATATTTATAATCAAATTTGAGTTTGAAGACATTAAAATATAATATATTTAATGATAAATTAATGAAAATAGATGAATGGGTGGTTAGTTGTAAGTAAAAACCATATAAAGGGTGGTTTTCTGTAATTTTGAATTTAAAGGGTGGTTAAGTGAAAACACCCATATTTGAAAGGTGGTTTTCTGTAAATTTCCCAATATATGACCACTGAATCTTGGTCAAAGTCAGTGACTATGGTAATAACTTTTTTTTAACAACTCAGTGTCACCACTTTTATTAGTTGTTGTAACACTTTTGGTGAGAACTTTTTTTTGGTGATAATTTTTTTTTATACATTTTTTACGATGTCGGTTACACCACCCTTATCAGTGGTGATACCGTTGGTGACAACTTTTTTAAAGGTTTTTTTACGAGTTTAGTGTCACTACATCTTTATCAGTGGTGACACTATTGAGTGGTGACACTGTTGGTGAAACATGTGGTGACAACTTTTTGTTTACATTTTTTTACGAGGTCAGTGGCACTATCATTGTCAGTGGTTACATATGCAGTGACACCATTTTTTTTAAATGTTTTTACGAGGTTAGTGTCACCACCCTTATCTGTGGTGACACATATGGAGAATTTTTTTTTTTGGTGACAACTTTTTCATATGTTATTTTGAACTAAAATATCATATATTTGATATGGTAAACTAAAGAAAAAATTTATCGAAGAGGGATTGAACAATTTGTATATATGAAATTACGCCTCCCCTCCTCGATGAGTTTCTAACTCTGTCACTAACTATTTAGTGTTGAGAGGTTTGATATAGAGTGTTCCTCGTATATCAACTATAAAAGACTACAAAATGATGGGAAGGAACCTCTACGCATTTTTTTAAGCTTTTGTATCAACTTAGTGAAATGCTGCCTTAATAACATCGATCTTAATTTCGGTCTGCTTGCTTAAACAAAGTTCCAGGTCGATCCCATAGCTCGTTTTTTACGGGACGAGCGAATATTAATGAAATATCTTCAAACAACTATAAATCAATAATTTAAATTCATAAATAACAGTCAAATTTTAATATTTTTGTCCTTTTATTTAAAGATCTTTAATTAATTAAATTTAATTTTGATTAATTAGGTAATAATTCGAGGATCAGAAAAACCTAACTCCTCACAAGGCCGACAAATTTCGATAGACGATGAACATTAAATATACAACGTAAAATAAACCGGTGCAATAAAAAAAGCGACAACCAAACTAAAAGATCATATAATTAATTGCCTAATTTTATTATTCACATTATTGATATTTTTTTTTGGTCAATTTATTGATAATTTTTTTAATTTCATGTATCTACTCCATATTTAACTAAACGTATTGTTGATTGTGTTTTGATTGAATATCTAGATAGAGTCGGATTATAGCTACATTCCGTTTGCGGGACTTAATTCCTAAGTAGCTAGCACATCTTGTAGGAACGGTTTGAGAATCTTGATGGTGTGGAAAGATGGAAGGCTATGATTTTCTTTTTTTAAAAAAAAAAAATATAAATAACTAAAAGATCAATTAATCTAGATTTTTTAAAATATGAATTTAGTTTTGATGTAAAAATACGAAATTAATATATATCTATAAAGTTGACCAAAAAAATCAATATTATAATACTAAAGGAGAAGTCGTCTAAGACATGTGGCGGCTTCTTCTTTAATTTTGGGATTTTTAGTTAGGGTTTAATTAAATTATTTAGTATAATCCAATTAAAAATTAAGTCAATATCTATTTATCTATTAATCTTTATTAATATTATAATTAATAATACTAATTGATTTGGATATCTAGATATTATGGTTAGTTATTTTAGATATTCAAGGGATCATAATCTTATCCTTAATAATTATTTTTACCAATTAGTTTAATTATCTTTTTTAGTTTAAAACATTTTTCATTTCTATTTAATCCATTCCATACCCTTGACAATCATTATACGTTTGACGATAATCGGTGAGTCACCTTTCTATTTCTGAAAAACCTCTACTCTGATCATTCTATTGCAGTTTTATCAAATTCTAACCATATTTTTGTAATTTTCAATTTTTGTAGGTATTCGAATCCATTGATAAAATGTTACTAACGATTTGAATTTTAAACTTTTAAATTTTTTATTGCTTTATAATCGATTCTAACAATGTTTTTTTTGCTCAGGTCGAAGATGAAGAACGCTTTAACTTTATTGGATGATCTAAAAGCAAAAGGAAACTACAAATTCGAGTTCGTGTTATTCACAGTTTGAAAAGCAAAAGTTCAAAGAGTGGATAAGAAGTCAAGTTCGTGTTTTTTCTTAGTCCCGTGTTATATTCCCTGCTAATTTCAGTTCTATGTGGTGCCATATTATTTCACCAATCCTTCATGTTAAATTGTGGTATTTTCAGAATTTGTTTTCTTTAAATAAATAAATAATTACTTCGTAATATTTAAGTGGTATGTTCTGCTGGTTGTTACAACAAATATATTTCTTGGATTGTTTTATTGGATTGTTTTGAAATTTAATCCAATACAAATTGAAATCTTTATCTTCAACGAGCATCGATTTAATAGGTATTTATTTTATTGGATTGTTTTCAAATTTAAATAACAATATATTTCTTGGATTATTTTACAATTTAAACAATACTTTATTATATGTTTTAGTTAAGATTTGACCATTTAGGATAAGAATTAAATCAAGATGTAGACAAATTTTCCAATTATATAAATAATTTGTTTTACCCGCGTATTTATGCAGTTTATTAATAAATTATATTTTATTACTACTCCGTATATATTATTTATATTTAAATTATTTTTATTAAAATATGAATATTTTTTATTTAAGTTTTTCTTTGTTAAAAGTAAATCAAGGAATAATCACCTAATTGTATAAGACATGCTAATGAATTATAAATTTAGTTCACAATTTTATTGATACTATCTCATTGTCATCATGGAATGTATATAATATAATGAGATAGTCCATTTTTAAAAGACCTATATTTAATTTGTCATATTCTTTCTTTAATACAATGGAATTGAAGGAAACTTCATATGAAGATCTCTACCATCGATCTAAGATAAAAAAAAAAAGTCAAATAATTCCAATAGTATGTCATTGCATCTCTAAAATGTAAAGGGTATGTGAAAATTAATGTTTGATATGGTACATAATTAGATTTTAAAAAAGACCGTGCCCACATGTGAACTAGTAATAATCTATAAACACGTATATAAAGGCAGAGAATAAACACGTTAATAATTAATATAACCCCACCAAAAAAAGGGCATATCATCATATAAATATTTATATATATATAAAAAAAAAATGATCGCTGTTAATTATGTGGTGCACCGAATTGAATACACACCTCCGTGGGTTAATTTTATGTAAATTTGCGAAGGCTATATTGGATTTGGATGACTTCACATTTAAAAGGATGAAGAAACTCCTTCCATAAGCCCTAGCGTTTTATTTTCGTCAGCACACAAACCAACAAGTCGAGATGAAAAGGACGATTTCGGTTCTCAAAAGAAGAAGAAGGACGAGTTCAGGTACGTATCTTTTGTTCAATTATTCATATGTGAATTCGAATCTTTGTGGATCGGATGAACAAATAACTTACTATAATTGGTTGAAATTAATGTTTATGCAGCCATGGATAATTGGTTCAATTATTCATCTTTGAATTGGAATCTTTGTGGATTAACAAATAAGTTAATTACTTGAATTTGTTGATCGAAATGTTTATGCAGCCTCGGTTGATCTCCCAGAAGAGATATTAGTTGAAATTCTGTACAGATTGCGCATCAAACCTCTCTTCCGATGCAAGTGCGTCTCAAAGAAATTGAATTCCCTCATCTCCGATCCCAAATTCGGCCATAAATATCTACAGTCATCGCCATCTCTGTGTCACCTATCGGCATTGTTGGATCCGCCACTCCGTCATGGCTTCGCCAAAAAATCCATAGATTTGAGCCATTCAGATTCCACTCTCCTTCATACGAAGGATGATGCTCCGCCAGCCAATCTCTATGTCACCTACCGACCTGGCCACGATTATAGAATAATGGCTTCGAGCGATGGACTCGTAATATGTTTGTTCTTGTCTACAAAATTTCACATCTGTGTCTTCAACCCGCTCACCAGCCAATCTGTAAAGCTGCCGGCCTTGCCCCGTCTTCCCAATTATAGACCGTGGGCGTGTGGTCTTGCCACACGGGCTCCCCAACGAGTAGGCGAGAATCAAGACAGTGTTACATACAAAGTTGTGTGTATTCAATTCATCGGCGACAATCCACGCACTCCCATTCCCATCACCATCAAATTTGCTATGATTGATATCTTCTCTTCGGATACTGGGAGATGGACTCGCAAGGAACGAATAAGCTGGCCTGCTGCGGTAACACTAGATTCTTGGCGGCCACAACTACTAACCTACAAAGGTATCTTGCATTACTTTGACTGGAATACAAGGACTGTAGTGACTTATGATCCCTATGACAGCCCTGAAGGATTCGGCTCCATTCAATTGCCCGTTAGATCAGGTAGGAAGGCGATGAATCTGATTCGTTTGGGTCTGCCAGACTCACTCGAGGTTGGTGAGATAGAGGACTGTGGTGATGGTGATTGGAGGCTGTGTGTGTGGCGGTTGGTGGACTATGACGACAAGAGAGAGTGGTGCCTGCACAATAGGTGTCCTATTAGTCCACAGTGGAACCCAAGCTTGTTGCGAAATTGCAGTCTTCTGCTTGCTCCGGATCCTTTGAATGCGGAGTTCGTTTGTTGGTTAAGTAAATACAATAAGAAGGCGATTGCTCTTAATCTCACGAGTGCTGAAACGATATGTGTGGATCTTTTTAATGTTGAAAAATGGGAATTTAATCCAAACTCAGTGGTTCCTATTTCGTTGAATCCATGGTCGTCTCCTTTTCACAGGGAAGCTGCCCGCTCTTGCTTTTTTTTTTTGTACAGAGTATTATTTTGTATTGTGTGTTTAATTACAGTAAATTCATATGAACTGTGTTAAACTATATGAATGAATAGATATGTACGTACTCCAGTATTTATGGATGCGCGCAGTGCTTATCCAAAATAATGAGGCAAGTACACACATGGTTACTGTGATTGATTTTTTATATAGAGAATTTAATTTCAAATGACCAAAAAAAAAAAAAGAGAGAATTTAATTTCATGGATGTCAACTAATGGTTGACAACCGAGGAGGCGTCGTTAACCGAGACGGTGAGGATCAAAGGGCTACACAAGTGGTTAATCGGTTGGTTGGTTATTGTTGAGATTGGGAAGCTTAAAGAGTTAATGGTGAGAAAGAAGGATGGCTACGGTGGCTAAAGGCGATAAATGAGGGTCCGTTTGACAATGCAAGTAGCTTTTCGGAGCTTTTGATTTTAATATTTTATAGTTTTAAATAAGTTAAATATAAGATTTTAATTTAATTAGCTTTTGAAATTGGATTTTCAACGCCTACTCACCCCAAACTTTTCAAAATTTTATTCATTTTTTTTTTCGGATTTTTCGCGAGGTAACCTTGTGGTTTGGCTTAATTCGGGTGGTAACCCGGTTTCAAGTTTTTCGCCTGGTAACCCTGAAGTTTTCAAACTTTTTGTCTCGCGCCCAAAAGTTGTGTTTTGGTTGAAAAAGTGAGTTTGAACTTTTATAGGGATAAATACTGTAATAGTTATAAATTATGTGGGTGTTTTTAACAAATAAAATAAATTCTTCTAAAGGAGAAAGGGAGAAGAAGAAAGCATCGACAGATAGGGCGGTAGAGAGCAGAAGTGCGAAAGAGAGAAGAAGAAGACTCGGTGGCGGCGGGTGAAGACAGTGGCGGCGCCGACAACGTTGGCTTCGAAGGTGGCGGCGCTGACATCGGTGGCTCCGACAGTGGCGACTCCGGCGGTGGTGCGTTGGGTTGTGTGGTGGCGAACATGGCAGTGAATTGTAGTCTAAATTTCAAAGTGTGTTGCAAGTTTTGAAATTTCCATTTAATTCCTTAAATTTGTTCATTGATTAAGATGAATACGAAATTGGGGCCAAATATAGGTTGAATGTTTTGAATTTGAAAATTGATTTAGGCCCCGTTTGGTATAAATGCTGGAATCGGAATGGGAATCGGAATCGGAATGGAATCAGAAAATGGTAATGACCAATTACTGGAGCTAGTTGTTTGGTATGCTGTCGGAATGAACCATTCCTGAAATAATAATAATAATAATATATTAAATAATAAAATACTAAAAATAAATAAATAAATAAAATAGTGATAAACATTATTATTGTAATATATAATAATAATAATAAATATATATATGAAATAATAAAATAATAATCTTAAAAGAGTTATATTATTATTATTAAAAATAAAAATATAATATAATATATATTAAATAATTAAATATTGATAATAATAATAATATAATTATAAATATATTAAAATATAATTAATAATAATAAAAACTAATATATATGTGAAATAATAAAATAAAAATAAAAATATAATATTAATAGAAATATATTATTATTAAAAATATAATATAATATATTAAATAATAAAATATTGATGATAATAATAATATAAGTATAAATATAATATAATATAATTAATAATAATATAAAACTAATATATATATAATAAAATATTTATAAAAATAAAAATATATTATTATTAAAAATAAAAATATAATATAATATATATTAAATAATTAAATATTGATAATAATAATAATATAATTATAAATATATTAAAATATAATTAATAATAATAAAAACTAATATATATGTGAAATAATAAAATAAAAATAAAAATATAATATTAATAGAAATATATTATTATTATTATTAAAAATATAATATAATATATTAAATAATAAAATATTGATGATAATAATAATATAAGTATAAATATAATATAATATAATTAATAATAATATAAAACTAATATATATATATAATAAAATATTTATAAAAATAAAAATAAAAATATATTATTATTAAAAATAAAAATATAATATAATATATATATTAAATAATAAAGTATTGATAATAATAATAATAATAATATAAGTATAAATATAATAATAATAATAATAATAATAACAACAACAACAACCATAATAATAAGCTACAAAATTGGGAATTGATGATTACCTAGTATTTTGATGGGGATGAGATGGGCTATAAAATTGGGAATGGATGATTCCCGGGAATCATTACGATTCCAAGTTTTTATCATACCAAACACTTAAATCGGTAATCATCCATTACGATTCCCAGTTTTGATTCCCGGGAATAGATACCAAACAAGCCCTTAGGGTTTCGAAAATTTGGGAATTTTTATTTCAGTTAAAAAATTGGGACCAATATGATTGAAATCCTCCCTTCTAATCGATTGGAATCCCAACAAGAGACTTCAGATTGCTGATGTTAATCAATTTCGTACCCCAACAAGAGATTGGAATCGCAGTTCTGCTCTCTATCCCAACAAGGACTACTGCGCCTCAACCCACCACGGCACCACCACCTGCGTCGCCGCCGCCACCCCTCTGACACCGTTCGCCGGCCACCAACCGTTGTTCCTCGGCCTTGCCTCAGGGCGACTCCTCCTTCACTTTGTTTGGCTCGGCTGTATCGTGAGATGACTGAGATCTGTTCATCTATGTTTACAATAGTTGTATTTATGAAATGCCTCCACAAATTTGTTAATATTACGAGACTCGCCCACCTATAATTTTAAAACACAATTATTAGACAAAGTCAAACTTGTGGGCGTGAGGCAAAACATTTTGAAACCTTAAGGTTACCAGGCGAAATATCTGAAACTTTTGTTTACCACGCGAATTACGCGAAACCACAGGGTTACCAGGCGAAATTTCCGTTTTTTTTTCTATCTGATCAGCTAGTTTGCATCAGCTACTCTATCAGCTGGGTTACCAAACACCTTACTAGCTTATGAAAACTCTAATTTAGCATATATTTAACTCTAATTTAGAATTAGAAATGTTGACATTAGGAGCAAGGTAGGATTTGCGTCTATTGTGGACAAACTGAGGGAGTCCAGACTTCGATGGTTTGGACATGTCCGTAGGAGGCCTTTATCAGCTCCAGTTCGTAGATGTGAGAACTTGTATCTTTGAGTCAGCCGCAGGGGGAGAGGTAAATCTAAGAAGATCTGTAAACACTCTCTCGACCTGGTTGGGGATGAGTGCGTACATTATGACCCCCAAGACCCCGCTTAATCGTGGGATCTACTGGGCTGTTGTTTTATCCATCAGCTTCAGCTACCTCATCAGCTATGTTTTATCAAACTGACCCTGAATGACACTAAAAACGCCACTATACTGTTTTATGGATTTAGGAACCTACATCACCAACTGTAATGTAACTAGACCTGGGCAAACGTGGGCATGGGCCGGGCTTGGGACAGGTTTTACTCAAAGCTGCTTGATGTTGTCTGCTTAAAACAAAAAAAAAGGACCGTTGTTGAATTTTAATTAATACTCCATCTGTAGCAAAATAATTGGACCTTTTGGGGTTTAAATGGACAAATATTTTGTTACAAAAAAAGGTGGTCAAAAGGCCAATTATTTCGTTATGGATTGAGTATTGTATTAGTTATTATAAGTATTGATTATAAGAAGAAAAAAAAGTATTAGTTATTATAAGTATTGATTATAAAGGGTTAGTTTTTTTTAGTGTTTTTTATAAAACAAACAGATGCAGCAAAAAAAAAAAAAATGGGTTAGTGTTTTTTATATCTTACACCTTATAATGGTGTGAACTTTCAAATGAATAGTAAATTTCCATTTGTAATTTTTAATTGTTTTTTTAGGTGAAAAATGCCTATTTTGCCCTCATAAATTATATCATATCTTATATTAACCATGCCCTTTTAAGTAATTTCCATCTTTTTTTATAAAATGTCTTTTTTACCCTTAAAAGTTTGAATTTAAAAATATTAATTTTTTTATTTCAAGGTCCTTTTATGTCTTTTCAAAATTATAAATTGTCATATTTCATCAATTTCACCTAACTATATATATTTTTCTTAAAATGCCCAAATTACAACTTGAAACTTTTCTCAAATCAACTCTACTTTATATTTTTAATTAAACTATCCAAGTTACAATTACAAGATTTTCTCGAATCAACTATACTTTGTATTTTTAATTTAAATACCCAAGTTGTAACTTTAAGGTTTTCTCAAATTAAACCAACTTTATCAATTTCACCTAACTATATATTTTTTTTCTTAAAATGCCCAAATTACAACTTGAAACTTTTCTCAAATCAACTCTACTTTATATTTTTAATTAAACTATCCAAGTTACAATTACAAGATTTTCTTGAATCAACTATACTTTGTATTTTTAATTTAACTACCCAAGTTGTAACTTTAAGGTTTTCTCAAATTAAACCAAATTTATATTTTTAATTAGATAATAATTAATAATTATAATTATAATGATATCATTTTTTTATGAACTCTATAATTTTGGATTTCTTTTTTGTTTTGATTAATAAACTTTTAAAAAGTATGCCCTTCTTTATTTTTTTTAATTGAAAGACATCATTCTACTTTGATGAAAATTTTAAAAGAATATCCTCCCAGTTTCTTATAATGATACCATTTTTATTTTTATTACTATAAAATTTAATTTATATGGAAAAATAACTCAATCATACGTACATATGAAAACTTCCCATTTGTAATTTTTAATTGTTTTTTGGGTAAAAAATACCTATTTTGCCCTCATAAATTATATTATCATCTTATATTAACTATTTCCTTTTAAGTAATTTTCATCTTTTTTATAAAATGTCTTTTTTACCCTTAAAATTTTGAATTTAAAAATATTAATTTTTTTATTTCAAGGTCCTTTTTATGTCTTTTAAAAATTATAAATTGTCATATTTCATCAATTTCATCTAACTATATATTTTTTTCTTAAAATGCCCAAATTACAACTTGAAACTTTTCTCAAATTATAAATTGTCATATTTTGATGAATTTTTTTAAATGACTATCCTTCCAGTTTCTTATAATGATATAATTATTGTTTTTATTACTATAAAATTTAATTTATATGGAAAATAACTCAATCATACTTATTTGCACATATGAACATTTACACATATATAAAACGTAACATTTGCAATCTAAATACGAATAGACCGCGCGCATAAGCGCGCGGCACCTAACCTAGTATATAAAAAAAAAAACAGAAGTTGCTAATTGAAAAAAACGACAGTTTTTGAAAAAAGGGGTTAGCGTTTTTTTTTTTAAAAAAATAGATGCTCAAAGGGGGGTAAAAGAAAGAGGCAAGATTCGAACCTAGGATGCACCCACTGCCTCTTTAAACTCACCGCATGTCTTAACCGTTGAGCTATCACGTCTTTATAATTATATTTTACTTCACTTTTATATATTACTAACTTAACAGATATATAAAAATACACTAACCCTTATTTTGCCCGGCCGGGGGGGGGGGGGGGGGGGGGGGCTTCAGCCACCCCGAGCCCCCCACAGATCCGCCCCTAATATCTATACTATCTTCTATACTATATATATAAAGTTGGGTGAAGCCAAATTAATTGCACATATTAAATGCTTATAAATCTATCTAATATATATTTAACATTAGATTAAAAAACTCAAAAAGTTCATGTAGCTCATTGGTTTGTGGTGTAGTTCTTATTCTTTAGATCAAGGGTTTAAATCCCCTTAATAACATCATTTTAACTTTTATTATTTTTTATGTCTATGTTTTACCTACTCCTTTTGTCCCATCTTTTAAACGATTTTCTATATAAGTGCAATAAATAAAAATAATAGAGAACATGAAAGCATGTATTTCTTATGTTTAATATTATTCAATGGTTTCTTATATAAGTGCAATTGGTAAATAAAAAACAATGTAATTAATATTATTCAATGGTTTCATATATAAGTGCAAAAAAAAAAAGATTAGATGTAGTTTTATTTATAATTGTAATATTTTTTGCTTATATATCTATACTCTATACTATATATAAAGTTGGGTGAAGCCCAATTAATTGCACATATTAAATGCTTATAAATCTATCTAATATATATATATATATTTAACATTAGATTAAAAAATCAAAAAGCTCATGTAGCTCATTGGTTTGTGGTGTAGTTCATTTTAACTTTTATTATTTTTTATATCTTTTAAGTTTTATCTACTCCTTTTGTCCCATCTTTTAAACGGTTTTCTATATAAGTGCAATAAATAAAAATAATAGAGAACATGAAAGCATGTATTTCTTATGTTTAATATTATTCAATGGTTTCTTATATAAGTGCAATTGGTAAATAAAAAACAATGTAATTAATATTATTCAATGGTTTCACATATAAGTGCAAAAAAAAAAAGATTACATGTAGTTTTATTTATAATTGTAATCTTTTTTGCTTATATAGTTGAATTGCATGTAGAAGTGAGTAAGAAGATAAATAGTTGAAGCCCAGCGACCGAGCCGAGGTCCCGAGCCCTTCTGAGCAGCTCCTCCTCTTGTGTCCGTGAGTCGCAGCAACCTCGCTCCTCCTCCTTCCTCTCGGCGACCGGCAGCACACACCTGAGCCACCCTATCCTCCGGCGTAGACGAGGCCCAGACGCACCCCGGAGCCTCCAAACGCCGCCGCCGGCCCCACGCCGTCGTCGTTTCCCTGTTCTTCCATTCCCAAGGTCGATTCCGTTTTCTGATTCGATTCCGGTTTAAATCTCGTCAAAATCCGTTCTTTTCTCACCCCTTACTTCTCCTAGGACTCGACCGGAGCTCCCTCCCCGTCAATCGTAGCCGGAGCCGCCCTCGGAGCCCCATCGGAGTCGGAATCGCGCGCGTCGGTAATCTCTCCCTCCTCCTTCCTCCTTGCTCGCGCTTTGCTGTGTTGTCTTGGGTTTTTGTCGGAATTGATCGACGGTCAGAATGGGGACGGTGTTGGCTTGAACGGCCGCCGGCAGGGACCTGTTCCCTTCTTCCCTCCGTTTCAACGCCTCCGCCGTCTGTGTTCTGTCTGGAGGTTGAAGTCGACGCCTTCCTTTCTTTCTCATTGGGCTGGGGCTGGATCTTTGAGCTGGGCCGGATCCAAATCTCATTTCGGGTTTCATCTTGGGCTGTAGAGTCTTTTGTTGTTATTTCATATGATTGGGTTAAATCAAATATAGTAGATGTATTATTATTGTTATCATCATTACATATCACGGAGTATGATCTTATGATTATATATTTTATGAAAATGAGCATATATTATGAAAGTGTTTAAAAGTAATATTATTTGACTTATATGATATTAAGTGGTGTTTTAACGGATGTTTTAAAAATGATTAAGTAATTTAGTATTGTTGCTCTATAATGGTACAATTGTTAAAATGGATCGAGTTTGGTGTTGTGTTTTATTTAAACATTGTTGGTTTTGACTTATAGATATGATTTGCAAGGATGAATTTAATTGGTGTTATTTTGGATAAAACGTTGTTGAATTATTTATATGGGGTTCTCAAGTTTTCTGAAAATGTTCTTAAAGGATTAAGAATTTCCAAATAAAATGCCAGAATTAGTTCTATTAGAAAATTGGTTTTAATGTTTAAATGTTTAACGTCGGGATTTCTTGTTTTGGTTTGATAATGTTAATTTTGGGAAAGAAGTTTGAAAGGTGTTGTTGGTATGATTTTATCAAAGGGTTGATTGGAAGAATGATTTTGGTTGATGTTGATCATATCGGAAAGGTTTTAGAAAATGGTTTTACCGTCGATTGGTTTTGAGGATGTTGAGAACTCGGGTATCGTGTGTATGAATATTGGTCCGGTGGCTTATGGAAATGGCTTGATGATAGGTGTGTATTACTTTTGGATTGCTTTGGACTTGCATTTGGGCCCTTGCTTGTGTTATCTTGCTGTTCTGCATCTCCAGGTAAGTCTCTTCGGAGCTTACTCAGATTGAATAGAGCTATTCCCTGCTTTAGGTGCATGATATACTAGGTGTTTGCATTCATGATCAGCATGCCATGTAGTACCATGCTAGGTTGCATTGATCGTTGAGCATTCTATTTCTCTATGTGTATGTAAACAGAACGGCCGTTATTTGTGAAGTAACTAGAGTCATTGCTAGGGTTATAGGACGACCTAGTCTCATCGGGTCCCGTCCTGAGTCAATCGAGTCATGAACTTCCTTATATTATGAGATACCTGCGGGCTTTATTGTGGAGCGGGTTAGGCATGCGTGCCGCCCGATTATGATGGAATGCATTCACGAGCTGGCCAGTCTCCGCCCTATCGGAAGGGGGTGGAGGTAGGAGAGGGATATACCACTTGGTATTCTGTGTTAAGGCCTTATTATTATTATGCACTTGATCTTAGGAGCATGTTAGTGTGTTAATATTCCGCAATGCATCTAGAAGCATCTTTATTAGGTATAGCGTATATGTGTGCTTAGGGTTGGGATGCAGAGCTAAAGTGGGCATCGATCTGATCCCGCCCCATATCAATTTTTTAAGGTATCCGTTATGCTTAGTACTATTGATGCTGATTTGAGTCCATGACCGCTGAGTCTAACATGGCGGAAGGAGAGAGTTGAGATTCCAACTTCTCCAATTTAATTACGGCTCGAATTTGAATGGTTGATTTTGTTTTGACCCGGCTCAGCCGTGGCACCCTCTTGTATTGCATCTTGAGTCTACTATCTGCATTACTATTGGTTTTCTATGCTTAGACTTATGACAGGTACAGGGGACTTCCCCGGGGATTCCAACGATCCCTTCGAATTTTGGGTATGAAATCCCACTTAAAAATGTTATGATAGAATTTCAAACCTTCAACCTGTACTCGGGGCGCAAGATCCTAACGAGGGGTTTCATCCCTCGAAACGTAACTCGGGAATCATAATCCCGGGCCGTTACAAAGATGGTATCAGAGCTGAGGTTGTGCAAACCAAGTATGATAGGTTGAAGTGGTTTTGAAAATGGCCCAAGGTTTTCAAATGGTTTTTCAAAATGTTTTAGAAAGGGCAAAATGAATTTAATATGGCTAACTCAAATGGACTAAATGTGAACTTGACTCAATAAATTTGGTAATCAAAGAAAGGGAAACGAATGGGCAGTGAAGGCGCTAGACAATCCCTATTGGATGTAGTTGGGAACGGTAGGCAAAATACTAGCTTGCTCTTTACAGATGGGTCTGGAAGTTTCCAAGGAGATTGTTATGAGTGTTATTAACTGATTCTATCTTGAGTGCTTGCTATGCTAGAGATCTGATTTGGTATGCCTGACAATGAGTTGTGTATTGACTAATCTGTGCAACGGAATAGTGGGAGTACCCTTGTTTCTGTGTGGTCGAACTCAGCTTCTGTGAAACAGCCTCTTCCACTATGTTTGTTGACCCTTGACGCTCCTATTGAGTCTTTCTCCCGGATGTCAGTGTCTTCCATGGGGAAGCGAGTTGGTAAACACATTGTGTTGGAATCATGTATGGATATGAAGGTTCTTTGAGTGAGTATTGGAAGGTGGTTCTTGATGGAATTTTGAGTCAAAAGTAAGGTGTCATGGGGTTGTCTTTCTTGATTCATATGATGATCAACCTTTATTTTATTACCACAAAGAGTCGTACCAAAGTCCCACGGGAAAGAGGGGCGATGAGTCAGTTGGGGAAGGTCAATGGTTGCCCTTAGGGATCTCTGTCCAGTTGTAATGGTGACTCTCTCTGAATTGCATGACATAATCTTGTAATCTTCCGCATGTACCTTGCAAATGATCATTAGTAAAAGTTGCTCATGTTATGCCTTGCTCTCTGTCATGATTTTATTGTTTAAGCTCATAATGAGGTTAGTTACATTGCTCAAGTCTCGTGTTGTGTCTTGCCTTCTATCATGATTTTATGTTGTTATAGCATGTTTACTTAGCCTATTGATCGTATGATGGATTGGAAACATGAACCATATGATATGAACCTACATGATTGTTATTTCCTCCTGGATTAGGTTCATGATAGTGTGATCAACTCCCCTTTGTATGAATGCTTGTAGATGATTGCCTTAGCATGCTGGATGATGATGTGTCGATACTAGTATTTCTTTTGTGACAAGAATCTATAGCATGCCCATCTGTTTTGTATTCGTCAAATTGACTGTTGTTGATGATTTTGCAAGTTGATACTGTTGTGTGATTGCTTGCGTTGAATGGAGAATGTGTGGTATAATTGAGTCTTGATGAATGCATGTTATCCTAGTATGTGTTGGGTTGAGCTCATGTCCTCGTATTCTAGTCATATTGCCCATTATTTGGACTTGTGTTAAAACTTTTCTCATACTTCTATATCGTTGGAATGTGAGCGAGTGATCTCTTATGCGTCGTCATGATTAGTTGCATGCATGTATCGTACGCCATGATGAGCCTTTAGCATCATGTAGGACCCTTAGTTGTGACTTGTACGCATTTATATCTTGCCGACATTATCGCTGAATTTATCCCTTGAGTCAGGTCCCTGATAATGTGATTCTTCCCTCTTCCTACCCTCTTAAGATGTTTTGCCCATCCTGATTAGATTAATGTTGAACTTGATGATCGACTTGCTTCCCGTGATGGTTAATCCTAGCATGCTTACCTGTTATTGCTTGGTGGTATTTCCCTATTATCCTGTGCCATCTTCTCATGCTTGCATTAGTGTATGATCGACTTGACACCTCACATGATCACACACCACACTATATCATGATTTAACATACGCATGACACATGAATGTTAGAATGGACTTAGTCGAAGTATCTTGATTGTATTCCTGTTTGATATGTGTTGTTAATATCCTATAGAGCTTATGATTTCTAAAATGACCCGCTCAATGGTGACTTGTCATGCTTGTTTATTACGTGAACATTCTTGTCCATAATGTGATAATTATTGTACTACTTTATGTGCCTCAATGACTATTCCTTCCTAGCATGCTTAGAATCTATCACGGTGATGTTCTCTTTGTTACCTTGTAAGGATGCCTCATCCTTCATGAACATTATGTTGAATTCATTTAAATCACTCTTGACTATGCCTATGTCTTATCATGTATCGCTAGTACCAAGTGTTACTTATGCCTTAAAATGTATCTCTTCATATGATTACATGTCGTTCTCAACCTATTATATGATCCTTGTTGCTAGATGTGATAATTGTCATGCCGCTCGTATGTACCCTCATATGACGCTTAGTTTGATTTTTATGATGTACCTTGTCATGCTATATTTGGACTCATTTGTTGGCATGCTCGTGCATTGTTCATATACATGATGTTTGTCATCCTCGTTAAGCCATGCATGACCATTACTGGCTCCGCATATCTTATTTGAAATTGCTAGAAATATCTGCTTCCCTGAAATAAAAGGCTATTAGCTTATCTCACATGCATCCGTGTAGAATTCGATTATGTCTTTTGGATTAAATATGCATGTCATTCTCCTTGAGATAGGTACATGTTAGTGTGGATTAATGTGACTGATATGCTCCATGAGGAATTCATTTTGCTCGTCACAATTGTAACCTAATAGACTTTCATAAGGGCATCGTTGTATTCTCGGGTCGTAGTCTTGTCTCTAGTCTTGTCGTCTTAGCCTTGGTCCGTGTTTGATTTCGAAAGGAACATTGGGTTGTCCGCTCTTTTCACTCCCCTATCTTTGCTAACTTGGACTCATGCGCGATACATCGGACGAGCGACCGTATGGAAAAGGGAACGGGAAGTTAGATAGCGATAGAGCAGCGCATCGGAAGCGTGGGCATCTAACCCACGGGCCTCAGGATCAATGATGTCGGCGGAACAAACATGTTTCGAGGATGGAGTTTATTGAGTACGATATGACTTGCGAGCGAGTGTCCTTCGTTCAAATTGCTAATCCTTCTGAATTTATTGATGATGATATTGCACTAACCTGCCGATGAGATTTATGTGCTGATGTGCTCACTTGGTGATAACTATTGCCTGATTGTCTGTTGTTTATAATAATATGATTTGATGCCTTATAGTTCTAATGTGCCATAATACCTTGATTAGTTGTTACTCTGAGTTGCCAAGCATGATCTAAATTCCTTTGCCTATAAAGTGTGAACTACAAATGCTGAGAAACTTGAATTGTTTATTTGATAAGGTTTTGATGAAACTTGCTAGCCTAATTTGATGATGTTCATATATGATGTTTGCTATAGATATTGAGCATGGTAGTAAATTAAGACTTCTTGATAAGATTGTAATGTTTGAGGATGTATTAACGATGCTATTATAAATGCTAGCTAAAATGATGCATGCCTTAGGTGTTATAATTTTGATAACTGCTTCCTTTTTTTTTTTTAACATGTGGGTGAGATTCTTTTGTACAGTGGTCGGAGGGCAGAGAAAGGGTTTGAGCCATTATGATGTTCGATGGTGGTGTGAGGTAGAGTTGATGTGAGGATTGTTGGCTTAGGTAAGACCGAGTGAGCTTTGAGATTTATGAGAGGCAATGTTGGTGGTTCTGATGAGCTTTTAGGGGATTCTTGTGATGCTCCGGGTGGTACGAGGAGTGTAATAGAAGGCTCGTGAATATTGAGGACATGGTGTTAGAGGGTACTTGGGTGTGAAGTTAGAGATAGGAGTTGGATTCTTAGAGGTGGATGGTGTGGTAGTGATTGGCGGAAGGAAGGGTAAGATTTGAGCATCGAGATGAATTGGGATTTCTTTGGAGAAATTATGTCTGAGTTGACGTTGTTGAGTCTAGAAGAGGATTAATCTTGGCTTGCGAGTGGGGATTGTATTTTATTTTGACTGGTATGACGTGAGAATTTTCTTGGTTATGTGATTTATTTATATTTGTTGGCATGATGTTAGATAACAACTATATGAATCTGATACAGAATGATATTACATGTTGTTATGCAATATTGAAATCTAGTTGGTAGTGACAAATGTTATCATGATATATTGCTGCTCTGCTATGTTGTTTTAGGAGCATGTAGGGATGTGTTGTGATATGATATACGAGATAATGATGTGTTATTAGGTGAAAGTGTGATGTTATGTTATGGGGTGAAAGCATGATGTTATATTATGTGGTAGTAAACATGATGTTGTATTATATGTTTAGCAAGCATGCTTATGGATATGTTACATCACGAATATGGCTTTCAAAATGAATATGAATTATATATATGAGATAATGATGTCTGATTACTAAATGATCGCTATATGACGTTGTGATGAGTTAAGATGATGTTTGGTGAGTATGCTGACATTCGCTGATTGATATGTTGCTTGATCTCCCCTTTTTGCTGAATCTTAATGGCATGATTTTGTTGTGTTGATGTGTTGACAATGAGTTTTGTTTCGTTGACTCTATGATGAGGTGATACTTTTATGACTTCTGGTGTGATGTCGAGACGTTTATTATGATTTTGTTATGTGGTTGAGATATGTATTATGACCCGTAGTAGGATGTAGAGATGTTGATGTGACCTTGTGGCACTGTGTTGGCATATGCTTAAGACTTGTCATATGATGTACTGATTGGAGATTGGTTGGTTATTTGGTTATGCATTTCTTATAGCTTGTAAAGCTTGCTTGAATTGAGACTGATAGCTTGTTTTGATTCTGGAAACTAGGAAGAGAATATGGGATTAGCCCTTAGAGGTGGATGATTCCACCTCCCAACTTTTGAATTTGATTGTTTGATATGCGAGAAACTAATCTGGTGGTTGGAAGATTTTGACGAAATCTTGATTTGAAAGGATTTGACTTGTTTTGGTGTAAGGTTGCTTGATTAGACGTCTTATTTGAAGATTTTGAACGATTTTGAAAAAGGACCAATTTGGATTGTAGAAGAATGAACGTTACTGAGAATTTCAACGATTTTGAGGCCAATCTTTTTCAATTGCGGAATCCCCTTTAAAACTTTTCAAACCCGGGCAACTCTATGATACTTCACGAAGTGGATACAAGCATTTTATGAGGGCGCTTGTAGGGTGCTTGCTAAGGCCTAGTGATGATATTGTAGAACTTTTAAAGTTGTGGTACTTTCGAAAAGTCGAAGCGAGGATGTGATAGGGGCGCTTATTGCATACTTGTCAAGGCCAATTGGAGGTGTCACGACCGTGACTCGGATGTTGTGAGAATCCCGGAAGACGCAACCGAGATGATTACAAGATCCCTGGACATGGTCCCTGGACTCATCAATTTCAAACTTCCACCCCTACTTTGTTTTGTTTTAGTCTCGGGGACGAGACTTGTTTTTAGAGGTGGATGATGTAAAGGCCCTTGATTTTAAATCCTAAATTTCGAGAAAAGAAATTAAAAATGAATTTAAATCGGATTATTTAATATCTCTTAAAATGAATTCCGGCATGATTTTAACGGATTTTTCCGACGGATTTTAATTCCGCTATTTTGACTTGAAATTTTGGAATATGAGCGAGGTTTTATCGAAGTAATTAATTCGAGTTTGGAAATTCGATTCGAAATTTTGAGTTGGGACGAGGTTGAGAGAGAGTTCCGCGTTTTATTATCGAGTATTTCAAATGTAGTTTTTGGTACCATTTTGTGTGTCTCATTTCTTCCCCCTTTTCGAGCAGCAGTAGTAGGCTAATAGCTCTTCTTGTCTCAACAACTCATTCCTCTTATTTTGGGTAAAATTCTATCCTAAACCTCTCTTTTTGATTCCACACACTTTGACAAACAAACAACATCTTTATCTGTTCAAAAATCAGGCCACCATTGACCCATTTCAAACCACACAAAACCCAAAAATCACCTTATCTTCTCTTTCCCTTTGATTTTGCCGAAGAGCCCTTGCCTCCACCACCACACCTCCCCTAGCCACTGGCTGAGCCACCCTAGCACCACCGGGCACCTCGAAAGCTCCTTCCTCCGAGCCGAGCAGTAGCAGCAGCATCTCCGCCTCACCTTGCTCCTCCTTTTCGTTGAAGCCCAGCGACCGAGCCGAGGTCCCGAGCCCTTCTGAGCAGCTCCTCCTCTTGTGTCCGTGAGTCGCAGCAGCCTCGCTCCTCCTCCTTCCTCTCGGCGACCGGCAGCACACACCTGAGCCACCCTATCCTCCGGCGTAGACGAGGCCCAGACGCACCCCGGAGCCTCCAAACGCCACCGCCGGCCCCACGCCGTCGTCGTTTCCCTGTTCTTCCATTCCCAAGGTCGATTCCGTTTTCTGATTCGATTCCGGTTTAAATCTCGTCAAAATCCGTTCTTTTCTCACCCCTTACTTCTCCTAGGACTCGACCGGAGCTCCCTCCCCGTCAATCGTAGCCGGAGCCGCCCTCGGAGCCCCATCGGAGTCGGAATCGCGCGCGTCGGTAATCTCTCCCTCCTCCTTCCTCCTTGCTCGCGCTTTGCTGTGTTGTCTTGGGTTTTTGTCGGAATTGATCGACGGTCAGAATGGGGACGGTGTTGGCTTGAACGGCCGCCGGCAGGGACCTGTTCCCTTCTTCCCTCCGTTTCAACGCCTCCGCCGTCTGTGTTCTGTCTGGAGGTTGAAGTCGACGCCTTCCTTTCTTTCTCATTGGGCTGGGGCTGGATCTTTGAGCTGGGCCGGATCCAAATCTCATTTCGGGTTTCATCTTGGGCTGTAGAGTCTTTTGTTGTTATTTCATATGATTGGGTTAAATCAAATATAGTAGATGTATTATTATTGTTATCATCATTACATATCACGGAGTATGATCTTATGATTATATATTTTATGAAAATGAGCATATATTATGAAAGTGTTTAAAAGTAATATTATTTGACTTATATGATATTAAGTGGTGTTTTAACGGATGTTTTAAAAATGATTAAGTAATTTAGTATTGTTGCTCTATAATGGTACAATTGTTAAAATGGATCGAGTTTGGTGTTGTGTTTTATTTAAACATTGTTGGTTTTGACTTATAGATATGATTTGCAAGGATGAATTTAATTGGTGTTATTTTGGATAAAACGTTGTTGAATTATTTATATGGGGTTCTCAAGTTTTCTGAAAATGTTCTTAAAGGATTAAGAATTTTGAAATAAAATGCCAGAATTAGTTCTATTAGAAAATTGGTTTTAATGTTTAAATGTTTAACGTCGGGATTTCTTGTTTTGGTTTGATAATGTTAATTTTGGGAAAGAAGTTTGAAAGGTGTTGTTGGTATGATTTTATCAAAGGGTTGATTGGAAGAATGATTTTGGTTGATGTTGATCATATCGGAAAGGTTTTAGAAAATGGTTTTACCGTCGATTGGTTTTGAGGATGTTGAGAACTCGGGTATCGTGTGTACGAATATTGGTCCGGTGGCTTATGGAAATGGCTTGATGATAGGTGTGTATTACTTTTGGATTGCTTTGGACTTGCATTTGGGCCCTTGCTTGTGTTATCTTGCTGTTCTGCATCTCCAGGTAAGTCTCTTCGGAGCTTACTCAGATTGAATAGAGCTATTCCCTGCTTTAGGTGCATGATATACTAGGTGTTTGCATTCATGATCAGCATGCCATGTAGTACCATGCTAGGTTGCATTGATCGTTGAGCATTCTATTTCTCTATGTGTATGTAAACAGAACGGCCGTTATTTGTGAAGTAACTAGAGTCATTGCTTGTAACGACCCGAAATTTAAGTACCCGAATTAACCTCCATAAACCTACTTAGAAGGTAAATAAGGTTCGGAATACTAGATTATCGGGGAACGTTATAGAAGAAGTTTGATCTTCTTCCGTGAGCTTTGGATCTTACGACCGAGTACGAGTTATTATTAGGTTCATTTAAGCGGAAGATTTAGTTGTCAAAAGATGGGGATTGCGAACCCCGAAAAGATCGTAAGCCCGTTGGAGGCTTCACCTGTCCTAGACTATCGCGAAAACGTTTCGAACAGAGATAAAAGCGGAAATCATAAATACAACAAAATGCCACGGCCACGCCGGGTCAAAACGATAAAACGTATGAGCAAAAGAGTGCGAATGTCAAGCGCCTCCCTCACTCTAATCGTCCAAAAGGTCTGTCCCGACAACCATCCACATCAGTAAGTCATATCGGGTAAGGGGTACCTGAATCTAAAAAACAAGAAATAAATCGGGGTCAATCATCGGAAATATGCACACTCCGTGCCATATAAAGAGGCATACTTAAACTACATGAATGTTAAAATGCAACACATAAGCAAGTGTATAGATATATATAAATGCGAAATAAACACATAAGGGCCCGTATCATCATCATAATCATCATCATAATCACCATAATATCTTCTCAAACGTACTCATCCTTCTCAAACATACTCATTCTTTCTCATCATAAGCCCTTCATCATTTCATTCGTGTTCCATCGAGTATAAGTCATTTATTCAGATTTTGACGGCCGTCCTACCATAGACACATAGCATACATATGAATCGTTGGATTTACTAAGTTCATCCTACGTCATATTACCAGTTTATATTCCTAACATGTTACTAGGTCGCGTGATGCATGAAGACTCTCGATAAGACAAAGAGTATCACATAAATCCATCATGAGTAAGTCCAGGGGACTTACCTGGAGTCCGGAGAATAAGCAAGCAATAAAGTGCACAACCAAGGATCCAATCAACAAGAGCCTATTAATTTCATTAAGCTTTCATTAGGTGGTATTCTAATGCATGGTACCCAACCTAATAATCAACATACATCCACATGAGGTTCACGATTCTATAGATTACACAATTTGATTAAGTGATCCGGACTTAACCAGTTGTAATCTATATCGTATTATCACATAATCGATTTTCTTCTTATCGGATCATAAGTCAAGTTATGGGTATACTTCATTTCTGTATTTTATATGCTCTAAGTTTCGGTTATGCCATCACATATTTAACCATATTCTTAGCATTCCCTTAACCAAGTTTTCTAACCGAGTCATTATAAACACTGGTTACTAAAATTATAATAACTCTTGATTCAACCGTTGGATTGCTGTAATTTTTGAAGGACAGATAGATAACATTCCCATGAACATCATATTAAGATTTCAGCCGAATCAGACCGTTGGATTGGAATTAAAGTCCAAATTACAGAGGCACATATATCTATTTTGTCTCTTGATGTTTGCTACAAAACGCAACCAAAAACACATAGAGGCTCCACTTCCTAAGCCCTTTCCAAGCACACAAGATCTATTCCTAGAGAGAGGGAAGGCGGATGAGGGATTACCTTCGAAGAATCCCACACAAACGACTCAAGAACACCCTCGGGAGTCCTTCGGAACACCTTTCAAACACCTTGCCATTTTGTCACCAAAAATCCCAAAACATGATTTAGATTCTTACTCAAAGTTGAAGAAAAGGAGTTATAAAACATGTTGGAACTCAATTTTGGAAGAAAGGAAGGGTTCTTACCAAGAAATCAAGTCAAACTCTCAAGACCCTTCAAAAACAGTTTTCTGCAGCTTCAAAGATGGACGATTTTGGCTGGGCAAAAGACCTTGGATTTTTGTGTTTGAGATATGTATGGAAAGCTGGGTTCAAGACGGATCCATGGCCACCGAGTTTGCTCAATTTGGATGAGTATGGAGGGAGTTATGCTATTTCTTGTGAAGGCTGTCCAAAATGGACCTAAAATGGAGCAAGGCTCTCCTTCTCTCTCTCTCTCTCCTCTCAAGTGACGGTGGGGCTTCTTTGGATGAGCTCCTCATGAGTCTTGGGGTCAGGCTTATAGAGGAGAGGGGTGGTTGGCTTCATGAGTCAAAGCATGGGGGGTGATGGGATGAAGAGATGGGAGTGGTTGAATGTCTACATTCACAAGCAAGCCACAAGTCAAGGGTTTGGTGGATCAATGTTGGGCAATTTGGGTGGATGACCTCTTTAACATAATGTAAAACCCGAGCTCGCGAAGCGTTAAAATCCGTTACGTTTATAAGATACGAGAAAAGTGGCTTGGGCATATTTTTTCCGTCATTAAATCCATGTAAAGCTAGGCATAAAATTTTTAAATTTTCCGGGTTTTCATAATCATAAGGGAGGATAATATTCGGATTATCCTACGGATATTTTGTAAATATTAATTAAATTCCGGTCTTTACATTGCTAGGGTTATAGGACGACCTAGTCTCATCGGGTCCCGTCCTGAGTCAATCGAGTCATGAACTTCCTTATATTATGAGATACTTGCGGGCTTTATTGTGGAGCGGGTTAGGCATGCGTGCCGCCCGATTATGATGGAATGCATTCACGAGCTGGCCAGTCTCCGCCCTATCGGAAGGGGGTGGAGGTAGGAGAGGGATATACCACTTGGTATTCTGTGTTAAGGCCTTATTATTATTATGCACTTGATCTTAGGAGCATGTTAGTGTGTTAATATTCCGCAATGCATCTAGAAGCATCTTTATTAGGTATAGCGTATATGTGTGCTTAGGGTTGGGATGCAGAGCTAAAGTGGGCATCGATCTGATCCCGCCCCATATCAATTTTTTTAGGTATCCGTTATGCTTACTACTATTGATGCTGATTTGAGTCCATGACCGCTGAGTCTAACATGGCGGAAGGAGAGAGTTGAGATTCCAACTTCTCCAATTTAATTACGGCTCGAATTTGAATGGTTGATTTTGTTTTGACCCGGCTCAGCCGTGGCACCCTCTTGTATTGCATCTTGAGTCTACTATCTGCATTACTATTGGTTTTCTATGCTTAGACTTATGACAGGTACAGGGGACTTCCCCGGGGATTCCAACGATCCCTTCGAATTTTGGGTATGAAATCCCACTTAAAAATGTTATGATAGAATTTCAAACCTTCAACCTGTACTCGGGGCGCAAGATCCTAACGAGGGGTTTCATCCCTCGAAACGTAACTCGGGAATCATAATCCCGGGCCGTTACAAAGGCAATATCTTCATCTTCTTTTATGCATTCAACCAAAGTTGCAAAATGGGGTAGTGATTCAAACTAACCATTTCGTCGATCTCTCTTATGAATAATGTAGTTGAGATTCATCGACTTGGACAAGGTTCAATTATATCACGTAATCATTTGATATATTGAACCGTTTCTTTGGAAAACAAATTCATTTGTCATCAGTTTGTGATAGATGACAATTAAGGTCATCTGTTCATGGCTATTAATCAGACCACTGTAGAATCAACTCAATTAAGTAAATCTTATTAACTTGTTAGGACTTGTATACTTATCATCCAACTCTTTGTATAAGCTTGTATTATTTGAAGTATATATACACACTAACACACACACACTACTCCTCCTCCGTTTAATTTTTTAATTGTTTTTTCATGAACTAAAAATTCTATAAAATATCAACTTTTTAACTAATTTTTTAGAATAATTTTATAATTACTAATAAGAATGAAAGGATTGTTATGAATCATTAAAAATTCTGATATCTTATAAAGTTTTTTTTTAATTCGTTAAAAAGATGTGTCAAATCACCCATGCCAGAGTAAGGGACATGATGGATGATCATTTTTACATAAATCAACACGATTTCTGTTTAGTGCAGGGTTAAATTTCCGTTTAGCGCATAGTCAAGTGGTCGCAACGACCAAATGCCAGTTGGTCGTTGCGACCAATTTTTTTTTTTACAAAATACCCATGGTCGCAACGACCACTATGGATAATGGTCGCTGCGACCTATTTAAAAAAACAATACACACCTTTTAGCCCGGGTCTAATCAAAACCGGGCTAGAAAGTCTTGCAAAAATCTGGGCGCAGAGCCGCCTTCCCATGCCTAGACCTGAGCATGGGCCGGGCCGGGCGGGCTTGGGCCGGGCCTTAATCAAAATTTCAGCCCATTACACCGGGCCGGGCTTGGGCCAGGCCCGGTTTTTGGGCCTAGTGTCTTGCCCAAGCCCGCCCTCCTTGCCGGGCCGGGCCGCCCACCGGGCCAAACGGGCTTAACATTTCAAATTCATTTTTTTATCCGAAGTCGTACTAAATGTTTTAAAAAAAAGGTAAATCACAAATTATACCAATACTTTCAAATGTGAAGTAAATCTGGATACAATATTGGCTTACTAACAAATGCAATACAAAGTTATCTACATAATGTAATACAAAGTTATATATACTGTATAGAAAGTTATATAAAATATATGTTATACACTTGTATATATACTGTAAATGTATATATATGTTGAAATGTAAATGTGTCCCATACACTGTAAATACGTAGTATATAATTTCAAATATGTGTGTGTGGCCGTGTGAGACTATAAATATATATACACACTGTAAATACATATATTATATATATGTCATATGTGTATCCTCGTTCTGCGTCCCGTTCTACATAATTTTTGCGGGTCGGGTCCAGGATTTACGGGATTTGTGTTCACCCTTTGAAATTATGTATATATTTTTAATATGTTATATATATAACTTATATAATTATATATATAATATTAATATTAATATATATATATATATAACCGGGCCGGGCCTGACGGCCCGCTTGGGCTTTACCCTATGCCCAAGCCCGGCCCTCTGGGCCTACCGGGCAGGGCTCATCGACCCGCTTGGGCCAATTACTCTGTCCAAGCCCGCATATTTTCCCGGGCGGGTTGGACGGGCCGGGCGGGTTGGCCCATGTTTGCTCAGGTCTACCCATTCCCATTTCTCTCTCCATCTATCCATCTGATTGTCTATGTAGATCTATTCTTTTGTGATTAGTGATTAGTTTTTCATGGAACGACACTGTTGAAACCCAAATCCTCTCGAGAGATGTGGATTCATGTGAATTTTGTCCGGATAAAAAATCGGGCTCGACAGGCCAATTGAAGCTAGCGCTAGGGTTGCAGATATCTCCGGCTGAATTGAAGCCAGTGCTAGGACATACCATATCCGGTGGACCATCGTTGAGAAAAACTGAAATCTCCGGCCGAATTTGGTCCCGGTAAGTGTTTGGAAGGCGAATCGGAGGGACTCCATTGATAGCAAGTTTCTGGAAGAGAGAAAAGGAAAACGGTGAGAGATTGGTGGGGTGGGGTTGGATAGGGTAGTAATTTGTTGTAATTACAAGGGTATTTTTGTCTTGTTCTAAGAAAGTGTTGTTACCTTGTTCTAAAAAGCAATACCCTAAATCAAAACCTAGAATAACTAAGTAGAAACCACCTTAACTAGAGAAAAGCTCGAGGATTAGGAAATCAATCATTGTTGGGAATCATGAGTGAAACTATCTTGATTTATATTGCTTTCAAACAATCACCATTGCTCTTGTTACTTAGTTATTGCTTTCATCACTACTATTGCGGACCTGCTAATTGTGCTTTTTTAAAAAAAAAATTGAAGGGCGGGACCCGAGAATGGGTCCTCAACAAGTTGCGGATCCATTAGCGGTGTATCAAGTAAAAATTACCGGTGTATTTAAAAATCCTATTTTTTTAATAAAAAGAAAAGAAAATCTGAATTTAATTCAGGAAAAATCCAAAGTTGGCTAGGGTTGTGCATCGATCTAAAACCTAACCTAACCGAGTTGAGTTGAACCTAACCGAACCAAAATAGAAAATCTCAAAAATTTCAAACCGAAAGCATTAGGTTCAGTTTGGTTATTTGTCGGCTGTTTGGTTTGTGTTCGGTTCGGTTTTAACATAATTGAGCCAAATTTTCATAAAAAAAAAAAGTATACAATTATATATACACTGTATTTATGTGTATATATACACATATGTCAATATAAAGTATACAAATATAAATAAACTAATACAAATATAGTGTACATATGTGTATACACAGTAAGTATCTGTATATATATATATATATATATGAAGTATACAAATATGAAATATATACACACTGGATTTATGTAGTGTATAAAAAAATTCGGTTTAACACAAACCGAACTGAAACCGAAAAATGAACATTTTTGAACCGAAAGCCGAACCGAAAAACTTCGATTAGGTTCGATTTGTGTTGGTTCGGCCCAAAAATTCGATTTGTGTATCCTTAAGTTCTAAGAACGAAGACTCCTTCTCTGGGGTTGTTTAAGAAGGAAGACATGACATTAATTCTCTGGGCTAGCTAGTTGGTTAAGAAGAAGTCAATTTTGGGTGGCGTGTTTAATTGCCAAGTTGAGAATTATTGTAAGGTTTGATAGGAGGTGATCTCCAACTCCAACCCTCAACCAAATTGGTAAGAATTATGCAACTTGCATAGACAACACACGTAATTTATTTATGGAAAACTTATTTGCAAAATGCATCAAATTTACGATGCGTATATATAAATCGGTAAATGGTTCTTTCACAATCACCAAAAAATGGCGAAAGATGAGGCCAGTCAATCTCATTTGTCATTTTACATGATTTTTTTTAATAATTAAAATAATTTATGTGAATGTAATACACTATTATATATTATTGACCAAAATTTTCATAGTATAATTAAATAATTATGTCAAAATTGAAGTATGAATAATATCATATATGAATGGTGACAAACTTTTAAAATGAACTATATTATGAAACCGAAGGTATAGTTGAAACAAATGCATTATCTTAAAATGTCTTAGTAAATATATGTGCAAAACGACGATCTGTTTTAAGTATCGTGTCATACATGATTTTATACTTTAATAATTACACAAGTTTTTTAAATTTAGAAGTTTAATTATTTTCAAAGAGGACTTATAACCTTCAGATTTAGTGAAAGAATTATATGATAAATTAAAAAATTTATATATAAATTATAATTGATTAATTGGAGCTAGAATTAACTTTAAAAGAAATCAAAGATTGCTTAATTGATTTTCATTAAGTCACTCGGTGATGATGACATCGATAGCATTAATTAGTACTATATTTTTCATTTAGTTGTTTAGAATAGATAAATATATACGGAGTACCTCATTTGCTCAATTTTTATAAACTTTTTTATTTCTCTCAATTTTTTTAAATTAAATGAATATTTTCATAATAAGTTTTTTTTTTTTCATAATTTTATTTAAAAATATTTATGACAAATTATGTGTGTGGAGTTCTGGTCGAAATTGCTTATATATTGATTCATGATCCAATCTGACCTTACTTCTTTTAGATGCGTCAATTAATAATCCAACATATTTTAGCCATGTCAGCTAATTACCTCAAATATTTTGAAAATTAACTTAAAATAATGAATTAAATAAAGAAATATTTATAAACTGGTGCAAATAATATCTTTTATAATAAGCATAATATTAAAATTGAATTATTTTATAATACTCTAACAAAAGTATTTTTTAATATCTTTTATGTTAGTTAGTTATACAATGAAAATCTTTTTCAGCAAAAATAAAACACAAAAATTCAAATAAGTTTCTATGAATTAATTTAATCTTTTATATCTCATGGTATAAAATTTTATCTAATAGCATTTCACTACCACCAAGAAATAAATATTTGATATTTAATTTTGATTTAGATACTTTTATATTTTCAAATAATAAATAAAATTAAGATCTTTCATTTCAGTATGTACTCTTTATTAGATAAATAAGTGATAAAATAATAAAGAGTGTATAAATAAGATCTTACTCTTATAGAATATAATAAAATAAAATTGATTAATAAAATGTGCAAGAGTGCGCGGGATAACGAATACTAGTATATATACTCTATTCCTTGAAAAAAATAATTGTAACCCCTCTCCAAGTCTTTTTCTTCATCGAACACTATCCGTCGAGATCGGATCATGTAAAACTTGGTTCTACATCTGATATTACACTTAATTATTTCATATATAATTTTATATTATAAAAATTATATACTCTATACACATATATATTGACATGTTTATCAATTTTTATTATGAAAATCTACACTATATATATAAAAACTATCAGTAATTGAAAAATTGAATATTTTAGAGAATAATTTGTAAATTTTTCTGAAACATACATAGTATATTTTTATAATAGAAATTTATAAACATTTCAAATTTTATAATTTTTATAATGTGAAATTAATACCGAAATAATTAAATGTGACTTTAAATGTACCTGATCACCCATTCTCCTGCGCGACTCTTTCATACTTGTACTCTATTCATAATTTTTTTTATAATGTGACATTAATATAAATGTATAGTGGATAAATATTGTAAATTTTATAATTTTTTTTAATAATGTGACATTAATACCGAAATAATTAGACGTGACTCTGAATGTAAACGGAGACTCCATTTTCCTGTGCGACGCTTTCATACTTGTACTCTATTTATTACCGACGAATGAACCATTCATTATACCCAATTCCAAGTATAAGCTAAATTAAAAGATCGATGGATGATCAAGATGAACAAGAGCTCAGGAAATTCGATTCCTCCCTCCAAGGGCGTACCCAATTGATAACCACCAGCTTCAACTCCAGACCCAACGGCGCCGCCGGCTCCCTCAACTCGTTGATCTTGGTCATCCGCTCCCTTAGCGACACCAACGAGGACGTGGTCAACATCCTCCTGCGTTCCAAGGACGACATCTACGGCAGCCCCGAGCTCTGCTCCCTTGTCAAAGACTACTTCAGACACAGCCAAAACACCCTCAAGTTCCTCAACATCCTCGAGCACTGGCTCAACGGCAGGGCCGGCGTCAGCTGGAAGCTCCAGCGCATCAAGTCGGGTCTCACTGAGTTCAAAGCCGACAAAACCAAGACCCGCTTCGGGAGGACGCTCCTCCAGCGCGCGCTCAACGACTTCGCCAATGCCAGCGATGACTCCGTCGCCAGGCAGCTCCACTGCCAGCTCGCCGTCATCCTCGACGAGCAGAGGCTCTTCCACGACCGCCTCCTCGACAAGAAGCGCGATGCTGATTTTCGGAGTCAGGGGCGGCTTAAGACATACCGGAAGGTTGCAGCGGTTATTCTCGCATCGCTCTATATAGGGCTGTTGGCGTGCGCTGTGACCGCAGCGATGTCGACCCTGCACCCCCATAGCATTATAGCTGTGGCGGTAGCCATTGGGTCGATGAACCCGACCGACCAGGTGGGGAAGTTGGTGGATTACTTGCTGAACAAGTACGAGGAAAAGCTGAGGCAGAGGAGTGAGTTGCTCAGCTCTTTGGAGGGAGCGGGTAGTCCTCGGATGGCGGTGCAGGACTTGGAGGTGGTTAAGGCGGCGGTCAAGGGGTTTGACGAGGGGTTCTCCACAGTCGGTAGGTATACGGACCCCGAGCTGAAGAGTATGGTTGACGATATGGAGAGGAAGATCGATGAGTTTTCGAAGACGATCAAGGAGTTGCAGACCAATAAGGACAAGTGTTACAAGAACGTCACCGATGCTAGGCGAAAGATTTGTGGGGGCCTAGGGGCTAGAGATCGGTGTGGCTGGTTTATCCAGTGTGAGTGCTTTGCAGGTTAGTGTTTAAACTGGCCGTGAGATACGATAAGCCTGTCACCTCGAGACCCATGTCCTTCTAGGGTGGTTTGTGTCTTTGTGAGATGATTAATCCATCGGTATATTTTAATTTGATGTGTAAGTTTTGATATATATAGAGAGAGAGAGATATCAACAATGCAAATAAAGAGTAATTAATCGCTCCTTGTTTTTGAATTCCCGATATTGATTGGATTTGTAATTTGTAAAGGCTATGTTCTTCATAAGTTGTATTTGTTACGTGATCAATCGAGTTATATATAGTTATATATTATAGATACTGTATTTACAAATAAGTATAAAATTATATCCCTGTAACGGAGGCAGGACAGATTGCTTGGTGAGCGGGTTGGCAACGCAGAGATAAAACTTCATGTCGAAGGATCAAGCCACTGCTTGAGGCCAGGATTCGGTAGGAACTTTCCTCGTTTATTGGGGATTGGGGAAAAGTGGACATGTAGAGGGATGGTAGGAGTGGATCACCATTACTATCACAGTGAGTAGAAATTGAATTGCTCAAATTAATCTCCGGATTTCTTCAAATGGGATGGTAGTAGTAGATGATCGATCACTATCACTGAGAGTATAAATTGAATTGCTCGAATCTCTGGATTTCTCCAAATTGCTGAACATCACACAGAGATGCCTCAAAGAAGATGATTTGGGGGAAGAAATTAGGGCTCGTTGCAGATAGGTTTGCACTAATGCTGGATTGGATATGAACGAGTTCCATCGCTTTGAGACGAGCTTCAATCTGAAGAGAGGTTTCAATTGCAATCTTGATAGAATGTTAGACACAATCTCCTCTGAAACACAGGTGGAGCTTTGATCGGTGTTAATGGCTGCACATTTCTTGCTTCGTATAGAAAATTCCATTGCTGCAGATTTTGAAACTAATGAAGAGATGTATAAATAGATTAATGAATCAAAATGGGAAATTTATAGGGAGAAACGCGAATACTCGTTCGTCTCTCGTTGGGCAATCAAAAGCAGAGTAATTCAGTTTTTTGAATTATCTATGTTATGTAGTTCCAAATTTCAAACATGACAAACCCTATCAGGGATCGATTTCTTATTTTCTGCTTACAATAATTACACAATTTTTTTTCTTTTATGTATTTCCACCGGATATTTCTTCAGCAGTTAAGATTTCCCTTGATGGGTAAAATAGTTTCAAAATAATACTCTCTCCGTCTCAAAATTTAGGTCGTTTGACATTTTTGGCACGCTTTTTAATGTGTTAAAAACACTTTGAAATATTTTTTTTTTTGAAATTTTTAAAATAATTTCAAACTTATTAGTAATAAGTTTCAAATTTTAAAAAAAAATTGAAAAAAAATCAATATTTTATAGAGTTTTTAACACATTAAAAAGCGTGTCAAAAGTAACTATTTACAAAGCTAAAATATCGCTTATTGCGTGTGTGCAGCTAAGTAACAAGTTGTCCATATCCTTGATGAGTACGTTTTTGTAACCAAGTGACTATTCTCTGGGGTAGTTGGTTAAGGAGCTAGTAAGTCATCATTGTCCACTGCACGTGTGGAAGGTTTGATCAACCCAATTGGTAATTTCGTTGCATTAATATGCAATGAGCCTGCATATTTAGTGCAGACGATCGATCGAGATCGATGCAGTCAAAAGAATTCAAAGCAAAAAAACAGGTACATATACAAATGACAACACACGTAATTTATTTATGAAAACTGATTTGCAAAATGTATCAAATTTACTACGCCGCGTAGTCTACGCGTATACCTAAAAAGCTAGAACTATGATCCACTTTGAAAATGTAGAGTACTATTTTAAGGAAATAAAAAAGTGATAGTATAATTTAATTGGTTGAAAAACATATTATTATTATTATTATTATTATTATTATTATTATTATTATGGTAATGAGCAAATTGACAATTGAAAATGGCATCAAATCTAGTTTTGTTATACATGATTTTATACTTTAGTAAGTATATAAGTTCTCGACTCTCACTTATTGGAGATTTGATTGGAGATCTGATAATGTGATTGACGATCTCGTCCGTAAGAACGTCCTTGGTGGTAGCTCAACCGCGGTTGACCACTCTAAATTTTCACCTTGTATAAAAAAATGTTAAAATTTGGAAATTTATTTATTTATTTATTTATTTTTAAAAAGGACTCTTTCGGTTATAAAATTTAGAAGCTCAATATTTTTTTTCAAAGGGTAGAGGACTCTATTTCGGTTATAACCTCAGATTTAGTGGAAGAATTGTGTGGAGTTAAAAAATAGTATAAGTTGCACCAAAAAAAAAAAATAGTATAAGTAAAGGCAGACCAAAAAAAAAAAAGTACAAGTAATTAGTTAAAGTGGATCTAGAATTAATTTGAAAAGAAATCAACCTTGGATTGCTTGATTTTTAATTATGAAGTCACCCAATGATTTTTTTTTAATTTATAAATTAAGTCATTAAGATGTCACACAATGATGACATCGATAGCATTAGTATGTTTTTCATTTAGTACTTTTGAATAGATAAACTGTATAACCTTACGTATAATTTTGTGTGTGAAATAACGGATAATCCATATTCTCCTGTGTGACGCTTTCATACTTGTAGTACTCTAAATAGAAGATTTTCTACAACCTTACCTATAATCTTGTGTGGGACATAAATGGATATATATACCCAATTCCAAGACAATTCAAGAAAAAAAAACTTCTGTGCCTAAACTAGTAAGCTAAATTAGAACACGCGCAAAAAGATCGATCGATGGATGATGATGATGATGCACAGCAGCTCAGGATCTTCGATTCCTCCCTCCACAGGCGTACCCAATCGATAAAAGACAGCGTGAACTCCGGATCCAACGGCGCTGGTTCCCTCAGCTCGTTGATCTTGGTCATCAGCTGCCTCGGCGAGACCAACCAGGACGTCGTCGACATCCTCCGGCGTTCCAAGGTCGACATCTACAGAAGCCCTGAGCTCCGATCCCTTGTCAATGACTACTTCAGGTACAGCCACAACACCCTCGAGTTCCTCAACATCCTCGAGCACTGGCTCAACGGTTGGTATGGCGTCAGCTGGAAGCTCCAGCGCATCAGGTCGGCTCTCACCGAATTCAAAAAAGCCAACAAAACCAACAAAACCAAGACCCGGTTTCGGAGGGCAACATCTCTGAAGAGTCTGCAGCGCGCGCTCAGCGGCTTCACAAGTACAGAGGCCAGCGACGGGGACTCCGTCGCCAGGCAGTTCAACCGCAAGCTCGCCGACATTCTCGACGAGCAGAATCGTTTGCACGAGCGCCTCGTCCTTGACCAGCGGCGCGAGGATGATTTTCAGAGACAGGGGCGGCTTAATACATACCGGAAGATTTCGACGGTTATTCTGGCGTCTCTCTACATAGGGCTGTTGGCGTGCGCTGTGGCCGCGGCGCTGTCGACGATGCACCCCCAAATCGTTATAGCTGTGGCGGTAGCCATTGGGTCGATGAACCCGACCGGGCAGGTGGAGAGGTTGGTGAAGTACTTGCTGAGTAAGTACGAGGAGAAGCTGAGGGAAAGGAGTGAGTTGCTCAGGTCTTTGACGAAAGCGGGTAATCGGATGACGGTGGAGGATCTGGAGGTGGTTAAGGAGGCAGTAGAGGGCTTAGAAGAAAGGTTAAAGGGGTTGTCCACCGTAGGTAGGTACTATATGGACCCTGAGCTGAAGAGTATGGTTGACGATATGGAGAAGAAGATCGATGAGCTTTCGAAGAAGATCAAGGAGTTGCAGACCAAGAAGGACAAGTGTTACAAGGATGTCACGAATGCTAGGCGAAAGATTTGTGGGGGGCTATGGGGTAGATCGAGATCGGTGGGAGTGGTTCATCCGGTGAGAATGCTTTGCAGGCTAGCCGACCCCTTGTAACTAGAGGTGGCAATTCGGTTGTTCGGGTCGGGTTCGGGTATACCCATTCGGGTTAGTCATATGTCAGGTCGGGTCATCATATGCCGGGTATACTGTATATGTGTTTAGTCAGGTTCGGGTCGGGTCGGGTTTGTCTATGTTAGTGTCCATTCGGGTATCGAGTCAAAATGGGCTGGGCTCGGGTTCGGGTTGTGTATGACACTAGATTTTCGGGTTTCGGTCGGGTTTGGATTCGGGTGAGTCGGTCGGGTTTTCGGGTCGGGTTAAATTTTATCAGCTCTACTTATAACCGCAATCTGTTCAGTCTCCTCTAATATACAAAAGTGATTATCTGGCCACGTAAATATCCCTGTCTTTCTTCTATGTTATTGTTCTCGTTACAACAATACTTAATTGTTTGGATGTATAAGATTTTATGTATATTGATCAACAATGCAAATAAAGAGTAATTAATCGCTCCATTTTTTTTAATGGCTATGTTCTTTTTGCCACCGGAAACAAGAGGCATTGTAGCTGCAGGGTCTGTTGCGCTAGCCGTTGTGGGCGGTAGCCGGTAAGCGATCAGATGACGGGGATCCAAGGAGGAGTGCGATGTCAAAAGAAGGGAGAATATCATGACGCCGACGGAGTTGCGGCCGGCATGTGCTGAGTTGCATTGACTCCAGGAACGGATCACCATTCCTATCGTCAACCGCCTTGGTCGATCGATCAGTTCGAGAACGCAGTACTACTAAGGCTACGTCATCGGGAGATTTTGGCACTGTAATCGCCATGGCTGGAGCTTTCATCTAAAGTTTTGACTGAAGCTTTCATTTAAGTTCGACAACGCAGACTACGCGGTACAACATCCTCTCTAAGCAAAATGTACATTCTTAATGTTTGCCTATTTATAAAATAATCTCAACCATTGAGCTAAAAGTCATGTGCAGGGTAGAGCCACAACTCTCAACTTATTTCAGTCACATCAGCATATTTATTCATGTCATATCAGCTTAAAAATCACTTTTCGTCTTTCGGTTTTTCTATCATATACGGTATACCTTTGGGACATAGGATAAGCAACTCATATTGAGAAAGATTGTCTGTATTTGGATACATAGATCATAGGAAAACATTATTAAAAATGGCTAAAATCATTTAAATTTAAAAAATATTTCTATTTGTAGCCTCTTATCGGGGCACAGGATAGAAAAACCGTTCATCTTTTTACCTTTTTTCATTAACAATATAGAGTCGCACGACTCTTATTTCACTTTAGTTTTTTATTTATTTATTAAACTAAATATTGATTTATTTTACATTGATAACATTTTTTCTTGATGATTATATTGTTTACATATTATTATTATATTCATATTATTTATAAACTAAATAAGGCTAACTATATGTAAGTTACATATAGTTAGCCTTACATAATGTAACCCAATACAATACATGTATATATTGTTTACATATTATTATTATATTCATATTTTTTCTTGATGATTATGTATTGGATTACATAATGTAACCCAATAAATATTTTATACGTGGTATAGTTTTTTTAACAATTTTGTAGTTATTATTATTAAGTACGAACTTATTATAAAAATCTATAATAATAAATATTTTATACGTGGTATAGTTTTTATCATTCTAAAGCGTGCGTAAATAGTAAACGTTGTTTTGTAGATGAAGGGAGTAGGAGTAGTGATTACATTTTGTAGTTAGTTGTAAAAAGTCCTCGTGGGCATGATGTTTATAATATCTTTGTTTCAAATATCATGAGTAGAGACCTTAAATATAATTGAAATCTATTCGCAAATAGCTATTCGCAAAACGACCGTGTGCGTGTACGGCCATTACTTGATCGATATCCTTGGTTTCGATGACTTAGCAAGCGGGGATGGATGAGAGACTAGTGATCCAAACCGAATCCGAAACAATATGCGCATCATCAACGTTGCGATGCCAACTCCACAAGGCATGAGTTTTTTTTTTTTTTTTTTTTTTTTGAAGCAAGATAATAATTCGGTTCACTAGACAAGCCTAGAGAAACCGAGAAACCGGACAAGCCGGTGGATGGATGGACAAACCATCATGTACAACAGAAGCAAATGACAAAATTAAAAGACATAAAGGAAATAACAAAAGCAAAAGACAAAATAAAAGTACAAGCCATCCTACATTGAAAATCACAAACCAAAGAGACAAACGAAACGATCGATCAAAGGGACGACGCACACAAAGAATTCTGGGGAACACCAGTGGACACCTCAGATTATGGACCCTAATGAGCCATCAGATGTCACCGCACATCCACGACGCCATCGAACATGACAAATCAAACACCGCTCAAAGAGGGCTGCAACACAACAAGAACAGCACTGCACGCAGGGGCGGAGCCAGAGATTTCTCCAGGGGGAGCTCAGAAAAAAATTGACGAGTTCACGAAAAACATGACAGAAATTTCCATTGATACACTAGGACTTCAATACTACAAAATAGTTCAATACAATAAGACATATTAAGGTGTTGATCCACCACCACTTGAAGACACACCATTTGCAATAGATAGCTTCTTAGATCGTGTAATAAACTTATCCATAATCCTAAAAATAAAATAGCACAAAACACAAATTGAATTCACAATACCATATTAGACCAAAATCCCAAATTCACAAACCATCTATTCACACAATAGCAAATCCAAACCTTATCCACAAAATTGCAATTCCAAACCTTATTCACAATTTGCAAATCACACATTCAAAATCACAAATTCGAAGTTCTAACTACTAACCCTATTACAAAATTGCAACTACAAATCTACAAATCTCAAACCTTATTCACAATTTCAGGTTGCAATTCATTCATTCATATGATGGTAAACTGAATTTGAAGAAGGGAAGATCGAAAATTACCGTTTGGAGTTCGGAATTTCAGGTTGCAATTCAACAATTTCAGTTACTGAAGTCCGCTGCTGTCGCGCTCCCAACTGCCGTCCCGTCCCGCTGCTGCTGCGCCTGCGCCAGCCACCACCAGAGCCTCGCCGCCGCCTCTCTGCGTCCGCTCCTGCTGCGCCGCGCTAGCCAGTAGCCACCAACGAAGTACTGAACGAAGCCTCGTCGCCGCGCCGCCTCTGGTCCGCGTCTGTGGTTGTGAAAGAAAACGAAAATAAAGAGGAGGTTAAGAGCCGAATAGGCTTTTGTGATTTTGTCCCATTTAAAAAAAAAAAAATTGGAAAACATGGCGAAACGGGGGATCGAACCGCCGACCTCAATTCTCCCCAGGCGTGCTTCTTACCATTGTGCTACAACATCATTATTGTTTCATTTCAACCTCTTTTACTATATATATAAAAAAAAAAATTTATATATTTTTCCGGGGGGGCTCGAGCCACCGCATGCCCCCCCTCCCTCCGCCCCTGACTGCACGACAACCCGGAAAACCAACTCCAAGCCAAACCGTTATCCATTTAAAACCTCAAAAATCCATCCCACCCCTCAAGGACGATAACAAGATCGTGGGCGACTACTAGGTAGTCTAAATAGAGGCGGAAGGAACAGACCAAGGCAGAGAAAATGAGGGAACGCTCGACTTTGCCTGCATCGTCATAGCCGACGCCGGAGATGAGGGAACGCTCGACTTTGTGGCAAGGCTGAGATATAACTCCCTATTGAGGAGTTTCTCGTGGAGGGCTTCAATGGTTAGGGTGGTGTCACGAGCATGAACACCGTCGATCACCGGCTGGAAAGTATCATCCAAACCTTTGAGAATGGCATCGATGACATCCTCGGGGTCCTGCGGTTTGCCAAGGGAAGCTAGATGATCAGCAACTCCTTTGACTTGTTGCACAAAGTCAGAAATGGACTGTGAGCCCTTGGTAAGAGTCTTCATCTTCTGGCGGAGAAGACTGATGTGCACTCGTGAAGGCTTAGCATATGTATCCTCCAATGTTTGCCAAGCTTGTCTGGCCGTCGTTGCACGAGACACCAGAGAAGATACGGAGGTGGATAAGGTTCCAACAAGAGCGCCGTAGATCAACTGATCTTGACGAACCCATGTGGTGTAGGCCGGGTTTGGGGACTCCACGCCATCGTTGGTTGTGGTTGGGGATGGCGCAGGAGTTGAGCCGTCTAGAAAACCAAACAAACCAAGTCCTATGAGGATGGACTTGATCTGTGATTGCCATGAGAGATAATTGGTGGGAACCAACTTCATAGCATTGGTAAATTGGACAATCACAAAGGGTTTAGTGGGTTCAGCCGGATTGGAGAGGGTTATATTGATTGAGGAGGCCATTGAAGGCAAAAAGTAGGCAACAGAAGGTATTGGAAATGGTTTAGGATCGGTAAAAATCTGATACCATAAAGAATAACAAGGAGGAAAATGGTTTGAACGTATTTCTTCTGAATTCCAAAGGAAAGAATAAATAGCCTTACAATGTAACTGATTAGAGAGAATATCTCTCCCATATTCTAACCACACTATAAATCAGCCTATTTACAATATTTATCTAAAAAGGCAAATAAGATATTATTAATCTTTAACATATCCTAATTATGAATCTGAAACTCCCCATACCCAAATTAAGCTAGCTTGCCCCTCTGAATAGGGATATCTCCGGCTGTGGCTTTGATGGACGGTTTTTAATCGCTTAAACCGTATCAAAATAAAACTCAAACCTACAAACTAGTATAGCAAGCAAGTAAGAGGTCGATCCCACAGAGAATCAAGTATTCCTTTGCAATGTGTATTTACCAATTAGTGAAAGGGGGGTTTTTGGGTGATTGAAATAAGAACGAAAACAAAATAAACTATAAACAAGTTGATGAAAAACAATTTAGAGAAGATCGCTCTACCTACAACTATCCACTTTATTTGGTTGAATTGATATTGTAACTTCCTCTTGTCCTTTTAGTCTTCCTATGAATGCCCTTGTCCCGACCTAATATAGTTACTAGTCCAACCAGTCCTAGCAACCCTTATCAATTGAACAGTCCCTAAAGAAGGATTTAACCCAATTGATAGCTTTAAGTTCAGAGATTAGCCAAGGTATTTGCAGTCCCTAAAGAGGGATTTAACAACACATTCAACTTCCTACTCATTCAAATAGTTCAACCAGCCCTAAAGGAACAAGTTTGCTACTTGGGTTAAGGTTCGCAACCAGGAATCTACAAAACCCTAGCAATTGAATTGATCTAACTAGTTGGCCAGACAAGATAGAACAAAACAATAAGCAATCAAGCACAAAGAAGTTGAAGCATTCAATATAGGAAATAAGGAACAAGATTTAGAAACTCACAATCAATCCAAATAAAGCTTCAATTGCAAGTAGAACGAAGAGAGTTTAGTCGCCCATGGCGAACATCGCTCTCTCTCTAATTGTCTGATAGAACGTAGAATAGAATGGAAGTAATGAAAAATAACATAAAAGTCGGCCTAAAAGACATCCAAGTCGGTCCCCAAAACAAAATAGACATCTAGGGTTTTTTTAATCGAAACGCTGCGCGCTGACGGCAGCTGCGGCGGGCGCAGCATATAAGCGGCGGGCGCAGCATGAATACCGCCCCTGGCGGCGGGCGCAACAAACCATGCGGCGGCCGCTGCATTGGTTTTTCCCGAAAATTCCGTCTCGAATTAGCTCTCGACGTCAACATGAAAGTTGTAGCTCTCTGAAAGAGCTTTCCAACGCATGGTCATAATAGTCGATCGGACAACCGAGGCCTCCAGAAAGTGCAAAACAAGTTCAGCATGTCTGGCGACAACTTCTGCAGACTTGTTCTTCGTTTAGGTTCGCTTCTTCTTCTCAGGACCTCTTGAGATCTTCATGTAAGCTTCTTCGATCAACTAGACATTCTCATCAAATGCGTTATCAACTCATGTCTTCTCCTCGGATCTACCATTACCTGAAATAATCAATAAAAGCGTGTAGATTCCGACTCCGACCACACAGAGAACAAATATGAAAATTATACTTAAACCATCCATGAAATGCATCTTAACTAAGCTAAATGCAACCTATTATGCCTACCTAAATGCATGCTATCAGGCTTCTTGTACGTACCTTCATTATTCATTTTAACACAACACAATTATAGCAGACAACCAACCGCCTATCTCTAGTGGGTGTCACGATCGTCTGCTAATTAGCCCACACTCCACCGGGTGTTGATGTTGCCGCTCTTTTGACTCCGGAGTGCTTTTGTTGACCCTTACGTCGATCTGACAGCTCAAAATTCCTCATGCCCTCATCTAAGGCGGCCTCCGCACAGTAGGCTGCATTGATATACTCATCTAGGGTCTTGTAATCTTTGTGCAGCATCCGTAGCTTCAGTTTTTGGTACACTGACCCGTGGAAGTACAAAATCTTATCCGCCTCACAATGTACCAGATCTCCAACATATGACAGTAGTTCGTATAATAGGGTCACCGCCATCTTCATTCCCCAGGTGTTAGGCTGCAAAACCTCATGCCAGTTCGTATAATGGCCAGATTATGATCTGCAACCCCACCCCCCAAGGGGAAAGCCCAGATTTGAATAGTTCTTTGGAGCGTTAATGCAAGATTATTAAACCCAAAAATAGAATATAAGGCAACTCACACATAGTTTAGTAGCATCATAATTAAAATCTACATATTGATCACCATCGACATAATTACTCAGGCATCTTAATTCAAATCACCTACAAATATATATTGATCACACAGATAGTTACTTGGGGATACTTATGTTCAGAGATAATGGCCCCGTCAATTCTAGATCACCAACATAGATAGTTAGGCACAACTTGTTTGAAGATTCATGAACACATCAAACTAAAATGGAATTCAACATGAATTGAATCAATCTGTATTATCAAGAACAAGGTGCACAGAACTGCACTTTACTCTCTGTCTCTCTCGTTTCTTGCTCACACAACAACCTTTCCCGCTCATTCCCTCGGGTGTATATAATACACATGATGCTCCCTGAAATGACCATTTTGCCCTTACAGATAATACTCCTAATATATCCTACAACTTGTGTTCAAAGATAATGAGACCTTCAGTTCGTGTTCAAAGATAATGAGACCTTCAGTTCATGATCTGGGACGCCATATCTCAGTACGTATCTTTTGAGAATCCGTCTTCAGGATGCTGGACGAGACCAGGATGACGTTTACAACACAAGTTGCAGCCACCAAGCCCAGTCTCTGCAAGATAAAGAGTATATATAATAAGGGGGAGCTAGTAGAACTTGTTAAAACATAGAAGATAACACAGTGGCATAGTATCCAATCGCTTTATCACCAGAAAGCAACCACTTTCACGGAATCGAAAAAATGTCATGTGCAAGTGATCAAGAATTCAAGATGGATGTACTTGAAATCACTCACTATTAGATTACAAACCGCGGGCAGATGCAGAAATTCTCAACCATGGAGTATCAACCATTTCAATGACAGGTTAATGAACTATAAATCAGTCTAAACATATATCACTAAGCATATCTCATGTAGAAAGCTTCAAGGGACATAGATAGTAGATACACAAGTGAAATCAACAACTCCAAAAAAAGAAAAAAGAGAGAAAATGACAGTAAACAAGCATGTTAAAGTGGAAGATAACACAAACAGACCCACCCTAGTATTGGGCCCTGCAGAAAACAACCACAAAAAAACAGAATAGAAGGTAACTCATAAAGGAACCCAGTTAAGCGAATTGAGAGATAACCACAAACTATAGTGTGAGATGTGTTCGAAAAGACTTGCACAATACACAATATGCAGGACACATACCAGTACCAGGGGGGCCTAAGATGCAGCAGCAACAGCAGAAGGGACTGACTTTTCCATCCTCTTTACGAGCAAAACTCACTTCAGCAAAAAAGAGCTCATCCTTGGCTTCGCTTTGATTCTTCGGCCTAGCAATGAAGTTGAAATGATAGATAGATGGTATGGTTTGATGAACTATGCCGAGTGTTGAATCAACAAGCTCATACTCAGGATCCTGATCAAATTCCAATATATTTCCAAGCACATCCATTCAAATAAGTTCAAAATTTACAGAAGCTGATTTTACAAGGAAAAGAAATATCAATTTAATCTAACCTGTTGAGCTCGATTCTTGTCATTGAAATATGACAGTGCAAGCTCTACATATTCAAGGGTGTCGTGTTGAGGGATTCCATCATAATTGAAAGCTAGTTGAACAAGAGGGGAACGTCTCCTATACGATGTGTCAAAATAATAAATAATCGCTATAAAAAAGAGGCACAAATCAATTCGTAGCAAAACCCTAACCGACATAAATCGAAGAAATCAAACTCTAATTGACATAAATCAAAGAAGTTGGGGACTGCGCATATATGAGAAACGACGAATAGGATGAGAAATTGTTGATAATAGTGCGAGTCCGGCATCTGATCTGAAAAGCACAGAGTAATTGGAGAGGCGAAAACAAGCCAACGACCATTTCTACAAATTGAAAAGCAAATCCTACCGACAACTCGACGGACGTCTGCCGATCTTCTTTCGTGTCTCCAAACTCCTATTCATTGAGTGCGAACGTGGAACAGGAAAACTAGATTTGGGATTTGGAAAAAGAAGAAAGAGTAACGAGAGAGATTTCAGAGAGTTTTGGGGTTTGGGAATTGATTTTGTATTTGATTGATTGTCGATTACTGCTGCTTAACTCAGTACATACTAGTGTAAGGTCCGTGCCCCTGAAATCTTTTGAGTGTATAAATACTCGTGTCTAAGACGGGCATTTACATATTTTATTAAATTTTTTATTTTATAATCTAATAATAATATAAGTAATTTTGAGGGTGTAATGATAGAGATATATTAAAAAAAATACACAAAAGAATTTAATATTAATGTAATGATAAAGATAGTTTTTCGTTCCTTAAAAAAACGTATAAAAATATTAAAGGGGTGTATTTTGATTAACGAATGGAGTAGTGACCTCAGTTTAACACATCTGTATCATGATAGATATGGGGAAAAAAGATTCTAGCATTTTTTTTTTGTTTGAGCGTAAAAATTAATATCATCCATTACAATATTCCTTAAAACATGAAGGAATAGAGATAAAGAAGAACTTGAAAGAGTGAATCTGGAGGACGTCTTGATAGATACCAACATATAATTATATTATTATAAGTTGCTCATTACAACATGTGGCTAACCACACATATATATAGATGCCTAATATAGACACATATATATACAACTACGAAATACTATTTTATGCCGTAAAACATAAAGGGAAATTCCGTTTGGTACCCCTGTGGTTTTGACAATTCCGCTTGGTGTCCCAAGATTTTATTTTGTCCGGATGGTGCCCCTGAGTTTTGTCAAAAGTCCGCCTCATGCCCAAAACTCATATTTTCACTTTTCTAAATCAATAAAATGGCCCATTATTTTTCCTTATTTCACAAAACATCTTTTACTTTTAACAATGAACAAAATTACCTATTATTTATCTAAATTTAAGATAAAATTGAAAAAACCACCTTTATTTCTAAAATTTAACAAAATCACATATTATTTCCAAAACTTTTATCACAAAATCACCCTTCTTCCAAAAATTTTAAAACAAAATCATTATGGTTTTTAAAATTATACAAAAGACATATTAGTTTCCATACTTTGAAAAAATAAAATAAAAACATACGTTATTTTCCAAAACAATATTTAACACCTATTATTTTCCAAAATAATATTTAACCTATAATTCACTAAATTTTAACAATTGTAAATGTGGTTGATCATATGGTGGCTCAATATTTTGGTAGTATATATTTTTTTCTGGTTCAATATGTAAACCCGGAATTATTATTTTGTTCAATTTAATATTTAGCCACAATAGTTCATTGTATAAGAAAGAAATATATTATAATTATCATTTTCTTTTAAAATCGGGTCTTTGGGATTCACCTGACCTGAAAATGTCGGATCGAATCGAGTTAACCTGGCATGAACCATCCTAATTGATCAATCTAACCCAATACTCGATTAGAATTTTATTGAAAAAGTAATGTAAAAAAAAAGAGGGTGGATTTTTTTTCTTAAAAAAAAAAGGGTGGATTTTTTATACCCAATACTCAATTAGAATAAATTAGAATTTTTTTATCCAAAGTATGGTTTTATGATTTTTTCCCCTTTCGTAATTTATAGGTCAATTTTTTTTTTCAAAAAATGTGAGGGTAGATTGATGCAAATTTTTTATAAATAATGGGTGGTATGTTTTGTATGTACAATGTCTGACAAATAATGAGATTTGTTTTTTTGCAAAATATTAAAAATAATGAATATTTTGTGTAATGTTAAAAATAAAGGTTTTTCTTCTAAAAGTTTTTGTAATAATGGGTGAGTTTTTGCTAAAATTTTGGAAATTATGTGTGATTTTATTGAAAAATATATATAAGGTGTTTTTTTCACTTTTATGTTGGATTTAGTTAAATAATAGGTAATTTTATTCATTGTTAAAAATAAAGGGGGTCTTGTGAAATAAGGAAAAATAATGGGCCATTTTATTGATTTTAAAAAGTCAAAATATGAGTTTTGGGCATGAGGCGGACTTTTGACAAAACTCAGGGGTACCATCCGGACAAAATAAAACCTTAGGACACCAAGCGGAATTGTCAAAACCTCAGGGGCACCAAACTGAATTTCCCAAACATAAACAACCAAGCTGAAATAATAAAGGAACAATGTGACAGATCCACCTTGATCTTTATAGCTATTTTAGTGCAATCTTTCTGTATTGACTTGTTAGCGAGGAAATCATTGCAGTCTTTGTTGATATCGACATCTAAGTTTTCTCTTTTTGCGTGGCACTGTCGTCAGGGCCATCACTGTCAGTTGTGTTTGGAAGGGAGCCTCTGATCTCAGTAGTATCCAGCATTGGGGACTCGTACACGTAACTTGAGAACCAGTTTCTTATGTCAGGAGGCTTTGGAAATGGACCAAAGAGGAAAGATTGCAGTAAAAGGTTAAAGTTGTCTTGTTCAACCCTGAAGAAGGAATACTCTTGGAAGTGAGTTTGGACCTGCAGCAAGTGCAGTGAATGCATCAATGGACCATGCATTCGTAGGAAGCACAATGACAAGGGTTTACATAAATCATTCAACTGAATAACAGTATAGCACGTTTCAGAACAAAGTGCTCTGAACACACAGGAACATGTAAAGCTAGAACTGAGTTGTTAAAGGCAAAGGCGATCCAAATTCATTCAGGCTAGTGTCGCTAGTTGCTACTCAATTGGACTCATACTTTCAATGGGGCATTTTACTGATGATGGCAGGCCATGAAGCTATTCTATTTTGCAAGCATTATTCACCAGTGTATTTCTTAAGATATTACAAGAACCATTTAAAAAGACTAACATAGATACCAAAATAGATGTATCAATGCCAAACTTCTGAATCAAGGGTTGCTCATTATTCACTAATGACAACAGGCTGAAATGGGATCCAACTGCTAGAGTGATATAGCACATTCACAACACCAAGTCCAGGAGTCTTGGTGGACCTTTCAAGTAATATATTGCAGAATTATATCACATCCAATTATGAAGCAGTAAACATGTTACAATTTTGTGCTATACTATTTTAAAAGATATGTTCTTCTAGCTGCAACATAAAAAATAAAAAATAAAAAAAGCAAGAATGAGCAAAGTGGCTAAAGAAGAAAGATTGGATACCTTAGTCCCTCGTAAGGAAAAACGTTGTCGGCGAGTTTCCAGGACAACTCCTTTCTCCCCAACTGCAACAGCAACCTTTCTTAAAGTGTCTCCATTCCCACACTTCGGGCAGAAAACCCTTCCAATTTCATTGGTAACTTTAAAGCATGCATGACACTTCAAAACCCATCTAGATGTAGAAAACACATTTAACTGTATTAGTGAATGATTAGAAGCCATACGACTGACAATATGAATGAGTGACATAATGCAGAACAAACAATGGCAAGCTTTAGACAGCTTTTCAGCCTCTTCAATAGCACTCGTGGATCTGCATTCCTTCAGGAGCCAGCAGACATAAACCTATTTGCAGAATAACATTTTGCACAGCAAATTGGGCAGTCATACAAACTACACTTGAATCTGAAAGTGAGCTAAATATCAGGCTGTCCACTTTGTTAAGTGGGAAAGAAAGTGGAAAAGGAGATTAATTAACTGGAGAACATTGGGATGAACGTGGCTGATGGAGTAGGAATCGACATTAAACATTTGAAAAATCAAAGTCAAAAATTAGTTATGAAACTTAGAAAGGGTGATCATGTCATGAATGCTTGGGAGGCATGGATAGATAAAACAGGAAAACAAAATATACCTTTAAAAAAAATCAGTTCAAGTTCAGAGATGGAGTAGGAATCGACATTAGACATTTGAAAAATCAAAGTCAGAAATTAGTTATGAAACTTAGAAAGGGTGATCATGTCATGAATGCTTGGAAGGCAAACACTTGGAACTTGGAAGGCATTAAAACAAACACTTAGAAGGCAAACCAAGTTGAAAAATCAGCTCTCAGTGACATTTAAAGTGAAACAAACAGTTGGAAGATAAAAATAATTAAAAAAGTAAAATCCAAGCAAATGGCAGAACAAATTAAAATCCAATCAAATGGAAGAACAAATTAAAATCCAAGCTGCTGGCTGTTCAACTGCCCCCAAAGCCATCTTTACTATTTATTAATCAGCAATAACGTACTTTTTTTATTAAGAAGCTAATCAGCAATAATGTACTTTACGCTAAAGTAAAATCTAACCAAATCGATGGAATCAAGCAATATTATTTGATAATTCCAAACAAACGCAGCCATGTGATAAACGAAAGTTACGACTTCCATATTTCAATAACAAACTATTAGATAGAAAAATCAGTACCAAACTATTTCATAGCTACATGAAGAAATTTCTAACTAACATGAAGATTTGCACCTTAAATCCAAAATCAGTACCAACCTAGTTCATATATAGCTAGGAAGAAAATTTTAACTAACATGAAGATTTACCCCTTAAATCCAAAATTAAAGCTATTAATTATTTAAAATTATTATTTCTATTTATAATCAAGTATAAATTGTATTTATACTGTTAAAAATAATTTAATATCAATTTGATGCTTCAACCATTAAAAACAAGGTCTATCAGTCATCAAAATTAACTTCTAGATGGTTGATCTTTCAATTAGTTAAAGTTGAAAAATAGAAAAAAAATTATTTTTGAACTAATAAAAATTCATATAAAATGATTCGAATAGCCATTTGAATCAAAATATAAAAAAATCAAACACAACCTAAACTAATCCAAAATCAACTAAGAAAAAAAAGAGCACATGATTTGAACAGATGCACAAAAACAGCAGATTCAACACATATTCGAGATAAAAAAAAATTGTAACTCGAAGAGCAGCTGCAAACAGTTCACTGATTTGAACAGATGCACAAAACAGGAAAAAAAAACAGATTTGAAATAAACATCAACAACAACAAATTCAGACAGGCAAGTAGCCAACAGATGCAACAGGTTGTCAACGACCATGAGCAATTTAGTTTTGAACAATATGGTGGGGAGAACAACCATGAGCAATTTAGTTTTGAGCAAATCTTGAAAACTGAATTCTCAAATCAATTCAGCTCAACCTCCCAGATTCAACAACATTCATATAACCGCAATTAACCAAACCACTAAATGATGTGAGCTGTTCTTTACCTCACTTTCTGCAAGAAGCTGCTCCAATTCCTTTGGCAGGTAAGGAAAAATGGATGCCCATAAAGTCTCTACCATACAATGGATAAAAGAACAGACTGATAATTTGTCATTTAAGAAAACCGGCTGATTAAACTTAGCAAAGAAAAGGAAAGCAGATGAACACCATGAAACAGAAAATCCAACAACAATTAACCAAACCATAATAAGTGGAACACACAAGCACTTACACACAGAAAAAAAAAACACAGAAAGGAGATAGAAGTGTACCTATAAGAGAGTCCTTAACACAAGTTAAAATATCCAGATTTAGAGATCGGGATGGCACCAAGATGCCACACTATGGCAAACCATCTTTGAAATAGGCTTTATACGGTGCATCTCCTGAAAGAATAGCATATATCCGATTTTCCCAAGGATTGGTCCTTCATTCATCGAACCATCTTTCGAATACATATGGAACAAAGAAATTTCAGGAAAGAACATCTACTGACCATAGAAGCAAATTAATACATGGTTGAGGAGACAGTTGTGGCACCATTTCTCCTCATTGCAATCTTTAAAAAACATTAAATAAGTAAACCTTGTAAATTTCTTTCTTTCTGTTTTAAAGAAAGAAAAAAAAAAATCTGAAAATGCATTTTTCTTCAAAGTTCATATTAGTTCTACCAAGGACCGTTATAGTCTTTTGTTGGAAAGATCAGACCCAATAAAAAAAAATGCCTCCTTGCAAGAAGTGGAGAAAAAAAAGGCCTAAATTCACTCAACCAGATGAACACCATATCTAATTCAATCTCCACTTACAACATATGCAAGATTTTTCCCATTTTCTATAAAGGAAAAATTGCTTTTTGAAAAGAATATTTACAACTGAATTAAATAATTAACCCCTAACAGAAGGAGAAGAAGCAAGAACAACCATACCTTAACATATTCAAAGCAATTTTTCCTTTCTAGTATACAACCAAGGTAGTAAGATGGGGTGGTTTACAGCCCTATTGAACCAGTCTGGAAAACAAAAATTCTTGCTGTGAGCAGCAGCTCCTAAGCCCTGCAGATATGAAGCCAGCCAGTCAGTCCAAATATGAAATGCAAGTTCAGTTTGTCATCTCTGCATCTCATATATAAAAATATATCCAATCCTTGATTTACAAATCCTCCATTTCGATTCACCGAAAACTTCAATTGCTAATGAAAGCCCATATATGCTAAATCTAACACCAAAGCACAATGATAAAAAGGAACAGAAATGAATCGATGCACATAGATCTGCCACTCATGGCACTTAAATGCTGATTATTTTTTGTCAAACCAAATGGTCACTAAGCCCTTTTGATGGCGAGTTGAAGGATTCACTAATCAAGTTCAAGGAAATGCATTTTTAAAAGAGTTCAGGTGGGAAAATTTGGATACATGTCCTTGTTTTCATTTCTTTCGAGAATGCATTTTTATTTTGCAATTAAGGATGTCTATATATGATGAATATGAAATTAAATGCAGAGCTTGCTGTTGGTAATATTGTCAAGCGTGTAGTACATATGGAGGAGGATCTGTCACTCCCAGCAGCTGTAATTGGTGGATGCAAGGAAATAGTAAGGAGTTAAGTAGCAATTCACAATCTAAGTGCAAACACCAATTTATAGAATAACAATAAAGATTCGAACTTTGTAAGATTCGACACCCAATGCCAATTACTTCAACAACAACAAAATGGACTAAGAAAGATTCGAACTTTGTAAATAAAATTGATGCAAAACCCCCAAAAATTGGGGGTTTAGGGTAGCTTGGAGATTGCGTACCTCGCATATACAATCATTCGTAAGGGTCGAGAGTAGTTTCCGGGTAACTGAAGCTTGTCAAACCAAATCGACGCTAGTGAAGCTTGAAACGGCCTTGTTTGTTCATTACTTGATTCTTGTCAGAGGGTAGGCGCTGAATTATGGATGAGAGAATTCAGCAACACCTCCGAATCGCCCCAATCTCCACCGGACTCACCCAGATTTGACGGACTAAACCCTAACGCAGATCCCTCTTCTGAATCGATCGACAATTTCAACCAGATATCGCCCCCTTCGGCATCTTCTCCAGCACAACATAACATAGATCTGAAAAAAATAATGAATTGGGAAAACAAACCTGGAAAGAGTTGGGGGAGAGTGGGCGTGCAGTTGAGACTTTGGAGGAAGGAGTGGAGAACGTGGGAATCCACGTTGTCAAACAAACCATGCCATGTAGTTGCCACATAGATGCCACATATGGATGGAGAAGGGAAGATCGTTTCTCCTGTTGACATCTGGAATGGAGAAAAAGTATGAAGCCAGGTAGGAGAGGTTTGCTTCTGCTTTTAGGTGTAGTATAGATAGGTTGATGATGGTTCAACAGTAATAGCAAAATGTAAATGGGTTAAAGCCCACTAACAGAAGACCCTATATGGTCCAAATAGATAGACCAAATATAGAATTCTTTTTCAAATTAGCTAAAATTTGAAAAAATATTTGGAGATTAGCCAAAATATCAAAATATTTAGGGAATTAGCCAAATCGCTGGTTTAAAAAAAATTAATATAATAAGTAAGTCGCTGTTTCAAACAGCGACTTACCTAATTTTTTTTATTTTTTTTTAACATTTAATAGAAAAAGTACCAAAAAATAAAGGAATATGTGGTTTGTTTCTACCTTGCCTATATAAGGTTTGTAAGCTCACTTGGAAAAATACACAAGCAATACAGATTTCTCCTTTCTCTGTCTTTCTCCTGCTCTCTTTTCGTTCGGTTTATAATACGTTATCAGCACGATCGCCTCAATTGATTTATGTCCATCATCGTCCCATCGTCTCTCTTTTGAATTGAACCGAACATGCTCAGAGGGTTAATCCCTAATTTGCTTCGGTAAAGAGAAAAGGTAGAAATGAACGTGCATAAGATCAATATAATTGATCGAACTATATATGTGCTTCGTTAATTTTATTCAACCGATGACTCTCTCCTTTCCGGTCAATCCCTAATTTATTTTGCTCTTGTTTTTCGATGGTTTGATCGATAGTGTTTACCGTGTTTTTCTCACTTTCGTATACTGATCAACCCTTGATTTTTGTTGGGTCCGTTGATCAACCCTTGATCAGTGTATTTTATTGTTTTTAATCGATTACAAAGTGTATATTCCATTTTACACTGCTCTATTACTTTTGATTCGATTGATTGACCTCTATTACAAAGTGCGATTTTGGAAGGATTTTTTCGAGTAGCAGGTTATATGGGCATCTACGGCGTACCGTTTCCGTCGATTAATGGGAACATCAATCGGAGATCTTGTGCGCTGCCATCGGGATTTCCATGGCAAAACTCATCGGTTGCCCGCAATCTCTGGTTCTACACTGCATCGGGGCTGGATTCGCCGTCACCGAGGGCCAGGAAACCACTAGAATCCTCCTGGGCTGCCGTCTCTGCAATTCTCTTGGTTGGATGCGGAGTCGAGGATTCCTTGTTGCTGTTGGGGTTGAAGTCGGTCGATACTGGTTGCCGGTTGAAGCAGTCCTCCTTTGCCGCTAGTCCGAAGTGGTCGAAGAAGCAACGGAGTTCCGACAGCGCCTCTGCAAATCCAAAACGTGGAAGATAGGTTTGTGTCGAAGGTATATTTATTAATTACGAAACTAGCCCGAAATTTCTTAAAATCGCATATTGGCTTGTACATTTGATATAATTACATAAAACAGCTTAAAACTTCCAGGGTTGCAATTGTTTGCCCTTGTGAAGTATATGAACATATCCCTGAAGACGATGTGTACACATAAGTTATATGAACCCTCGGAGTGGTGAATCTTATCCCTTGAAGTGGATATAAAATATATAATCACAATTATCTATCCCCTGAAGCGAATAAATTAATTACAAATCTCATCCCCGAAGTAGATGAAAGTAAGGAAATTGATATTATAAATCACACCATATGATTAATAAATCTCATCTCCGCAAAGATGATCGAGCCGATAAATTTCATCCTCGTAGTGATGAAATTATATATTTTTTTTATGTTTATTTAATTCATATGTACGTTATTTTGTTTTATTTACTTAAACTATATTTGTTTTCCCTCATGTAGATGAATGAAACCATCGCATCTCCCGAAGTAGATGAACGGGTACATCTCTCGAAAGAGATTAACGTTCTCATATCCCGAAGTAGGTGAATGAACAAGTCGTATCTTTGAGATAGACCGAATAATTTCATCCCTTAAGCGATGAACCAAATATCTTCATCCCAGTAGTGATGCATCAATGATTAGCCTTTTATTTTGTTTTATTTAATTTTATTTGTATACATTATATTTTTATTCTTCATCTCTTGATCAAAATAAATGAATAGATATGTCTCTCGAAGTAGATGGATAAAACACATCTTTTGAAATAGATGAGTGGACATCTCCCGAAGTAGATGAATGATAAAACCGCACCCTCGTAGGGATGAACCGGTAAAACATCATCCTTGTAGTGATGATTCGTATAGTCAGAGAAATAAATCAACTCTGATCCTTAATGTTTCTCTATCAGTTTCCTGCAGTAAAAGATAAAATTACATACATGAATGTCATCTCCTGTTGTAGGTGATAAAAGGGTCTCGAAGATCTATGCTAAATTTTTTTATCACTCGAAGTTGACATTAATTTTATTTATTTATTTAAAATTATTGTTGTTGATATTCATGTTTCTTAATATGCTTTACTATTTAGTATTATCTTTTACATACTTTTATTATTATTAGTATCCCCTTAACCCACTATATTGTGCGTTTTTCAACACCTGTTTTGTGGGCTTGAAGTTCCTAAACTCAATGGTTAAACAATCTAGTAGATTGTGACACTTATCTCGTTAAGAGCTCAAAGTCTCGATACCATTTGTAAACAATCCAGCAGGTTGTGAGTTTTCATCAAAGTCTTGCAAAGAGCGACGCTTCTGTTCTGATCGATTTCTGACAATGTCGATGTTGGGCAACTCGTTGACGATTGAGCGTGGAGGTAGGCAGTGGTTGGTGACGGATGTGGCATCCCGGTGACGTCGAGGTCGCACCTATGCACGCCGCTGCGATCTCCGCAGCCCTCCACTCTCCATGGCCTTCATCGACGACGTGGATGACCGATCCAGCAACACCAGGTATTGCAACTTTTCGATTGGATCGGATCACCACTGTTTGAAGAGATTGGCGGAGCCTCGGAGGAAAACGCCGCCACCTTCATCAACATTCACGTAAGTGCTCGTCCGTGGCCACCAGCGACTCACCGCCTTCCCCAGCCGTCGATCTCCCCAAATCCTCCTCTCGACGCCTACCGCCACCACTGTCGCGGCCGCGTCGTAACTGCAGCGCGCAACGACCCGGATCCGGTTGGGGATTCGGAGGCGTTGATTACGGCCGAGGATTTCGGGTGGTTGCGACATACCACGGGTACGTGATTTTCGGGGCTGGCCATCTTCTACTCGGTGGTGTATGGGTGGCGCGCTCCTCCGCCCCCGTCCCCTCTTACTGAATCGACGGATGGTGTTTGGCCGTTTGTTTGATCAATGGAGAAGAAGCAAATAAACATGGATTCTATTTGCTCTGAGAAGGTCTCCCGGTGATGTCGATTGTATCCAAAAGATTTTGATGAATGGCGGCAGATGGGGAAAAGGAAATAGGGTTTTGCCTTTTAGAAGCTATCGTGCTGATAACGTGTTGTAAGCCGACCGAATGAAAGAAAAAACGTAGGAGAAAGACAGAGAAATCAGGGATCTCTTTTCCTTGTGTGTATTCTCAAGTGGGAATACAAGCCCTTATATAGGCGAGGTGGAGAATGAATACATAAATGAGTCGGGGGTATAGGGAGGTGGAGCATCCACAAATAGTGCCTTTTTTTTTATTAATTACAAATGGCCTGAAATGTTTTAAAATTGCAGATCGGCGGAGGTGGTCACCGTCACGGACGAGCACTTGAAGGCGGCGGCGAGCCTCTGCAAATTCTAAACGAAGAAGACGGAAGGGTTGTACTGTACGTGTGTTGCATTTGTGGTTTAATTAGCCTTAGAATTTTTAAATATTGCGACTTGGCTTGTACTTTTCTGATAATTACAGAAAATGTCTAAACTTTCAAGGTTGCAAATTTTACCCATAGTGAAGGTTCCGATCTCCATCACCCGAAGCGATGAGATCCGATCTCCATCACCCGAAGCGATGAGATTTAACTCGTGGGGATGTGTATACATAAAATATATATCAACCCCCGAAGTGGAAGTGGATGAATAAAATATAAAATAAATTTATCCGGTAGATAAATCAATTTCATCTCCTGAAGTAAATTAATGTATTCGTCTCCCGAAGTAGATGAATAGACAAGTCATATCCCGAAGATGATGGGCATATATAAATTATATCACCCCCGAAGTGGTAAGTTTTATCCCTCGAAGTGGATATAAACTAATATCAAATCAGGAAATTGGTATATCACTTGATCGTGAAACGATAAATCTCATCACCGTAGCGATGAAACGATAATTTTCATCCCTGTAGTGATGAAATTATATTTATTATTATTTATGTTTAGTTAATTCATATGCATGTTATTTTATTTATTTAAATTATATTTGTTTTCCCCCATTTCCCGAAATAATTGAACGAACTCATTTCCCGAAGTAAATGAACGGACTCATTTCCTGAGGTAAATGAACAGACTCATTTTTCGAAGTAAAGAAGTAAATGAATTGACTCATTTCCCGAAGTAAATGAATTGGACCTATTTCTCGAAGTAAATGAACAGACTCATCTCTTGAAGTAAATGAACGGACTCATTTCCTGAATTAAATGAACAAACTCATTTCCTGAAGTAAATGAGACTCATTTCCCGAAGTAGTGGAATAGACAAATCACACCCTCATAGGGATAAACCGGTAAACGCCATCCTTGTAGTGATGATTCGTATATCCAGATAAACAAATCAACAATGATCCTTAATGTTTTCTCCATCAGTTTCCCGCAGTAAACGATAAAATTGTATATAAGAATATAACCTCCTGACGTAGGTGATAAAAAGGTCTGGAAGATCTATGTTAAATTATCTTGTCACTCGAAGTTGACACTAATTTTATTTATTTAGTTAAGATTCTTGTTGTTGTTATACATGCTTCTTAATATACTTTTACTATTTAGTGTTATCTTTTACTTAGTTTTATTTTCCTTAATCCACTATATTGTGAGTTTTAACCAGAGCCTGCATAAGAGCTTGAAGACTCTAATTTTAGATTCTTATAAACTCTAGAAGAGTGTAAGATTTTATTTTAAACATTTGTACTCTTGAAGAAGTACATGGAATGTGGGTTATCACATATTCAGAACTATTTTTATTTGGTTAGTACAACCAATATAAATAACCACAAAACATGATCCAGTTTACAAGGCTACTTCCTGACAATCCTCTAAGCATGGCCCGAAGCATGCCCCTCCTGTAGAAGGTGTAAAAGAGGTACTGGTTAAGCGCGCAACCAAAGTTATTGTTGAGGCTTATAACTAGGTCATCTTTGTAGGGTTCATTTATAATGTCTTGAAGAACATTATGAATAAAATAAATATAGTTGGTCGTTAGTTTCATACCTGTAGTATGACACCAACAGAAGTTCTGAAAATACCCAGTTAACGGCATCTGATAAAATAAATGGATCACCATGTACAAAGTTCAATGATTAGAATGTTTTACTATTGAAACTTATGATGTCAATAACCAGGAGTTATCTGATGATAAAATCTTATTCTTTGTGGCATTTGGTCGCTCGAGTTAAATGATGATTTGCAAGATCATTGAAATTCACATGAATTCCCACCAAAAGGACTAGAAGATCCTAGGACCGGAAGATCCTCAATAAGGGCGACCATACATGTACGGCTTGTTCTCTTGGCATAAATAATAACAAGACCGTCTATAATAAAGAGTAAATGCAAAGTCTCTTATGTCTCTTGACCGAGTTCAATGAGACAACTACGAACATACAACATCGGCATATAGACCAATGTTATTCCAATATAGATGCCTTAACACATTGGTTATATGAAAAGGTAGAGAATGTTTATGGAGCATATAGTAGCTCACAACGACCTAGAAGAGTCGTTAGTCAAATGGGCCCATTCAATTTTGCAATTCGAATTTGACACAATAACTTCTCCCAAATTATCTCCAGAAGAGAGTATATGTTCTGAGGCCTCCTCCACAATTAACTAAAAGACCACAAAGAAGTTGAATGATACATGGGGTTTGAGTCCCTAATGATATCAAATACCTCGAGTTTTCTAAAGGTGATCAAATGCTCGGTATTTAGGGGGAGAGGAAATGAGACTGTATATTAAGAAAGAGATTGCATGAAAGCAACTTCTTTATCTATCATTTGGGATCCGCGGATAAATGAAAGTGAATAAGAAGTTCAACACTTATGTACACCAAATGATAATTATGTGGTTTAGCGAAAAGCCATCAAATGCATTTACTAAGGCCAAGAGAGTGACTAAGTCACGTATATTGCACTAGCTAGCTCATTTGGAGGTTCCAGAAGTAACTCAAAAACTAACAAAAATCAAGGGATTTTTAAATACACCAGAAGTGTTGAAGATCACACGGCTCTCACTTTAGGATTCTCCAGAAGTGGGAAGAGCTCATGGGAATATGATGATCATCAATCTAATAATGGATGCCGACATCGAAATGATGGTAAAAGAGATAGAAAGAAGGAATTCATGCAAAGATGTATTCTTCGAGCATGATGCTATTGGACCCGTAGTTCCAACATCGAAAAGTATAACATTATTGGTTTTAAGTGGGTGTTTATACAAAACCGCAATAAGCGAAATGAAGTTGTAAGATATAAAAGATTGATTGCATAAAAGTCTAGAGTGGATGATATGAAAATATATTCACCTGTAGTGGATATAATATTTGGTTGTCGATGAACCGACTCTAACCGTAATTGACGGGCACAGTAGTTGTATACTCAAATTGATCATTAATAAAAAAGAATATAAGTGAAAATGATCTATTATTTTGAAATGCCCGAAGCATCAATATGAAAGCCTCGTCATATGTACATGATTAAGCCAAAGGGTGCTTATAGTACTTGAAGTATTGTGTAAGTGGTGACATAGTGTATTGAGTCCTGAAGTACTATACACAACGTTGTACTCTTTTCCTTAATCTTGATTTTTATCCCACTGAGTTTTTTCAAGGTAAGGTTTTTAACGAGGCAACTTATACACCATCTATACATCAGATCCCTCGTATCGAACGTTGAAAAGCACACTAGGTCCTGAAGTACCTTTATGTTTGTGCATTGAAAGCAGCTCATCACCAAAGACAAGGAAGTCTATTGCATTGAAGTCAAGTATGATATATGAAGGCATTTTCACTTGCACACATCGACGACAACTTTCAGACTCGACCATACAACTCATGAAGTCGGCATTGTCAAGAAATTTGAAGTGCTTATCAGAATGAGAAAGCTGCAAGAAGAATGTTGAATTCAGGGGGAGAATATAATACGCACTGCACTCTTTTTCCCTTCAATCAGGTTTTGTCCCACTGGGTTTTCCTGACAAGGTTTTTAACGAGGCAGTATCACCAAAGTGTATCAAATGACATATGTACTCATTTTCCCTTAGTCCTAGCTTTTGTCCCATTGGGTTTTTCTAGGCGAGGTTTTAACGAGACAATTTGTAAGGTTAGAGGTGTACATCCAAGGGGGAGTGTTATAAAGGCACTATTTGTGGATGCTCCACCTCCCTAAACTCCCGACTCATTTATGTATTCATTCTCTACCTTGCCTATATAAGGGCTTTCCCGCTTGAGAATACACACAAGGAATAGAGATCCCTGATTTCTTTGTCTTTCTCCTACATTCTTTCTTTCATTCGATCGGCTTACAACAAAATACAAGTAGAGTCGCTGTTTTAAACAGCGACTCTACCAAATTAGTAAAAAAAAAAAAAATTCTGTGAAGAGAGAAAAAAGGGCAGCAGGGAGAAGAGAGAGAGGGCGGGGAAGCCTGACAAAAGAAAGAGAGAGAGAAAAGAAAGAAGAGAGAGGGAAAAAAGGAGAGGGACGGCGGGGGAGGGTCTGACAAAAAGAAAGAGAGAGGGAGGGTAGGTGCCAGGTGTAGGGTGGAGGGAAGTATAGCTTATATACTCAGTACATGTTACGTTTTATTTTTTTTTAAATTATTCCGTAAAAATTTGGAATTTTTTTTTTAAAAAAAAATTATAAGTCGCTGTTGACTTGTATATTATATTATTTTTTAAAAAATTTGAGGTAAAGTCGCTGTTTTAAACAACGACTTTACCCCGGTTTGACTAATTTCCTAAATACTTTGATATTTTGGCTAGTCTCCAAATATCAAAGTATTTAGGGAACGATCATCTCCACCATCGGGAAGCGCTGTCTCCGAGTTTCCTGCCTCCGCCATCGCATATCCAATTGATGCAGAGAAAGGGGAGTTTGAAGCCCTAATAACAAAGATTGGGACATTGGGTTATTGAACAGATGGCAGCCTAAAAATTAGTACGGTAAAAGTGTTTTAACAAGTAATAAACAAAATTGAATGACCGAAATGCCCCTCGGCCTAATTAAACTCATCTACTCTTTCTATGTGATACATTGATATATGTCTGGCTTGAAGCTGTTCCATCTTCGTCTCCATCTTGGGCTGAAGCCCGGTGGTGACCGCTTTCAATTCCTCGAACGACTTGTGTTGGTCTTCTTGCTTCTGAAGAAGTTGTTGAAGCTGGCCCTCGAATTTCTCCGACGCCTTGAATATCGAACGAGGATCGAAAACGCCTTGAATATCCATAACAACAATTAAGATGCACAAAATTAAATCTCCATCAAATATCGAACGAAGAAAAGGTCTTACGATTAGCGACGATAAACACACTTGGTGTTGGTATGTCCAATGGTACATACCACTTACCACACGACACAGATTTTGAAGAGGTTTCGTGTAGTAATGGTAGGAGAAGGATGTCGATTTTGATGGTCGGAAAGATATCAATGGAGGTTATCTTTAATGGTTGTTAAGTTGTCGATTACCTATCAGCGATTGTCCCACTAATCGGCTGCACGATCGGTTATCTTATACTCCATTCGTTAAGAAAAACATGTTTTAGGAGTAAAATTTTGTTAAGAAAAACACATGTCATTTAAGATATTTTAGCGTTCACCCTCCAAAATCTTAGTTGTAATTCTCAATAAAGTGAAAAAGTAAAGTAATAATTAGGGATAGTGTATTTTTGTTTGATTTTATTTGCTTTATTAAAAAATGTGAAAAGGGAAAAAACGACAAGTTTTAACTAACGGAGTGAGTATATAGGTCATTCGTTACCTTTTGAGTTATTGCCTATCAAGCTTGCATTGGCATCCTACTATCTCTTACTCAAACAAACAGGGCCTTAATGTTATCCTTTGAACATAAACAAAATAAGCCTTCAAATTATACCAAGAATAAATTAAACAAACATTATATCCCCTATTATAAATAGATAAAAACAAACTTCCCCTACCGTTTTAACATAAATTAATTAAGAAAGAGATACTTAATATGTAATTGACCATCTGATAATGTGATCAATATTGGAGAAAAGGAAGATAGGCTAACATCAATTTCTCTATCTCTTCATCGTCTTCAACCTCAAGCCACTTCCGGAGTCGCAAGCTTAGCTTGTAAGCGTCGAGCTCACGACCATTTCTCATAGAAAAGTCAGCCAAATACAAGTTTCCAGAAGCCCCACACAAATACGTATCCTCCAGCTCCCCAACAACCGGCGGAGAATCACAAACTTGGGTCATCTGTAAGGAGTCGTAATCCATGAGGAAAACTCTTCCGTGACAGTCAAGCATAGCCAGTTGCCCTTTGTAGTCGGCAATGGATTCAAAAACTCGGTTGCAGAAGTCGGTGTCCCATTCCAAATTCTCGGGGTATCCTCGTAGCCTCAGCAAAGCCAATCTCCCACAACTCATATGAGCAACCACACTAAGATCAGATGCCCTAGTGTAACTAGGGTTCACACGATCTCCATTCGAAGATATTAAAACCGTCTTCTTTACAAACTCACTGGCGCGGTACTCACACTTGCCATGTGAATCGGAGCGTTGCACAGCCATTCGAAGATGGTAGGCCTTGGCATCGAACTGTAGGCTAGAACGTATATCCTCCGAGGACTCGATGAACGAGATCATAGGGCGGTCAAACTCGAGTTCCTTTGGTTTCAGGTACCGGGCATGGAACTTCCGGCCGCCTTGTTCTACCTCCTCCAACGACACAACCAAATAATCATTCAAATTATAAATGCTTACTTCGGTGATCAAGAAGGGGACGTTGTGGAACTTTGGATCATAACAAGGTGGCGGCGGAGGCACCTTGAGAGGGAAGAGGGTTGGAGATGGGAGAGATGACCGCCACTGCTTACACACTGACCGGAAGCGTAAGGTGTCAAGCTGGCTCATGAGACGCTTTCCGATTTCCGCCCACAACTCTAGGGGAAGACTTCCCCAAGGCACATCCCCATCTCTTATCCTTATACCTGGTTCATTGCTACAAAGTTTTGTGAAGACATCATTCTTTTGAGACCCATCCATGCATACACCTAAAAGGAGTTGATACAAATTTTTATTTTTTAAAGGTTACATGATAGTATTAATTATAAATCATAATATAGCCATAAGATCCATTATACAGCAATGCAGCTTGCAACATTATGCAAGTGTTATACCATATTGTTACAACATCCAAATGAACATTAGCTTAGCCCCAACCCCTGCCAGAATTCTCCATCACAACACACTGAACATACTTTGCACAAATCGAAATTGAACTGATTCCATCCTTTGCACAACATTATGCGAGTGGTTCGATTGCTGAATGGATCAACTAACCTAAGTTTTGTTGTTATTTATTTATGCAAGACTATAATAAAGACGCCACAATCTTTCAACAGTCCCCTCTTTGATCGATCATAAAGCACACAGATCTGATCGAGAACCCAATATTGTTTACACAAAACCCTAGCTAGGCTAAAAGATTTGTATATATATATATAAATTATAATCAAGGGGAGATCGAGAAGATTGAAGAAGTTAAGGGCTCGTTTGTTTAGATAACTAGGGAATGGAAAGGTAAGGTATTAAATTTTAGACATAAAATGTATATGATCATCATTTTTTGTGAGCTTGGAGGAGAGAATTGAGGGGATTATTAGCCCATCCTAGAGGTATTAGTTACCCTCCTTCAAATTAGGGAATAGAAGGGTAAGACATTTGTATGAAAAATGGGAGAAGAAGGGGAATGGTTAGAATAGTGATCAATGAATCTTAACTTAAATATGGACTACATTCGTAAAGGTAATCATTACTTTCCCCTACCAAAAAACAAACGGGGGGTAAGTTCAACCTCGATCGATCGGCAACAAGTAGAGCATACCTGCACTATGCGTGCAACGAACGAAGAGATATGGGAAGAGCGCTCCTCGCAGATGAGAGTGGGAGACGGGATCGATCGATCGATCGATCAATCGCCTGAGGAATTGAAATTGGAAAACGGATACCAGAGATTTAGGTTAATTAGGGTTTGACGTCGGTTTGGGCCCTAAAAGAGCAAACTAAATTTGGGTTTATTTTATTTTATTTTAATTCTTGTCAGTCTAAAACCAGTACGTCCTGATTGAAAACCAAAAGCATGACAAAATATTGGCCCGAATAATCTCATAGGATCAAATTATCTATGCCCTGGCAAATTTTTTCGGTCCAATGTACGTGCTAGAAAAAAAAAATTGTTTGCTAGATTAGTTGGTAGAGATGACATGTAATGACCAATAGTTAAGTTACAAGTTCGAATCTTCTATCATATTGTAATATTAGCTTTACTGTCTACCTATGAACAAAAAAAAAAAAATTACTTATTTCTCGCTCTATCACTGCATATATTAAAACGATTAAATTGGATTGAACTAGAAATTAAAAATAAATAGTTGTCCCAATCGTCGTAGATTTATAAAGAGTATATTATATGAACTGATCAAAAGACAAGCTAAGCTAAGAAGTACACCAAAAAAAAAAGACAAGCTAAGAAACAATTTCGCATACGATATTGTAATTTTCATATAGACTACCCCGGCCTTTTTTAAAAAATACAAAGGATATATCAGACATGCATTTCAACGTACAAGGGGGAATCAATAGATCTTATATAAAGTGTAGAAATTGAGATCCGAAACTGAGAAAAACTAATAAATTACCATGCATCCGAATTTATTTTTTACTTGATCGAAGAGGTAACCCAAACGTACAGTTGAGATCTTCCTAAATCCTACTATCGAAGATGAATTGCATTTAACTCCGACATAAAAAGGAGAAGACCACGGACACAATTCAATAGGAACAAGGTTATACCCGCCATCAAAAGACGTCCTTTCTTTCCTATCCGCACCATGCCTACGATCAATAGCTTTACCCCAAAAATATGCAAAAAAGGTGTCATTGCATGGATCCGGACCAACCCATCTCCTATCGAACAAGAAGCTGTCGGACACACGTGGACTAATCAGACTCTTTTGCTCGAGGCACCACTCGCCCTTGTCATAGCCCCACACACGAACCTCCCTTTCCACATCTTTGACACAGTAATCTATGTCCATGTATTTCAGCATCTCCTCATGACCAAACTGATTCAGATGCAGAAAAGGGATACTGAGGATGTTATGTGATCCAATGGGAAACTGAATGTGTCCGAAGCGGTCAGGAGCGTCATAGGGATCATAAGTTACTATACTCCTTGATTTCAAATGGATCCAATGCAAGACACCCTTGCAAGAAAAGGCTCTATCTTCTCCGAAGGGTACTTCCGGGCAACCAAAGATCGGTTTCTCACACGTCCAGTACCCCTTATCCGAAGAGAATACCATTATTGTAGATGTAGACCTCTCTCTTAGAACAACCACAACTTTGTAGGTAAGATAGGTTGGATAATTGCGCGTGGCGAAACCGAACGCCCATGGATTGTCGCCAAAAGCTTTAAGGTTGACATTTAACGGAGGCAGGAGGACAGATTGCTTGGTGAGCGGGTTGGAGACACAGAAATCATATGACCTCCTCCAGGCTTTGGAAGCAAGACAATCATCATGACTGAGTATCAAGCCACTGCTTGAGCCCAGGATTTGAGTTTCCTCATTAACCTTGCGTCTGGAAAAAGTGGATATGTGGAGGGACGGCGGTGGATCTTGATCAGTACCGAGAAGGTTGTAAACCGAAGAGCTCAAATCTCCGCGGGTTATATTCGTTTTCAACAATGCACAGAGATGCCCCGAAGACGATGATTTTGGCGAAGCACGGAGTCGTTGTAGATAATTTGTCCCGAATTCTGGATCGGATATGATTGATTTCCACCGCTTTGAGACGAGTTTGAATCTGAAGAGAGGGCCAATGTGTAATCTGACCAGAATTTCAGCAACAATGTCTTCTGGAACAGAGATGGAGCTTCGATCGTCGTCCATGGCTGCAGATTTTGAACTTTAACATAAAGTTTGATTCTTTAAGAGGATGAATTGAGTGAAACGCTGGAAAAAATTATGAATCAAATTGGGAAATTAGGGTTGAATGCGAATAACCTGAAATCGTATGATTGGCGGCCGGCGAGGGATCAAAATCAGTAATTAGTATGTTTGATTGCTCTCTGCAGTTCCGAAAATCAGAAACCCTAGGGGAAGGTCGACATGAATTTGGGATAATCGATAAACTTAACCTATCAAATAAATATAGTAATGTCAATGATTCTATCCTTATACAATAATATCAAATATATCAAAATAATAAATATATCCTAATATATCTCCACTATGGCACTATTATTCATTCAATTAAGAGATGTTTATTTGATAGAGTGCACGGGGTTAAAGCTATTGACATGGACGGGGTTAAAGATATCGACCTTAATTAAGAGTGTTGAAGAAGTATTTGTTGATAGGGTAAATTAAGAGTGTTGAAGAAGTATTTGTTGATAGGGTAAATTACTCCATATTGGTCCCTAACCTTTCATATTTTTTCTAAGTTAGTCCTTAACATTTTACCGTTTCTATTTTCGTCCTTAACCTTTTTAGTAAGTTCCATCATTAGTCCCTACCATTCTAACTCCGTTAATTTCAACCTTTTGCACGTCCACTTTAGGATCCACATGTGGTCTATTTTGATGACTAGATACTAATTTATTTTATTTTATTTTAAATTCAAGTAGATTTTTTAAAAGTTGCATAATTACGAAAAAGAAATTAAAAAATGAATCACTTAGGATTAAAAAAATGAAATTAAATAGCTAGAAGGGAGGAGAAATAATTCTTCACAGTGAAAGGAAACAATTTTGGTGACAGTATATAGTCTCCTAGGTTTCATGCATGCTATTGTCATTACGGAAAAAAAAACACCAGAAAGTGAATCCTAAACATGTCCACCCACTGGTCAAACTTGAATATCACAAAAGGCACAAAAAGGATTGAAGCATATAACTAATCTCAAGCTATAATTCTTGTATTTGTTAATTTCCCTTTCTGCTTGCTCTTCCTCCCCTTCTGCCTCTTGTGACTGATGCCTCATCATGGTTAGTGCTAAAAACAGGACGAGTGACAGTTTGGCTTGTTCCCTATGATGTCCATATATAAAATATAATGTTTTGTTAAATATAGTTACTAAATACTCTTTAAAACACATATGATGAGATTATACACAAAAAGCATACATCTGGCATCCATTTGACTATGGTTTCCTGAGATACATGTGCTGATTGTCTTGATGGTTGTGAACTTTCTGATGGAGTCATCTACAACACAAAATTCTAAATATGTTGAGATACAATCTAATGCAAACAAATATAATCTAATTTCTAAAATATAAACAATAATACCTCTTGAGATATGTTTAGGGGTTGTCTGGAGCTCTCACAGTGGTGTTTTTGAACTTGCTGGACCTTTTGAGATTGGCGAGTGGATCCTCCTCTTGAAATTGATGCTGCTGCTACCTTAGTCTACAACATAAAAGAGATAGTTGTCATAATTAAAATGGAACAATAAAGTCTTTTATAACCCTATATATATAAAGCCTTTACCTGAAGTACTGGTGTGGGGTTTTTACACAGGGACGGATCTAGGGGTGGGCTGGGCTTTGCTACAGCCCACCCCAAAAATCTAAAATATATACTATAGGGTGAAATAATGAAACACGTTGTCTAACAAGCACAGTTGGTTGCATCTTTGTACTGATAGAAAGGCAGCTCGGGTTTGAACCTCACAGACCCTTTCTTTTACTTTTCTACATTTAATTTGTTCTGACTTTTGAACATGCATTTACGGTACTGAGCATATATATATACATGCACATCATTTATATTTGTACCATGAGGTGCTTATATATGTGATTTTTTTAGTCTAATTAATAATAATATGCGATATTAAATTATTAATACATATTAATAATTTTTAAAAAAAAATCATTGAATAAGATGATTTCAGCCTACCCCGATTTTCATTCCTGGTTCCGTGCCTGTTTTTACACCCTCTTTTGTTATGCCCACCTCCACCACATCTTCCACAATGCATGAATGCATCACCATCCCCAATCTGTTCATTTTTCCATTTCTCTCTCTTTCACCTTGTTCCTTTCTTCTTTTCTTTTTAGGTCTACCTCGCTTAGGTGGTATCGAGTTTGGAGGTTGAATGGGGGTATGATTTACATCAATCCACTGATCCATGCTCCTGATTGGGTTGATGATGTTTTCATACACAGCATTGCAAGTGGATACAGTATAACATTTATCTACACCGTCTTCAATAGTATTTCCATTGTAGGCCAATGTTGCACATGCATGTGTACATGGTATTCCTGTTAATTGCCATTTTCTGCAAGAGCAAGTGTATTTCACTAGATCAACAACAAACTGGCCTGCTGGACAACTAACTTGGAATTGAGCTCCACCAGAAGGTGATATCCAACAACTTTTTGACTCATCCTTAATCTTTTCCAACTTCTTCTGAATTTTTGGGCAAAGGGGACCAGACCACTTGCTCATCCTCTCTCTCTTCTTTGCGATGCGCACCATAATCTTGCACCTAATGATCTCCAACATAGTCAAAATCGGTTTATCACGTGCACTCAAGATAAATCTATTAAAGCATTCTGACATGTTGTTCAATAATATGTCACACTTGCTGTCAACCCTAAAGTGTGATCTAGACCAGTATTCAGCCGGGATTCCATGCATCCACGTCCAAGCATCCGCACTCAAAGATTTCAAATCCTCCATTTTCTTATTATACTCTCCTTTGTAGGTACTTGTTGCTGCATCCCATACAACATTCTTCAAAGTTTCTCCTTGATGAGTCTTTCTAAAATTTGAGATTAAGTGCCTAACACAAAATCTATGCTCTGCATTAGGGAATAATGTGCCAACAGCCTGAATTAATCCCTAGTACAAGAATACACGTATACCAAAAGTTAGACAATAAATCAAAGATACAAAAATTACTGAAATTCTTATAGATTTTGCATATCACCTTTTGTCTATCCGACATAAAAGTCCACTTATGGCTGTTTTGGATGCCTAATTCCTCACCAAGTAAATGAAGAAACCATGTCCATGTGTCTCGACACTCAACATCAACCACTGTATAAGCAATAGGCCATATACAATCATTTGGATCAACTCCCACAGCAGCAAGCAATTGGCCACTATATCTACCTTTCAAAAAACATCCATCAATGGAAATTATAAGCCTGCAACCAGCATTAAACCCATTCTTGCACCCAGAAAGACAAACAAATAATCTCTTAAACACTAAATTATCCAAAGATAATACTAATGTACTGCTAGGATTGGTTCTTCTCAGTTCCCCACCATAATCTGCAAGCTTCGAGAATTGTTGTCTCTCGTCTCCTCTTAAGAGCTTCAAGGCATGTCTTTTTGCTCTCCATAACTTGTTATCAGGGACGTCGACGATGCCAAAATAATCTTTCACGAGTTGTTGCAATGATGCCAATTTAATCTCTGGATCTGCTCTGATATTCTCTAAATATTTCTGAGCAATCCGAATGTAAGTAATATACTTGTTCTTGAACTCTTTGCAACAGGTGTGCTGATCCATGTATGTTTTAATTTGAATTTTCTGCCCATCTTGTATCGGGGTTGCATATAAAACCCATGGACACCCATCCTTACAGACCACTCTCAACCTTCTTAAATCATTCTTAATAAACTTAAGTAGATACCTATTTTTTATTGAATACATCTGGACAGCTTCTTTCAACACTTGAAAAGATGGGAAAACCATACCCGATCTGAATGTCGGGTTGCTCATATCAGTTTTGACGTTGAACTTTGGATTTCTTTCCTTTTCCTCACCACTTTCATCATCTAAACTTTCAAATTCATCTGAATGTTCATAATCTGTATCTACATCAAATGAATATCCCATCACTTCTTGCTCATTTGTGATACGTGATGCCCCTTGCCTCTTATCACATATATCAAACCTTGTTAGGGGGAATGGCATGTTGATATCAAGCTCTACATCTTCTCCCTCAAAATCATTATCTTCATCTGCCAAATGCTCATCACAACTGGTTTCATCTAGTTCAAGTTCTTCACATTGATAATCTTCGTCAGTAGATGAGTTATACTGGCTGTTCAATTCATGTTGCAACAACTCTGCATTATTAGGCCCGGTCTCATCTGCAAAAAATTTGTATTTTTAAGTGCAAAAAATTTGACTTGGTTTCCACTCTCTACAATATATCAATAAATACAGTAGTTAATTAGTGTAGTCAAGAGACTAAGTTTTTTTAGTTCATAGAACACTCGTCGATTCCTAGTCTCTCTTGTCGGCCGGCTAATATCCATTCAATTCCTCATCCAAAAAGTCATTCAAAAAGTGTTTAAATAAGAGAGAAATTAAAATAGATTCCCACAATCAAACTATCACATATATAGTACATAGCTCTCACGATAACATATATACATACATACCGTATTGGGGTTGCTCTTCTAAACGATCCCTTTGTCGCCATCTTATGCCTTCCAATTTGCTCATATTCACCAAATTACAACTTGCAAGCACTTCATGAATTATCCCAATTGTAGATTTTTAGAGCGTTATCCCTTTAACCTTTCTAAAGGATCAACTGCAAGTTGATCTCCTAAAAGAACCCTAATTTTACAAACCAGTTTAACCTTTTTATTCTTTCTTTAAATATATATTTTTTTTAAAAGAAGTTAAATTGGTGTTCATCAAAATGGATCCCACGTGGATGTGAAAATGGGTAAAGTTAATGGAATTTTAACTGTAGGGATCAATGGTGTCACTTATTAGAAAGGTTAAGGATGAAAATAGAAGTGGTAAAAGGTTAAGGACTAACTTAGAAAAACTATAAAAGGTTAGGGACAACTGGAGTAATTTACCCTTTGTTGATATGTATCCAACTGCAACTTATGATGGCAAATATAGACCTATTGTCATGTATTAGGGTTATAGTGATATGGGTATTAGTAGACTAAGTAGAGTATATATACCCAAAAGTGTAATTGTAAGATCATCCAATGAATAATCAAACAATTACTCTTTATCATTTCTCTCTCTCCCAGTCTCCCTTTACTCTCTCTTATCCCTAAACTCCTTCTTTTCTAATCTTTCTCCCTAATCTCCATGAATCATGTTGGGACATAACACCTGTTCCTATTGCGTTGTGTCCGTGGTCTTCTCTTTATTATGGCCAAGCTAATTGCCATTCATCTTCGATCCAATTCAAGGATTTAGCTAGAAGGATCTACCCTTTTTGATTTAGCTTTTCAAGTAAAAGCTAAGTTTGCATATTTATTAGTTCTCCCTTGATCCTTGTAAGTTTCTCCACAGACAGTTCATGGAGATTATCCTCTGAAACATATATACATTTTATGTTGGTTGTTTTAATCCGAACTCAATTTTCTTCAAAAGCATGATTTTTTCTAGGAAAGAAATTTGTTTTTATTTTTAAATTAGAAACTGCTAATTAAACAATGGTATCTTAGTACCCTTTTGTTTTTATTTTTTATTTTTTGTTGTTTTTGTTGTATCTTAGTATGTTTTTTATCACTTGTTTTTCTGGTAATTACCAGCTGAATTACAAGCTTAATGCTGAGTAACTTAGATTTTTATTGGCTCTTCCGTAGAGCGATGCAGTCAGTGCATTTTGACGATGCCCAAAAGACATTGATAACGAAAAGGGAAGCTAATAACATCACAAAATCGTTATTGTAATCTTAACAATCAGATGACTTTTGCAGATGCAACTTGCTTAAGACATAGTCCATCCGTAATAATCTATTTTTTTTTGCGGATTCGCCTTCAGGTGCAATATATATATTCTATGATAAAGATAATTCAATCTTTTTTGAAATGAAGTATTAGCTAGCTATATATATTGTTATAGTCAAATCAGTACTTTAATTTTTGCAGAATAAGAGAGAATTAATTAAATCATCAAAAACAGCTTGAATGTTATCAAATATCAGCACACAATGCACCAAACAATCAGTTGGATTCAGATCCACTGTGATTGCATACATGATGATCAAACAATCAACTTAATTGGTAGCACAATCAAACCCATTGAACAAACTTGGTATTAACCATTAAAATCAAATCAACTCAATTGCTTCAAGCTTGACCATCAAAGGAGATCGAAGACCATATGCAATAGGAACAAGATTGTTCGTCCAAAAATAACGCTTTCCATATGTGCGCGCGCTGTAATGCTTAAAGAGTTGGCAAATAACTCTTCATCTCTCCCAAGATCAAAAGCCTGAATCGTCTTCTCATCTTGTAGTTCTAATATATACCAAAATATATAACTCATCCTTCAATGGATCCAGAGCAACTAGTTTCTTGCAGTTTTTCAACAAGTTGTCTTTGTACAATGGACTAATTATGCACCTTCGCTCTAGGCACCACTCTCTCTTGGCATAGTCCACCTATCTGTATCACAGCAACTCTCTATCTCTCCGTATTTCAGCTGTCTTCGTGTGACCGAAATGGATCAGCAGATTCATGCTCAAGTCTCCCTAGTTCATTATATGGTAACCTTGGTGGAATCAAGAGGATCCAAATACGGCACAGCTAAGATTGTAGGTTTATTGGTTTTTCTCTTTTTGTAAAGAATATGAACTCAAAAGACAAGCTATAATTTTTCATAAAACGCTTGAGTGAAAGACGTACAGACGGTTTGTCATGGTCATATTTGACACACTGTAATTATGGTTAAAATGATCCATCAACGATGCCAAGGGCTTGAAAGACAAGCTGTGAATTCTAAGTATGTTTTAATTATTGAAAATTCATCAATTGATCAAATAAAGTTCAGTTTAAAACAATCAATAAAATAATTTATCTATGTTATGAATTGGAGGATTTAACAGTGTCCGATAAGTGAGGAAAATACAAAGGATATATCAAACATATGCATTTCGATCAACAAGGGGGAATAGATCATATATATCAAGTGTAGAAATTGAGATCCGAAACTGATCGAGAAAAACTAATAAACAAGCAGGCAAGTTTATTTTTTACTTGATCGACGAGGTAACCCAAACAGTTGAGATCTTTCTAAATCCTACTATCGAAGATGAATTGCATTCAACTCCGACATAAAAAGGAGAAGACCACGGACACAATGCAATAGGAATGAGGCCATGCCAGGATTGCCAGCCATCCAAAGGCGTCGTTTCTTTCAAATACACAGCAGCATGCGTAAGATCAATAGCTTTACCCAAAAAATATGCAAAAAAGGTGTCATTGAATGGATCCGGACCAACCCATCTCATAACGAACAAGAAGCTGTCTGACAAACCTGGACTAATCGGACACTTTTGGTTGAGGCACCACTCGCCCTTGTCATAGTGCCACACACGGAGCTCCCTTTCCACATCGTTGACACACTCTATGTCGATGTATCTCATCATGTCCTCATAACCAAACTGAATCAGACGCAGAAAAGGGCTACTGAGAACGTTATCTGATCCAATGGGAAGCTGAATGTGTCCGAAGCGGTCAGGAGCGTCATAGGGATCATAAGTTACTATACTTGTTGATTTCAAATGGATCCAATGCAAGACACCCTTGCAAGAAAAGGCTTTATCGATTCCGAAGGGTTCTTCTGGCAGTTCCGAGCAGCCAAAGATCGGTTTGTTACACGTCCAGCGCCCCTTATCCGAAGAGAATACCATTATTGTGTAATCATGAGCACGCCTCACTCTTAGAATAACCACAACTTTGTAGGTAAGATAGGTTGGAAAATGGCGCGTGGCGAAACTTAACGCCCATAGATCAAAAGCTTTAAAGTTAACATTTAACGGAGGCAGGGGGACAGATTGCTTGGTGAGCGGGTTGGAGACGCATAAATCATATGACTTCCTCCAGGATTTGGAACCAAGACAATCATCTTGACTGAGTATCAAACCACTGCTTGAGCCCAGGATTTGAGTTTCCAGCTCATTAACCTTGCATCTGGATCTGGAAAAAGCGGCTATGTGGAGGGAAGGTGGTGGATCGTGATCAGTACTATCGAGGAGGGTGTAAACCGAAGAGCTCAAATCTCCGGTTATATTCGTTTTCAACAATGCACAGAGATGCCCCGAAGACGATGATTTTGGGGAAGAACGGAGTCGTTGTAGATAATTTGTCCCGAATTCTGGATCGGATATGATTGAGTTCCACCGCTTTGACACGAGTTTGAATCTGAAGAGAGGTCCAATCTGTAATCTGACTAGAATTTCAGCAACAATGTCTTCTGGAACAGAGATGGAGCTTCGATCGTCGTCCATGGCTGCAGATTTTGAACTTAAGATAAAGTTCGATTCTTTAAGAGGATGAATTGAGTGAAACGCTGGAAAAAATTATGAATCAAATTAATTGGGAAATTAGGGTTGAATGCGAATAACCTGAAATCGTATAATCGGCGGCCGGCGAGGGATCAAAATCAGTAATTAGTATGTTTGATTGCTCCCTGCAGTTCCGAAAATCAGAAACCCTAGGGGAAGGTCGACATGAATTTGGGATAATCGATAATTAAACTTAACCTATGAAATAAATATAGTAATGTCAATGATTCTATCCTAATACAATAATATGACATATATCAAAATAAATCTATCCTAATATTTCTCCAGTGTTATATATTCATTCAATTAAGAGGTGACCTCTTCCTTGTGGCGGATTTCTAGTTTATCGGTTTGGTTGCTTAAATTGCGAAGCTGGTTCAAAATGTGCAGCCATATGGGGGACGATCAAAACTCAATGTTTGTTCCAGACGATATTGTTGTTGAAATTCTAGTCAGATTATATACAGATTGGACCCCCATCTCTTCAGATTGATCAACTTGTCTCAAAGCAGTGGAACTCATCTCCAACCCAGAATTAATTCGGGTGAAATTATGTACAAAGACTCCGTTCTTCCCCGAAGCCATCGTCCACGGGGCATCTCTGTGCAGTGTTGGATCCATGGGTGATGGGTCCAAAAGAAATACAGTGATGTGTGCCATTCAGTTTCTACTACTGTACATGATTCTCCACCATTCCTCTACAAGCCCACTTTTTCTACTTCAATTGAATTGCACCATATAATATACATCATCTCATCAAGCAGTGGTTTGATATATACTCTATCATCTTTATCAGCTATCTGGGTTTGAATTCTGAGTCTCCAACCCACTCACCCACCAATCTGTCCTCCTGCCTAAGGCATACTATACGCCAATGGTATGGTGACATCTCGAGACACAAAAATGGTATTTGTCTCCAAGTTAGGGAGCTTATATCCCTTCTTGCCAAATGGGTACCCAAGAAATAAACATTTGATGGCTCTAGCTTGGAATTTGTCTCTGTTTCTCATAGTAGAGTTAGGAAAGCACAAGCATCCAAAGACTTTGATGGATTTGTAATCTGGAGGTTTATGAAAAAGTAGCTCATAAGGTGATTTGTTTTGCAAAGAAGGCAATGGTGATCTGTTTATGAGATGTGTGGCAGTGAGGATACAGTCTCCCCAGTATGGCAAAGGTAAATTGGATTGAAAGAGCAGGGCTCTAGCAACCTCCAAAAGATGTTTGTGTTTGCGTTCAACAATACCATTTTGTTGGGGTGTGTATGCACAAGTGGTGTGGTGAATAATGCCTTTGGAAGAAAAGAATTCTTTGGTTGATTGATCACAAAATTCTTCATCATTATCAGATCTAATGCATTTGAGGTTGGTTTGAAACTGTGTGACAATCATGGAAACAAAATTCTTTAGAATGGTTAGAGCATCACTTTTATGGGTCATAAAAAATGTCCAAGTAGCTTTGCTGTGATCGTCTACCAGAGTAAGAAAGGATCTAAAGCCATCATGAGTGTGATTTTTATAGGGCCCCCAAGTGTCCATATGGACAAGATCAAAAGGCTAAGCAGCATGAGAAATAGAAGTAGGAAATTGCTTCTTGTGCTGCTTAGCTTTAGGACAGATTTGGCAAATAAAAGAAGGCTTAGGTGAGCCATTAACATTGTCAATAAACTTCAATTGTTCAAAAGAAAGATGCCCCATCCGGCAATGCCAAAGAGTAGCAAGATCAACTCTAGAATTATTACAAAAGACATTGTCTGAAACTGAAAAATCAGTAGAGTCTGATGATCCAAAAGTGGGTTGAAATGAGGATGGATTGTCTATCACATATAGTCCATTTGCTTCATGGCCAATCACTAGTGGTGTGCTCATTGAAGGGGCCTGAATCATGCAAAGTGTGGGAGTAAAAATGATGTTAGAAGAAAGATCCTTGGTAAGTTTATGAATGGATAAAAGGTTATAATGAAAATCAGGTATGTGGAGCACATTTTGGAGTGTGATTTTTCGAGAAAGTATAATGGAACCAACATGAAGAATGGAGGCATTTTTATTGTTTGGTAAAGTAATGGTGAGTGGTGATTGAACATCAGAATATGTATGAAAATATTCTAGATGGGGTGTAATGTGATTTGTGGCTCCACTGTCAAGGATCCAAGAAGAATTACTAACTAATGAAAAGAGAGAAAATGATTTACCTGCCAAGAATGCAGCATGGGTCAGTCCTTCATGTCCTTAGTGCTTGTTGAGAAGGCTCACCAGCTGCTCATACTGCTGTTGTGTGATGGGTGGTGAAGGAGAGCTTGATGCAGGGGTCTCTGAGATGTTCATGTTGGCCATTGATGGAGGTGCTTTCCCAGGAGGATAGCCATGTATCTTCCAAAAACGGTCAACGGTATGGCCTCCAGTCTTGCAATGAGTGCAGTAGAACCTGCTTTCCCCTTTTCCTTGAGGGTATCCATGGATCTTCCAGCACTTTTCCATGGTATGCCCTTTAACCTTGCAGTGGTCACAGAAGCCAGAGTTGGGAGGTCCATTGGTCGGATATCCATGAAGTTTCCAGCATGATTCCATGGAATGGCCTCCCACTTTGCAATGGTCACAGTATTGCTTTTGTTGCCCAGTTTTCTGGTTGCCAGAGATGCCAGAAATTGGGTTCTTTTGAGCAGCAAATGCCATAGCATCAGTGTCAGATTTTGACACATTTCCAATGCCCCTTTGTTGTTCTTCTTGTAGCACCATCTGATAAGCTTGATCAAGATCTGGAGGTGGACTCATCATCAAAATAGTTCCTCTAACAGCATTAATGTAGCTGTCATTTAATCCCATCAGAAAATGAACAACCTGTTGATCCTGCACAATCTTGTTCACAATGGTTCTAGAACCACATGTACACACAACATCTTCAACAAGCAATAGATACTCATCCCATAGCTTCTTCATCTTAGTGAAATATGTTGAGACCGAGCCATTACCATGATTCAAGGACACAAGATCCCTTTGAACCTGGTAAATCCTCGTTCTATTTGGTTTGCCAAACCGTTTTCCAAGCTCCTTCCAGATCTGACTAACAGATTTACAGTACAATACAGGCTCAGCAATATCTTTTTCAACAGAGTGAAGGAGCCAAGATATTACCATTGAGTTGCAGCGATCCCATTTGAGTCCATTCTGGGCATTATCTTGTGGATGCGAGCACGACCCTGTGATGAAGCCCAGCTTGTTCTTGCCGTCAGGGAGACCTCAACAGATCTCTTCCAAGGGCTATAGTTTCTCTCTTTCAAAAGACTGGTGGACAGGACATAGTTTGGGTGGTCGGAATGGTGAAGATAGAGCCCACTCTCGATTTCTGGAACAGCAGCCATGGAAACTCTCTTGGATCAAAAGCAAAGCTCTGATACCATGTTACAATATGAATTTAATTCTGAATTGGGGATGAATAAGATGATTGATGAAGCAAGAATTGGTTATTTGGGACAGAGAGAGACGTCAGAAATGTTGGTGGAAAAGCACACCTTCATCCACCATTGTCTGAGCACACAGAAGGGCTCCAAATTTGTCTCTTTCTCATTAAGGTAAAATGCATCACATGAATACAATATATATAGCCGGTTGAGCTGTAACAGCTTGTCTATACATTTCCAATTCTACCCTTTATAGTCTAACAATGATCAGCAATCGGTAGTCGGTTTTGCCACTCAGTCCGAATAATTCATACAAAGTTGTGGTTTTTGTAAGAAGAGAGACTACTATAGTACATATGTTATTCTCTTCGGATCGGATAAGGGGAAGTGGACATATAAGAAACAATTTGCTAGCCCAAAAGTAATCTTTTCAGCAAATCATATAGCCACTTCTTGGAAGGGTGTCTAGTTTTGGACCGACCGGAGTTCAAGGACTATAGTACGTTTTTTATCACTTGTTTTTCTGGTAATTACCAGCTGAATTGCAAGCTTGATGCTGGGCAACTTGGATTTTTATACGTAGAGCGATGCAGACGGTGCATTTTGATAATGCTTAAAAGACATTGATAACGATAAAGGGAAGCTAATAACATCTCCACAAATCGTTATTGTAATCTTAACAATCAGACAACTTTTGCGGATACAGCTTGCTTAAGACATAGTCCATCCGTAATAATCTATTTTTTGCGGATTCATCTTCAGGCGCAATTGTATATATATATATAAAGATAATTCTTTTTTGAAATGCAGTATATTAGCTGGCTATATATTGTTATAGTCATATCAGTACTTTAGTTTTTGCAGAATATAAGAGAGAATTTAATCAACAAAAACAGCTTGTATGCTATCAAATATCAGCACAATGCACCAAATAGCATCAGTTGGATTTCAGATCCACTGTGATTGCATACATGATATGGATGATCAAACAATCAACTTAATTAATTGGTGTGGCACAATAAAACTCAATGAACAAACTTGGTATTAACCACTAAAATGAAATCAACTTAATTGCTTCTAGCTTGACCATCAAAGGAGATCGAAGACCATATGCAATAGGAACAAGATTGTTCATCCAAAAATAACGCTTTGCATATATATGTACGCTGTAATGTTTAAAGAGTTGGTCAAATTTTGAGTTTTTTTTGGTAGTCTGTCATGTATTTTTAAATTATTGAAAATTCATCAATTGATCAAATAAAGTTCAGTTTAATTTATTTATGTTATGAACTGGAGGGTTTAACAGTATCCTGCAAGTGGGGAAAATACAATTATACAAAGGATATATATATATATATATATATATATATATATGCATTTCAACAAGAGGGGATAGATATATAAAGTGTAGAAATTGAGATCCGAAACTGAGAAAACCTAATAATCATGCAGGCAAATTTATTTTTGACCTGAAGAGATAACCCAAACAGTGGCCATCTTTCTAAATCCTACTATCGAAGATGAATTGCATTTAACTCCGCCATAAAAAGGAGAAGACCACGGACACAATGCAATAGGAACAAGGTCATACCAGCAGGATTGCCATCCATCAAAAGGCCTCCATTCTTCCATATACGCAGCTGTAGCATGCCTAAGATCAATAGCTTTATTCCAATAATATGCAAAAAAGGTGTCATTGAACGGATCCGGACCAACCCATATCACTTCGAACAAGAAGCCGTCTGCAGACAAATGTGGACTAATCGGACACCTTTGGTTGAGGCACCACTCGCCCTTGTCATAGTGCCACACACGGAGCACCCTTTCCACATCGTTGACACACTCTATGTCGATGTATTTCAGCATTTCCTCATAACCAAACTGAATCATATCAGACGCAGAAAAGGGCTACTGAGGACGTTATCTGATCCAATATTGTGAAACTGAATGTGTCCGAAATGGTCAAGAGCGTCATAGGGATCATAAGTTACTATACTCCTTGATTTCAAATGGAGCCAATGCAAGACACCCTTGCAAGAAAAGGCTTTATCTGCTCCGAAGAAGGGCACTTCCGGGCAACCAACGATCGGTTTGTTACACGTCCAGTACCCCTTATCCGAAGAGAATACCATTATTGTGTGATCATGAGCACGCCTCTCTCTTAGAATAACCACAATTTTGTAGGTAAGATAGGTTGGATTATTGCGCGTGGCGATACCAAATGCCCATGGATAAAAAGCTGTATGTTTTTTAACATTTAACGGAGGCAGGAGGACAGATTGCTTGGTGAGTGGGTTGGAGACACAGAAATCATATATCCTCCTACAGGCGTTGGTAACAAGACGATCATGACTTAGTTCATTTGAGTTACCTCATTCTGCCCGGAAAAAGTGGATATGTGGAGGGATGGTGGTGGATCGTGATCAGTATCGAGGAAGGAGTAATCCGAAGAGCTCAAATATCCGGATACCTTCCTTTCCAACAATGCACAGAGATGCCCCGAAGACGATGGTTTTGGGGAAGAACGGAGTCGTTGTAGATAATTTTGCCCGAATTCTGGATCGGATATGATTGAATTCCACCGCTTTGAGACGAGTTTGAATCTGAAGAGAGGTCCAATGTGTAATCTGACTATAATTTCAGCAATAATGTCTTCTGGAACCGAGATGGAGTTTCGATCGTCGTCCATGGCTGCAGAATTTGAACTAACTTAAGATAAACCGATTCTTTAATTAAGAGGATGAATTGAGTGAAACGCTGAAAAAAATATGAATCGAATTGGGAAATTGGGGTTGAATGCGAATAACCTGAAATCGTATCTTGGAAGACGGCCGGAGGTCAAAATCAGTAATTTGTATACTGTTCGAATGCTCTCTGCAGTTCAGAAAATCAGAAACCCTAGGGGAAGGTTGACATGAATTTGTGATTTCTTTCTTTTCTATTTATAATTAGGGGAAATTACAGAAAACCACCCTTAAAATAGGTAAGTTTTCACAAAACCACCCTTAAAATAAAAGTTTGCAGACAACCACCCATAAATTTACCTTTCTTTCAAAGAACCACCCATGACCATTTTTATTTGTAAAAAGATATAATTTTTTTAAAAGTTTTTATATTTTATTAAACGTTTTGGTTATTTTATTGTATAATTAGGCTACTTTGAATACAAAAATGAGAATTTAACATTTTTAAAAACACTTTTTACACATAAAAATAATGATTAAGGGTTGTTCTTTGAAAGAAAAATAAGTTTATGGGTGATTTTCTATAAAAATTTATTTTAAGGGTGGTTTTGTGAAAACTCGCCTATTATAAGGGTGGTTTACCCCACCCCCCCCAATCCTTTTGTATATAAAAAAAAGTAAAAAACACAATGTCAAAAGGTTTCAAGGAAATTCAAATTCAGAACAGAAAACATCTTGCTTATTCTCCATTTACAGCAGCTGAAGAGACAAGCAAGGCACCCCACCTTATGCCCCAGCCTACCTAGCGGTCCCCTAAAGGCAGCTCTCCCTTGCACCACCTGCACCGCTTGGGCAGTATTAATCATTTTCAATGTTGCTAGCCGGGACACCCTTCTCGATCGTGAGCCAGCTGCAACGCTCTGACCATTGCCTCTCGCTCAACAACTAAGGGCTCCGACCCCCTGTATCTTCTCTGCTACATCTCAACAGACCGCACCGTAAGCATCCCATGCAATCACACCCACCCCACTACCTCTCATGTCCTCCGATGAAGCATTGCAATTGATTTTTACAAAGTCGTTGCCTAGGAGATACCATCTTGCATATTCTCTGCAATTCTCGGGTGGTTTTGAGCTCACCTCCCTCTGCTCCTTACCTCCCTTGTGTTAGGAGAGCTCCTCCATCGCTCTCTCCACAATGAAGGTTGTAGGTGAAGAACGTAGTAGGAGAGATAAATAGAATAGAAATACTCTAGAGAGGGGATGAATGTAGAACATGAAAAATTTTCGCATATGAAACTTCGAGGTCTTGAAATGAATCTGATACGGGGTTAGCCGTAGGGTGGCCCGATCTTCGACAATCAAGACTCAAAGACAAGAACGAAAGCAAAGACTCAAGAACAAGAACAAAACGCAGCAAGACTCGAAACAAAGAAACAATAAAGACTCGACCGATAAGGACCGATTCGAACTAAAATAGAACGAGGCAAAGACCCCAGGCCTCCTAAGAGGGTAGGAACCAAATACAAACGACTATAAAGTCCGCCTCTACAACCTTACACAACCAAGCGGACAACTTGGAGGCACAAGGAGGGGACTTGTGATTACCTGGATCACCAAGCTCTCGCGAGGTTGACGAACTCAAAGCAAACCAAGTTAGATCTATAACGAATTGTTGCAATCGACGAGTCACGCTTCGAGTCGATTGACTTTCTCTCAATTGTGTTTCACACAAACTGAAATTTTCATAAAAGAGACGTCTGAGTTTTACAATGGAAGATGTCGGCCTTATATAACCTAAAAGGTTGATTTCCTAATAAAAATAATAAATAAAAGGAATAATTAAAAATAAATCCCTAAATTACCTAAAATAACTAAAATAAATAAGGTCTCTAAAAATAGCAACAAAGAAAGTTCTCACACTTGTTTATTCCCGTCTAAAAACAGTGACAGCTCCAAGATGTTGATTTTCGGCCAAGCTCTAGGTCGAATCTGGAAAAACCTTCAACGGCAAAGTTGTAGATCTCTTCGTCCTCGTTCCGACAAGGTATGGCACGATCAATCCGATTAATATTGAATCCGTACGACTCATTTTACTGAGACATCGAAAAGCTGTCAAACTGAGCATGAACGAACCCAAAACGACGACCCAAGGTGGATCCTTCTTCTAAGGTGGATCCTTCTTCTTTCTCTTGAGGATGACAACATTCTCACGAGCTCGAATCATAGGTCCATCCCCAAGTATAGGTGTGTCCGGAGGTGTCTTGGATGGTTCCGCATCAGAATCTCAAGGACTCAAGATCTTGACCATATATCAGAAACCGTTTAGTTGTACGAAAATAAAACGTTAATACAAAATGCGGAAATTAAAGACTCAAATAACACAATATGTTTACGAAGTTCGGCTCTAAACCAACCCACGTCTCCGCCTAGGGTTATCCAACCCGTAGGATTTAAACCACTATTATTTCGCTTTAATTGAGTCCTAGATACAAAGTAGAAGAACTTTTCTTTTTCTAACACTTTGTAGCCTAACCCCCTACGATCTAGTCAACACACAACCTAGTGATCAACAATAGCTCAATTACAACGTAATGTAGATATGTTTGAGTATAGGGATACTCTTAGTATAACAAGAATTGACTTATCCTATATCGCTCTTGTGTTTTCCTAATCTTTCAACTAGAAATAAAAACGATTACAACGAATGAGAGAAAGAAAACATTTCAACTAGAAATAAAAACGATTACAACGAATGAGAGAAAGAAAACAGATGATTAGCAGGAAGACATTTGATTGCAGTAGAGATTGCTTTTCTTGCACCTTAATTAAGTGCTTGAGAGTTGTATCTTTCAGGCTAGCAAAGCGTTCCTTTTATAGGCTATATTCATCTTCTAGCCGTTTGAATTCCTTCAACCTGTTTTGTTGGCTGCAACTTTGTGGTTCAAAATCGTTCCACCAAAATCTTAACAAAATGAATAGTCGTTTGATTTTGAATGTGCAGAACTCGATCTACTTCCACAAAATCTGAGTTTGGTTGAGACCAAATCTTCAAGACTTATCCAAGCCTATCCAGTCTATTTGAACATTTGAATTCAGCCCATAGAATCTGCACACAATCTTCTCAACCAAATAGATATATCCAAACATATCTAATATAATACTAAAGCAAATGTAACTTCTGCCACGTGGCACACTCTCCTTCACTGTAGGCTTACGTGGCGATTTCATATTAAATCTGGACCCACCTTCAATTTAAATTAATTGATGCTTAATTAATTATTTTTCAATTATTATCTTCTTAAACTAATTATTTTTCGTATTAAAAAATCATACAATATTCTTTTATGTATTAAAATATCATACAATATTCTTTTATTGTTGACAATCATCCTCTTATCTTCTTAAACTAATTATTTTTCTTATTAAAAAATCATATTGAAAATCTTCTATATTTGAATTCCAAAAAAATATAGGAGAATACTAATAGATAGATACATTAATTATATGCATACAATATTCTTTTACGTATTCTATTTTATCTTCATTCACAAAAATATTTTCTTCCGAATTTGAATCTGAATTTGAATTTGAATTAATGTAGATATTTTATATTTACTCAAATCTTTTATGGGAAGATACAGAAAGATTGCCTCTCTTACTCTATTTGGTTGGATTAAAATGTAGATTATTTTTTTTAAAGGAAAATTTTGGATTTGTTCTATTTTTCACAAATTGATTGTTTTAACAAAATCCAAAATAATATGAGTTTCTTTAGCTAAATTTAATTGTTGGTTTTACCGATCCTCTTTATTTTTTAATTAGCTAAAAAATTTTAAAATAATTTATTCGATTGGACAAGATCCTTTTATTATTTGATTATAAATATTTTTCCCCAAAAAAAGCTTCATTAATAAATCGTTCATCGATTTGAACTAAATTTTCATTATTAATTTTTCCCAAGATTGCATATCCTATATCTAATTAAACCAATAATTATTCAAGAAAAAAAAATAAACCTTAAGTAAATCTGAATGTAACTCATTAAAATAAATTCAGAAAAAAAATCAGAAATTTGGATACTTATCCCTTAAATAATTCAGAAATCAATTTATTTTAACACTATCACAATTTCAGCAAGTAAGATGCTATTGGGTTGATTTGAAAATATCATCTTTCTAATAAAAAAATATATCTATCTATCTATAATTTATAAATCCATAAATAATACTAAAACAAATGTTGATGATGTCACTTGGCGGCTTTTACTTATAAATTGAATCATGGTCCCACCTTTATAATTAATTAATTTTACTAATTAAATTAGTTAATAAATATTCACCTTTTATAATCATAATATTTATTTCTCCTTAAAATTAAGACTTTTAACAAATAATATATATTAAAATTTTATATATAATTTAATTAACTAATACTGCAGGTAGTAACTTATACTTATCAATTACTCCTCAGTTGCAAATTTCGGGTCTTCCCCACTTTTAATAAAAAAAATTAATCATCAATTATCTCACAGTAAATCTCATCATAATTTTTTTTCTAATTCTGTTTATTTCAATTTGATTGTATTTTGTTGTCTTTATTCATATATAAATCTAATTGTTTAAACTCAAATTATAACTGCTAACTAATTTGTAAATCATAATCAATTTATAAACGGTTTTTTCCTAAATTGGGAAATATTTCCTACCAAAAAGGCAAGCGACCCTAAGAATCTTTTTTTTTAAAAGCTAAACTAATTAAAATTTTTAAAAAATTCCTAAATAGTGCTATTATTCTATGCCCAAAATCGATTTATAAATACCCAATTTATACAAAATGAACTTACCCATACAAAATATTTACCCTAAATATCAACTAAAAAATCTTACTTGTGTAATAATAATTTTTAGTGTGTTAATTAAATCTATTTCTTTGCATTCCTTTATAATTCATGCACTATAGTCTATATAAATATGATCTACTTAACGATATATTATTTGGAATTTTGATTGAAATATATATGATTTTAGATCATCTTCTTAATTTGTTTGCCACTGAATTGATTACCAAAATATTGACAATTTAATACTTATAAAAAGTTTTGAGAGGTTTACTAAAAGTCACATATCTAAGTTAAGAACATTAAATTATCGGTCATAGAAACCACTAGACTTACGAAGTATTTGACTATTTAATTGCCTTTGAATTATATTTAAAAAGCAGTTGTATTTGATTATGTTTTATTTCCATTTATATATATACACACACACACTCTACTTAATTGAAATAGATATGGTTTTTATCGAAACATTTTCGTGAATTCTAATTTAATATTTATGAAAAGTTGTGGAAGATATCGATATTTCTTAAAACCATCTCCAAAGTCATATGTCTATGTTAAGAACAATAAGTTATTTTTTTATCAACAAATTTATCATCTCTAATTAATTTCAATCACCTAACTAGAAAATTTGATTAATCTCAAATACTTCATTTATAATAACTTTTTATAATTGGAATTTTCAAATAAGAAACTTGATAGAAGATTTTTATTTTATTAAAAATATATATTTTAATTTGATTTCAGATTATTAAATTCATCATTGTATTATTCATACTTATAGTAACATTTATTTAATAATACATTAAATAATTGTGTTATCTAATACGCCGGTAGTTGTTAACATAGAAGAAGGTAATTCCTTATTTTACTTATTTATTGTATCTATTATTACGTAATATATATACATATCTTAATATGTAATACATTTATTTTACAGGTTTCTTAAAAACGAAGATACATAAAAAAACCAAAACTATGTAGTGGCTGCACCTTGAATTCTTCAACCTTGTGGATTAATGAAGTTGTCATGATTTATATAGCATACTTTTAATTATTGACCGAATTAAAGATGTAGATCGAGTGAGCGGAACCAGTTTAGTATATTTATCATTTGGATGTTAGGATTTGATTTATTCTTAGGATTATTGGGATTTCTAATTTAGTAATTCGATGGATTTCACATGGTCCAATCAAAATGATTAAAATTTAAGTTGTTAAATCGTTAGTGATTCTGTGTTATTACAACAATATATCTTCTCCGACATTTTATGTGCTCTTCATCTCAAAGTTCTTAAAATTCCATTCACCTAGCGTTTGTCGAATGTGTAGTCTACACTTAACAAAGTATTTGGTTCTACCTTTCAGCCCATTACAACAAACAAATATTTGTTTGATGTTCAAAGTAACCAATCAACTTACTAAAAAAACATAGAAGGCGAAAAAAATAATTAAAACACTCTCTCCATTCATGCATACAATTTATATATCTAGATAGGTGAGACATCGACATTTTGCCACATATATTATACTGATATAATATATACATTATTTTTTTCGATTTAATATTATTTGGCTATATCGTTTTCATATTATTATAATGTTATAATATGTATATAATGTAAATAAATTACTATAATATCTTCTAAAAAAATATAATATATTTTACAAATCCCGTGCGTTGTGCACGGGTACTGCGCTAGTATCCTATTAAATTAACAAATCCGTATAAAAAGAATATATCCGAATAATAATAAATCCTATGTTAATCCAAAATATTATCGGTTGCAATATCTGAACAAACCTGCACAAGTATATTTTCGAAAATAGATTTAAACAAGACTTTAAATCTATATCAATTAATTAAGTCTCTCAATATAAATTAAATTGATATTTGTGTAAATAAATTTGTCTTCCATCATTCCTGCAAAAATCATATTATATCTATAAAACATAAGTCTTCATACCAAACTGACCCATAGTCTATTTTTTGTGGATTCATCTTCAGGTGCAATTATATGATAAAGATAATTCTTTTTTGAAATGCATATTATCTCCCTATTGCTATAGTCAAATCAGCACTTTATTTTTTGCAGAATATATGAGAGAATTTAATCAACAAAAACAGCTTGTATGTTATCAAATATCAGCACAATGCACCAAATAGCATCAGTTGGATTCAGATCCACTGTGATTGCATACATGATGATCAAACAATCAACTTAATTGGCAGCACAATAAAACCCAATGAACAAACTTGGTATTTACCACTAAAATGAAATCAGCTTAAATGCTTCTAGCTTGACCATCCTAGGAGATCAAAGAGTTTGCAAATAACTCTTCATCTCTCCCAAGATCAAAAGCCTAAATCGTCTTCTCATCTTGCGGACAGTTAATTTTCCAACAAGTTGTCTTTGTACAATGGACTTATTCTGCACCTTCGCTAGCTCCAGGCACCACCCTCTCTTGGCATAGTCCACCTGTACTGTATCCTGCAACTGTTTGGACTCATCCAAACAGTTGAGATCTTTCTAAATCCTACTATCGAAGATGAATTGCATTTAACTCCGGCATAAAAAGGAGAAGACCACGGACACAATGCAATAGGAAAAAGGTTATGACAGGCATCAAAAGGCCTCCTTGCTTTCATATACGCAGCTGTATCATGCCTAAGATCAATAGATTTATCCCAAAAATATGCAAAAAAGGTGTCATTGAATGGATCCGGACCAACCCATCTCATACCGAACAAGAAGCTGTCTGACAAACCTGGACTAATCGGACACTTTTGGTTGAGGCACCACTCGCCCTTGTCATAGTGCCACACACGGAGCTCCCTTTCCACATCGTTGACACACTCTATGTCGATGTATCTCAGCATGTCCTCATAACCAAACTGAATCAGACGCAGAAAAGGGCTACTGAGAACGTTGTTATCTGATCCAATGGGAAGCTGAATGTGTCCGAAGCGGTCAGGAGCGTCATAGGGATCATAAGTTACTATACTCCTTGATTTCAAATGGATCCAATGCAAGACCCCCTTGCAAGAAAAGGCTTTATCTGCTCCGAAGGGTACTTCCGGCAGTTCCGAGCAACCAAAGATCGGTTTGTTACACGTCCAGCACCCCTTATCAGAAGAGAATACCATTATTGTGTAATCATGAGCAGGCCTCTCTCTTAGAATAACCACAACTTTGTAGGTAAGATAGGTTGGATAATGGCGCGTGGCGATACTGAATGCCCATAGAGCAAAAGCTTTAAAGTTAACATTTAACGGAGGCAGGAGGACAGATTGCTTGGTGAGTGGGTTGGAGACGCATAAATCATATGACTTCTTCCCGGATTTGGAAGCAAGACAATCATCTTGACTGAGTATCAAACCACTGCTTGAGCCCAGGATTTGAGTTACCTCATTAACCTTGCATATGGATCTGGAAAAAGTGGATATGTAGAGGGATGGTGGTGGATCGTGATCAGTATCGAGGATGGGGTAAACCGAAGAGCTCAAATCTCCGGATATATCCGTTTCCAACAATGCACAGAGATGCCCTGAAGACGATGATTTTGGGGAAGAACGGAGTGGTTGTAGATAGTTTTGCCCGAATTCTGGATCGGATATGATTGAATTCCACCGCTTTGAGACGAGTTTCAATCTGAAGAGAGGTCTAATTTGTAACCTGACTAGAATTTCAGCAACAATGTCTTCTGGAACAGAGATGGAGCTTCGATCGTCGTCCATGGCTGCAGAATTTGAACTAACTTGAGATAAACCGATTCTTTAAGAGGATGAATTGAGTGAAACGCTGAAAAAAATATGAATCGAATTGGGAAATTAGGGTTGAATGCGAATAACCTGTAATCGTATCTTGGAAGACGGCCGGGGGTCAAAATCAGTAATTAGCAGTATACTGTTAATTTGAAATCTTTGAATGCTCTCGTTCCGAAAATCAGAAACCTAGGGGAAGGTTGACATGAACATGAGTTTGTGATTTCTTTCTTTTCTATTTATAACTAGAGTAAATTACATAAAACCACCCTTAAAATAGGCAAGTTTTCATAAAACTACCCTTAGAATAAAAGTTTGCAGAAAACCACCCGTAAATTTACTTTTATTTCAAAGAACCACCCACCATGACCATTTTTATTTGTAAAAAGCTATAATTTTTTTAAAAGTTTTTATATTTTATTAAAAGTTTTGGTTATGTGAAAAGTTACCTATTTTAAGGGTGGTTAAATTTACCCTTATAACCATTTATCTATTAACTAGTGTATGTCGACCCGTCTCCTGCACGGGAATACGTTAATACAATACTATAAAATTATATTTATTATCTACATGAACAAGGGTGATGTCCAGTGTTGCAGCAACTACAGAGGTATTAAGCTATTGAGTCCCACAATGAAACTATGGGAAAAGGGTTATAGAGGTAAGACTCATGAAGTTGGTGCATGTGTCTGAGAACCAGTTTGGCTTCATGCCTAGGAGATCTGCTATAGAAGCTATCCACTTGCTGAGGCGTTTGATCGAGATGCACAGAGATAGGAAAAAGGATTTGCATATGACATTCAATTCATCGATATCGAAAAGGCGTATGACAAAGTTTTGAGAGATTTGCTTTGGAGTTGTCTGGTTGAGAAAGGAGTGCCTGGGACGTATATCAGAGATATTAGAGATGTGTACGAGGGTTCCTTGACTAGTGTTAGAACGCCGAGTGGAGATTCTGAGTACTTCCAAGTTCAGGTGGGGCTCCATCAGGGTTCAGCTCTCAGTCCGTTTCTATTCACTCTTGTCATGGATTGTCTTTCTGTTCCACTCCAAGAAGAGGTCTCTTGGTGTATGCTGTTTGCAGATGACATTGTGCTTGTCGACAACTCAAGAGCAGGTTTGGCACGCAGGCTTGAAAACTGGAGGGTGGTGCTAGAGTCTAAGGGTCTCAGATTGAGTAGGACCAAGACCAAGTACATTTAGTTTGGTTGGATCCACGGTCGTCGGTTGCATTGGGGGAGGTTACAGCCCCCATGAAGGAGTACTTCAAGTACCTGGGCTCGTACGTTCAAAGTGATGGGGGTATTGATAGAGATGTTGAGCATCGAGTTCAGACTGGGTGGCTAAGATGGAGAAGAGTGTCGTGGGTGCTTTGTGACAAAAAAGTCCCAGCTAAACTGAAGGAAAAGTTTTATAAGGTGGTTGTTAGACCGACTTTGTTGTACGGCTCTGAGTGCTGGCCTATCACTAAAGCGCAAGAACAAAAGCTGTCAATTGCAGAGATGTGAATGCTGAGATGGATGATCGGGACACACGAGACTTGACAGAATCTGAATGGTGACATCAGGAGAGAGGTTAGAGTTGCGAGTATTGTGGAAAAATTGCGGGAGTCCAGATTACGTTGGTTTGGGCAGGTGAGTAGGAGACCTGCTTCGGCTCCGGTCCGTAGGTGCGAAATCCTGAATTTGGGTGAAATCCGTAGAGGGAGAGGTAGACCTAAGAAGAGCTGGTTGGAGGTTATCAGCCATGATCTCTCTGCTGAACCTATCGGAGGATATGGCTTCGGACAGAGACCACTGGAGAAGGAGCATACGAGCTACTGATGTCTAGTATCTTTTGTTATGGTTTTGATTTGAGTTGTGTCCTCATGCCTTTGTTTACTTTAATGCTTCTTCCTTGCGCCTTCCCTTTCTTATTCCATGGTGTCTTTGCCCCTTTCTATGTGCCCTATTACTATGTGGTCCTATTGCACTATCTATCTGGGTCTATCGGAAACACTCTCTCGACCTGTTCGGGATATGAGTGCGTACATCCTGACCCCCCAGACCCCGCTATATAGCGGGATTAACTGGGTTGTTGTTGGTGTCGTTGTTTTTATCTATAAAAAAAATCCTATTATAAATATGAAAATAAATAAATAATGGGGAATGATAACTCAAATATTCTGAATATTTTTTTGCCCCATTTCAACAGCTTCCCCATTATAGAATTTTCCCAAAATTTATAGAGTTTGCTCCAAATTTAGGGAATGATCTCTATATTTTCCCTCCATTCTCTATTTTGGAGAATATAATGGGGAAGCTCTTGGAGCAAAAACCATCTCAACATTCTCCAAAAAATGAAGATTGGGAATCTCTTGGGGATGCTCTGAAAAATCTTCTACTTTAATAAAGGAGAAGTCAGCTTAAAGTACGTAGTTGTATGAAACAATTACATTTTTTGAATTTATTTGAAAGAAATAATTCATACTCCGTATATGTATAAGCAATAATAAGCCACCAAGACGAAATGTTCAACACTTAACACCAACAGAATTGTCACTCATAAATAAAAGTTGACCATGAATGTCATCAAGAAACATTATCTCTCACTTATGGCCAAAAACTTATCTAATCCTCTTAAGTAGTAACTTCCATTTGATTAGTTAATAATGCACTAATTACGTCACATGGTGCTTAATTATGCTTTATGAATGCTAAGCGTGCATGATACAATTAAGGCAGAAGGGAAAGCAATTGCGGTTGTCGTCAATCATAGAAAGTGAAGAGCATCGAATTATTTGTCTTTCCTCATCACTAGATCGTGAAGAGGAAATCCGAGGGGCAATTGATAGAGCTAAAGTAAGTCCGTACATCAATAACTTGGGGGCACAATCGTCTTTTATCAGGTACATTTATTGAAACCCTAATTCCCATTATATATAAGGGAGGATTAGCTAGGGTTTAGGGAGGCTTCTCTAACAGCCGACAAACTCTGACTTGAGCGTCGAAGGCTCCTCTGGGGGAGTGCGCCCCGCCTCTTCATCTCCTTCTATGCAGGGAAGATCGATCGACACCAAGAAGAATGAAGGTGCATATTTCTCCCAAAACATGGCCTGAGACCTAAAAACCCCTAAATCAGATCCGTCGAAGAATCGTCTGTTTCGATTTGGACGAATTCGATTCATCCAGCGTCGAAGACATCATACGACATGTGAACCGATCTTTTGTTGCAGTGTAAATCTTCTGCCCCAACTTCCCTCTCCACAACCCCGTCCCACAAAAATATTTTACCCTTAAATGAATACTAAAAAAGTTAAAAAAATATATTTAGCTTTTACATGATTATTATAACATATTTGGAAAAAAAATCTAAAAAAATGAACTTAGAAAAATTATAATAATTCAATAAAGATAGAAAGATTTTTAAAAGTAATAAAAAAATGTTACTTTACTATATAATATTTTAAAAATTTTATAAGTTGATTTTTTTTAGATTTTTTTTGTCAAATATGTTATAATAATCATGTAAAAGATCATAAATATATATTTTTAATGTTAAATCCTTCTTCCATTATGGTCAATTAATTTCAGAAATTAACCAAACCTTTATAGCTCCTATCTCGAAGACGGACAACCCAACTAGAATTAATCATTATAGGCCAATTAGCCTTTGTAACACTATTTACAAAATAATATCGAAAATCATTGCAAATAGATTAAAACCAATCCTCTCTAAACTCATCAACCCTTTCCAATGAGCTTTTGTAGAAGGAAGATTAATACAGGATAACACCTTGATAGCTCATGAAAATTTTCATACCTTCCACAAACAAAAGCGTAAGAAAGGATGGATGACTCTAAAATTAGATATACAAAAAAAGCCTATGATAAAATTAACTGGAGTTACATCAAGGTGATACTGGAAAATTTTGGCTTTCACCCAACTTGGATAAATTGGGTTATGAAGTGGATTACTACCACTTCTTTCTCTGTTTTTGTCAATAACACTCCCGGGACCCAATTTAAACCTAACAGAGACATCAGACAAGGAGACCCCCTTGCCCCTTACATTTTTGTGCTTGTAATGGAAGGTCTCTCCAGAGAACTACATAAAGAAGCTCTATTAGAAGATGCACTAATTGGCATTAGATTAAAAAAGAATGGCACACCTATTCTTTTATCAACTTTTCCTGATGACACAATCATTTTCGCAAGAGTGGCCCATATCAGCTATTCTTTTCTTAACTTTTGCGAAAATGATTGTGTCATCAGCAAATCTTCCATAATTTCATTTGTTCAGCTATTCTTTTCTTATCACTTTCAGTGATGATCTTCCCAAGTCCCTTATCTTTTGCTCGTTTCATTAATTCCTATTATCATAGCTGAGGCCTCTATCTGAATAATCGAATCTTCCATAATTTCATGATGAAACATATCAACAATCTGACATTCGGAATCCCTGATGATTCCTCCAATCTAGGTTAACAGAACCATCTACATTAAGTTTGTAGATAGTTCTAGGTGGTCTGCTCCACTCAGCAGTAGCCCTTGTTTTCAATCAAACCAGAGCTCGAAAACTAACTATTTTATGCAAAACTAGCTTCCTGCTACCAAAAGGTATCTTAAATAAGATTGATCAAGTTAATAGAAATTTCTTCTGGAATAAATACCAACTGGATAGGTACTCCCCTCTCATAATTAAGTTGGGATCAAATCTGTAAACGTAAAACTCAAGGAGGTCTGAGCATCAGGAAAGCGAAAGACCTCAACATCTGTCTACAAATGAAACTTCTATGGAAAATTTACAATAATGAAGAAAGTACCTGGGTCAAACTTATTAAAGAAAACTATCTCCAACAAGACAATATAAGAAATTTCACAAGCAAGGATACCTCCTGACAATTTTGGTAGACTCCTCTTGCTCAGACAAAATATTTGAATGTGGGCTTCATTGGCTTGTTGGTGATGGCTCAAGTATCCAAGTGTGGCATGATTCGTACGTGGATCCCTTTTGTCAACCTAAAATCCTACATGGGTTCTCATGACCCTTCTATGAAAGTCAAGGACCTTATTATGGATGGTAAGGCTTGGAATCAAAATCTCCTTAACCAAATGTTCCCCCGCGAGGTTATTCAAAACATTCTCGCTATCAAAATTCCCTCTTACCAGACCTGGGATAAGATGATCTGGAAGCCAGATCCACAAGGATTCTTCACAACTAGATCAACTTGGAACGTTATAGCCCAGTCTATGCATGAGCAGGATCTGCACTCTTGGATTTGGAGACTAAAGCTGCCGCGGCGGATAAAGAATCTACTCTGGAAGATCAAAATAGATGGCCTCCCGACAGCTGCCAGACTAAACAGGTATGCAAATAGAGTTCCCATTCAATGCTCTCTCTGTAATCAAGCAGATGAAGATGCAACTCACATGTTCACAAGATGCACCTTTGTTCGAGAAGTAATAGCCCAATATGAACAACAAACAGGTACGTATTTTCATGGTATTAACAACCTAGGTCTAATCCATGAAAACTTAGATGATATTGACAAAGCTAATAATAAGTTTGAAGAACTTGTATGGATTTGGCAGACTATTTAGGAAATTGAAATGAACTGATTTTCAGGCAGAAGAAACCAAATGGTGTCGCTCAAGTGGTCCAAAAAATCAGACAATCTCTTCTCGACTGGTCTCTTGGAGACTCCATTGTCGGTGAAGGCCAAAAGAACATGAAAAGAAGGGCTACTGCTGAGTGGAGCAGACCACCTAGAACTATCTACAAACTTAATGTAGATGGTTTTAATAACCTAGATTGGAGGAATCATCAGGGATTCCGAATGTCAGATTGTTGATATGTTTCATCATGAAATTATGGAAGATTCGATTATTCAGACAGAGGCATCAGCTATGATAATAGGAATTAATGAAACGAGCAAAAGATAAGGGGCTTGGGAAGATCATCACTGAAAGTGATAACCAAACTCTGGTTAGATCTGTTAACAAACAGTAACCGCCAAGATGGGAAGTAATGCGTCACCTAGAAGAAATCATCATGTTGCAATCGGACTTTGAGCTGGCAGAAGTTCGTCATATCTATCGAGAATCCAATATGGTAGCAGACTATATAGCTAGGAAAGGAATTATCTGTAATTTGTAGTCTATTCCCTACCATAAGGATTTTTGTAAAATCATCCCTCTGGATGATCCAGGAGCTAAGTTACTGTATAGGTAACAGCTCTGGATGTTTGCCTACTGTAAAAAAAATATATTTTTTAATGTTAACTTAAAAGTAAAATATTTTTGTAGGTCGGGATTGTCGGGCGGAAAGGCGGGGCAGAGGATTTGCTCCACTTTTGTTGTGCCCCTAATACTGAGATTGATAGGAGGTGAGACGGAGAAAGAGAGGGATCAATCAAATTTGTTGAGAATTACACGAAGTTAGAGATGAAAATTCAAATAAAGATTGAGATTTAAGATGAAAAAGGTTTGACATTAATTCTGGCTAATCATCAATTACAATTCTAAACCATATATCTTTTCCATCTTCTAATGCAAACAACATTGGCGAAGGTCATCTCGATCCCGTCCCTCTGAGACAGCGTGGTAGTGAGGGAATTTAATCCCGTCCATCTGAAATTGTTTCTTTTTGAAATGCAGTATTAGCTAGCTATATCGTTATAGTCAAACCAGTACTTTAATTTTTTGCAGAATATATAAGAGAATTTAATCAACAAAAACAGCTTGTATGTTATCAAATATAATTAGCACATTAATGCTCCAAAAAACATCAGTTGGATTCATATCCACTGTGATTGCATACATGATGATCAAACAATCAACTTAATAGGTAGCACAATCAAACCCAATGAACAAACTTAGCATTAACCACTAATTAAATCAAATCAACTTAAATGTTGCTTCTAGCTTGACCATGAAAAGGAGAAGACCATATGTAATAGGAACAAGATTATTGTTCATCCAAAAATAACGCTTTGCATATATATGCACGCGCTGTAATGTTTAAAGAGTTCGCAAATAGCTCTTCATCTCTCCCAAGATCAAAAGCCTGAATCGCCTTCTCATCTTGTAGTTCTAATATATTCCAGAATATATAACTTGTCATTTAAAGAATCCAGAGCAACTAGTTTCTTGCGGTTTTTGAACAAGTTGTCTTTGTACAATGGACTTATTCTGCACCTTCACTCCAGGCTCCACTCTCTCTTGGCATATATATATAGTCCATCTATGTATCACTGCAACTCTCTATCTCTCCGTATTTCAGCAAGTCTTCGTGTGACCGAAATGGATCAGCAGATTCATGCCCAAGTCTCCTAGCTAGGATGTTATAAGTTAATCCGCTGGGAAACTGATCGAATGCATCCAAACCATCAAGGTTGTCGGTCTTAGGGATCATATATATAGGTACTTGCTTGCAAGTATAGGCTACTAATTCCTCAAGGACAAAGAGGCATGTTGTTGGGAAACTTTACCATTCCATTACAAATCCATCCCTGCAGGTGTAAGAATATAGATAGAAGTTCATTATATGGTAATTAACCTTGGTGGAATTTTCATAAAACACTTGTGTAAGAATAGGGCACAGCTAAGATTGTAGGTTTTTCTCATTTTGTAAAGAATATGAATTCAAAAGAGAAGCTGGAATTTTCATAAAACACTTGTGTGAAAGATGTACAGACGGTTAATCATGTTCATATTCGACAGACTGTAATTACGGTTAAAATGATCCATCAACGATGCCAAGAACTTGAAAGACAAGCTGTGAATTCAAGTATTTTTTAATTATTGAAAATTCATCAATTGATCAAATAAAGTTCAGTTTAAAACCATCAATAAAATAATTTATTTATGTTATATTATGAATTGGAGGATTTAACAGTGTCCTGCAAGTGGAGAAAATACAAAGGATATATCAAACATATATGCATTTCAACAAGAGGGGATAGATATATATATAAAGTGTAGAAACTGAGATCCGAATCTGAGAAAAACTAATAAACATGCATGCAGGCAAATTTATTTTTTACTTGATCGAAGAGGTAACCCAAACAGCTGAGATCTTTCTAAACCCTACTATCGAAGTTGAATTGCATTTAACTCCATCATAAAAAGGAGAAGACCATGGACACAATGCAATAGGTAAAAGGTTATGCCAGGCATCAAAAGTAGGGCGGTGCATAACCGGGTATCCGACACGACACGACACGATATGTCGGATACACGAAACCGTTAACACTGAAAAGGCCGATCCGAACACGACACGATAAGTATCGGGTGTCCGACACGAAAACACGACACGGTTTCGTGCCGGATACCCGTGTAACACGACACGAACCATTATAAAAAAAAAAAATCTGAATGTTGTGCCCTGTACAGTAATACTAGTAGAGATAGAAGTTGCAATGTTTTTCCCAACAATGGCGATTTGAGGAGCGAAAATGGATATAGAAATGAAACTAGGAGCACTCGATAAGAAGAGGCAACAACGAAGGTGAGAGATTGATCGGAGATGGAAAGGATTTTTCAGATCTGAGTTTCAAGGTTTGTCGAGTTCATCAGATGGGAGCGGGCGGAGCTCGCAATAAAGAAGGTTCTTGGTCGGGGATAGAGAGCTTTTGCCGGCCAGATATGAGCGCTCGAATCGCCATGAAAATGAAATCGAGAGCATGGTTAGGGAGGAGCACGTAACAACGAAGGTGTGAAATTGGTCGGAGATAGAGAGCTTTTGCCGGCCAGATCTGAGTTTGATAGAGAGCTTTTGCGTTAGATCTGTGTTTGATAGAGGGCCATAGCTAAGTTTGAGAGGGATAGAGAAAATTGATGCAGGTGTGTGACTGTGAATGAAGAGGCGGCCAGACTAATGTTTAGGTCTTTAGGGTTTTGTTTAGGGGAAGTTAAATAAATAAATAGGGAAAAATGCAAAAAAGTTACTGCAACGGGGAGTCGAACCCCGGACAGCTACCACACAAGTGGAACCCTTGACCATCTGAACTAATTCACCTTTATGTCATGAAAGGAAACATGTATTACTTCTACCGTATTTCTACAGTTAAATTTTTAAAAAATATAAACGTGTCGTGTCGGGTATCCGACAAATGAAAAACCCCGATCCGTATCCGACACGTTTATTACCGTGTTTTAGCGTTTCGTGTTATATTCGTGTCGTATCTTTTTCGTTTCGTGTTTTATCGTGTCGTTTTGTCGCGTTTTCGTGTCGTGTCAGTCGTATCGTGTTTTTCTGCACACCCCTAATCAAAAGGCCTCCTTTCTGCAGCATGCCTAAGATCAATAGCTTTATCCCAAAAATATGCGAAAAAGGTGTCATTGCATGGATCCGGACCAACCCATATCACACCGTACAAGAAGCTGTCTGACAAACCTGGACTAATCGGACAGTACTTTTGCTCGAGGCACCACTCGCCCTTGTCATAGTGCCACACACGGAGCACCCTTTCCACACCGTTAACACACTCTATGTCGATGTATTTCAGCATGTTCTCATAACCAAACTGAATCAGACGCATAAAAGGGATCCTGAGGACGTTATGTGATCCAATGGGAAACTGAATGTGTCCGAAACGGTCAGGAGCATCATAGGGATCATAAGTTACTATACTCCTTGATTTCAAATCGATCCAATGCAACACACCCTTGCAAGAAAAGGCTTTATCTACTACTCCGAAGGGTACTTCTGGCAGTTCCGAGCAACCAAAGATTGCTTTGTTACGCATCCAGTACCCCTTATCCGAACAGAATTCCATTATTTTGTAAAAACGAGCACGTCTCTCTCTTAGAATAACCACAACTTTGTAGGTAAGATAGGTTTTATTGCGCGTGGCGATACCGAACTTCCATAGATCAAAATCTTTAAGTTTTTTAACCTTTAACGGAGGCAGGAGGACAGATTGCTTGGTGAGCGGGTTGGAGACGAATAAATCATATGACTTCCTCCAGGCTTTGGAACCAAGACGATCATCATGAGTGATCGTGAGTATCAAACCACTGCTTGAGCCCAGGATTTGAGTTACCTCATTAACCTTGCGCCTGGAAAAAGTGGATATGTGGAGGGATGGTGGTGGATCGTGATCAGTATCGAGGAGGGTGTAAACCGAAGAGCTCAAATCTCCGGTTATATTCGTTTTCAACAATGCACAGAGATGCCCCGAAGACGATGATTTGGGGGAAGAACGGAGTCGTTGGAGATAATTTTGCCCGAATTCTGGATCGGATATGATTGAGTTCCACCGCTTTGAGACGAGTTTGAATCTGAAGAGACATCCAATGTGTAATCTGACTAGAATTTCAGCAACAATATCTTCTGGAACAGAGAGGGAGCTTCGATCGTCGTCCATGGCTGCAGATTTTGACCTAACTTAAGATAAAGCGATTCTTTAATTAAGGGGATGAATTGAGTGAAACGCTAAAAAAATTATGAATCGAATTGGGAAATTGGGGTTGAATGCGAATAACCTGAAATCGTATCTTGGAAGACGGCCGGGGGTCAAAATCAGTAATTTGTATACTGTTCGAATGCTCTCTGCATGCAGTTCCGAAAATCAGAAACCCTAGGGGAAGGTTGACATGAATTTGTGATTTCTCGCTTTTCTATTTATAACTAGGGTAAATTACATAAAACTACCCTTAAAATAGGCAAGTTTTCACAAAACCACCCTTAAAATAAAAGTTTGAAGAAAACCACTCATAAATTTACTTTTCTTTCAAAGAACCACCCATGACCATTTTTATTTGTAAAAAGCTAAAAAAAATTAAATGTTTTTATATTTTATTTGTAAAAAGCTAAAAAAAATTAAACATTTTGGTTATTTTATTATATAATTAGGCTAATTTGAATACAAAAATGAGAATTTAACATTTTTGAAAACACTTTTTACACATAAAAATAATGGTTAAGGGTTGTTCTTTGAAAGAAAAATAAGCTTATGTGTGATTTTCCATAAAAAACTATTTTTAGGGTGGTTTTGTGAAAAGTCACCTTTTTTAAGGTTGGTTTCCTGTGATTTACCCTTATAACTATTTATCTAGTAATTAATATATTTTTTTGTATGAACAAGCAGCTTTTATTCGTGATACTCTTGTGACGGTCTTTCTTGTGGTACCCGCCCTTCGTTTTGGTTTATGCGGAACTTGCAGAGTGCCTTGGTTTTCTGACGCGTCCCCGTGAAGCATATAGGATGGGTTTCCCTAGCCTTGGGGGAGGGCGATTGCCTACTGTTGATTAATGTCATGAAAGGAAGTTGGCGATGTCCTGGGAGCTAGAGTTGGTTGTCTTGGATGCTCTTGTCTGTTGTCATGATTTCAACTATGTCCGCTTTTCCCACATTATTGGAAAAGGGAATCAGGTGGTGGATAGGTTGGCGCATATCGGGCTATCCTCGTCATTCGTTGCTGATCGTATTCCTGCTGGGTTGGGAGCCATCATCCGCGAGGACACGCTTGAGCGGTGGTTCAACTGTCCCCCATTTGTATAAAAAAAACATACAATGTCAAAACCGTGGTTGACCCCCCCCCCCCCACCCACCCACCCACCTCAATCCTTTTGTGTCAAAAAAAAAACATACAATGTCGAAAGCGGAAAACATCTTGCATATTCTCCATTTGCAGCAGCTGAAGAGACAAGCAAGGCATCCCGCCTTATGCCCCAACCTACCCAGTGGTCCTCTAAAGGCAGCTCTCCCTTGCAACACCTGCACCGCTTGGGCATAATCATTTTCAATGTTGCTAGCCAGGACACCCTTCTCGTGAGCCAGCTGCAACGCTCTGACCATTGCCTCTCGCTCAGCAACTAAGGCCTCTTCCGACCCCCTGTATCCTCTCTGCTACATCTCAAAAGACCGCACCGTAAGCATCCCGTGCAATCACACCCACCCCACTACCTCTCATGTCCTCCGATGAAGCATCGCAATTGATTTTTACAAAGTCGTTGCCTAGGAGATACCATCTTGCATATTCTCTCCAATTCTCGGGTGGTTGTGAGCTCACCTCCCTCTGCTCTTTACCCTCCTTGTGTTAGGAGAGCTCCTTCATCGCTCTCTCCACAATGAAGGCTGCAGGTGAAGAATGGAGTAGGAGATATAAATAGAATAGAAATACTCTAGAGAGAGGATGAGTGTAGAGTATGAAAACTTTTCGAATACGAAACTTCAAGGTCTTGAAATGAATCTCAAGGACTCAAGATCTTGACCATATATAAGAAACCGCTTAGTTGTACGAAAATAAAACGTTAATACAAAACGCGAAAATTAAAGACTCAAAGAACACACGATATGTTTACAAAGTTCGGCTCTAAACCAACCTACGTCTCCGCCTAGGGTTATCCAACCCGTAAGATTTAAACCACTATTATTATTTCACTTTACTTGAGTCCTAGATAAAAACTAGAAGAACTTTTCTTCTTCTAACACTTTGTAGCCTAACCCGCTATGATCTAGTCAACTCACAAGCTAGTGAAACAATAGCTCAATTACACCCTAATGTAGATATTAGGGTTGGGCGGTGGTAAATAAATTACCCTACCAACCGATTACCAACCGTACCAATAGAAGTTTGGTACCACGTAGTCAGTAACCGACGAAATCGGTAACCGAAACATCGGTACCGAACATTGTCGGTACGGTACACGGTAATAAAATTAAAATCCCATGGTACCGTATTACCGAATATATATTTTTTTAAAAATAAATAAATAAATAAATAAATAAATAAATAAATATATATATATATAGTTTCAGTGTTGGCGGTACCATCGGTACCGACGGAATCCCGTTGGTATCATGGTACCGAATATACATATACAGTTTTAGTGTTGGTGGTACCATTGGTACCGATGGTACCGCTGGATACCATAATATTAAATCACGTAAATGATAACTGAATTTTGTTCTGTTGGTACCATGGTATCGACGTTCGGTAACCGAACCTTTCGGTACCAACCACTTCGGTTACCGAAACTTTCGGTTGGTATGTGGTAGGGAAAGTTGCATACCGAATGGTATCGGTACGGTACATGGTAATCGAAAATTTCTCATGGTACCGTACCGTGCAAGCCCAGTAGATATGTTTGAGTATAGGGATAATCTTAGTATAACAAGAATTGACTTATCCTATATCGCTCTTGTGTTTTCCTAATCTCTCAACTAGAAATAAAAATTGTAATGATATGTGTTTACTTTCCTAAGTTTTTTCCTTTGGCATGTAATATTGTTTTATATGTTTGTTTGGATATGTATGTGTGTATGATGACTATACAGGTATATTATATATATATATATATATATATATATATATATATATATATATATATATATATATATATATATATATATATATATATATATATATATGTTGCACTATAGGTATGCGTCTCGACTGAGTCGTAATGAGTCTATTTAGACTTGATCCTCTAACGAGACCTTACTATAGCGGAGTTAACATATGTATATATAACTATACTATATAATATAACTTGTATAAGGTATGGTGGAAGAACAAGATGTAAACTGGTATTAGGCTTTTAGCCCATTACTGGCCCAATGATCTCGGAGCCCGGACGAGCTTGGTAGCCCAGAGACTCGGAGCCCACTCCAACCCTACCTCCTTAAGTTGAAGCTCTGCGTTTTGAGATTGGGCGCTTGGCCTAGCTATAAAGCGTCGCTTCTTGTCCGAGGAGCAACATACTTCAGCTGCTCTTTTCTCTCTCCTCACAAACGCTCTCTTTTGCGCCGATTAGGGTTTCTAGGGTTTGGAGCTTTCTCTCCTTCTCTTGCCTTTGGTTCTTGAGCGCTCGGAGAAGAAAGGCTGCAGGTGGCTTCTCTGGAAGGTGGATCGAGCTCCGGCGTCCTCCTGGGTGGCCGCTCTCCTCGTCTTCTGAGATCTAGGGTTCTAGAGATCGATTTCTCTATCGATCTTCTGGTTTTATCCCATACAGGGGGATTTCTTCTTCTTCTTTGTACCTCTGATTCACATGCATGTTAGATTAGGGTTGCTTGCTTTCATTGCTTGTATCATCCCTTGTACGAACTCTCTTATAGTGGATTCGGCCAACTCTTGAGGCCCCGTGGACGTAGGTATTTATACCGAACCACGTAAAACTGCTTGAGTGTTCTTCTGCTTGTGATTCTTCGTTAGATCTTTCTTTATCGCTTTAGATCTATTACGCTTCCGCTATCCAAAACCGATTTCTAGACGAATCTAGGTTTTACAACGTGGTATCAGAGCTTGGCTGTCGCGTTCTTGATTTCCTGGCTCATTGTTGAGTTCTAGGGATAGGGAACGGGTGTAGGGCTTCGGGCTAACCTAAAAGGCGACATCGCTGGTGCAGCACCCCCCTACACGACGTACCACACCCTTCTTTGCTAGATCTAGGGCTTCTGTGCTTGGATCTTGTGTTTTGAGTGCGTCTGATCTCCGAGTTTTCTTGTTTTACACTTGGCTTGATAGGATCTTTAGTTGCACTGTTAGATTCATATTTTCTTGAATCGTCTTTGTGCTCTCTAAATCATTTACTAACTGTTTAGTTGTTCTACAGGTACAATACTGCAGCTATGGGTGATAAAGGCACTTATCTGAAGCCTTTCAATGGCCACACAGATTTTGATATGTGGCAGTTGAAGATGAAGGCTATTCTGATCAAGGAAAAGTGTTGGGTTGCTGTAACCAACAAATTTCTAGAAGGGACATCAAAGGACAAAATCTTTGAAACTGATCAACAGGCTCATAGTGAAGTGATGCTTCGCTTAAGTGACGAAGTTGCTAGACAGGTATTAAATTTTGACACTGCTGAAAAGCTTTGGGAAGGAATTGAAGGTTTGTACATGGTAAAATCTCTCCCTTCTCGTGTTAACTTGTTTAATAAGCTGTTTAATTTCAAGATGGATGTTTCATGCCCCTTGTCTGATAATCTTGATAAATTTTTAACTATTCTTCAAGATTTGCAAAGATGTGGTGATAAAGTTGAGGAAACTCAGCAATGTGTTTTGTTGTTAAATTCTCTGCCTGCTCAATTTGATACATTTAAAGATGTTGTGCAATACAGTACTGATAAATTGGATAAGAAGGTGATTCTTGAGTCCATTATTCAGAAAAATGATGCTTTAAAGGTCTTTAAGAACAAATATGAGCTTAAAAATGACCATAAACCTGATAACAAGAATGAAGTGCTTGTTGCTAGAGGTAGGTTTAAAGGCAATAAGAATAACAACAACAATAACAACAATAAACCACCTCAGAAAGATTCCAGTAAAACTGAAAATCATCAAAGTGGTAAACCTGATAAATCTCACCTTATGTGTTCTTACTGTTCTAAATCTGGTCACATTGAGAAACACTGCTTTAAGAGGAAGAAAGATGAAAGGCTTGTTGGTAAAAAGCCTAATGTTTCTGCTGTGCTTGAATCTCATCCCTATTATACTCATGAAGTTCTTGCTTTGTTAAATTCTGGTGACTCCAATGCTTGGATTTTAGATTCTGGATGTACTATGCATGCTACTTATCATAAGTCTTGGTTTTCTGACCTTAAATGTTATGATGTTGGTACTGTCATGCTAGGTGATCATTCTGTGCTTAAAATAAAAGGCATTGGCTCTGTTTCTTTAAGAATGTTTGACAATGTTGTTAGAGTTATAAAGGATGTTAAATGGGTGCCTGATTTAAGAAGAAACTTATTGTCTGAAAGTGCTCTTGAGGAATTAGATTATGATGTGTACAGTTCTAATGGTGTGAGGATTGTTTCCAAGGATAGTAAACCTGTGATTAAATGCTTGAGGAAAGCTGGATTATATGAACTGATTGCTACTCCTATTTTGAATTCCTCTACTACTGCTTTTACTGCCATTGATAAGCCTATGTCTATGCAGGATTCTATGTTATGGCATGTTAGGTTAGGTCATATTGGTAATAAAGGCCTAGAGAACTTGTATAAATCTGGAGTTATTCCTGCTAAACCATGTTCCATTGAATTATGTGAAAACTGTGTTTTAGGTAAGCATACTAGAAAAAGTTTCAAATCATTTGCATTTGTTTCAACTGCTCCTTTGGATTATGTTCATTCTGATCTATGGGGCCCTGCCCAAATATCTACTGTTGGTTTGAAAAGATATTTTATGTCCTTGATTGATCATTACAGTAGAAAAGTTTGGGTGTTCTTGTTGAAAACTAAAGATGAAGCTTTTGAAACTTTTAAACATTGGAAATCTATGGTTGAAAAGGAAACTGGCTTATTTGTTAAGTGCCTAAAAACCGACAATGGTCTTGAATTTTGTAATTCCTTATTTGATGCTTATTGCAAACAACATGGCATTAAAAGACACTTAACAATACCTGGAACTCCCCAGCAGAATGGTACTGCTGAGAGGATGAACAGGACTCTTCTTGAAAAGGCTAGATGCATGCTTATTTCTTCTGGTTTAAAGCATTCATTGTGGGGTGAAGCTGTTATGACTGCTGCATATTTGATAAATAGAACCCCTTCTTCTGTGATTGATTTTAAGACTCCTTATGAACCGTGGTATAAAAGAAAACCTCACCTTGATCATCTTAAGCCTTTTGGTTGCACTATATATTCATACATTAACCAAGGCAAGTTGAATCCCAGGTCACAAAAGTGTGTTCTATTGGGATATCCCCAAGGTGTTAAGGGTTATAAATTGTTACTTGTTCAACCTGGAGCTTATAAAACTATTGTGAGTAGGAATGTTATTTTTAATGAGAATGAGTTTCACTTTAAAATGACTTCTGTTCCTACTGTACATGATACTAACTTACAGGAACACAATGGTGATCAGTTCTATGTTCCTAAGAACATGGAAACTGACTGTGATGATGAGTTTGATACTGGTTTCTCTCCCTCCCCTCCTCTTACTCTCTCTTCTGTCTCTACCCCTTCTGATTCTGTGATTGTGCAACCTCACCAATTGGGTGGGGAAGCTATTGAACCTGTTGTTTTGCCTTCCTCTTCTGTTTCTCCTATTTTTGTGGATGAGGATATGATTGATGAGTCTGTGCCTGCTTCTGGTTCTGGTTCCTCTAGTTCTTCAGTAGCTGAAAGACATGATCTCACTGATTGGCAGTTAACTAGAGATAGGAGTCCTAGGACTGTCATTCCAAATAAAAGGTTCATAAATAACATTGTTGAGTTTGCTTGCCTTGTTTCTGATGTGGTTAAATCATTTACACCTGAAACTTATGAACAAGCTTTAAGATGTGCTCACTATAAGAATTGGAAAAAGGCTATGGATGAAGAGATTGAGTCTATGAGGGTTAACCAAACCTGGACTTTAGTTGCTAAACCTGAAAATGCAAGACTTATTGATTGCAAATGGATTTTTAAACTTAAAGATGGTGTGTCTAAAATTGATCCACCTAGATATAAAGCCAGGCTTGTTGCTAAAGGCTTCACCCAAAGAGAGGGTGAAGACTACAATGAAATCTTTGCTCCTGTGGTTAAGTATAAGACTCTTAGACTCTTACTTGCTATGACTGCTGTGCATGATTTTGAACTTGAGCAAATGGATGTTAAAACTGCTTTCTTGCATGGTGATTTGGATGAGACTATATACATGAGACAACCTAAGGGCTTTGTTGATTCTGTGCATCCTAACTATGCTTGCCTGCTGAATAAATCTATCTATGGTCTTAAACAGTCTCCTAGACAATGGAACATTAAGTTTGATAGATGTATGAGATTCAGTTTAGGGTTTAAGAGAAGTAAGTTTGATACATGCTTGTATTTTAAAGGTGTTAAAAGAAATGGTCCTGCTGCTTATGTGCTTTTATATGTTGATGATATTCTTTTGATTTCTATATCTAAAGATTGCATCTTAGATATTAAAAAGAACTTGCAGAAGCATTTTGACATGAAAGATTTGGGTGTTGCTAAGAAAATTTTAGGAATGTCCATTCTTAGAGATAGAAAGCATAAGAAGTTATGGTTGCATCAATGTGATTACATTCATAAGGTGCTTGATAGGTTTCATATTTCTGGTGACAAAGTGAATAACATTCCTTTAGGTCCTCATCTTGATTTGACTAAGTCTAAAGATGTCTTGTCTGCTATTGAGATGAAAAATATGAAGTCTATACCATATGATGCTGGTGTTGGGTCTGTTATGTACTCTATGATCTGTACTAGGCCTGATTTGGCATTTGCTATCAGTACTTTAAGTAGATTCATGTCTAATCCTTCTGAGAAGCACTGGTTATCCATGAAATACTTGTTGAAATACTTGCTTGGCTCTGTTAATCTGTCATTGTTGTATTCTGAGCATACTTCTGCATCTGAATTACATGGCTTTGTTGATGCTGACTATGCTAGTAACAAGGACACTAGGATATCTATTACTTCCTATGTGTATACATGGGCAGGTAATTGTATTTCTTGGAAGTCCCAACAACAGCCTATAGTTGCATTATCTTCTACTGAAGCAGAATACATTGCAGCAACAGAGCACTGTAAAGAGGCTATCTGGCTGCAGGGTATTTTGAAGGAAGTGGAATTAAAGCATTATACATCTGTGCTGCATATAGATAGCCAAAGTGCTCTATATTTGTGTAGAGATCCCATGTACCATGAGCGTACTAAACATATTGATGTTAGATACCATTTCATTCGTGAAAAAGTTGAAGATAACATCATTCATGTTAAGAAAATTGATGGTAGACTTAATCCTGCAGATTTTGGCACTAAAATTGTCCCTCATGATAAATTTGTGTTTTGCAGGAACTTCCTCCACTTGGAGGAACTTGAGTGATCTCTGTGTGTGATGTATGCTTGGGCTGAGGACGGACCTGGCCATGAAGAATCCACTTATATTTTGAGTCTGAGTCTGCCCAGTGCAAGACTTAGAAAAGTAGAGGGGTGTTTGTAATGATATGTGTTTACTTTCCTAAGTTTTTTCCTTTGGCATGTAATATTGTTTTATATGTTTGTTTGGACATGTATGTGTGTATGATGACTATACAGGTATATTATAGTATATGATATATATATATATATATATATGTTGCACTATAGGTATGCGTCTCGACTGAGTCGTATTGAGTCTATTTAGACTTGATCCTCTAACGAGACCTTACTATAGCGGAGTTAACATATGTATATATAACTATACTATATAATATAACTTGTATAAGGTATGGTGGAAGAACAAGATGTAAACTGGTATTGGGCTTTTAGCCCATTACTGGCCCAATGATCTCGGAGCCCAGACGAGCTTGGTAGCCCAGAGACTCGGAGCCCACTCCAACCCTACCTCCTTAAGTTGAAGCTCTGCGTTTTGAGATTGGGCGCTTGACCTAGCTATAAAGCGTCGCTTCTTGTCCGAGGAGCAACATACTTCAGCTGCTCTCTTCTCTCTCCTCACAAACGCTCTCTTTTGCGCCGATTAGGGTTTCTAGGGTTTGGAGCTTTCTCTCCTTCTCTTGCCTTTGGTTCTTGAGCGCTCGGAGAAGAAAGGTTGCTGGTGGCTTCTCTGGAAGGTGGATCGAGCTCCGGCGTCCTCCTGGGTGGCCGCTCTCCTCGTCTTCTGAGATCTAGGGTTCTAGAGATCGATTTCTCTATCGATCTTCTGGTTTTATCCCATACAGGGGGATTTCTTCTTCTTCCTTGTACCTCTGATTCACATGCATGTTAGATTAGGGTTGCTTGCTTTCATTGCTTGTATCATCCCTTGTACGAACTCTCTTATAGTGGATTCGGCCAACTCTTGAGGCCCTGTGGACGTAGGTATTTATACCGAACCACGTAAAATTGCTTGAGTGTTCTTCTGCTTGTGATTCTTCGTTAGATCTTTCTTTATCGCTTTAGATCTATTACGCTTCCGCTATCCAAAACCGATTTCTAGACGAATCTAGGTTTTACAAAAACGATTACAACGAATGAGAGAAAGAAAATGGATGATCAGCAGGAAGACGTTTGATTGCAGTAGAGATTGTTTTGCTTGCAGATTAATTAAGTGCTTGAGAGTTGTATCCTTCAGGCTTGCAAAAAGCGTTCCTTTTATAGGCTTAGACTCATCTTCTAGCCGTTTGAATTCCTTCAATCCTGCTGTGTTGGCTGCAACTTTGTGGTTCAAAATTGTTCCACCAAAATCTTAACAAAATGAGTGCACATTCGTTTGATTTTGAATTTGCATAACTCTACTTCCACAAAATCTGAGTTTGGTTGAGACCAAATCTTCAATTAAGACTTATCCAAGCCTAACAAATCTATTTGAACATTTGAATTTAGCCCATAGAATCTGCACACAATCTTCTCAACCGAATAGATATATCCAAACATATATCCTATTAAATTAACACATCTGAATAAAAAGAACATATCCGAATAATAATAAATCCTATGTTAATCCAAAATATTATCGGTTGCAATATCTCAACAAACCCGCACAAGTATATTTTCGAAAATAGATATTTAAACAAGACTTTAAATCTATATCAATTAAGTCTATCAATATAAAATTTATATTTGTGTAAATACCTTTGTCTTCCATCATTCCTGCAAAATCATACTATATCTATAAAACATAAGCTAGTCTTCATACCAACCTGACCCATGCATAGTCCATCCGTAATAATCTATTATTTGCGGATTCATCTTAAGGTGCAATTGTATGATAAAGATATATAATTCTTTTTTGAAATGCAAGTATTAGCTAGCTATATTGTTATAGTCAAATCAGTACTTTAATTTTTGCAGATCGAATATATATATGAGAGAATTTAATCAACAAAACGAGCTTGTATGTTATCCACTGTGATTGCATACATGATGATAGATCAAACAATCAACTTAATTGGTAGCACAATCAAGCCCAATGAACAAACTTAGCATTAACCACTAAATTCAAATCAACTTAATTGCTTCTAGCTTGACCCATGAAAAGGATCGGAGAAGACTAAATGGAATAGAAAAAGATTGTTCACCCAAAAATAACACTTTGCATATGTGCGCTGTAATGTTTAAAGAGTTGGCAAATAACCCTTCATCTCTCCCAAGATCAAAAGCCTGAATCGTCTTCTCATCTTGTAGTTCTAATATATTCCAGAATATATAAATATTATTCAAAGGATCCAGAGCAACTAGTAATTTCTTGCAGTTTTTCAACAAGTTGTCTTTGTACAATGGACTTATTCTGCACCTTCGATCCAGACACAACTCTCTCCAGGCATAGTCCATGAATTGGTAAATAAAGAGCGGTCATCCGGGGTTCGAACCGGAGACCTATGGGTACTACACACAAGTCCTTTTCGGTGAGCCATTCCGGAATGGTTTCTCTAGGCATAGTCCGCCTATCTGTATCCTGCAACTCTCTATGTCTCCGTATTTCTGCAATTAAGTCTCTGTATGACCGAAATGTATGAGCAGATTCATGCCCAATTAAGTCTCCTAGGATGTTACAAGTCTCCTAGGGTTGTCTTAGGGATCATATAAAGGTTACTATACTTTCTTGCAAGTATAGGCTACTAATTCCTCAAGAAAAAAAGAGGCATGTTGTTGGGAAACTTTACCATTCCATTACAAATCCATCCCTGGTGTAAAAATAGATAAGAGTTCATTGCATATGGTAACCTTGGTGGAATCAAGATCGAGGATCCAACAGCTAAGATTGTAGGTTTATAGGTTTATTGGTTTTTCTCATTTTGTAAAGAATATGTCCTCAAAAGACAAGCTGTAATTTTCGTAAAAGGCTTGTGTGAAAGACGTACGTCATATTCAACAGAATGTAATTACGGTTAACATGATCCATCAAAAAAGAGGACTTGAAAGATAAGCTGTGAATTTAAGTACTTTAATTTTTAATTATTGAAAATTCATCAGTTGATCCAATAAAGTTCAGTTTAAAACAATCAATAAAATAATTTATTTATGATATGAATGGGAGGATTTAACAGTGTCCAGCAAGTGGGGAAAATACAAAGGATCGATATATCAGAGTCAATGATCAGACATATATGCATCTCAACAAGAGGTAACCCAAACAGTTGAGATCTTTCTAAATCCTACTATCGAAGATGGATTACACCTAACTTCGCCATAAAAAGGAGAAGACCATGGACACAATGCAATAGGAATTACAAGGTTATGCAGGCTATCAAAATATGCCGTTTCTTTCATATACGCAGCAGCATGCCTAAGATCAATAGCTTCATCCCAAAAATATGCAAAAAAGGTGTCATTGCTCGGACCCGGACCAACCCATCTGATATCGAACAAGAAGCTGTCTGACAAACCTTGACTAATCGGACACTTATGCTTGAGGCACCACACGCCCTTGTCATAGTGCCACACACGGAGCACCCTTTCCACACCGTTGCCACACTCTATGTCGATGTATCTCAGCATGTTCTCATAACCAAACTGAATCAGACGCAGAAAAGGGTTACTGAGGACGTTATCTGATCCAATGGGAAGCTGAATGTGTCCGAAACGGTCAGGAGTGTCATAGGGATCATAAGTTACTATACTCCTTGATTTCAAATGGACCCAATGCAAGACTCCCTTGCAAGAAAAGGATTTATCTACTGATCCGAAGAAGGGTACTTCCGGGCAACCAGGGATCGATTTGTTACACGTCCAGTACCCCTTATCCGAAGAGAATACCATTATTAGTGTAGATGTGTGATCAGCAAGCCACTCTCTTAGAATAACCACAACTTTATAGGTGAGATAAGATGGATTATTGCGGGTGGCGAAACCGAACACCCATCTATCAAAAGCTTCAAGTTTAACATTTAACGGAGGCAGGAGGACAGATTGCTTGGTGAGTGGGTTGGAGACCGAGAAATCACATAACCTCTTCAAGGCTTTGGAAGAAGAAGGACAATGAAGACTGAGTATCAAACCACTGCTTGAGCCCAGGATTACAGTTATCTCATTAACCTTGCATCTGGATCTGAAAAAAGTGGATATGTGGAGGGATGGTGGTGGATCCTGATTATAAACCGAAGAGCTCAAATCTCCGGATATATACGTTTTCAACAACGCACATAGATGCCCCGAAGACGATGATTTTGGGGAAGAACGGAGTCGTTGTAGATAATTTTGCCCAAATTCTGGATCGGATATGATTGAGTTCCACCGCTTTGACACGAGTTTGAATCTGAAGAGAGGTCCAATGTGTAATCTGACCAGAATTTCAGCAACAATGTCTTCTGGAACAGAGATGGAGCTTCGATCGTCGTCCATGGCTGCGCGCAGATTTTGAACTTAAGATAAAGTTTGATTCTTTAAGAGGATGAATTGAGTGAAACGCTGGAAAAAAATTATGAATCAAATTGGGAAATTAGGGTTGAATATATGCGAATAACCTGAAATCGTATCTTGGCGGGCGGCCGGCCGGGGATCAAAATCGGTAATTAGTATACTGTTTGATTGCTCTCTGCAGTTCCGAAAATCAGAAACCCTAGAGGAAGATCGACATGAAATTGTGATTTCTCTCTTGACCAAAAAAATAAAAATATTTGTGATTTCTCTATTTTCTATTTATAACTATTTATCTATTAATATTTTTTTTAATTATGGTTATGAAATAGTTTTAATTAATACAGTATGTATCATCAATCAATCAATCAATTATTATTATCTATCTATATATACATATACTAAAATCGATGCATTGGTGTCTGCGTGGCGGCACGTGAGTGAATCTGCCTACGTGGTGGCGCGTGAGTACATCTCGCAAAGCCTTCTCCCGTCAAAAAGGAAATCTAATAAATATAAAATATTTTATAGTCATACTTACTAAAAATATTAATAAAAAAATATGTAGTATTTGGTAAGTGCTATTTTATTTATATCTATATTATTTTTTGGTGAAAAAAATTATTTATATAAAAATAATTATTTAATAATAGTTATTATATATATACTATTTTTTGAGCCTAAATATTTATAAAAATATTATTTAGCCACAGCCCATCTATACATAGCTACTAGGGTGGCATGCCCGTGCTACGCACGGGACAATTTTTGTGTCAAATATGTCAGTTTAATCGGATTTAGTCTATAAATAACTGAAGAAATAACACGTGAGATCTAAAATGTTGAGATATTCATAGATTGTAGAAAAAATGACTTGAAGTAATCACCAAGGAAATATGAAATCGCGCAATGTCTAATAGTAGACCTTACTGAGTTGTCACCAGTAACATAGAGCACATGAGTTAATCTCTCTGATGTCATTGTATTATTATTGTTATTATTATTATATTGTAATTTCAATATATATACCACAATGTGTATTGAATTGGCTGGGGTACGAAAAGTGTAGATAATACACTATAATATATACTACCACACTGTGTATTTTAATTTATAAGTCCATGAATTAACTTCAAACTTATTTGTGTTCATGAGATGCCACGCATATATACTACTTTGTTTATAGCAAAAATCTATCATGTTAGCACATCTATTATAATCTAATTATTGAATCAAGTAGTCAATTTGCACCACTTTCTCATCATGCTCTCTCCTCCCGAGCTCTCTCCGCGCAGCCTCCATCATCTTCCTCTGTTGCAATGTTAACTAAATTAAAATAGATCTCAACATATGTTTTAGATTGTACAATAACAATTATAAAAACAGAAAAGGAAGAAACATGTGATTGAGGGTACTATGACCAAATATATATTGTATATATGCGAACAAATTTGAGAAACTACTTAAATAATACGGAGTATTTAGATGAATAAACTTTATAAAAAAAATAGATAATCTCACCAATTCGGTATATGATCACAAATCATTGTATAAAATATTAGAGTGTGGGCCTTTGACCTTTCTTTGAGCATTCTTACCTTGGTATAGGTTGATATGGTTTCGGCAATCAAATAGAACCGGTCTATAATTTACGAATAAATAAATAAAATCACTGTTTCAAAACCATTAATCCATCATACATACAATTTAGTTACAAAATTGCTAAAAATATGATTAATTAAATCAAAATGGGTACCTGATGCTCGGTTTTTTCTATTCAGCATTCTCCTAAGCTTTTGTGTCTTTTTACGAATAAATAAATAAAATCACTGTTTAAAAACCATTAATCCATCATAAATACAATTTAGTTACAAAATTGCTAAAAATATGATTAATTAAATCAAAATGGGTACCTGATGCTCGGTTTTTTCTGTTCAGCATTCTCCAAAGCTTTTGTGTCTTTTTAATTTGTCCGTTCCGCTAATATAAATCATTCGATCACCTCCCTTTCATACATCAACATCCTTGTATATGCAAAGACATATAATTTGTCATTCAATTAGCAATAAAATGGCATAGAAACTACAAAGACATCTAATTTGGCATTTAATAAAAAAAAAGAATTTCAAAAGTTATAACGGTGAAAATTAATGATGTGATATCCATTCAAAATTAATTATATTAGATATCATATATCTAAGCAAAGAAAATGTAGAGGCTGACATCTAATTTGACATTTAATTAAAAAAAGAATTCCAAAAGTTATAACAGTAAAAATTAATAATGTGTTAACCATACAATTAATATTATATGTACAAAATTATATTATATTGGATACTATCACATATTATAAATTTAATGACCAAATTTTTAAAAAAACGAACATTATATATTACATATATAAATTTAATGACCAAAAAATTAATAAAAGATGTAGCCATGAAGAAGTGGAAAAAAATAACTATCAAGGTTTGAACCTTTGACAAAGAGGTAGTCCCCAACAACTATAGTCATTGAGCTAAGAATGCAAGTTGATCCAAATTGAATAAGAATACAAAAATAGTGTAAATTTTCATGAACTTAATAGTATCAATAAATTGCCCTTGAACACAACTTTTTTATGGATTATTATTATATAGATAGATAGATATTATAGATGGATAGATAGATAAAAAAAATAGTATAGAAGCATTTTTTAACACTACATCATTATAATCCCAACGAAGGCTTACTTTGTTTTCGAATTGCAATTAACAATGTTATAAATTTGTTTCTTTGAAATTGTAATAATAGGGGATTACAAATCAAAAGAAATTGCTAAAAGCATTATAAAATTTATCCGCTTTCATGTTCAAGTGGTTAACACGTTTATACCCGGATGCCCGCTCTATATTTACCAATTCAAGGTTAACACGTTTATAATTCGCGGTAAAAAAAATCATAGTTAATCATATAAAAGCATTATAAAATAAAATGACAAAGATGACAAATGCCAAAGTAGGAAAATAAAATAAAAGATGTAGTTATTGAGGTTTGAACCTTGGATGATGGGATTCTCATCAACAACTACTACCATTGGGCCAAAGAAGTTATTTTGATGCAAATTGAGAATATAAGAAAAAATAGCAAAATTTTTGTGGAGTTAATAATGGCAATAAATTGCCCATGAACACAACTTTTAAGGTTTACTAGGGGGCATGCCCGTGCATACGCACGGGACATAATTTAATCAGATCGAATCATATGGTATTAAAGTTTTATATGATTGGTTCTTATTAGCGGAAATTATATCAAAGAAATAATTATTATATATAGTTAAACTACGTGGAATTGAATTTATTATGAATATATTTGGTTTATATAGATTTGAGAAGAAAGCTCAGTATTATTTATAGTCATCCATAATATATTTATAAATAAGCTTAACATTTTGAGCTCTTCTCTTCCAATCATGAAGTGAAAGATTTTGCAAGTATGCATCTCTATGCAAGTATATAGGAGGAAAAATGTAAATAAATAAGGTACATAACTACTCCATGCATTTTTTTTTACTTTATATATACCTCTGTGCTTATACATATATTTCAACGCACTACAACTACAACCACACTCATTAAACTAAAGGTGACATATTAATATAAATTGAATAGAGAGAGAGATCGGTCCATTGATATATTTATTTCTCGTTAAGATCCCGCCATGGTGAATATGATTCTTCTTTCAACAATGGTGCATGGTTGTAAGTTTTTCCATATATCAACAAAAAAAAATCAAAATAGAGAAAAATAATAATTAAAGATTATTTAAACAAATAAGAAATAATATATGATATAAAATAACAAAAAAGGAAAATAAAATCATATATAATCTACTATATAAATAAGAAAGTGCAATAAAAAAATAAATTAATTATAGAAAAAAATAAACAAAAATAGGGGAAAACAAATAAATGATGAATAAAACCTCCAAATATGAGTCTTCTTGCAACAATGGTTCATAAAAACTTAATAGCAATTAAAGAAAACTAAAAACCCTATATTATTATAAAAAAATTAAGAAATGCAAAATAAAATATGACAGTATAAAGTAACAACATAAAACTGAAAAATAAAATCATGCATAATATCATAATAGAAATAAGAAAGTACAATGAAACAATATATTAAAGCAATAAATAATAAAAAATTGTAAGAAAAAAGGAATAGAAAATGCCACCTAACAATATATGATTCATCTCTTATTTGTTTGCAAAAAAATTGAGTTTTAGAAGATAACATTGAAACAATTGACTATTTATAAGAAAAATCCAACATTTAACCAAAGAAAAACTCTCAACCTTTGGACTAACCCATTTTAATTTCCTATTTATCATCTCTAAAAAGTAAAATTAATGCGATGTATGTTTCATTTAACAAAAAAAAACTCCCACCCCTTTGACTACCCTATTTAAAGCATTGATTGGCAATTATAGTAATTTTTTATTCGAAATAAAAAATTTGGGTAAACATTAATATAAAAATATGAGAGAAATATAATAAAAAATTTATCATTATTATATTGTATTTTTGGTCAAAGAGAAAATAATTATTACAGAAAAATAATAATTAAAGAATATTTAATCAAATAAGAAATATGATATAAAGTAACAACAAAAACAGTTGAAAAATAAAATCATATATAATCTACTATATAAATAAGAAAGTGCAATAAATAATAAATTAATTAAAGAAAAAGAAGTCAAAATTAGGGGAAAAATAAATAAATGATGAATAAAACCTCCAAATACGAGTCTTCTTGCAACAATGGTTCATCAAAACCTAATAGGAATTAGAGAAAATTAAAAATCATATATTATTTCAACAAATAAGAAATGCAAAATAAAATATGATATAAAGTAACATCATAAAAAATGAAAAATAAAACCATGCCTAATATCATAATAGAAATAAGAAAGTGCATTGAACAATATATTAAAGCCATAAATAAATAAAAATTGGAAGAAGAAAAAAAGTGATGAACAAAAGTGTCACCTAACAATATATGATTTCTCTCTCATTTGTTTGACGAACATTGAAACAATTGACTATTTATAAGAAAAATCTAGCATTTAACCAAAGAAAAACTCCCAACCTTTGGACTAACCCACATTAATTTCCTATTTATCATCTTTAAAAAGTAAAATTAATGTGATGCATTATTCATTTGACAAAAAAAACTTCCACCCATTTGACTACCCTATTTAAAGCATTGTTTGACCATTATAGTCATTTTTTATTTGACATAAAAAAAGTTGGGTGGCATTAATATAAAATTATGAGACAAATATAATCAAAACTTTGTCATTATTATATTTTATTTTTGGTAAAAAAGATAACAATTATTAGGGAAAAATAATAATTAAAGAATAATTAAAAATTAAGAAATAATAAAATGATATAAAGTAACGACAAAAACAATTGAAAAATATAATCATATATAAATAATTAAGAAATTACAATAAATAAATAAATAAATAAATTAAACCAAACAAATAAACAAAAATAGGGAAAAGTTTAAGTGATAGGGAAAACATAGACAATATAGAATTTTTGTATATATAAAAATAGGAGTCTAAAACACCTTAACCACAACTCAAAACTAAAAAGAAGAGATTCCACAAAAAAAAAAAAATTCCAACAAAACTAAAAATAAAGAAAATAAAAGTTCAAGTAAAGGATTGTATTACAGCCACTCACCTTAGATTTTATTTATCAATATGAGCTTCTTCTTTTTCACCAATGAAACTTCTCAATATGTACTTCTTCTTTTTTACCAATAACACTATAAAAATACAATAAACAAAAAGAAAATATTAGTATGAAAGTTGAAAACAATATCAATCAACAAACGATAGATTAGGATAATAGAAATTCAATATTATATCAAAAAATCTATTTTGACATAATATGAGAATGAAAGAAAAAGAAAGAGTTGATTTGATTGTAAAAAGATGAGGTGTGTCTTTATATAGCATAAGCATGCTTTAATTGAATTAGGAGTTTCAATTTTTTACTTATTATTTAAGGAAAATAAATTTCAAATTAAATAGGCTAAAGGTGTTACATTTTTTGTATTCAATGTTTGTTGGAGTTACTTTTTTATGTTATTGGTTGTTTACTCTTTATAAACTATACATGTTACATATGAAAAATTATACCATTAATATATGAGAGAAAAGAAATTTAATCAAATTAAAATATAATATTTTGTATGATTAAGATCATAATATATTCTATAAAGAATGGACACAAAGATAATATTTTGAAATTAGTTGAAAATAAATAGTAACAAAAAGATTATGATGATGGTATAATAAATTATCCCATCCACACATTCGTATAGTATAAACTATATATGATAAATTTTTATTAAAAAAACTCAAAGTTTTTTTTAAAACATTACATATAAACAAAAAACATATAATGTTCTCCACATTTTGAACGTGAGACAAAAATATTATAGCAAGGTAGCTAGTGATTACACAATATTTTATAGCAAGACTGTGAGATTAAATTCAACATTTAATCCCACCGTGCGAATAACCGGTTAAACGGATAACCGAGAACACAATTATAGCATTTATGGTGGGCTGAACACAACTTTTACTAGATATATTATAGATATATAGATTTTAGTAAACTAACATAATAAATATATCATATATATTTTATATAAAAAAATATTTTTAAAAATCAGTTATCTATTAAATTACATAAGATTCAATTAATAGTAGATTAGAAAAAAAAACTTTTTACCTTATAAATGTGTTTGTATAATCTATCAAACTAAATTTTTTTATATCTATATTATTTTTTGGTAGAAAAAATTATTTATATTTATATTATTTTTATTTTTATTTATTTGAATCTATCTAAATTATTTATAATGTTGTATTAATGTATTCTCCGTGCACGGGACGGGACCTACACTAGTATTATTATAAAGGAGAAGTCGGTTGAGCTTCTCCTTAAAAGTAATCATATGAATCAGTCATATTTTTTTTGAAAAAAAATAATAATATATGTACAAGATAAAATTAGATATATCTATTTAATCAATCAATATATCTCTATATGCATAAGATAAAATTTTATTCTAACTCTATTTAATCAATATATCTATATATGTATAAGATAAATTTTGACCCAATTTGAGTAGATATGGAAATATTTTTAGAAGATATTAACCAAATTTCAATACTCTTGTTTAAGATAAGATTTACTAATTAATATATGCATAAGATAAAATTTTATTCTAAATTTATTTAATCAATATATCTTTATATTATCGATTGGACGGAGTATTACACAATACAAATAAATATAAACGTTGATTTGAAAATGAAAGATCAACTGATTGTAATTATAAAATGTAATAAATTGAAATCTCCATAAAAAATCATATATAATTATAAATTAATGAGGTCAATCAGGTCACCTGGTCAATTGGGTAAATCAGGTCAAAATTACTGGATCAATCGGGTCACCGGGTCGAAACCCAGATTACCCATAAAATTTCAGGGGTTTCGGGTTCGGTCGAAAAAAAATTCCGGGTCAGAAATTTTCCGGGTGTTTAGGTCGGGTTGTGTTTTGGCAGGTCTAGTCTCTGCATTTTTTGTTTGGATAGCGCCTATAGTAGAGAAATCGATTCATCCCCTTAAAAGGCCTTCGCTAAAGAGTGTTCTACCCACGATAACATTCATATTGCTCATGAAGTATTTCACTCGTTTAACTCGAATAAAGGAAAGGTTAGGTAGATGGTCATAAAGCTAGCTATGGAAAAGACCTATGATAGAATTGAAAGACCGTTTCTAAACAAAGTGCTTCTGAAACTGGGTTTTAATAGTCAGTTTGTTGGTTGGATTGTTGAGTGCATATCAATGGACAATGGTCTCACACTCCATACTTGTTAATGACGAACCAATTCAACAAACCAGTTCTTCCCTAAGCATGGATTAAGACAAGTTAATCCGTTGTCCCCATTTCTTTTCATCTTGTCGCCGGAAGTCCTGGCTAGATCCTTACAGCTTGAAGCCAGCTGATCAAACAAAGATGTTTGGGTGCGATTTTCTACTACCCGGTTTAAAAATCCCATTCCTAGCATTTGCGGATGACATTATGATTTTCTCAAAAAACAACTGCATCGGCATTCATGTACCGCTCATGTGTACACGGAAGCATCAGGCATGTGTAACACAGAATCTTCTAGGCAATGGAAATGGATTACTCGGGCATTGGGCGTGCCTTTGGAACATTGAGGGAAATAAGGATGAATTCCTAAAAGAAGGCATTCATGAATAGAGACCTTATATATTGATTCAAATCTATACTTTTAATTATTTATTTATGACGCATATATAAATAGAACAAATAACACGCATTGGAGTTTGTTGCAAATAGCTATATATTCGCAAAACAACCGTTGGTTTATGGCCGTTTCATTGATCAATATCCTTGGTTTCGATCACTTAGCAAGCGGGGATGGATGAGAGACTAGTGATCCAAACCGAATCCGAAACAATGCGAGCGTCATCAACGTTGCGATGCCAACTCCACAAGGCATGAGTTGCATTCACAACCTGCAACTCTCCATACCCAAAGCTTGCCTCTCTGAATAGCGATATCTCCGGCTGTGGCTTCTTGTACCTTCATTATTCATTTTGACACAACAAAACTTAATTATATATATATGCATAGTATTTTTAATTCTCAAAACATTTAACTATTCTCAATGTAAATTAAAACTTGTTATACTATACATATATTCCGCTCAATTCATTTAGTACTACAACTTTCGAAAAATCGACAAAAGATGAGAAGAAATGGACTTACTCAGTAGCAAGACCCTCGCGGTTGCCTCCATCGCCGATTGTAATGTAGACTGGACCACATTGATCTACCCTTCCATCATAAACTCTAGTCTGCATACATTTATATTAATGACTAGTTTTTATTACTCAAAATGTTTTAAGCTACTGATATGCCTATCGCCTTTTGTCATCTCTAGCTATTTAAAACATTGATTCATACCATGAGGTGACGATTTCGATTCTGTAGACCAAAAATTAGAGAGTAGGAAGAGAACTTACGAAGCGTTCATAGGCATGGACGTGGCCCGAAAACACGAGATCAACCCTAGCGGCATACAACAGCCCTTCCATGGCGGCCTTCATCCCCACGGACTCTTTCTCCCCTTGATGAGCCTCATTGGTGCTATACCACGGCGCATGGACCAAGGCCACCACCCACGGCGTCTTCCTCCGGTCAATCCTCCTCAAGTCCGCCTGCAGCCACTTATACTGATCTGATCCCTGCTCGAACCCATCATACGAGCCGAGCATGATGACATGCACCCCAGCCACGTCGAACGAGTAATAGAGGTTTGAGGACGACCCACTCTCGTCGTAAGGCATCCTCCATCGACAGTTGAACGACGTGAAGGGCGTCTTGTGGACAACAAAAATCTTCTCCACCTCGTGGTTGCCCTGTGTGACCATCCAGGGCCGCTGGCTGGCGAAGGGCTCCACGAGGCGCCCGAACGAGTCCCACCGCGGTTGGTACATATCGGCATAGGAGAGGTCTCCGGGCAGCAGGAGGACGTCGTAGCTTGAGGTTGCTATGTGGTCTAGTGTTGATTTTGTGTCCTCTGTTTGCCCCAAATCCCCTGCAGTAATTATCTCGTTCTCTTATTTTTCATACAAAAATGAATACTCCGTATTCTTTTTAATATAGACTCACAAAACTTCTCTGATATAATATATTTTTTCATACAAATTTTATTTCCTTTTCATTTACCTGCAACGGCGAACTTGATAGGGAAATTAGAGGGGGGAGTTTTGAAGCTGAACTCGCGGGATTGATCGGAGCCACAACGGTAGTAATAAACCGTGTTGGGTTGTAGAGGGCCGACGACGACGTGGTTTATAAGGGCAGAGTGATAAAGCATGTACTTGTAACTGGTGGTGTATCCATTGGAGGAGTTGAACTGATAGTTTCCGGGTGATGTACCGTACTCTACGGTTGTCGGGACGGCCTCGTCCGTCATCCATGACACCCTCATTCGATCGTTACCCACCATAGACACATGTACCTTGTCGACCAACCATTACATACAAAATTCAATTGATCAATATTCTAATCACCACGCAATTAATCTATTTATTTCTTTCTAGTTTTGATCAATATTCTAATTATTGCTGGCTAGGATACTGACATATATTGGACAAAAGGGATACTGACAGATATACCTTGTTAAACAACTATAGAAATACTCTCCTATATTGAAAGAATTAATAATAAAATTTGTTGCTACTTATAAAATGTTTTTTTTCCTGATAGAGTTTATATATTTAAACAATTTTTTATTTAATGAAAATGGATAGATAAATCCAAAAATTGGTATTTAATATATTATATCCCTTTAGATATTTTTTTCATGATTGGCCGAGCCATATATTCCATTTTTCTAAATCGAACACTATTTTCCAAAATTTACATGAAGGCAAATATATGTATTAAAAAATTCAAAATTAGTAACAAATCATCTCATTTTTTTATAAGGTCTAGGGTAGAAGAAATATAGCATTAATTTAAATTTCTCACCGAAAAAAATAAAATAGCATTAATTTAAATAAATAATTAAAAATGTCAGGTGGCGCGTGGGATATACACACATAACATACCTGGTCGGGTGTGGTGGAGCCGTGATCGTCGGAAGGGTGGATAAAGAGTGTCTGACGAGGCGGCGGACGGGTGTATCCGAATACGCCGCCGGCGAACGCCAACGCCACCAAAACCGCCAAAGTGGCAGAAACTGACATGGTGGCCGTCCGCCGGTTGATAAATTTTTAGGCGATAGGATTGGGGATTATGGCGAAGGGCTATTTGGGATGAAACAACGCCGTTCGGAGCGGCGAACGGGAGGGGGGGGGGGGGGGGGGGGGGGTGAGAGAAATGAAGGGGTTTGTGCGTTTAGATAGGAACCGAGTGAGAGTGTAAAAGCGGGTAAGACGACGAAATTAAAGCCGCATACGTGTACGCATTTATAAACCAATCAGTTAGGGAAAAAAAGTATACAATCAATGTACAATAAATATTTTTTTTCCTGAACAAATAAAAAGTACATTTTCTTTCAACTAAAAAAATATTGTAATTTAAAATATTTTAATAAATATTTTTTTTTGGTAAGATATTGAATAAATATTAAATTCTTGAGGTTGGGTCATATAATGCTTTAGGATTATTATTAATGGAAATAAGTTGCTACTCCGTATCATTTTGTTTGGGAAATCAATATATCCATCTATGGAAACAGAGATAAGTATATTAAACGTTCACATACCAACAGCCATTGATTTCCCAAACAAATTAAAGGAGGATATAATATATATTACGGATAAAAATGACTTTCCAAAAGGAATATTATAAAGAATCAGATATACGAATAAAAATATAAGGGTCCCCACGCATAATATCAGAAATCTGGTGGGAATCCGGAAATGACGTCTCCAGGTTTGAATAACCGCTACTCTGTTGTGCCATTTGTAACCTAAATACGACACCTGTAACCTTTACCCAAATCCTTATTTTTTATTATTATTATTTTTTTTAACAAATACCCATCAGTTTTTTTTTTTTATAAGGTAAAAATTTGAGGTTAGACATATACATCGAGGGCCGACGAATCGACAGACGAAAACCGGTCAAGAAACAAACAAAAATACAAAGATGGTGCAACAAGCAGGCAAAGACACTCAACAAAGCTAAACTAAACACAACTAATCCGAATAAGACGAGGACGTAGACGAAGGACGAAACAAAGACCCATCAGTTCAAACCCCGAACCAAACCGAATATAAATTTTGAATTTCTAGAAATTACAAACCGAAAATTGAATCTAACACTTTAGGTTCAGTTCGATTTAGGATTAGTTTAGGTTTCATACCTAAATGAACATAATTGACAATTAATCATAAAAAATTATTAAAATGTTTAATTTTAAAAAATTATGTTAATGAAAATTTCTTAAAAATACACACAATATCTTATAATTGGTTACTCATTCCGATCGGAAATATTTGATGTTTTAGAATGTAAAATTTGATCAACAATATTTGATGTTTTAGAAGTAATAATTATGGAGTACATTCTTTTTTAGTTTTGCACTAATATCAATATAAGTTGTATTTTTTTTTTGCTTAACAATTACATATTTGTGCTTAATAAATGTGATGGAGGAGTAAATATTATTTTGCTGGAGTATTTAAAGGTGGAAAGTGGCATTCCTTAATCTCCGTGCATATCTCCAAAATATCAAATATTTCTGATCGGATGGAGTATAAGGTTTTTTTTTTTTTTTAATTGCGAACCAAAAACCCAACCTAATCTCTTAAGTTTGGTTTAGGTACAATTTGATTAGCTCGGTTCAATCCAAAATTTTAGTCTGAATCGAATTTTGAACACCCATTGCACCCAAACACAGACCTATGACGGGTTACTCTAGCTATCTTTTTTATTTAAAACAAATGAAAATTATATGTAAAAAGTAGTGTAATAATTTTAGGGTTAAATTTGGTGAATATCCATTTTAGATGTCAAAATTAAGTAAATGTCAACTTTTTTTACATAATTAAGTAAATGTCCATTTTTTTTCAAAAATACCCCTCCTTCCCTATCCGGCCATCCCTAACCCTTCCTACTTCCCCCTTTGACAATTTTTTAATTTTAACATTGACTAGTCAACAATGACCATTTTGGTCAACGCCTGCATTTGGTGACAGTTTTTTGGTGACAACTGTATATATTATTTCGGTGACAGTTATTGTGATAATTGTTTTGGTGACAGTTGAATTTTTGGGTGACATTTTATTTTTTCCTAGTGAAATTTAACGAAATTCTTTTCTGGTACTAGTAAACATTGTCACCAACCTATTGTCATCAATTACAGAATATTGTCATCAAGTAAAGAACATTGTCATCAAATTTTTGTCGCCTACTATAAAATATTGTCACCACCAATTTTCACTAACTACATATTGTCACCAACTACGAAATATTGTCACACCGTCATCAAATTATTTTTACCAAGTGAAAAATGTCATCAAACATTGTCACAAACCAATTGTCACCAACTACAAAACATTGTCACCAATCTATTTTCTCTAAACAGAGAACATTATCACCACCATCTATTGTCACCAACCTACTTTAGTAATATGTTGTCACCAACAATAAAATAGTGTCATCAACATATTGTCACCAAAATATTGTTTCAACAAATATTTGTCACCAAGACCATGTAATCACAAAAAAAAACACTATCACCACTCTATTCTCACTAACTACAAAACACTGTCACCATATTATTTTCTCAAATGTACTGTCACCAACAACAAAACACTGTCACCATATTCTTTTCTCAAATGTACCGTCACCAACAACAAAACATTGTCACCATATTCTTTTCTCAAATGTATCGTCACCAACAACAAAACACTATCACCACTCTATTCTCACTAACGGAGCCGCTTGCGCCGACAATCAGAGGGAGACTACGCCGACGATGCGTTAGGAAAGAGGACGCCGAAAGGAGATCGGAAAGTAGAGGAAGAAGAGAACAAAGAGGTGCGAGAAGACAGAGGGGCCTTCAATTAGATCCGAACAATAGGAAGACCTAAAAATTAAAAGAGGGGTGTTTCGGGTATTATGAAGATATTATAGACACTTATCTAATTACAAAATAAAAATGGACATTTACCTAATTTTAGGTTCCAAATGGACATCTCACCAAAATTTCCCGAATTTTATTAATGAAAATTATAACAAAAGAAATCTAAGTATACTCAGCATACTAATTAAAGTGGGTGATTAATTTTATTGTTCCAAAATTTCGGTTTGAATCAAATTTTGAATACTTAGTATACCCAAACATGGACTCATGGCGCCATGGCGGTTTACTCTAGCTATCCTTTTTTTTTAAAAAAAATGGAAAAATATATATAATGTGGTGTAAGAATTTTATTAATGAAAAGTATAACAAAAGAAATCCAGTATATTCAGCTTATTAACAAAAAAAGATTTTTTTAGCCTATCGAGGTGTCAGATCTGTCTGACTCTCGAATTATTACCTAATAAAAAAAAAATTTGGGGAAACCACCAAAGTGGATGATTTATATTTTTCCAAGATGAAAATTTGAATATATGTTGTGACACGCTTCAATATGCCATGTGGAACTTAGTCATCTCGACCCTGCTCCCACCTAGTATGGATTGTGCTTCAATAATTTATAATTTACTCCTTGAATTGGTAAATAATATATAATTTACTCCGTATAATTTATACTGCTACGGAGTACATGTTAAATTTGTTTTAAATTCTACAACCGTCGCATTGGGCCTTATAAAATGGGCTACCTCCATTGGGCCTTGGAGGTGGTGGTCTACATATGGAGATGAAGCCCATTAACAACTCAACCTAATCAAGTCGCGGTTAGCTTCGGCACAAGCTGAGAGAGCTTACTTCAATCTTCTAAGCAAGAATTTGGTAATCATTTCATTCTTTATCAGTAAGCATAAAATTATTCTAGTTAAAAAATTGAGTTTATGCCCATCAGCAGCTGGCCATCCGTTGTAGGGAGCTGCTGAACAACACCTCATGGGACTATAAAATCCGCCATGTCAACCGAAGAGCAAACCTTACAGCAAACACTTTGGCAAAGATGGGTGTGAGCTTATATGAGCCATTCACCCAATTCCATGATGCATATATTGCAATAATTCAATCCAAATATAGTTGAAATTTGTGTCAAGTGAAAAAGAAAAGACATTTTACATCCAAATGTAACACAGTTACTTTGCATAAGACGGAAACCAAGCAGAGATCTTCCTAATTCCTGCGGTTGAAGATGACTTGCGGTCAGCTGCTGCTGCCCCATGAAAAGGAGACGACCATGGATTCAACGAAATAGGAACCACGGCTAAGGTGAAAGCCCATTCTGTTTTAACTTTCAGATCCACGCATACCTTTTCAGCACTCGCGAGATAATTAGCAAACACTTTGTTCTTGTAAGCAGATAACCAACAAAAGACCTCGACATTTAGAGGGTCTGGAGCAACCAGGAGCCTGCACTCTCCCAACAAGCTTGGGTTCCACTGTGGACTGATAGGACACCTATTCTGCAGGCACCACTCTCTCTTGTCTTCATAGTCCACTAACCGCCACACACAGAGCCTCCAATCACCATCGCCACAGTCCTCTATATCACCAAACTCGAGTGAGTCTTGCAGACCCAAACGAATCAGATTCACACCTGAGTTCATCAACTTCTTACCTGATCTAACATGCAACTGCATGCAGCCGAATCCTTCAGGGCTGTCATATGGATCATAAGTCACTACAATCCTTGTTCTCCAATCAAAGTAATGCAAGATACCTGGGATCGTACGTTCAAAGTGACGGTGGATTGGATAGGGATATCGATCATCGGATTCAGGCTGGGTGGGTGAGAGGGAGAAGGGCTTCAGGGGTGTTTTGTGACAAGAAAGTCCCAATAAAACTGAAAGGAAAATTTTACAAAGTGGTTGTCAGGCCGGCCCTTCTTTACGGCTCAGAGTGCTGGCCAGTCACTAAAGCTCAGGAACAGAAGTTGTCAGTGGCAGAGATGAGAATGTTGCGTTGGATGTGCGGGCTTACGAGACTTGATAGAATCAGGAATGCCGACATTAGAAGGAAAGTTGGAGTGGGGAGTATCGTTGACAAATTGCGAGAAGTCAGATTGCGCTGGTTCGGACATGTGCAAAGAAGACCTAGATCGGCCCCGGTTCGAAGGTGTGAGATTCTGAATTTTGGAGCTTTTCGTAGGGGGAGAGGCAGACCAAAGAAGAGCTGGATGGGGATTATCCGTCAGGACCTCAATTTACTGCAACTTTCAGAGGATATGGCATTGGACAGAGACAATTGGAGGAGACACATACGGGTGGCAGACGTTTAGTGCGAGGGAGTGGTGTTGGGTGGGCTTGTCCTGCTTTTGCTATGTTTTTCTTTTGCTAAGTTACAAAAACACGCAGACCAACAATGGGTCCCGTGAGAAAATTGCGGCATGCCTCTCAAAAGTCTCCCAAAAGACAACTTTCCAAAAAATTGCCTATCACCATCCTATACTCTATACATCCAACCTCCAACTCTAGCAGGGAACCACATGGCGGATTAGACCTACAAATACTAATTTTATTTCACATTCTGTTATGCTTCCATTTGAATTGAAATTGTTGTTAGCAGACTATGCAATTTTGGGGCTTTACGCTTGACGTGACTAGACTTTCTCATCCGATTGATGGGGTTTTGGCTGTTCGGTATCGGGACAGGCTGGGGTCGTGGTAGTGTGTATCGAGGCGTCTCCTTTTATCTAGAAGATTATTTCCTTGGACGTTCGTCTTTACTGCTCACAGATGACTCCCTTTTATCCGGAAGACTATTTCCTTTGAGGTTCGTCCTTACGGCTCACAGATGACTCCTGATGTATCGCTGGCCTGCGGTACTACCTCTGGGTAGTGCTTGGCCTGCGATCAGGTAAGGGTGCGGCGGGGTCGTCTCGCCGGAGGATCTCGGTGGCCGGAACTTGAGGCTGGAGCCGGCTCTTCTTCAACCTCGGAGGCGGTTCTTCTTCGGCGGAGCCTGGGCAAAGGCGCAGTGTCCTCGTCTCCTCTCGTGATTCAGCGATCGATCGGTGATAGCAGTTCGTGGCGGTTTGTGGTGCCTGGAACCAACAAACGTGGCCATCCTGGCTCGGCGGTGCGTGGACTAGACGCTGTTTCATCGTTGCTTGGACTTGGCTTGTCGGGGTCGCCCTGGCTCGTCGATCTTCGTCATCTTCAGGTTTGTCTTCTTTCCCTTGGTCTGCTGGTGCTGGTGGTGTGTGGCTGCGAGGGCTGGTCAGGCTAGTGCGGCGGCGCCGGTGTGTGCTCGTCGCCGTGGTTGAGAGCGCTGCGTGTCCAGGCTCTAGCGCTTCTAGTTGGCTTCTAGTACTTGTGTATTTGACGTTGCTATTGGAGCTTTTTGCTGCTATTGGTATTATGTGTTTGTTGCTACTGTTGGCATTGTTTATCCCCGCAATCCTTCAAGTTATTCAAGTTGTGCATGAGTATGTTTTTCTCTCAATCAGATGAGCGGTTTCATTGCCCTTTTCGGGGTCACGAAGGGTGTAGAGATGGTCGTCCTGCGAATACTGGTCTCACGCCAAAGTATTTTGTTGATCACCTCTCTAGACATTTCAGTACTCTAGAGGCGGTGGAGAAGTACAAGAGGGTCATTTCTTCAGATAGGTCTGTTTATGATTTGCTAGCTGGCAACCTTGACCGAGCGGGTCGTTGGTTGTGTGGTATGTGTCTGCGCAATCACACGGTCAGGATGGCATGCAAGCATGGAGGTATAGGAATCCCTATCGCTGGGCCGGGGTGTGGTGTTAACGGTGAGTCATTTGTCATTTATGGTATTCCTAGGCCGTTTGGTTCCCCATCGTTGTCGGCTCCTATTTGTCAGATATCCCCGGAGGTCCGTAATGTTGATGCGGCTAGGCCGAGGGATTTGGTTTTTGATGAGCATTTATTTGAGCGTTTCCTTGAGCAACGATTGGTGACTTCCAAAAGTATTCCTTATAAGCTTCGTCTTGAATTCGGAAGGGTGTATCTTGATGCTCTTTCGAGGGTTATTGCTCAACCATCAGATGTTTCTTGTTGGTGTCAATTGTTTGTCTTCCCGGCGTGTGTTCTTAATTTGGTTGCTCGGGATCGGCCTAAGGGCATGTCCGGTAGTAGGAAAAGGGATCAGGTTGTATCGATGGCTGATGCCTTGGCCTTGTGGAGAGAGCCTGGAGGGAGGCAATCTCTGGTTCATGATATACTCAGTCCCTCTGCCTCTGACGACTCCGTTTTGTTAAAGAAGAAAAAAGACATGTCTCAGTTTGAGTTAAATGTGGTTCAGTGCAAACGGAAAATGGGAGATGGGCATTATGCTGCTGCTATTAGGGTCCTCACATCCTCGGGGGTTGCTCCGTTCAATGATGACACAGTTGCTGAGCTTCTTGCTAAGCACCCTATTTCTCCCCCGCCGGTTGTTTCATGTGATCCTTTCTCAGCCCCGGCTTTGTCGGTCAGCAAAGAGTTAGTTCTCAATAGGATTAGGAGTTTCCCCAAGGGTAACTCTTGTGGAAAGGATAGTCTTAGAGCGCAATATTTCGTTGAGATTCTAAGTGGTGCCTGTGACGGTATTGCCAGTGAGATTCTTGCAGCCATTACGAGTGTTGTTAACCTTTTTCTGTCGGGTGCCTGTCCTCGGGTACTGGCAGAATTTGTTGCGAGTGCTCCCTTGACTCCGTTGTTGAAACCTGGAGGGGGTGTTCGCCCTATTGCGGTAGGATCTATTTGGAGGAGGTTGGTTTCTAAATCGGCTGCTTCTATCGTCGTTAAAGAGCTCAGCAGTTATTTAGGTACACACCAGTTTGGTGTGGGTGTGTCTGGGGGTGGTGAAGCTATTCTCCATTCAGTTAACAGGCTTTTGTTTGATAAGGGTGTGGATAGCGGTATGTCCTTACTTCTGGTAGACTTTTCTAATGCCTTTAATCTTGTTGATAGAAGCGCTTTGATTCGCGAAGTACGTGCCCGTTGCCCCTCCATTGCTCCGTGGGTTGAATTCTGCTATGCCCAGCCCGCTCGTCTTTATTGGCGGGATGTTCCTTTGCGCTCTTGTCAAGGTGTGCAACAAGGTGATCCTCTTGGTCCGCTTTTGTTTGCTCTAGTGTTGCATCCGCTTGTCAACAAAATTAATACATCTTGTGCTCTAGATATCAATGCTTGGTACTTAGATGACGGTACTCTAGCAGGGGACACCGGTGAGGTTGCTAAAGCTCTTGATATTGTGGTTAGGGAGGGTCCGAAGTTGGGGCTTTTCATTAACATTCAGAAAACTGAACTATTCTGGCCAACTGTAGACCCGAGGAGCCTCGAAGTTGGTTTGTTCCCGCCTGACATTTCTAGACCCGAATTGGGAGTGAAATTGTTAGGAGGACCGGCCAGCAACAGTGATATATTTTGTAATAGCTTGGTTATGAAGAGAGTTGACAAGTCGATAGAGGTTCTAAAGGCGGTGAGGAGGCTAGAGGATCCCCAATGTGTCATCTATCGCTAGTGGTACGATTAATAGCCACGAGGAGTACTGTCATCTATCACAAATCGATGACAAATGAATTACGTTATATAATTGAACCTTGTCCAAGTCGATGAATCTCAACTACATTATTTATAAGAGAAACGAAATGGGTAGTTTGAATGATCTTGTACATGTTCCAAATAAACTGCCATCAAAGACAACCAGATTTCTCTCGAATTCGGCGACAACGTGGATCGAATCATCCAAGCCCCTTCCGACGGATACAAATCCGAGAGGAGCTTGATCTTGTCATCCGAAACCGCCGATCACGATGAAGTCGGACTCGAATTAGGGTTTAATGAAAGTAGAAGAACAGTGCCGAAGTAGGTGCCGACATAGATCAAGGTTTGGGAATCGAAGTTAAGAGATTGGAGATGGTGAAAAAGGAGAAAACCTCGTCAACTATTCGGGACTTGGATGGATCCAAATTCTCCATCGAAGGAGAGTATGTGGCGGCGTTTGCTGCTAAAAGAAACCCTAAGCGTGTTTCAATCATATCTTACTTCGGCGACGCAAACATGCCGAAACGATCCCTACAAACGATCATATATTGCAATAATGAAATCCAAATATATATAGTTAAAATTTGTGTCAAGTGAAAAAGAAAAGACAGTTTACATCCAAATATAACACGTACGGTTACTTTGCATAAGACGGAAACCAAACAGAGATGATCTTTCTAAATCCTGCTATTGAAGACGTTTTGCGGGCAGCTTCCCTGAATTTGGTAAATAAAGAGCGGGCAGCTTCCCCGTGAAAAGGAGAGGACCATGGATTCAACGAAATAGGAACCGCTAAGTTTGGATTAAATTCCCATTTTTCAACATTAAAAAGATCCACACATACCGTTTCAGCACTCTCGAGATCACGAGCAACCACCTTGTTCATGTAATTAGCCGATAACAAACAAAACAAGTCGGCATTTAGAGGATCCGGAGCAACCAGGAGCCTGCAATCTCTCAACGAGCTTGCGTTCCACAGTGGACTAATAGGACACCTATTCTGCAGGAACCACTCTCCCTTGTCAAAGTCCACTAATCGCCACACACACAGCCTCCAATCACCATCACCAGAGTCCTCTATCTCACCAAACTCGAGTAAGTCTTGCAGACCCAAACGAATCAGATTCACTCCCGAGTTCATCACCTTCCTACCCGATCTAACGGGCAATTGAATGGAGCCGAATCCTTCAGGGCTGTCATAGGGATCATAAGTCACTAAAGTCCTTGTATTCCAGTCAAAGTAATGCAAGATACCTTTGTAGGTTCGTAGTCGTCGTGGCCAACAATCTAGTGTTACCCCAGCAGGCCAGCTTATTTGTTCCTTGCGAGTCCATCCCCCAGTATCCGAAGAGAAGATGTGGATTGTTGCAAATTTGATGGAATTGAGAGTACGTGGACTGTCCTTGATGAATTGCATACACACAACTTTGTATGCAACAGTACTGTCTTGATTCTCGCCTACTCGTTGGGGAGCCCGTGTGGCAAGACCACACGCCATGACACACGTCCACCGTCTATAATTGGGATGACGATCCAAGGCCGGCAACTTTACAGATTGGTTGGTGAGCGGGTTGAAGACACAGATGTGAAATTTTGCAGAACAGAACAAACCTATTACGAGTCCATCTCTAGAAGCCTCTATGCTATAATAGTGGCCAGGCCGGTAGGTGATATGGAGAGAGGGTGGAGCATCATCCTCCGTATGAAGGACAGTGGAATCTGAATGGCTCAAATCAATGGATTTTTTGGCGAAGCCATGACGGAGTGGCGAATCCAACAATGCCGATAGGTGACACAGAGAGGACGATGATTGTAGATAATTTCGGCCGAATTTGGGGTCGGAGATGAGGGAATTCAACTGCTTTGAGACGCACTTGCATCGGAAGAGAGGTTTGATGCGCAATCTGTACAGAATTTCAACTAGTATCTCTTCTGGGAGATCATTCGAGGCTGCATAAACATTTCGATCAACAAATTCAAGTAATTTATTTGTTCATCCACAAAGATTCCAATTCAAAGATGAATAATTGAACCAATTATCCATGGCTGGTGCATAAACATTAATTTCAACCAATTATAGTAATTAGTTATTTGTTCATCCGATCCACAAAGATTCGAATTCACAGATGAATAATTGAACAAAAGATACGTACCTGAACTAGTCCTCCTCCTTTTCTTGAGAACCGAAATCGTCCTTTTCATCTCGACTTGTTGGTTTGTGTGCTGACGAAAATAAAACCCTAGGGCTTATATATGGAAGGAGTTTCTTCATCCTTTTAAATGTGAAGTCATCCAAATCCAATAGAGCCTTCGCAAATTAACATAAACTAGTATGATCCCCGCGCCATGACACGATTTTTTATAAATAAAATCTTACTAATATATTAAATTAATATTATAACATAATTGTAAAAGTTTAGATAATTAAATATTTTGAATTAAACTCATGGGTTGAGAAAACGATTAAAGTAGTATACATAGAAATATATAGATATAGATTACTAATCTTAATTTTATATTTTCTTATTATTAATTTTATATTTTCAATTAATCCCATTGTTTTTTTTAGAAAAAAAATTACTAAAATTATAATTTAGGCTAAGGTTAATGTTTTGAATTAAGCTCAATAGTTAGTAAAATTAAAGCAAAAAGAGAATTAAAGAAAAAAGAAAAAAAAATAGAATTAAAGAAAATCAAAGAAAGATGGCAAAAATAATGATTGGTCGAGACTCTTAAAATTTCTCTAAGCTTGACACATCATACTAAACTCTTCTAAATTAAGAGTTTATATAGATATAGATAGTTAGTAAAATTAGAGAAAAAAAAGAATTAAAGGAAAAAGAAGAAAAAAAATAGAATTAAAGAAAATCAAAGAAAAATGGCAAAAAAAAAATGGTTGGTCGAGACTCCTAAAATTCATCTAAGCTTGGCACGTCATCCTAAACTCTTCTAAATTAAGAGTTTATATAGATTAACCCACGGAGGTGTGTATTCAATTCGGTGCACCGCATAATTTTACAGCGATCATTTTTTTTATATAAAAATATTTATATTCTATGCCCTTTTTTTTGGTGGGGTTATATTAATTATTAACGTGTTTATTCTATTCCTTTATATTAACGTGTTTATAGATATATATTAATTTCGTATTTTTACATCAAAATTAAATTCATATTTAAAAAAAATCTAGAATAATTGATCTTTTAGTTAGTAATATTTTAAAAAAGGGTAAGCCAAAGAAAATCACCTCTTAAATATGTTATATTACCCTAAACGACTCCTTATATTCATAATTACAGGAAATCGCCCATCAAACCAATTCTGTTTGCAAAGAGTCACCGACATAAACACAGTGAATTGGAAGACACACGGTTTAAAACCGCGTGTATTTTGAAAACACATATTACATTTACATAATTCATCCCGAAATAAAATTGTCAACATAAAGGTGGTGAATTGGAAGTTGTGGATCTTTGTGATCAGATAATTGTGCCTGATGGAAGGCAAACTTTACCTTTGATACCGGTTGTTCCTATTGCATTGAATCCATGGCCTTCCCCTTTTCATCCCCAAGCTCAGAACAAGTCATCTTTAGTAGTAAGATGCAGGGAGAAGTTTATTCAGGAGTCTACCTATTTTGTCTTTCACTCTTAGCTAGATTATCTTAAAACTAGATTATAGTCCACTCGACAAAGAAAGAAGATACTAGATGTCGAACATGGTTGTATATATAAATATCCTTGTCGGAAAAATTGATGAATGATCTCTGCAAAAGATCGAGTTCATTAAGCAAATGCCAAGAGTAGTTGCAACAATAGACGAGGTGATTGGAGTGACTCCGAGTGTTGGTTTCATGGTTTGTTCATAGTTGCAACAATTTCTTATAGTATTTTGCAGACCATATTCTCAACTAGAACAAACTTAACATTTACTGATTGACACAATGCAAGGAAACCACACATTGGGAATCTTATGAAATTCGATCTACAGAAGATAAATAGCTAGCTCAGCTCCTAACTCGGCAATAAAAAGGAGAAGACAACGGGCATGAATCATGATAAGAACAACTAGAAGGGCATTCGTCTTCCAAGGATCAAGAGCAACCAGTTTCCTCCACTCAGTCCATTCTATGAACCTGTTTTCTTCGAACATTGGACTGATCGAATACGTTTTCTCCAGGCGCCACTCTCCTTTGGAATGGCCTACCAACAACCGCACAAACAGCCTCCCGCTATGCTTTCATGTTCTCTAATATTTTTTAAGAATCATAGAAAAAATTTTTTTTTGGCTAAAATGTTGCTATTTTGTGACTTTTACTCATATGTATTTTTTAGAAAAATATTTTTATGGTTTTTCAAACTATTTTTTTAAAAATGTGTATGAATTATCAAATACAACAAAATGATGAAAAATTTGCCCGTCGCTTCAATGTTCCAGCGACGAAATCTGCTCTCAGGTGACGACTATTGCCCGTCTCCTGAGTGTCAGTTTGGCATAGTGTTCCGTACTTCAATCGATTTACCTTATTTGTTACATATATTGGTTCAGCATTATTCAGATTCTCTTGATGAATTTGAGTTTTTAATCAAATCCTAAACTACAGTTGAAATGTGGGTTAAGTGCATAAAAGAAGATAAAGATATTGCCTTCCAATCACAATGATCATGATGCACATAATTAACTGAATCAATTTGACCAACAACAAAATGATGAAAAATTTGCCAACACATTTAAATAATTTTTTTAAAAAGAAATCAATTTGACAAAAATCTGACTAAAAACACACCCTGCTGATTATATATATATGTTCAATGTATCTCATAACAAAATTACCTCAAACAAGAAAATAATAATTGGTTTCCCTGGTATGTATTGAGAATTGAGAAATCTTGATTTTCTTTTCTATAGTACGTTCAGAGGATGCACTTAAGTATCATGCATATATTGCAATGCAATCCAAATATAGTTTAAATTTGTGTTAAGTGAAAAAAGAATGACATTTTTTTACATCCAAATATAACAACACAGTTACTTAATTTACATAAGACGGAAACCAAGCAGGGATGATCTTTCTAATTCCTGCTGTTGAAGATGAATTGCGGCCAACTTCCCCGCGAAAAGGAGACGACCATGGATTCAACGAAATACGAACCATTAAGGTTATATCAAAAACCCATTTTGCTTGAACCTTAAAAAGATCCACACATACCTCTTCAGTACTTGCGAGATCATGAGCAATCACCTTGCCATAGTATGCAGATAACCAGCAAAAGAACTCGGCATTCAGAGGATCCGGAGCAACCAGGAGCCTGCAGTCTCTCAAAAATTCTGTGTTGCACTGCGGATTAATAGGACACCTATTCTGCAGGCACCACTCTCTCTTGTCGTCATAGTCCACTAATCGCCACACACATAGGCTCCAATCACCATTGCCACAGTCCTCTATCTCACCAAACTCAAGCAAGTCTTGCAGACCCAAACGAATCAGATTCAGGCCCGAGTTCATCACATTCCTACCAGGTCTAACGGGCAATGGAATGGAGCCGAATCCTTCAGGGCTGTCATAGGGATCATAAGTCAATATTGTCCTTGTATTCCAATCAAAGTAATGCAAGATACCTTTATAAGTTAATAGTCGTGGCCAATACTCTAGTGTTACTGCAACAGGACAGCTTATTCGTTCCTCGCTTCTAGTCCATCTCCCAGTTTCCGAAGAGAAGATGTTAATCGTAGCAAATTGGAAGGAATTAGGAGGATCACTGTTGCTGATGAATTGAATACACACAACTTTGTAGGTAACACTGTCTTGATTCTCGCATACTCGTTGGGGAGCACGCGTGGCAATTCCACACGCCCATCGATAAGTGGAAATGTTCAAGGTAGGCAGTTTTACGGATTGGTTGGTGAGCGGGTTGGAGACACAGATTTCATCCCTCCATGATCTGAAGTCTGCAGTAGTATTGTAACTCACGAGTATGAGTCCATCGCTTGAAGTCTCTATGCTATAAAAGGAGTGTTCAGGTTCGTACAAAGTGGCGTGGAGAGAGGGTGGACGATCATCATCCGTACGAAGGACAATAGAATCTGAATTGATCAAATCTATGGATTTGTTGACGAAGTCATCTCTGAGTGGCCGATACAACAATGCCGATAGGTGAGACAGAGAGGACGATGATTGTAGATAATTAAGGCCGAATTTGGGGTCGGAGATGAGGGAATTCAATTGCTTTGAGACGCACCTGCATCTGAAGAGAGGTTTGATGCCCAATCTGTACAGAATTTCAATTAATATCTCTTCTGGGAGATCATCCACGGCTGCATAAACATCAATTTAAACAAATTCAAGTAATTTATTTGTTCTTTCATCACAAAGATTTCCAATTCAAAGATGAATAATTGAACAAAAGATACGCACCAGAAATCGTCCTTTTCATCTTCGTCTTCATCGATCTACTTGTTGGTTTGTGTCTTGGAAAATAAAACCCTAGGGCTTAGGGAAGGAGAGATTGTTCTTCCAATCCAATAGCCTTCGATCGCAAATTAACATAAATTAACATCGATCTTTTTTTTTGTGGGGATATTAACGTGTTTATAGATATTTTTTTTTGGTTTGAATAGATATATATTATTAAAATTCGTATTTTTACATCAAACTAAATAATAACCCCCTAAATATGTTATATTATATTCATAATTATAGAAAATCACCTATCAAAACAATTCTGTTTGCAAAGAGTCACCGACCCAACTATTCCATTTGGGTTCGGTTTAAAACCGCGGGTCCCCCTCCTCCCCCCCCCTCCACACAAAAAAATGCCAAGAGCATCCAAAATGAATGATGAAATTCTGAAACATCACATCGTCAAGAGGTTCAGTACCGACGAAGTTATAGCCAAGATGCGAAAGACGATCAACAACCCGGTTGGCTTCCCTATGAACATGACGAATATGAGTAGCTTGGAAGTGGTCAAGGGAGAGTAGACTGTTAGAGACAATCATTTCCGAATCTCGCGTGGGCTTCCAGATACCCTTTAGACTGTTTATAACTGTGAGGTTGTCACCTTCTATAATGAGTTTGGTAATCCCTAGGTCTATTGCTGCATTGATACCTTTCAAGAGAGCAAACCCTTCCGAACCCGAGACAGAAGCCAAAGGAGAGTGTCCCGAACCCGAGAGGAGAGGAGTCTCAAGGACCTCCCGTATGATGAAGCCATAGGAGCCCTTGGCAGAAGTAGAAAGGGCTCCATAAACCGCGTGTATTTGAAAACACATAATACATTTACATAATTCACCCAGAAATAAAATTGTCAACATAAACGCGGTTTTAACCCTCGTCTCTTTTGTTAATTTTTTTGCCCTTTTTTCCTCCAATTTCAAATATGTCATCCTATGGATAAAATATTGTCTAAGACCGTGTTTTTCTGCCAACCTACACAAAAATGAATATTTTTGTAAATATTTTGAAAGTGTGAATATTTTGTTAAATAATTAATTTTTATGTATATTTAGATAATTAATGAAGACATTAGGAGTAAGGTTGGAGTTGCGAGTATTGTTGACAAGCTGCGGGAGTCCAGATTACGGTGGTTTGGGCATGTTCGTAGTAGACCTATTTCAGCCCCTGTGCGTAGGTGCGAGAGTTTGGATCTTGGTGCTATTTGTAGAGGGAGAGGTAGACCGAAGAAGAGCTGGATGGAGGTTATCCGTCATGATCTCAATTTGCTGAACCTCTCAGAAGATATGGCATTAGATAGAGACCACTAGAAGAGGCGCACTCGGGTTCCTGATGTTTAGTTATCCGAGTCCGGGCGTTGGGTCTTGTTGTTTCTGCTTCTTTCTTCCTTCCAGCCTGCCTCCTTGTGCCTCCTTATTGTTTCTGCCTCCATGTGCATGCTTATCTATTGTTTGTCTTGTCCACATGCGCTTTAAGTAGCTTATTGTTGTGGGTCTTTCGGAAACACTCTCTCGACTCGTCGGGGAAAGAGTGCGTACATCCTGACCCCCCAGACCCTGCGTTATCGCGGGACTTACTGGGATGTTGTTGTTGTTGTTGTTGTTGTTATTTAGAAGAAAAAAATTCAATATTTTATTTAGTTTTTAATTTAAAAAATTTACAGTATGTGCATTGGCGGAGCTAGAGGTGCTCGGGAGTGCTAGAACACCCTAAGAAAAAAGTTTTCAATTTTTTTTTAATATATTTCCAATATTTTATAATAAATAAATTGTGGTTGATTGGTAAATTAGGTTGCTTGACTTGCTCATTTGGTAATATGTGGTTGCTTGACTTGCTCAGTTGATAATACGAGAGAAGATGCGGCGCATCCTGTATGCTGTGTGAGTTTGTAGGGACATGGGTATTATAGTAATACCCTAGCTAATACCCATATACATGACGTATATAGTTGGACAAATTCTCCGGGTTCAACTCCGGTTTCTTCTTATTTTTATTTTTCCTTTTATATTTGGAATAAAGGGTAAACAACTAAACCCTCTCTCTCTCCTCCTCGTGCAAAGGTAAATGTTTATACTAGAATGTTAGATTTTCAAATTGAAGTTTAATTTATGAATAGGATAGTTATGGTTTGTGAAACTTGAAAATCAATTTTTTGAACCTATGATTTCTGAACAGAATGTTTTTTTTTTTTTGATGAAACAGAATGTTCTTTTTGTGACTTGTGAAAGGTGAATTATTTATTACAGGAGAAAAAAATGGAGAAATTTGTTATTCAAACTAAGAATCCATATCCATCGATTTCAATTTCAAGTTTTGCGTTAATCCATCACCCGCATCATCTGTCACCCGTTTATTGCGGGTTTTCATCCGCAAAAATATTGCGGGTGGAGCGGGTGAATTGGATATCCGTCACCAATTTCCGGCCCTACTTACATGTCAATCTCCCAATATCCGAATAGGCCAATACATAAATTTTGGCTTTGAAATCAGCAGGAAGCGGATCATGTCTCCTAATGACTTTAATAAACACAACGTTGTATGTAACAATTTGTTCATTCTGCTAGAAATCACATGGGAACCGGTTGGTTATAAAGTATTTTTGTAGAATAATTTTATTTATCATTTATATGTTCATCTAATTTGAAGAAGGAGTCAATTAAGAACAAAATTATACAGAAAATGGAAGAACCTAATTACCAACACACTCATATTGAGAATGAAAGGGAAAATTACAGAAATCAAGAATCAAGTTGTTCTGAAGAACGAAGATCCGTATTTATACTAACACTATGCCAGATTGCAATTCAGGCGACGGATCCAAAACCGTCCGTCGCTTGAATGACCCTCAGGCGACGGACTTGTCGAATGTGGTCGCCTAACTGTCGGGGCCTCCCAACTCATCTGAAATCTTATTTGGGCGACCAAAAGGAACAATGTTGGTCGCTTGAACGTTTACTCAGGCGACGAACATATTCAAGCCACGAACAAAGGAAGAAAATTGGTGGCTCGAGCTTAGAGCCCAACAACCTCTGTCAGAAATAGGATTCAGGCGACGAACATAGGGACCAACTACGCTTTTTCGTCGCCTGAATTAGGCCAAAAAAAGGCCATCTGGCAAAAAAAAGTAGGCTAGTGGGGTTCATTTAATACTATTCATTCAGGAGAGAGACATAGGGCTATGTTCGTCGCCTGATTCATGCCAAAAAAGTAAACCGGTTGAGTGACATTTAATACTGTTCACTCAGGAGAGGAACTTAGGGTTATGTCCGTCGCCTGAGTTACCGCCAAAAAGCAAGCCAGTTGGCACATTTATTTTTGTTCACTCAGGAGAGGAACTTAGGGCTATCTCCGTCGCCTGAGATATGCCAAAAAAGTAAGGCGGTTGGATGTCATTTAATACTGTTCACTCAGGAGAGGAACTTAGGGCTATGTCCGTGGCCTGAATGTTCTTTTTGAATCACGAGTTTCAGAGACTCCCCCATTTCTCCATTTGTCTCCTCCCTATCCATCTCTTCGCCATTTCACTCCCCTAATCACCTTCTAGGTAGGTCTTTTCCATTTATCAACTTCATTCATCCATTTTTAAGTAAGGTATGTTCAAATATCTTATGTTTTGTATGAATATGTTTATAAATTAGGTTGGTGATTGAAATTGATGATGAGAATGATGTGATATTGAGAATGGGGTTTCAATTAAGATAGGTTATGGGAAAATGGATTATTTATGTTGATTTTTTTGTGTTGATTACGTATATGTCTATATATTAAGTTTTTTTATTGAGAATAATGTGATAATAAGAATGTGGTTTTAAAATACATGTTTGTGATTGAAATTGATGATGAGAATGATGTGATAATGAGAATGTGGTTTTGAAGTTTATGATGAGAGTGTATTTTAGATTGAGAATGAGATTTGGAATTGATGATGAGAATGAGAATGTATTTGTGATTGAGAATTTTGTATAGGTTGAGATTGAAATTGAGAATGCATTTTACAATGTGGATTGAGAATGTGTTTTAGAGATTGAAATTGATATTGACAGGACGATAATGGGTGATAAAAGTTGGATGCAACTCCCTCACGCTCACGCGGACTATCAAATAGGAATCTTTAATTTTATGGAAGCTATGAGAGCATATGCGATTAGGAGTGGGACGACTCATTTCCTTTGTCCGTGTAGAAAGTGTCACAATAACCAATGGGTAATCGTAGATGAGATGCACTCAGATTTGGCTCGCTATGGGATGTGGTCTTGTTATACAGTTTGGGACAAACATGGAGAGAGACCGGCTGATATGAGAAATGACCAGAGACGAAATCAGATGTTGGATGAGAGGGCATCTTCCTCTGATCATGGTCCTGTTATGGATATTCTAAATGATGCCTTTCCTTATCATGCTGGGTACAATGCACACATGGATGCTAACGAGACTACTGAAGAACCCGCGTTCGAAGATGTCGTCGATGATGATTATTTGAAATATCAGAGGCTTCTAGAGGCGGCTCAAACACCGTTGTATCCCCGCAGCAAGTGGACTGTTCTGGAGGCATGTCTAGATTCAATGAAGTTGAAGGCAGAGTGTGGATGGACAGATAGAAGCATGGATTTGAATTGCAAACACTTCTCGAAGTTTTTGCCAGAAGAAAACCAACATCCAGTTGATTGGAAGAAGATGAAAAGTGTGATTAAGGACCTTGCATTTCGGTATGAGCTGATCGATGCTTGTGAGTACAATTGTGTACTGTTTTACAAGCAATACGCACAACTAGAATCATGTCCTAAGTGCAACACTTCGAGATGGGAGACTGACGAGGGCAACATCGGTCGAAGGGTTCCAAGAAAGGTCCTTCGGTACTTTCCCTTGACCCCAAGACTGAAGAGACTCTTCATGGAGCCGAACATTGCGAAGAAAATGCGATGGCATGGTGAGCGGGTGAGAGATTCAGAATGGCTTAAACACCCTGCAGATGGTGAGGCATGGAAACAGTTCGACAGAACGTATCCGCATTTTTCTGATGACGTGAGGAATGTTAGGCTTGCACTTGCCACTGATGGGTTCAATCCGTTTGGGCAACAGTCAAGTCTCCATAGCACCTGGCCCGTGATTGTCATGCCCTACAATTTGCCTCCATCAATGTGCATGAAGCGGGAATTCAACATGCTGGCGTTGCTGATTCCGGGACCGAAGTCTCCTGGAAAGTGTCTTAGCGTGTACATGGAGCCATTGATCGATGAGCTCCTGGAAAGTGTTGAGAATTGGTGTAGAAGAACACACTTTTCATTGATTCACAAAGGAGGTATAAATAGAGCAATACAATGAGGAGGTTAATCTTGAGGAGATTAACGTGGAGAGGTGGGGGAAGAGATGGAGTGTTTTACTCCAACTAACCTTGACTTATTCTAAGTCTAAATAATAGAAATAACTAATAAAATCCTAATAATATAAATATATATTATTTTCCTAATAGTAAGTTCAAATTATTTCATAAATCATAATAATTGGTTTCCCTACTATGTATGACATCTCTTGGATTCGGAATATTTGAACTTATAGGCACGTTTGCTGCAAAGAGAAAACCTAAGGGTGTTTCAATCTTACTAGATTCAGCACTCGCATACGTACAGAAACAATCACTCTAAAGCAGTACATTGATGCAACTTTGTTAGAATCTAACATGAAACCGATTGGAGTATCAAGTGAAAAACAAAGACATTTTCCAAATATAACAATACAATTAATTTGCATAAGACGGAAACCAAGCAGAGATGATCTTTCGAAATCCTGCTGTTGGAGATGAATTGCGGACAGCTTCCCCGTGAAAAGGAGACGACCATGGATTCAACAAAATAGGAACCACTAAGGTTAGACCAAGAGCCCGATTTTTAACATTAAAAAGATCCACACATACATTTGCAGCACTCGCGAGATCATGAGCAACCACCTTGTACTTGTGAACAGATAACAAACAAAAGAAGTCGGCATTTAGAGGATCCGGAGCAACCAGGAGCCTGCAATGATTCAACGCGCTTGCATTCCACCGTGGACTAATTGGACACTTTTTCTGCAGGCACCACTCTCTCTTGTCAAAGTCCACTAATCGCCACACACAGAGCCTCCAATCACCATCACCACAGTCCTCTATCTCACCAAACTCGATTAAGTCTTGCAGACCCAAATGAATCAGATTCACTCCCCAGTTGATCACCTTCCTATCTGATCTAACGGGCAATGGAATGGAGCCGAATCCTTCAGGGCTGTCATAGGGATCATAAGTCACTAAGGTCCATGTCCTCCAATCAAAGTAATGCAAGATACCCTTGTAGTTTAATAATCGCGGCCAAGAATCTAGTTTTACCGCAGCAGGATAGCTTATTCGTTCCTTGCGAGTCCATCTCCCAGTATCCGAAGAGAAGATGTTGATTGTGGCAAATTTGACGGGATCAGGCGTATGTTGAGGATTCTTGGTGAATTGAATAAACACCACTTTGTAGGTAACACTGTCTTGATTCTCGCTTACTGGTTGGGGAACACGCGTGGCAAGACCACACACCCATCGACCCATGGAAAGGTACAAAGTAGGCAGTTTTACAGATTGGTGGGTGAGCGGGTTGAAGACGAAGATTTCACGCCTCCATGATCTGAAGTCTACAATATTAGTGTTACCACCGAGTATGAGTCCATCGCTTGAAGCCTCTATGCGATATAAAGGGCTGCCAGGTCCGTACAAAGTGGCGTGGAGAGAGGGTGGACGATCATCATCTGTAGGAAGGACAGCAGAATCTGAATGGTTCAAATCTATGAATTGGTCGGCGAAGTCGACATCACTGAGTTGCGGATACAACAGCGCCGATAGGTGACACAGAGAGGACGATGATTGTAGATAATTTCGGCTGAATTTGAGGTCGGAGATGAGGGAATTGAATTGCTTAGAGACGCACTTGCATCTGAAGAGAGGTTTGATTCGCAATCTGTACAGAATTTCAACTATTATCTCTTCTGGGAGATCATCCATGGCTGCATAAACATCAATTTCAACAAATTCAAGTAATTTATTTGTTCTTTCACGAAGATTCGAATTCAAAGATGAATAATTGAACAAAAGATACGCACCAGAAATCGTCCTTTTCATCTTAGTCTTCATCGATCTAGTTATTGGTTTGGGTGTTGGATAATAAAACCCTAGGGCTTAGGGAAGGAGGGGTTGTTCATCCAATAGCCTTCGATCACAAATTAACATAAATTAACTCATGGTGTGTGTATTCAATTCGGTGTACCGCATAAATTAACATCGATCATTTTTTATTTATTTATTATAAATATGGTTATATACTTATATTGGGGATATTAACGTGTTTATAGATATATATTATTAAAATTCGTATTTTTACATCAAAATTAAAATTCATTTTTAAAAAAAATTCTAGAATAATCGATCTTTTAGTTATTTATATTTTAAAAAGAATAAACTAAATAACTCCCCTAAATGTGTTATATTATATTCATAATTATAAAAAATCACCCTTCAAAACATTTTAACCCTCGTTTCAAATATATTTTTAACCCTCGTTTCAAATAATAAACGTTTATTCATAATTATAAATAAACGGGGTTTTAACCCTCGTTTTCTTTTGTTAATTTTTTGCCCTTTTTTCCTCCAATTTCAAATATATCCTATGAATAAAATATTGTCTAAGGCCGCGTTTTTCTGCCAACCTACAAAAAATGAATATTTTTGTAAATATTTTTAAAGTGTTAATATTTTGTTAAATAATTATTTTTATGAATATTTAGAAAAAAATTCAATATTTTATGTAGTTTTTAATTAAAAAACTTTTAAAATTTACAGTATGTGCATTGGCGGAGTTAGAGGTGCTCGGGAGTTCTAGAGCACCGTGGGAAAAAGATTTAAATTTTTTTGATATATTTCCAATATTTTATAATAAATAAATTGTGGTTGATTGGTAAATTAGGTTGCTTGACTTGCTCAGTTGGTAATACGGGAGAAGATGCGATGCATCTTGTATGCTGTGTGAGTTTGTCATGTACATACCCTAGCTAATAACCATGCACATGACAGAGTTGGACAAATTTTCCGAGTTCGACTCCCATTTCTTCGTATTTTTATTTTTCCTTTCACATTTGGAATAAAGGGTAAACCACTTAACCTCTCTTTGTCTCCTCCTCGTTCAAAGGTAAATGTTTATGCTAGAATGTTAGATTTTCAAATTGAAGTTTAATTTCTGAATAGGATAGTTAGGGTTTGTGAAATTTGAGAATCAATTTCGTGAACCTATGATTTCTGAACAGAAGGTTCATTTTGTGGCTTGTGAAAGGTGAATTATTTATTACAGGAGAAAAAATGGAGAAATTAGTTATTCAAACTAAGAATCCATATCCATCAATTTCAATTTCAAGTTTTGGGTCTTCTAGCTAGTCCTTCTTTTGCTCAATCTCCAAATGTTAGAATTGACGTGGTTGAAGATGATGTTGTTAGAGGTGATGTGATTGGCAATGAAATTTTTAGCTAGAGACGATGTCGTTGAAGATGAATTTGTTAGAGATGATGTCAGGATAGAAAAAAGAGCTCATTTGGAAAAAAAAAACATGGATTATTATTAATTAGTGAACCAACATTACGAAAACCAATTGAGGCAAAAGTTGTACCATAATGACCTTCTCTTCGGATACCGGGAGTGGGGAGGACCAAATTATAAGGAACATATAAGTTTCCCGCCAGCAATATTCAACCAAACACTCCCTAGCTAGCTAGGGATCATGGCATGGCTTTACCAGGGAGAATGCTTTTACCTGGACTATAGTAACTTATGACCCTTATGACAGCTCTTGCCGATATGGTTGCATTCGTCTTCCCAATAGATCAGGTAAGTTCTTGGAGAACTCTATGTATGAATCTGATTCATTTGGGCGTAACTTATCCAATCAATTTGACCAACAATAAAATGATGAAAAATTTACCAATACATTTCAAATTTTTTTATTTAAAGAAATCAATTTGATGAACATGTAACTAAACACACCTTCTGCTGATTTTATATGTTCCATGTATCTCATAACAACATTACCTCAAACAAGAAAAATAATAATTGGTTTCCTTACTATGTATAAGAAATCTTGATAATATTTTCTATGAAGTTCAAATTATTGCAATAATGCAATCCAAATATAGTTACTTTGCATAAGACGGAAACCAAGCAGAGATGATCTTTCTAAATACTGCTGGTGAAGACGAATTGCGGACAACTTCCCAGTGAAAAGGAGACGACCATGGATTCAACGAAATAGGAACCACTAAGGTAAGACCAAAAGCCCAATTTTTAACATTAAAAAGATCCCCACATACCTTTTCAGCACTTGCGAGATCTTGGGCAACCACCTTATCCTTGTAAGCAGATAACAAACAAAAAAACTCGGCATTTAGAGGATTCGGAGCAGCCAGGAGCTTGCAATCTCTCAACAAGCTTGCGTTCCACAGTGGACTAATAGGACACCTATTCTGCAGGCACCACTCTCTCTTGTCAAAGTCCACTAATCGCCACACACAGAGCCTCCAATCACCACCACAGTCCTCTATCTCACCAAACTCGATTAAGTCTGGCAGACCCAAACGAATCAGATTCACTCCCGAGTTCATCACTTTCTCACCTGATGTATCGGGCAATGTAATGGAGCCGAATCCATCAGGGCTGTCGTAGGGATCATAAGTCACTACGGTCCTTGTATTCCAATCAAAGCAATACAAGATACCCTTGCAGTTTAATAATCGCGGCCAAGAATCTAGTTTTACCGCAGTAGGAAAGCTTATTAGTTCCTTGCGAGTCCATCTCCCAGTATCCGAAGAGAAGATGTCGATTGTAGCAAATTTGACGGGATCAGTCGTATGTTGACGGTTCCTGGTGAATTGAATACACACAACTTTGTATGTAACTCTGTCTTGATTCTCGCCTACTCGACGCGTGGCAAGACCACACACCCATCGATCCGTGGAAAAGTACAAGGTAGGCAGTTTCACCAATTGATTGGTGAGCGGGATGAAGACACAGGTTTCACGCCTCCATGCTCTTAAGTCTGCAGAATTGTAACCACCGAGTATGAGTCCGTCGCTTGAAGCCTCTATGTGATAGAAGGAGTGGCCACTTCCGTACAAAGCAGCGTGGAGAGAGGGGGGACGATCATCATCTGTAACAAGGCCAGTAGAATCTGAATGGGTCAGATCTATGGATTGGTTGCCGAAGCCTACACTGCGTGGCGGATACAACAATGCCGATAGGTGAGACAAAGAGGACGATGAGTGTAGATAATTAAGGCCGAATTTGGGGTCGGAGATGAGGGAATTGAATTGCTTTGAGACGCACTTGCATCTGAAGAGAGGTTTGATGCCCAATCGGTACAGAATTTCAAGTAATATCTCTTCTGGGAGATCATCCTTGGCTGCATAAACATTATATTTATTAATTTCAAACAATTCAAGTAATTTATTTGTTCGTCCACAAAGATTACAATTCAAAGATGAATAATTGAACAAAAGATACGTACCTGAAATCTTCCTTTTCATATCTCTATTCTCTACTGCTCGTTGCCGGTTTGTGTGTTGACGAAAATAAAACCCTAAGGCTAAATGTGAAGTCACCCCCCTTTCACCGCCGATCAGCAGGAGCACAAGAGTGGTGTTGGGTTCCTCAGTCGGTCGTTCTCCTTGAGACCGCACGATCAAGATGGAGGAACACAAATCTCAATTTAGGGTTTTACTTTTAATCCCAACAGAAGCACGCGCTAGCTATACGCTCTGAATTGTGAGAAATATAGATAGAGTTTTGATGTTTAGATAACACTTGTGTCATTATCTAATCCTTCCATTTCATTTAGATCAAGGGTCCACATTTGTGTACAAGGTGCACCGTAAGAATTGTGAACAATAGATCCATACTCTCTCTATATATATTTTATTTCTTTTTATTAATGTTTTTATTAATATATAGTATTCAAATTAATATATTTTTAAAAATAATAAAACAAGCGATCTCTTAGTTATTTTTATATTTTATAAGGGCTATTAACAAGATCTCAATACGACTATTGGTAAACAATTTCAACTAAATTTCACACAAGTCCTTGCACTAAAGAAAAACCCGTTTTGTTTTCGACGCTATTCAATACCATATATCAATAATTTTCGACATAGTAAGTTATCGAAAGATTTTTACGGTTTTCACTGTCGAGATTTTGACACATTCTCGACACCTTAGGGCGTCGAGAATGGTTTGAGTAACTGCTCCCGACTCGAACACCATGTTCCCCTCTTATATATGTACATAAGCTTTAATTTGAAACCCCTAATTAGATTAAAGGTCCTCCCGACTCAAACACCATCAGGAGGTTCAAATACCAAAAATTCAACATGAATCAACAATGTTGTGTTCAATAGCCGGATCGATGCTTATAAGATTGAGTTGTCTCCCAATTTTCAATAAGCCGTGTACCTTCTCGATATTACAAAACTATTTCTTATATATTGTACTCCCTCCGTTCGGCAAAACTTGTCATTTTAGCTTCTTTCACAAGTTTTAAGACAATTAACAAATGTACTAATTTACCATCAATTATTACCCTCCTTTTTTACTTTATCGAAAACTACAACTAACAAACCATCAATCATATCAAGGGTATTTTTTTAAAGTGAAGGGCAAAATACCTAAAATGACAAGTTTTTTTGAACAAAAATAACACTCTAAAATAACAAGTTTTGTCGAACGGAGGGAGTATTTGGCTATTTGCCTTGACTAATTTATTTTCTTCTGGTGATCGAAAAGTCAACAAAGTGATTATTTCTGGCATCCTGTGTATTTTTGAGGAACTGATCTTATGAAATTATTGGATCTATAATCACCCCTTATAATTATTACTAATTAATAATTAATTATGAGATTCCTACATCAAACATCAAACATTATGTAATTAGTGCTAGAAATTCTCAAAATAATTATGAGATTCCTGCATTATTGTTTACTTATACTATATGTTTACATTCAACTTGTAAATTGGTGATCGAAATTCTTGAAATATGTTTCTTATTACATGTACTTCTATTTTACTGTCATACTTATTTTTATTTGCATCTTCAACATGTAGAAAATGATGGTTTCTGGCTTTCTGCTATATATAATCTTGAATAAGGCCGTCGCTTCTTTTTTAATAAGGTTATTTTTTGCTCTTGCATTCCTTTTTAGGTTATTGTCATACTTCTTAATTTCTTATTATTATTACTCTTGCATATTCTTTGATTTATCTCTTTTCCTTCTAGTTAGGTTGTAATATAAAACGCCATGGCGTAGGTCAGGTGACGAATAAAGGCACCATCGTCGCCCCAAAGAGCCTTAAGATCGATCGACAAGTAGACAACCTCTATCTTGGATGGGAATTGAAGCGACCAACATATAAAAATGTCCGTCGCCTGAATTGACTCTGACAATTAATGATTGTTGTATGTGGTCACCTGAATAGATGCCGAAAATGTGAGCAAAAGTTGGTAGTACTCAGACGACGAACATATTGGAAATGTTCATTGCCCAAATCAAATCAGGCGACGAACAAATTGTAAATGGTCATCTGAACAAATGACGAAGGTTGACCAAAAGTTGGTTGTATTCAAGCGGCGGACACATTGGAAATGTTCCTTGCTTGAAGTCTACTCAGGCGACGAGCATATTGGAAGTGGTCACCTGAATTAACTACATTGTATTCTTCCAACGGTTGGGCCTGAATGGACAAGCTAGCTAGCACATTTAGTGCACTTTTATTCAGACGACCAGATCAAATACTATGTTCGTCGACTGAATAAATTGTAGGGGATGCTAGGTGTGCAAACTTTTTCGGATAGTGGTCTATATAGTGGGTGTACGTTATTCCCTCTTTATATATAATATAGATATTACAAATGTAACAAATTATAATTTTTTTTATAATATAAATGAACAAACTTGGAATTAGTATTATTTAAGATGTTTTATAAAATGAAAGTAGTATTTAGGAAATTGTATAATATAGAGTATATAATTCACTTCAATCAAGCCTGTTTGCTTCATCACGGCTAGGGCTGATATACGAGCTAAAGAGCTTGAGTAGTGGGTGTTCAAACTCGGCTCGTTTACAAACGAGCCGAGCTCGAGCTCGAGCCTCATTTTCTCGAGCCGAGCCGAGTCGAGCTCGAGCTACTCACAAAATGTAAATCCGTGATTCAAAGTGAATGGAGTCCAAAAGGCAAAGCGGCTGACACTCTTTAGAAGAAGAGGTTAAATAAAACCTAGGGACAAAACTGTAATTTCACCTACGAAACGAGATATACGCCCTATTTACAAGGGGTTAAATAAAACCTATTTACATGGGGTTAAATAAAACATAGGGGGAGAACAGTAATTTCACCCATAAAATGAGCTATACGAGCTACTCGAGCCGAGCTCGAGCTCAGAATTCTGCTCAAGCTTGGCTCATATTTAATTCGAGCGAGCCCGAGTCGAGCTTTTTTCGAGTCGAGCCTGAGCCGAGCTCGAGCTACTCGGCTCAAGTAACAGCCCTAATCACGGCTAGCTTCGACTCAAGCTGAGAGAGCTTGTTCCATCTTATAAACAAGAATTTCGTAATTTATAAATTTAATTAACTTTTGACTAGACCTGTCAAACGGGTCATTCGGGTCGGATTCGGGTCGGATCACTTCGGGTCCCGGGTAAAACGGGTTCCGGGTATTTTCGGGTTGACTAGAACCCGGGTTTGACCGGATTTTGGGTCGATTTCGAGTTTGTCAATTTTTTTCTTTTTAAAATTAAGAAAATCATGATTTGATAATTTTGCAATAAATTTTAATTATATATATATAAAAACTTAATTATATTTAATTATAAATCAACCGGGTCACCGAGTCGAAACACAGATTACCCGAAAAATTTCAGGTTTTTCGGGTTCGGGTCGAAAAAAAATTTCGGGTTCGGGTCGAAAATTTTCCGGGCGTTCGGATCGGGTTGTGTTTTGACAGGTCTACTTTTGACACATCTTTTTAATGAATTAAAAAAAATCAATAAAATATCAAAAAATTTAATAATTTTTAAAAACCATTTCATTCTTATTAGTAAGCATAAAATTATTCTAACTAAGTAGTTAAAAAGTTGATATTTTATAGAATTTTTAGTTTATTACAAAAACAATCCAAAAATTAAAGTGATTTAAATTATAAAAGGGAGAGAGTAATGTATATATAAATATGATAATATACATATTTCAAATGATAGAAGCTTATACAAAGGCTTGGATGATAAGTATACAACTAACAAGTTTATAATATACATATGAACTTTCCGTACTTAAATCGATTTCCCTATGTTAAGTACATACATCTTTTTGCAGAAATCGGCAACAACCCCTATACTGAACGGTTCGACGGATCACCAATTTAACTGTTCTTGGATCTGGGAGCTTAACGTTCCACCGAAAGTCCATCACTTTATGTGGAAGTTGGCCAGGGATGGTCTACCAACAAAAAAGCCTTTGCAGAAATATTTTGGACATTTACTAGCAAAGGCAAAATCCTAGGACAAATTGTAAATGGTTCAAAGGTCAAAGGCCTTTGGGCCAAATTTCTTCTAGATAAAATTTAGAAAGATTTTACCCAATTTTGTAAGATTTTGATAATAATTATATAAAAGTTTGATAATACTTTCAATATATTAATGAGAATTAATGGTAATTTTATTTTAATTATTGTGTAACAATTGAAAAGTGCTGAAATAAATTAATTTACTCTCTGAACGAGTATTTATAAGAAGAAGGGCTTCGTCGCTGCTGCAATTTGCCATCTCCATATCTGAAAAAGTGCTGCAATTTGCGATTGTGAGGTGCCCAGGGCTTTGATATGAAGAAGTGATGCAATTTCTTTACATATGAAAGTGAAACCCTTCTCCTAATTGTCATTCCTAGGGCTTCGATGTGTTGCAATTTGACACCTCCCGATCTGCACGGCGCTGTTCTTAGAGGAGGAAGGAGAAGCAGCTAAATTTGCGGAAATGGACGAGGGAGAAGTCGTTACGTCGGGGCTACCGGCGGGAGGGGAGGCAGAAGGAGAAGAAGAGGGAGGAGTTGGAGGAGAAGAGGCTAGAGACGCGGAAGGCGAATTGCTGGTGGATGGAGAGGCGATAGAAGATGAGACAACGGTAGGAGGGGATTGAGGTCGGCGACAACGCGGTCGAAGATTTCTTCGGAGAGGCGGTGGAGATTGGGTGACTGATATCAAGGAGATAGATAGTGACTATATTATAAGAGGTAAATGGTGGGTGGAAAAGCTAAGTGCAACTATTTTACAAAGCATCGTCAAAGATACTATGGACATACCTCTCACAATTAATCAGTTCAAGGATAGATTATCCGGGTGGTCGGACAGAGAAGGATGGTTCACAATTGTACAAGTGCATACAAGCTAATAATGTCTCACAACAATATGAAACATGATGATAAATTATCATTGATAAAGCATGGATATGATTTGGAAAGTGGATACCCTCCTAAGGTAAAAAATTTCATGTGGAAACCGAGTAAAAAAGGATTCCCAACAATAAACCCACTAATCCAAAAAGGAGTTTCTGCCTCGACAATTCAACATGCATTCTTTGTAACTATGGGTCTGAAGATCGTCTCCTAGATCTTCTCCTTGTTAGTTCCATCTAGACAATTGTTTGTGACCGCAAGCCAAACGCTTTTCCTTGATAAGTATGGCCTTCATATTCGCTTGCTACATATCAAAATTAGTAGTGCTATTGAAAGGCTTAAACGAATAGAATCAGTCACATTCAAAAGAAAATTTTCAAGAAACAAAAAGATTCTAAACCGACAAAGACATTTTTGAACAAAAAACGAAAGCGGGAGCAAGCTTTTTCAATAAATCAGTAACATGCAAGAATAGATCTATGAAAAACCGATGGTACTTCAGGCAAAAGGGGTGTAGCACAGGCGATGACCCCTCTCTAGGTCTACAGGAGGCCTTACCTTTGATTCCTATTCTTGAAACCAAAAATTACTCCGAAAATCAGAAAATGGATCACTCAAGCTCTAATACCACACAATGAAAAGCAAGATCGCGAGTTTTGGTTTTGAAAGAAAACAGAAAACGAGCACGAAATCAGTAGAGGAGAAGGGAGAAGAACACGAGGTTTGTTTACAAGTTTCAAATACGAGATCCTACATCCCAGGGCCTCAAGAGTCAACCCCAATCCACTAATCAAAAGAGAAAATACAGATCAGAACGAATGTGAGAGTAACAGTAAAGATCTAAGCGAAAACCAAAAGCGTAACATGAAAAAAAAAGAGCAAGAAAGAAGAACTTCTTTAGAAATTTCAGATCTAAGGATACATACTCATATTCAAGGATAAAACCCAAACACGGAGCAATTGTTGGTCGTCGAAGGAACCTTTGATCTTTAAACACTGCGAGGTCACGCCGGAGAAGAAGATCTTCAATGACTGTAAGCGAAAAGGGTTTGAAGAGCAAACCCTAACCCTAATCGCTAGCTACTTGCTCTCTTTGTTTTGGAGCTCCAAGAATAGTGAACACTAGAAGAAGCGGGCGAGCTGAGGAGATGCATCCTTATATAGAGCACCCCTAGTCAGAACGCTGCATTTCGAGGCGAGACCCTAATCCACCTTTTCCAAATAACCAGCTTCAAGGGTTTGGGTCGTGCAATAGGCTATGGGCTTTAGGCTCAAATCTTGGCAGCTTCACTTGTTTAGGAGATCAAGCTCAATAAGCTCAATTTGATCCAGTCCAACCTTTAGGTAACACCCAAGGTTTAGCCATAACCTTAAGCCACATTACACTTGAGCATTTCATGTTACACATATTAAATACATATAATACATACATATGAAACTAAAAAACTTAGAATAATTATATATACAAGTTCTCATCATTTTAATTATATTTTTTTTATAACCGAAAAAAGCAATGCCATTTTATCATAAATTGACGATGTTTTATCTTAAAATAACATCACTTGTTGTTGTATTATATAATTTTTTTTTATATCGCTTTGATCCAAAACGACACTGCACGGTCCGCACATATATATATATATATATATATATATATATATATATATATATATATATATATATATATATATATATATATATATATATGATTTTGCCTTCCTTCCGAAAATTTTCTAGCTTCACCTGTATTCCAATCAACAGGATATATGGTCCGCAGTGTTGAGAATTGGTGTAGAAGAACACACTTTTCATTGATTCACAAAGGAGGTATAAATAGAGCAATACAATGAGGAGGTTAATCTGAGAGGTGGGGGAAGAGATGGAGGGTTTTACTCTAACTAAACTTGACCTATTCTAACCCTAAATAATAGAAACAACTAATAAAATCCTAATAATAATAATATATATTATTTTCCTAATACGCAACACCATATATTTGACTGGTTCTGCCAAACAACAACTTATCGATCCATTCCTTACATGTCAATCTCCCAATATCCGAATAGGATATATAGATTTTGGATTTGGAATCAGCAGGAATTGGATCATGTCGCCTAATGACTTTAATAAACACAACGTTTTGTAGTAACAAGTTTGAGGTAACAAGTTTGAGGTAAATGAAAGAGTATATATTTGTTCATATTGCACCGCTATAGAAAATCAGATGGGAACCGATTGGTTATTTATACAGTATTTTTGTAGAATAATTTTATTTATCATTGTATCTCTTCATCTAATTTGAAGAAGGAATCAAGAACAAAATGCAGACAGAAAATTGAAGCAACTAACCAACAATCATATTGAGAATGGAAAATTACAGAAATATATCCCTATTCCTTTATTATATATTAACTCAGTACCCGGTAACAGTCTTAACAACCTTCCAACAAACTTCTGAACAAACGAAAAGGCCAAACTACCCTTCTAGCTGATGTTACTCTACAATTAATTACTGCTTTGCGTAAGATGGAAACCAAGCAGAGATGATCTGTCGACCTGCTGTTGAAGACGAATTGCGGTCAGCTTCCCCGTGAAAAGGAGACGACCATGGATTCAGCGAAATAGGAACCACTGAGCTTAGATCAAAATCCCATTTTGTTTTATTAAAAAGATCCGCACATACCTTTTCAGCGCTTGTGAGATCATGAGCAATCACCTTGCCCTTGTATGATGTAGATAACCAACAAAACAGCTCGGCATTTTGAGGGTCCGGAGCAACCAGGAGCCTGCAAGCTCCCAACAAGGTTGCATTCAACTGTGGACTAATAGGACCCCTATTCTGCAGGCACCACTCTCTCTTGTCGTCATAGTCCACTAACCGGCACACACACAGCCTCCAACCACCATCACCACAGTCCTCTATCTCACCAACCTCGATTAAGTCTGGGAGACCCAAACGAATCAGATTCATGCCAGAGTTCATCACCTTCCTACCCGATCTAACGGGCAATTGAATAGAGCCGAATCCTTCAGGGCTGTTATAGGGATCATAAGTCACTACAGTCCTTGTATTCCAGTCAAAGTAATGCAAGATACCTTTGTAGGTTAGTAGTCGTGGCCAAGAATCCCGTGATACCGCAGCAGGCCAGCTTATTCGTTCCTTGCGAGTCCATCTCCCAGTATCCGAAGAGAAGATGTCAATCGTAGCAAATTTGACGGAATCGGCAGGAGTACGTGGACCGCTGATGAATTGAATACACACAACTTTGTATGTAACAGTGTCTTGATTCTCGGCTACTCGTTGGGGAGCGCGTGTGGCAAGACCATGCGCCCACCACCATCCACACCTGGGAGGGTGCAAGGTAGGCAACCTTACAAATTGGTTGGTGAGCGGGTTGAAGACACCGATGTGATCCATTTTTTCAGAACCGAACAAACATGATACGAGTCCATCGCTTGAAGCCTTTATGCTATAATAGTGGCCAGGTCGGTAGGTGAAATAAAGAGAGGGTGGAGCATCATCCTTCTTCGTACCAAGGACAGTAGAATATGAATGGCTCAAATCTATGGATTTGTTGGTGAATCCATGCCGATCCAACAATAATGCCGAAAGGTGACACAGAGAGGACGACGATTGCAGATAATTAAGGCTGAATTTGGGGTCAGAGATGAGGGAATTGAATTGCTTTGAGACGCACTTGCATCTGAAGAGAGGTTTGATGCCCAATCTGTACAGAATTTCAACTAATATCTCTTCTGGGAGATCATCCATGGCTGCATAAACATTAATTTCAATCAACATTAATTTCTTCCACAAAGATTTTAATTCAAAGATGAATAATTGAACAAAAGATACGCACCAGAAAGCGTCCTTTTCAACTTCATCTTCATCTTCATTTTAGCCTGTTGGTTTCTTTGTTGGAAAATAAAACCCTAGGGCTTAAGGAAGGAGAGTTTCTTCATCCTTTTAAATGTGAAGTCATCCAATAGGCTTCTCAAATTAACATAAATTAACCCACGGTGTGTATTCAATTCGGTGCACCCCATAAATTAACATCGATCATTTTTTTATTTACTTATAAATATATTTATATTCTATGCCATTTTTTTGGTGGGGTTATATATTAATGTTTTTATAGATATATATTGTTAAAATCCTTTTTTTTTTATATCAAAATTAAAATTCATATTTAAAAAAATTCTAGAATAATCAATCTTTTCGTTATAATAAGGGTTTTAGGTAAGATTTCAAAATGACTGTTGTCAAGACAGTTTTAACTAAATTGCACCCAAATCCTTTTCATTTTTTCCAAAAAAAAAATTCAAAATCGATCAAAACTCTCTCATTTACAAATGAAAGTGAATCGAAAAAATCTAATTGTTTTCATTCAAATACTCAATCCGTCGAAATTCAATCCAAAAAAACCTAATTTTTTCATCCCAATACTCAATATGTCGAAATGCAATCCGAAATAAAACAATATTTGTTCCAAAATTCATATTGTGTTTCCGATCCAAATGGGATGAACAAGTTAGGAAAAGATTCCGAGTGAGGCAATATGTTTATAATTGAACCAATCTCAATACAAATCCCTATCATGTAGTCATGTAGAACAATTTGTGCTCCTTGTTAATTTGCGCCAGGGAATTCCGGATTCTGTAGTCATTAAATTCCTTGAATATGTATTCTTTAGTTGGAGTGGGTTTCTACCAAATTAAAGTCCTTGAACATGGGAAGTGTCTCTTACGTTTTTGTCCTTCGCAACCATGATGCAATTATTGTCAGCGCTGGCAATGGGAGGTGTTCGACATCGTCAGTCGTCTTTACAGAGGCTCTTGCCCTGCGTATGGGGTTATTGCGGGCACGTCAGCTGGATATTGATAAACTCCTCGTTGAAGGGGACCCCCTTCTCGTTGTAAAAGCTCTCCTAGGGGAGAGGGTGTGCCCCTGGAATATTGATCTTCTACAACCAGATTCAAAATTGGTCTTACGTTCTTTCTCCAATGTTGCTATTCGTCATATTTTCAATGAGTCTAACACTGTAGCGGATCGGATCGCTCGTCTCGCTCATGCATGGTGACCCTACCAATGCTGGTTTATAGGAGGATTCGGAGCTTCAAGTTCTCGTTCGGAAGGACGCCCTAGCAAGACACTTGCGCTAGCCGCGGGTATTTTGCTAATAGCTTTCAATTTATCCCAAAAAAAAAATTGCAGTACATACATTTTATTCAGCATTGTTAAGAAGATAAAGATATTGCCTTCCTATCACAATGATCATGATCCATGCATGAAGCATAACTGATCGAATCAATTTCACCAATAACAAAATGATGAAAAATTTACCAACACATTTCAATATTTTTATAAAAATTAAAGAAATGAATTGGACAAAAATGTAAGTAAAAACAACTTCTGCAGATTATAATTTATATATATGTTTCTTGTATGATATCTTACATTGATGCAATTTTGTTAGAATCTAACTTTAAACCAATTGCAATCCAAATATAGTTAAAATTTGTGTCAAGTATAAAAGAAAGGCATTTTACATCCAAATAATATAACATGGTTTACTTTGCATAAGACGGAAACCAAGCAGAGATGTTCTTTCTAAATCCTGTTGTTGAAGATGAACTGCGGTCAGCTTCCCCATGAAAAGGAGACGACCATGGATTCAACAAAATAGGAACCAATGAGGTTAGATCAAAACCCCAATTTTTAAGTTTCAAAAGATCCACACATACCTTTTCAGCACTCGCGAGATCATGAGCAATCATCTTGTAAGCAGATAAACAACAAAACAACTCAGCCTTTAGAGGATCCGGAGCAACCAGGAGCCTTGCATTCCAATGTGGACTAATAGGAAACCTTTTCTGCAAACACCACTCTCTCTTGTCGTCATAGTCCACAAGCCGCCACACACATAGCCTCCAATCACCATCTCCACAGTCCTCTATCTCACCAAACTCGATTAAGTCTTGCAGACCCAAACGAATCAGATTTACAACCGAGTTCATCACCTTCTTACCTGATCTAAGAGGCAATGGAATAGAGCCGAATCGTTCAGGGCTGTCGTAGGGATCATAAGTCACTAACGTTCCTGTCCTCCAATCAAAGTAAAGCAAGATACCCTTGTAGTTTAATAGTCGCGGCCTAGTATGAAGTGTTACCACAGCAGGCCAGCTTATTCGTTCCTTGCGAGCCCATCTCCCAGTATCCGAAGAGAAGATGTCAATCGTAGCAAATTTGACGGAATCAGGAGTACGCGTACGTGGACTGTTGCTGATGAATTGAATAAACACAACTTTGTATTTAAAGTTGTCTTGATTCTCGTCTACTCGTTGGGGAGCTCGCGTGGCAAGACCACACACCCATCGATATGTGGAAAGGTACAAGGTAGGCAGTTTTACTGATATGATTGGTGAGCGGGTTTGAGACAAAGATTTCACGCCTCCATGATATGGTGTTTGCAAAAGTGTAACCACCGACTATGAGTCCATCGCTTGAAGCGTCTATGCTATATAAGGAGTTGTTAGGTTCGTTCAAAGTGATGTGAAGAGAGGGTGGGCGATCATCATCCGTAGTAGAATCTGAATGGCTTAAATCTATGGATTGGTTGCCGAAGCCATCACTGAGTTTCGGATCGGGATCCAGCAATGCCGATAGGTGAGACAGAGATGGGGATGATTGTAGATAAATAAGGCTGAATTTGGGGCCGGAGATGAGGGAATTGAATAGCTTTGAGACGCACTTGCATCTGAAGAGAGGTTTGATGCGCAATCTGTACAGAATTTCAACTAATATCTCTTCTGGGAGATCATCTATGGCTGCATAACATTAATTTCAACCAATTCAAGTAATTAACTTATTTGTTCATCCACAAAGATTCCAATTCATAGATGAATAATTGAACAAAAAATACGTACCTGAAATCGCCCTTTCCATCTCTAATTGTTGTTTTGTGTGTAGACGAAAATAAAACCCTAGAGGTTAGGGACGGAGTTTCTTCATAGCCTTCACAAATTTGTAACCCACGGTGTGTATTCGGTGCACCGTGTAAATTAACATCGATCAATTTTTTTAAAATATATTTATAGTCTATGCCTTTATATTAACGTGTTTATAAATATATATTATTAAAATTCATATTTTGATATCAAAATTTAAAATTTATATTTAAAAAAAAAATTAGATTAAGTGATCTCATAGTAATTTTTAGGGTTGGCAATGTACGGTAACACCAAAAAATGGTGGTTACCTTCGGTACATTACCATGATTACCATTTTGTAATTCTTTGCGGTGCCAGTGCTTCCGAATGAACCCCGACGAGCCATTGAGAGAGACATGATAAATTGAGAGATCTTGAACGACAGGAGGGGTCAGGAGGCCGGAAGCAACAACTGAACGAGCGATCCTTGAACGACCGAAACTCGGAAGGCTTGAAAGGAGAGACTAGATAGTGGAGGCTAGGGCTGCCATAGTGCCGCTTGGTTCCCCTTTTTGTTTACCTATTTGAACAAACTAACGAAGAGACTAAAAATCAGTAGAAAGGACCAATATAATTTAGATCAAAATCAAAACACAAAATATAAAGTAAAAATTTTAAAAGTGGGCATCATTGGGCTTCTGTTAGTTGTGAAAAGGCCCATTAAATTTCCTTTACAGGTAACTTGCGAATTTATCTTTGAAATCGGCATGTCACACTAGATATTATTCCATCTACTTGCTTGTTCGGTATTTCAATTTTTCTAAACTTGTCTAGAGGATCGTTCGACACCATGTGTGTTCCCTGATCCCCTCCCTGCTGGTTCCTCAACACCGACGCATACGAATCTCCCATGGTAGGTGCAGAGAGACAATACGAAATCGCCGCAGAAAATTGCGAAAGACAACCAGCAGGATCACTGCCGCTCTGATACCATATGAAGGAATCGAGCAATCAAGAACACAAGGAAATGGAGAATGAGAGCTCTGATTATTGAGGAAGATGAAGTTGTTATTACATATTGTTTGGGAGCTCAATTTATATCTCCTATTGTAACAACCGAATACACTACAGCCAACCACGTGTCCCTCTCTTTCCCACCTAAACACCAGATTGAACATAGATGAGGAACTGGAGGAATCCTCTGTGTTCTCGCCTTCATGCACCCTCACCATCATCACACTCTATACATCTCATACCCCCTTCAAACCTGACAACTTCTTCACCGGTTGAACCAACAAAGAATCAATTGAAAACAGACTACCATCAAAGACAACCACAATCCTCACAAAATCGGCGACAACGTGGATGGAATCAACCAAGCCCCTTCCGACGGATACAAATCTGAGGAGCTTGATCTTGTCATCTGGAGTCGTCGATGAAGTTGGACTCGAATTAGGGTTTAATGAAAGCAAAAGAACAACGCCAAAGTAGGTGTCGACATAGATAAAGGTTTGGGAATCAAAGAGATTAGAGATGGTGAAAGAGGAGAAGGTAGGGAGAGCTTGAAGAGAGATAAAGAAGGGGACTAAGAGAGGTTGAAGTGAGAGAATTGAAATTCTGGACAACTGTACGGATGTTAGATGGCTCCAAATTTTCCATCGAAGGAGAGTATGTGGCGGCGTATGAGCTACAGAATCAGTGAAGAAACTGGTGGCAATGAATTGCCATTGACGAAGGGGAGGAAGTAGGAAGATCGTTAAGCCCAACATTGATGAGCTCGTTAAAAGATGCAACCCAATTAACAAGTTTAACATATCTTCAAGATTGAATCAAGGATTTCGATAATAATTTTCATTGAACAGGTTGAGACGTTGAGTATTTGAATGAATCCACTTAGGTTTGTGCAATCATATAAATTCAATTTTGTCAATATAGACGTTCTGACGTACATTTTTCCAATAGACTCACCCTTTATGTTTTAAAGGAAAAATAGACAAAAATAATACAAAGTATCAACTTTTGGCCAAAAATAATATGAACTTTGAAATTGACAGTTTCATATACGAACTATCGCCCTATTAACCAAAAATAATACATATGTGTATTCCGGTTAACTTTCTGACCAAATACGCCACATGGACGCCGGAAAACACACATGGCATAAATTTTTGCCACGTCACCAAACTTGTAAGTTTTGCCATTTCATAAATTTATTTTTCATTTTTTTAAAAAAAAAGAAAAATTAAACAAATAGGCAAATAGCTACAGTACGTACCTTTCGATGCTTATAAATCGTCTACATCCATCACAACTTCTTTAAATATTTCCATCCTCGAAAAGCGCAATCGTCTACAAGCATCGAAAGGTACGTACTGTAGCTATTTGCCTATTTGTTTAATTTTTCTTTTTTTTTAAAAAAAAATGAAAAATAAATTTATGACATGGCAAAACTTACAAGTTTGGTGAGGTGGCAAAAATTTATGCCATGTGTGTTTTCCGGTGTCTACGTGGCGTATTTGGTCGGAAAGTTCACCGGAATACACATATGTATTATTTTCGGTTAATAGGGCGATAGTTCGTATATGAAACTGTTAATTTCAAAGTTCGTATTTCAATGCCAAAATCAAGGTTATCTTCTCGGATCAAGCAGTTTGCTACATAACGGTTATCTTCGGATCAAGCTGAGAGAGCTTGCTTCCATCTTATAAGCAAGAATTTCATAATTTTTCAATTTAACTAACTTCTAACACATCTTTTTAATTAGTTAGAAAAAAAATATATAAAATATATAAAAAAATCAATCTGACAGAAATGTAACTAAAAAAACCTTCGGGCTTCGGCTGATTATATATGTTCTGCTTTTTAAAAAAAAAAAGATTAATTATATATGTCCCATGTACTTTCTTAACAAAATTACCTCAAAACAAGAAAATAATACTCAATTCATTTCCCTGGTATGCATATTGAGAATTGAGAAATCTTGATTTTATTTTCTATGAAGTACGTTCAAATGCACTTAAAGTATGATATCGCTTGGACTTGGAATGTTGAACTTATAGGTACGCAGAAAGAAAACCTAAGCGTGTTTCAATTCAAACGTATGGAAACGATCACTCTAAAGCAGTATTGATGCGACTTTGTTAGAATCTAACTTGAAACCGATTGGAGTACTATCATATATGCATATATTGCAGTGCAATCCAAATATAGTTAAATTTTGTGTTAAGTGAAAAAGAATTAATGACATTTTACATCAAAATATAACAACACAGTTACTTAATTTGCATAAGACGGAAACCAAGCAGGGATGATCTTTCTAATTCCTGTTGTTGAAGACGAATTGTAGCCAACTTCCCCGTAAAAAGGAGATGACCATGGATTCAACGAAATAGGAACCACTAAGTTTAGATATTCCAAAGCCCATTTTCCTTTAGCATTAAAAAGATCCACACACACCTTTTCAGCACTCGCGAGATCATGAGCAACCACCTTGCCATTGTATGCAGATAACAAACAAAAGAACTCGGCATTCAGAGGATCCGGAGCAACCAGGAGCCTGCAATCTCTCAACAAGCTTGCGTTCCACTGTGGACTAATAGGACATCTTTTCTGCAGGCACCACTCTCTCTTGTCATAGTCCACTAACCGCCACACACACAACCTCCAACCACCATCAACACAGTCCTCTATCTCACCAAACTCGAGTAAGTCTTGCAGACCCAAACGAATCAGATTCAGGCCCGAATTCATCACCTTCCTACCGGATCTATCGGGCAATTGAATGGAGCCGAGTCTTTCAGGGCTGTCATAGGGATCATAAGTCACTACAGTCCTTGTCTTCCAATCAAAGCAATGCAAGATACCTTTGTAGGTTAATAGTCGTGGCCAAGAATCTGGTGTTACCACCGTAGGACAGCTTATTTGTTCCTTGCGAGTCCATCTCCCAGTATCCGAAGAGAAGATGTCAATCGTAGCAAATTTGATGGATTTAGGATTAAATGGATTGATGCCGATGAATTGAATACACACAACTTTGTATGTAACACGATTCTGGCCTACTCGTTGGGGAGCACGCGTGACAAGACCAAACGCCCATCGAAGCTGGGGAAGGAGAAAGGAAGGCAGCATTACAGATTGGTGGGTTAGTGGGTTGAAGACACAGAATTTTTGGATTTGCCTCCTGTATCTGAAGTCCGCACTCGCAGTGTAACTAATGTGACGATAGAGTATGAGTACGTCCACCGCCTGAAGCCTCTATGCGACAGGAGGGGATGCCAAGTCCGTACAAAGTAACGTGTAAAGAGGGTGGACGATCATCATCCGTACGAAGGACAGCAGAATCTGAATGGCTCAAATCTATGAATTGATCGACGAAGTAACTGTGTTGGGGATACAACAATGCCGAAAGGTGACACAGAGAGGACGATGATTGCAGATAATTAAGGCTGAATTGGGGGTGGGAGATGAGGGAATTGAATTGCTTTGAGACGCACTTGAATCTGAAGAGAGGTTTGATGCGCAATCTGTACAGAATTTCAACTAATATCTCTTCTGGGAGATCATCCATGGCTGCATAATTAAACATTTATTAATTTCAACCAAGTATAGCAAGTTATTTGTTCATCCGATCCACAAAGATTCGAATTCACAGATGAATAATTGAACAAAAGATACGTACCTGAACTCGTCCTCCTTTTTTTGAGAACCGAAATCGTACTTTTCATCTTCATCTCTACCTGTTGGTTTGTGTGTTGACGAAAATAAAACCCTAGGGCTTAGGGAAGGAGGTTCTTCATCCAATAGCCTTCACAAATCTGTAACCCACAATTTCAATAATATGGATGTTTTTTAAAGAATGAAGATAAGATAATTTTTATTAAATTGCAAATAAAACCTTCTACACTTTACAAAATAATCAAAGTTAGGTCCGAGAGGGGATACAAAAAACCTTAAAGTCCAACTAAACCCATACTCGGGGTTCGTAAGATCCTTCCAAAGACCTCTCTGACCACATCTCACACCATCTTCAACCATAATCATTTATTTATTTTTAAATAATTTTTCAATTTATCAACTTCTTTTTTAAAGTTTTTATATTTATACTCCACAACTCGAATTTACCTTTTTTTTTCTCATTTATCTATATCTATCTCGTATAGTTTACACTTTCCACCAATTATAATATTATTAGTGTTTCATAGATCGATCTCTGTAGATAATATACATCAATTTCATTTTCAGTTGGGGAGAAAATTACAAACTTGGTCAATTTGGATCTAATCAAATGCATTCATGTGTTGAAGTTTTGGAAGAACAACATTAAATATGGAGTTCTTATTTTTTACAAGTCTCTTGTTATAAGTATAACTATTGGACAAGATCGGGTAAATGGATCATCTCCGGGAGATCTCTTCGAATAGGAGGGGAATAAAGTACAGTACTTTCGCATAAAAAATGAGCTATTTCATTGGAGGAGGACGCAGACGAGATCAGCAGGTGAGAGGAACACCACCACCGTTAGCCACCGGTTTCTCAGTGGGAATGAACTGGGACTCACTGCCATGAATAAGTTAAAGCATCATACAGAGCTTATCGCGCGTAATCTTAGCTATCTTACCTTCTCACTTGACAAAGCCATCGGATGCGATAGGGAGAGGGTTTTATATATGTCTTTATGATTTGGGAAGATTTGGGGTGATTGGCGGGAAAGTAAGTTTGGGGATGATTTATACATTGGGGAAATCCGAGTTTCTAAATTTTATTTATATTCGATAATAATCAACCAAGGAAGCAAAGTTGGAGTAGTGATTCTGAGTCCTCCCTACTATGAAGCGAGCAGAAGTGGATCAAACAAAGTTTTCAGCTCAACACCCAAGCTTTATCGTATCATGGATAATGAATTTGACAAAGATTGGGTATTCAACTAAAAGCTTTGCTTGAACTACTTCTGCTCGCTTCATAGTAGAGGACTCAGAATCACCACTTCAGTTTTGCTTCCTTGGTGGATTATCACTTCATAGAAGAGCAAAATCGTTATTAGTTTATAGCAATCTCCAACTCTTTTATAACCTCGAATACCTAAACCCTCAAGGTATAAGTTGTTAACTAGTCCAAAACATACAATTTATTGCCTTAATGTGATTTCCATTTACACTCCCGAACCTAATACCAATTCAATACTCTAGTCTAAAACTCCATATCGCAATTAGTTTATAGCAATATCCTCTTCTGCTTCAAGCAACGGATCGACATGAGGTCCACGTACTCCTGTTCCACTTCTAGCGAGCTCTACTCCTGTTCCACATCAAGCAGCATAAATGAGCTCAGATCCTATTTCATTACGAGCAACAAAAATGCCAAAAACATTGTTCTTGCAAAGTGCAACTGCAGACGTGCCAAGAGGCTCGTAAGCAACCAGAGCTTAGGTCCTGGATGAACGCTGATCCTGGATGAACTGCAGACTTGCCAAGGGGATCTTCACTGGATTTACATACTTGGAATGCCTTTGGTTTATGATGTACCGAGAAACATGTCACAGAACCCTGGTTTGATCGTGGATTAAAAAGAAGAATATATTTTCAAGGACCAGAAATTCGAAAATAAGACTTGCTAGCTTTCTCTATTTCAAGTTTGATTCAGCTACATGACCTCGGTGTTTCAATCCTAAATTAATTTTGTTGAAAGATTGGCCATGGACACCTTCAAGGAGGAAGGCGTATTTCTTGACATTTCTTATGGTCTTTTCCAGAATAGTGGTGTGTGTTCATCTATCTATCTATCTATATACATATACTAAAACCGATTCATAGTGTCATATGTGGCGTGTTGTGGTTGATCCTAGAGGGAAAAAATTATATGTACATGGCGTGTTGTGGTTGATCAGGGGAAAAATTAATAAAATAATATGTTGTCATAGTTTACAGATAAGCCACAATTTATCTATATATTTTTAATTAAATGACAAAAATATAAATAAAAAATAGTTTATAGTCATACTTACCAAAAATATTAATAGATAAATATGTAGTATTTGATATGTGCTATTTTATTTATATCTAGATTATTTTTTTGTTGAGAGAATTATTTATATCAAAATTAATTATTTAAATCCTAACAAACATCGAGCACATGTACTCGATATCGACCTTAGGCAACTCGATATTGACCAGTGTTGGTTGAAATCGACCTTAGCTAGGCAAAATTAATTATTTTATTTTCTATCAAGTACGTTCAAATGCACTTAAGTATGATATCGCTTGGACTTGGAATGTTGAACTTATAGGTACGCAGAAATAAAACCTAAACGTGTCTCAATGCAAACATATGGAAACGATCACTCTAAAGCAATATGTTAAATCACGGTGCGTGGGTCATCCGGCGTGGGGGTCACGCACGTCAAGCGCAACCAAGCCGAGCACACAAGTCGAGTGGGCTTTCATCCTAAAACCAATTGGTAAAGAGGAGTAGCCCTTCAAGATTATATGTTGTTCAAATATTCTCTATATAACCGATATGGGACAACCACATTCCAACACGGTATTGACACGACATTGTTAGAATCTAACTTCAAACCGATTGGAGTACTATCATATATGCATATATTGCAGTGCAATCCAAATATAGTTAAAATTTGTGTTAAGTGAAAAAGAATGAGATTTTACATCCAAATATAACAACACAGTTAATTTGGATAAGACGGAAACCAAGCAGGGATGATCTTTCTAATTCCTACTATTGAAGACGAATTGCGGCCAACTTCCCCGTGAAAAGGAGATGACCATGGATTCAACGAAATAGGAACCACTAAGTTTACATAATCCAAAGCCCATTTTGCTTTAGCATTAAAAAGATCCACACATACCTTTTCAGCACTCGCGAGATCATGAGCAACAACCTTGCCATTGTATGCAGATAACCAACAAAAGAACTCGGCTTTCAGAGGATCCGGAGCAACGAGGAGCCTGCAATCTCTCAACAAGCTTGGGTTCCACTGTGGACTAATAGGACACCTATTCTGCAGGCACCACTCTCTCTTGTCGTCATAGTCCACTAACCGCCACACACACGGCCTCCAACCACGATCACCACAGTCCTCTATCTCACCAAACTCGAGTAAGTCTTGCAGACCCAAACGAATCAGATTCAGGCCCGAGTTCATCACCTTCCTACCGGATCTATCGGGCAATTGAATGGAGCCGAGTCTTTCAGGGCTGTCATAAGGATCATAAGTCAGTACAGTCTTTATCTTCCAATCAAAGCAATGCAAGATATCTTTGTAGGTTAATAGTCGTGGCGAATAATCTATTGTTACCGCAGCAGGACATCTTATTAGTTCCTTGCGAGTCCATCTCCCAGTATCCGAAGAGAAGATGTCAATCGTAGCAAATTTGATGTAATTAGGAGTAAGTGGACTGCCACTGATGAATTGAATACACACAACTTTGTATGTAACACGATTCTGGCCTACTGATCGTTGGGGAGCACGCGTGGCAAGACCAAACGCCCATCGATACTCGGAAAGGTGCAAGGTAGGCAGCGTTATAGATTGGTGGGTGAGTGGGTTGAAGACAGAGAATTTATGCCCCCAGTATCTGAAGTCCGCAGCGTAACTAATGTGACGACAGAGTATGAGTCCACCGCATGAAGCCTCTATGAGAGGGGAGGAGTTGTCAGGTCCGTACAAAGCAGCGTGGAAAGAGGGTGGACGATCATCGTCCGTACGAAGGACAGCAGAATCCGAATGGCTCAAATCTATGAATTGATCGACGAAACAACTGAGTTGGGGATACAACAATGCCGAAAGGTGACACAGAGAGGACGATGATTGCAGATAATTAAGGCTGAATTTGGGGTCGGAGATGAGGGAATTGAATTGCTTTGAGACGCACTTGCATCTGAAGAGAGGTTTGATGCCCAATCTGTTCAGAATTTCAAGTAATATCTCTTCTGGGAGATCATCCATGGCTGCATAAACATCAATTTCAACCAATATTATAGTAAGTTATTTGTTCATCCACAAAGATTCCAATTAAAAGATGAATAATTGAACAAAAGATGCGGACCTGAAATCTTCCTTTTCATATCTCTAATGGTTGGTTGTGTGTTGACGAAAGTAAAACACTAGGGCTTAGGGAAGGAGGTTCTTCATCCTTTTAAATGTGAAGTCATCCAATAGCCTCCACAAATCTGTTACCCACAATTTCAATAATGGATGTTTTGGTTATTTATATTTGGAAAGAATGAAGCATTGATAAGATAATTTTTATTAAATTGCAAATAAATCCTTTTACACTTCACAAAATAATAAAAGTTAGGCCCGAGAAGAAGGAAAAAAAAAAAGGCAAGTCCATCAACCAAACCCAAACTCGCGGTTCGTAACATCCTTCCAAAGACCTCTATCACCACGTCTCAGACCATCTTCAACCATAATAATTTATTTATTTTTTAAAATAATTTTTCAATTTATCTTCTTTTTTAAGACGTTTATATTTATACTCCATAACGATGAGTTTACTTATTGTAGCTTCTTTTTTCTCATTTATAATATCATAATATTAGTAGTTAAATAAAAAAATGAAAATTTCACGAGATACCCCTGAGGTATTGCAATTTTCGTGAGGTATACAACTCTTTTGCATATTTCGCGAGGTGCCTCTGAGGTTTTGAATCATTTCGTGTCGTGCCCTTGGAGGTTAAATTTAACGGAGAGGGTTTAACTCCGTTAGTTTTGAATTTTAATATATAAAAAAAAGCGTACAAGAGAGAGAAGAAAGAAACCCTTCTTCCACACAAATCTGGCGAGGCTCAGAGCCGCCGTCCACCCACCACACCCCTCTTGCTCTCCCACCTTCTTCACCACCCTCACGTCGTCCCTGTTTTTCTCTTCGCTCATTTTGCTTCAGCCTGCAAAAATCTGCCAACTCTGATCATAGCAAACCAAGAGAATTCATATTCATCAATTTCGTTATCCGACGGCCCCTCGTCACTGATCATACTAATTCAACACACGATAGTTCAGTAAATCACACAGAGCGATTACTAATCAATAAACCCGATCCATCAAAACCCTAATTAAGTTGATTACACGATCCGGATTATCGAAAAATAAAACACAATTAATCATAGTGATTAAACACGACAAGAACAAGAATTATCAGATTAAAAAAAAAAGGTACTATCTTGCTGTGGATGTGGAATCAGTGAATAGCGTCGAAATCCGAGATCGGAACATCAGATGGGGGAGAGGAGCTGAGAAAGCTGAGGCTTGGGCTCGGAATTCCTGCCGATGATGATGATGAGAGGCGACTTTCGCCTTCCCCATGCCCCAATCGCTCCACTCCTGGATCGATTTCAATGCTGAACTCCATTCACCTTCTTCTAGCCTTGATCTTCTCCCTCCCTTTCGGTTCACCATTGCTCTGCTTTGTTGGATGCTTCCAATTTTCAGAAATTCCCCAATTTGAAATCAAATTGGGGTTGTTTCGGTTATCGAGTCTCACTAAGGTTGAATTAGGTTTTAGGGTTACACGTTCCGATTTGATTTGGAATGGAAAATTCAAACATTGTGATTTTTATTTTTGATGCAGAGTTGGATACCGGAGATGGTGGATAGTATAAGGAAGGTGGGAGAGACGGCGTGAGGGTGGTGATGGAGCCGTGGAGGGACGGCGTGACGGTGTTGAAGAAGGTGGGAGAGACGGCGTGAGGGTGGTGGAGGGACGGTGTGAGGATGGTGAAGAAAGCAGAAGAGCAACAGGGGTGTGGTGAGTGGCCAGCGGCTCCGAGCCTCGCCGGATTTGTGTGGAAGAAGGGTTTCTTTCTTCTCTCTTGTACGCTTTCTTTCTTTTTCTTTTTCTTTTTCTTTTTTTAATTAAAATTCAAAACTAACAGAGCTAAACCCTTTCAGTTAAATTTAACATTCAAGGGCATGACGCGAAATGATTTAAAACCCCAAGGGCACCACGCGAAATATGCAAAAGAGTTGTATACCTCGCGAAAATTGCAATACCTTAGGGGTACCTCGCGAAATTTCCGATAAAAAAAAAACATAAAAATAAATGAAGCTTTGATCCAATGCGTTGTTTTGGATAAATGGATGTGAATTGTGAAGGAGCGTAATTGGGTAGATTTTGAGGACCATTGATGTATGTATCTTCCCGCCCTCGGCCAATTCTTTGGTTTAGGGATCCTAATTTGGTTTTTGAATTAATGTTTCATAGATCTATGTAGATAAACATCAATTTCATTTTCAGATGGGGAGAAAATTACAAACTTGGACAATTTGGATCTAATCAAATGCATTCATGTGTTGAAGTTTTGGGAGAACAACATTAAATATGGAGTTTTTGAAGAAACTACAATGATATGAAAACGGAAGCAAATCACACACAATCACACAAAGGAAGCCATGAACGAGGAGCTCGGATTGAGCTTCAGTCGGAAGATTCAAGAAGGTTTGTTACAACCTCTTTTCCTGCCTCTTCCTTCTACTTATACAACCGAAGGGGATGAGTTTATTCAGAGGTAAAAAGACCAAAATACCCTTCACACACTATGTCACAAAGCTATGCTAAACAATGTATAAAATGCACATATAACATTTTCCATATGCCCCCCTCAAACTGGACTTATACAAGGAAGGACAAGTCCAAGCTTGGACCGAAGAAAATCATGTTGCTTAGCTCCAGAAGCTTTGGTTAGAATATCAGCTACTTGCAGAGACGAAGCCACATGATCAGTTTTGATGAACCCCTGCTGTACCATCTCTCTGATGAAGTGGCAAACAATCCGAACATGTTTTGTTCACTCATGAAACACTGGGTTGATGGCAAGCTGTTGGGCAAATTTGTTATCACAACAAAGTGTGATTGGAAGCTCCACAGATATGCCTAAATTAGAGAGCATACCCTATATCCATACCAATTCACTTGCTGAAGTAGCTATGCTCCTATATTCACTCTCAGTTGAAGACCGAGATACCACCTTTTGTTTCTACCAGTGTCTAAACAGTTGCCCCAATCTGTGTCACTATAGGCCTTGACATTAAGAGAAGAATTTACTGGGTATGACAAAGCAAAATTGAAGCTACCTTTGAGATAACGAAGCACGTACATGAGAGCATCCCAATGTGGCTTCAAAGGATTCTGTAGAAACTGACTTAGTTGTTGCACTGGAAATGATATGTCAGGCCTTGTGAGGGTGAGGTAGAGTAATCTGCCAACTAGACGTCTATAATCTTCAGGGTTAGGAATGGGATCACAAAGAGATGAAGACAATTTCACACCATGTTGCATAGGAAAATTAGAGGGTCTACACCCTTCCATGTGAGCATCCTTAAGGATGTCTAAGACATACTTTCTCTTATTCAAAAGGATCCCAAGTGATGACCTAGCAATCTCCATTCCTAAAAAATATGTAGCACTCCTATATCCTTAATGGTTAATTCAATGTGCAGAGCTGACCTGGTAGCTGCAATTTCAGCCCTTGATCGAATTACCCATTAACAGCATATCATCTACATAAAACAGTGCACTGTCATATCTTTACCAGAAACTTTGGTGAACAGAGAATAGTCATGAGATGGCTGAACAAATCCAAGCTTGATCATGAACTTAGTAAGCTCATGATTCCATTGCATGTTGGCATGTTTCACCTCATATAATGACCTGGTAAGCTTACAGTACACATGACCTGGTGGGACTGTAGGTGTCATGTAGACTTCTTCCACTAAAAACCCATGAAGAAAAGCATTATTAACATCTAGTTGATGCAACACCCAACCTTTAGTAGCAGCTAGAGCAAGGATTATTCTCATTGTTGATAACTTTGCACCCAGCCTTTACTAGGTGAGAAGGTATGTTTGTAGTCCTTGTCTTTAACCTGATTATAACCTTTAGCAACCAATTGTGCCTTATACCTTTCAGCTGAGCCATCAGGCTTGTATTTAATTTTGAAAATCCACCTGCATCCAATTGCTTTCTTCCCAACAAGTAAAGGTGTCCCATTCTGCCACACCCTTAGCTTGACTAAATGAGTTAGGTTCAAATACATCACACATGTTGATGAATGATTGAACATAACTATGTGATAAGTGAGAGAGATTAGCCACTGAAAACACAGCAAAAGGACTCAGAGCAAGAGGAATCCTGATGTCTTCAGTCTAGCTTTTAGATGGAAAATGACACACATAATCATTGAATCTGGTTGGTAAATGCACATGCCTTTTGGGAAGAACAGGTTCAACTTGAGCAGTGGGAGATGTAGCAGGAATGGATCATCTGCATCTTGCACAGAAGCCGAAGGAGGTTGAGTGACAGATGGAGATGATTCATGAGATACATCACCAATCCTTATTGAGGAATCATGAGAAGAAGAAGGTGATTTGTGTTATGTAAAAAAATTAAAAGGTAAATTACAACTATCTTTAGTGGCTTAGTGGTTAAGCACACCCCATTTTAAATAGAATTTAATCAACCCTTGTTCAAATCCCACTAGCCACAATTTTCATTTATTTTTTCTTCAATCCATTTTCCATTATTTTAAAATCCTTATAATTTATTTGGTATTTTACAATTAAATTATTATAATTTTTCTTATAAATTTAAGATATTCTTTTCATATATATTTTTTAATAAATATTTCTAATAAAAATAATATAAAAATTACCCAAAAAAAATTGTGCCCACCCCGAAAAAATTTCTGGATCCGCCCCTGCCGACAACAAGCATTCTTTGTAACCATGCAGTGGAGGATGATACGCCCTTATTCATAATATATTATTATGTAATTTAATTTAAAATGTTAAACAATTAAAACATAATACATTATTTAATTAAAATTAAAATTTTAAACATTTAAAATAAAATATATTATTAATATTTTTTCCATCGGTAACCGTAGTGTTTCATAAAAATATAGGTAATTATAATCTGATTCGGTAATCATGATATATATCTTATAGATGGTAACTACAAACATGGTTATCAAAATCAAGAGATATATGAAACATGGTTATCAGTATCAGTGCTTAACACGATTGATGGTTGATACGTGGTACAAATACTGATATACTATGTATAGTTGGTATGGTAATGTGTATAAAACTACTATTTTTTACTGGATACACCACAAATATTTGAATCTTGTTATCGACCTTAATTACTACCTTGTCAAATGTGCTGAAATTTCATAATAAAAAAAAAGAAAATTAAATATGAGACCTCCACAGCATGTACGTTGAGTTTCCATGACTATTTAAAAAAGAAGAAGCTAAGAAGAAGAAAGTCCCAGAGCATGAAAAATCATGCAACCAGAGTCTGCAACTTCTTGCGTTTTATTTTTGTTGTAGAATTCTCACATTAAACTTTTTTTTTTGTCTTGAACTTTTAGCTTATCTGACAATAGTTATGTAACTTGTTACAAAATTAATCCACAATAAGTTACGATGTTTAGCATGTATCAAGTAAAAAATAGTGATCTGTTTATCAACCTTTTGTTAGTAATGTTTTATTTCTAGGATTTTGTGTATACATTTCTATTTATTTGAATTTGTGAAATGTTGGTTAGATTTGTGAATTTGTGGTTATTTGGAAATTTGTAGATTTTTATGTACAAGTGACAAATATTGAGTTTGTGGTGCTTTGTGAATTTTTTTTCTAGGTTTGTGAATTTGCAGTGATTGTGAATTTTTTTTGTAGATTTAAATTTGTGAAATGTTGGTTAGATTTGTGAATTTATGGTTTTATGCATACATAAGTGTTCCATATAAAGTGACAAATATTGTGTTTGTACGTAGTGATTGATTTTGTGAATGATTGAGAATTTTTGCGTTTGAATTAATGGTTTTGCGATATTGATTGAGAATTTTGCGATTGATGATTGAGAAATTTATGTGAAATTTTGTGATTGGTGAGAGATTTGGTGGTATTTGATGGATTTTGAGAAAAATGCATATATTCGACAACATCATTGATACCACTCTACAGATTGAAGGGAAGAATAAAAATGGCGCCCAAGCTCACACCGCTTTAAGAGGAAGAAGGGTCCGGACCTCTCTGCATGCACGAGGGAATGGACAACTCCCTCGTGCTCCATATGTGGCCGGTGAAGAAGGAGGATCTTGCAGAGGTGTTCACGGTTTTGTGAAGTCAAATACCCTCATGGCTATGCCGGGACTTTGAGAAATAGGGTTATGGTGGGCCGGGTAAAAAGGTTTTATGGATTGAAGACCCACGATTGATTGAGAATTCTCAAAAGTATTTGCCTCTTCTGTGCTATAGCTTATCGTATACCTTAATGAGAGAAAATTTAATGGATATTTGATATATGAAGGAAATATATTTAATGGATAAAAAATATTTATTTTCCCAAAAGCTTAAAAAAAACTGTAAGAAAAAAAAGGAGATTTTAATGGCTTTCTTGCTAATAAACTTGGCTTAAGTTGGAATCAAGGATCAAGGAGATCCACACCCCGGCCATAAGAGTCATCCAATATATCATGTTTAACTTTCACCTGTATTTGGTGAATGAAAAGCTTCCCCAACCACGATCATTGGAAAACGAACTCTCCCAAAATCTCAGACTCATCTAATTTTGATAAATAGAGAACGGTTGTTCAGAAATAGTAGAATCGAAAACGTTCGAGTACTACCTTAATTAGATCATTTCTGTCTCACAAACATATAATTAGTACCTCTTTAGTTGTCACTATTTGTGGAACCAGATGATGGTGACGATGATGTTGGAATAAATGGGCTGGGTCACGGCCCGTTCGTAAACATCATGGAGGCCCAATGGCTCGATCCAATACGCGGCCCGGGTTGAGAGCTTAGCTCTGTAGTTCAGTTTGTTAGGATTTAGTTTCTTCTTCTTCGTGTATATATAGTGTAGAATCTGTAATTCCGTTGGTTGATCAATATACTAGAAAATTCCCAAACTCCTGAAGTTTCACAATTCACACTATTGGAGAAATTTTTTTTTTTAATATATATTGGAAATGAAAGGAAAAACTCAAAACGTACGGAATCAATTCAAAACGTACTAGGCATCGAAAATGGCCTAAATTAATCGATAATTAATACTGAACACTCCTTATTTCTACACGAAAATAAAGGCCGGGCATTTAATTTATTTCTAAACGAAACCTTGTCTGAAAGTTGACATTCTCTCTAAACGACTTTAATTACTTGTATAAATAAAGTTTGCGTCTCTTTTAAAGTGACATATGATACGTACGTCGTATAGTAATATTTAGCATCATACTCCCTCCGTTCCAAAATACATGGGTTTTTAGTTTTTGACACGCTTTTTAAGGAGCGAAAAACTCTATAAAATATTATTTTTTTAATCAAATTTTTATATCATTTGATACTTATTAGTAATAAGTATCAAATGATATAAAAATTTGATTAAAAAAATAATATTTCATAGAGTTTTTCGCTCCTTAAAAAACGTGTCAAAAAGGAAAAGCCCATGTATTATGGAACGGAGGTAGTATATATTTTAGATTTATATTTTTTTAATATCACTTTCTTTTTTAAAAAAAAATATGCTTGATGCTTCTAAACGTACGTACCCAATTTGTATTCATGCATATGAAGTTTGCACAACACAAAAATTATAAGTTGTAATTGTGGAGTCTAGTAAAAATTTTATGAAAAAGATATTTGGCTAGTTCAACGAAATTTTCCTATATATACTTAATTAACCATGAACTTTTGTAAAATAATAGAACATCAATTTTTCTTATAATCCGAAATAAGAGTCGTCTAACAGCGGTTTTTCCTAATCCCTAACTTGCCGCTATTTTAAAACTCTTAATCAAATGGTTGTCATAGAAAATCATTTTCGTAACTTGTGCAATATATATATTAGTTGAGATATACGTACGGAGTATAAAATTAAAGAATAAATTAATCATAAAAAGAACAATTCTAAGGTTTACCAAGAGCATACATTGATTGCCATGTTAAATTAATTATACGGTCAACATCTTGAATTTATCTTTAATTGGAATATAATTAATTTCAATTAGATTGTCATGATCATCAATAATGTATGGATTGTTTCATTTATTGAGAAAAGAAGAAGATAATTACCAAAAAGATAATGTTAATTACTTATAAGAAAAGCTAGGTATATATATGTTACGAAAGAGAGAGATGGAGAACTGAATGAACAACTTGATTGATTATTGCAAATTGCAATGAACAATTGCAGCGTTTTATATACAACTTGCTCAACAAACTTTGACCACGTTTTAACTTTGCCTAATTGTAATAACAACTTGTTTTCATAACAAGTAACAGACCAAGAAGGAGAATGAACCTAGTAACAGACCTGCGAGTCATAGGACATGCAGCGCAATAGGAATCAGAGAAAGCCTTTAGAACTAGGACATCACAGTTGTTCAAAAGTATGCCTCTGCCAGCAGTGTGCTTAACGTAAGAAGATTATGTAAGAGAACATCCCAATGAGGAGTTTGAGGGCTTTGCATAAACTGACTTAAGGTTTGAACAAGATAGCTCAGATCAAATCGTGTGTTGGTAAGAGTGACTTTAATTACCAATCAGAGTTCTGTAAGGGAAGGGGTCAAGCAAAGGATCTCCATCTATGCAATTCAATTTGAGGTGCAGAGGCAAAGGAGTGGAAGCAGAATTTATCCAGATAAGAAGAAACCTCACTGAGCAAATCAGAAGTAAAAATGGATTGAGTCATAGCAATCCCATAGTCAAGATAAGAAACTTCAATCCCCATAAAATAGTGTAAGCGACACAAATCATTAATACTAAAGGTCTTGTCAAGGAACTTCTTGAGGCCTTGAATATCTGTGTGATCAGTCCCAGTAATAAGGATGTTGTCAACATAGACGTACTGCAAGGATGGTGATGAGACTGGGACGTCTTTTGATAAACAGAGAACAGTCATTTTTAGACCGAACAAATTGCAGAGATAACAGAGTAAAAGTGAGTTTGTGAAACCATTGCCTTGAAGCTTGCGACCATACAAGGACTTCTTGAGCTTGCAAACCATGTGAGAAGGATTTGGGATCCCTTCAAGCCTAACCATGTAAACATCGATCATGTAAATCACCATGAAGGAAAGCATTGTTCACTAACTGGTGAAGATCCCATTTCCCGAAGGTATCATGGAAATCATTGCCCTTCTTTTGTATCTTTCTAGGCTGCCATCATATTTCAACTTGACTTTGAAAACCCATCGACAACCAATTGGTGTCTTTCATGGTGGCAATGGAACACAATGAATTTTGGCAATCATCGACAACCAAAAGATAATGTTAATTACTTATAAGAGAGATGGAAATTTGGGGGTTTATAGGCCAATCCTCAAAATTTAGGAGAATGATCAAAATTTTGGCTAGAAGAGTGTACGGCCATGGCTTCTTCATCACAAAATTGGGATAATTTGAAGAGACGGCACAAAAAAGGAGTAGACGTACGGGAGTGGCATTTCTCGTGCGTGGGGCGCGTTCTTTCACAGGAAGGGTTTTACATAATTACACATTCATAAAATAGTACTACTCCCCACATCCAAAATACATGCTAGCTGTTTTGACTTTTCATGTCCTTTATATGAATCGAGACGCCAAATGGTTTTATTTATCTACAGTTTTCCCATTAATTAATTAAGTTTTAAAAGTTCAAGGGAGAAAATTAAACTTCAATTTTTTTAGGGGGGCTGACCTAGCTTTGAGCAAGAAAAGCACCGTATCAACGGTATCATGCTCTTGTTAGCAAGTATAAATACAGTACAATTTCGAGCATATAATTTGCAAGCTAATCGATCTTTAATTTAATTAATTAAAATTAATTAAACAAACATGTCTAAATCTCTAAATTTCCTTGTCATCTTCGTTGCCGTACTCCTCCAGCTTGCAAACCACGTCACTGCCGGCCCACCCACTGAACCCACATTCAGGTACAAGTTCTGCAGACCCATATCGTACGGCAACTACACCGCCAACAGTACGTATGAGTCCAACCTCGAAGCCGTCGTCTCCGATCTCCAGGCCCACGCCTCCGTTTCGTCCTTCTACGACACCAGCGCCGGCGACGGTGCTGACACGGTGTACGGCCAGTTCTACTGCCGCGGCGACGTAAACACCAGCTTCTGCAGCGACTGCATCAAGGCGGCCTCCGTCGACGCCCTGAATTGCTCCAACGCAAGGGCCGCCATCATCTGGTACAAGGAGTGCACCCTCCGGTACAAGAACGAGTCCGTGTTCGGTGTACCGGAGGAGGACCTCACCCTTAACTTTTACGCTCTATCGAACATGACCGACCCGGAGACGTTCTCGCCGGTGCTGAATGAGACGCTGACGGGACTGATACAAGAGGCGGTGTCGGTCTCTGGGGGGTCCTCCAGCGTCAAGTACTTCGCGACTAATGCGACGGAATTGTCCGGTTTTGTGACGGCCTACTTTCTGGTGCAGTGCAGCCCTGACTTGAACGCGACGCAGTGTGAGTCGTGCCTTCTCTTCGCCTCCGGCGAGATGAACACTTGCTGCGGGGAGTGGCCGCTCGCCATTTATTCGTCGCCCCCTAGCTGCCAGGTGAACTACGACACTCGCGACATTTTCTACTTTACTCCCCCTGCCCCGCCACCGTCTCCACCTTTGGAGTTTTTCACACCACCACCCCCTCGGCGGCCGCCTCCTCCTCCACCTCCTATGGCGACAATTTTGCCGGGGACACCGCCCTCTATGAATGGTACGTATAGAAACATCATTTATATTTGTTTGGATCTCCTCACAACAAAATTATTTAGAATATAATTATACTTTGAAAAAAAAATTAAAAATTATAATCTTTTCGTTTATCATTTACTATTCACGCACGTTTTCTTAGAATAATAAAAAGTATACAAAATAGTAATTTTTTAATTAATTTATTTTAATAATCTCATACTTTTTAATAATAAGTACTACGTATAATATTATTAAAAAAAATATTTTATATAACTTTTATCACCTTAAAAAATGTATATGAATAGTAAAAATATGCTTTAAAAAGATGATTAAAAAAATATTTTATATAACTTTTTTAATTAATTTATTTTAATAATCTCATACTTTTTATCACCTTAAAAGACATTAAAAGTGAATGGATGGAGTATTTGTGTTTCATACACTTATATTTACATGTCTATAAATTTTATTATGAAAAAATATGTTTTAAAAATATATATATATATATATATATATATATAACTAGTTTTATTATCCGCGATCTTCGCGGGTTTTTTATATGACTTTTATTATTCATGCACAAAAGAATGATATATTCTATTTATAGTGATTAAAAGAATGATTCTATTAGTTTATATTTTTGTATTTTTTAAAATAAAAATTTTCATGATAAAAATTTATAAACATGTTAATATAAGTGTATAATACAAATATATTTTTTAAATTTTATCTGAAGTAATATTCTTATACCTCAAATATATAATTTTGTGGTGCACGAACTGGTGTATAAGAGTGTTGTGGGAGTGGGAGATCCACACGGACATTCAAAACATTTATTAAGGTCAGATGGCCTTATTATGATTCCATACGGGTTTGCTTTTAAATCATATAATTATAAATGGTTTTATTTTGAAAGTAAGTTCATTTAATAATTAGAAAGTGATTTTCAAAAACATATTTATTTTTAATTTTAATTTTTTTCTGCATATATAAATATAATTATTATATTTTTATCCGTTGTTATCTTATTTTTTCAAATAAATTAAATTAATCTATCTCTATCTAATTAGGATTTTACTAAAATATAAATAACATTTTCTTCATTTTCTTCTTATTTTATTCAAAATATAAATAATGTTATTTTATTCTTTTAGTTTTTACCTTATTTTAGTCTTTTAATTTTGTTCTCCAATTTCCCTAATTGATTATTGAATGATTATTCTAATAAATGATCAAAAAAGCTAACAAGCTTGTTTTGTTACAATTTTAGGTGGATCATCAGTGATACCAAACCGCAATAGTAAGATGTTCGGGATCACAACTAGTGCACTCGTATTGTTAACGATTGTGTTCAACATATAAAACGATCGATCCCTCACTCTTTGACGTTATGAATCTACACACCTATTACGCGTGTTGAATATATGAATTGACTGGATGGAGGTCGTCGATATCGATCTCGATCTCGATCGAGTGTAACGATTATGTACGATTGAAGTAATTGTATGTCATACTTTCCTTATGCAAATGGATGAAATGTGATTGTGTCGTTGTAAATTTGAATGTGAATTTTTATATATGTACTGCGTGCGTATGACAATATATATAGTGAAAGACTGAAAGCAAACTCATGTTGAAAGTTAAAAATGTTTAGAAGTTAAAAGTTACACTACAGGAAAAACGAGTCAATTTCGACGCTTTTAATGGCCATTCTCGACGCCATAAAACGTCGAAAAAATCAATTTCGACGCTTTAAGAAAGTGTCGGTAATTTTTGCGTCACGAATGGTCCTGAGTCAATTTCGACGTGAATTTGTGTCGTGACCTGTTTCGACGCATAAAAGCGTCGAGATTGGCATGCCATTTTCGACGCCCTAGGATGTCGAAAATGGCTCATTTAATTCCTACTTCCAGCCAATCTTGACACTTTAGGGTGTCAAAAATGGCTGATCTCATTGTTACTGTCAACCATTTTCGACGCCCTAGGATGTCGAAATTGGCATATATTTTTTTTTTATTAATACTTTTCTTTCTTCACTTTTCTAAATTAATTAGCACATATAAGTAAGGTTGTAGCACAGGCTATAAGAGATAAAGTATACATAATGCATCATTTAAATTCACATAACCATCTGTTGGGTACAATTGAGTGCTTAAAATAACCATTAAGTTCTCAATTTAAGTCACAAAATACACACATCCAAAATATCATACTCCCATTAAACATCTAATCATATGTTCTGCTGCACCTTGGATCCTATTTTACAAGAGGAACTGAAGAGATACCCAGAAAGGAACAAAAGCCTAACACATAGTCCCATTTCAGTAGGAGTAAACATGCATGTTGCTGAGGATGACCTGAGCCGGAATCAATAACTTTGCATCATCATTCATCACAACCACCTGAGTCCATTGAAAACAACAATATCAGCAACGATTGGCAAATCCAGTAGTCTAGCATCCACAACCTAGCAGCAAGAAATGCTAGCTCTTACATTTAGCAGCTGATAGGAAACTAAAATTTGCCCACATGATTCGATGAATTAGAATTTCAGAATATAAAAATTGGACTCCAGATGGAAATTGACAAACTAAATGAAAATAAAAGCACAAAGATAGTTGTAAATTCGATGAAGAAGTAATATAGAACTTTTTCAATAGCTAGCTAGATATTAAAAAACTAGCAAAATTAGAATTCAAATTGAAATAGAAGAACAATAGCAAGATATATAACGAAGACTGAAGACAATAGCAAGATGTATAACTGAAGACTAAAGTTGCTTTTTTTGATTGATGGCCTATGTAAAATAGGACATGTGCGTAAGGCTCAAGGAGTGAAGGGCTTTTGTTATAAATGCATCCACAATCATGCATTATTAAAACAGAAAAAGAACCAGAAAAAGAACAGATCTTTTATCCAAAGGATGCAAAACAATATATATATATATATATATATATATATATATATATGCATTCAACAATAGTCTAAATGTCTCTATCTCAAGATCAGTGCAAAGTGTGGGTTAAGTTTAGAATCTCTACTTTATATACATATATTCAATCAATAAGTTTAAAATTACAGATCAGCCAGCAATTCAAGTACAGCAACCAGATTTACAGAACCTCCCATAGACAAGCTGCTGGTGTCCTACATACAATTATGAGGACGGCAATGCAATTACGTTTAAAATTACAGATCGGCCAGGCACTTAACTGAATTAAGTTGTCCCTTCCACAACATTAGTGCAAAAAACCCCAAATTTAGAAAAGTACTCCGGCCAATTAAGGCCCATGTCAAGTTATGTCCATTTCACACTGATAAATCAAGGAGCCAAAACAGACATTTTTTTACCAAAAAGAAGAGCACACAGAGTTGAACAAAAGTACTCCAGCCAATTAAACACACACAAGTATTCAACTACAGTTTCACACTCACAAAAGGAGGTCTAGAACTTATACCTCTTCAAGGGATATTAGTCACATTTGATCCATGCTTTCCTCCGAATCACCATTAGTAGAAGCGACCTTCATACAAAAAAACAAAAGAGGTTAGAAATGAGAGTTGGATTAGGAAATACAAAACAAATCATTATGAAAATAAATAGAACCTGAGAATCAGCCGCGTCCAATGTAGCAGCCTCCATAAACTCTTTAACTCTACCGGTACGAATTGCATCTAGAGCTTGTAGCATCATTTGGTTAGATTGATCTACCTTTGCTCGAAGCTCTTGATTTTCCATTTTTCAGGCTTGTTAAAGCAGCTTCATTTTCCATTTTCAAGCTTGTTAAAGCAGCTTCATTATCCACCTCCATCTTTGTTAATTTTGATTTCAAATGCTCTATTTCCATAGAGTTGTTCATGCTCGCGGCACCACCTCTTGTTTGTCTCAAGAAAAAGGACACCCCAAAAATGTCACTTTCTTTCACTCCTAACCCAAATCAGACTGGCCTCTTAGGTTTTCCATCTTCATACATAAGCCTCTCAAACACGGCATTTTCGATTTCCACTTTAGCTTTTGACGAGCCCGGTTTTTTAAGATGTTCTTGTACTTGTTCATTTGCTTCCACCTAAAATATATGAAAACATTACTTCCCATAGTCATCAGATCATCAATGGTTCTTAAAATGACTATAGTCTCTTGTCATAATTGCACCCTTAACAATTACTAATTTACAAGATGGGAGGAATTTCTGTCTTTGATAATTTCTTATTGTTTTTCTTCATGTGGTAAATGATATTTATAGAGTTAATAAACATATTTAGTGCAGCGTATGTATAATTCTTTAGTGCAGGAGTGTCAGGAATTGAAGATGTGCATGTTGAGTGCATATTATTTCCCAAGCATTACTTCATGTTTAGAGAAGAAGAGAACATCAAACAGTACAAAAAAGAAGTAAAAAGAAAATACATACCAAGAACTCCGATGAAATTGTATTATCAACAAACCCTCCATCATGTTTGGTATGAGTCAATTTGAAAAACTCTAGGTGGCTAGGTTCTCTTCCCTTTGATTCCACCTTCAATAATTAACCAAAAAAAAAACATTATACTCATCATTGACAAAAAATTATATTAAATAAATAAATATATATATATATATATATATATATATATATATAAAATTACACATAATGAAAATCCATACAAAATCAGCCCTTTTATTAGCATAACTAGTAGAACCAGTGATGTGCACGTGACTTTTGGATGCTCTTGCCTCTTTTGCTTGTTTGGATTGTTCCTATAGTAACAATCACATAAATAGTTAGAAAATGCAAAAATTGGTGTGAGCTTTATTCAGGGCATAAGTGAGCTTTGATGTAACTTATCTCGAAAGGAGTGAGCTTTTGGTAAACTAGTTCTTAATGCCTCATTCAGAAGATGGGAATAAACTCGGGATTAAATGAATAAGTACCTTACTTTCTTCTGAATACCAATAATCAACCAAATGTATCCATTGGTTAAGCTCTTGTCCATCAGGCCCATCCTTGTAGATTTCCTCTTTTTCTCTATCCTTTGGGTTAAATTTTTTATCCTTCAAAGCATGTTTGTACTGCCTCCAATGTTTGGAAACACGCATGAGGATTGCCTTGTCATATGTGCCTCTGTCTGGGATAAGAAACTTAGACTGCAAAAAAAAGTAATTACTCCCCATATGACAGAAAATAAACAATGTAAATCCAAATAAATTTCAAAACATAAAGATACTAACTCGAACTAGTTGAATAATCTCAGCTTTAAATTGATCGTGAATGTCATTCCATGTCTTCTCTCCAATGGGGCAGAATCTCTTATTTCTGGCCAAAGATCCAAGGTATTTGACTAAAATATAACCACCTTTGCGTATTGGTTGGTTGAGGTTATTGAAGTTGACAACGCATCTGAGCCCAACATCAAGGGTGTCTATATTGCGAGCTTGTACCGGTCCACTCAACTTCATACGCTTTCCTTCCCTATCTATTTACACAATTGCAAATCAACAAACATATAAGAAAGTAAGAACACATTAAGCTACAGTGCTATTTGAGTTGAAAGATTTCAGAAAAAAAAAAAAGTATTTTTCCTTTCTGTTGACAGATTTCAGTTGCAATAGTTTATCCATTAAGATTCTTAGAGCAGGGGATGATGAGCTTAAGAGTTCGAAAACATGGAAAAATAAATGTCAATCAACTAATAAAATGTCTAATTCACTCACCAATAATCAAAACCTCTTCCTTTTCATCAAAATCTGGCTCATCAGGCCAATCTGATTGTAGATTTATTTGCTTTACACGCCGAACTCTGGCCCGCTTGGCTTTAGTCTTTTTGCCACTTTCATTTTCATTCTGCACTGGCTCACTATTGGCTTCTCTAACCGGCTCTTCCATGTGAGCATTGATATTAGGTGAAGGTGCACTAGCTGATCGCATGAGTAATTTACCCTTCATTGGTTTGGGAGGCCTAGACTTTTTTGTTTCTTTATCTTTTTCATAATGAGTCAAATGGCCTTGTGCATTTCTCCTTTTCTCTTTGCTAAGAGTATGAGGAATACTTGTAGAATGGGCACTTACACTTGTCATTCTCTCTTTGCCATGGGAACCTTGAAGATGTCTTGAATGGGCATCTCCACTTGTTGAATGGGCATCTCCACTTTTTGTTTCTTTATCTTTTTCATGATGAGTCGAATGGCCTTGTGAATTTCTCCTTTTCTCTTTGCTAAGAGTATGAGGAATACTTGTAGAATGGGCACTTACACTTGTCATTCTCTTTTTTCCATGGGAACCTTGAAGATGTCTTGAATGGGCATCTCCACTTGTTGAATGGGCACTTACACTTTTCATTCTCTCTTTGCCATGGGAACCTTGAAGATGTCTTGAATGGGAATCTCCACTTGTTGAATGGGCACTTCCAGTTGCTCCTATCTCTCTACCATGATTACCAAAAAGTGTAGGTGAGCTAGCTGAATAGGCATCTCCGCTGTCTTTCCTTCTCACTCTGACATCTCCAACTGACCTCGACTCTAGTACTTGATCGTGAATAGTTTTTGTTCTTTTGCTTCTATAGCTCATTTCAAAACAAGAGAAATGGGTAATCTTGTCCTGCATTGCAAGTGAGGAGTGGTTAGTGCTCACATTCGTAACAAAGTATAATAATAGATGTTTATACTGAACATATATTGCCTAAAAGCCTGAGATGTCATAAACTATATAAAAGTTATATAAAAACAGTGAAGAAGATTTATGCAGTCTCAAGGCACAGCTTTAGCAGAAATCAATGCGTTTAAGCTCCAGTCCTAGTAATGATATTACTAAAGAATCAAATAAGGAATAGTTGATAATCAAATGTTGAATTGATTAGTAGGCATATATATGTTGAATTGATGGAGTGTTTGTTTGACAGGTTAAGGTATTGGGAAGGCAGAGCTGAAAGCTTAATCAGCAGAGAAAGAAGGTATTGGAAAGTAGCTACAGCTTGAGTATAAAGAGGCTGATATTGGAAAATTTATGCAGGAGATTGAGAAATGCAAACACCAACAGAAAGAAGTTGAACGACTAAGGATGAAGGATTACAGAAATGAAGATGAACCTTGTTTGCAGCAGATGATTTCCAGCCGAGTGCCAATGCCAGCAAAGAGTTATCTTGCAGGCAAAAACTATATAGAAAGTGGGGAAATAAGTACTTAAAACATGAATTTCATAGCATTTATACGTTAGCAATAAATCTATACTTAGCACAAGAAATTTTAACATCATGCATATCTGATTGGTTTGTGGATACCTTACAAAAAGTAACAAGCTCAAATAAAATAAAGAACATTTATAATTTATATCAACTAGACTCAAACAAAGTTATGCTAATAAAGGTTACACGAATGAGATTCACAAATAAAGCATAACATTGCCCAAATCAAACAAATCTCTAGGTTTTGTCTTGATCACGTGAAACCAGTCTTTATGCATCTCATCTTCCACGAAAAAGACTTGTTTAGCTTGAGATGGAAATATAAACGGATCATCTTTCAACAATCTACCCGTATGCATCAACTTAGAGAAATTGACACAAGCACCTCCATTGGCATATGTCCTGACACCCCTGTTTATGTCCACCCAATCACAACGAAATACAATGACTTTGTAGACCCCATAATAGTCCAACTCATATATACAAGTGTAATTATTTATATTTAATAAAAGATTATTCATATATATGTACATATGAATAATCATGAATAATGTCATTGTTTATAATTATTTTAATCATTGTCGTTTGATCTTCTTAATCCGTCGCTCCAAATTTGCTCATAAATCAGGTAAAAATTCGGTTAGGAAGGAACCTACCGATAGCATATACAGTAATGGATTAGGTCACGCAGACCGAAATCGTTGTATATCCTCTCTATATATAATTAGACTTTGTAGACCCCATAATAGTCCAACGAAAAATTATTGGTATTCACCTTTCAATAGGATACATCCACCTATAATGAACAGGTCCACCAAGTTTAGCCTCATCCACTAGGTGTATTAATAGGTGAACCATGATGGTAAAGAAGGTTGGAAGGAACTCCTTTTCCATTTCACAAAGGGTCAAACTAAGTCTTCTTTGGACATTATCCAGTTCTTCTAAATCGAGAGTGGTAGAGCACAAATACTTGAAGAAGGCTGATAATTCAGAAAGGATGTCAATTACCCTTGTAGCACTAGTTGCACGTAAAGCCACAGGAATGATATCTTGCATCAAAACATGATTGTCATGACTTTTAAGGTTCAAGAGTTTATGTTGCTTCATGTTGACACAACGGGAGAGATTAGACCCATATTCATTAGGGACTTTAAGCTTCTGCAAGACTCTCAAAAATCGTTCTTTTTCCTCGGAAGACATAGTGTAGGAAGCTGGAGGCATATAAGGCTCTCAATTAGTACTTTGGAATGGAGGTTAGTACTTTGGCTCCGTTTGATTGATTTTTCAACTTGATAGGACATTCCTAGTCGGTTGATGGTTAGTACTGAGGCTCCATTTGACAAAATACTAGTCGATGGGGTAGTTGAAGCTGATAACTTATTTGTGTTAAATATATACTACCTCCGCCTCACAAAGCATGTTGTTTTGCTTTTGGCACGCTTTTTAAGAACAGTAAAAACTGTATAAAATATCAATGATTTTTTTAATTTTAAAAAATAATTTCATACTTAATACAATTATCTATGAAATTATGAAAAAAAATTGTTTAAAAAATTAATATTTTATAGAGTTTTTAGCTTCTTTAAAAAATGTGTCAAAGAATAATAAGCTAGTATGATGTTTGTAAACCTGGCGGTTGGAGTAGGTGATGGAAACTTGTGAATAGAAAATCATAAGCTCCGAAAAAGCTTTGGTGAGTAGCTGTTGAAACACTCTCATTTCAAAATCTAATAAAACTAAAATATTATATTTATTTCATTTACAAATATATAATATCAAAATCAAAAGGTACAATGAGCTAGGTCATGGGTTTTATTTTGTCAAACGGAGCCTTAGTACCTATGGTGGATTGCTTGATTTCAGAACCCTAAATACAAGCTTTGCATTCAAAGTTTGGCATGATAACTCTGATTCTTATTAGATGTTGAGATTCACATAATAGGACACAATGTCTTCCAGAGTTGGACACTTGTGTTGATGTAACGATTTCAAGTAAGTTGATTGTTTAGTTAATAATTGTTGAAATGTGAATGTGACCAAAAGTGTCCCACATCGGAAAGTTGAACATATCAAGCCCTAGTATATGAGTCGGTGGACTACTTCTTCTATTGCTAATTGGTTTTAGAATGGAACCTCACTCGGCTTGTGTGCTAGGCTACTAGCGCATGTGCACGAGCGCACACAACCCTGGACTTTGATAATAATTACTCTCTTTGAGGTCATTGTTTCCTCGGTGTTTGTTTTTTGTACTGGTTAGATCAAGTTGGGGAGGGTGGTGTTGGTATAATTTATGAACAACGATTGTCATGACCTTCTTTCTAGCGTGTGTAATTACTGCATTTGTCTATTTAGCTGAAGTTGAAACGGGGATGGGATACAGATCTAATATTTCAACCATATGATGTGTTTGTGCATGCATAGCCATGACTTGTAATAGGAAACCATGAACTTGAAAGGATTACGCTCACTGATCCTTCATCACTTAAATCAACAAGCATGATCTCTGATCCTGTTCTGCTTCAAGTTGTGCGCAGTCCGGTAATTTTTCTTGTTGTTCAGTACAGAGAAAGTAATCATGTCCTTGCTGTTCAGTCCGGTAGTTTTTCTCTCAACTTGTGCTTCTTTATTTGGGAGTTTTTAGTAGCCGAATTAGATTATTTGACCTTTGTATTCATAAATTCAAATAGGGGTCATTGGAATCTTTTGATCCTCTGTCACTTCGGTGAAAGCTTGGCTTCAAAGACCAAAAAGCCAATCATGCCACTGCTTGATTCTCTACATAAGGCAGGATGCAGAAGATCAACAACGGATAATGATGCCCATTGTACCTTAGCATCAAACAGGCTAGATTACAAGCGTCAGACCTAAAAACATTAGTCATGTATTTTTATGAGAATTGGTGTCACTGACCAGTCATACTTGCTCAAGGAACGTCAGGTCGATCCAGTCCAGTACTCAGGAAACCAAACACAGTGCAATAGGAACAACATTGTTCGTGACATTGAGAGTATTTGCTTCACTTTTCATACCCTTACTTGAACCCACAAACACCTCATCACCAGTCCTAAGATCAAGAGCCTTCATTCTTTGAATATTACTCATGTATATACAACAAAACAACTCACCATTACAAGGATATGGAGCAACCAGTTTCCTCCACCTTTTCAGCTCACCGTCTTCCCAACATGGACTGATGAGGCATCTTTTCTCCAGGCGCCACTCTCCCCTGGCATAGTCTACTATCTGCCACACACACAGCCTCTGGACATTGTTATCGCAGAGCTCAATCTCGCAAAACTTGAACAAAGTCCTGATGCCGCAAATGAATGAGATTCATGCCCGAGTTCACCAGGATCTTACCCAGTCCACTAGGCAGCTGAATGCGGCCAAATCTGTCAGGGCTGTCAAAGGGATCATAAGTTACTATACTCCTTGTTTTCAAATCAAACTAGTGCAAGATACCGTTTTAGTTTGAGATTGAGATCAAGATTGACTACTATCAAATACGGTCTTTAATTACTCAGTTGTGTTGGTGAGTAGTTTGGGATTTTTCAATGAGGAAGAGTACTCTCAAACAGGACGGCTGCAAATCTGCATCGATCTCACCAGCTCTTTAAGGATAAGGCAAAGAACAGAGTTGATGATCTGCAAATTACAAGATGTTGCCGTGCACAATTTATTAACTTCCTTGTCCTTGAGAAGCAGGCTTAGGTGCTAGTTGAATTGGAAGGCATGATGTTGAAAGTTTGATGCGACGTTATCCTTTCTAGTTCATGTACGTTTACTAAATTCTATTGCTCAATCAAATGTGAGCAACAATGTCTCTGATGCTGAGATCATATATAGAGGTTGAAACACAAAATGGTTAGTGTTAATGTTCCTTCTAGTTACATACTTACATGTCACATTCATACTAATTGTAACAAAACATTTAATTTTACATCAAAATATAACAACACGGTTACTTTGCACAAGACGGAAACCAAGCAGGGATGATCTTTCTAAATCCTGCTGTTGAAGACGAATTGCAGCCAGCTTCCCCATGAAAAGGAGACGACCATGGATTCAACAAAATAGGAACCGCTAAGGTTAGATCAAAAGACCGATTTTTAACCTTAAAAAGATCCACACATACCTTTTCAGCACTCGCAAGATCATGAGCATCCTCGTAAGCATATAAGGACCAAAAGAAGTCGGCATTTAGAGGATCCGGAGCAAACAAGAGCCTGCAATCTCTAAACAAGCTTGCGTTCCAGTGTGGACTAATAGGACATCTTTTCTGCATACATCACTCTCCCTTGTCAAAGTCCACTAACCGCCACACACACAGCCTCCAATCACCATCACCACAGTCCTCTATCTCACCAAACTCGATTAATTCTTGCAGCCCCAAACGAATCAGATTCACTCCCGAGTTCAACACCTTCTTACCTGATCTAACGGGCAATGGAATGGAGCCGAATCGTTCAGGGCTGTCGTAGGGATCATAAGTCACTAACGTCCCTATACTCCAATCAAAGTAATACAAGATACCCTTGTAGTTTAATAATGGCTGACAAGAATCTAGTTTTACCGAAGCAGGATAGCTTACTCGTTCCTTGCGAGTCCATCTCCCAGTATCCGAAGAGAAGATGTCAACTGTATCAAATTTGACGGAATCAGGAGTACTGGTGAATTGAATACGCACCACTTTGTAAGTAACACTGTCTTGATTCTCGCCTACTGGTTGGGGAACACGAGTGGCAAGACCACACACCCATCGACACATGGAAAGGTACAAAGTAGGCAGTTTTACGGATTGGTGGGTGAGCGGGTTGCAGACGAACATTTCACGCCACCATGATGTGGAGTTTGCAATAGTACAACCACCGAGTATGAGTCCATCGCTTGAAGCCTCTATGCGATATAAAGAGCTGCTAGGTCCGTACAAAGTGGCAAGAATATATATCCTTTTAGCCATTATGTTAATCACTAGCACCACATTCTTGTACTCTATGAAAGAGATAAAAAGGATGAAGCTCAACAATTACATTTTTTTGGATGGCAAATAAACTCACTAGTTAATATGCTAGCATAAGAAATATTGAGTTTTAGTGGAAACTAATCCACAAATTTTAGGCAAAAGTAAATCAGACAAGGTCACAAGGCAGGTTTAGAATAAAAAAAGGAATGTTATCAATTAAGGCTGAAATGAAATATATAGGCAATTAAATAAGATACATGGAATTTCCTTCATGTATCTTATTTAATCGCGAGAATGCAATGTCATATTAGCATCCAGGGACGGATTCAGGGGTGGGCTGGACTTTGCTGCAGCCCACCCCAGAATTTCAGAAGTTAGATAAGTAAGAGTAGATATGTATCACAAAGCTAGAGTTTCCTATTCATTAGCTTTATTTGTCCCATTTGTTCGTATTGCCCTCTTTATTTATCTAGGGTGTGTATTTGACATTAATAAAAAATTTCTCCTCATTATTTTTTTTTATTTATGTGTGTATTTATATGTTATATATGTCATATTTAATAACTCTTACAAATTTGTTCGTTGTATATATTTTATTTTTCTCATTATTAGTTTTTTAAGGTATATATATATATATATATATATATATATATATATATATATATATATATATATATATATATTATTAATAACTCTTAAAATATTGTTCATTGTATAAGGCGATTTTAGCCTACCCCGATTTATATTCCTGGTTCCGTGCCTGTTAGCATCCCTCACTCAACCTCACAGCCAATGAACAAAAATGAATTGCAATGGCAAATGCAGTTCTCACGGAAAAATTAAAGAATGATACAGTGACGGCGTATATAGAATGGAGAAACTAAGCAAATCAGAAGGTTACAGATGACAATACCTGAAACATAATACCGAGGAAAGCCCAGAGTTTGAAGATATGGAAAGGTACAACAATGCACAACTGTAAAGATACAAAACAAACACAACTGTCAAAATTGTAGGTCAACACCCAGTCAGTACCAACAGACAGGTAAGCCCACAAATCTCACCTCCGGAGGCATCGTACTTAGTCCAAATTCTACAAGCTAACGAAATGTGACTTTCATCATTCTGAACTAAAGCAATTAGGCTTTCTAAACAAACATAACATTAAAAAAAAACAGAAAAAGGATATGAATCATGAATAACAGTTACATCATTCTAAGTAATTAAGCTTTCTAACTGTTACAGTACAATTAGGCTTTCTAAACAAACAGAAAATAAAGATATGAATCATTATGAAGACTTGAAGAAGCTCAAAGGAAGGAAGGAAACGTACCATTCAGATTCCGACATCTGATGCTGAGGAGAGGTTCTTCGGAATCGGAGGGCGTGGTCGAGTAAGCAGCAGATCCGGAGGTGATGGCGAGCGGTTGTGCCATTGTTGTCGATGTCGAGGCTTGTCCTTCAGTGGTTGTCCTGGCGGCATTGGCTGCGGTCTCCAACTGTAATGCCGGAGTAGGAGGGGTGGTTGTGGGGTCGTCGCAGCTGCCGGAGAAGGAACCCCCCGTGGAGAAGTGGAGTCTTTGGACTGTGGGTGCAAATGGAGCAGAGGAGTGGAGCCGTGTGCCGGAGGGCTCGTCCCGGGTGCCGGAGGAGGAGACTTCAGTGTCGGAGTAGGGGCTGTGAACACTGAACACCATCTGCACGGACTTCGTTCGTCGACATGGAGGCATCGTGGAAGAATTTGGGGGTTTAGGGTTTGAATTAGGGAGATGAAGAAGAAGGGGATTTGGGGTGGAATCGAAGGGGATTTGGGGTAGAGATGAAGAATTTGGGTTGAATAAACCACTTTGGGGTGAAATCGAAAGGATTTGAGGTGAAATCGCGTTTTGGGGCTTAGAATTCCATGTCGCCGCTCGGGTGGAGTTTGGGGGAAGAGGATGAATGGGAAAAGCGTCCCTTTTTGGAAAAATGAACAAAAATAATACCAAGTATCAACTTTTGTCCAAAAATAATACGAACTTTGAAATTGAGCGTTTCATATATGAACTATCGCCCTATTAACCGAAAATAATACATATGTGTATTCCGTGAACTTTCCGACCAAATACGCCACGTGGACGCCGGAAAACACACATGTCATAAATTTTTGTCACGTCACCAAACTTGTAAGTTATGCCATATCATAATTTTTTTTTAAAAAAAAATTAAACAAATAGGCAAATAGCTACAGTACCTTTCGAAACAATGGGGGAGAGAACGCGCAGATAGCATTGAGAAGAAAGTGAAGACGCCCACCCTCAATTCCATTATTTCGAAAGTTACTGTACCTATTTGCTTATTTGTTTAATTTTTCTTTTTTTAAAAAAAAATAAAAAATAAATTTATGACATGACATAACTTACAAGTTTGGTGATGTGGCAAAAATTTATGCCATGTGTGTTTTCCTGCGTCTACGTGGCGTATTTGGTCGGAAAGTTCACCGGAATACACATATGTATTATTTTCGGTTAATAGGGCGATAGTTCGTATATGAAACGGTCAATTTCAAAGTTCGTATTATTTTTGGCCAAAAGTTGATACTTGATATTATTTTTGTCCATTTTACCTCCCTTTCTTCAATTTATATTGTCGGTTGTGAAAACGAACATATTCTATTGTTTGTCGTCTGAGTAAGTGTTAGAAAAAAATGGAAGAACCTCAAATAGTTGTGGTGTGGCCGTGTGGCCACCACATACGCCTATGTTCCGTTGCCTCGTGAAAAAATTGGCGCCAAAATTGGCGCACTTGCAACGTTGCAAGTATGCAGTATGCACGAACACCCAGGCATATAATATATGTTGATCTATACAAATTTTATACCACTTATATTCTATAAAATTACAATCAATAATTGCAATATATTCTATAAAATTATAACCACTTATATATTTAAGTATTAATATTTTATAACACTTATATATTTAAATATAAAATTTTGTTATTAACTAGTATTCACATCACATATCAATAATTTATTTATACATTTTGAAAAAAAATCAATTAACTAGTATTCACATCACAAATCAATAATGACAAATTTAAAAATATATAAATAACATAGTTTCACAATTGTATGATTTTTTAAATTTTTATACCACTTACAGTATGTATATTTAAATATAAAATTTTGTTATTTTGTTAAATAGATTGTCTATAAAATTATAACCAATATATTTTATAAAATTAGAACCAGAATATCTTGTTCTGAATCTCAATATCTCAATTCTCGATCTCAATCTTAATATCAAATATCGATCTTAACATTTATCTCAATCTCAAAACTCAATCTTGGTCTCAATCTCAATTGATCTTAACCTTGATCTCGATCTCAATCTTAATATCAGATCTCGATATCAATATCAATCGCAAATCCCTTCAAGAGAATTGACTTGCAATAGGAGAAGAGTTGTAGTCTTGTAGATGTATCTCGATAGGCTACTCTTCATTTTCCTTTTTCGTTGATTCGAATCCTCATCACAAACGACCAATGGGTTTTTTTTTAATTAGGATTGAGCTTTCTGAATCAACAACAGGTGTGTCCTTAAGGTTTTACATTGGAGAGGTGAAAACCTCACAACCAACCATGCACATATGATCCAAGTAGCGGCTCCAATTGCCTTCGCAGGACATGATCTTCTTGCATCTACAAGTCGCTAGCCATTTATAGATCACATATAATCCGAGTAGAGTTTCCAAGTAGAGCCGAAGAAGTAAGTTTTTGACACTGCAAAGTGCAAACTGATCAATCCTAAAACTCATATGACAAATACTTTGTTTTTCCCTTTATGCCCCACATTTTCACTACAGAAAACATCCAACTCACATGTGGAACAAATTGATCCATCCCTAGAGAATGGTCTTAAGAAATTGAGCCAAGGAACTAACTCTGAAATTAATTGCATGTTCTGTGCTCTGAAACACTCAAGGAAAGAGGACAGAAAACAAATTGTGTAATGAAACACTACAAAGTGCAAACTGGTCAATCCTAAAACTCATATGACAAATACTTTGCTTTCCCTTTATGCCCCACATTTTCACCACAGCAAACATCCAACTCACACGTGGAAGAAATTGATCCATCCCTAAAGGATGGTCTAAGAAATTGAGCTAAGGAAGTAACTCTGAAATTGATTGCATGTTCTGTGCTCTGAAACACTCAGGGAAAGAGGAGGACAGAGAACAAATTGCATTGTAATGGAAAAGTTTAGGTCGTAATAAGATGATGTTTTCACACAAGACACAACACAAATTGTGCAAAACAACTCAAAACAGCCAAATCACTAATTTCAGAATCTGGGGAAAATTTACAATGACGCAATACAGTAGCACTATATTCTATTGTCTGTCAAACATATTATATACTGCTACACAGTGGAGACAGTGCATAAAGCAGCCAAATCACTAATTTCATAAACTGGGGAAAATTTGCAATGACTCAATACAGTAGCACTATATTCTATTGTCTGTCACAAACATGTTATATCCTACTGCACTGTGCATGAAGCCAAAACGATTGAAAAAGAAGCTTACCATAAAGGATGATCAGGACAGCAATAACAACTTGAAAATTAACCCCATCATTCTCCCTTTAGTTGTTGTGTATGTGCAGCAATCTCCCCTTATGCTTCCCTCACTTTTTCCCCAAGTTCCCACTTCATTTGATCAGCTATATTTTATAGGCAAAAAATGAAAGAAAATCGTGTTAAATATTATAGATACTTGTATTGTGACAACATTATAGATACTTGTATTGTAAAAAAAGTCTCTTACCAATTATTGTTTGAAGTTCAATTGCAGTAGGGTGTTTCTTTGGATTGATTGCTAGCAACTTTTATTAGCAATTTGTCTTCAAATGGGAAATCTTTCACCCAATCTTGAGGGGGTTGTCTACTTTCATTCAACAATGTAAGTTTGAGGAGAAGCTCCTGTTGAGATTGCAATTCATCATTTGAACATAGTTCAAAGAGAATAATGCCCAAACTGTACATATCAGCCTGAAATTCAAATGGAAATTACCTATGTTTGTTACTGCAACCATTTAATGCAAGGGAGAAAAAAATGGGAGATAGTAATTTAAAAATCACTAACTTTGTAATCAATTATTGCGGATTTCTTCTGAATCTCAGGTGCTCTGTAGTTGAATGTACCTACATTGCCATCTAGACTACCATCAACAGAACTATCCCCATGAAGGAACTTAGCTGAAAATTGTCAAAAATTAGTTTAATTGATAATATGAATTTGTTATGACGTAAAAAACGGTGATAAACACTAGAAATAGAGAAAGAGAAATAATTCTTACCGAGCCCAAAGTCTCCTATCTTTACATCATCATTGACATCCAGAAAAATATTTTATGGTTTTAGATCTTGATGAACCACTCCTTGGCTGTGTATGTACTGTAATCCATCAAGTATCCCATTAAAAATCCGCCACCTAGTCTTCTTGTCCAGCAATGATTCAAGACGTTTGCGAAGAGTACTTGAAAATATTAAAACATGATGAATTAGATATTTATAAAAATTAATATACAAAATAATGCAACGTAAAATTTACAAACCAACCTTGTACAAAGCTACATAGCTATGTACATAAATTTTGAATCGTTCAAAAACTGTGACTTGTCTATGGTACTCTCTTGTGCAGAACCCGAAAAATGTAAAGGGTCTTCATTTACAATGGGGGTGTTGGTTGTATTTAGGGAGGGGGGGAGGGGCGGAGTGATTTATAAGCTTCGATATCCAGTTGAAAGTTTTGCTTTAACCACTTATGCTCGTTTCATAGTAGATAACTCAGAATCACCACTATGGTTTTGCTTCCTTGGTAGATTTTTTTTTTCATTCTTGTTGTTTTTCTTGTTTTTTTTTTCCTTCTCCACTAATCTCCACCCACGGTTCCACCTAGTCCCAAGCCCACTTAGACCCAAGCCCACCTAGCCTAGCTACCTACCCATCGACCACACTGCCACACTCATCACCTCACTCAAGCCCACCTAGCTCGCGGTTCCTTCTTCCCAAGCCCACCTAGCTACCCATCGACCACACTCCCACGCTCCTCACCTCACTCAGTCCCTTCCTCCCTATAAATTCCCTGTTTCCCTTCCCAAGGGTTCCCCTCCAACCCTAGCGCCCCTCTCAAGCCCTCTAACAATCCAAATTTCAGCTCCATAACAATCCAAATTTCTCCCCCCAAAATGAATCCTCCACCCAACCGTTTTATTGGGCTCTCCTCCCCCGGACACGGATCCGGCTTGTGAGAGAGAGGGGAGGGGGGGGGGGCGGAGTGATTTATAAGCTTGGATATCCAGTTGAGCTTGGCAGGTCTCTTTGTATGTCGTGTCCGGAAAGAGGAGGACTCAATGATTATTCGTTCTGGCTCAACTTTATCCCAGTTTTGCCGAGGGAGCAACCCCGTTTTTCACCCTGAATGCTCGTTTCGTAGTAGATGACTCGAAATCACTACTACGGTTTTGCTTCCTTGGTAGAATTCTTTTTTTCCTTCCTGTTTGTTTTTTCCCTTCTCCACTACCCAATTCCCTAACCCCCACCCGCGGTTCCACCTAATCCCAAGTTCACTTAGACCCAAACCCACCTAGCCCAGCTACCTACCCATCGACCACACTCCCACACTCCTCACCTCACTCAAGCCCACCTAGCCCTAGCCCAGCTACCAACCCAGCCCAGCTACCACTTAGCCCACCCATCGACACTCCCACACTCAGTCCGTCCCTTACCACTTAGCCCACCAACCAAGCCCAAGCCCACCCATCGACACTCCCACATTCAGTCCTCACCACACTCCCTATAAAATCCCTGTATCTCTTCCCAAGGGAACCATCCAACCCTAGCGCCCCTCTCCCCAACAATCTCCCTAAATCCAAATTTCTCTCCAAATGGAACATCAACCCAACCATCATACTATGGCCTCCCCCCCCCCCCCCCCCCCCCCCCCCCCCGCGCAGAACCCTAAATGTTCATAGGCAAGCGCGGACTCAATCGGCTAATGAATACCGCCCCTACCCCTACCCCAACCCCAACCCCAACATGGCCTCGGCCTCAACAGCTCCGGTTCAGCCTATCAACAACTGGCAGACGGCCTCCTCCATTGCTGCCGCCGCTCTCGATGCCGCCAGAAGCACCGCTAATGCCGCCTCTGCCGCCGTCAGAGCTGCCAATGCTGCCGCCGCTGAGAAAGTCGCCGCCGCTGCCGCCGCTCTCGCCAACCATGGTCCTTACCATGGTCCTTGAGCTCGTCCACCGTCCAACGTCCGCCGCTGTTGACCTGTGTTTTTTTTTTTCCAGTTATTTAAAAAAAAAATGTGCGTTGGATTTCGGTTTAGGGTTGGTGGTGGTCGGTTTTGTGTGTTTCCCCTAAGCAATCTTAATATAAAATTTTGTTTCGTTTATTATTATTATTATTATTATTATTATTATTATTATTATTATTGTTGTTGTTGTTGTTGTTGTTGTTGTTAATTAAACATTAATGCTAAAACACACTGTCAATGCGACGTCATTTATTCGGAATCCAAAAAAATACATTTTGTGGAAAAGTAAAAAAACAATTTGGGGGAAAAAACTTTAAAAAAAAAGGAAAAGTAAAAAAAAAGTGGGAATTGAAGTAGAAGGTGACAAAAAAAACAACCTGTCCTCACCCGATTTACAGGCTGGCAACCATTTATTCGGAATCCAATCCAAAACCAGACCCTACCGTGTCAATACGACGTCGTTTCATACCCTGTCTCTTCCCTTCCATTTATATACACTCCTCTCTTCATTAGGACAATTTGGGTGGGGGAAATAAATTTGGGTGTACAAAGTAAAATGTAGAGAGTTTTATGTTTTATTATTTTTATTAAATAATTGGAAAAAAAAAACATTTTGAGGTTTTTTTAGCATAAACTTCCAATTTTGTTTACTTGGAAGGTTTAATATTTTGCAACTAACCTAATTTATTTAGATTTTTCCTCCCTGTTTTTTTTTCTTCTCCACTACCCAATTCCCTAACTCCCACCCGCGGTTCCACCTAGTCTCAAGCCCACTTAGACCCAACCCACCTAGCCCAACTACCTACTCATCGACCACACTCTCACACTCCTCACCTCACTCAAGCCCACCTAGCCCGCGTAGTTTGAGATTGTTGGAATCTCTCACATCTTATGGGAGATCAATTGATGCACAGACCGCATTGCTCGCCTCTTCTAATCCGACGTTTCGGTACCTTCACTTGAAGATAGAGACTTGTGCATCTGCATCCAAAAGGATGTCATTGGCTAGTAGGGCTTAGACAAATCTAAATCATCACTTGTATCAAAATATAAAAAAACCTCCCGTTAATAAGAAAATTTATTCTTTTGTCCAAGCTTTAATGAGAAAGAGTTATGCACTTAGCATGTCCGAAATCGAATGCTAAAGTTGGTCGGTAATGTGTGTTGTCAAAACCGAATATCTAAATTTAGTGAACCCAAGTCGAACAACAATAGGGTACGGTACTATGGTCAGTGTTATAACGTTAACTAGTATTTCTTCAAATTCAAATCTTCTTGAGTAAGTACTTTTTTTAAGGAAAGGTATTCGAAATAACAAACAACAACTTGTCTAGTAAACTGAGATGTTGGAAAAACAATTGGACCGATCATCGTGATAGGTAAAAGGAAAACTTGAAAATTAAAACAAAAAAGGGAAGCCTCGGATGCAACCAATCACAACAATATGATCAACCTAACCTGCAAGGGGCCGATGAAGACCAGGAGTCGTAGATCGTGAATACCAAGAGCACAAGAGAGTCGATATATTAGCACGCTGAATTATAATCGAAATGTCAATGAAGAATGACTTTTCATAAACAGTCATTCTAACCTTCGGATATATGTTAAAAAACCCAATTGAAAAAGATTCTCTACTAAATAACGAATCAATCATAGGGAAATCATTATTATGAAAAGCAAAAATAATTTAATTTTTGAAAATATTTTTCAATTAAACTTATTAAGCTATGTGTTTGGGTATAAGTTAGAAAAACTATTTCAATCGAGTCTTACTAGCTTAGTTGTTAAAAATGGTATATAGTGATCAATAGGTAATGAGTTTGAATCCTCATCCCTATTATAATGGCGTAATTAACCTATAAAAACAAAAATTATATATAGGGATAAATTTGTACAAAACCAAAAAAGAAGGGATGATTTTATGAAAGTAACCCAATGTAAAAGGATGATTTTCTGCAAAAGATAAATAAAAGGGTTGATTTTATGAAAATGCAACCGAGTTGTGACAACGGGAGCGTAACGCCGTAACGTGTGTAACGGCGGCGAATTCAAAACCGAATAACAAATGGCTTTGCAGTTGCAGCTCTAGCTAAAATCTGTACTCCGTAACTACTTCGATAGTGAAAAAAAAAAAAAAAAAAATCCAATAGCTGGTTTGAAAACGAATCGTTGGGAGCCGTGATTTGTAGACTCTTTTCGAACTTCCCGCCTGCTATATAATCTTAGCACCAGCCATTTTTGTATCTGCAGAAATTCGAAAATGGGGAAGCGACTGCGAAGGAGCAAACCGATCTGCTGTTGCATTTCTCCTCGTTCTTCCTTCCTCTCTCTTCTACCTCCCTTCTCCTTGTAAGTCTGCACCTCTGATCCATACACCATCGTTTGATTTGCTTGTTTCTTTCAATCGTGATTTTGAGCTTGTTCTTCGGTTTGCGATTGTTTTGTTCAATACTGTGTCTGAATTTCAATTCGACTGCTGCAAAAGAGATTTCATCGATCTGGCGTTTTTGCTTTCTATTTCGTTGGATTTTGAAACTTAATTAGCTTCATCGTGTTTGAATGATAGCGGATCTTCAGCGATTATTAGTTTCTGCTACGAATCTCTACTGTAATTAGTAATTGCGAGCTGAGATCGTTCCTTTTTAGTTATTTTAGACTACTTTTTAAGCGCTTAGGCTTCTGGATTGCGTTCGAGAGGCAATTTTGAATGTTGAGCTGTGTTCTTTGCGAACCTTTGATCCGTCTAGTGGAATTGATTAGGTCGAATTCGCTTTTGCTTATTTTGGTTTGTTCTCTCGTGTGAAGCTACGAGGATGACATCTGGACTGAGATAGCGAAGTATTTAGATGCCAAGTCCTTAGTGATGCTAGCCACGACCTGCAAATGGTTCTATAGTGTCGCAATGGAAGACAGTGTATGGAAATTTGCGTTTCTGAGAGATCTGCAGGTTCCCGATCCTGGAAAAGTGGCCTTCAAGTGGAGCAAGCTCTACGCTAAAGCTGTTGGTACTGCCTATAAAGCTGTAAATTTGTATCAGTTACTGTCATACTACTATAGATTTGTGATATTTCTGGAAGCTTAGAGTGCTTTGTTTTCTTGATAATTTGTTTGCAGATGGAAGCCATTCGTACCTCTTCCGACAGAAAGACAAACATATTGGTGATTTCCTTTCTCTGATTTCTTGTTTAAATTGAAACTCGTTTGATGTTATTCTCTGCTTGTCCTTTTGGATTCCATTAAGAAAAGCAAGTTTAGCCAGAATATGAGAGGACAGGTTTAACTTTATGTTCTTATCCATGCTGAAATTGCTGAATAACTCTAAAGGCAGAATCATATCTATTTTATACAATGATATCAGAGGACTTGCAGTTCCTAAGGTTCCTGAAGATTTAGAATGATCACAGTCTGCCTATGGAGCTAATATGAGCTGCTTCATGAAGCAAGTAAACACAGATATCATCTGTTGCAGCAAATGGATTTAGTACCTGAAACCTTTCTTTTAATTCTGAAATCTGAACAATTCTTTCATTTCATTTGGAGGATTTAGATTGGGTACGAATAGGGGCATTCTCCTTCAGCTCACCATCAGCACTTTTGACTGATAAGCTGACCTGTCCCAAGATAGTCCCTACAAATGAGCCTGTGGAGAAGACGGTGAAAAACAGTGGCTTAATTGTATTATCCAACATTAAGGATGGGATATGGATAGCTGGTACATACCAATCAATTTACAGATTAGCTGTCTTCAAACATTGCCTCAGTTGTGGCTAACTATTTGATTTAACCTACTTCTCAATTTCAGATCTGCAGCTCGTCCGTTGCCCAGTCTGTGACCTCAACACATGTGACGGTAAGAAACATTTTTCTAACCACTATTACCACCAAATCACTTGGTTTGTAGTTCATAAAATGTGTTCAAAACTGTCTGTCAATAATATCTACCATAAGGAATAAGGATTTGCCACTGATAATGCCGTCTCATTGTTTCATTCACATGAAAAAGGAATCAACTGAGCTAATATATAACTAAAAGTGATCATCTTCAGATTTTATTAGCTTAATCAAATTGAGCAAATTGAGTGTTCACTCAACCAAATCAAGAAGCTTCCCTCTCCCTTCAGGGACAATGCAGATATTAGATGCAAGACACATGGAACTTTTCCTGCACAAAGGTTTCCAAGATGGTAGCTGGCAATATACTTTGTTGGGCACTCATGAAGCAAAAAAGAATGTTGAAGGAGCTTGTGGTGCCATAGTTGATCTAAAGTACCTGAACGATGATTCTACTGCTGGTGAGACTACTTTCTTTCATGACTATCTCAGATTTGCTATCCCCAAACAATTTTTGCATCTGCATTCCCCAAACCCTGTGCAATGATGGCTTGGTATCCAATCTTCTGGGTATGAAAAACTCTACTTTGATATGATATAGCAATTCAATTTAATCTTAGCCACAGCCTACAATTACTATGAGTTACATATATGGTTTTTAATTTATTCTTTGCAACTGGTTGCATTTTGGCAGAGTTACTCAGCACCTCATGGCTGGGAAAGCCCACAGATTGGCAGCCTAGGACAAAGCTTACTCTTCATTCAGTTGCAGTCAATACCAATTTACAAGTGAACGAAGGTAATCATTCACTTAAACTCATTCACACTATTGTATCAGATACTAGAGCCTTGATGATAACCATATTTTTATCTAACATTGTATCCTCAAACCCAGGAATTCAAGTAAAATATAATGTGATGAGAACAGGAGACGAAGGGAAAGCTGTGGCCATCCAGATCTCTCAGCAGCTTCTTTAAGGCACGCATCACATTCTTTACAAAACTTAAGAGGAAGACCCGCCATGTCTCTTATACAATACCCTACAGAGCAGGTTATTTGATATGCAGATAGAATATAACTTCCACTATTTTTTCCCATTAATACAATTTTATAGAGATTAGATAAAGAAAAAGATAAACAGAAACAGTTCTGGCATTTAATAAGCTTGGTTGTTCCTGGGGCTGATATGCAGCATGTATTTACATCAGATCACAAAGCTCCATGGATGAAATTTTGAATAGTTTCAGACCTCACTGTGAAAGATGATATACACAGTTTTTGTTCATCATTTTCTTCTTGCCATGATATACAAATTGATAAGACGGCAAGAAGCATCTTTTCAGTTTGTCAATAGCACTGGATTGTTTTTGTTTGTTCCTTTTTAAAGGGAGAAGTAGCATTGGGAGATACAACAGCAATTTTAAGAAAGTTTACTTTTCTTTTCCTTATTGTTTGGGAACCTTTTGGCCCTGATTCCTCATGCAATGCCATCTCCATGCCGCTTGTAACTTTGTAAGAAACACATTTCCCACATCCTCTCCTGGTGCGAGTAGACCCTGAACAAGGAATTCGATTCGTACCTTATGATCTTTTTATGTCGCAAAAATATAGTTCAGTGCATATGCACTTTGCTCGACCCTACAATAGAAAGGAGAACCATTGAGTAGCTCAAAGGAGAAGTTTTATGACTAGCCAGATACCTGAAAGTGTGTAGCAACTGCTTGCTGTTAAAGTGTAAGAAACTGTGAGGCCATGATTTCTTGAACTTGAAGTCATCAGGCAATAGAGCGAAGACTTCAACCTCTGTAATCGTCTCAACAGTCCTAATTGAGATAGGGAAATCTCTTGCTTTCACTACTCTAGATGGTGCTGAATAGAAACTCCTAGTTAAAGCTATGTTGAACATCTATATATATCATCAAACATCTTCGAAATGCAAGTCGGAAATGTAATGTCGCAGCTAGTTCCATTGTAATCCTCTCCTTACTATACGAAATCTACCAATTAAGTTGTAAAGGTAATTTTGGAATTGCATTTTTCAGTCTTAGGTTTCAGATTGTAAAATGCATATTATGCATTGCCATATTGAAGCATGTCTATCTAGGTTATGCTTTTATGAATAATGCAACTTGATCAGGAAATTAACATGAGCAATGCCAGTAATAAGACCACCAGACTATCTTCATCGAATGCTTTGTAGCTATCCTGAGGGGTCGGAGCATTTGGTCTCGTACGACGATATAATAAGACCACCAGCTCAATCAAATGGTTAAAGGTGAAGCTTAAACATCCATCCTAGAAAAAGAAAGAAGGAAAGCCTACATGTCCCCATAAATTATCATAATACATAGAGCTAGCAAGACCCGACTTGAGAATCCGACCCAACTCACCCGACCCACGTCCGAAAATCGAGCGACATGCCCAACCCAAACCTTGGAGCCATGCCCGAAATTGACCCGAACAGAGACACTACATGAGGTTTAATAGTCAACAATTAAAATAACAAAAAAAAAACAATTATTTTCAATAAAAATAAATATGACCGACTTGACCCGACCCAACCCGATTCAACTAGAACAAACTTGAAATCAATTTTAACCCGACCAGACCCAACCCAACCGAGCACATAATAAACCCGACATCGATCGAACCCAACACATAATAAACTAGACATTGATCGAACCAAAATGGGTATTACCTGAGCCCAACCTGACTCGCTCATACAAGCTCTTCCCTCAAATGCCAAAGATGTTTTTGAACACTTTGGCTACTAAAACAGTACTAACTGGTAGAGTTATTTTCATCAGGCCATCAACTATTACTTTTCCCGGCCACCAATTATTGACCCCATTAAATGAATAATGGTACGGGTGGTGATGTGAAGAGAAAATTATAGTACTAATATAACAAATTAACAACGTAACGTTCACAGCACACATATATATATAATGCAACTAACTATAGTACACTTGTTACTCTCAAATTCAGGCAAGCCCTTTGGCCACTACTGCCTCCTTGATAGCTCTAAGGGATTCAACAATATCGTCGCACAGCATTCGAGCATCAGGAATGGTGTCCTCGTCGACCGAAAGAACAATCGTCATCTTATCCGCATAACTTTGAAAGTTAATCATCAATGCCTGCAACATTTCACATAAAAACATCTTATATGAAACAAGAGAAAAAAGGGGCTATTGATGGATCATTGTGTTTGCTACCACTTACGTGTGGTTGCCCATACGACGAAGGAGCTAAAAACTGCATAGGATGGCCGTAGAATCCGATTTCCTCCATGGGTCCAACTAAGTTTGAGAAGCACATTGTTGTGTGAGCGATAACTCCATGAGACATTGCACCCGATGCCTTAAGAAAGACACCAAAACGTCGGTAAACCACAATATATTTGATCAAGCTAGCTAGCTAGATATACATATATATATATATATACCTTAACACCGAACAACTTGAGAGCTATTTCGGAGATGGTGAAAGTGTAGAGGGCTTCAAGAGAACGCTTCTTACGATCAACGGTAGCCTTGGCTTCACGAATATAATCCATCGGATCATCTCGTAAGCCGATGGTGAAGGGTAGGAGAACGAATCCTATCCAGTTACCCCATTTTGCCTCTGTGTTCTTCTCCATCATATCAGCCAAAGCCTAGCAAAATATATGAATTAGATAAATATGAAACCTAATTACATAAATATGCCATGAAATTAGATAAGACAACAAAAATTAGGGCAAATTAGGAGGGTGATTCTCACTTGAATTCCAGCGGATGGTCTTAGGTTGATCAGTAGCGTTGATCTCAACCTTGTGTTCTTCGGTAAATTGTTCTTTGTCTCGTCCCCTAATTGTATACGATTAACTAATTTTTAATCTGGATAATGGAAATCTTTATGCAAATAAAATTAAAGGAAAGAGCAATAAAAAGTTAATGTGACTAAGTGCTCGTTTGGTATTGATATCTAGATATTACCTCCGGTCGGAAATATTTGATATGTTGACATTTTGCATGTATTTAAATGAGCTAAAAACTATATAAAATATTAATCTTTTAATTAATTTTTTTTCACAGTTTAATACTTATTACTAATAAATATTAAACTTTGAAAAAAAATTAATCAAAATAAATAAGATTTTATATACGGTAGTTTTTAGCTCCTAAAACTACGTGCACAAAAGTCAAAACATCAAATATTTCCGACCGGAGGGAGTATCATATATTATATCAGCTACGATATCTGATGTTTAGTGTTTGTTGTAGGTATATATTGATATGACTTAATCTGATATATGTGTTTGGTATAGACAGATATCGATATTACTTAGATATCAGATTTTTGCCTATTTGATATACTGATTTTGAGAAAGGTATCACCTAATGTCAATATTTTGATACCGATATCTTGATATTGAGATATGAACCGATATCGATATCTAGATATCGATACCAAACGACCAAGTTGGAGCTAATCTGTAAAGTATATAATTATAAAAATTTAATGGAACTTACCATATTTCCTATTGAGGTACTTAGAAAGCCCAGCTTGAGTGATGGCAAGTGCAGCATCGTTGATTGTCTGATTTTATTCCATCAAGTGTAAGTGATATAAATCCATATGAGGCAGAGATACAAATTTGGAAAAGTAACAACTGATTCATTAAACTCAACTACAACAACAACAAAAACCAATTTGAAGTTCCAAAATCAATATAAAAAAAATGTAACTTTTTTTTTTGTTAATTTGTTATGATCGGTTAAATAAAATAAATGATTGAAAAATTCTTATAGTCCATAATTTATAAAACTGCATATGATCTTAGTGACAATTTAGAAAAAGTTTTGGAATTTCAATACTCCGTATAAAAAAAAAGAATTAATTTAAAGCCTTTTTTGTAACTTAAAAATAAAAAAATAAAAATAAAAATGGGAGTATAATTTTGGTAGTGGGAGTATTAAATGGGAGAGCGGTAAATATGCAATGAAATGATGGTAGTAGAAGTGTAGAACCAAACAGTTTGGAGAGTGAAGTCGACCAAATGAATTGAATGAGCCAACTACAAATTCATTATTTACGCATCCCTCTTTATAGCTGCCATTGTGAAAAAACACAGGCAGTTGCATTAATTAATCAACACTAACCGACCCCCCTTTCATTTATGTTTGTTCAGTGAGGATTGGTGTTACACTTAATCATTTTATATATAAATTTATATTAAAAAAATATATTTAAATTCTAAATACTTATATTAACATATTTATAAAATTTTATTATGAAAAATTATTATTAAAAATAATAGATAATTAAAAGATTGATTATTTTAGAAAATATTTTTTATATTTTTCTAAAACATATATTTTCAAAATAAAAATTTATAAACATGTTAATATAAGTATATAAAGTATAAATATAATTTTTTAATTTTTTTAATGTAAATTTATACCGGAAATAATTAAGTATAACACCGGGTGTAACACTTTGGCGTTTTTTTTTTAAATGTGTGCTATCGATATAGGTTAGAAAGACTTGAGGATCGTTTGGATGAGTGACGAAAGTACAATTTCCTGAAAGTTACTTATCCGAATTGAATACCCCTCAAATGTACGTATTTCATGGGAATTTCATGAGTTTTTACTAATTAACCAAACGAGGCCTTATACTATAAAAGACTTTCCGAGATTTGGATTTTAAACTCTGGGAGCTAGATAAATTAGTTTTGAAAGGGAAAAAAAGGTTATTATGGATGAGTTTGATTGACTTTAAGGTAGTAGGTATTTTTTGATTGATATGTATATCATTTATGTATTTTATTTAAAATTTATATTATTTTAAACCTATTGTAAAAACACATTCAGGGTTAGGTTTATGTTCATTATGAGTTCGATTATCTCGAATTTCAATTCTAACGGGTTCAAGTCTTATTAGATTTTAGTTGAATTGAATATACTTAGTTATTAGAGTTTAGAACATTTTGTGTTATTGTGGGTGGTTTCAAAGTTTTTAAATTTTATCTTAGGATAGAGAAGAACACAAACACAACTAATCTCAAAAATTCAAAATTCATGATATTTAATGAAATACTCTGCAACCATTCCTAAAAATTCAGATATTTATTTCAATTTACCCTCTATCTCATAAACAACAGTATTTGTTTGAAACACAGATATGATAAAACCCCTTTCAAGTAGTCCGTTAGTAGGATTTATGGTCCCCTCTACTTCCAAAATTAATATATGTTGGATCATATTTTGAAACTGCTGTAAATGGAATATTTTGACTTTGTATTAATCAACCGATAATCGAATTAGCAGATTTAAAAATTGTAAAATAGAAAATCAAAGAAATTAAGGAGCGAGAGGGCGTACTCCATGAACGGCGTTCTTGATGAGTTTCAAATCGTCCAAGCTGACGGTCCTGAAGACGACCCTCCTTGGGGTATACTCCACGCCAGGTGGGCCTTTGAGAGGCGTGACGGTGTCCTTCAGGAAGACGGAGGTGGCGAGGAACATGAGCACGTCGACGGCGGTGTTCCAGCAGAGCTCCAGGAGGAGGAAGGCGGCGGCGATGAGAGACCGCAAAGACCACCACCTCGATCCGGCGGATGAGGTGGAGGAGCGCCGTGCTGTGGGGACGGTCGGGAGGGCGGAGGGGTCGGCGGTCTGGCGGGTGCAGGCGAGGAGGAGTGACATGAGGGAGGTGCCGTCGCCGAGCGAGTGGTGGATGCGGAAGACGCCGGTTGCCTCCGCCTGCGACGACTTTATATTCAAGATGTGGACGTCCCAAAGAGGCTTTGACCGGTCAAACGTGGTCTTGCTCAGCTCGTAGATGTAGTCCTCCACATACTTGTCCCCAAAGACAGAGGCAGAGACCGATTCACCGTTGGTCTCTGCCTCTATCTGGGGCACAATTATGTGGTCCTCCGGGTTGAGATTGCTCACCCGTACCCACTTCAGCCTCTCTCCTTTGCTCGCATCGCCTACCTACAAATCGAAAGATAATAAACTATCAATAATCTTTCTCGATCGATCGATCTTGTAACGAAAGATGAAGCTTCCGTACCACGATGCTAGAGAAGCGAGGGTGCCGAAGAAGGGTCGAAGGGAAGTTGGCCTTGACGGTGTCAATATCGACCTTAGTCTTGGAGCCCATGATGGCTAGCACGTGTATGTTGAAGTCCTTTTCATGGAACATCCTGGCACCGGGGCTCAAGGGCTCCTCCGCCCCAGCCACGGTGTCAGCCTCCGGCCCGCCTCTCTTAGTTGAGATGGGCTTGAGGCGTTGCCTCAACCCCACAGAAACCACAGTACTGTCGTCTTCCATGTTCCGACCGGTTGAGAGATCGATAAGGAAGACGGTAGAAGGGTGATGCGTACGGATATGGGCTTGGTGAGAGGGATGGAGATTATAAGGAGGAGGTGGTCTAAGTCATGACGTATGTGTTTACACTTAAACAAATTTGACAATAAATGGGATTTGTTGAGAGTTGAGAGAGAGTGGTTTTTGATTGAATGTATTAATTAGATGCTGGCATGGCATGGCAGGTCGCCGCTCCCAACCAATTTTCATGTTTGCGATGATGTAATTGCATAGATATAGATGTAGATGTATGTAGGGTACTTGAATCAAATCACGGAAACAAAACGTAGAGCAATTGAAAGAAAGAGTGATAGTAGCAATGTACATATCCGAAGGTTCTAGCCTAGCCTTTTTCATGTTTAGGCAGATATCCGTCGCTTTTTCTAAAATCGCCTGCACATGCTTTAACCTATGCTTTAATTATGATGGTATGTTTGGGTTTTGTGAATATAACAAAAGATGGAACTATACTGTCCTCATTAATTTATGAATCCAATCCAAGGGCATGGGTTAAACATTAATTTAGTTCCATTTTTGTTATATACACGAAACCCAAACATAACATCATTATGGATCTATTCAAGGGCATGGGTTAAACATTTACATTGAGAGAGATTTTCTAAATTTCAATAGTCAACCCCTAAGAAAAATGGATAAAAATAACTAACACTTGGATAATCATTCCCAATATAGATGCTTAACCTAGCTATGTCCAAGGGGAATGAGTTGGAGAAACCATAAATCAAAATGAAAATTTGTATATATAACCAAATTAAAGGGTTTTCTTGTTTTGAGATTTAGGGAGAGATCCTCCAAATGACCAAACCCCTAAAAAAAACCCAAAAATCAGACAGTTGGTAAAGTATGACAGTAAGCTGATAAAGTATGATAGTAAGCTGACAAAACTAATCTTATGTTTAAACAAATCAAACAGAAACTCAACCCTAAAAAACCACAAAATCAGCACATCAAACTAGGGTGGCTCATCCGGGTCAACCCGACCCGAATATTTCGAGTGGGGGTCAACCCGAAGGCCCGGGATTTTTAAAAATGCGACCCGCCACCCGACCCGAACCCGAGATTTAAAATTCCGGGTTTTCCGAGTCGGGCGACGGGTTCACCCGAAAACCCGAGTTTTAAAATTTTGTTAGTTGTTACCATATTTAAATTAAATAAAAAAGATTTTTTTTTTTACTTTTTATCCGCATATTAGTTATTACATATACTCTATAGTCTCTGTTTTTATATATTTTTTAAGGGTGGGGTTGTTGGAGTGTTTGCAAGATCTGTAGTTCTGTACTCTGTAGGGTGGTCCATTTAATATTTTGTTTTCAAATTCTATTAAAAAAATCAGTGTTCTAAAAATCGCGCCTAGGCGTCGCCTGGGCGCTAGGCGGGACGGGACCTAGGAATTTTTAAGCCTAGGCAGACCTCTAGGCGGAAACTCGTCTAGGAACTGCCTAGTCCCGCCTAGTCCAACGATTCTTCAATTTGAGCTTCTAAGCATATGATTAGTTGACTTAGGGTCTTTTTATCCCCCATGTCGGGATGCATTTGCTTTTTAGTTGAACTTATAGTTTTGGATTTTAGGAGGTTTAGAGTTGTTAGTCAGACATGTATTTTTGCGTTTATTTACTTTAGTGTTAGTTAACTACTACAAATTTGGGTTTATGAGTGATATTATGGATTATTATTACATTATATGAATTATTGACAAGTGTTATTCGTCAAAATATAAGGAAATAATCAAGTTTGTTCTAAGTCCGCCTAGGCGCCGCCTAGACACCCGCCAAGCCGCCTAACGCCTTTTAGAACATTGAAAAAAATACTATTCAAGGGATTGAAAAAAAAAAGAGTCCGTACTCCGTAGGGACAAGATGGGAGTATGTGCCATGAATGAAGGGTAAAATAGGAACATAAAGAATCAACTAAAAGAGTGCATGGAACAGGTTGCGCTGGGCAAGCACACTGCACACACACAACAATAATTTTTTTTTTAAATCCGGGTCAACGGGTCAACCCCGAGACCCGCCGGGTCTGATCTCGACCCACCCGTTGATCCGGAATTTCCTAAAATTCGACCAGAGACTCGACCCCTATGGGTCTCGGGTCAACCCCGACCCCGTGTTTTTCGGGTCGGATCGGGTCGGGTTTCCGGGTCGGGTCCATTTTGAGCCACCCTACATCAAACCCCTAGAAAACTCGCAAAATCAACATGACAGATAGCTGACAAAGCTAATTATATGTTTAAACAAACTAAACAGAAACTCTACCCTAAAAAAACCACAAAATCAGTACACCAAACCCCTAATAAAACCCGCAAAATCAGCAAGACGTACAAACAGCTGACAAAGCTAATCCTATGTTTACACAAATCAAATAGAAACTCAACCCTAAAAAAACCACAAAATCAGCACACCAAAACCCTAAAAACCTGCAAAAGCAGCACACCAAAACCCTAAAAAAAACCCCAAAATCAACCTGTAGAAACCCAAAAAAATCAAATACCTTCGCCTGGCGGTGGTCGGATGTCGCAGACGGTCACAAAGAGGCTGACAACCTCCATCTCTCTCGTCCTCAGTTCACTATCTCCCACAGATTTCGCCCTCGAACGTCACCATCAATATCAATCGCCGTCGAAGCCCGAAAACAAAGGTCGGAAGCGGTTCTCCTCTCCACAACGTTGTCGGAGAGGAGGAGGAGAATAGAAGGAAAAGGTATAGAGGGGAAGACAACGGAGAGTATAACAGAGGATGTGGGAGAGAAGGGAGAAGAACGAGAAGAACAGATGAGCGAGAAGGGAGAAGAACGAGAAGGTAGAAGTCTAGGACTGGCCGATGGACATTTACTTGATTTGAATTGCTCGGTGGAAGTTTGCTTAATTAAGTTCATTTGTAGGCTAGGGATTCCAAATGGAAAAGGGTTCATTGTGTGCAATCTAATGGATTTTATCTTGTTATTAGTCATTTCACCATATGAACTCACTCAAATTCTACAAAAACTCCAAAATATCTTAAAAATTCTATTGAACCAAAAAATATCTTAAAATTCTACAAAAACTCCAAAATCCCCAAAATGGGAAATTGTTGGAGATGCTCTTAACCGAATTTAAAATGGAAATCAAAAGCAATTAGAATCTCATGGAGTTAAACTCCGTTGAATTGATAGTATTATGCTATAGAAACTTATCGACCCTAAATATTAAATTAAAAAAAATGATAACTTAATTTAAATCTAAACCACTTATTTAGAATTGAGTGATTAATCATTTAACCAACTTTACATGAAGTTAATTCACCAACTCCATGGGATCTAAAGTGAAGCACACAAGGGGGAGAAATTTATATCAAAGGATTCAAAGCTAACTAAGATGACAAGAAATTTGTGTATATACTCAAATTAAAGGGTTTTCTTGTTTGAGGTTTAGGGAGAAACCCTCCAAATGACCCATAAGCTTGGGCCGCTTGGCCCAAAAGGTATTGCACTTTTTGGAGATGAAATAAATGCCCACCAATATTACAAATCCAGCACAACTCAGTCATACAAGTGACATGAAAAAGAACAGGATGAAGAAACCCAATATCAATGGGATCCGTGTTTGTGTCATGAAACATATTCCAAACAAACCCAATATCAATGGGATCCGGTTAGGGACGGGACGGGATTTGCAGGATAAGGAATTATCATATCGCGTTCAATCCCGCATAATTTTTACAGGATAGGAATGGGACGAAATTCATTACTTTTTTTTTTCTCAAATTCCACTGGAATCTGAACGGGCACGAAATTTGCGGGATTTGTGTCCACCCCTACTCCGTACTGGTAGAAGAGATACCCGTGTTAAAAAAACACCTCATATCTATGCTTTAAAACTACCATTTTTTTTCAAAAAAAAAAGAGCTTTTATTTTAATTTCAAACAAATCACATATTTCAAGCAAAACCGGTGATTTTCAACCTGATGCATTTTGGGCCGAATTTGAAAATCTAGTTAGCCTCCTTTTCAGCAATCTAGAGAAAGATATTCTGTCACAACTCACAAGACAAGAGAGAGGGTGTCCTTATCGCAATCCTCTCACACCTTTCAACATACCAAAGAAAGCACCATTCAAGTTGAGGGTGAAGTTGTACAGGAGATTGTATCATCATATCTTGTACGTAGTATTAGAGTTTATAATCCAATGCTGAATGCAACATCTGCAATGTTTATAATCCTTGTAGATTTGTTAGGAGCTTATAGGTTAAGCTTGACGATTGAAAGGTATTCAGCTCGAGTCACAAGCTTCGAGTTGGGGAGACGGATTGCAGAGAGTGAGCTTAGCAGTCCCAAATTTTGTACTTTCATAATTCCATGTTTTTTATCGGGTCACTTTGAGTTCTTGTTTGAACATCCACATTAGCACAGGCAGTGGACAGGTCGACTAGCGCTGAGGGACTCGGATATAAGCGACAGTGCTGTGTACTCGAGCACGCTACTGTTCTATAAAATGGCAAGTTTCAATGAAGAGCACTACTCCAAGAAAGTTTCACTTCACTCAAACTAGCCCGAAAGCAACAATGAGCACCCAGGAAGCAAGCATACATCACATGTTAACTACAACTTGGAACTCTTAGTTCTCTTATTGATGACGACACGATTCAGACTTGTGGTGAAATGAATGGCAGCATGATAACAAAATGCATACATGACAACTGACTCCAGAAATTTAGAAAAATAAATCAATCATATTCGCTGAGCGACAAGATAGCTCTTGACCGCGTGACTCTCTACTCTTTACGCAGCAGCAGCCGTGGCTACTGCCGCCTTCTTCCAACAGCCTTGCTCTCTTCGTATATTACATGGTGCAGCAATCTTTTCCACTTTCTGAAACCACCAGAAGCAGGAAAAAAAATGCATATTGGCTGATGAGCTAGAAAAAATTGTGTTAATTGGTAACAGATGGCAGATGTGCGATACGTACATTGTTTTGAGAGGGCAAGTCGCTGGAAAGTGAAGGTTTGACGGCATGTATCATTACAGGTTTCCCAGGCAGATATATTTCATCTAGCAACAAAAAGGTGAGAGTAAGGTGAGAATAGGATAGACTAGTTAGACATTCCGTACGAACAGTTTCATGACACAGCTTACAGCTAGCAGTTGTCATGTGCCATAAAATACTTCAAAATCATAAGGATATTAAGGGAGAGTGTATCACATACTTCAACGAAATCATCAATCCCATACTTGGAACCTTCTCGTCCAAGACCAGACTGTTTGAAGCCACCAAAGGGAACCACCTGCACTTCAACAAATCGTTTGTTACTAAAAGTTCTTTCATAACCTCATCCCTTGGTTTCTTTAAGAGATACAAACCTCTGAAGAGACCAGTCCCTCATTAACACCAATTACTCCATATTCAAGAGCTTCAGTTACCCGCCACGAACGCTGCATGTTTGTTGTATAAACATAAGCAGCCAACCCTACATATAAACACAAACACCGACATCAGGGTCTTCAATCTTGGGTTCAGTACTTCAATTTATCTTCATAACATCATACAGTTTATGTCAATTTACAACATCTGTGTAGTTCCATAAATTGCAAGCCTGAATAGCCATTAGATCAATCAACTATAAAACAGTTCTTAAAACATCGTCCAATACAAGGCATTCCTACCCAACACATAATAATACTCCTGCAATTGATTAAAACCTCGCATGAATTGTAATGACTGCTACAGTAATAAACAGGAAACACAAATGCATTTTCTGAGATCTGGATACAGAGATTAACAGCTCAAGCAAGATGTTAATGTCGCTGACTGGATCAATTACACTCCCTATCCCTAAGGTTGAAATATATAGCATGCTGTAGAATATTGATAGGTTCGGTCAAAGAAGATAATAGATAATAAGAACCTGCATCAGTGTCATTTGCCAATTCAATTACTTCCTCCTCAGTTTTGAATCTCAGAAGGGCTGCAACTGGTCCAAAAATTTCACCCCTGCAGCAATGTTCGAAATTAGATGCAGAATTTGAAAAGCAAAAAGCAAAATCTATATCTGTTATGACTTATGAGTCAGATTTGTAGCCAGAGAGACAGATAAAGTAAAAGAGAAATATTGAATTTTCTCCCTCCCGCTCTCCCGAAACTAATCACAACATCAATATACTCCGTGCAATAGAATGCTTATATAAACTAAAGTAGTTCCTCTACGATCTACGATGAAAATAATAGTCCCCATGATAAGGCCTTGTGAACCATCTGAACAAATGTACCTGGCAATTATATTTACTTCAAATTTTATTACGAAGAAATAATCCTTGTCTTAGTAGCTACCAATCTACCATCTCAATTTCGTACTATGGCTATAGCATGCCTCTCACTCTCAATAGGATAATGCTTCAAGCTAAGATCATATATAATTCGCAAAAAAAAGAGAGGGGGAGGGGGGAGACTTGATATAGTTCCTGCTCAATCTAGAAATGAGAAAACCATTGGAAGGGCAGTACCTGGTAATAATCATATCTTTGGTGACATCGGTAATAACAGTTGCCTCATAGAATGTCAATCCAAGCTTGTGCCTTTTACCCCCAACAAGAACATTTGCTCCCTTCAGAAATAAAAAATTTGGAAATTCAGCAGAATTGAAATAAACAAGTACATTTACAGGGAAAAAAAAATTGTCATGCAACACATTGGCACATGGAATTATGAAAGATGGCCACTATTTTGCAAGCGGATAACAGATTTTATACAAGTCTGTCTGAGGTAAAGACGCTTCTTTTTCCTTTTTTGAGTACGAGGAGAAGAGGAAGAATTTACCCGTGGCAGGTTCCAGAAATTTTAAAGGTAATAATAAACTTTCTAAATACCAAATGCCAATATATATCAGTATATATCACTTTGAAAATCAAGGGACAGACCTTTGAAGTGGCATCTTCCACAAATGTTTCAACCTGTCAAGAACAATCATGCTAAATTAATGAGAAATATGTATGAAAATATCATAACAATGTTTTAAAATGTTGGGGAGTTCAACCCACCTTGTTAAGAGCAGCTTGATTTATGAGTGGACCCTGTAACACAAAAGTCACCACGTTAGCAAAAGTGGACAAATTTAGCATGATTTACATTAGCATATCATCTCAGGGTAAAAATAACCCAAAAGTGAAATGCTGAAATATATAATATAAGTGATGTCATAAAGTACAATGCATATGCATAAATTGAAACAAGGCTATGAGAGTCCAAAAAATGTTGAATTTTGCAGGGAGTCGTATTGAACAGTACCAGGGAAATGCCTTCACCAAATCCATCACCTACTTGAAGCTTCTGGACAGCATTTGAGAAGGCTTTAGCAAATTTGTCATAAATTCCTGCACTTAGAAACAGATATGTGATAAGCCATTGGGACGAATAGTTTGATATCAAAAAGGGATCTCCAGGGGTGAGGAGCTTTAAGGACAAACAGAAAGGTCTAGTACATAACATAAATAAAGTGAGCTCATAAAAAAATTAAAATAAAAACTGACTGAAAAGTAAAAAGGTTCTAATCCTGAAGTATAAAATTCATATTTTTTACAAAATGATACTGTTAAAAGGAACTTGGATGAAAAAAAGAAAAGGGTGGAAGCAGTTGACTCTGTAAGTGAAAGCACATTCAATAAAATAAGCAACAGTGAAACAATTTCTTGAAAAGCCATAACACAGATACAAATAGAGTAATCAGTGATTCAGTGTCCAAAAATTTTATTTTTAAAAAAAATAATTGGACCACGTCTTGCTCCACAAACAAAATATGTTACACATTGAGAAATCCTAAAGTGAGATAGCGACAAGGATTTTTTTTTAGTATCCACTATAGTGTACGACATGTCCTTTGATCAATAAAACGTACTTTCATTCTTTTCCAGGTAAGTGGTCAACTTGTAAAGTTGTAATCCTAGGATGAAATTTGAAAGCCTTAACTGTTAAGAAAGAGAAAATTCCACTTTCTAGCAAGTTTCCCCCTTTGTCTGTTAGCAATTCTGGTGCTCTATAGATCCATATAGGGTCCCTTTTAATCGGATTCCACAATGATGAATGACCAGAAAGAATCTCCTCAAAGAGTCAGTCACTCAATGCAAAAATATGAAGGATAGAAGTCAACAGTTACAGCAAAAAGAGCATGAATTGAGGTAAACGTCATCCATACCATCTTGAACATAAATTCTGTTTGCGCAAATACATGTTTGTCCAGTGTTACGAAACTTGGCTGCCATCTGCAAACAGAGACAAAACAAAGAGAAAATAGTATCACTAAATCCATATGAACCCAACCAGAAGCAGAGAATGCATGGGGGAGAAACAACACTGTATGACACTGCAATGGTTATGATGAATTCAAATTTGAAGCCGTGATTTTAAGAGATATATATATATAAAATATTATTTGCAGCAGCAATGGATTCCGGTGGAAGATCATTGCTGTCCATAAAAATGATGCACATTCAGGACATGACAAACAAAGTGTGCAGATGAATTTGTTTTTGGAAATCCAAATATATCATTCATTTGGATGAAGTGCTAAAATTGGGGTGAGTCTAAAACTTAAGCAACAAAAAGTAGAAGTGAATTCTCATACTCGTGCATAAAAAATCAAGATCCGTGACTTTATTGTGCACACAACGTAGAAATTTAATGAATAAAAACTGAAGGGGTATTTTCTAATTCAGTGACTTACAACTCCTTTTACTGCCACATCCAAACTTGCATCGTCAAATACTATACAGGGTGCATTGCCACCAAGTTCCAATGAAACCTAATGACACAATTGACAATTGTTAGCAGAAAGTTCAGAGACCACCATAAAATCGCAGACACATATGTATATGCATGACAAATCATCAACACCTTTTTTACAGTATCAGCAGCTCCTCTCATCAAAATCTTTCCAACTGCAGTTGACCCTGTAAATGTAACTTTCCTCACCTGAAAAAATGTCAGTGTGGTCAATTATTCATTTCTAGTACCAGGTCATGTATCTAACCCTACACCATAAGAAAGCTGACTGATTCTGAATGAAGCTAAAAACAGGCTATAATATGCCAAACTTATTGTTGAGGAAAGGATAGCCAAGCTAGAAGGTCATAGCACAAGATTAACAAGTCCAGTTCAGATAGAAAAATGCAATGCTATATATGGAAAGTGCATACCTGGGTACTGGATAGCAAGCAGGCACCAATTTCTGAAGGAACACCCATAACGACATTCACAACACCCTAAATGTGAAAAATAGATGATTATAATAATATTTAAAAAAACAAATATTGTGAAGCAGCAAGACAAGGAATACCCTTCAATGAAAAAATTTACGCCTATTGCAAATTGAGAACTAGCAATGTGACTGCATAATTTAAAGAAGAAAATACACCGTAGCCTGAAATTACACATGACTTATACTAGCTTTAAATAGCTTCTACAAAGAGAACATTTACCGGAGGTATTCCAGCTTTAAGAGCGAGTGCAGCTGCTGCTAAAGCTGACAAGGGAGTAAACTCCGATGGTTTAATAACTATGGTGCAACCACTTGCCAAAGCAGGACCAAGCTGAAAGAGAAAATAAATAGATAAGGGTTCTTGTAGAAAGCGAATTCATCAAAGTATGTATAACATTTTAACTATGGCATAACATGAACAATACAGTTCAGTTTTGACATACCTTCCTTGTAATCATTGCCAATGGGAAGTTCCATGGGGTGATTGCAGCAACAACTCCGACAGGCTACAAAAAATCAATCACACAAGTTGTGTTAGCTGTATAAGATATTTTGGCGAATAACAGATGAAGACATCTCAAGGAATGTAACTGGTACTTATAAACAGAACATTTAGTCAACAGGAGTTATGAACTATCCTGCACAAGATTTCTTTCACCTAAACTTAAAAGCATAACCGGGTTCATGAGCTTCATTATGTTCTCAAGAAGACTATATACAGTTTCTTTCAAGGATATGATGTATCTGTCACATGGACAATCCTTCAATTGAGCATTCATGGACATATATCCTTTTAAATTTTGATTTAGATAAATGATCTCTTCGTTATTCATTTCTTACATCATAAAAGGTAGAAGGAGATGGACTTAGCCATAGTGAGAAACAGATATTCTCCTTACCTGTTTTACTACAAACAACTTACGACCAGGTACTGGGGTTGGGATTATATCCCCATAAATACGTTTTGCCTCCTCCGCAAAGAATTCCAGATAGCTAGCTCCATATGTAACCTGCAATTAAATATTATAATCAGTGAATGCTGAATATAGTGTAATGCTCTAGATTCTTGACGTGTGATTGAAGAAACGGAAAATAACCTCCCCAATTGCATCGTTTAGAGGTTTCCCTTGCTCTAGTGTTATAATCTGGGCGAGCTCCTCTCTGTGAGCCATCAATAGATCAAACCTGAAAGCTCAATCCATGAAGCAGATCAATACTAAAGTAAATCTTCATATGCAGAAGAGTCATCATATTTTTTTTTTTAAATGAGAGAAGCTTTCTACTTTTGCAAAGTAATGGTGAAGTAGTGACTTCCAAACAAATGATGCAAAGCTTCAAAGATGACAGTTTACATTAAATTGCTTTTACACAACACAGCTATACTAAAATGACAGTGGATACAAATCATGTTCATGACAAAATGATGCTCCAGGGTTATTGTGAAAATAAGCTTGATATATTGTAATTTTGTCACAAGTTTTGACAGTACTGAAGTTCCAATTCACATAAGACATCTTTAAAGCAGTATAGAACCACTCATAGGAGAAGAGTGTACCATTTGCGCATGTATTTGCTCCTCTCAGCTGCTGTAAGTCTGCTCCAAGCTGGAACATAATTTTTGAATAAATGCATCAGATATTAGTTATTCAAGCTAAGACGTGATTCAAAATTTCAAAGTATGTAGTTCAGGTGAACTTGCGAAATCATAGATTTTGATGCCAACAACTCTGTATTTTACAAAAAAAACTGAAGGATAGTACAGTTTGAAATCAGGTGGCATCTGTCTTATTACATATGGATATTGATTTAAAAGAGAAATAGGACAAAGCATAATAATGAAACAAAAAATTTTGAATTGCATACATTTGAATGCTTCATATGATGATGCAATTGCATCATTTGTCTCGCGTGCACCCATGCAAGGCACAATTGCTATAACTTCACCAGTGGCAGGATTTCGCACCTGTAATCACATGTAGATATTTTTCAGTGAGCTATATCAACAATATAACAAAAAACAAAGGCAAGGTTGACCAATTATCAAGTTCTTGGATCAATAAAGGAATGGAAGCAAGCTTATAAAGCAAAATAAAAGATCTTCTCACATGCGTCAAATATGACAATTTGAACAAGATCACGAGTAGGAATCTCGAATATGCTAGATGCAGTTAAAAGGGGTAGCACTAATAAAAATTGCACATCAGATCTTCACAAAACTTTAAATAAGCATACATAAAATCCTTGTTCATGCATCAAGGGAAACTTCATTCAGATTTTCCTATTTCTGAAACAATCAATCATTTTCCCACATATGGTGAAGTTCAGTGGGAAAAAAGTCATTCCCGTATAACTCTAATATTCCTTTTTCCACTTGCTTGGAATAAACAGAGTGAGATTTACATCTAATGAATTGCAAATCGAAAGCATGGACACACGAGCATAGAGATGTACTTGTAATTCATAGTAAAGTTCATGCACATAGACACAAAGTGAGACCTAAAATCGGTGACCACAATTAATCACTGCAAGATCACTATAAGGAACATATCAATGACAGTACCTCTAGAGTCTTCCCATCATATGCATCAATCCATTTCCCGCCAATAAGGCCTTGTGTTCTTAGTAAACCAGAAGATCTGAGGCGATATAGAACCGTTCTGGAATCCACACTCACCTAATATAAAGAAAAATCTCAGGTAAGAAACATGCTCATAATTAGGAAAAACGGGAACTAGCTAGCTGGGCATAGATTCACTTTAATAACTTTGCACATTTAAAACATCTTCCAAAAGATCTGGATTTAAATGCTACGGAGTAATATCTTAATAATGTACACTAAATTAGCCTCCAATTTATAGAATGCATCTGATCTTAGACAATATAACTTGAACAACAAAAAACACGGATAAAGAGAAACTGAACCTGAACGTGTGCTAGCGACATGGCTTCCGAACACTGCAATCTCCAAAAGAACAAATTCAAATGATAAGAGAAACAGAATCGAAGAAAGAAAGAGGGAGAAAACAAAATTCAGAGAAATGAGGGACGAGGTATAAAAAAAACTATCAGTAAACAATGAAATTTATAGAAACGGCAATCATTAAGGAAACGATCACAAATGGATAGCAGGTAGAAACTAACCCCAAATCCCCAATCACACAATAATTGAGGAGAGAGAAAGATGGAGATTTAGAGAGGAATCAGAATTTCCAATGACAGTTCAGTGATTGGATCCATGTTCAACTACGCTTAATTTATAGAATTGGAGAGAGAGAGAGAGGAAGTGGGAAATCAACAGTTTAGGGGGTGGAGAGAGAAATAGGGATTTACATTTACCATTGGAGCGGGTAGTAAAAGACAGGAAAGGTGCGGGTACATGGAAGGAACGTGGATAGGTAGCGACAGAGGCAGAGCAATTTCGTGGCCTCGCGAGTACAGCCATTGATAAGCGAGGTTCGATGTGACCTCTCCTCCATACCCCTTAGCTTGATATGCTCTCTTCAATATCAAGATTCACATTCACCCCTCTCCCTCTCTAATTATGGTGGACCGTGGACCTGTTGGCATGCCCACCCGGGCCCCTCCGCAGCCCCCCCTGCTTTGCGCCTATTAATTGCGCTTTTATCCTTTTATAATCATTAAGGGGGACCAATAATGACAATTTTCTTTGCATATCACGTGATTGATTTTACTTGAGAAATTCATAAATTTCGGTTGGTGCCCCTAAAATTTTGACTTTTTTAAATGGTGCCACTGAGATTTTCCAGGCATCAATGTTTTGATTTGTTTTTCTCGTAAATAAAAATAGCCTTTATTTTTCAATATTGCACAAAATCACCCTTTACTTTTAAATTGAATATAATTATCTATATTTTTGTCAAAGAAGCAACACAAAAGCTCACTAATTGTTAAAATTAAACAAAATCGCCCGTTATTTTAAAAAGTTCAATACAAAACACCCAATATTTTTTAAATCACATAACATATCAATTAGGGCTGAAATTTATCGCTTAATCAACATGTGATTTCCGCATTATTCGGGAAAAATGAAGAATTATTCAGACGTATGTGTCGAATTTAGTGTATGGTTTTCGAGATTCATAATTTGATTCATTATTCATCAATTATTTAGATGTATGTGTCGAATTTTGGGTACTAGTAATAATGAGTTGGTCAATTATTCAGTGAAATTTGATTTATTATTCGTCAATATATAGATTCTTCAGTTTGACAACCAACATAAAAAACATTCATTGCACGAGTATAACTACAAAACTAAACAATATTCGGTGAAATGTGAAACATTATTCGGTGAAATGTGAAACATTATTCGGTGAAATGTGAAACATTATTCGGTGAAATATGAAGTATTATTCGTATAAATTGTAAGTACTGTTTAGGGATTTGGGGTTTCTTTTATCTAAAAGTGAGTAACAAAAAAAATGACTCGGTAGCATGCGACAAATTATTTAGTAAAATTAGTAAATTTTGATCTGAACATACTGAATGGAAAAAAAAAATAACATAACATTATTCGGTAACATGTGAAACATTATTTAGTAGAATTGACAAAATTTTCAAAATAGCAAAATCATAAACGAAAAAGCGCATCGGACCTTTTTAGGTGGGTCCCATCATTTTTTATTTTAAAAAATAAAATACATGATCTTCCATCTCCTCTCCTTCCACGACCCAAAGATTCAGATTTACATATAAGATACATTATAGAGATGAGTACGAACCAATATAAACATGATAAGAGATAACACATGATAAGAGATAAGTAAGAGATTAGTGACCAAAGCAAAGCTTATCACGACTCTTAATAGGAAAAAATAATAAAATACAAATGAATGATTGCATGGTATGTATATAATTAATGGAGTACTCCGTATTAATAGTAATTTACATTATTGGTGAAGTACAACCAAAGAGCCGCTAATCAACGATGTGGACAAACGAACAGCTGGCAGGGGTGATGACCTGGCTCACATGGTTGATTGGTTGGTGTTAAATCTGATGTAGTAATCCCAATAAACATTTAATAAAGTTGTCAATTCATTCATTTTTTGAATTAAAACCAAACAAAGGGAAAGCTACGAAACGGAGACCTCATGTCTATTATATACGGAGTAGCTCTAAAACGCAGCGTATCATCTCAATAAGAAACCCCGGTGATCGCCCATTGTAAGTGCAACTCCCGTCAATAGTCAATTAGCCATCAGCTGAGGACATTAGAATTCGCTAACCATCTCTTTCATCCCCTGTCCCCACAGACGGGACCGAGTGATGGAGAGTCCACTTCAGCCCACCCTATTTATATAAAACTAAAATAATAGATAAAAAAATTTATTTATTTATTTAATAAATTAAATATTTTATTAATAAAATTATACATATGAGAAAAATCAATTCAATATATATATAATACTAAAACAGAGGCGTGGAAATCCTATGTGGCGGGTTCTGGTGCGATTCGCTTACGTGTCATTCTCTGGTTTAATCTGGGTCGAGTTTTTCGCCACGTCAATTAATGACGATCCAATAAATTCAAGCCACATTAGATGATAACTCCATCTATTTATACATGTGTCAACCTAATTAATTTTAATTCTAAATATTCAATCCCATATCTTACAAATCTTATCATTTTACCTTAAGTTATTTTATGAATATTTTATCTAGAAAAAATATGTAATTGTTGAACTTTTACTTCATTGCCTTTCTGAAAAAAATATTTTATATTATTTAATATTTAATCAATACAATCATACAAGCGATTAATAAATTTCCCAACAATTTAATTAAAGGATTGATTTTAGGTTTAAAGATGAGTTTTATGTAGGATCATGTAATGCTGCTATTAATCGGTTTTTAATAAATTATTTAATTCATACACTACACTAATGCCGAAATTTTCAATAGAATATAATATATGCATCCATTATAATAATAAAAAAGATTGAATATAATATGTATAAGATTCTTACGGGAAAAATGGTGATTATTCTTATGGAAAAAATGGTGATTAATTAACTTCATATCTTATATAGATTTGTAAAATTCTTACGAGATCATAATCTAGAATAAAATATGATAGAGTTAAAAAAACTATCCATATTTCTTCAATCATCCATAAATTTTAAAAAAGTATCCGTGATTAATATACAACAAATATGATAACGTATGAGGATTTTAGCAATTTTAAAGTTGTTTTCAGAAATATTGTGAAAATTTTATTTTATATAAATAAAAATTATGAAAAAGCCGCGAAGATCGCGGGTAGTAAGACTAGTTTAACATATATAATTTACCCAAATTTTAATTTCTAGTTCAGTATAGTTCAAGATTTTACAAATAGATATGGACAAATCGCAAATACGAGAGGGTACGGTCGTTCAATTGAAACTAATATACACACCTGCTTATTGAGTTACGTCTTAAACTTGAAAGATTGGAAAAAGAAAGATCAAACATTTGAACTCCGTAAAATATATATTTAAAAAAAGAAAAAGGAAATACAAGTAGACAAGTAATTTGAGGCGTGGGAATAGGGATTAGGGAGGCGTCTAAGCGGGGTGAATAATTTATTTAAGGGTAAATTACAGAAAATAACCCATAAATTGTGTAGATTTGCATAAAACCACCCGGAAAATGAAAATAACAAAAAACCACCCATAAATCTTTTAAACATTTTAAATCAACCACCCATCCCCAGCATGTGATGAGTCGACATCGAGGTAGGAGACGAGAGCATGTCCACTGTTTTCAATTCTAAACCACAACCTCATTGAAATATCTAATTAACATATATAGGGCTTATATTAATTGAAGGTGAAAGATTTTGATTCTATTAGTTTCGATCAATTCCGAAATTGAAGAAATAAAAACCCCAATTTCTGAATATGGGGTTTTAGTTACGAATTCTAATTTTCAAGTCTTAAAAACAACCCACATGACACCCAATTCGAACACAAAAAATCATACTTGAATGATCACAAGCATAAAAATCGTAGCCTTGTTAGCCAATTTTATCAAAGTTCACAAAAAAATAATTCCAAACCATCTTCTATGAACCCAGATCTACAATAATGGAAGTGAAGAATGACCAGGTGTGCTGCCAGTCAGCCAAAACAAAGGGTTAGACGAAGGCACATAACCAGCAATTAAAATTCAGATGGACTAGGTAGGCTAAATTTTTCTCATCGTATACTTTTTTATTAACAAAATCTTTAATTTAATAAATAAATAAATATGTTTTTATTAATTTTCCTTCATTTTTTTCTATTATGTTATTTTTTTTTAAAATGGGGCAGGCTGGGGTCGATCCTTCTCTGGTTATATGTGTCTTTTACGATCAAAACTGACTACAAGTTACCAGAGAAGAGAAATGGATGGTTTTGAAAACGTTTGAGATTTATGGATGGTTTTCTGTTATTTTCATTTTTATGGGTGATTTTGTGAAAAAACCATAATTTTAGATTGGTGTTTTGCTTGCCCACCCACATGCAGATTAAACACGGCAATCAATATATGATACTCCGTATATCCGATAGGCTGGGTCGCAATTGGTGGGACCCGATGGAATTATTCAAATCTGTACGAACTAAATGTAAATATTGGAAAATTTACTTTGGATTCCATTGCCACGTGGTGGAGCACATGTTGAAACCCATCAAAATAATGGCGATGTTCATGTTCCTAATCTAATCTGGTACACGCCTGACTCGCCCCTTTTTTTTTTATCCTCTTTACTTTAAGGTAGGGGTAGGCGCGAGACGGGATGGGATCGTCTTGGTCCCGTTCGGTAAGGTTGGGTGCGGGGGATCGTCCTGTGTGATTTTTTCGGGACGAGACCGAGACGAGATTTACTTTTTTTTTTTAATCTCATATGGGCCTTGTCCCTCCCGGGCCGGGCCGGGCCTTGCCTCTCAACTGAAAAACAAGAATAATCAAGGCACTACATGATGAGCCAGTGGGTGGTCACTCAGGGGTGCAGGGCACCTACCAAAGGATCAAGCCTCTTTTTTGGTATGGCCTTAAGAAGGATGTTGCAGACTTTGTTCTTTCTTGTGAGGTTTGTCAAAGGAGCAAGTCTGAGAGCACTGCTTCTCCAGGCCTTCTTCAACCTTTACCCATTCCCTCCAGTCCATGGTCTCACATCTCAATGGATTTCATTGAGGCATTGCCTAAGAGTTAAGGAAAGGACTCGATCTTGGTAGTGGTTGACAGACTTACTAAATCACTACTGAAAAACTGTGCAAATTCCGACGCTTTACTCTCGACGCTATTGATATGCGTCGGAAATTACCGACGTTTAAAAGCGTTGAAAAAAAATCCTAACCCATCTCGACATGTGTATGCGTCGAGAATGGCAAAAGTTAATTAAAAATAATTAAAAACCCTAGATTAATCTCTCTCTCCGCTAGACCTAAGAACTCGCCGCCCTGGCGCCCTCTCTTTCTCCTCAATCGCCAGATCCATCTCTCTCCTCTCCCTCTCCCTCTCCCTCTCCCTCTCCCTCTCCGTCAGGCGACAGGGCTTCGACTTCAGGTGGTGATGGCGACAGATTGAAGGCGGAGCTTGGCGGCGGAGGTGCGACATAGGTCGTGAGCTTTGTGAGGGAGCAACAAAATCCGAAGAGCTTGTTCGTGCAGCGATGCAGGAGATTGGAGGCGAGATCCACATCAGTCTTCCCTCTTTCATCTTTGTTCGTCTCATAGGTATATTCATGTCCCTCCATCCCTGACTGAACGCTAATCTTCTCCCAGTTTCCCTCGACTCGCTATTGAACGCTAATCTTGAGTTTTTATCTTCGATTGAGCGATGGATTCCTCGATTCAGCGCGAAAAGGTTTGTGTGGTTGCCAGGATTAGGGGTTTCAGGGACCAGGTTCCGGCTACGGCGACTTCAGTCTCTCTTCGAAAGCTTCAATCCAAATCTTACGGCAGTGATAGAGTCTTAATTTCGCTTTCCAAAGACCAATCGACGACGACAAGGTGAATCTAAAGTTTCCTAACTGCATTGCATTTTCGTCAATTCATCAATAATAGAGACTAGGTTATTTTGAGTTATTGTTCATTAGCGCCTCTTAGGAAGGAATTTTCAGTTGCCTCAGGTGAATTAACATCAGATCTGGACTTAGGAAGAAACTTGCATTTGGTTGATTGGTTGTTTGTGTTTGATGTTGTGGATTGCAGTAATAAACCACTCAACTATGAAGTGGATCATTTCTATGATCATGAAGCAAGCAATGATGTGATATTTATTGAGGAGATAAAGCCTTTGATCTCCTCGGTGTTTGAAGGAAAGAGTGCCACTGTTTTTGCTTATGGAGCTCAGGTTTCTCCTTTTTTTCACATTCTGCCTCAACTATAAAGTTTTTCCTAGTGCTTGTTTCTTGTGCTTTCCAAATCGATTGCTTTCCTGTTTTCTTTTGCCTCTTAGTTTCACATATTTTAGAGTATAAAGTCTATAAGATATGAAAACCTTTTGCTAGCACTTGCAGAACCCAAGGAATAGAGATGCAAGGTCAGGAAGCTGATAGGATATGTTCAGTTGCTAAGGGAAACATTTTACGAGGTTGAATCCCCATGAAGCTGCCTTTATAGCAGCTGCTAAAAAGGTTGCTTTCAACTTCTATAGGAGGCACCAGACAAGCTTACTGTTGTACAAACTTGACGTTAACAGCGGAAAAATATTGACAGGTAGTTAGGATATCATCCTTGTTTAAGTTTTTGCTTGTTTGTCCATTCTTTGATGGATGATTGCTTTCTGACTTTTTTTATTCTTTGATGGAGGATTTCACTTGTTAGCTTTCAGCTGTTCTGCAGGTGCTTGCTGGGCTAGATCTGTAAGTGGCTTCCTCTCTTTCTTGTTCCTTTACTTTTTAATAATATGGTATGCATTTGAATAGTGTAAATGCAATATTTTCAATTTCATATGACCATTGATCTGTACCCCAATTTATGGGAAAGCCATCTAATTATTCTTGTCTGAAACGGGAACTTGTCGTCTGAAACGGATCTGATTATTCTTGTGTACTTCTCTTATATTACAGGCCCTGTTGCAGAAGATATGTTTCATTGGCAAGCAACAATAATGGGTCCTTCAGATAGCCCTTATGCAGGAGGAGTTTTCATCGTGACTATTCACTTCCCTCCCGATTATCCATTTAAACCACCCAAGGTATGCTTTTGGCTGTTAACACAGGAATTTCAAATTTCCAGTGATGATAATGATAGTATTGATGATGCTTTTGGCCTTTTCACCTTCCTTTTGTTCCCTTTTTTGCTTAACTGATCTGTTTATATTGCCTTTGCAGGTTGCATTCAGAACAAAAGTTTTCCATCCTAACATCAACAGCAATGGAAGTATTTGCCTTGACATACTCAAGGAGCAATGGAGCCCAGCTTTGACCATATCTAAGGTGCTGACTGTTAACATGTTTTGCTTGGAACCCTATGTGGAAGTATCTATTTACTTATCTGTATTAGGATTTAGGAAGCAAGATATATGCTCTACTGGTATCAAAAGCTATAGGACCTGTGGAGTTCCTCTTAATACTTTAGTTCTTCCATCACCAAACACAAACCCAAACCTAAATATACAATTGCTAACCTATTTACTGAACACTTAAGTGTTACTCCTTATGTCTATTGGCAAACACACAAGGAATGATTTGATATGAAATCTTGGCAGTTTTTGGTTCTCTATATAATGCCTATGAGCGCTTGAATGCGCTTGATAGTCATCAAGAGAGGGTTATTCCTAATTGTGCAACATCCATCAAATGATTGTCAAATACTTTGCTTGTATTTATTCCACTGTTGCTTTGATTTAATAAGCTGTCTTCAAGTTTACATACTGTTTCTGAAACAAGAGAAGGTTTATATGTTTACATACTGTTTCTGAAACAATGTAGAGCTTCTTAGTTACCCAAATAACAAGGTCATTTCTTCTGCTTGCTCTCTAATGGCAGGTTTCTAAAACGCGGTCTAAATGATGAGGGTCATGCTGCAAACTATGTTGAGATTGAGCAGATAGTTTGTGGAGAGATCTGTGGCAGGTTTTCTTACAAAGTAACTTCCATAGTGCAAAACCGAGGTTCCGTTCCCCTTTTGTGGTGCCAGCCTAATTCATGGTCAAAACTTAAGCCAGACATTTTATGTAAGTTCCAGAAGCAGCTTCCAGTTTTTACTTTCCCAGAATATGATTTGTCTTACCTCACTAATAATATGCAGTACTGGACGCGGATGGCAACTATAAGGCAACGAGAATCCACTTTGAGGAACTTAGCAAAAGATATGGTGACCCAATAGTTATATTGAGCTTATTAAAGGTGTCACAATCCTTCATATTGGACAAGATTTTTAGACCTGTCTCTACTTGAAACAGAAGTTCTACTAACTGTCATCACCCCTAATGATCTACAGTGTTGCGAGAAGAAACCGCGTGAATCTGTTCTTGGCGAAGAGTAACTCAACGCAGTTGTTTCTGTCAATACTTGCTTGCCAAAGGAGAGAAAATTGGAGTTCATAAGCATGGATCTGGATGGACACTTCCAAACGTAATTTGACTTGAATTTTTTCTACTCATCTCATTTCTGAAGTTTCTTTTGATCAATTAAATTACCATGCTGAAAAGCCAAAAATAACTTTCTAGTGAAGGTGCTTCGGTCCTGACTCTTCTAAATGAAGTGGCTGTGGAAGTATGTGACTTTATTGGATTCCTCGGTTATGAAGTTATCCCGTCAGTGAGCGTTCAGCAAACCGTCGTAGACATGTCCAACCCCAGGTACTCAAAAACTAGTTTCATTGTCTAAATTGAATCTTTGAAGTTTTTTATGGCAAGTTATTGGCTTAAGCTCAAGTCTTCAGTCCAAGATGTGATATGCTGTTTGTTTTTCTGCTATTTGAAACGCTGTGTAGGGAGTGGAATGAAGACACAGAAAAATTGGAGACTTCATTTGAATCTGTTGAAGATATCAAGAAGTCAGAAAGGGAATGCAAGAAAAACAAAAAATTGTGCAAGAATCACTTTGTGAAGCCTCAGAAGATCCAGAATGGGGTTCTGAGAACTAACTGCGTTGATTGTCTCGACAGAACTAATGTTGCACAGTTTGCCTATGGGTTAGTTGCTCTTGGTTATCAGTTACATGCCTTAGGAATCATTAGAACCCCAGAAGTGGATTCGTTAGACGAATCTTTGGTGAGTAAAACAACGGAGGTTTATAAGGCAATGGGCGATGCTATTGCGTGGCAGTATGGAGGATCTGGTGCTCGCTGCAAGGTACTTCTTTCTTTCTCACTTTCTTGATGATCCAAAGAGCCAGGAATTCTTCATTACTTCCATTGAGCATACATTTCCATGGCTTCTATCCCTCTAAATTGTGAAGCTCTGATTCTAGCAGATCTTCTCTGAGAAGAGCGGTGAATGGAGACCCGCCATCCAGTTGAAGGAGATGATAAATACTTTGCAGCGTTTCTTCATAAATGTGTGCATGGACGCCAAAAGGCAGAAGGCCATTAACTTGTGAGTTCGCACGCAACCATCTCTTTCGTCGTTTAGTAGGCTAAATAATATTAGGTTGTAGTCTAACTTGTAGAGGTTCTCTTTTCCTTCCCTGATCAGGTTGTTGGGATACCTCAGACCAGGAGTGGATCAGCTGACAGCTATGGAAACGAGTCCACATGATTCATACGATGTTGGAGCACCCGATAGGTACAACCCTACAAAATACAGTATAAATCTAGAAGTAGAACCTGCCTTTTACCAAATGATGTTATGTGTTACATGTACTGAATCATTCACCATACTCTCTGGCGTGTCTGTTTTGTTTGCCTAGCTCACCAGAAGGCAACTGCTTTCTCTGTGAGGGTATGGCATACAAAAGATCAGCAAATACCGAAAATGGAAGTTACAACGGCCATCCGGAAAGCGAAACTGGGAGCGAGGAACTTTCACTAGGAGGTGCCATTAGTGAAAATGGTACTTTGGATAACAGGTTGGCTATCTTCTTGTTTGACCTGAAATGTCTTTTTATACACACGCAGTTGGGTTTACTTGAGGGATTTTACAAGCTTTGCTTCCTTCACCTACTGTGACTGAATACATCTTTTAAGTGATATCTACCAGATTGCTGATGCCTGTCTCTTCTCATTGTTTCTCTTTGTTCTTGTCTAACTAATCCCTACTCCTCTTTCTTTCCTATTCTCTTCAACTATGAGTCCTGATTTTTATCTTCAAATTTTTTGCTCTGTGATTTTGGGTTGCTGGAAGTGGTGAACAGGTGAATAAGAAAGCGCACAGTAGTAGTAGTTTTTCCCTCTGATTGTGCGTTAGCCAATAAAGCTTATAGTTGAAGTTCCTAGGTCTATATATTATCTAGCTATTAGATGAGTCCTGAGGTAAACAATTATTGATGTCATGTATATTATCAATAATTGTTATTTCAATTATTTGATGTCATGTATATTATTTTTAATTCACTCATGTAAGATCTTGATTCATTTGACTAATGCTTTATTAAATTTATGTTGATGTTTTTTGTTAATTAAAGGATTTGAATTAATGTGTAATGAAAGGGGTTGAAAGAAGAAAAATTCGTTTTTTATTTTTTTTTGAAAAATAAAATGCCAATCTCGACGCATTAGGGTGTCGAAATTGGCATGTCATTTTCGACGCTCTATGGCGTCGAAAATTACATGCCATTTCCGACGCCCTAGGACGTCGAGATTGGCTTCGACAGAATTTTGCGTCGAAAATAGCACATGTCATTCGTGACGCAAGAATTTTCGACGCTTTTTAAAAGCGTCGAAAATGAAATTTGCGACGGTTTAAAGCGTCGAGATTGGTCATAAAAAGTGTCGAAATTGGCACTGTTTTCTTGTAGTGTAAATATGCTCACTTTGTGGGGCTAAGCCACCCTTTTACTGCTGAGAAAGTGGCTTCCATTTTCATGGACAATGTGTATAAACTCCATGGTTTGCCAGAGAGTATTGTCTCGGACAGGGATAAAATTTTCTTGAGTTCCTTCTGGCAGCAGCTATTCAGGACATTGGGAACAGGTTTACACATGAGTACAACTTGTCACCCTCAGTCGGATGGCCAAACTGAGAGGGTGAGCAGATGTCTAGAGACCTTTCTCAGGTGTATGTTCTATGATCACCCTCAACAATGGTTCAAATGGTTATTTCTAGCTGAGTTCTGGTATAACACCAATTATCATACTTCTTTAAAGACCACTCCTTACCAGGCCTTATATGGGCATCCACCACCTATGTTGGAGATCAATCTCTTCACTGGGAAGAATTTAGATGCAACTGCTTGGTTCCAACAGAGGCAACATATGTTGGCTCGTGTCGAATTCCATCTACAACAAGCTCAAGCCCGAATGAAGACATTTGCTGACAAACATGGATCAGACAGAGTGTTTCAGATTTGGTGACATGGTTTACTTAAAATTGCAGCCATATAGACAGACATCATTGGCTATCCGCAAGAATCTGAAACTTTCTTCCAAATACTATGGGCCTTTCAAGGTTCTTAGTCGAGTGGGAGCTGTTGCCTACAAGCTGGAATTACCATCCACTGCCTCCTTTCACCTAGTTTTTTCATGTGTCACAGCTCAAGATCAGTGTAAAAAGGGATCAATTGGTGAGCCAAGCTCCAGCAGTAGCAGATGAGGAAGGCAATTTGCTGCAGGAACCTGAGGCTATATTGGATAGCAGGGTTACTTACTTAAGCAATGGTGATCCTGTAACCGAATGAATGACTTGTGAAATGGATCAATTTGAGTGTTGAAGAAGACACTTGGGAGCCAGCGGGGCATATTATCCATCAATTTCCCCAGTTTCAACTTAAGCCTTAAGACAAGGCTTTCATAAGAGGGGGAGTAATATCATGTACCTACTAATATGGCTAAGTATAGAGAATATGTGTAAGCCATAGGTAGGAGTATAAATAGAGGTTAAGGATGTATGTTGGGGGTATCATAATACATGTAAACTCTTACCTCTTAATCTCCTATCTCTATCTATCTCTCTCTCGTCTATATTCCCTCCCTAACTAACTCTTCTCCTTCTATCTTCCCCTTCACTCTTCCTACTTCCTTTTCTGTTATAACAACCACCATCACCGGCAACCTTCACCTTCACCACCACCAGACACTACAGTAAACTAGTTCCGGACCCCTATGTAACGGGCGGGTTTGTATAAGGCCGGACCTGAGGAGAGGCTTAATTGGCCTCCGCCTCGGGCCCAAAACTTAAAGGGGGCCCATTTTTTTTTAAGTATATGAATTTTTTTACAAGTAAGTTTAACTAAAGCCATTATAGTGTATTGGTAAAAAATCTCATTATTTCTCATTAGTCCATGATTCAATTCTCTTTGTACCCATTAATTTGGTTGCATTTTTCCTTCGAAATTTCATAAAGTAATGGCTAAAAACCACCAATAAAATAGAAATTATCCATTATGGTTATGAAAAATAAACAAAATTTTATTAATATTTTATTTCCTTTTATCTTTTACAGGTTCATATTTTAAACAAAAAAAAATAGATTTTCACAAACCCTTTCTAAAAGAATAATTGACCAAAATCACGAATAAAAAATAATTAAAACCACCCATATTGAGTTTTTTATATAAAAATAGCTAAATAAAATAAAATAAATGAACGAAATGATAAAGAAAATTCTCAAAAAAAAAGAGCAGAGGGCCTCAAATTTATGTCCGGCCTCGGGCATTTCAAATCTCAGGCCCAACCCTGGGTTTGTACATCTTTTTTCTTTAATTTTTTTGTTACTAATGTTTTCATAAATCAAAAGCATATATATTAGAAAATCTATAATAAAAAAATGATAAAGACATATCATATTGTGTTAATAAATTTATTATATCGAAAAAATGAACAAATCCTTGAAATTAATAAATTTGTTAAATATTTTATGAGAAACATCATGTGTGATTTTTATAAATTGAAAATATATATCATTTATCAATATAAAAATATATGTGTACATATATGACGTTATTATTGGCCTAAGAAACCAAAAAATATGAATTAATTCAAAATTACAAGGGTATTTTTTATTTACTATTATAAAAAAATGTTTTAAAACTCATAATAAAGAAAATTTGTGAGGTGAAAAAATCAGTAGACAAATTTAAGATTGAGTAAGAAACCAAATATCGATCTAAATTTAACGTATTGCAAAAAGTAGACATGGAAGGAAAATGGAGATAGAGATTAGAGAGAAAAGTAAATATGGTATGAAAATAAGTGTTTAAATCATAACTAGTACAATCCTTGCAACATGTCGCGATTTTTTATAAATAAAATTTTAATAATATAAAAAATTAATATTATAAAATATTAATAAAATTAGAATAAAATAATAAATTTAGGCTTGAAATCTTTCAAAAAATCGTAAAAATGTTTACCATAAATTTATCATAAAAATCCTTCAAAAAATTATTTGAAACATATTTTATCATTTAAAGTAGCATACATAAATATAGATATTTTAAATCTCTCAATTGGTTAGTAAAATGAAGAAAAATTGAGTATCATCGTAAGTTCAGTAAAAAAAACAAAATTAAATAGCAATGATTGGATAAAATATTTCTCAACTAAAGTAGTAAATCATTCTAATCTTATTTAAAATATTTTAAAAAATATAATTTGATAAAAAAAATCCAATAAGAGAATAACATTCATATTGAAAAAAATGTTTTGACTTAATATAATATATAAAGGTTTACATTTTAAAATATAATTGTAGTTGGAAGTGATTGAATTAAACTCGTACACATCTCTTAACGTGTTAAATGTTAACAAAGCTGGGCCTTTGATTGATAAAAAAAAGCCAAGATTATTCTACTATATTGATCAATTGTAATTTAATTATATATTAAAAGCAGTGTCACACCTATAGGCTGACATGTGTATTCACCTGCTTAATATTTTTTTATTAGGTAAAAATTCGAAGGTCAGACAGGTCTGACTCATCGAGAGGCAGACAAAGTCAGCAGATGGCGAACCGTCAAATGAACAACCTAAAATACCAAAATACAAATAACAAGTGAAATGAAACAAGCAAAAAACAACTCTACAACAAAATGTCCCGAGAAGACCAACACCAAAAAAGCAGAGGAAGCCGCTGAAGAACGAAGCCAAGTACCACCGAATAGTAGCACCGCGGGCCGGCAGTACAGCAGGACTCTAACTCCTGTGGGTAGTGTTTAAACTCGTACACATCTCTTAACGTGTTAAATGTTAACAAAGCTGGGCCTTTGATTGATAAAAAAAAGCCAAGATTATTCTACTATATTGAACAATTGTAATTTAATTATATATTAAAAACAGTGTCACACCTATAGGCTGACATGTGTATTCACCTGCTTAATATTTTTTTATTAGGTAAAAATTCGAAGGTCAGACAGGTCTGACTCATCGAGAGGCCGACAAAGTCAACAGATGGCGAACCGTCAAATGAACAACCTAAAATACCAAAATACAAATAACAAGTGAAATGAAACAAGCAAAAAACAACTCTACAACAAAATGTCCCGAGAAGACCAACACCAAAAAAGCAGAGGAAGCCGCTGAAGAACGAAGCCAAGTACCACCGAACAGTAGCACCGCGGGCCAGCAGTACAGCAGGACTCTAACTCCTGTGGGTAGTGTTTAAACTCGTACACATCTCTTAACGTGTTAAATGTTAACAAAGCTAGACCTTTGATTGATAAAAAAAGCCAAGATTATTCTACTATATTGATCAATTGTAATTTAATTATATATTAAAAGCAGTGTCACACCTATAGGCTGACATGTGTATTCACCTGCTTAATATTTTTTTACTAGGTAAAAATTCGAAGGTCAGACAGGTCTGACTCATCGAGAGGCGGACAAAGTCAACAGACGACGAACCGTCAAACGAACAACCTAAAATACCAAAATACAAATAACAAGTGAAATGAAACAAGCAAAAAACAACTCTACAACAAAATGTCCCGAGAAGACCAACACCAAAAAAGCCGAGGAAGTCGCTGAAGAACAAAGCCAAGTACCACCGAACAGTAGCACCGTGGGCCAGCAGTACAGCAGGACTCTAACTCCTGTGGGTAGTGTAGACAAACTCCAAGGAAACTCTATCCCGGACAAGGAGTCGCCCTGAGCGCACCATCTCGACCCCAGCCAGACCGGACTCCAAACTCCACGCCCCCCAACCAAGCAGAAGATCTCATAGAAACATCGGAAGCGGAGCCGCAAGCTGCTCGAACAAAACGCCAACCAGATTTCACCTACAAGAATATCGACAAGCCTTGTGGGATTTAGTCAAACCCTTTCGGGTTGGCCCTTTAGGCATTTAGATAAAGCCCTTTTGGGCTACTTTCTATCTCTTTTTTTTTTAATCATATTTTATTAAAAATTGACAACTCCTCACCCTAGGGCCCGAAGGACCCGAAGTTTGGGCCCCAAGGACCTGAAAACTTGGGCCCCAAGGACTCGAAGCATGGGACCCAAGGACCAAGGATGACCGAGGAATGTAGACGTTGGCAAGGCTAGCCAGCACATGTGGCGAGAGCCTGAAACGAGACCTCAGGCAACACCGTAACCACCGAGGGCCGCCAGAAAAGAGGAAGAGGAGGCAAGGGGAACGAAAAATCAAACCCCCCAACGACAACCCCCAGAGGACGGAGAGGGCAGGGAGGCCGAATGGATGAGACACTAGCCAGGCTACATCGACCACAAGCCACCAGATGGAAGGAGAGATGACCGACAAAGTGTGATTAGAGATGAGAATTAAATCAAAATCAGATTGTCTGGAAGAAGGGTTGATAGGAAGAAGGATGAACACTAGAATGCACCTGCTTATATTTTGCCAATTGTTAGGAGCAAATTAAAATCCAATTTTTCGTTGATAAAGGAAATTAAAATACATTCAAAATGAATCGATAATTTAAAAATAATAATAATAAAAAAAAACAATATTTCATGACAATTCGGAAGATTACTCAATTTATATGACTATTTCTATAAGGGTCTCCTCTGGATTGTGAGAATGACGAATCTATAAAAGTATAAATATATGTATGGACAAACCATTGGATGAAAAACTTATCCCTAGAATCCTTTAGAGGAAACTATAATAAAAAGTTAAAAACCCTCGAGTCTCACACTCAAACCTAATGAACGAGGAAAAAAATAGGGCAACAAATATTTCTCACACATAATATAGAGAATTCAAACCATAACGATTCCTGATGGTGTACCTACACCATCGACAAACTAAATTGGAAATTAAATACAAATGGAAACTTCATGACGAAATCCACATATAAACTAGTTAATCAAACTAAAAATGATACCAATAACTTCAAATCGATTTGGGAGCTCAACATTCCCCTAAGAGTTCAAATCTGATACGAAAAGTAGCAACTGATGGACAAGCAACAATAGCACGACTAAATAAATACTATATATTAATAGAATATCCTCTTTGTTTTGTCTTTGTAACCAGGAAGATGAAGAATCTTAACACTTTTTTTTAATCAAATGTCTAGTATCTCTATCAATAATAATCAAATATGAACAAATCACAAGGAAATCATAACCAATCCCAAATCCCCTATATAACCTTAGGACAATTAAAAAGATAAATAAATATTTCATTGATTTGTGTTTCCTATGGCAGGATGTCTGGGAACTAAGGAACAATGTCATTTTTAACAATAGAAGAAACATAAACGCGACACAAATTAACTACTCATTACACAATGGCAATGGTAGAAAAATGAAATCAAGCACAACACAGAAATTAAGAAGTACATACCACAACAACAAAAGCACAAGAGAGTCCCCGATTGGTTATAACTGTCCAGAGGTTTCTACAAAATAAATGTAGATGACTCAGTAAAACCCTTGGACAATTGTAGAGTCGGAGGAATTATTAGGAATATATAGTTATGGTCAGATAATTGATATTTTTCAAAATCCAATTTCGAATGGCTCAGTTTTACACATAGAAGCTTATAACGTCGTCATCTGTGTTGGAATATAGGTAGCTATTGAAAAAGGAATCCAAAATATCTATATAATATATTAAAACAGAAGCATTTTTGCCACGTGTCACATCCTTAGAACAAGATATTTATAGAAGTTGAATTATTACAGAATCAATTTATTTTAGTCAGCTAATTAATATATCCTTTAATATATCCATGTATCATCTTAATTATGTCAACTTATTCTTATTCTTATTCTTATTTATATACTTTATATAATAATATTGTCTTTTTATATATAATTTTATCATAATTTATCTATATGTTTGTATATCTATATAATATGTTAAACTACTTCTTATGTTTTGAACAATGGGATTAATTCAAAACTATTTTCCAATAAAGTTACATCATATAATAATGAATAAATATTTAAGAGAATCATTTTATTTCTTTGTTTATATAATTAACATATTATATATTTTTTAATCAATAGGTTTAATTCAAAATATTAAATTAATTTATATTAACACATACTAAATATTCTAATCAATAGGTTCAATTCAAAACATTTGAACCAATAAATTTTTAATCAATGAAAATATAATAGAGTTTTTTTTAATTTACGTAACATATTTTACATTATCTAATCAATTGGTTTAATTCAAGATATTAAATTAATATATTTTTATATTTTCTAATCAATTGATTTAATTCACAACATTAAGTTAAACTATAATCTACATCTAAATATTAAATAAGAAACATTTTGATGTTTTAATCTCATAAATTGTTAAAAATTGAAAATTTATACATTTTTAATCATCTATCTGTATTTAATTATTAATGAAATGAGAATATTTTTTTTTATCAGAGAAATGAGAATATTTTTACTAATGTGTCATAACTCATAACCTCTTTCATTTTATGGTTTTTATATATTTTTTACGTTATCAACTCCCTACATTTATTAGTTGATGCTACCTTTGTTAATCATTTATTTAATTATATAATAATAAAAAAAATTTATTAAGAATTTTTTTAACAAAACCGCGTCATTGCTCGGGTATTGTACTAGTAATAGTTAAAGGAAACAGTCTTGGTGTAATAATAGCCATCGACGATCAGACGAAAGTACCATAAGAAATATTAAGAACAATTGAACAAATTCACCATTTGAAGAGAAACTTCACCCAATATCAATTTTAGACACTAGTTATAAATTTATCGATACAAAAGTCGATAATCCCGCGCGTCTTACGAAATAGTCCACTAGTAATAATAATTAGGATTGTTATATGAGCTGAACAGCTCGAGTTCGGCTCGAATAAAGCTCGACTCGAGCTCGTTCACTTACCTAAACAAGCCGAGATTGAACATGATTTTAAGTTTGGTTGAAAGCTCGATTCGTTCAATTTAGGCTCGAATAGCTTGAAATGTATGAAATTTCTAAAATTTTCTTTAAGTTAATATGTTATGACCAAGTAAAACAAGCCGAGCTTGAACAAAAAAGAAAGCTCGTTTGAAAATTAGGCTCGGTTCGGCTCGAGCTCGTTTAATAAACGAGCCAAACTTGAATATACCAAGCTCGGCTCATTCGACTCGAATAACCCCTCTAATAATAATAATAATAAAAATTTCTGCTTTTTTCTTGATTCCATAATAAATGGTTGCTAGTATAATACTACTCCGTACTACGTAAGTTAAACGAAATAGCTAGACGATGATTCGATGATTCTTGTCCATAATAAATTGATACCTTCAAGTCTTCAACTAACAAAACCAAACTAGCTGAGCTCTGGACCTTTGCTTAAAACAGTGGTGTAGATACCTGCATTATTATGGGCAGATGATGGTCGATCAGTGTCAGTCCCGCTCCTCCAAGTCCAACCAGGTGTACAGGGCCTACCGTTCCCCACGGCCCCATTCCACCACCGGATGCTTGCCACGTGTCCCCGCTCATCTCCTATCTCCCTCGGTACACACTGTACATCATCAGTACATGTGTGTTTTTCTTTGTTACTCCATATTTATATCCTGTTTGGAGTTTTGACTGGTTGTTAATTTGTCCCCTCCTCTCCTCTCAGCGAACTGTCAACCTTTATTCTTCTTTCAAGCTGTAACTCGTGGGGTCGGGTATGTTCCGCATCCGGACTGTTTACATTATAAGGCTTTCCTATCTGTCTATATAAATTATCATCTTTGTGCACGCCTTATCAAGTTATCCACAGTGTTGTTAAACTATACTCCCTAGTTCATGGGTTCACCATTTTTAAGGTAAGGAAAGGTTATAATTATCTTCCGAATCTAATTAATTTTTAAGTTAAATTCATTTATCAATATTCTAATTATTACTCAATATATAGGATGTTTTAGGGAAATTTATTTGATTATAAATATAAGACTTTTTAACCTATTTGAATTCTCATAATTGTTTTCAAAGTCACATTAATTGTTATTGTCAGATGAATACATCATTTCACCAAAATTCCGTACCTTTTCATCGTTTCTTTATTTATTTTTAAATGCCATCTTTATCATTAATTAGTGTACTAAGTGGGGCTTAATTACTGATTTTACAAAACTTCATCCAATATTCCACTCATTACTAGCTACTCAGTATTTTTCTTAATTAGTGTGCCAAAGGCTAAAACACCTTATATATTTGACCGGAGGAAGTATTATTCTCTTCTCCTCGATCATTTTTCATATAAAATTTATTTCCCTTCACTCTATTAATATTTAATTACCTAATTTGAGTCTAGGATGCTTTAACCATTTCTTTCTCCCTTCTCGGTTTACACATTGACAACTTTCAGCCACACAACTTGCTCATAAAAAAATGATGATTATACAAATTTTACACATTAAATTTGATTAATCTCCCTTCTATTCCATGGTACTCAAACAAACAAGGCCTTAAAGAGTCTTGGCCAAACAAATCCTAAGTTATTTCTTTTCTTTTTTTTTTTCATAAAAAACAATCTAATATATGTATTGAATTTAATGAATCAAACTAATGCAGTTTCGACGCCATTGCGCAAAATCAATAAAATAATATGATGTATATATTACCATGATAAGTATAAGAAATATATTGATAAAATTTAACATAAAAAGATTAGTTACTTTCAAATTAAGGAATATTTACATTTTATGGGATTATTTTCTTCTTTAGTTGAAACATTATTGTTTTAAAAAATTAAATGTAATATAATTAATTATATAGAGACTATTTCAAATTTAATATAATTAGAGTGGATTACTTAAATAAAAATGTAAATGAAGCAAACTACTTATTAATATTATATGTTTTGAATAACTCTAATTAGTTGCTAAATAAAATTCATATCTTTATAAAATTTTAAAAATTATATTTTGAAGAAATCTTATTGATTACTCAAAAAAATTAATATCTCTATAACCGTTGTAAAAAATTATATTTTGAATTAATCTAATTGGTAGATAGACAAAGAATTAATATCTTCTTAATTTTATTTTAAAAATTCTATTTTGAATTAATCTCATTGGTTGCTATTTTTTTTATTTTTTGCCTTTTTAAAAATTAATCTAATTATTTGAAATACCTAAAAAATAACACATAAGCAAAATTTATTTTAAATTAATCTCATTATTTGAAATGCCTAAAAATAAGTTGACACATAAGCAAAAATTTCTTAAATTTAAGAGTATATATATAGATATATAGATGTAGATATATATTCAACTATTCAAGTACTCACCATTCTTTGGTTTCCTTGGTGATGGTTTGAATCGATCTTGCTACTTATTAGTTAGAACATCTTCCACCAAGTTCTCCATTTTGAAAATTTTTAAGTTTTTGGAGAAATTTAAGGCTTTTTTATCCAACATCTTCATTCTCCATTATCAGCTGAAAAAATAGAAAGAATTTTCAAATTCTTCAATATTCTCCAAAATTAAATAATTTTCTAAAATTTTGAAATGAAAAGGCAAGAGTTGAAATAAAAACATTTTAAAGAATGTAAATTTTGTCTCCTCATTGGAGAAATTTTGAAAAAACCAATGGAGTTGATAGTTTATTCAATTTGAATGTTTTATAGGTTATAAATATTTTGACTTCTGTCTACTTTATAATCCCAAGTTAACCTTTCTTTAAAATGCATGGTCCCCCATTATGTGAGAGTGAGAGTGGGGTTGATATCTCCTTTAGTCCTAGTCTCATTCGGTTTAGAAGTGCCCCAAGTAAGTTCGAAGAGTCACCATTTATTAGTATTGAATTGATAAACATATGGAGTACTTAACATTGAAACCAAAAACCTACCTAAGAATTCTTTTTTATTTATCGCAAAAAAAAAAAAACAATGCCAAAAAATTAATATCACCTATATATGTGCATGTCTATATCAATAAGGGAAAACTAATTAAAATACCCCCACCTTTGGGGGTATGGTAAAAATATATCCTCAACTTTCAAATGTAATTAAAATATCCCGACCTTTGAGGGTAGTGGTAACATATTACCACGAGTTTTCTCATGGGTCAAAAATGCTGACAAGGCAGCCTACGTTGATTTTGTTTTTGACAAGGCAGCCTACGTGGAAGCTTTTTTACAAATTAGTACTAAAATCGGGTTTTCTTAAACGGTTTCCTTTGGGAAAAAATGCACCGACAACAAAATTAAACCTGAAAAAACAAAATTGATTCAAACAAGCAACTAACCCGGTCAAAATTGCATCAAATTAACACAACACGACTATTCCTAAAACCAAACCGACAACAAAAAACTAAACCGAACACAACAACAACAACAAAGAGGGAAAAAAACTTATTCAGCTAAGTCCGTGAACGAATCAAAGAGGAAGAAGATGTGAGAGAGACAGCTCAAGATAGCCGACCACAAGGGAGGAAGACTGTCATTGAAGAGGAAATATAAGTTGCCTGAAAGATCGGAAGACAGCTCAAGAGGCGATCACGAAAGAAGATAGGAGGAAGGAAAAGGCGTGGTGTATGAAGTCGGTCCAACTCTTTATTATTTTTCCTAAGGAAACCGTTCAAAAAAACCCTTGTAAATCAATGTAGGATGTCTTGTCAACATTTTTGACCAGTGAGAAAACCCGTGGTAATATATTACCACTACTATCAAAGGTCGGGATATTTTTATTACTTTTGAAAGTTGATGATATATTTTTACCATACCCCCAAAGGTGGGGGTATTTTAATTAGTTTTCCCTATCAATAAAGGTCGTAATTTTAAATGAAATCAGTGAGAACCTTAAATCACAAGTTTTAATAGTATACTACAGTATAATTTTTAATTTCTATCTACTTATAGGCTAAAATTTGGGTTTTGGTCTAATTTTGCTCCCACCCTAGTCCAAAACATAATTTTACCTTTTTGTTTTTGACCTATTTCCAAAAGAAAGGTCAAATTTGGTTTACTCTTTTGGAAGGCCAAATCCTATCTTTTATTTATTTATAATTGTTTAATATTTATATAAATCTATAAATAATACAATTATAAATCTAAATATTATATAATTATGATTTTTAATTAAAAATAAAAGTTGTAGTACTGTAATGATATTCAAGAGTTATTCAATATGACTATAGTATTTGACATATTTGAATTATCATTGTATAAATAATATTTTTAGAAAATAACATTAATCTTTTTTTTTTAATTATAGATTCATCAAAATTATAATAAAAAATAAAGATAGGATTGAGTGACGGAAATGAGATGTGAAAGTTCATGATTACTTTAGTATTTATAGGAAGTTTAGCCTACCAAAATTGGTCTATGGGGGGAATGACAAAATCGTAAAATAGGCCAAAAGAGAATATTATATATAATTTTCTTTTTTGGTAGGCTAATTCTCCTGACCATTATGGCTTACGGGGAAGATGCCCTTACAAAATTAATTAACTAGTTAAAGAAAAACATACCCAAAACAAAAAAGAAAGAGGGAAAGCACAAAACAATGACACATCCTAACGTTCAATACATGAAATTAGTCCTTACTCCTTATCATGCTATTCTTTTTGATCCTCAGTTTTTATAACAACCTCTTCTCTCAAAACGTTCAATACCTCAAATTTGATGAAGAGAAAATGTCTATATAGTTTAACACAGTCAACAAAGATCGATCGATCGGTAATGACAGAAAACTATTAAATATCGTTTCGAATGATCGGATTAAACACGCTAGCTATTGGAATCCATATGTATATAGTTCAAATTAATTTGGTTCAAAGTACTGCAAAAGATCGAGAAATATATTCCGCATTGATAAACTTTGATGCCTTGATAAAACACAATTGAACAAACTTGAATTGATACTACTTTGCGAAAGACGGAAACCAAGCAGGGATGATCTTTCTGTATCTTGGTCTTGAAGATGAATTGTGCCAAGGCTGCCAAGCTCCCCCGTGAAAAGGAGAGGACCACGGATTTAAAGCAATAGGAGCCACTAGGCTCGCAAGATTGGAGGCCGTATTCTCCGATTCTTCTTTAACTGCAAAAGGATCCGCAGATAGTTTTTCAGCACTCGCGAGATCATGAACCATAAGTTGGTTCCCATTTGCAAGAAACCAACAGAAGAAGTCAGTGTTCAAAGGAGCTGGAGCCACTAGTAGCTTGCACTCGCTCAACAAGCTTTGCTTCCACAATGGACTAATCCGACACCCTTTCTGCAGGCGCCACTCTCTCTTGTCATAGTCCACTAACCGCCACACGCACAACCTCCAAACATCATTGCCGCAATCCTCTATCTCACCAAACTCGAGCATCTCTTCACAGCCCAAGCGAATCACATTCAAGCCTGAGTTCATCACTTTCTTACCTCCCGATCCATTAGGAAACTTTATGGAGCCGAATTGGTCAGGACTATCATAGGGATCATAAGTAACCACAGTCCTTGTATTCCAATCAAAGAAATGCAAGATACCCTTGTAACTAAATGCCCGAGGCCTAGCACTATGATCCCACATCTGGGAACCTCATTCCTTCCTTGTGAGTCCACCTCCCAGTATCCGAAGAGAAGATGTCTAATATAACAGTGTTGACGGAATCATCAGTATGTGGAGGCTGCCTGACATGAATACATACAACTTTGTAGGTAACAGAGTCTTGAGTTTCGCCTTGTGGTTGTGGAGCACGTGTGGCAAGACCATACGCCCATGGTTCATAAGAATCATAAATCCAATAGTGGAGCTTTGCCGAATGGCTAGTGAGCGGGTTGGAGACACAGAACTCAAGCTCCAAGTACCATTCATACTCATCTTTGGGTTCGTCCGAATCGTATAAAGGATACTGCTGTGGGGTAAGACTACTTAGTACGAATCCATTGCTTGAAGCATCAATGTGGTATGTGTAACAGGGACGGTCAAAAGAGGTAATATAGAGTGATGGCGGAGCATCATCATCAATATCATGGACACTCAAATCTCTGGAATCCACGGGGAGGCCACGGTCGAAGTTCACGGTCGGATACAACATTGCGGATAGGTGGCATGGAGACGATGATGATTCGCCGGGTCGTTGGAGATAAAATTGCCTGAATTAGGGGTCGGAGATGACAGAATTCCATAGTTTCGAGACGCAATTGCATCTGAAAAGAGGTTTGAAGCTCAATCCGGATAGAATTTCATGGAGGATCTCTTCTGGGAGATCGTCAATGGCTGGTGCAGATTTCAAATCGATCATTCAAAGAACTTAATTTATTAATTGTTCGACAAAGACAAGCATGAATTTAGGGATTTCAAATTGGGATTCAATTGGTAGTAAGCGTACCTGAAAGAGTGCGTTTCATCTCGATGGATCCACTTGCTCGTCTCGTCCCTGTGTGTGTGATGCTCGATCCGGAATCCCAATCAAACCCTAAGGAGGGAGGTTTTAACCGTCTGTATGATCAGTTAAACATAATTTATAATTAATTGAGATAATTACAATATATTAAGTCCATTTATAGAAATGTAATCACCACTTTCAATAATTAAAAGATTTTGAAATCTGCCCCTGTGAAAACCTAGCTAAGTTGATCAAGCGAGGATTTTCTCCCTTAAAAACATGGTAATGGTTAATGATTTTATACTTACATCAAATTTTAAGGTGAAATCACTTGCTTATTTTGAATATCAACAAAGACTCAAAACTCTTCCGTTGTTCTCCATTTTTTTTGTATACACCTTCCTTCGTTATTAATTTAGTTTCACCCAATAATTGTCTATCACAAGGATCCTGTTGGAGGGAACACAATTGCAATGGTGTAGATAAGGTGAAATCTTGGCATGTACAAAACGGATCGGAATATAGAAACAATCCGCTTAGCAACTATCGTCGATAAGTCTGTTACATTGGCTAGTATATTCTGATAGCTCCAAGCTAGCTAGCTAGTATATATGCTGAAGAATGTAAGCGAAGGTCTTCGAGCGATATTGTCAATAATCCATCCGTTTATGTAAATCAGAACATGTAAAGAACTCAAGGGGGATTATAACTGCGTACTAAGTGCAATCAGATATACAAGTGATGGCATTGGCACGTCTCCTCATTCCGACAATGTACGTACGGGGACAAATCAAATGATGAAGTCAGATGTCCTCACACACACAGGGACGAGACGAGCAAGTAGCAGAAAATCCACGTTGAGTTGAAACTATTAATGTTTCACTCAAGGAGCGATTGATATCCATTTTGAGTTGAAATTTAGTTCAGGTACTGAAAAAGAAATATATTCCTCTTACTAAATAACATATAGACTTAATGCTTCTATAAAACACAGGGATTTACCTCTCATTCATGCAAAGTGATCAATTTAATAACAGTGTCCTGTGAAGAACATACCTAACGACCAATTAAATTTGAGTCTCATCCATGGCGATCAAAGCCGAACTGTAGAGGAAAGTTGCAGGTTTGAGTAACAAAGTAAGATATTAAATTCATCTTTCCTACACAAATGATCAAGTACTTGATAACACTATAAACCCCAATAAACAAACTTAGTATTTACTGAAACAAGGAAACCAAACATTGGAAATCTTTTCAAATCCTTCTGTTGGTGATGGATTGCTCCCAGCTCCTCCATCAAATGCAGAAGACCACGGACACAATGCAATCGGACGACAATTGTGTGCAACGGCCGAAGGATATGTCTCTATTGTCCTCGACTTACAAGGATCCACAAATACCTCTTTAGCACTCCCAAGATCGATAGCCTTCATATTCCCGCACCTATCTTCTACAATATAACAAAACAACTCATCATTACAAGGATCCGGAGCAACCAGTTTTCTCAATCCACTTAACCCCTCGTCTACCAACAACGGACTAATCGGACATGTTTGCTCCAGGCGCCACTCACCCTTGGCATGGTCTAATAACTGCCACACACGCAGCCTCCTACCAAGATCATTGCAACACTCTATGTCACCAAACTTGAGCACGTCTTCATGCCCAAAATGAATCAGATTCATGCCCGAGTTTTTTAGGATCTTGCCTGATCCACTAGGCAGCTGAATGCGGACAAATCTATCAGGGCTATTGTAGGGGTCGTAAGTTATTACACTCCTTTTAGACCAATCAAACCAGTGCAAGATTCCCCTGCAAGTGAAGCTTTTCTTCCTACAGCAAATTAAGCTGGCTACTTCCAGGCAAGTAGTCGTCATTTTCTTTTGAGTCCATCTCCCAATATCCGAAGAGAAAGTATGTATTTCAAAGTCGCAATGATCGTCAACAGGCCGATAGGGCCTTGTAGTCTGAATTACCACAACTTTGTATGTGACGTAGGCTGGATGGTCGCCTCCTGCAGGTTGGACAGGACGTGTGGCTAAACCATATGTCAATGGAAGATAACTCCGACGCAATAACAAAGGCAGCTTGGCTGATTGCTTGGTGAGAGGATTAAAGACGCGGATATCAGCTCCTTTCAATCCTTGGGAAGAGTAATGTTCATAATTTCTTGAGATAGAGAGCATCAGTCCACTGCTTGAGGCCATGATCCGATATTTATGGCGGAGGAATGAATAGAGGGAGGGTGGAGCATTGTCAGTTTCATGGAGAGTAGAAACTGGCTTGCTTGGATCCCTCAAATCTCTGGAATCATCGGAGAGGCCACGGAAGTTGAAGTTCGGATAAAACATTGCATATAGGTGGCATGAAGACGACGATGATTTGAGGTGTCGTTGGAGATAAAATTGCCTGAATTTGGGGTCGGAGATGACAGAATTCCATAGTTTTGAGATGCAATTGCATCTGAAAAGAGGTTTGAAGCTCAATCTGGATAGAATTTCATGGAGGATCTCTTCTGGGAGATCGTCAATGGCTGCAGATTTCAACTCATTCAAATTACTTAATTTGTTATTCGACAAAGACATGAATTCAGTGATCGATCGATCAGCTAAAGAATGAAATTGCTAAATTGGGATTCAATTGCTAGTAAGCGTACCTGAAAGAGTCCTTTTCATCTCGATCGACTTGCTCGGTCGTCTCGTCCCTGTATGTGTGATGCTCGATCCGGAATCCCGATCAAACCCTAAGGAGGGAGGTTTTTAATTTTATTCCCTAATTCACACATTTGTCTTGTTACCGTCGGTATGATCAATTAAACATACTTTTAAAATTTTAATTATTTGAGATATTATCATATATTAACTCCATTCAATGATTAAAAGATTTGGAAATCTGTCCGGAGGAGATTCTCGGGAGGCCGGTCTGGTTCGGTCCCTAGTATGTGACACCGGCTGAGTAATGTGTTCAGAATTTACCACCGAAGATGGTTATCCTCGTTATACAAAAAAGATTTGAAAATCTAGATCATTAACACCATTTATCTAAGGGCTTGTTTGGTTGAACATAGGAAGTACACTTCCTAGAAAGTCACTTTCTATAAATTCAATTCCCATAAATTTTAAAAAGTTGTTTGGTTGAGTAACTCAACTTGAGTTATAAGATGTGGGAAATTTAAATAGGGAGAATTGAATTTTTTCATTAAAAATGGTGGAATTGCAACTTAACTAGTCCTTCTAGGTAAGTGAACTTCTCCCATTTTGTAGGATTTTGGAATTCCTGAGAAGTTAAATTCCTATGTTTTTTTCGTATTAAAAAAATTAGCCAAACACATATATTTATCCCACTCCCCAGTTTTTTTAACTTATTTTGGGTTTTTAAATGATAACCAAACAGGCTCTAAGTCAATCAAGGGAGGATTTTCTCCTTTTTAGGCCGGAAGGAGAGACGGGGCTCTCTGCGCATCTAGACACGCTTTATTTTTAATTAAAAAATGGGCCAAGTAGTCAATAGACGGGGATAGCCCGACCCCTAACATAATTTTGCAAGAAACTAAAAACATGCACCCATTCGGAGGGTCACACAATACAAACAAACCAAAGTTGTAAGTAAAAGTTAAACTAGCTAGGAAGCCCGCTGTGTAGTTAGCCTCGCGGAATACATGCTGAAACTGGATGGTCCATTTTCTCCCTTAAAACATGGTAATAGTTAATGATTTTTTACTATGTCAAATTTTACGGTGAAATCACTTGCTTATAATTTTGAATATCAACAAGGACTTAAAACTCTCACATTTCTCGTTTCAACATCGTTCGCTTTTGCTAGTTTTGGTATTCATTCTCTAGTTTTTTCGCGTTGTAATTGTCTTTGTTGATTTGTCCTGTTTTTTTGGCTCTTTCTTAACGGTTTGTTCGTTGCCAATCTTTTCGGCCTCTCGACCTACCGAACATGTTCGATGCGTCGAATTCTTATCGGTTCAAAAAAAAAAACAAAGAGTCAAAACTCTTCCGTTGTTCTCCATGTCTGGTGCGTCGAATTCTTATAGAACAAGGAACATGTTGGAGTGGACACAAGGTGAATTCTTGGCATGTACAAAACGGAATAGAAACGACCTGCTTAGCAACTAATACTATAAGAATTCGATAAGTCATTTACCTAATGCATATCAGCATATCTATAAGAGATTCCAAATAGCAGAAAATGGTATTAGAGATCGATAGATTAATGCATTTTATATATTGTGAAAATTCTCTTTATCTATACCGCTTACCGTTTCAAGTTTCAACGCAGCTAGGTATGTATAAAAACGGTCATTATGTTGAAGCAAATTTTACTCTCAAGCATCAGGATCGATCATACTTGATAACACTATAAAACCCAATAAATTAACAAACTTACTATTTACTGAAACAAGGAAACCAAACATTAGAAATCTTTTCAAATCCTTCTGCTGATGATGGATTGTTCTTAGCTCCTCCATCAAATGGAGAAGACCACGGACACAATGCAATCGAAAGCCAATTTAGTGCAACGACCGAAGAATATGGCTTTAGCTTTGTCGTCCTCGACTTACAAGGATCCACAAATACCTCTTTAGCACTCCCAAGATCAACAGCCTTAAAATTCCTACGCATATCTTCTACAATAAAACAAAACAACTCATCATTACAAGGATCCGGAGCAACCAGTTTTCTCAACCCTCTTAACCGCTCATCTACCAACAATGGACTGATTGGAGATGTTTGCTCCAGGCGCCACTCACCCTTGGCTTGATCTAATAACTGCCACACACACAGCCTCCGACCATGATCGTTGCAACACTCTATGTCACCAAACTTAAGCACGTCTTCATGCCCAAAATGAATCAGATTCATGCCCGAGTTTTCTAGGATCTTGCCTGATCCACTAGGTAGCTGAATGCGGCCAAATCTATCAGGGCTATTGTAGGGGTCGTAAGTTATTACACTCCTTCTATCCCAATCAAACCAGTGCAAGATACCCCTGCAAGTGAAGCTTTCCTTCCTATTGCAGATTAAGGCTACTTCTAGGCAAGTAGTCGTCATTTTCGTTTGAGTCCATCTCCCAATATCTGAAGAGAAAGTATGTATTTCAAGGTCGCAATGATCATCACCATGACGATAGGGCCTTGTATTCTGAATTACCACAACTTTGTATGTGACGTAGGCTGGATGGTCGCCTCCTGCAGGTTGGGCAGGACGTGTGGCTAAACCATACGTCAATGGAAAATAGTTCCGACACAACAAAGGCAGCTTGGCTGATTGCTTGGTGAGAGGGTTAAAGACGTGGATATCTCCTTTCAATCCTTCGGAAGAGTAATATTCATTGCTTGAGATAGAGAGTATTAGTCCACCAGTTGAGGCCATGATCCGATCCTGATAAGGCCAGTATGATTTATGGCCGAGGGATGAATAGAGGGAGGGTGGAGCATCGACGTCAGTTCCATGGAGAGTAGAAACTGGCTTGTTTGAATCTCCCCATTTACCCCATTGTTGAAAAACATGTGTGCTTGGCAATACCGTATCCAGGATTCCCCAAAGGTGCCGCTGAGACGACGATTTGGAGGAAGAATTGGCTCGTTGCAGATAACAGTGAGCGAATTTTGGATGGGAGATGATGGAATTCCACTGCTTCGAGACGAGCTTGAATCTGAATAAAGGCCTGATGTGCAGTCGTACTAAAATTTCAGTTACAAGCTCTCCTGGAAGAAAGATCGAGCCTTGATTGCCGTCTTCCTTTCCTGTGATTTTCCTTCCTTTACTATTAAATTCCGTGGCTGCAATTTTTTAACTTATGCAAATTAGTATATCAAGGATTGAAACAAGATAGGGAAACCGAATCAATCACACACCACTTTGTCGAATGGAAGAACAATATAGTGAATATACATACAAATAACAAATGAAAAATAAAAAAAACCAATTCATATTTCAATCCTCAAATCTCAAACCCTAATCTAACAAATCTATTTCAATTTCCAAATCAGTTCAACATTTCAACAAAATCATTTCATTAAAGTGCAAAAACATTCATAAACAAAAACCCCAATTCAATTTTCAAACCTCAAATAAACTCAAACCCTAATAACAAATCCATTTCAACTCTCTAAATCAATTCAACATTCATAACATTTCGAATTAATTGAAGTATTGATACAAATCCGACCTTAACTGAGAAACTTACACGTTCTTCGTTCCGCCATTGAATGCCTCGCACCTCCGAGCCTCGGACCCCCGCCGGCCGCCACCAGTCGCCTCGCAACTCGCCGGCTCGCCTCGTAGGATGAGTTTGCCCAGTCCGTCGTTTGCCCTCTCGAGTCGCGAAACAGATGAGTTTCTCGTGGGTATGGCTGTGCGTGAAAAAGAGAAGAAGGAAAATCTAAAATCATATAAAAAAAAAAAAAAAACCAAAACCACGTCGTTTTGTTTTGGTACTGTGGGGAGCGGCCGCCCCCTGCGCTTCCCCGCGGCCGCCTCTGTAGGTTGATAGGTGGTAGAAGATGACGATGATATGTAGACTAATGTAGTTGTGGCCTCTTTTGAGTTACCCCAGATTATCATCGATCTATAACCAAACCTTCAATTCATTGTTGAAAATCCCTAATTTTACAGATACTTCAATGCTTCAATGCATGTGTGTAGATGAGAGGACATACTGAATTCTCGATCACCACCACACCACCACACACCAGTAAAGATCGATCGATCAGTAATGGCAGAAAACAATTAATATTGTTTCGAAGGATTTAAAATCGCTAGCTAATTGAAGGACTTACCAATGTGGAAAAGAAACTCAAGGAGCGATTGAAATCCATGTATAGTTCAAATTGATTTGGTTCAAAGTGCTGAAAAAGAAATATATTCCTCTTACTAACATTGATAAACTTGATTAACGCTTTCTATAAAACACAATTGAACAAACTTGAACTGATACTACTTTGTAAAAGACGAAAACCAAGAAGGGATGATCTTTCTGTATCTTGGTTTTGAAGATGAAATGCGCCCAGCGTGAACAGGAGAAGACCACGGATTTAAAGCAATAGGAACCACTAGGCTCGCAAGATTGGAGGCCGTATTCTCCGATTCTTCTTTAACTGCAAAAGGATCCGCGGATAGTTTTTCAGCACTCGCAAGATCATGAACCGTAAGTTGGTTCCCACTTGCAAAAAACCAACAGAAGAAGTCAGTGTTCAAAGGATCTGGAGCCACTAGTAGCTTGCAATCGCTCAACAAGCTTTGCTTCCACAATGGACTAATCCGACACCCTTTCTGCAAGCGCCACTCTCTCTTGTTATAGTCCACTAACCGCCACACGCACAACCTCCAAACATCATTGCCGCAATCCTCTATCTCACCAAACTCGAGCATCTCTTCACAGCCCAAGCGAAGCACATTCAAGCCTGAGTTCATCACCTTCTTACCTCCCGATCCACTAGGAAACTTTATGGAGCCGAATTGGTCAGGACTATCATAGGGATCGTAAGTCACCACGGCCCTTGTATTCCAATCAAAGAAATGCAAGATACCCTTGTAATTAAATGCCCTTGGCCTAGCACTGTATGATCCTGCATCTGGTAAACTCATTCCTTTCTTGAAAGTCCACCTCCCAGTATCTGAGGAGAAGATGTCTACTAGAACAATGTTGACGGGATCATCCGTATGTGGAGGCTGCCTTAATATTTGAATAAATACAACTTTATAGGTAACATAGTCTTGAGTTTCTCCGCCTTGCGTGGCAAGACCATACCCCCATGGTTCATAAGGTTCATCAACGCAATAGATCGGCAGCTTTGCAGAATGGTTGGTGAGCGGGTTGGAGACACACAAGTCAAGCTTGCAATACCATTCGCACTCATCCAGGGGTTGGTTAGGTTCGTTGCAAGGATAACGTTCTTGGGGAAGACTACTTAGTATGAGTCCATTGCTTGAAGCCAAAATGTGGTATGTGAAATAGGGCCGGTCAAAAGAGGTCACATAGAGTGATGGTGGAGCATCATCATCATCAATAGTACCATGGACACTCAAATCTCTGGAATCCTCACGGAAGTTGACGTTCGGATACAAGATTGCCGATAGGTGGCATGGAGATGACGATGATTTGAGGGGTCGTTGGAGATAAAATTGCCTGAATTTGGGGTCGGAGATGATAGAATTCCATAGTTTTGAGACGCACTTGCATCTGAAAAGAGGTTTGGAGCTCAATCTGGATAGAATTTCATGTAGGATCTCTTCTGGGAGATCGTCAATGGCTGCAGATCGATTTCAAATCATTCAAATAACTTAATTTGTTATTCGACAAAGACATGAATTTAGTGATTAGCTAATGAATCAAATTGCTAAATTGCTAGTAATTAAGCGTACCTGAAAGAGTCCTTTTCATCTCGGTCTACTTACTCGTCTCGCCCCTCTGTGTGTGATGCTCGATCCGGAATCCCAATCAAACCCTAAGTAGGGAGGTTTTTAATCTATTCCCTAATTCACACATTTGTCTTGTTACCGTCGGTATGATCATTTAAACATACTTTTAAAATTTTAATTATTTGAGATATTATCATATATAAACTCCATTTATAGAAATGTAATCACCACTTTCAACGATTAAAAGATTTGGAAATCTGTCCGGAGGAGATTCTTGGGAGGCCGGTCTGGTTAGTTCGATCCCTAGTATGTGACACCGGCTGAGTCACGTGCCCAGAATTTACCGACAAAGGTGGTTATCCTCATTATACAAAAAAGATTTGGAAATCAAGATCATTAATTAACACCATTTACCTAAGTCGATCAAGGGAGGATTTTCTCCCTTTTTTGGTCGGAAGGAGAGGAGGGGCTCTCCGCGCATCTATACGCTCTTTATTATTAATTAAAAAATAGGCTCAAGTAGTCAACATACGGAGATAGCCCGATCCCTAACATAATTTTGCAAGAAACTTGAAACATGCACCATCCGGAGGGTCAAACAATACAAACAAACCAAAGTTGTAGGTAAATGCAAAACTAAAGTCCGCTGCGCAGTTAGCCTCGCGGAAGACATGCCGAAACTAGAGGGTCCATTTTCTCCCTTAGAACATGGTAATGGTTAATGATTGTTGACTTCACCTAACCAGCATCATCAGGACTTTCCTAGCACAAGGAACCTGTTACTTCGTCAAAACCCCTCAAACACTAGCTAGTATATTCTGATAGCTCCAAGCTAGCATGCTGAAGAATGTAAGCAAAGTTCGAACCCCATCGAGTGATATTGCCAAAAAAAAAAAAATCCATTTATGTAAATCAGAACACATAAAGAACTCAAGGAGGATTATTAATACTAAGTGCAATTCAGATAGAAGGGATCAAATCCTAATTATAGTGGAAGTTTGGTTTGAGTAACAAAATAGGGATCGATATGCATCTTCCCCATTAAAAGGAAAAATCTTAGTCGTTACTGATTGAAGGAAGATTTCTTCGAATGGTACTTTCGATGATGCATTGCTTCTATCTTATCCGTAAAAAGGAGATGACCAAGGACACAATGCAATCAGAAGAAATCTGTTTCTAGGGCCAAAAAGATATCTCCTGCTTGTAACCTTGGAAGGATCCATACATACCTCTTGAGCGCTCCCAAGATCGATAGCCTTCATGTTCCTACACGTATCTTCTACAATTATACAAAACAACTCACCATTAAAAGGATCCGGAGCAACCAGTTTTCTCAACCCTGTGAACCACCGATCGTCAGCCAACAATAATGGACTGATCGGACATGTTTGCTCCAGGCGCCACTCACCCTTGGCATGGTCTAATAGGTGCCACACACGCAGCCTCCGACCATGATCGTTGCAACGCTCTATGTCACCAAACATGAGCACGTCTTCATGCCCAAAATGAATCAGATTCATGCCCGAGTTTCCCAGGATCTCGCCTGATCCACTAGGCAGCTGAATGCTGCCAAATCTACCAGGGCTATTGTAGGGATCGTAAGTTATTACACTCCTTGTATCCCAATCAAACCAGTGCAAGATACCCTTGCAACTGAAGCTTTCCACCTGACTGCAACGGAAGGCTACTTCCGGGCAAGTAGTCGTTTTCTTTTGAGTCCATCTCCCAATATCTGAACAGAAAGTATGTATTTCAACGTCACAATGATCATCACCAGGCCAATAGGGCCCTGTATTATCAATTACCACAACTTTGTATGTGTAGTAGGCTGGATGGTCGCCAGGACGCGTGGCTAAACCAAACTCCAATGAAAAACAACTCCTAAGACATGATAACAAAGGCAGCTTGGCGGATTGCTTGGTGAGAGGGTTAAAGACGGAGATATCTTCTTTTAATCCGAAATGTCCTTCGGAAGAGACGTATCCATATCTTGAGATAGAGAGTATCAGTCCACCGCTTGAGCCCGCGATCCGATCCTTCCAGGGTGATGGTGATTTATGGATGGATGAATAGAGGGAGGGTGGAGCATTGTCCTCAACTGGCTTGCTTGAATCTCCCAATTTATGCCATTGTTGAACAAGTGTTTTCCCAACTACCGGATCCAGGATTCCCCAAAGGTGCCACTGAGACGATGATTTGGAGGAAGAACTTGCTCGTTGCAGATAACAATGTGCGAATTTCGGATGGGAGATGATGGAATTCCACCGCTTCGAGACCAGCTTGGATCTGAACAAAGGCTTGATGTGCAGTCTTAGTAAAATTTCAATTACAAGCTCTTCTGGAAGAAAGATTGAGCCTTGATTGCCGTCGTCCTTTGCTGCGATTTTCCTTCCTTCCATGGCTGCAATTTTCAATTAATCAAACCACATGGTCGAATGCGAAGAACAATATACATACAGTATATAATTAAGATAACCTGAAATCTCGTCTCTTTGCTTACCAAAGAAAAGGAATCTCGTCTCTCTGTGTAGTCCCAAATCCGTGCAGAGCAATTGATGTAATTCAAAGTGCTAAGCATGGAATCAACTTCGAATAATACCTAATCGTCCTTTTCATACGGAGTATAATTTTTGGGCTTCAATGATCCGTAGTCAGTCCGGATCCTCCGCAACCCTCGGTGCTCCATGCGGTGTATCACAAAATTATTTCCATTATAAATAAGCATTGAAAAAAATTTGAAAAAATATTCTTAGATTCTATAACCTTATATTGGTATGTTTATGAAATTTTATTATGAAAATTCATGTTTTAAAAAATAATAAAAATTATTTTCTAAAATAATCGATATTTTAATTATCTATATTTTTAAAAAATGAATTTCATAATAAAATTTTATAAACATACCAATATAAGGGTATAGAATCTAAAAATATTTTTAAATTTTTTTTTCAATGTTTATTTATATCCGAATAATTTTGTGATGTACGGAAGGGAGCACCGAAGTGGAGTAGGAGATCCTGAGTGGTAGTCCATATCCCAAATCAGATATAGCCATATAGGATCTGCTATGATATATAAATAAATAATAAATAAATAAAAACTAAAAGATAGGGTTTTCTAATTCGGTGCTATTAGATCATCTCCAACCGCTTCTCCAAAATTTACGAGTAATACTATAGAGTCCGATCTCCAGTATAGACAATCTAGCTAGCTATAGCCTATAAGTCCATTTTGCAGAAATAATGCATGAATCGAAGCACTCCTCTCAACTCAAACTAACTAACTAGTCAAAACACTTGATTTAGATGACGGGGCTCAGGGAGATGGTCGCCGGCCAACATAAGTTTGATCCAATGAGGTAGCTTTAATTGAATCTACTTACATATATATATATATATATATATATATATATATATATATATATATATATATATATAGGTTAGGTCTAGTGTTAACAACCCTTAATGTGTTTTGTGTTAACAAATCTGGACCCTTTATTGTGATGAAATGGAGAGTTGAGATTAATCCAATTTTTCCTTATTTATTTTATTTAAAAAAGCGTGGGTCCCATTGCTAATTTGGTGTTTAACCGTGCGTTGTAATTTTTGTTTCTTTTTTTTTAACCGTAATATCTTGTTAGATATTTTTTGCCAGTAATTATTCATTAAATTGATCGTTATTATTCGTTTGTAAAGAGGAGTTATCGTTTAGATAATAACAAAAGGGTTAGTCAATTTTGCAACTATTCACCAGGTTGATAGTAATTATTCGTTAAGTCGATAGTAATTATTCGCTAGGTTCAAAGAGTATGTAAATGTAATTCTTGATTTCCCATGTCTAATTACTCAAATACAAATGAATAATTCCTTATTATCATCGAATAGTGACTATGAACTTGTCGAATTGTCGATAAATTCATGAACAATTTTACACAGAGTTTGAATTTCAAGAAACCCACATCTATTTACCGACATACAAATGAATAATTCTTTATCATCAACGAATAATGCTTCTGAAGTTGCTGAATAGTCGATAAATTCAAAAACAATTTTACACAAAGTAATACAAAAACCAGTGAATGAATAATTCCTTATTATCAACGAATAGTGACTCAGAACTTGCCGAATAGTCAATAAATTCATTAACAATTTTAGACTGAGTTTGAATTTCAACAAGATTACATATAATTGCCCCTATACATATGAATAATTTCTAATTATCAACGAATAGTGACTCTGAACTTGCCGAATAGTCGATAAATTCATGAGTTTGAATTTCAAAAAACCTATATCTCATTGTCCCATATATATGAACAATTCTTGATTATCAACGAATAATTACTCTGAAATTGCCGAATATTTAGTAAATTATAAATCTAAATATATCAATGAATCTAAATATTAATGAATCAAACCCATCCGAAGTGTTTAAATTTGACGAATACAAACCTCAAATCTAAATATCAATTAATCAATGGATAGTGCCTCTTGAATTCAAAGTTGGGGAAATCAATTACTCAAAGATGAGGAAATCAATTACTCACTGTAATTCAATCTGATCGGAATTCAAAGGTGAGGAAATAAATTACACAACGAATGGGAAATCAATTACACAACAAATAGTACTCAGCCTCGAGTGGAACAATTTGATCGGAATTCAATTACTCACCGTAAATTTGATAAACAACTAACTAATATTGCCTCTTGATCGGAATTCAAAGGCCGCCTCCACCGGAATCACCTTCGGAGGAATCAGAGGACGCCGGAATTCAAAGGCTGCGGCCGGTGGAATTCGCCGCCTCCAATCAAAGACAAAGGAAACTCGAAGCAGATGGCGAAGGCGATGGCGGGCGAAGAAGGATGACTCCGACGATTGCGGCGACAACGACGACGATGGCTTCAGTTGGATAGTAGAGGATGGTGAATTTTGGGGCAAAGGAATTCATGAATCCACCATGGGAGCAAGAAGGAGACGGCGATCTGGGAGGTCTGATAGGATCGATTAGGGTAAGCGTAGAATTTATAGGGAATTAAAATACACGCTCCAACAACTGAGAGTAATCCAATTTTTTTAGTGGGCCCATCTTAATAAATAATTAATTAATTTGAATTTTCACAAAATCTACACCATCCATCTTCATTCATCCAACGGTCCTTATTTGTTAACACAAAACATGTTAAGACTTGTAAACATTTGATCCATTCTCTCTATATATATATATGCCTGTGGATTTGCACTACCAGGAGCTAGCTATAGGTTTGGTGTTGCGTTTATCTAAGTTTGATTATCAATCCTTTGAAATTTGACCAGGATTACTTATCTTAGGACCATATCCAATCCTCCTTTATTACCTTATCCACTTAAACAGCTTACACACAGCCAAATTAATTAAGCCTATGCCTCGGCAAATTGCTCAACCTAAGTTCATCAAACAAATTAATCTAAACTCGATCTCAATTCAAATATGCTCAAGTGTAGGACAGGAGGTCTCTAAATTAGGCCTAGATATGTATGTTTTGCGATGTACCTTACTCCCTCGGTTTTCATCTCCATCACATAAAGGGCCAGCTTCATTTCTTAGATTGCCTGAGAAATTAAGGAGAGACGATGACGATGATCAAACAGCTGGCCCTAACCATATATACATAACTAGAGACATGCATTTTTTCTCGATAGGCAGGAGGCAGTCCTAACCATTTCAATTTCATGGTAAGTAAAGTGTGCCTAGACTGCGTCTTCACGACCAAATGAAACAGGGATTTAGTTGAGCATCCCCCATTGGTAAAGTACATAATTTGAGATCATCATCGTCTTACACATATATGGAGACTACGCCTTCAAGATGGTTACATGGATTTGCAAATCAACTCAGCTTGTGGAATCAATGCCTATAATCCTATATATCCATATGCAAAACAGAAATCCAGAAACAAAAACAAAATCATCCCTTCAAAATTAATTCAAATATAACAGTGTTAGGAACTTTCACTAAGCTCCTACTAGCTTGTTAGCCAGCTTGGCCATAGAACGGAGAAGACCATGGGCATAGCTCAACCGGAACAAGTGCATGAGTCGTCTTCCAAGATAAACACACTTTAACTACCACCGCCTCCCAATTATCAGAAAATACCTCAAATAAACAACAATAGTAGGGGTGCTCCTTCCCCCACCAAAGATTCGGAACCAACAGCTGCCTGCAGACGCCAATCCTCGACTGGAGATTGTATCGTGGCAAAAACTCGTAACTTTTGTCAATGCACCATTCTCCCATGTCGTAGTCCACTAACCGCCACACTTGCAGAAACCTGATCCTCTTACCGTTACCATCCTTGAGGGAAGAGTTTACCTCTCCATACCTTAGCGAGTAGTCTTTGGATCCGCAACCCAAAGGAATCATGTTCATGCCTGCAGGCCTACGGGTTACCTTATTGGGCAACTGAATGCATCCAAATCGGTTAGGGCTATCGAATGGATCATGAGTCACAATAGTCCTCGCATTGCGGTCCAACCAATGCAAGATACCCCTATAGCAAAACTCTTCCGACATAGAAAATTTCTTCGGAAATACCACAGTTGGACAACTGTTTAGTCCCGAAACAGCACTCCACTTCCCGGTATCCGAGCAGAAGATATCTATTGCACAATTCTTGCAACCATCAACATCCGAATCTCCATCCCTGAGTTGAATAAGCACGACTTTGTACCTAGCAAAGGCTGCATTCCCACCTTCTGTTTGGCCATGGCGCGTGGCAAAACCGACCGCATATTTAGAAGACGGCACCTTTGGCAAAGGCAGCTGCACAGATTGCTTGGTGAGCGGGTTGGAGACGCGGAATTCAAGCTTGATTATACGTTGATACCAATCGGAAGGGATAATGCAGCAACTTGAAGAGAGCACCAGTCCACCGCTGGAGGCGAAAATCCCGTGGTAGTTGTCGTTGCTCTCGATCATTGATAGCCTCGGGATCATGCACGCTTCGAATGGCGGTTTAGGGCGTTCAATCTGGAAAGTTGGTGAAGATTGTATGATTGTTTCGACACGCCGCGGTACATTGGAATGACTACTGTATTCAAACAACAACTCATAGAGTTGCGATGTAGAGGGCTGTGATTTGGGGCAAGAACGGGCTCTTTGCAGATAAGTTTGGCCGAAATTTGGACTGGAGATGAGGGACTTCCACTGTTTTGAGACGGAATTGAGTTTGAAGAGAGGGTCTATGGGAAATCTTGACAAAATCTCAGCTATAATATCTTCTGGAAGTTGATCGATTGCTGCCGATTTCGTTCCCTTTTTCGAAATTTCCATTGTTGCAGATTCAAACTAATCAAGGTAATTAATGATCGAATTAGTGTATTTCATAGGATTCAAATTCAATCATTCAAACTAGTGGGAGAATTCAATTTGGAATAATTAATTGAATATGAATGATCGAATAAATACCTGCAAATCAATCTTCTTTCTCTTGCTCTTGCTGGAGCGGAACCAATATAAGCCTCTCTATGAAAGGTTTGCACTTTAATTTGCAGTCTTCTACCACCTACAGAAACCCTAATGCATTTTTCCTTCCCGGTAACCCTAAAGTCCTAAACTAGTCTGTCCATACATAAACACAATATTCTAAAATTTCATCTATTATTTTTTTTTTTAAAAAACTATTAATTCATTTAGATATAAAATTAGGGTAGTGCCCGTATGTAACGTATGAAATTTGTAAAATATTTTATGCAAATATATCTAATATATTTATGAATTTATGTTTTGATGTTATAGATAATTTCTAAGAAGCTAAATATTTAGATTTTTTTATATAAAAAATGCTCTAGTAATTTTTTGTAATATTTTAGCCCCTATGGTTTGTACATCTAATTAAACATAAAATTTTCCTTCCTTTATTTTGTTTCTAACATGTGTTCACATGCATATATTAAAAATCTCTAATTAAAAAAATGTTGAGAACGTATCATATTATGATAATAATTTTATCATATAAAAAATTGAACAAATCCTTGAAATTAATAAATCTATTAAATATTTTATGAGAAACATCATGTATGATTATTATAAATTGAAAATACATATCGATCATCAATTTAATACATATCATCAATCAATATAAATCAATCTCGTAATAAATAAAATTCGTTAGGTGCAAAAATTCAATAGACGAATCCAATAGTAAGAAAAACAAATATGATCTAGGTGGAAAATGGAGACAGAGAGAAAATTACTGAACATGATATGAAAATAAGTGCTTAAATTATAATAAATTTCAAACATTTGAATTAATTGAAGGGTTAAAAAACTGGCCATCAAAACTGGTGCCTAGCTATAAATACATAAAACAAAAACAACGATGATGTAGGAGGAAGGAGGACTCTTAGAAGACAAATCGGGGTTGGTTGAAGAGAGACTGAGCGAACAGGAGGTTGAAAGATGGAATTAAAGGAAATAACCCTTGCCCCGGTTTGGTTTGCACGCCTAATCCACTAACCGTTTGTAATTGCAAGGGTTAGTCCCCCCTTAAAAAATGGCAAGGTAGCCGGTTGGAATAAAGGTGTTGAAACCGGTTGTTGGGGGTCATTAAAGAAGGGGGAGAGCGTGGGAGGGAGGATGAGAGAGAGGGCAGTTTTTAAAAACCCGTCACTTTCAACTGTGTAAAACAGAGAGGAGGGAGGGCAGAAGGCACGAAACCGCCATTCTTGATCCGAGAAAGGAGAAGAAGAAGGCAAAGGAAGAAGACGAACCTGGGAGTAAGGAGGAGAAGAAGTCGGCGGATTGCAAGCCAGTAAACCCGACAACGTGTAGAAGACGACCCTGTGGGCGTTTAGAAGAGAGGGACCGACGGTTTTCAAGTAAGTAAACCCTAGCTCTACCGATTGAGTACTGATTGCAGAAATTGAAAGGATGAGGGACCAATTGAAGAACCTAATTTGTTTGCCATGGTTTGCAATTGGATGAAAGAACGGGTGGAATATCCGCCCCTGTCATTTGCGATGTAACAGACGTCTAGTATGAAAACAATGGGTGGAAATGTGGGAACGGTGGGTGTTCGAGTCGGGGAGAGAATGGAAGTACCATTGTGGTGATGACATGGTAAAGGCCTTGAATGAGGAAGCAAATTAGGGGAAATCGATACATGTATTGTGTGAATTTTTGGAAAATTGGTGAAATTGGGGAAATTGGTGAGATTGGGGAAATTGGAAAGATTTTTATAGATAGAGGAAAATCGGGGAACCTTTATGTGGGTAAAAAAATTTCAGGAACAAGTTATTGAATGTAAATGCTGTTACATTGTAACATGTCATGTTTTGAATATTTAGTTTCCATGTTTAATAGGTTTACTGTCATGTTTAAATGCAAAATTGCGAGACGTATATTTTGTGGAAGCTATAAAATGGTTACAATGCTCAGGTGATAAGTATAGGGTAAGATATGGTGAGGCTATAAATTTACTGTCATTTGTGATAAGTATAGGGTAAGAAATGGTGTATGTCATGTTAAAATGGTCACATGACATGGTAAAATGGTCACATGACATGTTAAATGAACTTACCGTCATGTGCATTGTGACTGGTGTGATGAAAATGTGCAAATGTTTATATAATGTTAAAGTATTGCAGGGTATCAAACAAGAACATGGGTGGTTCAGGAGAAAGAAGGATAACGCAGAAACCGACAACATGCGAGGTATGGTTTGGGTAGTGTCGATCAAGGGTAGAGTGTTTTACAGATGAGTCGCTCTAACATTCCACCCCACCATACAGGCGATATATGTCGTCCCCGAGGACCAGCATTTCAAGTGCAGGTGCAACCAATACGCCAGGCCCCAGGTCCTTTCAAAGCTAGACCAGTACCTGAGCGCCTCAGACTGGAAGTGTCTGTGTGAAAGCCAGTTTGGCGGCATTGCGAGGCTCGGTGTCAAAGTTGAGTTCTCAGTACAGCTAGTCCACTACGTCCTGCAGCGGTAGCTGCGGTCGAAAAAGGAGCATGAAACCTGGTACATGATCCAGGGGTCCATAGTCCGGTTCTCCATCGCGGAGTTCGCGCTAGTGACCGGACTGAAGTGCTCGTCAAACGTGCTGCGGACCGTGGACACTGAGGTGGACAAGGCTGCCTACTTAGATTTCTTAGGGGCGAAGAAGATGAGGATGGAGGACTTTGAGACGGAGTACAAAGTGGCGATCAAGTCCGAGCGTTCCGCTGCCAAGCGCTTTAAGTTCGCGCTCATAATGTTGGTGGAGGCGGTGCTCTTTGCGAAGGAACCTCGCAACTTTATTCACGGGTGGGTTGTAAACATGGTGTCTGACACTGAGGTGTTCTTGCGTTACCCGTGGGGGCGACTGTGCTACGAACGAACACACGAATTCCTCTACCGGGCTGTTGAGCAAGCTCCAGCACGGGGTCAGCAGCTCTCGCCCGTCACACTTGTTAGGCGGCTTCCCCTTTGCATTCCAGGTATGTACATAAAGCTCACAGGACAAATAATGATTTTAACTGGACACTGGCTCCTGGTAACTGGACATAGGCACTGTGCATTGTAAAATGCAAACCGAAGACGATTAAATGCAAAGTGTCGACCTGTCATCACCTAGTTTTTTTTGTTTGTAGTTGTGGGTGTACGAGGCTTTGCGCCCAGTTGTAAGACAATTTGCGGACACCAGCGACGGCATAATCTACCCTCGGTGCCTGCGGTACAAGTCGAAAGAGCACAATATCATGTACGATTCTCTTGCCTCCCTCATCTAGCAGTCGAAGGACGAGTTGGGCATGTTCGACGAGGTGGACGCTGTTCGGACAGTCCTCCTTCCGGATGCCGAGGAGGTGAGGAAGGGGGTTATCCTTGGCGCCATGTTCGCGATAGAGAAGCCGGATAAGTTCTTCGGCGACCTCGTGGTGGAGTATAAAGCGAAACATGTGCCGAGCACGACGGAAGCATCCGGGTCAGGCACGCAGGGTGAGGGAAGTACGACGGCTACCTAAGTGGATTTGTCAAGGATTTTGTCTAAGATGGATGATCTGGGGACGAGCATATTGGCAACGTTTAACGAGAGGATGCAAAGGGTTGAGGCGGCGATGCAGGAGCTGAGAAGCGAGGTGAGGGGGAAGAAGCGAGGCGAGGAGGAGGTGACACACTCGCAGGACAGGCATGGAACTTATGGTGAGGAAACCGAAGATGTTGAGTTGCAGTCGAAGGAGGTAAGATGTTCAATTTGTCATGTCAATATCCATAACCGTCATGTATAACAATATAGGCGTCATGGTAACATACCTTTCCCATATTTGCGTAGGGTGAGGAAATTGTTAAGGAAATGGGCCAAAAATCGGGTACTGATGCAGGTGAAGATGAAACCACCAAGACAACCTCTGAGGTAAGTACTCTAACTGAAACCGTGATGTCAATTTTGTGAATGACGGTGACACAAACTCATAATCTGAAGGAGATGGGTAAGAGTAAGGGACCAGTCCATGGGGAGACCGAAATGGAGAAGGATGCTGATCAACAAGAACTCCCCAAAGAAACAACCACCACACAGGTAAGTCATCCCTGTCGTTCTGCGATGTGAGTGTTGATAATGGTGTCGACACTAAGTTCATTCGCATATTTGCATAGGGTGATGAAGTGTTGAAGGAAAAGGGTCAGATTGATAGCATAGGGCAAACTGAAATGGTAAGAGCGACCGGTGTTGAGCAAGTAGCAGCCACCACCAAAGTCACAAGGGCTGAGGTAAGCCATCTGCCGCCCAGTGTCATGTGAAGTTCGTCAGTTGTCATGTCAACAATCTTTTGCTGTCATGTAGGTGGACCGGGCTAATGAGGATGAGGTGTTAGGTGAGGGGTCAAAGACTGTGGCCAAAGAGCCTGGGGCCACGTCAACCATTTCCAAGCCAGAAGCACCCACGACACAGACAACCCCTGAGGTAGGTCGTGTTAATGGTACTTTCATGTGATATCACGTATGTGTCAATTTATTTTAAGTTTGTGTCATGTAAACCACCATAGGAGGCGCATGATGAGCCGTCGTTGCCCTTCAGCGTAAGGGCGGAAGGGTGAGACGAGCGCCTGCGACGTTAGAGGGCCACGAAGTCACTTAGCCGGTGAAGAAGCCGCGTGTCGAGAAGGGGAACAAGGAAAATGAGGTACGTGGTTGAGGACGTGACGAAGGGGCCGAAGAAGACGCGGGGCGCCAAGGGGAAGAAGGTCATTGTGGAGGTTGACGCCGTGGCCTTGGGCCTGATGACCAGGGCCGACGTGGACGCCTTCTCCGTGTGGTTGACCACCGACGACGCCCAAGGGACTGACCCCGCACGTACAATGATGGGCACCCTCCTCCAGAGGGATTTCTCTGGGGACCTGAAAACGCCAAATAAAATGGTGGGCTCAGAGGTAAAGTCCGCCCACCCGTGCTCCGATAACATGACAATTTTGATGTTGACTGGACACGTGTTCCTTTTTTGCAGCATATCGACCAAGCATGCGGTATCCTCCGAAAGGAGGTAGCCAGCGAGTCGAAGTACGCAAGCGTCGACCCCTACTTCAGGGTACTGGAATCTGAAGGACAACCACTGGGTTGCGCTGGAGATCGACCTGGCCGAGTAGACTGTCCGTGTGTATGATCCGGACACTCGTCTGACTCCTGAGCGACATTTGCCCGGCCTTCTGAAGCCCATCACGCACACCATGCACCCGCTGATGGATGGCCACCAAGAGCTGCACGCCAAGCATGCAGGGAAACTGCCCCAGCCGTTCAAGTACAACCGTGTGAAGGGGATCCCTCAGAACAAGCAATCGTAAGTCGTCGTTGTCCATCTTCTGATTTATAGTGTAATTGCTGCGAATTTGGTTTGACATATATACTTTTTGCGACGCAGAGGAGACTCCGGCCCCTACGTTATCCGTTTCATGCAGATGCTCGCATCAGGCGACCGCGCATTCAAAGGGGTGGACGACGCCTTCATCGATGCCTACCGCCTAGTCCTCTGTGCACCGTCTACCACGGTGCTTTCCGACCCAGCCCCGATCCTCAGTAGTCATTGCCTCCGTCTCCAATTACAAGAACATGGTTGGTTGTACTGTTGTCTGGACATGTTGTTGGTGGCTTGAACATTTGTGCTTTCGTAGGATTTAATTTGGTTGACTTTGGTATCGACGGTATGTCATTTTGGGAAACCTAGGACTCGGGTTTTGAAACTATGATGTCAAGTTGTTTTTGAAACTCTGTTATCATGTAGGTCGTACGATGGTTGACACTTATATATTTACGTCGTCCGCATTTTCATTGAAAATCCACAATTAAAACATGTCATGTCCAAAATATCCCCTGACAAGTTAATATTACTCCATGTCATGTACAAAATAAAATAGTTGCACCCAGGCCCAACAAGTCTTAATAACAAAACACGGGCGAAGTTCATACTTCAATGTAAAAGGGGGAGCGATAACGTTTCCGAATAAGTAAGCCCTGATTACAAAATGTGGTAAATACCTACTGTCATGTCTTACCCATTATATGTCATGTCAAAATATGTGCCCGTCATGTAATATCCTTCTGGTCGACCAAGTATGGCGCGGACGGTTACTAGGTGCGGCGCCGTTTCGGGAACTTCCTACCAGGGCGTACCTTGATAAGAGGAGGGAGGCAAGTCTCATTGGCGATTGCCTCGGGTACCCTCCAAGTCTCTCGCGACGGGACTGGGTAGATCACGTCCTTGTAGCACAGCGGCCCGTAACGGGTAGATTGGCTTACCCAATCCCGTAACCGCTGCGGGCGCGGGCCGGGCTTAGCAGCCCGCGTGGGCTTTTCCCCCTACCCAAGCATGTCCAATTTTGCGGGCGGGTGGGACGGGCCAGGCGGGTCGGCCCGCATTTGCCCAAGTCTACTTTTTATTTTATTTTATTTTATGTTTTTTATCATTAAAATAAATAAAAGTAATAAAATGCGGATTGAACCCGCGTTTTATTCATTTATTTTTTCCCCACTTTTTCTTTTGTTTTAAATTTTATAACTTCTGAATGAAACGCGGGTTTAGACCACGTTTTTCTGATTTCTCTGCAAAAATTGAATATTTTTGTAAATAGTTTAAAGTAGTGAGTAAAGATGTAATTATATATTTTTTTATGAATATTTTGAAAAAAAAATCAATTATAACATACATCTATTGTAAAGTTTTTTTTTATGATTTTTATCTTAATATTTATTAATACTTTATAATATTTTGATATATAATATTTTAATTTTAAAAAAACGCGTCATGACGGTACTATTTATAGTATTTTATATTAATATCACATTATTGACGACAACGAGCCATCTATAGTATATTATACTGTATTATCTATCATGGGCTGGCCCAATAAATCTGAATCTGGATGTCGGGAGTTATCATTCAAATGCGCGCCATCCAAAAGTTTATTTATTTAGATATCTTACTTGGAAATGATATCTTACTTGGATTTTGGTCACCTAGTTGAGTACTTGAGTGGAAGATTTGCCTGAAATTAACTTTTCTACATCGGCTTTCCGGGTTGATAACATCATATTTTACTGACACATAAATATATTAAAGTCGGTATCGATAAAGTATTTTTCAGTTTCAAAAAAAAGTTTGTTTTCGAATCAGCTAGCATTGAATAGATGTAATACTATGTACTTTGGTAAATGAGAGATTTTTTTGAGAGATGTAGTTTTTTTTGGAGTTGGAGATTTTTTTTAGATTATGAAGACGTGGAAGATAGATATATTTTTTTGACATTTAATAATCTTATAAAAAAAGCTAAATGGTGTTTGATATGATATTTAAAAGGTTTGGAAGTTTTTTTTTTTTAGTAAAAAGACGAAAATGTCCGGTGGCTTGTGCTTATAAAATAAAATACTCCAAAAGCTTGCCTCCCAATTTTTTTTTTATAGAAACTATTGCTGAAACTCCCAAATCTACCAAATAATACACCACCAAACACCAATCCGTTAGTTTTTTTTCCCCGAAAATTCCAAAACTCCAAAATCATTCCATAAATCTCCCACCAAACACGCCAAATGGTATATGAAATATTTAAACCGAATTCATATTTCAACGTACACACAGTTATATATAATAATAAAAAACTATATTTGATCACAGGTTTCTAGAGAGAGGGCTGAGCCTCTCTCTCTAGAAATCCCCAATCCCTAACCCGAGAACCCTAGAACACCACAAATCCACCACCACCGCAGCCCGGCCACCATGTCCACCTCCATCATCATCTTCTTCTTCACTGTCCTAACGACGTCCTCCTTCGCCGTCTTTGGGTGACACCTTCTTGCGCCCCCTCACCGCCCCTGTCTAACCCTAGGTTTCGATTTCGGCTTCCCTTGGTCCCGTTCATCCTGGTTCTTGGGGGGTTCGGGCTCGATTCATCCAAATCAGTACAATCCGTCATCAATTGGGGCTTCCGGCAGGGCTTTCGTTGCGCATGGGCTTCTCCGTCCGTGGTGTTTTGGCCGCCCTCCTCGGAATCCTCCTCCTACAGTCTCGTCCTGTTCCCTTCGGCACCGGTTCTCCTCGGCTCGTCGCCGGCGTTGGCCGCTTCGTTGGCCGGTGGTTCCCCCGCTTCGATGGTGCAGGCATACTACCCCTCTTTCTTGTCCTCTTTGGCCGAGGTGGATGATGAAATGTAATAATATAAAATCATATATACTTATGTATATATTTTTATAAATCCCGAAAGGGTTTGATTAAATCCCGCAAGGGTTTGAAAATCCCATTAGGGTTATGAATAAAATCCCTTTCAGTAGAAAGGGATTCATGGTGCGTCTTCAAGGGTGGTTCTTGGTGTGGTCCCTGTTGTTCTTGGCGTTCCTCTTCCGTGCTGGAGCTCTGGCAACTGGTGTCGGGATTGGCTGGGGTCGTGGTGGTGTGTATCGAGGCGACTCCGCATGTAGGAAATTCCTTGGAGGATCGTCTTCACTGCCCACAGGACTGGATTCCTGATTTACCGCTGGCCAACGGTGTCGCCGCTTGGGGATGCTTGGCATCGGATCTTAGCCTACGTTGTCTCCAGCGAGTACGGGTTTGGTTCGCTTGCTCGTCCGGGTCTCACGCCTCCCACTTTTTTGTTGTTGTTGCACCTTTTTATATGTACTGACGGTTTCACCGTCTGCCGACTGTGTGGGCCTCTCGTCTGCCGACTGTGTGGGCCTCTCGAGTTGTCAGGTATGCCTGACTCTCGAATTATTTCTTAATCAAAATATATATATATATATATATATATATATATATATATATATATATAATAATAATAATAATAATAAAAAACTGACAGTTGATTACCCTCTTACATGTAACAGCTAACCAAATCTTTATTTTCGATGATCAAACAAAAAAATTAAAAAATTAAATAAAGCTCATTATTTTAGATTTTGGTCACCTAGTTGGGAAATTGATCAAATAGATGTTTTGAAGGTTAAGCCGGTGCCATGAAACTTCTCTTGGATAACCTTTTCAAGACGCTCGTACAAGACAGGGCTCATGTGGTTCTTCCAATCACCCACCTCGCCTTTCCTAAAGAATGCCTTCTTTTCAATGTTTCGAGGTGTCCTTCCATCTCGATTCACCTCCAACTCTTTCAAAATCTGTAAGCTACAAAGCTTCGAGATCTCTTCTATCACCCCACTCTCCTCCTCTTCTGAGGTGAAGGGAGCCCTAAGAAACTCGGCCAACTTCTTCACCTCAGATATCTCATCCATTTTAATATCCTCATAATTCATGAACAACACCTTATCAGGCTTCTCCAAACTCGTATTCCAGTATCCTAACACATGATCCCAATAAGGCCCGAACCACTCAACTCCCCTACAAACAGAATCAACCATCTTCTCCAACTCCATGGACGTCGTGTCATCTTCCTTTTCATCGATGACTTCGGTGAATTTCACAAGCGACACAATGGCATCGTATGGATTCCTACACAGGTAAACAATCCGGCAACCAGAGCTCCTAATAGACTCCGCGAGAGCCTGATATGGGATGGTGTGTAGCAAGAAGCCGGGGAGGATCGAGTTTAGACACATGGAGAGGGTGAGTGCCAGGGCGTGGGTACTCCAAGAATGGGACGAGTTGATGGGGGTTAGTTGAGAGTAGTGGGTGGGTGCCGGCCTGCAGGTGGGAAGGGACCATTATTTTATACGGAGTATTGTTTTGGGAAGGGATAAAGATGTGAATCCAACAATCAAATGTTAATAATTTGGAAGGGAGCAGAGCATATAATTAATTAAACAGATTCGTATCCCATAAAACAAGCAAAATGAAGTCACAGATTCACGTGGATCACGAGAGGGGCATATATAATTAAGGGTAAATTACACATAATCACCTATAAGACTATAAATTAGGTTAGTTTTCACATAAGCACTCATAAAATTATAAATTACAGAAAACCACCCATAAATTTGGTTTGTTTTCAAAACACCACCCATTTTTTAAATGTCCATTTATTTCATTTGTAAAGATGAAAATGCTCCCATATTTTAGTTTTTTAAAAGTAATAATTTAGGGGTTTTTTAAGATGATAAAAACTATATAAAATATTCATTCTTTAATAAATTTTTTATAATAATTTTATACTAGTCTATTCCTCGTGCTATGCACGGATTTAATATAAAAATATTATTAAATTATAATAATTATTTTCAAATAATAAATTTAAGGGTTTTTTTAAATTATTTTTGTAATCTTCCTTCTCATATATGGGTATAAAGAAATATCATTTTTATAAAAATTGAGTCTCCCTTTTAAAGCAATTCCTAACATTGCAAATCTAATGCATATATATTGTTTCAGACATTTATATATTTTTACAATGCTTAATTTCCTTAATTTTTTCAAGGTGAAATGTCAAATTAAAGTAAAATATATATTAAATTAGGGGTATTTTAAGCTTTTTAAACAAAATAAATTGAGGTTTAATGGATGGGTGGTCATTTGAAAATAATCTAATTTATGGGTGGTTTTCTATAATTTTTAAATTTATTGATGGTTATGTGAAAACTAACCTAATATATGGGTGGTTATGTGTGATTTACTCTATAATTAAATCAAGAGTTAGCCAAACACAGCTAAGCACCATCTACCCTATCAACAGTTGTGTTAATCTTACTTGTATTAAATTAAATTCATTTAAATCAATGATTTTCCCCCTAAGCTAGCTGATCAGGGAGGATTAAAATAAGGAAAAATGACTAGAAATAATATGAACTATCGTCCGTGAACAAAAAAATAATATGAACTTTAGAAACTACTATGCTTGATACGAACTATCATCTAATAAACCAATTTTGATACGAACATCTTTCCGACTCAAATTCAGGCTATGTTTCAATCGAAAAATAAATTCTGAGCTCAAAATGTAATTAACACCAATTTAAAGAGGAAAATATAAAATTAAGTAAAATGCCCTTTATTGTTCATCTTCTCCCTACCTCTCCTTCAACCATGTCACACAACCATAAAAACTCTACCACCACAACTTCTGAGTACCACCACCGCACGTCCGCACCTAAGCAACCACACTAATAGCCCACCCCCACTACAACCACTCCAAACCGCCACCACAAATGACAAATCTCCCCGATTCGAGACCCGTGATGAGGATGAGACCATTGCTTTGAACACGAAGCCTAGATCCTAACTCCACCAATCGGCATCACCTGGTCCTCCCCGAACACCATCAACATGTTTAGATGCGAGCGACGAGATTGATTTCACATCCCTCCACCCAACCGTGAATCTAAACCGCAAAACCCATAAAATCAAGCATCCTCAAATGGGCAAATCCCATAAATCCCCAAATCCCCGAGCAATTTGGACTTTGAAGTGGTTATTATGTAGAAATAATCAATTTGTCATACACACACACATATGTATGTATGTATGTATGTATGTATGTATGTATGTATGTATGTATGTATGTATGTATGTATGTATGTATGTATGTATGTATGTATGTATGTATGTATGTATGTATGTATGTATGTATGTATGTATGTATGTATGTATGTATGTATGTATGTGTGTGTGTGTGTGTGTGTGTGTGTGTGTGTGTGTGTGTGTGTGTGTGTGTGTGTGTGTGTATGTGTGTATGTGTGTATGTGTGTATGTGTGTATGTGTGTATGTATGTATGTATGTATGTATGTATGTATGTATGTATGTATGTATGTATGTATGTATGTATGTATGTATGTATGTATGTATGCATGTATGTATGTATGTATGGAGGATAGATTATATGTACTCATTGCTTATTGTGTATCATGAGAACAAATCTGAACCGTTGATCTAAAGGAAATTGAAGGTCAAGATTCTGCCACGTAAGGGGGTAATTTTGTAAAGAAAATTAAAAAAAAAATCCCACTCATAATTGGTAGCGCGTGAAACCTAATCTATAATTTCAATTCCCCAACAAACTAATTAAAAAGAAGAGAGACTACTGCCGTAGTCAAGAGGATGAAGTGACTAGCGCCATCTCCTTCGCCGGAGTCTGGAGGATGAAGCGTCTACCGGAGTCTAGATGCGAAGGTGCAGAGCGTCTGAGATGGTGGCGGGCGAAGTCGATGGTGGTCGGCGATGGCAGAGCGGAGCGGGCGATGGCGATGGCGGAGCGGACGACATAGCTAGGGGAAGCGATGGCGATCCTTCTCGTCGACCTCTTTCCTCCTCCCTTCTTTCAGATCCTTCTCGCTCTCTTTTCTGAGCAAATCGGTGGCCTTCTCCAAATCTCTCTCTTTTCTGGGCAGAAGGGCTTGCGGTGATGGGGGACGAAGGAGTCGTGAGGTGTAGATCTGGCCAAATCGGTGGCGATTTCGGCACCAATCGATGGCCGGTGGCAGCGACGATTTAAAGGAGAGATCGGAGGGGGCGGTGATTTGAAGGAGAGATCGATTGCAACAGTCGGCGACAACATCAGGCCGAAGCTTTAGCCATGGCGGTAGATTGCGATGGCCTGATTTCATCAAACCCTTAGATCTGGGCGGAAATTTGGAGAGTAGGTTGGAGGAATTTACGAAGGCGGCGGCGATTTGAATCCATGGGCAAGCCATGAGCGACTCCATGGTGGTGGATCTGCAGTTAGGGAGGTTTTCCGATGGTGGTGGATTTGGAGTCTAGGGTTTGTGATTAGTTGAAATCCTTTTTGTTTGCAATTGATTTAATTGCTTGAATGACAGAGATATTCGGGGGGAAAGCCGAATTATTCATATGTATGGACCGATTTTGTGCTTCATGAAATGCGTTTTTTTATGTTGCCAGTCATATGGTTGAAAAATACATCGATATTATCGAATAATCATGGGATATTATCGAATAATCATGTGATACCATTGAATAATTTTTAGTTATAACACTACAACACCATCGAATAATCAAGTTGTACCATCGAATAATCAAGTGATACGATCGAATAATCAAGAGATACCATTGAATAATTTTTAGGTAAAAATTTAGAGGTGTTTTCAGGATGCTAGCCGATTTGAAAAATACATCGATACCATCGCATAATCCGTCAATATGATCGAATAATCCAGCGATACCGTCGAATAATTTAAAAACAAAAAAAACACAGGCTTGTACACGCGCCCCAACGCAGCAAGTGAGGAAGGAAATTTGTGGGTCCCACTGATTTTTAGTTAAAGAAAAAAGGTAAAATTAGCTATTAATCTCAGCCACCCATTTCAATTAATCAACGCCCGGGATGTGTTCTCATGATACACAATAAGCAATGAGTACAATTGAACCATCCCCTGTATGTATGTATGTATGTATGTATGTAACATATTTTATATGTTCATTCTAATTATATAAATTGGGTCGGAGCTAGCCCAAGACATTTGCCAGCTCACGCTCAGGCTCCAGCCCATGGGCCAAATACATGAGCCCAATAATAGGCTTGTCTACTAAAACAAATACTCCTTGACCCCTCTTCTTTTCCGCTGATTCATTTGCTCGATTCTTCTCGTGTTGGTTTGAGTTTATGTTTTTGGTATGTTGTTATGTTTTTGGTATGTTGTTAGTGTATGATATTTTGTTCATTGTTAGTATTTAGAGTGGGTCGTGTCTGTATTTTCATGACAGCTCCATTTTTCGGGAAGTACTTCTCTGGACTTCTGCCTTCACACCACTAGAGGATCATGTCCTATTGTATATGCTCTTCAGCTATTTTACTCGGGTAGTGCTTCGCTCACCTAGCTTCCACCAATGTCTTCAACTGAAGTGCTGACATCTAGCTCTGCAAGTTTTAATTGACGACTTCTCTTTCACCCCGTTTTAGTCGGCCTCGACTCGTTGGTTTGTTCGTTTTTTGTTTTGTTCTTTGTTTTCGTGATTGTGTTTTCGTCTGTAGGTTTTTCCGACCTCTCGAGTACTAGGCCCCTCTGGTACCTCAAATTGTTTCTTTATAAAAAAATATATATATCCCATGCTATTCAACTTTTTTGACTTTTTTTATTAAATTGTTTCTGCTTGTTTCGTTGCGCTTGTTTGTCGTTTGTATTGTATGTTATGGATATGTATTTTACATATATAGACTTTGAAAGAAAATCTTAAAAATCTTAAAAATTAAACAGATATAGATAGAATTAGATTAGAATTAGATTTGTTTACATTTTTAGAAGGTAAATTTGGCATTCAACGTCGTGGGTTTGTGTCGTTGTCATTTACGTTTCATCAAGTTTGTTTTCGGATATTTTATATAATTTAGGTACTCTTAATTCTTCAAGTTATTTGCTTCGTCTCAATCGTTTCTTTGATTCGAAAACAGATCAAGGATGCGAGGTACGGTTTGTATACAAAAACAATAACTATATCTATCTCTAGCCAAGTAACTTGTAGTCGAATTATTGTAACAAATAGATAAAGGATGCGGTGTATACAAAAACAATAACTACATTAGAATTTCTAATAAACCTATAGTTTACGCTACGTACTTAACCGAGATTGCCCATAAAAAGGCGAAGACCATGGACATAGCGCAACCGAAACAGGGTGATTTCTTTCCTTTAAAGACACTGCCACTGCCATAACCTTAAAGGGATATGAAGTAGCCTCTTCAGCACCGCGAAGATCAACTGAGCTGACCGCTTTCTCTTCCGCGATTAAAGACGGAAAGAACTCACGGTTCAAACCATCATACGAACACGAATACAATTGCTCCCCAATGCTAGTAGTAGTAGTAGTAATGTTGTTGCTCAACTGGAAGCTCTGCAAAGGACTAATTGAACACCTATGCTCGAGGCACCACTCTCCCTTATCGTGGTCTACTAAACGCCACATGAGAAGGCTCTTATCGGTATCACGACAGCGAACTATCTCGCAGTATTGCAGCGAGTCTTCGTGGCCCAACTGAATCAGATTTAAACGTGCCACCACAACAACAACCGATCCTCCGTTGGGCAAACCAATGCTACCAAATCGGTCAGGGCTGTCATAAGGATCGTAAGTTACTATATATAGTCCTTCCGCACTGATCAAACCAATACAATATACCCTTGTGACATTTTGCCTCCGTTCCATTGACACCGACTCTCGAGCAACAACCTACAGGTTTGAGTTTCCTGCCGGTCCAGTTGCCAGTATCCGAAGAGAAGATGTCTACGGCAAGGTCCGAGGAGCCGATCATGAATTGAATAAACACAACTTTGTACGTTACAAAGGCTGCATTATCGCCTCCTATCCGGCCAGGTCGAGGCGTGGCAAATCCGTAACCCCAATGGCTAAAAGGGCCCTTCAACGAAGGGAGTTGCACACATTGATTGGTGAGCGGGTTGGAGACGCATAGTTCGACCTTCCAAACAAGGTTGTATTCGAAAGTTTCAAGAAGACTGGAGAGAACTAATCCATTGCTGGAAGCCAGGATCCTGTGATCGCTTTCCTCGATTCTTGAATGCCGAGGAACAATGCAGGCGCCGAATGGCGGTTGATCATCAGCTTCGTCAATCTCAGCGCCATCGAATGTAAGAAAGGCTTTCAGTAAGAGCGAATCCTTGCCGTGCCGGCTCTCATAAGGACACGGAATGTCGACCAGGTGGCACGACGAAGAGGACGCCGATTTGACGGAGGAAGAGGCTTTTTTCAGGTAATTTCGCCTGAATTCGTGACCGGAGTGTGGACAACTAGCACCATTCAAGCTGGTGTATTAAGTTATCCCTATAATCTTTCTCTATACATATTTCTTTCTCATTATATACTGCTAATATATATTGTATATTAGAATTTCCATAGATAATGATTCTTCCTTTGTATAGCTCATAGGTAATATCTATATATTGTATAATTCGCAGTAATGGAAAGTAAGTTTTCCTTCTTCCAATTCTCAATTCCTAACGTATTTTTGACTTGGTATCAGAGCAATCCTATGAATAATTGATTCTTTTCATGGCTGAACAAACACAAACCCCTATCATCCATGTCCAATCCGAAAACTCCAACTTCAATGCTGGGGTTACCCTTACCGAATCAAATTATGATGTGTGGTCTCAGATGATGGAGATGCACATCGCAGGTCGTGAGAAGCTCGAATATATCATGGGAAAAAAGGATCCCCCGAAGGCTACTGATGACTCTTATACAAAGTGGTATGCTGAAAATCAAAAGGTGAAAGGGTGGCTGCTGATGTCTATGTCGCCAGAGATTATGAAGCGCTATATTCGATTGCGCACCGCAAAGGAGGTCTGGAATGCTTTAGCCAAAGCATTCTATGATGGATCGGATGAATCTCAACTCTTTGCTTTGAATCAGCGGGTGTTCTCCACAAAACAGGTTGGTCGTTCTTTGTCTACTTATTATGGAGAGCTTATAGAAATCTTTCAAGAATTAGATCATCGTGATAAAATTGAAATGAAAGATCCCGATGATGTGATTGCATATAAGAAATCAGTTGAAAGGTTGCGTGTGCATATTTTTTTGAATGGATTAGATCCAGAATTTGAACAAATTCAAGGAGAAGTCCTTAGGAAAGACCATGTCTTAGATCTTGAAGAAACATATGCATATGTACGTCGAGATTATGTTCGTAGGACAACCTTAAATGGAGAGCCCAGCAATTCCGAGTCATCGGCTATGATTGCACGCCAAGCTAAATCCCATCAAACGCACCAAAAAACAGATCGGGTTGGTCAAACCGGTGACCACGCAAATCGCAACACTACTCGAATGTGTACCCATTGTGGAGAATCTGGACATACTAAGTCTAGATGCTATGAGATAATAGGATATCCAGAATGGTGGGATCCTAACAAGGCACCTCGCAAACGAAATTCGAAGTCGAACCACCAAGCTGCTGTCGTAGTAACTGAACCATCCAACCAAGTGCAAGAGGAGTCAGGTCATCTCGTCTCAATAGCTGCCGCTTCATCATCTGGAACGGGTAAGTATCCTTGTACTTTTATTTCTACTAGTAATAATTCATGGATAATTGATTCGGGTGCTACCGATCATATGACTTTTGATATTAATCATGTTGAATCGGTAAAAAAAACTAGTGAACATATAGTATCTACTGCGAATGGTAGCTCTGCTTCAATAGTTGGAGAAGGATCTATCACTCTTACAGAGAAATTAAATTTAAATTCAGTTTTGGTTGTTCCTACTCTCAATCATAACCTATTATCTGTTGCTCAAATAACTAGTGCTTTGCATTGTGTTGTTATTTTTTGGCCTGACTACTGTGTTTTTAAGGATATTCAGACACGAAGGACGATTGGTTGTGGTACTAGGAAAGGGAAGCTTTACTACCTTGATCTTCAACCTTCAAGCTCTAAGGAGTTAGCCCAAGTGCTTGCTACAGACAAGTCGAATAAAGCTCATTGCTCTGAAATTCGGTTATGGCATAGACGTTTAGGCCATGCCTCTTTTACATATTTAAAGAAATTATTTCCTAATTTATTTTATGAAATTGCTGATTTGGATTTTAAGTGTGAAGTGTGTGAACTTGCTAAAAGTCATCGTGTCTCTTTTCCTCTTAGTATGAATAAAAGTCCAAAGCCATTTATGAAAATTCACTCTGATGTATGGGGGCCAGCACCAACATGCTCTCTTAGTGGTGCACGTTGGTTTGTCTCTTTTATAGATGATCATACTCGTATGACATGGGTTTGCTTGATGAAATCAAAAGGTGAAGTTTCTCAATTATTTAAGAAGTTTCACAGGATGATAGTTACTCAATATCAAGCCAAAGTACAGGTCCTCCACAGTGACAACGGGGGTGAATTTGTGAATCTCGACCTGAAGCAGTATCTTGATTCGTATGGTATTATACATCAGACGACTTGTCCTAATACTCCCCAACAAAATGGGATCGCTGAGCGCAAGAATCGACACTTACTTGAAGTGGTACGGGCTCTCTTATTTGAAGCTCACATGCCTATTGGTTATTGGGGAGAAGCTATCGTTGCCGCAACATATCTCATCAATCGGGTGCCTTCAAGCACACTAAGGTTTGAAACTCCTTACAACCTTCTTCATACTAATGTCGATGATATGTCAATTGAATCTAACTTGCCACCTAAAGTGTTTGGATGTGTTGCCTTTGTACACCTTTACAAATCCATGAGGAACAAGCTAGAGCCTAGAGCTATTAAATGCGTGTTTATTGGCTATGCTTTGCATAAAAAAGGTTATAGGTGTTATCATCCACCTTCACAAAGGGTGTACGTTACTATGGATGTGGTCTTCCATGAAGATAGTATGTATTATACCCATGAGTCTCCAATTCAAGGGGAGAGCATAAATAAATTGGAATTGCAGACTTTGGATTATGTTATAGAGGTGACAAAACCCACTAGCATAACTAGTGGTGAAAGTGAGGAAGTAAGTGGTGACGGAGTGAGCAATCAAGAAGCAGATCAGGAAATGGGTTCAGCTGAGAGTGAAAACCAGGACATTCAAGACCAACAAGAAGTTGTCGTCCCACATCATGCACAAGAAGCACCAGCCATAGATGATTCAACGGAACACAATGATCTCTCCGAACCAGGTTCTGTTTCCAACCCCCCTCGAGTAAATTCTGAACTGTCTCATCAAAAGGTATTACCTAATCGAACCACCCGAGGAGTACCTAAGATGACTTATGAACCTACTCTCAGTTCAAAATCAAAGTATCCTATTAATAACTATGTGTGTTACAATCAATTATCAACATCAAATATGTCCTTTGTGAATCAGTTATCTACTGTATCTATTCCATCTACTGTGCAGGATGCTTTGAAAGACCCAAGGTGGAAAGAAGCAATGAATGAAGAGATGAGATCTCTCCAAAAAAATTCAACTTGGGAGCTAGTGGATCTTCCGAAAGGAAAACGACCTGTTGGATGCAGATGGGTGTTTACAATTAAACACAAAGCTGATGGGACCATCGAGCGCTACAAGGCGAGACTTGTTGCCAAGGGCTACACTCAAACCTACGGAGTTGATTATACGGAAACATTTGCTCCCGTTGCCAAGATCAACACCATTCGAGTTCTCTTATCATTAGCAGCTACATTCGATTGGCCTCTACATCAGTTCGATGTGAAGAATGCTTTTCTACACGGAGATCTTGAAGAAGAAGTATATATGGTTCTACCTCCGGGATGCAAGGAAACGTTGAAAGGTGAAAATCAGGTGTGTAGACTGAAGAAGGCCTTATATGGGTTGAAACAATCCCCAAGAGCGTGGTTTGGAAGGTTCACAAAGTCTATGAGGTCTTTTGGCTACAAACAAAGCAATTCAGATCACACACTCTTCTTGAAACATCGGAGTGGAAGGATTACAGCACTCATTGTATATGTAGATGATATGGTAGTGACGGGAAACGATCCGAGAGAAAAAAGAGCATTGCAGTGCTACCTTGCTCGTGAGTTTGAAATGAAGGATCTTGGACAATTAAAGTACTTCCTTGGAATTGAAGTGTCGAGATCATCTAAAGGTATTTTCTTATCTCAACGAAAATATATTTTAGACCTGTTGAAGGAGACTGGTATGGCAGGCTGTAAACCTGCCAGTACCCCTATGGAAGAAAACCGAAAGTTAGGAACGTATGCTAACCAAGTTCCTGCAGATAAACAGCGATATCAAAGACTAGTTGGTAAGCTAATATACCTTTCACATACTAGACCTGATCTAGCGTATGCGGTTAGTGTCGTGAGTCAATTCATGCACTCTCCGAGTGAGGAACATATGGAGGCTGTGTTTCGCATATTACGCTACTTGAAGTCAACTCCGGGAAAAGGAATTATGTTTACAAAGAGTGATAAGATGGAAATTGAAGGCTATACTGATGCAGATTGGGCTGGCTCGATCGACGATAGGCGATCTACATCAGGATACTTTACATTTGTCGGTGGTAACTTGGTAACTTGGAGGAGTAAAAAACAGAAGGTGGTTGCAAGATCAAGTGCTGAAGCTGAGTATAGAGGAATGGCTAAGGGAGTATGCGAGTTATTGTGGCTAAAGAAACTGTTGAAAGAGCTGAAGGTTAAGCATGAAAGCTCCATGAAACTATATTGTGATAACAAGGCAGCAATTAACATTGCTCATAATCCGATTCAACATGATCGCACTAAACATGTTGAAATCGATAGACACTTCATTAAGGAGAAGCTGGAGGCAAAGATAATTCAATTGCCTTATGTTCGCTCCAAGGATCAGCTCGCCGATGTGCTCACCAAAGCTGTGTCAAGCCAAGCATTTACGGACTGTTTGGACATGATAGGCATGTGCGATATATACGCACCAGCTTGAGGAGGAGTGTGGACAACTAGCACCATTCAAGCTGGTGTATTAAGTTATCCCTATAATCTTTCTCTATACATATTTCTTTCTCATTATATACTGCTAATATATATTGTATATTAGAATTTCCATAGATAATGATTCTTCCTTTGTATAGCTCATAGGTAATATCTATATATTGTATAATTCGCAGTAATGGAAAGTAAGTTTTCCTTCTTCCAATTCTCAATTCCTAACGTATTTTTGACTTGGTATCAGAGCAATCCTATGAATAATTGATTCTTTTCATGGCTGAACAAACACAAACCCCTATCATCCATGTCCAATCCGAAAACTCCAACTTCAATGCTGGGGTTACCCTTACCGAATCAAATTATGATGTGTGGTCTCAGATGATGGAGATGCACATCGCAGGTCGTGAGAAGCTCGAATATATCATGGGAAAAAAGGATCCCCCGAAGGCTACTGATGACTCTTATACAAAGTGGTATGCTGAAAATCAAAAGGTGAAAGGGTGGCTGCTGATGTCTATGTCGCCAGAGATTATGAAGCGCTATATTCGATTGCGCACCGCAAAGGAGGTCTGGAATGCTTTAGCCAAAGCATTCTATGATGGATCGGATGAATCTCAACTCTTTGCTTTGAATCAGCGGGTGTTCTCCACAAAACAGGTTGGTCGTTCTTTGTCTACTTATTATGGAGAGCTTATAGAAATCTTTCAAGAATTAGATCATCGTGATAAAATTGAAATGAAAGATCCCGATGATGTGATTGCATATAAGAAATCAGTTGAAAGGTTGCGTGTGCATATTTTTTTGAATGGATTAGATCCAGAATTTGAACAAATTCAAGGAGAAGTCCTTAGGAAAGACCATGTCTTAGATCTTGAAGAAACATATGCATATGTACGTCGAGATTATGTTCGTAGGACAACCTTAAATGGAGAGCCCAGCAATTCCGAGTCATCGGCTATGATTGCACGCCAAGCTAAATCCCATCAAACGCACCAAAAAACAGATCGGGTTGGTCAAACCGGTGACCACGCAAATCGCAACACTACTCGAATGTGTACCCATTGTGGAGAATCTGGACATACTAAGTCTAGATGCTATGAGATAATAGGATATCCAGAATGGTGGGATCCTAACAAGGCACCTCGCAAACGAAATTCGAAGTCGAACCACCAAGCTGCTGTCGTAGTAACTGAACCATCCAACCAAGTGCAAGAGGAGTCAGGTCATCTCGTCTCAATAGCTGCCGCTTCATCATCTGGAACGGGTAAGTATCCTTGTACTTTTATTTCTACTAGTAATAATTCATGGATAATTGATTCGGGTGCTACCGATCATATGACTTTTGATATTAATCATGTTGAATCGGTAAAAAAAACTAGTGAACATATAGTATCTACTGCGAATGGTAGCTCTGCTTCAATAGTTGGAGAAGGATCTATCACTCTTACAGAGAAATTAAATTTAAATTCAGTTTTGGTTGTTCCTACTCTCAATCATAACCTATTATCTGTTGCTCAAATAACTAGTGCTTTGCATTGTGTTGTTATTTTTTGGCCTGACTACTGTGTTTTTAAGGATATTCAGACACGAAGGACGATTGGTTGTGGTACTAGGAAAGGGAAGCTTTACTACCTTGATCTTCAACCTTCAAGCTCTAAGGAGTTAGCCCAAGTGCTTGCTACAGACAAGTCGAATAAAGCTCATTGCTCTGAAATTCGGTTATGGCATAGACGTTTAGGCCATGCCTCTTTTACATATTTAAAGAAATTATTTCCTAATTTATTTTATGAAATTGCTGATTTGGATTTTAAGTGTGAAGTGTGTGAACTTGCTAAAAGTCATCGTGTCTCTTTTCCTCTTAGTATGAATAAAAGTCCAAAGCCATTTATGAAAATTCACTCTGATGTATGGGGGCCAGCACCAACATGCTCTCTTAGTGGTGCACGTTGGTTTGTCTCTTTTATAGATGATCATACTCGTATGACATGGGTTTGCTTGATGAAATCAAAAGGTGAAGTTTCTCAATTATTTAAGAAGTTTCACAGGATGATAGTTACTCAATATCAAGCCAAAGTACAGGTCCTCCACAGTGACAACGGGGGTGAATTTGTGAATCTCGACCTGAAGCAGTATCTTGATTCGTATGGTATTATACATCAGACGACTTGTCCTAATACTCCCCAACAAAATGGGATCGCTGAGCGCAAGAATCGACACTTACTTGAAGTGGTACGGGCTCTCTTATTTGAAGCTCACATGCCTATTGGTTATTGGGGAGAAGCTATCGTTGCCGCAACATATCTCATCAATCGGGTGCCTTCAAGCACACTAAGGTTTGAAACTCCTTACAACCTTCTTCATACTAATGTCGATGATATGTCAATTGAATCTAACTTGCCACCTAAAGTGTTTGGATGTGTTGCCTTTGTACACCTTTACAAATCCATGAGGAACAAGCTAGAGCCTAGAGCTATTAAATGCGTGTTTATTGGCTATGCTTTGCATAAAAAAGGTTATAGGTGTTATCATCCACCTTCACAAAGGGTGTACGTTACTATGGATGTGGTCTTCCATGAAGATAGTATGTATTATACCCATGAGTCTCCAATTCAAGGGGAGAGCATAAATAAATTGGAATTGCAGACTTTGGATTATGTTATAGAGGTGACAAAACCCACTAGCATAACTAGTGGTGAAAGTGAGGAAGTAAGTGGTGACGGAGTGAGCAATCAAGAAGCAGATCAGGAAATGGGTTCAGCTGAGAGTGAAAACCAGGACATTCAAGACCAACAAGAAGTTGTCGTCCCACATCATGCACAAGAAGCACCAGCCATAGATGATTCAACGGAACACAATGATCTCTCCGAACCAGGTTCTGTTTCCAACCCCCCTCGAGTAAATTCTGAACTGTCTCATCAAAAGGTATTACCTAATCGAACCACCCGAGGAGTACCTAAGATGACTTATGAACCTACTCTCAGTTCAAAATCAAAGTATCCTATTAATAACTATGTGTGTTACAATCAATTATCAACATCAAATATGTCCTTTGTGAATCAGTTATCTACTGTATCTATTCCATCTACTGTGCAGGATGCTTTGAAAGACCCAAGGTGGAAAGAAGCAATGAATGAAGAGATGAGATCTCTCCAAAAAAATTCAACTTGGGAGCTAGTGGATCTTCCGAAAGGAAAACGACCTATTGGATGCAGATGGGTGTTTACAATTAAACACAAAGCTGATGGGACCATCGAGCGCTACAAGGCGAGACTTGTTGCCAAGGGCTACACTCAAACCTACGGAGTTGATTATACGGAAACATTTGCTCCCGTTGCCAAGATCAACACCATTCGAGTTCTCTTATCATTAGCAGCTACATTCGATTGGCCTCTACATCAGTTCGATGTGAAGAATGCTTTTCTACACGGAGATCTTGAAGAAGAAGTATATATGGTTCTACCTCCGGGATGCAAGGAAACGTTGAAAGGTGAAAATCAGGTGTGTAGACTGAAGAAGGCCTTATATGGGTTGAAACAATCCCCAAGAGCGTGGTTTGGAAGGTTCACAAAGTCTATGAGGTCTTTTGGCTACAAACAAAGCAATTCAGATCACACACTCTTCTTGAAACATCGGAGTGGAAGGATTACAGCACTCATTGTATATGTAGATGATATGGTAGTGACGGGAAACGATCCGAGAGAAAAAAGAGCATTGCAGTGCTACCTTGCTCGTGAGTTTGAAATGAAGGATCTTGGACAATTAAAGTACTTCCTTGGAATTGAAGTGTCGAGATCATCTAAAGGTATTTTCTTATCTCAACGAAAATATATTTTAGACCTGTTGAAGGAGACTGGTATGGCAGGCTGTAAACCTGCCAGTACCCCTATGGAAGAAAACCGAAAGTTAGGAACGTATGCTAACCAAGTTCCTGCAGATAAACAGCGATATCAAAGACTAGTTGGTAAGCTAATATACCTTTCACATACTAGACCTGATCTAGCGTATGCGGTTAGTGTCGTGAGTCAATTCATGCACTCTCCGAGTGAGGAACATATGGAGGCTGTGTTTCGCATATTACGCTACTTGAAGTCAACTCCGGGAAAAGGAATTATGTTTACAAAGAGTGATAAGATGGAAATTGAAGGCTATACTGATGCAGATTGGGCTGGCTCGATCGACGATAGGCGATCTACATCAGGATACTTTACATTTGTCGGTGGTAACTTGGTAACTTGGAGGAGTAAAAAACAGAAGGTGGTTGCAAGATCAAGTGCTGAAGCTGAGTATAGAGGAATGGCTAAGGGAGTATGCGAGTTATTGTGGCTAAAGAAACTGTTGAAAGAGCTGAAGGTTAAGCATGAAAGCTCCATGAAACTATATTGTGATAACAAGGCAGCAATTAACATTGCTCATAATCCGATTCAACATGATCGCACTAAACATGTTGAAATCGATAGACACTTCATTAAGGAGAAGCTGGAGGCAAAGATAATTCAATTGCCTTATGTTCGCTCCAAGGATCAGCTCGCCGATGTGCTCACCAAAGCTGTGTCAAGCCAAGCATTTACGGACTGTTTGGACATGATAGGCATGTGCGATATATACGCACCAGCTTGAGGAGGAGTGTGGACAACTAGCACCATTCAAGCTGGTGTATTAAGTTATCCCTATAATCTTTCTCTATACATATTTCTTTCTCATTATATACTGCTAATATATATTGTATATTAGAATTTCCATAGATAATGATTCTTCCTTTGTATAGCTCATAGGTAATATCTATATATTGTATAATTCGCAGTAATGGAAAGTAAGTTTTCCTTCTTCCAATTCTCAATTCCTAACGTATTTTTGACTCGGAGATTAAAGATTTCCACCGTTTTGAGACGACATTGCACCTGAAGAGATGTTTTGGATGCAATCTTTGTAGAATATGAGCTACAATCTCTTCTGGAAGTGGAAGATCGTCCATCAAATTATACACTCGCTACAGGAAATCGTCTCTTTAATTTGATTTGATCTCTAGCTACTCGTTCGTTAGTTTGCCAGAAATCAGGAGCAAATTAGTCCACACGTATTGAAATTGGACAATTTAGATATATAAACTTCTTTTTTTTTAATCAGTAATCAAAATTTTCAAAAGATAATAGAAGGATAAAAGGATGAAAAGAAAGTAATTATATATTTTATTTTTATTTTGAATAAAAATATTGGATTGTATAAGTTGATAAGATTTGGAAGAATAATTAAAGGTTAAAAAATTATCTTTATAAATTGTAATTGTTTGAAGATTTTTCTATCCTATACCCATAAGACCCCAAATTTGAAATAAAACTTAAAATTTTTATTAGTTTATTCTTTTTTTAATTAGATTCTTAGAGACACTTACTTTTTTATAAGAAATCTTTTTCAATTTAGAGTCTTATCCTATGCAGGCCATAGGAAGTCCAAAAAAAATTCTATATAAGGTTAATTCTATATATATATAGACAGAATTCCTTTTACAAATTTCATAATATATAGATCTATCTTCTATGTACAGAAAGTTTCCTTACTGGAATTCTATTTTCTGTTTGATCGTGTATATTTGTATACACAGGGCAGCACCTTGCACTAGGATGTCAATGTATATATAGAGGTAAATTAGTTCAACCGCAATATATAAAAATGGTTATATATAGATCTATATGTCTTATGTATTTGAAAACCGTAAAATATATCAAGAATTTAAGATATTTTAATAATATTTTTTTAGGGATCAAAAAGTAGTTGTCTATATAATAAGACTTAATTTATTAAATGTCCCACTTCCAAAATTTATTAGTTAAATGTCCATCAATTACCTCCTAATTGCTGCCTGCTTCTAACTATGATAGTAAGCTAATGTTCGTAATTTTGTTAAAAAATTTATGCTGACAACAGACATAACAAACATTCGAACATCAGATACCTTTGTCTATTATTCAGATGCAATATCCTTATATGTTCAAATAGTTCCATAACTTGCAAAAACTGAATGAATTGGACTTGTAATTACATTGGATAAACTCTTTGGTAAAAGCCTCAAAACTGTGTTAAATTAATACTATATACTTATACTGATTTGCAGCTACCGAAAACAAAACCCCTGAATAATTAGATTAGTTAAACTCTACAATAGAGAATTTCTTCTAATAAACCTGTAGTTTGCACTCCTTGAAGAGCAACTAAACAGATCCTGCCTAGCTAGCCGAAATTGGCCATAAAACGGAGAAGACCATGGACATAGCGCAACCGGAACAGGGTGAATACTTTCACTTAAAGACACTGCCACTGCCCTAACCTTGAAGGGGCATGAAACAGCCTCTTCAGCACCCTGAAGATCAGCCGAGCTGACCGTTTTGGGCGTTTTCTCATCCGCGATTAAACACCGAAAGAACTCACGGTTCAAACCGCGATACCCATAGGAATACAACTGCTCCCCAATGCTATTAGTAATGTTGCTCAACTGGAAGCTCTGCAAAGGACTAATTGAATACCTGTGGTCGAGGCACCACTCTCCCTTGTCGTGGTCTACTAAACGCCATAAGAGAAGGCTCTTATCGGTCTCACAACACCGCACTATCTCGCAGTATTGCAGCGAGTCTTCGTGGCCCAACTGAATCAGATTTAAACGTGCCTCAACAACAACAGCCGATCCTTCTCCGTTGGGCAAACCAATGGTACCGAATCGGTCAGGGCTGTCATAAGGATCATAAGTTACTATATTCCTTCTGTTCAGATCAAACCAATGCAATATACCCTTATGAACTAAGGCGGTTGCCTCCATTCGCCTGAAATCGGTACTCGAGCGACGACGTACAAGTTTCCTACCAGTCCAGTTGCCGGTATCTGAAGAGAAGATGTCTATGGTAAGGTCCGAGGAGCCGATCACCCCTTGAATAAACACAACCTTGTACGTTACAAAGGTTGCATTCTCGCCTCTCGTAACAAACCCGAACGCCCAATAGCTAAAAGGACCCTTCAAGTAAGGGAGTTGCACGCATTGATTGGTGAGCGGGTTGGAGACGAATAGCTCGAACTTCCCTATGAGGAGGTTGTATTCAATCTCGTCGTGAAAGCGGGAGAGAATTAAGCCATTGCTCGACGCCAGGATCGTGCGATCGCTGTCCTTGATTCTTGCGTACCGAGGGACAATGCAGGCTCGGAATGGCGGTTGATCATCGATCTCGCCATCGAATGTAAGAAAGGCTTTCATAAGTCTGCGCCAGTTCGCGAAAGGGCCCGGAATGTCGACAAGGTGGCACGACGAAGAGGACGCCGATTTGAGGGAGGAAGAGGCTTGTTTCTTCAGGTAATTTCGCCCGAATTCGTGATCGGAGATTAAAGATTTCCATCGTTTTGAAACGAGCTTGCATCTGAAGAGATGTTTGGGGGGAAATCTTTGTAGAATATCAGCTACAATCTCTTCTGGAAGTTCGTCCATCGAATTATGCACTCTCGCTACAGGAAATCGTCTCTTTGATTTGATCTCTACTTGTTCGTCAGTCAGTGTGCGGGAAATCAGAACCAATTGGACAATTTGGATATATAAACTGTTTTTTTTTTTTTGTAAGTAATAAAATTTTTCAAAAGATAATAGAAGGATAGAAGGATAAAAGGATAAAAAGAAAGTAATTATTTTATTATTATTTTGAATAAAAATAAAGGATTGCATAAGTTGATAAGATTTGGAAGAATAATTAAAGGTTAAAAAATTATGTTTGTAATTGTTTGAATATCGATCAAACTGTTTTACTATTTTCAAATAGTCCAAAAATTCTATATAAGGTATTTTCTCTATATATTGATAAATAGATAGAATTCCTTTTACAAATTTCAGATCTATCTTCTTATATGTACAAAAAGTTTCCTTATTGGAATTCTATTTTCTATTTTCAACTCTACTTCGTGCAATGGTTCCCAACTAAAAAAGTGAATCCCGTCCAGTTCCTCTCCCACAAAAATTACACGGGATGACCCCCATTCCGTCTGAATTCCGATGCCCACTCAGTGGCGGATCTAGTGTTGTAAAGTTAGGTGAGCGGAAAATATGATTATGAAATATCATACATTAAGAATCAAAAAGAATTTTAAGATTTGTCGATTACAACAAGTGTTTTTTTACTTGTTATTGATGAATTAGAAAAAAGGGCAATGTCAAATTGAACCGAAATGAATGGGGGAAACTAAAAACATGAACAATATTTTTAAAAACAAAAAGAGGAATAATAGATAAAAGAGAAAATCTCAGAAACAATGTAACTAGTTTGAAATCTGAAGAATAAAAAAAAATTGATAAAGCAAGAATTAGGACAACAAAAAAATTAAATGGAGCAAGTTTAGATATCTCCTGAAAACATAGTCATCTAGGCTGATTTTACAAATGTTTGGGCCCAATTTTGGCTAATACAAATAATAACTCAGGCCAACAATTTTTTTTTCTTCTAAAGCAGGCCCAAAAAAAGTCAGCCCAACAATAGCTGGGCTAGCTCTCTCTTAGATCCGTCTCTGCGCCCACTCCAGGGGTCATGGATTCCCCGGCCCGGGATTTATATATGGGGATAATTACATATTTTAAAAAGCAAGTCGTGATTCCAACCTATATTCGGCTACCTTAAATTGTGTCAACAGGTTCATCAAAACCGTGTCCCTGAAGGAAAAAGATGAAGATCAAGCACAAGATCCACCAAATATCCAACAATGTTAAGTTCATTATATGTATTTAGTTATATTAGGTTCATAAGTTGCATTTATTTTAGTTGGGTCTTGTTCGGTTCGAGTTGTCTAAGTTCGGGCCAAAATGGGTCGAGTTGGGTTTGTTTTGGGTTCTGAACTGCTGATGCTCATTCATCAAAAAGCTCAAGAAACAGAACTTCTAGACACCATGATAAAATATGGACAGACAATTTATCTTGATAGGGCAACTTAACTGAATCCCAAAAAATAAAATTCAAAAATAAACAATCTTACAAATTTTGTAAATTATATCCATAGAAAAACCAAATCAAGAAACTCAAAATAATGATATCCCATCCCATAACGTTTCTTGTATAAAACACTCAACCCCAATTCAAATTTGCATTAAACATATCCAATTATCCATCACCTATTTAAGCTCATCAGCTTACAAATTCAACCCAACATCACCCTTTCTTTCATTTCTTCTCTTTCTCCTCCTTCTTCGCCTCCTCAGCCACAACCGCCTCAGCTTCTTTCTTGGGTTCGGCCTCCTCGGTCTTTGTTTCTACGACTGCAACCACTTCTTTGGTTTCGACAATGGTTTCTTTTACCGGTTCAGACGGAGTTGGGATTGCTTCTTCTTTGACCTTCCCTTCCGTCTGCACAACATTCAATCATAAATTAAGTTGTTTGCAAGAAGATATGATTCATATCCACATATGTTATAAGACAAAGTCAATGTAATGACAGCTCAATGTGACCTTTTCTTGTAAATACCAAAACGACGACGTACCACCAAATGCAATCAATCTCTTCATTGTAAGAAATCTATGTCAATTAATTGCAAACAACTAAAGTTGTGGTGGTATGAATTCCGACACGTCCTACTAAACAATGAGGGATCGATGTTACATAAATAATACGCGAATATGACTTATCGATAGTTTGCGCGTTTTAACATTATATGAAGGGAAAATGCAATAATAGGGGTTGGCATAACATATGGTAGTAGCTAGGAAACATGCTAGAGGCAAAGAGGACCCATGAGTAGTATGTTTGGTATGTAAAGGACCACCAAAATGATGCCATTTTCTCGGTTTTCGCCTTTGTTGATGTGGGTTCGAATTACTAAGATGGGTTCCTAATGAGCACATGTATATGTGCAGATTCAATAACAATTCTTGTAGCTTATCACCAACAATCCATTTCTTAAGCGATCTAAAATTTCAAGTATTTTCGTTTTTTTTAGGGATGAAACACGAGGACTTCCCTAGTACTACTCTTGCTCAAACACAAGCTAGTTATCTGGTGTATTAGTGCTAGTATGATAATACAGTACAAAATATGAACTTTAGTTTTAACTAATTTTTGTACGAACTATGCCTATATTAACCAAAAACAATATGGTTCTCAATTTCGACCATTTTTTCGGCAAAAAATGTCAGAATTGAGAACCTTATTGTTTTTGGTTTATTTGGAGAATGTGAAATTGTGAGAGATTACTAAAGAAGAAGGTATTTTGATGGGAAAATCATCAAAAAAAATAGTCGTAATTGAGAATTATATTGTTTTGGTTTAATATAGGCATACTTTGTATATTAATTAGTTAAAACTAAAGTTCGTATTATTTTCGGTTAAAAGTTGATACTTTGTATTATTTTGAGCTATTTTTCCTTTAAAAAAAAAGAAAAAAGAAAAAGAATGTTTTTTTATATTTTTTTGTTTTTTTTGGTCAAGCTTTCTTTTTTTTCTTCTTGGATTCCTAGTGACCCACCAACCCAAAAATCATGGCTTGATTAATGATTTTGGCTTTGTAATCAGTATATGACAACCTGTTTTTTTCCCCTCACACCCTTTATCGATCAGTACTAATCCAGCTAAAGTAATTAAGTAACGCTTGACTTTGCAGCGTTACACTCTGTATATAATCTTTTATCTTCATTTTATTTTTATTTATATAACTTTAAAAAAAAAAACATTTTTACCTATTAAGAAATCTTATGTTGTCAAAAGATCCAACTTATTTTCAAACAATCACCCATTAAAAATGTAGTCAATAATATTCTATCATCAGTGCATATCCTTTATAACACATCGTCGTCGGCTTGCACATAATAAAATGTTTTTATGTTATGTGCAAGCCGACGATGATCAAGCGGTATGGTTTAAAATATATATAATAAAGACGAATTAAGATGAATAAAGCAATCCATAAGTAACGAAAGAAAAAGAAAACAGAAGCGAATAAAAGTTAGACCTCAAGGATTAATTGACCGAGAGATGGTGGTTGGGTTGAAGAATGATCAGCCACTTCATCGATTACCTTAATTTCTTCCTCTCCGACGACAATCTCCCTGTTCTCGACGTTGATCTCCTCCGCCTTGTGCTCTGGCGGCGGCGCCTCGCCTTCGTTCGTCGCCGGCTTGGTTCCGCAGTTTCCCATTGACGGACTCTTTAATTGATCGAAAATTCAACAACCGGGTTTTTGAGAGGTTTATGCCTCTTATAAGATTGGTTTACTTTTTCCGGGGTGATTTGGTGGAGAAAATGAAAGGATTTAGAAGAGGAAAATGAAAGGTGAAAGGGAATTTAGGGAGAGGTTTGGGTTTGGTTTGAAGGAGGAGTTGGAGGCTGAAATATAAAGAGGGAGAGACAGTTGGACAGGGGAATGATATGAGGAGTGGGTGGGATACTTTGTTTCTTGGGGAGCAATTTTATTCATTACTTTAATAGTATATATTAAATGTTTTGATTTGGTAAATATTCTCCAATATATATTGGTTTAATGATTTTTTAAGGAAACAATTATGATATTTTTTTATCTTTTTTTTATAGTTTGGAAAATATATGGTTTCCAAATCTATATTTGTAAGCATTTTCTCTGTTCGGCTCAATCAGGGTGAATGAACTCACATAATGAGATGACAGAGTGATTATATGATTGTTCAGATGCGATAAGAATCTGAAACAACACAAGAAAATTAATTCTCGTGTTCTCGAATCTGATACAGATTGACAATTTTGTCTTATAGGGTAGTCGAGGGGCGAGAGCATGATTGAACATTGTTTATGTTTTTGGATTATGAGGTAAAATTGTTGGCAAAAGATACAACTTGATGCAATAACAATATTCAATTGTTTTTTTTTTAATATATACGGAGTATTACACAAAAGAGCACTTGCCCTAACTTGGAATCACAATCTTGTAGTAAATGGTTGGATGTTCGATTCTCTTTCCAGCAAAGCCCGCAATTAAATTCTAGTATGGAGGAAAAGTAACCCAAAAAAAGGGTGGGAAATGGCCATTTGGGTTATGTTTGATAAAAGGGTACCTAATGGAGTTGCTGAAACTGATTGATTATTGAGTGAATTGTAGTAAATAACCCTCTACTCAACCAACTTTGTAAGCCTAATCCATTATCTAGAACAGTTGCAAAGGTTAACCCCCCTCCCCCCCTCACAAAAAATTACAAAGGTTCCAGTCAAAAAGGGTGGAGATTAACCGGGACAGAGGAGAGAGAGAGGGGAAGTAGGGTGGAGTGAGAGAGGAAGACAATTTAATTTGAACTCCTGTAAAGTCCAACTGCCTCTCACGGGCTTACAAAAGAGGAAGAGAGAGAGGGCAACAGTTGCTCATGCAAACCTGATGAAAACAAGAAGTGAAGGAAGAAGAAGAGGAAGAAGATGACAGAGCAAGAGAGGAGAAAAAGAAGCCAACCCGAGGAAGAAGACGACAAAGCAGGAGAGGAGACGAAGATGTCGATTTTGAAGTAAGTAAACCCTCACAATGCCGATTAATTACGTTTTGCGCGCTTGGATTCGTAGGGGAGGAACCGATTAGAAGAACCTAAACTGGTTTTTGATTGTGTGAAAATGGGAAGAAAGGGTTGAATGGGTTGATAGTGCGTAATATCGCCTTGTCATGTAGGAAGTAATCGGCGTCAAGTTAAAAACAAAGGGTGGAAAGTTTGGGAACTTGGGTGTGCGCGACTGGGAGAGAATGGAATTTTTGGGAATGGGGAAATTGGGCAACTGTCTTGTCGAATCCAACTTATCAGGAGCAAGGTGAGTGTAGATACGTTCAGTTTAGGGAGAAATTAGCCGAAATGGGGCGCATGACTGTAGATACGTTCAGTTTTGGGGGAAATTGGCTGAAATGGAGCGCATTAGGGTTAGGGAAAATGTTAGAAAGGGTGAACGTTTATGTCGAATCAAAATTATCTGGAGTAGGGTGACTCGTGTGCAATTGGAGATTTACAGATTGAATAAGTATATTGTCATGTATGAACATGTATGTGTCATGTGTACCTGTCTTTGTGTCATGTTACAAGGGATGAACATATTGAATAAGGGATGATTATGGAACCTTTGGGTGCATTCAATATGAAGATGCATAGGTTTGACATTTGATATGCATAGGTTCTGAATTAGTAACTATCATGTACATATTGATTGCTGGAATGTTTGTGGCCTTGTGGGACTGATATTGATATGAAGGGAATCGTGGGTTGGGGGACACGAATTGATTTCTAGAATACTGATTTTTTATCTCCCATTATGCAGGATATCTGGTGAATATTAAAAATGTCGCATCGTAGTGTAAAGAAGATTGTCGATCGTAGAGCTCAAACCTTCGGTGCGGTAAGATGGCTTTCGTTCTAGTAATGTAAGTTGTGATTGTCGTGGTGCAGTGTGGCTGACATGTTGAAGTCTGTGCAGGCTGTGTGCGCCATCGAGGAAGACATGCACTTCAAAGCAAAAATTAATCAATACTCCCGGATGCAGCTCCTAGTAAACATTGACAACCGGTTGAGCGAGTCCAATTGGAAGCGCCTGATGGACAGCCCGTTGGGGGGCGTTGCAAGACTGGGCACAAGGGTCCAGTTCTCCGGACAGCTTGTACACTACGTTCTCCAACGACAATTGAAGACGAAGAAGGAGAATGAAACGTGGTACAAGATCCATGATGCGGTCAAGAGGTTTTCAATAGCTGAGTTCGCCCTTGTCACCGATCTCAACTGCGGCTATGGCGAAGAGCCCGAGGACGAGTCACCGTTCGAGAAGGCAGTGTTTGATTTCTTTGGAGTTGCGAAGTTGAAGATGTCCGGGTTTGAGGTACAGTTCCATGTGGCAATGGCATCTAATAAATCATCAACCAGAAAGTTTAAATTTGTCCTGTTGATGCTAGTCGAGGCCGTGTTGTTCGGGAAGGAACCCAAAACCTACATTCACGGGTGGGTGGTCGACCTTGTCGGCGATATTAACAGGTTCCTTGCCTTTCCGTGGGATCGGCTTTGCTACGAGCGAACGAACGAGTTTCTGAACTGTGCAATCGAGAGGAAGCTCCACCACAATGAGAGCAGCTCCAATGCACACCCGACCTACTGCCTGCTGGGTTTCCCTCTCGCCTTCCAGGTTCGTACACAAATCTCACTAGACGTCGTATGAAAGTTTACTAGGCGTCCAATAATTATTAACTGGACAGAGAGTGCATTTTTACTAGACAACATTTGTTTGCAGCTCTGGGTGTACGAAGCCCTCCCTCCAGTGGTCGTCCAATTCGCGAACATCATAGATGAGAAGTTGTATCCCAGGTGTCTGCGATACAAGTTTAGAGAAGTGAACCTCGAGTGTGCCTCCATCAAAATCCGACTGCAAGAGGCTAAGAAGCTCGGGTACTTCAATGACCCTGCAGCTATGAGGCCACTTCTACTCCCCGATGAAGTGGAGGGAGCTACCCATTTGTACCGCGATGCCCGAAACACTCACGATAAGCGGGACAACTTCTTCGACGACATTGTCCGGGCGTTCGTATTCGCAAATGTGAAACCCCCACGGCCGAAACAACCAAAGGGAGCATGTGGGTCAACACAAGAATCAGAGGAGGGCACGCAGACACAAGCTACCATATTAGAGATCGAGTCACGGTTACTAGCAAAGATGGACGACATGGTGATGAGTATAACCGCGGAGTTAGGCTCGAAGATGGCCACGCTTGAAGAGGCGATTGAAGACATGAAGAGGGCACTGAGGCAGAAGGGGACTAGGGAGTCGGAGGAGCAAGGGGATGTTCTGAGAAATGAGGTAATGTTATCCTGGTATTAGATCAGAAGCGTCATGTCATTTTATCTCACTGTCATATTGTACGTATTGGATGTCCTATGCATTTCAGTACATGTCATGCAAATATCAGTATATGTCCATTTAATTAGAGGTCATGTGGTTAGGTTCATGGAGCAGTGAAAGACAAGGGCAAGGCCAAAGCCAAGGAGGAGAAACAACCCACCAAGGAGGACAAGAACAAGGGCAAGGTCAAGGCCAATGAGGAGAGACATCCCACCAAGGAGGAAAAGGACAAGGCCAAGGGAAAGGTCATGGAGGTATGTACACGAGACTGTCATGGTAAGATCAATTTGATGTCATGTCAATTGTATTGACTGTCATGTTAACCGCACCCTAGTGTGCAAGTTGCAGGAGGAGTTGGTGGCACCCGGTGCCTCCGAGGTTGAGGCAGAGTCCGAGGTGCCCCTCTTACGGCCGAGAAGAAGCACCCGTCAACATCCTGATACGTTGTCCCATGTGGTAGTAACTCAACCAGTGATGAAGCCGCGTGTGGGCAAGAAGGCAGTGGAGGCCTCCGAGCTAGGCATGGCGACGAGGACAGATGTTGAAGCGTTCGCTGCGTGGATGAAGGTCGGAAGTGACCCCGTCCGGTCGGTTGAAGGCACCCTACTGCACAAGCAGTTCTTCGGGGAACTCCAATCACCGACCACCTGGGTGTCATCCGAGGTTAGGTTCCCACATCGTGGTTCGATGCATCACCTTCCTCCTCATATGGTCTTCCATATAAATGATTTTTCCTTGCGTACAGCATATTGAGCAAACTTGCGCCCTCCTTTGGAAGGACATTAACGCAGATGACAAGTACGAAGGCGTCGCCGTTCTTGATTTCTTTTGGGGATATCTCTTGCACAAGCAATTGCCGGATGCGAAGGGGAACCTTGACGTGGTCAAGGGGGATGACACGCTGACCCACTACTTCGACGGCAAGTTGTCGCAGATGTTTCTGACGGGTTGGGCCGATGTCGACCGGTTGTTGGCGCCTTGGAATCTGAAGAACGAGCACTGGGTGGCCCTTGACATCAATTTCGCGGAGTGGACATTGGACGTCTACGATCCCGACATAAGTCACGTTGTTGAGCGCCATATGGCGGGCCTCCTGAAGCCGGTGACCCACCCCCTTCCCATTTTGATGAACACTCACCCCGAACTTCGAGTGAAATGGGTTGGCAAAGTCCCGAAACCCTTGGCGTACAAAAGGGAGAATGGGATTCCCCAGAACAAACAATCGTAAGTCATTATTTCCACTTCATTTATAAAAAATTGTCACAAGTTAGGTGAACATATTTCGTTCTTGTGATGTAGCCCGTGTAGGGGCGACTGTGGTCCATACGCCATCCGTTACCTGCGGCTCCTCGCGACCGGCGACACCAAGTTCTGTAGCCTGGACGATGAATTCATTGCGGCATACCGCCAATCCCTTTGTGTTGCCATCTTTCACGGACGTCTTACACCCCCATCCGATCCTTAAAAAAACTCCCCGATTGATTTTATATACATTGTTGGTTGGTTTTAGAAAGTTGTTGGTTTGTTTAGACTTGTTGGTTGGTTTAGATTGTTGTTCGCTGGTATGCCGACGGTTATTGCTTCATTTTAAACTGTTATTTGTTGGTTTTAGACATTTGGATCTGCAGTTAGAACACACACCCCCTCCCCACACAACTTAGAACAAACTAGAACAAACCCCCCATACGAAGTAGCAGAAAGACAACATACTTCATTGCGAAAGGTGTCAAACCAAAATGGGATAACTATGTACTTAATTGCGAAATGCGCCGTAACTGGAAGTTCCTATGCCACCGCTATAGGTGCGGCGGCGCTTATGCAATTTCCCAGCCACACCCGACCACTCTGTTGGTTCAAGTTTCACAGTCGTCGGAAGCGCTCTGGTCTTCCCTTTTCCGCGTTGGTATGCTTCCCTTCCCTTAGACTAACTCCAATGGTTAAGTGTGCAAATGCACATATTTGCACAAGGTGTTTAAAAATGCACATCACTTTTTGATGTTTTACTCCATTGGTTAAATGTGCATTTTATACACACTTATCTCTAAGTAAATATGATTAAATTAAAAAGGAAAAGAAAAAACTTAAAAACAACCAATAGAAATGACTTTACTTTATTAAAAAGTGATAAAAAGTTTTTGCACATGGGGGAGGTGATGTGCTTATATTTGAGCACTTAGTGTGCAAATGTGCATATTTTAAACACTCAAAAGTAACCATTGGAGCACAATTTGTATCAAAATGTGCATATTTAAGCATTTGCACCATAGCATTGGAGTTAGTCTTACCGCTCGCTCCGCCTCATGATCCCATGGGCTGGCTACATCTTCGACGTCACTGCTCACACAAATTACCTGCTTTCCACGTCCAAATGCGATTGCGTTGTCCAAATCATCACTTGGTTCTAACTGGACACGTGGATATTCTAACTAGACAATTGAGGTTTCTAACTGGACATTGTTCGTTTCGAACTGGACACCTCTTCCTTGTCCATCGACACCTTGTGCTCCCAAAACTTCCACCTCTCCATCCCCTGCCAAGCCGGATTTCGTTTTAAACTGTGGGTGATCTTCTTGGGTCAAGGGTGGGCCACCCCCGACTGAATGGGCCGTTGTGGATCCTTCTGTATTGGTGAAATCTCCGCTAAACTTGCGTATCAGGGAGACATGGAGGTCGATAGGCTAGGATCGTTTTCCGGAAAGACCGTTTACAGTGGCGATTACATTTCGTAGTTTTGTGAAATTTTCAAATACTCCCATTCATTTTTTTATTAAAAAAAATATATATATTTATCCATTTCAACGTGAAAAATCTAAAAACCTTTATCAGACCTTTATACAAATTCGTCATATTGCCTTCCGACCAGAAAATATGAAATTGGCATATAGGGATTTAGATGAAAAAGGAGAACAAAGCATGACAACTGTTGGTTATTGTGATGTATTGATTTTCCAATCTATGATATATGATATGATATTAAAATGAAATACAGCCGAACTTGTAATTCATTAATTTATTTTTAAAAAGTAAGAAAGGATATAGGGAAACTTCGTTTGGTGCCCCTGAGTTTTTGACAATTCCATTTAATGTTTCGTATTTTTTTTTGTCCGGATGGTACCCATAAGTTTTGTCAAAAGTCCGGCTCATGCCCAAAACTCATAGTTTCTTCTTTTTAATGAATAAAACCACCCTTTATTTTATTTTTTTCATAAATATGCCCATTTGCTTTTAACATTGAACAAAATGTACATATTAATTAACGAAATTCAACACAAAAGTGACAAAACCAACTTTATTTTTTAAAATTTTTACAAAATCACATATTATTTTCAAATTTTTTATCGCAAAATCACTCTTGTTTAAAAAAAAAACAAAATCACTACAATTTTTAAAATTGTACAAAAGATCTATTATTTTTTCTATACTTTGCAAAAACGAAAAACACTCATTATTTGCAAAAACAATATTTAACACCTATTATTTTTCGAAACAATATTTAACTTATATCTCACTAACTTTAAACATTTGTAAATGTGATTGATCAATTCAACCAAATGCTCGATTATAATTTTTTTGAAAAAGAGGTCTATAGTGAAATTTATTTATTTTATTTTCTTCTTGTAAAAGAAAAATCTAATAAAAGATTAAATATTCTTATCTTATTAGATTTTATGTATTCCAAACAAAAGAAATGAATACCACCTTCTTCTTCTTCTTCTTCTTCTTCTTCTTTTTTTTGATGACGAGGAACCCACCTTTGGTGGCAAACCCCGAGCACATGACCCAGCCGGCAAGAGCCACGCACCAGATAAACCGGCTTGCGCCGACCGGCTCGACCCACTGGAAAGGAGCAAGGCAAACCTTGAATACCACCTTCTTTTATTACACAAGAAGTGGTTTTGTGCATTTTTAAAGCATAAAGGGTGGTTTTACACAAAGTATGGTTTTACGAAGTATTTTTATAATTTATAGGTTAACTATTTTTGCTCACATAAGAAAAATATAAGATAGTGGATTTGTGCAAAATTTTGTAAATAATGGGCGATTGTGTACATGCATGTTTGACAAATAATGAGATTTATTTTTTACAAAATATGAAAAATATATATCGGGTCTTTTGTATAATGTTCAAAATAATGGTTGATTTTCTTCAAAAAAAATTTGGAAAGAATGGGTATTTTTTGCTAAAACTTTGGCAATAATGTAATATTTTGTTAATTTTAAAAAATAAAGGTGGTTTTGTCAATTTTGTGTTGAATTTAGTTAAATAATAAGTAGTTTTGCTCAATGTTAAAAGTAAATGGGCATATTTATGAAAAAAATAAACATAAAGGATAGTTTTATTCATTAAAAAAGAAGAAACTATGAGTTTTGGGCATGAGCCGGACTTTTGACAAAACTCAGGGGTACCATTCGAATAAAATAAAAATGTGACACACCAACCAAAATTGTCAAAAAATCAGAGACACAAAACAGAATGAGAAAATTTGCGCCGAAGGCGCAAATTTTGGGTCAAATTAAAAAACTGTCCACGGATTTTTTTTTTTTGTTAAAAGTCCATCTAAATATCCCTCGGCCCCCCCTCCCCTAAAGCTATTTCTCTGGAGAAAATAATCGGGCCTTACTCTTTTCCTCACCGTCTCAAAAACACAACCCTGTCTGCCATGGTTTCGCTAGGTTTATCCTCCTTTGCAGTCGGATTTCTCGCCCCAATCACCGTAAATCTCCGATTCTGCTTGAATTCGACCGGATCCGTGCTTGAATTCGGCGATGTGGATCTTCTGGTGTAGATCTAAGATCTTCCGTGTGCAGACGGAGGTGAAGAAGTAGTTGCAGATCTAAGATCTCCTGTTGCAGATGAAGAAGATGAAGTCGAAGGAGAGAGGACGTCTCCTATCAAGCGGCAGAGCAATCCAGATCTCCGAGGCGATGAAGACGACGCCGATCCGAGGCGAAGAGTATGCCGCCTCCATCTTCTGAAATCACCGGTGGCCGGCCTCTAAGATCTCTTGTTGCAGATGAAGAAGATGAAGTCGAAGGAGAGAGGACGTCTCCTATCAAGCGGCAGAGCAATCCAGATCTCCGAGGCGATGAAGACGACGCCGACCGGAGACGCCACGGCCCAGATCCGGGCGTTGTTGAGGCGGATCCGGCCTTGTTTTAGTGGTGCGGATACATCAGTTCTCTCGGCGTTTACGATTAGCTGTTGCTTCGTCCAGATCGTCCATCTCTCTTCCGCCCTGGATCCCGATGGTCGCCGATTGAAGCTCTCGAGTCGTTGCCTCCGGCCTTGCTTTCTTCCTCCGTTACCTACGCCGGCGTCGTCCACATCCATGGAAGCCCCTGCCTCCGACCTTGCGAGCGTTCCAGATCTGGCTGGATCTTCAACAACGCCCAATTCCAGATCCGGCGAGCATCTATCGCGCTCCCCGGCCATGGTAGTGTGGTTAGTTGCTTGCTTTTACTAACGTATGTCTATTCCATTAATCAGTTCATATATGCTCTTAATTAATTGTTCACGTACTTGTACTTCCCACCCAGATCACTGATTCAGACCTTGTCAAGGAGGCGAAGCCACATCACTTGATGATAAATTTTGGTAGTGGGATTTTTTTCGGAATTTATTATTTGTGAATTTGTGGTTAGTTTGGTACTGTGATTGAGTTTGCTTTGTTGAAAAATTAAATATTGACAATTTCAGCAATTTTTTTGTCTTGCTGAAACTTTTTCTTATGCTGAAATGTTGAAATTAATTCTTATAAAATTGTATGAGCTACAATATATTACACACAAACATATATTTCAACATTTCAGCATTTTTTTGTGATCTGAAATGCTGAAATTAATTCACTGTTGGGGTCAAAGTCGGATATCAAATGTTGTTTATGCAATTTCAGCATATTTCCCCCCATTGAAAACAGGGGTTGCTGAAACCGAATGTACTGAAACAGGGGTTTCAGCAACCCCGTTTCAGCCAGCAACGCGGTAAAAAAAACATTGAAACAGGGGTTGTTGAAAATCGTATGTGCTGAAACCCCTTTTTCAGCAATGCGGTAAAATAAAAATAAAAAACTGAAACAGAGGTTGATGAAACCGCATGTGCTGAAACAGGGGTTGATGAAACCGCATGTGCTGAAACAGGGGTTTCAGCAATTCTGTTTCAACAACTTTGGAAACGCAAAAAAAAACTGGAAAAAAAAAACAAAAAAAAAACTGAAATAGGGGTTGCTGAAACCGTATGTGCTGAAACAGAAGTTTCAGCAATTCCGTTTCAACAACTCCGGAAACGCAAAAAAAAAAAAAAAAAAAAAAAAACTGAGAAAAAAAAAAGTGGAAAAGGGGTTGCTGAAACCGTATGTGCTGAAACAGGAGTTTCAGCAATTCCGTTTCAACAACACGGGAAAATAAAAACTGGACAAAAAAACTGGACAAAAAAAAATTGAAATAGGGATTGCTGAAACCGTATGTGCTGAAAAAGAAGTTTCAGCAATTCCGTTTCATCAATTTTGGAAACGCGGAAAGAAAAAAAAAAGGCGGGAGGGAGGCACGGGAGGGGGGCACAGGGACCAAGGGAGGCGGTGGACATTTTACTAATTTGGAAGAGGTGGAAGCCTCTTTCCTAATAAGGTCCAAAATTTAGGACATTCTACTAATCACCCCACAAATGATATATTTGGGGATAGTGGATATGTGCATGTACATTTGTGTACAGATGTCATATGAATTGAAAAAAGCTGTCAATGACCATTCATTTCATGTTATGTTATTGTTTACCTTTCAAAAATACTGTTTTTAAAGTCGTGTGTGGGGATAGTGATGTGTGTTTGTCTGTTTGATATGTTTGAAGAGTTGTACTCCGTCCGTCCCACAATAGATGTCTTTTACATGTACGTTTTTTTAAGAAGCTAAAATATATATATATATAAAATATCAATATTTTATTAAATATTTTTAAATAATATCATACATATTACTAATAAGTATAGAATTATTTTAAAATTTTAATTAAAAAATAGATATTTTATATAGTTTTTAGCTCATTAAAAAAACGTGCATAAATAGTCCAAGGACAACTATTATGGGACGGAGGGAGTATCTTTTTATTTTTGACATTTCACTGCCTTTCAAAACCATGTATAATGTGTTAACACAACATTTATAGGAGTATAAATTACTCATTTCATCCTTTAATATTTTTAGCTAATTAATAGTATTGATAAGCTACAACTAATTATCAGAATAATACTGTTACTAATAAGGAGTATGATATATTATACTCCCTCCGTTAAGAAAAATATTTCGTTTTATGAGTAAAATCTTGTTAAGAAAAACATGTCGTTTTAGGTATTTTGGTGTTCACTTTCCAAAATTACCCTTGTCATGATTGGATGTTTGTTAGTTGTAGTTTTCAATAAAGGGAAAAAGTAAAGTAATAATTAGGGGTATAAGTGTATTTTTGTTTGCTTTTATTTGCTTTCTTAATAACTTTGCAAATGTCTAAAACGACATGTTTTAATTAACGGAGAGAGTATATATATATATATGTCAATTAGGATTCTTTACCTTGATGCATGTCATGACCGAGTTCAAATCTCTTTAGACTCATTTTTTATATAACTTTTATTTTTTTTAATTTCTTTCTAATAAAAATGTCTAATTATAAATATTAAATTTAAGGTTTTCTCCAATATATTTAAAAAAATTAATATATACATATAAAACAATCTCATTTTTTGCTATCTTTTTCTTAATTTTATCTATTAATATTAAAAATGACTATTTAAATCACAAATTTAATGATTTTTAACATTTTTAAACAAAAAGAATATTTTTCAAAACAAAAAAATATATAAAAAAAAAAATTTAGCCCCTAAAAAAAATTATGGATTTGCCATTGGTTCTCTCTAGTTCGAACCCCAATGGATTCATATATTATCAAAGTCCGACTCGAACTGATGATTGGGGGTCGTGTGCACGGGTGCACATGCGCTAGTGTTCTGATACCATATCAAATTGGACAACTGGTAACCCAGACCAGGATCGAAAGACGGGCCGTTAGGCTAACCGCTCTGATACCATATCAAAGTCTGACTCGGATTGATGACTGTGGGTCGTGTGCACAGGCACTAGCAGCCTAGCACACAAACCGAGTGAAATTCCATTCTAAAACCAATTGACAATAGAATGAGTAGCCCACCGACTCATATAATAAGTATTGATATGTTCAACTATCGATACGTGACACTTTTTTAATCTCATTCAAATCTTAACATAGATGGACCAACTCGATAAACTATTCCTGGCCTTTTAATTTATTTATTTATTTTATTTAAAAAAACATAAATCGAAATTATGATCATAATCTATTACTCCTATTAGGTCCTAAACCACTAATCAACATACTATGAGATTCTAGAAAGTCCTAGTCTTTGCTGTCATGCCATTGGACGGCCAATCAAACCAGCCAACTCTAAAAAATATTCTATTTGTTGGATAAAATATAATATATTATAGATGTATGTTTTATTTAAAATAATAAAAAAAATAATAGTATCGTTACATATAATAGTACAATGGGTGTGTATGGGAAAGAAATAAGCCGGTTAAAATTTCTTAGTTTTTAGCGGTTAAAAAAAAAATGCGGTTTAATTAGTGTATGGGGGAAGAAATAAAGTCAAAATTCGGTTTAAAAAAGGGGTTTAAAAAAAAGCCGAAGCTGCCAGCTTATTTTGGAGCTTATGTTGTTTATTTGATTTGAAAGTACCACAATACCCCTAATAACAACCAAATAAACTCCACTTTTTACAAATAAACTGTTTTTCGTCCCATACGGAGTTTATATTTTTTCATAAATTTTTAACTACTTTTACCAACAGTTTATAAATTTTTACCCTGTTTAGAATTTTAGTCAGTTTATTAACCCCGTCCCATACGAACCCAATGTAAGGGGGTTTTTTGGTTGAGAATTGTAAGGCCCGTTGTTTATGAATGAAGTCACTTTTTTGTGCTTTGCTCATATTTTCCTCGTAAAGATGAAAGATGATGTATACATAACGAGCTCTTATGTATATTTAAAATAGCTTAAATACAAAATACTGGACATGTACTACTTCATGTCTGATATTTTACAATTCACATGATTTTTTTTTAATCAGTGTAAAGATTCCAAATACAAAACACCATACGTGTCAGATAAATTGAGAATCATTCACACGATATCTAAAATTAGTCGAAATCAGTTGTTTAATTCACCTCTTTCAGTATGTTCCAAACATGATTTATGTAGATTGATAAAGAAAGATGAAGAGATTAGGGAAGATTAGAATTAGAGAGATTAGGGATAAGGAAGAAGATGAAGTTTAGGGATAAGAGGGAGAGTAAAGGGAGAAAGAGAGAGTAAGGGTTTAGGGAAAAAGAGTAATTGGTTGTTTGATTATTTATTGGATGATCCACAATTACAGGATTTACAGCTAAGGATATATTATATACTGATACTCATATTATCTATAGCTCTATACATGACAACCTCGCACTGTGTAGACCCAATAAGCAAACTACCCCCTCCCTCGTCTCCCTCACACAATCCAATTTAAAAATAAAAGTAATTAAAATTAAAATTAAATTAAATTAAATTAAATGATAAAAGAAAAAGAAAATAGAAATATTTTTGAGGAGGGATAAGAGAATGGGACAAGGAGGGGACATAGGATTTTGAGGAGTATCTTTTAAAAAATTCGAACCCTAAATCTTTAGTTAAGAGTGGAGAATTCTCAACCAAACTTATCATGCTTCTCGTGGATTATAATTACGTATTAATATAACAACAACAACAACAACTCAGTAAATTCTGCAATTAAGTAGAATCTGGGGGGTCAGGATATACGCACTCTTTCCCCGAACAAATCGAGATAGTGTTTCCGATAGACCTAAAACAATAGACATATAAATCTCATGGTATCTTGCTACACAGTGGAAAAGAGGCAAGAAGAAACAGAGAGAGGCTGAAAAGAAGCACCAATAATAGAACAAAAAACTCAGTCTAGAACTACTAAACGTCAGAAGTCCGAATGAACCTCCCCCAGTTGTCTCTACCCAATGCCAATTCTTTCGACTATTAAAAAATTAATAATAATAAAAACATTTTTAAAAAAAGGGATCGATATGTTATGATACAACATGTCACTCTTTCTTTCTCGATTTGGAGTAACTATTAAAAAATTATTATTTTCAGATATCATTTACAATCTTATCGAATTTTTAAATCAATTTTTGAATAAGTTGGTATGGTGATGCATAGCAGCCCAAATCAATTATATGATTACATCGTGTGGGCATGTTCTATATAACAACCGTATACTAAGAAGCCTATGTACATATATGAGACAATATACATGGCTGGCCCATAACTTCCTTCAATTTACTTGAAAGATAACTCTAAAACTTTTATTTTTAAATTATCTCTTTGATTTAATTTCTCCATTTAATTTACAACTTAACTAAGAAACTTTTTTATTCTTTATTCTGATGAATATTCCTTAAAGGGAGTTCATATATCCATCCAGAGCCTCTAACTTTGTCCCCGCAGGATGATTTTGTATCATCGTCGCACATCTTGAATGGTCATCTTCATGGAAGTCATCTTCATAGGCGGTAACAGTAACCATATAGATGAAAGTTCAAGCCATATCTGACACCACAGATATCACGAGGAAGGTGAAGTCACTCGTGCGACTGAGCCCTATCATCTGATAGGGCTCAGTCGCACGAGTGACTTCACCTAATTTATCGATGTTACAATGATTTGGAATATACATATTACATATCATCAATACATAATTTTTTTCCATCTATATGCCAAGCTTTAGGGTGTGCTTCACAAATGAAATCGGGAACACTAAGCATCAGAAAAATGAAGCTTTACTGGACTGTGCAACTTACACATAATTGGGCTGGGCTAATTTCTTGCAAAAAAAAAGAGGCCCATTTAGTTTCCCAGCTACCCATTTTCTGTTTTTGCTTCCATTTGAATAGTGAATTTGGTTTGATTGTCGCCAAATAGGTAATGACTAATGATCCCTTTTCGAAGATAGAAGGATCAAGGAAGACAAGTAACAATGTGTCATCCGACTCATCCCCCATAAGCAATACAAATGGCGAGCCTATGGATGAACCATGTACGAAAATCGGCATGAAGGCTTGAATACAATCCATAAACATCTTCCTATGACTAAGCCTCCACCAAAATGTATGGACCGAACGAACCCACCGATCCTACAAGCAGTGGCGGATCCTAAAACGTTTAGTTGAGAGGGCGAAAAATTGATCTCTATTTTTTTTTTCGAAAAAATCATCAATATTTGACGTTTTTGAGTTTAATTATAGTGTTAAGTTATGAAGTTTAACAAATGATGAGTACGATAGAAGTGTATTAATTTGGTAAATGATGTGAAAAATAATTTATATCACTTCAGTCTTGATTTGTTTATAACTTTTTACTCGGTTATCGGATTTGAGCTTATAATATATCAAATCGAAGCTATCGACGAGAGGAATATTTATAGTAAATTTCATTTTTGATTGGTGGGGCGACTGCCATCTCTGGTCCTTTAAAGGATCCGCCTCTGCCTACAAGGCTTTGCAGCTACAATTACAAATGTGACATTAAAGCTTCACTTACCGCAGTTTGCGGCTCATCTGATCACGAATGATACGACACCATCACTGATGAAGGTCGTTTCGAGGCCCTTCAATCGCAGATGGGAAAAATGTCCAACTGTTAACTTAACAGTAGGACATCCCCCACACAGACTGTAAATCTGGCGTAATTGGAAATACAGTTTCCTGTAACTTTTAATTGGCAGAAAATCTAAACTTGCTTTCAATTTTGAGAATCTTCATAAATCATAGGCATGTTATATATATCAAATTCTCGTTTTGAGGCTGAACATAATCTGAGAATCAACCAATCTTATTTGTTCTAAAAATTGCAATTTTCTGCAAATTGCTGGTTGCTGCTGTCATTAAACATCTCAATTGAACTGATTCAACACATAATTTGAACGAATCTTCATCAGTTGCTGAATAAATTGCCTAATTCTTCGTGATTCGACACTTCAATTGAGAATGAAACGAATTACAGGGAAAAAAAAAAAAGAGGAGGTCTATAGATTCACAAATGGTCTTTACATTAAGAGGTGCTAGATCCAAAGCAACAACAGGGGAAAAAAAATTAATTTCAATTTTAATTTTAAACTTCAGAAGCACAAGAGAACAACAGAGGAAGAAACCATGACAGCATAAATCAAGATCAAGAAACCAAAATGCAGCGCCCAATTCCTCTTAAACTTACCGAAATAGCTCTCCGGCGGCTCCTGGTAGTGAATCTCGAACTCCTCGCCGATGAAACCCTCCCCGGGGGCGCCGCCCGCGCCGCCGCCGCCGGCGAGGTGGATCTTGAACTGGCGGAGGCGTTCGGTGGCGAGTCCCAAAGTGAGCTTGTGGCAGCGGCGCTGGTACTTGAAGCCGTTGATGCACCTTAGGGTTTGGGCGACGGAGACGTAGAAGATGAGGTGCGCGAGGGAGAGGATGGCGATGGGGACCCAGCAGTGGCGGCACTGGAGGCGCGGCGAGATGGACTCGGCAGCGAAGACAACGGCGAGGAAGAGGAAGAAGAACTGGAAGAGCTTCCAAAGCTCCTTCTTTTGTAGGTCGACAGCTCGCTTTTTTTCTAGGGTTTTCTCGAAGTGGAGTTGGATGATTGTGTTTAGAGCTTGGAGTGCGGTTTCTTTTGGGATCAGAGACTGCGTGTCGTAATCCGCCATTTTTGGTCTGCTTTGGCTGCTTAGCTGCTTCTGGTAGGAGGGGAGATTGCAGGTGAGATTTGGGGAGGAAGGAGGAAGATGGGTTTCAGCTTTGAGCTCAGTGCAGTTGTGCACTGTGAAAGGGGACAGTGTAAAAATAAATAAATACGGAGTATAAAAGAATAAAAAATCTACGGCAAAATTAGCAAAACTACCCCTTATTTAGAATTTGTTTACTAAAACTATCTTTAATTTTCAAATTGCATTCAATCAGCATTTATGTATGTTTTATTATGCTTCCTCAGTTCGGCAAAACATGAACATGTCGTTTACAACACATCACTTGTACTTTTTTAGGATGACAAAACCGATATAAAATATCTATTTTTTTTAATAATTTTTTAACAATTTCGCAGTTACTATTAATAAGCATGAAGTTGTTAAAAAAATGAATATTTTATAGTTTTTATCATCTTAAAAAAGGGTGCTTAAATGTTTTTCCGAACGGAGTGTGGATTTATTTCATCTTCACCGGCTTATTAAATGTTTTTTGGAAAAATTATTTGTATGGTTTTAATTAACATCTTACCATTATTTTAAATATGTCACTAACTTTCAATTGAACAATTAAAGTATTTTTAATGTTTATGTTGGTCTCATTAACCTATTAAATAATTTATTAGAATCTTGTGGAATGGATTAATATGTGATTCTTCAGTTAAATTTTAAAAATATTAAAAAAATGTTTAATATTTTTTAGGTGGTAAGGTTTTGGATGTTGTCAAATTCTGTTTGTTCATTATTCAATAGCGTCCTTAAAGTTGAGCGCTTGGAGCTCCAAATAGAAAGTCCATTAATTGTGATCCAAATGATGACGAAAATGTGCCACTTTGACCGCAACTTGATTGACATTTCATAAAACTTGGTGGCAACATGATGATTCATAATTTTTTTAATACATTGATTATTATATATATTGTGCGCTCGCGTGCGTGAATTAATTAATACATAATTTTAAAAAAATTTAATAGATCCATTTAGTAGGTTGAGATGTCATTTAAGAGGTGAAAAAAGAGGGCTTTCAATTTTATGAGATTGGACATCCATTTTGGACAATGGTCAAAGACCATTCAACTACTTTATCATTTAATTTAATTAAACATCAGCAAAAAATGTAATTAAATATATTTTGTTTATTACTCCCTTTATTGATGAAAATATGTCATTTGATATTCACTTATATATTTTTATGAAAATAACAACTTTTGCAATTAATTTTTAAAGATAATTTCTCTTAATAATAATAAATATGAAGTTAAAAAAAACAAGTAATATTATATATTATTTTTTAAATGTTGAAAAATGTGTTTAAATAATAAAGTGATATATTTTGATTAACGTATGGAGTATTATATTTAAATAAAAATAAAGTGAGTGGATATTGTGAGCAATAAACATTAAACAAAATAGAAATATAAAAAAAAAAGATTAAAGATAATTTTGAAAATAAAGGGTGACTTATGTAAAATGGTCTAAATAAGAGGTGTGATTGTGAAATTTAGCAAAAATAAATGTAACGGTCACAAAGTAAGTTCCCGAAGGAAAAGAGCAGTGTGGGGCCTACCTTTTTTCAATGTCAGGATCTTGATTGCAGAGTGAAGGGTGGAAATTGATTGCACTCTGACTCTCTGAGGAAGTGAGCTGTCACGTTTTTGTTGCCGTTTTGGCACCGATTCTTCTGTTTTTATTGTTACGGTTCGAATACTCGATTTCACTGCGGTTTCCCACCGTCGTTGGATCGATCTTGCTAAGTTTTGACTCTCTCTCCCCATTCGATACTCAAATTCATAGAGTACTAAAATAGCTTTAGGTGTACTACAGTCTAGCTTAAGTAAGCTCTATGAGTCTAGTAGGCTAGTAAGATGGCTGATGAAATAACCCTTATTCCAGGTCTTAGGTAACACCATCTCTATCTCTATAGAGCTGGCAAAATCTGACGCGACTTGAAAACCCGATCCGACTTATCCGAATCCGAATCCAATCGAAACCCAAAAATCTAGTGTCATACACAATCCGAACCCGGCCCATTTAGACCCGATACTCGAATGAACACAAACATAAACAAACCCGACCCGACCCATCCTTGACCAAACCCAAACAAGACCCGACTGTTCCTTATCATTACTTTAATTTTCTTATTTTTAAATACTGAAATAACTTGAATTACATATAATGAGACTTAATATACTAAATAAATAAAGTTTAATACTCCGTAATAGTCAATAACTAAGATTAACAAAAAATCATAATCATTTTATAATAAAACTTAATGTGACCCGACTTGACCCAATCTGAACCCGACCCAACCCGAAATCCATTTGACCCGAACTTACCCGACCCGAACTCGACCTAACATACAGTATACCCGACATATGACCCGACCCGATATATGACCGAACCCAAATGGGTATACCCGAACAACCGAATTACCACCTCTACATATCTATCATATGCTCTAGACTCTAGTAGCACTCAATGTGTAGTAAATCGATCATCTGCCCCAAAACCCCGCCCAACAAAATAATTTTACATCTAAATTAATATTAAAAAAATTAAAATATATATATTTAGTTTCTACATACTTATTATAAAATATTTGGGAAAAAAATCTTAGAAAATCGAATAATATTTTTTTAAAAAAATATATAGTAAACTTGCATCTTTTAAAAACTTAAAAAAATCTCTCTATCTCTTATGAATTATTATAATTTTTGTGAGTTGATTTTTTAAGAATTTTTTTTCAAATATGTTATACGGAGTAATAAGTATGTAGAAACTAAATATATATACATTTTTAATTTTTTTAAATATTATTTTAGATGTAAAATAATTTTGTGGGACGGGGACTTAAGACGGGGTTTTTGGGCAGATGATTTGCACCGCACTCAATAACGGAGTTGGTTCGAGTCAATAAAGCTCCCTTGTATCGAAAAGATCTTGCCAATAGCCCTTATGATTTCATTTTATGAAAACAATTTCAAAATTCAAAATTTGACCAAGGAATTCTAAAGAATTACGTAGTAGTATTTATCACCCGCGCTCTTGCGCATTTTGTTAGTTAATTATAATTTATTGTTTCATGAGAATAAGTACTCTTATTTACACATTCCTTATTGTTTTTTCACTAATTTATCCAATAAAGAATATAAAATAAAAGATCTTTATTTTTTTATTTGAAAATATAAAAGTATATAAACCATTTGATTGATTTTATGAAAAGGTTTATCTCTTATGAGTATAAGATTGTATTAGATTGAATGATAAAAATTATTTAAAAATATTAAATGATTATATTTGTTATATCGGATAAGATTTTAGAACATCATATCTGAATTAAACACAACATATATCTATTCAATCTTAATTATGTAACTTTATCACGAGGTTTTAATACAATTAATCCATAAGTAATAATTATCATCCAAACTAATTAAATTACGTGTATGTTTAGTTCAAGGAATAACCTATGTTACATCCAGTGGCGGATCCTGAAATTGTTGATTGAGGGGGCGGAAAATTACGATACAAAAAAAAAGTCGATAAAATTAAACCCTAATTTTTTCTTTTCCCAAAAATCATCAATATTATGGATTTGTAGTTAGAATGAAAACATAAATCTCCTAATTTGAAGTTCTCGGATATTTTATATTATTAAGATATGAAGTTTAACAAATGATAATTACGATAAAAGTATATCAGTTTGATAAATGATGCAGGAAATAATTAATTTACATATGTTCAGTGCAATGAAAATTAAAACGATTATAACTTTTTACTCATATATCGGATTTGAGCTTATAATATATCAAATCGTAGCTATCGACAAGAGGAATATGTATGTTAAATTTTATTTTTGGTTGGGGGGGGGGCAACTGCCACCCCTCGTCCTAAAGAGGATCCGCCTCTTGTTACATTTATTAGATAAATTTCATGAGAGTAATCAATCTATTAGACATTAGGTTACATAATTTTAGAACTTTTTCCCATTCATTTATTATTCCATAATTTTGGCCAAAAATAATATCAACTTTGAAATTGACCGTTTCATATACGAACTATCTCCATATTAACCGAAAATAATACGTAGGTGTATTCCGGTGAATTTTCCGACCAAATAAGCCACATAGATGTCGGAAAACACACGTGGCATCCATTTTTGCCACCTCACCCAAATTATAAGTTTGTCGTGTCATAATTTTTTTTTCCAATTTTTTTTTAAAAAAGGAAAATAAAAGAATTAGCTACAATACGTTCTTGAAAGAACTTGAGGGAAATTGCAGAGAACGAAGAACGCCAACAAAGACGTCACTCGATTGCACTGGAATCTGCTCGGCAAGTCGGAATATTTGAAGGAGACAAAGGTAAGGGGTTTTGATTTCGGTACTTTCGAATCTGCTCGGCAACTTTCGAGTTTAGGGTTTTTCGGTATTCCCTTTTATACGTGAAATGGAATTGAAGTGGAAATGGAATTGAAGCATCAATGTTTTGCCAAACTATGATGATGTCACACATCCTTTTTGTAATAGTAGCTACAACTGTGAAATTGGCATGAAGAATGAGATTTCTAGCTTTTTTTCATTTGCTTTGCAGCAAATGGATTGGGAGAATGAGTTTTCTAGCAGCAACGAAAACCAGGCTGCATATTTTGTGTGTATCAATTTTTCTGGCAGCAAATGCATTTCTTTTATGTGTATCTGTGTTCAGTTTTGAAAATTTTGTGTGTATCAATTTTTCTCAAATTCATCTAAATTCTTCTGATTTCCCAAAAGAAAATTGACAGCCTAGTTAATCTGTTAGATGGTAACACACTTCCAAATTCATCTAGTATATTATAGATTGGTTACACACTTCTAAATTCTTCTGAAAATGAAGTGAGTATGTTGTATGAAGCCAAGGATATAAATTCATATAGTTCATATTCTCGCTTGGAAGCCAAGGATATAAATTCATCTAAATCTGTCAGATGCTGAATGGTAACACACTTCTAAATTCTTCTAAATTCATCTAGTATATTATAGATTGGTTAAACCATTTAAATCTTTGTTTTTTACACAAGGATATAACATCCAAGTTCATATTCTTGCTTGGAATATGCAGAATCCAAATCTCTACTCGCTTAGGTTGGTTAAACCATTTAAATCCTGAATTTAGGGAATATGCAGTATATTATAGATTGGTTAAACCATTTAAATCTCTGCTCGCTTAGGTTGTGTACCTGAATTTAGGGAATATGCAGAATCCAAATCCTGAATTGATAGAAAGCAAATCAATCTTTTTAGTGTTCTGATTTCCCAGAACACTAAAAAACTTAACAGATTAATATGTGCAAGGTATGTACAAACTGAACAGATTAATATTTTTCAGCAAATGGAATTGATCAAGCTGCTGCATGAATCAGTGTGGATTGAATCAATGAGCTTTTTCTGTGTATTTTTTTGGATTACTGTTTCAAAATCAGTGAGCTTTTGTCTTGGATTAATATTGACATGAATTTACTGGTTTCCTTTATTGTGTTAGTTATGTTAAGGTATTTCTTGGATTAACACTTTGAGTTGTTACATACAAAGTACATCATTCAATAAGTGAAAGTGACAGTAAAGGAGACCTGGAGAGAGATTGGATATAAAAGGATTCATTCTATTGATGACAATTCATTACAATTCCCTAAAAACATAAACCTGAAAACATAACACATTTGAGACAATTCATTGCAATTCCCTGAAAACATAAACCTATCTAAATGTCAAATTTTCACCAACACAGTCAACAGGATAACCAATATCACACCTACTATTATTTTCAGCATTAAATTCTCTATTTGGATCTTCACATAATCAGTGCTCAACTTCAAAAAATCAGAGGCTCCATGATCTTCATCTGTGATAGCAACACCATAATTCTCTCTTTGGATCTTCATGCTCTTGTTAGTGTCATTAGCGCGCTCTAAAAGCATAATCATGATCATCCAACCATCTGAAGTAGTTTCATTTTTCGCCTACCTACAAAGAAGTAAAAGAAAAAAATCAAACCAACCAAATCATCTATGACATCAAATATACTGATCTCACAGGCAGCAAAACAACCATCTGGGAAAACAACCATACTGATTTCACAGGCAATTCAAAGCTTAATCTCACAAGCAACAACAATCTATGATAAAACAACCATCCCGAAAAATCAGCTCAACAAAAATCTCACAGGCAATAGCAAACATATTGATCTCACAGGCAATTAATTCAAAGCAACTCTATGAGGAAAAATTTGAATCAACAAACAACTCACAAGCAATAGTATGTTTGATAGCTCAAACATGCTGATCTTCATGAGTATTAATTGACAGATCAAACACACTGATCTTAATCAATAAACAAATTTATGATAGCAAATTCGAATCCATCTCAACAGATCAATATTGAAACCCAATTCGAAGCTTTCACCAGTGCTATGACAGCAATTCGAAAACCCATTTCGACAGATCCGTATTGAAACCCATCTCCATAGCAATTCGATTTTTATACCCAATTCCATTCTATGACAACAATTCCAAAACCCTAATCTATGACAACAAAATGAAAGAACAACGCTTTCAAAAACCCTAATATTTTCCCCAATTCGAAATGCCAAAAATTCAATCGAAAGAACTAAAGATTGGAATCATACCTTCCATAATGAACAAACATAAAATTGTCTTCCCGAATTTCTAGTGTATTTGCAAGTTTGCAATCTCGCAGGGAAGCCATGCTTGCACCTTTTAATTGAAGATTCGTCGACGACTCTTCTCCGAGCATTTGATTTCATGGATGAGCTTTGTGGTCCCCAACCCTCCATCATCCTTGAAAAGCCTTTGCCCTTGTTGTCGATTGAGATTCAAGTGGGCGTCTGCACTTTCTTCTCTCCAGTTTCTGTCCGATCTCTCCAAGCTTCGTTCTTCTGTAATCTGTACTGTAGCTAATTCTTTTATTTTCCTTTTTTAAAAAAAAAAATTTGAAAAAAAAAATTATGACATGGAAAACTTATAATTTGGGTGAGGTGGCAAAAATGGATGCCACGTGTGTTTTCCGACGTCTATGTGGCGTGTTTGGTCGGAAAATTCACCGGAATACACCTACGTATTATTTTCGGTTAATATGGAGATAGTTCGTATATGAAACGGTCAATTTCAAAGTTGGTATTATTTTTGGCCAAAAATTGATACTTGGTATTTTTTTTTTTCATTTTTCCTAAAAAATATTATGAATTTTTTAATACAAAATAATAGTAGTGTATAGTTGTCAAAATATTTGTTATTATATTAGCAATTCACGAATTAAATCTTCAAATCAATTAACCAATCTATATACATATACTAAAACCGATGCATAGCATCCTATTTGTCGCGTTGTGGTTGAATCTAAGATAAAAATTCATATGTGGCGCGTTCTGGTTGATTGTGGGATAAAAATTAATAAAATAATATGTTGTCATAATTTATAGAAAGTTATATAGGTCACAATCTATATATCTATCTATCTATTTTAGTTTAGGGTGAATTACATTTTTGGTCCCTAACCTTTACCACTTGTTTCACTTTAGTCCCCAACCTTTGAAACATTTCAAAATAGTCCTTAACCTTTTTATTTCGTTTCATTTTAGTCCCTAACCGTTCAAAGGTTGTAAAATAGTCCCTAAGCTTATATTAGTTATTCGTTTTAGTCCCTGATATTAAAATATTATTTGAAATAATTATAAAAAATCACCCTAAAGTTATCATACTGTATATAAATGAGTAAATTACCCATATAAAGAATAATTATAAAACAAATATCCAACTTTATGATTTTTTTAAAAAACGATCTCTTTTATTATTTAAATTCATTATTTTAATGGATTAATAAACATATATTGGATCTATGTATTGATAAATAAAAAAAAATATCCCACAATCTCTCATAGTTAATCACAAGATCTATAAATTTTATGAGAGCTTTTGTGAAAAAAAAAAATGGATAATTTTATATAATATGTTCTTATGATAAATAGTAAAATAGTTCAAGTATTTTTCAAAATTAAAATTATAGAGTTAGATGATTTTATATAATTTTCTTTGTATGAATAATTTTATTTAAACTATGAAAACTTTAGGGTAGTTTTTTTATAATTATTTCAAATAATATTTTAATATTAGGGACTAAAACTAATAAAATATGTAAGGTTAGAGACTATTTTACAACCTTTGAAAGGTTAGGGACTAAAATGAAACGGAATAGAAAGGTCAAGGACTATTTTGAAACGTTTCAAAGGTTAAAGACTAAAGTGAAACAAGTGGTAAAGGTTAGGGACCAAAAATGTAATTCACCCTTTAGTTTATTGACAAAAATATATATATAAAATATTTATAGTCATACTTACCAAAAATATTAATAGATAAATATATAGTATTTGATAAGTGATATTTTATTTATATCTATATTATTTTTTGAGCTTAAAATGATTTATAAAAATATTATATAGCCACAATCCAACTGTGCATAACTATTTTAGTAAAATAGCATAATAAATATATTATATATAATAAAAAAATATTAATTTTTTTTAAAAAATCAGTTATCTATTAAATTACATGAGATTCGATTAATATTAGATTAGAAAAAAAAACTTTTAACTTATAAATGTGATTTTTTTATATTTTGAGAGAATCTAAATAAAAGATATTAAGATTATATATAATCTATTGAACTAATTTTATTTATATCTATATTATTTTTTGGTGGAAAAATTTATTTATATTTAGATTTATTTATATTGGAATCTATCTAAATTATTTATAATATTGTATTTATGTATTATCCATGCACGGGACGGGGCATACACTAGTATATACATACACATAATAATAATATAAGTATTGAGAGAGATTGTTATCTATATCTTAATTATTTATAAGAATATATTAAATATATATAGATATATTTTGATGATAGTTCAAATAAAAATTAATTATAGTTATCAGTTAAGGTAGACATATAGGATGATACGTGAATAAATAGATATGAGATTATTATATATATGACGTGACTTAAATTTATTGAATTATCATTAATTGATATATCAAAATCTCGGGTCAAATTATATTAGAAAACAACATATAAATAAATCGCACCAAATGAGACTTTAGATCTCTATAATTATAGATATAGATTTTATTGTTTCAAAATAAATGTCATTTTACTATTTAACCCGCATTTTAATGAGGTAAAAACTCTATAAATATATTTTTTTAATCATTTTTTTTTGTTTAAAGTCATTTTTATTTTAATTTTTGGGTGAAATGGGGGCGAAAGTGGATGGTGGGCCACAAAACCCTAAACCCTAAACCGACCCCTCGCTTTCAACTCCCATCGAGCCACCATCTTCGCCTCTTTACATGACATCCATTCAAGCGCACCCACGCACTCCCCCTTACCCTGAGATAGAGAGGAAGTGAAGACCTTCGGAGCATGGAGATGGCGTTGCGCATTCATTCCGCAGGTGGATTTTTCCTCGCGATCGACAAGCCTAAAGCCAACTTCTTCAGAGTGAAGTGCTCTGTTTCTAACCCCTCTGACAGTCGCACCGCCTCTGGTATGCTTTCAATTGGTACTGCTTTCTAGTTCTAGGGTTTGTAAGTTCACTACTTAGGTGTTTGCTAATTCGTCTTCATTATCTGTTCTGATTTGGTATGAAATAGTCAATTTTGGCTGACCTTGTTCGTCAACTGTCTAATTTACACATCTTCATCTTGTTCTGCTTTTACTTCTCTGGCTAAGCGTGCTCTTTTCATATCTTTCCCTGTGATGATTTGGATGAATGCTTACAGTGGTGTTATCATCAATTGTGATTGAAATAAAGTGCGGACTCCACATAGCCATCAGTCCAGTTTGTGTGTTCTTCATTTTGATGTTCTCTTCAGTCCAGTTTCTTGATGTTTTGTTTTCCTCCATTTTTGCCTCTTCTAGAAAGGGGATCTTCTGTAGTGCTAGTTTTGTTCCATTGAAGATTCTTTCATTTCACCATCTCCTATACCAAAAGTGTCATGGATTCATGTCAAAGAGATTTTGAAATGCATGATACAGTCTTAAGGGCCTGTTTGGAAAGGAAGTCTTGTTATCATTTATGAGTATGAGGTATGGGATTCCAGTTATTGGTGTTTGGTTTTTCCTATCAGGTATATACCCCTAAAAAACTATTGGTATCACTTGTCCCATCATGGTTAGTAATACCAAACCTCATACCCAAATCATAACAAAACTTCATACCATATTGATACCAATGGGCCCCTTTTAATCTTTTTTCATAGGCAAATAGCTCATCCTGTTTGATGTTTCAGCTGTAGCCTATGGAGAAAGGCCATGGAAGACATCAGATGCTAGGCTTGTTCTTGAAGATGGATCTGTGTGGAAAGCTAAATCATTTGGTGCTACTGGAACACAAGTTGGTGAAGTTGTGTTCAACACCTCTTTGACAGGGTAAAAGGGCAAATCATTTGTGGGTTGGGTTTAGTTTGGAATATTGATTTGAACTGAAACTGAGTTAATTGCTATGTTATATATGCATTCCAGGTATCAGGAAATTCTTACTGATCCAAGTTACGCTGGTCAGTTTGTCCTCATGACAAATCCCCACATCGGAAATACGGGTGTAAATTCAGGTGGGTGAGACTTAAGTTTTACCTCATGTTTGTTGATTTCATTTTTCAGTAGTTTGCAGCATGTGAAATTTAGTGACAGTGTATTATGTTTATGTGGAAAAAAACAGATGATGAAGAATCAGAGCAATGCTTCCTTGGTGGTTTGGTGATTAGAAGCTTGAGCATTAGGTAAGACTGATTAACTTAAGTAGTTCATCTGTCACTGGATGATAATCTGTTGACGGCATTTCTTCCGATGTTGACACCTAAATTGATACATGCACTTGTAGCACTTCGAACTGGAGGTGTGCTGAGACGCTTGGAGATTATTTAGCAAAGAGGAATGTCATGGGTATATGTAAGTTTCACTTGATTATCTAACTTCCTGTTAACTTGAGGTTGTGATGTTAATATCAACCTTCATGAATGCTCATGCTTACTTACGTGATGATGAAATAGATGATGTTGACACACGTGCAATCACTCGTAGACTGAGGGAAGAGGGAAGCCTTATCGGAGTATTAAGCACTGAAAAATCAAAATCAGATGATGAACTCTTGCAGATGTCTCGTTCATGGAACATTGTTGGTAAGTCTTGTTCAGTCATGACGTGCATTATTATGCTGAGAAGAACCCAAGTTGATGAGCTGTTCTCGTTTTACTCTCAAATTTGCAGGTGTTGACTTAATCAGCGGAGTCTCTTGCCAATCCCCCTTCCAGTGGGTTGATAAAACCGGCGAGGAATGGGAGTTCAGTAACGAGGGAAGATACGGGGAGGAATTTCATGTTGGTGTTTCTTTGCTCTTTCGTTATTCTAGCAAATTTATGTTAGAATATCAAACTTGCTGAATCCTTCTCCATCGTGTGTGTATAATGAAGGTTGTGGCATATGATTTTGGAATCAAGAGTAATATTCTGAGGCGTTTGGCATCATATGGTTGTAAAATCACAGTTGTTCCTTCAACATGGCCAGCATCAGAAACGTTGAAGATGAAACCTGATGGAATTCTGTTCAGCAATGGCCCCGGAGATCCCTCTGCAGTTCCATATGCAGTGGAAACTGTCAAAGAATTAATAGGAAAGGTGCCTGTTTTCGGAATATGCATGGGTCATCAATTGTTGGGTCAAGCATTAGGTGGTAAAACCTTCAAAATGAAGTTTGGTCATCATGGTGGAAACCACCCAGTTCGTAATCTACAAAATGGGCGTGTTGAAATTAGTTCCCAGGTATATATATCTTTAAGTCTTAACGTTTCTATTTTTGTGAGCAGGGTTTGAAATTTAAGCTTTGGAAAGCTTAACCATCATATATGTTCTCATTTGTGGTCTATGCTGTGTTAGAATCACAACTATGCAGTTGACCCTGAGTCGCTCCCGAAGGGTGTTGAAGTGACTCACATCAACCTCAATGATGGAAGCTGTGCTGGGCTCGCTTTTCCTGCCAAGAACCTCATGTCTCTTCAGTACCACCCAGAAGCATCTCCGGGACCCCATGATTCAGACCCAGGTATCCCAACTTCATTTCTGTTTAATGGCGAGCATATATGCTTAATAATTATTTGATCAAATGCAAACTGGATAATAGAATGCAACTATACAAACTATGAAACGCCGCGTCACTCATTCAAAATTGAAGCTGGGTAATTGGAATTCTATTAAAAAGGTATTTTTAGCAACTTCACTATAAGATAACAGAAAAATATAGAACTTAATTCTGAGTTGCTCAAGTGAAATGAAATGAAAGAAGTTTTATTCCTCTACCTTGCAAAAACCCACTTCCTAGGGCAAGTGTGTAATTAGATTTTTGTGGCTACAGTATTCAGACAATTCGTGGAGCTGATGAAGCGAGTGAAAAGCCAAGGATGATAACAGAGTTTTGTGGGTTGAACTTTGTCGATACAACTACATTTGCAGAGCCATTGTATCTGAGCAGCTAATCGGTTATTGCCTCTCCCCGGAGTTCTGGCAAGAATAATCAGCCTGGGGAATCTAAGTATACCTGTAACAATGCCCTAGATAATGATATTACGACCTGCCTATATCGTACCAATGCATTGAAGAGTCGTTTTCTCTTGCATTATCATAATACTTTTTCTGATGCAACAGCATCTCGGGTTTGTCGTCTGTGACAATTTGCATACTCCGAAGCTTTAGATCAAGGACTGGAAGCATATTTTTTGTGTTGTAAACTCTGAGTTTATTTCATGTAGCTTTTGGACATTGTCTAATGCAGCTTTTGTGGCCAAGGGTTTCGAAGACCACGATCAACAGTGGCTTTACCGGTTTCTTCACGTGGACAATGGCTTCTCAGCTTCGCCATTTGGTTGGTCGAATCTCCTTGTCGCCATTACTTCATTTCTTTTGCCAAAATACACAATGTATATGAAGCATGAATCGTGAAAGAACGAACAATCAATTCAAGAGCCTCCATAGAAAGGCAAAAGTAGGCTCTAATTCCTTGATAGACATGGCTTTGAAGTTTGAACGAGTCAATGACTACAATATTATTTTTCCAGTGACCACAATAACAAGGCATTTAGGAGTAAAGCTTCATGTTACCTCCGTACAATGATTTTAAGTTTTTGTGAAATTTCAGAAATCCTGAATTCAATAAACAAGTCGTCCAAAGTAGGATCCTCAGTTAATTTGACTCACAAATATTGAAAATGGCAAAACATAACCCTATTAATAATGCAAGTCTAAAGGTGCATTCGGATTTTAATGTTATAATTATAATACTTAAATAGCGTTTTGTTAATACAAATTATAATGTGTTGAAAATAATATAGATTTTCAATAAAATATTTTATAAATTGTGTCAATTAAAAACCTACTATTGCATAAAATTTATATAATAGTATTATTATATATGCAATTATATTTATAACAAAGTAACTGATAATTTATATAATTTTTATTATTTTAAAAAATGTATTGAGAAAATAAAAAACAAAAATGTTTTTTGAGACACGGGTAATTCAATTGTGTAAAGATTGTATGAGAACGAATATGCTTTAATCTATTATTAGATTTTTTTTTTTTGGTTGTCAATCTATTAGTATTAGATTATTATTAGATGTATACAAATATGATTGTATTTCCTGACACTGCAGAAGTATAAATCATGTGATCCGTGTCTCCTGAGGATGATCAGCTTTGTGGCTACGTTACGCACATGACCAAAATTCTGGAATGCACTGTATTACAGATTTACAGTAGGTAGCTATAGCTACTGTGGAAGGGGTTGGATTTTGTTGCATTAATGATCATGAGGGAGGTTAGTTGAGGTCACAAATGCAAGTAGGTGACCGACGCCTGAATTTGATAATCTATTTATAAACACCGGATTTTATGGTCCGCTTGACCTATTCACAGTCACTTTTGATTGCTGTGTACATGGGCTTCTCTCGCTTCGTAGGGGAGGGAGACTGTCTGAACGTTGTCAACATCTTTCATAGAGTTATACATTTCCTTATAACTTATCATTTCTAGTCTTTTATAATCGATGTGGGAGGGACCCTTCCGTACAAAACCTCTCAACATGCTTGCATATTTGTCCATAGGTTAAATCGGATATGTAATTATTGGATACTCGATCAAATGATGAATGTGCAAGCATGATAACTTACATGTTCTATATCTCCATGAATCCAGAAACTTTTGCTTGTATTGTGTCATTTGGTCTACATATCAAAACTAATAACATTCGAGATTATACACGATTTATACACAAAAAATCCCCCTTTGACTTTCTCTTTAGCACTATGTCTCTTATATTCCTAGTAGACCTTCCTCTACTAGCAAGTTTTTCAGAAAACTTTTTTATTTTATTTTTGCAAGGATGTTAGTCATGCTTATATTTCATGGTTTGAACTCCTTAATTGTTATTTTCTATCTACTACGGAATTTTAATCTAAATATAATTAATCATGGAACACCAGGATTGATGGCAAGTTGAAAGGCAACTTTATCATGTGAAGAGGTAAATGCAACTTTATCATTTGGTAAACATGTCCTTAAGTACCAAAAAAAAAAATTATATAAAATATTTATTTTCAAAAAAAAATTCATAGTTACTATTAATAAGTACAAACTTGTAAAAAAATTTTATTATAAAAAAATAGATATTTATATAGTTTTTATCATCATAAAGAAGCGTACATGAATAGTAATGACATATTTTACCGAATGAAGGAAGTATAATAGAAACATGCCTTGCCAATGTTTTAAAAAAATCTTCCACTTTATATATTGATAGTTATTAGGGCCCAAAATTTATAATTTTTGGTAATTATTCATAAAATTTACGCTAGAAAACAAATTAAATTTTCAAAGATTGATTTAGTTGTTATGTGCGTTTGTTTTAGTGTATCCAACTATTTGCAAAAGAGATTAACCCTCGACCAATAATACTATCCATATAGAATCCAATCCATATCAATTAAGGAGTAATTAATTAATAGTGATTTGATTGCTCTTGCTCCCCATCACTTAATGAGTTACATCCACGGGGCGGAACTAGATATAAGAGCATCTCTAACAATTTTTCCATTTTTGAGATTTTGAAATTTTTAAAGAATTTTAAGGTATTTTTTGGTTTAAATTCTTCGTCATTATATTTTCCAAAATAGAGAAGTAACAGAAAAAAAGAGATAATTTTCTAAATCTACCGCATTATCTAAACTAAATAATTCTCTAAATCTTTGAAATGGGAAAACTATTAGAGTTAAAGCAAAAATAATTTGAAGAATATGTATTTTGTTTATCTATTTTGGATAAATTTTAGAGAAACGGTTGGAGATGGTCTAAAGAGGGACTCAACTTTATTGTTGATTTTTTAAAACATATATATTAAAAAAATAAAAATTATTTAAAAAAAGAGAATTTTTTATATGTATATGGAGAAAATAAAGTTTTTATTTATATGTATTGAATACAATATTAAATTTATTATATAATTAGATATTTTTAGTAGAAGAAAAATAAAAAATAAAAACTGTAAAAAAAAAAGTAAGGCTTAGAGGTTTGCGCTCATGACATCAAGGTACTAGTACCCCTCTTTCCGAACTAAGCTAAACTATATTTGTAATTTATTACTGCTTTTACACTATTTTATCAAAAGTAGTAAAAATTACCAAAAAAATTCACAATTTTTTCTTATACTTTTCTTCACAGATAGGAGGCTTCACTGCTTCAGCCACCCCGAACCCCTAAATCTGCCACTTAATAAGACTTGAAATAAAAACTTAATAATTCTAATTCCCACCCATACTAAGCATTTTGTAATTTTTTACTTTTTCAACCCCTTTTAACCCTAAAATTACCACAATTTTTTTTTTTAAAAATATTTTTTTTAAAAATTGTCTCCTCCGAGTTAGCATAGCTTGAACCACCTTATCCCCTGCCTCCGCCCCTGGACTTGCATCACAGTTAGCTGTTTTGCGATGCTGCGCCGCCCTTCAATTGAAAAAAAGTTTCGATGAATTAAAATTCAATCCATTCCAATTAGGGGATTTTTTGTTGAGAAAAAAAAAAAAGAAGTAATTTGTACTTTTTTGGATATTAATTAGTTTCTTGAGTTTGGAAAGCTACATTTCCCTAACTCTCTAAAAACAAAAAATGTTAAAAACATTGAATTTTATGCCTAATAACTAGCTACTAGCACTTCCGTTGCTATGTATCATATCCTCGCGCTCTAAGGGCGCTAAATTTACAACGATTTCTTGAACTGGTGATACCGACGGTGGCGGTGGTGGTGTTGGTGGTGGCGGCGGTGGCTCAGATGGGCTTGCCTGGTTGCATCCGGCAATCTTCTGGCAAGTCTCGACCAAGCAACTCCTGCACGTGGGGCAGGAGGAGTGCGAGGTGAGCCACCTGTCGATGCACCGGACATGGAATCCATGGTTACACTTAGGAAGGAGTCTAATCCGCTCCGCGGGGACAAACTCCGACAAGCAAATGACGCATTCGGTGTCCAATCCGGGCAGCTTCAGGTCAGGCGAGTAGCTGACCGTCGGGAATGTCTTGAGGGCCTTCTTCCTGACTCCGGTGTTCGCTATTGCAGCGGAACTCGTGCGGCTGTTATCGTGGCCATTTACATTTCCGTCGCTATTCCCGTGCGTGGCATTTCTTGCGACGATCTCCGAACACTTGAGGGCACAGCGGATGATGGAGTTCAAGCCGAGGGAGCAGAAGAGGGCGCATAGGAGAACGGATATGACCATGATTACGTTGGCGTCAAAGCCGTTGCTGGCCGTTTTGTAGCGGTTGTGTGAAGCGTCGATTTGGGAGGTGGCGACGGAGAACGGCGGTGTAGCGTCGAATTCGGGTGGGGAGTGGTAGAGTGGTGTATGTTGGAGTAGCCTTCGATTGTAGAGCTCTTGGGAGGAGGAGGAAGAGGGAAACATCCTTGTGTTTTATTTTTCTTTTAATTTTGAAGTGGGATTTGATCGATGAAGAGTTCTGTTGGGTTGGAGTCTGAATAACTCACTAATTTATAAAGATGGGAAAAAGTGGCATAAAGTTCCTTTTTTTAAAATCAAATTAAATCATGCAGCGGAAGAAACTAAAACGTCAAAAATAAAAATAAACAATTATTTATAACAATCGGTAGTGAGGTAAGAGCACTGTAAAAGTGTAAAATGTAACACTCGGTGTCAAAAGTGGCCCAAAGTTGTTGATGTTTCAGATATGCATTACATTATACGGAGTAATAAATATTTTTTTTAAAAATTACTCTTCATTGGAGAATATAAAAAGATGACGGTTTCTACTAAAAGAATGCATATTATGTTATTCAGTTAATATTTAATGTGGTAAAAAAAGCACAAGTGGTTAGGCTATGTTTGAAGAATAAGTAGAAATGAGAGTTGAAGCATTTTTAGGAGTTTAAAAATTAAATAAAAGAATTCTCAATTTAATAAAAAAAAAAAACTCTTGGCACAATACATTTGGATAACAAGATGAAGGGAGAGCATTAGCAATTTAATGTATAATTAGTTAGAAAAGTAAAAAAAATATGTGATGTTAAACATTTTCTGTTTTGTTTACTGATTTGTTTGTGTTTGATTTTTTTCTATAAGATAAATATTTGGATGAGGTCAGACTCCGTTTGATCACCACCCAGAGCATCATTTCAGATGAGTATACACAACTCACGATCATCTAGAGTGGTGATTGAGAAAGCGGGTTAGCCAACGTCAAATAGACAATCCTATCCACCACTGTGTTGATCTTGCAGAAAAAGATGAAGACTGAGTAGAATTGCTATAGCGAGAGCAGAATGTTTATGTTTGAATTTTTATGATAGTGTGTAAAAAGTCACATGATTTTAATTTTAATTTTTTTTATGAATAGAAAGTCACTTGATATTAAGAGGGTTGTGCTTCCAAATGATAGTGTCATATAACTTGATCCGAATGCAAAACATCAATGATGTATTGATTGATTCAGATGAATCTAAGACAAGGGAAAAATAGAGAGAGTTGTATGAAATGTTGTGTGCCAAACAGGACTTAAGTGAGTTCAAAGAGGGTTTTGATTTTGGGAATTGGGGGACCCATTAGTAATTAGTTGGCTGCAAAATGCAAATGCAATTCACAACTTGCATAATACTGTGGAGTAGTATTAAGATAAACCCTTTGATTTAGGAAAGGAAATTGAGAGCATGATTGAGATGATACCCCTCCCTTTTTCCACTCATAAAACCCACTGATTTGGGATACTTAATGGGCTTTTAATTCATATGGGCCCTGCCCACTTTCTTCACAGCACCCCAACATTGCCACCTGGATTTCTTTCTTTTGTAGAAATTGAGATCTATATGTTACATTGGTCATTTTTTTTTTAATTAAAAATTTTAAGAAAATCAATAAATATATTATTATATCCTAATTTGTTATACTCTGTACTATTTTTGAACTTTCTTGAAAACTGCATCTAATAATCTACTAATCAAGGCATTCTACTATTCTAGAGATAAAAATACATATAATGACATGATTTTTCTAAACATAATAATCATTACTCTAAAATAAATGTTTTGAATAACAGAGAGAGCACTCCTTGTATTATAAAATGTAGAATGAGTTATTATTGTTTTGAAGAACAAAAAATAACTTGTTGAGAATCATAATACATATATACTCATTCAAACAAATCTAAGAATTCATTAGAATTTTGGAATGGGATGGAATTATATATTTCATTATAGGATATTGGAAGGTACCATTAGTACCTTTCCAAGGCAAGTTGTTTAAATAAAGTGGTGAAAAAGAAAAAAAAAAGGCGGTTGTTATTAGGACGGCTCATTCGCACGGCGTCGAACTCGTCCTCTGAATCCGACATACACTTCACCAGCTCCAGCTTCCGGTATCGACACTAATTTTACCGGTCCCGACTTTCGGATCTGACAAGTCTTGTCACCCGGGAATCTCAAACTGGTCGCCTGAAAAGGTGATGCCGATGAGACAGGGAATCTCAGATTGCGGCTAGGTGTGCAGAGCGAGCAGCGGAAATGGACGGGAATCTCTGACCTCTCCCCTTGCACAGTGAACCAAAATGATGGGGAACCACTTTATCGGCTCCAACTTTTGGTGTCGGCAACTACTTTACTAGCTCCAGCTTCCAGTGTCGGCAAATGAGATGCTGAATCCGAAGATCAGGTCTCACACCGTGCGTATGGCGATAACAAACCGTGCAAATAGCAAAACCAAAAAAAAATCAAATCGATCTCAAACGCAAAATAGGAGAAAGTATTTGAAACAAATATAGCATTTTGTTGATTTCTTAAACCTTGAGACTACTAGTGGTACCCTATTTGCGGTTGTGAATCTTGTGTGCTATATATAGAAGTATAGAACTATTAATTGCAATTATAATTATATATGACCACTAGGCCTTAAATTAATCATAAGAATATTAGAAAGAGATCAGTAATTTAGGGTATGTTTGAATTGGATTTCAATTCTATTATGGTTATAATACAAATTATAGACAATATTGATATTTAATAAGCACCATTTATAAGGTATTTAAATTAAATTAAAATATATATAAAATAAAATAAAATATCTTAGTAAATTATATCAACCAAACAACATATCATTACATTATGTCTATAATGCAAGGAAATCCAAACACACCTCAATGCAATATTATCATCTGAACAGCAGAAAAGCACAAACCCACTAAAATCTTGTATATATAAATACAAATAGAATAACCAAAAGGTTTCAATTATACACAAAAATAAATATTTCACAATTGTGAGTTGTGAGATATATGCAAATCTACTCTGGCCTGGATTACACTATTCCTTGTTGTGTTAAGGTTAAGTTGGGAGTGAAGTTGTTGCACATGCTTTGTCTCCCACAATTGTGATTTTCTCATGTGGAATCACCCAAAAGAAGGAAAACTACATTTTTGAACATTAATACTTGTATGATCCAAACGAGGCTTAACACATTGGACGATATTGAACAACATAATTTTATATATCTTCTAACATATAGTATAAACTATAAATGGGGCTATTATTCGAGCCGAGAGAATTGCTTATTCATATTTAGTTCATTTAGGATATGAACGAGCTCGAGTCGAGCCTAAATTTTGACTCGAGCTTTGAAATGTGTTCATACTCGGCTCGTTTAGGAAATGAATGAGCTTGTCTACTTGCTCATTAATTATATAATAACTTAAAAGAAATTTCAGAAATCTCATAAAATTCGAGTTATTCGAGCTTGATTTGAATGAACCGAGCTGCTTTGAACAGAGCTTAAAAATGTGCTTATATATACTCGGTTCGTTTAGAAAATGAACAAGTTCGAACTGAGTTTTTATCGAGCAAGTACGAGTCGAATTCGAACTGTTCGTGTTTACATATAACACTGGTACCCTTAGGTATAAAACACCATGAGTATCTCTTTTATGAAAAAGGGTCAAGAAGATATAAATATCTATCCATATATTTGTATTGAAACACCAATTATGATATTGATAAGAGGAAAAGAAAAGGTAGCAATGGAGGACTAGTGGAAATCAATAATGGAGGAATAAATACACCTAAAAAGCGATAAAAGGAATGAAAAGGATGCAAGTTCAGTGTTCCCTCTAGGATCTTATCTATACAAATAGTTTCATTTTAATATTATATTATTTTCCTTGTCAAAATTAATAATCATTTCATTCTAAAATATATAACATTAATTTATGATTTTGACAAAAGATTACTTGAAATGCGGATTGAAGAGAGAGTTCAAACACAGAAACGAGAGACGTAAACTTGTATTAAACTTTAAACAAGAGTTTTTACAAACGATTCAAGGTTAAAACACAAATAGAGAAATGAAAACGATCAGCCTCAACTAGGGCACTAGTCACCAAGATTAGAACCAAAGGGTAATCGAATTTCAAATCTCACTAGCTCTCGAAATCTCAGTGTTTGGATATGAAGGGAGCTCTTCCTACGCTCAAGAATAGAAGGGAATCGGAAATCCTAGCAGAGCTCAAGAGACAAGGGAGACGCCTTTGGAGAAGCTCTCTCTCTCTCTCTCTCTCTCTCTCTCGTCGGTGTTTACTGTTTAGGGTTTGCAAACCCTCTTAAACCTGAGCTGAGTGGTACGGCTTCGTTGAAGGTTCAACGACTAGAAAATCCACAAAGCAAGTGAGCCGGGCTGTCTCCAAAGCCAGTTGAGATCACGTTTGAGCCTTTAGCCCAAATGCAATACAATCAGCCATTCTCTCAAACACACCCTTACAAGTTATGTACCAACAAGCGCACATGGACAAACACTTAAAATTACATAGCCATGGAGATGAGCCTAACAATTACAACTAAAACAACACCAACATCGTAGAGTACGTATTCCATCATGAAATAGGGTTTGAAGGGTCATGATGTGCTAATTGAAAATGTGTTTTCAAAAAGCTTAAAGACATAACAAACAGATAAGAGTAAGGGAAATTGAACCACCAAAGTAAAGTAGGAAGAATAGAAACAATAAAGATTAAAGAATGTCAAAATATATTTCATTATTTCATGATTTTCCTTTACACATGACCAAATCAACGAAATCTGATCTAGCCTCTCATGTCTCTGATCCAAACGATTTCATTTCTAAATCTATGTAATATTCCTGTATGATCATGTTGAGTCATATGATCATATAGCTTAGGATGAGGTATACTACAAGATGAATCGATGATTGTGAACTATCATATTGTATGGGATTAATTCCCCTATAACTGACATTGCTCTGTATATAAAGCAAAAGTCACCAAGCTGTAACAGAACAAGTAACAAACATACACGAAAGTTCCAAATCTCTGAGCTCTCATTCCCTCCATGATCATCCTTGTGAGAACTTCACACGATCCAATTTTCTTATCAATCTCAGTAAGTATTGACATGACAGATCACACATCTAGCGCAGTGAACATCCTCAATTCCTCATATCTGACAGTAATATCTTACTATCTCCGTTCGGTAAAATATGTCACTTTACTATTCATGCACGCTTTTTTAGGAGATAAAAACTATATAAAATGTCTAGTTTTTTAATTTTTTTTTTTACAATTTCGTAGTTATTATTAATAAGTACAAACTTGTTAAAATTTTTTTTATAAAAAATTGAATATTTTATATAGTTTTTATCATTCTAAAGAAGCGTTCGTGAATAGTATACGACATGTTTTGCCGAACGGATGCAGTAAATATTTCTAAGCCTGAGTAAGTAGCCATCACTGTATTTTTCTGAAATTATTTTTTTAATCAAATTTATTACTTACTTCATCTTGACCCCTTGATCCTACTTTGACGGGATATACTGGGTAATTGTTGTACTTTATTCTATAGATTGAACGAGAAAAGATAAAAAAGGATTGGATAAACAATTCTCGTAATTAACTTATCGTCTAGCAAAAGCAAAAGTGCAAAACGAATTGATCTTTTTGAATAAAATTCAAAAGCTAAAACACCGTATATTTTAGGGTAAATTACGTCACTAGTCCCCAACATTTCATACTTTTTTCTTGTTAGTCCTCAACCTTTCATTCATTCCATTTAAGTCCCTAACCTTTTATACCTATTTCATATTAGTCCTTAAACTTTTATTCATTCCATTCAAGTCCCTAACCTATTGAATTTGTTGCACTATTAGTCTAAGTTATTTTTAAAATTGAACAAAAAAAAAGATTTTATTTTAAAAATAATATATACTAAATTGTAATTTTTAGGTGAATGTTTAAGTTTGGTTAAGAAAAATATTAAAATTTTAATTAAATAATACGGAGTATTTCATAAACTTCTAAATATAATAATAATAAATAAATAAAATAAGTTCACTTTATAGTGTGGTTAATTTTATTTAATAAAAATATATATAAAATAACGTTATAAATTTTCAGTATTTGAAATCTACTTCATTTCCACTTTCTAAAATTAAAAACATCATGTTTTTGCATTTTTTTGTGTGTGTGGTGGGGGGGGGGGGGGTAATAATAATAAAAATAGACTAAAAATTATTTATACCAAGATTACTATTTCTAATTTTTTTTAATTAGAATAAATTGGGGGAATGCCTGAAATTTGTAGATTTTAAATAATGAACATTTCTAATGTTAATTGATCGAAATTATTGTATTAAATAAATTGAACCACAATATTTTGGAAAAAATTGTGTTTTTTTTTGGACAAAGGGGTGTATTTTTACTAAAAATTATAAACTACAGGTATTAAAAATAAATTAACAATGGGGTTATTTAATTAAAATTTTTCTATTTTTCTTAACCAATCTTAAAGATTCACCTAAAAATTACAATTTAGTCTAAATTATTTTAAAAAATAATGAAAAATAAAAATATCAAATTTTATTTTTCAATTTTAAAAATAACTTAGACTAATAGTGCAACAAATGCAATATGTTAAGGACTTGAATGGAATGAATAGAAGTTTAAGGACTAATATGAAATAGGCATTAAAGGTTAGGGACTTGAATGGAATGAATGAAAGGTTAGGGACTAACAAGAAAAAAGTACAAAACGTTAGAGACTAGTGGCGTAATTTACCCTATATTTTACACTGAATAAAATATCCAAGTGCGTTAGAGAAATGCCAAGTGTAATTAATTACTGTAATTAAATAAGCTGCAGGACAAAAAAATGCCGTGTGCAGTTGCTGTTCCATCTCAATCATCAATGATTAATTGATTATCTTCCTTCTCCCACTCTCAACACATTACAAATTAAAGTGCATCCCAAACAATACATCAAGGTTGTCCCTCCTGCACTTTTTTTTTTCTTTTAGAAAAATAAGGCCAGGTCTATTAGAGCATTCACATTCGTGAAATCCACTCGGATTCCTTAACTCTATTTTTTATATTTCTCTCTCCTTAAACAACCCAATATAATTTTTCACTCACATCCCTAAAACCCTCTAAAGCCTCATTTTATTTTTTTTTATCGGGACCCACCTCTTTTTTTACTCTCACTCTCCCTCCTCATGTTGGCCCACCTCCTCTCCATTTTCTTTCTCTCTCCCGGTTTTTAAAGGTTTCTTAGGAAGAAACCTTTCACATCATTCCTAAACTTCTCCCCCATCTTCTTCTATTTTTTATTAATTGATTTCTTAATTTGGGGTTAAGAAACCCCCATTGTGGGTGCTCTATACACGTTAAAATTTCGTCAAATATACGACTATTTATCAACTTTCAGTATTGAAAACTATTTTTGGCCTAAAAAAAACTTACTAGAAAGTCAATGTTAGTAAAATTGACAGTCATTTAATGACATCGACTTCCCGTGTCGGCAAATTTTTTCAGCCAAAAAACAATTATCAATATCGAAAGCCGATGAATTTACTGTGTGTTTGACTAAACAAAACCGTGCGGATAGTGAATCGAAAAGAACTGGCCTAGTGGTGAGGAGCAAGGGGGTTGGGAAGGAGGTCCCGGGTTCGATCTCTGCCTCCGCCCCTTTCCTTGTAGTTTCCTTCCAAGGTTTGCCTTGCTCCCCACTAGTGGGTCGAGCCGTTCGGCGCAAGCCGATTTACCTGATATGTGGCACTTGCCGGCTGGGTCACGTGCTTGGGATTTACCGTCAAATGTGGGTTTCCTCGTCATCAAAAAAGAAAGAACTGACCTTTTTTGTGGGGTTTTGTATCACTAGCCTAAGTTTAACTATGTATATTAATTAACTAATTAAAGAAATAAGGAAAATAACTAAAAAAAATTCAAACTATCAACATTCAATCAAAAATAATCCAACCTTTATAAATAACCAAAAATAATCCCAACTATCAACATATATATCAAAAATGATAAAGGAAACTTTAGTTATTAATTTTAATTCTAAAATTTCTCAAACTCTTAGAATTCCACAAAATACCCTCTCTCCCACCCTCCCTCTTTTCCTCGGTAACCACCCTCTCCATCGAAACCCAACTCCTCCTTCTCTCCTTTATCACTTTTACCCCACCAACCTGCCACCATCTTCAACCTTGCTCCCAGCCTTGACTTTCTCAGCTATGTAAACGACGACATCACTAATCATGTTTCCCTCTCCCACATCACAGAATGTTCACCATCTCCATTATATTTGAATAATTCAAGAAAATTAATCAACAAACAAGACACCCCATTTCTTTACCTAATAGAGTACTCGATCAAATAGTCATAGATTCCCATACAAATCACCAAAATAGATGTCCCATTTATTAAACAAAACCCTGCAAAATGTATTTGAATATAATCCAAAAAAAAAAAAACTCTAGCCGTTGCCTTTTTTGACAACATGATGAATTCAAAATTCTATACCTTTTGGGCTACGTTGGATTCAAAATAATGCAAATCGAAAGGGTTGTTCGAAATACCAAAATTCCCTCAGTGTCGGTCAATTTCAAAATATGGAGAAGCAATAAGGGGTTTTTGGCGAGGCTTTTAATTGGGGGCAATGCGGCCATCGTCCGTTGGAGAGGCGACCGGTGAGGCGTTTGAAGATGGTCTAATTGTAAGGCCAAGAGGTGGCTTGGTCCATCTTCTCTGAGCGTCGGCCGGTTGTTGGCGCCGGTGGAGTTCAAAGTAAGTGGAAGATGAGGTTTACTTAATTTAGGGAGGGGAAAGTTGGTAGAGAGGGTATTCTATGCAATTATAAAAGTTTGGGCAATTTTAGAATTAAAATTAATAACTAAAGTTGACTTGTATCATTTTTGGTATATATGTTGATAGTTGAGATTAATTTTAGTTATTTATGAAGGTTGGATTATTTTTGGTTAAAGGTTGATAGTTGAGATTATTTTTGGTTATTTTTCAAAGAAATAATTAAGATACTTTTTTTTTTGGTGCTAGAAATAATTAAGATACTTGTTTTCACTTCAGACGCAAGTTTTCAATTTTTATGATTTACTATAAACCAAATTGGACTCCTTTCATTCTGTATTTTCCTAAGCAACAAATATTGTGTTACATGAATCAATAAATTCATCACATAATCTTAGTTATGATGTAGCAGGGTTACTGGAATACTCCAGAAGTTTAGTGATACAAAACCCCACAAAACCTTGGAGTTTTTTTCACAGAGAAATTAATTCTTGGTTGATTGACTGGTATAAAAACACACAAGATATTGAAATCGAAGGCGGAGATACACCTCTGGACTGAAACAGTATCAGCTAACTGAGACTGAGAATAAAGAAAGAGAACAGAGAATATGCATTCGGTCAGCTTTGGGATGCGGAGGAGCTATTATCGCCCAGCTCCCTAACCTAATGCGGCACACCATTTTCTGAAAGATCCAGACTTTCGTGCTTTGGTGGGTCTCCGAGATCCTTTCGATGACCTATGTGGTGTTGAAGGGATATGTATATGATCCGATCGATTGCGTACTACAAAGGAAAGAGGTCAAAAATGCGATCATTTTTCTTATTCGAATTATCCAGAAGGTTGACTCACTTAATCGATACCTCTCCGATCTTGTATTTCTGGTTTTATGTTGCTCTGTTAGATGGTTCGCCGTCTGTCGACTTCGATCGGCCTCTCGATGAGTCATGCCTGTCTGAACTTCGAATTTTTACCTAAAAAAAAAAAATACAACAAGGCGGAAAACATTTCAAATAATGTTTTAACACTTGCTCTTTATTGTACATTAGATTATTTATAATGTTTTAAAAATGCTCAACATTTCATATAAATTTAATACTTTTAGATTTTTATCAATATTTTAATTTTAAACTAGATTAAATAGTGGACATGTTTTCTTGAAGTCGAACAGGTTAATCCAAACCACCAAACTACCAAAATCAAATGACCTAATTTTTACCCGTTAAAAGCTATCAAAAGTCAAAACCAGTGATAGTAAATCCAATTTTAATCCCAAATCCATAAATACCTCATGGTCCTCATCCCACCTTTACCTCTCCTATTTTTTCATCCTATGCCACAAAAAAAAAATTCCTCCCATTTGCAATGAAATTCCTCTTATTTCTCCTTCTCCTCCTCTTCTCCTGTCTCTCGCCCTCCTCCTCCTCGTCCCGCCACCAGCGCCGCCACCACCACCACCGACCAACCCCCAATTCCCAACCAATCTTGAACCAAACACAAACCGTAAACTTGATCCAACAAGCATGTAAGGCGACACGCTTCCCGGAAACATGTAAGGCCCAACTGGGCCAATCGGCCCATATCCGACCTGGGTCGGGTCCAATCCCAATCATCCAGTCCGCTATATACGTTTCGGCCCAAAACCTCAACTCGACCAAATCCATGCTCCGGGACATGCTCGCCGCCTCCGTCGGCAACCGCAACCGCACGCAGGCGGCGGAGACGTGCCTCGAGGTCTTGGGCTACTCCCACATCCGCAGCTCCGCCGCGACCCTCGCCCTCGCACGTGGCAGCCTCAATAACGCACGTGCCTGGTTCACGGCCGCGTTGGCCTACCAGTACGACTGCTGGGGAGGGCTCAAGTACGTCAACGACACCGACGCCGTGCGCAAAACGATGTCGTTTATGAACGACACGCTGATCGTCTCCACCAGCAACGCTCTCAGCATGGTGGTCGCGCTCGACGATATAGGCGCCGACCCTTCCTCTTGGGTCCCGCCCAGGACGGAGCGGGCCGGGTTCTGGGAAACCCGGTCCGGTTCGGCCGGTTCGGGAGATTTGTGGTTCGGCGGGGACGTTGGGGCCGGTTTAACGGCGAACGCGACGGTTTGCAAGGCGGGGTGCGATCATGATTCGGTGCAGAGGGCGGTCGATGCGGCGCCGGCGAATTTGAAGGGCGGCCTGAGTGGGGAGAGGTACGTGATTCATATAAAGGAAGGGGTGTATGAGGAGATTGTGAGGGTTGGGTTTGAGAAGAGGAATTTGGTGTTTTTGGGAGACGGGATTGGGAGAACCGTGATAACCGGTTCGGTGAGCACCGGTTTGAAAGGGATTACTACTTACAAAACCGCGACTGTCGGTAAGTTTTTATTTATTTATTTTATTGATGATTTATTGTTGTTTGTTGTTGTCATTTAATAGGGTCATGTTTATGTCCCTACTCACCGTAACGTCCCAATGGTACGCACATGAGGTGTGTCACTGTGGATAGATACTAGATGGGTGAGTGTGCATGTGATATGATAGGGTTTGGATCCCATGCAACTTCTAGAGTCTGGTTTTAACATAGATTTTTAGAATATAAAAGAATAAATAATTTTGATGGGATTGACGGGCTTAGGGAATTGTTGGAAATAAATTAAGAGTAATAAAAATTATAAAAAAAATGAAAGAGGAATTTGTTAAAAAAAGATAAGAAAAATAAAAATTATTAAAAAATAAAATTAAAACAATTTGAATATATATATATATATATATATATATATATATATATATATATATATATATATATATATATATATTGATTAGGAAATAATTCGAGATCAGATATACCTGAATCTCGATGGCCAACAAGTCGGCAGACGGAAACCCGTCAATACAAACAAACGAAAGCAAAAACAGAAAGCGAAGCAATACAACAAATGGAGTCGCATCCTACAAGAAAACGAACCGAGGAAAACTAAAACTAACACAAGGGGGACGTAGACTATGGACGAAAGCCAAGCACCGTCCACAAACAGCACCGTTGACCGGCGATACATCAGGACTCCTTGTGGGTAGTGAAGACGAACCTCTAGGAAGCTCCTTCCTGTACACGGAGTCGCCCAGTATACACTACCACAAAACAATTCGAATACATGATCTCAAAGTTTAAATGTCTATTTTTGTTTTTTTTTAATCAACTAAGCTAAAACTAAATATTCATTTTATATTCTCATTCCTAAAATTAAAATAACGTACAACAAAAAAAATACATACTTTTTTTTTTAGGCAAAACTAATTAAAATAACCCAATCTTTGGAGGGATGTTAAAAAAATATCCCCACCTTTCAATAGTAAGAAAAATAATTAACCCAATCTTTGAGAGATGTGGAAAGTATCTCAATTGTTTTTAAGACTATAAATATGAGCAAAAATGATGATATATAATTGACGAAATTAAGATTTTGGTGAATTTTGGATGATATTGACTTATTTTAATGAGAATGAGATCATTTAATCAATTTTATATCATTGTTTTGACTCAATTTATGGTCGAAAAAATGACTAGAGATATTTTGTTACCAGCCCCCAAAGGTCGGATTATTTTTTTTTATAGTTGAAAGATGAGATAATGAATTATTTTAATTAGTTTCACTTTTTTCGTAAACCCTTTTCTTTTAATTTTTGAAGAACTTTAAGTCACCCTGAACCCCGGATCCACCTCTAACTGGGTTTGGATCCCATATAGTATCTTCTCAACTCCATAAAGTTGCCTCTATAGAATCCAATTAAAACATGAGGTGGATCTCAAGTCATGTATATATGGTGGGTCGATTAAACGCATTCATAGTCACTAAGTTTGTTAAATTTGTACTTCCAATCATAAGTTTCATCCTCAATTTGGGTTAATTAGTTACGATTGGATCATATTATAAGAATACTAATTTAAAATTATATTTAAAATTTTAATTATTTTAGCTTTTATTTTAATTAGATTTTTAGGGTTGATATTTTTTTATTAGAGAATCTTTCCAACTTTAGGCTCTTATCATATGTCCGGATCACATCCCATAGAAAGACCACCGATAAATTATAGAAAACCATCCTTAAAATTAGCTAGAAAGCTTTTACAAATCACCCACAAATTAAGAAATTGTACATAGCCACTCATAAATTAAAGTACAACCACCACTCGTCCACTCGCATGTTTATTTGTATCCTAAGATGTTACCTTATGTTAAAATATTTTAGTTCATATTTTTTTTTATAAATATGATAATAATATAAATAATGAAAAAGAATTTCAAGGACAAATAGACATATGGATATTTTTTTTATTAAAAATAGTTTGTGTAATCTGTCAATTTAGGGGTGGTTTTGTGAAAACTTCCCTAAGTTAAGGGTAGTTTTATTTAAATTACCCTTTATATATTTTTTATATATTGATATACATTTAATTTATCTAAGATGAAATCCCAATAATATATACTATATAGTATATCAATAACTCAATAGTATATATTATTTGGGTAGAGTTTGAAAAAGTTAATGCATAGTTAGAATATTTATTATCATCTTTTTGAAAAATTGAGTTATTTTTTCTTAAAGATAAAGATAAATATTTTTTTTTAGCATCCCTTAAAAGTTGAATTATTTTAACTTTTTTTTTAAAACTCATTAAACCAATTATAATGATATTATATTATAATTCTATTTAAAATCTATTAGAGCATCTAATAGTGTTCCCATTTTGGAGATTTTGATATTTTTGGATACTTTTAAGGTGTTTTTTGATCCAACAGATTCCCAATCACATTTTCTAAAATAGAAAAGTAACGGAAGAAATAGAAATGATTTTCTAAATCTGTAACATTCTCCAAACTAAATGATTATTCAAATTTTCGAAATAGTAAAGCTGTTAAAGTTTAAACAAAAATAATTTGAAAAATGTGTATTTTATTTCTCCCTTTTGAGAAAATTTTAGGAAAGTCGGTGGAGATGATATTAGCATCTATGATTGAGGTAACATTTTAAAGTATTTCGATTTGATAAAATCAAAATAACGAACATAAATGGTGGATAAATTGCAGGGGTGCTCGGCGATGGATTCATGGCCAAAGGACTAACCATCCAAAACACGGCGGGACCAAACGCCCGCCAAGCAGTGGCCTATCGATCCGACAGCGACCTCTCGATGATCGAATCCTGCGAGTTCCTCGGCAACCAAGACACCCTCTACGTGCACTCCCTTCGGCAGCTCTTCAAGTCATGCCTCATCCAAGGCAACGTCGACTTCGTCTTTGGGAATGCAGCCGCCGTCTTCCAGAACTGCACCCTCTTATTCCGGCCCCGCCAGGAACCCAATCCTGGCGCAGATACCAATTGCGTCGCAGCCCATGGAAGGACGGACCCTGCCCAGTCAACAGGGTTCGTCTTCTTGGGCTGCGTAGTCAATGGGACCGAGGACTTTACAAGGTTGTACAATAGCAACCCTGCTAAGCAAATCAACTACTTGGGAAGACCGTGGAAGGAGTTCTCTAGAATCGTGTACATTGATTGCTTTTTCGAGGGTTTGGTTAACCCGATGGGGTGGCTACATTGGGATGGGGAATTCGCGCTGAAGACATTGTACTTTGGTGAGTATGGGAATAAAGGGCCCTCGGCGAATTTGTCAAAGAGGGTTCCATGGATGAGCGTGATTCCTGCTCAGCATGTCAACGCATATTCGGCTAAAAGCTTCCTCCTAGGGGACGAAAAGTCGACGAAATCATGAAAGTGGCCAATTCGATCATCGTGCAAGAAGATCGACTAGAAAGGGTTTCGCGAGTTGCGTAGATTAGTCATGTTTGATAGAGCATCTTATGGTAAGTGTAGCTCTCTACCCTTCACCGTTGATGGTAGTTGTTACATGTAATAGTGTGTCTGATCATATCATATTTACCATATATAGCATGCTGTATTGTTGAGATATGTGAATGAAACCATAAAGAGCCCCTCATTGAAAGTTGAACATAACGAGCCTTATTATATAAGTTAGTGGACTCCTCCTCCTAACGCCAATTGGTTTTAAAATGGAACATCACTCGACTTGTATGCTAGGCTGCTGGCGCATGTGCACTCGTGTCAGCTTGTGTGCTACCCTACTGGCGTATATGCGCTCGTTGTGCGCTCGTGTACACGACCCTCAGCCATCACTAGATGGTATGACTTTGATATGTATAAATTTTACCTCAATTTTTCTTTTTCTGTGTCTTAACAAAGAAAGTTGAACAAAACTACAAGCTTTGGACAAAGCTTGAGTGTTTGTTTTATGAATCAGCAATCAAAATTCCAACTGAAAAAACCACAAAATTTCCTTTAAAGAGCAAAATGAAGCCGAAAAACGCGAGCACGAGCAGGACTTGAATCTTGATTTGAGTATCATTTATACATGAATAAAGCTATATAATATGCAGATTTGAAGAGTAGAATCTGCTTGTCTCACGACGATGGAGGAGGCAATTGGCGGATCACAGGGGGAGACGGAAGAACGGCTTGATCATCGGTCCAGTTGGTCTCTCCCCAATGCTTCAACATACTCTTCCAGGAACACATATGATCAATACACTTCTTTATCCTCTTATCCTTAATCTTGATCTTCCAATGCCCATCTGTGAAGTTGGCCTTCTCGGCTTCTCTCCTGTCCCACTCGAGCTGCGCCTTCTGCTGTGTCCTCAACAGGCACAGCGGCTGCAGCACCTCTGGCATCCTGTCGTGCACCCTCCACCACCTCGCGTGGGCCACATCGCTAGCGAACTCCTGGAAGATGTCTGAGTTCCAGTTACAGTCATAGTCTCTGAAGCACAACCAAGGCTTCATCCCTAGGTAATGTAGCACATAGAGCACCGGTGGCTCAGCACCGAAGAGCCATGTCTTCTTCCGCTTCACATCCTCCTCGTCGCCTACCCAAAAATGCTTCAAGAAGTTCATGTGTCTAGGAATCCTATGCCACCATGTGAAGATCTCGTTTAAGTAGCCCTGGTCACCTCCATTGTAGGACTCGATCTCGTTTATGTGGTCCATTAGGAGCTTGAAGGTGCAGTTGGAAGGCTCAATCACCATCACACCGGAGTTGAAAAGCGTGGCATTGTTCCCTGTGGCTGAGATCTCCGGCATTGAGAATAACAAGTCTATGTTCCGGAGAATGAGGAGGTCTGCGTCGATGAATATGATCTTGTCGTAGTCGGTCATCTGCCATAGCCGAAACTTGCTGTAGTTCCATTCATTGTATGCATCTTTCTCTGCCTTGGGGTTTCGGATCCTCTGGATGGTTCGCGTCTTCCATCCCGCTGCCTCCAATCCACTCCTATGGTACTCACTTATAGTCCCATCGACTAAGATCACAAGGTCCCGGGTTGATCCAGACATCCTTATGCTCTGTGCCGCGGCTATGGCTCCACAAACATACACATCGGCTGAGTGTAGTATCGTTGCATAGGCTTCCCTCTTCGGGTTTCCCCTGTAGTTTTGCTCTGTTTCCATACATCAATTGAACTTCTTAGTAAGTTTTCGGAAAGTTGGTACTATTATATGGAATGCATTGTTGTCAGTACCTTTGTAGCCAGCCTCCTTGAGAGGCAGTGCGAGCTCACAAGACCCAACAGGGAGGCGGAGCTTCTCTCGCAAGGCGCTCATGCTTGGCTTGTAAAGCCAAGCATGACCCTCGCGTGTGATGAGCTCCTTGCAAGTGAACAAGTTTGGTATAGGAAAGCAGTCAGTGAGAAAGAGCAGGTGCACCGCGAAGCTGCCCTTGGCTGAGGCTGCAAGGCCAGCTGCAGCCAGCTGCAGGTGCAACCGAGCCACGTCCCTTGACCAGTTAGCCTTGGTCCTATCACAAGGCAGCTTCACCGCGATAAGGTCAATCCGCTTCCTTGGCACCTCAAGCCTTGGCAATGGCGGGCAAGCCGGGACCTCCTCCTCTTCCTCCTCATCAATCCACTCAGGGTATAAGGTCTCCCATGTCACATTTTCGTCTGCGTAGTCCACTCGCAGCTCAGTGTGCTCTCCTTCACGAAACGTCTCCTTCCACCTCACAGTCTCTTCAGGCCTGAAGTTCAAGAGGCCGATTGAATGGTATTCAGTCTCTTTTAGTTTGGTCATAGTTTTTGTTATGTCATTCCAATTGATCTCCAAATTGGACTCATATCTTGGATCAGTGCTTCCCCATATCAGCCTCTTCACTATGTTAGGCCTGCACGAAATCAGGAAAACCGAATACTATCTAATGTTTGTTTACATTGGAGACTACAAGGAAGGGAATTGAGCTGAGCATATACGATATATATACCGAGAGATTGAGTGTGAGAAGAAGTGCTCGGTGTTGCAGATAGGCGGGGCATGAAGTAGAGTGATAACCGTTGCAAATACAATGACTACCACGATGAATTTCAACGGTGATAAGCTCCATCTACCGCCTTGTATCTCTTTTAGTTTGCTTCTCTGTGACTTCCTCTTGTAAGTATCGTCGCTATTCGTTGACCCAAATGACATTCAGTCAGATTAGTTTTTATGTATACAACCAAACAATATAACCTTATACATACACTTGTTTAGTTTGGAAGAAGATCATATCTGTCCGGATAGATACATCCGAAGAGACAGTTTGGAAGGTGCATTGTTTTTGTGTATACTATAACTGCTTCCTTTAATTTTACTGCTTCTTTCAATCATCTTTGCTTAGTTTGTACTTCTAAACAGCAACTGATACATGTTTCATATCATATCTCACAACCTCTTTCTAATCATAAAACTCAAGCTCTTTTGACCACTTTATAAACCTTTTCTTTTTTTTGGACTTCTAACCCTCTATATGATGCTTCAGATAGCTAGCGTAAAATGATGTGGTAATAAAGGCTACAAAAAAGAACCATGGTGTACACTACATTTTATCTCAGATGCTAAGTAGAAACTTTTGGATTGAGTTCCATGATCCCTTTTGGAAGAAATATATATATGAAACTAGATTGAAGATCATAATACTACGACACGAGATCATTACTATTTACTGCCTGAATTGTTCAATGATATAACTCAAGTGGTATATATGCACAAGAAAAATGCGAGATAGTAGAAAGAACATTGGAAATCAAGAACTTACATCGATACATAAGATCTCTGTCGCGCTTCTTTTTGGCTGGAAAATACACCCATTCTTGCAGGTTGATCGACTTGATCGAGTTCTGATTCCAAACTAAACAAAACAAAATCAAAGGACAAGAAAAAAAAAAGCAAAATCGGAAATATGGTATGTGATGAGATGAAGAATCACCTCAGTAGAGAATGTTGAGCCTTGTCTGCTTGACGAGTGCTTGTGTCGAATGATCCAATGGAGAACAAGAACAAGGCAATGCTAATGCATCTTCAAATCCAAAAGCTGAAGAAGAGATGAAACCCACAAGGCAGAAGCCAATGAAACAGGAAATCTAGAACACCAAAAAAAGCAATATATGCAAAGTGGGGGATTCAAAATCTAATTTATCATTGTAAGTTGCGTTGTTTCTGTAAGGTGTTGGTGGGTGTTCTGTTTCTTATGTAGTGTTGTACTTGAATTCTTGGTGTTGGGTGGTGAAAAGGAATACAAACAGGAGCCTCCAGATAGATAGGTACGTATGTAGAGTAACGTCTACTTGAAATTTCCCCTATTTCTTTTTATCTTTATATTTTTTGTCCAAATACAATTTTTTTTTCCTGATACAGGCGAGAATTTGGGGTGTCAACCACGGTTGTACCACCGCCCAAGAGCGCCCCTACAGAGTAGAGTTTGAAACTCTAAGTCAGAACTCCAAGACGGCGAGTCGGACTCCAAAGCCATATGAGTAAGTCGATCAACCGCTCTGTTCGCCTCCCTAAAAATTTGGGACACAGAAAACATCTCGAACAAGCAAAGCAGATGAAGAGCCTTCAAAATAAGGATTTCGATCTCCTTGGGAGTTGACCAAATACCATTGATCGCATTCACAATCGCGACACGACCTCCCTCCACTTACTGCAACTCTTCGGATCCCCAGCCTTCGAGCTTCCAGCAAACCGACCTGCAGACCAACTGTCTCAGCCTGGATTGCAAACACCGTCCTGTATCTTCTGGCATATCTCACGCAATCACCCTACCATCATCATCTCTGATGACAAACCTTGTAGAATTAAGTTTAACCAGATAGAGATTTTACGCCATCAAAATTAAGTTTAAAAACATCATTAGCAAGTTTACGCCATCTAGCTAATGATATTCTTTTTACAAGGGTTGTCTCTAGGTTTAACTCTCATTGTTTTTCTGTCTTCTTCATCTAAGTCATCTTGTTTAGTTTTTTTTTTTCCAGTTTTTCATGTGGTATTTAATTATAACTACCAATTCGTCTATATTGTTCATAAATTATGGTTGTCGATCGAATATATTTTTATTTCTTTTCGTCCAAATCCACCATCAAGAGAAAGCCAAAATAGCCTAAAAAACTATTTGCTTTACAAAATATATATAGCCTATATATACATCATACATTAATTTCTTACCAAAAAAAAAATATACATCATACATGCATGTGGGGTTTGAAGGGATATATTATACAATATATAAGTGGTAGTGATTTTCTCAAATTTTGAGGGTTCACCGTACCTTAGTATCCTTTCATTTTCAAGGGTGGATCCATATAATAAAAGTACCAACTTACCAAATATTTGTAGAAGAGTAAGTACGTTACTAGAAGGATAAGGTTGGGTGTGGCTTCCTGACAAGGATTTTCAGTCGCCTTAAATCCTATCAAATAAATCCGACTAACCTAACTAATGTAGTTTGGCAAGTACGGGTCGATCCCACAGGGAGTCAATGATTTGTATGCAAGTCTGAGTGCGTCAACAAGAACAAGAAATAAAGGGGGGAATTTTGATGGTTTGAACTAACTAACTAAGAAACAAAAGTAAGAAAAATAATAAAGTAAAGCAGATTAAATGGATGAATTTGATGGAGGATAGCTCAGGTCAATCAATCTCAGCAATCAGGTTTGTTCATTGATCATCGAAATCGGATAGATAACTTCCTCTTGAATACTTTGTTGTGGAAAGACTAGGTCTTTTGAATCCAATTCCTTATCAAATCTAGTTAACAGGACAACCAGACCCTGAAAACCCTAATTATCAAACAATCTTGAAACTATCAAGATTCAATTCAATAATCGATTAAGCTGAAAGGAAATCAACAAAGACAATTGACGCGCACAACCAGTTATTGAATCAATTGCAAATCAATTCTTCGTACAAATCCCTAAATCAACCAATTTCAGAGATTTATATTTTGCTACACAATAATATAGATAATTCAACCAGAAATTACCTATATCTAGCTTTAGATTATCATGAAAAGGCATCAGTTGATCAGACTAACGGAAATTCACGAAACCCTAAACAATCAACGCAAAGAATTGATAATATTCAAAGAAGAGTATTAGGAACAGAAATCTCACAATGAAATAGAAAACCTGAAGCTTCGATTAATTTCCCCGAGCAAAGAGGTTTAGTGGTTCATAGTTGAGAAAATCACAAAACTAGAATCCTAAATTGCTTCGTAACTCACTTGTTCCATTAAAACTAAAACTAGAACTCCCTTCAAAAGAAACACAAAAACCTACTAGTTGTTCCATTTCCACCTTTTCAACTCCTAAACATTTAATAATTAAAAATAAAACAACCCATTTATGAAATGAATCCAAGTAACAGCTATCAGTATCACAGCCCACGTCTAATGTCTTGCACCCGCTAAATAGCTCGGACTCGCCAAAGAAATAACTCGGCCGAGTTTCCTCTTGCTCCACCCGAGTTCCTGTTCAACAGCCAACTTGATGTCCAGATTTTGCTATTTTTAAGGCTGAATTTGGAAAAGTCGTAAACACGAAAGTTGTAGGCCTTCGAATCTTCTTTCCAACAAGTATAAGTACGCCCCGATCCGATAACTACAGCCTTCAAACGACTCGTTTTAGTGCAGCGTCGCTAGCTTGGACAACTCCAATCAATTCTTCTTGTTTATTAGTCTCTTGGTCGATGTTAGGTCATTCCCATGTCATCAATTGGATCCACCAATGCCTGAAAATATGTGCAAACATATGTAGATTCCGACTCCATGCATAATTAACTAAATATATGAAAACTACTCTAATTCATGCACTTTATCGTACCTAAATCTAACTAAATGCTTATATTAACACTACCTAAATGCGTCTTATTACTTCCAAAACCAATTGGAGATCACCAATCTAGGCCAATTGACAAAACTCCTCCTGCGAATCCGAATATAGGTGATCAACTCATTTATTGTACTTTGGATGGCGATTTCTAACTGCTTCTACATTGTCATGGATTTCGGAATTTCTCCCCTTTCCGCATATAAGTAAAGAACCTCTATAGAGTATAGACTATATCGGCCTTTGGTGTTCTCGCGTATTTGGATTCTAGTCTGGGTATGATCATGGTCTCATAAGAAAGGAGGTGCATTGTGTTGGCGTTCCAGAAAGAACATGCATCTCTGTTACGACGATGCTATTATAGTAGTGCTTTCATCTCATGCCATCGTTGGATGCTTTTATGAGAATACGGTTTTATGGAGTCGGTGTGTACGGAAACCTACCAATTTTTAATGTAATACGGAGTAAAAATCTTTAATCCATCGTCTAATGAAGCTCTATGCACAATTTATTATATATCTTCATAAAAACGATCCATATTATACTGTTTACTTTTAATTGAAAGAATGTTTTTCCGATCCTAGATTTAATGTAATTACTCATGAATAGTGCTTATTTGTGTATATATACTATATAGTGATAAATTAGTTCCTACCAAAAATATAGTGATAAATTAGACTTGAAGTTGTACTATATTTATTTAATGGGAAATTAACTTAAAATTGTTGATTAAAATGTTGACAATTTGACATCCGGGATAAAAGAGCAAAAATGGCATCACTTGGTAAAATACTTGTATTCTAAGTCATGAATAAAATGAAGCAAAATATAATTTGAATTACAATTAATTTGTACCACCTCTATATTTGGAAGCAATATTAAGTAGACAAATTTATGGCTTTTTAGGTAGTGTTGAAAATGATATTCATTGACTCGGTTTATATTTATACAAATATGATATATCGATATCATTGGGGTATATAATCGTGTTGGCTGATTTGATTTGTCATCTTTAAAACACTTCATATTTGTGTAAGACCTCCATCAAGTGTTCAACTTATCAGTATCTTAAAGATTGAGTTTTTGGTGCTTTAGGTATAATTTATTCCATAGATCTAGAGTTCGTTTGGTTGGCAACCTAAAAACCCAGGAAGTAGAACTTCCTAGGAAGTAGGAGAAATTCCTGTGTTTGGTTGGTGTTTTTGAAATTAAAAAACACAGGAATTCAACTTCCCGGGAAGTTGAATTCTCCCAAAATGGAGGAAGTTCACTTACCTAGTCTCCCCTAGGTAAGTTCAACTTTCCCCATTTTTAACTTGGAAATTTCCATTTCCTACATTTAATCTCCTAGAATAAAAAATCAACCAAACATATTTTTAGAATTCCCGTCAATTGGATTTCCCGGGAATTCAATTCCCATGAAGTAACTTCCCGGGAATTTCAATTCCCATATTGAACCAAACGAACCCCTAGATAGGTGACCTCTTTTAGGAGTTTATTGGATATTAAGTGCTCGTTTGGATAAACGTAGGAAGTATACTTCCCGGGAATTTAATTTATGGGAAGTGTACTTCCTATGAATTACACTTTCTGGGATTTTATGAAACATGTTTGGTTGAAAAATGAAAAAAATGGTGGATTTGATATATTGAGATAAATATGAGATTTTTATTAGTAAGAAAAGGGTGGAAGTTGTCTTACCATGTACTCCCTTGGTAATTTCAATTCCTGTGTTTCACAGGAAGTTAAATTCATGGGAATTTCAATTCCTAGGTTTTTGGAGAACAAATTTTTTAACCAAACGCAGATATTCTATTCAACTTTCTGGGATATTCCACTTCCTGGGTTTTTTAAACCAATCCAAACGAGCACTAAGGTTTATATAATTATATTAATTTTTTTTTATAAGACACTGATTTGAATGTAGTTTGTAACAGGGAAAAAAGCAAATTAAAGAATATCAAAATTAAATTATTTAATTGCTTTTAAATTAATCGACCTGGCCCATTTGGCATTCCCACTTCATGTTTTAGGAGTTTTCCATTGCTTGAAGCTGCATATTGTATGTTGTGCAAGCAAAGGGTTTAGTTGCACTAATCCCACTTAATTGGGAACTAATCAGGTCAAATTGTGTATAATTACTCTCTCTCTCTCTCTCTCTCTCTCTCTCTCTCTCTCTCTCTCTCTCTCTCTCTCTCTCTCTCTCTCTCTCTCTCTCTCTCTCTCTCTCTCTCTCTCATAGGTGTGATAATACTAGTTTTTAATTAGCTAAATCTAATAACATAGTAAAGCAACAAAAGAAATGGGAATGAGTTTAATTAATTTTTCTGTTCATTTTATTTATATCCTGAGATCAGGGTCATGCCAAACTTTTTGAGGCCTGATGGAGAAATTAAAATAAAATTGATCATTTTGAATTTTTTTTGGAATGATTGTTTCGATTGATGAATCTTGAATAAATGATTACCCAAAAAAAGACTTAAAATTAATTATAAATGATTACAATTTCCAAAGAAAAAAAATAAATGATTACAAAGAAAGAAGAGTGAAGAAATAATTATAAATGATTAAAATTTATAAAGAAAAAAAAATATTTTTTTTTGATAAAGGTAAGCAATTCGAAATACCAGACAAAACCAATGTCTAGTAGATCAAGAGGGCGAGTGATCACTAGACGAGCTGACCGTCATGCTACAATAAACTGAAAAACCCTGCAAGCTTGGACAAACAACATCATGCTCGACGTGGAAGGCCCAAAGAAGGTAAGTGAATAGTGAGATCTTTTGTCTCATGATAGTATGGTTAACATTTTGTACCGACCAACCACAAAACATGTCGCTCGAGCACAGTCAAGTGACCTGGGAAAATAGTCTGTCGCTTGGATATTATCTGGACCGTACCCTCTAATTAAGCGACGGACGTCTGTTCGTCGCTAGGAACCATATGAGACTACTAGCTCAATGGGGCGACGATTTTAGGTTCGTCATCAAAATGTAAATCTGGTGTAGTGCAGGTTGGATTTAGGGGTGATTACCTCGATGTCCTAATTTTTGGTCTTTATTAGGAAAATATCTCCCACCTCTTCCAAATTAGTTAAATGTCCACCGCCCCCCTTGGCCCCTGTACCCCCTCCCGTGCCCCCCCTCCCGCCTTTTTTTTTTTTTTTTTTTCCGCGTTTCCAAAGTTGCTGAAACGGCATTACTGAAACTTCTTTTTCAGCACGTACGGTTTCAACAACCCCTGTTTTAGTTTTTTTTTCCCAGTTTTTTTATCCAGTTTTTTTTCCCGTGTTGTGGAAACGGAATAGCTGAAACTCCTGTTTCAGCACATACGGTTTCAGCAACCCTTGTTTCATTTTTTTTTCAGTTTTTTTTTTCGCGTTGCCAAAACGGAATTGATGAAACCGGAGTTGCTGAAACTCTGTTGCTGAAACCAGAGTAGTTTTTTTTTCCCTTTTTTTTTCGCATCACCACTTCTGAAGTTGCTGAAATCGGATTTTTTGCCAAAGAAATGCTGAAATATATGCTTGTGTGTAAGATATAGTACCCCATACAAATTTATAAGAATTAATTTCCGCGTTTCAGCATAATGAATTTTGCTAATAAAAAATAATTTTGCTGAAATCGTGCTGCTGAAATTGTTGTTTTTTTTTCTTTTTCTTTTCGCATCATCACTTCGACACCGGAGTTGCTGAAAATGGAGGTTTTTTTTTTCAAAAATGCTGAAATGATAAAATATAGGGTGAATTACATTTTTGGTCCCTAACCTTTATAACTTGTTTCACTTTAGTCCTCAACCTTTGAAACGTTTCAAAATAGTCCTAAACCTTTCTATTTCGTTTTATTTTAGTCCCTAACCTTTCAAAGGTTGTAAAATAGTCCTTAACTTTACATTTTTTATTCGTTTTAGTCCCTGATATTAAAACATTATTTGAAATAATTATAAAAATTACCCTAAAGTTATCATAATGTATATAAATGAGTAAATTACCCATATAAAGAATAATTATAAAACAAATATCCAACTTTATGATTTTTTTTTTAAAAAAGATCTCTTTTATTATTCAAATTCATTATTTTAATGGATTAATACACATATATTGGATCTATATATTAGTAAATAAGAAAAAAAAACATATCCCACCATCTCTCAAATTAATCACAAGATCTATAAATTGTATGAGAGGTTTTGTGGAAAAAAAAATTATGAATAATTTTTATATAATATGCTCTTATGATAAATAGTAAAATAGTTCGAGTATTTTTCAAAATTAAAATTATAGAGTTAGATGATTTTTTATAATTTTTCTTTGTATGAATGATTTTATTTAAATTATGATAACTTTAGGGTGGTTTTTTTTATAATTATTTCAAATAATGTTTTAATATCAAGGACTAAAACGAATAAAAAATGTAAGGTTAGGGACTATTTTACAACCTTTGAAAGGTTAGGGACTAAAATGAAACGAAATAGAAAGGTCAAGGACTATTTTGAAACGTTTCAAAGGTTGGGGACTAAAGTGAAACAAGTGGTAAAGGTTAGGGACCAAAAATGTAATTCACCCTAAAATATATGCTTGTGTGTAATATATAGTACCTCATACAGTTTTATAAGAATTAATTTCAGCATACGAATTTTTCTAATAAAGAATTAATTTCAGTATTTCAGATCACACAAAAAATCAAGAAGCTAATAAGCGGTCTAAAAGTTTCAGCAAGGCAAAAAAATATGCTGAAATTGCATAAACAACATTTGATATCCGACTTTGACCCCAACAGTGAATTAAGTTCAGCATTTCAGATCACAAAAAATTGCTGAAATGTTGAAATATATGTTTGTGTGTAATATATTGTAGCTCATATAATTTTATAAGAATTAATTTCAACATTTCAGCATAAGAAAAAGTTTCAGCAAGACAAAAAAAATTGCTGAAATTGCCAATATTTAAACTTTCAACAAAACAAACTCAATCACAGTACCAAACTAACCACAAATTCACAAATAACAAATAACAAACTCAAAATTGAAATCAATCCGAACAACTATAAAATTGAAATCAAAATTGAAATCAATCCGAACAACTATAAAATTTCAGCATTTCAGCATTATACATACAAGTCTAAAAACTACAATGCATGAATGATTTATGTCTGGCACTTGTAAACTGCACTATTGCACGGGCTTGGCAAAACCCACAAAAACTAGTCTTAATAAATTGTTGATATTTGTCATTTAGTTGTGAACTCCATTTCAATTCGTGTGTTAAGTCCACAATCAAACTCAAAATAACTGATCAATTCAAAGCTATCATGAGTATTTGTGGGATCCCTTCTTAATTCCTCGATCTATTTTACACTTTAACTAAAACAGTGATCAGTAGCACCTCGGCAGAAGCTCATAGTACGGGGCATTAAGCAAACTAACTTAATTTCATAGCCAAATATATTGGAAGTATAGAAGAATGAAAAATCAACTGAATTTCATAGCCAAATAATACATAAACAACAAATGAAGAAAACCAACAGATATGTGCCAATGTGAACTAGTACCTTCATATTGGCCCCAACTAGCATCTTCATCTCATAATTGCTAGCACCAAAACTATTCACTGTTGGAGAGGTTGCTGAAACAGATGGAGAGGTACGTTGCTGAAATTTTCTTCAATTGATCAAACAACGCATACTGAAATCAGGCGTCCATCAGAAAAGGAGGAGGACCAAAATCCACCACAAACGAGGACGCAGTTCTCCGCAATCACAATCGCACACAGAGGATGGCGAACGCCGAGCGGATCGACTCGCAATCGCACAAACAAGAACGCTCCAAGTATGACAGCAAACGGCGTCGGCTTCGTCGGAGGGAGGCCGTCTGAGATCAGAGGGAGGTGGCGGTGTCGAAGCGATTTCGACCGCAGATCTGGGGATCGAAGGTCGGAGGGAGGTGGCCATTCTCGTCTGAAGTCGGAGATCGGAGGGAGGTCGTTTGAGATCGGATGGAGGTGGCGGTGTTGGAGAAATCGGGCGGTTGAATCTACAGATCTGTTGAATCGCCTTCGAATATACAGATCTGTTGAATAGGAGGTTAAATCGGGCGGTTGAATCCGACGGCGGAAGGCATAGCCACTTGATCGGCCTCCCCAGCGGTTGAGTCGGCGATCGAATTAGGCGGCTATGGTCAGCCAGATCTGAGAAATTGAAACCAACCGAGAGGGCGGCGAAGGAGTTGCGACCAGAAGGCGGCGGAGCGAGCAGAGGAAGACTATTGGAGCGGAAGAGGAAGATGATTAGTTTAGGTTTAGGAGAGGGGGGCACGATTTTAGGAGGTGGAATTTTTGCTAATTTGTAAGAGACAATTAATTAATTTGACCTAAAATTTGAGCTTTTGGCGTAAATTTTCTCTTCAATTTATGTTTTCAATTGCTTATTTACCAATAAAATTAATCAAAAATCAAGAAGAAATTGGAAAGAGATAGATGGCTGAACTAAACAAACACACAAAATAATTATGAATAATCAAACCCAAAATCACTTTCAGTTGGGTAGTCAATTAGCGATAATCAATCTTAAGTTGCTATAAGTAAACCCTTTATTTATCAGGGCGGCATAGAACTATCAATTACAAAGACTGAAAAACATCCACGTGGCACCTCCATTTTTATTGTCTAGGACGTGACGGTGAGGGTCGATCACCTCATTTGATCATCCTAATTAATGGATACAAATGGTAGAGATGGGATCGATATATGCAGTACTATATGCTGTACAAGCAAAGCAACCGAAAGTAAAGCAGCACAGCAAAGAACAGTTGTAATTTGGTGCAATGTTGGCATTAAATTAAACTTAGACTGTACCAAATTTTGCTTAGTAGTTGGGTTTGTGTACAAGCATTAGTAATTTAGTATATATTTGAATCCGTCTAGGTAGGAATTAAAAGTATGCAATTATGATTAGTGGTTAAGTGGGAACACAGAGATGGCTAACTCTCACCTAATCTGACATTAAGCCTCGATCATTTGCTGTGCTTTCATTTTTTTGTAACCTTACCAAATCACTTTACAGATTTGACCTCACTCCTTTTCAATCATAATGTATATGTATGATTTGCCAGTGTTTAGATCTACCCGTCGTCGACAAACACCGCTGAGCGATGACAATATACCAAGTGTACCACACAAGAAGATTCATCTGCAAAGCTGTTGAGTTCAGCATTGTACGTATATATTATTAACAGGCTCCGATCCTGGAGAGCGAACACTTGCATGTCATATATAGCAGCAGCCACTTCATTGCTTTCTACATTAAATTTGGCAACATATATTTTTTTATTACTCCATTCGTATCGCAATACTGGTTGTTTTAGCTCTATACACACTTATTAATAAAACCTATCTTTACTTTACTTTTATAGCTTAAAATACCTAAAAGGACTAATTATTACCTATAAAAAGAGCAATCATTACCTTTAAAGACAATAATTATAGCTAAAACAAGTTTTTTGATACAACTTTAACACTCTAAAACAACAAGTATTGCGATACGGAGGGAGTAGGTAAAAATTCGAGGCCAGCCATACCCGAACCTCAAAAACCGATAAGTTTGGCAGACGGATAACCGTCACAAACAAACAAAAATACAAAGATGGTGCAAAATACAGACAATAGTACTCTACAAAGTGAAACTAAACATATATGAACATGTTAATATAATTTTTCATGGCCTTATGACAAAGTAAAAGCAAGGTTGTAAAGGGTGGAATTAGTGAAGTTAATTGATAAAAAAGTATTTCTACTTGTGTACTGAATTGGGATGCCGGGAAGTGTCCTTGGGAGTTCTAATTTTTGATCCATGAGGAATGTATTTCAAGCTCATGGATAATATATGGGTTGAAAGTCATTACCATTTGATGGAGGCGGAATTGCTCTCAATGGAAGAGGTTTCAATTTTGTTTTTGATCCCGGTGGCCGGAATCCATGGTTGGTCATTTACAGTCAGGTTGGAGAATATGATTTGGGAGTGTCCCACATTGCTTAGAAAATTAATCCAAGCCTTGCATATAAGCCGGTGGGCTACCCCACCTAACACCAATTGGTTTTAAGATGGAACCCCACTTGACTTGTGTGCTCGGTTTGATTGGCGTGTGTGCGCTTGACATGCGTGGCCCCCACGTTGGAACCATATGCTTGTGTCTTGCGTTCCGTACGTCCAATGTAGATATTAGGCTATAAATACCCTATTGATTGTAATTGGAGTATTTAATTACCGTTTACATTTATATTAATAAGATTTATTTTTACACATTTTATGCTTTCCCTCGACGTGGTCAATTGCAAACAAAATAAAGATAGAGGGTGGTTAAATGCAATTTAAAAAATAAAATAACTAAAATAAGGAGGTGGTTTTGTAAAGTTTTCCCAGAGATGTAAACTATCCAATTCAGGCATTACATGCGCACAATGCAACTTCACCAAATCAATGAAATTAACAACACGTCGAATGATTCAGTTTTGATGGCGGCATCTCAACGTAGGAAGTAGGAAGACAAGGCGTTGAGTCAGCGCTCTTATCCGATATCCATCTCCTTAAGGTGGCGCGTAGCTTTTGGTAAGCTGTGAACTTGAGGCTCTCTTTAAGAGTGGTTGAGGATTCGGTGGTTTTGACCCCCAAACCTCATTTTCTATCTTGCTGATCAACTGTTTATACACAATGAGCAATTGAGCATAACTGTGACCATCAACACGTTTTAATATGCTTAAATAGATCAAATACTATTGAAGTCTAACTCATAAGTTCGGTGAGATTTCATTATAAAATAAATTAACAATTGGTCATGTCTCTTTTCCCGTCGCTAGAGTTGTAGCTACTTGCATTTTGCTACGGCAAATCAGCTTTTCGCCACGGGATAGAGCCAGTGCTTTTTTTTTTTTTTTTTTTTTTTTTTTTGTAGTAACCTATAATATTAATAATAAGCACTCATCGCATCGCATATGAGGTGATCTAAGTAATAGACCAGTTCCTCCCAAACTTGCAAGGTATGGAGCTTCAAAGCTTAAGCCTGTATCGATTCCCGATAGACCTTCAAAATGCAACGACACTGTTTTTGCTCACTGAATTAAGTTTTGTTGCTTGTAGTACATGGTCTATGTGCACCTAGCTAGTGTGCATATACCAATTTGTATTTTAGCAAGGCACATAGCTATAAATTTGAATTTTCAATTTCAAATGGTTTTATACGCATCTAGGGTGCATATAAACCGTAAAAAAAAAAAAAAACCAAGCGAAGGATATATGGACCCTAGGTGCGCAAGGTGCGGGTGAGCATGGATACACACCATGGGTGCGCTTCAACGAACCGTTAAAATAATATGTTGTCATAGTTTATAAATTTTTTTTTCATAAGCCAGTATATATGTGTTACTTAATTGATAAAAATATAAATCAAATATTTTTTATAGTCATACTTATCAAAAATATTAATAGAAAAATGTTTGATAGATGTTATTTGACTTATATCTAGATTTTTTTATGGAAATAATTATTTATATTAAAAATATTTATTTGATAGTTGTTATTTTATTTATATCTATATTATTTTTTGATAAAATGAATTTTTTTTTATCTAGATTAATGTTAGTTTTATATTTCCTACACACTTTAATCGTTGGTAGTTTAATTTTATCACATTGTAATTCAGATTTATTATTTTTCTTATATTTTTAATATAATTTTTTTTTAGATAATATATATAGTTTTAAAATATTGTATTAATATATTTGAAGACACGATACCCACATTAGTTTCAATATATTTCAAGTTGTCAATCCTAGTTGCTCGCCCTTCTTTTTCATCCATTAACATAGCAAAACAATGTTTCGTTGGGCTGGACTCATAATGTAGCCCAACACTCTGAATTTGCTCCATCTTATCCACACCCCATCCGTTTTCATACCTATTTTTTTATCTACCCATTATGTAAAGTTGGATGGATACGATGAAATAAACCCGCTCTTTATTTTTTTCATACCTATTTTTTTATCTACCTATTTTTTTATCATACCTATTTTTTTCCCACCTTAACTTTCTAAACGCATCCAAATATAGACAAACAGTTACATTAAAACAAGGAATATAATTGACTTTTCACACACTTTCACATTCAATTAAGGTAAATTTGGGGATGGTGTAACTTTACTAATAAAATTGCTTTAATGGGTGGTTTTATACAATTTTAGTTTTGAGGGGTGGTTTTCCACAAAATATCCTATTTACAGGGTGGTTTTCTGCAATTTTGCCTAAATAAAAATCAGTTATTGTAGAATCGATTTTTCTATTCTATGTTCTTGGGGTATAGGATAACGCCCTAAATTTGGAATTTTTTTTTAAATTTTAATTATTTTAGCTTTTTTAAAGGCGAAATCGGGTATATACCCATGAAAACTTTATTAATTGGGTATATACCCATCAAAACTTCAAAATTGTTTATATACCCATCAAATCATTTAAATTTTGTTTGATTGTCCATAATATATTTGATCTAATATTATTGAGTGAAAATTAGATTAAAATTTAATTATATACTAAACTTAAATAATTAGAAAATTTATCACTTTACAATTATTGGATAGAAAATATAATTAAAATTTTAATATCAAAGTTAAACTTCAACGTAATTATAATTATATTTTTATCCAATGGTTTTATTTTGAATATCAAGTTTCATGTATAAGTTCAAAATAATTAAGTTATAAAAATGACCATAAACCATAGTAAAGAGATAAAATACATGTTTTTTAATGTAAAATCACATCAAATTAAAAAAATTACTTAGTTTGAGAGAAATTGAAATGAATGTCTCATTTTAATAATTATTTGAAAGTTAACTAATTTTGATATTTAAATAATTAAATTTTAATAATTTTAATATTTATTAGTATAAATTAAATATATGATAGACAATTAAACAAAATATAAAGGATTTAATGGGTATATAAACAAATTTGAATTTTTTATGGGTATATACCCAATTAATAAAGTTTCCATGGGTATATACCCGATTTCACCTTTTTTGGATTATATTCTTACGGTCGCTTGTCTTTTTAGTAGAAAATCTTTTTCAATTTAGGATCTTATCATATGCCCTTAAGCATATGATAGAAAAGCTGTTGTAGAATTTATTGTTCTCCACGCAATACATGAGTTTTCAGTTTTAGTTTCATATGAATATAGCTGGACCAATGAAAAAAGTTTCCATATGAGTAAACATGATTCTAGGTTGGTCCTACGCAGTGGCGGAGCCAGGATAAAATCCAGGGGGTGCTAAAAAAATATCGTAAATTTTTTTTTATACCTATTAAGAAGATTTTTACAAAAATATTGAATAAATACTAAAATTGTGACATATTTATGATATTTTTAGTTAAATAGTTGAAAGAAACAAAAAAAATATATAGGAAAAAAATCCAGAAGAATTAATTTTAAAACAATATTGAAGGAAAACATTAAATTTAAATATGACATGACATTTTTAATTGAAATAGTTTAGAGAAACTAAAAATATACAAAGAAATCTCTAAATAATTGTGTGGAATAATGATATAATCAAACAAATAAAAAGTGATGAGTTTGAGATTTGAACCCAAGACCAGTTAATTCTCTTCCCTCCCCTTTACCAATTGAGCTAGATAACAATTCTACTTCAAATATCACTTAAAAATGTTATATTACTTTAAATATACTAAATATATGTAAAAAAAATATTATTTTTTTGTATTTTTTTTCCGGCCAGGGGGGTGCTCGAGCACCCCGATCAACTTAGCTAGTAACTAATCCTAATAAATTACAAGTGTGAATAACGTGTAAGAAACTTAAGAGCCACAGATATTATCCTTTGTGCAATCCATCAAAACTCTGATTCCTTTTATATACCTTTGAATTTATTCTGACGAATCAAACAATCAATTCAATTTTCCTAGCTAGTTTGTGTATAAAATAATAAATAAAGGAAAATTTTGGTAAAATACCCTTTTAGAAAAGCTAATTAAGTAAATGTTTATATTTAAACGGATATTAAGTAAATGTTCACAATTTTTATGTAATACCAACTCTACCCTTGTTATTATAATTTCCTCACCCCTCTCATTCACTCAGTACAGGAACACTTCTTCGCGTCTCTCCTTCGCTCCTACCACCGGGTCGCCGACTTTCACTCCTGCTGGTGGTCACTCTTACTGGTAATCTCCACTCCCTTTCTCTTTCCCATCCTTCTCAATCTCTTCCCTCATCTTTTCGGTTCCCTTCCCCTTTCGATTTGAGAAATTTCATTGTTTAGCCCCAAATTCGATTGCACCTGCTTATGCTCTAGATGTGAGTTTTTAGTGTGTTTCCCTTGAACCTACACAATTTGTGGACAGAAGAAAAGCAAATCGATTTAATAGACTTCATATACTCGATTGGATTCGGATTTGGGAAAACAAACCCTAGCATGTTTGGTGACAATTTGTTAAACTTGCAAAATATGTCAATTTGTTTAATATTGGTGACAATTTGTTAAATCTGATCATTTCGAGATGTTAATTTTATGATTTGGGACAACAGGTGCGGATTTTTGTGTGAATACATTGCTTTGATGACTATTTGTTTATGTGTTTTTAGGGTTTGTGTGTTTCTATCTACTTCAAATGGATAATCCAAGTTAGTGTTCTTATTGATGAATCTAATTCGTTCTTACTTTATATGTTGTTCTATTTCAAGTGTTTATCATTGCTTGTTTATTTTGGTGACAATTGCTTGTTTGGTGACAATTAGTATTTAGCTTGATTCTATATCATCAATTTAAATGAGACTATCAGAGGTTTGCTTCATTAATGTTTGGTGACAAATGGAATTTATGTTGTTATTTTTAGATTGCTGACAATTGATAGAGTTATATATTCTGTTTTGATGACAAATGGAATTTATGTTGTTATTTTTAGATTTGTGACAATTGGTAGAGTTATATATTCTGTTTTGGTGACGAATGGAATTTATGTTGTTATTTTGTTGTTTTTTAGATTGGTGACATTTAGAAGAGTTATATATTCTATTTTACTGACAAATGGAATTTATGTTGTTATTTTGTTGTTTTTTAGATTGGTGACAATTGGTAGACTTATATATTCTGTTTTGATGACAAATGGAATTTATGTTGTTATTTTGTTGTTGTCTTTTAGATTGGTGACAATTGGTAGAGTTATATATTATGTTTTGGTGAAAAATGGAATTTATGTTGTTATTTTTTTTTTTTAGATTGGTGATAATTGGCAGAGTTATATATTCTGTTTCGATGACAAATGGAATTTATGTTGTTATTTTGTTATTTATTAAAGATTGGTGACAATTGGTAGAGTTATATATTCTGTTTTAGTGACAAATGGAATTTATATCTCATTTAGCTATAATGTAATTTTCATTATCCTTATGTTCAATTGTAGTGGAAGTTGATGTATGTATACCATCAAATATATCGAGGGTCTTGCATTTCATGGTTGTATTGATGCTATTTCAGACAAGTATATGGATGCGTATAGAGAGAGAGGATGGCTATGGATTTGTTTAAGAAGTGTTGGACATGGGAGTATTAAGTAGTAGAATGTTGCAGATGCTTGTATTTTGATACTTATTGCAATCTGACTATCATGATGAATGTCTCAACCGTTCCCCTTTATTTTGGAAGTTAATGTAGTCTAACAATTAGGGATTTATATTAAGTAGTACAAAGTTGCCTGGTGCTTGTAGTTTGGAAGCTATTTTGGATGTTAAGTATGAATGTCTCAACTGTTCCCCTTTGTTTTAATATTTTTGCAATTTAATGTAGTCTGACAATTAAGTATTAGAAAGTTAAACTTTACATCAAATTTCATCTACTTAGGGTTATTATTGTAACAAAAATGTGTTAATATTAAATGACAAATGTGATGCCAATAGTATTGTACATCAAATTATTCGTTTGCTCAAGTTTAGCCCCTCTAGGGTCTATGCTCCCCTAGTTCTAGGGTTTTAGTTTCGTAACAAAAATGCGTTAATATTATATGACAAATCAGATAACATTGGTACTGTACACACATTTTAGGGTTTAGGGTCGATCTTGACCCTAAATCCTAAAGACTAAACCCTAAACCCTAAACTATAGTGTACATCAAATTTTCGTTTGCTCAGGTTTAGCTCCTCTTGGGTCTCTGCTCCCCTTATTCTAGGGTTTCAGTTTTATAACAAAAATGTGTTAATATTAGATGACAAATGTGATAACATTAGCATTGTAAACATTTTAGGTTGATGAAAGTGCTTTGTAGTTGGTGACAATTGGTTGATGACACTGGTTTGCCGTTGGTGACAATTAATTTCTAAAAAGAGGTGGTTGACAGTAGATTGGTGACAAAATTTTGTAATTGGTGACAGTAGATTATTGACCAAAGGTTGATGAAAATAGGTTGGTTACACTGTTTTATTGTTGGTGACGATAGATTAGCAAAAAGAGTTTGATGACAATAGGGTGGTGACAATGCTTTTTTATAAATTGGTGACAATACGGTTGATTAAACAATATGAAAACAATGTTATTTAGTTGATGACAATGCCTTGGTGATGTATAATGTTATGGTGACAGTTTTTTAAGGTTACAACATCATGGTGACAATATATTATCATCAACCTCGTCACTAATAGTTGTCACCAACAATTGTCATCAGGAAAATCATCTATTAGCAGAAAAACCCCATCTGTCACCAAAGAAAAGTGTTACTAGCAACTGTCACCCAAAATTTTTTGTCACCAACAATTATCAGAAGAAAAGAAAGAAAATCAATTGTCCCTAGAAAAGATTTCCCCCTAACTGTCATCGGAAAAAATAAAATGTCACAAAAAAATCAATTGTCACCAAAATAATTGTCACAATTAACTGCCACCAGAAAAATATACTCAACTATCACTAAAAAAACTGTCACCAAATGCAAGTGTTGACCGGAATGGTCAATGTTGACTAGTCAATGTTAAAATTAAAAATGGTCAAAGGGGGAAGGAGGAGGGTCAGGGTGGGGGAAGGAGGGGTATTTTTGGAAAAAAATGGAGCACACTCCTAGTTAATAATATCCGTACACGAGCGAAGGAATGGTGCAACAATTTAAGGGAGTAAATTTATTTTATTTTATATAATAAAGAAGAAGTCATATGACACAGAATACATTCTCTTTAATCTTAGTAGTATTAACCAATCAAAAAGTTTTCTCAGTTTTTTAGATATAGATAAATTTTGAAAAGATTTCACCCAATTTTACATGATTTAAATAATAATTATCTCTCTATATATAAAGAATTAATCATATGCATTTAAAACAATATGTACTACGTAGTATATAATATATCTAAGATAACATGTTTTATAATTTTTCTATTTTAAATCCAATTCTATCTATAATCCATAATTTTAAAAAAATATTAGCTGATTTCCACGTACGAGGGACCTTCAGCCAGGAATCAGCCCTGTTAAAACGTAATCCAACCCAAAAAATGACCAGGTGGAAGCTGATATTTTTTCTGTTGAAAAATAGACTGTTGATATTTTTTAATTCTTTTTAATATCAGTGATATTATATTGAACTTATGCTGATATTTTACTATTATTGATAATTTTCTGCTAACAAATTAACTGATTACCATTATTGATCTTGCGGACAAACTCGATCTCCTTGAAAGCTCGAGATCTGGTCGGAAATCAACGTCCAGAATTCAAGTCATCACCTTCACTGTGTAGAGCCACAAAGCATCACTCACCATCGTCGAATTGAGTACAACTGAGGGCACACAGAGCATCACTTTGACCATCGTCGAATCACACAGAGCCACCAAGTTGCACAAAGCCACCAAGCATCACTCACCTGTAAGACCCGGGGTCTTAAGAGGCGTCAACCCATGCCACCTAACCCTCTCAGGTCCGTTATCCTCACTTAGAGCATGAAAAGGAAGAGCTCTTCATTTTCCAACCCATCAGTTTTGTGGCAAACTTGTCGATGATGAAATCAAAGTCAACACCCTTAATACCACTGACTTCCTGCATTCTCCTTATCACCTCTTCCTTCACATTGCCAGACACGAACAACTTCGATTTCTGGGGGCTAACCTTCTGCCCCAAAGCCCCACAAAATCTGCTGAGGCACTCCAAAACCACCCTGATTTGAGCCACTAAAGCTTCGGCGAATAATAAGATCTCATCCACGAAGAACAAATGTGAAAGGGCATGAGCATTACGAGCGACTCTGATAGGTTTCCAAGTGCCCTCCTCAACCTCATGGTTAATTAAGTGTATCAGCTTTTAATTTCCAAGCACAGGACAAACATGTATGGTGATATATATATTGGGTCCCCTTGCCTGATCTCCCGAGTTGGACAGAACTGACTCGAGGCTTCCCCGTTCCAAAGCAATTGCATTCTAGAGCTCCGGATACAAGCCAAAATCCAGCGAACCAAGCGGGTCGGAATTTCAGCCCAAATAATAGTATCCTCAATAAAGTTCCAATTTAGTCGATCATACGCCTTTTCGAGGTCCAGTTTGAGACACAGCCAACCCTTCTCCCCTTTCTTCCTCCTCATGGAATGGACGACCTGCGCAATGACAATGTTGTCCATAATCAGCCTTATGGGGAGGAAGTTGCCTTGCATGGGACTAATCAACTTGACCATTAATGGCTAGAGTCTGTTCGCCAAGATCTTGGTAATAGTTTTGTAGCTCACATTGCATAAGCTTATGCCGCGGAATTGGCTCAACTTCTCGAGCTTTCCCACCTTCGGGAGGAGCGTGATAAGGGTGTCATTAAGCCCAGCGGGAAGCTGTCCAATTCTAAAGAAGGTCCTAACCATGGCCACTATATTCCTGCCGACCACCTCCCGACACCTTTGGAAGAATATAGGCTGAAACCCATCTAGCCCGGGAGCCTTATACGCCCCATGCTTTTGACAACCCTCTAGACCTCACCCTCCGACACCTTGCTAGCTACACGAATCAACCCACTCAACATCTTCCAACCCAGGGAAATCAGCCAACACATTGGAGGCCGACCAAGACATGGACTCCTCCTAGTAGAGTTTCTTAAAGAAGTCTAAGGCCAATTCCTCCAATTTCTGTTTGTCGTCGATCCATATTTCATTATCGTCGTAGATGCCCTTAACTCTATTCACCTTCCCCAAGGCAAGTCAACTTTCTCTCGATTTCTGCATCTAATGTATCTAGAAATCAAAAGAAAGTTGGCTTGCCTTGGAGGACAGGAATGTTATTCTTCATTTATTTTAACTACAAATGTTGAGTGTAATTATCAATTTGATGAAAAGAAAACATATATATCAACCAAGTTCTAATATGTACTATATATATAGCAAAATTATGAATTAATAGTATCATATATTAAATTTGTTTTTATTAGAATTATTGAATTTTATTTTGCCCGAGTGCCTCCCAAGCGCTAAGACCGACCCTCCAAAAACTTTCGTTACATATAACCTGACATTTTTGTTAATTTCTTATCAACTAAACCAGAAATGACAATTGATATAGATTAAAGACTTAGCAAACAAATTATCTAATCAAATAAAACTCTAGAAAGATCCAGTTGGGGGAATAATCAGATTGTGACACCCTATCAATTAATCGAGAAGACAACTAGGTCCCTCTCCAGTGCCCCTTGTTTCTTGCCAATTGTTTTCACAAGAAGAGCCACTGGTTTCCTACTTATCTCATTCTCATACTTATAACACGGCGTTATTATTGACAGGGTGAAAATCTCACAATATATACATGTCCGTCACGATTTTAAAATTTGTAGAAATATTATTCTGAAAAAAGTCAATAAAATAAGATTTAAAAAAAAAAACTTAATACTGTACAGCTTTTAAAATCGTGAGCAATCTATTTTTTTTTTTTTTACAATTTTTACACCTTATTCGACTGGTGATTACTGATTAGAGAGAAATAATTTGATATCTCTCAGATTTGTGAAATCTGTTAATTTTTCACGGTTTTCAAAACTGTTGCAGCATATTAAAATGAAACCAATTTTGCTTGTGCTAGTTCTCCTAGAAATTACTTCATGATATTTTGACTATGTAGAAAGTAAACCAATATAATATTTTATTATTATTATTATTGGCTCTTTTATTATTATTTTTATTTCATTAATATCATATGATTCAATATCAACCTAATTAAATCCGATGTAAATAATATAATATGAATTTACTCTAAATAAGAGCTAACTTCTAAATTCTCAATTGATCCATTCACAATGTTAATTAAAGAGTTAAAACTGTTTTTTTTTCCACCTTATGAAATAACGGTGGGTCATCCGACGTGGAGGGGCAACGCACGCCAAGCGCAAACGCGCTAACCAAGCCGAGCACACAAGCCGAGTGGGATTCCATCCTAAAACCAATTGGTGTTAGGTGGGGTAGCCCACCGGCTTATATGCAAGGCTTGAATTCAATTTTTAATCAATATGGGACACTCCCACAACTCATATTCTTCACACACCTTCTCGTCGGCGTCAAGATTTAAACTTAATACATATATTGCTTAATTAATCTAATGACTAGCTAGCTCTCCACCAGACTAGTAGACTGGTAGTTGGTATGGTTAACTTTTTTTGAAAATGCGGAAATGATAAGGTTGAGATTAACACAAAGACAAACTACGTAATTAAGAATACCATCAATTTTGATGACATTGACGTCTCCGTAGATTCTAATATGCATATATAAAAATTTGCCCAATTTCACTTGGTGGAGATCACTCAACATAAACAACATGGTCCATGGAATACCAAAATTATGTTTGTTCGGTTAATTAAAATAATTCGTTTATTATTTATATATATTTTTTGGATAAAAATTATATAAAATAATTTTTATAGAAATTTATATTTAATAGTAATAAGAATAAAATTATAAAAAAAATTAAAAGATTAATATTTATAAATTTTTTAATCCTTAAAAAAATATAAATAAAATACCATATATTTTACGGAGTAATTAAGAGGACACTCCATTACACTGGTAGTTGCTAATTTATGGCCGCAAAAATTAGCAGGCGCACATCATCTTCATATCATTTAGGATAAAATGTTTTTCTTTATTTTTCTTGTTGTTAGGAGGTTTGTCTGTAATACTACAAACCATGTACCTAAAAACTACAAACCTTTTTTTTTTTTTTTTTTTTTTTGGGGATATAAAATTACAAACCTTAAATACCATATAGTACAATCTACATGACGCGTATAAGTTATGGGCTTGCGTGTAAAAATGTTAGGGTGCAAATAAAAATATAATTTTTTCTTGTCTAGGGGTCAAAGGTTTGGAGTGTTTCACACTTCACATCTTTCTTCAATGTCATTCTCAGGTTAGCTCCTATGCAAGGTGACTAGAGACGTGGCAAGTTGATTCCTTTGTACAAGAATAAGGGTGGCGTTCGGTAATATGGTAAATACAAGGATATCACATTACTTGGAAAAAGGTTATTGAGTAATTGAGATTGGGGAAGTTGGTGAAGGTTTCTGAGATTTAGTCCAAGTTCATATCGGGTAGATCATCTATGAAAGTTATCCACCTAATGAGACGATTGATTGAAGCTTACAGAAACAGAAAAAAGAACTTGCACGTACACATGAGTTTATTGATATTGAGAAAGCTTATGATAGTGTCAAGGAATTTGTTATGGTGTTTGCTTAGAAGAAAAGAGGGTGCCAAGGATGTACATTAAACTCATAAAAGATATGTATGCAGAGGCTTTGACAATGTTAGCACCTCTGGAGGAGAGTTGGAGTACTTTCAGCTAGAGTTTCAGTAGTTTCAGGTGCATTTTGGCCTCCATCAGGGGTCATCCCTTATTCCTTTCCTCTTGGTCGTAGTGATGGATGTTCTGGTAGCACCAATGCAAGAAGATGTCATGTGGTGTATGCTATTTGCAGATGATATTATGCTTATGGACGACATGAAAGCAGGTCGGGTTGGCATGTAAGCTTGACAACAGGAGAGCGGTGCTTAAGGCAAATGGTTTCCGTCTAAGTATGACCAAGAATGAATATTTGCAGTGTAATTTCAGATCCATAGATGAGCTAGCCCGACTCAAAAGTTATGAGGCTGAGATTGCTGCTACCGAAGCAGCATTGCAGAGGACCTTTACCATATAAAGAACCTAGCTAGGAGCTGCAAGATACTTTCTGGGCTTAGAGATTTTGAGAACAACCACAGGAAAGTTATGAGGTCGTAGATACTGTATTAAAGAGTTAAAATTATATAAAATATTAATTTTTTCCCCATAATTTTATACTTATTAGCGATAAGTGTGAAATTATATTAAAAGAAATAGAATTTAATATTTTATATAATTTTTAACTTTTAAAAAAACGTATTAAAAAGTAAGATGATATCTTTAAACTGAAATAGTATTAAAATTATTGTATTCCATAATGTATGTACATATGTAGTTCTAGTTTCTAGTATTCATATTTTATCATACGAGTTTTCATCGATCAGATTTGTTCATGTATCAAAATTTCTTACTCGTTTACAGTGGCGGAGCCAGAAATCTCGGCCAGGGGGTGCTAAAAAAATTTCGTAAAATACTTTTTTTTTGATGTATACTTATTAAGAAGATTTTTAAAAAATATATTGAAAAAACACTAAAATTGTGATTTTTTAAAATGGCATTTTTATATGAAATATGACATTTTTAAACATAAATATAGAGAGAGAATTTTTAAACACTAAAATTTAAACATAAATATGACATTTTTTTAATGGAATAGTTTATAGAAATAAAAAATATAGAGAGAATTTTCAATGAAATAGTTGATAGAAATAAAAAATATAAAGAAAAATAAAAAGGAATTAATGATGTAGTAAGATAAATAAAAAGTGAATGAGTTGGGAATTGAACCCAAAACCTTTTGATTTTGATTCCCCTTAGACCATCCACAATGGTTTTGTGTAAAATGTACACATTTGCACATGATGTGTAAAAATACATATCACTTTTTAGCAATTTGCTCCATTGGTAAAATGTCCATTTTTTACACACCCTTGGAATACAATTCATTTAAAACAAAAAGAAAAATAAAATCATAAAAAAACAAACCAATGAAATTGTCTTGCTTTTTGTAAAAGTTTTTGCACATGGGGGAGATTGTGTGCTCAAATTTGCACATCACATGCTCAAATATGCACATTTGCACACACCCAAAACAACCAATGGAGTTAAAAAATGTCTAAAAAATACACATTTGCACATTTGCACACAACCATTGTGGATGGTCTTACCTCCTTCACTTACCACTTGAGCTAGAGAGCACTTTTGTTTCAAACATCCTTTAAACATCTTATATTCTCTTAAAAATACTATATATATGCAAAAAAAATTATTTTTTTTTGTATTTTTTTTTCCGCCAGGGGGTGCTCGAGCACCTCCAAGCACCCCTGGCTCCGCCCCTGCTCGTTTACATGACTCATGACCTACCTACAAAACTTGTTATTGATCATGACAGTTTTTTTTTCAATTAGAGATCGATGATGTCAGAAATGACACTAGTAAAATTAATTAATTAATAATTAGCTAGACTGAGACAAGATATATATACTATCTTTGATCCAGAATTTAATTAATTAAAAGTATAAATTGATCAGTATAACTTGGCAGCACTCAAACTTCTTCTCATCCGAATGTTGAATGGTTGATTCATTCACAGTTGACACTTCAATATTAATTATATAAGTCCAGTCTCTTTCACCAACCCAGTATGCATGGTACACAGAAATTTCTTTGAGAGGCCCTAACCAATGAGCTGCACGTAAAAATATAATAAAAAATGAAATATTCCCTTACAAGCGTATGAATATCTTTTTTTTTTTGAAGCAATATATATAAGAATTCGATTCTCTAGACAAGTCTAGAGAAACCGAGAGACCGGACAAGCCGGTGGATGGACTAATTACCATCATGTACTACTGGAAGCAAATAACTGAAGCAAAGGATAAAAATGAAATTACAGAAACAAATGACATAAATAAAAAACAAGGAACGTACAAGCCATCCTACACTGCGAAACACAAGCCAAAAGAAGAACGAAATGATCGGCCAAAGGGACAACGCACACAGCGAACTCTGGGGACCAGCGAACACCTCAGATTATGGACTCAAAGAGCCTTCAGATGTCAATCACACGTCCACGACGTCATCGAACATGACACATCAACCATCGCTCACAAGAAGCCTACAACACAACAAGAACAGCACAGTACACTAACCCGCAAATTCAACCACAAACCACACCATTGCTCAATCAAACCCCAAGCACTCATCTCAACCCTAAAGGACGATAATAAAAACGTGGGCAGACTACCACAAGGATAAGCCTAAATAGAGGTGATAAAAAACAAGACAAGGAAGACAAAAAGGGCAGTAATGAACCAGAAAGCGAATGAACGAGCGGACTACAACAATAAAAAAAGGCTAGTGGCACAGGAGGATCCCCCAGAGCACCGGCAGGTGGGCACGTCTAGAGAAGTAAGCTGGGGCTAACAACAAAGGACGACACCAAGCCAAGGAAGGTGCGGAGACTGTCGGTTGGGAGAAGGTCGGAACCAAGCCGAGGTGGAGATGAAAATGGCAACGGAACCATGGTAGGTGGCGGTGGCAAGCCCCAACAGGCGGCGAGCCAAAGAGGAAGGCTGTGGAGCCATGGTGGTTGTAACCCAGCGAGATAAAGAGGGAATCGAAGAGCTAACACTCTCTAACTCCGACGGACCCAACCGAAGCAAATAGAACGGAGCCATGGCGGTGGAGCCGAGGCGGCCAGTGGAGCCGAGGAAGGCGGTCTGCGAGGCTGTTGGTGGCATGGCTGCGACGATGTCATGAAGGCAGAGGTCGATCAACACAATGGAGGGTTGTGTAAGATGGTGGGGAGCTGCGACCCAAACGGAGGAAGTCGGAGGCGGAGGCAAGCACAAGCCAAGTGGCGGCGGTAGTATTAGGTTAGGTTTTAGCAAAGAGAGCGTTTGCTTCCAGGGTAGCGTATGAATATCATATATTCATACTTATATCAATTTATTATTTTTAAAAAATTTACAGAAAATCGCATTTTAAATATGGATTTCTTCAGTTAATTCACCTCTTAAATTTGAATTTACGAAAAACCACATGCTATTAGGGTACTGTAAAAAAAAGGCCACACAAATCCATACATCGTCTGATTCATGTTTGTAAGATTAAACCCAATTTTTGAGACATGCAAGTCGAGAAAAAGACAAATCTAAAACAACTCAACGGAAACATAAACGACAAGCGAGTTGGAGACGTAGTTCGGCGAACCTACTCTACGGGGTCTAAGAAGGGGAAACCCGAGCCCGATTCACTAAGCAAAGCCATTCTTTACACAGAGTAACAACACCAAGACAAGTGGCAAGCAGAGGGTACAACTCGGATCTTTGCTTTAGATCAACGAAGGAACGCGAAGAAAGGAACAGAAAACCCCTTGGATCTCGGATCTTGGATCTAAGATGGAGTTGATGAAGACTATGTCTTCTCTTTCTTCTGCATAGGACCTTTGCTTTAGATCACCAATGGGCGAAGCTTGAGTTAGGTTTACCTTCTCGTGCTCTCTCTCTCTTCTACATTAGGGTTACCTTTCACCCTTGGTCGCGCCCCAGACCAACTAATGGATTGAGATAATGAGATATGAAATTTGACTCCATTTTTGAAATAGTAGCTTTAATGGAGTTGCTTCCTTATCTTTTTTTTAAGAGGCGAGAATTTGGGTGGTGTTAGACCCCGTTGAACAACCACCCAAGAGTATCCTTACGGACAAGAGCCTCAAACTTTAATTTGGACGCGAAGCCAAAGGCGCAGAGTCCAACACCACCCGAAGATGTGTCACAAAAACAGCGACTTTGTTGACTTCCCAAGGCATGTGAACAAAGATTGACATCAAAACTCTGAAATTAAAGAAGAAGAGGGAGTCCAACAACATCACTCAAGTTTCCAAAGACTTCTCCAAACTCCTTTGATCACATTGATGACTGGCGACAATGAGGCAATCTCCTTTAACTTCAATTTTTCTAAAACCAAGCCTAGCCAAGTTGAAGACCAAAAGCTTCTGTCTAGAGAGTTATAGTTGATCCGCACCTACGAGCATCGTAGCTAATCTCTATGATTGTTGTCTTGAAGTACAAAGCATGCAAAAGTAGGGCATGACAAAAACTTCGCTCCATCAAATTTTAACGACGAAAACCACTTCGGCTTTTTCCATCAAAGGCTATTTATCTTCCCTATCTTCTTTTTTCTTTGATACCTTTGTTGTTGTTTTTTTTGCTATTTCTCTTTTGATTTTCTATTGGGTATTCTCTTTTGATTTGCTATTTCTCTTTAGTTTATAGTTAAGTGTCTATGACAATAAATTGAAAAAGGAAAATAGATTAAGGAACTGATATATGAAGGAAGATCTTGTGGGGTGGTGGCATAGGAATTTCGGAAATGAGAGACAAAGGTGGTGATATAAGACAAGAAAATGGCTATGGTTATCCATGAGGGCGCTTGTCTTCGGAGGATAGGGAGTGGAAGAGTCGCACCGAATCACCAATCACCTGATCTATTGTCACTATTGGCGACACAATCCCATATCCACAATCATCGAGGAAGGAGGAAAAGGAAGATTTGCAAATCTGATACTCCATACCCCCCCCCCCCCCGGCCATAATAACTAGGAGAAATAGCCAAGAATATTCTCTTTTGACTTATTATATGGTTTTATTGTTTCCCCGTTGCCAATTTTGGAAGGTTATCTATCCATAAATACTAATGTAATATGAACTTTCACATCATGAATTCCTCTCAAATATCATCATCATCTCACTCTTCAAATAAAACTATTGAGATTTCTAATTCTACCTTTAATTTATTTAAACAGGAGCAGAATATGTTATTTTGATGAATCTATAATAAAAGAGGTGAATGTCATTTTCTAAAAATATTATTTATGCAATGTTAATTTAAATATGTCAAATATTATAGTCGCATCAAATAACTCTTGAGTATCTTTCCAATACTATAACTTTTATTTTAAATTAAAAATCATAATTATATAATATATAGATTAATAATTGTATTTTTTTTTATAGATTTATATAAATATTAAACAATTAAAAATAAATAAATAATCATATAATTTAGCCTTCCAAAAGAGAAGCCAAATTTGGTCTTTCATTTGGAAATAGGCCAAAAACAAAAAAGGCTAAATTGGGTTTTGGCCTAGTTATGGTAGAAAAATTAGGCTAGCTAAAAGCCAATTTTTAGCCTACGATGGGAGATAGTCTTATAATATATAATTAATATTTGGGGGGGGGGGGGGGGGGGGGGGGGAGGGGTGAGATAGAGATGTTTGTTTGTGGCATTTAAACCCCAAATTATTTTAGAGTTTACTTACATTCTCGAGAAAAACACATTTATAGTTACTTTTAGTTCCGGATGAGGTTGCAGGTGGTTAAGTGAAAACTCATATATTTAATAGGTGATTTTGCCTAAAATTTTCTATTAATCTTATTGGTTATACTAATTTCATTTTGATTACATTATTTAGGTTTATCTCTATTGATTAAAAAGGTTATATAATATATAAGGTTTCTTTGATCATTAATTTTGATCGCAAGCTCTATGTTATGACCCGAACGGATGCACAGGTCAAGCTCCCATGCATGGAAGCTTATGGAAAGATTGATGAACAGAAGGAAGGGGATGAGAAATTAGATAGATGAGACAAAGAAAGAGGATAGAGAGAACGAGAATATGAGATAGAAAGAGAGAGATAGAGATTACTAGATTAGGGTAAACAATTGGATTATTACTTGGATAACCTCCTCAATTACGATGTCCAAGGTATTTATACCCTAAACCCCTAATAATAAGCACATAACACTAACATTTATCCATTTCATTTATCATACAAAATTGACAAAATTGAAGAGGACAAAAAAGGCCCTCCAAGGCTCCAACCAAAAAAAAAAAGAAGCAAGTAATCCAAAACAGACAAGGCCAACAACATTCCTAATGAATGCCAAACCCATGCCTCTTGCAGCATCCATTAGAAGGCTGCATCATATCATATGAGACCTACTGAAGAAGTTATCTTTATGTTGTCTTCTTCTTCTTCCTCTTAGAGGAGCACTCTGAAACCTATCAACTAATCGCTAGTCGAAATCAGTAGTGACTCACTTCGTGTCGGACAAACCCTAGCTACAACAATCTCAAACTCTCTCAGTAAATTATGGCCATGTTAGCAAAATGAGAAGACAAGGCAGATCCAGAGAGAGTAGCCCTACTCCTCTGGGCCCCACCCATATCTCTCCTCATGGGCTTGAGCCTGAGCATATGGCCAGGTGGGTCCCCCTTGGGTGGCACCTCATCAACCTTGTCCCCATCTCTGGTGCAGGTGATGGAGAGCCATTTGGAGTGCATGTAAGCATACTTCCTCCATGGTGGAATGTGAAGGCCTCTCTCCTTCATGGAGTCCTCAGCTGCTATGCACACAAGCCTCACCACCTGCCTCAGCTTCTCCTCTCTCCCTACAAACATGGTTGGGAGGTTGCTTGATAGCTCTGTGTAACTCTTTGTGGGCCTTGCCACCTCAAATTGAGACTTGAAATCAATGTCTACTATCACCCTTCTTCCTGATCCTCCTATGATGTCTATGTATTCATAGTTACCTGCATATATGCATCAAATTCACTAATTCAGATTCTGTGATATACAGATACATAACTCTCTCTTAATTATGTTAATTAAAAATATCAATGTTTGGTGTTTATTTTACATAATTGTTATTGTCATCCTTCATGATAGACGGGTTAGTTGAATTGTAGTTTTCAAAAATGATTAATAGATGATTTTATGCATTTTCCGACAAAGTTAAAAAAAATAGAGTAATAAACAAGTATAATAATATAAGGAGTATTTATTCGTCTTCTTTAGAAATATGTAAAAATTTAAATAATATATAATAATAAATAGTAATGGATTTCTCGAAAGAGCATGGAATATTGGATTGGATACATATTCAAATACTCTATATACGAAGACCGGAAAAAAAAAGGAAAAAGAAAAGTCTATATATAATTATAGAAAATATTTCAATTTGTATGTTTTGACGGTTCCGTTTGTCAGACTTATCAATTATCGAGATTCGGATATATCTGACCTCGAATTCTTACCTAACATGAAAAAAAAAATAGACTTGAATTTGATGTGTCAAATTCAACCAAAAATCCACTCATTATTCATCATAAATTAACACACCTACTTCATATATACTCCATTTTATAAAATTCAGGAAAAAAAAAATCTTGAACCAAATCATTTAAAAAAAAAAAAAAAGCAATTGAAGCACATAACACCAAATCTAAAAAAAGAATTAAAAATGTATGTTTATGGATGAAATAGGCAAAGGTTAAGTGAAGTACCAGATGGGCAACCAGGAGAGGAGATCCAGGAGGTGAAGCAAAGAGAAGCATCAAATCCATCTCTGTTGAGACACGTGGCAAGCCATCTCTTGAGGCTGGTTGTCTTCTCCAACTCCATCTTCTTCCTCATGTGGATCCCCACTCTCTCTTCGATTTGGGCTTCTTCTTCCGTCTTTTCCCCAAGGATCTCCTGAATCCAATTCACACATACATACATGTCAATTAAAATTCAAATTCCCAATCAAATTAATCAAATGAAATCAAATCAAACTCCATCTTACTTGCAAGGTGAGAGATCTCGATTGATGGTGGCTCAAAGGGGAATTTGCTGTTTGCTTTGGAATTGAGCAGTACTGGTGGTGGTAGTGACCGGTTGTTGTTGCTGTTGAAGATGGCTCTGATTCAATGAAATCATGGACCATCTGCCATAGGCGTTCTTCCTCCAACTCCAAGCTCCCCATCTCTCTTAATTTCTGTGTGTGAGTGGATAATCATCGTAAGAGTAAAGGCGAGAGCGATGCTTATAAAGAAGGTGTCAGCTGCGTTGGAAAAAGAGGGGTTTTTTTAATTTGAGAGGAAATTACAGGTCTATGGTGACAGATGATGACATTTTTTAGAATAATCCATCCCCTTTCAATTTTTTTTCTTTTTTTTGAAAAAAACTGATGGAGGGAATTATTGAGAGGAATATCCGGTGATTTTTTTAATAATTGGAAAAAAAGAAGACGCTGTTTTTATCTAGTTGCAATGTTAAAATCAATGTGACTAGGCTGAGGATAAGGACGTCGTCAACAGAGTTATAACATGAATAATTTTTGTTTTTTTTGGTCAAACCTAAACAAGTTAGCGCGTGTTGGACAATTGAGGTTTTTTAGAGGTTGAATATTTTCAAGTAAGTAGAGTTTATTTTGTTTATTATGAAGGTGTGGGCGGTAGATATTTTTTTTAAAAAAATAACCTTATAAAAAAGTTGATTGGTGTTTATTGGTTATAAGTTTGAAAAATATATTTGTGGTGGAAATGGATAAAATACCCTTCATAAACAACTTTTTTTTCAAGCGGTAAATTTATAGAGAAAATTTCGTAATTACAAACAAAGGCAAGCCAATTGGCCAGCCAAAAGGCCGGATCCAAAATTCAAGCCCGGTGTATACCCAAAAAGTGACTCTCTAAATGACTTCATATTTGCTCAGTCCTCAACTCTCGCTCTTGCACCCTACTATATGCCCTACGAATTCAAAGTACTTCGCAACCACCTCTTCTCGGATGGTGTTTTGCCTTTACACCTAATTGAGATTCGGTATTTACAAGACTTCACTATCCTCAATGCCCAATGTCTAGACTTACAACTCTCGCTTTTAAACACTACACTATTTCTATCTAACCAAGTGTAGTAGACAAAAGCCAAGAAAACAAGGAACTTTGTTTTAAACACAACCTTCTTCCTTACCCCCCATGTCCTCATTTCCAAACTATATATAGTAGCCATTCTTCAAGTCCTCCCACATGCGTTGGAAGACCAATCCAACTCCAAACAATGTCTCGAGCCTCTAGAATCACATGGCACTCAAACCACAAGTGGTTCTCGGACACAAAGCAGCCTCATCCCCATATAATGCTTGATAATTCGCCCCGTCTTTAACCTCTTGTTAACAGCTACCCAAGTGTCGAATGCCATTCACTTCTTGAAGGGCATATTGGAACAACCCACCCACCCCCCCCCCCCCCCCCCCCGAAAAGGAGGTGGAGCTCTTTCCCCTAAGTTCCATTTTCAAGAAATTTAACATACTTCTTCACATCTCTTGAATAGGTAAATAAAGAGCGGTCATTCCGGGGTTCGAGCTAGGGACCTATGGATACTACCCACAAGACCTATGAGTACTACTTCTTCACATCCCACACCCCTTACAAAAGCGGTTGGTTGTACCACAAACTACTTTTTTTTTCTTTCACCCCCTGCACCCCAAAACCTCCCCCAAAGATACTACCAAACACCCCCTAATCCGTTTGATTGATAGGTTGTTGTACAAGTGATTGACCGTTATTTTTTTAGGGTGATTTTTTTAAAGGCAAAAATGCATAAAACCACCCTTTATTCACCTTTGTTTGCAATTAACCACCCATTATTCAAAAATGCTCACTTAACCACCCCTTATAACAAATTGTTTGCAAGTAACCATCCATCCTCCCATTTTTCTGTAAATTCTGACCCAAATTTTTTTTCCTACCCGAACCCAAAAACCGGGTAATTTTTTTGGTCAACTGGGTTTAGACTCGGTGACCCGATTGACTCAATTGATCCGGTGAACCGATTAACCCAATTGATTTATAATTATATATGATTAATTTTTTTATGGAGATTCCAATTTAGTACATTTTATAATTACAATCACTTGATCTTTCATTTTCAAATCAACTTTTATATTTATTTGTATTGTATAATACTCTCTCTGATCGATAATATTTGATTTTTAAGAAGATAAAAACATTAAAATATTAAAACAATTATATGCTTAATACTAATTGCATGAAATTATTTATTTTTAAAAAATTATTTAAAAATTTGATATTTTAGATATTTTTAAATTTTATTAAAAATTACAAGAAATAGTAAAAATCAAATATTTTAGATCAAATATAGTATATAATTACAAGCGCTAGAACTTAAGAACCACGTCTTTAATTTTAGCATTTTAAAATTATCACAAAATTACCAAATCGTGATTTTTTTAATTTAAAAAATAGAAATTGACAAATCCGAAATCGACCCGATTTGATCCAAAATCGGGTCAAACTCGAGTTCAAGTCAACTCGGATCTACACGGGACCCGTTTTACGCGAAACCCGAAATGACTAAATTTGGGGGCATTTTCGTCTTTTACTTTTAAGTTGAATTTGAAGAAAAATGGGAGGATGGGTGGTTACTTGCAAACAATTTGTTATAAGGGGTGGTTAAATGAAATTTTTTGAATAAGGGGTGGTTAATTGCAAACAAAAGTGAATAAAGGGTGGTTAAGTGAAATTTTTTGAATAAGGAGTGGTTAATTGCAAACAAAGGTGAATAAAGGGTGGTTTTATGCATTTTCGCCTTTTTTTAAAGTAAAATAATACTCTATCCGGGTTTTTGTAGTTATATAAAATATTTTTTATTAATTTTTTTAAAATAATTTCATCTGGTAAAAGTAAAACGAGAAATATGGAAATAATTGCACATGAAATGTTATTGTGTGTTTTGGTGTCGTTGGAAATATGGACTGAAGTGATGACAGTACATGAACCAACTATAAAGTCGTAATATTTGTTATTTAATAATTAATAATGTCTAGATTAATGTATTTAGATCATGGTATGACAACACTATATATTAGTCCTTTTTGCGAAAAAGAGAGAAATTTGAAAAAAAAAAAAAAAAAAAAAAGAGTAGGTATTCAAATATATAAGGAGTGAAATCCTCCTATATCTTAAAGTTGAGTCGTTTCTAGGCTTCTCAGGCTATTCACGTGGAGCCTTCTATAATTTTTCTTTTCCCTTTCCTATTTTGCCCTTCTCTTCTCTTTCTTTATGCACCTCTCTCACCCACGATCTGATAATGGCGAGAAACTCCCGGTGGGAACGCCCAGTTGCTTCCCACGCTAGGGGCGAACGCCATGTTGCCCTTCTGTTCTTCTTTCTTTCTAAAATCTCTCTCCCACGATCTGAGTTTCGTCCCCTGTGAGTCAAAGCCGCCTCCAATTTCCTCCTTTTTCGTCAAAGCAGCTTCAAATCGATTCAATTTTCTAGGTGTGGTGGAGGAGAGAAATGACGGGAGCGATGCTCAGCAATTTGAAACTCAGCGTCCCTAAAATGGCGACGTTTGCTGTCAAAGAGAGATCCTAGGAGGCTAATAGCGGATTCGCTGGCGGAGCTAAAGATTAAGAACTCGAAGGTGCTGATTTTGGGCGGTACCGGCCGAGTTGGCGGCTCCACCGATGTCTCCTTCTCCAGCTTCCGGCCTGATCTCTGCCTCTTCATCGCCGACCGAAATCGGTACGATGTTTAAATTTTATAAGAAATCGTTCTCAATTGTTTTCTGAAAAAAAAACAAAGAAAAATGCTTTGATTTTTGTACTAAATGGATGAGAATGCGCGTCATCTTGCAGTGAGAAAGGTGATGCTTTTGTGAGTAAGATCGATCGGGAAGCAGTCTAAGTTCGTTCGAGTTGATATTGATGATGTGGAATCCCTGTGAGCGGCTTTAGATGGTAAGCAGTTGTTCTAATTTTAATGGTTGTTTATGATTGAAGATTTGGCAATAATATTGTAATTAGCGTGAATGGTAATTCAAAACTAATCACTGAAAAAACATGCTTGTGTCTCTATTGGTTGGCTGATTAAATTGAATTATCTAAATGTGTGATAGATGTGGATCTGGTAGTTCATACAGCAGGACCTTTTCAACAGGCTGAAAAATGCACTGTGCTAGAAGCTGCTATACAGACCAAGGTGAGTCATCCAACATAACTTGTGAGCACTCATTTCAAAGTTTTTATTTCTTTTGCAAAACTCTCAATTTATTATTAGAAAGGATAATTTTTTTTTCATGGTGTAAACAAGTAGACGTGAAAATTTCAAAATCATGTTGCTCATATATGCTAACAAAATAATATATAATATAATATGGCGGTAAGAGTGATGAAGAATGGATAATCTAAGGAGGTTTCGATTAAAAATGGTTGTCAATCAGCTTTTCTTTTATTGGAATTGTCGCTTCCTTAGTCTTGATGCCATTGTCGCAATATGTTGTCGCAATATTTTCCTAGTGGATGTAGATAACCCATATCTGATTTGAAATTGAGACATTGATGCAAGTTCTCTCATATTACATCACCTTAGAGCAATGTAAAAGTTGTACTTACGGTTTCTTTTTATGGTTCTTGTAATGGCTCTTCAAGGTATTTTTAGTCTTTGAACATTATTTTGTTGAAAGTAATCCTTTTGACAATTTGTAGGTGCTCTTTGTTGCAAAGCCGTTTTCGGTATAAGCTCATCCTGATAAGGTTTTGGCCAAGAAGTTGAATGAATCACGTCCCAATCTTTACAGCGATGACAATTTGTAGTTGCTTGGTTTGGTCGAATGGCATCCAACGAGGCAAAGGGGCTGGTGGGAAAATTCCTGGTCCAAAGGAGCCAACAAAATCGTTGCAATGCAAGATGTTGAAGGAGCCAGCAAAATCCTTGCAAATTTGAGATTATATTGTTTGTAACTGATATTTTCACCTAAATAAGAGTTTAGGTGAAAAACAATTGAATCCTAAGTACACTTAAAATCCTCTCCTTTGGAGACCAGAGAGTGGATAGCCTAATCAAAAAAAAAAATTCACCCCCGTTTTTGCCTTGTCTTCTTCTTCCTTTCTGAATTCTGAACGAGCGCTTTGTTTTTTTTCCTTCCTTTCTCTCTTTCCCCCTCCCACGATCTGCTCTCCAACTCCCTATTAATCACAACCCGCAGGAGGAGAAGACCCAAGAGGATCTTTCATCGACAAGGAATTGAAACATAGCAACAGGGCGAGAACTACCAGATCTCCATCTTCTTCGAGGTTTTGTCCGTCGAAGAGCCATCGCAGAGTTACTTTCGTCTTCTTCGAGCTTTTAGGGTTCTGTGTAGTCACCAAACATGGATATATCTTTAAATGCACCGGTTTCCAAATGCCTACGAGAAAAAGTTATCTCGCCACTTGCTATTTGATAAGAGTGCTAACAATGATCATGAAAGAAGTATACTTGCAAAGTTGAAGCATTAGTGTGGTGCACAATTCACGTCTAAGATGGAGGGGATGGTGAGTCCAGACTATAGTTTCTATTTGATGTTGGTTTTTGGTACGAAGTAGTGTAACTGATTTGATTTGGCACGGGAGAAATAGGGTCAATTTGAGGAATATCTTCCAATTTCTATATTTACAGTAGCTGAATTTTTACAGCAGACTGGTTTTATAGAGCTTAAGATTTTGTACAATTTCTATTGTTAATTTTACAGCTTCTGTTCAACCATTGTTGTCATGTATGGGCATGAATTCAGCTTCTATTGTTTTTCTTAATTGTGCAATTTCAGATTCTGTAATTTCAAGCTTTTTGTTTATGAATTTTTTTTATCTGAATTCTATTTCAATTGATCGCAAAAGACCAAAAGCTAAGCAACATGATAATTAACTACACAATTACACATAAGCATAGATAGTTTATACGATATTTGAACTCGTATCATCTAAAACGCATTGATTAATATGATAACATCAGAAAAATAAGATAAGTATATTTGGATTAGTTTTAAAAATCCCGTGCGTGGCGCACGGGGTATAGGCTAGTTAAAATTTAAAATTAGAGAAAAAGATAAGGGATAGTGTGAATCGAATGGGTAAAACGGTTAATTAGACTATACAAAGACTATCATCTTCAATATGTAAAGTATATAGACATTAAATCCATTAGCTTATTTCAAGCAAGCACAAAGAGAATATAGCCTTTAGACTGATATAAGAAGTATATGGACGTCTCCTAATTTTCAAGCTCACAATTTTTATCTCGTGATCATGAATTACGAATTCAAAGACAATAGCTTTATAAGAGAGAAGAGATCCGTCAATGTTTAGTTTGAATCTAGCTAAGTGATTGATTAGGTATATATTCTAACGATTGTCGATCAATTGATTGAGTAATATATTCATATTTCATAATTTAGAAGGTACATCGATTCATTATGATTATGTTGTTTTTTAATTAAAGGAAGTAAGAGGAGTTGATAATATTCTTTTCTCTTTATTAAAATGATACTATAATTCAACACTTGAAAATAAAGTAATCACACAAAAGTGTGTAATGGACATCTTACTCGTTAAACACTTGTTTGATTCGAAATACTTTCGATCGGATTCCGCAAAAGTTGATTTATATATATATATATATTGCCTTTTCTAGTGATTTAGTTCTGTCAAATTCACCAATTGTTTTTAACTTGCAATGGGCACTTCGCCTTAACCAGAATTCACTGTTTTTTGGTATAAAGAGTGAGGAAGATGAATGTAACCGTTAGGACAACTTTTCCACTTACATCCAACTCGATTTGCACTAAGTTTACCTATGAATGATTTATGATTGTTTACATCATACACCTTGTGGTGGTAAATATTTCCGACACATGACCCAAACGTCAGTAAACGTCACATACCATGTTGCCACTCAATTCGACGGTAAAAATAAAACTTAATTTTTCCCCCTAATGAATGGTAAGTGACAAATATCAAATATGAAAAGAAGGTCTATTACACAATCCAACTAAATATCCACAACCTAGTTATTGAAAGAGACTCTCTTACAATTATCTAAAATTTAAAGCAATTGGGTAAGTGTCATTGGGAAATAGAGCTTCTAATGAGGGATATTAAATAGATAACCAAATCTCTCAAGATAACAACTTTTTCTCATGTGTCCTGGGAAAAGTAACAGAGTTGTAGATAAGTTTGCACACCTTAGTCACTCTTATTCTGGGATTGCACTAGAATCAAACAAAGATTACATTGATCTCATTCGAAATGATGCTATCGGTTAGCCCCTACTAGCCGAATCCTTACTCGATAAAAAAAAATCAAATATAAAGGGGTGGGTTTTCAATTCGGAACAAGAAAAAAAACATAAACCCCTTCGGCATTTCTATGATTTCTTGGAACCGGAGAAATCTAAACTGGTGGTTAAGATTATAGTTGAAGTAGTTTTGAGTTAGCTAAGATCGGCCCACTAACTACAACGTGCCAAGACAAGGAGTCAGATTGGCCCAACAAAAATCAGCCCAAGTAAAGTAACCCATGACTGATTAAAAAGATGTAAATATGTACGCTTCTCTACATATGAAACTTGTGTGAAGAATCACTTAGCTTAGCTAGGCAACTTTATACTACATTGCATAGTCTCCCTTGACTATATTGTTATTAGATGGATTGACTATGCACAACAATCCATAAATTATGCTAAAATAATTGTCGATACATTGAAACCTATTCTAAAAAAACTGATCCAACAAATGCAAGAAGCATTCATATCCAAAAGAGCAATACAAGACAACATCCTGTAACTCATAAAATCTTTCATTCCCTTAAGAACAAAAAAAGGTAAATAATGAATGGGTGCTAATAAAACTGGATATGAAAAGGCTTATGATAGAGTTAACTAGAACTTTTCTAGTATTTAAAATCCTTAAAAATTTCAGTTTCGTTCAAAAATTCCGCTCTTAGATTGAACAATATATTAAAACAGTTTCCTTTTCTATTTTAGTAAACGAAAGACCTTCAAAACCATTTAAACCAAGAAGATAATTAAGACAAAGAGACTATCACCATTACTTTCCATTTTAAGTGCAGAAATATTAGCCAAAAAACTGCAAACAATGAGTAACCAAAGTAAGAATGAGATCAGTTTCAACATCACGAGAATTGGACCAAATATCCCCTTCATTTCCACTGTAGATGATAGATGATATGATGATTTTTGAACTTTTGAAATGCAAAATCTTTCCGATCATAATGAAGCAATAAATCCTTTGACTGAGGCTTTAAAAAAATTTCATATTTGGAACTATGGAATTATGGAGGAAAGATCGAAAAGAAAAACATGATATTCGTCCAATGATTATTCTAAAGTGAACCTTCATTTAGGTTGCTAGGCAAGTGGGCTTTATTAGTTTGTGTTCAGATTTTTATTTTATTTTATTTTATTTTTAATCTGTGTTCATACTCTAATTGAAAGATCTTTCTTTAGAAAATGAGTGTTTACGCTCTATATACCATAAATCCTGCACGTCAATGAGTTAATTAATTTTTTAAAAGTGTTAATTAATTAAAAAGGATGTGCATTTTTTAATGGTGGATTTGCGGTGTATTTAAAAACACCCTAAAATAAGACACCAGATTTTCTTTTTGTTTTTTTTGGTAAACATAGACACCAGATTTCTTCTTCACCAAATTATTCAATTACGGTGATTAATTATTCGGCTGAAATATGTATGATATGTGTAGTTCCATGCAGTTTGAATGGTAAAAACTAAGAGTTAGTAAAATTTGACCCGACTCGAGAATCCGACCGATTGAAACCCAAAAATCCGATTCATCCTTTAATTATCTTATTTTAAAACCCAAAAATCTAGTATTATGTACAACTCGAATCCGATTGAAACCCAAAAATCTAGTATTATGTACAACTCGAATCCGAATCTGGCCGCAACCCGTTTTGACTCGAGCAAAACCCGATTCATCCTTTAATTATCTTATTTTAAAACATTTAAATATTTGAATTACATATAATGAGACTTAATATAACTAAATAAATTATGCTTAATAGTCCGTAATTAAGATAAATAAAAAATAATCATCATTTTATAATAAAATAAATGTGATCCGACTTGATCCGATCTGAAATCCATTTGAGCTGAACTTATCCGATCCGAAGATTTACTCGACCCACCGAACATACAAAATACATGATTACATGACACATAACTTGACCGAAAAATCATCTCGTGTGATAAAAAAAGACTACAGAGATTAAAATATGTAGTAAAATAAAAAATAAAAAAATAAAAAAGGACAACGAGGAAAGCGTTTGAAATGTCTTCGGCCGAAGACGCCATAGTTGACTTTTCAACTCCGAAAATCTTTGGGACTGTCTCAACACGACTCTCACACGAAAACTTCAACTCCTTCCCCACCCCACCAAATATATCTCAGATCTCCGCGTGACAGAGATCGGAACCTCCAAAAACTGCACTTCCATTTCTCACTCGACTCTCACTTCCACACACCATTGCGGAGCTCTGTTATCGTTCCCCATCTTCCTAGATGAACTGTCCAGAGATTTCCCACCCCGCCGGCGGTGGAGTTCACCGGCCTGGGAGGAGAGCGGTTCAGCTCCAGGGTCCCCGCCCATCTCCTCTGTCTTTCAACAAAGAGTCCCGCAAGCTAGGGAAGCCACCACGAGCGCCGCCGCCGTTCAAGCTACCGAGAGCGCCGCCGCACCAGCCGCCTAGAGCGCCGATGCCGGAGATCCGGGAGCCGGTGATCATCTACTCCGTGTCCCCGAAAGTTATCCACACGGAAGCCTCTGATTTCAGGTCGGTGGTGCAGCGACTGACCGGGCTCTGTTCTTCCTCATCCGCCGACGAGATCTCCGCCGGTGGACCCGTGTCTCCGGCGGCAAGGATGGCCGCGATCGAGAGGGCAAGTCCAACTGGGAGGGGGAGGGAGAGGGAGAGAGTAGCTGTAATTGGTGAATTTAAGCTTCTGGATATGATGGGTTGGGAAACAGGGGAGGTGGACTTGGGTCAAATTCAGGGGATTTTATCGCCGGCGCCGGCGAATCTGCCGGAGGTGAGTTCCGGGATGTTCTCAATGGAGGTGGAACCGCAAACGCTTATGGGATTTGAAGACAATTTGATGAGCCCGTCGGTGTACGGGAACCTGTTCTTAGGGAGTCCAATTTCAAGTGCTCTGTTTTCAGGCGCCCCCATGTTCTCTCCCACCCTCTCCCCTGTTTTTGACATCTCAACACTCTTTCATCACTGAAGAGATGATAAGAGTAATAATGTAAAAGACAGGTTTTTTAGGTGATTTCTTAGGGTTGGTTTTAAATTTTAATGTGGTTTATCAGAACTAGAATTAAAATTGATTGGATTTATTCATTTTTGGCTGAGAGATTGAAAAGTCATTCCTTTCTGTCTATTTTTGCCAATTTTGGAGAAAACATTTGGATGTAGAAAGTGTGTGTCAGTGAGCCTGCACACGAGTGTTGTTTATCACTTGGAATAAAAGTTCTAATGTATTTTTTCAGGGTCAGGGTCAATTTGATCCCAATTTCTAATGTATGAGACAACACTTGATCTGATCCCGATCAGCATCTATTTCAGTCCACATACATTAATGGAAATAATTACATTGGATTTAATGACTAATACTACTGTTTTCTGAACAGCAACCACAAGGGGAAAATCTACATATCACTGGTGAATTGTTTGCTAAACACAAGCTATGAAACAATCCAACTCCACGTCTATTGTTTCAGTATAATACAACGGCGAGTAATAGGTGTTGCTATGGGGAGTTGTCTCCTATGTTTGCTTTGCAATCTTATTAGCTGTTGCACGAAAGCATGATTGCCCGACAGAACCAGACAGTTCAAGACCCAGTTGAAGGAGAAACAGACGTTCGAGGCAAAAACCCTCCCCAAATCATATTGATTTTCAGCCTCCAACCACTCAGCAAGTCCTCGGATTTTACAGCGGAATTAATCACTAGCAACACCTGCTTCTCGAAAAGCAGAAAGCTTGCACACTCCCACATTATTCTTATAAGAATGCCCTTGGTGAGCTTGTTTAGAAATCACAAGCTAAGAAACGAACAGAGTCGATATCTAATGTTTCAGTGTAGTACAACAACGAGCAAAATGCGTTACTCATCACAATCGGATTTGACGAGAGAGGCGCCTGTGTTTGCTTTGCAATCTTATTATCTCTTTAGCGAAAGCCTGATTGCCTGTCAGCAACAGCCCATTCAAGACACGGTTGAAGGTGAACTTTCTAGGCAAAAACCCTCTCTCAATCATATCAATTAACAGTCTTCCAGCGACCAGTAAGTCCTCGGGTTTCTTCCTGACAAACATTGAGCCTATCAGAACATTGTATGTGTCAAGATTCGGCAAACACTCTCCAGAACACATTCTCTCAAATACCTCCAAACCCTTCTCAATCTCCCCTGCTTCGCAGTAGTACCGAATCACAAGATTAAACGTTTGCACATTCGGTTCACACTCGTCATCTTTCATCTTCCCCATCAACTCAACCGCTCTGTCCATTTCATTCGCGTGGCACAGCCCTCTGATCAACACAGTATAGGTAGTCGAATTCGGGACATAGCCCTTCCTCAGCATCTCCTCAAACACCACAACAGCATTCATCACACTGTCTTTCTTGCACAAAACCTGAATCAACGCATTGTAAGTCACAACCGAGGGAAGAACACCCTCCTTCACCATCTCATCAAACACTCGCCTTGCCCTCTTAACCTCCCCAACAACTCCAAATCCATGAACCAATGTCGTATAAGTAACCACATCAATCTCACACCTCCTCTTCTTCATCTCCAAGAAGAACTTCCAAGCTTCCTCGATCTGCCCAGCCCTTAAATAGCCCTTCAACATTATATTATACGTCGTCATATTCGGATCCAATCCTCTCTCCACCATCTCCTTCAACACATCCAATGCCTTCGGAGTCCGCTTAATCAAACACCATCCATTTGCCATCACATTGTAGCTCACAACATCAGCCCCAAACCTACCCCTAAAGATCCTGAACAACTCTTCGGCCTTTTCGACACGATTCGATTTACACAGTATATCCAGCAGGGTATTGAAACAATTCAAATCTTGCCTAACACCAAGCTTGTGCATAGAAAGGAAAATCTTTATAGCCTTATCAGGTTTGCCGAAGGAGACGTACCTCTCGATGATGATCGCGAACGTCTTAGGGTTTGGCCCCAGCCGGCGAGCGCGCATCAGCTGCACGAGCGTCCAGAGGGTACGGAAGTCGCGCAATCGAGCGGCGACATCTATGGCGAGGTCGAAGGACGAGGCGGAGTGCGTGTAGCGGGGGTGGCGGTCGAGGATTTTGAAGAATTGGAGAGCTTTGGGGCCATGGTTCCAGAGCCGTTTGAGTGTGCGATCGACTAAATCAGAGGACCAATTGAAAGAGGGATTGCTGCCGAGGAGCGATTTAGCTAGGGCTTTGGCGTCGGAGGCGGAGAGGACGGTGTTAGCTAATGCGGCGTCTGGTGGTGGTGGTGATGGGGATGAGTGTGTTGAGCGGGGAAGGGAGAGGTAGGGTATCGAGCGGCGGACGCCATGGGAGGTGGTTTTGGAGAAGAAAGGAAGCATTTTTTGACGGCCATTTTGGGGGCGGTGCACCGGAATCAGTGGCCGGCAGCAGCCATGAGTGTGAGTGTGAATTAGGGTTTGCAGATCAACTGGATTGTGAGGAGGATGAAATTGCTACTGGGGACGGAATCGAAACTCGAAAGGGCCAAAGGCTAAAGGCGGCAGGAGGAAGGAATCCGACCCAATCAATTTTTTTTTTTTGTTAAATACAGTAATTTTTATAGTTTTAACTTTTAGGGAAATTTCGCTAGGTACCCTGGGGTATTGCAATTTTCGCGAGTTATACAACTTTTTTACATATTTCGCGTGGTGCCCCTGAGGTAATGAGGTTTTAACCAATTTCGCCTCGTGCCCTTCCCGGTTAACTTTAACTGTTTTCGCTGAATCCCGTTAGTTTGCAAATAAAAAAAAAAAGAAAAAAAAAAGAAAGGTCGACGCGATACAGAGAGCGAGGAGAGAGCGAAGAGAGAACGCTCGAGCGAGGGAGAAGGCGTCCTACTCTAGTCCCTGGAGTCTCTATAGATAATTTTCAGCTCATTGTTAATCTCAGCTGCTAATCCTTGGCTTGTTTATATCCTAAATTATCCAGGGAGAAGGACGAAGCGACTGACGAAGGCACGAATTCGAGTGGAGTCCGGCGATAGGGAGAAGGACCGACCTGAAGTCCGGTGTCTTTGCACGGAACGTTATGCTGTCATAGCTCTTGTTTATACAATTGTCATTTTTTCTTTATTTCTTTGCTTATTTAAATTAATTTTGTAGTCTATTAGCTCAATCGGGAGAGCAATGTGTTTGGCACAAAGATGTGGGTTCGAATCCCACATAGACTATCTAGTGGCATGGTTTGTTATTTATTGCAACAAATACCAAAAGGTATGGCAACAAATACCTTCATGAGGGAAGGGGTTGTGTCAGTTGTTGTTGAACATAATCTGTCTTGTGTTGATGTTAATGTTGGTGCTGCATTTGACACGATTGGTGGGGATGTGAGGCTGCACAAAGAGAGGATTGTAAGGGACTGTGTCATGAAGGGTCTATTTGTGTGTAAACAAGATCGAGTGATAGAGGGTGCTCATCATTAAAAACAATGGATGACTTAAGATCAGCTGCAAGTTCAGTAGGAAAAATGAAAGGTAGTGTGCAGGAAGACATCATTGTTGCTGTACAAAGAGAGGATCGCAAGCAACATTTATACTAACTCTACTTTCATTTAATTTACCAATGTCACTTATAAGTCAGAAAGCTTATCGTAAATCATTTGAAATTAGATTAAACTAAATCTTAATGATAACTAACTCCACTTGCTAAGGATTACCAATTCAGATTGCAAATCCATTTCATTAGAAAAAAATAACAGCTTATACCTCATTTTACTACGCTCTAAAGTCATTCATATTGCAGCATCAACTCTATTGCTATACAAAGTGCAAAGATGTGTAGCCTATGTGGGATTCGAACCCACATCAATGTGTACAAACACATTGCTCTACCATTTAAACTAATAGGCTAGTAAAACAATATCTAAGCTATACACTTGAGCATATATAATATATTCATACATATGAGTAGAGAACATAACAACAAAACAGAGGCTAAAGTGAGCGGCGAGCTGACTATTCTAACAATATGACAGCAAAAATTGGCCGGATTGAGTGGATTCCCTTAATGAAATTGATTATGTAAAGACAAACGCCTTGATGTAGTTAGCACCCAAGGAACCAATGTGAATCAACAACTCACAATTTTTATACTAGTTATCCCACAAGCTAAATCAATGTGTTAGGCTCTGATATAAGCTCTAATATAAATAGATTTTGCTCTGGCCTTATTTAGTTCTGCAAAGAAATGCACTTTTTTAGAAGGCTTTTGAACTTTTCCCCTTCTAATAACAATCATTCTGAAAGTATGACAGTAACACTTCAAAAATGTCAAAAGATTGTCACTGATCATTAATATGAGCAAAGAGTCTTAAAGTTCCAATTGAATACATTTCAACTCATGTGCAAGTTGAAAGAACAAGGACGACAGATGTATCATAAATACATTAGATGAGATCAGGAGTAAAGAGAGAAAGCTAATCATACAGAGAAGGAAACAAAGAAAGGGTTCTTATAGTAACAAAAGAAATGGCAATGTGCACTATTTCACTATCAATAACAGAGAATGCCTTTATTTAGTTCTTCCAATACACATCTATATAGTTCTTCCAATCAACATCTATCTAAGTTCCGAACTCAAAATCAAAATCCCCAATTCAAAACCCTAATTTTCAAAAATCGACTTACCTTCTATGCCTTAATCCGATTCCAATGTCGCTCCACCGAAAAGACCAGGTCATACCGCTGGCTGTCGCCTCTCCTTCCTTGGGTCACTGATCTCCCAATCGATCTTTCTCCTTCCCCCCTTCTCAATGTTGCCAGCAGCATCGCCTCTCCTAGTCGGGGACGATGTTCTCTCTTCGCTCTCTCCTCGCCCAGGTCCGAGCGCAGGTCTGAGCCCAGGTCCGAGCAGCGATCCGAGCCGAGCAGGGTATGGCGCCTTCTCCATCGCTCGAGCGTTCTCTCTTCGCTCTCTCCTCGCTCTGTGTATCGCGTCAGCCTTTCTTTCTTTCTTTTTCTTTTTTTTTTAATTTGCAAACTAACGGGATTCAGCGAAAACAGTTAAAGTTAACCGGGAAGGGCATGAGGCGAAATGGGTTAAAACCTCAGGGGCACCACGCGAAATATGTAAAAAAGTTGTATATCTCGCGAAAATTGCAATACCCCAGGGGTACCCGGCGAAATTTCCGTAACTTTTAAGTGCTAGTTTGGATAAAAAGGGTAAATACGATTCTCGAGAATTTAATATATGTAAAATCTAATTATTTGGAATTGGATTACTGGGATTTTGAAAAATATGTTTGGTTAACTCGTTGCCGCTGCTGACGGCGCTGAAAATTGAATAGCAGACATATATGATAGAGGTGTCAATTCGGTTGTTCGAGTCGGGTTCGAGTATACCCATTCGGGTTCAGTCATATGTCGGGTATACTGTATGTTCGGTCGGGTTTGGTTATATGTCGGGCAATGTTCTAAATATCGCCTATCGGAGTCGTATCGGTTAAGAGTAAAAATGATATATCGGGGATATAACGGGGATATATCGGGATATATCGGATTTATCGATTTCGCTAATTTTTACTTATAAATATTATATTTATACTTCAAAATATAAAAATACACGTAAAAAATAATATTATATTTTTACTCATTCGAAATTGAAACTTGTCGTTCAACCGAATCGAAAGATTCTAAACCTCCTAAATTCAGAATTTTAGAGCATTCATTCAACCAAATTGAAATTTACCCATTTGAAACCAAAAATTGAAAGAGGCCGGAATCGAAAGAGGGTAAAGGTTTAATCAATTCAACCCATTACTTACTAAATTATAACTTCGGACTTCAAATAGAACGAAGAAGATGAGTGCTGCGAAGGAAGTGTGGTCGCCGGCGGACGAGGGCAACGAGGCAGTCGGAGAAGTAGGCACATCGGTGAACGGTCGACGAGGGAAGCAAGGTCGGCGGCGAAATGAAGAATGAAGAGGGGATGAAGATGACCGTACCCACTTGGCAGCGATACCAGTTACCGAGTTAGCGGTGCGATTTGGGACTGCTTGGAAGCGAGGTCGTCGGCGAGTGAGGGAAGCGAGGTCGCCGGCAAACGAGGGAGGCGATGCAGTCGGAGAACCAGGCGCAGCGGCGACGGACGTCCGGCGAAATGAAGAACGACGAGGGAAGCGAAGACTGAAGAGAAGACTGAAGAGAAGACCCTGGGCCTGGCGGCTCTGTTCGATTCTTCAAAGACAAAACCCTCGCCCAGATTTTTTTTTTTTAATTAGCAAACGATGTCGTTTTTGGGCAACCGATATCTCGGTCAAACCGATATTGACCGATTTATCGCCCGTTGACCCGATATTACCCGTTGACCGATATTGTCTAACCGATACGCCGATATCGTATCGGGTTCTAAATATCCCCGATATATCGGCCGATATATCCGATATTTAGAACACTGATGTCGGGTATATTGTATGTTCGGGTCAAAGAGATTTCGGGTTGGGTCAGGTTCGGGTTGGGTCAAGTCGGGTCACATTAAGTTTTATTGTAAAATGATGATTATTTTTTGTTAATCTTAATTATTGACTATTAAAATTCATTTATTTAGTAAATTAGGTCTCATTATATGTAATTCACATTATTTGAATATTTAAAAATAAGAAAACTAAAGTAACTATGAGGAAGAGTTGGGTTTTGTTCGTGTCGAGTTAAGGACATGTCGGGTATGGGTTGGATCGGGTTTGTCTATATTCGTGTCCATTCGGATATCAGGTCAAAATAGGTCGGGTTCGCGTTCGGGGTATGGATGACATTAGATTTTCGGGTCTGGGTTCGGATGAGTCGAGTCGGGTATGATTTTCGGATCGGGTCAGATTTTACCAACTCTAATCTTTGATTGAGGCAGCCATTGCTAGAAAACCAAGTTCCGAGGCAAAAGTGGAGGAATCAATGATTGAATCAAGCAGCGAAGGCAAGATTTTCATCAATTCGGTTGTGTCATTCAAAGAGAAGAGCTACTTCATCTTGGATCTGCTTGAATCAAATAGGCACACTCTGGGATGGTTATGGGTTTAATCGGATTAAAGAGTTGCAGAGAGAGAAAAGGAAATAATTGTAGGTAGAGAGAAGTGGGTAGAAAAAATGGTTTTTTTTCTTCTTTTTATTAGGTAAAAATTTAAGATGTCGGAGAACAAGCTGTCTAATCACTCAATATATACGCCGACGAATCGACAGGTGGTGGTTTTTTTTTTTTCCTTTTTTATTTCTTTGTTTGAGTAAATGATGGTTTTTGGCTTTTGTAATTTTGAGTAAATTAATTATAGTTTTAGATTATGTGATTTTCTTTCCAAATTAGATATCAACTAGTACGATCCCCGCGCCATGACGCGTTTTTTTAAAACTAAAACATTATATATAAAAATATTAATAAATATTAATAAATGTTAAGATAAAAATCATAAAAAAAACTTTATAACAAATGTATCTTATAATTATCTCATAAAATTATTTATTAAAAATCTTATGTAAAGTATAATAGATAAATATAGATATTTTAAATTACTCAGTAATAATAATATCAATATCATTATACCATTTTTTAAATGTGATGTGTCATAATAAATAGTTATATTCAATGTTTTGAATTAAGCCCAATAGTTAGTAAATATATTTGAGTTAAGCCCAATAGTTATATTAGATTGAATTCAATGTTTTGAATTAAGCCCAATGGTTAGTAAAATTAAAGAAAAAAGAGAATTAAAAGAAAAAGAAGAAAAAAAGATAATTAAGAAAAATCAAAAAAATGGCAAAAAAAATTATGATTGGTTAATACTCCTAAAATGTCTCTAAGATTAACACATCATCCTAAACTTTTCTAAATTAAGAGTTTGTATAGATATAGATATAGATGGTTAGTAAAATTAAAGAAAAAAGAGAATTAAAAGAAAAAGAAGAAAAAAGGAGAATTAAGAAAAATAAAAAAAATGGCAAAATAATTATGATTGGTTAAGACTCCTAAAATGTCTCTAAGATTGACACATCATCCTAAACTCTTCTAAATTAAAAGTTTATATAGATAGATATAGATATAGATATAGATGGTTAGTAAAATTAAAGAAAAAAAGAGAATTAAAAGAAAAAGAAGAAAAAAGGAGAATTAAGAAAAATAAAAAAATGGCAGAAAAAATTATGATTGGTTAAGACTCCTAAAATGTCTCTAAGATTGACACATCATCATAAACTCTTCTAAATTAAGAGTTTATATAGATATATAGATGCAAGAAACTTTTTTTTTTTTTTGATTAGGTAAGAATTTGGGTAGGAACCTACCCAAGAGCATCCAGACGGATGAGATCCTGAAGATCTTTGATAGTTGTTAGTTGGACCCCATAGGCAGAGTGACAAAGGTGTGCAACCTTATCAGCCACTCTGTTGCCTGCGCGGGGAGTATGAGAAAAGGAAACTTTCCTCACATTTCGAATGATGGATTGGATGTCGGATAAGGTCATTTCTACTTCCCACGGGCATCGGGTTTTACCTCTCATGTAGTCAATAATGATTTTGGAGTCGCCTTCAAAGATAATGTTCTGGATATTTAATTTTCTGGCCTCTACCACCCCCAGCCTAAGAGCTTCGGCTTCAGCCTGTAGGGGTGATGAACGACCTAGTTTTATGTATGACATTTGGATGGGGTTTGCGTTCCAGTCTCTGATGATCATACCAGCGGAGCTCGCCCCATTACGTAGTGCTGACCCATCGAAATTGATTTTATATGTTCCACATGGTGGCCTTTTCCATTTATCGTGTTTCCTTCTATCAGTTTGTTTATAGTTTTTAGTTTGTACGGGATATCTTACTTGTTGGTTAGTGTGATCATCCTCCTCAAATTGGCATGCCCGGTTCCAGTTCTCCATTTGTTTAATGGAAAATGCGTCAATACTTTTTGCTGTGGGTGATTTTTGGTTTCTGAATGTTACCCCATTTCGGAAGTACCATATACCCCACCACCTTGTGGAAATGGCTTGTATTTTTGTTTTTGGTAGGTTGCGTAACCAGTTCATCAATTCACCTGTATCCCTAGTTCTAGCCGTAGTTTGTTGAAGCTTTTGTTGCTCTGTTTTACTTAGGTGATTTCTGGTCAGCTCAGGGAAACATTCTATTAGAATATGGGTATCATCCTCCATACAGCCGAAGCACCGATCACACGCCGAAGGCACAGAGACCCCACGTGAGGCGAGTCTGGCCTTAGTGGGCAAGCCCGACCGAGATATTTTCCATAGGAAGTTCTTTATTTTAGGTGGTAGATTAAGTTTCCATATCCATTCGTAGTCTCTGTGTTCGTTTTTCGGCTCATTCATGATAAATTTGTAGGCAGAAGATGTAGTAAACCAACCGTGTTTGTCAGGCCACCAGTAGAGCCTGTCCTCTAATGGGGTAACAGGTAGCTGGACCGAGAGTATGTCATCCACCAACACACTCGGAAGCACCCTACGGAGTTTCTCCACCCACCATTGTCCATTTATAATATATTCGTTGACCGTTTCATTGCTATCAATTTGTGTCGGGCATTCTGGTCTACCCCTCAAAGGTTTTTCAGATACCCAATTGTCAGTCCAGAATTTTACCGATTTTCCATTTCCAATGGTCCAGATGATCCCGGTTTTGAACTTTTGTAGCAGGCTTGTTAATTTGGCCCATTGCCAGGACATATTCCCATTTTTTTCGTACTTAAGTATATGTGTTCCCTTTAGGTATTTGTATGTGATTACCTGGACCCATGTGTTGTTTGGTTCGGCTAATATTTTCCATAGTAGCTTTAGTTGTAGAGCCTCATTCATTTCTTTAGCTTTTCTAATACCTAATCCCCCCGCTTTCTTTGATTTACAAATTTTGTCCCATCCAATTAATGGTTTGTGTTGTGCATCCTTGTTCCAGAAGAAACTTCTGTTAATCTTGTCTAGCTCACTATGCATTGCAGCCGGTAGCATGAAGTTTTGCATTATGTATAATGGTTTTGCAGATAGATTTGATCCTATGAGTGTGGCTCTTCCCTGTTGAGATAATGAGTCCGTCCTCCATTTACTCAGTTGATCTTTGGTTTTCGTGACAACTTCCTTAAATGTATCGTTATTAACTCTGCCGTTAATAATGGGACAACCCAGGTATTTCTCTACCGAGTGAGAGTGGTTGATGCCAAGCACTTGGCCGAGCTCGACCGTTCTTGAGCGATTAACGCCGGGTGAGGCTTGGAAAGTTGATTTGTGGTAGTTCACTTTCTGGCCAGAGATTTGGCAGTAGTCGTCAAGAATGGTTTTAACTTTGATGCAAGCCTCATTGCTTCCTTTCAGGAAGATGAGTATGTCATCTGCAAACGCAAGGAATGGGATACAGGGGCCAGAGTGGCCAAACCTGAACCCAAGCGATTTGTCATGGGCTAGTGCCTCCTTGGCCAGTTTACGGGCCAAGACCTCTGCACCGAGGATAAACAGGAACGGTGATAAGGGATCTCCCTGTCGTAAGCCTCTTGTTGGGGTGAAGAGATCCGTCGGTCCATTATTCACTAATACAGAAAACGAGACAGATGTGATGCATTCCTTGATCCAATTTATAAAGGTTGGGTGGAATCCAAATTTTGACATGACAGCCTCCGTGAAGTCCCAGTCAACACGGTCATAGGCCTTCTCCATGTCTAATTTGAGGGCCAGCCACCCTGTCCTGCCCCTCCTAGTTTTGAAAGAATGAAAGATTTCATGAGTTATGAGTACATTATCCTGAATAGCTCTATCCGATACAAAGGCTCCTTGGTGCGGGTTAATCAGTTTTCCCAATACTTTCTTCAATCGCTCTGTTAATATTTTTGAAATAATTTTATAGATTGTTGAGCACAGACTAATGGGTCTGTAGTGACCCGTTGTGGTTGGGTTATCTATTTTTGGTAGTAGTGTAATGAAAGTATGGTTTATTTGTTTAAGTAACCTTCCTGATAAGAAGAAGCTCTTTACTGCTCTAATAACCGAGGGACCGACCACATCCCATGAGGCTTTGTAAAATTCAGCAGTTATGCCGTCAGGTCCTGGGGCCTTATTTCTTCCTAAGCATAATACTGCATTTTTTATTTCACCGTTTGAGGGTATAGCTATTAACTCGGTGTTTTCCTCATTTGTTATATCTTGAGAGACTAGGGTAAGGAAGTCATTCAGTTTTTCCCTGTTGATTGGTTGTTTTGTAAATCTTTTTTTAAAGTCCTTTCTGATTTCATTATTAATGTTATTTTCACCTGTTATCTGAGTGCCTTCAGATGTCGTTATGCTACGGATGAATTTTCTGTTTCTTTTGCCCGATGCGATTCTATGAAAATATCCAGTATTGGAGTCTGATAATTTAATGTGCTTAGATTTTGCTCGTTGATTCCAGTATGCTTTCTGAAAGAGTAGAAGTCTTTCTTTTTTCTTGATCAAGTTAGCTTCTCTTTTGACCATGTTGTCTGTGGAGTTGTTTTGCCTACCTTGCTGTAATAGCAAAATTTGCGTTTCTACTTTTTCCAATTGCCTGAAGATGTTACCAAACGTGCTTTTGTTCCAGCTCTTTGCTTTTTGTTTTAAGAGTTTCGTTTTCCCGACTAACTGATACATTGCCGATCCATGGCATCTAAGTCTCCATGCTTGTTTCACAATATTTTTAAAATCCTTCCTTTGTAGCCATACATTTTCAAATTTGAAGGGTGGGGGTTTGAATGTTTGACTGGTATTCAGTTCAATGGTAATTGAGCAATGGTCAGATGTGGTGAAGGCACCATTTTTGGTGCAGATGGTGGGGTACTGATGCATTATGTCATGCTGAACCAACACCCGATCGATTTTTTCTTTTATGTTCCCAATGTCAGTCTGTTTCTTTCTCCATGTAAAAGGGTTTCCCCATGCAGGAATATCCACCAGTGAACATTGGTTTTTGATGTCTGCGAGCCTAATAAACCTTCGCGGATGAGTTATCGCACCGCCTTCTTTGTCCAAGAAACACCCTATTTCATTATAGTCACCCGTGACGATGCATGGGATTGTTGCCTGTCTTATTTCCGCAATTACCTGGTTCCAAAATCTGGGTTTATGTTGCTCATGGGGGGGAGCATAGATGAACCATATCAGAGACGAAAAGTTGTCTAAGATGTTGGTATATTTAAGGACTATTGCCCTGGGCCATTGTGTTATCACTTCAATGGTTTCATTTAGCAGACACTTTTCCTTCCAGAGTATTCCCAAGCCACCAGATTTACCAGTAGTTGGGGACCAAATTGCTTTATCAAACCCCGCCCCCTTCCATGTCGAAGGCGGAGGGATGTTTTCTGTTTTTGTTTCAGCAAGTGCTAGTAATTGGATATGTTCGGATTTGCACCACGTGCTAATCTCTGTCCAAAACGTGGGTCGACCGATCCCTCTACAGTTCCAGAAACTAACTTTCATTAACGCCTGAATTTGGGGATAGCGAGTAAGGTCCTCGCAACACCCCGTCATGTAGAATCGAGTTTGTGTGTTTGTTACATTGCTTAAGTTTTGTTCTTTTTTGCTGCTCTATGAGCTGGTTCGAAATTCTTGTAGATAATAGAGTATGATAGTAAGTGAGAAACCCACGAAAAAATACGAATCCGTAGGACCAAACCCACCATTCTCTGTGACCCACCACTTCCTCCCTGGTATGAGAAAGCAGCAGCATGGTCGCTGAGGAAGCACCTCCAACGACATTTGGTTCATGCATCTGATAACATGAACCAAGGGTAGTAGGTTCTTTTGAAAGGGTTTCATGTGCTTCATGGTTATCATCGATCACCAACTCAGAGACATTGTGTTCTTTGATTAGGTAGCAGTTGGGCACATTTATCATGTTTATGAACAATGCTAAAGTGTGACCATCTTTTGTTGAGGATTTCTTATCAATTTCCAAGGTTTTGTTAATTTGATTTTCCAAGTTTCGACACTTTTGGGGATAATAAGAACACAGAGGATCACTAAGGATTATAATTTGATTTTCTAAAATTCGACACTTTTGGGGATAATAGGAACACAGAGCATCACCAAGGATTATAGCAAGAGTAAAGGTAAGAATTTGAGCCTTCATATGTAGAGTCTTTATAGGTAGTCTGAAATGAACAATCGAGTCATGATAGGGTGAGAAGCACCTTGGGTTATTCGATGAAGCCACATAGCAGCCATCATACTTGCGAAAGGAGCCACCCCGAGCCCGGACGGACCACCAAACGATCCACCGACGCCAATAAAGGAGAGATGAAACCCCTCGACCGGAATCGCTCGCTTTGCAGCATACTTGCTTTCGCCTCTTTCGCAACTTCCACTTCTTCTTAGTTCGCCCAAAAAGATAAAACCTCTTCATCAGGCGATTCATTAGCGCCTCCATTCTGGCAATCTTCTTGAATACACAGATGCCCTTTGTTTCGTTCGGAATCAAAGGCGGTAGGAGCTAGGAAAACTCCCACCACCACCAGACTTTGTGCTCGTTCGTCGAATTGAATGCGAATTGGGAGAGCAGAAAGAGAACTCCCTTTGCACTGAACCGATTTGGTTTGATTCGGCCATAATCATGGTCAAGATTGGTGGTTCGAGCACTAACTTTCTGAATTTGGGCTTGAAATTGTGCCAGAGAGGCATTATTCGAAGTAATCGAGGGCTGAGTAGATTGAATTTGAAGGCCAGGGTTTTCATGCTGATACAGGAAGGGGAAGAGCACTAACTTTATAATGTTACTGAACTCAATACTGTTATAATAGTGCTAATAGCCAGGGGCGAAGCCAGGAATATGTCCAGAGGGGGGCTCAAAAAAAATTTCACTAGTTTATAAAAAATTGCAATAGATGGCTTCTTAGATTGTGTAATAAACTTATCCATAATTCTAAAAATAAAATATCACAAGGCACAAATTTAATTAATACATCAAAGTTCACACCATATTAGAAGGTTTTAGAAGGTTCAAAATCACAAATTCATAACTAATCTAAGTTCTAAGTTCTAACCTGAATGGGAAATGAAAATTTTTTTAAAAAAAAAGAAAGAAAGAAGAAGAGGCGAATTAACAGGGTTTTAGAAGGTTAAAAAATATTGATTATTGTGGGCGGAATGTGAATCAAACTCAGGACCCTTCCTGTCCCAGACACATCCGCTACCACTGTGCTGCATTGCACTTTAGTGATACTTTCAGATTTCAGCATATATATACCAAAGTAATTTTTTCCGGGGGGGCTTGAGCCACCGCATGCCCCCCCTCCCTCCGCCCCTGCTAATAGCACTGTTATAATGGTACTAACCCTCAACACCATTATAATAGTATAGACCCTCGACACCAGCACAACAGTTACATGCCACTTATCACCTTGCTAATGAATAAAAATCAATAGTGATTAAATTGTGTAGTTAATGTAAAAAGCCCTTTTTTATATTGTTTTAGAATGAGAATAAAAAATACAAAAGACTATACTAATCATCATCAAAGAAATGAACTAATTAAATGTGAAATATAAAGACAACTTTTACATTGATTAACATACTTCAAAGTTCAAAGTGATTTATGAACATCACTTTTTGAACACACTGTATCTTCATGTACTCATGCATGAACATACATTGGCTAGTAATTCAAAGTTCAATAGTGCTTGAAACCCTAATTAAACACACACTGAATTGATCGGCAATACAACCACTCCTAGTGAATACGGGCATGTCATGCATAAACATTACATATATAACGTTAACGTTGAGCCATGGATTCAATCAACTCGCCGAATATTAGCCTAGCTGGAGCCATGAGGGCAACCCTTATTCATACTCTAGTGCAATAGAACTTGTGTGAAAACCACTGACATTGTAGCCAATGCCTTATTGGACAGACTCGGCGAATGCATGCATAAACATGACCGTACCTAGCTTCGACGTCCTACTTGGCCTTCCATGGAGTAGCAACAACAATGAGAGGAGTTCTCTTGTGCGCGAAGGAGCCCTTGGTCTCACTAGTGTCTATCGACTCTCCTTTGGCTCCATTCGGCAATGCCCAATCAAACCAGTACACAAGATTCGCTAGGGCAAACTCCATCCCTGCGATGGAAAACGATATTCCAGGGCAGCCTCTCCTGCCTCCACCAAAGGGCAGATACTCGAAATGCTGCCCTCTGAAGTCTAGGGGAGAACCCAAGAACCTCTCCGGAATGAACTCCTCTGGCTCTTCCCAGTAAGCTGGGTCTCTTGCTAATCCCCACAGGTTGACGATCATCGACGTCCCCATGGGGATGTCGTACCCATTCAACTTAACCCCTTCTTCGATGCATTCTCGAGTTACTGGCAACGGCACTGGAGGATGGAACCTCAGGCTCTCCTTGATCACTGCTTTCAGGTAGGGCATGTTCTCGATATCCTCCTCGACTACGACTCCCTTAACACCTACGACGCTTCTTACTTCTTCTTGGAGTCGGTTCATGACCCTTGGAAGCCTTATGAGCTCCGTGAACGTCCATTCTAATGACACGGCGCTTGTATGAGTTCCCGCTGCAAACATGTCCTGAAACATACATATTTTATGTATAGTAAAAAAACAAAGAAGATAAATTAGATTTACATGCGCAAAACACTATCAAAATTTTCTTCAAAATAAAAATACTCCATCTGATTGTAAATACAAGGCATTTGACTTTTGTGCACATAATTTAATGACCTAATTAAAAAATATATAAAATATTGAAATAAGTATTATAATGTAAAAATATTTAATTCAAAAATCAATATTTTATATAATTTTAAGCTCCATAAACTACGTACACAAAAGTCAAATGTCTTATACTCGTGGGGAAACAAAATACATTTTTAAAATTATTTTTGTTTCAACTCTTAACAATTTCTCATTTCTAAAATTTGGAGAATGATTTACTTTTGGAAAATGCTGCAGATTTAGAGAAGTTTCTCTTTTTTTCTACTGCTCTTCCATTTTAATTTGGAGATTGAGTTGGGAATCTTTTGGACCAAAAAAGTCTTAAAATTCTCCAAAAACTTCAAAATGGAGAATCTGTTGGATATGCTCTAAGAGCACTTTCAACAACTTTCCTAACAAAATCTCCAAAATAGAGATTTATAAATCATATATTATGAATTCTTTTGAGCTAAATTCCAACAACTTCTCCATTATGGAGTTCACCTCAAAATATATAGAGTTTTCTCCAAATCTAGAGAATGATCTCCATTTTCTCTCCTCATTCTCTATTTCGGAGAATGTAATTGGAAAGACAAAAAATAATGTTAATTAATATTCTCTATAAACTCTATGAATAATCGGTTGGGGTTGCTCTAAGACAATCAAATGTGTTAGTAATCACATCAAACCTAATTATACACATAAAATTAGTTTCTACTTGATGTATGTGAATCCGTGAATGTATATATATATAATCAAATGAAATTGTGCAAATGTACTTACATATAAGGCACCTTTGATAGTTTCTTTGTCCATAGGCATAGTGCTTCCAGCATTGTTTCTTTGAACATGAAGCAAAGCGTCCACCAAATTCTTCTCCAAGTCTTCTCCGGATTCCTCCTTTGCGCGATTCGCATGCTCTTCGAATATCTCTTCCATGGTGTCATCAAGATGCTTGCTCATCTTATTGTGCATCGCACGAACGCCATTGAAGCGGTTAAGCCAGGACATCCAAGGAAAAACATCCTCGATGTTAGTCACTCCCAATGCCCTTGCAGTGCCTTGGATCAACTTATCGAAATCACGACCACCTCCTTCTCCGTCATACTTCCTTCCGAATGCAGCCCTGCACAAGAGATGATTAGCTAGCAAGAAGAACACCTTGGATAGATTCACCACCGGCGACTTCTTGATCCTCTCTACCATGAGCCCCACCTCTTCCTCCCTCACTCTTCGGAACGACTTGACCCTCTTGCTCGATAAGAGGTGGAGCATGCACATGCCTCTCAACTGCCTCCACTGATCCGCGTAGGCACCGAAGAGTATGTCCTTGCCATCGTAGAAATACGATTTTGTTATTGCCATCGTAGTCTTCCCACTGAAGGCAGTGTCATAGGTTTTCATAACCTGAGTGGCCATTTCTTTTGAGGATATGATTAGGTATGGCCTCCTTCCTATGTAGACAAACATGATGTCACCGTATTTTTCGGCCAAGGCTTTGTAGGAGCGTTGAGGGTGTTCGCCTATCTGGTGGAGGTTTCCGATGATTGGGAGTCTCGGAGGCGATGGAGGCAAGTTTTTCCGAGGGGAACGACTCGCAAATGACCATTTATAGAGGAGGAACAAGAAGAAGAACAAGGGAAGAATTGCAAAAGGGTGAGGGAGATCTGCAAGAGGGTGAACTAAGAGTTTGTTTACTCTTTCTTCCATTGTCTCTACCAAACTTGAAATCATCAATCTCATTGTTTTTTTTGTTTAGATTATTATTCAATCAACTTCTTCTTAGTTGATATGATCTTCAGCATTGATATTTGAGGGGTTTATATAGTACAATTGCTGAATATTAATCATTTATAACCCCGGGAAAATAGGAACATTGATCATCACATGTGATTCACTATTCCACCACAGCACGTACATTACTTGAAAAAATGGTTGGATATGAAACTGTTGGAAATTTACACCCCTAGATGGCTAGATCACTAGATGTGTGCTTGTTAGATCATAGAATGAAAGTAGTTCATTATGCTTTGCAAAACTTTTTTTTTATTATAGAAATATATATTATATAAGTTCTTAATAAATGAAATATAGTAAAAAAAAACCAATTATCAATTGTTTGTTTTCTTAATAAGTGTGTAGATTTTTAAAATGACAAGTTTTAATTAGCGGAGTGTTAAAGTCGGCCAATGAGAGGAGTAGCCCTTCAACCTTATATGTTGTTCAAGCATCTCAGAATCAATAATTGGCAATGAGATGACACATGAGTTTAAATGGGAACTCAATGCCCGCAACATGTCGATCAACAAGGCCAGCAAACTCACTAACCCGAAGCCCAGATACCGATGTGGGACAACCATATTCCAACACGCCCCTTAAATGCAACGACATTTTTAGCCAACAAGTTGCACTTTGTCACATGTGCTTAAAAAATGGGAACTCAATGCCCGCCACCCCACTAATCTGAAACCCAGATCGAAACTAGCCGAACCAGGCTCTGATACCATGTTAAACTCAGCTGGACCCGATTGGGTCAAAGACAAGCTGGAGGGAGATTGTGTGTGGGTTCACATACAAGAGACTCGAACAATACATAAACTCAACGGGGTTCCATCTCAAAACCAATTGGGAATTATCTCAAAACCAATTGGGAATGAGATGAGTAGTCCTTCATTGTTCAAGTATTTTCTATATTACCGATGTGGGACAACCATATTCCAACACGGAGGTTATAAATCATGGGAAACCACTTAACAATATCCAAAATTTTAGGGGCTATGGACGATGGCCGGATTACTACCAGAGGCATGATCACCCTAGACGTACTAAACGGATGAAAATAGTGGAGTGGGTCAAGTAGAAGAGAAGAGGCATGATCACCCTATATAGGTCAGTTGTTGCCTTCAATTGGGGATGATCAACCTAGACGTACGAAGCCTCTTTGTTAGGATTTGTGGGGAAGTCCCACATCGAACAAAAGAGTGGAAAAATGGTTACCAAAGATAAAGTTTTTGCTTAATAACTTAAATTTTGTATTTAAAAGATGGATTATAACCTAAAAATATCATAAAATCAATATAATTTGATGTTGTGCTTTTGTTTTCGATTTGTTTTTGTTTTTGTTTTTTGGTGTGGTTTTTATATTGATGGTTGATTCGTTTATCGATTCGATCAGTCAGACTCTCGAGTTATCAAGAAGTCTATTGTCCGATCTCTCGAACTTTTTTTTTTGCATAAAAAAATAAACGGAAATTTCGCATGATAACTATGTGGTTAAGCGTAATTCGCATGGTAAATAAGACTTTTTAATATTTTGCGAGGTAACCCTGAGCTTTTGAAATTTTTTGCGTTGCGCCCAAAACCAGGGTTTTGATGTAAAATCGTTAGTTTTAACTTTTATAGGGCTAAATAATGTAATATTAAAAAAGTTTGTGGAACCTTTTGAAAAATCAAGCATCTTCTTCTAAAGAGAAGAGAGGCACGATACGATCCAGAGGGAGCCATAGGCGATTGGAGAAGTGGACGGAGGCGATAGGTGACTGGTGGCTCCGGAAATGGTGGCGACTGGTGACTCCGGTGGCTCCGACAGTAGTGGTGGCTCCGATGGTGTATGACGGCGGCTGGTGGTGGATTGAGATTTAACGAGGAGTCTGAGATCTCGAACGACTTTGAAAAGGTACGAAATTTCTATTCAATTTCTCAAATTAGTTATTATATATTGATTGAGATGAGTGAACTAGGTACGAAATTCACACCAATTCACGGTTTGAAGCTTGTAATTTGAAATTTGAAAATTTAGGGTTTAGGTTCCAAAAATTTGGGGTTAAGCTGATGAGCTCCCTTGTTCATAGGATTTTAAGACAGTTGATTTAGAATAAATTTAAGTATGTAACTTGAAGTAGATTAATTACAGAGATTTAAAAAGTAGTATACGGAGTATATACAAACAGTATTAAGCAAAATAATTTTGAAAACTTCTATTACATGACCACAAAATGTTGCAAAAGCAATCCCTCCTTAGAGATTTGTATATACAATCCTTCCTTGAAGAGGAGTTTGATAGGATTTATCTACCTTTTCCTGTATAAAACTTGGCCTGAGGTAAGCCTTGAATTTTTTTTTTTGCTGTTGCTGTCATACAGAGGTAGCCAAGCAAGAAAACAAAATCACAGTAAATTTTTTTCCTCATGGACGTACAACTTCCTGAACTTTGCAGCTTCTTTGTTCTTGAACATGATTTTCTCATCCTACACATTACTTAAGACATGTTAAGTATAGTAAAGACAGTTTGTCCTTGTTAACAAAGAGAACATAAACAACTCGTAGTTCCGACATTCCAGGCAATGCCTCCTTGTTGTACATTATTGGTAAATGTATGCATAAACATAACACTTTTGAAATGTCCTATGCCATCCATGGAGTAGCAACAACAACAAGAGGAACTTTCTTATGAGAGAAAGAGCCCTCAGTCTCACTCATATCTATCGTCTCATTTTCAGCTCCATCAGGCAACACCCAATCAAACCCATATGCAAGATTCGCAATCGCGAGCTCAATCCCTGCAATGGCAAACGATATTCCCGGACAGCCCCTTCTGCCCCCGCCAAAGGGGAGAAACTCGAAATGTTGCCCTTTGTAGTCTATGGGAGAATCCAAAAACCTCTCCGGAATGAACTCCTCCGGCTCTTCCCAGTAAGCCGGATCTCTTGCTAACGCCCACACGTTGATAATGACTTGCGTCCCCACGGGAATGTCGTATCCATTTAGCTTGACCTCTTGAATGCATTCTCGAGGTATGGGCAACTGTAACGGAGGATGGAGCCTGAAGCTCTCCTTGATGACTGCTTTCAAGTATGTCATCTTCGCGAGATCCTCCTCCTCGACGAACTCCTTTGCACCCACCATTCTTCTCACTTCTTCTTGGAGGCGCTTCATGACTCGAGGATGCCTCATGAGCTCTGTAAATGTCCATTCTAATGCAACGTAGTTTGTATGTGTCCCTGCTCCAAACATGTCCTATGTGTTGCATGCAAAGTGAAATAATAATTTATAAATATTGTTTATTGAACAATTAATTAAATAAATGTATGAAAATTGATTAGAGAAACATACGCATGATCAATTTTTCGGCCATTCATTCACTTTCGGTGTCAGTAATAAAAAAAACTTACCAACACTTGAACCCGGTGAATTAACAGTTGTGTGTTTGGCGAGAAATTAATCGTGCATATAATTAACAAGCGGATAAAAGTTAATGAAAGGAGGAAAAGAGGTAGTTGTTAGAGGGTGATAAGATATGTGCTTACCCTATCATAAAATGAGAAATGAAATAAATTTTATATGGAAAATGAGAAAATAAGGGTAATTGTTACAATTGTGATCAATGGACCATAATGCATCAGTATGAAATTATGAATGTATTCACAGGTAGCTAGAAAATTAAAAAAAAATGATGCTTGTCATAATTATTTTTCATTGAAAAATAATACGTAATGATTAGAAAAGCTTAGGTAAATTATTCAAGATTATTTTAGGAATAAACATAATTAAACAAAGTAAGAGATGATCAACGTTAAAGATTTAATCGGTAAATAAATTAAATTCCAATTTCATTTTCATTTAGAAAATTAGTAATATTCAATATTTCTTAATAATTTATATCATAAATTAAATTAACTATTAATTTCAATATCTTTTAATACCACGTTTAACACTTTATTTTAATTATTTTTGCTGCAAGCCGTAATGACGGACTGACGGTATATGAGCTGTGGGAATTGGGCTGGATCCGACGATCCGTTAGTTAGGGCGTTGACCCATGATCCAAGGATCTCATCGGCCCAAATCTTTAATGATCACTTTCCTTCTTTTTTTGTTAAGCTTAAGGATCATTTTCCTAGATGGGAATAAAATGCATTAATTCAGCAACCAATTAAGTAATTGATCTTCTGATCACTTTTTCATTGAACAAAATATTTGTTCTTTTAAACACCATTAATGATAAAAAAATTTAATTTTGTTAATTTCTCTCAATAATTGTATTTGATTTTCAAGATATATTCTATTAATAATCCAATTTTTCATATTATTCCTTTTTTCATTGGTCCATTATTTCCCACAATATTTATTTGCTAAAATTTTAGCTATTCTTCTTTTCATTTTTAACATTCTAAAAAAGTGTGAAATTGATCAAAGGGACAATTATACGGATACAGAGGGAATATATATTATTAGTGAAAATCCCCTATTTGGCTATTTCCTCCCATCTCCCCTTTCATTTGTAAAAAAATAAAAATAAAACTAAATAAAATTTCAAAAAATAAAAAATAAATAAATATAAAAAAGATGAATACAATGCCCAACACTTCCCTTCAAAATTTTTTAAAATAGATAATTATAAATTATATATTCTGAATACAAACTTGCAGGATCTTCATTAATAATAAGGATTCATCGTGATATTAGCCGTAAACCACTAAAAGTCGGGTTATTAAGCAAAATTTGTAGTTTCACGGTAGAGAGCAACTTTCTCCTCTCAAATGTTAGTAGATTTAATTTTCCATTTTGATAATATACAACAACTGAAAATAATTAAACAAAATTAATTAGATTTTTATGCAAAATAAACATAACAACAAAAAAAGGGCTTCCTTTTTAGTCCTTAGAATACATAGAAATCCATATTCAAGTAATTATATTTTTTTTATCCAATTTTTTTTTATCCAAATCATGTAATTATATTAATTAAACCATATATAAATGGATAAAAATAAGTTTGAGTTTCTAAAAAAAAAAAGTTTGAGTGAATGAATTTTGTAATAAATCGTGTACTTACTAGTATGACTCCTTTGATAGTTTCTCTGTCCATAGGCGCAGTGTTGATAGGATTATCTCTGTGAACTTGAAGCAAAATGTCCACGAAGTTCTTCACCGACGTAGCATTATTCGTTGTCGAATCTTCACGACTTTCGTCCACTCGATCCACATGCCCTTGAATTATCCCTTCCATGATCTCATCGACACGCTTGCTAAGCTTATTGATCTTAGCATCGATCCCATTGAAGCGGTTAATCCACGCCATCCAAGGAAGAACATCTTCGATGTTATTAGTTCCAAGAACACGCGTACCGCCCTCAATCACCTTATCGAAATCTTCGCTCCCTCCCTCTCCATCGTAATTCCTTCCAAACGCAGCCTTGCAGATGAGATGGTTGGCTAGCAAGAAGAACATCTCGCTCAAATTCACCACCCGCGATTTCTTGATCCTATCGAGCATTAGGGTCACCTCTGCTTCCCTGACCCCACGGAAGGAGGTGACCCTTTTGCTCGATAAGAGCTGGAGCACGCATATGCTTCTCAAGTGCCTCCATTGGTCGCCGTAAGGGGCAAAGATTATGTCGTTGCCGTTGTAGAAAATGGACTTAGCTATCGCGAGCTTAGACTTTCCGCTGAAGGAAGAGTCATGGGTTCTTAGAACTTGAGCGGCGACTTCCTTTGAGGATACGACAATGGTTGGCTTGGTTCCGAGGTGGAGGAGCATGAGATCGCCGTATTTTTGGGACAAGGCTTTGAGGGAGCGATGAGGGTGTGCGCCGATTTGGTGGAGGTTTCCGATGATCGGAAGCTTTGGAGGCGATGGGGGTAAGTTTTTCCGAGGGAAGGGAGTCGGAAATGACCATTTGTAGAGGAGGAACGAGAAGAACAACAAGAGGGGAAATGCAAAAGGATGCAAGAGCTGGTTTACTCTTTCTTCCAATATGAATTCAAACATAATTGAAATCGTCAATTTAATGTATTAGGGTTTTTAATTGTGTCTAATTTGCCCGTTTGATTACAGATTTCTTAGATACTTGAAATCATCGGCTGCAGCATATACCTATATATAGAAAGTATTAATTGTTGGGGGCTTGATTAATTATGGACAGGGCCGTGACGATCATTTTTAGGGCCTTGTACGAAATTATAATTGATTGTATCCATAAATAATTATATACTTTTAATTTTATAATTTTATAATTATTTCTATTAAATTAAAATACTAGTGATGCACATGTTTAATAACCGTTAGTCCGCCTCCGGAGGATAACAATTTGTCTTTCCATATTTATCAAATTTTTGATTAAATTTATCAAAATATTTAAGATATGATAGTCATCATCTGTTTTTAAACACTTTTACTTAAAAGAGAATTGAGTGGTTCTTAAAAATACTAGGTTCAAAGGCCGTGATTTGCAGGGCCGTTCCGTTACATTTTGAGGCCTTGTGCAACTTACATATTGAGGCCTTATTTTTTTAACTAATCAATGTCGTTCCGTTTGACATGACCACTTCGAATCTTGTAGGAGACATTCTATCTTTCTAAATTCCAACTTAGTGATTTTTAAGGTAGAAAGATACAAAATAATAACAAAAATAATAATAATTTTGATCATCTAAGAAACTAAAAAGTACTGAAACTAACAAAAGAATATAATTAGAATTTTAGATTAGCTATCGAAACCTTTGAGGTTGAAGGAAAAATTGCAATGTTTGAATAACTTGAATTGAGGATTTTTTTTTTTCTTCTGTGGTATGGAATAGCGTAGGGATGGGCAGATGGCTATTGCGAGTCCTGAATATTTGTGATGGGAAAAAAACTAATGTAGCTACTGTGAAAAAAAGGTTGAAAAAAAGGGCTAATGGGCTGGCTTGGTAATTTGTTAAAAATAGGGGCTGATTGGCTGGCTTAGTAATTTGTTAAAAAAAAAAAAGAGCTACTTGCTATCACGGGGATTCAAACTCATCCAAATTTGAAAATCACACTAACTTTCTACCAACTGAGCCACCGAAACATTTAGTTACAATGCGCAATTTACAAATATAGATATATAATATATAACCTACGAGGCCCTAAAAATTTCGAGGCCCCGTACGATCGCACCTTTGGCACATCCGCACATGCTATGGGCCAGCCCTGGTAATTTGCACAGCGTGATGTTTAGTGGATTTTATGAAGATGAAGTCCGCGTCAAGAGTATGTTTGAATCAATCAATAATGAAAATAAATTCGAAACAAAAGGCAAAGGTTTGAAATTTTATTCGTTCATTTATATTGGACATGAGACCCACTAAAACATGAACCTTGAGTACAGGAGATCTCAATTGCACAAAAGTGGCTTCATTTGAGATTGAATCATACCATCTCTCCATCTCATTTGGTTGTCATTCATCTATATTAGCTTGAAGAAACTTCCTAAGCGTAATTATTTAAAAAAAACAAATTAACTTGAAGATCCTACTGATATAAACAGAATGCACCTGTAAGGTAAAATAACATAAAAGACGTTGCTGAAACCGGGGTTTCAGCATCAACAACAGTGTTGAAATCGGGGTTTCAGCAACGCGGAAAAAAAAAACAGTTTCAGCAACGCGGAAAAAAAAACTGTTGAAACATGAGGGGGGTTTCGGCATCAACAACAGTGCTGAAATCAGGGTTTCCGCAACTCCGGTTTCGGCAACGTGAAAAAAAAAAACAGTAACGCGAAAAAAAAAACAGTAACGCGAAAAAAAAACTGCTGAAATCGATGGTGACACAGGGGTTTCACCAACTCTGGAAACGCGAAAAAAAAAAATGTTGAGGGAGGCACACTTAAGGGGCACAATTTCAGCAAGTTCGTTTCAGCAGTGTCAACAACATAGGTGGATATTTTGCTAATATGGAGACGATGGTGGACAATTTTCTAATATAGACAAAAAAATTAGGACATCCTATTAATCACCCTTTTTTTAATACCACGTTTAACACTTTGTTTTAATTATTTTTGGTGCAAGCCGTAATGAGTAATGAGTAATGACGGTATATGAGCTGTATTGGGCTGGATCCGTTCGTTAGGTTGTTGACCCATCATCCAAGGATCTCATCAGCCAAAATCTTTATGATCACTTTCCTCTCTTTTTTTTCTTTTTTTTTTAATCTTAATGGTCACTTTACTAAATGGGAATAAAATGTAGGGGTGGGCACAAATCCCGCAAATCCCGGTCCCGTCTCGGACCTGTCCCGATCCCAATGGAATTTGAAAAAAAAATATTAAATCCCGTACCGGTCCCGTCCCGCAAAAATTATGCGAGACGGGACGCGGAACGAGAATTTCTTATCACGTAAATTCCGTCCTGGTCCCGTCCCGCAAAAATTACGCGGAACGGGATGCGGGAGGACCCCCATCCCGTCTCGTCCCGTCCCACGCCCACCCCTAATAAAATGCATTAATTCAGCAACCAATTAAATATCGGGTTTTTTATTCTATACCAAAGGATATAGGATAACAACCCCAATAGGGAAAGATTCTCCAAATTTAAATTATTTTTAGCTTTTCTTAATATTAATTTCCTAGGATCGCTTATTTATTTGGTAGAAAATCTTTTCCAATTAAGGTTTTTCAGTGGCTCCCATCTCAAGGGCATAGGATAGAAAAACTGATTAAATATATATTATCAATGAAAACCCCTTATTTCAGTGACTCCCATATCTTCTCATCATCTTTCATTTAAAAATAAAAATAACTACAATAAATAATAAATAAATAAATGAAAAAAGATGAAAGTCGGGATGGATGGCAAGACGATCCCCAATAAATTTCTTTAAAAATTCTCCAAAATAAAAAATTATAAATTATATATTCACAATACAAACTTAAAATCGGGATATTAGGCAAAATTAATTTGTAGATTCACGGTAGAGAGAGCAACTTACTACTCTCCAATGTTAGTAGATTTAATTTGATGCAATTTTCCATATTGATAATATTGATAACATGGAGACGCTTGTGAGTGGGAGGGTCAACCCCTTAAATGGGCCTACAGTAACCCGATTCAGATGTAGAGTGAACAAAGCCCACTTGAACTGGAAATGATCTAAAAAAGAAAATAATCAAACAAAATTTATGGAGAATATAGGTCCCTTTTATGTTATCTCTCTCTATTATAGCCTTAGTTTGTAATAAGAAGACATGTCTCCCGTGTGCTTAGTACATGATCATTGGACCCTATATAAAACAAGTTTGGACCTCTTCTCAAAAATAGGGTTTTGGGATTGATGAATGAATGAAATGGCAGCATTGAACGCCTCCTTATTCTCCATTCCTCCTAATTTAGAAAGAAATGTTTTTTTTACAGTAGGCAAAAAATAGGTGAGCCTTACTAAAGTAAGGCACCACCATGATCATCTGAAAAAACAGAGTTCTTCAATGTCCTTCTTGTTTTGATTTATAATTAGGAGGTCTTTTATATTGTTACAATGGGTAGGTATTAGTGTCTTGTTTATACCTACCAGTTGCCCGTAAGAGGCAATGATCGCCCTCGTGAACGGACAAGAGATAAAGAGGTGGTCATTGTCTTCATTATTGTTATTGCAGAAGCAACAGCTTGACGGGACCCTATTAAAGTATCTATTTAGTCTATTTTTTTGTGGCAAGGCTATCAATGATTATTTTCCAAAGGAGATTATTAACTCTAGGGGGGGATGTTTAGTTTCCAAATCCATTTGTAATCGTCCGAATGGTTGTTGCTGTTAGTCCTAATTTGTCTCACCGATTTAGTTGTAAATTGACCATTGGAGTTGTATTTCCTTATTAATTTATCAGGGGTATTCCAAAATGGGACTCTGCTTTTTATAATTTTTGAAACAATGTTGTTGGGGAAGATCTCATGTAATAGAGGGATATTCCACTGTTTGTTAGTTTTAAGAAGATGGGTTACCTTAAGATCGGGATCAAAGTATTGTTGGAAGTTCGCTAAATTTTGATCTGGTACCCAAGGGTCTTTCCAGACATTTATTGATTCACCGTTTCCTATTAGCCATAGTAGTCCCTGGGAGAATCTCTCTCGGAGGTTAAGAAGTCTCCCAAATTGCCAAGAAGTATTCTACGTGGATTTTTCCATTAATCCTTCTTGCTGAAGATATTTTTCTTTTATGACTTTTACCCAAATGTTATTCGGTTCATGAATGATTTTCCATAGGAGTTTCATTTGAAGACTTATGTTCATTTCTTCGGCCAGTTTTAGCCCAAGACCACCTTGTTCTTTTGGTTTACAGATCTTATCCTAGCTAATTAAAGGGGTGTACTTTTCTGAATGTAGTTTGTTCCAGAAGAAGTTCTTTTGAACTTGGTCAATTTCGTTTAAAATTCCTTTAGGGAGGAGAAAATTCTGCATCAAATAATTAGTCTTGGAGCTTAAATTTGCTTGGATTAAAGTTGCACGACCAGCCTGGGTGAGAGAGGAGGCCTTCCATTTGGGTAATTGTTTTTTAAGGCCTTGAACAGCCTCATTAAAGACTTTATTTTTAACTCTTCCTCTGACCAGAGGTATACCTAGATATTTTTCTAGAGTTTTAGATATAGGAATATTCATATCTCGAGCTAAGGAGTTGGCCAGATTTGAGCTAATGTTTCCTGAGACTTGCAAAGAGCTCTTGTTGTAGTTTATGGTTAGTCCTGAGAGGTTTGAGAAATTGTTGAGGATGTTTTTGATCGTGTGAAGACTTTTGTGAGAAGCTCTGGAGAAAATAATTGTGTCATCTGCAAAAGTAAGAAAGGGGATGTTGGTACCATTTTTTGTGAGCTTGATTCCAATGAGAGCATCATCGTAGCTTGCTTCCTCGATTAATTCTCTGGCTAGGTTCTCCATGACTAAGATAAAGATATAGGGAGCAAGGGGGTCTCCTTGCCTAATTCCCCTTCCTGGTTTGAATGGGGTTCCAGGGCAATTGTTCACTAGGACTGAGAAGGTGGTCGTAGTAATACAGTTCATGACCCAATTGATGCATTGTGGGGCGAAGCCAAATTTGGTGAGAGTTGCTCTTATATAGTCCCAATTGATTCTATCGTAGGCCTTTTCCATGTCTAGTTTAAGGGCCATTCAGCCTTTTTTTCCTTTTTGTTTGTGGAAGTTATGAAAGATTTCATGTACTATAAGGGTGTTATCCTGGATTGATCTTCCTTCAATAAAGGCACCTTGAAAGGGATTGATTAATTTATTTAAGATTGATTTGAGCCGGTTAGCAATGATCTTAGTTATGATTTTATACATGGTGTTGCATAGGCTGATAGGCCTATAGTGATTGATATTCAGAGGATTCTCTACCTTAGGGATGAGGGCAATGAAGGTTTGATTGATTTGTGTTAGCATACTACTAGAATGAAAGAAAGCTTTCACTGCTTTACATAAGAAAGCTCCAATTATTTTCCAGTATTTGATATAGAATTCTGGAGGGTAGCCGTCAGGGCCAGGTGTCTTGTCCTCAACCATACTACCGATTGTATCTTTGATTTCTTTGTTAGTTGGGAGAGTTAGAAGAGCTGCATTATCAGTGGATGTGATTTGTGGTTGAATGTGCTTAATTTGATCACTAGAAATGGGGGTTCTATTTTGAGCTAAAAATCTATCGGACATTTCTTTCGTAATCTGGCTTGTTATTTCTTCATTTTTTGTGAGTTGAGCTCCCTCCTTTGTGATAAAAGTAGCAGTGGAGTTTCTATAATTTTTTATTTTTACAATGGTTTGGTAGTAATTAGTGTTTCTATCTCCTAGTTGAAGGTGTTTAATCTTCGATCTTTGTTTCCAAAATTTAAGACTATAGTCTAAGAGTGCGTTTTTTTCTTTTCCAATCTAGTTAGTTTCCTAGTATCACTAGGTGACAGGGTACCCCATGGTAGGTGAAGCTGTAGTTTCTGAATGTTGATTTCTATTTCCGAGAGCTGTTTTTGAATGTTGTTTTGTTTGTGATTTTTGCACCAACTCTTGATGTTCTTTTTAAGAAGTTTTTGTTTCTGCATGAAAGAGTACGCAAAGGAGCCTGTCAGCTTGTTGTTCCAAACCTTGGTGACTATGGATTCAAAGATGGGGTTAGTAGACCAAGCCATCTCAAATCTGAAGGGGGCTCCTTTAAGACATTCAGAAGTTCCTAATTGTAGTGTGATGGGGCAGTGGTCAGAGGATGAGAAGGGATGGTGTTGGGTTCTAAGATTTTTAAAGTGAGACATAAGGTTTTGGTAAGCAAGAGCCCTATCAAGGCGCTCATATGTATTGTTCGGATTGCTGTTAGATTTTTCCTCCAAGTGAAGGGAGAGCCTATATATGAGACAGTTTGGAGGTTAAGCTCTTCTTTGAGTTCTCTGATTCTACGAAATCTGTGTGCAGATGGGGTGCAACCACCAACCTTTTCTGTGTCATTTTCTATGCCATTTAAATCTCCTATGAGAAGAATAGGAAGCATATGTTTATTGACGACAGTGATGATCTCAAACCAGAAAGTTTCTTTATCAGATTCAATTGAAGGGGCATAGACAAAGATGATAGCAATATCCATTTGTTCTATTGTAATTTTAATCATACAGAATCTTTGGTGTTGTTCAAGGATGGTGTATCTGTCATTGGTTTTGTGTTTTTTGGAGAGGATCCAGATGCCTCCTTTGGTACCAGTAGAGGGAATAGTTAGACCCTTGTGGAAGCCAGATTCTTTAAGGTGGTAATCAGAAGGGGGTTCACCTGTTTTGGTTTCAGTTAACGCTAGTATGTCGAGTTTATTGTTGTATCTGATTTGATTGATTTCATGCCAGAGAAGGGGCCTCCTGGAACCCCTGATGTTCCAGTAGCCAATCCTAATCATAAAACCAATTTGCAGCTACGCTAGTACGCTACATAGCTTCAAAATCAGAATCCAAGCATTATACCAGTTATGATGTTGAGTTATCAATTTGTTGATAGAGGTAACAGATGTGTAATGTGATTTATCTTTTTGTTTGTTTCTGCAAATTAGAGTGTATTGAGAGTAGTATGAGTAAGGGTCTTTACCTGAATGAATATTTCCTGACATAAAGATTGCAGTTTCGGATCCGAGTGTAGTTTGATCCCCAGCTTGTAAGAGTCGTTGGCAGCAGTTCTGCTGGTTTAGTATGTGACTTGTTGCACAATGTTTGAGAAAAAGTTTGTGTGAGACTTATTGGATTGAAGGTTTGATTTGGCTTTCCACCACAAAGGAACCAAAAGCTGGCCTCGTGGGGATGATAACCGATTGTTGTTGAGAAAGTTTAAGAGAGGTCTTACCTTGGATTGTATGTGTGTTACTGTGTTCAAACAACCATCAGCTGGGTGTAGATGGAGTTGAGTTGGCAGCAGTGATCTGTAGGTTTTTCATGCACTTGTGTATTTTGGTTCTCTGTTGTGTCTCTTGTCCACTGTTGAGCTTCTGAAAGCAGAGAATCACTAGCATGAGATTTGAAAATCTTGCTGGTTCTTTTCTGGATTTGTCCAGGTTCTGAACATTCCTCCATCTTCTTAGTGTAGGGGGTAAAGACTATAAGGCCAATCCTCGCTAGTCAGATGCCAAGAGAGTGACATCTCATAGTTAAACACAGAGACAGGGCAAAGTACATAAATAACAGTATAGATAAAACTTAGAGAACAGTAGGGGTAAATAGAAGTTTTGCTTGAAAGAAACCAAACCATGTGACTCCCGCCAATTTTGAAAATTGGGGGAAGCCACCAAAACCTTGCCCAAACATAATCCAAATACAAACCAACAGCATGATTGAGATCATAAATAGCAAAAGAGACTATCAGGGAGATGGGGGCATTATAAAGTCGAAACTTATTTAAATTAAACTGATCATTAGGGAGATCAAGCATCAACCCCTGAGTCATCAAATTGTAGGTTTCCAAATAAACCATAAGCCCACAATTAACACTAAATCTGATATTAGCAACTATAGGAGTCAAAAGATCGATATTATTTTTCTCAAAACCATGTAATCTATAATGAGAATCGATCAGGCTATAACAAATAATGTTCGTGCAATTAGAGGAAGGGTTTGTAAGGGAACCGGGGCATCTCAATTCCAAGCAGATGAAGAGATTAAGATTATAGATAAGATAATCAATCTTATCCAACTTTCTAAAATACCCATGAATCATACATAATCTAAGAATATGAGTAAAGGTATAGTTGTTGATATTTGAAACGAATAAAGGTTTATAAGTAGACTTATCTGTCTGCATGACCTGAATTTTTCCATATTCGAAATAGAATTAAGGAGTTGTATCCGTCCGCCGGGCTGAGCGCTCGGAACTGTAGCCCGCTTCAAGGGAGGATTGCTGAAGTAATCCTAGTTTTAGGCTATTGCTGGAAGATGTCCGATTGCATGCTATAGATTGAACTGGAGTGAGGATACATTCCTTGGACAGAACCCACTCCGATATATTCATCTTAACAGTAGCTTGTACCGGGAAAACAAGCTTTGGGTTGCTATGCTGACATTTCCGGTTGCATGCAAGGATTCCGACCTGTAAAGAGGAGATTTCGAAACCAACAATTTTGATAATATAAAGGGTTGAGATAAAGGGTTTGTACTGAAAGTTTGATGTTGAGAATTTTGGGTTGAACTTGTAATTTTTTAGGATTTGAGAGAGATTGAGACTAAAAATGTTGATAAGGCTTCTTTCCCATCCACCCACTAGGGGAGACAGCATCGACGGCATACACCGAGTCTGGGCAGCCGGCCACCGCAGGGAGGCCATTTGCACCAGAGGGGGAAGGTGAGCTTGTGGGGGACGAGCGCCTGCCTTGAGGAGCCAGCACCACCAGAGAGGATGTCGAGGGCGGAGAGGACCAACCACACTGCTCAAGAGGAAGAGCCAAGGACGGTTAGAGCGAGAGAAGGGAGGAGAGCGAGGCCGGAGCGCCGAGCACAGTCGTCGGCGAGGGCAATCCGACCCCCAAGTACCCAGCCACCAGCACCAAGAACGCCCCAGGAGGAGAACACACCTCCGATTTCCAAGTTTCCATCTCATCTTCCATATTTTGGATCTCTTTCTAGCTTCTTTTTTGATTGTTTTTGGGGAAAAGCTCAGAACCTCTTCCACTCTTTTAGGATATGAATCTTTGCTTTTGAGATTTTTTCTAGTTTGGGGCTGAATTTGAATTTGATTTTTGAACTTTGGCTGAGATTGAGGTTCAGAAATGTTGATTGCTACTGTTTTTGATGATTATTAGCTGAATCATACTACTTGATTGTCTTAGTTTTCACCAAATTAGATTTCTATTTTTTTTTATCTTAATCCAGTTCGATCGGCTCAGTCGCTCTACATATGGATAACTACTCACAAGTGACTCCATGTTTTCAAGAGGATTCGAACTTCGAACCTCTTGGCATGGAATATAGCCCCACAACCTCTACACCAACTTGTGATTAGTAAATTAGATTTTCAATAAAAAATAAACATAACAACAAAAAAAGGCTTTCCTATCACATTTTTAGTCCTTGGAATAGAAATCCATATTCAAGTACTTTTTTTATTAATTAAAGCTTATATACATGGATAAAAATAAGTTATTAATTAATGAATGAAAATTGTACTACCTCCGATTCAAAATAAGTGTTGTTTTAAACTTTTGAATTTGATCCAAAATAAGTGTCCTTTTATATTTTCTAGGCAATTTAATAGATAGGTTAATGAAAATTATTATTGAAAGTTGTGATCTTGACTACTTTTTCTTTTAAACTCTTCACTTATTGGTTGAAAAAATTGGTAAACATTTAATAAATGATAAGATTTAGAAAAAATATATAAAATCAATAATAATTAATTTGTTACTTAAAATTGTGTTAATATTTGAAATGACACTTATTTTGGATCGGAAGAAGTAATAAATAGTGTACTTACAACTATAACTCCTTTGATAGTTTCTCTGTCCATAGGCACCGTGTTGATGGGGTTGTCTCTGTGAACTTGAAGCAAAATGTCCACGAAGTTCTTCACCGACGTAGCATTTGTTGTCGAATCTTCACGAGTTTCGTCCACTCGATCCACATGCCCTTGAATTATCCCTTCCATGATTTCATCGGCAGGCTTGCTAAGCTTCTTGATCTTAGCATCGATCCCATTGAAGCGGTTAATCCAGGCCATCCAAGGAAGAACATCTTCGATGTTATTAGTTCCTAGCACGCGCGTAGCGCCTTCAATCACCTTATCGAAATCTTCGCTCCCTCCCTCTCCATCGTAATTCCTTCCAAAGGCAGCCTTGCAGATGAGATGGTTGGCTAGCAAGAAGAACATATCACTCAAATTCACCACCCGCGATTTCTTGATCTTATCGAGGATTAGGGCCACCTCTGCTTCCCTGGCCCCGTGGAAGGAGGTGACCCTTTTGCTCGATAGGAGCTGAAGCACGCATATGCTTCTCAAGTGCCTCCATTGGTCACCTTAGGGGGCAAAGATTATGTCGTTGCCGTTGTAGAAGATAGACGTTGCTATCGCGAGCTTAGACTTTCCGCTGAAGGAAGAGTCATGGGTTCTTAGAACTTAAGCGGCTATTTCCTTCGAGGATATGACAATGGTTGGCTTGGTTCCGAGGTGGAGGAGTATGAGATCGCCGTATTTTTAGGACAAGGCTTTGAGGGAGCGATGAGGGTGTACACCGATTTGGTGGAGGTTTCCGATGATCGGAAGCTTTGGAGGCGATGGGGGTAAGTTTTTCCGAGGAAAGGGAGTCGGAAATGACCATTTGTAGAGGAGGAACAAGAAGAACAACAAGAGGGGAAATGCTAAAGGATGCAAGAGCTCGCTTACTCTTTCTTCCAATATGAATTCAAACATTATTGCAATTGAAATCATCCATTTAGGTTGGGCTCGTCTGTTTATATAAGAGGGAAATGGAAAGAAAAGGTATTAAATTTTACATATAAAATGTACATGATCATAATTTCTTGTGAGCTTAGAGAAGAGCGTGGGGGAAATAATTAGACTATCCTAGAGGTAATAGTTATCCTATTTAAAATTAGGAAATATAATGTGAAAAAATGTAATAAATTTTGTGTGAAAAATGGGAGAAGAATGAGAATTATTAGAATAGTAATCAATGAATCTTAACTTAAATATCGGCTATATTCATAAAGCTAATCATTACTTTTCTCTTCAATAGGTAAATAAAGAGCGGCCCATTCCGGGGTTCGAATCGGGGACCTATGGGTACTACCCACATGTCCTTTCCGGTGAGCCATTCCGGAATGTTTAATCATTACTTTTCTCTACACAAAAACAAACGACAGTTATATTCATAAAGCTAATCATTACTTTTCTCTACACAAAAACAAACGACAGCTATATTCATAAAGCTAATCATTACTTGTTGGGACACTTCTGAATCCCACATCGGAAGTGGGAGGATTCTGAACCCAACATATAAGTGGATGGGCTACTCCACCTAATGCTAATTGGTTTTGGGATGGTGCCCCGGTCCGGCTTATATGTTGGGCTTTCTGGTTGGGCCCAACGAGACTTTCCCTAACAAACTGGTATCAGAGCCGGGTTCGGCGGGTGGGCCGGTTGCACCGAAGATTGAGATGGACTCCACATCTGTATCGTTGAAGGGTTAGTCGAACCCGTTGCGTGGAGGTCTCAATTCCAACCGGGCTAGACTTGTGATGGATTCATGAGTGAGAGGGGGATTTGTTGGGACACTTGTGAATCCCACATCGGAAGTGGGAGAATTCTGAACCTAACATATAAGTGGATGGGCTACTCCACCTAATGCCAATTGGTTTTGGGATGGTGCCCTGGTCCGGCTTATATGTTGGGCTTTCTTGTCGGGCCCAACAATACTTCTCCCTAACAAACTGGTATCAGAGCCGGGTTCGGCGGGTGGGTCGGTTGCACCGAAGATTGAGATGGACTCCACATCTGTATCGATGACGGGTTAGTCGAACCCGTTGCGTGGAGCTCTCGATTCCAACCGGGCTAGACTTGTGATGGATTCACAAGTGAGAGGGGGATTTGTTGGGACATTTGTGAATCCCACATCGGAAGTGGGAAGATTCTGAACCCAACATATAAGTGGATGAGCTACTCCACCTAACGCCAATTGGTTTTGGGATGGTGCCCCGGTCCGGCTTATATGTTGGGCTTTCTGGTCGGGCCCAACAAGACTTCCCCCTAACAAACTGGTATCAGAGCCGGGTTCGGCGGGTGGGCCGGTTGCACCGAATATTGAGATGGACTCCACATCTGTATTGATGACGGGTTAGTCGAACCCGTTGCGTGGGGGTCTCAATTCCAACCGGGCTAGACTTGTGAGTCGTGATGGATTCACAAGTGAGAGGGGGATTTGTTGGGACACTTGTGAATCCCACATCGAAAGTGAGAAGATTCTGAACCCAACATATAAGTGGATGGACTACTCCACCTAATGCCAATTAGTTTTAGGATGGTGTCCCGGTCCGACTTATATATTGGACTTCCTGATCGGGTCCAACAAGACTTCCCCCAACATTACTTTTCTCTACACAAAAACAAAAGAATTCTTATATACTTGAAATCATCGTTTGCACCTATATATAAAGTATTAATTATATTGTTGGGAGCTTAATTTATTATGGATATGTGAAGAAAGTGTCTCAACTAACAAATTTCAGTGATACCGATCGATCGAACTCGTATTCAATGAAACCAACAAGTCCACCCACTTCTTTGACTGAATTAATTCACGGAAATTAATGTTATATTCGTATTTGATTTTGATCATGAAACCAACCAAAGTATCGAGATTTCATGCCATTCTATACTAATCTTGATCTATTGCCGTCTTTGTAGTGGAATGAGCGACCCGTTATTCAATTCTCGCTTCTTAGCCTTCTCCTTTACTGGTCTCTAATGGATGAGACTCTCTACTATCTTACTATCTTTCTCTGTACTTTTCAGCTATGATACCTCGAAACTCCATTTCATAGCGGTTTCACGTTTCTGAATGTGAAAAAACTCCGAAACTCCAGGGAAACGCCTCAGAAATGTTTCTGAGAGGTTAGAAACTTCGACCGTTTCGTTGACCAAAAAAGTCAGAAACCTTGAGCGTTTCCGCTTGATGTGCCTTGCCAGGTGGCATTTTCATCAAATTTGTAATTGAAAAAAAAAATAAAAAACCAAACTCTAAATCATGCTTCTCTTTCCTCTCGTCTAAATCCCCCGTTTCCCTCTAACATTGCCGCCTCCTTCTCCTCCATTTTTGGTCTTCCTTTCTCTTCTCCCTTCCGGCGACCCTCTCTATGCTCTCTCACTTGCTCAGATGCGAGTAGCGGTCCTAGCGGAAGTCATAGTGTTGAATAAAGCCAACAAACCGACTCTGCAACTGATGGGGTCGAAGAAGAGTACTAGGGACATTTAAAATATTTGAAATGTATGTATTTATTTCTGTTAAGGAGTAAAGGACACTGTTTATTGCTCTTATTTAGACTTTTAAATGAACATATAATTCATGTTGTCGTTTTCTCGGCGTTTCCGTTTCCTACAAAATTTGAATTGACGTTTCCCCGTTTCTGTTTCCCTTCCGGTTCCCGTTTTTGTTTCCGTGTAACATAGTTTTTCAGGGACGTTACTTGTCTGTACTGGAATAAGAAGAAGAAAAACGTACAAAAATAAGAAGAAGAATAACCATTCTCTTCTTTTCTTTTGCTATTTTTCTTTTTTCCTTTTAATAAATCCCATTATATTGGTTTTATGAGATAGGCATACTTTAATATATTATAGGCAGGGATGAGGGAGTATATAATTACCCCCAGATTTAATCCTTTAACTGAGACCGATCCATCACAGTTTCAACTCTTATATTAAATCCAACTACATAATATATATGGACTAAATACTCAATTAAATATAGACACATGAACCACATAAAATGTTTATAAACATTTTAACAATTAATTCCAATCGTAATATCTCCTGGAATCAACTTTTGTTAGCAAGCAACTGTGAAATAAACTATCGTTCTTTCTATCCTATGTTTTAAGAGCATAGTTTAACAACGAAAATCCGATAAATTATAAACCGCATATAGTAAAAAAGGTGTTTGGATTGAAATCATCGATCAACAAATTTTCTACTATATTCAGTCGGCCTATATAGTAAAAACCATGAACTGTTTAATAAACAATAAACCGTATATAGTTCAAATATCTTAGTCAAATCATTTTAAATAATTCTAATTTATTCTTAATAGATGAAAGAAATCTAAAATAATATTTTAATATCTAAAATAATTTCTAAAAATAATTCATAAATAAATAAATAAACCTACAACAACATAAGTCAAAAAACGTTGTCTCAGAAGAACTAGGCACGTTATAGTTCACTACAGGAAAACAGTGCTAATTTCGACACTTTTTATGACCAATCTCGACGCTTTAAACCGTCGCAAATTTCATTTTCGACGCTTTTAAAAAGCGTCGAAAATTCTTGCGTCACGAATGGCATGTGCTATTTTCGACGCAGAATTCTGTCGAAGCCAATCTCGACGTCCTAGGGCGTCGGAAATGGCATGTAATTTTCGACGCCATAGAGCGTCGAAAATGCCATGCTAATTTCGACACCCTAAAGCGTCGAGATTGGCATTTTATTTTTCAAAAAAAAAACGGATTTTTCTTCTTTCATCCCCTTTCATTACACATTAATTCAAATTCTTTAATTAACAAAAAAACATCAACACAAATCCAATAAAGCATTAGTCAAATGAATCAAGATCTTACATGAGTGAATTAAAAATAATATACATGACATCAAATAATTGAAATAACAATTATTGATAATATACATCAAGCCACACTGTCAGATTTCTTGATGCTTTACTGCTAGCACGGAGCTCATTTGCAAACTTTTCTCAGTCCAATCCACCTTATTATGATGGGTTCAAAATAAAACTTACCTAAATGGAAACAAGGCCCCATTAGAAATGAAGAATGACTAACGAAAGTCTGGATCTTTCAGAAAATGGATTCCAAACAACAAACAAATACTATATGGAGCTCATAGCCCTCATCCCCATGGACTGGAAACGTAATGAGCAAAAAGGGTGAAAAGGGAAGAGAAAAGAGTGCACTCGGTTTCATGTTATCTACCTTAACCTTGCTGCATGAATTGATTCAACATGAGACCAAGGTATTCCCATCATCTCTCATTGTGGATTTCTTTATTGCATTGCTAGTTCATTTAAAAATGATGTTAAATCTACTTCTTGAAATGAGATAAGCCAAGAGTTCTACCAAGAACAAGCATGCATATACTGGCCCATAAGTAGCAAAGAGTTACATACCCAACTCCTTTAGAGCGCCTTGAGTTTTTGTCCATGATCAGCCTCACATCTCTTACCTTTCCCGCTTTGGTGAACTCTCGGGCCTATATATCATTAAGAAATGAATCATTTCAAATTCAATTTATTAGAGCTCCAGAACTGGAATTATAAAATAAATGCGGACCTGGAAACATCCTCTCCGGGTCTGACAGCTTTGCTGAAATTAAGGTCATTTGCTCAACTAGATTGAAGAAGGCCAGATATACTTCTCCTGTACAATCAGGGAGAACCAGCAACCGCATTACTACCATTGTGAACAAGTTATATGGAAAATTGGGAGTTTGGCAATCGAACCTCTTCTACCAGTCGCAACCCAAGAACGAACGCCTACAGTGCTGACATTGTCATTTGCATATAGACTAGAATAGCTGTTAATGAGGGTTCCATTTCTAAGCTCCCACATCTGAAGTCAAGAAGGGAAAAACAAAATGTTGAACAGATAAAACTAGAAAAGAAAAGTGAAAAGAATATAGATAAACTAAATAGATTCATGTAATTTAAGAACTGAAACATTCAATGAAAGCCAACAAAGCACCTGGTTAGCAACCCACTTGCAGGGAGACAATGAGCCCCTTCTGAACTCCTCCGATGTACGCCTCTGTCTAGCTGAGGCCTCTAAGCAGAAAGGGGCACATGCTTACATGAGAAGGATAAGAAGTATGAGGGAAGTTTATATAACATGAGCACATCCCAATTACTCAAGATAGAAAAAAGAAAGCAACTTCAATCATGGCCATCTTATCACATTGTTTGAGGTAAAAAGAGACCAATAAACTGCAGGACCTAATAAACTACACTTATTTAGGGAATTCCAAACGATGAACATCTTTCTTTCAACCATTAAACCCAACTAATTTTGGCCATTATCTCTACAACAATAACTTCAGTTATAGTTTTATACTGGAAACAGGAACGGTTCAGAGTCGACATAGCATAAGAGAGAAAAACAATGGAACACCCACCTTAACCTCGATATAATAGAAGGGCAAGACAGGGCAAACAGAAGGTAAAGTTGAGCATTGGATGAGCTAGACATCCCTAAGAATGTTTGCTCGATCATTATCTGCACTTAAATCACCAGCGGAAACAAGATCACAGTTGCTCAATAGTCCTTCTGTCGAAAGCACAGTTGCTCAATAGTCCTTGTGTCTAGGCAAGTACCATAAGGCAAAGAGTGTGGAATCTGCAACTTAGGGCCGGGGATGAAGAGTTAATGTTGTCTAACATATTCATCCATCACCTGGCCTTCAATTTTAATCTTCCATGCTCAAATTCATGTAAGGGACAAAAACTCAACAAGTGTTATTTTAGTTGCATTGCTAAAAACCATTTCAGAACTAGTTGTTGTTTTTTTCCTTCATAAAGCATGGTATGTCAATACTGGTTTTGACATTTACAAGTTAAAAGGTTACCTTTTCACTAGTGTGATTGAAACAATTCAATAGCTGATGTGCGCACCTCTAAAGAGTGTAACAAATTTCTGCATTTCAATAATTGTTTCATGGTGAGTTTTAACAGTTAGTATTATATAAACTCAATCAAAAATAATTTTCCCATACTGAGAACGTGACCAATGTTGTCGAAAAAAGAATTTAAGTGACATGTCACCTTATATTCAGTAATCGGATCCACATGGGGGGACACAAACGTCTGATGCAAACCTTCTGATGGAATTCAGAAGAGGATCGATGAACAAAACTTCTGCATTCCGATAGTTGCACTTCTTGTAAGCCTGCCTAATTAGATTCCGATAGTTGCACTTCAGTTTTAGCAAATTCTGCAGTGTCGCCCGAAACTCCATCCCCAAGACTGTTTGCTCGTTATCTACACTTAAATCACTAGTGGAAACAAGAAGGAGATGATTTAGGAACACTTTCAATCAAGAAGATTTAGGAACGTTATCTACTAGTTCATGTTTCTACCCGGCCATAAGTTCTGTCTATTACATTTACATAACTAAAATCTTCTCAAAGATAGCACAATTGCTCAATAGTTCTTCTGTCTAGGCAAGTACCATAAGGCAAGGAGTGTGGAATCCGCAACTTGGGGGATGAAGAGAGTTAACGTTGTCTAACATATTCACCTAATCGGATCCACATGGGGGAAACAAACGTTTGATGGAATTCAGAAGAGGATGAACAAAAAAATTCTGCATTTCAAACAAGTGTATGTTACATCTGAATAATAATCAGACAGCTCGATCAAGACAACAATCACGCAATCAAAAGGTAACAAATGACCTCTACCAATCTTAAACTACACTTATTTGAGGCAGGGAATATGGTGTTAACTCTTGTTTAAGTGTAAAATAGAAATAGCAATACTGACCCTTTCCGATAAACTATGCACCTTTGTGGCACGATATCTCTTTCCAGATGCAGTTTCAGGGCATTGCTTCAGAAGATTCAATCACCAGATCCTATCAAAATAAGTAAGAACGAAGCCAAATTCACTAATAACAAATTCGATTAAACGGTGCTTAACATTTTCAAGTCCAAAATCGGAAACATGTTTCTTCGTTATCAAATTCGACTGGTTAAGAGCACTAACCTCCCTCTGGTTTTCGATGTTGACGGTGTCGACTGGTGTGCTGAATGATCAGATCCGCGGTGGCTGTGGCGCTAGCACTTGAAAAAGAGCCTCCGAACGATGTCAATTTCAGATTTCAAGTCTTGGAGTCCCTTATCATGGTCGTATACTCTCTACTGCCTCCGGCAGTCGACGTTCCTGGGATGGACATGCTACCGCCTAGGGTTTCGCCACCTTGACTTCCACCACTATAAACCTTCACCGCGCTGCTCAATTCCGGCAAGAGCGATGATTTCGGCGTGTCGTTCGAATCCACAACCATCGATTCTCTCAGATCACTGTTCCTCAAGCTCGTTGACTGTCCGACTTCCGGAAACCTAGCTCTCGGCCGCGCAATGTACGACAAAAATGTAGATCTGACCTCGAATTAAAGAAATGATGAGTAGATCTAGATGATGGTGGGCATGGCAACAACAAAATGGTGAACTGAGCAGAGAATGAGTGAAAATAGATCCACCGCCGAATGTACTACACCATTGTTGGTGTAGGGAGTCGCCATTGCCGAGAAAAAAAGTATAAACCTCCGCTTTGAGATTCTCTTGGTGAGAGAAAGAGATTTCTGGCATTGATTCTCTTGTTTTGGCATCAATTTGGCTTTAAATCTCGAGAAATTTGACGCTCAGGTCTCCTTTGACGAGAGCGAGAGTACTCATCGAGGGGTTTGGTGAGACGGGATGGGTGGTTAACTTTTTTTTTTATATAATTATTTTACATGTCATTCCCGACGCAACAAGGCGTCGAGAAAGGTGTCAATCCCGACACCCAGATCTGTCGCAAATTTTCGACATGGTAAGGTGTCGAAAATTAACGACGCATATAAAAAGCGTCGAAATGAAAGCGTCGCAAAAGCTGCGTTTTTCTTGTAGTGGTTACATATCGAATCCATGAGATTGGACAAATCATTCGGGATGTAACTATAACGGGTCAAACAATCAGACAAAGTAAAACTGAGATCTTCTCGAAACTCATCACAACCCAGAAGAAAATATTGGCCACCATTTGGTGGAGCTTATGGACCATCAGAAACAAGATTATATTCGACGAAGACAACTTCACATATCAATGAAAACAAGAGAAATATTTATGACAACAACTGCAACAACTAAAAGATTCTAAAACATTGTATTGGGAAGAGATGGAATCAAAAGAAGTGCAATGACAACCAACACCAAGACGTAGGAAAAATCTTAGATGGACCAAACCGACAATAGGAGTTTTCAAGATCAACTTTGATGGCTCCAAGTTGCCTTCGGGTGAAGTTACTACTGGTTTTGTCAAACGTAATCACATTGGCGTTGTCAAAGCCTCTGGCGCCTCCACTTGTGAATCTGTTTCGGCCTTGATGGAAGAAGCCCTTGCACTCCGCTCTGGCCTGATAACTGCTAGAGATTTAGGCTATCGACGAATTGAGATTGAAGGTGATAATCTCCTGGTGATCAATTCAGTCTCTGGTGTCTGGCACTACCCATGGGAGATTGAGATGATCATCTCGAATACTCAACACCTTCTGTAGAGCTTCGAGGAAGCTACTTGCCAGCATGTTTTCCGTGAGGTGAATTGTGTTGTAGACTTGGTGGATAAGAACACGATTGGGTGGTGGGTCAGCAGGGTTTGACATCACTCAAACTCTTATCTTGTATCGAAAAAAAGAACTAGGCACACACGAGCCATGCTAGATTTGATACGGGTCGTCTGTCTTGTTTTGCATAATTAACTCGTCTGTTGGCACGAGTCGTTCCACTATTCACGATGGGATTTTATATATCTAAAGGTATTATATTTACATCTCAAAATTAGATAATAGATAATTAAGATGTACATATAGATAATGATATAACATATAGGGAAAATTGGGCCGGTAGGCCCAATTTTCTTTCCAAATTAATTTTATGTCCATCATTCAGTCTAAATATGTTAATTAACAGCTTTTTACTTTATTATTCATGTTGCTCGTCTCTCTCTCTCTCTCTCTCTCTTAACCCCCCTTCCACTTTCTCTTGATCATCATTGATCATTACTGACTTAATCCAGCCCATCATTGCGATGATTAGTATACTTTCATTGCTTTTCTCTCTTGTATTCTCGTTCTTTTTTTTTATTTACTATTTTTTTTCTAACGTTGAATTCGGTTTTAATCTATTTTTCATTTTTTTAATATGTGTAGGTAAATGTTCGTTTTTTTATGTAGCTGGGGGAGAGGTGTGGGTGGAAAGAGTGGTGAAGTGGCTGACATATATATGGATAAAAAAAGTTGTTGACAAAGTGTTTTATGTAACTGACAAAGTGTTTGATGTAGCTAACAACTCTGTTTTGAACCGGACAGTGGTGGTAGTGAGATTTGGTGATTGATTTGGTGGTGATGCGGACAATGAACTCATGTGTGCCAAATCTTTTGTATTATGAGGGGTTTTGCTGGTGTATTTATATATTGGTTGTAAAAATTTTTTTATGTGGTTGTGTTTTTGGTAATTTATAATGGAGAAATATATAATATGCTGACAAACTAATAGACAAAATGGTTGCTTATAAAGTAATTATATAAGAGTTGTGTAATAAAAATAAAGTAAATATATAATAGTATGTTCGAATAAATGGCCTCTTATCAGCTACTTGTTGTCATCTTTCCTTATCTGATATCTGTCATTCTTTTGTCAGCTATTTGTTATCCTTTGTTAAATATCTCTCATACTTTGTCCTCTATCTATCATCCTTTGTCAGCTATTTGTCATGATGTGTCATTCTTTGTCAGCTCAATGTCGTCTTGTTTATGCTCTCTTTTCAGCCATTGTGTACTCTATGTTGTCCTTCTTCTGAATTCTCCAATGCATATTTTTCTTTTTGTAGCTGGTCTTCGATCCACTTCTTTTTTCTTATTAGAGGTGGCAAACATCTGATCTACTTAATTTGTATAGGGATATTTATTTCATCCGCCTGCAATACTGAGTATATTGTCTCATGATATGCTAACTTCCAAGCTTCGATAGTGTAAAAGCTTCCAACGAAGTGTGATACAAGAGCTTTGTTATGTGTTATAGCAACAAGAACATGTACGCATGGGGTCTTTTGCAAGTCAAACACTCTACAAGTGCATGTCATTGCTGACAAATAAACCATTGTTGTTGTCCCTTCTCCCACAACTTCAAATTAGAAACCATTCTGAACAAGGTACACTCCAGTTGATTTTTGCAATTCTCCAAGAATTTTAACAATAATTTTCGGCATCCCGTGTGTGTTTTTTTCCACGAGCGCTCTTTTGTCTTGGAACCATTTTGTCAACTTCTCTCTAAGATAGTTGAGTAGGGCAACTATAGGTAATGATTTCTTACCCCTGACCATAGAATTTAAGCTCCCAGCATTGTTGAATGTCATCATATTGTATCTATTCCCTCTTGCATATGCTCTAGACCATCTTTCAAACCCTACTTATACTCCCTCTGTTCCATAATAAATTTCGTTTGACTTTTCTGCACGCATTTTAAGTAAAAATTATATAAAATATTATTTTTAATGAATTTGTTTTTATAAATTTATACTTATGACTATCAAGTATGAAATTATTAAAAAAAACTGATTAAAAAAATAATATTTTATAGTGTTTTTACATCCTCAAAAAGCGTGGATATAAAGACAAATGACATTTAATTTGGAACAGAGAAAGTATTAAATAAGCTTACAAATATTTGTTGATTTATGTTGTATGAGCAAAGTAGTGATTGAAATCATTAATTGTATAACTCTCTGAGTGTATAGCATTTGGGTAAACCTCATAAATTGCTTTTGATATGCGTGTGTGCCTATCTGAGACAAATACTAGGTCATCTGATTATGGTATCACTTTTTTTAGTTGTTCAAAGAACTACTTCCATGATTTGTTATTTTCTGAATCAACAATCCCAAATGGAAGTGGATATATACTCATGTTCGCATATGTGCAGTTGCACCTAGCAATGTGCCTCCATACTCTCTAGTAAAGAATGTTCCAACAACCACAACAACCTATAAAAATGCAGACATTGAATTGTATTTATTGTGCTGACAGTGCTAAAAAATGATGCTGACGTTATGTAGAATGGTACTTAAGTGATGCTGACATCGTATATAAAGGTATTTAAATCATGCTGACATTATGTATATATGTTGCTGACATTATATAAAATTATAAATGATGCTGACATTATATATTAATGTCATTAAACACATTATACCAACCTTCTTCAAAACATATGGAATGCTCATTGGCATTGCTCGAACAATATGAATAGATATTTAAATATTTTAGCCTCATCGGTAGCAAACAAAGCAATTGTTCCTGGGTTCTTCTCCGTAATCATGTGACAGAATGACGGTATAGCAGCAAAATTCGACTATAGTATTCCTTTTTCCCCCACTTGTGTCAATTGTGCTGCTTTCCATGCTTTCTAATAAGTGATTGAAATGTTGTGATCTTTCTACATCTTTTCCATAATTTGTGCTGGATTGTATGATCCGTCAGCATAATAAAGTAATCAGTCTATATCCACATTTGTATGAATAATCTTGAAAAATATGATTTTTTTTATGACGTACGTTGATTTTATGAAGTTAGCAACAACATTGTAAGAAGCTTTGCTGCAATGTGTAGATCTAATCTCCGAGCTGCATGTGTGTGTTTCATTGTATAATATGACTTCATGGGATTCTGAATAGAGTTTGCAATCTCCAACCACAGTTGACATCTATGCATTTGACTCTGAAATATTGAGGATAGATTTCTTGACCTCAAACCTAAATATATCAATCATTGAAATGAGATATAGAGTATCCTTCGGTGCTTGCTTAAATGAAAATATCTTCCCGGCATACACTGTTCTGTCTGCAGTTGAGTTATAGTTCTCAAAACTCTTAATTTCATCACTGTAACAAATTTTCTGGTCTTCCCCCCTGCTATTTGAATCATCATTCTCTCCTTCATCTGGCTTTGTAATCTTTGTCCCTTGGTTGCCAACTGCATTATTATCTCCATCAATGTCAGCATATTCATCAAAAGCAATAAGGCCTTCATCATCAACAAGAATATCAGCATCATCTCAATACTAATACTCATAATCCAATGACATATATGTTTTGTCAGCTTTCTTTTCTTCAACAACACATAAATCTTTGAAATACTCATGAGATTTAAATATTTTCCTGTTTTCTTGGTCTTCAGTTTTAGGCATGGTGATATCAGCTTTTGGTACGTTGTATGATAGACAATATTCCATCTTTCTTCCTTTTGATGACACACAATTCAACAATAATATTCACTCATTCGAGCTTACTTAATTTCAAGAATACATGTAAATCGGCATCACAATTGAAAATAAAAGCTGTTTTTAAAATCTTGCATGGGTGTAAGGGGTTGAATTCTAGATCATAAACATAATGATCAATGTTGAATATGTTGAATACTCTCCCTAACATATATCTAATTACTTGGATGAGATGTTAAAGGAAAGAGATACATATACATATATATTTAATCATATGGGATCCATAGTACATAATAAGCGGTTGAGATGTAAAATAAATGAGATACATATTTCATTAGATGTGCCATAAATAAAACATAAAAAGTTGTGTTCACCTCCAATTTAATGCCCATTCATTTAATAATTCATCTTTATACTCTTTTTGTTTCTATTCCATAAAATGTCAAAAATACTTATGTAGATCAATGGTTGGGAATGTTGTTTGGTATACATGAGGTCTTGAGTTCAAATCTCACTAGGTACACACTCTAATCACATTTTGCCAAAATTTTATTTCCTAAATTTTCATGTTTGTTATGTGGAATTTTTTAAAATTGAATATAATAATGAATTTTCATGTTTGTTATGTGTAATTTTTCAAAATGAAATATAATCTATAATCTATTAAATTATCATTTTTTGGTTGATGATTCTTTACGCATAACTCAAGTTTTGGTTTCAAATCACATTCGCTACTCTTTGCCAATATTTTACCATTTTATTTTATCTTAAATTATCATTTTTTTAGGTTTAATTATTTAAAATCTATAATACATCTATCTATAATATATTATCTATAATATATATCAAGAGAAATTGTGTTCAAGTCGTCATAATTCATAAATGCCCTTCATATTTACCCAAATCCTGCCTATTTTGTAAAAACTTAATATACTCTTTTATTCCAACAATTTATTAATTAGTTTTAAAATTATTGTAAATTGTAAATAGCCATTTACTTGGGGTGATTAGGCGTTTCAACAACCTATTTAATTATTCACAAATGAGATTATTGCCTCTAATTTCATTCATTTAGTCGTTTAAGCGTTTCACCTACCTATTTCACAAAGGAGTCCAAAGGATTTAGAATCATTGTTATCTCTTTGCCCAAAAATCTAATATAATAATGACAAATTTTGATTATATTTGCCTCATATTTTTTTATATTAATTGTGACTACAATTGTTTGTAAAATCAATAATGACTATATAGTTGTCAAACAATGTTTTAAATAGAGTAGTAAAAGGGTTGGAAAGTTTTTTTTTTAATATTAATTTTACTTTTTAGAGATTAATTGTGCCTTTTTTTTTATGTCAAATTAATAATGACTATAATGTCAAATAATATTTTATAGAGGGTAGTCAAAAGGGTGGGAGTTTTTTTTTCGTTAAATAAATAATGCATCAAGTTAATTTTATTTTTTAGAGAAAAGATGATAAGTAGGAAATTAAAGTAGGTAGTCCAAAGGTTGAGAGTTTTTCTTTGATTAAATGCTATATATATTTTTCCTATAAATAGTCAACTATGCCATTGAAACATATGTGTTTTGGAATGCACACGATCTCGTTCGTCGTCAGTACGATTTCAGCGGCAACAACGACCTCATCCGGTTCCTCAAGACCGTCCAAGAGGTCGGCCGCTACGCTGTTCTTCGTATCGGTCCCTATGTTTGTGTTGAATGGAACTATGGGTATACTATCTAATTAAGTAGAAAAAAAAAACATTATACACTTTGTGGAATGTCAATTTCTAAGTTTGGCGTACTTGATTTCTTGATGGACTCCCTGTATGGTTGCACAACATGTCCGGCGTCGAGCTACGAACTGCTAACGACGTCTTTATGGTAACGAAATCGATCGCCTATTAACATACATACTCATTACATGTATAGAATGTGCACTAAAGTTTGGGCAATTTTTTTACTTGTGCAGAATGAGATGCAAAATTTCACAACTTTGATTGTGAACATGGTGAAGGAAGAGATAACAATGATTGATCGATTGTTATGAAGTCCTCTTCATCGCAGTGCGGTCCTATCATCATAGCGCAAGTTCGAATCCTCTTCGATAAATGTATTTTATATATAATTGACCGATTGTTATGAAGTCGATCTGCAATTTTATTATATTTCTTATGGTTTTGATAGATCGAGAACGAGTATGGCAATGCAATTGCAGCGTATGGAGAAGTCGAAAAGGTCTACCGGGACTGGACTGCAAGGATGGCCGAAGCTCAACACATCGGTGTCCCCTGAATCATGTGCCAAGAGGACGCCGCTCCACAACCGATGGTTCGAATTTGTTACATCTATATATAAACCAAACTTACATACACATATATAATATGCTTAATTGTTAAATAGAATTTGGATTTAATTGTGTTATGTTGTTCATCAGATCAACACTTGCAATGGATGGTACTGTGACCAATTCACTCCCAACAACCCAAACAGTCCGAGAATGTGGACCGAGAACTGGACCGGATGGTTCAAGAACTGGGGAGGCAAAGACCCGCTTAGAACAACTGAGGATCTTGCTTACTCCGTCGCTAGATTCTTCCAAACCGGCGGAACTTTCCAGAACTACTATATGGCAAGTTCCTAAGATCACAAGTCAAAACAAACCATAATTTTGATTTTTATTCACTTTGTTTTACAAACAAATGAGAGATGAAGTATATTGTTAGAATGTTAGGTGACACATTCTATTCATTTTTTTTTTCAATTTTTATTTATTTGTTGCTTAGTCTATTTTTAATTGTACTTTCTTATTTCTATTATGAGATTATACATGATTTTATTTTTCAATTTTTATGTTGTTTATATCATATTTTACTTCATATTTCTTATTTGTTGAAATAATATATGATTATTAATTTTCCCTAATTCCTATTAGGTTTTGATGAATCGTTGTTGCAAAGACTCATATTTGGAGCTTCCATTCATCATTTATTTATTTTTCTCCATTTTTTTTATTTGGTGCTTTAATTTGTTTTTAACGGCACTTTCTTATTTATATAGTAGATTATATATGATTTTATTTGCCAATTTTTATATTGTTACTTTATATCATATTTCTTATTTGTTAAAATATGATATATCTTATTTGTTAAAATATGATATATCTTATTTGTTAAAATATGATATAATTATTATTTTCTCTATTTTGAGTTATATTCCTTTTCTAATTGCTCTCCTTATTCGCCTTAATATGCCTTGGCTTTGATTTGGACCACCATTGTTGAAAGAAAATCATATTCACCATCAATATAGAATGTTAACGAGAAATAAATATATTAGTGGAAATTTTATATGAATCTCTCTCTCCCCTCTCTCATATTTTCTTTTATTGTAGACATTGAAAATTGTGAGTTTTATTTTTCATCTTTTTCTTATTTTATACAAAATACTTTATCTTATTTTTGTTTTTATACATTTCATATATACCTCATTTTTGTAAAAACTAACATTTAATTTGATTAATTTTGACCAATGAGCATATTTTAACTTTGTTTTGTGATTGTTGATTTTCTCGAAACTCTTTTTTCCTTAACTTTTGAATCCAACATTGAAGACTCCTAACGACTCTTATTTTCATTTGAAGTCGTCATTTAATCACTTGGAAGATAAAAGGATTGTTTTTTTTGTTGAAGTTAATATCAACAAAAAACAAAGTTAAATTCATAAATAGACATAAATTGGAAGATGAAAAGATAATAATTTATATGTTTGTATTTAAGATATTCAAATTCAATTAATGCATTGAATATAATATGAATAAAAAATATAAAGTTACATAAATAAATAGACATAAATGTAAAGACAATAATTGAAAAATCCAAGGAAATGTTTTATCAATTGTAGTATGTTCAAAGCGGTAGTAGCTTTGGAGTTTGACATGTAGAATGTAAAGCGAGAACCAGAAAATTATTCAACAATTTATTTTTTACTTTAATCGACAAATGATGAAACATGCATTAATGGGGCCGATATAGCATAATTTGCATAATTTAGATATCAAATTATGCATACATTAATTTCATATATATAAAATACGGGGATATATAAACGAACTACGAGTCCCGTGCGTAGCACGGGCATGTTCGGTGTATAAAAATTTCAATTTTGAAAAAACTTTAATATAATTTGTTATATATTACGTGTTATTTCTTTTCTTTATTTATCAGATCTGATCTCACTATAATATTTGGAGCAAAATCATATCTCTCGGGGCGTAGCACGGGTCTGCCCACCTAGTAATAAATAATAAATAAGTGAGTGAGATGTAAAATAAAAGAGATACGTATTTAATTAGATGGGATGCATAATAAATATGATGGGTAAATAATCTTTTCACTATTTTTAAATTCTCAAAATATTTGATACTCACTCTAATTAAAACTTGTCGTTTTATAAAGTAAATATTGTTAAAAAAAAACTTGTCATTTTAGGTATTTCGTCATCTAGTTTACGAAATAGAGCTTGTAATAATTAGATAGTTGTTAATTGTAGTTGTTGAGAAAGTAAAAATGTAGAATAATAATTAGAGATATAAGTGTATTTTTTGTTAGTTTTTATTAATAAGTGTGTAGATTTAAAAAAAAAAAAAAGCATATTGGGAAAAATGCCTCTTGAATTGGTAAATAAAGAGCGGTCATTCCGGGATTCGAACCGGGAACCTATGGGTAGTATCCACAAGTACTTTCCGGTGAGCAATTCCGGAATGGTTATATTGGGAAAAATGCCGCATACATGTCTAGTGACAGTAAATCAATAAATATATTCTTGCAAACTATGCAGTACAGCAGGTAATTAATATATTAAACAAAACAAGCACAAATTGCAAACATTATCGAAAGGTCAGACCAACAGGCTCGTCAGGGCCTGCTCGGGCCATATGTTCATGCCCTCCCTTTTAGCAGATCGAGCCCCTGGGCTGATTACGTTTGCCCTACATGCGCCTTGAACATTCAAAACATGTACTACGTTACTACGTATTAAGTAGTTAAGCTTGTACATGTTAGATTAGAATGGTTATTAAAAAAAAAGTTAGGTTAGAATTATGTGTTATTGATATATTTTAGATCGTAGCAAAATCTTATCTCTCTATCATAATATATTTATGCAAAATTTTATAAAATTATTTTCTAACATCTAATCCAGTATCTCATATTCTTATATATACATGAATTGATATAAACAATATATATAGAAGGAAAAGGTTCACATGAGAACGAACGGACAAACAAATGAACGAACGAAGAAGCGCAAGAGGAGATCAATATGCTTCAATTAGGTTAAATTTGATTAATAATAAGTCTCTTTATATAGTGCATAACTTATGTCAAACTTATTCCTTAATAAGTTATCTTTCCAAAAAGACATTATATCAACAATAATAACGTATTAAATCTAATTTATCAAATTATAGTTGGGTTCTAGCAAAAGTATTACGATTATCTAAATTATTCAAATTATAAATCTCATTTTTACTCCTATTATATTATTTGTAAATTATACATCTATATATTAAAGGACACATTATGTAATCCTTATATCAATATCCAAATTAATTGTTTCTCACTCTTCAAACTTGATTACTTCTAATCTATTTGAACATGACCATGCAATTAGCCTGAAATTAATCGGCCCTGATATCATATGTAAGGGTCTCAAGAGGCACCTAACCCTCTTAGGATCGTTCTCCTCACTAGCTTGGAACATAAAAAAATATATAGCAACAATTGAAAACGATGTTTATGGCTCCCAATGTGCGATTTAGCTCATTATTGCTAAAATATTACGTAATGACGAATAATAATAATAATAATAATAATAATAATAATAATAATAATAATAATAAACTTCATTGATTAATTAAAAAGACATTACACAAACACATTGTATTAAAAAAATAACTAAAATTATACCCATCTTCTTACATTGAATAATATTTTATTTTAAAAAATAGATCCATCTTTTTACATTTATAATTCTTACTACTGAAAAATAATTAAAATTAATTTTTTGGGTATTTTTATACATAATTGTATTTAAAAAATATATATTTTTTAAAAGATCAAACATATTCAAAATTGATGTCCATGTTCACAGAAAACAAATTCGCAATATAACATCAGATGAAGGAACTCTTATAATAGGAGAGGAAAACATTAGGTTAGAGATAAAAAATGATTTCGAGAAAAGATTAAAAAGGAACCCATTTGTGAGGATCTACTAAATGAGCATATGCAACTTGTCCACCCTGAAATCATTTCGGATGATAATGATTTTCTCATTAGCCATCCTTCAAATAACGAGATTAAACAAGTAGTGTTCAATATGGGTAACAATAAATATATCTCTAGGATCGGATGGCTTTACAAAATGAATTTTATAAGACATACTAGGATGTTGTGGGCCCATCGATTATCAAGGCGATTAAAGGCTTTTTCCGCTCGGGCAAAATCCTCAAACAAATTAACCACACATTTATCTCCCTACTTCTCAAATGTGATAACCCAACAACCACAAATTATTACCGACCTATCAGCCTTTGCTCTACCATATATAAAATCATATCCAAAATTTTGACAGAAAGAATTAAAAAAATCATAGGTAAATTGATTCATCCCCTTCAAGGGGCCTTTGTCTCGGATAGAGCCATCCAGGATAATGTTCTTATAGCCCATGATATTTTCCACTCTTTCAGATCTCGCACTGGTATCGAGGGTTGGCTAGCAATAAAACTCGATATGGAAAAAGCTTACGATAGAGTAGACTGGAACTTTACGAAAAAAATTCTGGAAAAGTTTGGCTTCCACCCTACTTTACGAAAAAAATTCTGATAAACAATGGTCCCTCTGAGATCTTTATACTCTCTAGGGGCATCCATCAAGGCGATCCTCTCTCCCCTTTCTTGTTCATTCTTGGTGCGGAGATCCTGTCTCAGAAACTATCCTAGGAAGCCAGCTTGCCTAACATCCCCATTGGCTTCAATTTCGGTAGAAATGGTCCTCAAATACCCTTTCTAGCTTTCGCTGACGACATTTTTTTTTCTAAGGGTAGTATCTTAGCGGCACCGAAAGTCAAAACAATCATTGACAACTACTGTAAAATCTCAGGACAAAAGGTCAACTACCATAAATCAACCTTGCAAGGTACCAAAGGCATATCGACTTCTAGAATCTAAGAACTGTCTACTTGTTTAAACATCACAAACGAAAACTCTTTGGAAAAATATCTTAGATGTCCTATTATTAATGGAAAAGTCAACATGACTACCTTTGAGGAAATTACCTATAAATCTAAAGAGCAATTAAGTAAATGGAGAGCCAGTGCCCTCTCTCAACAAGGGCGTACAATTCTTATTGGAACAAACCTGGTAGCTAAACCACTCTATACGATGCAGAATTTTATGCTTTCCGCTTCGGTGCACAAAGAACTTGACCAAATAAATAGGAATTTCTTTTGGAATAAAGACGGACAACACCGCCCGCTTATCAGTTGGGATAGGATTGTAAACTCAAAAATACTTGGGGGTCTCGGACTGCGAAAATCTAGAGAAATGAACGAAGCTCTCCAAATGAAACTTCTATGGAAAATCCTGGATGAACCGAACAATGCTTGGGTGAAAATAGTTACGCATAAATATCTCGGTTCAACTGATATTTTGCATTACCATAAGAGGGGTGGTTCATCGTGCCAATGGGCTAAGCTTACCCCCCTCCTAGACAAATTCAAGACTGGACTTATCTGGTCAATTGAAAATGGTAAATCAATAAACTTCTAGTCGGACAATTGGTCGTCAACCTCTCCCATCATTGCTAGGTCTGACTGCCCGAACTCTTATGATGCAAAATGAGTCTGTTAATGATTATATTCTGGCTGGACGTACAATGGTGGACGGAAAAACTAATCGCAAAATTAGCTTAATCCATTATAAAGGATATTCTAGACATTCCGCTGCCCGTAAACTACATTGAAGATCGATTATATTGGTGGCCCGATAAAGAAGGTTGGTTCACAACGTCTAGTACATACTCCCTCCGTCCACCCCTCGCAAAGTCAAGAATTTCTTGTGGAAAATTTTCCAGAACGGTGTCCCTACAGCGTCCCGCCTAAACCAACAAGTTGTGGACGTTCCATCTACTTGTTGCCTCTATAACAATGTAGTTGAAGACGACGCCCGTCTTTTAATTGAATGCTCATATTTGAACCTACTTCATTCCTTCTCGACTAGCAATTGCTTGAAGATATCCACCCTCATTGCTCAATCACGTGAAATAAAATCTATTTTTGAATTCATTGGTTCTAATTTCTCGAAAACTGAAAAGGAAAATCTAGCTTTCTCTTGGTGGACAGTATGGTTTTATAGGAACCAACATCTTTTCAAACAAGTACTAATCCCTAGTATCAATACAATAACACGTGTTACTAATATATACTCACGTTACAAACTGGAACAAAACTGCTAGGTTTGTGGAGGATCTTAACCTGGATCCCTCCCCTTGTGTTCACACTTCTAATCAACATGGAAAACACAAAATCAAAAAACCGATCACTTGGCGTATACCCCCAATAGGTACGTTCAAACTCAACTTCGATGGATCTACCCTAACAAACAATAAAAGCTCTTCTGGGACTACTATCCGGGATTGGAATAGAAAACCTATACACATTGGCTATCAAATTCTGGGTAGTCAAACCCCTCTCAAAGCTGAAGCTTTAGCCCTGAAACAAGGTGTTATGGAAATCTTGCGTCTACGCCTCAACAAAGTACATATCGAAGGAGACTCCCTCATCATAATTAACCACTTGTTGGGCAAACATTAATGCCGCTGGAAAATTGAAATGATTATATCTGATATTAAAATCCTACTGTCGACTGTGAAAAAAGTTTCCTTCTTCCACGTGCCTCGATCGGGCAATAGAGTGTTTGATAAGGTTGCACACCTTTGCCACTCTGCTCGGGGCGTCTTGACCTCATCCGCAAGGATGCTCTCGGGTAGGGAAAAAAAATAATTGACGTCTATGTGTAGATAAAAATGAATCTAGTATTGTGATGGAAAAAAATTAATTTTTTAATAAAAAATTTAATGTTGAAAATAACATATTTTAATTGTGTTTTCATTCTACCCAGGCCAAATCTCAACCGTACATGCCGATTGATCACATTCGTTCACCTCGCCACTAATGAAATGATGACACGCGTCCTCCCTATGCTCAGAATTGCGTCAAAGCTGTGCAAAGCAAAACTCCGCATTTCATATTCATCCGGTTTGAAACGACTCCACTTTATTATGAAAATCTGAAAAAATAACAATTAAAAACTGACCCAACACTGTTTCACCTTTTGAAATATCGATGTGTGCCCGATACTTGTTTAGTATCCCTCCAACCGAATGTTTGGGATTCTTCCAATTTTATATTCTAATTAATTCAAGTATCGCTACTAGGAGGCCACCGATAAACATGGCTTAATAATTTGCTGAAAAAAAATAAAAAATTGGGTTTGAGCTCTTAAGCAAATTAACGTGACAGTTGAAAAGTAACTTAAGAGTTCGGAACGCTCTTATTTTGTACACTTCATCTTAGAACTATTCTGTTTGCAATTTCCATAAGAAATTTCCACTTGCTCTTCAGAATAATTTAATGTTAGAGTTAATGCATATAGAAGGTGGTTTTAAGTAAGGTGCTCTTTGGACTTCCCACATCCCACATGGAAAAGTTCAAGGGTACCCTAAAGGGTTTTTAAGGAGACTCTTCCACTACCTACATTGAGAGGTTGAGGAGAAGATGGGGCACCCACACGCGCGCCCGCTGCCGTCCGGCTCGTGCTGTGTTGTGCTGTGCTGTGCTGTGCTGTGCTCCGAGGTTGGAGTTGGATTTTCGGAAAATTATCTTTTCCGAAATCTTTCAAAAAACGTTTTGGATAAACTCAAACCTTTTGTTGATAGACTCGAATCTCTCCTTTGCTTGCGGGTTAAGGAGGATTTCGGAGCCTATATAAGGTGGGTTAGGGTTCCGCTTTTCAACACACAGCGAACACAATCGCCTCTCTCCCTCTCCTGTTTTCTCCTACCCTTTTCCCATTTTGAGCGCCTGTTCCAGTTCCAATTTCTCTCCCTCGAGTGCACCTATGAGAGAAGCCGGTGAAATCCTTGGGGGACGTTGCCTCACATACGATCTGCACCACTGTCGGGGGAAAATACGTTTCTCATTCAGTGGCTCCCATACCACGCTTCACCGCAACCTTCGCACCTTCACAGAGACACGGTTCTGCCTACATCCCTAACGCGCTAATAAGTTGCTGTTTTACAGGTTCCAGCAGGGTCATCAACCTTCATTTAACACAATAAAATAAAAAAACTAAGTGACAAACATTGTTGTTTAATGTCCTGTTTTCACAATCAATTGACAAATTGGCCCATAATTCAGTTTCCTGGTGTCTTATTCTTTAGCAACAGTTGATGATGCTTGGGAAGGTTCTACTAGAAATCTAAGACTTTCAGCCTTTAGCCAGCTCGACTTGAGGGAAATGCCATTTTTGTCTTCCCAATGTGCAATTTAGTTCCTGTGAATTAATGACTTACCTAAGAGCAAGTCCAACGGCTTTTCTAAAATAGAGAAAATGAGAGATTTTAGAGAAAAAAACCATTTTTTCTCCACAGCGGCTTCTCTAAACTCATCTCTAAAATAGAGAAATGGATGGAGAGAGGGAAAAAATCTCTAAATTTAGAGAAAGGGTTAGAATCTGTAAAATTTAATGCGTTCACCCCTTTCAATGCCTACCTATTTGTTCATTGGTTGTTGCCTATTTATTTAATGAAGTTATTGGAATTTTATTTATTAAATTATGAATTTATGCATCTATTATAGTGTATAATAAATGTAGCAATTTGCATAATAGAGAATCTGTTGGAGTTGTGGTGTAAATTTTTTAGAGATTTTGTTATTTTGTTCTCTATTTTATAGATTTTTTTAGAGGAGCTGTTGGTGATGCTCTAAATGCGCAGATCAAATGAAGGGTCTTACCAAAAAAGAAGTTAAGTATACCCAAAAGTCTCATGTATAATCTAACTAACAGCTAACATCCCTACCGACCATAGAACCCCATCCAACTTGCGAACAAGTCCCCTATATCCTCCACCCCATTCCAATATATCCGTATGTGCAATTTAGTTCATTATGCAATTGAAAACGCAGGAATCACACTTTCTAAAAAGTTAATTCACAAAAATAATAACAGGAAATAGACTCTCCGCTACTTCTATTTCTCATGAATTAGTATGAAAATATATATTTTATTCAAATTTATTTCTGATAAAGTCAATAACTTAAAATCATAGAGATCAACATCCATGTCGTTCTCGCATAGCTAGAGAAAATTGACAAACTCAAAATTGCGAAATTAACTCTAGACACCAATTAAGAAAAAGAGTAACACCCTTGTGCTATCTTTTACCAATTTTAGACAATAAGGAGTACAGTTCAAGTGTAGCCCCCTTTGTGGTGGCCTGGTGAATGATATTTTTCAACACCTATAAGCATTTAGAGGTCCCCATGTACCTCACTTTGCAAAACAACTTGTGGCTAGTATTTACTTGTGAAGGACTGATTTTGATAGCAAGTTGAAAGGAGAGTAAAAGATTTTCATAGTTGAATTTCATATCCTTTGGATTACATTTCGACCACTATTCGCGCGCCATGTGTCGAATAAAAATCTGTCACGGGTTTACTATATGAAACTCCATGCATGAATCCATAATGCCTACTCATTTTTTGAACTATACTATAACCAAAACATAAGCAGTTTAACTAACACTTCGATCTTATACACTGCATATATATAGGTTCGTTTTTAGTGCGATGTTATGTTCGCATTGTCTTCGAATATAATGATTGAGTAACCAACACATGGATTTGTTGTCTAAGACTCGCATCATTCATCAATCATCACGTCGTCTAGACTCTCAGACTTCTTGCAAGAGATAAATGACCGAATGTAGTTCGTTCACTGGAGTAGGGAACATGAGTTATCTATCAATACTCGCTACAGAACCAATTTCTACAGTTGTAGGAATCGAACGTGTCCAACGGAACATCCTCATACCCATTCAAGAACTGGGTTCCATTTGGTTTCACATTCTGGCCATCTCAAGTTTGGACTCTTCATAAAAAAATATCCTAGACTTCATACGGAAGCTTTACCAGTTCCAATACCAATTTTCAAGCCACAAAAAAATAATAATTTCTTCATAAAAAAAAATCCTAGACTTCATACGGAAGCTGTACCAGTTCCAATACCAATTTTCAAGCCACAAAAAAATAATAATTAGATTAATAAATAAGGACAATGCTCAAAATAAAATAGAAATTCAATTATTTAGAGGCATCTAAAGCTGATCACGTGAACTAGTTATCAAAAATTTTGTTGCCAATATGACAAGTTTGATCCACTAGTAGGCAGCACCTAACAGTTGCACGTGAACCCTTCTTTAGAACTTCATCAAAGACACAAAAACATATATTAAAAACTTACCACTCGAATTACGATTACAAAGTTTACACCCACAAACTAGTGAGTTGATCGTTCTAAAACAAAAATTACATATTCACAACTCCCTTCAATTCTTTCTCTGGATTAGTTAGATTACAAAGTTTCTTTTAAGTTTAGGATAAAAACTACATAAAATATCAATTTCGTAATATTTTTACACTTATGATTAATAAGTACTCCATGCCATAACGCATTTTTTTGAAATAAAATATTAGTGATAAAACAAATTACTATTATAAAATTAAATAAAATATTAACAAAATTAGCATCTTTAGAATTGATAAAGTAAAAAATGTAAAAAAAAAATAAAATAAATAAAACGTACTAAGGTGGTTATGACATAGTAGTATAAGGGAAAAAATAGTTACAATTAATAGTTAGATATATATAGACGATCAACAAATGTGTCAAATTTTTACTTGTTAATAATTTATGACTAACATGTTTTATCTATATATGGTTTTATACAGTGGCGGAGCCAATGGGGCATGGGGGAGCACGTGTCCTCCTCCTCATCGGACGAATTAGCTATATGTATTGTTCAATAGATAATTAATTAATAATGAAATCATAGCATATATAATGAACTAAAATAATCAATTTTAAAATGACTAAAGATAAAATAATTAAAGGTAAAATATTTATAAAATAACTCATGATAAAATAATGGATATCGTATAGCCACTTAAGATATGAGATGGACACATAATTAAGATAACACATAAATAAAATAGATGAGATCACTGGTTAATGTAGCTTAAATATATTGGATCATCATTAATTGATGTGTCAAAAAACTCATGTAATCAAATTGCATCAAAAACAATATTTAGACTAATTGCATGCATGAGAGGAAACTTCAAGTCTCTATTTTAGTATATTATATAGAATATAGATATAGATTGAATGCCTCAACTTTCTTTTTAAATTACATCTCAAATGGGTACATAGCCTATTAAATGGTTTATTACAATCTCTATACTATATAACTAGATCATATATGATTATATGGTTACAAATCTATATATTAATTATTTTATTTTTGTAGATCGATGCTATCAAATAATGTAATGAAACAAACAATCATATAATTCACCGGAAGTCCAAAGTAACCTTAGATGAATAACCTTGGATTTTCACCAAGGAAAGAGGCGGAAGCAGGGATCGAATCCGGGACCTCCAAGCTTACCCCTCCCCTTGCTCCTTACCACTAGGCCACCCTGACTAGGGCCTTAGATGAATAATCTTCTTAACCTTAAAAACAATTGTTTTTCTAACCTATGCCCTTGGAACATAGAATAAGAGGCTACAAATAGAAAAAAAATTCAAATATAAATGATTTTAACCACTTTTAATAATAAAAACATTCCTTATATACACTGCAAATTAACGTTCAATCCGATGTTGTAATTTCACTTAAAAAATTTGGACATTATAACAACGTTGAATTAGACGTTGTTACAATGTCAAATTCAACGTTGCTAATACGGGTCGAATCGGGTCTAATATAAGATATTAAAAAATAAATTGGACGGTTTTTTTTTGTGGTTTTGTGTGAAAAATTGTGTAATATTTACCCTAGCAACGTCCGACGTTGTTAGTTTGGTTCTGCCCGATCCGATCCTTTACTTCACATATTACAACGTTGGATCCGACGTTGTAATATGATTAACGCTACAACGTCCAATTTGACGTTGATTAGCAGCTCTAATCCATAAATTTGCAATGTATATAAAGATACCCTAATATTTTCCTATGATATATGCATCCAAATATAGAAAGATATCCTATACCTTTATAATAAGGTAGGATAGATGGATAGACCGAAACAACAATAAATGATTTAATGGGCTAATGCCCTATTTATACCCAACTATAGCCTTAAAAGTCTTTAACAACTCACTTTAAATTGGAGTATTATGAATGAATATATATATAAAGAATAAAAACAAAACGGGAAGAACCATACAAAATTTACTGAAATATAAAAAAACATGGTGTACTGGGAATGTGTGAACCTTGAAATTGATCATTCTCAGCCTCAAATATACAACTTTTTTCCCACCAATTTTCATTTTCTTTTGCACAATCAAACAAAACAAACACTGTGAATTAATAATTATTTAGTTTAAACTTGTTAGTAGTGGTTCACAACTTCTGATCGATGACCTTTAACATGCAAAAACAACCTACTCGGTAAGAGAGAAATTCCAGACCTTCCCTGAATTTGTTCTTACTTAATTTCCTCCCACCGATCCTCCTCACTCCTCAAATGAAGACAAATCAAGGCTGTGAGATTGAAGCCCTCGGAATCACCTACACAATCCCCATTCCCGGCCAAAACCCCTCTTTCTTCACCCCCTTCAGCCCCTCCGCCGGCCGCCGGAGGGTCCTCTCCGACATCTCCTTCCATGCCAGGCCCTGGGAGGTCCTTGCCATTGTGGGCCCTAGCGGCGCTGGGAAGTCCTCCCTCCTCGAAATCATCGCCGGAAAAATCTCGCCGGACTCCGGCATCGTCTACGTCAACGGCGCCAAATCCGACCCCACCCCCTTCAGAAAGATCTCCGGCTACGTCACCCAGAAGGACACCCTGTTCCCACTCCTCACAGTAGAGGAAACCCTCCTCTTCTCCGCCCGCCTCCGCCTCCGTCTCCCCGCCGGCGAACTCCGCCGCCGCGTCGCCGCCGTCCTCGACGAACTCCGCCTCGCCCACGTCACCACCGCCCGCGTCGGCTCCGACTCCGGCACCGGCGGCGCCCGCGGCATCTCCGGCGGCGAGCGCCGGCGCGTCTCCATCGGCGTCGCCGCTATCCACGAGCCCGAAGTCCTTATCCTCGACGAGCCCACCTCCGGCCTCGACAGCCGCTCAGCGCTCCAGATCGTCGACATGCTCAACACCATGGCGTCCACGAAAGGCCGCACGATCATTCTCAGCATCCACCAGCCCGGGTTTCGGATTGTCAAGCTCTTCAGCTCCGTCCTCGTCCTCGCCAACGGCGCCGTCGTGCACCGCGGCACCGTGGAGGAGATCTCAGCCGCGCTCGTCGCCTCCGGCCTCGCGCTCCCGCCCCACATGAACGTCGTCGAGTTCGCCATTGACTCCATCGAGGCCGACAACAAAGGGCAATACAAGCAACTAGTGATCGCCCCCGTGGAGGAGTTTTCGCCGCGGCGCCACACGCTGCAGCAGCTCTTCCACCAGTCCAAGGTTGTGGAGGCGGAGAGTCGGACCATGGCGAGCCAATTCGAGTTCGAGTTTGCAAACTCGTGGTGGAACGAGACGACGATCTTGGTCGAAAGGTTTGCGAAAATCGTGTTCAGGACCAAGGAGCTTTTCGCGTGCAGGACCTTCCAAATGCTCGTGTCGGGGCTCGTCCTCGGATCGATCTTCTACGACCTCCGCGACGATCTAGATGGGGCGATGGAGCGGGTCGGGTTGTTCGCGTTCATACTAACGTTCCTCTTGTCGAGCACGACCGAGGCACTCCCGGTCTTCCTACAAGAGCGCGAGATCCTAATGAAGGAGACGTCGAGCGGGAGCTACCGAGTTTCGTCGTACGTGATCGCGAATTCCGTCGTCTACTTACCGTTTTTACTCATCCTAGCGGCGTTGTTCGCGGTCCCGGTCTATTGGCTCGTCGGCCTTAAGAGAACGTTCACGGCGTTCTCCCACTTCGTGCTCCTGATTTGGCTGATCCTCTACACGGCGAACTCGGTTGTGGTGTGCTTTAGCGCTCTCGTACCGAATTTCATCGTGGGGAACTCGGTGATCTCGGGGGTGATGGGCTCGTTCTTCCTGTTTTCGGGCTACTTCATATCGAGGAGCCAGATCCCGAGCTACTGGATCGGGATGCATTACTTGTCGTTGTTCAAGTACCCTTACGAAGGGTTCTTGATCAACGAGTTCTCGGGGGCAGGCCGGTGCCTGGAGCAGTTCTTCGGGGTGTGCGCGGTGAGCGGGAAGGACGTGCTACGTGAGGAGGGGCTCGGGGAGGAGAGCCGGTGGAGGAACGTGGCGTTCACGGTTTGCTTCATAGTCATATATAGGTTCATTTCGTATGTCGTTTTGAGGTGTAGGTGCTCCCAAAGGAGTTTGAAGATGGCATTGTTTTGACTCTAACTAAGATTGGTGTTTGCGATCTCTCATCGTTGTCGTTGTCTTCTTCTTCCTTGTTGTGATGACCAAGGGGACATGGGGTTGATAAGCAAGAGTCGAACCCGGTCCCCTTGCTCTGTTTACCCTGTAATGCTCATACATCTGTGTCAAAAAAAAAGAGGCAAGATTGTTGTCACATTCTATGTACACTTATATTATATCAATGTAAGAATGAATAAACTAAGATGGTTTGTTTTGAAATGGATTATGACATTATGTAGTATGGAGAATTTGATTGCTGGATTAGATCATTCACTTTATTTTGTACAAAAGGATGGGTGTTATTATTTACACCCAAAAACTTATTATTTACACCCAAAAATCTAAGTTTTTTTTTTTTTAAAAATGAACTCTACGCCTCTTGAGTTATAGGTATGTGACTCAAGAGTCGTAGAGTTTATTTAAAAAAAAGACAAAAAAATTGAATTTTGTGTGTAAATAGTAAAATTTTAGAGCATGGGCAATGGGGGTTATTTAACCCAAATTTAAGAAATTTAATACTATTTTATTTGAGAATACAAAAAATAGGTTAAACAACGATTTGACATATTCTTTTCTAAGGAACTCTTAAACACCCTACAAAAGAGATAAATTGGGGACCACATTAATAAAAAAAAAAGTTGAAAGAAGAGTGAAGAGATAAAAGATAAAAAAGAGTTAAGAAACTCTCATGAGTTCCATGGATGTGAGTCGAAATGCGGGTTGTTTAAAGAATGGTGAAGAGAGAGAAAGATAAAAAGTAGAGTTAAGAAACCCAAATGAGTTCGATGGATGCGGATGCTCATGATGATGTAAATAACAAATCCTATATTTTATCAATTTTTTTCCTCATAGAAATGGCAATTATGAAGAAAAAGATTTCAACCGATGAATTTACCATTTTAGCCTTGGTTTCTTGCACATCCGGTCCCCAAAATGAATCGGTGAACAGAGGATGGACAGTGAACTGTGTGGCGCCAAATGGAGCTTCTACCATCTCTTCGCTCTCCCTTCCCAGGTACTCTCTCTCCCTCCCGCCAACAGTGCAAGCTTTTTGATGGCTGTAGTTGATACACTTTGAATCTTCTTTCAACTATCTCCAAGACAATTTGCCAATTGTCTCAGAATTTGCATAGGATCGGTCCGATCGCAGATTGAATCGTTTCGTCTCTCCTAGTTTGCTTAATTTCCTTTTTAGGGTTTCAAAATTTCATCAGTTGGTTAGTTTTATTTTGGTGTATTGGATAAACATGGGTAGACAGAGCTATGAAAGAACAATTTATGGTTTGCCAGTGCTAACCGCTCAGGCTTGAGGGCGATCTTGAATTCCAGGAATGGCCTTTTGATAAAAACAGCTCTGAACAAAATGAAATTAAAAATCAAAGTGATAAAACAAAAAAGGAAATTGTGTAGGTTTCAGTTTGTTTGTCAAGAGTGCAGGAATTTTGATTTTGCTGCTGCTGTATGAAGCAGCAAAAGCAATTGTTCTATGAACTAGGGCAATTCCTTTCTTGTTTTATACTCAGTTTCTTCACTAATCGTTGTAAAAGAGGTGAAATTATTACAGACTATTTTGTACAAGTTTCAACCGTTTTTCTCGGTGTATAAACTTTTTTTTTTTTTTTTTATCAAATTCCCTTGTTCTTGAAAGTGTCATCCCTCAATTTTTTATTTTTTTTTTACTATCAGTCAGTCACTTCAATGTTACCTTAATACATTTCTACAGAGGATGAACTCTTTATTACTTTGTTTTTGTACTTGCAGTAAGAAATATGGGATGCTTGGTCCAGCATCTTTTGTGTTCTGAGAAGCATATTCCCAAGTTAGGTTTCCATGTTAGACCCTCTTTAAGGAATCACCATTGTAATGGGAATGTAATGGCCGCTAGGGAATTTACTGTCTCTTGTCTGCAAAGCGATAAGAGAGAGCTGCCTTTGATCAATGCAAGAGTGGTCTACAGTGTAGCTCCTGCCTCTGGTCATAACAAGGTTATCTAATATATTTCTCACTGAAATTGAAGTATGTAGCCTACTTGCATTGATAGTTGCATGAGACTGTTTGTTTGTTCTTAAAGATACATTAACTTGTTATTTTCAGTGGAGTAGTGCCCTCAGGAACTTTTCTTGCACTTTTGTGGATTGTTTTGATTCGTGGAACAGGGGTTATGTACTTTAGATCTCTCCTGATGTTGTGTCTGTTAGGCTTGGCTTCTTCAATTTTCATATTCTCACCTGTTGTGAAGGGAACTTACCCCTTGCTTCTATTGTCTCATACAGCCTTTTGTTTTGTATCCTGTTTTACGATATATTCCAATGGAAGATTTAAATCTCTGTTTCCAGTGTCTTATTTGCTTTTGTTGACTACTTTTTGCTGATATTGTTCATTCATTAGTTCCAAAGAGTGGTGAACATTTATTTAGTGATAGAATTTAGGAGGACTTTGCAAGTTTTAGGCAATGAATAGCTTCCTTAATATTTGTGCTAGGAGCTTATATTGTTGATCCGAGGGAGTATAATTTTTCTTCTCCAAATTGTTGAGGATAAGGATGATCTTTAAACTCTTAACAAGTTCCATTGATATGTGTTTTCTCGATCTTTGACAATCAACTTCTTGAACCTATGCAGGAGGCTCATCCTGAATCAAATCTCAGAGTTCCTGCAATTGTAAGCGCTCTAGAAAGAATGAAAATCACTCCAGAGGTAAAAGTTTTCTTCTAAAGCCACAGCTCACGGTTTCAAGACTTGAACTTTGTCCATTGAACAATTTGAACTGAATGACCTAATGTGAACTGCATAACATAGTTGTAGGTAGTTTAGAAAAGCCTCTGATTTTGCAGAAGGTAGTATTGATTCAAACTTTGACCAATTTCCCTTGCCTCTACTTTAGCGAAATAACTGCAACTTGAGGTATAGTGTATTTCTTGCCCGCCTCAAATTTTAGGTTTATGCTTATTTCAGTACTTCGGAGCTGATATCTTTGAAATTAAAGATTTCCGGCCTGCTGCAGTGGAGGATATAACGAGTGTTCATTCACAAGCTTACGTCTCAGGTCTCGAGAAGGTAGTGTACCATTCTTACATGGTTCTGCGTTAAGGATCAGATCAGTTTTTTAATGTTAGTGATGAAATGTTGAATCATAATATTTATGAAGACAAGAATGTACAGAACATATCAACAATCAACCATATCACAAGTTGAATCTTAACTTCAGCTAAAACTATTAGCAAAAGATCTTTAATTGATCAGAAAAGCGGAACGAATTAGAGTGGATTTATATATTATAACTGTAATTAGGCAAGGATTAAATACAATAGGAAAGCAAGCATATATAAATGCCTTTCTAGAGGTCAATGCAAGTCAGGTTGCATTCTATTATCATGTCTTCAGAGTTACTTCTTATCTGTTTTGTCGAATGAAGTGTTGCCTTTCTAGAGGAACGAGTTATTATATTTACGTGGGTGAAAGACTAATCAATACTAAGTCAGGGGTGTTAGACTTTAGGTGACAATTGTGTTTCAAGGTATACAGAGGATGAGAATTGGCTGTAAATATTACACTAGCACATTACATCAACTGCTAATACCAGTTATAGAGAGGCTTTAACTGTAGTCCGTGGTTGTTGCTTTGGCAACATATTGCTTTGTATATGATTCTCTATTCTTTTTTGTTTTTAACAGTTCCTTGTTGTACTCCCTTTGAAATCCAGCACTGGTCCATTTATAAAGATGTTATAATTTTGTAGGCTATGGAACAAGCTTCTGATGGAGGTCTTATATTCATTGAGGGGTCTGGACCTACTTATGCTACTCCTTCTGTAAGAGCAACTTCAGCTGCTTTATTGTTCTTCTTAACCGCTCGAGAGTTTGAGATCTAAAATAGCCAATTAAGTTACCTTTATCATCATCATGCTTGGAAATCTCATCTATTTTGAGACTCCACTCTAGGTTTATCAACGACATGGAATTGGAAGTTCTATTTGTTTGATAACCACTTTCATTAATTATAATTACAATGCCCAAGCAGTCACTTATTTTTTATATTATATGTCGAAATAAAAGGATATGTATTATTTAATTTCATTAGGTTACATTCATTGCTGCAGACATTCCAAGATTCACTTATTGCAGCTGGAGCAGGGCTTGCTGTGGTTGATTCAGTGGTGATGTCTCAGTCTTGTTTACAATCATCAAATGTTTTCGAAACTACTTTAAATCTCTCCTCTTATTGTTAACTGCTAAAGTTTACCATTATCTTCCAGGTAGCTGCATCAAAGAGCTCTTCAGACCCACCAGTTGGATTTGCGTTGATAAGACCTCCAGGACATCATGCAGTTCCAAAGGGGCCTATGGGGTTTTGTGTTTTTGGAAACATTGCTATTGCTGCCCGTTATGTTCAGCGTGTTCATGGCTTGAAACGAGTATTCATCATTGATTTTGATGTTCACCATGGCAATGGCACTAGTGATGCATTTTATGAGGACCCGGATATATTTTTCCTCTCAACTCATCAGGTGTCAAATCCATATTTGCTGAGTTCAATTGGGAAATGCTTTATTTTCTCAAAGAATATTAAACATAGGCTAACTAGCACTTGGTCTTTTTTGACCTTGTTTGCTTTCATTTAGGATGGCAGCTACCCAGGCACCGGAAAGATAAATGAGGTAGGGACTGGCCGAGGTGAGGGAACTACACTGAATTTGCCGCTACCTGGGGGGTCTGGTGATATTGCCATGAGAGCCATATTTGATGAAGTGATCGTCCCAAGCGCTCAAAGGTTCAAGCCAGATATCATTCTTGTCTCTGCCGGGTAAGCTGTCATATGCTACACACTTTTCAATGGAACATGAATTTCCCTAGGAACTTCTATGGGAATGTGCACATAACTTTACACATTCACCCTTACCGAGTCTCGGTTATTTAGGCTTCGTTTGGACAACAAGTTAAAATGGAAACTCAACATTTTTAAGAACTTTAGTTTATTTAGGTGCTTCAATGCTTAAGCTTAAATGTTCAATGTTTTTTGTTTTCTCGGAAGACATAATAACCTCTTAACAGTGATGAAGCTCCATAAAAAGCTACAAGCGAAACACAGCCAAAGCGGGATTCTCATGTATGATTTTTGAAACCAAACATATGCAGGTATGACGGGCATGTGTTGGATCCGCTAGCAAGCCTTCAGTTCACGACAGCAACATACTACATGCTTGCAGAAAGCATTAAACAGCTAGCCAAAGATCTGTGTGGTGGGCGCTGTGTTTTCTTCTTGGAAGGGGGATACAACCTTGATTCGCTATCGTATTCAGTGGCAGACTCATTCAGAGCATTTCTTGGGGAGCGTAGCCTTGCTTCGGAGTTCGACAACCCTGCTATTTTGTATGAGGAGCCCTCAACCAGAGTTAAACAAGCAATTGAAAGAGCAAAGCAGATGCATTCTCTGTGACTGAAAAGAACAATCCTTTTTTCTTTGTATAGTTCCTACTGCAAAGCCAAATGTGCTGTGAGGATGAAGTGAGTAAAGCTTCTCCCTTAGTTTTAACACTATTTTTAATGTGTTAAAAACCTGTACAATATTAACACTTTTATTAAAAAAATGGCCCCCATCCTCCTCCCCGCAGATCGCTGTCTCCATCGCCCATCAGAGAATTTCCGTCCTTGCTTAATTTTCTCCGTTTGTGTTACCTACGAGTTTCCTCTTCGGGTTCCCCGTTTTGTTTTCCCCAATTTAATAGAAAACTATAAGATATCATTATAGTTATGTCAAAATATGATATAAATACTACATATAATATCTCATAAATGTAAATTATAAGGTAAAAATTTAAAAATGAAAGAAAAATTATATAAACTTATGTATGATTTAAACAAAAATGGGGATCCTCATGGAGTTCTCCAATGGGAGCGAGGATCGAGGTGGGGACTATTATTCCCGTCCCCATCTCTGTCCCCGCGCGGGGAATCACTTTGGCCTCCATAACCATTGTGGTTGATCTCACCGGGTGGCAGTTGGGTTCTTCGGGTTCGGGTATACCTTTTTAGGTTCGATCATATGTTGAGTCAGGTCATATGCCGAGTATATTGTATGTTCAGTCGGGTTCAGATTGGGTCGAGCAAGTTTTTGGGTTGGGTAACTTCAGGTCAAATAGATTTATGGTTGGATCGGGTACAGATTGGGTCAAGTCGGGTCACAGTTAGTTTTTATTATAAAATGATAAATATTTCTTGTTTATATTAATTAGTTACATATAAACTTCATTTATTTAGCTATATTATGTCTTATTATATGTAATTTACATTATTTGAGTGTTTAAGAATAAGAAAATTAAAGTAATTATAAGAATGAGTTGGGTTTTGTTCGAGTTCATTTGGGTATTGGATCAAAAATCAAAATGGATTTTTTTGTAACAGTGCGACTGAGGATGAAACACACCTTTTTGTGGAGTGTTGATTCTCTAAAGTCCATCTCACGGTGGCGAATCCTGAAGTGTTTAGTTGAAGGGACGAAAAATTGATCTCAAATTTTTTTTCCAAAAAATCATCAATATTTGAAGTTTTCGGGTTTAATTATAGTATTAAGATATGAAGTTTAACAAATGATGAGTATGATAAAAGTGTATTAATTTGGTAAATGATGTGAAAAATAATTTATATCGTTTCAGTCTTGAAATGTTCATAACTTTTTACTCAGTTATCGGATTTGAGCTTATAATATATCAAATCGAAGCTATCGACGAAAGGAATATGTATATTAAATTTCATCTTTGATTGGGGGGGAAGGGCGAATGCCACCCCCCGGTCCTTTAAAGGATCCGCCCCTGCATCTCACTAGGCACGGAACCAGAAATTAAAATTCAGCTGGGCTAGGTAGGCTAAATTTTTCTATACGCATTATTTTTCTTAACAAAACCCTTAATTCAATAAATAAATGATTTTTAAAAAATTTAATTTTTCTTATTTTTTTATCTATTATTTTATTTTTATAAAAATGGGGCGGGCTGGAGCCTGCCCCTCGGTCTGCCCCTGCATCTCCCACTGTCTGCGGGCATAAACCAATTAATAACTAGCATGATTTCAACCTTTAGAGATTTCTCTCCAATCTTATCGCTTATTGGAAACACTCAAACACCCTTACAAAATTAGAAAAGGAGAAAGTAGTAGTGACTTGGTGGACCATATGGGACATAAGAAATCAAATAATTTTCAGAAATAAACACATTTCGAACCAGAAATCCGTCAAACACATCACTTCAACGCAGGTGGATAATTGGGTAAAAACATCCATGCCAGAAAAATAAGGATGATTTTCACTGTCCTCGAAAGAATAACACAATCAATCACAATCGATCTAGGCCACGACATAAAAATGCCAAATGGAGAAGGCCTCTGCTTGGATCATTTAAATTAAACTTCGATTGATCTACACTTGATAAAAAAAATTTTTGACACTAAGACATGGAATCATCCAATTGATTACACCGGGTATAAACAAATGTCATATTGAAGGAGACTTCCTTATAATCATAAACCATTTAAAAACAAATTCTACATGTCCGTGAGAGATTGAACTAGTTATGTCCGAGATTAAAAAATTATTGTCGAGAGTGAGGGAGGTCTCTTTTTCTCACGTGCCCCGTTTTGACAACAGAGTGGTTTTGCACACCTTTATCGCTATGTCAGGGACTCGACATCTACATTGATTTAGGTCTTCAAGACCTCATCCGTAAGGTTGCTACCGGGTAAGGCTAGTCCACCCGAATTTTTACCTAATCAAATTTAAAAAAAAAAATCAAAATGGGTTGGACTCTAATTGTGCGCAATTTTGGGCTTTCGGGTAGAACTCGTTCATCCGAATTCTTTCCTAATAATAAGGGTGGTCATTGCGACCAAATGCATGTCTTCGTCTCCCTTCCGAACCTGCAAAACCTAACTCGTAACACCAAACGAAACCCAGAATTTCGAACTTCCAAATAGTAGATCTGACTATTAGATACCTAAATACTGCTATTTGTAGCACAAATCAACACAATCACACTATATTCCGCCCCAAATCTCAAATCTAAACATCAAAACACCAAAATCCCTAAAAATCACTTCAACAACTCTAAATTACATTGCAAAGCTTGAAATTGTATCTTATGTGTGATATATCTTCGAATAGAATGCGTTTGATTGAATAGAATGGAAGAGCGTTGCAATTTGTGTTGTCTTGCTCCAAATCGCCGTCTAGTTCTTTTGTTTGAGCGTGAGGAGGCTTGGAGAGAGAGATTGGGATGGGTAGGGTAGTGGGGGTAATTTGTTGTGAATATAAGAGTATTTTTGGTATGTTGTAAACGGGATTATTACGATATTTTGCTTAATTTTAATTCATCACTTTTGAAAAGGAAGAGAAATTAATAGACGTAGAGTCTTTGAACGTTTGGGTGATCGAACTATTAAAAAAGTATACATTGGAAAGGAACCCTAAACCCTACCAATACCAACGAGTCTATCGATCCCCGCCGCAGACATCACCACCACCGATCGATCATCAATGGCATCGATCGCTACAGTAAGTGTTTTAGATATGCCGGTAGAAATATGGGGCGAAATCATATCTAAACTCGACGATGATCGCCGTTGCAAGTTCCATCTCCAATCCCTATCTCTTGTCTGCAAGCAGTTGCTCTCCATCACAAACCACCATAAGCAAACCCTTAATATCATCGATCGGAACGTTAACATCCTTCCATCCCTCTTCCACCGATTCCCCAACCTCAAGCATATCTCCCTTTCCGGTTGCCCCTGCGATCACCTAATCCCGATTTTACACCAAATCGCCCAATTCAACATGAGCCTCGAAAGCCTTGATCTATCCAATAAACCATACCTCCCCGCCATAGGACTCGAGCGGCTTCCTGTTACCCTTAGTGGGGTTAAGTCGTTGAACATCTCTTGGATCTCTTCAGTAGCTGATGATGATCTGCGGATGATTGCAGACTATTTGCCCAGCTTGGAGGACTTGGATCTGAGCTATTGTAACAACAGGAGTCAGCGTCCGTTTGAGAAGGATCAAGGGCATAAGAAGGCCTCTGATGATGGAATTTCAGTGTTGGCTTCGAGGCTCAAGGGTTTAAGGAGGATCAGTTTGAATGGTAACGATTGGGTATCTGATAACGGCTTGATTTCACTTTCAATGAATTGTCCAGATTTGGAGGAGATTGCAGTGAAAGAATGCAAATTTGTAACCGGAACTGGGATCGGATTTGCATTGCAGGCGTGCAAGAATCTGAGAAAGCTTGGATTAAGCAAAATGGATATAGATGCTATTATTCAGCCCCTATCTCAGGCTCGGAGCTTGTCGGCCATTGATTTCTCGGATGCTTTTATATCTAATGAAGCACTATTTGCTATGGCGAACACCAGTCTCCCATTGAAGAGCTTCAGTTTGTACTGCTGCCAAGGGTTCTCGTATGCCGGCATTTCAGCGTTCTTGACAAGCTATGATTCACTCGATCACTTGGCTCTCCAAGGGGCTTATTTTCTGTCTGACAAGTCTATGATCACCCTTGCAAAGTCCCTCTCAAAGGCAAGGAGTGTGAATCTTAATTACTGTCAACATCTTTCGGAATCGACATTGTTCAATTTGATGAAGCAGTGCCCCTTGTTAGAGACTGTTGAGATGATGGAAAATGGTATAGGGAAGGAAGGATTTAGGGAGTACGATGCCGTTAGCCCTCGAATAAAAACCCTAGATCTGTCAGGGAACAACAAGAACTTTAACGATGAATCCCTAAAGAAGATCGCATTAGCTTGCCCGAATCTGGAGACGCTGCTACTGGATTATTGTGGTGGAATATCGTTCAGCGCTGTTGGGGAAATATTTAGGAAATGTTCTCGTTTAAATTACACTAGTGTGAAGTTATTTTGAGATGGAAACATATATATATATATATATTTTATTTTGATTAACTTAATGATATATATAGAGTATAATTCATGTCAACTACTACGTACGTGTGTACCAGTGTATATATGCGGTGTATTTTAAATTTTCTATCCTGATGAGTTACAAAAATAATTATATTGCAAAGTTATTTTGAGATGGAAAGCAGTCGTTGTGGTGTAGATTGTTTCAGAGCCGGCTCTGGACATGTGCAAGGTGGGCGATTGCACATGGCCTCCGATTTTACGGGGCCTCATTTAATAAAATACTCATCCAACCAAACGAGCTCTAACACGCGTGAATATGTCAATTACTCTTAATGAAATACTCATTCTTGAATTGATAACATATTAACATGGAAGAAGAGAGGCTTACTGTGTGTTGAGATCTCCTAACTTGAATATTATTTAAGATATATGGATTTTGTTGATCCATTCCGGTTTCTTTTTTATTTTTTCCTTATAATAACATTTCATATATTTCTAGATTTTGTTAATATTGATTCATCTGCTAGTATTTTATTTTTATTTTTATCAACATTGTGCTACGTACTTATTGTATTAGTTTGTTTGGGACATTTCTTAGGCAAAGATTTTGGTTAAAGATGAGTAGCAGATACCAGCTGCAGTGTTAGCCACACGTACACAAGGTTTCCATATAGATTCGGAGTCACCTATTTTGGTGATAGATTTCATCAGTAATTGTTCAAGTAAGCCTATTCGAACTGGGTTAAGTTAGCAGACGAAGAATATAACAATTAGCACGACGAACCCAAACAAGACATTCATATATAGCTATTGATATCCGGGGGATGACACAAAAAGTAGATACAATAGTGCACAAATCAAAACAAAAACAATAAATATTACAGAAATATATAGCAAAATGCATATCAGATCCTACATAAGAAACAATGTTTTCATCTGCAAACATGAAATTGGGTGTCAATGGAAAAGAAAGGAATTGGATATATGCCAGTGAAGTTATGATCATCTTCATAGTTCAGCAGGTTCGACATTCATATATAGCTAATTGTTATATTCTTCGTCTGCTAACTTAACCAAGTTCTGGTCTGAACGCACTGCAAAGTGCGCCTTCGAATAGGCTTACTTGAACAATAGAAAGAAGGTAACGCCTTCGAATAGGCTTACTTGAACAATTACTGATGAATATGCATGTTAGGCAGCCAGATGGGACTTCTGGGGCTGCTGAGGAACATCAAAAGGGTGTTGTTGTGGCTGATGCAAGACAACAAAATGAAGATGTCAATACTTCTGAAAATTAGCAATGTGTTGATGTTATGCCATTGCTGCATCAAAATAGCAAGTTGGAGCTGCCGTAAAAATGCATAATGGGGTTGTTTGTACGTGCTGCTGTAAGACAGCAATTTGGAGCTGTAATTACTGCTGAAAAGGAGCCATGTGTTGCTGCTGAACAACTCCAGAAAGAGGCCAACTGTGCTGAGAAAAAATTGGGCATCAAGAAGAAATGATATTAAGTCACACTCACAAATTAGGGGTGCAAGAAAAATAAGTGGTAAATGCAAGAACTTCTGGCTATGTGAAGGGTAAGTATCAAACTTCTTTCTCATTTAAATAATAACTTGATTCCGTTATTCAAGTAAGTATTCAACTGCTGATATGCTGGATCTTTTACATGACTATATAATTACTTATGAGTTCTTGGTTACACTATTTGTGAATCTACGGAGTAATTTTCAGCCATGATACCGACTACATAATTACTTATCACTATGCCAGTTATACACCCAGCGACGGATAATTATGATAACTTGCACATTCAGTTTCCAAGAACATAACCTATAATAATAATACTAATAACTTGAAACTTTTTAACTTATAATTTTGATAACATACCAATTCCTTGTTGTGTATATATGTGCAAATTTATATATTTTTAAAAAACTTTTTGAAACTCTATTGGTTGATTTTATACTATCTTCAACGGCTGTGTGCAAATGCTTTTTTAAAAACATTTTTGGGCTCTCTATTGATTGATTTTGAGATGTTCAAATGACAAATGTACATGTGTGATGTGCAAATTTGACCATAACTAAAAAACATGTATTGGTTCATTTTATTTGATTTTATTTTTTAAATTAATTTGATATGAAAGGCAAGTAAAAAATACACATTAACCAATTGAGCAAAATACGAAAAAGTGACATGTATTTTTACCCAAATCCATTGTAAATGTCCTTATCATTCATACAAAATGAGCAGGGGCGGATCCCTTTGATGGGTTAGGGATGCTCAAGCATCCCCCATTAAAAAAAAAAAAAAAATTTAGTGTTAATTTCGTCGTATTTTCCGTCAAGCATCCCCAACCCGGGAAAAAAATTACAAAAGATTTTTTTTTTACCTTTAAACATTCTCGGAATGATTAAAAATTTACCTTCAAGTATCCCCAGAATGACGGTCCAGGATCCGCCCCTGAAAATGATCAGACTCACCAAGCTTCTCTGTATTATATTAATTTACCATACAAATTTGGTTGGGGTGATTTCAGCAGAGGATGTTAGTCATTTTGCTTTCATCGCATCTCGTCTCTAAACGGCTGAACTCCAAACATCCCTTCTGAGTAAGTCAGCATCTTCACCTTCTGGACGTCCGGACAGTTGCCCTGACAGCGCCCTCACCCAATCTGTCTCGAGGTATGTCGCATGTGTTGGTTCTGATATTGATGACTTGTTTGTATCCCCCGCCCCCCAAAAAAAATCATGTCAGTATTGGCGGATCGATACTTAAAGTTCATTGATGACAACTTAGTGTCCACACTCAATCCGACTCCAAGGCAGCTTCATGTTTTGCAAGCTGCGAGAGGAGACAGAGCACATGGTTTTTTATTGACTACTGTCATTGAAGGTCTAGCTCAGACCATGTCATCTCGTCAGTTTCGTTCTATCCTCCAAATACCATCTTTCGATTCCTATGTTTAGTGGTTATCCGACCTGTCCTAGTTGCGAGCTTGACAGGATGGACCCATTTGGAAATCACGCTTTGCATTGCAGTCGAGGCATCAGGACGAAGCACCGACACAACATGGTCGGTGATGTTTTGGCTGACATTTGTTATAAAGCAGGCATCACAGTTCAGAAGGAAGCGCATACGGGCATGAGCAATGCCTACAAGTTGGAGCTTCCTGGCACCTATGTCGTGAGTGCTACCTTCAACGTCGCGGATCTCATTCCATATCTTGACGTGGACGAGGAGTTGGATTCGTGGTCGAATCCTTTCCAAGAAGGGGAGGTTGATGCGGGACCATCTTCATGATCTACACCATCATCTACACCTCCGGACACGCCAATCATCTTAGGAGACGGACCAATGACTCGAGCCCGAGCTAAGAAGCTTCAACGCGACTCATTCTTGTTTGTGAGTCATGCCCTGTTCTCGAGCAGGGTTCAACTCCCCGAGCCTACATTGAAGACCTATATGTGTATAGGAGTTGAGATGGCCGAACCACCCTAGGCCATGTTGAGCCGAATTATTCTAAGTCTTGAACCCTTGTTTATTTCCTATTTTGGCAACTTTTCTACTTAAGCTATTTTAGGAAACTTTTAGGGTTATTTTAATAATTCCTTAAGGTTATTATTTTTATTAATTATTTTTATTAGAATAGCCGAAAATCAGTTTCTATTAGGTTAAATAGTCGGCTATCTCCATTGTAGAACCCACGTGATTCATTTTGAGAAAATACAGTTCTTGTGTGAAACACATTTGAGAAAATACAGTTCTTGTGTGAAACACATTAAGGTCCCATAAACCCTAACCCCTACCTGCCGCCAATACCCACCTCACCACTACCGATCATCAATGGCATCTCCCTCTTCCACCCTTCAAAACCTAAATAGATACAATGATAGGAAGCCCGCTGCAGTGAGTGCATTGAGTATGCCAGTAGAAATCTGGCATGAAATAATATCTAAACTCGACCATGATCCCAACTTCAATCGCAATCTCCAATCCCTATCTCTTGTCTGCAAGTACTTCCTTTCAATCACAAACCACCATAAGCAAACACTTAAAATCGTCAATCAGAACGTTAATTTCCTTCCATCCCTCTTCTACCGATTCCCCAACCTCAAGCATATCTCCCTTTCTGGCTGCCCCGCCGATCACATAGTTCCGATTTTACACCAAATCGCCCAATTCAACTTCAGTCTCGAAAGCCTTGATCTATCCCACGACCGATACCTCCCCGTCATAGGACCCGAGCGGATTCCTGTTAATCTTAGTGGGGTTCAGTCGTTGAACATCTGTTGGTTGATTGCAGACTATTTCCCCAGCTTGGAGGACTTGGATCTGAGCAATTGTTACTACAGGTACAATTGGCGTCCGTTTGAGGAGGATCAAGGGCATAAGAAGGCCTCTGATGATGGAATTTCCGTGTTGGCTTCGAGGCTCAAGGGTTTGAGGAGGATCAAATTGAATGGTAACCATTGGGTATCTGATAGCGGCTTGATTTCACTTTCAATGAATTGTCCCGATTTGGAGGAGATTGCAGTGAAAGAATGCAGATCTGTAACTGAAACTGGGATCGGATTCGCATTGAAGGCGTGCAAGAATCTGAGAAAGCTTGGATTGAGCAAAATGCATATAGATGATATTATTCAGCCCCTATCTCAGGCACGGAGTTTGTCAGCGATTGATTTCTCGGATGCTTTTGTATCTAATGAATCACTAATTGCTATGGCGAATGCCAATCTCCCATTGAAGAGCTTCAGTTTGGACAATTGCGAAGGGTTCTCGGATGCCAGCATTTCAGCGTTCTTGACAAGCTATGATTCACTTGATCACTTTGCTATCAAAAGGCATCGTTTTATGTCCGACGAGTCTATGATCACCCTTGCAAAGTCCCTCACAAAGGCCAGGAGTGTGAATCTTAATTACTGTCAACATCTTCCGGAATCCACATTGTTCGATTTGATCAAGCAGTGCCCCTTGTTAGAGACGGTTGAGATGATGTATACTGGTATCGGGAAGGAAGGATTTAGGGAGTACGATGCCGTTAGCCCTCGAATGAAAACCCTAGATCTGTCATGCAACAAGAACTTGAACAATGAATCCCTAAAGAAGATCGCATTAGCTTGCCCGAATCTGGAGACACTGCTACTGGATTATTGCGATATTCCATCGATCAACGATGTTGGGAAAATATTTAGGAAATGTTCCCGGTTAAACAACATTAGTGTGAAGCGCTTACGGTGGTGGGAATAAATGGCATATACTTATTTTCGATCTATACGGGAGGGTGGGTCACTTTTTTCTGGTTTACGAGATCAGGGAACCAGTTGTGCCTATCTCTTATTATGTTAAGTGTTAACGAATGGATGGATGGGTAAAATTAATTGAGATGTAAGGTTTTTTTGTAGTGACGTTGTGTTTTTGTGTGATGCACTGTTTGAACTATTCGATAAGGTGATATTAATTATTCACCAACTTATAGTTATTATTCGTGTGTAAAGATGAGTTATCGTTTAGATAATAGCAAAATTGATTGTTATTATTCGTCTGTAAAGAGGAGTTATCGGTTAGATAATAGCAAAATGATTGGTCAATTTTACAATTATTCGCTAGTTTGATAGTAATTATTCTCTAGGTTAAAAGAGTATGTAAATGTAATTCTTCAATTCCCACTTCTAATTACCCATGTACATATGAATACTTCCTTATTTTCAACGAAATGAACAATTCAAAGAAAGTGAATAATCCATCACCAAATGCGGAGCATAAGGTACGGAGACGCCGGTGAGATGGGGAAGATTGGAGGGTCAGATCTGAAGCGAACCAGTTTGGATCCAAAAGAAGGGAGGAGGAGGAGGGAAGTCGACGACCAAGAGGCACCGATTTTGGAGCCTGACAGGCCTTAATTAGATCTGCGCAAGCAAGCATTCCGAGCAGATGAATTTTTTCACGGAGAGAGATACCACGAGGACGATGATTGCTCTTGCGGATCAAAAGTGAACCACACTAGAACAGGAAGGTTAAGGGGAGAGGAGTATTGTATTGTAGTTACGGTGGAGTTTATCATGTAATAGTTGCAATTTGGTCTCCACTTCGTTGACTTGACAAAATATATTGCCAAAAGAGGCCTTGCACCATAGTTTACTCTTTCTTTTTAGTTCTTGTAGCTTCTTGATCGATGTTTTTGAATATATAAGTTCGATCCTGGGGGATTGGTTCACCAAACATGCTTGACTATATTTTCATAATCACTCCACTGAGTCCATGCAATTTCAAATATAAAGGTTTGTAATTTCGGTCTTTGGTTATCTGAGAATTCAAGCGAGATATGACAGTGGTCAGAGCTTGTGAACGCATGATTTGTAACGGCCCGGGATTATGATTCCCGGGTTACGTTTCGAGGGATAAAACCCCTCTTTAGGATCTTGCGCTCCGAGTACAGGTTGAAGGTTTGAAATTCTATCCTAACATTTTAAAGTGGGATTTCATATCCAAAATTCGAAGGGATCGTTGGAATCCTCGGGGAAGTCCCCAGTACCTGTCATAAGTCTAAGCGTGGAAAACCAACAGTCATGCAAATAGTAGAATCAAGGTGTAATACAAGAGGGTGCCACGGCAGAGCCGGGTCAAAACCAAATCAATAAGCGTATTTATCAAAATCTAAGGTTAGACCATTTCTTTGCAATCGCCCAAGAGAGTTCCCATGTTACAGAAGCAAGGAACAATCATGCTGCAAATAAACCTAAAAAAAATATGTATGCGGGGCGGTGTCAGATCGAAGCCCTACGCAATATAATCCCAAACAAGCAGAAACATACACACGCTAGTCCTAATAAAGATGCTTCTAGATGCAAGGCGAAATATTAACACACTAGCATGTTCCTAAGATCAAGTGCATAAATATAATAAGGCCTTAGCACCGAATACCAAGTGGTATATCCCTCTCCTACCTCCACCCCCTTCCGATAGGGCGGAGACTGGCCAGCTCGTGAATGCATTCCATATAATCCGGTGGCATGCATGCCCAACCCGTATCCACAATAAAGCCCGCAGGCATCTCATAATATAAGGAAGTTCATGACTCGATTGACTCAAGACGGGAACCGATGAGACTAGGTCGTCCTATAACCCTAGCAATGACTCTAGTTACTTCACAGATAACGGTCGTTCTGTTTACAAAAGCAATGAGTAAACGAATGCTCAATCATGAGTGCAATCCTAGCAGGATACTACATGGCATGCTTTATTATGAATGCAAGCACCTAGTATGCACATGGCTACAAGCAGGGAGATCTCTTTTCGAATCTGAGTGAGCTCATATAGGAACTCACCTGGAAGTGCAGAACAGCAAAAGGCAACAACTAGGTATATAAAAGCCAACATGTCACAGATGATCACCTAGCACATATATAAGTAATATAAATAAGTCTACTTCTAATGTTACTTAAAGCATACAATATCACACACAAGTCATTAAATTTATTCACCAAGTTAGGCAAGGTAAATCAAGTTACTTTCCCAAGATTTTCCAAAACTCTTCTAAAATCTCAAGTTATATCAAATCATTAATTAAACACTTTCCCAAATCATACTTGACCCAAAAATCCATTTACAAGGTGTTACTCTTTAAATCAACTTATTTTATTACTTTATCAAAACAATCCGACAAGATTAGGGTATTTCCAAAATTCCCTCTTTTTAATTTTATTAAATCCATTTCCAACCTTTAAAACCTTTTTCAAATCCAAGTCCAAATATTATACTTTAAATCTCAATAATAATATTTTATATTATTTTCCATCTATTTAATATTTATATACTTGAATATATAAACCTCTTAAAACTCATATTATTAACACCTTTTATCAAAATAGGCCCAAAATCCCCTTTCTTTTAAAACAAAACAAATCTGGCCCAAGAGACATAGGCCCAATCTTTATTTCTTCTGAAGACAAAATCGGCCCAACAAATAAAAGGCCCAACTCTTCTAAACCCTAATTTCCCTCAGAACCGAACCGGACCCCTCTTTTTTTTAAAAACAGAAAACCGGACCAAGTTTAAAACAAAAGAAAACCGACCAGCCGGCCATTGTTCATCGTCCTCACTCCCTCTGCGCTCGAATCCAGGGAAAAGAAATGGGTGGCCGAAGACATCTCAACCGAACCACTCTCACAGACCCATTCCCGACCTTAACCACACAAAACGAGTGAACCAAACAAGGAAGAAGGAAGACAAAAATCTCACCGAGGGGCGTCGACTCGCCGGAACTCCATCGGAGATCGATTCGGCTTCGCCGGAGTCGGAAATCAAACGGGCTTGGCATAGGACGACAATAGGTGGTTAAAGGTGGATCTTTATGGCTATTCTGAGCGAAAGGAGGCGAGGAGAGTCTTACCGAGCTGGTCACGCAGGGACAGGGGAGGTGGGCTCGGCGTCAGTGGCTCAGGTCCGCTCCTGGGTTGTTGTTCGGTTCGTCGGTTCTGGAGAAGGAGGCTGGTGCTGCTCGTGCCTGGGAAGAGGAGGGATAGAGGCTGGAATCGCCTGGGATTGCTCTCGAAACAAGGGAGGGGGTTCTTGGCTCGTGGAGGGTGTTCTTGGGTGGTGGTCGGCAAACGGGAAACGGAAGGGAGGGAGTAAGGAGGTGAGCTTGCAGTGTGGAAATGGGAATAGAAGTGGTATCTTTAAGATGAGCAACAGAGGAGCAAAGGTAAAGAAATTGTAACTGGGAAGTGGAATGGGATTTGGGGTGTGAATCTGTGAGTGGAGTGATGGGTGTTGCTTGGGGATTCAGACTTGAAGAAAGTGGAAGGAAAGTAGTTTTGGCTTTTTCCCAAATCAGTGAAGTCAGGATGGAGATGGGTGGTGGGAGTTTGCTCAGAGGAATGGAGGTTTGTTGACTGCCAAAGCAAGAGAGAGAGATATGCACTGCAATCCGTGTAAGGTAGAGGAGGAAGAGACAAAAGTCTCAAGTGGTCCCAAACACAAATTCAAATACCCGGATATTAAATCTCGAAATCCGCTTTCTCAAACCTATCCCGACACGATCAAAATAAACTTTAAAATTTTCCAATCCGAATTTAATAATGAAATCCGAACATCAATTTGCAATTCTCGGCATATGAGAGCGGAAAGAAAAAATCTATTTTGCATAATTTCAAATTTTGGCCGGAATCCGCTTTAAGATTTTCGAGCTCTATTTATTAAATTGAGGACAAGTTTGCTTAAAATATCCGATTTAAATACATTTTTCCAAAAGTTATGATTCAAAAATCAGGGCCTTTAAATGATTTTTCGTTGTCAGAACAGTGAAGACGTTTTTTATAGGGCTTTGGAGGACAATGATTCTCTTACCCTCTGGTAAGCTTACCCGAGGGTAAAATTGTAACATCCTTCTGGTCAAAAGTAAGTCAAACTTAAAAAAAATGAAAATAGAGAGAGTAGGGTAATAATTACCTGCAGTTTTTTGTATTACTCTTTATTACTCCTATTTCCTAGACTACTCTATATCCTAAAGCCTATAATTTCAACTTTTTTTTATGTGTGTTTGATAAATAAGGTTGAGAAAATTATTTAGAGCTCTCAATTTTTTTTATCTATGTCACGCATATGTAAGTGTATATAAAAAAAGTTGGGCTTGTTTAAACTCTGTTCATTAATAAATTACAGGGTTGTTAGCACCATTATTTTTGCATGTGATAAAGAAGGCTGAGAAAATAAAATTTGTATGTTGTAAACATAAATTTTGACTAAAAATTTGTAAGTTATAGAATAATTTTCATTATTATTTTAAGTAAAATAATAAGAATTTATTTAAAGTGATAACACCCCTTATTATTCTAAGTATTTAATTTATAAATTTTTAATAAAATAAAATAAATAAATTCCAATATATATAAGTGGATTATATAATATAATATGTGGTCTAAGTTGGTTAACTGAACTGAACCCATTGAAAAAAGAAAAAGAGTGAATCGGACCGGTTCAGCTTCATCATCTTCAACCTCCGATCCCATCTGTAAAAATGGGTAAAATTTCAACCCCTCCAATCTCACTCGAAACTGAACCAAATCCATTCTAAAAGCTTCCCCATGTGTTGTTATGTAGATTCTCATAACCAATTTTGAAATTTCGATGTGTCCTCACCTATTTCAGCAACTCCCGACTTCGATTCCTTCTCAAGCAGAGGTGCAGATTCGGACAATTGAGGGGGGAATAAGGATGAAGGAGACTTCTCCGACACCATTGGCCAATAGGGGGAGGAAGGAAGAGGAGGGTGGCGCGGTATCAGACAATTGGAGAGGAAGGAGTAGGGAGGCGGTTGGGAGAGAAAGGATGAGGAAGCGGTGGTGGTTGTGGGTGCCAGAGGATTGAGGAGAAGAGAGACGAGGGCGGCGACATCAGAGGCGGACGAATCCGACGTCGGAGACCAGAGCGGCGGCGCAGGCAGTTTGCATCCATCCGCCTCCGGCAAGAGACGCTCCATTAGTTTAGCGAGTAAACAAAGGTGCGGAGAGGATGGATGACGTGTCGTTCATTTGTTTAGAATTCGGCTTTAGGGTTTTTTTGGGATCTGATAGATAATATTGGGCTGTATTGGGCTATATTGGTATGAGCTTTAAGTAGAAAATATTTTGTTCTTACAATATGATACTTAAACTTCCTATATTCTTAAAAAACAACACCCTATTTCTTACATAATTGTCTAAAACTTTTTAAAACACACACACACACACACACACACACACACACACACACACACACACACACACACACACACACACACACACACACACACACACACACACACACACACACACACACACACACACACACACACACACACACACACACACACACACACACACACACACACACACACACACATCATTGGTTGCTAGATATCATAATTAGACATGGATTGAAAAAATAAATTGTTTTGATTTATCTTATTGGTTAAAAATGTGAAATTTTTTCACAAGTTGAAATTTTATGTTGTTTGATGTTTAATCAATTAGGTTCTTGTCGTAATTTTGATTCTTGGTCAATATTTTTCCTATTGGTTAAAAATAAATTGTTTGATCAATTAGGTTCTTGTGGTAATTTTGATTCTTACCCTCCTAAGCTCAATATTTTTTACCAAATATCTCCAATTCACATCTAAACTTATAAAGATATAACTTATAAATATCTCCAATTCCCGTAAACTCACATTTATATAAATTCACATCTAAACCTATAAAGATATAACTTATATGATCAACCGTTCTATACATTGTAATTGACTAAATATCTCCAAGATCTATATTAATAGGAAATTTTACTTTGTTATAAAAGAGAACTTTTATAAATCTAAACTGCTTTGTATTTAGAGTTAAATTCACAAATTAATAGTTATAATAAAATGGTAAAAAAATATTATCGGTGAAGACTCGTAAAATGCCTATAAGATTCACACATTGTCGTAAACTCTTCTCAATTACGAGTTTACATAGATAGTTGGTAAATAAATTTGAGGTAAGGCCGATAGTTATATTAGATTGAATTCAATGTTTTTTATTAAAAAAACAAGATTATGGGAATATGAATATATGATAATTTTATAAGTTGTATACTTAATACTTGTATTTAGAATTTTATATTATCTCACATAGGTAAAATTATCAAAAATAAAATGCTCGATCAAATCACTTGAAATGAATAAAATGATCGATCAACTTTCAAAAATAAATTGATTTATAAATTATGTAATAATCTAATAATACGAGGAATATTAAAGTAATTAATCTTGTTTATAAATTTAGATAAACAAGATTAATAAAATGATTATGAAAAAAGAATGAATGTCATTTCAATTTAATTAGAGGATAAATCTTCCTATTAAAATAGATCTTGGAATAGTCATTTACAGTGCATAGAACGGTTGATCATATAAGTTATATCTTTATAAGTTTAGATAAGAATTTATATAAATATGAGTTTAAATAAGTAAGATGTACGTTCAACTATGATCACATAAAACAAAATTCATATAGTCATACACTTAGAGTGTGAATAATTTTATTTTTTTTTACTAATTAGAGTTTATAAGTATCAATTGTACATACATATATATATATATATATATATATATATATATATATATATATATATATATATATATTATGAATTTGAGTTATCTTTTTTCTTTAAGTCTACGAATTTTGCATAAGAAATGTATTAGGTGCAGGGTGCTGATTTGGAATAAAAAAGAAAAGTATGGACAATTATTAAAGACTTAGGGTGCTGATTTTAACAAAAAAAAAATAAAGCTAGTGTGGGTGGCTACAAAGGAATCAAGAAAAGCCATTTCTTCCCGCCAAAAAAATTCAGCCAAAATTTGATTTTTGATTTTACCCGCTGAAGTCAATAATTTCTATCAAATTTAAATTCAAAACTCAAATATAACCCACCCACTTTTTTTTCCTTTTTTTTTTTAAGAAAATTGATTTTTTTTTACGGGAAATTGAAACGGGGAGAGAGGAGGTCAGAGGAGAGAGGAATTTCATCCTCCTCCCATGGTTGCACGTCGGCTCCTCCGCTCCGCTTCCGGCTTCCTTCCATGGTTGCGTATCTCACATATTCCACTGCCTCCGCCTTCCTCTCCGGGCCTCGTCTACTCTTTCTTGATCCTCTGGCACCCACAACCACCGCTTCTTCTTCTTTCTCTCCCAGTCGATCTTAAAATGTGAACCAAATCCAAAATCGAGTATACCAAATTGTTTCTTTTCGGATGCTGATCAATATGATATATTCAATTGCAATAAACGGTTGAAAAAATCATCCCAACAGACGCCAAATTCGATTTGGGGCAAAACGAATTTGGACTAAAACGGGGGTTGAATTCGTTGATCATATCACCCCTTAAACACGTTTTTGACATGGGGATGTTGAATAGTAGTTAATGAAGACGTTTTGGAGGTGAAACGTTGCAAAATGAAAAACCACCATTGAAGGGCCTCTTGAGCTGTACACGGGAAGAGGAAGGAGGAAGGGGAAGCGGTTCACCTGAACCGGTTCACCTTTTTTTCTCTTTATTTTATTTTTGATTTGGCTCGGTTCATCCGACTTAACAAACCAAAAGCTTGTTTCGATTTATATGTTTACATAACTATTAAATATTTCAAAATAATATAACTTAAGAAAACTAATTAATTTATTATAAGTGAACATAAGAATAACGATGAAATATCTCAAAAATAGTTATAAGATTTTGTATATGTTTAATTTGAAAAAAAAATTCTAAGTTCAAAATAAAAGAACTTTATTAAAAAACATATTTACTTAAAACGATATACCAAAAAATAATTTGGGGTATTTCAATTTCATGGTAACACAACCTTGGTTACGAGAGCTATAATGAATTTTATTTCTCCGAATTCTTGATCATATGTTAACCCGACTCTGTTTAACGAGAGCTCGAAATAATTTTATTTGCTCGAATTTGTGATTTTTGTTACCCTGACGCCTAGCCCAACAGTATGGATACATCTTCAATTAAACATAATAATAAAATCAAGCTGCTTCGACCAAATTAAAATTTTTTTTCATTAAAAATAAAAACAAAATTTTTTTTCTGAGGAAAAATATGTTCTCCATACCAATTATATAAAAAAAATGGGTGAAAATCAGATTCCATCTGTATGCAAGCTAATTTAGTGAAGCAAGTGTTTTTTGACTTTATATTATCGATTCCTATATCCTATTTGATTTTGATGGCATATTCCATATTGCATCCATGCTTGCATGTATCCGATCCGGGTTAATGAGAGCTCGAACTAATTACATTCCAAAGTATAAAAAATAGGAGTTCGAACTAATTAAATTGTATAGTATAAACAAAGTATAAAAATATTTAATTACAAAGTATAAATTGTAAAATGTAAACAAAGTATAAAAAAATTTGAGATCCAACTAATTTATCTACAAAGTACTTATACACTTCAAAGTATAAATTATACGGAGTAAAGTAACACATAAATAATTTAATTACCACAATTTTCGTATTTAGTAGGAGAAAGAATGGTAGTTGTAGACTTGTAGTAATTAGGGGCAGTAATTATGACACAGGGGTGCATGGAACCTCACAAAAAAACAAACTTATTTATCCCCTATTAAAACATTTCTTTTTATTCCACTTTTTCCTTGGACATGGGAATACCCTTGGGTAAGCTTACCAGAGGGTAAGACAAACAATTTCCGGCTTTGGACTATAATACAATCATGTTTTTCGAAAACATTGTCGACCTGATGTTTTCTTTCTCCAGGTGAATTTGCTACCCAATGTTGGGAGATCCAATAGGTTGTGCTGACTGCTGAGTGATAAACTCATTCAGCCTATAATATCTTGGTGAAGGAGGTAACCCCCCCCCCCCCCCCACACACACACCTTATTAGTATCACAAAGAACCTTGTTGAGATCACCAATCACTAGTACAAATATAGGGATTGGAGCATGGTAAGTTGGGTACGGTTTTTGACAAGCGTGCTTATTTTTTCATTTTAAGCACGGTTTTATATTAAAAGTGTTTTCCCAACCCCAAATTCAACTAAAAGCAACACACTTTTCCATAAAACCGTTCTTGTTTATTTCTAAAAAAATATTTAGACCGGTTTTCGTGTAAAGCGTGCTTAAAAAAACTTAAAACGAACACGGTTTAATTTTCAAAGTGTGTTCCCAAAATCAGATTTGACTTAAACAAACACGCTTTGCTATAAAACCATTCTCATTTATTTCTGAAAACTATTAAGCTCGGTTTTCGTGTGAAGCGTGCTTAAAAATAAATTAAAACGAACACGGTTTCATTTTACAAGTGTGTTCCCAAAGCCAACTTTAACTAAAATCAACACGCTTTTCTATAGAACCGTTCTCGTTTTTTTCTAAAGGAATAATTAGCTCGGTTTTCATGTAAAGCGTGCTTAAAAAAATTAAAATGAACACAGTTTTATAAGAAAAGTGTCTTCCCAAAACCACATTTAACTAGAGGGAACACATTTTTCTTTTAAAGCGTCCTCATTTAATTTTATAAACCGTTCTCGAATTTTTTTTTATTTTATATTTAGAGTTTTTTTTTAGTAATTAGATTAAGTAAATGCACAAAGTTACAACAAAATTCCCTAGCTCGGGTGGTAGGAGTGTAAAGTGGACGAATTCAGTATGAGGGTGCAAGAGGTCTTGGGTTCGACTCTTGGTTCGAGTGCGCAAAAGGTCTTGAGAGAAATATGAAATAACACACTTTTTATTTAAAGCGTGCTTACAGGAATATGAAATTAAGCGTTCTTATTATTAAGCACGGTTTGAAAAAAAGTGTGCTAAAACTTTTTTTTAGCACACTTTAATTAAAGCGTTCTTATAATTTGTCGTATGACAATGTTAAGAACGCTTCAAGACAAAACCGTGCTTAAAATATGGGATCACGGTTAAATAGTAAGTGTGCTTGTTTGGGAGCGCATTCACTATAAGCATAATACTAAAAGTGTGCTCTCATGCATTAAAAAAGCGTGCTTTGATCCCCTTTTTGTACTAGTGAATGACCATGCAGGGTTCGTCAATGCCATTGATTATTGTGGACACTGTTTACCAGAATACCTACCTGCTTCTGCTTGTCTCCCAGGTGTGGTGGTGTGTATTCAAATATTATGTGGAATGTAATGTGTAGGAAGTTGTTAGTGTATTTTGCTTGGATTAATTATTATATGCTTTGAATGAATTATTTAAAATGTTTGGTTGTTTAGGTGAGAGGATTTCCAGAGGAGCCAGAGGCCTCCAACCAGTCCCTGAGAGGAATAAAAACAAATATTTGTTGGAAAAAATATTTTAAAATTATTTATTTACTCCCTCCGTCCTAAAATACATGGGTTTTTAAGCCTTTTGCACAAGTTTTAATAAAACACTTTACTTTTAAAAAAACATCATCATTGCACTAAATTTTTCATAAACTTCATTATTTTTAAACACCTACTATACATTTTAACCAATCAAATTATTTTAAAAAATCAACAACACACAAACCAATACAAATCATTATAGCTTCCTACCTAAAAAGCATAAAAGGCCATCTATTGCTGGACAAAAATTTACCTCTAAAAACTTATGTATTATTGGACGGAGGGAGTATTATTTAACTAAATTTTCTCAACTATTTGTATTTGGTACTCATCTCCAAGTTTCTCTGAGGTGGTTTTTTGATCCTATTTATTAGTCATTATTGGATTTATGCTTCACTTTCCTAGTTTCAAGCACATGAAAACACCTAAAGTTCCACCTCGATGGATGGAAGTGCACCTATCGATTGAGGGCAGAGTTAACCCTAGAGTGAGCCTATGATATGCACCGATGTCTAAGCGTTTTTTCGCTCAAGTGCAGTAGATTCATCTACGGCTCTGCAATCCCAATTTTTCATGTACTGTTGCCTGCGTGGCGGCTTGTGAGTGAATCTGCTTACATGGCGGCACGTGAGTGCATCTTGCAAAACCTTCTCCCGTCAAAAAGGAAATTTAATAAAAATAATAAGATAGTTCTAATCTATATAATTAAAAATAATTATTTTAATAGATGGAATATCTTATAAAAGAGTAAATATTATATAAGGAAATAACTATATCAATATAATTAAACGCAATAATAGTAATAAATTTGGCATATACCGATATACAAATTGCCATATAAGTGTATCTCCATCTGGATTATAAATAATCTATCCAATGTACGCTTTATATATAAATTACACCATATGGACGGGACCTAAAAAAGACATTAGGTTCACCCAATTGCCGTATAAGCGAATTTTATGGCGAGTCTTTGGGGTCTAGGCGGGTCTTGGTGACCTTGAAGGCATTGGTGGAGGGATGAGGCCGGTAAGGGGTTTAGCCGTTTAGGCGGGAGTCTAGGTGGGCCTTGAAGGGTTTTTTTAAAACAGTGAACATAATTACCAAAAATATTAATAGATACATAGTAGTAAATATTTGATAGGTGTTATCGATTATTTTTGGTGAAAATAATTAATTATTTCATAGTTATTTTATATACATACATATATATATACTATTTTCAAGAGAATTAGTTATTTAGATCTAGATTAATTTTAATCTTATATTTTCAGTTATTAGTTTAATTATCATAATGTAATTCATATATATATATATATTTTATATTTATAATAGGATTTTTTTATAGATAATAAATATAATTTTATAATATTGTGTAAAAATATTTCCATACAGGGGACGGGGCATACACCAATTACACGATAAAAAAAAGATTTTCGAGTTTTGCTTGGATTTGGGTTCGGATGGATCGGTTTGGGTCAGATTTTGCCAAACCCTTTGCACGTGTTCTTAACGATGTCGGTGATGTGTACTTTCAGTTTCTTCAATCTCCGTCCCTCCGCCTCTGAAAATACAGAATTCATCATTGTGTTGTGGGAGTAGCGACTAGTGAGGGTTCTTGCTAGCTAAACTACCCCTTCGAATTTATAATTGTAATTGCAATTGCAATTGGTGGCAATGGCAGCCTTAATCAGAGCAAGAGCCTTTTTCCATAGCCTCAATTTAAACTTGGTTTCAAATTCGATTACCTTTCATGGAAAATTGTTCAGCTCACCCCGTACTCTCGTGAACCCTAACTCTAGTTTCCGAAGAACACAGACCGCTTTGTTTGCCCGCCGGTTTGAATCCACAAAAGTTCATCCCTCAGAGAATGACGGTTATGGCGATGATTATGAGGAGCACCACCAGGTTTGTCTTTGCCGCCATTACATATACACAATTCATATCTTCAACAATGGTAATAGAAAACTGCCAGTGCTGTCTGTCTTCGTGAACTGCCGTATATTCGGGAGCTTTCAATTGCATTTGCCACTTGCGAGTATTAGCCAGTTCGTCAGGCAAATGCTTTTATTTATTATTTTTTATTCCTGAATAATTTGATGTGGAATTGATTGTGAAATTTCTCGATTGGGACAACCTGGAATGTAATCGGACTTGTTTGGAACAATGTGAGTTTCGGATTCAAAGAATTCACTTGCATTTAGCTAGAAATGAGGAATGGTAATTGAAGTATTGAATAGTTAATGGTGATACATCAAAAGCACATTCTTATGAGTTGCTGTCTATTTCATATGAAAATGATATATTTTCTGTAGAACAATTTTGAGATTCCTTATCAGGTTTGTAAGTTTTTGGTTCCCTTTCTATGCCTATTTGTAGGTTTGCATCTGTTAAAAAGTTCCTTCATTGTGCGCAGGTTATAGATTCGCCAATTGGGAAGTTAAAGTCAACCTCTAAGATGACCTTTTTACCTGACACCAGTGATGCACGAGTTGATTGTTACAGAGTTCTTAATGAGGATGGGAGGCTGCATAGAAATTTTCCAGAGGTAAGAGTGAGGCGTAGTGCACTTTTGGTAACTGAGCTTAAGGTATGATTGCCTCTAAGAGGCATGCCAAAATTTGCAGGTTGGGAAGGAGCTTGCATTGAAGATTTATACCAATATGGTCACACTGCGAGTAATGGACACTTTATTCTATGAGGCACAGCGACAGGGGAGACTGCCATTCTATGCTACTACCACCGGAGAAGAAGCCATTAATATTGCATCAGCGGCTGCACTAAGCATAGATGATATTGTTTTCCCTCAGGTGTATAGATCACTCATTCATTAATCACCATTTCATGTTTTACCTCAGGTGAATAGATCATTCTTTAACAAAATGGAAACTACTGAACATTTCTTTAAATTTGAATGTGTAGATTCATGTTAGCTAGCTAAACATCTATAGTTCATTTAGTCCTCTTATCTTGCACAGTTTGATAATGATGTTTGTCAATCCACACATTAGAACCTGCCAATTACTCAAGTTAGAAAATGCCATTTTAACAGTACAGGGAGCCAGGAGTTTTGTTGTGGCGGGGATTCACCTTGCAAGAATTTGCGGATCAGTGCTTCAGCAACAAAGGTGATAATACAAAAGGCCGGCAGATGGCAGTTCATTATGGATCTAGAAAGCTCAACTATGTGACTGTGGCAGCAACCGTTGGGTAATCAATGAATTGTTCTGAATTTGGCTAATGTTGATCCGTGTACAATATTGATTTATGATTCTGGGCATTGATACTTGTCCTTTTCCGTGTATACACACTGCAGAACTCAAATTCCTCACGCTGTTGGCGCAGCATATTCGTTAAAGATGGATAAGAAAAATGCCTGCACTGTCACTTTCTTCGGCGATGGAGGCACAAGCACGGTATTAGCCTATTAGGCATTCCCAGTCATTTTCCTCTTTCTCGTATTGAACAAATTTGATAGCATTCATGAGTTTATATTAATTTTTCTTTAACAGGGAGATTTCCATGCTGCCTTAAATTTTGCAGCTGTTTTGGAAGCCCCCGTCTTATTTATCTGTAGAAATAATGGCTGGGCTATCAGCACACCTATAGCAGACCAGCTAAGGAGTATGAGCCTTACTTCCTTCTCATCTTATTCTTTGGACACCATTTGTCGTACAAATGAAAACAGTGGTGATATCTTAAGGAAAATCTTTCAGGTGATGGAATTGTTACTAAAGGGCAAGCTTATGGGGTACGAAGTATCCGTGTAGATGGAAATGACGCCCTTGCTTTATATGATGTCATTTCTGCTGCACGTAAAATGGCCATCAATGAACAAAAGCCTATTTTAATTGAGGTAATATACATGCATATAAATTTTGTCAGTATAATTTCATTTGAATTAAGAAATTGCAATCTACACAATTGCAACCATCTCTGGCTGGCTCAGCTCAGCTGGTGAAGAAACTTGAAAGGGCAAAGGCTTTTCTTGAGGACACTAGTTTGAGTCTTCTGCATAAACCAGCAGTTCGATTACTCAGACCCACAATGTGAACCCAAATGCTCACAAAAATTTAGAGCCAGCTGGTCTCCATTTCCATTGAAGGGATGAATCTTGCAATTTGTAGCTTGTTCAAATATGTTGAACCGTTGTACTTTTAATTGAAAGTTCTTTATGGTAGTTTTATAAAGTCATTTTCCTTTTCATGCCAGGCCCTAACATACCGAGTGGGGCACCACACTACTTCAGATGACTCAACGAGGTATCGTCCAGCTGAGGAGATTGAATTGTGGAGAAAGGCAAAGGATCCAGTTACAAGATTCAGGAAATGGATAGAAGGGAATTACTGGTGGAATGAAAGAGAAGAGTTAGAGCTAAGAAACAATGCCCGGAAGCAGGTAAAATCCTTCCTCTTCTGCTCAAAGAAAGATAAATAAGAATTTCATGTTTGATTGGCTCATATAAACAATTATTGTTGCTGAAGATACCTAGTGATCTGATAATAGTATGTTCGAATACGAATTTCAGTTCAGTGAATACTGTGCTGCATCACAAGTTTTTGCTTGATTGTTGCAGGTTTTAGATGCAATCCAAGCTGCTGAGAAACTCGAAAAACCACCTCTCTTGGAGCTTTTCACTGATGTGTATGATGTTCCACCATTGAACCTCATTGAGCAGGAGAAATCACTAAGAAGGGACATACAAAAGCACCCTGGGGATTTTCCAGCAAATCTTGCCGTGTAGAGCAATTCCCTGATGCAATTGCACTGGTCGACGAATTCTGCGTTTATTGGTGCTTCTCCTCGTAAGTGGATGGGATTCTTTTTCTGTCCAGTATTTTTCTTCTTTATGTGTACTGTTTTCTTCTTTGGGAGTATTTTTTGTTGTAAATTTTCTCTGAATTCTGTCCTCTCATTTCTTATTTGTACTTAATAATTGTAGCAGATTAGAAACTTAAAAATTTTGAACATCTATTTTTAAATATTTATCATCTTATTTCTATATAAATGCCAAATAAACAATATTTTCCTGCTGCTGACTTTTTTTTTTCTTTTTTTCTTTTTTGGAATTTTAATTATTGTTGAACACAATGAGTTTTCTTTCTTATTTCTATAAATGACCACTAAACAAGATTTTTGTCTGGGAATAATGAGAGCTTTGAGTTTTCCCAATATTTTCTCCTTCCAATAAAAATGTGTTACTCTTTTTTTTTTTTAATTATTTTATTTTACTTAAAATAGAAAGCACAATGCTGAACCATAGGCTATAGAGAAGATTTAGCCAGTTTCTCCAAAAGAAACTGCGGTTGCAAATCAGCCCAAAGTGGATTAGCCTTCATTAAAAAATTAAAAGACAAAAAAATAATAATTCCTTACTCTTTCTGGAAAACCAGCTTTCCATCCTCCATTTCTCATACCAGGAAAAAAATTCTTCAAAAGAAAATATACAAAAATCAACATTTCAGGAAAGGAACATTGTATTTCCAGATTGTTGTATGCTGAGGTAGATATCATTTCAAGGGGCGACACCGGTGGCGACAGCAGCAGGGATTTCCGGACAAACTGGAACCATAATCCAAGAAATTCAAGCTCTCCTGCTAATTCCTGACGTTCTCTGGTAGCTCGGAAGATTTGGTCATTTTTGGGTTTTTAATAGTCAGGCAAAATGTCTTACCATGACATGTCAAATGTAACTGATAGTACAATAATATGTTATGCACCTACTATGATAACCAGTCAAGGGATTTGGCAAAAAAACAACCCTTTAGACTACTCTGTGCCACTTTTCATTCTGCAGCTTACTTTGGTGGTCGTCACCACTCGGTCTCTCGTCTTCCTCTTGAAGCCTGTTCGCCAGCCTCGTGTGATAGCTGAGATTCTGGTTAGCATCCTTCTTTCTCTAATGCATAGAAAGATGAATGAATAGCAGCCATATTTGGTCTGATATTGTTTTGATTGTAAAACAATGACAGGGTGGTGTGATTCTTGGTCCTTCAGTGCTGGGAAGATACAGAAAATTCTCAACCACCATCTTTCCGCTACGAAGCGTGATGATTCTTGAGACGATGGCGAACCTAGGCCTGTTGTATTTTCTCTTCTTGGTAGGAGTTGAAATGGACATTGCAGTAATCCGGAGAATGGGGAGGAAGTCTGTAAGCATTGCCATTGGAGGTATGATCTTACCGTTTATAATTGGATGCTCCTACACTTTGTTGCTACACAAAGACAGGGCGATGGGCCATGGAAGCATGGTTCTCTTCGTTGGTGTTGCCTTGGCTGTCACAGCTTTCCCTGTGCTGGCTCGTATCCTTGCAGAGCTGAAGCTCCTAAACACGGAGCTAGGAAAGATTGCCATGTCCTCGGCTCTGATCAATGACATCTTTGCGTGGATCCTCCTCGCATTGGCTATTGCCATGGCGGAATCAGGCTCCAGTTCACTGATTTCTCTCTGGGTCGTGCTCTGCAGTGTCATCTTCGTAGCAATCAGCATCTTGTTAGTCCGACCACTCATTTTGTGGATGATCCAAAGAACGCCTGAAGGTGAGAACGCCAGTGACTTCTCCATATGTATCATCCTCACAGGAGTCATGATCGCTGGCTTCATCACCGATGCCATTGGGACACATTCTGTTTTCGGAGCGTTTGTGTTTGGTTTGATCATCCCCAACGGTTCTCTAGCGATGTCGCTGGTGGAGAAGCTTGAGGATTTCATACAAGGGCTTCTCCTTCCTCTCTTCTTCGCCATCAGCGGCCTCAAAACTAACATTGGCTCAATCAGCGGAATAGGTACCTGGGCACGCATCCTCTTTCTTATCTTTCTCGGCTGTCTTGGCAAGGTCGGTGGCACAACCGCTATTTCTTATTGCTACAACATGTCCATTAGGGAAGGAATCACCCTCGGGTTGCTCATGAACACTAAAGGTCTTGTTGAGATGATCATCCTCAACGTTGGCAGGGATCAAAAGGTTATGTTTATGCAAGCAACTTCATCTTTCAAAACTAGTTTTTATTATCTGGGTCTAAATGCCTTGGATCCGAAATGCAGGTCTTGGATGATGAATCATTTGCAGCCATGGTTATATCAGCTATTCTAATGACCGGATTCATCACTCCCATTGTAACACTAGTCTACCGCCCCACGAGAAAAAGGGTTCCATACAAGCAACGGACAATCCTAAGCGCAAAACGGAATGAAGAACTACGCATACTCACTTGCATCCATACACCAAGGAATGTCCCAACAATCATCAATCTCCTCGACGCCACCCATCCGACCAAGAGATCCCCTTTATGTGTCTATGTCCTCCACCTTGTAGAGCTCACTGGCCGCGCTTCTGCCATGCTCATTACCCACGACACCAACAAATCTGAAGGTTCATCAGTCAATCGAACCCAAGCTCAGTCGGATCACATATTCAACGCCTTTGAAAACTACTTGGAGAATGCGGGGTTCGTCTCCATCCAGCCCCTCACAGCCATCTCCCCATACTCCACAATGCATCAGGATATACACGACCTTGCAGAGGACAAGCGCGTCGCCTTCATAATCCTCCCATTCCACAAGCAGCAAACCGTTGATGGTGGAATGGAGGCCACCAACCCTGCCTTTCAGGCTGTTAACCAGAATGTACTAGCCAATGCCCCATGCTCCGTTGGGATCCTCGTCGACCGTGGACTCAACCAGACATCCAATATCGCTGCTGACCATTTCGCCCATCACATAGCATTGCTCTTCTTTGGTGGCCCTGACGACAGGGAAGCCCTTGCATATGCCTGGAGAATGTCTTACCACCCAGGGATTAGCATTACAGTGATGAGGTTCATTGCTGGAGAAAACATGGTTGGCTCTAGAATGGTGGTGGAGACTGGTGGCTCGCCGGGCGTAACAGCCATTCCCAACATCGAGGTAGATGCTCAGTTCGACGAACAGTATATCAACAACTTCAAAACGAGGACCGCGAATGATGATTCAATTACCTTCAAAGAAGTGACTGTGAACAACGGGGAGGAGACTGTGGCTGCTATAAGATCCATAGATACCGCGCATGATCTGTTCTTAGTTGGGAGACGCCAAGGGATACTATGTCCATTGACAGAGGGGCTTACCGCCTGGAGCGAGTGCCCTGAGCTTGGGCCCATAGGTGACCTGTTGGCAACATCTGATTTCGCTGCAAGTATCTCGGTGCTTGTTGTGCAGCAGTACGCTGGCTCGTTGCTTCAGGCCGATGATCATGCCATGCCGGAGAGCCCTTTGTCTGCGGATGACCGAGTCCCAGATGACCGAGCCCCAGATGATCAAGCTGGGACGGAATTTGACGCGGAAGCAGGGAGGAATCAGTGGCAACATCATCCAGAAGATAGAGACCCAGAAGAGCTCAATCCATGAGTCTAACCAAATCCTGCAGGAAATGCAGAGTTCAGCAAGAATTTTCTAAGATAAAAGCAATGAGAATTCTGAAGAAGAATAAATCGAGTTCTCGGTCGACGGTTGAAGAACAAGCTTCTGCCTGAATCAACAGAAGGGGCGAGTAAGGGGGTGATCAACCAAAGTGATTGAAGATCAGAGGAACATATTTGTGAAGAAGAAGATTGAAAGGGACTGGGTATCTGTTTAAGATGCTTGTTAGTTGCTTGCTTGTTGGGGTTGAAAATGAATTGACTGGTAATTGAAACAAACTCTGGCCTGGTATATGATTAAGAAAGGTAGAGAGAAATGAAACAAATTTTGTATGGTAAATTATATTACAGAGAAGCTTGGTGAGTCTGATGATTTTGTTTGAATGATAAGGACATTTACAATGTAAATGGTTTTGGGTAAAAATACATATCACTTTTTCGTATCTATTTTGCTCTGTTGGTTAATTTGTATTTTTTACTCTCCCTTCAAATCAAATTAATTTTAAAAAATAAAATAAAATGAACCAATAAAGTTTCTTTAATTATGGTCAAATTTGCATATTACATGTTCAAATGTGTACGTTATTTGAATATCTCAAATCAATCAATAGAGCCCAAAAATATTTAAAAAAAAACGCATTTGCACACCACCGTTGAAGATAGTCTAAAATCAACCAATCAAGTCTAAAAATGTTTTTAAAAAATGTATACAGTTGCACATTTACACGCAATCATTAAAGGTGATTTAAGGGAGGAGAAATATAGAAGATCCGATTATCTTTTGTTCAAATAGATGATTAAAAAATGAGGGAAATCAATTAAATTTTATATAAGCAAAGAATAATTATCTATCTATCTATAAAACCAAAAGTATTTGTTGAATCATCCACAAAACTATTTTTCTGGGTTTGAACGGGGACTTAAGTGAGCCATTCCGAAATGATTACCTCACCCTTTTTCAAATGTCATAACATCAACGCATTGCTATTTTTCAGAAGCAATGACATCTTCAATTTGCTGCCTCGCATCAGCCCCCACAAGCACAACACCCTTAATTTTGATGTTCCTCAACAGCCCCAGAAGTCCCATCTGGCTGCCAAACATATTGTTCACTTCCAACACATAGTAAACCTCACTTCTTACATTTTATCAAGAAAGTATTTCATTAAGAGTAATTGATATTAGACATCTCAGAGTTCTTATTCCTGTCTTCTTGCAATCCCTTATAAAATTCCCAATTTATTTATAATAATGATAAGTTTTAGAGGTATAATTCTGATCATGAAATTTCTTATTCCACTTCTTATAATTAGGTTTCTCATCAGCAATACGGATATACTCGGTTTCATCCTCAGTTTTAGACACATTTTTAGTCTTGAAAACTCTAAGGATTTCCTTCTTCACAATAATAGACTCAATGATCCTATTCATAGTCAAATTTTCACTACTAAACAGAATAACATCCCTAAATTATTAGATTCAATTCAGTAAGCAAGGAATTCAACAAGAGAATAAAAAGATGATAATCTTTTTGTTTTATCATTACATTTTTCCAAATCTTGAGTCACTTCATAAATTTGTTTGTCAAAGTTATCTTGCAAAGATTGATTCACATTCATAAGTTAAGGTAAACAAAATACTCCGTGTATATTATATAGAAATAGAAAATACAAAATAACTTTGCAATATAATTGTTTTTGTAACTCATCAGGATAGAAAATACAAAATACTCCCTCCGATCGGAAATAAACGATGTTTTAGAGATATGCACAAATAATAAGAAATGTCACTTCCACCTTTAAATAGAAAGTACAAATTATATTATTATTAGTGTAAAAGTAAAAAAGAGTGTAATTATTACTTCCAAAACATCAAATATTATTGATCAAATTTCACCACCTAAAACATCAAATATTTCCTACCGAGGTATATAATTATACCCATCTACGGCCGGCCCGTACAGGCTGCATCCACACTAATGTAATTTAACCGGGAACAATTCCTAAATATTTCCCGAACATCGTTGATCGATATACCATCGCAATAATCCAGTAGCAATGTCTCCAGATTCGGGCAAGCTAATGCGATCTTCTTTAGGGATTGATTGTTCAAGTTGTCGTTCCATGACAGATCTAGGGTTTTGATTCGAGGGCTAAAGGCATCGTACTCCCTAAATCCTTCCTTTCCTTTACGAGTATTCTTCATCTCAACCGTCTCTAACAAGGGGCACTGCTTGATCAAATTGAACAATGTCGATTCTGAAAGATAATAAAAGTGATTAAGATTCAAAGTTGTTCTAATTGTCGCTGTTGTAACAGTTACAATTTTACTATTGATCATCTTAATCTGTTGCGTATTGAGACAAAGAAAAAAGAGATTGAATAAGGTTAGTGAGGAGTCAGTTCATGAAGATGAGATCAGTACTATCGAGTCCTTGCAGCTAAGTTTTCAAAGAATCAAATCTGCCACTGCGAACTTTTCAGAGGCTAACAAACTAGGCAGAGGTGGTTTCGGCGTAGTGTACAAGGTATGTGATCAATGCTCTCTTTGGTTCTGGGCATACCATTTAGCTATAAACCTAAAAACTTACGAGATTCATTCAACAGGGAGTGCTAGGCAATGGAAAAGAAATAGCAGTGAAGAGGCTGGATAAGGACTCCAGCCAAGGTGAGTTCATAACAAAGAATAAGTCAAAGAAACAATACAAAACATAAGGTATATATCCTGTAAAGTGGTGAAAAGAAAAAGATATTGCTAAAGGTTCACACTCTAAATGCATTTCATAAATTTACAGAAGTTAAAGCTCCTGTTAAATGAACCTAAAATGATGTCAAGCACACAAATCTTTTACTCCACACAAATACACTGTTAAGAGGTAACCTTGTTAACCATCATGTTAGACTCTTTGAAAAAAACACTTCCAAAGTCCTTTTCAGGTTTAACCTTGTTAACCTCAAAGTAAATCTTCTCTCCTATTTTTCAACTTCAGTTAGATTATAAACCACATCGATCCATAGGTTGTCCACTTCCACATCCCACGAAGGGCATTATCACCCAAGGCTATCACCTTCCACAACTATCAATTATAGTATGGGCCAACATTGCACTGATAATGCAAGGCCACATACACCAAAACTACACTGAATTCTTCCACATTTACCAAATTCATACACAGCATTACCAAAGGAGAAGGGACTAAGCAAATTTTAAGAACCACGACTAAGAATTGACACATGGAGGAAATTCAAAATCAACTTAGCTTATATTGCTGGTGAAAGTGGTGGTGTACACTGCTGTCATGAATGAACGCTATAGTACATTTGTTGTGAAATAAATAATGGTAAGAGTGCATATATATATTCCTAGTGCAATTGCTCATCTGAACTGTAATCCTCAATGTAATCTGACATATATAGAGTTGCTATGTAATTTTACTCCTCATTTCCAAATGTCAAGTATGATTGATTCGGTTTTCTCTTGACACATTCTGGCTGATCGATCAATGACTTAAGCCCCTTAAAATACAAGTTTAAAAGCCAAATGATATGTATATTTTTGTAATAATTCCTTAACTTTTCATTGCAATGCTATATATCACAGCATCAGATTTTATCTTGTTTAATCTTGGATTTGACTATTTAGCAAACATGTTCACTCTAAGGATTCATGTGAAATCACTGTTTAGCTTGAATTTTATTTTAGGGTTGATTTCTACTTTCTAATTTCTAATTTGGATATGAATTCATTCAACTCATGCATTGTTGGCTTTTGCATATGCATTTTTCCTGTGTCTACATAAAGATATTATGGAGAATCTCCTTGAAGTCATATATATAAGGGAATCAGATTCTTGATCGAAATTACTTGTTTGAATTACTAAACGTGATAATGGCTACTAGTTTAGTGTTTACTGACGAGTGGGAGTATCTCTGCAACTATATTTTCAAGTAAAAATATAACTTTAGGTAGTTATAGGAAACGATGTGTGAATCCATGTTATGTTATGATCAGTCTAACTCTGAGTTTAATTAAACTGCAGAAAGTTTCCAAGCAAAATAAAGCATGGAGATGGAGAACTTGATCAATAGCGTTCAGTCAGGGATGGAGGGAGAGAGGAACATACCTATGAGACAGCTTGAGAAGGGAAGCCGTCGACTATGTAACACGTATTGAATCAACGAAACCCTTCAATTTGGAAAGAAGCAGCACCAGTTCCCCAAATCACACAAACATTAAGCTACAAACAAGCAAAACGCAAGCAGATCTGAACAACAAAATCGATTAATCAAACTTAAGAAAAGGCGTCTAACACCATCGGCAGTCGCAACCGAGAATCAATAGGTGAAGGTAAAACTCACAGAAAAGCAGAAATCGACTGGAGCAGAAAAGCAGATCAGGTCGGAAATGGGGCGGAGATTGGAGCGAGGGAGACGAAGACGGAGAGGAGGCAGGGGAAGGTGCTCAGAGTGGAGAGATCGACTGCCGATGGGAGAGAAGAACAAGAAAGGAGAGACAAACCTGTTCAGACTTCAGGTGGCCGTCTCCGGTGGGCGGTGGGAGGCCGTCTCCGGTGGGCGCAATTAGGGTTCTTCGGAGGTGTGAAGCATAGAGAGAGAGGGGCACGGGAGTCGGGGAGAGTGAATCGCGAGTGAAGGGCTGTGAAGGCCGTCTTCTCTCCGTTAGGTTAAATTTTTTAGTGAAGCCATTCTCGACGCTTTAGGACGTCGGGATTTTTGTCAATTTCGACACCTATAGCTGTCAAAAAAATTCGACGGTTCAGAGTGTTGAAAATTTTCGACGCTTTTAAAAAGCGTCGAAACTAAAGCGTCGAAAAAAACCACTTTTCCTGTAGTGTTTGTTGATCGGAGATAGTAGTAATATATATGATATTATTTAAAAATATTTAATAAAATATTGATATTTTATATAGTTTTTAGCTTTTTAAAAAAACGTGCATGAATAGTAAAAGACAAATAATTTGGGGCGAACGGAGTACTTCATAAATCAATCATTGCAATTTAGTAATCCACTTCATCTATGCACGAGATTACAGAAAGAAGGTGAGATTGGGCGCATACCTAACGAGTCGAGACCAGAGAGCAGAGAGATGAGAGCCGGCAGATCTGTAAACGCAGCGGGGAGATGAGAAATTAGGGCGACAATAAGAAAATGATAATACCTGCAATGGGGATCGAAACTAGAAAAAGATAATACCTGTTTGAGATCAGAGAGGGATCAGAACTAGATTATCTTTTGCTCAATGATTAAAGGTGTATACATTTGCACATTTACACACAATCATTAAAGGTGATCTAAGGGAAGAGAAATATAGAAGATCCGATTATCTTTTGCTCAAATATATGATTAAAAAATGAGGGAAATCAATTAAATTTTATATAAGCAGGGAATAATTATCTATCTATATATAAAACCAGAAGTATTTGAATCATCCACAAAACCACCTATTTTTCTTGCCCTCCTAATGTTTGAGTGTGACTTACTATATTTTCTTCTTGATGCCTAGCTTTGTGCAATTTTTCCTCAAGTGTTGGACACTTGGAATTGGCCTCTGTCTTTAGTTGTTCAGCAGCATTTAGAGCTCCCAATTGCTGTCTTACAGCAGCACAAACAAAACAACCCTATTTCGCATTTTTAAAGCAGCTCCAACTTGTTGTTTTGTTGCAGCAACACCCCACCCTTTTTCAAATGTCATAACATCAACACATCGCTATTTTTCAGAAGCAATGACATCTTCAATTTGTTGTCTCGCATCAGCCCCCACAACACCCTTAATTTTGATATTCCTCAGCAGCCCCAGAAGTCCCATCTGGCTGCCAAACATATTGTTCACTTCCAACACATAGTAAACCTCACTTCTTACATTTTATCAAGAAAGTATTTCATTAAGAGTAATTGATATTAGACATCTCAGAGTTCTTATTCCTGTCTTCTTGCAATCCCTTATAAAATTCCCAATTTATTTATAATAATGATAAGTTTTAGAGGTATAATTCTGATCATGAAATTTCTTATTCCACTTCTTATAATTAGGTTTCTCATCAGCAATACGGATATACTCGGTTTCATCCTCAGTTTTAGACACATTTTTAGTCTTGAAAACTTTAAGGATTTCATTCTTCACAATAATAGACTCAATGATATTCATATTCAAATTTTCACTACTAAACTGAATAACATTCCTAAATTATCAGATTCAATTCAGTAAGCAAGGAATTCAACAACAGAATAACAAGATGATAATCTTTTTATTTTATCATTACATTTTCCCAAATCTTGAGTCACTTCATAAATTTGTCGAAGTTATCTTGCAAAGATTGATTCACATTCATAAGTTAAGGTAAACAATCTACACAACAAAGGTTGCTTCTATCTCAGAATAACTTTGCAATATACGGAGTAATTGTTTTTGTAACTCATCAGGATAGAAAATACAAAATACTAATTATACCCATCTCAGTACCATCACAGTACCATCACAGTACCGCAGTACGGGCTGCACACTAATGTAATTTAACCGGGAACAATTCCTAAATATTTCCCCAACATCGTTGATCGATATTCCATCGCAATAATCCAGTAGCAGTGTCTCCAGTTTCGGGCAAGCTAATGCCATCTTCTTTAGGGATTCTTTGTTCAATTTCTTGTTCCTTGACAGATCTAGGGTTTTCATTCGAGGGCTAACAGCATCGTACTCCCTAAATCCTTCCTTCCCTATACCAGTATCCATCATCTCAACCGTCTCTAGCAAGGGGCACTGCTTGATCAAATCGAACAATGTGGATTCCGGAAGATGTTGACAGTAATTAAGATTCACACTCCTGGCCTTTGTGAGGGACTTTGCAAGGGTGATCATAGACTCGTCGTCAGACCTAAAACGATGCCCTTCGATAGCAAAGTGATCAAGTGAATCATAGCTTGTCAAGAACGCTGAAATGCCGGCATACGAGAACCCATAGCAGCGGTTCAAACGGAAGCTCTTCAACGGGAGACTGGTGTTCGCCATAGCAAATAGTGATTCATCCGATAAAAAAGCATGGGAGAGATCAATCGCCGACAAGCTCCGAGCCTGAGACAGGGGCTGAATAACAGCATCTGTATGCATTATGCTTAATCCAAGCTTTCTCAGATTCTTGCACGCCTGCAATGAAAATCCGATCCCAGTTTCGGTTACAGATATGCAATATTTCACTGCAATCTCCTCCAAATCTGGACAATTCATTGAAAGTGAAATCAAGCCGTTATCAGATACCCAATCGTTACCATTCAAACTGATCCTCCTTAAACCCTCGAGCCTCGAAGCCAGCACGGAAATTCCATCATCAGTGGCATTCTTGTACCCAGCATAGCTCAGATCCAAGTCCTCCAAGCTGGGAAAATAGTCTGCGATCATACGCAGATCATCATCATCTATTGAAGGGATCCTACTGAGGTTCAACGACTTAACACCACTAAGAGTAACAGGAAGCCGCTCGAGTCCTATCACTCCTATGAGGGGGAGGTATGGGTTGTGGGATAGATCAAGGCTTTCGAGACTCATGTTGAATTGGGTGATTTGGTGTAAAATTGGAACTACGTGATCGGCGGGGCAACCGGAAACGGAGATATGCTTGAGGTTGGGGAAGCGGTGGAAGAGGGATGGAAGGAAGTTAACGTTCCGAGCGACGATTTTAAGGGTTTGCTTATGGTGGTTTGTGATTGAGAGCAACTGCTTGCAGACAAGAGATAGGGATTGGAGATGGAACTCGCAACGGCGATCATCGTCGAGTTTAGATATGATTTCGTCCCAGATTTCTACCGGCATATCTAACGCACTTGCTGCAGCGATCGGAGCCATTGATGATCGATCGGTGGTGGTGATGTAGGCGGCGGCGGCGGCGGCGGCGATCGATAGACTCGTTGGTATTGGTAGGGTTTAGGGTTCCTTTCCAATGTATAATTTTTTAATAGTTCAAAGACTCTACGTCTATTAATATCTCTTCCTTTTCAAAAGTGATGAATTAAAATTAAGCAAAATATTATGCTTGTAGGTGCACTCCCATCAATCAAGGTGGAACTCTAGGCTTTTTCATGCGTTTGAAACCAGGAAAGAGAAGCAGAAACCACGTTTTCTCCGCTCTTCTCCAAAACCCAATAACGACTAATAAATAGAATCAAATAAATCACCGCAGAGAAACTTGGGGATGATTACCAAATAGTTGAGAAAATTTAGTAAAATAATAAATAAATAATTTTAAAACATTTTTTCCAACAATCCCCCGCATGGTTTAAAATTATTTGATCAAATAAGATTTTTTAAATAACAAATGTTGATGTCTTACGACTTGAATCAACGCCAAAACAAGAAAATTGACAAAGAGTTCCGCGATCTATCAAGCACGTTATAAGGCCCTGCGCTTCACCCTGCGTCATGAGTGTCCTAGGGAGTTTGCCCAAGACTCCTCTAGTAGGCGACCTAACCATAACACTCACTTAGGTGACTCATCAAGTGTGTGTTGTCTCACGCCCCCATACAGGAATAAGTCATTAAGAGACCAATTGTCTCAACCTTCCAACTGACAACATAAACGAGATTTTATCAATATCAGATATCATTCGCACCTTCGTTTGACCACATATAACCAGGAATTTACCATTTCTGGAATTTCTGGTTGGGTATCCATAACGAGTTACCCGATAAGGCATCATAGTCTTATATGTGTCCAAGGATCGATTTCCTCCACAACCCAATTTGTGTCCAGGGATCAAATTCCCTCACAATCCACATGTTGTGTTAAAGACCAACTTCCTTCACAACTTTGCGTCAGAAAGTCGGCTAAAAGCCTCTCCAAACTCAAAATATCTCTACCGAGATTCACGTCGTTTTCACACATGATAGAGCGAGCAACACAAGTAAAAACATCAGCTGGAATGGCTCAAGTGTCGACCCCCACATTTGAACATCGTCTCCTCCTTTGCACAACCCAGCCCAGTTGACAGCATATACCCCTTGCTTCCTCAACTTTCACTAGGCAATGTTGCCGACTTTGCGTGGCCAACATCAAATTCTTAGGCGCCCCCAAGCCCATGATCAAGAGGAAGTCCATGTCAGAGAGGGATATGTGAGTCCTGATCGGCTGCCTCGTATAAGTGCGCTGACCGGGCCTAGGGCAATAAAGTACAAAGCGTCGACCAACGTTGTAACGACCCGAAATTTAAGTACCCGAATTAACCTCCATAAACCTACTTTTAAGGTAAATAAGGTTCAGAATACTAGATTATAGGGGAACGTTATAGGAGAAGTTTGATCTTCTCCCGTGAGCTTTGGATCTTACGACCGAGTACGAGTTATTATTAGGTTCATTTAAGCGGAAGATTTAGTTGTCAAAAGATGGGGATTGCGAACCCCGAAAAGATCGTAAGCCCGTTGGAGGCTTTACCTGTCCTAGACTATCGCGAAAACGTTTCGAACAGAAATAAAAGCGGAAATCATAAATACAACAAAACACCACGGCCGCGCCGGGTCAAAACGATAAAACTTATGAGCAAAAGAGTACGAATGTCAAGCGCCTCTCTCACTCTAATCGTCCAAAGGCCTTTCCCGTCATACATCACATAAACAATCAGTGCGGAAGATGGGTACCTGAACCTAAAAACATTAAAGGAGATCGGGGTCAATCATCGAAAATATGCACACTCAATGCCATATAAAGAGGCATACTTAAACTACATGAATGTTAAAATGTAACACATAAGCAAGTGACGTATAGATATATATAAATGCGAAATAAACACACAAGGGCCCGTATCATCATCATAATAATCATCATCATCATCACCATCATATCATAATATCTTCTCAAACGTACTCATCCTTCTCAAACATACTCATCCTTCTCAAACATACTCATTCTTTCTCATCATAAGTCTTTCATCATTTCATCCGTGTTCCATCGAGTATAAGTCATTTATTCAGATTTTGACGGCCGTCCTACCATAGACACATAGCATACATATGAATTATTGGATTACTAAGTTCATCCTACGTCATATTACCAGTTCATATTCCTAACATGTTACTAGGTCGCGTGATGCATGAAGACTCTCGATAAGACAAAGAGTATCACATAAATCCATCATGAGTAAGTCCAGGGGACTTACCTGGAGTCCGGAGAATAAGCAAGCAATAAAGTGCACAACCAAGGATCCAATCAACAAGAGCCTATTAATTTCATTAAGCTTTCATTAGGTGGTATTCTAATGCCACTACTACATATAAGCATCTAATGTATCACCTAAAAGTATTACATTATCGCCTAAATATGTTACATTAGGGCTAAGGTAACATTTTTTTTGGATTACATTTGCGGCCGTTGCCTTTGATCTAGTGTAACAGTTTTTAATTACTAATGTAACATTGTCTCATTCATGATACTAAATGTTACATTTGATACCAAAACTATTACTTTTTAGTTAAATGTTACATTTTAGAATAAATGTTACCTTCATAGAATTTGTTACATTTAACCGAATATGTTACATCCAAATAATAGTGTTACATTTAAAGAAAAATGTTACTCTTAATCTCAACTACCACATTTCAATTAAATTTGTAGCCTATGCGGGATTCGAACCCGCGTCTTTGTGCTTGAGGCAGGAGCACAACGCTCTAACCATTCCGGAATGGCTCACCGGAAAGGACTTGTGGGTAGTATCCATAGGTCCCCGGTTCGAACCCCGGAATGGCCGCTCTTTATTTACCTATTCAAGGAGCACAACGCTCTACCAATTTGAGCTAGAAGGCTTTAAATTAGCAAAAACAATAAAAAGGTTGATGTTATACTATGAACAAATAGAAAGTTGAAAAAAAAAGTGGAACATCAAGCATAAATGACAAAGAAGGAAGGACAACAAAAATTCAGCATAGGAATCCAAAAACATCAGGATAGCATAGCAGCATAGCAAGGGTATGCATCATTATTTAGTTCTTATAGAAGTTGGACCATCACAAAGGTATATACAACGCGATATATTCAACTTGATCCACAATTATATTTACCTCATAAACTATTCCACACAACGCATAACCAAACTCAATATGTAAAGGAAAGTAGAAGAAAATAACACAGGTGAACATGTTTACTAGAATATAAGATCATACGAACAATGCAATATGGCATCAAGTAAAGAGAAATCCAGCCATACTTTGTGTATTTCAATAAGCTAACATTTTAAAATGAATTCAGGTGTAGCAAATATGAATAGGGTCAAATTTTAACCAAATATCCAGTTATTTACAGGAAATATGGCATCAATTTATCCTACTGGCTACTGCTAAACTTTCTTTAAAATATGTGGAGAAATATATGCAGTCAATGGGATGCCAGACAATGAAAAATCAAAATACAAAGAAATCAAAATGGTAAGTAAACCAGACAATGTCATAGAGAAATCGAACTAAAGCATACACAATGTCACACTTTGTTGAATGCCATTTTCATTACCCAATAGGCCACCAGTATAACTATCCAAATCATGGCACAACTGATATTGTGACTATGACTATAGGCAATGTTAGTTTATTATACAACTTCAAATAGGTATGCTTTCCATTCAAACATCACCAAAGACTTATTTTGCATAATCTGAAACAGAATTTTTCAAGCCAAGGAAATTGGGGAGAAATCTCACCTTTTTGGTAGCTTTCTTTGTCGGCTCCTCGTCAGAGACTCAGAGGATTCGTCTTCTAAGCTTTCTTCACTGCTACTGCCTTTCTTGACAACAGGTGCCTACATGAAAATTCCATAATGAAACAACCGAAAGAGAAATAAAAGCAAATAGGCAGCAACTAAAAATGATAGAGATCAAACCTTGGCTTTTTTATTTTGAGGCTCATTCACTCTCATTAGAACTATCTTCATCACTCTCAGTGGCGTCTTCCTTATTTGTTAGTTTTTTTTTGCAGCAGGAGCAGCAGCCACTATCTACAATCATTGTTTACATAAATATAAGTGAAACTCTACTAATTAAATTACAGGCTTCAAGTTCTGCAAACATCAATAAAAAACAAACCATTTCTTCCTCAGAATCACTATCATCATAGGAACAACATTAAAATGTAAACAAGCAATCCGTTGATAATTTTTCACAGCATTACAATAACATCAGCAAAGAGCAGTACCATTTTTCACAGCATTACAATAATATCAGCAAAGAGCAGTACAGTAATATCAGGAACAACATTAAAATGTAAACAAGCAATCCGTTGACAAAATTTTGAATTTGAATTAAGCAAAGAATTAAAAAATCAGATTAATTATTAAAAAAATGCATACACCTTCCTCATATGAGCTTTCATCAGAATCTGATTCTTCTCTTGTGAACAATTTCAATAAGCTCTATACTTGTCTGGATAGTTACCCATGCGAAGGGAAATGTAAATTCACAACAAGGCAACCAAACCGAGTATTTAGTATAAAAAATACACCTGAATGTGAAAGTTCTGTTACCTACCTCACTTTGTATGTTGGATGAACTTTGCCTTCTATCCCAATAGAAACCTGGTAGCGCTCAATCATTTTAGAAACCTTCTTCACCTTTGAAATTTCTTTGTTGGCAGACAAAACCTTGCCCATCATATGCGTATTGTATGCTGCAAGAAGCATCCAACTCTTTCTAGAGACTTGTGCACAATTGAACAATGTGTAAAAATTATGATATAAGCTATTTGGATAAGATCAACTTTAACAACGAAACTCTTCCTAAAGACTTGTGCTAACAAGTCTCCCTACTACAAGAAGCATCCAACTCTTTCTAGAGACTTGTCCTTTAATAAAAAATAATACATGATTGTCACTTTCCCGTGCAAGGTAGAAGAAATTGTGCATAAGAAAAATTTCATGTATGGTTATTATACTACAAGGAAGACAACATGGCAAATAATTCGCTCCAGTTTACCTTTTTTTTCCTCCTACACCATGAATATGACAAACATGTCCCCATTTATCTAGGGTTAGATCCATCTCAACATCAAAAATCTTCCTCCTTATTGCCAATGTTCACAAGCAATAAAGATAAGTTAATCACAGTTAGAAATTTGCCTAGAATTAAAAAAATATTAGTAGCTAAAAAAGACATAGAGTAGGCCACATGTTAGTGGCATGAATTTTTTAAAAATAGAAGAGAGTATATAGATGTGCACATATGAAGGTAAGGGAGAAGGAGAGCATACCCTTATCCCAAGATCATGAACATATCCTTAATTGGAAATACCTTTGGCTTCTGCAAGTAAAATAACAAAAAAAACACCATGCTTAGTTGAAGAAATCACTTCATTAGATGACATTTCTAGTTTCGAAATCAGAACAAGTTATAAGTGACCACTCTAGCTTATTCACAAACATAGTCAATACCAACTTTCCCTAAAAGCTATTGTCGGTTCCTAATCGATCAGTTCTTGCACCATCAAATACTTGCAAGTAGATAGGTGATCGAAACAGAAACAACAATAGATTGACCATAAGCATCTGAGCTCTAAACTGAAAACCCTTAAAACCAGAATGGAGTCCAAAAAATCAGAAGGCAAGGATACTCACTTGAATCATCAACTCACACTCACATCACAATAATCATTATCAAGTTGGCAGAAAAACCACATCCCGTCATTAAAACCAACCCCCTTTACAACCTTTTTAGCACTTTGATCATGGGCATATTGAACCAAAACATACATATTACAGAGAGAAGAGCATACTCAGAAATTGGACTCCGAAAATCAATTTATAGTAACCGTGTGGCCAGCTCCGATGGATCCGAGTCCATTCTCAGAAATTGAACTCTGAAAATCAAAAGGAGTGCATACTCACCTGATATATTAAGGGGCTTCACTCGGCATTGGACTGGCTGGCTGACAAAAGAGAGGAAGGGTCGAGCGGATCCTGTCTAACTAAGGGGCAAACGGGATTATCCATCGAAGGAGGAGAGAAAGCTTCGACAAGGGCCTCTAATGGCGGCTGCAAGAAGATCGAGCAAAACACCATGGATGGAGGTCGAGCAAGAGGAAGAAACTAGAAGAGGGCACCATGGGAGCGGCCTCAAGGAGAGAGACCCGGCTTCCGAGTTCGACAAGGGCAAGACGGCGGGATTGAAGGAGGGGAACGAGGGAGCTTTTAGAGCATCTTCCCCCGTAGGCCGTAATGACCAGGGGAAATAGCCTACCAAAAGAGAATATTCTCTGAAATATTCTCTTTTGGCCTATTGTGCAGTTTGGTTGTTCCCACCGCAGGCCAATTTTGGTAGGCTAATTTTCTATAAATACTCATACAATTTAGAACTTTCACATCTCATTTCCGTCACTCGATTCTATCGTTATCATTTCGATTTGAAGAGAGTAATGCGGATCTACCAGAATATTAAATGTGACCATGATTCAATAGTTGATTGTTGCATTTTATATTTTTTTTTCTTCTTTAGTACTTTAAACAACTTAATATTTATTTTTTATTATAATTTTGATGAATCTATAATAGAAAAGATTAATGTCATTTTCTAAAAATATTATTTGTGCAATAATAATTCAAATATATCAAATATTATAGTCATATCGAAGAACTCTTGAATATATTAACAATACTACAAATTTTATTTTTAATTGAAAATCATAACTATATAATATATAGATTTATAATTGTATTTTTGTAAATTTACATAAATCTTAAACACTTAAAAATAAATAAATAAATAGGATTTGGCCTTCCCATAGTGAAGCCAAATTTAGCCTTTGTTTTGGAATTAGGCCAAATACAAAAAGGCTAAAATGGGTTTTGGCCTAAGATGGGAACAAAATTTGGCCAAAATCCATTTTTTGGCTTACCATGGGAGATGCCCTTAGATCTGGAGAAATGAGAGCGCTTCTCATCCAAGACGGCATTAGGGTTAGCTTTGAGAGATTTACAAATTTTGGCTGAAATTTTATGCGGAAAAAATTCCGTCAAAATTTTATTACTATTAACTTTTTTTTTTGTTTGGGTTTAAAGGGAAGGCAAAGCCCGTTTTATTTCAAACAGAAAAACTCAAAAACTAGTTCGAATACGTATTTGATTAATACTATTATTTTATTTATTTATTTTCAATGGATAGAATAATATTCATGAAACATGATTATAACACTTCAAAAACTTTTATTAACTAGTAGATATAATTGTTTTATAGAAGATAATGTAATCAATGAAATTTTTTGAGATAATAAATACAATTACAATCTTCAAATTGGATTTATTTAAAATAAATTTAATAAAAAAATTTGGCATAAACATCCCGAAAAATTAAATTCAACATCATTTTAAATAATGTTACAATAAAATGCAAAAGGTGTTGCATATACAAAAGTGTTACATTATTTCAAATAATGTTACATCCAATGTAGCATAATTTGTACTAATGTAACACTTTATTAATGAAAGTTAAAACATGTTACAATAGATACCTACGGTAACAGATTTTAAAAATGTTACATAATAAGTGTTACATTTGAGCTTTATATGTAGTAGTGTGCATGGTGCCCAACCTAATAATCAACATACATCCACATGAGGTTCACGATTCTATAGATTTCGCACTTTGGTTAAGTGATCCGGACATAACCAGTTATAATCTATATCGTATTATCACACAATCAATTTTCTTCTTATCGGATCATAAGCCAAGTTATGGGTATACTTCATTTTTGTATTTTACATGCTCTAAGTTTCGGTTATTCCATCATATATTTAACCATATTCTTAGCATTCCCTTAACCAAGTTTTTTAATCGAGTCATTATAAACACTGGTTACTAAAATTATAATAAATCTTGATCCAACCGTTGGATTGCCGTAAATTTTGAAGGGAATGTAGATAACATTTCCATGAACATCATATTAAGATTTCAGCAAAATCAGACCGTTGGATTGGAGTTAAATTCTAAATTACAGAGGCATATATATCCATTTTGTTTGTTGTGACATTTGCTACAAACGCAACCAAAAACACCTAGAGGCTCCACTTCCTAAGCCCTAATTTACACATAAGGCTCCTAACCTATAGAGGGGAAGGTGGATGAGAGATTACCCTCGAAGCCTCTCTCGAAAAAGACCAAATTACCCCTCCAAGCTTCCCGGGAACTTGCGCCAAAAACCTAGCATTTTTGACAAATCCAAACCAAAACATAAAAGGAAGTCTTAGACAAAAACCTTAAAAATTAGTTGTACAACAAGTATAAAATCAGATTTGAAGGGGAGGAAACCAAGACTCACCCAAAAACACTTGAAAACCTCAAGAACACAAAGGGCTCGGCACTGCTGGCTCGGAAATGGGGCTCAACGGCTAGCTTGACTGGTCTGGATTTTTGTGAAAGAACTATGGTTGGAAAGGCCTCTCTTTTGTGGATATTTGGCTTCAAGAATCAGCCAAAAATCTTGAGTGAGGAGGGAGTTATGGTGGTTTGAAGTTGAGGTGTTGCTAGGCCAACAATGGCTTCCCTCTTTTCTTTCTTTTTCTTTCTTTCTCTCTTCTCTCTCCGATTTTGGTGGTGTAGATGGCTGAGAATGGCAGCCAATTGGGGTTCTTTATGGAGCCAAAAGGGTGGGTAAGGGTGGTCAAGGAGTTGGTGTGTATTAGATAGCATTAGGTAGCATAGTGAATGGAATAGGACTTGGTCATTCAAAGGTATCAATCCATGGGGGGGGTTTTATTCTTTAATCAACAAAATGATGGCTCATGAAGATCATCAAAATGGGGCTGAAATGGGTCATAGGGGAGACGGCATTTTGAGGTTAAAAGACGTCTCGAAAAGTCGCGACAAGTTATGAAAGTTACCGAAATAAATGGATGACAAGGCCTTTGCCTCACCAATATTTCTCAGAAAATTATCATACAAATTCCATTAGATCGGAATTGTAATCCTCTTTCCATATAAAATATGCCATCCAAAAATTTTAAATTTTCCCGGGTTTTCAAAATCGTAAAAGGAGGATAATTGCTCGGATTGTCCCTCGGAAATTTATTAAATAATAATTAAATTTTTCGGTCTTTACAAACGTGCCAGAAAATTGCGTACGCAAACAAATAACACATATGAATGATGAATTATGAGTAACGAAAAGATCCAATTAAACAATCAAAATCTCAACCAAAGCTTCATATATAGCATTTAATAGTTCCACACTTCCACGTGCCTAGATCAATCCAGAGATCGTAGGGAATCCTGTGCCAATCCGATCGCTCAATCCAACCAATTCAGACCCTTGCGCAATTGCGCCCTGAACTGTCGCCTGTGCTCCTTCCTTTCTTTCACCCTTAGATGACTGCACCACTGATGCCTCGACTGCAAGTGGTCATCGACGACCTCACTGGTACCAGAGGCGCCTCCAAGTCTAAGGTAAAGGGAGAATAATGATATCTCATGTAAGAACTCCACATCAGAGAGGGAGTTTTACTGACAGTTGGGTTGAGGCTATCTTGGAGGGTCGACCGAATTTGCCCTCCCCACTGCAGCTATCGCCACTAGTACAAATACACCCTTTAACGGCGTTTGAAAAACGCCATAAACGCATTAACATGGCGTTTTTAAACGCCATGCTCAATCGCCGTTGAAGCCCATGTCATGCTTTTGTCTAATATTTTATGGCGTTTTACCAAACGCCATAGAAAGTCACATCAACGGCGTTTATTAAACGCCATGGTTGTTGATAAAAAATTGTACAGTTGAAATCCACGACATTTATTAAAACGCCATGCTTGTCTCTAAAAATTTTAATGCTAAAATCCATGGCGTTTGGAAAACGCCATGGAATTTTCTGTATTTAAAAAAAACAATTGTATTTCATTGTACAACTAGTCTGCTATTATTAATAAAAATAATTACATTATTCTGTTGCATCTATTCGCGCGCACCACTGTTTACTGTCCTTTTGACCAAGAGTTTCCAAGCTTTCAACCCCAATTTAAACAACACACAAATCACATGTTTCATAGCTCAATTTCATCCTCAATTTAGGGTTTAGGTTTTCATATGTCAAACCTCATGAAATTAACTCAGACAAAGGCACAAGAAGCACACAAATTTCTTCATCTACATGATTAATTAATCTCAAACAAAATAGTTAATTAATCAAATCAAATCAAACCAGGCAATGATTATCACCGTCATCCGCAACCATCAACCCAATTGAAGGTGTAAAACTTCTCCGTAAACCGTAGCTTGGCATTGCAAGATCTTCTCCATTGTTCTGGTGAGACCAAAAAGTAATTTTTTCGCTCAAGATTGTTGGAATATTTAGCCAGAAAATCAAAAGAGATGTAAAAGGAAAATTGGGATTGCAGAGCCATAGATGAATCTACTGCACTTGAGCGAAAAAACGCCTAGAGATCGGTGCATATCATACAAGACAGCTCACTCCAGGGTTAACTCTGCCCTCGATCGATAGGTGCACTTCCATCCATCGAGGTGGAACTCTAGGCCTTTTCATGTGTTTGAAACCAGGAAAGAGAAGCAGAAACCCAATAACGACTAATAAATAGGATAAAAAAACCACCAAAGAGAAACTTGGGGATGAGTACAAAATAGTTGAGAAAATTTAGTTAAATAATAAATAAATAATTTTAAAATATTTTTTCCAACAAATATTTTTTTTATTCCTCTCGGGACTGGCTGGAGGCCTCTGCCTCCTCTAGAAATCCTCTCACCTAAACAACAAAACATTTTAAGTAATTCATTCAGTGCATATAGTAATTAATCCAAGCAAAATACACTAACAACTTCCTACACATTACATTCCACATAATATTTGTATACACACCACCACAGTTGGGAGACAAGCAAGTATTATGAGAAACAGTGTCCACAATAATCAATGGCATTGACGAACCCTGCATCGTCATTGGTGATCTCAACAAGATTCTTTGTGATGCTAATAAGCTGGGGGTTTACCTCCATCTTCACCAAGATATTATAGGCTGAATGAGTTTATCACTCAGCACAACCTATTGGATCTCCCAACATTAGGTAGCAAATTCACATGGAGAAAGGAAACATCGGGTCGACAATGTTTTCGAAAAACATGATTGTATTCTAGTCCAAAGCCCTATCAAAAACGTCTTCACTGTTATGACAACGAAAAATCATGTGTTCACAAGCTCTGACCACTACCAGATCTCGCTTATTCTCGGATAACCAAAGACCGAAATTACAACCCTTTATATTTGAAATTGCATAGATTAAGTGGAGTGATTATGAAAATATAGTCAAGCAAGTTTGGCGAACAAATCCTCCAAGATCAAACTTATATATTCAAAAACATCGATCAAGAAGCTACCAGAACTAAAAAGAAAGAGTAAACTATTGTGCAAGCCTGCAAGGCCTCTTTTGTCAATATATTTTGTCAAGTCAACGAAGTGGAGACCAAATTGCAACTATTACATGAAAAACTCCACCATAACTACAATACAATACTCCTCTCCCCCTAACCCTCCTGTTCTAGTGTGGTTCACTTCAAATCCGCAAGAGCAGTCATCGTCCACTCTCTCCGTGAAAAAATTTCAACTGCTCAGAATGCTTGCTTGCGTAGATCTAATTAAGGCATGTCCGGCTCCAAAGGCGGCGCCTCTTGGTCGTCGACTTCCCTCCTCCTCCTCCCTTCGTTTGGATCCAAACTGGTTCGCTTCAGATCTGACCCTCCAATCTTCCCCATCTCACCGACGTCTGGTGATGGATTATTCTCTAACCTTGAATTGTTCATTTAGTTGATAATAAGGAAGTATTCATATGTATGTGGGTAATTAGATGTGGGAATTGGAGAATTACATTTATATTCTCTTTTAACGTAGAGAATAATTACTATCAAACTAGCGAATAATTGCAAAACTGATCAACCATTTTGCTATTATCTAACCGATAACTCCTCGTTACAGACGAATAATAACGATCAATTTTGCTATTATCTAAATGATAACTCCTCTTTACACACGAATAATAACTACTATAAGTTAGTGAATAATTAATATCACCATATCGAATAGTTCAAACAGTGCATCGCACAAAAAAACAACGTCACCACAAAAAAACCTTACATCTCAATTAATTTTATCCATCCATCCATTCGTTAATTGATGTGCCCCAAAAATATAATACCACTTTAATCCAGAATATGAGACGTAAGCAAAAATAATCCCGTTTTAATCCAGAAAATTCTATGGAAATGAGATCACACCAGCCTGTGCTTTATTATTTATTATATAGAATATAGATATAATAATAATATATTGATTATTTCAAAATGTTATTATTGGTTCATACGACTACGATTAAGGAGAAGCCTCCATGTGTTTCGGGCGACTTCTCATTTATTATATATAATAATAATAATAATAATAATAATAATAACAACAACAACAATAATAATTACGGAAATTTCGCATGGTACCCCTGAGATAAGGGGTATTTCATGTGGTGTACCAAAGTTTAGCATAATTCGCGTGGTACCCCTGACCTTTTGATTTTTTTCGTCGCGTGCCCTTCCGTCACATTTGTTAGCTTTTCCCTTAAAAGGAAATTAAAAGGAATTAAAAAAATACATACCTCCGAGCTCGTTCTCATGGACCATGGTAGCAGGCTAGCAACAACTCAGAGAGAGAGAGAGGACCGACGCCAACGAGAGGAGGCCGGTAAGGAGGGAGCGGACCGTGGTGACACTGGTGGAAGTAAATATTCTTCCCTTTTACACTGGTTTTGGGGTTTAGGGTTTGGGTATCTAGAGCTTTTTTCGAATTGATGGCTTTTGGGTTGAATTACAGTCGGAAGATCTTCGAATTAGGGTTTGAAAGTTCGATTTACAGATCAATTTTATGTTAATTTTGTTCCAATATATGATATGGGGAGTTAATGTCATGCTAAGGTGATTTTCACGAGATCAATCCATGATTGGGGATTAGATTTAGGGATTTTCGTGCACTTTTTTTTCTTTTCAAAACAGTCTTTAGATTAAAATATTTTGTTGCTATTGAATCAGGGTAATTATTGACTATTTTTTTAGTTTCTCCGTCCATTGAATTGTAGTCATTGTATATTGGATTGCCCTCTTTGTACCCTACTGAACTTGGCAACAATTTAATCCAAAAATTGGTTTTGAGGGTCTTTAAAATCAATGGGACAAGGTTTGAGATTACATTTTACTTTAATCGCCATGTTTAACCATTGATCAAATTCCTCTTATCTTTTAGAGAGCTTTTTTCATATCCACTGCGTTGTCTGTTTGATGAAGACTAGTATATATTGTGATGCATAAAATCTGCATCGTAGCTGTTGAAGGAGATTGATCCTCTCATTCCGAGCTCTTGCCTGCAAAACAAGAACGAACGAGGTCGGGGCGGGGCTTGTCTCCCCCGGAGGACCCTCCGACGCTCAAGTCAGTCATCTCCCGGATATAAGAACTTCCTTCTCATATTTATACTAATTCATAAAAGAAACGGTCAAGACATTAATTAAAGGAATTGCAACGGTTACCTCATTAATGCCGGTCAAGGCGTGATTTAATGTTTGAATCGATTCGGATACCACGAAATAATTGATGTCGTTTCTATTCGTTATTTGGGATAATCTCGGATTTTCCCTATTACAATTGCCCCTCGGGTTCCTTCATCATATATCAATGATGAAGGAAGCCGAAAAAAAGTACATGGCGAAGTTTGTCGAGCAGTGACGATTTTGTCGTAGATGGCAGTCGCTTGACCTATAGTTGGATATTGGCCGTAAGTGGCTATCGTTGGTCGGAATTGGCTATTTCCGGTGGCCGTAAGTGGCGATTTCTATTTCCGGTGGCCGTAAGTGGCGATTTCCGGTGGCCGTAAGTGGCGATTTTTATTTCCGGTGGTCGTAAGTGGCGATTTCCGGTGGTTGTAAGTGGCGATTTCTATTTCCGGTGGCCGTAAGTGGCTATTTCCGGTGGCCGTAAGTGGCGATTTCTATTTCCGGTGGCCGTAAGAGGCGATTTCCGGTGGCCGTAAGTGGCGATTTCTATTTCCGGTGGCCGTAAGTAGCAATTTCCTGTGGCCGTAAGTGGCAATTTCTATTTCCGATGGCCGTAAGTGGCGATTTCCGGTGGCCGTAAGTGTTGTTGAAGTTGAGGGGAGGATGGATGCGGCGGCAACGCCATCCATATGACTTGAGTCTAATGAATTCCTCATTCCGTGCTCTTACACTTTTGCAGATCACATACCAAAGCTACAAAACAAGCATAGCAAAGAAAACAGAGCACGGGAACACAAACCGCTTATCCAAACACTAAGAGTAATAACTTGATAAATTTAAGTACCTAATCGATATAGGAAACATGTGTGTATATATACAGATATATCATCAATTCAACTCAAGCTCATTCATATATCACGGAGTGTATGAGAACGGAAAACCGTCAGGGGTCATGGCCTCTCGAGTCTAGCATGCCACACACAGTGACACAATCAATTAATGGGCATTACTAAATCATCCACCAACGTACTCACGACCAAGCAAAACTACTGATGAGCCCAAATACATATAGATGCACTAAATTGATAAAGGCAAAAGATATATACAGTGGATAAATTAGTCATAATGTTCTAAGGCTAGGAGGGGTGTGGCGAAACACTTACAATATCCTCTTGTTTGGTCACTTGCGCGCTGCATATCAATCTTTAAATTGCCCCAAAACACTAAGCAAATCAAATAATCTCCATGATATATATCAGACTTATTAAATAAATATATAAATAATAAAACCACATTTATGAAGGAAATAAAGATCATATTTATCAAGAGAAGGAGAAGGGTCTCTTGAGCACTTTCCGATTTCAAACCGTCCGGGTTTAATGCTTTGAGACCTTTTACCTTTTCATGAAAGCCCCCAACGTCCACCACCTCTCTATCGGATCGGCACCGATTGGGGACCGGTAGCGGCTCGATGGCCCACGCGCGCGCCTACCCTTAGACGGGTGAATGTCATGAAGCCTCGCGAAGCAACTTGGTGTTCGGGTTCGCAGGTCACCGAACCGAACTCCCCGATTTCAACCGGTGAAGATTGAGGGAGCGGTATGATAACAACCATCCACGTCGAGTTGATGAAGAAGTGGGATCAACCTCAACGAGAGGGTCCAACAGCGCTGGCTGGTCAGTGCGAACTCGACGGTTGTTGGCTGTTGTGATCTTGCCCCAAGCCACGAGATCTACGGGTGAGAACTGGAATCTCAAGTCTGAGGACGAGAGTGAAGAAACGAGTCCACCTGGAAGAAGGAGGACATAGCCTTGGATGGCGACACTGAGATAGAGTTCCTTCCGATGGCATGGCGGGTGCTTGCGGCGGCAAGCAATCACAGTGCCCCTGGCCCTAGGTGTTGGCAGGGTCCTTAGACGATTTTCTTCAATAGTGTTCCGATCTGAGTGCTTTTTGATCGTTTCCCATAGACGGCGCCAATTGTGATGCATAAAATCTGCATCGTAGCTGTTGAAGGAGATTGATCCTCTCAATCCGAGCTCTTGCCTGCAAAACAAGAATGAACGAGGTCGGGGTGGGGCTTGTCTCCCCCGTAGGACCCTCCGACGCTCAAGTCAGTCATCTCCCGGATATAAGAACTTTCTTCTCATATTTATACTAATTCATAAAAGAAACGGTCAAGGCATTAATTAAAGGATCACGGTTACCTCATTAATGCCGGTCAAGGCGTGATTTAATGTTTGAATCGATTCGGATACCACGAAATAATTGATGTCGTTTCTATTCGTTATTTGGGATAATCTCGGATTTTCCCTATTACATATATAAAACATATAGGGTTTGAATAGCTAAGTAAAAAAATCATATTATTATAGAATGTTATTACTTGGTTTTAGCTTTCAGTTTTCTTGTCCCTCAATTTCTTACTTACCATTTCCTATATGTGAACCTGACTTGATATAATTGAGGTAGCTAAATGTGTAGGAATCTAACATTATATCATGTAGGCAGACTATGAAAAATGTTAAAGCTTGGCAGTACTTTTTTTAGTTTCTGTTAGTCTTCTTTGTTGTATCTTAAAAAAGACCAAAATGCTTATAAATTAAGTTTCAAAATGTCATCTGCCATATGAGGAATTACCTTTTGGAAGATATAGATCAGCGCTATTGGAGCTCTAAAAATCCAGCAAAGATAGCGATGCATTAATCATAAGTTTCAAAATGTCTATTTACTTCTACTGATTCACTAGTTATTACAAGAGTATGTTGATTCATGCTACTTCAAGTAATTTTCTATTGATGACACGTACACTTTTGTTTATATTAATTAGCCTATTAGCTCAAATGGAAGAGCAATGTGTTTAACATCGATGTGGGTTCGAATCCCACATAGGTTACAAACATGTTGTAACATCCAGCCTGCAAGCTGAAAAATAAGTTTCTGACTTTCTGTAAATTACCAACTTCTGCCATTTTTTTTCTGCAAGCTGAAACATGTTGTCGTGAATTAAGTGTCATGCATGAATTTGTAAGAATAAAAAATCAAGAAAGGACATGGTCCAAGAGCTAACTAAAATTGACATGGACCAACATTCAAGAGACCATTGCTGTTAATGATGAGCACCCATTTCATCTATCAAGATCCAAGACCGCAAAGGCAGTGGGATGTGTAAGGGTATTTATGATGTTCATAAGATTTTTTGGCTTTATGAAAGTAAACCATTTTTTGGCTTTATGGTCTATATATTTAGAGTATTACATTGGTGGTCTTTAACCATGTGCTTGAACCTTTTGTTTTTGGTAGATCCATATATTTTGGTAGCACTTGTTATTTCTTATGGCTATTTTTTTTTTGGAATATGTAAGCAGTTTAATGCAAGCGGGTCTTTGTATTAGCCTACGTGGGAGTTGAACCCACATCTTGTGCATAAGCACATGCTCTACCGTTTGAGCTAATAGGCTTCAAAACAAGTTTCGTAATCAATGAACCAACTACATAATGCATCAGCAAAAATCACATTTTAAAGTGATGGTTAGATTTTTTGACGAGATTAAGTCAATAATAAGCTACCTGGCTACATCTATGCACAAACATGACCAATACTCAATAATGTAGAATAGATGCAATTGGAAATGCAAATGCCAAAGCCAAATGATGGACAGACAAGGAAATTCAAGGTTATATCAAAACAAGAAGTTGCTGAACTTTTCAGGTGAAACTTAAGTTGCTGAAATTTTCAGCAAAACAAGAAGAAAAGCTATAGTTGCTGTAACTAACTGGAAGTTTCAGCAACTCAAAATTTCAGAACAAAACTAAGGTGCAATCCTTTACAAAAAACTGAAATTCCTGAATTTTTTTCAACTGAAGTTTCTGAAAGCCTGAAAGTTTCAGCAAAACAAGAAGAAAAGCTATAGTTGCGGTAATTAACTGGAAGTTTCAGCAACTAAAAATTCCAGAACATAACTAACGTAGAGGCATGCGGTTAAAAAAAATAAAAGCTAAGGGATATCAGGCGAAATATGTCAAACTTTGGTACACCGTTTGAAAAAGCCGTTACCTCAAGGGTACTAAGCAAAATTTCCGTAATAATTATTATTATTATAAATATATAATAATAATATAATATAATATAATAATAATAGATAGATTTGTTTAAAATTGGAATTTTTTTTATAAAATAATTATTTTATTTTTAAGAATCTTTAGCTTGGGCTGCAAGCACAATATCACTTTTGAAAAGGAATATTACCTTTGAAAGTTTTTTATTGATCGAACTATTAAAAAATTATATATATAGATCGAGGAACCCTAAACCCTACCAATACCCACCGCACCGGCCAGTCTATCGATCACCACCACCACCGATCTTTCACCAATGGCATCGATCGCTGCAGTAAGTATGTTAGATATGCCGGTAGAAATCTGGGACGAAATCATATCTAAACTCGAAGATGATCGCCGTTGCAAGTTCCATCTCCAATCCCTATCTCTTGTCTGCAAGCAGTTGCTCTCCATCACAAACCACCATAAGCAAACCCTTCAAATCGTCAATCAGAACGTTAACATCCTTCCATCCCTCTTCCACCGATTCCCCAACCTCAAGCATGTCTCCCTTTCCTGTTGCCCCGCCGATCACTTAGTTCCAATTTTACACCAAATCGCCCAATTCAACACGAGTCTCGAAAGCCTTGATCTATCCAAGAACGCAAACCTCCCCGTCATAGGACTCGAGCGGCTTCCGGTTACTCTTAGTGGTGCTAAGTCGTTGAACCTCAGTAGGATCCGTTCAATAGATAATGCTGATCTGCGGATGATTGCAGACTATTTCCCCAGCTTGGAGGACTTGGATCTCAGCATTTGTAACTGCAGGTATAATTGGAGTCCGTTTGAGGAGGATCAAGGGCATAAGAAGCCCTCTGATGATGGAATTTCCGTGTTGGCTTCGAGGCTCAAGGGTTTGAGGAGGATCAATCTGAGTGGTAACTATTGGGTATCTGATAAAGGCTTGATTTCACTTTCAAAGAATTGTCCGGATTTGGAGGAGATAGCAGTGAAAGAATGCAGATCTGTAACCGAAACTGGGATCGGATTTGCATTGCAGGCGTGCAAGAATCTGAGAAAGCTTGGATCAAGCATAATGGATGTAGATGATATTATTCAGCCCCTATCTCAGGCTCGGAGCTTGTCGGAGATTGAGTTCTCCAATGCTTGTGTATCTAATGAATCACTAATTGCAATGGCGAATGCCGATCTCCCATTGAAGAGTTTCAGTTTGGACAATTGCCAAGGGTTCTCGGGTGCCAGCATTTCAGCGTTCTTGACAAGCTATGATTCACTTGATCACTTTGCCATCCAAGTGCATCGTTTTATGTCCGACGAGTCTATGATCACCCTTGCAAAGTCCCTCACAAAGGCCAGGAGTGTGAATCTTAATTACTGTGAACATCTTACGGAATCCACATTGTTCGATTTGATCAAGCAGTGCCCTTTGTTAGAGAAGGTTGAGATGATGGATACTGATATAGGGAAGGAAGGATTAAAGGAGTACAATGCCGTTAGCCGCCGAATGAAAACCCTAGATCTGTCAAGGAACAAGAACTTGAACGATGGATCCCTAAAGAGGATCGCATTAGCTTGCTCGAATCTGGAGACGCTGCTACTGGATTATTGCGAAGGAATATCGACCAGAGGTGTTGGGGAAGTATTTAGGAATTGTCCCCGGTTAAACTACATTAGTGTGGAGTACGTTCTGACCAAAAAAAAAAGTGTGGAGTACGTTCGGTGGTGAGAATAGTTATGTACGTACTTATTTTCTATAGAATGGATGTTAAGGTTAATTGAGATTTTCATTTTTTATTTTAAGAAATAAAAGTAGGCGCCACCACTTGCTACTTGCTGAAGCAAAGTGCGTGTGTTTGTAATTTTTTTTTTGCAACTATTCGCCGCTAGGGTTTGGACATTGCAATTGAAGTTGGGATCATGGTGGAGTTTAGAGATTATTTCGTGCCAGATTTCTTTTGGCATACCCAGTGCACTCACTTAGACCTGTCAAAACACAACCTGATCCGTTCGACTCGACTCGAACGTCCGAAAAATTTCCGACCCGAACCCGGGAATTTCTACATTCTTACGCTACTGATTGATTAGGGTTTCTAAAATTCTGCAATTTTATGTTTTTTATGTGGAAACTTGTGTAGGCAATTCGCAGCGTAAGAATGTAGGAATGTTTGATGGCGACGACGATGATGATCTGAGCAATCGTAACTATAGGTACAATTGGCGTCCGTTTGAGGAGGATCAAGCTCTTATCGAGCCGAGCGATCCCGAGTCGATATATACATTCGAGCGATCCCGAGTCGATATTTTACCGAGCCGAGCCCAAGTCGATCCCGAGCTACGTACTCGGCTCATGTATCAGGCCTACTAGCCCAACAACCACCGGACACAGTCGAATTATATAAGGATCTTATTCATTCATTCCAGCATTTAAAGCTTATTTATTCAGTCACAAGGTTATAGTTATAATTAATGTGCACTTTATTACCATGAAGTTCAATAAATCAAATAACCGGATATTGTAACCTCTTAGTTATATTACGGGTATGTTTGGATGACCCATTATTACAACTTATAATGCATAATTTTACATTATAATATATAGAGGTTATATGTCCGGTGTACTCACCTCTGTTAAATGTTAACAAATCTAGACACTTGATTGATTAGAAATGGAAAGCCGAGATTATTCCACTATATAAATTAATTGTAATTTAAAAATAAAAAAAACACTGTCCCGTCTGTCCACTTATCAAATGTAGCGCTTGTGCGCGCCCTTCTTTGATTTCCCGTGAGAGAGAAAGCGAAAGGTCTTTCCGGTGCCACCAGCCCACCCCGCCATGATCCTGCATCCCGCTAGGGGCTTTCGGCAACCAGGGGTCGGCGAAGGGGTCGAGATTGGAGGAGGGAACGGCGGCGTGGAAGCGAGCAACGGAATCGATTGAAGAAGAGATAGAAGATGGCGTCGAATCAAGGGTGAGATCAGAGTCGATCGGGCGGTAGCACGTACAGGATGGTGGCGACAACATCTTCATCCCCTCGAATAGATCTCACAGTCGATATATAGTACGTGCAAGGCGATCATCGACGACGCGTATTGGTGGCGACGCAGATTGTGTGGCCTCAACAATGGTGGATCTTTCAAGTGAGAAACCATGGTGAAGAATCTCCCTAGCTAGTTTATAAACTGCATGGCCGAAACCTAAATTTTTTTATTTTAGCTATATATAGTTTGTTAATTTGAAGATAGAAATCTCAAAACTGTCAATGGCCCCGTAAATCTTCTTCTTCATTCTCCATTCAACACTTTCAATGGGCCCGTAAATTTGAGTTATTTAGGGTTATAGATAAGAAGAGAATCTGTCAAATTCATGGATGATTCAATTCATTAATATGTGATAGATTATTCATGAATATACGACTGATTTTGCTAGCTTGTTTTATTTTGCAACTATCTGCTAAGTTGATAGAGATTATTCGATGATTTGCTACTAATTATTCATGGATAATGGAGGAGCTATTGCCTTTCAAATTCCCCTGGTGTTTTTTCTCCCAAAATTGAACTTGTCTAGTTTTGCAAATTTTGGGCCTTGAGTGAGTGACAGTTTTGCAAATAGACCCAAAAACTTGTCTAGTTACTACCATTTCCTGTTTGTGAAATGATATTAACAATTTAAACTGCATATATGTCAAAATCTAAAAATTTAATTAGTATGACATATAATATATTGATAAAGCTATTATATTCTAAAAATATGATCATACATAGTGAAAATAGGTAAAATCTTATCTTATATAATAGTCTTCAAAATTAGTTAATATATTCTAAAAATATATCCATATGTAATCAAATTAGGTCAAAATTTATCTTATGCATATATAGATATATTGATTAAATAGAATTATAATAAAAATTTATCTTATCATTTTATCCTATGCATATATAGATATATTGATTAAATAGAGTTAAAATAAAATTTTATCCTATGCATATATTGATTATTATTTCAAAATGTTTTGATTGGTTCATACGACTACGATTAAGGAGAAGTCGCCATGTGTTTTACGCAACTTCTCCATTATTATAATATAATATATAAGATATAATATAATATAATAATAGGGCAAATTGCAAAAAAATAACACGAACTTTATGGGTGGTTGGGTTCGGTGGCACCAACTTTCAAAAATATTATAATAATCACCAACTTTGAAGGATGGTTGTAGCACAACCATTTTATTTTAAAAGTGCACCCCTTATTAACATTTTGTTTACAAAAAAAATCACATTTTTCCATTGTTTTTTTAAACCCACTCACAATTTTCTTCTTTAAAAAAAACAATTTTCATGTTCATAAACTCAATTTCAATTTTTCAAAAAACATCATTTTAAAAAAATATAATTGTGATATTAATTGGTATCTTTTTAAGACACTCGTTTTTCATTTTAAAGACATTACTTATTATTTTATTTTTAATTTGAGAAAACTGAGTTTATGGAGAAAATAAAATTAGTTCATTTTTTTAACCGGGTGTAAATAATGAGTGTATTCTTTTAAGAAAAAGGGGGAAAAGTAGTGTTTTATAAAATAAATTATATTTTTTAAAATTAAAAATGAAAATGGATTATTTTTAAAAATGAAATATGGGCATTTTTTTTAAATTGAAAATTGGATGATTTTTTTTCCTACAAAGAATGTTAATAAGAGGTGATATCTCAATAAAAAAAAAAATAGATGTGCCACTTATTACAACCAGAACCAAAGTTGGTGATTATTTTTAAAAATTTAAAAGTTCATGCCATTAAACGCAACTAGCCCTAAAGTTCATGCTATTTTTCACAATTTGCCCATAATAATAATAATATAATATAATAATAGATGGATAGATTTGTTTAAAATTGGAAATTTTTTTATAAAATAATTATTTTATTTTGATGAATCTTTAGCTTGGGCTGCAAGCACAATAATACAATATCACTTTTGAAAAGGAAAATTACCTTTGAAAGTTTGATTGATCGAACTATTAAAAAATTATATATATAGATCGAGGAACCCTAAACCCTGCCAATACCAACCTTACGAGTCTATCGATCACCAGTGGCATCAATCGCTGCAGTAAGTATGTTAGATATCCCGGTAGAAATCTGGGACGAAATCATATCTAAAATCCACGATGATCGCCGTTGCAAGTTCCATCTCCAATCCCTATCTCTTGTCTGCAAGCAGTTGCTCTCCATCACAAACCACCATAAGCAAACCCTTAATATCGTCCATCAGAACGTTAACTTCCTTCCATCCCTCTTCCACCGATTCCCCAACCTCAAGCATATCTCCCTTTCCGGTTGCCCTAACGATAAACTAGTTCCGATTTTACACCAAATCGCCCAATTCAACTTCAGTCTTAAAAGTCTTGATCTATCCCACAACTCACACCTCCCCGTCATAGGACTCGAGCGGCTTCCTGCTACTCTGAGTGGTGTTAAGTCGTTGAACATCTGTTGGATCCGTTCAATAGCAGATGATGATCTGCGAATGATTGCAGACTATTTCCCCAGCTTGGAGGACTTGAATCTCAGCAATTGTAACTACAGGTACCCATTTGAGAAGGATCAAGGGCATAAGAAGGCCTCTGATGATGGAATTTCCGAGCTGGCTTCGAGGCGCAAGGGGTTGAGGAGGATCAATTTGAATGGTAACCATTGGGTATCTGATAACGGCTTGATTTCACTTTCAATGAATTGTCCAGATTTGGAGGAGATTGCAGTGAAAGAATGCAAATTTGTAACCCAAACTGGGATCGGATTTGCATTGCAGGCGTGCAAGAATCTGAGAAAGCTTGGATTAAGCAAAATGCATATAGATGATATTATTCAGCCCCTATCTCAGGCTCGGAGTTTGTCGGCGATTGATTTCTCGGATGCTTTTGTATCTAATGAATCACTCATTGCTATGGCGAATGCCAATCTCCCATTGAAGAGCTTCCGTTTGAACCGCTGCCAAGGGTTCTCGTATGCCGGCATTTCAGCGTTCTTGACAAGCTATGATTCACTTGATCACTTTGCTCTCAGATGGCATCGTTTTATGCCTGACGAGTCTAGGATCAACCTTGCAAAGTCTCTCACAAAGGCCAGGAGTGTGAATCTTAGTTACTGTCAACAGCTTCCGGAATCGACATTGTTCGATTTGATCAAGCAGTGCCCTTTGTTAGAGACGGTTGAGATGATGAATACTGGTATAGGGAAGGAAGGATTAAAGGAGTACGATGCCGTTAGCCCTCGAATGAAAACACTAGATCTGTCAAGGAACAAGAACTTGGACGATGAATCCCTAAAGAAGATCGCATTAGCTTGCCCGAATCTGGAGACGCTGCTACTGGATTATTGCCGTGGAATATCGACCAGAGGTGTTGGGGAAGTATCTAGGAAATGTCCCCGGTTAAACTACATTAGTGTGAAGCACGTTCGGTGGTGGGAATAGTTTTGTACTTATTTTCTATAGAATGGATGTTAAGATTAATTGAGATTTTCATTTTTTATTTTAAGAAATAATTGAGATTTGCATTAGTGTGGGTGTTTGTATTTTTTTTAACGTTTTTTTTTTTTGTGTGTGGTGCACTGTTTAAACAATTCGATAAAATAAGGTGATACTCCCTCCGTTCGGATTTATTTGATGTTTTAGGAGATGAAATTTGTTCAACAATATTTGATGTTTTAGAAGTATTAATCATTACACTTTCTTTTACCTTTGCACTAGTATCAATTAATGTAATTTGTACTTTTTTTTAAAGTTTAACCAATTAGATTTGTCCATAATAAATGTGATGATGGAATAAAAATTATTTTATGGGGTATTTAAATGTGAAAGGAGTATTTCTTAATCTTTGTGCATTCATCTAAAACATCAAATAAATCCGAACGGAGTGAGTATTAATTATCCATTATCTTATAGTTATTGTTCGGGTGTAAAGAGGAGTTACCGTTGAGTTGGTTAATTTTACAACTATTCGCGGATTGGAGATTGCGATTGAAGTTGGGATCATGGTGGAGTTTAGAGATTATTTTGTGCCAGATTTCTGCTGGCATACCCAAATGCACTCACTGCAGCGGGCTTCCTATCATTGTATCTGATAATGTTTAAGGTTTAATTCATCTTATACTGATCCTTTACAATAGTGATAAAGCAAAATCTTGTGCTTGCACCTCAAGCAAATTTATTTATTTATTTTTGGTTTTACCCATGTAAATTCCTGCAAATTTGGAAACTCAGCATCATTGTTGCCATCTCTACCACTAATTCTACCAATTTTACAAGGAGCTTATTTATTCGAATTATACAAGGAGCTTATTTATTCATTGCAGCGGGCTTTCTAAATGGTTATCAGCCCAACAACCAACGGACACAGTCGAATACATGGAGCTTATTTATTCATTCCAACATTTAAAGCTTATTTATTCAGTCACAAGGTTGTACGTAATTTGAGATTTAAAAAGAAAAAGAAAATTATTTTTAAAATAAATATAAAGGGTGGATTTCAATCTGCTCATGGTAATTTCAATTTCTCCATTTTTTTTGGAATTGAAATTCCCATGAATTCTACTTTCTAGATTTTTTAAAAAACAAAATTGTAATCCAAACACATGTATTAAAATCTAAAAGCTTTCGGGCACAATTGAATTATATAAGAAGCATATTTATTCATTCCAGCCTTTTTAGAAACCTTTCAGGCACAATTGAGTTATATAAGAAGCTTATTTGTTCATTCCAACATGTTAGAAAGCTTATTTATTGTTCTAAAAAAAATTAAAAAAAATAAATATAGAGTGCTATTTAGCTCAAGTGGTACGTAAAGGAAAGACCCTAGTCGGGGTGGCTCACTGGTGGGGAGCAAGGGGATATTAGGAGGTCTCGGGTTCGATCCCTACCTCCGCCCCTTTCCTTGGATTAAAATCCAAGGTTTGTCTTGCGGTTCCTCGTCATCAAAAAAAGAAGTTATAGTTGCAATGTGGTGGTGGTGTGTGCACGTTAATCTCCCATTCCATCTCTCAAACAATGGTTGGAAAAGAGACATTTTATAAATCAACCCTTCATCTCCCTAGAAAAAAAAAATGTGGAACTCTTAAAACCTTTCACCTTTCACAAAAAAAAACCCATTTCAAATGTTTACCTCCAACAATAACAACTTGTTGTTAATTAATCATTGTTTTAGGAAGTCAATAAAGTACCGGACTATATAGCAAGGAAATATATCAATTGTATTAGGCCTACCTCCCCTTTTAATAGGGATATGTATTTCATCATCCTTAAGAATGATCCTGATAGTATGCTACGGTTTCTGTAGTATACTCCAAATGTTTGCATACTGTAAAAAAAAAAAACAATAACAACTTGTTGACTTTTAACCTGGACCATATCGTGTGAATATGAATTCGCTTTTTAATGTATACTAGTCCTGTACCCGCGCCAATGGCGCGTAATTTAATAGTAAAGTTATGAATATTAAATAATACAAAAAAAATTACCGAGAAAAATACACATATCAGCGGTTAGAAAATACAGTAATAGAGTAAAGTGTATAATATATTAAATTAATATTATAAAATAATAGTAAAAGTTTAAATAATTAAATGTTTTGAATTAAACCCATTGATCGAAAAGGCAATTAAAGTAGTATATATAGACATATATATAGAGAGAGAGAGGTTGGCTCCTATGTGAGCAAGTCTTACCATGTAATTTGTGAGCAAATATTGATCATTGGATATATTGAAATGAATGGATCAGATTGAACAAAATTTTAAACAAAATAATAATTAATACTAATGGGTCCCACCATTAACACCAACACACTCTCTACCTTGTGCGTGTGTGCCAAACGGCAGTGTGAAATATTTTCCCATAATTTTTTATTGTTTCCATATTTGTTATAACGAGATTTCGAAAAGGAATGATGGAAATATTATATTTTTATATAAAAATCTTTATTCTTTGTCCACAATTGCTTTTGAATGACGTTCAAAAAAATCATATTGTTTTCTTATTCATATATACTTGTCGGATTATTCGTATCTACAAAAAAATAAATATATTGCTAATTGATTTTGTATTTTAATTTGATTTTTCACTCTCAATATATGAAAAATTCTAACGTCATATATTAATTTAAATAATTATTCGTATATAACATGACATTTATAGGCAGCCACGAGATTATTCATTTGCAACACCCTTATTCCAATTTCAAAGTTATTATTACCAAATTTTCATTATTGTGACGAATAATACCTCGTTTTCATATGAATAAAATATTTCATAAGGTTGAATAAACTTAAATTACGAACTTATAATAATGTCTCGTTTTCATGTGCATAAAATATCCTACATACATACGAATAAATGATCACATACACATGAATAATATCCACTTACATACGAATAATATCTCATTTATGTACAATATTATTTCCATACAAATAATTAATAATATACAAACAAATAATTTCCATACATAAAAAAACAAAAAAAAACACCCTATATATACGAATAATAAACTATATATATACATGAATAATCTTCGATTTACACCCTTAAAAACGGCTAACTAACAATAGAAGGGAGATTTGTAAATCGATAAACCAAAAATACAAACTAGATGTATCGATTAGAAAATCCAAGAAGAAATGAACCCAAAAAAAATCCAAGAAGAAGAAAATTATGGTTTACGATCACCTCGGGTTGAGTTTGTGAGATCTCAACCATGAAGGGGGTTGAGTTTTTATTTCTAGTGCCGAAAGTCCGACGAAATACGTATTTGCTACCATATTCAACTTCACCGTACCGGACTCAAGATCTATCATCTACGGTATTTAGCGGATTCGAAATCAGCCTAGAGCGAGATGACAAATTAGTAGACTGCGCCCGAACTTCTTCTTCATCTTCTACGGCCGAGAATTATACATCGCCATGGGAGAGAGGTCAATGGAGGTGGGCGATCGAATGAGAGCCGAGATGTTGTAGAGAGCGGAGGCTGAGGTTAGATTTAACCTAGTAGCCCTATTTTAAGGGTTAAATTTAATCGGTTTTGCTATATACACGGTCAAAATCTCGCCGAATACACGGAAAGACTTCGCAATTACGTACTGCGGATGCGCGATCGAAAAAATCAGAATCCGCAGCAACTGCATAGTCTTTTTTTTGGTCAAGCCGCAACAGTGTAGTCTGAATGCGCGGATTTGGGGGCCCCCAACTGACAGCGGACGCGTACTGCGGATGCGCTGATGGGACGTGATGGCACGCGCGAATCTCCTGCTGTTGCCTGTTGCTGTATATAATCATCCTTCCTGCTCACACACGTATATAATCATCCTTGATCCTTCTACATCCCAATTAATTATCCTTCTCCTTCCTGCTCACACACGTATCTGTTGCCCTTGGCTTTCAAAATCAGGTTTGTTCTTCATCCCATTGTTCTTCATCCCATTCTCCTTTCTTTTGAAGTGGAAAAATATCATTTGAAGTGCCCATTCTCCTTTCTTCCTTCTACATCCCAATTAATTATCTCAATGTGATTTTAGATTTCATAGTGTTGTTGCCGAATTTCTATTGCTGTCACAGTGTTTGGGTAAGTTCCTTCAATTCTTAATTTTTTTTTTAAAAAAAACATTGGCAATCGCGCATTACGATCCGCAAACTCGCAATGCGCGGTTGCGGAAATTAAAAAAAAAAAATTGCAATCGCGGATTATGAGTTTGCGGATTTTTACAAACTCGCAATCCGCGATTTCTAACGGTGTATTTGGTGATATATTCACCGTGTGAATAGTAGCCCCCAAATTAATTAATTCTCGATTGTGATCCACGTACACCAGTCATGAAAGTGAAGGAAGATAAGTCGGTGGGTCCCACTCTAATTAATAAGAAAACACAATTATTTTTGGAAAAATCTAGACCATCCATTTAATTCATCCAAAGGTTATAATTTGCTCACAAATTATATGGTAACACTTGCTCACATAGGATCTATACTATATATATATATATATATATATATATATATATATATATATATATATATATATATATATATATATATATATATACACTAGTATTTGGTACCCGCGCGTGTTTGTTAATAAATTGTATTTTATTATGTTAATTTGTTTGAAATATTTTTTTTATTAAATTTTATGCATGAAATATTTTAATAAGACGTTCAATCAATTGTAAAATAAATTAAAGTAAAATCATGTTAGATGAAATTGAATATACAACTAAGAGGTTAGTTTCACTTATGTATCGCTTATTCGTGTAGTCTAAACCCTTTTAATCATATCAATTAATAATTTTATATCTTTTATCTAACTTATTTGACCAAATTTGTCTAAAATTATTAAAAATATATGAAACTCAATCAGATGATATCTTTTATGTTATATATATTTTAGTTAAATCGTTTTACGATACCCAACAAATAACACAATCTTTTGAAGAAAAAAAAGGTCGAGGTATATAAAGAATAGTAATTAATTATGAAAAGATAAGTTGTTTTTTTAGTCAGAAAAGATAAGTTGTTGGAAATCACAACTTTTAAAGTATTTATCTTTTTAATCTTATGATTTAAATATACAAATCAAATATCACAATACATGTACTATATGTATTAATTAAGGAACTACCAAATTCATGTAGGATGAAAAGCAGTAAGTACCATTTTTTTAAATCAAATTAAAGACATCTATTAATTAATTATGAAAAATTACATTAAATATCTAAATAGTAATATTATTTTCTCCCATTAATATATGAGGGTAATATTTATTTTTAAAATGAATATATGTATATATAATAGATATATATTAATATCATAATAAAAAATAATGATGGTATTATATATATTGGTAAAGCTAATCGATCTTTTATTTTTCTATTGTAAAAAAATTGACGGGATTAAATATTTAGATATAACATTCTATGAATCCCAACACATGTCATGTATAAATTATCTTCCTATATATATAATAACATTATTTTTTAATTAAATTTTATGTGAAAATTAAAATAATTTATTTGAAAATTTTTATGGTAAAAGTAGAAATCCTAATGGTTCTTTTGTTTGAAGTTTTAGGGAAGATTTGCAGAGTGCAGATCACCTATTCCCATATACGTTGCAACCCCTGTTGCATTCATCTAATTGGTCCAGTTGAATTTTAATTAATTAATTAATCAATTCAATTAAAACCTAAAACCCGAATTAAAAATACTCCGTATGATTTACTTCAATCAGTTCCAACCCTACCGTCACCGTATTGCTTACCCAACCCAATTTTGTACGAACTGCAACTTCAATCAGTAGAATCTTGTTCTTTCCACCCATCCGAGACCATTGTAAGTTCATTTATAGTTTGTGGTATATATACTAGTACTTTGTGTTGATGAAGAATCGCATACACGAAGTAGCTAGCGTTTAACTTGTTTGCTTGTGGTACATACCCTAGTTTATATCAAGCACGTTTCTACTTTGTGAGATTTTATTTTTAAATTTGGTTGTGGTACATACGTACCCTAGTTTGATGTGTGACCTTACTTGTTTTGCTTGATTTCATGTTTCAATTTTGTGATGAAAGTAATATAGTAGTTTATATCAAGCACGTTCTATCATCGTAATATATCTACTGTTTTTTTTTTTGTTTACAAGGTTATGGACACTACTATTCAAGAAATACAACCACGTCGTCGACTAGAATTTGAGCAAGAAGAAAATTTGTCCGAAGCTTGCGAAGATGAATTGGTGGAACCACTACATTCTAATATACCTAAGGAGATTATTCCAAGAGTAGGTATGGAGTTTCAAACTGAAGAAGAAGCCTATGAGTTCTACAATGCTTATGCATTAGCAATTGGTTTTTCTATTCGAAAAAGTTCAGTTCACAAATTCAAGGGGACAGTGTTAGATAGAACATTCGTTTGCTCATGTCAAGGTAAACGGGGACTTGATAAACGAGATGCTTATTACAAATCTCATCGTCCAGAGACAAGATTTGATTGCTTGGCCATGTTAAAGATTAATTGCCGCCAAACTGGGAAGTATCGTGTTGTCAACTTCATTGCTAAGCATGACCACAACTTGGCAAGTCCAAGTAAGGCTCACCTATTTAGATCACATCGAAAAGTGTCAAGCTCTCAAGCATCAGAAGTCGACATGGCTGATATTTCAGGCATCGCTCCAAAAAATGCCTATGAGTTCATGGCCAGGCAAGCAGGAGGTCGTGAGAATCTTGGATTTGCTCAAGTAGACTATAGAAACTATTTGCGCACCAAGCGCAACTCTCAAATTAAGGTCGGTGATACGGGTGGAGTTCTAGAGTATTTGCAGACAATGAAAGTAGAAGATCCTAGTTTCTTTTATGCGATCCAAGTGGATGAAGATGATCTGATAACTAATATCTTTTGGGCTGATGCAAGAATGATCGCTGACTATGAAGATTTTGGTGATGTTGTTTGCTTTGATACTACATATCGAAAGCATAAGGATGGTCGACCAATTGCTTTATTTGTTGGACTGAATCATCATAGGCAAACCATTGTTTTTGGTGCAGCATTATTATATGATGAGACGTCAGCTTCATTTGTGTGGTTGTTTGACACATTCTCAAAGGCAATGGGTGGAAGACTACCGAAGACAATGCTGACAGATCAGGATGCTGCAATGTCAGCTGCACTTCTTATTCAGTGGCCAGAGACTTGTCATCGACTTTGCATTTGGCATATCTTTCAAAATGCGGCAGTTCATCTTAGTAGTGTTTTCACGGCATATAAAGATTTTGCAAGAGATTTCAGCAATTGTATATATGACTATGAGCATGAGGAAGACTTCCTGGATGCTTGGAATTCAATGCTTGATAAGTATGGACTTCGAGACAATGAATGGCTAGACAAAATGTTCAATATCAGACAAAAGTGGGCATTGGTTTATGGGCGAGATACATTTTGTGCAGACATGACGACGACGCAACGAAGTGAAAGCATGAATAAATTGATAAAGCAATATGTAAGTTATAAGCATGATCTGAGAAGATTCTTTGAGAACTTTCAGCGGTTACTCTATGATCGTCGTTATAATGAGATGCTTGCAGATTTTAAGGCTGGACAGAGTAAAGTTGTGCTATCTGTTTCCATAGAAATTTTGGAGTGTGCGGCAAGTATATATACACCGGAGGTTTTTAAGTTATTTGAGAGAGAAGTAGGGAAAGCTTATGATTGTCATCTTGAAGTTTCCCGTGAGGTAGGAGCCCTTGTGGAGTACAAGGTTACACCTAACAAGAAGCATTATAGTTATATTGTGTCTTTTGATGAAACAGAAGAAATTGTACATTGCAGTTGTAGGAAGTTTGAGTTTGCCGGCTTATTGTGCAGTCATATACTGAAGGTTTTCTCCTCAAAAGGTATTACAAAAGTTCCCAGCAAGTATATTTTGAAGAGATGGACAAACAATGCTAAAAACGGAAGTGATAGAGTTCATGGTGAGAGCTTGAATTCTGATTTGGACCCTAAAGCAAGAATGGGATGGTGTTATAGAGATCTATGTCGTCTATCTACTCGGTTGGTCACAAGAGCTGCGGAATTTGAAGATGGATACACCCTTGTAAAAGAGGGTCTTACTAAGTTGCTAAGTGAGCTTGATTTAAGCTCCAAATGCAGGCCCATGCAACCCACCATGAAAGATGGTCATGTGGAGGGAGGTGACCCTAGTCATGTTCATGTGAATCCCAACAGTATAATAAAAACAATAAGAGGGGTAAAGCCGAAATCTAGAAATCGATCGAGCAAAAGACCCCAAAGTGCACTAGAAAAAGCAACAAACAAAAATAGAAGATCTAAGAATAACATATCTGCAGAGCCACAGGTATAATTGATCACATGCCCATTATTTCTTATTATTATTATTATTTTTTTTGCAATTTTCTATAATCAAAATTTTCAATGTAGGTTACACAACACATTCAAATTCCATTATTGCTTGTTGATGCTGTGATTGGAACAAATGGGTCAAATATTAGCTACATCCGTCGTGTTAGTGGGGCTACTGTCACCATACAGGAACCAAGGGGTGTTTTTGGTGAAATGACTATTGAGATCAATGGTACCAGCTCACAAGTCCAAGTAGCTCAGCAGCTAATACAGGTAGTAATACAATGCATGGTAATTTGTCCAGGATGAGCTTTCATCTCCTTGTGAATATATGTATTTAGATATTTATAATATGTGAAAACAGATGAGAAAGGTTGTCATTCTATATCTACTGATCGATACAATTTTCCTTGTACTGGGCAGGGTTCTGGTAATCAAGTTTATAATTCATTATATCCTGCAGCGGTGCCGACATACGGCCCTTCTCCATCAACCACGGGATACGCTAGCCAGGAGGGAGATTATGGCCCCGTTTTTGGAGGCAATTATGGATATCTACAAAGCCATAGCAACAACTTGAACTTAGCTCCCGAAGATTTTCGAAGTTGTCCGAAGTAAGAGTCATTGTACGTAGCAGCTCTTTTTTATGATGGTCTTCACAAAGAGTGCCCAACTGGGTGTAATTTGCATAGCAGGAATAAATTTTTTTTTTGGTTGAAACATAGTAGTAACAAGATTTAGAAGATTGCTGCACTTTGTTTTCCATCCTCTTACTACTGTCATTTTGGTGGTTGCATTTTGCAATCAAATAAGACTATTTATGGTTGCTGCACTGTTTTTATGCGTCAATACACATCTTATACTAAGCATATATATAGGCTATATATCACATACCCAACCACAACCTAGCTCATTGCATTATAGACAAAAGCAAAACTTGTTTTCTCCTTGTTAATTAACAGAGGACTCAACCATAATTTTTTATTCAAAATTAGTCTTTGCATAAAAAATAATTAGTATCCTTACCAAAAATAAATAAATAAAAAATAACTAGCAATTATGAGGGGACCGGTAGGTCCATGGATTTTTTTTTGAGAAGCACATGTAGATCCATGGAGATTAGAAGGTTGGGGCACAACCTGTTTGGAGAGATCTGCACTCAAAAGAAAAGAGAAGGTTAGAGCGTGCATGAGAACAAAAAAAAATGGTTCTGTATAAAAAATAAAAGTAAATCATACGGAGTATTTTTAATTCGGTTTTAGGTTTTAATTGAATTGATTAATTAATTAATTAATTAAAATCCAACTGGACCAATTAGATGAATGCAACAGGGGTTGCAACGTATATGGGAATAGGTGATCTGCACTCAGATTTGCATATGATCGAAATAGTATCGGAATAAAGTTTTCCTTTTGTGATATGAATAAATTCACTTCGTATATGATGAGTACATTTTGTTTGATAGTTCATTTTGTCCATCCTCAAGAGACTCAACTGTAAGTCTAAGATACCATCAGGGAACACCTTCGTTATTGATAGAGAACACGAAAATAAGAAAAGATTTGGCGAAAAATTATTATTTTATGTGTGATTTAAAGATATATTTCTCATGAAAAAATTAGTTGTATATGATATATTTCGCATGAAAAAATTAGTTGTATATGGCTAAAAGATGAGGATTATGTTATCTAAATGATAAGTTTTATAGTTTTATAGCCACTTAATATATTGGTCTAAAAAGATAAGGTTTTTTACCTAACTATATTGGGTTATTATTATTATTTTTGATAGAATATTAATATTGGGTTATTAATTGATGTGACCCAAAAATATAATATCACTTTAATTCAGAAAATGACACGTAAGCAAAAAAAAAAATCCCGTCTAGAAAAATCCCAGAAATATAATACCACTTTAATCCAAAAAATGTCACGTAGACAAAAATAATCCCACTTTAATTCAGAAAATGTAGATAGTTAGAAATCTTTAAAGATAAATAGATTTTTTGATAATTTTTTATATTTTCACTTGTGTTATTTTTTGTATAAACACGAGGGTTTTTTCGTAGTATATTTGATCTCTTTTTATATATTTTTTAAATCAAATAAAATTATTTGATCTCTTTTTATATATCTTTTTAGATCAAATAAAATTAGTATCCATGTATGAAAGATCGTCCTTGAAAAAATTGATGAGAAAGAAATTGTGATATATATATCTTTTTATACATCTTTTTATACATATGCATGTACGGAGTATATTTACATATTGGATAGATTTATAAATATAAGTGAGATCGTTAAATAAGATAACAAAATATAGCATGTACATAGTAATATATAATAGTAATATATAATGATGGATTTTGAGCAATAAAATAAATTCTTTTGTAAAATTTTATCATATAAATTTAACACGTATTATAAATATTTTGTGAAATTGTATTAATTGTCACCTTTACTCGTGCAAAATGTTCACCATGATTATAAGTTGTGCATCAACTGTGCATATATGCCCGCACTTACACATTAATATATAATATCTTGCAAAATAATAAAATTTGGAACACATACACTGAAGATAATGAATTGAATCTATATATTAAGTAATTAAAGTAATGAGTTTTGTAATTATATTGTGTTGTAAAATTGTAGTGGGTAGAAGATAGATTTTTTTTAAAAATAAAATTGATAGCCTTTATCAATTAAAATAATCGAGAACGAATGGAACCATGACTTCAATCATCAAATCCTGATGTACTATGATATTATTGTATAATACATTAATACACAATGATAACGTACTTAGTTGTTGTGCTTAGTTGATAGATATCGATCGGTTTTCGGAGTTAATGTTGATTAAGCCCTAATTACTTATGTATACGTAGTGCAGTTATGTGTTGGTACTTGGTACGTATTTTATTTTGATAATTGCGCTTTCGTGGTGGTTTATGACTTTCAATCCATTCATTGTTCTAGTCTAAGATTTGCAGTTTCTTATGAAACTTGAGGGTTCATGTTTGAAGCTGATGACTTAATATGCCAAAAGGTACGTATTCATCCTTTTGTTTGTTCTTATTGCTTCACTACTTTTCAAACTAATTTCAAGGGCCTATATATGTTAGGCAGAACTTATTCCATGTTTGCTTCGGGGATGAATTGAATAATGAACATTTGAACCGGGTGCCTACTATCTCCAATATGATATATTGAACAAAGCAGATAGGAACCACAGCGGTGCGGCAATTCTGGATTTGCAAGCGGTACGTTGAACACTTGAACCGGCTAATGATATTGAAGGTTTCGTGTTTGGTGATGACTCGCAGATACACTATATTTATATAGTAACTACAATATTCTATCTTAAACTCTTAATTAATTAATTATCTATTCAAAATACATTTTATGAGATATATATCTATTACCTAACTATATTGACTTATTAATTGATGTGGCCCAAAAATATAATATCTAGATATAGTTTTATATTAAATCTTCTCTAGATATAGTTTTATATAGTAAATACTTATTTTTCAAGTTGTTCATTATAGTAAATATTTACCTTTTTATTTTTTCAATTACCTATATATCATTGACCAAAATTTGATCGAAATTTCACGGTGTAAAATGGATACTTTGTAGATTTGTTAAATTGTCATCTTTAACCATGCAATATTTATGCAAATATAATTGATGTGGGCCAGAAATATAATACCACTTTAATCCAGAAAATGTCACGCAGGCAAAAATAATCCCGTTTAATCCAGAAAATTCCGTGGTCACGAGGTCGCGCCAGCGGCCTCTGTTTTAGTATTTTATTTATATATATATAGAGAGAGAGAGATTGGGTAACTTGTGCACACCTCTCAGGGTGTACTTTGTGCACAGATTTGAGCCCTTGATCGTTTTGTGATGTATGGCTCAGATTAAAAATCATTTTTCTCTTTTTTTTTTTAATAAATTGGAAGTGGGACCCGCTGTAATTAGTCATACCTCCTTTCACTAGGTGCGTGGTGTTTTAGGCCAATAAAACCTAAATTCCAAAGTGCACTCTTCTTCATCGGTTGGATCGGCGGCCAATTTCGGAGATTACCACGCCTCTGCCCTCTGGTGTTGATGATCGACGGCCAATTTCGGAGATTGACGGTGAGGCGAGGCGGAAGCAGCGGCGGCGAAGGATCTCGCCACTGTGGGGCGGCGAGAGGCGAGGGGTGAAGGCCGGCGAGAGGCGGAGGATCTCGACACTGTGGGGGCGGCGAGAGGCGAGGCCTTCGTTGCAATCTGCGAGTCTCAAGGTATGGCCTTCGTTGCAATCTGCGACGGTTAGCCTCCGAGAGCAAGGTATGGCCTTCGTTGCAATCTGCGACGGTTAGCAGTGATGGGATTGCTCCGACGATCTCGCTGATCTCCGCCAATTGATTCATCTCGAAATGGTGGTGTCCAATTGATCGGTAGGTCGCCGGAATGGGTAAGTCCGGGAGGTCAGAAACACATGGGTAGGTGTTGGCGGCGTCGAATGAGCGTTTGGGGGCGAGAGCGAAGAAGACGAAGAGACTGATTTCATTAAAATCAACACATGGGAAGGTATTTGATCAATTCTGGACTATTTCGGTCTGAAATTGTACAAGTTATTGATCAAATCTGGAATATTTTGTCAATTATTCCCGCATTATTCGGAGAAAAATGACGAATTATTCAGACGAATGTGTTTATTTTAATCGAATTTAATGTATGATTTTCGAGATGCATAATTTGATTAATTATTTTTTATTTGTTCAGATGTATGTGTCGAATTTTAATTACCAGTGATAATGAGTTAGTAAATTATTCGGTGAAATCAGATTCATTATTCGTCAGAATATGGAGTCAAAATAAAAGAAAACATTATTCGGTGAAATTTGAGATATTATTCGGTGAAATATGAATCATTATTCGTATTAACGGTAAGTATTGTTTAGGGATTTGAGGTTATTTTTATCTGAAATTGATCGACAAACAAAACATTATTCAGTAGAATGTGAAAATTATTCAATGGAATTGTTATTTTTATTTGAACTAAATTAAAAAATATATATGAACATTATTTAGTAGGAAGTGAAATATTATTCGGTGAAATTGTCAAATCTATAAAACGTACTAAATTTATAAAACAAGCATTTATTTCCCACCAGAAAAAAGCATTTTCTTCCCTAATATTTTATATATTAAAAAAAAAACATCAAGGGTGTGGTGAGGGGGTGAGATACACACACAAAACAAATTAAGGGAATGAGAGTGGATTTTTTTTGCCATGTGGGTCCCACTATATTAAAAAGAAAAGGGGAAAAATCTCTTTTAATCCTAGCCTTTTATCTCCTCTTAATCAAAGGCTCATAATTGTGCACAAGGTATATCTTAAGAGGTGTGAACAAGGGAACCACTCCCTATATATATATATATATATATATATATATATATATATATATATATATAGATTACTAATATTAATTTTATTTTTCCTTATTATTAATTTTATGTTTTGAATTAATCTCATTGTTTTTTTAAACTACTAAAATTGTAATTTAGGCTAAAGTGATTGATTAATTAAAAGGCCTAGAATTAAGGAGAGAGTGACATGTCATCGCTAAGGCTTTTGTTTTAATAGTTAGTAATTGTTTTTTTAAACTACTAGAATTGTAATTTAGGCTAAAGTGATTGATTAAAAGGTCTAGAATTAAGGGGAGTGCGACATGTTATCGCTAAGGCTTTTGTTTTAATAGTTAGTAATAGATAGACGTGATTAATGCCTCATCTTTTGATGTTAATATAAAAGGATTGTTTTTAATGGAATGTCTTCAATTTGAGAATATCGATCTCCATACAGTTTTTTCATTTGTTGAGACTACATACCTTCTTATATTAGCTGAATGCTATTCAATTTTATTCATAAAATCCATGATTTGGCCGGTATCAAGTGTTTCCAAGAACCTGCAGTTTCTGAGCATTCAACCCTCCTTCCATTCGAACCTACAGGCATATATGAGTACAGCAAACCGGCCTGTGGTGAGGGTAGGGTGTACGTACTGTTGCAATATATGATGGCTCAGGGGTGTTGTACATCGTCTTCGAGATCGACTTGATCCAGTCGTTGCTGAGAATTCGAGTTCATAGTATACGCTATAATATCTAACAATTAATTTATAATTTTTTGACTTTTGATCAAGAGAATACAGCGACTTATATTAAATTTATTAATTAATTAGTCAGTTGATTAAAAGAAACAAATTAATATAATTGAATATTGAGGTTTCGTGTAGTTTGGAATAAGCAAATTAAGCAAATGGTCAAGCATTGTTCGTATATGAAGGGGACGTACGTACAATAACGTACACAACCAAGTTATATTCTACCAAAGAAATATGTATATATATCGTACTATAGGCTAACTGTTAGGGAAGTTGACGATAATGGAGTCTAAACTGGCAAAGGTGTTGTGCGCAGTGGCTGCGTTTCTAGGGCTGCTCTCAGCTGTATTGGGCTTCGCCGCAGAGGCCACCAAGGTTAAGGTACACACCAGGGCGTCGTCGATTAAGTTCACCTTGCAAAATATATGGTTGTGGTTACATATATCTATTGTTATGGTTATCGTTATTGCAGGGGTCGAATATTTTCCCGGATGTTGTAAACAACGTGTGCGTGTATTCGAGCAGTCCAGCCTCTGCTCTCGGGTTCGCCTCAGCTTTCATCCTCTTGGTGGCTTTCATAGTCGTTAACTTGGCGAGTGGGTGTTTCTGTTGTCACAGAAGACATGATAAGCAACCTCCTCCATATTCAACCCCGCGCCCTGTCAGCAATCCCGCCCTACTTTGCTTCATCTTCTCATGGTAGATACGGGTTTACATACATACATACATACATACATACATATATCAGATATCATCAATCCGAAGGCTTTATTCATAACACAGGATCACTTTCGTGGTGGCGATTATCCTAATGCTTGTGGCTGCCGGCATGAGCACTAAAGCAAACATGGAGAAAACGCGCGTGGTCAATGACTTTGGCGTCTCCATATACTCTTGCTATTCTCTAAAGCCGGGTGTCTTTGCCACCGCCGCTTGCCTGTCTTTGGTCAGTGTCGCCCTTGGAATCACCTGTAGTCTCAACTTGGCAGGTGGCCCATCGGCAGGTCACAACGCTCAAGCTCAAGGCGGTGGTGGTATCACAATGGGGCAACCCCAAGTTCCGCCCACGACACAACAATCCGGGTTTGCGTATGAAGAGACCTATGCGCGTCGCTAGTTATTTATCTGCAGGGTCAACTTATGATCATCGATCTCAAAGCTTCCTAAAAACATATATATGTTATAAATATTATAATATATACGTACGTTTACGCGTTGGTACGTTCTTTGTTTGCGAATCTTGGATTTTGACGTGCGTCTCGTTGTATATTCGTGGATTTAATGTGCGTGTTTGTTGTCTGTATGAATCCCCTGTTACACTTTTCATGTTACCCTCTGTGTTAAATCTCTTAAATTGATATGAATTATAAGTACAATTGAGAAAAAAGATACTTTAGTTTAAATCTATAAACCCTAGAAGCTAAAGCATTAAAAAAAAATTGATGTTTAAAATGTATTTTTATAATTTTTTAACCTTTTATAAAAAGATACCCTATAATTGGGTGTATAAACCCTAAGAAGCTAAAACATTAAAATATGTAAAATATATTTTTTATACTTTGACCACTTCGATTTATATATATGTTTAAATCTAAGAAGTTATATCATAGTTTGATTCATAATTTAGATAAAATTTAATAAGTGTAATAGGAAGTGAAAATGTAACAGGTGATCTGAATTGGTTTGTTGTGTATCCCCGTCAGCAATAAATAACTTGATTTTGGATGTTGAGCGTGTCTCTATCTATTGTTTATGAGGAAATTGGGCCAGGAGCCCAATTTGGCAATCGGTATGTTTAAATTGGGCCGGGAGCCCAATTTGTACACCCAGCAAAGATAGGGAGCTAGCTGACAGGTAGGGGATCCTACCAAAACTCCGTCGATCTGAGCCGCGCCATTAAAGAGGACCCGAGGGAAGTGGAAGAAGAAGAGACGGCCTTCTTCGTGTCTACTGTGCTCCTTTCAGATTTGGTCCTCTCATCGAAGATCGATTGCAGGATTTGCAGCGGACAAACATCGAAGATCTGGTTTCGATCCAGATCGAGATACACCGCGATACCGCCTTCGCAGCTCTCCGATCCCCTTCGAAACTTCTCCGGCGGACAAATTGTTCTACCAACATGGTAAACCATGTGATTGTGAGAAGGTCGTTTATGATATGAGAGCGAGCTTCCATGCGCGCTCCGGCAATGGCGAAACCCGGTGCAGGTGCGAGCCCCTCTCTCAAAGGAGCGGACATCGAGTATTTGACTATTTGCCCCCTCCCTTGGTTGTAGTTGCTCATGCTGATTATCTAAATCGAGGTTGCAGGTGCGGATGCTGATCATCTAAAGCAGGAGAGGCTGCAGGTGCTGGTTAGAATCGAAACAGGAGGGGTGAGGTGAAGGAGCAGGCAAAAAGGAGCGGAAAAATCTCAGAATGCACCGGCAATGACCAAGAAGAGATTTTCGATTTTATGCACGGAGAATCGATTTGTTCCTTGAGTATGTTTGCACACCTTTATGTCCCTTTCATGTTCGATCCATTGTCATAGATTATCCCGTTCATGTTATTGATGTCAAGATTGGGTAAAACATTTTGTAACTCCTCAACCAATATCCTTTGACATGTAGTGTCATTCACAACCAAAAACTTCAAAAAAAAAAGCCTTGCACCTTTACTGAAACGGTAAGAGACATCTACAGGGGTAGAGTTGGCAAAATCTGACCCGACCCGAAAACCCGAACCCGACCGAAATCCGAATATCCGGAGTCATCCATAACTCGAACCCGAGACCGACCCGACCCGAACCTGACCTGACTCGAAACAGACCGGAACGCAGACAAACCCGACCCGACTCTAAACCCGACCCAACTTTGAACCTGACTCGACTATGAACCCGACGCGACCCTATATTAATATATTTTGATAGAATTAATTATTTATATCTAGATTTGTTAAAAACTAATAATAATAATGAAAAAAAGTTAATGGGCCAAAAGCTAAAAATGAAATGGGCATTTTAAATGAAATGAGTCAATGATATAGTCAAACCACAAACAAGCTCATTTGCAACTTGCTATTTAAAATAAGGTTAAATCCTAAATGTAGAATTAATTTGATTTAATTATAGCACCGATTAATTGGTTTAAATGTTTAAAAAAGGACGATTTTGCCGAATATCGAATTTCCGATTATGACTTTTTTCAAAATCAGTCGACAACCGATGAGTCAATGACAATGATTGTATTCAACCGAGTCAAAATTACATATTCAAGTATACAAACGAGTTAAAATCATTTATTTTAAGTAAATTACATATTTAAGTATTCAACCGAGTCAAAATCAACCTAATTATCCAAACGGGTTGAATATGATTCGACCGAAAACTCAAAGAAACTATACCCACTTTGATTCGAAACTCAAATAAGACCGACCCGCCACTTGACCCGAAACCCGAACGAGCCTGACCCGCTTTGACCCGAACCCGAATGGGCATGACCCGATTTAACCCGAAACCCGACCAATCTAAAATTCATTATGACCGAAGCCGACCTGACTAGTACCCGACCATAAATTTTACTCGAACAGACCCGACTCGTCAATGACCCGACCCGAGCAAGCCTGACCCGAACCCGACCCGAACGACCGACTTGCCAGCTCTACTTGCGGGATATCAGAAGTATAATCAAGTATATTACTAAGAAGTACTTGATTTCTTTGATTTTTTTAGAAGTGCGCCTTTAATTTCAGAAGTTATCAATAGTATTAGCTCATTTGGGATCTTGATCGACTTATATAATAATGGAATTCAATTTCATGATTTTGTTTCCTTCGAATATACTCCTTCAAAGTACAATCCCATTCAGCAACCATTTCAACTCATGCCATAAAATTTAGTTTCTATTTTGTCCATCATAAATCTTCTCGCTGCTTCTGCAGAATGCAAAGCTCTGCTTAGTTAAATATTTCACCACTGAGAATAATCTTCGCAATACCTTCCTCCAATGCTCGATTTATTTGGTTAGTTGGTCTTGCAAAACTTTGTCAATCGCTTAATTACTGTTCAGTCTTGCACGTACGTAACTCAACCCAAAGCAACATATGATTGATACGCTCTGAACTTCTTTCACGTTCTTTCATGTCCAGTCAAACACTTTATTCTACAGATTAGTGGATTTGGACTCGGGGGATGATCCAGGGGTGATTCTGGAGCCCATGAGCTCTTGGAGAATGCTGAGGAGTGTCCATGTGGAAGCCACGACAAGACGAGTTGAAAGCACACTGAGAGACAACGAAGGACTATGGAGTCATTTTGATCGGTGCCCGCCGATTTTGACGGATCCCAATAGTGAAATAGAATCTCAAATGATTGAATTTGTAGATTTGTTCTTATTCTTTAGAGACTTGTTCTTATCCTTTACGGTCGGTTTTAATAGGGTTTTTACTATGGTTTGGCCAACCCATCGATTATAAATAGCCTAGTTTCATTTAGTTTTACACACATAATTCAGTGGAAGCAAGTAGCCCATTTTCATATTTCATTAAAGGTTTTACGGTAAGCCATGAGTGGCTAAACCCTATTTAGTTTTGCTTGCGATTCAAAACATGGTTGATGGATCGTAAGGGATAAATTCTGGTTAGTTTCTATTTGATTATTTCAACTTCTTTGTGATGTATTTTATGTTGTTGATTATATCTTGACTGACCACCTCGATAGAGTCAAATCGCGCTAGGGTTATGGATTTGACGTTTGCAGGCCTTAGTCCAAAACGTCCTTGTAGTTAGGTTCGTTTGCTAATACTTGACTATGTAAGAAGTTGACATCTAGGTTAATTAAATATCACTTTGAGTGGAGGTACTGGCTGGGCTGACAACCAGGTGAGAAGGCACTGATATCGGACTAGGTGCTACGTCTATGCCAAGTATATTGGGACCATATGCTATTCATAGGGAATGTCAATTGGTTCGTGAGACTCTCTAAGAGTGTAAGGGACTTTTAATGTGCAGTCTTCCTATTAGTCTATATAAACCAATATCGGAATAATCAATTAGAAACCTAACAACTAGAAAGAAGCCTGAGGATTGAGAGATCAATCATTGTTGTGAAGTCGTAAGTGAGACCATATTTCTCTATATTGTTTCCACATCACCATTTTTTACTCCTTTCAAAATTCGTCTTTTCTTATCGCTAGCAAGGGAGCACATATGAACGCATACGTTCTCTGTGGGATCGACTTCTTACTTGACTTCTATACTAGCTTTGGGGTGTTAATTTACTTTTGCCTGGAATCAACAACCGATTCAATCCCGTCACAACCTCCGAAGGTACCCACTCTTGACCATGTGTGACCATGTGATTTTTGGTGGTTTTGTTGCATAATTGTTTCATTAGGATTGTGAATGTGTAAGGGATGTGTAGAACTTGTTAATTTCTAAATGGCATTGTGAATGTTAGGATTGCGAATGTGTATGTGGAAGGGATTGTGAGTGTTTATGGTATTGTGGCAGGGTTTGTGTGTTGGTTTTGTGAATGGTATTGTGTATTGGTAACTTGTGTTAATTCTGAAATTACACTTAGGCTGTGCCATGGTATTGTGGCAAGGTTTGTGTGATGGCTGAGTTTTTTTTAACCGAAAATAATCTGGTTGTAGGGCCAGACCCTACAAGCCAAGAGCATCCATACGGATGAGATTGAGAAGCACAGAATTGCCAGGTGCTAAAGAATTGTGGAAGGCAAAACCCAGATGCGATAAACGGTCCGCAACTTGATTTGATTTCCTATAGACATGACGAATCACAATGGAATCAAAGAAGCCCAACGAGACTAGACTATCAGATAACCAGTAGGCTTCCCAAGGCCTTTCAAACTGTTTATAATGGTGAGGTTATCAACCTCAATTTCAAGGTTGGTTTTGTTAAGTTCATGTGCTGTAATGATTCCTTTCCAAAGTCCCAAACTTTTCGACCCAGCGATAGCCGAAATGGGACAAGGCCCAGAGCCATGCAAAGGCTCCAACTTTGAGAGATCGAGCAGCGAATTCTTATATGAGATCTCGACGACCATTGTGGAACAAGAAAATACGTTTCTCACTATTGGGACAATAACCTTGTTGGAACCTTCGGCAAATAACAAACTCGTTGTACATCGTTAATGAATGTAGACCGAACTCTTTTTTGTGAAGGGGTTGTAGGCTACGGTGAAGCGTGGTATGAGAGCCACTGAATGAAAAACGTATCTACCCCCGATAGATAGAGGTGCATATCATATGCGAGGCAATGCCTCCCCCACCCCCCCCCCCCCCCCCCCCAAAAGGATTTGACCAACCAATTCTCTAACAAGTGCACTTAAGGGAGAGCAGATGGAACTGGATCAGACGCTCAAAACGAGAAAAGTGTAAGAGAAAACTAGAGATTGAGAGAGGTGATTGTTTAAATGTGTTTGAAACCCTAGTCTACGATCCCCTTTTATAGCGGTGGAGATCATATCCTTCGGCCTCAAGATAGAATATGCATGAGAAGATTTCTAGCTATCCTCAAGAGATCGTGGCTATCAAAAAACGAAAAGATAAGTTTCTGCAAAAGATAATGTCTATGAAAAATAGATATTCGCGGATAAACATTATATCTTCGGCTTCAATGAAGATATTTTCCACACAAAAAATACTCCAACTCCTATCTTAGAGCACGTACAAGCCAGACAAATGATAGGCGCGCACGAATGGGTGCCCCATCTTCTCTATCTCAATATAGGTAGTGGAAGAGTTTTCTTAAAAGTACTTTTATAATACTTTTAAATTTTCAACGTACGTGAGATGAGGATGTTCGAAGACACTTTAAAACCAGCAACGACTTTTTCTCCAACACAAGCAGTGGCGGCCGCAGGAATTGCTAGAGGAGGGTGGGGGTGGGGCGAATTCGAAATCTTTGGTCGGGAATTTTTTTTTACTTGGTATATATAATAAAGAAATTTTTAAAAAAACATATTGAATGAAAGAAAACAATAAATTGTGGTATAAATTTAATATTTTATTACAAAAATTCATAAAATAATTTAATAATATATGTGTGTAGCATGATTAAGATTTTTTTTAAAAATATTAAAAGAAAATTATAAATTTTTTAAACAATTTGTCATTGGTAAATGAAAAAAAAATGATAGGATTGAAATTTGAAAGTATGACAAAAAAAACTTATAAATTGTGGTTTAAATATGACATTGATAGTAAAAAAAATTCATAGAAGTAAAAATTAGAAGAATTTTTTAAAATATGTGTAACATAATGAATAATCTTATAAAAATATTAAAAGAAAAAATATAAAATTTGATTTAAATAAAACATTTATAATAGGGAAAATTTGGTATAAATAAAAAGTAGTTCAAAAAGGTAAGGAATGAGAATTGAACCCATGACCTCTTGCTTCCTTTACATCTCCTCCAATCCTTTTACGAATTAAGCTATACAACTTTTGTGTTCTTTTTTCACTTTTATTTTTTTTATTTTTTTTAAAAATATTACGAAACTCCGTCGCTAGAGGGTGGCCGCCTATCCCCGCCCCCATGTGGCTGCCAGTTGTGTTACACAAGTGAGTCAAGTGACACTCAGTTTGTACGTTGTCCTCGAGACCGGATCCAGTCGTTGCTGAGAACGAGTCCTAGTATATCTTAATATCTAACAATTAATTCCCACCAAAAAAAAAAATGGCCATCAATGAATTTATTATTTTTTTACTTTTGAGTAAGAGAATATAGAGGAGACTTTATATTAAATTATTAATTAGTCAGTTTGGAACAAGCAAAGCAAATGGCCAAGCATTACATTTTTCGTATATATATACGAAGGAGCTAAGACGTACAATATAACGTACACAATCAAGTCTCTTCTACCAAGGAAATTAACGATAGGCTAATTTGTCATAGGGAAGTTGACGATGGAGTCTAAAGTGGCAAAGGTTTTGTGTGCAGTTGCCGCATTTCTAGGGCTTCTCTCAGCTGTATTGGGCTTCGCCGCAGAGGTCACCAAGGTTAAGGTACACACCACACGTCGTCGTTGAATTACAGTACTATTTCACGATAACCATTCCCAAATGGTTCAACCGAAAAGAACTTACGGGTAGCACCCAAATGTTCCTGGTTCGAACCTCGGATGGTCGCTTTCTATTTAACAAAAGCAAGCAGGATTCCACAATAACTTAAGTTCAACTGTAAAATATGGGGTTGTAGTTACATTACATATATATGTATTGTTATATGGTTATTGCAGGTGTCGGATATTTTCCCGGATGTTTACAACAACGTGTGCCTGTATTCGAGTAGCCCAGCCTCTGTTCTAGGGTTCGCCTCAGCTTTCATCCTTTTGGTGGCTTTCATAATCGTTAACTTGGCGAGTGGGTGTTTTTGTTGTTACACAAGGCATGATAAGCATCCTCCATCAACCCCACGGCCTGCCTGCAATCCCGCCCTACTTTGCTTCATCTTCTCATGGTACGTACGTACATACCTAATTCATACATACATACATACATACATACATACATATCTGAATGTTTAATTCATAATACAGGATCACTTTCGTGGTGGCGATTATACTAATGCTTGTGGCTGCCGGCATGAGTACTAAAGCAAGCTTGGACAAACCGCGCTTGATCAGTGAATTTGGCGGGTATTCCATATACACTTGCTTTAATTATTCTCTAAGACCGGGTGTTTTTGCCGCTCCCGCTTGCTTGTCTTTGATCAGTATTGTCCTTGGAATCACCTGTAGCCTCAACTTGGGCGGTGGCCCATGGGCGGATCACGCCGCTCAAGCTCAAGGCGGCGGTGGTATCGCATTGGGGCAACCCCAAGTTCCGCCCCCGATGCAACATGCCGGGTTTGCGTATGAAGACACCTATCCGCGTCGCTAGCTAATTATGAGGGTCAACCTGTCAAGTTCGTCGAATGCTTTAGATTTATGTTTATAGTTGGTTCGTTGTTAAGTGTATTGAATGCTTTAGATTTCTAAAATAATTAAGTAAGTTGTGCGAATCATGGAATTTGACTACGTCCCGTTGTATATTCGTGGATTTAATTCAATCGTTGTAGCCTCACAACTTGTGAGGCCATGCATCTATTAAATATATTGTATGTGTTTGTTGTGTAACCCCGACAGCAATAAATAACTTTGATTTTGGATGTTGAACGAGTCTCTCTATGTATTGTAAGGGATGTTATATGAACCGAATCGTTACAGATTGGTTCGGGATCGGTTTGAAAAAAACTCGACTCGAGCTCATTCACTATTCTAAACAAGCCAAGCATTAACATGATTTTAGGATCGGCTAAAAGCTCGACTACTTCGATTTAAGCTCGAATAGCTCAAATTTTATGGAATTTCTAAAATTTTCTTCAAGTTAATTTGGACGAAGTAAAAATGCTTACAACTCGAAAAAAGCTCAACTCGAACTCGTTCATTTTCTAAACAAATCAAACTTGATGAAACAAATAAGCTCGTTTAAAAATTGGGCTCGGCTGAGCTCGAGCTCATTTAACAAATGAACCAAGCTTGAACATGTCAAGCTCGGCTCGTTCAGCTCGATTAACACTCCTATGTATTGTCTACGAACTGCTATTCACACGATCAATTTCTCACCACTTACACGGGAGGCATCTCCAATCGCGCATCACGGGTACACGCGGTCGAAAGCGTATAAATATTGTTGAAGCCTTACTTCGCAACTGCGGACTGGGCGTGCGCGACTTTCGTAGAATCCATAACATTTGCAACTTTGCTTAAGCGCGGAAGCGTACATTGGAATCATTCCAAAATGATTCAACTAGAAAGTACTGGTGGGTAGTACCCAAAGGTTTTCGGTTCAAACTCCGAATGACCGCTCTTTATTTACCAATTCAAGGAAGCGGACATTGGGTTCACGCATCACGCATGTGGGCTCCTCTTTGCAAGTGCAGACTCCTGGTCCGCGAACGTCACTGGGAGATTGCAATAAATTTCATACTATATGGGCCCATAGGTAGATTGCAATTTTATCCAATATGTATTTAGTCCACTTGCTAGTTGATAGTTATTCATTCATTTGGGATCGCAATACGCGGTTGCGAACAGTGTAAATAGCGAGGAAATCATCGTGTAAATAATAAATTCCGTTGTTTATTACTACTATTTAGTTTTTTTTTTAAAAAATTTAAGTAAACTTAAAGTAAACATATTAAAAACCTTTTATTTTTATATTTTTGTAAGTAAAAACACTTTCTATAATATAATCTATTTAATTTAAATATCAACCTCGAAATGCTCTATTTTAATAAATGTTTCTAAGGTATTTTATATAATAGCATTTTTTTAAAAATTTCAATTTTCAAATAGTTTTTTTTATATAATATAATCTAGACAATTAATTCATCATCCTTTACTTTTTTGGTCAAATGTCTCAATTTTTTGGTGAAATTTTACTTTGTGGTCTTCTTGTACCAACTTGGAGTGCAAGGTGAATCTATACCTTAGATGCTAAAGGACTCACATACGTGTGACTCAAGAGGCGCAAAGTATTTTATATGTATGGATTTATGACTGAAGAGGGACAAGGTTCATTTTAAAAAGAAACAAAAAATGGGATATGTGGTGTATATAGTAAAAATTATGGGTGTAAATAACACTCCCGGCCTAAATAAATAAAAAAAAAGGTTATATATATTCATTTATATATGTATCAGTTATCGTGTACACAACCCTTATCATGTACACATGTCTTATCGTGTACACAGAAATTATTCGTCTATTTGTTCATAATTATTCATCGGTTTTCACATAATTATTCATCTATAATGATGTAATTATTCATCTGTATAAATAGTGTGAAAATTGACGTTTTCGTTCGAGCGGTATGTGGCCCTGCTTTTGGCATGTCAAGGATATCCTCTACTTGGTTGGGGTCAGGGAGTTCAGGGTCAGGATTGGCTAATGTCGTGGTAGTGCTTTCAGGGAGACTTTGTATCCGGGAATGAGTTTCTTTAGAACTTTGTCTGCGCTACTCACAGGAGATAGATTTATGTTCTACCGCTGGCCCGCGTAGCTACTTTTCGGTAGTAGTTGGCTTCGTTCTTCGCATATGTGTCCTCAACTTATTGGGATTATATTTGCTTAAGTCGTCCCGTTGTAAAGTTGATTTATGCTTAATTGTTCAATGCGTCCTTTTCTTTTTTTTTTTTACTGTATGTTTAGATGGTTTCTGTCTACCGACTCATTGGCTTCCTGAGAATCAGAGATGTCCAATCTCGAATTTTTACCCTAATACGGAGTAAAAAAAATGATACGTATGTAGTAACAAATAGTACGGACTGTACGGGAGGGGTTAATAGTACGGACTCCGTGTTTTTTAATGAGCGAAAAACTCTACAAAATATTAATTTTTTAATTAATTTTTTTATATAATTTGATACTTATTATTCATAAGTTTAAAATTATATTAAAAAAATTATATAAAAAACAATATTTTATAAAGTTTTTTGCTCCTTAAAAAGCGTACCGAAAAGCAAAAAAGACATTTAATTTGAGACGAAGGGAGAGAGTACTCCATTTGATAACAGTTAGTCCTGTACACTTACTCCTGTATTTAACTCATTTTTTTCTTGCCACGTCAGCACAAGTACACCATTTACACTCTTTATTAATTTTAGTCACATCCCTGCACTCCACTTATGGGCCCTACATCGACTTTTTCATCATTTAATATTTGTGTTATTATCCGACATATTAATCGAACTTATATTATAATTAATAAATATTTTTAATGCAGAGTACTTTAATCAAAAAAAAATTTAACAAAGATATGCAAAATGAATGTCTATGTGTAGATAAAATTAATGCATATTTAAATATATATTTTTATAATTTTTGTAAAGTAATTTTAACATATCAAAAATTGATTAATTTTTTTTTTTAACCTTGTAACATGTTTTCAAGTGCCAAATAAATATTTCCATAAATTATCTTGTATTTCTTTGCCCAATTGCCCCTTGAACGTGTTCAACACTCACAATCCGTTCCACGTGGCTATTTTTTATTTGGTTACTTTACCATGTGTCCAAATTTGCAGGTTCTCCTGCTAACCCATTTTAGTAGTGCACTCCGCTTTTTCCTTTTTATTTTATTAACTTGCTATCAAAGTACACCTTAATAGTGCAGCAATGTGGCTGCACTCACTTATGGGATAAGGATGATCCATATCGAGATGCAGAAGAAGTTCTGATATATCGTGGATAAGGACTATAACATAGTAAGAGTAATATGTGGTGTATATAATATAAAACACAAGTTCAACCTCCATTTATGTATTTTTTCTAAAAAAATGGCAAGCACTAATACTCAGATGCTTCTGAATTTGATACAGTATACACCCTTCCTCCTCTTCCTCCCACCGTTGTTCCTCTTGATCCATCAGCTGAGGAAAACGAGCAACAAGAAGCTACCGCCCTCACCGCGAAAGCTTCCGATAATCGGAAACCTCCATCAGGTGGGGAGTCTCCCCCACCGCAGCTTTCAAGCCCTCTCTCGAAAGCACGGAGATGTCATGTTGCTCCACTTTGGGTCTACTCCGACCTTGGTGGTTTCGTCGTCGGAAGCAGCTTCGGAGGTGCTGAAAGCCCACGATCTCGTCTTCTGCTCCAGGCCCCACTGGAGTCTCTTCACCAGGCTGTTCAACAACGGCATGGACGTTGTTGCTGCCCCTTATGGAGACTACTGGAGGCACCTGAGAAGCATCTGTGTCCTCCAACTCCTCAGCTCCAGGCGGGTTCAGTCCTTCCGTCGTGTTCGGGAAGATCAGGTGGCTCTCATGCTCCGCAAAATCAAACATTCATCATCTTCCGCTATCAATATGAGAGAGGTCTTCCTATCGCTATCGAACGGCCTGATTTCCAGAGTGGCTTTGGGGAGTAGCAGCAACAAACATGGTGTGGATTTCCCCAAATTAGTTGGGGAGATGTCGGAGTTGATAGGGAGGTTTTCGATTGGGGATTTCATTCCGTGGCTATCTTGGATCGATAGGTTCAGTGGGGATTTTGCTCGGGCAAACAAACTTGCCAAAGCCCTCGACGATTTCCTCGGATCAGTCATTGCTGAGCATTCATCGTGTTCTATTATTGCAGATGACGGTGGTGGTTCAGCTAAAGACTTCGTTAAGGTTCTTCTCGATCTTCAAAGCGATATTGGTAGTGATAGTGATCGTACAACAACAACTCAACGTATGCCACTTGATACAGATAGCATCAAAGGTCTCCTACTTGTAAGTACTTGATATATTAGACCGTACCATCTCCAACAACTTCTTTAAAATTTCTCCAAAAGGAGAAATAAATAAAAACATTTTCTTTTTTGATAAAAAAAATACATATTCTTTAAATTATTTTTGCTTCGATCAACTCCAACGTACAGCTTCCCCATTTATAGAATTTGGAGAATAATTTACTTTTGGAGATTACAGCAGATTAAGAGAAATCTCTTTATTTTTTTCCTAAGCTTCTCTATTTTGGATAATGGGATGAGGAATCTATTAGCTTCAAAAGCTCCAAAATCTCCAAAACCCCCAAAATGGAGAATCTGTGTAAGATGCTCTTATATTTTACTAACAATTGGTTTTATGATGAAATTAATTTAATTGCATTTGTTATGTATGAACATATAGGACATGTTTGCGGGCGGTACAGAAACGAGTTCGATTGTGTTAGAGTGGATGATGTCCGAGCTTTTAATGGCTCCAACGGCGATGGAGAGGCTAAAGCAAGAGGTTAAGGAAGTGGTAGGCAACACTGGGAAAGAGGCGATAACGGAAGACGAGTTGAAGCATATGGTTTACTTGAAGGCGGCAATCCAAGAAACGCTGAGGTTACATCCTCCGCTACCAATTCTACTCCCTAGAGAGTCTGCCCGAGATGTGAAGATCGAAGGCTATGACATCTCAGCTGGGACACTCGTGTTCGTCAATTGTTGGGCCATTGGGAGAGACCCTAGATACTGGGATGATCCAGAGAGGTTTCACCCGGAGAGGTTCATCGATTCCGATTCAACCACATGGGATCGAGGTCTTAGGATGATTCCGTTCGGATATGGGAGACGGGGTTGCCCGGGAGAGTCGTTCACCCTTGTAAGCATGGAGCTAGCAATGGCGAATCTCCTCCTGCGATTCGATTGGAAGCTTCCTTTAGGGATGGAGAAGGAGAGTGTGAAATTTAGGAAAGAACACCCGGGTATCACTACAAAGAGGGCCACTCCCCTTCTCGTCGTTGCAACTCCAACCCTCCATTGTTTTGGGTGATTTTAGAGTCATTGCATGTTGATATTTTCAGATTGTAGTGAGCTATGTTGGATCATCGGAGCCTTGATGACGGTGGATCCAACTCAGGCTATGAAATAGTGAATTGGAGTTGAGCTCAGCTTTAGCTCCCCGCTCAATTTCAATTTCTTCATAGGAGTAGCCCGCCGACTCATATATTAGGGTTTGTTATGTTCAACTTTCGATGCGATATCATTGTTCAGTTTCTTATCCTTATAAGTCCATAATAATTAACCAAAGGCATTGGTCAACATCAAAACAACAATCTTCATTCATCAAATTTATACAATCAAAAAATCCAATTTAGTTACCTAAGATCCTAAACGGACCAAAATTAGACTGAACACGTCCGTAAAAACAAACACAAATAATTAAATTAGATGGGCGAACAAAAACAAAAACAAAACCAAACAAGATAAAAAGAGAACTATATCAAGATTCGATCTCCTTTTATTACACACAAATGTTCATTAGACTCTACATATATAAATTATTAGAATAACAATATATACTTTTACATTCGCAATTAACTTGCTCCATGATAGTTGTATAGCAAAGCTAATTTTACTTTAAACATGCTCCATGAGTTGAATGTCCTTGGGCTTGAGAAGAACATAACCTTCGCCGTGATAAACCTCAAGATGATCCGCAAGGGCATTTTTGTCAATTTGCTCATGGTGGTAGGATTTGCACACTAGGTAGAACACCGTTTTTACAACAAGCCCAACTAAGATTAAAATGCAAACAAGGAACAAGCTAATGATACCAAATCCAACCCTATTGAGCACCCCACCATTTGATTGTTCAACCACAAAACTGTTGTACATCAATAGGGAGCTACCCACACAAAGTTTGGTTAACAAGAAGATGCCAACAGAAATACCCATTTTGCCCTTCAATAGTATTTTGCTCTTCCTTAGAGCTTGAAACCCATAACTCTCCTCTAAGACTGAGATTGCGTTTGCTAATTGCCAAATCACAGTCATATAACAAAGACCCAAAATATACAATACCGCGATTACAAAAAAGATAACTAAATGCTTCCCCATGTTATCGAGACTGATAGGGTCAGCTAGCAGGATGAAGACGCTGACAGAAGCGAACACAAAGGTGTAAAGAAATGTTATGGCCATATTGCAAAGGAAAGTTACCATAAGTCTCTTCCAAACTTTGGGGACGACGCGTATGACTTCTTTGAAAGTCACTCTCTTGCCCGAGAAAATACAGGCAACTGTATAGACGACAGCTGATGTCGATAAAAGAGCAAAGACCAGAAGGAAGATGATGTAAGTAGCTTGAATGAGGATGAAAACCGCCAACTCCCTAGACAAGGTCTTTTGGGCTGTGTCATAGGAAGTTGCATCATTGCCACCGGTGAGTGCAAACATGTTTATGGTGAAGAGCATGTTTTGGAGAAGGAGATGATTGATCTCGGTATGGGCCAAGTAGATGAAGGAGAGGGGTAAGGTTAGGGTGGCACCGAGTCGGAGAAAGATTTCGCTCCATGTGGAGATGATCTTGAAAGACTCTCTCCATATGCCAAAGAACCCTATGAATTGAAGCTCTTCTTGCTCCTTATCCATGGCTTCTTTCTTGCTTGGTTTCTTTCTTTTGGGTTGGTGCTCTTGAGATTATTCAATGATAGCTAGATCAAAGACGTGGTTCATTTATTAGACGCGTTCATTTATCCAACTTAATTTATGACATATGGGCATTGACTATGACCAAATCAAAGGTTATAATATATACCAAGTCAAGGGATAAGGTTAATTTTGTCTGTCTTGAACCTCTTGTTTGAAGTGGCCAGTTAGAAAAATTTGCGCTAACGTACCCCACAAATTTATTTTTAGGAAATTCCACGTGATATCCATGAATTTTTATAAATTTCGCGTGATATACAAAGTTTTAAAGAATTGATACTTAATTAAAAAGGTTTCAAAAAAAGTGGTTGGGAAGTTTGTGAAATGTCCAAAAAAAAATTGATGAGGGTTGATCCAACTCAGGATATGAAATAGTGAATTGGAGCTGAGCTCAGTGGCTCCTCCCCGCTCATCTTCAATTTCTTCTTCTCTTGAAATCTATTTTTTTTCCAGTCACCTGATTATTGAAGTGACAAAACTTGTGTATTGATGTGAATAGAGCTTGTAAAACTGGACCTACTCACCCGAACTAAAATCTGACCGAACCCGAAAATTTAGCGTTGTGCAGCTACTTCTGATTCAGTAGCGGCAGAAAATCCTTCTCTATTCTACGATCTGATCTCGTCTGTTGAAAATCGTCAACAATCGGAGTTCTCCCTCACAACTTCTTCCGGGCATCTACATCTGTCCTCGGCACCTTAATAGCTTATTAAAACACCCGAATCTGAAACTGAGTCCGACCAATATTGACCCGATACCCGAAATGACCCGAATACAGACAAACGCGACTCAACCCAGATCCAACCAGAACTAGACCCGACCCAATTCCCAACCCGATCCGAATATCCTTGAACAACTATTTTTTTAATTAAAAGTTGTTGAAATAACTCTTCATATGTATAATTCCAATATTATCATATTTACCTTCATCGTTAGGTTGATTGCGCTAAAAACCAATTATATCTTTAATACCTATAATTAATTAGTTTCTTTATTTTAAAAAAGTTTCTTACCCGAAAGTCCTGAATGAACATGATTCAACAATGTTAACCCAAACAATTGAAAGTTTGAAACAAACATAGACCTGCTTCTACTTGAAACCTGAATGAGACCAACCCGAAACCCAAATGAGACCGACCAGATTTGTCCGAAAACCGAATGGGTCCAACCCGATTCAGACCGAAACTCGACCAATTTGAGATTCATTTTGACCGAATCTGACCTGACCCAACCAAATCCGACACATAAATTTTACCCAATTTGACCCGACTTATCAGTTGTTAGAGATGTGAATGAGACCAAAAAGTGTCTCACATCGGAAAGTTGAAGATAACAAGCCCTAGTATATGAGTCAGTGGGCTACTCCTTCTATTGCCAATTGGTTTTAGAATGGAACCCCACTCGGCTTGTGTGCTATGTTATTAGCGCATGTGCGCCTGTGCACACGACCCCCAGTCATCGGTTCGAGTCGGACTTTGATATGGTATCAGAGCGGTTAGGCTAACGGCTCGTGTCGATCCTGGTCTAGGTTACCCGGTTGTCCAAGTCTCAACTAGATGGTCATTCCTAGTTGGACTTGCGGGGGCGTGTTAGAGATGTGAATGAGACCAAAAAGTGTCCCACATCGGAAAGTTGAACATAACAAGCCCTAATATATGCGTCAGTGGGCTACTCCTTTTATTGCCAATTGGTTTTAGAATGGAACCCCACTCGGCTTGTGTGCTATGTTATTAGCGCATGTGCGCCTGTGCACACGACCCCCAGTCATCGGTTCAAGTCGGGCTTTGATATCAGTAACCCGACCCAAATGTGATCGACCCGAACCCGACCGGATCCCCGAATGTTCAGCTCTATATGTGATGGTCGTTGTTCAGTTTCTTATCTTTTAAGTCCATAATAATTAACCAATTAACCAAAGGCATTGGTCAACATCAAAACAACCATATATGTTCATTCATCAAATATATACAATCAAACAATCCAATTTAATTACCTAAGATAAGAGACCAAAATTAGACTGAACAAGTCCGTAAAAACAAACACAAATAATTAAATTAGATGGGCTAACAAAAACAAAAAAAAACCAAACAAGATAAAAAGAGAACTATATAGTCTATATATGTCAAGATTCGATCTCCTTTTATGACACACACAAATGTTCATTAATTAGACTACATATATAAATTAGAATAACAATACTTTTACATTCGCAATTAACTTGCTCCATGATAGTTTGTATATATATAGCAAAGCTTAATTTACCTTAAACATGCTCCATGAGTTGAATGTCCTTGGGCTTGAGAAGAACATAACCTTCGCCGTGATAAACCTCAAGATAATCCGCAAGGGCATTTTTGTCAATTTGCTCATGGTGGTAGGATTTACACACTAGGTAGAACACCGTGTGTACAACAAGCCCAACTAAGATTAAAATGCAAACAAGGAACAAGCTAATGATACCAAATCCAACCCTATTGAGCATCCCACCATTTGATTGTTCAACCACAAAACTGTTGTACATCAATAGGGTGACACCCACACAAAGGTTGTTTAACAAGAAGATGCCGACTGAAATACCCATTTTGCCCTTCACTAGTATTTTGCTCTTCCTTAGAGCCTGAAACCCATAACTCTCCTCTAAGACTGAGATTGTGTTTGCTAATTGCCAAATCACACTCATATAAGAAAGACCCAAAATATACAATACCGCGATTATAAAACCGATAACCAAATACCTCCCCATGTTATCGAGACTAACAGGGTAAGCTAGCAGGATGAAGATGCTGACAAAAGAGAACACAAAGTTGTAAAGAAACATTATGGCCATAACACAAAGGAAAGTTACCATAAGTCTCTTCCAGACTTTGGGGACGACGCGTATGACCTCTTTGAAAGTCACGCTCTTGCCTGAGAAGATACAGGCAACAGTGTAGACGACAGCTGATGTTGATAAAAGAGCAAAGACAAGAAGGAAGACGATGTAAGTAGCTTGAATGAGGATGTAAACCGCCAACTCCCTAGACAAGGTCTTTTGGGTCGTGTCATAGGAAGTTGCATCATTGCCACCGGTGAGTGCAAACATGTTTATGGTGAAGAGCATGTTTTGGAGAAGGAGATGATTGATCTCGGTATGGGCCAAGTAGATGAAGGAGAGGGGTAAGGTTAGGGCTGCGCCGAGTCGGAGAAAGATTTCGCTCCATGTGGAGATGATCTTGAAAGACTCTCTCCATATGCCAAAGAACCCTATGAATTGAAGCTCTTCTTGTTCCTTATCCATGGCTTCTTTCTTGCTTGCTTTCTTTCTTTCTTTTGCGTTGGTGCTGTTGAGATTATTTAATGGTAGCTAGATCAAAGACGTGTTCGATCATTTATTAGACGTGTTGATTTATCCAACTTAATTTATGACATATGGGCATTGACTATGACTAAATCAATGGTTATAATATATACCAAGTCAAGGGATAAGGTTAATTTTGTCTGATCATGAACCTAACCCCACAACTTTTTTTTTTTTTTGGTAAAGCCCCACAATTCTTTAATTTTAAGGAAACTTTTGGTTTGAATAAATATATACCTCAGTTAAAAAATATAAATACTTTTACTTTTTATAACACATTTTTTAAAAAAATATGTAAAATATTAATTTTTTATATATAATTTTATACTAAAGTGATAGGTATGAAATTATTTTAAAAACTTAATATTTTATATAATTATTAACTTCTTAAAAAAACATAGTTGAAAAATGGGGTAGGGAATAGAAATAAGTTCAAAATACTCTAGAAGGGAGGGATGAATAGAGTATGATAAATTTTCGCTGATATGATCTAAAGGCATTGGAATGGATCTCAAGGTCTTGACTGATATCACAAAAACATGTTACGCAATTTACGAAAATTCAAAAGTAAATGTAAAATGCGGAATGTAAAGCAAATTGAACACACGATATTGTTATGAAGTTCAGCTCTTAACCAGGATATAACACGCTATTATTTCACTTCCTTAGAGTCCTAGATACAACCTAGAAAAACTTCCCTTCTAACAACTCGTAGCCTACCCCGCTACTATCTAGTCAACTCGGATCATAGGAAAATAACGATCCAATTACACCGTAGTGTAGATACGTTTATGTATATCGATACTCTTAGTATAACACCTATGATATATCCTATAAAACTCTCTTGTTTTTCCTGATCTCTCAACTAAATGCAAGACACAATTACACTAATGATTAATGAATGAGCTAGAGATCTAAAACGCTAAATGAACAGCCAACCGTCGATTGAGTTGTGTGTTTTTCTTTAGAGCTTGCAACTTCTCTTTATAGAGACTGCAGGCTTGAGGGGTATTGGACAATTAGACATTAGTTTTGGGCCTATATTCATGTGGGCTACATATTGTCCAGCCCATTAGACATCAGTTATAAGAACAAATTTGTATTCCCTCCTTCCTCAAACAAATACAGTAGATGGGCTAACAAAAAACTTAGATGGGCTAACAAAAAAACAATTCAATTTACATATATTAGATGGGCTAACAAAAACTTAATCAAACAATTCAATTTAATTGGGTAAGGCCCTACAAATTAATAAATTAGATGGGCTAATAAAAAACAAAAAAAACAAACAAGATAAAAATAGAACAACAGTTGTAATGTTGTATAGCAAGTATCCAACATATATTATCGTAATCTACATACTCTTATATATTAGGTATAAAAGTGGATCCCTAATTGCAATTACCTTGCTCCACAACAGTTGTATAGCAAAGCTTAATTTGCCTTAAACATGCTCCATGAGTTGAATGTCCTCCTTGGGCTTGAGAACAACATTACCCTCACAGTGATGAACTCATGAACCTCAAGATGATATGCAAGGGCAGTTTTAATTTGTCAATTTGCGCATCGTCGTCGGATTTGAAACAGTATAGCCATAATGCAAACGAAAGTTACCATAAGTCTCTTCCAAACATTGGAGAGGACTCTCTTATATTTGGAGACGACGAGTCTGACCTCTTTGAAAGACACGCTCTTGCCTAAGGAGACACAAGCAACAGTGTAGAGGACATCGGATGTTGATAAAAGAGCAAAAACAAAAGCTTGGAATACTCTCTCCATACCAAAGAACTCTATGAATTGAAGCTCTTCTTGTTCTCTATTCATGGCTTCTTAATTTCTTTCTTGCTTGCTTTCTTTTACTTCGTACCAACAACACCAGATTTTCACATTTTCAATTGTAGTATTAAAAGAAAAAAGCACACTTTCAATTTAATAAAGGGAAAACTAATTAAAATGCCTCCACCTTTTGGGGTATGGTAAAAATATATCCTTAACTTTCAAATGTAATAAAAATATACCGACCTTTGAGGGTAGTATATTACCATGAGTTTTTTCACGACTTAAAAATGCTAACAATGCAGCCAACGTGGATTTTTTATGAGGGTTTTCTTAAACAACTTCCTTAGGAAAAAATAAAGAGCTGGACCGAGTTCATACCCAACGCCTTTTCCTCCCTCATATCTTCTTCCGTGGTCGCCTCTTGAATTGTCTTCTAGGTAGCTCATGGTTCCTCTTCAATGTCAGTCTTCCTCCATCGTGGTCGACTATCTAGAGTTGTCTCTCTCACATCTTCTTCCCCTTTGATTCGTTCACGAACTTGGTTGAGTAAGTTTTATTTTTTTCCCCTCTTCGTTGTTGTCGTCGTCGTCGGTTTGCTGTTAGGAATAATCGTGTTGTGTTAATTTGAGACAATTTTGACCGAATTATTTGCTTGGTTGAATCAATTTCGTTTTTTGGGTTTAATTTGTTATCATTTTATTTTATTTTTTCTAAGGAAACCGCTCAAGAAAACCTAATTTTCGTACTAATTTGTAAAAAAAGCTTCCACATATGTTGTCTTGTAAAAAAAATCAACATATGCTACCTTGTCGGCATTTTTGATCCATGAGAAAACACATGATAATATATTACCACCACCCTCAAAGGTCGGGATATTTTTATTACATATGAAAGTTGAGGATATATTTTTACCATACCCCCAAAGGTGGGGGTATTTTAATTGGTTTTCCCTTTAATAAAGGTTTATGAATTTGTCTATAGAAAATATCACTTGTACAGATAGATGACAATCAAAGGAATCAACAATAAGTTGCATAATAGATTCTAAGACCATCTATTTTCTCAAAATGTGAAAATAAAATATATATTCTTCAAATTATTTTTGCTAACTCTAATAGCTTTTCTATTTCGAAGATTTGAAGAATCATTTAGTTTGGAAAATGCTACAGATTTATTTTTGCTAACTCTAATAGCTCTGAATTGGGATTCATAGAAAATGGAGAGGAATCAGGGAAAGGCATCGGTACGTTTCCATCACAACTTTGGAGCGTGGTGATGGGATTCGAATTCGAACAGCCCTGAAAATTCTATATTTTTAAAAACAATTACAGAATTGAGGTATACATATCAAGCTATGGGTATTGGGTATGAGTACGGAGTTGATATCTATATCTTATATATGCCTTGAGAAAAAAAACTCTCTCCTCTCTCTAAAATCTAGAGAGAGGGAGTCCAACTCCATTATGGGTAGCCACGGCCCACCACCGCCCTTGTGGTTGATGAACAACCTTCGTCGGATGTGAAAATCCCTCTTCGGAGGACGAGACTCCCCTCTTCCGGTGGAGCGGTGAAATGCGTAGAGATCGGAATTGGCTCAGCATGCGCCGAAATCGGATCGCCATCGATTCGCCCAGATCTGCATCGATGTGCCCTCGCCGCCTCCTCTTCACCGGCCATCAACATCGCCATCGCATCAGCCATGGGAGCCTACATCTCCCGGTCGCCTTTCACCATCGCCATCGCATCCGCCATGGGAGGCTGCATCTCCCGACCGCCTTTCACCTCTAGATCGGGGAGAAGAAGTGTTTGTGTAAATTGATTTTATATGGTTTGTGTAAATTAATTAGGGTTGACATTGGGTGATGTACACGCGCAGTGACAGGCATTGGTGGTGTGGATTTTCCATTTTTATTTTTAATTAATAAATATTTAAGATTAATCTCAGCCATCCAATACCTCTAAATCAAAGGTTAAGATTTGTTCACATGTTACACAATAAGGGTTGATTACATATGATCTATCCTATATATATATATATATATATATATATATATATATATATATATATATATATATATATATATATATATATATAACGGCCCAGAATTATGATTTCCGGGTTACGTTTCAAGGGATAAAACCCCTTGTTCGGATCTTGCAATCCAGGTACGGGTCGAGGTTTCAAACTCATTTTAAGATTAGTAGAAAGAGGGATTTCAAACCCTAAAAACCTCGAAGGGCCGTTGGGTACCCTTAACTATCTTAAGACTATGACGCGAAATTCAATTCAAATGAAAGTAAAGCGGAAGCAAAGTTAAGATACAAGATGTCACGGTAGAGCCGGGTCAAAACCAAAACGTAAGCGAATGATTACCATTTACCAAGTTAGAATATTAGCTAGGTTCTTCGATTCGCCAAAGGGTTTCCCGTCATAGAAGCAAGGAGCAAACAAGATCTGCAGAAAATACCTTAAAAAAAAGAACGGGGAAAGGAGTCAGATCGAGCCACTCATGCGGGACCGGCAGTCCTCGCTGAGGCCACATAGTATGTGCTATACCTAATAAAGATGCTCTAATGCAGTACGAAAGTCAAACACACTAGCATGCTCCTAGTTATAATAATGTATAAAAATACTGTAAAGGGCCCAAGACAATGCCAAGTGGCATATCCCTCTCCTACCTCCACCCCCTTCCGATAGGGCGGAGACTGGCCAGTTCGTGAATGCATTCCATCATAATCGGGCGGCACGCATGCCTAACCCGCTCCACAATAAAGCCCGCAGGCATCTCATAATATAAGGAAGTTCATGACTCGATTGACTCAGGGTACCCGATGAGGCTGGGCTACCCTATGACCCTAGCAAAGACTCTAGGACTATCACAAATAACGGCCGTTCTGTTTCAAACGCATAAAGTAAACAGATGCTCATTCAATTAATGCAACCTAAACATGATACTACATGGCATGCTTTTATGCATATGCAACACCTAACATAAAATGCAACAACAGGCATGAATGTCCAACCTGAGTAAGCCCCCTAGGGAACTTACCTGAAAATGCAGAACAGCAAGATAACTCAAACAAGGGCCCAAATGCAAGTCCAAAGTAGTCCAAAGCAATACACACCTATCATCAAGCCATTGCCATAAGCTATCGAACCAACATTCTCACATACGAAACCCAAGTTCCCAATATTCTCAAAACCAATCGATAGTAAAACCACTTCCAAAGTCTTTGCGGTACGACCAACATCAACCAAAATCATTTCATTTCCAATCAAGCTCATCGATAAGATCATACCAACAATAACTTTCAAACTCCCTTCCCAAGATTAACATTACCAAACCAAAACAAGGAATCCCGACATTAAACATTTAAATCTTAAAGTCAATACCTCAAAATCATATTATAGAATTAATTGGGAGTGAAGAAACCAAAATCATTGCTTTCCTGGGTTTTCTGGTAGGTTTCAGCAGAGGACAGAAAGTGTGAGAGGGATTGGTGGAGTGTGGGAACAAGCTGAGGGCCTCAATAGGGAAAAGAATGAGCTGGAGAGAGGGAGCATCACGGGAGAGAGAGTGTTTATTCAAAAGGGGTAATTGGGAGTGAAGACAAAAATTAGCTGGGAATTGCAATGTAGGGGAATCTCCTCCCCAATTGAAATTATGAGAACAACAGAGAGAGAGAGAGGGGAGAGAGAAGAAAGAAATTTATGTGGTCAAATTTTCTCTAATTGCCCAAACACCAAAATTATTCTTATCCAAATCATACCACAATTATAATAAATTTAAATTTGAAATAGGGATAAAAGACCGAGACATTTGAGGTGGAAGACATAAGGAATATGACCCCAAGGAAAATACCCGAAAAAGAAATAGAATATAATAAAATAAATCATGAAACCCGCTCACTCGACTTTAACCCGACTCAAAAGATATAAAGCTTAAAACTTCAAATTGAAATCGAATTCTCGAACTGAATCAAATAATAAAATTATATTATACTTTCAAATTTTAGCAAGCGAAAGCGAAAATAAATCTGAATGAAAGCCCATTTAAAATAATTATATGCCGGAATTCATTTTAAGAGATTTTAGTTAACCCGAATTAAATTCATATTTAATTTCTTTTTCCGAGAATTAGGATTTAAAAATCCGGGCCTTTACAATATATATATATATATATATATATATATATATATATATATATATATATATATATATATATATATATATATATATGGGTTAGTTCCGGTGTACTCAACCCTTAACGTGTATCATGTACACAAATCTGGGCTGTTGATTAGTTGAGATGGAGGGTGGAGATTAATTAGCCCATTTGTTTGATTGCATGCATAGATGATTATTCGGTCGAGTATAAATTATTATGCACTAGTTTATGAAGGATTATTCAGTCGTATGACTCTGTTTAGTAGGTTAGTCATTTTGATTATTAGATGGTTTCACTATATTATTCGATTTTATTGACGGATTATGCGATGCTATTACTTTATTATTCGATGGTATAACTTAATTATTCGATGGTGTTACAATATTATTCGATTGTATTGACGGATTATGCGATGGTATCGATAGGTTTTTCTAATAGCTAGCACAATGAAAACGCCCCTAACTTTTACCTAAAAATTACCATCGCATAATCCGTCAATACGATCGAATAATGACTAACCTACTAAACAAACTCATACGACTGAATAATCCTTCATATATACTAGTGTATAATCATTTATACTCGACCGAATAATCATCTATGGAGGCAATCGAGCACAAATGGGCTAATTAATCTCCACCCTCCATCTCAACTAATCAACGACCCAAATTTGTGTACACGATACACGTTAAGGGCTGAGTACATATGTACTCAGCCCTTAACGTGTATCATGTGAATAAATCTGGGCCATTGAATTAAGAAGATCAACGGATGAGATTAAAAGTAACTTCTGATTATTCGATGGTATTGGGAGGTTATTCGGTAGAATGAAATTATTCGGTCGTATTGGGCGATTATTCGTTAGAATAAAATTTACATTTTTTACACTCTTTTTATAGATGAATAATTATGTGAAAACAAACGAATAATCATGAACACATAGACGAATAATTTCTAAATACATTATACACGTTAAGGGTTGAGTACACCGAAACCAACCTTCATATATACATATAGCTTTGCCTTAAACATGTTCCATGAGTAGTGGATTGTCCTTGAACTTGAGAAGAGCATAACCCTCCCCTTGATAAACCTCAAGATGATCCACAAGGGCAGTTTTGTCAATAAGCTCATGGTGGAAGGACTTGCACGCTAGGTAGAAAACTGTTTGTACAACAACCACCACTAGGTTTACAATGCAAAGAAGGAACAAGGTAAAGACACCAAACCCAACCCTACCGAGGATCCCATTATTTGACTGGTCAACAGCCACCACACAACTATTGTACATTCCTAGGGCCTCAACCACATAAAAGTTGCTTAATGAGAATATGGAAAACGAAATACGCATTTTGCCCTTCATCAAGATTTTGCTCTTCTTCAAGGCTTGGAACCCATAACTATCTTCTAAGACTGAGATTGTGTTGGCTAATTGCCAAATCACACTCATGTAAAAAAGACCCACAATGTACACCAGAGACAAGGTTACTACTCCTATAAGAAATATATTCAAGTTATTCGAATTTAGAGGGTAAGCTAGGCAGATGAATACGGCGACAACAGTGAATACGAAGTTGTAAAGAAACATTATGGCCATTATACAAAGTAATGTCACCATAAGTCTCTTCCAAACTTTGGGGACGACACGGATTACCTCCTTGAAAGTCACACTCTTGCCCGAATAGATACATGCAACAGTGTAGATGATAGCTGAGGTAGATAAAAGAGAGAAGATAAGGAGAAAGACGATATAAGCAACCTGACTGGGAATGAATACCGCCAACTCCCCTAACAAGGCCCTCAAGCTTTTTCCATAGGATTGTGTGTCACCATCGGCGATTTCAAGCATCTTTTGGAGAAGGAGATGATCGATCTCGGTATGGGCCAAGTAGATGAAGGAGAGGGGTAAGGTTAGGGCTAGGCCGAGTCGGATAAAGATTTTGTTCCATGTGGAGATGATCTTGAAAGACTCTCTCAATATGCCATAGAACCCTAAGAATTGAAGCTCTTCTTGTTCTTTTTCCATGGCTTCTTAATTTCTTGTTTGAATTGCTATATTTATTTTGAGGTGATATTATATAATGGTAGATCAAAGACTAATTATATGACGCGTTATTTTTTCTTATTTAATTTATAATGTGGGGAATAGACTTTAATTTACCAATTCAAAGTTTATATATGCAAATTTAGTCAAGGGATGAGGATTTTCATAATTTCTAAACTCTCGATCGTTTACGCCAATTAACTTAACGCGTAATGAACGTTTTCTTAACCTTCCCGTCATGACATTTTTTGTCTTCGATGATAATATATAAAGTACTAAATACTTATAATTAAGTCTTTAATTTTTTTTATGTTGTTAAAGAGATGACTTTTAACGGATAAATACTCCATCCGTTCACGTCTTTTAAATTAGGTATTAAAAGCTATATAAATTAAATATTAACATTCTAAATAATTTTTTTTAATAATTTCATACCTATTACTATTAAGTATGAATGTATAAAAACAAATGTAAAAAAAGTTAATATTTTATATAGTTTTTATCATTTTAAAAAAAACGTACATGAATAGTAAACGGCAAGTTTTAATTAACAGATAAAGTATTATATTATTCATACGATTTGTCAATTGTATGCCATAAGGGTATAGTGGGATTTTGCAATATGGAATATGACTATTAGTGGGAAATGGCAGAATTAATACAAGAGTAATAAGTATAAAATTATTTAAAAAAAATTGTATGCCAAAAGTCCAGTCATAAATCCAAACTGAACATCTTAATCATGCTACTTCTTGGAATGTTCTACATTTGTTACAATTTTTTGGTAGATTTGGAAATGGCAGAATTAATACAAGAGTTTTCAATGAGTCCATATCAGTGGCTAATAAGCGATTTTTCCTTCTTACTCAGGCATTGGATTTTAAGTAAGGCATGGAAATCTCTTTTACCCTGGTCAGCAACTATGTCATAGACGAGAGGTATGGTTGGGTTTATAATTTATAATTACATATTATTAAAATTAATTAATTTATAATTATATATGATTAAAATTAATTAATTTATAATTATATATTATTAAAATTATTCATGGAGATTCCATTTTATTACATTTTATAATTACAAACACTTGATTTTTTTTCAAATTAACTTTTATATTTATTTGTATTGTATATATTACTCTCTCCGATTGATAATATTTGATTTTTTATTTTTCAACACGTTTTTAAAAAGCTAAAATAACTCTATAAAATATTAAAAAATTTAATTAAATTTTATACTCATTAGTCATTACTAATCCAGGGTGAAATAATTTCAAAAAGTTAATCAATACTTTGATATTTTATAGAGTTTTAAATTTTATTACAAATAATGTGTAATAGTACAAATCAACCCGAAATCGGCTCAAACCCGATCTTGAGCTAACCCGGATCTACCCGAGACCCGTTTATCCAAAACCTATTTTATCTGAAACCCGAAATGACCCGACCCGAATGATTCGATTAATAGGTGTAGTTGGGTTGGTTTCCTCCTAAGACAAACTGGGTTAAATTAAATACAGATGGTGCAGACACCAACTCCAACTTGAGGGGTATTGGACAATTAGCCATTAGTTTTGGGCCTATATTCATATGTGGGCTATAAGTTGTCCAGCCCATTAGACATGCGTCAGTTATAAATAGTATAAGCCCGATACACTTCGTAATATTCTTATCCTTTTTAAGTCCATAATTAACCAATTAACGAATTAGTCCAAAGCCACTGCTCAACATCAAAACAATATTCATTCTTCATTCACCAAATTTATACAATCAAACAATTCAATTTAATTGGCTAAGGTCCTAAATGGACCAAAATTACACTGAACAGTCAACAGTGAACACCACACAAATTAATAAAATAATAAATTAGATGGGCTAACAAAAAACCAAAAACCAAACAAGATAAAAAGATAACTATGTCAAGATTCGAAGTCATGAAAGATGCGTCAAAGCTTTGGAGCCATGTAAACTTGAAAGGTCGATCTCCTTTTATTACACACACATATGTTAATTAGACTCTAGAGATATAAATTAGAATAGCATTATTTTTACATTCGCAAGTATCCAATATATATTATTGTAATCTCCATACTCTTATTAGGTATAAAAGTGGATCCCCAACTGCAATTAACTTGCTCCACAACAGTTGTATAGCAAAGCTTAATATGCCTTAAACATGCTCCATGAGTTGAATGTCCTCCTTGGGCTTGAGAACAACATTACCCTCACAGTGATGAACCTCAAGATGATCCGCAAGGGCAGTTTTGTCAATTTGCGCATCGTCGTCGGATTTGAACTCTAGGCGGAACATAGCGTTTACAACAAACCCAACTAACATTAAACTGATAAGTTGCAACAAGCTAATCACAACAAATCCAATTACCATCCCACCATTTGAGTGATCAACCACAAAACCATTGTACATCAATAGGGCCCCGCCCACAGAAAGGCTTAACAAGAGGATGCCAACTGAAAACCCCATTTTGCCCTTCTTTAGTAACTTGGTCTCCATTAGAGCCTGAACCCCATTAGTCTCCAACTCTAAGGCTGAAACTGTTTTTGCTAGTTGCCAAATCACACTCATATAAGAATGACCCAAACTACACAATAATGAGATTGCAATACCGATCGCTAAAAACGTCCCCATGTTATCGATACTAATGGGGAAAGCTAGGAGGACGACGACAAAGTTGTAAAGAAACAGTATAGCCATAAAGCAAACGAAAGTTACCATAAGTCTCTTCCAAACATTGGAGAGGAGTGAGGACTCTATCCAATCTTTGGAGACGACGAGTCTGACCTCTTTGAAAGGCGGGCTCTTGCCTAAGGAGACACAAGCAACAGTGTAGAGGACATCGGATGTTGATAAAAGAGCAAAAACAACAAGGGTGACGATGTAAAGAGCTTGAGTGAGGATGTAAACTGCCAACTCCATTGTGACCGTTGTGGTTGCTTCATCGGAACTTGACTCATAATCGATCTCAGTATGGACCACGTAGATGAAGGAGGACGGTATGGAGGGCTAGGCCGATATGGAGAAAGATTTCGTCCCATGTGAAGATGAGCTTAGAATACTCTCTCCATATGCCAAAGAACTCCTCTATGAATTGAATCTCTTGTTGTTCTCTATTCATGGCTTCTTAATTTGTTGCTTGCTTTTTTTTTTATTTCGAGTTGGTATTCAGTGTTGTTGAGATTAAGTATTTAATGGTAGCTTGATCAAAGACGCGTGCATTTTCACTTACCTTAAATGTTTAGACACTCTAGCTTAGACGTGTTCATTATATCTTAACTAATTATGGTAATGGAATTAGTGCATTGGTGACAATGGCCAAACCAAAATTTATGTATGTCACAAGGGTAAGGTTCTTTTTATGATAAGTGGGCAATTAGGAAATCTCCAGCGTAATTACCCCACATTAATTTTTATTGTTATTTTTATTTTGGTAAAGCCCCACAATTCTTTTAAGGAATGTTTTGGTTTGAATCAAAGTATTTTGGGATTTAGCCAAACTGGGGTAAAGTCTCTATTTAAAACAGCTACTTTACAACAACCGGGATGATAATTTTCACATTTTCAATTGTAGTATTAAAAGGGGAAAAAAACTTTCAATTTAATAAAGGTTTATGAATTTGTCTATAGAAAATCTCACTTGTACAAATAGATGACAATCAAAGGAATCAACAATACGTTGCATAATAGATTCTAAGACCATCTCCAACAACTTCCTTAAAATTTTCTCAAAATGGGAAAACAAAATATATATATTCTTCAAATTATTTTTTCTTTAACTCCAATAACTTTCCTATTTCGAAGATTTGAAGAATCATTTAGTTTGGAGAATGATACAGATTTAGGGAATTATCTCTATTTTTTCCGTTGCTTGTCCATTTTGGAGAATGTGATTGTCCATTTTGGAGAATGTGATGGGGAATCTCCTCTCCATTTTCTATGAATCATAATTTTCAGGGCTGCTTGTCCATTTAGGCAATATCAAGTTATGAAATACTAAAGTCCTAACTCTGAATTGTGATTCATAGAAAATGGAGAGGAGATCAGGGAAAGGCATCAGTACGTGGTGATGGGCTTCGAATTCAAACAGCCCTGAAAATTATAATTAAATTTTTATAAACAATTGCGCCGGAGAAGAAGCCACCAGATTGCACGTATGAAACTGCCGGTGAAAGGATGGAACGAGGGATGCCGAAAAGGAGATGAAGAGAGACTGATTCTCCAACGAGAAGAAGGTGTGTGGCTACGCCAGAGAAGAAGCCACCAGGTTTGGAAGGATCTCGAGCGTTGGAGGTCTGGAGGAGAGAGGACGAACAGACCAAATCTGTAAAAGTGGACTCTTTTACTCTCCATTTTTTTTAGCGGGCCTATAAAATTTTGGGGGAAATTAAGCCCGACCGGGCATATTAAACCCGCCAAGGTGATGAACCGCTGCCTCAAATAATTTTTTTGTAAGGGATTTTGGTGAACCGCCGCCATAGCAATTACCAGTTAAATGAACCATTGCCAAAAGATAATTGGACCGCCTCTATAGGCATATATTTTAAAAACCGCTACCTAAACCACCTCCATATACTAAACTAGTTCTAAATTCGTAAAATTCTCCTAAACCGCTGAGGCGAACCGCTGCCTTACCAAATCTCTGCTCTAAACCGCTTCCTCTGCTCGGAATTGTAGTAGTGAGAATATTATAATTAAGCAATCAAATCATCAACATGAATCCCTACAGGAGGGTAGTGACTGTTGTTCTTCGATGTCAGAGATGCTTGCTCGTCGATGCCAATGTAACCACCTAAATAAACTCAATTGAGGAGAGTCAAAATGTATTTATCCACGTACTTTAAATAACTCTTTACCTAATACTCTTCACTTGAGATCGACACTACAAGTCCATTGCAGGAATTATCATTTTGTTCATATTTTACACTATAAGAAGTGTTCACATCTGTCCAGTGATTTACAAACTTGGTAGACATGTGGTTGCATCATCAATACTACATGATTCGGTTTCGTCTGCAGTTTTTTGCTGCATCATTAATCTTTGTTTGCGAGTTAACCGCTATTATTCTAGAGATGCATTGTAGTTCTCTTCTTTGTACAACATATTGACGAATTAGTTTAGCCTCTTAACATAACTGATACAAATGATAATTACCATAAAAGTGTCTGAGTTTGGTAAATCACGTAGAAAATAATTTATATATGTTCAATCTTGAAACATCTATAACTTTTTGCTCGGAAGTCATATTTGAGTTTATAATATATCAAATTGAAGTTATCGATGTGAGGAATATATATTAAATTTTGTTTTCGATTGGGGTGGGTTGAGGGGACGACACCTGGCCTCTATCCCTAAAGAGGATCTGCCTCTGATTCTCACCCCTAGAATATAAAATAAATAAATAAATAAATAAAAATGTTGACGTATACAAACACAAATATTTTAACAAAACCATAAATATTCAATATACATTATCATATGATACAATATAACATCATATATAAACTCCAAACTCTTTAATTATGTATACAAAAGTCTTTATTATCATAAAGAAAGCTTTTCCTTAAACATGTTCCATGAGTAGTGGATTGTCCTTGGACTTGAGAAGAGCATAACCCTCCCCTTGATAAACCTCAAGATGATCCACAAGGGCAGTTTTGTCAATAAGCTCATGGTGGAAGGACTTGCACACTAGGTAGAAAACTGTGTGTACAACAAGCACTAGTAGGCTTAGAATGCAAAGAAGGAACAAGGTAAAGACACCCAACCCAACCCTAGCGAGGATCCCACTATTTGACTGGTCAACCACCACACAACTATTGTACATACCTATGGCCACACCCATACAAAGGTTGCTTGAGAAGACTATGGCAACCGAAATACCCATTTTGCCCTTCATCAAGATTTTGCTCCTCTTTAGGGCTTGGAACCCATAGCTCTCTTCTAAGACCGAGATTGTGTTGGCTAATTGCCAAATCACACTCATGTAACAAAGACCCACAGTGTACACCACAAACAAGGTTACTATTCCTATAAGGGAAAATATATTCAAGTTATTCGAATTTAGAGGGTAAGCTAGGTAGATGAATGCGGCGATAACAATGAATACCAAGTTGTAAAGAAACATTATGGCCATAACACAAAGGAAAGTCACCATAAGTCGCTTCCAAACTTTGGGGACGACACGGATAACCTCCTTGAAAGTCACACTCTTGCCTGAGTAGATACAGGCAACAGTGTAGGGGATAGCTGAGGTAGATAAAAGGGAGAAGATGAAGAGAAAGACGATGTAAGCAACCTGACTGAGGATGAATACCGCCAACTCCCCTAACAAGGTCCTCAAGCTTTTTTCGTAGGAGCTTGTGTCACCATCGGCGATTTCAAGTATCTTAAGTATGGTTTGCGATATGTTTTGGAGTTGGAGATGATCAATCTCGTTATGGGCCAAGTAGATGAAGCAGAGGGGTAAGATTAGGGCTAGGCCGAGTCGGATAAAGATTTTATTCCATGTGGAGATGATCTTGAAAGACTCTCTCAATATGCCAAAAAACCCTAAGAATTGAAGCTCTTCTTGTTCTTTTTCCATGGCTTCTTAATTTCTTGCTTGCTTTCTTTATTTTGAGATGATATTATATAATGGTAGATCAAAGACTAATTTATAAGACGCGTTAATTTTCTCTTGTTGAATTTATAATGTGTGGAATAGACTTTTACCAAATCAAAGTTTATATATGCAAATTTAGTCAAGGGATGAGGCTTTTCATAATTTTCTAACCTTTCGTTTACGCCAATGAACTTAACGCGTAATGAACGTTTTCTTAACCTTCACGTCCTGACATTTTTGTCTTCAATGTTAACATAAAAAAGAGATGACTTTTAATAGACAAATATTATATTATTCATACGATTTGTCTATTGTATGTTCAAGGGTATAAGTGAGATTCTCCAATATATATGGAATATGAAATAGTGGGAAAATTTAAAATTGTAATAAAAACCATATATTTTAGACCATCTATAATGGTTTTGGATAAAATTTACACCTTTGCACAAGATGTGTAAAAATATACATCACTTTTTAAAAATTTACTCCATTGGTAAAATTTGCATTTTTTACCCATCATTCAAATATAATTCATCAATCAATTAATTATTCTAAAGGAGAAGTCGCTTAACCCATGTGACAAAGCTTCTCTTTTAAAGTAGGGTTTTAAGTTACAAAAAATTAATTTAAATTAGGATTTTTAAATTAGAAACAAATCTCAACTATACCTAACAAATCACAATAAATAAATAAATAAATTTACTAAATATTTTTCAAATATAAATACATGTTCATTTACATTGTTCCACAAGATAATTCAAAGATGAAAAATACATTCAAACATGACAAATGGATTTAACTATTCAAAGGAGAAGGAGAATAAAGGAAAAATAATTTCAACTCTAAATAACGGTTGCATATATAATTTATGATTATTTTGACATACATGCATTTGGGTACAAATATTAATTAACAATGAGATAAAAAATTTCTCTAATTACAAATATTTAAAGTTCTTTTTACCGTTAACTATATAATACTATGTATGTAGTAATGAACAATATTGTTTAGATGTGATGGGTATTTAGAGTTAAAGTTTACTTACAAAAATTTTTTATAAATTTTTTTAATATTAAATGTATTAATTTAAAAAAAATAGACCACACAAAAGTGTGGGTACTAAACTAGTTTAAAATAAAAAGGAAAATAAAATCATAAAAAATCAACCAATAAAATTGTCTTAATTTTTGTAAAAGTTTTTACACATAGGAGAGGTGGTGTGCTCAAATTTGCACATTATATGCTCAAATCAAATGTGTACATTTTCACACACCCAAAATAATCAATGAAGTTACAAAATGTATAAAAATACACATTTGTACACAACCCTTGTGGATGCATGGTCTTATTTATTTATATTCTTTTATAAGATTAATTTTGCAATATGTAATATGAAACACTGGGAAAAAAACATCAAAATTATTATGATTCAGTAAATATATATGTTAACTATTGAAACATAAGATTATGCAAATATGCCTTAAACTTGTTCTATGATCGAGTTATCCACCGTTGGGCTTGCGAAGAAGATAACCTTAATTAACCATAAACCTCGGTGACAAATATAATTTTGTCAATTTGCTAGATCATTGTAGGATTTTGTGGATGATTGTATCGATCACATGTTGGAATTATATGAAATTAATTTCTTGTATGTAAGCTTATACATAAGTCGGCTCCTCTATTGCCAATTAATTTTAGAATGAAATTCCTGATCTTGGGTGCTCGGATTAATTAATTAGTACATATTGAGGTTGGACGAGGCTGAGCTTAGGGACACCAAGAGGAAGCATAGTTATGAGCATTTTAAAATCGGACGGACAATAATTGTTATAATCGTATATCAATAAAGTAAAATGTCTTTATATTTTACTTGCTTTGACATTCTCTTACTGTAATTCGGTTCAAGAGCTTCGAAAAAGGGTTATATTACTCACATTTTTTTAACAACGTGATTATTTTGGAGTTCATGTTCATTATATTATTTTTACTATTCTTATTTCGTTAATTAGCTTTTTTTTTCCATCGCTTGGTTATCCATTTTTCTTTCTTTTAACAGAAAAACAATATTGTCTTAATATTCTAAAATACAAAAAAAAAAAAACAATTTATCACAATATTCTAACGGAAAATCAATATTTTCCTCTGCATGTAACATATTGACTCATTAATCTTCACATGTTTTATGGCATAATTATATATTGCTTTTTTTTTCCTAAGTAAACGAATAAAGTGATACTATCATTTTAGCGTAAAGCGACACCACACATGATTCTGACCCCCGGAAAATTTCAGACTCCGTCTCCACTAGAATTTAGGGCTCGTTTGGTTAAAATTTTGGAAAGATAAAAGGGAAAGGAAACGAATGTAGTCCAATTATAGTTTAAGATACATTGTTAAAAAATTACTCACTACCCTCTCCTCTCAACTTTTCATACAAAATTGGTTTTGTTCCTCCTTATTTCAATTACTAATTTGAGCAAGGGGTAACCATATCCCCTCTACTCCTCTAATCATTACCCCTCCCATCTTATTTTTTACACAAAAAAATAGCATTCTTCTCTTATCTAGACATATTTTCCTATACAAAATCCGTTTCCATTCCGTTCACCTTACATTCTTATACCAAACGAGCCCTTAATAGATTTGCATACAAATAGAACATCATCTTCACAACAGCTTCAAGGAGGATACCAATGGTGAGAATTAGCAAGCTAATGGCACCAAAACAAAGGTAGAACACTGCCCTTGTGCCCATCCCACCATTTGAGGCAACAAACTCCACAAAACTCTTGAACACCTGCAGACTTCCACTAGAGCAAAGGCTCCTCACCAAGAAGATTGCAATGGAAATACCCATTTTACCCTTGATCATTTTTATGCTCTTCCTTATGGCTTGGAAATATCCATTACTCTCTTCGTTTTCCCAAATTCTGTTTGCTAACATAAAAACCAAATCCGTCCACCAATCACCTACTGAGTGTAATAAACCCGAAAACATATACTTCGTCGTCGAATCAATATTCGAAAACCAAGAGGGATAAACTACGAGTAGGACCACTAGTGCAATCAAACTTAGTACAATGATAAAAGCAATTTTCATAGCGACAAGATATAGGGAACTCACTACAAACCGCTTACAGAACTTGAGGATGTCGAGATTCATGGGTTCTTCGGATGTTGGTTTCTTGGCCGTGGAGTAGATACATATGACATTGATTTGTTGGAGAACTATGTCACAAATTCCTTTGGAAAGGAGATGATGGATCTTGAGTTGGATCAAGCAGAAGAAGGTGAGAGTGAGGCTTATGGCTGAGTCGAGTCGGAGAAAGGTTTGGCTCCATGTGGATTTGATGCCAAAGAACTCTGGAGATTGAAGCTCTTTCTGTTTTCTATTCATGGCTTCTTTCTTTCTTCAGTTCTTTGGTGTTTTTTATGGTTATAATATATAATATAGATGAATTGAAGGAAGGAGTAAGGTAGACTTGATTTGACTCGGTCAAAGTTTATAGTCTTACATCCCAAAATAAATATACTCCGTATTAAAAAGTTGAAAACTACGTGGTATATTTTAAAATGAAGAGAGCGTGAAAGAAAGAAAAGTCACAGGAGTATAAATTTCTATAATTCTATAGATTTGTAACTATAGAAATTTCTATAGATTTGTTAATGAATTTGTGTAGATTTGACTCCGTATTAAAAAGGCACTCCTCTTTAAACGGAGGAAGGAGTAGGTACTTGTTAATGAATTTCTATAGATTTGTAACTATATGATGTGACCATTCATAATAGTCGATCTACTCCATCCCTCTTTTTTTCTCGGGTGGTTACTTGCACCCGGTGCAGCTACTAATCTACTATATGCATTTCATAGAAAACGAATTCTACATCCGTTTCACTCATAACTTAATAACTTATAGTCATTGCAAGTTAGGAAAAATATACTGACGGATCTTAAATTCGTTCGTATTTTAGGAATTTATAGGACGTTTCTTTCTTTTTTTTTGTCTTTCTATCTTCTTCTGTCAAAGTCGGCTGGGTCCGGTGGGACTAAGACAAGTTGGAGGGAGGTCGTGTGTGCGGACCCACATACGGGAGACTCGAACAACACATAAACCCAACGGGGTTCAATCCAAAAACCAATTGGTAATGAGAGGAGTAGCCCTTCAACCTTATATGTTGGTTCAAGCATTCTCTATATTACCGATGTGGCCGATACAACCACATTCCAACACGCCCCCTCAAGTGCAACGACAATTTTAGCCAACAAGTTGCACTTGCTACATGCGCTTAAATGGGAACCAATGCCCGCGACATGTCAATAAGGTCAGCAATCCCACTAAATCGAAGCCCAGACCGAAACTAGCAGAACCCGGCTCTGATACCATGTCAAAGTCAGTTGGGCCAGGTGGGGCTAAGACAAGCTAGATGGAGGTCGTGTGTGTAAGCCCACATACGGAAGACTCGAACAACACATAAACCCAACGGGGTTCCATCTCAAAACCAATTGGTAATGAGAGGAGTTGCCCTTCAACCTTATATGTTGTTTAAACTTTCTCTATATTACCGATGTGAGACAACCACGTTCCAACATCTTCTTATTTTCTTTTTTTAATATTCTTCCTTTTTTATATAGAAAATAAATTTTTTATGTTCTATTTCTTTCATTTCTTTCTTTTTAATTTATTACAGAGCAGGTATAGTACTGAAGGTGAAACTGATCCAAGATCCGTCCTTGGAGTGCATATAGCACAATCCTTTCTAAAACATCACACTTTTTTCAAAAAATCAGAGCGAAATTTCTCCTTCAACGTATGTCGAAAAAAATATTTATATAAATAGAGTTTTTTCTGGTAATAGTTAGAGAACGAATAGAGTTGGGATCCTCGTGAGTGAGAAATGGAAAGATCTTGTCGTCAAGGTGGATCGCAAAAATGACAAGATGATGGTAATCAAGTTGGTTTTGGAGGGAGGCATAATTAACATTACGAGTGTGTATGCCCCTTGGGTGAACTGCAGTGATGAGGAGAAGAGGATCTTTTGGGAGGAGGTGGATGACTTGCTCAGAAATATCCCAGAGACTGAGCGTTTAATTGTAGGTGGTGACTTCAATGGCCACATAGGGCAGAGCAGTGATGGGTGCAATTTGTACATGGAGGTTTTGGGTACATGATTCAGAACGACAGCAGGCTCGCTCTTTTGGAGTAGAAGCATTACTCCACCTAGAGCGCGCAAGTATACAAAATACAAACCTTTCCCCTCGCGCTCTCAAATTCTCAATTGAGGGTATACTTATTCTGAAATGATTAAATTTAGACGGAGATATTGGGTGTGTTTGGATTCCAAATACATTATGTTTATAATGAAAAAATATAAGATGGTGTTTGGTTAATACAATTTTTAAGATGTTTAAATCAAAGTGTTTTTGAATTCCACATTGTATTAATTATAATTCAATTACTTTATCTCAATTCATGTAATTATTTGGTTAAATTACGATTTTACCTCAATTTTTATAAAATTTTTATTTTTACAACTAAACGCTCACATAAAACGAAGTAAAATAATTGCATTATAATTAAAATGCAATGGAATCCAAACATAGCCATTAGCATTGTCAGATGTATAGGAATAAATTATAAGGTGTTTATTTTCCATACACAACAAAAGAAAGAAGTAGTTAAACATATATATGTATAACATTCAAAGTTGTACATACGGGTAGGTATAAAAGTAAAATCTTGAGCCTTCTCCATCATCAAGATACGTTGTATATACAATCAGCACTCTCCATGAGTTGTCCATCTTCGGGCTTTCGATAAAGATAACCTTCACCATGATCAACCCCAAGATGACCGGTGAGGGTAAATTTGTCAATTTGCTCATTGTGGTAGGATTTGCATACAAGGTAGAGCACCATACGTACAACCTGCCCAAGGAGGATAACAAAACTAAGAAGTACCAAGCTAATGACACCGAATCCAACCCTTCCGGTCATCCCGACATTTGCCCGATCAACCACCACAAAACGGTTGAATAGCCATATGGTTCCATTGAACAAAAGTTTGCACACCGAGAAGATGGCAAAAGAAACGCCCATTTTACCCTTTAGTAGTTGTTTGCTCTTCCTCAGGGCTTTAAGGTCGCAACTCTCTTCTAGGACTGAAATTGTGTTCGCTAATTGCCAAATAGCATCCATGTACCAAACACCTACCGAGCTTAATATATCCGAAAGGTCATACTTCGCGATATAATTATGTTTCTGAATGCCGGGGTAAGCAAAGAATATGATGACCAAAGCGAAACCGAATACCAAATTATAGACAAACTTAATACCCATAACGCAAAGGAAATTTGCCATAAGTCGCTTCCAGACCTTGGGGATGACATACATGACCTCTTTGACGGTCACACTGTTGCCTGAGTAGATACAAGCAACAGTGTAGATGACACCTGCCGGTAAGAGGGAAGAGATGAGGTGAAAAATGAGGTAAGCAATATGAAAGAGGGCATACCTTGCCACATCCCTCAACAAGATGATACCTGTCGTTTCATGGACTTTGTTGTTTGAATTGAACACATAGGTGGTTGTGTTACCGGTAGTGGTGGTGTTACCGGCGGTGGTTGCAAGTGTGTTTAGGGTGCTCGATATGTTTTGGGAAAGGAGATGATTGATCTCGATATGGGACAAATAGACGAAGGAGAGGGGCAGGGTTAGGGCTAGGGCAACTCGGAGAAAGACTTGGCTCCAAGTGGAGATAATCTTGAAAGACCCTCTCCATATGCCAAAGAACCCTAGGGATTGAAGCTCCTTTTGTTCTTTATACATGGGTTTTTTTTTCAAGCTTAATTACTTTGTTTTGAATTGTTTGTTATTTGTGAGTGTAATGAGTTTATATAGATGTAGGGATCGATGTCTAAGTTGGTATAGCTTTGAATATAATGCAAAAACAAATAGGGTAATGTTAGACAGATTAATCAACATTTATATGTTGTAAATTCAGAAAACCACCCTTAAGATAGGTTAGTTTTCACAAAAACCACCCTTAATATAAAAGTTTACATAAAACCACTCATACATTTATTTTTCTTTCAAAGAACCACCCATGACTCTTTTTATGTGTAAAAAGTTATGTAAAAAAAAATGTTAAGTTTTCATATTTTCTTAAATGTTTTTGTTATTTTATTATATAATTAGGTCATATTGAATATAAAATGTGAGAATTTAACATTTTTAAAATACTTTTTACACATAAAAATGGTCATGGTGGTTCTTTGAAAGAAAAATAAATTTATGGCTGGTTTTATGTAAACTTTTATTTTAAGAGTGGTTTTGTGAAAACACACTTATTTTAAGGGTGGTTTTCTATAATTTACCGAAACAAATATATGTGGCGTGACTTTGAGCAAGACTTTGACTCACTCAAAGTTTTGAGTTTCTTTGTCTTAAACAAGTGTATAATCGTGCAATAAGGGGTAGACAATTATCAACGAGTTTTAGTAGAGCCCACATCGAACTAGTGGTGCAAATTCATCCAACTAGGGATGGTAAGGAGGTCTCGAATTCTACCCACCCTCCGCTCCTTTACTTAGATTCAAAGTTTGTTTTTTTGCTCTTTACCAGTGAGTCGAGCCGGTCGGTGCAAAGTTGATTTACCAGTACATAGCTCTTGCCGGTTGGGTTAGATGATCGAGGTTTTCCACGTACTGAAGGTGGATTCCTGATCATTAAAAAAAAAAAACTTTGATGGAGTGGTTATTCTTCATATTAGCTCCACCGGTCTTTGAATTGGTTCGAAGTCGTCTTGTATATGTAACTATTTCTAGATCTTGATTCTTGACATATGCTGAAGCAAAAACCGTTGTTAGGGACATTTCGCCTTCGTCTAGAGTTGCTGGATCATGACATCTCTATGAGGGAAGAATTGGATTATGCCTTATCCCGAGAAGAGTTGCTTTGGTTTCAAAAATATAGGGAACCAGGATCTAAACACATCTTGTAATCCATATGATTCAAAGTTTTGTACATCTTGTAAAACCAAGACATAAGTTATTGACCATTATCAGTTGATTCAGTTGGTTAGAGATATGCAGATAGTACACAAAGGTCTCCCATTCGAATCCTAGTTAAGGGTGGCAATGGATGTCTTTAAATAATGATCATTAACTTCAAGCCCGTGAAATTTAGTCGGGCCTACTTAGTTATTTGTTAGTTGGGCTCAAGGAAGGAAGTTGGGACAAGTGGGCTGCGAAGCCCATGACTAGCCCTTGAAGAATATACTAACCTAGGTTGAATTGAAGCTTCTTCTAGCTACACTACACTTCAGGGTTCAAAATTAAGCACTCAGACAATTAGTTAAAACGTTGCGTTTCATCTAATGAGTTGATCTCGAATTCATTTTTCATATGTGCACACATAATCTAGGATTCAGCCACCCATTATTATGAGATCTCTAATTTAACAATTCTCATCCGTCAACCATATTACTTCAAAATGATGTATATTACCCCTTTATTGAGGTAACTAGATACAAATTAAAGTTGATTAGGTCATTGTTTGAAATTTAAAAACTAATTATGTAGTATTAAGGAGTCATTTATTTAAATTGATAGATACCTATACCTATTGCTACACGATGAAGTAATAGTATAATATAACACATAATCATTAATGAAAAGACTAAGGATCCGTTTGCATGAACAGTATTTATAACTTATGATACACAATATTGCATTATAATATATATTATAATGCAATATTGTACATTGTAAGTTATAACTATAACCTTTCCACTCCGCTCTCAATGGAGAGTATACATATTCTGAAATGATTAAATTTAGACGGAGATATTCACATTGTGAGATGTATAGGAATAAAGTACAGAAGGTATTTATTTTCCATACATAATAAAAGAAAGTAGTTCAACATATATAACATTCATAGTTGCACGGGTATATAAGTCAGATCTTTAGCCTTCTTCATCATCAGGATACGTTGTATATACAATCAGCACTCTCCATGAGTTGTCCATCTTCGGGCTTCCGACAGAGATAACCTTCACCATGATCAACCTCAAGATGACTGGTGAGGGTAAATTTGTCAATTTTCTCATTATGGTAGGATTTGCATACAAGGTAGAGCACCATACGTACAACCTCCCCAAGGAGGATAACAAAACTAAGAAGCACCAAGCTAATGACACCCAATCCAACCCTTCCGATCATCCAGACATTTGCCCGATCAACCACCACAAAACGGTTGAATAGCCATATGGTTCCATTGAACAAAAGTTTGCACACCAAGAAGATGGCGAAAGAAACGCCCATTTTACCCTTTAGTAGTTTTTGGCTCTTTCTTAAGGCTTGGAGGCCGCAACTCTCTTCTAGGACTGAAATCGTGTTCGCTAATTGCCAAATAACATCCATGTACCAAGCACCTACCGAGCTTAATATATTAGAAAGGTCATATTTCGAGATATAATTATGTGGATCAATGGGGTGAGCGAGGATTATGATGAACAAAATGGAATTGAATACGAAATTATAGACAAACTTAATGGCCATAACGCAAAGGAGATTCACCATAAGTCGCTTCCAAACCTTAGGGATGATATACATGACCTCTTTGACGGTTACACTCTTGCTTGAGTAGATACAGGCAACAGTGTAAATGACACCCGCCGGTATGAGGGAGGAAATGAGGTGAAAGATGAGGTAAGCAATATGAAAGAGGACAAACCTTGCCACATCCCTCAACAAGATGATACCTGCCATTTCATGGAATTCATTGTTTGGATCTAACACATAGGAGGTTGTGTTACCGGTTACATTGGTGATGGTTGTAACTGTGTTTTGAGTGTCTGATATGTTTTGGGAAATGAGATGATTGGTCTCGATAAGGGCCAAATAGACGAAGGAGAGGGGCAGGGTTAAGGCTAGGGCGACTCGGAGAAAGATTTGGCTCCAAGTGGAGATGATCTTGAAAGACCCTCTCCATATGCCAAAGAACCCTAGGGATTGAAGCTCCTTTTGCTCTTTATCCATGGGCTTAAATCTTTCTAGCTTAATTACTTTGTTTAGAATGGTTTGTTAATTAATGTTTGTGAGTATAACTAATGAGTTTATATAGATTTAAGGGTACGTGACTTTGAGCAAGACTTTGACTTAATCAAAGTTTTGATTTTCTTTGTCTTAAACCAGTGTATAATCGTTTTTATACAAATTATTTCCTAAGATCGAGATCTATTGGATCAGACAGAGTGTGTTGACGTGAACTTTAGTAAAAAAAAAAAAGTGCAATAAGGTGTAGACAATTATATTACTCCTCCGTTCCTTTATTAATGAATTTTTACTAACGTACCTAAGGTGATAAATACTAGAGGAAATGGTACCAAATAGATTAAAAAATGGGCCTATTTGTACAAATAGCCAAGAGGACAAAAAATTGGCCCAAAATAGCCTGGCCATCTAATGCAAATATAATAGCCGGTTTTTTAGCACCGTTGGGAACCGGGTGTAGCAGGTGATGAGAGGGATGGTGTAGCAGCGTAGAGGCGAGCGTCGGCGAAGAAGAAGAGAGGGGAGGGTGAGGCGGTGGGTGCGGGTGAGCCTAAGGGGAATCCCAGTGAGAGAAGTCGGGGCTGGGGCGGACGGTAGCCCCTCGAGGCTTCAATCCTCTTGACTAATTGCCGGACAGCAGCCCGGAAAACAGAAACGGCGAAGAAATTGGGAATACAGGGACTAAGCCGGCAGCGGCCAGAAGTGGGGGAAACAAGGTACGAGAGGGGAGTGGGCTGCAACGGCACCGGTCACCAACGACCAGCACGCCACCGGGACGGCGAAAGCCGAAGCGAGGGGAAGCAGGGTTGCAATTGGAGGAGGCGAGAAAACCAATCGCTCGGGGACAACGAAATCTGCCTTAGCAGACGACCGGAGAAAACGTCGGACTCACGAGAGGAGGCCGAATTCAGTCCAAATAGGGTGGTAGGCAAGAGTTTAGGGCTTCAATTGAAGAAATCGACAACTTGGTGGTGATTTGGGGCTGCAATCGCCGCCTTTTGTTCTAGCCACGAAGGAACTTTGTTCTTGTTGTTATATAATTAGATTACACATTTCCTGATTTCAAAAAAAAAAAAAAAAAAAAAAAGATTACACCATTTCCTTTGCCTTTATGTGTTGTCATGAGAATTGGTTGAGCAGGAGGACTTCACTTTTTTTGACTGCTTGAATTTGCTCAAATGTTTGTAGTGTTGAATGATTTAGCGTGTATCTTTTTTTCTTTTATTTTTTCAAAGTATTGGTTTTTCTGACCGATGTTAAATAGCAGAATTCTAGTAGTGAAATATATACACTAATGGCAGGACAAATTTGTGAATCTGGTATGACAAATTTATGAATTATCAATATCTCTGAACTTATAAAATTATGAACTTGGTAGGAAATATATAGACTAATGTTTGGTAGGAAATATATAAACTAGTGGTAGGACAAATTTGTGAACCTGATAGGATAAATATACGATATTGGTATGATAAAAATGTAATCACCGAAATTCTTAAGGGTATAACTTGACACTAAGGGTAGGATAGATGTACACGAATGGTAAGATATATTTGTACTATTGGCAAAGAAGTAGAATTAATATTGACCAATCCACAAATCCCAGACTAGTAATCATTGAGGCGTGAATAGATGCACAAACATGGTAGGATAGATGAAAGCTATTTAAATTGGTAGAATAGATGCACAAACATGGTAGGATAGATGAAAACTAATGGTAGGATAAAACAACGATATTGGTAGGATCAGAATGGTAGAATTGATGGAAACTAATGGTAGGAGAAGGCAGGCTCCACAGGTAGAAACTGAAGTTATATGAACCACAGATGCAACAGCTATACATGGATATATCATGTGTGATGATGAATCTCAAGCTATGGTCCCTATCCTGGATAAAGTTAGTGCTGCACTGAAAGACAAGATCCAAGTAGTGAAGATTGACACTCAGAAGTACCAATCCATAAATCCAATCTCAATCCAATTTCTACCAATCAAAATTCATGAATCCAATCTAATTCAATGCTAGAACGACTGAATTAGAGCCTCTACCCTTGGATATAATGTTACTTAGGTTTCCTTCATCTTCTGTTGTAGGCTGGAAACCCTCTACCCTTGGTTGTTTTTCTGAAAAATGTGGAATATAATTTGCTACGGTTTCTAGCTTGATTTTCCTTGAAAGCTATTTAAATTGGTATGATAGATGCACAAAAATGGTAGGATAGATGAAAACTAATGGTAGGAGAAAACAACGATATCGGTAGGATCAGAATGGTAGGATTGATGGAAACTAATGGTAGGAGAAAACAACGATATTGGTAGGATCATAATGGAAACCCAGTAATTCATGTATAACTTGACACTAATGGTAGGATAGATGCACACTGATGGTACGATATATTTATACTATTGGAAAAATGTAAATGCATAGTTGACTTTACGAAAAAAATTTACTTCCACATGAATCTCAGAAAAGCAAAAGGAGAAGGCAGGCTCCACAGGCATAGAATGAAGTTATTTCCTGTCAAGTTCATAATCGTATAAGTTCAGAGACATTTATGAATTTGTCCTAACATGTTCGTAAATTTGTCCTACCATTATTATATATATTTTCTGCCAGGTTCATAATTGTATAAGTTTAGAGAGATTCACGAACACATACTCCGTATTAGCCTATGTGAGAGTCGAACTCACATCTTTGTGTGCAAACACAACGCTCTACCAATTGAGCTAATAGACTATTTTCAATGGGTCCTTATGATCGTCTAGGCATCAAGAAGTGATAATTTCGCAGGAAGCAAAAATAGCGCTTGAATCTGTAATCTTAATTTGCAAGTTATGCAGTTGATCAAAAAGAGATGTATAAATTACGAACTCTCTGCAACTGGTCTCGTGAAACCATCACCTTGGGGTAGTTCTGTTATAAGAAAAAGGAATAGCTACAAAGGATATGTACAAGATCACTTACCCATCGATGCCACTGTCATCGGATAAACTTCTTGCACTTTTTCAGGTATGAAAGGACAGTTGTACACTATTGGTAGGACGGAAATATTCTATTGGTAGGATGGGGACTGTATCGTTTTCTAGAATGAACGGGTAACTTTTTCCCCGTCCTTTCCGCTTCTCTCCTATTCTGCCTCAGTTTTTGCAGAGCATGTTATGGTGTTTCAGATCCTCCTCTAAACCTTATATATGTTCTTGGGGGACACCCATCAATGCAATCATTGCATTTTCCCCTCATAAATGCTCCCCCTTTCCCCAAAGGAGGAACCCTGTTTTGGCGCCAAAAATGCATTGACAGCCCGCCAAATCAGCTACAGTGAATCCCCTCTAGATTCTCTCCAAAATATCTACAGGTATGGAAAGACAGGTTTAGCCTATTGGTAGGACCAATTAATTCTATTGGTAAGATGGGCAGTCTACAGTTTTCTGAAATGAACGGAGGATGCCTTTTGGTGCCACATGTCATTGATAGCTACTGACAGCTACAATGTCCCTCCCCTTCACCTGCAACTTCCTCTCCCGGTTGCCTTTTTTATTTGCAAAAAATAGTCACTTTCTACCCCCTAGCAAATAAACAAGGGACATGGCTAGTTGTGCAAAGTTTTTTTTTTTGTCTAAGTTATGCAAAATGGCCTAAAAACCATATAAAATATTTATTTTTTTAATATTTACTTAAGTAATCTCATACTTATTAGTAATAAGTATAATATTATTAAAAAGATTAAATAAAAAATTAATATTCTATGTAATTTTTATCTTTCTAAAAAAAACGTGCAGACTTGAAAAAGTCAAATATTAAAGAACGAAGGAAGTACTGAGTATATATTAACGAGTTGCACTAGAGGCACATCGAACCTAGAGTGGGTCCACTGTATAAAACCTCTCCATGTCTCCCTGTCCCTCCTCACAAAATTCCCACTTTACTATTTTTTTTTTCAATTTAATCATTCTACTTTTTTTTTCTTGGGGATGGGAGAGGCAAAGACACGGGCCGGCCGACAGGTGATCCCGACCACATCGAGTAAAGATTCATACTTAATGGTGGTCTTTTCTTTTTGTTCTTGACTCTTTAGAATTGAGTAAAGATTCATACTTTTAAGAGCGCTTGCAGCAGTGAATCCGAAGGTACATATGTAAACCTGTCAGGTGGAAAAAAAAGGGAAAAAAACAATTGTATAAACCTAGATTATGGGGCTCGCCTGCAACTACCTTAAAAAGTGGGGTTCATGCACAGCAAGTGGCACATATTGCATATATTTGAGAGAAATTTTTTTTGAATAAATAACACTCGTATGTTCTTTTTCAAATATTAAAAAATAAAATTTTCAACTCATATGTTATTATTAAATAAATAAATAATAAATAATTTATCAAATAAAAATTACAATAGTAAAAAGTAAGTTATGAGCCCGATATTCGGTCTCACGAATGAGGGTGGAAAAAAAAAGTTTGACTAGAACTCTTAAGCTGAGTTGGCAGATAAAAAGTAAGTTAAGGGCCCGAGGTCGGGCTCACAAATACAGATGACGGGCACATTTATTGGTGAGACCAATATGCCAACTCATTAGAAGAAAAAAAAAAGAAAAAGGAAGGAGAAAAGTGACGTGGCAATGAGCCCAAGCCAAATTAATCTTGAAGATGAGCCCTAGGAAACGAGGCTCACAAATGCAGAATGTAGGCCATGGGCTGCATTCTTTTTTTTTTTTGTATAAATTGATTTTTTCGGCTTATTTAACAAAAAAAATAATAAATTTTCTTTTTGAATATACTCCATTCGTCCAAAAATACATTGCCTTCTAAGCTCGGGCACGCGAATTAAAGAACCTATTTTACCTCTTAATTTTCCTCATCATTAGTATATTAAAGGTTAAAAGTTAAAACCTTTCATTATCCATATTAAGGTAAATTATGGAAGTTGAAGAGTTTTCTTTAATTTTCCAAGAGTTTTCTTTATTTTAACAAAGTAAAAAAATGTACTTTAGATGTAATAATTACTACCTACACATCTAAAAGTTCATGTATTTCCGATAAAATTTCGAGGCCTAAAAGGCCATGTATTCTTGGACGGAGGGAGTAATAGATTTTTATCTACACATAGACACCCATTTTTTATATGTTTTTTAAAAAAAAAATCACACATTTATAAAGTTATGAGTCCGAGACGGGGCTCACGGATAATTTGCTGAAAAATTAAAAAGATAAATTGGGGCTCGTAAGCTGACGTGACAGTTGAAAAGTAAGTTATGAGCCCGGGACGGGGCTCGCTGATAAACATGGTCTAAGGGCAACTAGACCCTATAGGATTATTTGAACTAATTGCACACCATTGATTTTTTTTTTTCCGGTGTTAATGGCACCACAAAAAATTTGATGGGGCACCCAAAAAAATTAAACTTTCGTGTTTTCAAAAAAGAAAGTTAATGCCATCTGAATTATTTCCTTTTTTATTTTTTAGAAAATATTTGATACAGTATAACTTTCGTGTTTAAAAATTGGAAGGTCAAATTGACTTTATACCTTCTGTTTTTAAAAATCGAAGTGAAAAACTGCTTTTTGCCTTCCGTTTTCTAAATACGGGAGTATAAAGCTGTTTTTTGCCTTTCGTTTTTAAAATACGGAAGTACAAAAAGATTGTTTGTCTTTCGTATTTGATACATGGAAGACTGGAGATATAGTTTGCTTTTAATATGACGAACATATACAACGGTAATACGGTATTTTGCCCTAGTTGTCGCTGATACTACTTTGAATTTGATAGAAGAATGTCAAACCACATATCTGATGGTAACGAAGCAATCAACAATAAGATTCAAATATTTATGAACTTTATAATAGAATTTAATGATAAAAATATATTGATTCAATTAATTTGTGAAATTTGATTATTTTCAACACTATTTCTATTGTTTTTAGCTGGATCAAATGGACATTGTTCTTTTAAAAAATGAGAATTATATCTACTTTTATAACTTTCATTTTTTAAAAATATATGGGGATCGTTTTACAAAAATCTTTAAAAATTGCACTCCCGTTTTTGAAATACGACAGTACAACTTAGCTTTATAACTCCCATTTTTAAACACGGGAGGCATAATAAAAAGCTGTACTCTCGTTTTTAAAAAACGAAATTACAAACTACTTTTATAACTCCCTTTTTTAAAAACAGGAGTTATAACTAAATCTTCAAATTAGACTTCGTACTCTCGCTTTACACACGGGAGTACAAAACCTTTTTGAGTGCCCAACTCAATTTCTTTATGGTGTCCAACCCAATTGCTTCTTTCGTTCTCACTAGTAGAGTTATCCTCACTCGAACCCTGCCCGGTGGAGTATAAGAACTGCTCCACCTAGAATGAGTATAAAAACTTTTCTGCTCGCACTCTCAATGGTAAGGGTGAAGAAGTTTACGGGTGATGGGTGGAGCAGGTGAGATTATTTACCCACGGGCCGGGTGATGGAGTGGCTTCATCCACCCAAAACCCACCCCATTTCCACCCCTACTCAATGGAGGGTATGCTTATTCTGAAATGATTAAATTTAGACAGAGATATTAGCATTGTGAGACGTAGACCTGTCAATCAGGTCATCGTTTCAGGTCATTCGGGTTTCGGGTAAATCAGGTTTCTGATCAATCGGGTTACCACTCGTTACGGGTCGAGCTAAACCGGATTTGTCCCGGGTTTGGGTCGACCCAATGGGTCAAAAAACTCGAATTTTTTAAAAATATTAAAATATTATCAAAATTAAAGTATAATATAAATATGTCAAATTAAACTAAATAACAATATTATACTTCAATTTATAAATATTATTATATAAATATTTTAAGCATAAAAATCATATTTACATAAATAAATGCTCTAAACGACTAAACATACTATAATTATAAAAATATATATATGTTATTTAACTTATGAGTGACCTTAACGAACCCAGTTGCATGAAAAATCTGTTTGGGGTCAATCTGGTGCCTGTGTAGCGTCTACATGTGCTGACTCACCAGGTCAATTTTGACCCAACGGCCGGTCATCGGATCTCGACTCTAAAAGTCCCAGGTAATTCAGGTCCAGGTCACTTTCGAGCCGCTGGTCTAAGACACCGGGTTCAAACCCGCAAAATATATTACCGAACATAAGGGTCGGATTTTTCGGGTCGGATCATGTATTGCAGATCTACTGAGATTTATAAGAATAAATTAAAAGGTATTTATTTTCCATACACAATAAAAGAAAGACAGTATATAACTATATATCATTCAAAGTTGTAGTACGTAGGTATAAAAGTAAAATCTTGAGCCTTCTCCATCATCAGGATACGTTGTATATACAATATTCAGCACTCTCCATGAGTCGTCCATCTTCGGGCTTCAGACAAAGATAACCTTCACCATGATCAACCTCAAGATGACCGGTGAGGGTAAATTTGTCAATTTGCTCATTGTGGTAGGATTTGCATACAAGGTAGAGCAACATGCGTACAAGCTTCCCAAGGAGGATAACAAAACTAAGAAGTACCAAGCTAATGATCGATACCGAATCCAACCCTTCCGATCATCCCGACATTTGCCCGATCAACCACCACAAAACGGTTGAATAGCCATATGGTTCCATTGAAAAAAAGTTTGCACACCGAGAAGATGGCGAAAGAAATGCCCATTTTACCCTTTAATAGTTGTTTGCTAGCTCTTCCTTAGGGCTTGGAGACCGCAACTCTCTTCTAAGACTGAAATTGTGTTCGCTAATTGCCAAATAACATCCATGTACCAAACACCGACCGAGCTTAATATATCATAAAGGTAATACTTCGCGATATACGTACGTTTCTCAAAGCCAGGTTGAGCGAGGAATATGACAACCAAAGTGAAACCGAATAACAAATTATAGACAAACTTAATACCCATAACGCAAAGGAAATTTGTCATCAGTCGCTTCCAGATCGACCTTGGGGGATGACATACATGACCTCTCTAGTAAAGAGCAAATGGCAAACTTTGAGTGAAATTTCACCCAAGTAAAGAGACGGGGTAAGGATCGAATTCGAGACCTCAACATCCCTAGTTCGATGAATTTGCACCTCTAATACGATGAGGACTCTACTAAAACTCGTTGATAATTGTCTACCCCTTATTGCACGATTATACACTTGTTTAAGACAAAGAAACTTCAAAACTTTGAGTGAGTCAAAGTCTTGCTCAAAGTCACGTAAGCCACGTATATTTGTTTGGGCAAATTAAAGAAAATCACCCTTAAAATAAGTGAGTTTTCAAAAACCACCCTTAAAATAAAAGTTTACATAAAACCACCCATAAGTTTATTTTTCTTTCAAAGAACCACTCATGACCATTTTTATATGTGTAAAAAGTGTTTTTAAAAATGTTAAATTCTCAACTTTTGTATTCAATATGACCTAATTATATAACAAAATAACCAAAACATTTAAGAAAATATGAAACTTAACACTTTTTTCATAACTTTTTACATATAAAAACTAAAAAGAGTCATGGGCTGTTCTTTGAAAAAAAATAAATGTATGGATGATTTTATATAAACTTTAATTTTAAGCGTGATTTTTGTGAAAACTAACCTATCTTAAGGGTAGTTTTATGTAATTTACAACACATAAATGTTGAGTAATTTGGCTAACATTACCCTAGTACGTAGATCGACTATTATGACTGGACTTAATTTTACTGGTGGTCACATCATACACTTACAAATTTATAGAAATTGATTAACAAGTACCTACTCCTCCCTCCGTCTAAAGAGGAGTGTGAGAATTTATAGAATTTTTTTTTTGAAATATTCACAATAAAATAAATAATTAATGAAATGCTCAGTTTAAAAAAATTTACCAAAATATTCAAAATTTACAGGTTCGTCAGAAACATGCGGATTCAATTCACGTTTTATGTGCAACTCCCAATTTTAAATTTGGAATGGGAAGAAAATTACAATTTACAAAAAAACACGCGGATTCAAACCGCGTGTCTTTTTTTATTGTGTAGATTTGCAGGAGAGGGAGGAGCTCAGTCGAGAGTCCTTGGCGTACTCGGTGTTAGGAGCGAAATCGAGGATAAGGCAAGCTTGGCGTCGTTGGTGGCTCTCGGTGGTCTGGCGTTGTTGATCTAGGCGCATCAACCAGTTTGAATCCTCAATTCCGATCAGGATCGAGACAGAGAGGGCTTGCGTGAGGTACCGACAATGGACTCGTGGTCCTCTTCCTCTAGAGGTCTTCGATCTCCTTCATCTTCATCTTCATCTTCATCGCGATGATTCCCGATCTAGAAAAGCGGTAGGCAGGAGGCGGTTGAGGATGAAGCTGTAGAGGCGGAGTGGATCGTCGACCGTCACCTGCAAATTGTCGACCGCCACCGCCATCTTCATCTCGTGGTCCTCTCTCCTGCACACCCTCCCTCTCCACCTGCAAATCTCAAAAAAAAAAAAAAAAAAAAAAAAAAAAAACCGCATGTCTTTTGTAAATTGTAATTTTTCTCCCACCCCGGATTTAAAATTGAGAGTTGCACTAACATGCGGATTCAATCCGCCTGTTTATGATGAACCAGCAAATTTTGAATATTTTGACAAATATTTTCAAACCGTGAACATTTCGTTAATTATTTATTTTATTGTGAATATTTAAAAAAAATCGAATTTATACTCCAATAATGACTTTTCTTTCTTTCATGCTCTCTTCTTCATTTTAAAATGAGGGAAATGCACAAAGTAACCCAAAAAACCGAAAGTATTGCAAGGTTAACCCAACCCGGTTTATAATTGGGTGAAATCGGATAATTGGGAAACCCTTGGAGCCGGTAGCAGGTAAGGGAAGGGGGTGCAACCTTCCAATGTGTGACACCTGGCAGCGTCAGATTGGGAGGCGGAAAAATGAGAGAGAGAGAGAGAGAGAGAGAGAGAGAGAGAGAGAGAGGAAGCAAGTCCCATCTGCAGAGGAGAGAGGTGGAGAGAGAGAAAAAGCAATTGAGAGAGGACATGAGGGAGGGAGGGAGAGATCAGTAGAGTGTCAGTGAGGGGGCATAAAAAGATATTGATACTCTTTCACTTCGAAGAAACAATTGGGCGGGGGTTTATTTGCAGATTGACGTGTCAGCAGTTAGTTTTAACTGGACACCCAAAGCAAAATGACATGACACATATTGGAATCGGCTGGACAAGATTTATCGGAGAAACAGATTCTCCGTCGACTTCGGATAGAAAATGGATAAGTTTGCTTTCGATAAAGGTTATGCGAGAGGTGTCTCCCTCAAATCTGAAGCAAATTTACCCATTTTCTATCCGAAGTCGATGGTGAATTTGTTTCTCAAATAACTAATGTCCAGTCGATTTCAATATGTGTCATGTCGTTTTGCTTTGGGTGTCCAGTTAAAACTAACTGCTTACATGTCAACCTGCAAATAAACCCCCACCCAATTGCTTCTTCTTCGAAGTGAAACAGCAACAGTAAAGTTGCAGAGGAGAGAGGACCCTTCCATCTCTCTCTGTCCTATCCCCACTGATCTCTCTCTCTCCTCTGCAACTTTACTTTTCTTTTTTCACATACACACACTCTCTCTCTCTCCCTCCTCTGCAGGCTTTCTCTCTCCATTGCAGACTTTCTTTTACTTTTCTCTCTTTGTCTTATCCTCACTAATCTCTCTCACATCTGCAACTTTACTTTTCTTTTTCACTCCTCTCTCTCTTTCATGTCCTCTCTGTCCTCTGCATACTTTCTCTCTCTCTCTCTCTGATTTTTTTTTATCAAAAGCAAACTTACCCATTTTCTATCCGAAGTCGATGGTGAATCTGTTTCTCCGATAACTCTTGTCCAGTCGGTTTCAATAGGTGGCATGTCGTTTTGCTTTTGGTGTCCAGTTAAAACTAACTGCTTACACGTCAAACTGAAAATAAACCCCAGTCCATTTGCTTCTTCTTCGATGGTTTTTCTCTGAAACTGAAGATTTAATTTAAAGTATATTAATGCCCCCTTACCGTCACTCTTCCCCCCTCCATCTCTGTCTCTGTCTTATCCCCTTTGTCCTCTCTCTTTTTACCGTCTGGGCTTAGGGAGGAGGGCGACACTAGAACTAGGGAAACATTGAGTGTAAAGTTGTTATATTGTTTATTCATCAATAAAAAAAACAAAGTGGTTCACCAAGCCTCTGCGAGGGCTCCTCCACTTCGATTCCACCTTCTCTACTCCAAATCCAGCCTCCACTCGCCTCGAATTGACCTGAAAAAGCCATCAGAACGAATGTGAAGGACGAAGGCATCAAACGTCTCCACATTCAGAGCAAACTTTGTAAGCTTTTATAAGTTTCGAATTTCACATGACAGGAAGAGTTATAAACATGACATCTGACTACTACAAACATGACATAAATCAAAGTGTCGGCAAATCCATTAAATGTTCAAAGGTATCTCAAGATTAAACATATCCAATTCGCTCTACTCGTGGTATTTCGTATTCCACAGAGTCGTTCCCCAATTTCCCCAATTCCTCCAATTTTGCCAATTTCCCCATCTAACTACAATCCATTAAATGTTTGGCATACATCTCCTGGTGGACACTGAGCAATGTGGGCAGGACGTGCGTAACAGGCTTGAGCATGTCGGTCAGCTGGTGCTCCTTTATGAAGTGGGTCCTCGGGGACAGCATAAATGGCCTGCACAATTAAGGTAAATTGGCAGTCGCACATCGACAATACTAAATTTCGTTGATCAACACTACGCAAACCATACCTCGCCTGTTGTCTATGAATGGGGAACCCTTTTTAAAGAGAGGCTATTCGACATGTTCTCTTGTGCTTGATATCCTGCACAATTGGGAAGCAAAGCAAAACCTTAGGACCCTCTACACACATGACAGTTAGAGTTATAAATATGACATCTGACTACTACAAACATGACATAAATCAAAGTGCCGGCAAATCCATTAAAGGTTCGAAGGTATCTCAACATTAAACATTTCCAACTCGCCCTACTCCTGGTATGTCGTAATCCACCCAACAGTTCTCCAATTTCCCCAATTCCGCCAAAATCCCCAATTCCTCCAATTTCTCTTATTCCCCCCAAATCCTCAATTCCTCCAATGTCTTCAATTCCCCCATCTAACTACAACCAATATATCCATTTTCCTCCATCTCACCCAAGCCTTCCCCAATTTTACTTAATGTTCAAGACCAACTGTTATTTTCCCCCAATTTCCCTTCTATCCCCCTCCCTCGTCAAAACCCCTGTTCGGAAACTTTTAATCCCTTGATTTTTACATGCCGATTGCTGCTACTTACATGACAAAGGGAACCTGGAATAGAAATTTCGCTCTTCACCAAGTTTTAAACAATGGCAAACACATTTGGTTCTTCCACTCGATTCCTCGCCCTATCATTTTCTGCAATCGGTAACTAATCGAGGGCGTTAGGGTTTAGGGTTTACTTACTTAATATCGTTATTTGTATGCGGTGTCTGTTGCTTGTTTGATGTCCGCTTCTTCTTCCTTCCGTTTTCAAATCTGCAGACTTGCTCTTGTTCTTCTTTGAACTCCTTCCTCTTCTTCCTTCCGTTTCAAATTTGAGAGAGAGAGAGAGAGAGAGAGAGAGAGAGATAGCAACCCTTTGGCCTTCCCCTTCCCCTTGAGATGACAGGTTTTTTTAAAAACTGTCAATTCCCCTTCCATCCACATGTCTCATTCTCTCTCCTCCATAAATGCAACCGGTCTCATCCCTCTATTGTAACCGGCTGGGTGCAATTTTTTAAGGGGTTAGGGGTTACTTTTTGCAATTAATAGTGGATAGGGGATATGAGGTGCAACCTAACCGGGTTTTTGGGTTAGTTTTGCAAATGCCCCTTTTAAAATATACTACGGAGTAATATAATTTTTTCAACTTTTTAATCGGAGTATATTTTTTCGAAAGCTAAAAATTTTATTTAATTTTTTAATAAATGTTTAAAAATGATTTCATATTATGAATATATTTTGAAAAAAATTATTATTTTGTAGAGTTTTTAGATTTTTAAAAAAATATGTTAAAAAATCAAATAATTTATATTTTAAGACGGATAAATAATAATTTTAAATGAATCTATCATATGCTCAATTGTTGATCATTATGTTGGGAAACTTAAAAGTCCAATAAAATTAAATTTATTATAAATTTTATTTAGATATTATTAAAATGTCAAATAATTTCAAATAAGAAAATAATATGGGGAAAACTAATTAAAATACCCCGATCTTTGGGGGTATAGTAAAAATATATCCTCAACTTTCAAATGTAATAAAAATATCCCGACCTTTGAGGGTGGTGGTAATATATTACCATGTGTTTCACGGGTAAAAAATGCTAACAATATAGCTTACATGGGTTTTTTTTTACAAGACAGCATACATGTGAGCCTTTTTTTACAAATTAACACGAAAATTGGGTTTTCTTGAACGGTTTCCTTTGGGAAAAAAAAAACAAGCAACTAATCTAGTCAAAATTGCCTCAAATTAACACAGCCCGACTATTTCTAACACCAAACCGACAACAAAACTAAACCGAAAACAACGAAGAGGGAAAAAAAATAAAACTTACCCAACCAAGTCCATGAACGAGTCAGAGATGAAGAAGATGTGAGAGAGACAACTCAAGATAGTCGATCACGAGGGAGGAAGACTGACATTTAAGAGGAACCATGAGCTACTTGGAAGCCAATTCAAGATGCGAGCAGTCGACCACGAAAGAAGATGTGAGGGAGGAAAAGACGTTGGGTATGAACCCGGTCAAGCTCGTTAATTTTTTTTCCTAAGGACATTATTTAAGAAAACCCTTGTAAAAAAAATTCACGTAGGCTGCCTTATCACCATTTTTGAATCGTGAAAAAACTTGTGGTAATATATAACCACTACCCTTAAAGATCGGGATATTTTAATTACATTTGAAAGTTGGGGATATATTTTTACCATGCCCCCAAAAGTGGGGCATTTTAATTAGCTTTTCCAATAATATGCAACGATATTTATTTTGGAACGTAAGACTATAAACTTTGACCAAGTCAAATCAAGTCTACCTCACTCATTCCTTCATGGTAGTACGGAGTATATTATAACCATGATAAATATTATTTAATTAGAATCTCAAAAACACCAAAGAAGTGAAGAGAGAAGGAAGCCATGAATAGAAAACAGAAAGGGCTTCAATTTCCAGAGTTCTTTGGCATCAAATCCACATGGAGCCAAACCTTTCTCCGACTCGACTTAGCCATTACCCTCACTATCTCCTTCTTCTGCTTGATCCAACTCAAGATCCATCATCTCCTTTCCAAAGGAATTTGTGACATCCTTCTCCATCAAATCAATGTCATATGTATCTACTCCACAGCCAAGAAACCAACATCTGAAGAATCCATGAATCTCGTCGACATCCTCAAGTTTTGTAAGCGGTTTGTAGTGAGTTTCCTATGCTTTGTCGCCATGAAAATTGTTTTTACCATTGTACTAAATTTGATTGGTTTTTCAAATATTGATTCGACCAAGTATATGTCTTCGGGTATATTACACTCGGTAGGTGATTGGTGGATGGGTTTGGTTTTTAGGGTAGCAATCACAATTTCGATGTACGAAGAGAGTTATGGATTCCAAGCTATAAGGAAAAGCATAAATATGGTGAAGGGTAAAATGGGTATTTCGATTGCAATCTTCTTGGTGAGAAACCTTTGCTTTAGTGGAACGACCCTACAGCTGTTGAAAAGTTTTGTGGTGTTTGTTGTGTCAAATGGTGGGATGCGAACAAGGGCAGTGTTCTACCTTTGTTTTGGTGCCATTAGCTTGCTACTTCTCACCATTGCTATCCTCCTTGAAGCTTTTGTGAAGATGGTGTTCTATTTGTATGCAAATAAATCTCTTAAATTCTGTTGAACCCGGTTTTGTAATGTTAGCTTAAGTGTGTCGTTTTGTACAAAGCATTATAAATAGCCTTCGTCGGGTGTAACAAACTGATTAATTCAGTTGGAATAACAAACTCAGTTTTCTAGCTTCCTTTCTCCATTTCTCTGCAATTCTCAAGCTCCTTCAATGGAGGTTTCCATTCTTGATTCCAACTGATAACAAATTCTCTGCAATTCTCAAGCATTATAAATAGCTTAAGTGTGGGTTTCTGCTATCGTCTTTCCGGCGGCGAGACGCCGTGGCGGCTAGTTGTCTCCCCGTGTTCTCGCTATTCGTAGTTCATCTCTGGATCTTCGCGACTTCTATTGGATCGGTTTGTTCGTGGTTATCTTCTGTTGGGCTCGGATCTTTTGACCTTAGCTAAGTTATATATGTTTGTTTTTGTTTTCGTTTCATGATGGTTTGTCCATCTGCCGGTGTTTCCGGCCTTTCGATTTAGGAGAAATCGGTAGGGGTGGGCATGGGACGGGATTTGCTGGATGCGAACTCTTCGTTCCGCGTCCCGTCCCGGGTAATTTTTGCGGGACGGGATCGGGACAGGATTGAAATTTTTTTTCCCAAATCCCACCGGGATCGAGACGAAATACGGAACGGGATTTGCGGGATTTGTGCCCACCCCTAGAAACCGGTGATGTCTGCTATATCAAATCCATGCCTCTTTCATAAAATAAAAATAAAAATAAATATAAAACATGAGCCCCAACCTCTGGCTTCCATCCAAAAGAAGGTGGAATATAAGCCATATACTTGAGGTGATAGGGACGTCACTCACGGAGGAACAAAAACAAACTACAAGTTTCAGATGGTGGATTGTCTGGTGGATAAGGAATCAAATTATATTTAGAGATGCTAAAGTACCGTCGCATGAAGGAATTAAAAAGCTACTTAGCGAAAAAATCGAAGACTGGAAAACAACGAGCAAATGGAATGAGATGTATGAGGATGAAGCTTCGCCTGCAAGGAAAAACAATGTCATTACAGATAGGAAGAAGAAACTATTGGGGAGATGGAAGAAGCCCCCAAAGGGACTTTCAAACTAAATTTTGATGGCTCCTCCGTCTCGAACAAGCTTAGTACAATAGGGTACATCATCCGAGACTGGAACGGCAACCCTTTGAGTATGGGGGGAAATCGACAGGTGGGCAAACTCCGATTATGGCAGAAGCACTAGCTCTTCGACTAGGACTTGAAAAAGCAAAGGAAATGAGACTAAACGACCTCATCATAGAGGGAGACTCCAGAATCATAACAGATTCTTTACAAAATAATTCCCATTGCCCATGGGAAATTGAGCTAATCATGTCAGATATACAATCCATCCTCCTAAACTTTAAAATTAAACATTAAAATCTCTCATATTCCCCGGGATGGTAACCAGGTAGCAGATAGGGTTGCACACCTTAGCTACTCTATTAGGGGACCTAATTCCTTTAGCGATAAAGGTCTTTATGACCTCATCCGAAAGGATGCTTTCGGATAGGGAAACCATCCGAATCCTTTCCTAATAAAAAAAAAAAAAAAAGAAGGTGGAATATAAGCATTGATCCACCTAGAGCGAGTATACAAAATACGAACCTTTCCCCTTGCGCTCTCAAATTCTCAATGGAGGGTATACTTAGGCCTGTCTACGGGTCGGACCAGCCAGGTCGACGGGTCCGAGCCGGCGGGTTACGGGTCGGGAAAGGCATGACCCACACCCGAATCCGGGAAATAGCCGGGTCGGCGGGTTAAATGACCCGGTGGGTCACGGATCGACCCATTTCTTAAAAAAAAATATTTTTTAAAAAATTTTACCCTAAATCAGCCATTTTCAAAAAAAAAAAAAAATTGTCGACCCGACGGGTCAATTTCACAAAATCCTCAACCCGAACCCGTAACCCGCCATGACCCGTAACCTGTCTGATCCGGACCCGTCGGGTCACGGGTTGACCCGTGACCCGTGGACAGGCCTAGATATACTTATTCTGAAATGATTAAGGGCTCGTTTGTTTATATGAGAGGGGAATGGAATTAAATTTTACATTTAAAATATATACATGATCATCATTTTTTGTGAGCCTAGAAAAAGGGATGGTGGTAAATGATTAGAGCATACTAGAGGTATTAGTAACCCTCCTTAAAATTAGGGAATAAAATGTGAGAAAAGGTAATAAATTTTGTATGAAAAATTAGAGAAAAGTGGTAATGATTAAAATAATGATCAATGAATCTTAACCTAAATATGGACTATATTCATATAGGTAATTATTAATTTTCCATATACAAAAACAAACGGGGTAAATTTAAACGGAGAATAACATTGTGAGATGTATAGGAATAAATTACATGGTGTTTATTTTCCATACACAATAAAATAAAAGAAAGTAGTAGTTCATCAACATATATAAAAGTCAAATCTTGAGCATTCTCCTTCATCAGGATACGTTGTATATACAATCAGCACTCTTCATGAGTCGTCCATCTTCGGGCTTCCGACAAAGATAACCTTCACCATGATCAACCTGATCGAGATGGCCGGTGTCAATGAGGGTAAATTTGTCAATTTGCTCATTGTGGTAGGATTTGCATACAAGGTAGAGCACCATACGTACAACCTCCCCAAGGAGGATAACAAAACTAAGAAGCAACAAGCTAATGACACCGAATCCAACCCTTCCGATCATCCCGATATTTGCCCGATCAACCACCACAAAACGGTTGAATAGCCATATGGTTCCATTGAACAAAAGTTTGCACACCGAGAAGATGGCGAAAGAAACGCCCATTTTACCCTTTATTAGTTGTTTGCTCTTCCTTAGGGCTTTGAGGCCGCAAATCTCTTCTAGGACTGAAATTGTGTTTGCTAATTGCCAAACAACATCCATGTACCAAACACCTGCCGAGCTTAATATATCTGAAATGTCATACTTCGCGATATAGTTATGTTTCTCAATGCCGGGGTGAGCGAGGAATATGATGATCAAAATGAAACCGAATACCAAATCATAGACAAACTTAATACCCATAACGTAGAGAAGATTCACCAAAAGTCGCTTCCAGACCTTGAGGATGACATAAATGACCTCTTTGACGGTCACTACACTCTTGCCTGAGTAGATACAGGCAACAGTGTAGATGACACCCGCAGGTAAGAAGGAGGAGATGAGGTGAAAGATGAGGTAAGCAATATGAAAGAGGGTGTACCTTGCAATGTCCCTCAACAAGACGATACCTGCGATTTCATAGAATTTGTTGTTTGGATCGAACACAAAGGGGGTTGTGTTACCGGTTACATTGGCGATGGTTGCAAGTGTGTTTAGAGTGTCTGATATGTTTTGGGAAAGGAGGTGATTGATCTCGATATCGGTCAAATAGATGAAGGAGAGGGGCAGGGTTAGAGCTAGGGCGACTCGGAGAAAGATTTGGCTCCATGTGGAGATGATCTTGAAAGACCCTCCCCATATGCCAAAGAACCCTAGGGATTGAAGCTCCTTTTGTTCTTTATCCATGGGCTTCTTTCTAGCTTAGTTACTTTGTTTAGAGTTGTTTGTTGATTAATGTTTGTGAGTATAACTAATGAGTTTATATAGTAGATGATGGGTGACTTTGAGCAAGACTTTGACTTGATCAAAGTTTTGATTTTCTTTGTCTTAAACCAGTTTATAGTCGTTTTATACAAATTATTTCCTAAGATCGAGATCGATTAATGAATCAGACAGAGTGTGTTGACGATCGAGAAGTTTAATAAATAAATAAATAAATAAAGTGCAATAATTAAGGGGTAGACAATTATATTACTATGTACTATATTAACGAGTTGCACACTTGCACTGGAGGCACTTGCCGGATTGCCGCACATCGAACAAGGTGCAATTTCAAAAAAAATAATGCGGAATTAAATGATGCTTCCTTGACAACTACTCCGTATTGTTTTTTTTAAATGAGGAACTCATCTTTGGTGACAAATTTTGGGCACATGACCCAACCGGCAAGAGTCACGCACCAGGTACTCCATATTGTTTTCCTTCTTAAAAAATGGAAAGTTTTGCTTGTTCTTTCATTTATGAAGTTGGATGTCTTTTCGTGTTAATTTGTCAAATGGAAAAACTGTGGAGGTTCGATCGACACCTGAATGTTCGTGAGAGAGTCCAAATTTTAAAGCGTCCACGATTGCTCAGTGTTGTTTCTCCCGCTGGTGGCCACTTCTAATATCCCGACGTTTCTTCTCCAACTTCCCAATGATGATTTGTGATGTTAGCCTGTTTTTTCTTTTGTTATTTAGTTGCTTCTCATGATTGTTTGCCCATCTACCGGATTTTTCGATCTCTCAATATATCGGATATGGTTGTTTGGTATATTGAATCCTTACTTGTATATTAAAAAAAAAAGTTAGGCCTTGGCAAGGACTTAGTGTCCGGAACATCGAGAGGGGTGGGAAAAGCCCATAGTGAGTTGTGTTGTACTTTACGGCAACCCAACCAGGTGATATTCTCCTAGGTTCAATGGGAAAAAGAAGTCAATGTTACAACTGGTGAGAAGCACATGAATTCATTTTCATTCTTCCCCCCCTATGGTCTATTTATTCCTGCATGTGTTTAAGTTCTCTTAATGAATCTATAGACCTGGTTGGATTTGGGCTTCATCCTTAGAGCGCTCAGAATATTGGGATCCTAGGCACATGGCCGTAAGGTGCCGAGCTTATCTGTAAATAGTTTATCTGAAAAGAGTGTGTGTGTGGCATTTCCGGTTTGTCAACATGGTTCTTAGAAAAAGACTTTGTTCACCGCCTAGATAAACTTTGAAATGCTTACCTTTTTTAAAAATGAGAGAAAGGGAAAAGAAACCTTTGCTGATGCTTCTTACAGGCTTGTCATAGATAAGGTGAAGAGTGGGACGAGACCAGGGTTGGAGGGTGGTCGTAGATCACCTGAAAGCTCAATCTTGGAGTAGATAAGAAAGCGAAGAGTTGGAGTAGATAAGAGACCTTGCACCCTCCCCAGGCCGGGACCATAGGTATAGGAATCAATCCACTGTCTCGTTGCCCGAGGAATCAGTTACAGTAGAGCCAAAGGCAGTGAATTGTTACGATGTGTGCCTCCGGAAGCGCGCATGCGGGTGCAGGTCTGTGCAGCAGAAGCACAGCAGACAATGAATCTATGCTATGGGTCGCATGCCTTGTTAGACGACCCGTGCTTCAAAAAAAGAGGTGCCAGCCCTAGGCGGAGGGGAGAGCGTAGATCGCCTTTACCAGGGGGATGAGGCTCGAATTTGAGTTGACTCCCGCGGCCTCTCGGTAGAAGAGGGAGAAAGCCCAGTCCTCTATCTCAGTCTCAACAGAAGGTAAGAGGAAGGGCCATTCCCGAAAGAGGGAATGGCTAAAAAGGAAAAGCGCCTTCATCATGTCAAGCTTCAGGCAACCGCTTTCTTGGATGATCTGCGGTCCATAGAATGGATCGTTCTCATGGGCGATGATAAGACCTTCGCCGATGTGCCTGCTTTTCACTATAGCTTCCTGATTAGGCCGGCTCTGGGAGGATCGGCGCCTATTGTTGCTAGGATTTCTGAGAGAAGCTTGTAGACAGTGTTACACAGGCTTTGAGGAGCGGCCTGAAATCTTTCAACCGATTTCAAGTTTGGAAGAAGAGCAATGAGCATAGTGTTGAACTTCAGTACCTTCCGAGATTGCCATCGATATTTCCTCTCCACCAACTACCTTCTTTCTTATTAAAAAAGAAGTGAGGGAAACCGTCAGGCCCCACTCACAAACTAGCTGCCCTCTCACCTTAAGCATTTTTTCCATTTTTAAATTGTCCACTAGCCCCATTCATTATTGGAATGCTCAAGCTCAATATCATCTTTTTTTTTTCTATCAACGAGGCAAGTGAGAAAGCACTGAGACAGATAGAAGTGTTCCGTATAGGTTCGTATATATACTGTGGTGCTATATGATCTTTAACTATAGGTCTTGCGCAGTTAGTGTGTTTGCTAAAGTCAATATACGAGTCACGGAGTAAGAAGAAGTGGTAACGGTCGATGGATGTTCATATTGAAGTATTTGCTGACTGAAGCCTTACATCAAGGTGACAGGATTCGAACCTATGGCCCTCTGTACCCAAAACAGATGCGCTGACCAGACTGCGCTACACCTCGTCTCACCCTCCGAAGCATATAGATCTACCCGATCGATGAAGACTCGAACCGAACTCGCTCATCCTTTTTGTCACAAGGCCCCTCTTGATTGAGGGGGAACCGCTTTTTTTAGAAAATCTGCCTCCAGCAAGCGCTTGCCTTGAGTTTTCACTTCAGTGAACCCGACGCGAAGTTTTTAAACCTGAGCGTAGCTATGTCACGTGAAGTGAAGAACTTCTGCTTCCTCTTTTAGACACCTTCTCTGATTATTCTCAAGAGCACAAGAGCTAGGGTAAATAGATAGCTATAGTACAGAGTTTAAGAAAGATATCCCTTTTCCAGGGGGACCGAAAGAAAGGGAATATCCAGACTTCGAAATAATGCTAAAGTGATAAGTGATAGAAGAGAAAGTTATTGAACTGAAAGCAAAGCACAACTGGAGATTCTTCAAACCAAGATCAGGATAAAGGAAGAAGATGAAAAAAATGGAATTGGCACACAGGCCCGCTAGGAGCTCATCAAAAAGTCCAACTGGAGCAAGAGCTCCCTCGTTTACCCTGTCTCCAGTCATGCTTTACTTTATGGCATATGTCTGAATTTCCGCATCCGTATTAGTTTCTTTTTTTTATTCTTATAAAAGAATATTCATGGTATCCGATCTGCTATCACCGCCCATGCTGTTGCTATTCTGGTTTACCTTTCTTTCTGTTACTTCTTCGTCTACCGCATTTCCTCTTTGCCGTATTCTCTTCCATTTATCGTATCGGGAATTCTTTCCTCTAACTATTGGTATTACATTATACTTCAAAATACTCATATGTAGTATCCTCATATTCTGATATTCTATTTCTTTGTAATCATATTATGGTATGATGTACTCTTCTGATCTGTAGCAAGGGTCTATCCAATATTAGCCGATTTTTTTTAGTAAGAGGGCTTTTGTTAAAGCAATCGAATAGGAAGTAGTTCACCTGTAAAAAGTCTCTTAAAATGACTTTATTAATAACAACTTGAATGAAACTTTAAAAAGAAATCATGCTAGCGAAATAGGACAGAAGATAAGAGTAGTGAACAGCGGGAAAGGGCTGCCGGATAGGCAGAAGCAAAAATCCTGGAATCACTTTCATGGCAATTTTAGCAAAAAAAGTTTGAAAGTTCTGATATAGGAGACCGCAAGGAAGATGCTAAAAAAGGCTTTATAGCTACATTTATGTTTCAGTATGCTAGACCCCTCCTCTAGTTCAAGAGCTTTAGGCCGGATACTCCCTCTGCTCTAGTTGCTTTTCTATGTTAAGTGAATCGCTATAATATAAAAAGAAAATATAAAAAATGACAAATGCCTAACAACCGATGAAGGGCTAAAGAATGGCGACCTCTGTGAGCTACCTCCGGACCATGAAAGCGCTCAAAAGAAGACGGTAATCAACCACTGTCCTTTCGTGATGTTCTCATGCAGGTACAGCACAAGGGCTCATGCTATCTTGAGATCTCGGAACCGGACCGGAGTCTGAAGGCTTTAAATCAGACGAGTGGGAAGAAGATGAGCAGCAGATCCATAAGCAGGCCCTTCGAATTGTCCCCCTGTGATCAACATTAATAGATAAACTTAAAAGAAAACCACCATGGAGTCAGTCTCTTATAGTTAAGGTTCTGGGTAAGACAGTAGAGTCTAAATTGATAAATTCTAAAATTATGAAAATGGGATTGAAAATACATATAAATGACATTCATCCTAGCAAAAACCTCTTCCAGAGTCTGTTTTTAGCAGCAAATAGGGAGGTAGTCGTTTTCCGATCCATTTTTTTTATAACCTAAAACCTGGACCCGCTTTACGATGTCTTAGTCGAACCCCTGGAATACGACGCCCTGCTCTTTTCATATCATGGGATTGAATACCCTGACTTCCGTCAGGCTCCCGAGAAAGCTATTTCAGCCTGCCGGGCAGTTAAGGGCAATTCCTACGTCCCTCATCGGTCTGAATCCCCACCCCCGCGGAAGGATGACAGTTTACGATCCTGTTTCAGCTGTCTGAACTAAAGCCAGTCAACTCGAAACATCCTGAGCAGTTACGGCAATTCACTCTTGGAGTTATGACAGTGGTTCTTATTTTCTTCTTTTTTTTTTCCGAAGCCCGTAAACCAGCTAAGAGAGACTTTCATTGGGACCGTACCACTTTTCGTGATTAGGAAATTGATTCTTGAATCTTTAGTAATAGTTATCCGGAGAATCTCTTTACTCGCCAAGGAAGGAACTCATCCCAGCAGTGCCTTCTTGTGAGTGCTAGTCGGCTACTATCCTTGAGAATGGGTGTTCTCCTGTGCTCCTGTAATAAGTCCTTACTATACCTAATGCGCAATTGATCTTATCCTCTACGTCCCGGGCGCTGAAGTCTAATCATGCTGTGCGAGTAGCTGACCTGGCCTGCCTCCAACCCTTCGCCTTGCGGCTCACCTGATCTACGACCACCCTTCGCTCTTAAACATTCTTCCATAACACTTATTCGCGCCTATTCTATCTCGAACAGAGAACGAGGAAGGCCCTTAGGGGAATGATCTTCCTCCTCTTATAGCGGCTTCCTATTAGTAAAAGTATGACTCTTTGAGATCTAGACCAGGCAAAGCCCTTTCCATTCTTGTAGCAGGGCGCAGTCCTAATTGATTGTTTCATCGTCTTTCTTTGATTGAAACATTTTTTGGACCAAGCGAAGAGCTTATTGTCTTCCTCGGCTGCCGAAGCCAGCCTCCTAAAATATCAAATGAAAGAAATGCTTTCCCCACTACTCCTATTGATAGGACGACTGCTACTTTCAAATACAATAAAGATAGCTATTTCTTTCTCCTAGTGACTACCCCGAGTAAAGACTACTGACCTTAAACCGTTAACGGGATTTTTTACATTAAAAAATAGATTATTTATAAAGGCTTCCTCTTCCCCTTATTCTTTAAACCAGTCTGACTCTTCCAATTTTGTAGAGTTGGGCGGGCGAATCAAGATAAATGACTAGGGGATTTCCTGCCAGAGTTCCTTCCCTTGGGGTGTCATCAATGTTGGCAGATCAGTTAATGCTGAAGCAGAACCATCTGCTGCCGCTGGAGTGCCTTTCCCGCAATATATGTTGTCAGGTAAGTTTCCTTAGTCTTAGTGGAAAGCTAGGGATCAAAAATTCCCTCGGCAGGGTCAAGTTACTTTAAAAAAATGAAAAAAAAAGGGGGGTACTTAGTAATCCCTTATAGGAGTCTTAACATCTATTTCTGAGCTTTAAAGATGCTATTTCGGATTAGATCTTCAAGTCTTCACTGGATTCACCTGAGTAGATGTTCTCAGTCTTTTTTCCAAAAACTTATGTAATTCTTAGCTCGGCAACCCTTATTCAAATGTTCGATTTGCCCCGCTAAGCCTCAGATATTCTAATGGAAGCAAAACTTCTACGTTACGCCCAGCGGCAAAGAGTAGGCGAGGAAGGAAGCCGAGAAGTTTCGGAGGGGTTTTTTCTTTCTTTTTATCCTAAATAGCTCAGGTTCAAATTGAAGCTGAAGTCTTGGCCAGTCGGTAATAGTAAGAACGAAGAGTTAGAACTATAAGAGGAGGCGCGGACGTCACGGTTCCTTCTTTCATTTGTGAATAGTTTGAATCTGTAAATCAATAGTATGCGCAGACGAGCGCTTGGGCTTTTGCCTACCCCAGCTCTATCCATAGCGTAGTAGGGCAAGAAGCCGATCAGCGACCTGAAACAGAAGATTCACCAACTTTCCTTGTGATTTCTCCTTCACAATAAAAAAAGTTTTAAAATTAAACATCAGGTATGGTATTTTAAAGCCCTTCTCCCTTAATGAGTTCTTTCCACTTATTAGTGCTGGAAACGGCGTTTCAAGATCAATTTCGAGATGGATTGCCCGCCCCTCTAAAAGGCTATCGGGTTGTCATCGACGTTGACAAAAAAAAAGCCTCCGCAGTTTTAGTTTAAAGCTTAGCTCGGGCTAGGGAAAGGGCCGACGTGCCCGAGAACCATACATCAATTACCTCAAGGAAGGGAAACTCCCAGAAGACAAGAATAAGGCTGCCAAACAACTAAGGCATATATCAGACTTTGAAGATCCTCTTTTAAAAGTGTGAAAGAATGGGAAGATGATGTTGTGCGTCGCCACCAGTGATATTAAAAAGACCCTAGCAGAAGTCCATAATGGGGAAGCCGGTCCACACCAAGGGGGCAAAAGGCTTGTTCAACAATTATTGTTTCAAGGATTGTACTGGCCTACTATAGAAGCAGACGCTCAGGAATATGTCAAGAAATGCAGACCCTGCCAGATATATGCCAATGCTATTCACGTGCCTCACAAAACTCTTCAGCCCATTAGCCTTTCACACTTGGGGACTAGATCTTATTGGTCCTATCACGCCAGCATCCTCTAAAGGGCACATTTGGATCCTAGCTGCCACAGACTATTTCACAAAATGGGTTGAAGCGGTTCCATTGAAAAAGGCTACCGGAGCAGCTGTAGCCGATTTTTTTTTCTTAAGGAAAATCTTATCTGCCGATTCGGCATACCAGCAAGGAGAATCTCATTTAATGGCACGCCATTTGTAAACAAAGAAGTGACAGGGTTGATTCAGCAATATAATCCAGCTAACATCTACTCCTTACTACCTAAAAGGTAACGGTCAGGCTGAAGCAACAAACAAGATCCTCCTAAGGATATTAAGCAAGACCGTCTATGATAACCAGAAAGCTTGCCATACTATTCTTCCAATAGCTTTATGGGCATACAGAACCTCCCTAAGAGAAGCTACGGGCACCACGCCATTCAACCAGGTTTTTTGGTAAAATGCTGTCCTGCCCATTGATATCTTATTGCCAGCCAAAAAGCTTGCAAAATGAAGTGAATTGCCCAGAGAGGACAGGATAGAGCTCCTGGAGGAACAAAGAGAGAAAGCAGCACAGCACGCTGCTGCTTATACTGAAAGAATCGCGTCAGCCCCGAATGGTCCACCCCAGAACATTAAAAGAAGGAGACTTAGTTCTACGGGCTGCTCAGCACATAAGGCAGAATCAAAAGCCACCCACTTGAGAAGCTAGTCGCCAGAAAGAAGCTCACTCAGGAAGATAAACAGCGAATCCAGTCGGAGAGGAAGCATCAATCAGCGCATAGGGAATCCGGTGATGGAAAGAGTGCTCAAGAGCAGCCCCCGGTTCAATCGATAGGCCGAAAGCGAATGTAGAAAAAAAATCTTTATGAATTGGGTTGGGAGGAATAAATGTTCCCATCCCCACGGAGTGATTGATGGAATCGAACAGATTCGGTTGGGTCGACCTTCTCTATTACCTAGTTGCCCATCTCTCGTCCTTATCCCTCGTCTGCGGGCACTACCCACAATTAAGAGTTTCTCCCGGTCCGGCTAGAGCAATGCAGGGAGTTAGAGTGGGGTCTTTCCTTGCGCTCAAGGCGTATCACGGATATTAGTCGGCAGCTAGCCATGAGCAATAAGAACATGTTTTATCCTACCCAAACCAAGCATATAAATGAGTCGATCCCATCCCGAATCCAGCTGACCCGACTCCCCTTTTTGAATTCCCATCCAACCCTCCCATTCTTTTGAGATCGGACAGATTCCTGCTGTTGAGAAGGGTGTTAAGAAAAATGGGATTGAAACGCTTCATCTTGATCAATTGAAGCTTCCTGATTCGCTTCAAGTTTCAGTTTCCAACTCTGAGAAAACTGACCAGGAAGTGGATGAGGAGGGTTTTCCAGTGGTGAAGCCTAAATCTAAGGCTCGAAAGAAAATTATCCCTTCACAGCCTCACTCAGATCGCATTACCAGATCAAAGACCAATTCATTAACTCCATATCTCCGACTTCGTAATGATCAGTAGCCTATTTTGGAATATTAGAGGTATCGGTAATAAGGCTTCCATAAGACGACTAAAGAAAGTCATTCAATTGCATTTTCCTTTTGAGCCTATGATTGATAAAGAAAGGATCCATGATATTAGGCGTCGACTGGGTTTTGATGCTGCTTTAGCCAACACTAATGGTAACATTTTCATTTTTCATCAGAATTCCTTCTCTTCTCTTGCGAACTCTTACTGGAATCTGATCAGCATCTTTCTGTTCATTTTTTCCACTGTGCTTTGCCCGGGGACTCAACATCCCAATTAGCCAATCCGAATTCCGGGGATTGCTGGCATTGAAAATAGATGACGTGAACTTGACCTCGGGGAATAGCAAAAAGTTTGTTTGGAAATTGAGCAAGAGTTTCCGTCCTTTAGTAAACTAAACTTGCTTGCCCTGTCTGGTCATATGTTCTCCTTCCCGGTCAACGGCATTGGCTATTGGCCATCCGTCCACAAATCATTTTATGTAAATCTATCTGCCCGGCTTTGAACTCATTCCATTCCTCTCCCATTCCCAGTTCTTCTAAAATTGTGTTACCAGTTCACTAGGGATAGTTATCGAGTTGCCTATGGAGTAAGGTTTGGAACCTTTTGAAATAAGTGCTTTAGTATACCTATCTTTCATTAGTAAAAAGACTTTTTCAAACTAGCTAATTGGTAAAAAAAAGTATACAAAAAGGATCGAGAATCGGCTTTCTTTTAAGGCTCGGACGTGAGGGTGGTCGTAGATCAGGAAATGAAATATAGTTAGGTTGAAGGAAAGAAAGCATGTGACGGGTATAAGGCAGTAGTAATAGGTAGTAAACAGGAGTCCACGGTTGGCACATAAGGCTTGGCTAGTTCATTAGGAGTGACAGGCAGGCGCAATAATCGATTGGGGAATAGAATATGGGTCTTGTCCTGTCATCTCTTTATTCAAAAGCTGTTAATGAATGACTTCCCCCAGCTAGATCTCCCTTCCATTCCCGTGAATCTTTTGACTTTAGAAAAAGTTCCCCCTATTTCTTTAAAGCTGCTCATTCCTTGCTTGTTTGGAATGCAGCATAGGCGCTTCGGTCTCAATTAGTGCGGTTGATTCTTTCCTTTATAAAGACTTGCCCCCGGCCTTTTCAGCTCATCTGTAAGGGTCGAGCGGTCTTCTTTTCTGTCTGATGGTAATGCGAATCTCTTGCAATTGGTCTATGGCAAAGAGTCATCTGTCCAATAATCAGTCGAAATCGGTCCACGAATAGCGCTTCCGTTCCCTTATTTTCATTATTTCATTTAATGAATTCGATTAGCTGTTCTTGTTAGCAACTAGCTCTTCGGTCATATGTCCAACTGTCCAACCAGTCTAAGCTGTCCGCCCTTCTGCTTCTGCAATCGGGAATAGGTCTGAGGTCATAGCATCCTTGCTTGAAATAGTTCCTCTCCTCTGGCCCTGGCCTAGTAGCTCGAGAGGACTTTTTGAAAAGCTGAAAAACGGAAGACTGAGGCCCTTTACAAAAAGTATAGGAAACAAAAAAAAGAATACCCAGATCGCAAGGCAAGGTGATGTATATCACTTCGACTCACCAAGGAGAAGGTAAGTACTGTTATATCCTTTCTTCTGAAGTGATATAGATCAATGCCTGGACTGGGGGGGGGGGCGGCCCACGGGAAAACGTTTGCAGATGCGATCATGAATCGAACCAGATCAAAACATTCAACTGTCGACGGACAAACTTTGCCGGAACGTCAACCGCAAACGACGGATGGCCAGGCCCCGGTTCCCAGGGTTAGAGTATTCCCTATTATGAGCCTACTCAGATCAGAACAAAACGAGTTTCTTTTTTTTTCCTATCGGCCCCCGCTTTAAGCAACCTTCGCATTTTCTGCTGAGATCCCAAGTCTCCAAGTGGGCCCTCTTGGCCACTTACGACCTTGGCTTTTTAGAGAATCCCGCTCCTGTGTCGTAGGACTTATAGCTTGGCAGTCTACCGGGTGGGTTTGTTTATCTTTCCAGTTTCGAGTGTCTTCTTGGATAGTTATAGCGGCCCATAGGCGCAAGATGTACCTTGTGGGGGGGCGGCGGTCCCCTGGACATAGTCTTTTTAGGCAGTGGCCGTTTAGTCCACGGTCCATTGGATGGTCGGTGCAAGGCCAGAAATTGGAACACATTGATTCCGCTCGTTCCCGTCCTTCGCTTCAGGGCCTGTCCCTCGGTGTGGTCAGTACTCTATACTGTCGGGCAGCGAAGCTTACACTTGTTCACTAATTATGACGGTTCACCAGGGCCTCTTTCCTCCTCCCTTTTCTGCTCACTCGTAGGGGTCTGGACCCCCACAAAGGGGGAGGGAGTCGACTGAACATCTCAGCCATTGGCGGGAATTTCGCCCACATCCGATCCCCAATTCTTGTTCACCCCGGATGATCGTGTTGAGTGAATTGTGACCTCGTACGATCGTGTCGGGTGAGCAACAGCCGCTTCGTCACAGTACTTACTTATGGGCTAACGGGTCACACTTTGGCCAAGTATCCTACAAAGAGACTCCCGAAAGCCAGAAGTATTAAAGGAATGGCCATAGGAATGGGCGCATCATGACATCGTAAGATGTCTCGCCCGAATGAATTAGTTGGTACTAGAAATGTTAGAAAAAGTAAACGAAAAGAGTAATAAGAAGTGAAAAGGACAGAGACACTTCCCAACCAGAAAGCAAAGTTCCCACTGATGGTATACTTAGTGTAAGCGAGCTCTAAGATCACATCTTTGGAATAAAATCCAGTTAGAAAAGGAAATCCAATTAGAGATAAGCTGCCCATGAGCATCATGGCATAGGTAAAAGGGAACGAAGAGGCAAGCCCCCCCATCTTCCGCATATCTTGCTCATCCGACATGGCATGAATCACCGAACCCGCACTCAGGAATAGTAATGCTTTGAAAAACGCGTGATTCATTAAATGAAAGACGCTAACCGAATAGTTAGAAATGCCGCAAGCAAAGATCATATAGCCTAATTGACTGCAAGTTGAATAAGCTATGACCCTCTTTAGATCGTTCTGTAATATTCCAGTGGTTGCCGCAAGGAATGACGTCGTAGCTCCTGCAAAAGTAATAACAATTAAAGCCGTAGGTGGGTATTCAAATAAAGGAGAACACCTTGCTATCATGAAAACGCCAGCTGTTACCATAGTAGCTGCATGAATCAAAGCGGATACTGGGGTGGGACCCTCCATAGCATCGGGTAACCAAGTATGCGATCCTATCTGTGCAGATTTTCCAACAGCACCAATAAAAAGTAAAATACAAATAAGAGTTATGGCATTCAATCTCATATTGCGAGAAATCCAAGAATTTCTAGGGACACTAGCACAAGCAAAAATGGTAGAAAAGTCTACTGTTTGAAAGAGAGTAAAACGACCCGAAATCCCAGGAGCTAATCCAAAATCACCTACTCGATTGACAAGCATAGCTTTTGTAGCTGCTTTATCTGCCTGAAGTCGTGTAAACCAAAACTGAATTAACAAATATGAAGCAAGACCTACTCCCTCCCATCCCAAGAATAATTGAAGAGAGTTATCTCCAGTCACCAACATTGGCATAAAAAAAGTAAGAATGGATAAATAACACATAAATCGAGGGCTATGCGGATCCTCAGACATATATGAAATAGAATAAAGATGGACCAAGCTACTTATGGATGTAACCACAATTAACATCACTACGGTCGGGCTATCGAACACGGAGTCAGAAGTGAATTACGAGTCGGACCAATCTGCGAATCAAGGGAGCTACCCTTGCATGCAATGATGTGGTGGGGAACCTCTCATTCGAATTCAGTGCTCTCCGAACCGTGCGGGAAGGTTTCCCATCACACGGCTCACCAACTTGATTTTCTGCGGAAACCATATGTCCAAACAGGCCTGGAAAAAGAGGTACGGTCTCGCTTTCCTTTGCCACTCAAGTGTACGGCATCTGCCGTGCTTAGGCCCCTTCTTCCCTTCCCTAATGAAGGAGTCCCCCGCCCGCCTTAGTAGTCTCAAATAGAGCGTGCAGGCTTGCTCTTTTTTTTGTAGTAAGTGATTCACTACCGAAGCGAAGAAAAGGCTGGATCAAGAAAAGGGCGTACTACGAGCCCTCTGCCCCACGCATCTAACCATCTCGCGCGGTTCACCGGTTCCACCGACTAGACCAAAAGAGTGATTCAGTCGATACAGAGGTGCGCTTGAAGTGGGGGGTGTGCTGTCCCTATTGGGCTGGGCCCTTCCCCATAAGGCCCCACCGTCTGGGCATAAGCGCCTTCTTGCTACCCATATGCGAGGCGCCGTCTTAGCCTTCCCTGACTAGGATCGCTCCCACACCTGTAGCGTTCGTGATCGGCCTCCTCAACTGTGTATCGATCGAAAGGCAGGGCGGCACAGCCCCCAAGGGAGCGGTTACGTCCAGTATGTCCTCCCTTATTCCCGACATGCTATGGTGCCCGTGGTGGGTAGGAGCGGGTCGAGTCCGTATCGCCGCGGAGCAACAGCCGCGTCCGGATCTGATCTATCTACTCGGCAAATCATCCGGTGACTTCACGGTCGCCAAAGAAGCCCCAAGAAGCATCAAACATTTCCGATGAAATCCATGGAGCAATTCTTAGATAGCAAGCACTAGCTCCCGGTGCGACTTCATAAAAAGCAATCACAGATAATAATGAAGAGAATGAAACGCACGTAATAGTTATTATAGCGCTTCCTTCTGATCCTAGAAAACGTCCGAAAAAACCTGCTACGGAACTACCGAGCAAGGGCAAAAATACGATTAGTAAATACATAATTTCGAGTGTGATCAAACAACCAAAAATCAGACAATGACAGAGCGGCGAGTGAACTAGGTTTTAGTCGATCGTGAGTGGGTCTGTCGTCCTCCTCATTATAGTCCTCCTAAAATCAATAGTCTTTCGAGATCTAACTCATGTAGTAGTTCCGAAAGAGCCCTTCGCTCAAAAACTTGGCCAGCTTTAAAAGCACCAAAAATGGCTATGGAAAGAATGAGTCCGACTCCAAGTGATGTGATCAGAAAAAAATCTATCCATGAATTTCTTTTTTTTCGTGTAGTGGAGCTTCTTGCTCAAAAAATGAAGAAAGACTTGTAGGAAATCACCGATTGGTCCAACCAAGAAAAACATGGAAGTTTTGGGCGTACATAGGACTCCTCTCTTACGATATTTATCGTTTTTTAAAAACTGCGCCCCTAAGGGCGTCATGGAGAGTCATCTCCATGGCAAGGTGGTTTATCACCACCCCCTCTCTGATCGCTCTTATGAGTGTTCGGGGTTGGGCCATGAGGCCTATCTTCGGTTGGTGTCACGTGGGTTCGTATGATCCCATCGGACACTGATATGAATGAGAAAACCTCATCCCACTATTTGGTGTAGTAGTAGGGATCCTTGATTGATAACCAAGGTGCCGCCCCAGGGAGGAATCAAGAATTCCTTCCTTTAGGTGAGTTCTAGGTGGTCTGATGTTGGGGAGTTGCGGGTGTGTCTTCGGGCTCCCAGTCAGTATTTAACTACCTGGATATCATATCTTTGGATCTGGTATTCTGGACTTGTACCCGTCCAGGGGAGCTCCGCGGCTTCTTGTAGAATGAGAGAAGAAATGCACATACATTATTGTACTCCCTTTAGGGGAAAGAAAGGCTGCTAGGAAGACAAGCTAATCCGAAAGGGCCTTAGTAATTATAACTAACTACTATAAAGCATTGATATTTTTGGGGGGAAGCGAATATGTTCTCATCTTTAGAAGTAGACTCCACGGTTTCAATATTTCTTTTTTGTAGCAACCACTGAGTCAATACTTGCTGCATCCTTAGGATTTTCCTGTTCTTATGAAGAACTAGTTGCGACTTGAACCACATTTTTTAGATCTCCTCTTCCCAGCTCTGAATTACCAGTTCTGGGTATTACGTTTGGCATATCCCACGCAATGTTCCAGCTTCTTGTTGTTACAGGGATTAGTAGCATTAGCTATCGCTTTATCCGCATTTTCTACTCTATTTTTTTGACTTGGTGTGTGACCAAAAGCTTTACATGTCAAAGACTTTTTTTTCCACAAACACATTCTTAGAAATAAAGACCTCAAACTTATCAAGTAAAGGTTTGCTAGCATCCACTTCAATACAAATTCTAGCAAAACTAGACGATGATCTTCAAAGCAATAAAAAAAAAAAAAGAAGGTAGAAATGTAATTGACGATGTCTCTAGCTCACACCACCCTTGAAAGAGGATTTCAGGTTCTTACACTGGGAGATCTCAGAAAGCGTTCTTTCCAGGTCGGTCTCATAGCCTGTACTTTAGATGGGGACAGAGCCAAACCCAAAACTTCCCTCGAGGCATAGTAATCCGTTCCCTGCCAGCCTCTGTTTGAACGGCCCTCTAATGTTGCATGAGGAGTGCAAGGGTCTCAATAAACAAAAGCAGTCTTATTTAAAGCCTTCTCCGTAGCAAGATCCGCTCCCAGCCGCCCGTTAAGAGATGGGTGCGGATTGCGTCGTAACACCGGAACATTAGACCCTATTTTTTAAACTTAGATAATGGGTCTTTACGGTCCGGTCCGGACGAAAACATACTGCCGGAGGATCTAATAAAGTTGATAAGGGGACAGAATAGTCCACCGACATCTCAGAATACCACTTCACGTACTCACAACAAGAAAGTGCCCAATGCTTTGCTTTAATTGCAACTTCTTGGTGAGGAATAAAAACCTCGTCGAGCAACTGAAAAAAGGCAGTGCATAGAAGAGAAGGAAGGCGGGCATCTTAAACTTCAAAGAGCAGTCTCGCATCAATCAGGGGCTTGTCCGAAAAAGCGAAAGATAGCACTAGTCGTCAGCTAATACGGGGAATCAATGCACTTATCGGCTAGCCAGCTTGCTAGTGAGAACATTTCATTTCCTTGGTAAATATATCCGCAATTTGCTTGTCACTTCA